>CM076098.1:10000000-14800000 GCA_038048805.1 Hipparchia sbordonii
GACAGACAATCATTTCTGATGAAATATGGCTAGCCTTAAAATTACGTTGGTACTACAGACGAACCTACTTACTTCACCTTCCATGCCTCCAGTGCCATCCTCCTCGCCCTCTATATCGTCAGCGTTGAGCACATTTTGCTGTTCCTCCTCAGCTGCACTATCCTCTTCATCGGAATCCAAGGAGTGCTTTTTCCCCTCTTTTTTCTCAGTTCTCTTACTCTGCTCTGGTTCCTCAAAAGTAACAGATGCCGGCCTCTTCGACATTTCTACTATCAAATCAAACACAAAAATTATATCTACAACTTCTATTAACAATAATATTTTTTATATTTTTATTGCATTTATCAAAGAGTATAATAAAATATTGTTTACACCACAGACCACGAACACACAGATTACTAGGGAGTAGGGATATTCGATATACATTGATGCATCGAATTCACTCGATGTTTATAATACGATGCATCGAATCGATCCGATGTTTTGAAAAATTGTTGATTTACTCGATGTATCGATATATTTTCATAAAACATCGAATCAATGGTAATTTAATGATTATACCTATTTAATACTGTTTCGGTTGATCTTGAACAACTTAGAGACTGATGTATCATCAGATGCAGTGTCAAAGAAGTATTTGATGTAATCGATGTTGACAAAAAATCGACAAGTTATGACTTTTTTTCGCTATCAACTAGATGCAATGTTAAAAAAATTCTCGATGTTGAGAAAACATCGACCAGTTCACCTTTTTTTTCGCTAGCAACTAGATGAACTGTTAAAAAAGTACTCGATGTTGAGAAAACATCGAGTAGTTGACCTTTTTTGTAAAACATCGATGTTTTTAACCGATGCATCGGAAATTATAGATGCATAGTCTCGATGCATTACATCGAGAAAAAAATCAAAGTATTTCCTAAGTGGACACCCCTTCAGATTACTATAGGTAGGTACCTACCTACCTATGCAACGTAGACAGAGAAGACATAGACCCAGTGACGATTTCTTTCTCACTCACACTAAAAAGAGAGCAGAAATAAAGTTATTAATGTGATAAACAGAGACGCAGCTACCCAATTTTTTGTCCCTCATCGATTAACCAGTTTTTTTCAAGGTCGCCACACTTTTGTGCGAAACAAACTTTGACACATAACAAAAATTTAGTATCTATGAGTGTTGCCCGCTTTAGGTATCTATACAATGTCCCGATTTTCCCTATACTACTAATATTATAAAGGTGAAAGTTTGGATCTATGTATTAATGGATGTTTGTTACTCAATCACGCCACACTAAACCAATTTGGCGGAAATTTGGCACGGAGATAGGTTTTTTTAGTCATGTCCTCTGGCATACCATAACGGTGGGTTACTTTAGCTTCTTTTTCCGAGCATTATTAGAAATCCCTCTGGTGTAAGGACTGTGATTGGCGTCTAAGCGTTATTAAGGTTTTATTTGGTAAATAAGGATAGTAGCTAATCATTAATAAATTATTTTCTATGAAAAATATAAGTTTTTTTTATTCGATGACAAGATCTCACCTGATGTAAGTGACGATGCAGTCTAAGATGGTAGCGGGCTAACTTGGAAGGGGTGTAACAGTGTAAATTCAACCCATACCCCTAATCGGTTTCTACACGCTATCGTGCAGGAACGCTAAATCGCTTGGCGGCTTGCTTTGACTGTAGGATGGTAACTAGCCACGGCAAAGCCTCCCACCAGACCAGACTAGAGACAATTTAGAAATTATTAATTCCTAAATCGCCCCCGCCGGGAATTGAACCCGAGACCTCCCAGTTATAAGACCACAGCGCTCACCACTGCGTCATGGAGGTCGTCAAAAAATTTTATTTGAGCCAAAGTTGTTCCTAGGAGAGGTTTACTTTCGCTCGCCAATTTTTTTGGCGCAGAATCTATGCAGACAGAACCAAGCAAAAGGACAAAGTAAAATTTTAAAATGAAAGATAATAAAATAATAAATTATCTAGTGAATTGGTCCTATGAAACTACACTAAAAAACTTTAATATAAAAAAAATATTTAAAGAACCAACTTCAACCGCAATATGTGTACAAACTGAAATTATTTTATAGTTTTAAGTGGTGGTCGAAGTCAGTTTTTTAAAAATATTTTTTTTTTATATTATTATTCTTTATTGCACACAATATTAAGATATATGTAAACAATAGAAGCTTACCCTAATAGGTACAGCGACTTCTCCTAGGCAACCTTATATGTGTAGGTATGTTGTTTAAAAAATAAAACAATTCAACTTCTTTTTGTCGTTTTATTTAAAAATCCTGGGAAGAATTTTCCATCTAATTTGGGGTAACAGGGCAGTGCACTTATTGTGGCAACATTAAACTCAAACAGTGTCATGTGACGTCATCATTACGTCATGTTCTCTATCTCAATCGCGCACCCTGATTACGTAAAAATTTGCAACAGCAACAGCAATAGCAACGCGACAGCGATCGATCGCAAAATGTCACTAAAAATCGTATTACGGAAGCCAATCGCACGTCTATTGCTCACGTGTCGATACTAGCGCCACTCGCGATAGGACGGCAATAGATGTAAACAAAATACACAGTTTTTATCGTCGTCAGTGGTTGAATTGTTATATTTTTTATTTGTTTTGTGTTGTGGTCTGTGGTAAAACCCTCTCGAAGTATTTGACTTCCTTTCTTCTCCATCAAGCATCTCTAAAGAAGAAAAGTACATTTTGCGATAGGCGCGCGATTGGCTTGCGTAATACGAATTCTAGTGACATTTTGCAACCGATCGCGTAGTGATTGCTGTCGTGTTGCTACTGCTGTCACTACTGAAATTTGACGTTTGAGAAGTGACGTTTGACAGCAGAAGTGACGTTTGACAGCAACGATTGCGCAATTTACGCCTGTCGCGAACCTGTCGCGAGTTACGTAATAACCCTGGCGGTTACACAGTACCTTCGTCTATTGCCTTCTCTGTCTACGCTATGCAAACACTAGGATAATTTACACAGAATAAGTAGGTACCCCAAAAGCCACAGATTAATGATTACCTAGTTTATAAATGTGTAACAGCTGTGTACAAGAACTCGGCCAAGAATTTAGAGGCGGAACTTAATAATAGGTATATTGGGTTTTCGAGCCACAACTTCTTAACATAGACACATACCTCCTTCTTAAAAAAAATAATAAGAAGAACCAAGAAGAATTCAACCGTAAGAAGAAAGAATTGTGAAAGCTAAGGATGTAATGTATCGATAGGTACGTCTTGTCAATATTTAAGTTTTATCGATATCGAGAAAACACAGGGATGTGCCACCAAAATCATTGTTCAAAGGTAAAGTTCAAAATGTTGCGTAAAATAAAACAAGGATCAATTTGAGTCTAGTATTTATTAATTTTAAATAATAATCACAACTAGTGTTGTCCAAACAAAATTAGTTATTTTAATATGGACGTGCGTAATACTGAATTTTTTCAATGCAATTATTTGTTTTATTTGCTAAGTACAAGTATTACTGCACTTTTCTTTTTATCCCATTCGATAGGATAGAAGATAAATATTAAATTAACTCGAGGTAGGCACCCTACTTGTATGACAACAATCGAAAAAGCAAGAACTTCTCAGAACTTTTATCATTCATGCTGCAATTGAGGAATCAACGAATAAACAATTCCCACTAGTAATTATTTTTTATTGAATTAATTATTATTATTAATTTAAAATCCAAGAGAAAACTTTAAAATATTCGACAAATATTTTTCTCTTATTTATTTTCTCATATTGACCAAAGGGAATGTAATCACTCCGTGATATTGACAACTGATAGAAAAGTCACAACGATTTTCTTCTTCCTTTTTCTTCTGACTTTCCTAATGCCAAGCCAGTACGAATCAAGAATCAACTCTTTGTAGATTTACCTCCTTTTTGACAAGATTATGTTGGCAATATGACGTCACACGTCAGTTTCGGAGTCGTTCTTGAGTAGGTAGGTACTTGGTAGGTACCCGTGGAAATGTAGAGGTACATATACATATACTATACCTACCTATTTATATATAGGTACATATACTATAGGTGGAATTCTGACGTTTCTTGGTGTTACCAGATATGAAACAGTTCCGACAAAAAATAATAACAAATAGAAACAAAATATAAATTAGGCTATAGATTTTAAAGATTTTATTCGTTAAACAATTAAGTTTGTATTATCGTTAATTAATAGAACATTATTTTAAATTTCAAGTGACACTCTTAATTAAATTTCTATTTATAAAAATTTAATGTGGGAGAACAAAAAATTAACAGGCACACATCAAACACAATAATTAATAAACTTCTGAAAAAAAAGATGACTACGAGATAGTTTAGTGTAAAGCGCGTGATACACATACTAGTAGATGGCATGCTAGGTACTGGCAGAATGTCAGCGTGTGATATACATGCTAGTAACTGGTATGCCAGTTTCTAAACTTCAAAGTTCTACGTACGTAACATTTCTAAAAGTTCACAAAATGAATATTTATGAAGAAATAAATAGTGTTACAATACAACTCACAATTATATTAGGTAAAAAACAACAAAAATTAAAAAAGATCTTGGCAGATAGTTGAGAGTTGAGATTTACCAGCAACACGTTACGATTTGTTTCACGTACTTGTAACAGACAACACGAATCTCCCATCACACTTCCCCTCAAGGGGAAAAAATCAAACGACTTGCGATCTACTCGCATAGCTCTACTGACATGCGAGTTACTGGCAGAACCTCGATACGCATATGAGTAGCTTGGTTTTGTGATTAACTAGCATGTATATCACGCACTTTAATGAATGCACGTGATACACATAGTAGATGGCATGCTAGGTACTGGCAAACTGGCATGCGAGGTACTGGCAGAATGTCAGCGCGTGATATACGTGCTAGTAACTGGTATGCCAGTTTCTAAACTTTTACGTTCTACGTACGTAACGTTTCTAAAAGTTCACAAAATGAATAGGTATTTATGAAGAAATAAATAGTATCACAATACAACTCGCATTTATATTAGGCAAAAAACAACAAAAAAAGTACAAAAATAGAAAAGATCTTGGCAGATAATACACTATAACGCGTTTGCTAGTAAATCGCAACTCTCAACTATCTGCCTGCTTGCTTGTTACTACTCGCACAAAAACATGCCAGTCAAGTAAGTCACAACAAAGAATGATTAATTGTCTAATTTTAAATTATTTTCTGCAGGTTAAAAATATAATAGGTTGATATCGTTATTATAAAATGTGATTTTTGATTATCGACTCACAATGTTTGACGCGTTGCATCATTTAACAAACACGGAAATGCGTCATCTTTACATGAATAAAGACTGGCTACATTTAATTTTTCCCTTCGACAGAGTTCGAACTTCGAGCAGTGGCATTTGGCAAATGGCAATATGGCCGTAGCTTTTGAGTTTCGCTGGTAGTGCGCGGTGCTCAAATCGATTTCACTAAAGAACGGAGTATTTCCGACGGCTCTAAAGTTTCATTTTTAATTTTTTAGTGGTCGTTCTTTCTGTTTACCTTGTTTTTACCAAAGTTAAGTAGGGAATTTTCTGATTTTTCATTTCCGTCGTCACCAGAATTCACGCGACGACAAAATGGCGTCGCTTGACAAGATTTTACTGCAAATTAAATTTTTAATTTTTAACAGTTTATTGTAAAATATTTCCGAAAAATGTTACAAAAAGTGTTTCAAGGTTTTTTTCTTAAATGATTTGCTTACTTTTTATCAATTTTCATCTCCTAATATTTAAGATATAGTGTATTTCTTGAAATTTCTGCAAAATGCTCATGGTAAGTGTTTTTAAAGCTTTTTTGATGTCGTTTTTGCGTATATTCTTTTATTAATACCTTTTTTGGGTTCTGAATATCATCAGAACTTTCTAGAAGTGCTGGGTGTGGCCTTAGGAAAGGCACGATTTTTAAGACGTAATTCTGAATAAATCGGTTTTATACGATTGTTTACAATATATTTCACAGATTTTATGTATTAAAAAGTATTTGTTCCACGAAATAAAGTGCTTCCACGGTTGCTTTGTTACGTAATCTTTCTACAGAGGCCAAGAAAACTGATTTCGGAAAGGGACCCATTTTTGCAATTTAGCTTTGAAAATTGGTCTTACCAGGCTGTGTACATGTAGGATTCAGCAATTGAGGTTATGTTTTCTGAATTTTATTTCATATATTGGTTACTGAGGCATTTTGTGCCTGAATTCGTCCTGCTTTCTTTTACATGATTTATTAAATTTTTAGAGAATTAAATTAAAATTTTGCTATAAAATTGTATGTAAACATTGAATTTTAAGGTTATATTTTGTTCTACATTTTAAGAAAAATCATTTTCTACATTTCATTAAAGATGTATAACATTTATTGATTTACAAATTGGTCTCCTTTTTTTTTTAATAAAAATATATTGTGGTAGTTTGGCTAATCTGAACTATTCTCAACTCGTACAGTGTTAGTCTACCTGAACATTAACTGATAATGACTATGTTTATCAATTTTATCTTAAAAATTAAGAATAATTTGCTCAATCATGTCAATATTATAATTGAGAATTAACTTAAAAAAAAAAATTACCGTTACTTTGATCGATGCTATCAAGAGGCTAAACTACTTTCTTTCAAGATTTTGTCCTTAGAATTCTTATAATATGAGTAATTTAGTAACTGACTTTATCAATTATAATATTGTGAGTTATAATTTTGTAGAAGAGCTCCATGAATGAATCTGGGAGTGATTCCATGAGCGAGAAGGGCGGGAAGAGTGATACTAGTGCATCTGGGTCTGGGAGTGAAAGGTAATAATTACTATAAATTCAGACCTTACTTACTTCCTTCCTCCACTGCTATGACACTTCGTGGGTCTTGGTTTCTTCTGTAATTTTTCTCCAGTTTGCTCTATCTTCAACCTTTTACCATAACGTTAACATGAATTCAGGTCTTACTATTTCTACTTACTTGTTTAACAATAATTTTAACTTTCTTATTTTTTGGGACAGTGAGAGCGGATCAAGTTCTTCAGGTTCTGGGACTCCAGGCCGATCTGGATCTGACAAGTCTTCAAATGTTGATCGATCCCATCACAGTGATGACACGAAGTCATCACCAAAACACAGCAATGCGAATTCTTCTAAATCTGATCATCACACCGATAAAGAATCTTCAGATGATTCCATCACAAAACGTAAATCTAGAAATCATCATGGTAAAGTTAAATCTGACCTTTGGGAAGACAACCCTGACATGTTTGGTATTAGGCGATCAGGTCGCTCAAGAAAAGAGCCCGATAGACTAAAACTGGCCGATAGTGATTCTAGCGAGAAAGGAAGAAGTCATAACAGAAAAAGTAGGAAAAAGAGGTACATTTCAATCGTCTAAAATTTTTGTAACAAATATTGTTTCTTAAAACTTCATCTTCTAATTTTCTCATATTAAAAATTATTTTTTTAGTGATTCCTGGAACTCCGATACCTCAGATAGTGATAGTGATCTAAAGGGTTCACCACCACCACCGTCAAAACGACCAGGCCAAAGAAGTGTACCTCTAAGAAAAAAGAAACCTACCAGAAGAAGAAGATTTACAAGTGATGAAGAAGAAAGCTCTGAGGCTTCTGATGAAGATACTAGGAGGTAATGTAGAGGTTTGAACTCAAGTTGTTTATTTTATTGTTTTCTAACTTTAACATTATGTTACGTTAAGTTTCAAGTTAAGTTCTAGCAGTGAATATGACTTCAGCAAGACTTTTCCTAGCGAGAGTCAGTTAGATTGTTTATGAGGTGTGAATGACCAAAAGTGGTATCAAGTTTTCTAACACTTCCAAACTAAATCATTTTTGAAAAAAAAACATATTTTTTACTACCTTTGGCATCAAAAAAATTTGATTTTCTTATTCAGAAATTTCACTAAATTTTGAAAACTATATTTATTTGCAATAAAAATACACAAAACTTGAAAAATTACGTGTTTTTTGGCCCTGTGTGCAGTTATGGCAATTGAATATGTCATCAAGCTTGTTGAGTACTGCACAAAAAATGGATGTTTTCAAAAATCTTCAGTATTCTCATTTGCTATTTCTGTGATATTCCTTAATTTACAGCAAAAAGCTTATGTTATTGCATAATTTAAATAAATGAGTACATACAAAAAGATAATCTAATCTGCCCCCCGATTCAGACCCTTCCGATAACTTATTTGTCGATCGATTCGGTTTGTTAACATATATTTCGCTCGCTCTGAATCCACACGACAAAAAGAGATAGATATCTAACCGTATCGACACGGTATGTTATCGAACGGGTCTGAATCGCCCTGCTGGTTAGGAGCATCTAAAATAAAATCATACTACCCTCACTTGCAATGTATGTTCAGTATGCTCTTGTAAATCTCATTAGATTTACAAGAGCATACTGTGATCTTGTTCAGGTTACTGCAGAGTTAATCCTATTGCATAATTTAAATTAAAACATAAAAAAGATAAGATGCTGTTAGGAACATCTAAAATAAAATCATACTACCCTCACTTTCAATGATTGAGATCTACAAGAGTGTACTGTGATCTTGTTCAGATTACTGCAAAGTTTATCCTGACTCCTGACTGACATACCAAATCTGGTCCTGACTGATTGTTTTGTTTTAACTCTAAATTCTAGCTTAGTCAAATTATGTTCAGCCTTGAATCTCAGGAATAGAATACTTTAGAATAGAAAATTGTATTGCATACCAGATAAAGAAATGATCAGGAAGTTATTAATAGCAAAAAGAAAAGTAATTTAGCATGGAGGTGTCTCATCTGATGTAAATATTGGGAAATGAGAGGGGCACATAGTTCGAAGATTTGTTGGTCATTGGAGTCCCAAGCTTTTGAAGTGGCGACCCCGCACCGGAAAGCGTAGTGACCGATGACAGTCAAAGGTAGCCGCTGGATTCAGGTGGCACGAGGCCTAGGCCTGTAGAAGTCCATGAAAATCTTCCATACGATCTTGTCCCGCTTGTATGACCCGCAGCGAATCGCTTTGAGATCGTCCGTCATTTTGGGTCAGTCTTGCATCACTGCGTTTTTCGGGCCCGCACAACATCAACTACGTCTATGGGATCTTCACATTATGTGCCCTTTTCATCGCTAATTCAGTTCAAACTTTATGGAGCTATGTTGGTTACTCTCCTTGTCGTGCCTCTGCCCTTTTGAAGGTTGGCCGTCATCGCGTCATATAATGCCGTGTCTTATTCATTGTTGCATTGATTTGGTTACTCTGGTTATCATAATATAATATTTTATGCATCTTCATTTCTGACTTGCTTTCAAAAGGATACTCGTACTAACTAATAGCTTTCTATTGCCCGCTAATGACCAGTCTTAAGCAAGCTGATTTGTTTTCTTCTAGTTGATTGGTTATAGCTATTAATTGACAGCATCAAGCCGTTTCAAGTTAAACCAGTCGTTTTGTTGTTGAACCTTCGTGCTGTATATTTTTTGTGTTATCCAGCTGATTTGCCATTTGGGACAGCAAAATTGATTTTCTTCTGGTGCTATCTTCAGCTGCTGTCGGCGATTCACTTCGACTTGAAGTCGAAATTCCGTTTCACATGACAGCCAATGTTCTGTAAAATTCGAGACCAAGACGATACTTTCTTCTCTCTCATGAATGAATTCATGAAAATTGTCTATTTTACTGAAATTTTCCTTCTTCTGACACCTTGAATTAAATACCCTCTTCTAGATATCGAAAATACCGTCAATATTCAAATTTTGGAAGCCGAGAGCTTATTGCAGAAGATATTTTCAAGTTTCTCATAATTCTTCTACATCATCTGCTTCATTTGCTCTAGCATTTGTTCCTCATTACTCTGCCGACTTTCTTGGTTTGCTCGACAAATTTTAAAGCTTAGACCAATATGACCAACAGCATAATATACCTATTCCGATTAAAAAGACAATGCAAAATATTCCATTAAAATGTTTTAATGTGTATTTTTGAATAAAAGAATAAGATTCTGTTTTAAAAAATTTTTTAGCTTATATTTGTGTGATATCTCGGTTGTGAAATAGCTCCGTCTGATGCTAGCGCTACTCGCTCTATATATCCGCCATTTTGAATTCTGTACCGCCATCTTGGACAACGAACATCCGCGATGTAACCTTGGTGCTTGACTTGCCAACTCAGTTTTTATTTTTGTAATAGGTACGTAATAAGTACCTAAATGATTATTCTCAATCTTATAATCAAATATACTTAAAAAATATGGCTTGTAAATAAAATAATTGATAATAAATAAGTAAATTCTATTTATCCGCTGAATTTCGTATGTACCTATTACGAATTATAATCACAGGGAATAGGTACTTAATTAAAAGTCAAACCTCGCGTTCCAAACCTTGTTTGGAAATATGTACTTATTATAAAACGGCGATTTTTATATAAAAAAAAATACAATTTAAGTTAGATGTTTTTTATTTAATGAAAATATCATTAAAATATTAGCTATAAGAAACATTCCAATTAAGCAGGTATAAGCTCTTTTAAGTAGGTACTCAAACTATCCAAAGGATCACGTATTTGTTAAAGTGTAGCGGAATATTAGTCGGGATTAAACAATGTTCTTACTAATATGTATTATGAATAAGTAATACTTTAAGTGTTTATTTGTTGGCTAGTCCTTCAATCACGCCTCAACAGTGCTACGTATTGATGTGCATTTTTGTCATATGCTACTTTTTATTCGGGAAAAACAACACGCGTGATATTTAAACAGCTAATTTTACGCGGATGAAGTCGGCAAAAGTTACTTTTGAAATAAAACTTTTAAACTTTGATTTGATTCGGTCACGTAATACTACAAATAAGTAAATACTTACCTAAGGATATTTATAAATGATTACGCGTACTTTCTGTGCAGTGCACCCTGGGTATAAGTTTGTTGTCTGTACCCATTTAGTTCAGTAGTTTTTGAGAACCATGTCTATTTATCAGCAAGAGCAACTGCGGTGGTATTATTTAACCGACTTCCAAAAAAGGAGGTTCTCAATTTGTCGGAATCGTTTTTTTTTTTAATTTTTGATGTATGTTCCCCAATTGCTCGAAGACGCCTGGACCGATTTGGAAAATCCTTTTTTGGTTTGAAAGGGTATACTTCTCAGGTGGTCCCATTGTCTTCAGGTCAGGATCTGATGATGGGATCCTGATGAAATCTAGGGAAATCTTCAATTTTATAAGCACAATTGATATAATATGTACTTTGTAATGGCGTTTGAAGTCGGTTTTATAAAAATATTTTTTACATTTATTATTATTTTTTATCAATGATAAGATAGTCTTTGACTGCTATCTCACCTGATGGTAAGTGACGATGCAGTCTAAGATGGTAGCGGGCTAACTTGGAAGGGGTATAGCAGTGTAAATTCAACCCATACCCCTAATCGGTTTCTACACGCCATCGTGCCGGAACGCTAAATCGCTTGGCGGCACGTCTTTGACGGTAGGGTGGTAACTAGCCACGGCCAAAGCCTCCCACCAGACCAGACCAGAGACAATTTAGAAATAAATTCCCAAATTGCCCCCGCCGGGAATCGAACCCGAAACCTCCCAGTAATAAGACCACAGCGCTCACCACTGCGCCAGGCAGGTCGTCATTACTTGCACAATTGCACATGGTTTAATTGTATCGAATTTTTATTAAAATCTATTTTCTGCTTGTCCAATAGTCGTACGGCTACGCGGCGTACGGGCGCTGCAGTTAGTTACAAGGAAGCCAGTGATGAACAAACCGACTCGTCAGATCTCTTGGAGAACGAGGGGGGTGAGGAGGGGGAGGGGGAAGCGGAACCGGAGCCCGAGGATCATAGTGAGACTATTGAAAGGGTTCTGGGACAAAGACGCGGAAAGAAAGGAGGTAAGTTGCTAGAGTTTACTACTTTCAATTTTGTACTAAATTATCGTAGGTCTTTATGTTGTAGCAAAACATTAAAGAACTATTAACTATTTAGCATTGTCCTCTCCCTTTGTTTGAAGAATCGAATATTTACATAACCTTGCCTGAATAAGGTCGATCATTTTTATAAGTTACAATGATTACCTGCGCAGATGTAATTATCCTCGAAAATATTAGCTTCATTGAACCTTTCCCAATACAGTAAGATAAGCTTTAAAAATTAAACGATCCTATTGGTTGATGACGTATACATTCTATGCTACCCTAGTACATCCCTGGTGAAAAGGCAACCAGTTATATAAATAAACACAGAAACTCGGTGATAAAAAAATCATTAATAAAGATAATTTGTTGGCACTGGTCCATAACTGAAATAAAAACCATTTTTTGGTGAAAATGAACTGTTTTTACTAAATCATTGTGGTGCAATATAGTGTTAAATTTTAGCTAATGTCTTCTTATCATTGTTCAGTCACTGGCAATGTGACTACAGTTTACTATGTAGAAGAGCATGGAGATCCAAATGAAGGCTGTAATCCTGATGATGAGGAATCTACTGAGCAACAGTACCTGATTAAATGGAAAGGCTGGTCACACATCCACAATACATGGGAATCGGAGAAGTCACTCAATGAACAAAAGGTTAAGGGACTGAAGAAGTTAGAAAATTATATCAAGAAGGAAGCAGACCTATCTTGGTGGAGGCGGCAAGCATGTCCAGAGGATATCGACTATTTTGAATGCCAATCGGAATTGCAGCAAGAGCTAGTCAAAACATACAACAGTGTGGAAAGGATATTTGGTAAGTTTTTTTTTAAATTCAATAACAAGATAGTCCTTGACTGCGATCTCACCTGATGGTAAGTGACGATTCAGTCTATGATGGTGCGCGCTTGCCTACAAGATGCCTATTCACTTCTGATTTAAAGACACTCGAGTTACAGTTTAACTCACCGTAGCCGTAGCGCTAGTCTATACAACGTGTAACAAAAGTGTGAAATAACCCTGAAGGAGGTGAATGTGCTCATGAAACTGTACAACTTTTCCCACGGAACATAGGCCGAAATATGAAAAAAAAGTTTTTACCTCACATAGTAAATCAATCAGCTGATCGTCAATTTTGTATGGGAGGTCCACATTTTTTTCACATTTCGACCTATGTTCCTTGGGGAAAGTTGTTCAGTTTCATGAGCACATTCACCTCTTTCAGGGTTATTTAACACTTTTGTTACACGTTGTATATTTAATAGAAAATGATGATATTTTTGTAAATTACATAAAATGTTTTTTTTAGCTGAACAAACGCGTGAGTTAGAAGGAGGCGGAACAGCTCACGAATACTTCTGTAAGTGGGAATCGTTACCGTATGCGGACGCAACGTGGGAAGATTCTCCTCTTATAGAGAAACGGTGGCCCAAAGAAGTGGAACAGTTCAAATACAGGGAGGCCGCGAAAACAACGCCTTCTAGACATTGTCCCGTCTTGAAAAGACGTCCAAAGTTCCACCAGGTCAAAGAACAACCTGAATACATGGGCAAGGATCAGGTAACTTGTTTCAAAAGTATCACACCTTTTTTTCAGCATCTTAACCATCTTTTCAATAACCCGTTGCCATTGTTTCAGAGTTATGTGTTGAGGGATTATCAGATGGATGGATTGAATTGGTTGATACATTCCTGGTGCAAAGACAATTCCGTAATATTAGCTGACGAGATGGGTTTAGGCAAAACGATACAGACGATATGTTTTTTATACTACTTGTTTCAAACTCAGCAGTTGTATGGACCGTTTCTGTGTGTTGTTCCTCTGAGTACGATGACCGCGTGGCAGAGGGAGTTCTCGCAGTGGGCGCCGGATATCAATGTCGTCACGTATATTGGTGACGTCAGCAGTAGGCATATTGTAAGTATTTACTTAATTAGTTGCTATTTCAATCAGTCAATTCATCCCATTAACTCTTTAGAATAAACTAAGGACAGTTATTAGACTGTAAATTAGATATAGAAATTAATAGATGTTTAAGTTAAAATAATATTACTTATTAGCCCACAGGCTAGATGGTAGTATAAAATAAAGCCACCGTTACATAATGGTGCTTTATGGTAAAAAAAAAAACAGTCCATGGATCTATTATGGTACACAGCTCAGTTATCACCTCAGAACAGGTTACTAATTATGTTTTAAGGTTATAGCCACCAAGCAATTCTCGAGGGTTTGATTTTGTCCTGGATTAATATATTGCTTCATTCACAGATCAGAGAATTCGAATGGAGTTTCGCTAGTTCAAAGAGATTAAAATTCAACGCAATACTGACCACTTATGAGATTTTACTGAAGGATAGACAGTTTCTGAGGTCTTTCAGCTGGGCTTGCTTGTTGGTTGATGAAGCTCACAGGTTGAAGAACGACGACTCGTTACTATACAAGGCGCTCAAGGAGTTTGATACAAACCATAGGTTACTCGTCACTGGTACACCTTTGCAGAACTCGTTGAAGGAATTATGGGCGCTCTTACATTTCATAATGCCATATAAGTGAGTAAATTAACTCAATTTTATTTGAGGAGGGCCGGAACAAAAACCGAATTTTTTTGGGAAATTGAAAAAATGTGTCTAAGTCTATGGTGTTTTAATTTAAAGATGAACAATATTTATTAATATATTGGTGTTGGCAGCACTGTTTCGAAACCTTAATATCACAGTAGTGAGTTCGGTATCTGTTGAGATAAAAAAAAAAACAAAATGGATTTATCGGTTTTTGATCAGACTTATTGGGATATATACAGGATATATCGGTGTTCGATAAAACCTGTATTAAAAAATCATTACTGGAGAACAACATTTGGGCAAGAAGTCAGCAACAAATGCTTTTGGAGAACACTTGGCAATTTTTTTTACGCTAAATGAACCTGATCACTGTAATGATACAGAACTAGGAAAATGGATTTATCGGTTTATGTTCAGATTACTGTATTTCGAGAACGATTTTGAAGCCGATTTAGAGGTTTTTTGTCAGGTTTGATTAACGATGGTCATAGATATATATGAGAACAACAGCTTGCCATCATTAATAGAAAAAAAGTCAAAATGGGATTTATCGGTTTTTGTTCAGACGCTCCTCATTTAATTAAACACTAGGCTCTAGCCTGCAGCTTTGCGTAGAGTAAGGATTTATACATCCAGTGGAAACCCTTTTCTTTCTTTCCTCAACTACACCCATGCAAAGAATCACGTCGATCCGTTAAACAAGATAAAACAAGTTTATTTGTTCAAGTACAAGCTTGAAGCTACAATAGCCCAACGGTTAAAGGTACGGACTGAAAACTGAAAAGTTGCAGGTTCGAACCCCACCCGTTGCACTATTGTCATACCCACTCCTAGCACAAGCTTTTCGCTTAGTGGGGAGAGGAGAATATAAGTCAAGTTCAGCTTCTCTAATATTCTTTTTAAAAAAAAAACATTACTACAATAACAGCATTATACTATTATACCACTATCATCATCGTCATTGTTTAGTGATTGTAGGAAAAACCAAAAACAAACAATTGAATTTATAATATTGATGGTATCACAATTTTAATTTTAGCATATTCACTTACTTAGGCTCAATTATTCATAACTTAAATTTTAAGGTTCGAATCATGGGAGGAATTTGAGAAAGATCACGAAGACGCAGCAACGAAGGGTTACGAAAAGTTACACAAACAATTAGAACCCTTCATATTGAGGCGGCAGAAGAAAGACGTGGAAAAATCGTTGCCTGCCAAAGTGGAACAAATATTGAGGGTGGAAATGACATCAATACAAAAACAGTATTACAAGTGGATACTTACAAAAAACTACAGTGCGCTAAGGAAAGGTGTAAAGGGCTCGTTGAACACGTTCATCAATATTGTCATAGAGCTGAAGAAATGTTGCAATCACGCTCTCCTCACTAAGCCAGAGGAGTTTGAGACGAGAGCGTCGCTGGCTACTACAGACGCTGTCGAGGTAAGAAAGAAAATTTATGCATGGTTTTACTTTCAGATATATAAAAAAAATGGTACTTATAGTATGTGTTTCTTAGTTTGTTTAAAAACAAAATTAATTTTACAAGAGTCCTCTAGAAAAATTAACGAACATTCGTGGTTTCTTAGCTATATTTTTTATTATTTTATAAGTAATCTAGAGCATGATTAATATTCCTCTTTCGCCTCCAAATAAGTGTAAAGCTTGTGTTAGGAGTAGGTACCACAATAGTGCATAAACTTTGAACCATTCAACGTAATATGACCTGAAACAAATCAATATTTTTTTCAGAAACTTCTGAGAGGCTCGGGAAAATTACTATTGTTAGATAAATTGCTATGTAGGCTAAAGGAAACTGGGCATCGGGTGCTCATATTCTCCCAAATGGTTAGAATGTTGGATATTCTGGCGGAATACTTGCAAAGGCGGCACTTTTCTTTCCAACGCCTCGACGGAAGCATAAAGGGGGAACTCAGGAAGCAGGCTCTTGATCATTTCAATGCAGAAGGTTCCCAGGATTTCTGCTTCCTACTGTCCACGCGAGCCGGCGGCCTCGGCATTAACCTGGCGACTGCTGACACGGTCATCATATTCGACTCTGATTGGAACCCGCAAAATGATCTCCAAGCTCAAGCGAGAGCCCATCGTATCGGACAAAAGAATCAGGTAATCATGTTTTTCCCAAAATGTTCTAGAATCTAGAGTCTCCATATTATTTCGAATTTATGAAACTTTCCCTAAAATTAACAGTATCTTTTGCACTTAAAAAAAATTTGCATATAAGAGATTTCTGTCCGAAAAATCGAATAAAAAAAATTGCGTAAAAATTACACCATTTGTGTATGTATAGTTTAGTTCTGTCTAATAATAAGATGAATATAAAATCTCGTGCACAATTTTGAAAAATGAGCCAATTCATCACTTGATTTGTGGACCTAACATGATTGAAACACAAATAATTGATTTGGTTATTCATAATAATTAAAGTTGCAGACTAATCTGTTGAACTACAATTCCGTAGGTCAATATTTATCGATTGGTAACCGCCAGGTCGGTGGAAGAAGATATAGTTGAGAGGGCCAAGAGGAAAATGGTCCTTGACCATCTCGTGATCCAGAGAATGGACACAACGGGACGCACGGTGCTCAACAAGCGGGACGCGGCCGGGACGACTGTGAACAACCCCTTTAACAAGGAAGACTTGAACGCCATCTTGAAATTTGGCGCCGAGGAATTGTTCAAAGATGACGATGAAAATGAGGAAGACCCCGTCGTGAGTAAAGATTTATCGTATTTTAATATTTGCTCAGTTGATGTTTTGTTGGGTTAAAAATATAAAAAATTACTTCTCTTGCTGATGCAACGTGTGACATTTACAATATTCATAATTATTATGATTTTCATAAAGTTTCGCTCATAGACATTGCAACAAAATGCTTTGTATCATTTTCATACATTTCATGTGAACTATCTATTGTTATCCACAATACTTTTTTTTTAAGACTTTGTAGACACTGAGAGAGGTTCTTTGCGAATTATGGCTAATTGAATGATAATAACGTGTAAACTACAAATTATACTAAATGACCCTGCCAATTATAAATACTGATACGTAGCATTCGCTCGCCATCAAACTGGCTGTACAGTTTGGCGAGATATTAAAATTTAAGCTTATTTGTGCATCTAAATATAACAATAAATTAAAAAACAATAGTTGTGTGTACATGATTGCATTTTTTGAATTTGAATGTATTGAAGTTTTCCAAGACAGGTACCCAATTTTGTGTGTTCATTATTGGTATTTCTTTGCAGTGTGATATAGATGAAATTCTACAAAGAGCAGAAACAAGAGATGAAGGACCAGCAATGGTGGGCGACGAACTTCTTTCTGCATTCAAAGTTGCTAGTTTTGCATTTGACGAAGAAAAAGCTGTTATGGAAGTCAAGAAAGAAAGCACAGAAGAAGCTGGAAAGGACTGGGTATGTAAGGCACTTAAATTACAGCTTCATTTCAATTTAGACTTCCAAATTTGGTTTCCCATCTAGTTCCTGACTAAGATTTACGTTGCTTAAACTGTTCAATTGACTGATACAATGCAACCATTGTAAAAATGTCGTTTTTTCATTTCCGTTTCTCATTTCTTGCATATTTATATTCTTGTTTTTTACAGGATGACATCATTCCAGAAAATGTTAGGAAAAATATTGAAGAGAAGGAAAAAAATAAGGAAATTGAGGACTTGTACTTACCTCCAAGAAGAAAGAATATGAACCAGAACAATGCTGAAGGCGGTAAGTCTCTTGATCTAACATCCTTACAACAACTAATACTATAATAATGCGAAAGTGTGTTTTTTGCTGGTTTGTCCTTCAATCATATAGCAACGGAGTACAACCAGACTACGACACTATCGACAATATTTGTTGAGAGTGACATAGGCTAACTTTAATCCGGAAAAACAGGGCTCCCGCTGGATATTCTAACCTAACCTAATTCTACAAAGATGAACACTGCAATTTTATTAATTCAAATATTGTGCATTGGTACTTTATATTGCTACTGGTCTATGGTACTTTTATTGTACCAATCTCTACCAAATTGATTGTTTAAAAAAAAAATTGCGCTATCTCATTCACAATATCAGAAAAGTACTTGAGATCTATAGACCGTGCTCTGACTTAGCTCAGACTTGAGATAGAGTTAAAACGCGACACAGATATGCTTTGACATAAGTCTGCTTCGCTCTGTCTTGAGTCTGAGCAGAGCGATAGATATCAGCCTAAATCTGGTTTAGACATTTTCATTGTTTACAACAGAGGTTACATTGTATAATTTAAACGTTTTACTGCTTTGATGATTGTATTGATTGAAGTGTTAATAGTGTTCAATTTGCTGGTTGCGTGACCTTACTCGGCTTCAAGGTCATTTACTCAGACTTTCTGTTTCACGGCCAGCGTTTGGGTTTTATTATCCCGCCGATAATTGTATACGTTGAGCAAACAATATTTTGCATGATAACTGGTTGAGAGGGATTTCGAATTATCTTGTTTTTAAACTCTTGAGAGTTGTTTAAAGCATGTTATACTGATCGGATAGACAAATCGGCCAGCTTCGGACGCGTAGAGATATTGTCTACCACTCATGCCTATGAAACGTAGTTCGCTTTGTGCGACGGAGATGGCGCTCTACGAAGTCATAACTTCTGACTATCTCTTTCCAAAGCTTGTTGTGAAATATTTATTAACAATTGCTGTTACGAGTGTACGGAACCCTTCGTGTGTGAGTCGACTCGCACTTGGCCGGTTTTATTTTTGATTATGTGGTGGTTATGGTTGACTTAGTGGGCTTTTTTATGCCAGGGGTAGCAGAGGTTACAGGGGTTAGGAGTTTACAGTACACATGTTTTAGGCTTAAAAAACGGCTGCCCCATTTCAAAACCTAGTAAGTGTGTTTGACAAAATTTTACAGGAGGCCAAATAAAACATGTTTTGTGGTAGATGGCTTAGCGAAGTAATAAATATATCAAGTAAGAGCCTTCAAAGTAGTTTATTTACGAAACATTTTAATTCATCAACAGATACCTACTGAAGAGTTCAGAAGGGCTCCCACAAATATGTTTTTTGATCTCCTGTAAAATTTTATCAATCACACTTACTATATTTTGTCCAAGCCTTTATTTTCTTTTTGGCAGATCACGCCTATAAATTACCGTTTTTTTGTTTTCGGAATAATGACTAAAATAATGTCGTACTTTATTGACGTTTAGTGAAGTGCCCTGTGCATAACAAATAACCACAGACTAAAACACAGTTCTTGAAAGACGATAAATCATTCACAATTATGATAAAAATAATTTGACTTTGTGTAAGTATTGTTTCTGTAAATTTAATAAAAAAAGGAAATAAAAATAGTAACTATGACTCCAATATTGAATATTTGCAAGGAATTAAGTTGGAATTTAAGTTCAAACAAAGAGTAAAGAAATTTTTCTTTTCATTTATTTATTTTTTGACGGCTGCCTTAAAATGTAACTATGCACGCGTTAGTGAAGTGAGTTAACTTCAAAACGCGTGGTTAATAACGTCTCAACCAAGTTTAAATCAAGAGTTATGAGCAAATATACTTTGAAAATCACATACCTACCTACTTATTTATTTAACAAACTAGCTACGTAATTGTGTATACAAACAAGTAAAATTATTAAATACTAGCGGCTCGTCCTGGCTTCGCACGGCTGGACATTTATTTTTTAAACATTTTGGCATAAACGTACAGTAAATGCAGGACAAGTGACATCAACGCGTAATTTTTAAAAACATTTCACTGAGCAATTTTATTAAACTCGTAATATGTTTCGAATGGAATGTCCGATTTTAATAAACTAAAAAGTAATTTACAGATATTTAAACTGCCTTGCTTGAGAAATCATTTATTTAGGTAAGGATTAAGGCAAAGGTATAAATAACTTGATCTGATTTATATACACTATACAATTTAAATTAATATCGGAGTTACCAGAAAATGAATATTTCCGCGTGATAAAATAATAAAATGATGCCAGCCGGTGCGGCGGGGCATGGTGGCAGGTATCGGCGCGGAAGATTCCTGTGGTTCCTGTGGTGATCTTATTAAACAATCGTTTCCTATAAGAAGCTCTGTGCGATTAGCCCCGTAAAAACAAATATTTAATATTTCAACCCAGACGAAGTCGGGGCAGGTCGCTAGTTAAACATATTTTGAAAGAAAACCTTAATTATTATTATTATCGATAAAGAACCCAAATCAACTTATTATTTTTTTCTGTTTGTCTGTTACCGCAAACATATGTCAAATTAATTTATCTAAGTGATTAAAAATATATAATAAAATATAAGTACGTTAAATCAAAATTAAAAAATATTTCATTAAATCGATTGAAAGTTCTTCTTAAATAAAATCGATTATTACTTCAAATCGAATCGGTAACGTGTGAAGGCGTCACTAAAGTCAAAATTTCTTGATCTGCCAAAAAGAAAATAAAGAATTGGACAATCTATAGGTTTTGAAATGGAGCAGCCGAAAACTTCAAGGTTTTGATTTTTATTTTTATGCCACCCAAACGAAAGCGTCATGCGTCATGCTCGTGAACGGGTGCCACCCACGGGAATGGGTCTGCTTTCTGTCTGCTCGTCTTAACATGCATTGGATTGTATTTATTTGTATTTGCATTGTATTTAGTTGTATTTGTATTGTATTGACAAGACCGAGGCTTGTGGAGGTCCATGCAGGAGACTTATGTCCAGCAGTGGACGTCCATTAGTTGAATAAGAAGAAGAAGAAGTATTGTATTGGACTTAGGAAACTTCATCGTGGAAGCACTGTATACATAGCAGTAAAAATTTTATTTTTTTGAAAAGAGCAACCGCCGAGTTTCTTGCTGGCTCTTCGCGGCAGGAAAGGCATTCCGAACCAGTGGTAGATTCATTGACAATTCAAAAGTGCTTGTAAAAGCTTATTTGAATAAAAAATATTTCTATTTCTATTTCTATTTACCTTACGAAGGTCGCAAGCGGCGTGGTCGCGGCGGGGGCGAGGGCGGGGAGGGCGGCGACGGGGGTGAGGATGGGGATGGGGATGGGGATGCTGAGAGTGACGGCTCGGATCCGGACGCGAGCGCCGACGACGACCGGCCCAGGAAGCGCGGCCGGCCTCCCGCCTCACATCGGGAGAAGATTAAGGGATTCACTGATCAGGAGGTGAGAGCTCTTGGCAACATCTCTACTTTTTTTTCCAGCATAGCTAGCATGGGCAGGAGATAAAAAAATTATCCCCCGATTTTTCACTGACAGGGGATTTTAATCTTTTCCTTATGCTAATGCATAAGGAAAGCGACAGAGGAGAAAGCGAAGTATATTCCTATAAGTATATGCACTGAGTGTTATTTCCACCGCTGTGCCCATGCTCGATGGGTGGATAAAACTAAGCGAGGATTCCCTCGCTTTTATCCCCAGGAAAAGTATAAAATGTTTATTCAAACATTGAATGTTTATTCAAGGAAAAGTATTGGGGATAAAATTTCTCCCACCTATGCCAGCCCTGCAGATGAGACTTTAAATCGGCATTAATCGGTACCGCCGGGCTAGTTACCACCCTACAGTCAAGACGTGCCGCCAAGTTATTTAGCGTTCCGGCACGATGGCATATAGAAACCGATTAGGTATGAGTTGAATGGACACTGCACCATACTCCTTCCAAGTTAGCCCGCTACCATCTGAGACTGCAACGTCACTTACCCTCAGGTGAGATCGCAGTCAAGGACTACCTTGTTATCGAATAAAAAAATATATTGTTCCACGGTTTTGTTCCTGTCGATTTTTTATTTTCCCGTTGAATTTGAAGTCTTTTTTTATTTTTTGCTTCAGATAAGGAGATTCGTTAAGAGCTTCAAGAAGTTCTGTGCTCCATTGAAGCACCTGGACAGTATAGCGTGTGACGCTGAGCTTCAGGAGAAGCCTTTGGCCGAACTCAAGAAGTTGGGGGAAATACTACAAGAGAGATGTAAAACTGTACTGAACGACACTACAGAAACACCTAGTATGTATAGTATTTTAATACATATTTTATATAGTAATATAAAAATGTCCACCTTTTAAACCCTTACTAATATTATAAATGCGAAAGTGTGTTTGTTTGTTTGTTGATTTGTCCTTCAATCACGCTGCAACAGAACTACGGATCGACGTGATTTTTTGCATGGATATCGTTAGATAGATAATGTCTTTTATTTTCCCATGAAACAATTACAGAAATTCGCTTACCAAGTAAGTAAAACTAAAAAAGTACAAGAAAATATAAGCGGCCATGGAAAAATAAGGTACCCCACTCAGCACAAAGCCACAGCATGCTGCAGCGCTGGTTTTCAGGGGGAACCTAAGTGTCCACAGACGTGATTCCGTAACCTAATTAAATAAACTACATTAAATAAACCATAACTACAGCTACCTACCACAAAACTTAACAAATATACAAATTAGCTTACAAAAAATTATAATGATTAAAAAAATACTACAATAAAAAAATTTTAGGAGGTTGTTGAGGTCGTTGAGGACCAAGAGTGACATATGCTACTTTTTATCCCGGAAATCGGAAAAAAATTAAATCCACGCGGACGAGTAGCGCGTATCTGCTAGTTTTAAATAAAATTATAAGTGGACAGTAGATTAGATAATTAATTCAAGTCACAAGTGTGTCTATTTCTTTACTGTCAGTCAGTCAGATGGGGGAGTAATCCAATATAATCTGAAAGAGATTTGATGTAAACATAAATTCTAATAAGCAAAATCCTAAAGGCGCTCATTATGTTTTTGACGATATTTTTTTGTAGATGAGAATTCTGCTAAGCAAAAACCTTTTCTTAAAGGCGGTCATTATGTTTTTGATGATATTTTTTTTGTAGATGAGAATAGCGACGGCCGTAAGAATGCGCGAAAAACTTTCAAGCTTGGCGGCGTGCCGGTCAACGCCAAGACAATGGCGGCCTGCCAGGACGAGCTCGCGCCGCTCGACGACTTCTTGCCGCAGACCAAAGAGGAAAGACTCAAATGGCAATTGGATTTCAGGTAACTTTTTTTTTTTATTCTATGACAAGATAGCCCTTGACTGCGATCTCACCTGATGGTAAGTGACGATGCAGTCTAAGATGGTAGCGGGCTAACTTGGAAGGGGTATAGCAGTGTAAATTCAACCCATACCCCTAATCGTTTCTACACGCCATCGTGCCGGAACGCTAAATCGCTTGGTGGCACGTTTTTGACGGTAGGGTGGTAACTAGCCACGGCCAAAGCCTCCCACCAGACCAGACCAGAGACAATTTAATAATAAATTACTAAATTGCCCCCGCCGGGAATCGAACCCGAGACCTCCCAGTTATAAGACCACAGCGCTCACCACTGCGCCAGGGAGGTTGTCAACTTTGTAAAAAACAGCAGCCCACTATGGGAGTTCATCGCGTACCGAGCAATAACGCGCTATTTGATTGCCATTGGTGACTGGGGTTATACTATTACTTAAAAAAAAAACAATTTTAATAGTTATTTAAAAAAATTGATTTAATTTTTTTTATATTTTTAAAGTCCTAACAAACAGGCGGGCCATCTGATGTTAAGTGCGTTGCCGGCTTATTGTGAACTGTATTTAAAGATAAGCTTTTAAATGTTTTGCGTTTTGTTTTTTTGCTTAAAATATGAGTAGGTTTGTAGGGACACAAAAAAAAGACTATAACAGGGGAATAAGTTAGTACTATTTTCCACTCCCCGGCAGAGTCCCTAAAGGTTCAAGTGTAGAAATAGAAATAATAATTAACTAACGCGAATTACTAATAATAATTAACTAAGTATATTAATAAATTGCGAAAAATGATCTTTTCTGCCAAAATGTCGCCTGCAGCTCATATGCTAATAAGTTGCAGGACTATCTAGACGGATAATTAAATATTTTATAATTTTCAGGACGAGACCAGCAAATTTCGACATAGAATGGGGAGTAGAAGACGATTCAAGACTGCTAGCTGGCATATATCAATACGGCATGGGATCATGGGAAGCCATAAAAATGGACTCATCATTCGGCATAGGCGACAAAATTCTCACAAACGCGGACAAAAAACCACAGGCGAAGCATTTACAATCAAGAGCCGAGTATTTGTTGAAGTTAATAAAGAAACTGCTCGATCAGAAAAATGGAAAACAAAAACAGAGAAAACCGAGAGTGAAAAAGGGAGCCAAAGAACCTATAACGAAAGACACCATTGAAGACGATTTAAGTTCTGGTGCTGAGAGCAAAAAGGGAAATAAAAATGTTAAAAACGATAAAGCGGAAAAGGTAAAGTACAGCCATATTGTTTCAAACTATTATTATTGTTAGAAATTATGTTAAAAGTTATGAACGACTTAGAAATTGTACACTAATACAGATAATTGACTAAGTTCACGCATTATAATATTGAGAAAACATTTGATTGAATGAATTATAAGGTATCAGTACTTATTCATTCAATCAAATGCACAATATATATCCATGAAATGTATGTTGCTTTAATTTAATGATAATTAAGCATTAAAGTTGCTAAAACTATTTATCATTATAAATTAGATTTTTTTTAGCTCCCGCCATCTTCTAAAAGTAATCCAAAGTGGTAACTTTTGTTTAAAATTAGTAAAATTGTCAATTTTGACTTTTTCGATCGACTCCACAGCTGGATCGATCTTGATGAAATTTGACACGCAAACTTTTAGAAAACCTTAGATTGTGAATTACATTCATTTTGCTATCTAAGCGGGTCTGACTTGAGGTGCGGTGCGGGGTAGCGGCCAACTTGACGTGGACGTGTAGTATAGTGGATTTAGCAATTTTTTTATAATGTTATTATTGCAGGGTAAAACGAAAGTTGAAGACGTGTTAACACATGACGAAGCGTCCAATGACAGGAAAGAGAAAGACAAGAAGCGCACAAAAAAGGAAGGCAAAGATCGGACTAAGAATGACAAAAGCAGGGGTCGCAAGAAGCCGGCTGGTCCCATGCACTTCACTGCTAATAATGAACCTAGAGCTTTGGAACTACTAGGCGACCTGGATCCATCTGTTTTTGATGAGGTATGCCAGTTTGAAACCTTTTTTTTTTTTTATTAGATGATGAAGGACTATCTTGCCCTTAACTGCGATCTCACCAGATGGTGACAATGCAGTCTAAGATGGTAGCGGGCTAACTTGGAAGGGGTATGGCAGTGTTCATTCAACCTACACCCCTAATCGGTTTCTATACGCCATCGTGCCGGAACGCTAAATCGCTGGCGGCACGTCTTTGACGGTAGGGTGGTAGCTAGCCACGTCCAAAGCCTCCCACCAGACACAAAGCTGATACAAAGCTATATAATGCTGGAAATCAGCCAAGCTGCAGTTGACATATAACCTCCTATTCCCTCAAATAAGCAGAAAGCTTGTGCTAGGAGTGGGTACGACAATAGTGCCATGGGTGGGGTTAAAAAAACCAGTACAATAGGTGGTCTTTTTCAAAACCAATGTAAAAAAGGGAAATGGTACTTGAATAAGTTTGTTTTATATTTGTATGTTCATATCTATTTATGTTTTTTTTAGTGCAAAGAGAAAATGCGACCAGTCAAGAAAGCCTTACGAGCTTTAGATAATCCTGATCAAACTTTGTCAGAGTCTGAACAGGTGTCGAGGACCAGAGCTTGTCTGACGCAAATAGGAAGTCAAATAGACATATGCCTAGCTGAGTACCCAGATCCCGAGAAGAAAGTCGAATGGAGAAGTAATCTCTGGTATTTTGTGTCTAAATTTACAAATTTCGATGCAAAACAATTGTACAGGTTGTATAGATACGGTCTGAAAAAAAGTGATACAAAGAAAGATGGAAAGCATAAAGAAAATAAGGTAGAGATTTTAATTTTTTTACTATTAATATGTATGGTAAAATAAAGCTGACAGCTGAACGAATTTCATATTTTCAATTTTTGTTTTAGGCAAATGTAAAAAATAATATAAATAACTCAAATAATCATGTTAAAGCATATAAAAAAGAAGGTAAACATGACAATAGCAACAGAAAAGAAAAAAGGCAAAAGACGAGCAAAGATAAAGGTGATAAGAGTAATGATAAATCGCCACACGCTTCAGGAGTAAAGAGGAAACTCGAGGAAGGGGAATGTGATCCCGAACCCACCGAAAATAAACGGCATGAGAGGTAAATTTTCATCTATCATCTCAGTAATGACACCCATTCTAACTTAATCATACCCCCTTGCACTTGCCGCCGCTTTTTTTCTTTTATTTATTAACACTTTCTAACTATTTTGCTTTGCTAACTTTTCCGCTCATCACCATCTCGCTTCCATACCTGCAGACATAAACACAAGCACAAGGATCGCAGGGATAGAGAAGGAAGCTTGAAGCGGGACGATTTGATCTACAGAGAGCGGAGCCGTTCGGAGCGAGAGCGAGAGCGGGACCGCGATCGAGACCGGGACCGGGAGCGAGATCGGGAACGCGACCGAGACCGCGATCGGGACCGAGAGCGCGACAGGGACCGGGAACGGTCGCGGACGCGGCGCGACAGCGGCGGCGTGGGCCCGCGGGTGCGGCCGCCCTACGTGCAGCACGCGCACCCCGACCACGCCGTGCACCCGGCGCACCCCGCGCACCCCGCGCACCCCGCCTGGACCCCGCCCGCCTACCCTGGGCCCAGACAGTACCGCGGGGGCGATCGGACTGCGAGGCCTCATGATAAGAGAAGGTATGTTTATGAATGATATCTAACTTACCATATTTAATTATCTTTTATATTTTTCAAACTACAATAGTTTTAAAAATATAAAAGACAATTAAAATAAATCCTACAGTCTACAGTTTTTTAATACTCCTAAGCTAAGTACAGTGTATTAGTTACGTTGGGTGACCATTGACCCCGTGTTAAAATCTATACTTTGATGTGGACATTCAAAAACTAGCATCCTGGAATTATCCTAACTTGATAATTTAAATCTATACTTTTATACTAATATATAAAGCTGAAGAGTTTTTTTGTTTGAACGCGCTAATCTCAGGAACTACTGGTTCGAATTGAAAAATTCTTTTTGTGTTGGATAGTTCATTTATCGAGGAAGGCTTTAGGCTATATAACATCACGCTGCGACCAATACGAGCGAATCAATAGTGAAAAATGTTGCAAAAACGGGGAAAATTATCCATATTTAAAATACATTCTTTTAAAAACTTCTTAATCGCGATTATAATAACAAATTGACGCGGACGAAGTCGCGCGCAAGTAGTAGCTAGTAGTCAATAAAGTGATCAACTATTTCATTGTAAATTCGGGCTTATTGGTGAATATTGTTGAACAGGTTCGGCTACGGGGCGATGGCGGGCCCGTACGGCAGCGGGTATTTCGAAGGCGCCGTTATCCCCGGCAGCATGGGCTTCCCGCCCGTGCGCCCCTACCCCGAGGACTGGCGCGGGTACGCGCAGCCCGAGTACGCGTACGACGAGCGGGACTACGAGAGAGAAGTGTACAGAAGGGACTACGACCGCCGCGCGCCGCCCACATAGCCAGCTCACGCGATGAGCCGTGATCAATACACTGTTTGTAAATATAGTTTTAATTCAGTATGTAAATAGCCGTAGAGATCTTTTATCGCGGACGCTGATCCAGACGTTAACTCTAAAGTGTAAGTGACAAAATAGTGCTGTGGATTTTATCTATGTGATAAGTGAAGAGCGTCATCGATTTCGACTTTGATTACTGACATTGATTACTTATTGACTATGTAAGTGAGACTGTATAGTGAATTTATTTATTACCGAGTCTGTTCGATTCATTTATTATTATTGTACAGAATTATAGACAAATAAAATATTTTTTTTTATATTGTTCCAATTTTGTTGCCAATTTTACTATAATAATAATAATAATTGATTGTATTGTGATCTGCTCATTCTTTTTGATTTACTATTTATTCAGCATCTTGTCTTAGGTGATTAATTTGATGGAGACAGTCGGGTGATATGCGTAGTTCTTAGTCGATGTACAAAATTAAGCGAATGTTAGTAGATTGGCATAGTAAAATAAATCATGTGCAATCCAGACCATTGTGTATAGCTTGAAGGCACATAAACTTTGTCATTGCATTTTAGCAGTGGAAAGGAAGATTTTGATTTGTATTTCCTTTCTCGAACATGCATTTCAGAGTCCTTGTGGGACTCGTACAGTCCTATTTTTATACATATGTAAAGCCTTATTCTCTGTTACATGATGCAATTGAGTGTAATAAGAGTGGAAGCGTCTTGATGGTGTATACCATGATAATAAACATATTATTAAAGTTGGAAACATCATTTTATTTTCCTTCCTCGTGCAATCAAATAAATACTAGTTAAGTAAAGCAGGCCAGGTGCACTCCGCATTTTGGTATAAATCTACAAGTGTAGTGTACTTCTAACTTTCACATGTCTGGATCGTGCGCTGCCTGTATCCAGCGGCTCCCTGCGACTCGTTTGATGTCTTTGGTCCGACTAGAGGTGGGGAGGGGGGAAGTCTGCCAACACTGCGCTTTTCGCCACCACGCCATTGAACCATCAGTCTAAACTATAATAATACTTTGATATTTTTGACTAATCCACTAATCCCAATAATAAGGTAGGTACTTGAAGTTATAAAGTGTGTAAGATCATTCGCTGTGTAAGTAAGCGAACCGCGACCGATGGCAGTGGCACAGTTCGATGAGACTGGCGTCCGGCATTTCCCGCATGCGTCGATTGGGTACTGTCAGCTTGTCGCGTACTACATCTTATGCGGTGACCTATTTTGATTTATAGATTGTTATCCAGGATTACCTATCTTTATCTAAGTAAGATACCTATTACAGGTGGCAGGGAAATGGAAATATCTATCGATGTTGGAGTTTGCTATTTATTATAAGCAGGAGTTTTTTTAATTATACCATTTTTACATATTGATGAAAGTATATCAAATATTAAACTTTGTTGATTGATATCTTATTAAAATACGGGTTTCATTCACACCGCACACTCCTATTTATAGATTTTAATTCTCAATGAACATGGTGGCAACTGCGCATGCCCACAGCCCTGTTATTCAGGTTTCAGATACTAAAGGGCTTCAAGCAGTCGTCACTTCAGTATTGTAAGGAGTTAAAATGTAGGACGGGAAGAGATTAATTTCTTTACAAGTTTGGTAGTGAAGTGGCTAAAATTGGTTTCATTAGGTAAGTACCTATGTAGTTAGTTTACCTGCATACATATACTGGGTTTTATAATACTTAATTAGGCTGTTATTTTATTACTTAATTCTCCTAAATTAGATTAGGTATACTACGTATACTATTCATAAAGTGCGTGAAATTAATATTGATTATAAGTAAGGTAAGTACATATGGATTTTGGCAGGCGGATAATTTATTTGTTTAATTCTATTTTTTTTAGTTGTTTTGAAATTGAAGTCAGCCCAGATTTTGTATATCAGCTTGTATTGTTTTCACCGAGAAAATGTTAACCTCTTCGGCAACATTGACTGTTCTGGTGGCAACTGCTTTTGGGTGCTATTTATTCCCTAGTGGTAAGTGTAAGCTATCGTAGGTACCTACGAGTACGAACCTTAGTATAGGTTTCTACTAATAGATAGTTAATAAAGTTAATAAATGAAGTGTGTATTTATGATTTCATAATAATTGACATAATTAAACGCTATTTTGATATAATACCTATATGAACAATAGAATAGACACCTCATGTTTTTAAAATTTTTGTCCAGCGCTCGGTCTTACCTGCCTACAAAGTTTTAGGCGCCATAATATAGGTATACCTATAATGGCAGATTTATACTATAGGTAGGTACCTATAGTATAATCTGCCATGCCATGCCATGCTCATTACCATATTATTAGGTATGTATAACGCATATGGTTTTTATAAGTTTTATCCATAACAAATTCTATATGCGAAGCTAAGAATTGCAAATATATACCTACTACCATTTTCGATTTCTGTATTTCTCAGTTAAAATACGCATGTATGTATACAGAAATAGAAAATGGTGGCTCAATCTCATCTTGTTCGCATTATATCGCAGATTGACCTATCCATTGTTGCAGCTAATTGATGTGCATATTGTGGCAGACGTGCCGGATCCTTGCCGTGGAGTGACCTGTGGCCCCGGGGAGCTGTGTCGGCCTACATCCGACGGGAAGGGACACAACTGTGAATGCCCCACTTCATGTCCCAGCTATGGAGACCACGAAGGCTCGCGACCGCTTTGCGCCAGCGATGCGAAAGACTATCCTGGCATTTGTGAGATGCGACGCGCGGCCTGTGAAGCAAGCAATAATATAACTTTTAAGTACTACGGTAAATGCGGTAAGGAATTTATTCGTATTTTGTTCTCGGTTCCCTTTTTCTCACAGAGATCCCAGTTAAATTATAATTAGTTGTGAACGCGCTTGATTTATATTTAAGCACGACGACTGTCAAAATAATCCACGATTTTTCATAACATACTTACTTAATTGACTTCTAAAACTAAATTTATCATCTGCAGCGTTCCCTAGAACCTTCTTAAACCATAGAATATCGTCCGAAGTGTAAGCAACTTACATAATTAAAATTAGTTAATTGAATCAAAATCGAAAGTAATCGATTGATAAATCGACCGATAAAATCAGTGTAAGTCTTATAAGCTTGGCCTACATGAAATAAATAATTTTAGATTTTAATTTTTAACCAGACCCTTGCGCGGGCGTGACCTGTCCCGACCCAGAAATCTGTCAACTCGACGATCGGCGTGAACCCTTGTGCCGCTGCGCCGAACCGTGCCCGCTGGAATTCTCTCCAGTCTGCGCTTCCGATGGAAAGACGTATTCCAATGAATGCCAGATGCACAGGGAGTCGTGCCGCGCTAGGAAACAATTGAAGATCATATTTAAGGGACAATGCAGTACTGGTAAGTGTGGCGAGACTCGCGGCAAACAATTGCACTTTTAGAAAAGCTCTTTGTATTAGGCACTTACTCCTCAAATGCAAAATACTCTAACGTTGAAATTGAAAATCTTATTTTTTTATTTTTTTCTATAATCTGCGGGCTGCTGCTTTTCGAAGGAATAGGAATGGTAACTCCGCCCTGGAGCGCTTTTCGTGCTTTTTATGGAATCCTGAGATGAAACTGGTTTGTCTTTTGAGATCTAACTAATCTATCTTTTTGTAGGTGTAAACCCATGTGCGGAAGTGGAGTGCCGACACGGAGCGGAGTGTAGGGTGGAAGGAAGCGGCGCGGTGTGCGCGTGTCCGCCGCCCTGCGAGCCCGTACTGCGCCCCGTGTGCGGGTCGGACGCTCGCACGCACGACAGCGAGTGCGAGCTGAAGCGAGCTGGCTGCTTGTTGGGGAGAGAACTGAAGGTTGTTCACGCAGGCGCTTGCGGTAAGATCCGTACCTTCAAACCAATTATTCTTACTAGCTTATTTCTGTAGGATAGCCCTGTACATCTAAATATTATGCTCTATTTATTTGGAAATACGGCTTAAAATTAAAGAGAAGAGAAACAACAAGGAAGAGAAACTTACGGGCGGGGTGGGTGGCATTCGACCGCGGTGGCACGCGGTTCCGATGAATTTAAACATTGCTGCTTAGTAAATAGAATCTACATTCCGACTAACATACCTATATGAAACCGCGGTGACCACGCAGTGCACGAGCTAAATCGCTTAGCGGCCCGTCTTTGTCATACTTCTTGGGTATAATGAACTTCTGGATACCGCCTGCTTCTATCCAAGATCAAAAAGACCAAACTCAAATGCACGGCGTGTGCGCTGGTTAGGTGTGACAACACAGCGGGGAGTGAGTTTCGTCGACCCGCGCTGGGTCATGAGAAGTTGAAGGGTTACTTATGATGATGATGATGGTGATGGCCCAGGGTCAAACGGCGTGTGCGCCGGTCGCGTGTGTCCGCACGGCGGGGAGTGCGTGTCGTCGGGCGGGCGCGGCGTGTGCCGCTGCCCGCGCTGCTCCAACGAGTTCGCGCCCGTGTGCGGCTCCGACGGCATCTCGTACGGGAACCGCTGCAAGCTGCAGCTCGAGGCGTGCCGCCACCGCAGACATGTGCAAGTGCTGTACGATGGACCCTGCAGTAAGTGAAAATCGTTTTTCTTCAAAAAAATCATCCCTATTAATTAATATACTGATAGCACTGACGAGGTCTAGGTTGGAGCGTGCTTGCCTAGAAGATACCTATTCAACCTTGCCTTCCATGGGTTTAGTTGAATCTTGAGAGGACAATTATTATAGGCTACGTTTTATTCTCCATAAAAGTAACAAAAGATGCATGGGCTTTTTCTGTCAAGAAACTCGCAGTATTTTCTCGGAGTTACGAAGTTGGCGGTGAGTCATCCCCGTGTCTCGCGGAGCACGTAAAGCCGTCGGTCCTGTGTCATCACGTTCCGCTCGTGTCGGATTTCCGTCCCATTCGACTATGAGAGTGAGGGAATAGAGAGTGCACCTTTGTTTGCGTATACAGTTGTGCACTATAATATATCCCGTGCAGATGGCTTATCTCTGAGGAGGTTTAGCTGCCGTGATAAGGGATATGGTTTTATTGTGTTTTCAGATGGATGCGAAAATAAGAAGTGCGAATTCTACGCAGTTTGCGAGAGCGACGGAGTTTCCGAAGCCAGTTGCGTTTGCCCACAACATTGTGAAGAAGGAACTGTGAGTCGATCTGATATATTTTATTGCTAACTATATCACTACTCAAAATATTTCGACGTAATAAAGAACCGTTAGCGTGTATTTACATATGACAAAAAACTACGTATATAAGAAGTATATAAGAAATATAGTATGGTCTGAAATTCAGTGTATATTTATGTTATTCTTTAGGAGACTGAAGAAATTTGCGGCAATGATAATAAAACCTACAGCAGTGTCTGCGCTCTTCGCGATGTAGCTTGCCGAGAGAAGATAGGTCTACACGTCAAGCACATGGGTTCTTGTGGTAAGCATCTTGTATGAGCGATAAAAGGGGTCACATGATAACAAGACCGCTATAGCTGGCGGGATCCAGTACAAAATGTTTATTCATAGTGCCTCCCGAGCATCAGAATTTTTCTCAAAGGATCAGATTTTTTTTTTATTTTTGAAAATATTCCATCGTACCTTAAGGCTTTCTAAAATATGTGTATAATATTTGTCTCGTGGGAGGCTTTGGTTGTGGCTAGTTACCACCCTTCCATCGAATTAGCGTTCCAGCACGATGGAAACCGATTTGCGGCATGGGTTTCATGAAAACTGCCATTCCCCCTTCTAAGTTAGTCCGCTACCATCTTAGACTGCAATCTCATTTACTGTCAAGGGAGTTAAGAACTTCACAGACAACCAATCTTATCATTAAGAAATAACAGAAATCTTGGTCAGTAGAGTTAGCAACTCCCACTTATTGCCTTGCCTCAAATCTTGCTGAGTCTGAAATTTAGCCTCACAATAATTTAACAGAATCATGTGGCGGCATCCAGTGTCCCAATGGTATGTGGTGCTCCCGCGGGAAGTGCGCCTGCGCGGCGACGTGCGCAGACGCGCCGCGGGAGCCCGTCTGCGCCGACAACCGCCGCACCTTCCCCAACGAGTGCTCTCTGCAGAGAGCGGCCTGCGAAGCGCGCATGCGCGGGGAAACTGCGCCCCAAGTCGCGTACTTCGGGGAGTGTACTGGAATGCATGAACAGAATACTACTGCAGGTTTATAAGACCATTTTACAAGTATATCCCTTAACTTGTTTTCCATATTCCAGTCCGCCGAATACTGCCAATTTGAATTTTAGGGAACACGTAAGCCAAATTAAATGAAGATGGCACATAACGACGAGTTGGTTTTGACCAACTAAAATGGTACGGATGGTGTCTAAATTTGAGTGTCGTCTTACGGCAAATTCCTTAGGCAATTGTTTAGGACTGCAAGTGTAAAAAGAATCACATCATCACAACTACAGAGATAATATCATACACTCTAAAGGTCTACCCTGGCTTTGAATTAAATGATTCCTACTAGATTCGTGCAGAAATCCCGCAATTCTAGCAAAGAGAGCTATACAATCTTTCCTCGAAAATTTTCTTCTGATATCTTTATCTACCTTTATTGTGCCTTCTTTTGTAAGAATTACTTATTTCTTGGAATTGGTTCTGCACTCTTGCAATGTTGGCCGTAACTTGAACAAATGTTATTTCATTTTAGGCTTGAACAAATCAGCCAAAATAATGGACCAAGCCAACGACATTCGCACAGTTGACGACGTCGAAGGGTCAACCGAACCTGCAGGGACTGCCGTGTGCGCGCGGGTGCAATGCGCGTACGAAGCGACTTGTGCTGTGGACGGCAATGGTCAGCCCCGATGCGCGTGTCTGTTCGACTGCGCAGCGGCAGCCGCGGCCGCGTCAGCGCCTGTGTGCGCATCGGACCTGAGGATGTACCCAACATTGTGTCATATGAAGTTGGAGGCCTGTCGACGCCAGGAAGATCTGAGAATACGGCCTTTGGCGTTATGTAGAGGCTTGGAGGTAAGGAAATTTCTTTTGGTCAGGTAATGACTTAATTGCTGCGAGTACAATGCGCCTCCGAAGTGACTTATGCTGTGGATGGCAATGGCCAATCTCGATGTGGTTGTCTGTTTAGACTTCGAAACGGCTGTCTCGGCCGCGTTTGTTTCTGTTTGTTTATCGGACCTGAGGATGTACCCAACATTGTGCCATATGCAGTTGGAGGCCTGTCGACGTCAGGAAGGTCTGAGGATACGGCCTTTAGCGTTATGTCGAGGGTTGGAGGTAAAGATTTTTTTAGAGCAACGAACAATCTTTTATATGTCAATTTCCACCTGTTGATAGGGCAAAATCATACAATTTAGATTTGCGATGCCATGTAAACATGATAAAACATATTCCTTCCAGGTTACCGTGCCTACATTTTAGATTGTATTGCCACCTAGTCATCATGAAATCGCTAACTCATCATCGAATTATCAAAGACTTACAAATAGAGAATCTATTCCTTGACCGTTTCTCTGATTACCCAATACTTTTTACAGTTTCGACCTTGTGGCAATGACGAACCTCTTATGGACTCAGGAGGTCGTCCTATGGACTGTGGAGGCGGGCCTCATCGCAAAGACTGTCCCGCTGGTAGCTATTGTCACCATACGACAAAAGCTGCGAGGTGCTGTAGAAAAGGTATACAATATCCATACGCAAAACCTGTGAATCGGAGTGATTTTACAATTCACATGGCTCGAAGAACTGATGGTCGTTGGGGTCCCAAGGTGCTGGAGTGGAAGCCCGCACCACGCAGCAGGACGGCGCAGTCTTGGAAGAGCTCCCACTAGGTGAAAGGAAGAAATCGGAAGAGTCACAGGGAACCGCTGGATAAAGGCGGCGCAAAATCGAAGCCTATGGAAATCCATGCAAGAGACCTTTATCATCCTCCTTACTATATACAAAAACTGTCAAAATTTCAAAATTGGTCAGTATCATACTTCGTAATGGTGAAATCTTGGTGTCAATTATAGTTTAAAGTGGTTTGTTTTGTAGACAAAACAGTGGTAGAAAAGAAAGACTGTCAAGAGTCGTGGTACGGCTGTTGCGCTGACGGTGTCACGTCGGCTCGAGGGCCCGGGGGCTCGGGATGCCCTTCGCAGTGCGGGTGTCACCGGCTGGGCTCGGTGTCGGAGCAGTGCGACGAAAGCGGGCAGTGTCAGTGTCGACCTGGCGTTGGAAGCCAGAAGTGCGACCGCTGCGAGCCCGGCTACTGGGGCCTGCCAAGAATTGGTACTGGACATGCTGGATGTATACGTAAGTTAGCGAGAGGATTTCATATTTCTATCCACGCTACACAATTCGATTGTCAATCCAGTCAAATTGGTCGGAAAATTGTATTATGTGGAACTGGAAAATTGTATTAGGTATATGGCTTCCAGCCATTTTACTCTGTTCAATTAAAATGAGACAGATTTTATCAGGACATAGTTGCTCCGTGTCAAATGCGAACCAAGTTATTTACAAGCATTTGCTTACGACTTTGCCCGCGTGGAGTTAAGGTTTTAAAAACCCTGTTTGATGGTTTGGTTCGTCCTTCAATCACGAAGTAACGGAGCAACAATTTTCCTTAGTCGGTTTACGGCCCGGAAGGTCCAATTTTCTCAACGTCCAATATTATAATGTTACGGCTCATTTCCGGAACGTCCAATTTTTTTCTTGTTGACAGCTTGCGGCTGCTCAGCTTTTGGGTCGGTGCGGGAGGACTGCGAGCAAATGACGGGGCGCTGCGTCTGCAAGTCCGGCATACAGGGCCAGAAGTGCACTGTTTGCTCCAACCATGAACACACGCTAGGCCCAAATGGATGTTTCGACCGTAAGTAAACAGTCGTAAGTTTGTCCACGCATAGCTTCAATAGCACAACGGTTCACGGTGCGGACTGAAAACCGAAAAGGTTCTCAAGTCCACAAAAACAAAAATAATATTGCAACATTGCCTAGATGACAAACCCTCTTGGGTTTAGGTACTTACTGTAGATCTTTTTGATATGGTAATTTCTTTGAAAAATTATGATTAACGTTTCTTACACTTAAAATAAGGACATCTGTAATTATTCAATTAAAAATGCATTATGCATTCTATATTAACTTGTGTGTAATAAGAATTCTAAATTGTTATACTTTATTGTTTTCTCGGTACCTAAATACCGATTTCACCATTGTCGGGTGACGTTTATCCGAGAAATTGAAAAACCGATTGGTCGAATTGATAGTTTTTGTATTGAAAATCTGCCAAAATATCTTTACGATAGGTTTGCCTTGGTGAAATTGGCTCTGTAACAGATGTTGAAATGAACAAAATTTGTTTTAGGTTAAGACATATTTTTTCATTACCTAATTTTCTTTCCTTATCAGCGGAATCAACACAACTCCCAGCAACCGACTGCGAGCACATGACTTGCTATTTCGGAGCCTATTGCGTAATACGCAGTGGGCTCGCCACGTGCGAATGTGGGGCTTCAGAATGCGCGGCCACTGAAGCTCCTTCCGTCTGTGGCAGCGATGGCCGGACTTACCTCTCGTCTTGCCATCTGCGGGCACACGCTTGTAGGAGTCAATCCGACATTGTGGTCCAGGCCTTCGGACCTTGCGGTGATGAGGCCCCGAGCGTTAGACGAGGTAGCCGCGCGGTAGACGCTCGCTCCAACCCCTCACGCAACCCAAAGGAAAACAACAACTCCATAGGCCAGTTCGAACGCACGTACCAAACAAACTACATCCAATTCACTGACGCTTCAGTAGATACCAGCGATAGTGGCAAACCCGACAGCCCTGAACCCGAACTGACTTGCATCGACATCCTCCCGCCGATTGGTTATCGCTAGTTCATTATTAGCTAGGACTTCGTAGTTTGCACAAACGGTAGTTGTCTTCGCACAAAAATCGACCCTTAACGTAAAATATATAAAATCTCTTATAAGTTGTAACGTTCGCAGAGAAAGTGCATGTAACCTCAAAGAAAAATGAACGGGGAGGCGGGTGTAATAAACATGTTCCGAAGCGTGTTGATATTGACAATGAGACGGAAGAGGAGCAATACATAACGAATGAGGTCGAGGAAAATTATCCAATATACGAGGAATATGGAGAGGAAAATGAGAACGAAGTATACACGACGCCGCTGTTCGACGGGCAGGCTCGAATCACCGCTCGCACTCGGTTGCCCGCTAAACGATTCGATATTTGGGCGGAAGTGTCGGCCGTTTGTGGGAAGGGCGCCCTAATAAGTGCCTCAGGTGTGCGGGATTATTTATGGCTCGGTTTCGTTGACGATAGCGTCGCACTGCGGTGGGACGCGGGGAATGGACCCATGCAGCTGCGAGCGGGAAAAGTAAAGGTCGACGTGAAGTCCAAAGTGTCCGCAAGGCGATACAAGAAAGATGCGATGCTGAAACTGGGTTCGACCACTGCCAGAGGATCCACGCACGGGAGGATGAGTTCGCTGGACGTAGATCCGTACATTTACGTCGGTCATCCACCAGACAATGTTACAAAGTAAGACAATCATTTTATCGGACTATCACATCACACTAATATTATAAAGCCGAAAGTTTGTATGTGTGTGTGTGTGTGTGTGTGTGTGTGTGTATGTTTGTTACTCCTTCACGCCTCAACGAATGAACCAATTTGGCTGAAATTTGAAATGGAGATAGCTCACACCCAGGATTAAAACATAGGCTACTTTTTATCCCGGAAAATTACAGAGTTCCCGCGGGAATCAAAAAACCTTTATCCACGCGTACGAAGTCGCGGGCATCGTCTAGTATGAATATATTCTTGACGTCTATTTAGAATTTATCCACCTGACATGACAGAGCCTCGTAACTTGGAACTTAATGAATGTGACTTTTTCTTCAAATCCACAGAAAATATAAAAATCTATGTCCCGTCCAGACGCCGAACACCCACGCATTATTTTGAACCTCATATATGGCTCACACCCAAATATAACACAGTAACAAAAGATATATATGCTAAAATTATTATACAGAAAACAGAAAAACTGTATGGCAACATGCTCCGCCCGCGCGTTTATAAAATGTTTCCTTTTTATATTTATATGTATGTGTTTTCTTGGTGTACAAAACAGAATATTTCATTCGTACATTCATATATATTTTTATGTGACAGGCTCTCGGGGACTCACGCGTTCCACGGGTTCGTGGGGTGCGTGCATCGTTTGCGGGTGAGCGGCCGTGACGTCATACCCCCTGCCCGCGGCCTCTCCATCACCGCTCACGGGGTCCGACCTTGCACCCCCTACAATCTTGCTCAGATTGAGTGCCCTTGAGATTATAGTCCAGCCACATATCGCTCATTTGCGACAAGGGTGACATAATTCAAATTCGACGAAGAGAGAGTATCTCTCAGTAGAGAGTAATGTTCTGTGGATGCTGCGGTCTCGAAATAACGCAGTGGCCAGTGTGGGACAGAGCATAAGGTCACAACCTCTCGCGCTCTTATTTTTTTGTGTTTAGCGTAATGTTTTTTTTTTATAGCAGAGAGGGTATAAATTTTCGACACTAAAGTTGGTGAATTTTGAATTATGTCACCCTTGTTGCAAATGAGCGATATTATGTCAAAAATACAGATTCTAGTCGGAATACTCTACGCTCATACATTATGCATTCGATTCAGTAAACCATCAAAATGTTGTCTGCATGCATGAGACAGAAAATTTTCTGGTACATTTTCTGATGATATTTTGCGATTTCAGTCGCGTGCGGATTTTACGTGTTGTCTCGAAGTGTGCGATCAGCTTTAAGGATGGATTAATGTTACAATTGACAGTGTAGATATTTTATATTGAGTTGAAAAATATAGTACGTACTTATTCAATAAACATAACAATTATTTATTATTGTTATATGTAGATGAAATTTTATCAAGCGACGAAAATAATTATTATCAATGTAATTCTTATCGTAAGATAATCTTGATGGTTAATCGATCTTTCTTGTTAGGTAAAATAATATACTTATGTAGTTTCTACTGTCTTATAAAATATTGAGACTGTGAAGAAAATTGTAAAACATTGCTCTAAAAAAATATTTATCAAATCGATCGGTTTAGTAAATCCATGATATTGTTGGCGACAATCGTTTAGTCGCATTTGAATTATAGCATAATACTGGTAAGACTGAGAGAGAAATATTTTCTTGATGGTCGTGAATGTTTTATCATATTATTAATACATATTTTTGCTGAGGAAGTTTCAGTAGATTTTAAATATTACTTGTTATCGTTCTATAATAAGTACTAAGTCTGTCGCAGCGTTATTTTCAAAGCTGTGATATTATAATTTGACTATAATCTAAAAAAAAACATCGAGCAACTATAACGTCTAGCAAGATTACAATATTACTGACCTCCCTGGCGCAGTGGTGTGCGCTGTGGTCTTATAACTGGGAGGTCTCGGGTTCGATTCCCGGCGGGGGCAATTTAGGTATTTATAATTTCTAAATTGTCTCTGGTCTGGTCTGGTGGGAGGCTTGGGCCATGGCTAGTTACCACCCTACTGTCAAAGACGTGCCGCCAAGCGATTTTGCGTACCGGCACGATGGCGTGTAGAAACCGATTAGGGGTATGGGTTGAATTTACACTGCTATACCCCTTCCAAGTTAGCCCGCTACCATCTTAGACTGCATCGTCACTTACCATTAGGGGAGATCGCAGTCAAGGGCTATCTTGTCATCGAATAAAAAAAAAAACGTCTTAGATTACAATATCACTATCTTGATAATACCTATACGATATATTTGTGAAGAATATTAAAAATATATGTATGTCTAGTTCTTGCAATTCACGAGGGCGCGTGAGTTACTTGTGGTTACGTCGTATACATGCATATTGCGTAAGGATGCGTGCCTGTCAGAAGCCTAGGTGCGAACGGTCAGGCGCGAGCAAGCTCTCGCTTCCACTTATATAGATACGACACACAAAACCACGCGCCCTCGTGAATTGCAAGAACTATACGAAAAACTAAAAATCGACTGTTATTTTGTCTTCAACGAGAATAATTATATAGGTATCTACCTGCTAATATTATATTCTGTAACTCAATTGTGATATTCTTCAAATATTCTCTATCGTTATTAAATGTGAATAAATAATCGCATATCTTTTACTTAATACTAGGTATGTAATAAAGATCATGTTAACAAAAATGTTTGTGGGTTCTACCTACTTCTACATTTCATATATAATCTTGTCTATTTTGACACTTTTGTAAATAATATTATATTCTCAAAATAAATAAATGAATATTATTTATGATTATCTTGTTTTTGTTTCGTATTCCTTGAAGCACATCGTTCTTTTATATAAATAGCGAGCGGAAAAAAAGATTCAACAGTCCAACGGTTAAAGGTGCGGGCTGAAAATTGAACGGTCGCAGGTTCGTTTGCACTATTGTACCCACTCCTAGCACTAGCACACAGCTTTTCGCTTATTTGGAGGGGAAAGGAGAACAAAAGTCGAGTTCAGCTTGGCTAATATTGTTAAAAAAAATTGCAGGTGGGTCACATGATAAGGAGTGATTACTGTCGCGTATGAATATTTGGATCACCAATGTTACCGGCTTTTCAGGAATTTGTTCCGCCCATGTTAAAGTTTACAGCACATCGCCGAAGGGAGTTAGTTGCACAATTTTCAGGTAAAGAGATCTGGCACATTAAGGGCAAACTTTATCGCTGAACAAGAAATACGCAAAGTACCTACCTACCTAATCTGTGTCGGCTAAATAACAATTAACCACGATTAAACAAGTTTTCTTAAGATAGATAATATAAGGTCCACGAAGCCTTGCATGTCGCAAAAAAACCGAGTAACATGGCGCGACATCATCTACAAAAAAGTCCTTGTTGAACGGGGTCACGACCCTCAGTAATGGGAAACACGACGCAGAGAGAGAGAAACAAGTTTTGGCAGGTTTTAACTACCAAACTGTCTAAAACCTTATAAACGTTAAATATATTCCTCGGTTAAAAATTTTTCGGCGATGGTGAAATTGGCCTTAAGCGGTAGTATTTTTAAGTACCTTGGTAAGTAGGTACAAAGTTGAAATTAGTTTCTGAACTTCATCTTGTAAAGTACATCGTCTGTATTATAATACTAATTGTGATTAAAGAAGCGCAACAGGCTGTAGAAGAGCGCAATCTCTCACGGTAGCGAGCGATCTCATAGATCACTTTTAGAGCAGAATAAGCGCGAAAGCCACGACAATTATTTACGGGTTTTCACTGCGGATTTAAGCGAGATACACACAGAACTTGGCTCCTAAAAGTTAAAAGGCACAATGTAAATTGGCAGACGAGTATTTCTGTCAACAAAACTACTGGGAATAACACAGCTTTCTCTCCACAGATAAATTATACCTATGTTTAAAAAGGTTTCCCTCACGATGTTTTCTTCACCTTTAAATAAAGTGTCATTAAAATGCATATATATGTAACTCCAAAAAGTTCTGCTTGGGATTCCCGAACCCGGATCCCCTGAAAGGGAAACTGAACTCCTTACTCCTGAACTGAAAAACTTAGTAGGTTAATCATCAGTACGAGTACCTTTATGCCAATATTACACAATGTGGGTAATTTTATTTTGCAAAATCTCAAAAGTAAACAAAATTGACAGGTCAAAATCTCGCGATATCCCTTTCATAAAACCTACTCCTGCGGAAAAGGATTGCACTAGGTTTTGACCTGTCAATTTAGTTTGTGTACAAAAGAATAAGCCCCATTGTATGATTCCGATCTCTAACAGCACGTTGCGCCAGCCCAATGTGTTTGCACCTTTACGGTTCTCTGCGCCACCGCAGCCTTTATGTTTATTCGCGGGTTATTATTTCCGAGCGGAGAGATTATTTGGAAATCGTAAACGTAGCTTCCCTCATATATCACGCGGCCGCACTCCGGTGGCAGTTGGGAAAATAAATGCTGCAAACATTTTGGAAATTCCCTTAGTGTGTTGGTATTACAGTCGGTTCTATCTATCTAGATACCTTTGCTTAGTGAGGTCATATTGCAATGCTCAGATAGCATGCATACGGATTTCGGTTATTCGATTTACCTACCACAAACTGTAATTAACAATATACACCCTCAGAAATTTCTATTTTTTTTCTAAATTGTAGAATAGTTCTTGACAGTGCAATTCTAGAATTGCACTGTCAAGACGAAGTAGAGAGACGATTTCGAAAAATTCGCTGGTAGCCGTTGAATACAAGCGGCGCTAGATAGCGTTCTGAGGTGATCCTTATACCTACTCGTACCTACCTAATTTTTTTTAGGTGATTCACATCGGTCAATCATGACAATCATCATCCTATTATCCTATTAATATGGATGGATGTTTGTTACTCAATCACGCCGCAACGACTAAACCGATTTGGCAGAAATTTGGCACAGTGATAGATTATAGTCAGGAATAACAGAATAACTTTTATCCCGGAAAATAAGAGAGTTCCCGCGGGAATGAAATGACCTTAATCCACGCGAACGAAGTCGCAGGCATCAGCTAGTTCATAACTAAGTTCTTATTCTTATTCATGTAGCAGAAAATGCATCTACATTGGCAGTAGATTTTCCGTAAGTCATAGTGAGTAGTGGTTTATACAACAACTGACAAAAATCTATATCGTCTAATGGATGCCTTTAGGTAGGTAGGTAATATAATATTTTGCATGTACCTACCTACGCCACACCCTCGTGTAAAAAAGGGGTCGTCAGTAAATATTAAAATCCGGTAGGTATAATTTCGCCTCTGTCCGTGTCATAAATATTGTCCAGCGATTTTCATATTAATTGCAACTTCACTAGAGCGCCTTTGTAGGCATGAATTTTAATTTAATGACTTCACGTGCGTTTCGATCCCTGTGAGCGTAGATCGGAAAAAATCCAATTGGCTCTTTACTCATAAAGAGGTTCTTATTTCATTGCTTGTAGTGGCTCGTAATGTACCTAAAGTTTATTTTTACTGTACCTAGTAAAGCCTACTTAACAGTGTTAGTAGTTCATTATATAATATATAACTATCGTGAATACTTTTCATATATCTTAATTCGATAGTTTAATTTTTAGAAGGGGGGACAGCCTTCTCGGACGAAAATTTTTCCTTTAAGGCTTAATATTTCTCAAACGGACCCCTAAATTGAAAAAAATGTTCGAAGCGTACGTCCAATACTTTTGAAAGACCTTTCTACCATACACCTACACACCACATAGAAAAAAAATATCCCCCTATCCCCCTTTATGTGTAGGGGAGGTACCCAAAATAATAGCTTTTTTCAAAATTTTATTGTACAACTTTTTCTGCGTAGTAATTAATATGTATAACCTTGCCAAACTACAGCTCTATATGCCTATGAGGTACGCTGCGGACAGACGGAAAAACGGACAGACGGACGGACTTAACGGGAAACTATAAGTGTTCCTTGTAGTTTTACTACGAAACCCTAAAAACATAAAACCGTACAAGTCTCGTGCATCACCTAGTTTCTTAAAAACTTAAAGCCCTCTCATTTATTTACAGGTAGTTTCCGTCCGTACAAGATTAAACAATGTTTTTTTAGTGAAAGTGGAACGCTCCCATAATCACATTAGGTAACTGTCACGCCTCCACGACCCTAATTGGCCGCAATAAATTAGGTTTATAACAAGACAGATTTGTTTTTCAGCAAAAAGCAGCGGCAAGCTGTCTGAAAGGCAACAAATTGATTTTTGATGTCGTCGTGATAACTTTCTGCCGCCGCGGTTGTCTGCCTGCAGCTGATTTACAAACAACAACACTTTTTGCCGGTCATCTGGTAATGATACGATGTGAAATTCCTATACTGTATGCCTTGACGTTAATATCTTGTATGATTATTGTTTTCACTCTTCGTTGATGTTCAATTTTTATTATGACTGCACTGAGACCGTTAACATAATGAAGTTTGTTTGCACATTTTTATGTTACTGAAAAACTACTGGGCCAATTTGGATGCAGTTTTTAAGATTGACTACAATATAATTTCAATATTTTTACGGCTATAGGCCACGAGAGAGCAACAACCTCTCGTCGTGTTTTTAATTTGTTACTACGTTACTATTTTCCTGAAAAACAATTAGGCGTATTATGATAAGTTTTTTGCATTATAAAGATATCAACTCTGTGCAGGTTTTGAACAGGTCTAGGCTATCAGCGGGTGAGTTAGCAAGTGGTTTTAAATTGTATGCCTTGTATTTGTTTTTTCATTACTTCATCACATTATGCTCGTATTAAATAAGAGCGAGTAGGTACATAAAGACGTATTTCAAAAAAAGTCTATAATTCAGCGATCAAGTACGTTCAACAAATCAAGATAGTGTTGCTGATAGATGCATTCTCCAATCACCTGGTATCTTATTACAAGGTGTGTGGTGCTATTTGCCGCGGGACCAATCAGTATGTTAATAATTATGTATAGGGTAGGTGAACGATCTGGAGTGAGTGGGTGAGAGCCTGCAAGGCGCGACAGCCTCCGGCGCGGTCTGCGCCCGTGCGCACGCTTCTAGCTAATAGGTACACTGGTTCTAATCTTTTAATCGAGTGTCGCGGACGAATGCGAATCGCACAGCATCTGTAAGTAACTCGATCTGATACTCGCAATAACTCGTTCAAATTAATTCTCTCCAGTTATTTGCACCAGTCCACCATGCGGGCCGCTGCTACATTAATATTGTTGGCACTCTCGATGGACGTTGTCAACACGGGCGTGCAATTACCGGATCGCGCGAGACAGCCGCCCCGACGTCGACGCACATCTGTCTGTAATACGAGTGACAGTTACGACAAAGTTTTATTAAAACAAGTGACCATGAGCTCCAAATATGTATTCACCGGTAAAGTGTACAGCGTCCGTTCCGAGGGTGACACGCGGCTGTACAAAGTGAATATTCGCAGGGTGTTAAAGGGTGATTTGAATGATATACGGGTTGTGAAGTTTGGTAAGACAACATCATTGCGTTTCAGTGACGCAACTCTGGTAGTGCACAGTTCAAAAAAATTCAAGTGTCCGCCATTGCGTGTGCGAACTTATGCCATATTCTTAACCGAAAGAAACCCAGATGACTTTTCAGTGGGATTGAAGCTAGTAATGGAACCCGTTTTGCTGACTCTACGGAACATTGATATAATCGAAGCGGCTATAAAAGGTAAGCTATACAGGTCTGTTGTTTGTTCGTCATTTTAAGGTCTTTAATTAACTTATTTCGATGTTTCAAATCAATTCCGTAAGATTAGAGAATTTTCAATATAATTAGGAAGAGGGACTTGTATCTACACAAATAAGTCAGAAACGAAACCAAAGCGATACTTATAACTAGCTTTTGCCTTCTCCTTCGTCCGCGTGGAATCAGGTATTGGGGTGGAATTTTCAAAAACTGTGACACACGTACTTCTTTATTTTTAACTGATAGCTCAAATACCAACTTTGATGGAAACAGCTTGAAAAATGACGGAGTTTCATATAAACTTCCACCCCTCTATTTAAACCCCTTAGGGATGGAATTTCCAAGAATCCTTTCTTTGTGTGCGCCTATATCATAAAAGGAACCAACTGTAAAAATTTCAAGTTTCTAACTTCAGTAGTTTAGGCTGTGCGTTGATATCTCAGTCAGTCAGTCAGGACTTTGAATTTTATATATATAGATAGCAACCTACGAAACGTACAGCTACATAAGCTAGCGACTATAGAAATATAGAGTAGGATATAAGATAGATTTTTTAAAACTTCGTCTCAAAATGGGTTCAAAATGGTTGGGAAAGTTTTTACGAAGAAACAGTTTTGTAAACCTAAATCCACAGCCTAAATCAATGCGGACGAAGTCGTGGCTTTAGCTAGTAATAGATAAAAGTAGTTGATTGAACTGCAGGGTGCCGTAATGGGTAAACAAGTAGGCGGTAACTCTGGTAATGACTCTCGAGGCGGGGCGTCAGTCAACGGTTTTGTGACAGGAACTGATTACGTCGCGAAGCTAGCGACAGCAGATATTTCTGCTTGAAATCATTTGCATATTGCTGCAGCTAATAGAATTGCTCGCAAAGCTTATGATAAGAATAATAGCAAATTCATTCCTTACAATATATGTAAGTACAGTCGTATTTTTACTTATAGGTATCGCGAAACGTATCATACCGTACAGTAGTCAATGCAGCGAACTATAATAAAATAAATGATATCGTACAGGTCGGTGGCTCCATAATACTTACTGAGGAATTAAACTTATTCAATTATTAAATTCAATTGAGTATGTAACATAAATATCTGCTAAAGCTGTAAGCAACATCGTAGAACTTTTAAAACAACTCATGTTGTTCTTCTATAACTATAATATGTTATTTGCATATGCATCCATACGTCTAGTGTGTAATTCCGACTCTATTTACTTTACGTTCTATACCCCGAAGTTAATACAATAAAAGTTAAGCAGTACCCATCTTTGTGGTGGACTCTGTCTAGTTCAAATGTGGCCCGTATTGTGTGTAAAGGCCGATGTACATTCTGTGAAGTGCTAGTAATTTATTTATTAGAAACTAAATACATAAATATTTATCACTAAACATTAATATTAATGTTCTCATGAAAGATATGCTGCCAATTTTATTGGAGACTAGCAAACTATGCAGGAAATATTATAGCATGCATTAGTGTATATGCACTATCACGCATATGCATTTTCACAATGGAATGAGAATTAAATCTGACTCGACCATTGCAAAACCGACGATTATAAGTACTGTCCGAGCTATAGGGTTGTAGCAATACCTCTTACTTCCTGGAATACCAGGCTGATAGGTAATGGACTTGACAGAAAAATAGTAAATAGCTACATCTACATAATCTATTATACAGTAGGTAAATTTTTTGGCTATTCTCGGACTATTGTCTCAGGATTTCAAACCTTAGCCCAATAAGCCACGAGACATTAAACACTTAACACTAGGTACCCAGAAGGTCTCAAGGTGCTCGAGTGCTGACCTCGTACCGGAAACTACGTTGAAATACCGCCAAATAGGAGACGATAATCTCAAGCGATTGACTTCCAGCCTTGAATAAAAGCGGCACAAGACTATGCTCCGAGCGCTCCTTGCAAGAGAGCTAGGAGTACATCCGGCAGTGAAGACGTCACTACGCAGCATGTGTATCGGCCTTATTCAGCCACAGTTTCCGAGTGAGTTTGTGTTATGAGTTAGATAACTGCATACATGCCGCAGGAATATTAAATTTTCTCCTTTCGTGTCTCCAGAAAGTTCGCCCGTGTTCCGAAGTTCCGTGTACCTGCGCGCTTGGCGGGCACGAGATATTAATTTTGTGAAAACCCGAAATGAGCATTAAAGTTCCGTCGGCGAATGGAAGAATCGGACTTTTTAATGCTATTTACACAGCTAGGCAACCTCTACTCCCATTTAGTACTTAATTATTATGACAAGTTGAAATTCAGGTGTTCAGCGTTCCACTAGGTAACTGCTGTTCTAATTAGGTTCGTTTTCCATTTTAAGTAGGAAGTAGAGTAGAGTTGAATTAAACAAAAATGTATTCTGCTTATTAACACCGTTTGTTATGATTTTAATTTCGAGAATAGTACGATTATAACTATGTATATTTTGCCCACGAATTCTTCCGCATGGAGTTTTTTTATAAATATCACTCTTCAGGGGTGCGATTTTCTAAGAATGATTACTACAGACATCTAACGATTGCAATCGCCTCTGATTGGCCGATACTTGCTCGCTATCGGCTAAATGCATTGTTGCAGAAAGTACGTGATAAATTCAATTAATCACCACGATTGAGGCTGAAGCAATGATTGATGCAGCTTTTACAGAATCGATACGACCTTTCCATCTCAAGTTGCCGCTACCTCGCCTCGCGTTTCCCCGCACCGCACCTCAAGTCAGACCCGCTTAGTACAGATAGCAACGTACCGCTCGCAATTGTCACTACCAAATTTTTTCAAAGTTTGGTTATTGTTACTTTTGTTAACTTTTAATTGGTTATTTATTTTAGTTTGGTTACTATTGTTAGCGTATCGTCTTCTACGATGAGTAAAAAAGGAAAAGTTTACTATTAATTACTTTAATTAGTGACTTTTTCAAGCGCAAAAAATAAGGAATTAAAAATTACGCCTCTAGACTTTCCAAATGTCATTGCCATGAAAAAAATTGCCAGGGGAGAAAACTTACGTCATAGTTGTGGTTACAGTAAAAAATACAACTATTATTTTCTTGTCAACGGTACGGTATGACGTCATTTTGTAGCGGTCGACGACGGCCAACTTGAGGTGGAAGGGTAATACATGATTTCTTACTCACATGCAAAAAATCACGTCGAACGTTGATAATACGCACTTATACACGGTGTTATTTTATTCCCCGTAAACCCTGAAGGAGGTGAATGTGCTCATGAAACTGAACAACTTTCCCCAAGGATTATAGCCCGAAATATGAAAAAAAAAAAATTGGACCCTCCATACAAAATTAACGATTAGCTGATTGATTTACTATGGGAGGTCCAAAATTTTTTTTCATATTTCGACCTATGTTCCTTGGGGAAAGTTGTTCAGTTTCATGAGCACATTCACCTCCTTCAGGGTTGACGGGAAATAAAATAACACCGTGTATTATGAGGCAAGATGTCTTTTTGACAGCAAGGAAAGTTTGAAACTAGATGTACGTACCTGATAAGTAGGTACTTACCATACCAATATGGTAATCGTTAGTAGGGTGAAATAACGATCGTGTACCTACCTAGTATGAAGCTGGGTCACCTGTAATGGATCATCGACGTGCAGATCGCAATCTGCGATCTCTCCGCTCCGCTACCTGTCAATTATGTTATTGGTTTAAGTTATACCTAAGTGGGCTCTAAGTACCTAGGTCTAGAAAACGGCTTGTAAGTACAAGCCCAGTACTGTGGAAGATTGTGACTTATCTTAGGTATGATCTATGATTCTTACCAACTCTATATGATTATATCAAAAGATAACGTCATTTATCAAGGGTCGTGCAAAAATGTATTTAAGGGAGATTATTTTGATATTTGATAAATAAAATAATGTTTTTTGAGCTACATCTGATCAATCTGAACTACATAAAAGGTCATATTATATTTTACTCAAATTCAAAATTGTTACTTTTATTATTTTTTATTTCATACAGGCCAACCTCTAGACTTTACTAGTACGCGTATTGTCGATATTCAAAGTACCTATACTTAGAAAATGTGTGCATTGTCTTAGTGAATCCTTCTAATAATAAAATGGGTAAGTTTGGATGGATGGCTGGATGTTTGTCACTGAATTACCTACGCCGTACGACTGAACTGATTTGGCTGTTTGGCACAAAGATAGACTATGGTCTGACATAATACAAAGGCTACTTTTTATCCCGGTAAAATCAAGAGAGTTCATGCGAAAATTAAAAACCCCTAAACCACGCGAACGAAATTGCTGGCATCAGCTAGTAATTGAAATAATTACAGTATTTCGTAATTTTTCAAATACAGTAAAAGCTCCTTATTCGCGCTTCCTTTATTCGCGTTTTCACTATTCGCGGATTAAAAAAATGCGACCAAATTCCTATATTCGCGGCTAGATTTCTCTATTCGCGGTAGTTTACTAGCGTTGACGATACGTCTACGATATGGTATTAGTAGGTAAAATAAAAAATTACTGTACCGTGAAAATACCTAAAAGTTTATTTCAAACAAGCGGGAGCCTTTATTGGTAAGGGTTTACAAAAGTTATCTTTTTGTTACTTTCAAGCACGAAGCAACGGAAAACGTGATCGATTTGTGCATGTACCTGTATGAATAGTTATAAACCTAGAGGGTTATATTATAAGATGATTTTTATACCGAAGAAACAAAGCGTTTCCAAAATTCGAAAGTACTTTGTTAAAATATATTTGAATAAAAAATTATTCTATTCTATTTCCGAGGAATTCAAAGCACTCGGACGAGGTCGAAGTTTGTTAAATTAGTATTTTCAATTTATTTTTGTTCGGTTAGTATGAATTTTGACTCGGGTGATCCTCGACACTCGTATGGCCCTTGTATATGTCAAGAGTTGACGTGCGATTCAATTAAACCGGCGTCTGACTGAGGGCAGTTAAAAGCATAAAATTCCATAAAGCTACAGACTAAAAAAAGGATATAGACGGAGTCCTTGCAAGCAATTGTGTTCATAAATGTGAAGCAATGTATAGCATTTAGGTAATATTTTTTGGTTCGTTTGAAATTGGCATCTGCCACTGCTATCGCTCGATACAGAATGAAGATGATTTGAATATCTTTATCATTAATCGTCTTAAATTCGCTATAGGTAATCGCTTTCGTCAGATTTTTATTTCGCAGACTACCAGGGTCATAAGTTACGTAGCGCATAACGACGTCAACTGTATGATTGAATCGCATCAGGAGTATCGAAGAAAAGCTGATGACCTCAGTAGAGTCAGCGCTTACGATGTTTTAACCGTGAAAGGGTTGGTTTAATACCCAGAGGTGAAAGGTGACACATAGTCACACTTTAATCTTTATCACACTAATATTATAAAGGTGGAAGTTTGTATGTAAGTATGTGTATGTGTTTGTGTGTTACTCCTTCACGCACAAAGAATGTACCGTTTGGGATGGAGATAGCTTTATACCTAGGATTACACATAGGCTAAATTTTATTGCGGAAAATTAAAGAGTTCCCGCGGGAATTAATAGTACATTATGGTACAAGTGTCAAAGTTTGTGATTACCGCTGAGGCGCTATTGAGACCCGACCCCGAGCCGTCAGGTGAGGGTCTTAAGGTAGCCAAGGACGGTAATCATCAATATACACGTGTATCATACGACGTTTTTCAACACACTTGTGAAGAAAATAACACTAAAATAGTACATTATGGTACAAAACAATGAAAACGAGTTGTGAAAATTTTTTCGCAATGGCGGGAAAAATTAATGTTGTTCTTTTGTTCGCCCTCTTGAGATGCTCTTGAGGGCAGGCAAAGATCGACGACCATACAGCCTATTCAGGTGTTTATTTGATTTAATCAGTTTTCCGAAACCTTTAATGGCCATAGACTAAAGAATGAGGTTTCTTTTTTTTTTTTGGCATTTCTCTTATAACCACGTACAAAATGGGGATTTCGAGTTTTCTTTATTGCAAAAAAAAAACAAAAGTTACTGACAGTTTTATTTATTAAACACGTACATGTTGAAATTATCTATTTAAATACGGAGTTGTATGAAATGATTGCTTGCTCAGGTACATTAGTTTAACACGATGTTTTGTGTAAATGTCGGCCAGTATTTCCATTATGTGCATGTGTCAGCAAGTTAGTGAGCTGTGACCGGCAGCGACGCCGTCGAGTCTCCTACATAATAAAGTGGACCGTATTTACGACACGCCGGCAAGTCATAGGTCGATTCGATTAGCCCGATACAGAGTTTGCTGAAAGTGTTTGCGTCAGCTGAGCAACTTGTGTGTTTAACTGAACCTCGATTACACTGGACCCTGTTCAAACATTTCATGTCGCATCCGTGTCAGGGGTAAATCACTTTAAGGCTGCTTGGATATGTGGAGTGATTATACAAGGATACAAGGAAGGAGGATCTCAGATTGGTGTATTTACAAATATTTTAGTATGTAATAAATGAACCGATTGTTTCCCTTTTAGTTTGGATAACATTCTGCTCCTATGACATCATATCTACTGATTACGGATTTTGCGCTATCTATTAGGAGTCAACATTTAAGGAAAATAAAGGTTAAGAAATTGCAGTGCAGTTAATCGTTGCAATATTTTTTCTTTGGGGCAAAAACCTCATGGACTTCATTCGTATTCGATAGTGTAGTTGCAGTTTTGGCATACGCAATCCTATAAGCAAGCAAAAGTTAGTGAATCCTTTTCCATCAGTAGGTACATTAATTGTCTAACTCACTACACATTTATTATAAAAGTACCTTACACATTTTTATCACGGTTTTCGAGTTAATCAAAGCGTGTCATGGGACATAACTTTATTTCACATAATGGAGGTCTAAATTATCTTGAATGGCGCAATTAAGATTACAGATTCAAAAGTGGCCGTAATGACATCGTCCCGAGCTCGTTTACAACGTGGGGGCAAGTGATGACTTCTGTTACTACATTACACAGGAATTTGCATTTAGATATTGATGTAATGTTTTCAGTGAAAACGATATGTGATAGTGTTAGAAGAAAAAGTTACTTAGTTGTTGTAGGAAAATAGGAAGGTACTCAAAGTAAGAAATCAAAAGTGAGAAAGTAAGAATGGTTTTTGGTGCATAAAAATTTATAGTTTTTGAGATATCAAGGGTTTTATCCAGCCGAGTGTTCATGAGGATTTCCCTTCCTTCAAGAACAATAAGGCAGATTGATAAAATTGTGGCCATAAACTATCAATATAAAACAGTATTGCGATCACTTAGAACGTCTATTCTTCTTGTTCTGTGAATGACTCGTAAAATCTGCTCCTTATTTTAATGACCTTCATGAAGCACACGATGTTTTGTTACCTACGCCTAAGCCTGATACATATAAATTACACGCGAGATTTAACAGATGCCAAGATATTTCTTAGTTACGTCTTGATATTCGCGAAGGATTTCAGTATCAGGAGTTATGGCGGAATTCGCGAAAATGTTCGCAAAATTACCTACTAAATATTTCACGTAGGTATGTATCAAAGTAATATTCTCTAAAATATGTATGGATTATGGAACCTACTTCATAATTTGAAAACATAAAAATATATGAGTTTGAGGTTTTTTTTTGCGATGGCAAGATAGGTAGCCCGGTGTGAGTTTAATGCCCGTTTTCACTAAAATTTGGTAAGGGATTGTATTTAGGAACTACCTACGTAAAGATACACCTACTTAGGGGATTATTTAGGTAAAAGAGCATTAGATACAAGTGGGCTACCGGCTAACCTGCCACTATGAAAATATGCACCTCAAAGGATGCTTTTGTTATGTATTCCTGATTTTGAAATAGGTATATTTTCGTATCGTATAAAATTTAAGAGTCATAGAGACAGTTGTATAACAGGCGTTTTTTTATTCGATGACAAGATAGTCCTTGACTGCAATATCACCTGATGGTAAGTGAGGATGCAGTCTAAGATGGTAGCGGGCTAACTTGGAAGGAGTATGGCAGTATACTAATACCCCTAATCGGTTTCTACACGCCATCGTGCCGGAACGTTAATCGCTTGGCGGCACGTCTTTGACGGTAGGGTGGTAACTAGCCACGGCCAAAGTCTTCCACCAGACAAAAGCGGTTAGGTTAAGGTTAAAATTTAAATAACCAAAATAATCACAAGCCCGAGCTCTGGAGATACGTATAATGACTTGTGTTCTTTTAAATTTAACCACCTCTGACTTCTGACGTCCAAATGGCCCATAGTTGGCTACCAAAACTATGTTAATCCGAAGCATTAAAGCAACTTGCAATTCAACAATATGATAATACAAGTCAGCGAACCCCGATCACTTCAACCGATTCGTTTGATTGTTGTTTTAGGACAAACGCCAACATATTAATTCCAAATACCCAGACCTGTTTGCAGAAGTTATCACGGAAACATAATACTAGTAGCTCAAAATAGTAATACTGCTAGTGGTTCGCCCCGGACTAAGACTATTAGCATCCTAGAAGTTCGTAGGCACTCGTAGGAACTCTAAGTAAGTGCTTAGATCTTGAAACAGAAATAAGATACAAGAAAATAATGGGTAGGTTCATAAATTGAGCGAGCGAAGCGAGGACTTCGAGTCTACTTGGGCGAATTTGCACTTGTCCGTCTGTCTTTCAGAGCCTTATAATTAATGTTATAGTTGAACAACAAACATTTATTTAACTTCTTATTTTATTTTATTAGACCATTGTCAGATAGAAATAAACTTTAAACGCCTATGCTTGTAAAATTTTACATACCACGTTTATTTTTACATACGAGGTTTTAAGCTATTTTCTACCGTACCTGTTTTGCTTAAACCAATCACATAAAATGGTTAAATCAATTGTTGTATATGAAGGACTAAAGTCAATCATTTACTTTACCGGCTTCAGCACATTTACCCCTGACACGGATGCGACATGAAATGTTTGAACAGGGTCCAGTGTAATCGAGGTTCAGTTAAACACACAAGTTGCTCAGCTGACGCAAACACTTTCAGCAAACTCTGTATCGGGCTAATCGAATCGACCTATGACTTGCCGGCGTGTCGTAAATACGGTCCACTTTATTATGTAGGAGACTCGACGGCGTCGCTCTCGATCACAGCTCACTAACTTACTGGCACATGCACTAAATTGAAATACTCTCCGACACCAAGATGGATACCAACCATGACCCAATCTTGATAAACTTTGTCACGATGGTAGCGCGCATTTTGGAGAAATACGGTGTGTTGTAAACTATGACTGAAATTCACTAAGAAGTCCTTACTGTCCTTATCCTTAATAATAATCCTTAGTATTGTGTATAATATTATAAATGCGAAAGTGTGTTGTTGGTTGGTTTGCCCTTCAATCACGCAGCAACAGAGCAACGGATCGACTTGATTTTTGCATGCATAGTTTAGGATATGGTGAATAACTTATTAGGCTAGGTACCTTTTATCCCAGAAAACCTAACTCCTCATGAACGAAGTCGCAGAAAAAAGCTAGAATTTTATAATACTTTTATAATTAAAATGAGATTTTCACAAGGGTTGTACGAGTCACGCATTTTTTAACCGTTTTGGAAAATTTATTGCGAGTTTATTTGTAGAGCTTTCATGTCCGGCCGTTCAGATTGTGATAATAGATGTCCGTTACAAAATAAAACAATGATTAGATACCAATTAAACAGTAATTATGATCACTCGATTTAGATCCAGTTAATTAATTCACTCACAAGTCCACACTAAAATCCTTCGTCCACTTAAAACAGAGACAGGTTAATTATAAACATTTATTGAAGTGTTATTTTAAGTTTCCATTTTAAATCGCCCCGAGCATTGTACGTACCTATATAAGACATCGATCCTAGTGCGAGTGGGAGTTCTGAATTTTGCGTTTAGTTGTCTAAAATGGTCAATCAAAGACGTTATTATAGCGCTGCTGTTATAGCATTATGGAATGTAGCGGCAGTACAATATAGAGAATGGACTGTAGAACTTGTCAATTAGGCCCATATTACACAATACTATATATAGGATCCTATATATAGTATAGTGTAATATGCTCCGTAGAGATGTATTCATGTGACATTAGGTCTTAAGTAATCCTATAAAGTTAATACTAGTTAGTTAGCGTACTAAGGAAGAAGGAGTCGTGGGGGTTTTTATTTCTTTTGACTAATAACATATTTGTAACATCTTACTTGTAACTCACAATCATGCAATAAATGAATTGAATTGAAGGAATGATAACTTTATGCTTCCTCATAAGTCCTTATGAAGTTTTGCTAATACGATAGCAAACAGAAACAAAATAGAATAATAATTATATTAGCGAACTTTTTGTAAAACAATATTTTTCAGATTTCTTTATTGCGTTACCGTTTCGGTCCAGTGCACTCCGACAGGTCAGAATCGTATTTAATTGAAAATGAAAAAAAAAAATGGGCCGTGTCAAAATAGATAATAGTACATTATGGTACAAGTGTAAAAGTTGGTGATTACCGCTGAGGCGCTATTGAGACCCGAGCCGTTAGGTGAGGGCCTTAAGGTAGCCGAGGACGGTAATCATCAATATACACGTGTATCATACGACGTTTTTCAACACACTTGTGAAGAAAATAATACTAAAATAGTACATTATGGTACAAAACAGTGAAAACGAGTTGTGAAAATTTTTTCGCAATGGCGGGAAAAATTAATGTTGTTCTTTTGTTCGCCCTCTTGAGGGCAGGCAAAGATCGACGACCATACAGCCTATTCAGGTGTTTATTTGATTTAATCAGTTTTCCGGAATGCGCGCGCACCTTTAATGGCCATAGACTAAAAGAATGAGGTTTCTTTTTTTTTGGCTTTTCTCTTATAGCCACGTGCATAATGGGGAATTTCCAGTTTTCTTTATTACAGAAAAAACAAAAGTTATATTTGAGTGACAGTTTTATTTATTAAACACGTACAAGTTGAAATTATCTATTTAAATACGAAGTTGTATGAAATGAGCAAGCAATAGGTATCTTGGCAATAGGTAGGATCTTTTTTGTAATAGAAACTTTTTTAAGAACAAAGCAACTCAACCAATAAAATTAAAAAAAATAATTCTATAACTCACATTGTGAATAATAGTAATCAAAAGTCACAGTTTGAGTTAAAGGTGTGTCTAGTTGCGGTGAACCGGGAGCCATTTTATGAGCAAGTGTATTGAAAATGAACTTTACAGCCCTATTATGTCTGTTTACTTCAATGCCGATATCGTTTAAGTTTGCGAATATGAAAAAGTAGACGATGCGTGGATTACGATTTTTTGATTCCCGCGGGAACTCTTTAATTTTCCGAGATAAAAAGAAACCAGGGTATAATGTATCCGTATCGTCTATTAGTTTTTCGCATACACACACACACACACACACACACACACACACACACACACACACACACACACACACACACACACACACACACACAAACAAACAAACAAACAGACGCACGCACGCACACACACACCCACACACACACACACACACACATAAACTTTGGCCTTTATAATAGTAGTGTATTACATTCAGGGCTCAAAACTAAGAGTTCTAGACCTCTGGCCGTGTGGTCGACGTCTAAAGCTGATCAATTTATAATGCATTAAAAACTCTCAGACACATAAAATTATTAGTCCCCGAAGCGGTGTACCTACTTTGCACCGGGAGATGAAGGAGAAAGTTTTAGTTGGTGTTGTTTTCCCAAAGGATCTCAACTCGATCGTTACTGTGCGAAGTTAAAGTGAACTCGATCATCAACTTTAACGACCTGGGAAGTTTAGACATTAATCTTACTTTTGATAATTTTTCATTATCCCGTCATTTTGGATAAAAAATGTCAATTTGATTGCCTTTTCTATACACGACCTTATTTTATTGTCTCTTTGAGTTTTTCTTTGAGTTGACGGCCCCTCTGGTGCAGAGGTTAGTTGGTGGGAATGTTGGTTTCTGTTACCAAGTGCAAAAACTAAATCATAATATGCCTGAGGGTAAGTTCCAATATAAAAGTAACAGACCAGCGTATCTCTTTTCATTCGTGTTCCGAGTGTGCTAGGAGACGGACATATACTCTTCTTCGTATATTTAATTTGGCGAATATATATTTTAATTTCTGTTTAATTTAATTAAGCCAAACAAGTTGTTTTTATTTTATCCATCCACACCTAACTACCGATAGGTTATGGTGTCCAGTTTACGCAGTTTATTGCTAATTTAAAAGTGTAAAATTGTGTGCGATGGATCACTTGAAGACTAAGCGAAATATTAAGCCGTTTGATGGCGAAAAAAATACAGTGTGTGGAAGTTCAGAATTCGAGCGTTGTTGAGTGAATTAGACGTTATTAAAGTTATCGACGACGACCCCATAATTCGAGGCAGTGAATGGGAGAAAAGTGATCGGGTAGCAAAAAATATTATCGTCGAATATTTATCAGATTCCTACCTCGGTTTTGCGAAAGAAGATAGCTCGGCACGTGATATTTTTAAAAGTTTGGATGCACTATATGAACGGAAAAGTATTGCCACTCAATTAGCTTTACGCAAAAAGTTATTAACATTAAAATTACAAAGTGACGTCATCCTAATAAAACATTTTGCCGTTTTTGACGAATTGATCGCAGATTTACAAGCGGCTGGAGCAAAATTAGAAGAAACTGATAAAGTTGCTCATTTATTGTTAACCCTACCCTCAACTTACGACGGAGTCATAACTGCAATCGAAACTTTGGTTGACGACAATTTAACGTTGGCTTTTGTTAAAACTAGATTATTGGACCATGAAGTAAAATTAAAAAACGAATCGAGTGACACAAGCGCAAAAGTTTTACATGTTGAGAAGATGAATAGACCGGGCAACCGAAAACGAAAATTTGAAAATTCACAACATAAAAATAAATTTTACCAAAAGGAAAATAAAACTAAGAAGGCATTTGTTAAATGTAATCACTGTGGACGCAGAAATCACGTTCAAAATGATTGTTACTACTACAAAAGGATGCAGCAGCAAAATACGACGGAAAGAACAAGAACTGTTCAGACAGTTGAAATCAATCAACCCTCAACATCAAGCGATTTTTCTGGTTTCGCATTTATGATGGGTCAAATGCATGAAAATGACCATGGAAATAAAATAACCTTTTTACTGGATTCAGGAGCTTCGGATCATATCATCAACAGAGATGATCTTTTTATTAATTATATTGATTTACAGCCACCTTTAAAAATTTCCGTAGCTAAAAATGGTGAATTTATTTCAGCAACTAAAAAGGGAACGCTACAGGTTACCAGCGACAAAAGGATCCCAGGAGTACTCGAGGAAGTGCTTTTCTGCCCTGAGGTTCCATACAATCTACTGTCGGCATCGAGGATGCAACGTGCTGGATTGACGGTCATTTTCGATCAAAAAGGAGCGGATATACGTAATGGTAATACAACCATTATGCAAGGTATGTTGAAAAACAATTTAATTGTTATAGAGTTATTATCTTGTGTGAGCGGAAATCGATCTGTTTCCCAAGTTTGCAATAGTGATAAAAATAGTTACAAATTATGGCATGAAAGATTTGGTCATATTAGTAAAGATAAATTTTTAAAAATTAAAAATCATAAAATGGTTGATGATTCGAATCAAATTAATAACATTGTGCCTAATGATGAGTTATGTGAAGCTTGCATAAATGGAAAACAGAGTCGATTGCCGTTCAACCAGGCCAAAGATAAAACACACATAAAGCGACCTTTATTTATTGTACATACAGATATGTGCGGTCCTATCACTCCTACAACTATTGACAACAAGAATTACTTTGTACTTTTTGTTGATCAATACACTCATTACTGTGTTACATATTTATTAACCTATAAATCAGACGTATTTACTGCTTTTAAAGATTTTGTTGCAAAGAGTGAGGCTAAGTTTAATTTAAAATTAGTCAATCTATATTGTGATAACGGTGGAGAGTACTTATCTACCGAAATGAAAACTTATTGTGTTGAAAAAGGTATAACTTATCATTTGACAGTTCCTAGAACTCAGCAATTGAATGGTGTTTCTGAACGGATGGTCAGAACAATTACTGAAAAAGCTCGTTCTATGATAAACGGTGCACAATTAAATAAAGTTTTCTGGGGTGATGCGGTTTTGACTGCTGTTTATTTGATCAATATAACCCCGACAAAAGCTTTAAACTGTTCAAAAACTCCATTCGAAATGTGGCATGATAAGAAACCTAAAATTAAATATTTAAAAGTTTTTGGCTCAACGGTTTATGTTCATCATAAAACCGGTAAAACGAAATTTGATGATAAATCATGGAAAGGTATTTTGTTGGGTTATGAACCAAACGGTTACAAAGTTTGGAACCCAGAATGCGAAAAACATGTGGTAGTTAGAGACGTCATAGTTGACGAGACGAATTTTCTGCAGTCTAGGCCTGTGCTTAGATCTGAAGGGAATGTTGAAAATTCTCAAAATAAAATTGATAATAATAATATTTCAAAATCAATTCAGTCTCGAAACTCTGACAGTCTTATATCAGATAAATCAAAATCTGATGAACACATGTGTCCTAATAAAATTCGCAAATTAACCCATGAAAATACAAATAAATCTGAGCAGGCAGTAGGTAGTTCTGAAAACTCTTCTTCACTAAGAGATACTGAAAACACAGCTAATAATCATGAACTTAGGAGAAGTGATAGGTTAAAACATCTTCCCCCTATTTCGTACTCTGAGGAAGATGAGGATTGTTTAATGTGTGCACATGCAATTTTAAACAATCTTCCATCTTCATATGAAGAGATAAAAACTCGAGATGATAGATCTCAGTGGGAAAGCGCAATTAAAAATGAATTAAATTCTCTTTTGAAAAATAAAACATGGACTTTAGTACCTAGGCCAAAGGGTAAAAATATTGTTGATTATAAATGGATTTTCACTATCAAACATGATGAATTTGGAAAACCTTTAAAATATAAAGCCCGACTTGTTGCAAGAGGTTTTAGTCAAGAATATTTAACCGACTATAATGAAACCTTTGCACCTGTTGCAAGAATAGCTAGTTTTAGATTTATAATTAGTTTTGCAAATCAGTTTAATTTATTAGTTCATCATATGGACGTTAAAACTGCTTTTTTGAATGGCGAACTAAAGGAGGAAATTTTTATGACAGTTCCTGAGGGCGTATTAAATGAAAACGATTACGTTTGTAGATTAAATAAATCAATATATGGGCTTAAACAGGCTGCACGATGTTGGTTTGAAGTGTTGGAAGCAGCATTAAAAAAGGAAGGTTTTCAAAATTCATCAGTTGATAGATGTATTTATATGTTAAACAATGGGGATATACGTAAAAATATATATGTAGTATTGTATGTAGATGATTTGGTGATTGCATGCGCTGAAATCGAAACAATGAATAATTTTAAAAATTATTTAATGAGTAAATTTGAAATGACTGATTTAAAAGAAATAAAACTATTTCTTGGTATTAAAATTACTAGGTTTGATGACAAAATTACATTAGATCAAAGTTCATACATAAAAACTATTCTGAGTAAATTTAATATGCAGGAATGTAAACCTGTACATACACCACTAGAAAATAAACTGAATTATGAAGCATTAAACTCTGACGAGAAATATAATGCGCCATGCCGAAATGTTATAGGATGCCTAATGTATGTTATGCTCTGTACTCGTCCAGACTTAAGTACTAGTGTCAATATACTGAGTAGGTATACAAACAAAAATAATAAGGAACTCTGGCAGTGTCTTAAGCGAGTACTAAGATATTTAAAGGGTACAACTGATCTAAAGTTAACATACAAAAGGTGTGACTATAATAACATTTTATGTGGCTATGTAGATTCAGATTGGGGTGGTAATGATACTAAAGATAGGAAGAGTACAACCGGGTATTTATTTAAGCTCTTCGAGCAATGTACTATAACCTGGAGTACAAAGAAACAAATGTCAGTAGCGGCATCATCTACTGAAGCCGAATACATGGCATTATTTGAAGCTGTTAAGGAAGCTTTATGGCTCAAATCATTAGCAGCTAGTATAAACATGAATATTGTAAACCCAATTATAATTTATGAGGATAATAATGGCTGTATAAGTATCGCAAATAATCCAACAAATCATAAGCGTTCAAAACATATTGATATTAAATATCATTTTTCCAGGGAGCAAATTGAACAAAATGTAATCAAATTAAATTACATTCCCACAGGTCAGCAGCTGGCGGATGCACTGACGAAGCCATTACCAAAACCTTCTTTTCAGGCAATAAGAACAAAAATGGGTTTAGAATGAAATTAATTCTGATTTATGTAATTTTCTGATTCATGTAATAATTTATTTAATTAATTAATAATTTATTGTACATTGATTTAATTAAATGAAATGGTCTGATTAGGGTTTTCTGGGTTTTCCCTAATCCTGTGCAACAAATGTTGGACCATTATTATGTAACTCCCAGAGAATACAAGGAAGAAAATATGTTCCGTTTAGTTAATTTGTTTTGTTGATTTATATACATATTAGAGATTAATTTTTGAGGGGGCGTGTTGGTTTCTGTTACCAAGTGCAAAAACTAAATCATAATATGCCTGAGGGTAAGTTCCAATATAAAAGTAACAGACCAGCGTATCTCTTTTCATTCGTGTTCCGAGTGTGCTAGGAGACGGACATATACTCTTCTTCGTATATTTAATTTGGCGAATATATATTTTAATTTCTTTTTAATTTAATTAAGCCAAACAAGTTGTTTTTATTTTATCCATCCACACCTAACTACCGATAGGGAATTTATAATAAATAAGGACATGCTAACGAATCCACTAAAAACCACACGTATATAGTGTACTCGTATATGTTTACTACATATTACATACAGATTACAAAAAAGTCTTTCATAAATTATACATACCTACTCTAATGCCCGTTATCACCAACCATACCTACCTAAATCATTCCCTAAGTAGAAATCTCTTTACGTTAGTAACCCCTAAAGGTTCCTGAAAACGAAATTGACACCAAGTTTCACTTACTCGTAAATAAACTTAGATAGCAGGTAAAAGTTGAGGAACATTGATGAAAACGGGCATTAATCTAGTAACTTTAATATTTCGACATTCATTTCGACACCTCTTACAAACAAAAAAAAACTATTAATATTATAAATGCGAAAGTTTGGATGTATTGATGTATGAATGGATGGATGGATGGCCGGATGGATGTATAGGGGAAATGAAGCCCTATCTAAATGAAAACCGTGTCACCTGGTTATTGAACACTGGTATTTATCCAGCAATAAAATAATGTAACAAGATAAACTTAAACTGGATGAACAGGCGTTGTGAGCTTCCGGTGTGGACGAGAATTGAGAATATTACTGTTCTAGGCCTCCGGCTCGGTCGGTGGCTGATAGAATAATCTTTTACGACGCCTGTTCAAACTTACATTCCAAACAACATTCAAATTGCATTCCAAGTTTGAATGCCTTCGAATATGAAAATAAAAGTGATAGATAGTGGCCAGCTCATAACCAGCCAGCAACAGTAAGCTCTCCGTGGAGACCGCTGGACTCCACAGATGTTTGTTACTCAATCAAGCCACAACTATAGCTCCATGAGCCACAACAACTGAACGGATTTGACTGTTTGGCACAAAGATAGATACTTTTTATCCTGGAAAATAAGAGAGTTCCCGCGGGAATCAAAATACAAAATCCACGAGAACGAAGTCGCAGGTATCAACTAGTCTAATATATAAAAATGAATCGCTTAATGTGTTGGTAAGCGCATCACGCGTGAACGGCTGGACCGATTTCGCTAATTCTTTTTTTATTGTGTTTGTTATTGTTAGGAGAAGGTTCTTATGAAAGAAAAAATTAAGAAAATTGCGCGGAAAATTAGAAAATTTAAGAAATATAAACCACCATATTAAATTATTTCTAATGTAACCGCTTTTACAATTCAAACTTTTTTGATGTAACCTTATGGCGTTTGACATAACATTGACAGAATGCGTGCTGCCAATTTCGTCAAAGAGGATGTACAAAAACTTAAGACAGGACAACGTCTGTCGGGACTCGGGTCCGCTAGTATGTTATAAATTCTTTCATTTAATAAGGTTTCCTTTTAGAACGGCGCCCTAAAATTTTTCTGAAAGTTTTCTTAAACACGAATGCTTCACTCTTCCGTCATGAGGGAGAGTAAATAGAGGGTTGTTTTAAGGGCTTCGCTTTGTCTCGAGAGAAGTGTTTTAATAAAATTCGAATAACATTGACGGCGGTAGATTCACGTCAATATTTGTAACAACTTCAAACACTCGACATAAAAAACCTGAGCCTTCTTTTACGTTTTCTTATAATCGGAGCGACGACGACGCGACGTGTGAAACATAAGACCGAAATAAACATAAAATCCCCCGTCTTCGCGTTTTTATAACTCGGCAAATAAGTCATTGTCAGAACTCCAGTTTATTTCTCATGATGATCGCCATAAACATAAACGGACCTGTAGGAAACATTTATTGAAATGAGAACGTTTTACTGTGCTTTATGTTTTCATTTCATTATCTAGGTAGGTACTTGATGTGGCCACAGATATTATAGTTATACTAGCTTTAACCCGCGGCTTCGCTCACGTTAGACTGACTGATAGATCAATCAGTCAGTCAGACAGTCACCTTTGCCTTTTGTATATTTAGATTTAGATGATGCCTTTTGTGGTAGATTTTTCAAAACCTGTGACATATGTATTTTATTTATTTTTAATCGAAAGCCCAAACACAAAGTTTATATAAATTTAATAACTTTCATACTAACATTCATTCCTTATTAGATGGCCTTTGGAGGTGGATTTTTCAAAATCTGTGAAACATGTATTTCTTTATATTTAAACGGAAGCCCAAACATAAAGTTAATACAACTTTTAAAATGAAAAACTTTCATACTAATATTCATCCCCTATTAGATGCCTTCGGGGGTGGATTTTTCAAAATCCGTGTAACATGTATTTCTTTATTTATTTTTAATCGAAAGCCCAAATACAACGTTTATACAACTTTCAAAATGAAAAACTTTCATACTAATATTCATCCCCTATTTGATGCCTTTGGGGGTGGATTTTTCAAAATCTGCGAAACACGTATTTCTTTATTTTTATTCGAAAGCCCAAATATAAAGTTTATACAACTTTTAAAATGAAAAACTTTCATACTAAAATTCATCCCCTATTTGATGCCTTTGGGGGTGGATTTTTCAAAATCTGTGATACATGGACTTCTTTATTTTTAATCGAAAGGCCAAATACAAAGTTTAAACAACTTTCATACTAATATTCATCCCCTATTTGATGCCTTTGGGGGTAGATTTTTCAAAATCTGCGAAACACGTATTTCTTTATTTTTATTCGAAAGCCCAAATACAAAGTTTATACAACTTTAAAAATGAAAAACATTCATACAAAATTTCATCCCCTATTTGATGCCTTTGGGGGTGGATTTTTCAAAATCTGCGAAACACGTATTTCTTTATTTTTATTCGAAACCCCAAATACAAAGTTTATACAACTATAAAAATGAAAAACTTTCATACTAACATTCATCCCCTATTTGATGCCTTTGGGGGTGGATTTTTCAAAATCTGTGATACATGTACTTCTTTATTTTTAATCGAAGGCCCAAATACAAAGTTTATACAACTTTAAAAATGAAAAACATTCATACGTAATTTCATCCCCTATTTGATGCCTTTGGGGTGGATTTTTCAAAATCTGCGAAATTTTTATTTCTTTATTTTTATTCGAAAGCCTAAATACAAAGTTTCATGGAGATAACTTGAAAAATGACGGACTTTCATACAAAATTTAACCCCCTATTTAACCCTCTTGGGGTTGAAATTTTCCAAAATCCTTTCTTAGCGGATGCCTACGTCTTAACAGCTACCTGTATGCCAAATTTCAGCTCGATCGGTCCAGTAGTTAGAGCTGTGCGTTGATAGATCAGTCAGTCAGTCAGTCAGTCAGTCAGTCAGTCAGTCAGTCAGTCACCTTTGCCTTTTATATATTTAGAAGAAGATACCCACAGTATACCTATACCTAATAGCTGTTATGATAGAATATTATAATAATAGAAATTATGAAATATTAATTATAAAAGGCATGGCATTACTTTGCTCTACGTGTCGTACGTGAAATATAGAAAATAGAAGCTTCATTAATTAGTATGATATATGATAGTAGTATATGGCAACAGTATATATTAATATGTAGCTACGATTACCTCGCACAGCACATATTTGATTGTATAAAATAGTATGAAAGTACTAATAAATCTTATTTCAAAAGGTAAAGAATTTAGAAATCTGTTGTAGAAGAGTCCTACGTTTAGTCCTTGTCAACGCCACAGCATAGATGAACAGGTCTTTCTATATGTTCTTTGGCCACAGTAGGTAAATTACGTGGGCTTGTTTGACCAAAATATTATTTTCATGGTTTGGTTGCGCCCAATAGTTTTATTTGGGCGTCTCAGGCACATAAATTGAAAGCTCCTATTAAGGGGGTTTACGATTTAATAAGCAGCTACTGCAATTCCGTTCCGGGCACGTGCAGTGATTTAATTAAAATTGTATAAGTATAGCTTCTTATTTTTTTTTTGCCTGTGAGAAAATAATTAATGAAAAGGCAATGACTGGTTAGTAAAGTAATAATATAAAAAATATTTAAAAAAATCGACTTCAAACGCCACCTAAAAGTATAAAATAATTTCAGTTTGTACACGTATATATGTTGAAGTCGGGCCAGCGTCGCGCATCGGTTTCATCGTTTTATTCGTAGTAATTGACTGTAGCAAGAAAGGACGGAAATTTCTTGCCAATGGATACTTCACTAAGGGACAGTTTTATTTAGGTACAGGTACTATGATGCCCTATTTTTATGAAGTATATTTTACTACCGTAGAAAAGCATAAAATGTTTGGCCAAATCCATTTCACTCGCATAATTCTCTTACACTGCCATGTTATAAAACATATATTTGAAATGCTAATGATCTTGCGTAAATTTTCCCACAGTCTTCCCACGCCATAACTTATGATACAGAAATCCCGACGCGAATATCAACGTAGCCAGAAACTAAGGAATATCTCAACATCTGTTGAATCTTGTGTGTAATTTATCTTGAGCTCAGGTAAAGAACATTTTGCGTGCTGTACAGATATGATTGAAACAGGCATAGAATCTCTGCATGAATATTGTCGTCCGTACCTTCGTAATAAATAATAATATGATGTCTCTGGTATGAATTATACCTACAACTAGTTATATCACGACTTTTTTGATATCGACAAAAATCGAAAATATTTGTGTTTAATCGTTACTTATATTGTAAACTAGCTAATGCCCGCGACGTGCTTTTTTGCATGGGTATAGTTGAGGACTTGGAGAGTGGTATAGGCTACCTTTTACCCCGGAAAAACAAGGGCTCCCGTCAGATTTTTCAAAACTTAAGAGCGCATGTAATGGTAAATCTTTAGAAGTAGATTTGATTTTTACAGCAGTAGATAAAGTTTTAACAATCCGAAAAGAAACAGGCAAAAACAACATCATATTTCCAAGGTACCATGCTGAGTTGAAATATAAAATAATGAAATTGGTTCGACAAAAAAAATAAAAGTGAAATTAGGTTTAATTTATAGCCAATTTACTTACATCAATTATTTTCATTGTTACAGAGGCAAAATTTGTAAGTGTATAAAATTCTTATATATATTACTAAGAGACGATACAGCTACTTTTTTGTGTTAATATCTTACGAGTTATTAGAATTCATGATGTATTTGGCGCTTACTACGTTCCTACACGCTAGCATCTATCGCGTTTCACATGAGGTTTCAGGTATGTTTTGTCTCATCTATCCCGGGACGAAGTCGTGAGCAGAAGCTAGTACATTATAACTAAGAAATTATCCCTTTACAAGCCCCATCAGTTGACTGGTTTTAATTGGTACCAAATCACCTAAATAACTGGGCAATAATAATAACACTGTTGGGCAAAGGCCTTCTCTCAGAAAGAGAAGGGTAAAGGTAAATCCCCCACGTTGGCCAAACCTGGACTGCCAGACCGACTTTGATACTTCATTGTATTTAAATGTAAAGTAAAAGGTTACTTGGACTTGACAGACATGTCTCCATTAAATTGCCGATTAGTTCCGTACCACGTTCTGGTCCTGCGAGCTGCTCGGTCACGTCGCACGGAGTCGCGTGACGAGCTCATGACTAAGGAGTCCGGATGGGATTGAAAGCGCCCGCCGCCGACCGCCCCGTTAATGCACTACGTGATCAAACTTAGTCTCAAAAGTCCTTATTTGAACAGAATTCTACAAGTTCTTTTGCATTCTAATTGTCTAATGTAATTATGCAATCCACCTTAATTTCTGGGTGCTTTATCTACTTAGAAGAATCAGGAAGAAACAATAAAAGCAGCTAAAGAATTTTATGATTGCGGGTAGATCAACAACGAGATACAAAAAATCGTAAAGTAGGTGAGTATCTTTAATAGGCGTAGAGTCAGTCGGGAATTATGTAGCCAATGCCATAGACCCACATAAATTTTAAGAACTAAGTACGGTCTTATTATGCCCATGATAATCATAGAATGTGGATTACATTATCTATAAGAGTACGTATGTATGTATGTGCTTGACTATTAACGAATGTTTTACCGTAGCGAAGTCGTAGCCGAGCCGATTATGATGAGTGAAGGGGTCAATCGATTTGTTACGATAGACTGGGTCACATAAACTACATATGTTTTACACACACAAATTCAATGTGATCGATGTAACTTTCAATTTTCCGTTACAGTTTTTAAACTTTTTCTTGTTATTATCTAATTTTCTTTCGTCCGACACGAACTCACCAACCCTATCGTATCCTAACTTTTAATTAATAACTATAGTGGAATGTAAAGATGATAATATTGTCTTGCGGCTGCCGAGGACGGTCGGGTGGAACATGCAAATGAAGACAATGATACTGCTTGGGCTGGGGTGTTTATGTTTGGTACGAGGGGCCCAGATGTTGTTAGATAACGTGCTAATGCTTGTGGCAACTTTTCTCGGTCATATCCTTCCTTTGCACCACGTGAGTCGGTCTTCTTTACCTACTCATGTGTTTGCACCACATCTGTTGCGTACAATGCGATAAAATTGAAGCCGCCAGGTACTGCGAGGCATCTTACATTGTCCAAACCTGGACTGATAGCAGAAAAGTTAACGTACCTCATCCAAACATAGGCTTTAGAGAGGGTTCTGTTAAAATACGGATTCGTAGTTTGACGGTTGCACGATCACGAATTATAATCATACTGCATCATGAAACTAAACTTTTATATTATTTTTATTTTTTACTTCAAAACAAAAAAAATATTGCTTAAGCATAAATGTGGAAGAAAGTGATTTCAAAAATATTTACTTACTTAGTTTGAAATAAGAAATATGATGAAGTTAAAGCTTATAAATACATTATTAATATTGTCAGCACTTAAGAAGTAGATCTTAATTCCTAAGTCATTGCACAAAGAACGCGTCTCATTTAATGAAAACCATTTTCATTAAATGCACCAAAGAAATATGTTTATATTTCAGAACATTAAACGAGATTAATATTGCTATCTTCTTTCTTAATCTTTGCCCTAGTAAATAAAATGTTCTAAACGACATTTAAGATATAGGACAGCATCGCAAATCTACTTAATCAGTTGATATACGTAGTCCCACAAAGCCAAGGGACCTTCATAAATTGTAGGGATTGCGTTACGGTCTTATTATTTTCACAGTCTTAATAGATGAGACGTTATATCTGCGCTTATAACATCTCAAGTTTCATCCAAAAATACGGTCTGTAGTAAATGCAAAACTACGAAAGTTATGGAACTTACTTCGAACCAGAAAATTTTAGGGATTTTATGTTAAAATCCCCCTGTTTAAAAAAATAGCCTATGTCACTCTCCAAATGCTCAACCATACCAAAAAAAAAAAAATGTCCATCTGTTGCTGCGTAATCCGACAAAAAACACACTTTCGCGCTAAGGATTTTTGATTGTGTCTCGAAAAAAGTGCGAACAATCGTTTCAATTTTCGCCAGTTCAATATTTTTGCTATTAATGCCTATCTCGCAAATAGACAAGCTCACAATTTTCTATAGAGTCGAAAGCAAGTCAGATCTAACAGTATAAAGTAAAGAGACTTATATCACCCTTCTGAAAAAGTCAGCGTTGTTGTAACTTGTAAGCAGTTTTTTGCGTATTCAGAACGTCGAGAAAAGTTTTATTAAATTTCTTTCGCGACGGGCGACTATCTATCGACTTTAAGTTAAACTGATAAATTGTACGTGCTTCTTTAAATGGCTAGTCAGCTTTTTTCAAGACCTAATGTTAAAGGCAAAGGGCAAAAACTTAAATAGTTGGTGCTATTATTTTTGTTTTGAAGTAATTAATTTGTTCAGGATATTTGATTACAAAATCAAATCCTTCAAATAGTGGGGTGAAAATAAGTAAGTTTTGTATTAGCATAACTTAAAACAAATCTGGACAAAAGTCGTAGATGAGAAATGAATATGGAGAGTTAGTTTCATAATAATATATATATCTACCTCTGTATTTACTTTTTAACTGAAAACCTAACTTATAGAAGTCGTAGATGTCTGATATTTTAAAAGTTACTAGAAATTGTTCACTATTCACAGATATTTTCCACTACTCATAACTTGGCAACATAATTTCAATGTGCTATTTAATTTGGGTTTTCTGTATTCTGAGTGACGACAGTTAATAAAAAATATGTTTTAAAAAGACGAAGATCAATAATGCTTATGCGCATCATTAGTCAAAAGCTGTTAACCCCTCTACTGCTTCTTTGCAAACACATTTACTCCAGCGTACAATAAGTGAGAGCAGTGAGCAATTTATCTCATTGATCCCTTTGCATACGTCACAGTTAATGCGTGAAGGCTCCGCTGAAATGGATTTACGGGGATTTTGTGTCAAGATACAGAATGACACGATAAAACCATTTAAATGAAATCACTTGTGTATTTTGTTGAAAATGTCACATATTCGTATTTTAAGTGACGCTCGTTAGGCGAAGCGGCTTATAATAATAATTTACTGTAAGACGAAGTAATTTTAAAAAACCTTAAAGGATTTAGTTGTAAATGTCGTTCAGGTACTCTATTGGTTGGATTACAAGCCAAGATTGCACCCATTTCCAGAAGTGGAATGTAGAAGTGGGGCACGCATTCGAAAAACCGATGGTCCTAAGACGCTGGAGTGGCGACCTCTCACATGGTGGACCGATGACATCCTGCGTGACTCAGGGAGCCGCTGGATACAAACGGAAGCAATCGAGACGTGTGGAAGTCCATGCAAGAGACCTATATCCAAAAGTAGACGTTTATAGGTTGGTTCAGGGTAAAGAAGATGTGTTTAATTTAGTCTTTGTTCAATGCAGCAGAATGGCAAAACTCCTTGGAATCCAGGCACTATTCTATTTGTCACTGCTTTCGATGGAATCACCCTACCTGTACTCTATCAATCCTATTTCTTATTTTAGGAAATAGTATTGATACTTCCTTTGTGCACACTTATCGCTTCCACCCTCTATAGTTGGCTTTTAGGTTTAGTCGTAGTATTATAATAATATATTTTGTGGTATAGTAGCAATAAGCGCTCGAGCATGCATGCTTACATTTGAGTACTTAGGTGCCTACTTACGTTCAGCTTAGCTGCACTTGCCAAAACATTCGTGGGCGACTTGGCAAGAACCTGACGAAGTACTGGGTGCTAAACGTTAGCAGTTATTTTTACAAAATACATTGAATTTATAATACGCTTGAATAAGACTAGTCAGATAGAATCCACAGATTTTTCCTAGTCTGTGGGACTAGGAAAAGCCTGGGTCTGTTTTGTCCATTTTCACCGATAATACTTAAATTTTAAGTAACATCTAAGTTTAATGAGCTGAAACTTAACAAAACTTTGGTTTTCATCAAAGGTTCTCCACCAAAACTCCATGAATAATGTTGGTACATAATGTCGTCTAAGACAACACGTCTTAGATCCCATAGGTACAATTTGCTGGAAACGTGCATTTGCTTATTTAGACTTCCGGAGTCCGGACTAGTTCCTCTCTTATTTGTCGATTATGTAGCAGATATGTTATTTATAGGTAGCAGATATTTTATGATCATCACCTATGATAAGCATCATAGCTGAAGATGCAGTTTATTAAAATGGATCGCATTTACCTAAAGTGCTTGCCTAGAGTATTAGATTTACTTGACGATTCAAAAAGACTTTGTAAAACTTTATTCAATAAAAACTTTTCTATGTCTTTTCAAGGTTTCGTAACCGACGGTTAACCAACAGGGACCTATTACTAAGCCTCCGCTGTATGTCTGTCTGTCAGCGGTCTGTATCTCATGTATCCGTAATAGGTAGAAAGTTAAAATTTTCAGAGAATGTGTATTTCTGTTGCCGTTATAACAACAATTAATTTAAAAAAATTAAAGGGGGCTCCTCTACTAGAAACGTTTCTTTTTTCGTTTTTTGGTGCGGTACCCTTTGTATGCGAGTCTGACTCGCATTTCACCAAATATGTTCATATTATTAAAAAAAAAAATCAAAATTATTAATTTCATGTAGGCTTTGTAGCTCTCATGACACGTTATGACTAGAGTTATGATAGACCACCGGTTCGGTTATTCGTTCTCAAGTTATAAAAAAAGAAAAAAAAAGAGAAAAAGAAACCGGAAGGCTGCCGGAAGGGCATTTATTTCAGGGATTGAAAAGTTGCATCTTTACAGAATGATTGCACTTAAAGTATTCATTAATGCAGACATAAAAGCGGAATGCAAATTGGGAAATGTACAAAGTGTGCAGTAATAACGAAGTTTGTGGCAGCGGGGGCGCTAATTTCGGTTTGGAAACTTTTGTTTTGTGGATTCCTTCACGTTGCTTATTGTTCTAGTCAAAGTTATGAATTTTATTAAAACGTGTAATTGTTAGATCTGTACAAATAGTAACAATCTGTTAAATTGAAGTAGGTAACTGCTTTTTTGAAGTGTGATTCATAATATCGTTATATATGAGTTATTGCAACCCAAAGTCCAGACACCTTTTTTAGACTTCCATTCCCGAAAGGTAACTAACGAGACCCTTACTAGGCCTCCGCTATCCGTCCGTCCGTCCAGCCGTCCGTCTATAAAGACGGACGGACGTAAATTACGGATCATGAGATACAACCTGACATAAGTCAAGTTGTACCTCATGATCCGTAATTTACGTTTACCTATCTACCATAGGTGAATGTTCTATTAGGTAACTTCTAAACTTTCTTATTCCTGTCAAAAACCTTTATTTCTTGTGTTCAGGCTCGTTTATTGTTGTGTAATAGTTAGATTACAATAATATTTGCTCGTCAAAGTCGGGGTAGGCAGTTATTGCGAATTCGGAACACTGGCGTCGAAACTTTTTATTAAATTTCTTTAGCGACTGTTCATTTCGACCGACCTTCCGTTGCGAGCGTGACAAATTGTTACGCGTGTATTTGAAAACTGGCTGACTTCACACGGGTGGGCTATCCTGTATCGGGTGGATTAAATTTGAATATTTAAAAAAATATATATATTAGCCAACCTGAAGTTGAGCAATATTCTACTATCCCCTCCAAATAAGCTGAAAACTTGTGTTAGTAGTGGGTACGACAGTAGTGCAACGGGTGGGATTTAAACCTTCGTTGTGAAATGTTTTCAATTATATAGGATGATGAATATTTATTTATTTATTTATTTATAAAAGAGGCACACAAAACAGGTTGTGACTAAAAATTACACAAAATATAAATACATACAGCTTATCGAGAACCAAGTAACAACCCTTAATATGTGTACACAGCATGATTGAATAAATTAATTAACGAGTATGAGCATCATTATATCACACTATCAGACTAATATTGTAAAGGCGAAAAATTGTGTGTGTGTGTGTGTATGTACCTCATTCACGCCACAACAAATGAACCGATTTGGCTGGGAATGGAGATAGCTTACGAGCTATTCAGGATGATTATTTACCCCATTTACACAAAGGCTACATTTCCAAGGCATAGAAACTTTGAGCTGACGCTGCGGCGTCGAGTTGTCTGCGGGATACCCACTTCCTCAGCAATTTACAGCAGATATAGTGTGTTTGAGCTCATTAGAATGGTCTCAGTGAGTAGGTGTTAGATAGATGATGATCAAGGATCGAGGAGGACGATCTGATGATGGAGCAGAACAGACTCACATTTCGGAAGCATTTTAAATTTTCAATTTACCCTTGTATACAGACAAAAAAGTAAAGGTTGAGGACAAAAAGTAAGTGTTGCTGTGTTTTCCTTTATGTAGTGTTATAAAACAGTTTAATTACGTTAATCTTTTTATATTTCAAGAAAAAGAAGTTATGTCTACCTTCTTGTAGTGATATGTGTACTTACAGATAAATTATTCATAGGCTGATTTTTTTTTTACCATAGGTAGAGGTGCAATAAAAAAAGTTAAAAAAATACTAGATATTTTTAGGACAGTGTGAATAGTGATTTCGTTCCAATAAAAACAGACTGTTAAGTGCTTCTAGATATCAAACGTGAAAGTTTAAAACGAGTAAAAAAAATGGCGACATATTCACTCTATACGGTTCAGCGCTTTTGCACGAATAGCATTTTATAGCGCTCAAGGCTTATCGGAAAATTTGTCAACGCCTCGCGTATTGTTTTTATTAAACCTATTTAAAAATATTGTATGTGCAAATAAAAATGACAGTCGTTGAAAATCCCTGCAACTGTTGAAAAATGTAAGCTGATAAACCCAAACCACCACAAATCAAATGTTGAAGTGTGTTTTTTGCATGTCACTCTTTCACGACTAAATCGATATTCATTCGGCGTCGTCGTTAGTCCACTGCTGGACATAATTAAGTCTTCACAGACAGTGGTTTTCTATCGCCTATGGATGCCAGCGATATGCTTGAGATCGTCCGTCCAGCCATTAGGGGGGTTCTCAAACCTGTATCATCTAGTCTTTAATTTTGAAAATTTTACATGCTAAACTTAAAACTTTCACGACTAAATCGATATTCGGCGTCAATCGTGATTCGGCGTCAGTCCATTGCTGGAGCTGGACATAATTAAGTTGTCACAGACAATGGTTTTCTATCGCTTATGGCTGCCAGCGATATGCTTGAGATCGTCCGTCCAAACCTGCATCATCTAGTCTTTAATTTTGTAAATTTTTACATGCCAAGCTTATAGATAAGATATAGTACTAGAGATAGGATATAACCTATCCTCGACCCGTCCCTATTAACGGATTAGGATTTACGTCGAAGAATGCGCTTTCGACTTTTATCTAAAAAGGACATGTGGAGCGGAGGAGGGTCATTGTTACATCTTAGTTTTATGGAGCCGGCAAACGAGCGTTCATTGTGTTCCAGCGATCGATTTAAGCGAGGACGCAATATCGTCCAGCAAAACGACTACGAAAGTTGATTGCGCTTTTGAATTGTACGATTCCGATACTTAGTGTATACAGGCGGATAATAATTCTGGATTGGAGTTAACTGTCCAATTTTGTTTTGCACTTTTCTATTGCAATATCTGCAGTGAAAGGTCTCTATTGTATGGATATCTTTAGGTCAAAAGTAGCTTAGTAATTTCTCTGATCAGCATTTAGGAACACTTTTTCTAATAGTAGGCTTTTATTCTGGGTGAAATCATATCGCTGCTTCAGAACTAAAGAGCCACATCTCAAAATTAAATTTTTTTCACGAGAGCAGATTGAAATTTTTTTTAATTTTTTTTTGCTTTTTTGGCTCTCCAACTTACAATGTATGAAAATGCTGAAAGGGCGTACGCGTAAATTATTGTGATTTAAAGGCCGAATAAAAGTGAATTTGGAAAATTTTGAAATGTGGCCCTTTAGTTCTGAAGCAGCGATATGCTTAGCTTTTAAGGGTCATACAGTTATGTTGAATAGCCTTCCTAAAGAACTGGGCTATCAAATGCAGATACAATTTTTCTAATCCGACTGGTAGGTAGTTTCAGTGATGAGCGCATACAAACAAACAAACAAATTCTCCCGTTTTTAAAAAGCGCCAATCGCGGTTTTCCCAGTGTTTACACCTCTGACAAAGTACCACGTGAAAAACTAGAAAGGACAAGGTTATTATGTTGTTCCTTAGAGTTTTATAAAGCGGTGCATTTAAGACACTGTTTTAATTCACAAAAGCGAAATGCAAATTGGAAAATGTACAAAGTATGCGGTATAACGAACTTTGTGGTTGCAGAGGTGCTAATTTTGGCCTGCAAAGTTTTCTTTTGTGGATTTCTTGTTTTACCGATTACTTAGTAATTCTGGCTGCGGTTTTCAGTAGGTAATAAAATTAATCAATTGGTAAAGTACATACATTATTAGATACATTATTAGAGGTTCGCTGTATTATTATGTGTTATATCTATTTACCTGCCTCGTAGGTCTAGTAGTTAGCAAGTTCAACTGCGAATGAGGAGTTCCCGGGTATGATTCCTGCGTTGGACCAAAAAAATATATTGAGTTTTTTGTCAAGAAATTCACTCTCACGGTCCTGCGCCTGATCTCTCTCCAGTCGTGTCGAATTTCCGTCCCATTGGACTATGAGAGTGAGGGAATAGGGAGTGCACCTGTGTTTACGCATAAATTTGTGCACTATAATATCTTCCGCGTAGGTGGCCAATCTTTGTGGAGATAGGCCGCCGTGGTCGGATTTGGTCAGGAGGATATTATACCTATTATAAGTTTAAGAACTAGCTAGAAAATCAGACCTTTGAAAGATATTGCTAACGGTTACAGAGTTCCGTAAGATTTAGAATGTTTGTGTTTGACAGTTTCGGCACGACTGTGTGGAAGTATCGATAGCTGGAAGTCTATAAGTACACCCTTGACCCTAATTGAAGCCACTGTTTGGTTTTAAATATTTAGTACTAGCTTTTGCCTACGACTGCGTGGAGTGGAGTGAGGTAGTGAGGCGGCAAGCGTGGAGTTTTTTAATAATCCCTTGGGAACTCTTTGTTTTTTCGGGATAAAAAGTAGCTTATGTCACTCTCCAGATCCGCAACTATATCCATGAAAAACACATTGATCTGTTGCTCTGTAGAAGAAGAAAAGAACCAAGTACCTACTACGATATTTGATACGATAATATGGTCTAGTACCTAAATTTTCGTTTAGAAATGTCGATATATCCATCCAGTTGCATGGATTGTTGTCACGCGATGAACACTACCCTTTCAGCATATAATAATAATTATTTTATCATAAACCACGAAATTAGTCCAAAATTTTTTATTGGCATATAATCGTATAATTGTATCGTATAATAATATTATAAATACGAATGTGTGTTTATTTGTTGGTTTTGCTTCAATCGCACCGCAAAAAAGCATCGGATCGACATGATTTTTTGCGTGTGTATAGTTAAGGACCGGGAGAGTAACATGGGTGAGTATTTTTTATCCTGGAAAATCAAAGAGATCCCGCGGGATTTTTAAAAACTAAATCCACGCCAGCGAAGCTGTGGGAAAGGGCATCAACTAGTAATCGATGTAGCATACAGAGGGTAGTCTGTGAATATTGGAGGAAACATATTATAAATACGCATAAAGGCGCATTGAGTCACTAGTCAGTCGTGGTAGGACCACGGCTCAAACAGCACGTCGGTTGTGTAACACACATTATGTGTGCCTGAAGTGTGCATTGGTATATACGGACTATTTACTTGACTGATATACGTGAGTGTTTGAGTATACTACAATCGGTATATGTTATTTTGGTTTTAAAAATTTAAGTATTCATGGAGTCTACTTCATCGATTGTGTATACAATATAGTTGAGTCTACAGTTGAGTACTATTTGCAGTGGCACGCGTCGATGGCAAGAAATGCACCGGACTGGCACTCGTCAATTAACATAATTAAAAACCTGACGCGAATGGACGTTCACGTTCGGACCGAAATACAATATTATCTTTACTCTGTGTGCGGAACAGACGCCATTACAGCGAAAGAGTCGTATTGAATAAGTTAGCGGCCAAATAGAGTTGCATTAACGGGTAAATCAATCTCCGGTTTAATATCCGCTTTTTATATCCATCCATCTTTTTTTGCATTGCAACATACAATTTCGGAAGATCGGAAGTTTCGATACACGTAATAAACAATGATTCTTTGTTTGATATACAGTCGTCACAGAAATATGATTTGGGATAGCGGGAAAGCTGGTGATACTGAGAATTTCGTTATAGAGCGATCAAAAATTTTTCATGTGAATCGATAGATAAAAATTATACGATTATTATATCGAAAAAAGTATAAAAATGAAAAAAAAAAAGACGTGTGCCACTCGGGGACTGCCGCGGTAAAGCTATTGCATAGCATGTTTTATCAACGCCATCTAGCGGCTCACCGTAGAGGAGTCCCGTGTCAGGTTATTTTCGTTACGGAATTTCTGGATTCGGTCTCCACGCTGGCCCGCGATAGAAGCTATGCAATAGCTTAAAAACATAAAAATGCAAAAATGTTTTACCGTCATCGCTAATATTGATTAGATATTTACAGTTTATTCGATAGGTAACATACCTAGTCGTTCAGAAAAACATTACGCTGTAGTACATGCCGTAGAACCATTCTAGTTGAAGCAGTATTCGAATGAAATAACCCAATTCGGTCCATCCCTTTGGGCGCTGCGATGCCTCGCACAGATATCTATCTGTGTGATATATATGTGTATCTGTCCTCTGTCTAGACATAGTGTTCAAACTTATTGCATCTCTCTTTTCAATCGAAGGTTAAAATTAAAAAGAATTAAACCTCTTTTGGATTGGTGCGTGCTCATGAGACTTCTCCGAAGTAGATAGGTTCACCTATTTTATACTTAGGTAAGATTGTTTTAGTCACATTCATCTATTACCGCCTACATTAGTGACGGTTAACAGTGATTATCTTGTGGAATGCAAACCCACCGTAGTACGACGGCCTACAGCGTGGATGATAGTACCTATAGCTATATGCCTACATAATATAATAGCGCTTTGACGCATGTGTATTAAGTATGTAGCTAATAATTATGTTCTAGGCACTTAATTATTACAATGGGGCTTGTCTTAACACCATCTATGTTACCTGTCTATCAGTAGTTAGTCTTGGAATTGGAGGAGAAAACCATGAGAAATTCTTATATACCTTAACCAACTACTTAGGTGATCTTGCACCGGAAAGTGCAGTGCTAGCAGACCATCCACTGGTGGAGCAATCTAGGTGGAGCTACTGGATACAGGATCACAAGACCGCGACATATGGAAGCCCAAACAAGAGACTTATGTCCAGCTGTGGACGTCAATCGGAAGTTGGGCTCAATCCAAAGTTCATCATTGTAATGCGAAAATGTACCTATCTATCTTTCTGCCTGTGAAATAGACTTCTTTTTATACCAGATATAATATTATGCTATAAATAATTTCATCCGGACAGAGTCGCGGTTGTTAACTATAGTAATAAAGTTCAATGAATTAACCAATGTAACACTGAAAATAAGATCAATTAGTCTGGTTGTATAATGTGTTAAATTGATACCTACAACACAACATTTTGTGCAATTACCGGGAGATTAACACCAGTCAATCGAAAACATCCATTAAATCAACTGCTTCATAATGTTTTATTACAATACAACCTGATGATAAATGCAATGTTTCTGTGCGTGTAAGGAATTTTCAAACTCATTTTCCTCGATAAAAAGCTAAGCTATGTTCAAAAATATCAAGTTTAATTTTATTACGCAGGAACCTTAAACTTTCCCAGGATAAAAATAATAGTCTAGGTTACTCCTTGTTTAATCTGCCTGTGAAAGTTTCATCACAATCAGTTCAGTAAAGAAGATAATCTTGGTCAAAAAGGAGGTCAATCGATCGTGTGCTGTGATCCTCTTATGTCAAGTAGACATACGAGGTGAAATGGACTTCTCCATTGGTCCAGTGGTTAGCGTGGTCGCCTATGGATGACGAGGTCCCGGGTCCGATTCCCGGGTCAGGCCACATAAATAAACAAATTGGATTTTTCCGTATAATAAATTCTCAGTAGGCACTAGCCCGATGTTAGAAAGTTAGCGATGAATCACCCCCGTGCCTCGGAGAGCACGTAAAGCTGTCGGTCCTACGCCTGATCTCTCTTCAGTCGTGTCGGATTTCCGTCCCATCGGACTATGAGAGTGAGGGAATAGAGAGCGCACCTGTGTTTGCGCGCACACTTGTGCACTATAATATCCCCTGCGCAGATGGCTAATCTCTTTGGAGATTGGCGGCCGTGGCCGTATTCTGTCGGGAGGACTTTTGCCTTCCATTTAAAGTCTAACATTCCTTTATAGCATAACATTTTAGAAAATCTATTGCCGGTTTCTTAAGTAAAAGAATTGGTAGAACTTTTGTCATAAGACACAATCGTTGAATGTCTGGCGTCAGTCCGGTCAGGTCTTTGAAACACCTTTGTGCTTTATACAGCAGGCACGCTCGACTGAGCACGGCCCCGTAGGACTCTAATGATGTAGTCTTTGATGTAGGTATTATTTTTATCACTGGATGACCAGGAATTGAGTACTTCCGTATAGTAATCCTTATCTTTACCGAGTCTAATGAAGTAGTCTTGATGTAGTCTTTGAAGTACCTAGTGTCACGTTAAGTTCGATTTTTAAAACCCCTATTTTATCCCCATAGGAGTTAAATTTTCAAAAATCCTTTCTTAGTTTGAGCAGTGCATTGATAGATCAGTCAGTCAGTCAGTCAGTCAGTCAATCAGTCAGTCAGTCAATCAGTCACCTTTTACTTTTATATATTTTTATTTATTATTTTTTACGACCAGCAATTAGAATCTTCCGTACAGTTTAATCTTTCAAAGTACGTACTATAGGATGTTGAGGAAATATTTCAAATGCATAGGAAATAAGAAAGGAAGTGACATCCAATCATTAATCTATGTCTGATTCGTTTATTATTGGGGGTATTTTTAGTACCTAGTCTTTGAAGTTTATCTTTTTTGTTTTGAGGTTTCAGAATTTAAAGAAGCGTTATTACTTATGATCGGCAGCTAGAGTTAGATTAAAATATTTTCTTATAAATTTTTTTTTTTATTTTCTTATAATTCAAAGCAGAGAAAGCATTGTTGAGAGTTCAGGACAGCGATATAAGCGCTTTATTGGTGCTCCTCCGTACACTCAATTCAGCAGCGGGTCCGCTTTGCACATAAATTGAAAGCAGCTTACATACACCGCTGCGTCAGCTTTTATTTATCTGTAGATGCATTTTACGTTGGTATCATTCTGTGTATTTGAATGCAAAAATTAAGTCACTATTGTGATAAAGTGAACTTAAAAGTTCTTTGAATCTATAGTTTATTTCTATTTATAATTCCTGAAAGTCCATAATATTATTGATATAAACGTAATATATAACGTATATCCATGTATAATACATATAAACGTAAAAATTCTTTTTACAAAACCGACTTCAAACCTTCAAACGCCACTACAAATATATCAATTGTGCCTATCTTCTCCAGGACTTCTCCAAGATCCCATCATCAGATCCTAACCTGATGAGTTTCAAATAAAAAAAGGAATTTTCCAAGTCGGTCGAGGCGTTTTCGAGTAATCGGGGAACATACATAAGAAAAAAGATTCCGACGAATTGAGAACCTTCTCCTTTTTTGAAAATCAGTTAAAAATGTGAAATTACTCAACCTGATGGCTAATCTAATCTTACCATTTCATGCAAAAACCATTAAACCGAATCACATTTTCAAACATTCGTCGTATTATATAAGAAGTAGGGTATTTCTAATTCCATTAGTTAACAGAAGTAAACAAAATACATTTACGGAAAATAGCGTTTAGTAATTTTCATTTAAAGGCCGCTACATGTTTTACGAAGTGGGTTAAGTAGTCGTAGCCTGCGAATAAATAATAAGTCAGGAACTCTAATTCGGAACGAATTCCACACAAGAAGTGAGCCCTACTTCAAACTAAAACGTAGTATGATTCAAAATACAAATCACTTATTAAAGTACGTTAAGATTTGACTTGTGCTCGCTTTTCGGATTGATGACGCGTCAGACACCACACGACTTTTGTTGGGTCATTTTTTAACGCAGTTACATTTCCTGACTTATTATTATTATTTATTCGCAAATCGTAGCACATCGTTTCCACACGAGATCATCATGAAAAGGGAAGTATTATTCTAAACGTAAGTGCGCAACATAGAAGAGTGTTTATGTGTTCAGTAGTTCACTAAAAAAGTTTCATTAAATGGTTGACTGCGCAGCAATCGGTCGGTAGTTGCGATGCTGTTATCTCGACTGCTGTAGAACTGCATTCTAATTTCAACTTGCAGATTGCTTACAAATGCAGTTCATCTGTGTCTGGTGGGAGGCTGGCTTTGTCTGGTGGGAGGCTTTGGCCGTGGCTAGTTACCACCCTACCGTCAAAGACGTGCCGCCAAGCGATTTAGCGTTCCGGCACAATGGCGTGTAGAAACAGATTAGGAGTCTGGGTTGAATGTTCACTGCCATACCTCTTCCAAGCTAGCCTGCTACCATCTTAGACTGTATCGCCACTTACCGTCAGGTGAGATCGCAGTTATGGACTAACTGTCATCGAGAAAAAAAAAATTGGTTGGAATACTAAGTTCTTGGTGTGTAAGCCGGGAATTGCTTGGTTGAAGAAGAATTGGGTTGTATATAGAGTTCACGAAGCGGGTGTGCCTTAATGAACGCTTGTAGCAGTTTGACAGAGTGATTTAATAACGCGGGGCGATCGTTCCAGTAAATCGGGATTAGTTTGGTTTGGGGTGAGATCGAGACGAGACTTATACGTGTAGTTTGGATGTGTTCATTTCGGAACACGCTGATCTAAATGCAGACTCATTACTCTTAGCCTCTTTAACAATAGTTACTTGTTCGCTTTTGTACTTGGAAAATTCAATCCTAAAATCTATGCTAATAGGCTATTAATTCTTAAATAGAAAATTAATAATATGCATGTCATCATTGCCGGAACATGTTTGGATGTATGTAATATTATAACGTCTATGTGTTTAACAATTATTTGTTATTATTATTAGGTTCCTAAAAATTTCTGCGAAGTGAGGTCTATAGCCATTTTTTCTTAGAATACCGAGAGATTTCTAGCGAGTGCTAGGAGCCACTGGATCTAAGCGGCACAAGATCTATATTTTTTTCTGTGGCGATGTGGTGGTGATCCCATAAACATAGTACTTACTACCGTACGTAGTGAGCTTTTTGCAAGAGACTTATTTTTGTCAGTCGATGTCAAGGAGGCTTTCAGTTTCAAACTGAACTGAGTACAATTTCGAATCATATTTAAGGATAAAGAAATGTGTAATTATCAGATGTTAATAATAAAATAACAACCGTTAAAAATTCGTAGCAGTTCGTTCAGCGTAGCGACCTAAAATTATCCTCAAAACAGTGAATACTTAATACAAATGTAAACCAAGCTAATTAGTTTAAAATGTCACTATCGGAATAGTTACATTTAATTCAAGACCTACATAATCTTTAGGCTGTCTATCTAAATTGGCCGCTAACTATATTTACAAACAGCCGGATAGTTCAGAAAGTATCCATCTATTACCGCCTACGTTAACGATATCGACTATATCTTGCCGTATGCAATCTTGCTGGAATGCAATCTGCCGTAGGTGCTACACGTCGGACCGCGAGCGTATCTACCAGCGGCGCTGCGCCTGTCTGCGTGATTACTTGGAGACTTGTCATTAATAGGCATGTGTTTATTTCTTTTCCAACTGATGATAGTCACGTATAAGTATACGTGAAGTCGAACCGAATCCTTGCTATACATCTTAAAGACAATCTTGAAAATAAATAAAATGTTAATATGTCGAACGTAAAGATATTTTGGCAGATTTTCAATACAAAAACTGTCAGAACGCTCAATTTGTTCTAAGCTTAAACGTCGCTGGATAAATTAGCTCTGAAACAAGAAACGAGTTGTGAACGCTTTGCGATTTGAGAAAAATATCGAGTTTGGCGAATTATCGTCATCATTAGCAACTCACAAATGAGTTACCACAGAGCGTAGGTCTCCTCTCAGAGAAGGGTTTTAAGCAATAGTCCATCATGCTGGCCCAATGGAAATTGGCAGACTTCACACACTTTCAAAAATTATGGAGAATTCACAGGTCTGCACGTTTCCTCACGATGCTTTCCTTCACAGCATGTTTTTTCCCTTTTTTTTTTTTAAAAAAGAAAAGAATACCGGCCAAGCTGGTATAATAGGCCCGCATTATTTGAGTTGATGTCTTGAGTGGTTAGATTGACCATTAAAATTATTTAAATTGAATCAGGCTTTTAGCACATCTCCGTCGTTAAATCGTAGCAGCGAAACCGCTGAAACTCCGGCATGACTCGTCGGTTTAATGCTCAATGGTTTAATGACATACGAAACAGATGTGTAACTGAATTTCCTGATCTGTATGATAATGAGCATTCAACTAATAATAGAGCATTCTCACTTTTGTGCCATATAAATATAATAATAAGAAACGGTCCGTTTTCCTAATATATATGCCTACAATCTACCTATACTACATACTTTATAGAATTCCTATTTCGACGGTGTCGCTTACACGCTTGGCATCTTTCTCCATGCTCAGCACCTATGTGAGATCGCATTCCAGTATCGCTTATGCAGGCGGTAATAAATTAATTTGTTCTAAATTAATTAGCTGTTTGTAAATATCGAAGCCTGTTGCAGACGTCCACTGTAAATAAATATAGCGAAACCGCTGAAGCTTCTGCATGACTTCTCCATTGAATGACAGCAGCGAAACAACGAGTTCCAACATAGAGCAACTGAACCTATTTATTTTCCACGCAATCACCGCATCCATCGAAAGATGTCTACTATACATATTATAATTTCTGTGATCCATCTCCCTCAAAACAAAAATAGACACATAGACGCTGTAGAGTGACGGGCGTCTGACTACGGCACCGAACATTGAGTATGAGTGGTAAAGAGAGATTCACAGCCAAATTATTGCGTTAAATCAACCATGCTATTGTATAAGAAAATAGTTTTCAATCGACAGCTTAAAATGTTTTAAGTCGTCAAATAAATGCAATTCTTTTACACAATGCAGGGCAAACAGGTTCGCTTTTGTCATACAACGGATAAGTCGTGTCATAGCTACAGCGGTTCCACTGTATTAATTTCGCGGTGGTAGTCTGCTACAGGGTTTAAAGACTACATTTGCTAGACCATTGTTCGAAGTTGCAGAGTGTGTGCATCATAAGCGCTTTACTGCGGGGCTTTTTCGCACACTCGATGAGTCGATTCAGTATCGGCTTTGCTCGCTGTGAATAAATCGAAAACAGCAAACATGTCCGATGACTGCTCTAGATTCGCGAAAATTGTACTAGTCGCTAGCTGTATCACTTTGGATTTTAATGTTAGGTGCTTTTGTGATATCAATGACCGCGAAACTAATACGTATAGTAGCTATATTTATAAACTAGTTAAATTTTTTTTTATTGACTTACAGACGTCCACTGCTGGACAAAGGTCCCTTACATGTCTCGTCGCCGCCTGTATACAACAAAAATGAGAAACTTTATCAAAATTATTCGTTTTAGAGTTTAGAAGAACTAAGCCGTCCGTAACGATTGCGTCGTAAAATGGGTTTTTTTTTCATGGCATGACAGTTAAAATCGCCTTTCCTTTTACATTAAATAATATTTCAAATTATGATTGCATTTTACAACCTTAATGAAAGGGTTTTCATGTCATTGCACTTTAATGTAATGTACATGTACGGACGATTTGCTTAGTTTTACGACATATTAATGTGTTAATAACTTTAATCAATTTGCAGGAAATTAATAACTTCCGCAGCCATTAGGAACCTTTTATCATAACAAATATTATAAATGTGAAAGTGTGGATATTTCTTAAATGATGCAGCAACGAAGCAACGGATTGACCTTTTATCCCGAAATATAATGTGCTATTTATTATTCTTAAATTCTTTGTATGAAGGATAGACTGAAGGACAGAGTTGGTTTATATTTTGATGAAAGTTCTATCCGTTTGAAAGTAGCGTCAAAGTAATTAAAGAAAGTAGCGTTTAAAAAATTTGAAGATTACTACCATAATAAAATTGACCAAAAATGTTTGAATTTTCATAGTTGTAGGCCTATTTTCTATCTCAGCGGTTTAGTTGCTAAGTTAAACTGTCACAGACGGAATATATATGAAGAAATGCTGTACTTAGTTGGCAACTTTCCATTGTTTTCAATTGGTCACTAGAAATGTCAAAAATAGGGAATAGTCCCCCATAATGTCCCCCTTTTCGCTAAGGGTTTACCCTTGAGTAGGTATTGTAATTAATTATAGTATAGTAAGTTTATAGGAGCAAAATGAAAATCAGCGCTGGGTATCATCAATGCCCAGCATAAAGCTGATTTTGCGGCCATTTGTTAGGTTTCAAATATTTAATACAACAATCGTAAAAACAAATATTTAATTTTTCAACCCTAACGAAGTCGGGGCGGGTCGCTAGTATATATATATATTTTTATTATTAACTAGAAGCCCGCGCCGACTTCGTCCGGGTTGAAAATTTAAATACATATTTGTTTTTACGGGGCTGATCGCACAGAGCTTCTTATAGGAGACGATTGTAAATAAAATCACCGCAGGAACCAGAGGAATCTCCCGCGCCGAAACCCGCCGCCGTGCACCGCCCCCGCGCCGGCCGACACATATTAATTTAATTTTCCGATAACTCCTATGATATTTATTTAAATTGTATAGTGTAAAGCGCAAATATGTTCTAAATTAAATACTCACGATAATAAACATATTTATTTAGATATAAATTGACATCACCTCGGTTAAAGAAGCTTCGAAAATAATTCATTTTTTTTAATCAAAATTTGAAAGATAGAAATGGTTACTGTAAGTTATCCTTAGAATATAGACATATGCTATCGCGGAATTTTTTTTAGAACTCTTTAAGAGGAACAATTCACCCATACATCAATTTCATCCAATAACAGTATATGACCCAGCGCACGCCTTGAAAACGTTTAAGATTCAAAAAATTTTCCGACTTCCTTAACAAATTTGCACATGATATCTAGCCATAATACTTTATGTGCATAATATATAGCCTATAACCATCCGGAATAATGTACCTTTGATTTGGTAAAAGAATTTTTGAAATAGATGCGGTGGTTCCAAAGTTTGCTCCGGACATACATACAAACTCACAAAATTCGCGCTCCCTCTTTATTATAATAGTATAGATTATAACAAACAAAATTCGCAACAACATGATCACTGATGTATGTAATAATCGCCAAATAATTTCAGCTAAAAGCCTGCATGTACAACGTTTAATCCTTATTATGTTGTCACTCTATCACACGCAGGATTACTTTAATAACATTCGATGAGGATCAGCGCGAAGCATTTTCGTAAATTTAAATAATTTATTGGTATAAATTTGACATTTATTTTCATTAAAACACTTACTGCGTATAGTTTATTAATATTTTGGTCGGATTGCTGATAAATTGACAATTTTCATGAGAGGACTCATGACTTTTGTGTTAAGAAAGTTTATGCAAATAAAGCGTTTATTTGTAAAGTATAGTCACTCAGTTAAGGATAGAAAGAGCTATGCTATGGTTTCTATACGTAATCTAATCGTATCTGATTAGTTAAAAAAAGGATGAAGGATCAGAATAACGGATATCCGTAGATGAACCAGAGTAACCAACATAGCTCAACGAGTCGCGGAGCTGAAGTGGTGTTGAACGGGTAGGTACATAGTTCGAAGTACCAATAGATTTTGGGGCCCCAAAGTGCTGCAATTGCGCCCTCGCAACGTGTTGGCAGACCCCTTCTACTAAGGGTTCATACATTATAATGATGTCTCTGGTCTAATCTGGTGGGAGGCTTTGGCCGTGGCTAGTTACCACCCTACCGTAAAAGATGTGGCGCCAAGCGATTTAGCACGATGGTGTGTAGACACCGATTAGGGGTGTGGGTTGATTTTACATTGCCATACCCCTTCCAAGTTAGCTCGCTACCATCTTAGATTGCATCGTCACTTACCATCAGGTGAGATCGCAGTCAAGGACTATCTTGTCATCTAATAAAAAAAGATGTAAAGAGTCGTAGGGAGCCGTTGGAATCAAGCAGGCAAGATCGAAGCGTGTGGAAGTCCCTACTCAACAAGAGATCTATTTCCCTCAGGCAATGTCTTTCGGTTGAAGGAGAATAAAAAATTGTCTATTGTAGGTGTATAAGCCAGCGAATATTAGTAAGAATATTGAGATAATTTTCCTCAGCACATACTTATCGTGTCCGTCCTTTTTTTATCCGATATAGGCTTGCGCTTGACGACAATCAATACTGGATAGCACTGATGAGGTCTAGGTTGGTGCGCGCTTGCCTAGAAAATGCCTATTTAGTATTTACTCTTGCCTTGAAAGTACTCAAATTATAAGTGTCCGTCCTAGGTATACCTATTATACTTCTTTGATTCACCAGAGGATGTTTCTTCGAGCTTATTTGATAAAAAATGTTTTTCTTTATGTCCCTCATAAAAATAGTGTGAGAGCATAAAAAAATAAAAATAAAACAACGAAACAGATGGTTGGTTATAAGAAAACAGTTCGTCCTTGGAATCGGTGGGATTGTAACAATTTCGGGGAAACATCAAATTTTGTATTTCTTTCTATCGGTTCGGTAATAGTCATAAATATTGGTATCAGAAATCTATTGGCCCGGGGCACATTGTCTGGCACCTGCCCGTCGGTATCGCTGCAATACCTGTGCCAACCCCGCATAAATATCCATGATGTTTCAATTTATATTCATGATATTAGTAACTCGGATGGAATACGCGTTACATTTGATTTCCTTTGTTGGTTAAACATAGAGGAAACTGATTTCAGATACCCTAGTGTAACTCTCTCTGCATCGTATTGTTCATTGCTGAAGGTCGTGACCCCTTTCCAAGTTAAAGAATAAAAGGATTACGCTAATGCACATTGCACACATGTTACATTGTTAACTTGAAAGTTATCTCAGTGTCTGTAGTCTGTACTTACTCTTTCAGAAGCATTTAATGTTAGAGCTGGCTGTCTGTACTCTTAGTATGAGTGTATGTCGATGGAGTTTACACGACATCTCGAAAAAGCTAACTGGTTTCGTGTGGCAAAGTTCACTTAGATCTCACTTTAATGTTTTTTTTTATTCGTTGAAAAGATAGTCCTTGGCTGAGATCTCACCTGATGGTAAGTGACGATGCAGTCTAAGATGGTAGAGGGCTAACTTGGAAGGGGTATGGCAGTGTAGATTCAACCCGTAGCCGTAATCGGTTTCTACACACCATCGTACCGGAACTTCGTTTGGCGGCATGTCTTTGACGGGTGTAGGGTGGTAACTAGCCACAGCCAAAGCTTCCCACCAGACAAAATTGCACAGATGTATTCATTACTTTAGCTCTACGTATTTATACAACATAAGAAAACTTCTTCATTTTTATTCTTTAGTATCACCTATTCCTGAGCTGATAATATGGTAATAAATTTAATAATAAAACTTTATTAAAGTTGAACTTAATCTAGACTCAATCCAAGCAATGTAAAGTTTTTCATTTATTACAAAACTAGATGATGCCCGCGACTTCGTCCGCGTGGATTAAGGTTTTTTAAATTCCCGTAGGGACTCTTTAATTTTCCGGAATAAAATGTAGCCTATGTTTTAATCCTGGATGTGAGCTGCCTCCTTTCCAAATTTCAGCCAAATTGGTTAATTCGTTGTGGCGTGAAGGAGTAACAAACATACACACACATACACATACAAACTTTCACCTTTATAAAATTAACTAGCTTTTGCCACGCGACTTCGTCCGCGTGGAATTAGATTTTGGGGTAGAATTTTCAAAAACTGTGACACACGTACTTCTTTATTTTTAACTGAAAGCTCTAATACCAACTTTGATGGAAACAGCTTGAAAAATGACGGAGTTTCATATAAACTTCCATCCCCTATTTAAACCCCTTAGGGGTGGAATTTCCATTAATCCTTTCTTAGTGTGCGCCTACGTCATAAAAGGAACCAACTGTAAAAATTTCAAGTTTCTAACTTCAGTAGTTTAGGCTGTGCGTTGATATCTCAGTCAGTCAGTCAGTCAGGACTTTGAATTTTATATAAAAGGAAAGCACGTATCAATAGGCACATTCTGTTCTACACTAAAAGTTTCCTTTTCACAGTGTCTGATTTCAACAAAAATAAGGGTCTCTTGGATGTAACGAGAACTTTGTTACGCAATCCTCTCGCCAGTTCAAACGACTACAGACAGTCCGGTCGGGTCTGCGGGGCACCTTTGTGCTCTGAAGAGTTTCTGCTCTGCTGAACTGTTTGTACAAGACTAATGATGCAGCCATTTTCAGCTAACTACGCTTTGATGTATTATCATATAATTCGACCAGCTGAAGACGGTAACGGACTCAAAAGCTTTATCGATCCTATGGACAAATTCAGTGCCAAAACAGGACCCTAGTTTAAGATCTACGTAACACTGCACTTATCGCAACCGTTGCACCGAGACCTCGAATCACAATGTCATGTCGCCCATATAAAATGGCAGATTTACCTCACCACCGATGTCACGTATGATAACACTGTCACTAATTGGACGCACATCTATACTATTATAATAAAGAGGGAGCGCGAATTTTGTGAGTTTGTATGTATGTCCGGAGCAAACTTTGGAACGGTGGTTCCAAAGTTTGCTCCGGTGGTGCGGTGGCACCTATTTCAATAATTCTTGTACCAATTCAAAGGTACATTATTCCAGATGGTTATAGGCTATATATTATGCATATAAAGTATTATGGCTAGATATTATGTGCAAATTTGTTAAGGAAGTCGGAAATTTTTTTGAATCTTAAACGTTTTCAAGGCGTGCGCTGGGTCATATACTGCTATTGGATGAAAATGATGTATGGGTGAATTGTTCCTCTTAAAAAGTTCTAAAAAAAAGTCCGCGATAGCATATGTCTATCTTCTAAGAATAACTTACAGTGACCATTTCTATCTTTCAAATTTTGATTAAAAATAATGAATTATTTTCGAAGGTTATTTAACCGATGCGATGTCAATCTATATCTAAATAAGTATGTTTATTATCGTAAGTATTTAGTTTAGAACATATTTGCCCTTTACACTATACAATTTAAATAAATATCATAGGAGTTATCGGAAAATTAAATTAATATTTGTGTCGGCCGGCGCGGGGGCGGTGCACGGCGGCGGGTTTCGGCGCGGGAGATTCCTCTGGTTCCTGCGGTGATTTTATTTACAATCGTCTCCTATAAGAAGCTCTGTGCGATCAGTCCCGTAAAAACAAATATTTATTTAAATTTTCAACCCGGACGAAGTCGGCGCGGGCTTCTAGTATGCAATAAAGAGTGTCCTCACACAACTTATCAATTGAAAAGTTAACTTTATTTCTTTACATTATGTATGTATTTAATTTGACAAAGGTGTTTGTCGGTTGAGTCGTTATTGCGTATGTGCGTCCAATTGTACAATTGTATATGTTAAGTGCGTTGGCGTTAATCTGATCGATTGCGATTGCTGCATAAATAATTAATTGCTACAATCTCAATCAACGCAACAATGGAATTTAGCCAATAATGAGAGAGTATTGGCCAATCAGAGGTCAATAATTGGGATCGTTACACCCTAGCAATTATTTTTAGACAATTGGGTATTTGACTTATCACAAAAGCCTAGTTTAGGCTATTTTTATGCATAATGCAAGGTTATTAATTTAACTTGTTTCTTTTTCAGCAGCGTCAACAATATAATATCAAGATCATAGATTAATGACTGGGAGCGGGTAGGCGGGATAGCTACTACCAACCCTTAAACTAAAATATTTCACTTCTTCAGACATAAATGATGTGCCTCTATCAGAATGAATATAGTTAGGCATGCCGAAAATCATAAACAAATTATGAAGATGTTTAATAACAGCTTTCCCACTAATATCTGAGCAAGGAAAGGCGAATGGAAATCGTGAATATTCATCAATTACAGTAAGAATATATTTGTTTGGAGTATTTGATGGAATAGTCAATAACTTAAAGTCAATACTTAATCGTTCAAATGGAGCAGTAGGTTTAATTAACCTTGATCTAGATCTTGTTACACTTTGTTTCAAACTATTATATTCGTAACATAACCTGTTATGTAATATTATAATATTTCAATATAAAGTTTTGTCTGTTATTGATGATGTAACTTAAATTTTCACATAGAATTGTTTGGACTTCGGAGATAGTGTTGTAGGTAAGCGCTTTACCGATGTTTCCTCGCACACTCGATTCAGCACCGGCTTTGCTGGCTGCGCGTAAATCGAAAACGGCTTACGTTTAGACAGTTCAGCTTTTAATAAAAATATTCTTTGCGATGAACTTAAAAAGCTATAAATGAAACTCAACTTTATCCAATGCTTCCATCCATTCTTAGAGCTAGCTCGCACTGCGAAAGAAATCCGCGCGTTTTTTTATACGACTGCCTGAAAAGAGGAGTATATTGTATTCAGGGTTCATGTATGTATGTAGGTATGTATGTGAGTTTGTATATTCTACCATAACTTCTATACGCTAGAATCGATTTTGATGAATGAGGTATAATTAGAACCGGTAGCTTATTCCGGGTGAAACTGGATATTAAGAGATCTTTATCTTCTTCGTTTTCAACCGATAGACGTCTACTGATGGACAAAGGTCTCTTGCATGGACTTCCACAGGCCTCGGTCTTACGGCGCCTGAATCCAGCGTCTCGCTGCGGCTCGTTTGATGTCGTCGGTCCATCTAGTGGGGGGTCTGCCAACTCTGCGCTTCCAGGGATTTTATTAAGAGACTAGCTGTTGCCCGCGACTTCGTCCGCATCAATTTCTCTTATTATGATCGCGATTAGTTTTATCAACATAACTATGTTGATAAAACTCTGGCAAATAATTGGCAATAATGCATTAATTTCGACCAAATTTGATTACCATAAAAAAGGTTATAATGAGTCAATCTTAAAAAATAGACATATACTGTCACGGGCATTTTTTTAGATCATTTAAAGAGCAATAATTCTTTCATACATATTTTTTGGGTAACTTGAACCGTTTACGCAGCGCACCGGACGCCCTCAAATATGGATAATTTTCCCCATTTTTGACTGATGCTTCGCTCCTATTGGTCGCAGCGTGATGTTATAAGCCTTCCTCGATAAATGGACTATCCAACACAAAAAGATTTTTTCAAGTCGAACCAGTAGCTCCTGAGATTAGCGCGTTCAAACAAACTCTTCAGCTTTACAATATTAAGTATAGATCTGTATAGATATTTCCCTCCAAATTTTATTTGGAACTATAAGTGCTCATGTCCGACAGTCTATTAATTGAGTTCGTGCGCCATAATGGGGGTGTATAAGTGTTTACGAAGAGGGGCGGGCTAAATGAGCGGCTTGTTGTAGTTTGACAGAGTGATTTAATAACGTGGCTTTCAGTAAACCGGATTGCTTTGGGACGAGACCGAACTACAACTCACGGTAGTTCAAATAATAATATGAACATTAGAACTTCAAAGTCGTACTTCCTACTAATATTATAAATGCGAAAGTTTGTGAGGATGGATGGGTGGATGTTTGTTCCGTTCACGCCACAACAAATAAACCGATTTGGCTGATAGGTGGAATGGAGATAGCTCATAACCAGGATTAACACATAGGCTACATTTTATCAAGGATTTAAGGCTGAAATCTATAGAATGCACTCTTGCTCTGCTTAGACTCAAGACAGAGTTAAAGCGAGACAGATTTATGTCAGAGCACGCTAGATTTCAGCATTAGAGATCCCGTGGGAAAAATCTTACACCATGCGGATGAAGTCGCAGACATGATCTAGTGCCTTATAATTTGTTTCAGATCGATTGGTACCCATTTATTTCATTAATTTTCAAAAATACTGGACAGTCAGAATTCATCCCACGTTTTTACGCTATTACGGCCAGAAAGCTTTTCCCAATCGAGCCACGTTTAAAAATTGTCTGTAATGAAAAAAGAGTAGTAAATTCCCGGGTATCAGTTATTAGTACTGAAATAAATATAAATAATGCAAAGCCTTTTAAGCTATTGCATAGTGGAGACCAAATCCAGAAATTCCGTAACAAAAATAACCTGACACGGGACTCCTCTACGGTGAGCCGCTAGATGGCGTTGATAAAAAATGCTATGCAATAGCTTTACCGCGGTAGTCCCCGAGTGCCACACGTCTTTTTTTATTTCTTTGTCTGCAATATTGAAATCTGACGGTGACTTGGTGATAGTGAAATAGGTAGATCCTTGAAATCATATTTCTCGGAAAGGTTGATAGAATCACATCGGTAACATTTTAATTATCGAAGAAAACTAATGTCCTCTGAAATTTCATAAATTATTTAAACGATGCGCATATTGCGAATTAACAGTTATAAATACGCTAGTTTCGTATAATTATGACAAATTATATTGGGCCTTCATAAACGGCGGATGTGTACGCATTCATTAAATAAATGATCCGCATTAATTATGTGATGCGAGTACGCTTATGAGTGGAACAAAGCTGCAAACCCACTTTTGAGAGAAAGGGCTTAGATAATGTATGGGTATAATAAAGCCGGATACATAATATCGAATATTTAATGAGCTTTTTCGCTACTTTTGGATCAAGTGTTATTGTAATTTTTTAGGGTTCCACACAATAGTGTAGTAATAACTAAGCCTCCGCTGTCCGTCCGTCTGTCCGTCTGTCTCTTAGCGGGCTGTATCTCATGATCCGTAATAGGTAGACAGTTGAAATTTTCAGAGAATGTGTATTTCTGTTGCCGCTATAACAAAAAATAAATTAAAAATTTAAGCGGGCTTCCCTTTTTCGGCAATTTTTGGTACAGAATTCTTCGTATGCGATGCCAACTCGCATTTGACTGGTTATTTTAGTTTACTAACATGACTTGTTACTTGCGTTGCTGTAAATAATTTGCTAAAATTATATTTAACTTCATTTATCTTATCCACCTGTTGTTATTACTTAAATAGGTATAAATGTACGATCTTTAAAAGTTTTGCCTCTATGGGGTTATTTACTCATGTTTTATGCACTGAATGCAATGTAGGCGGATGGTGCATGTTATTATTAATTCCTTTTATGCAAAGAACTGCAACGTCGGCATGCGAATTGAAGATGAATAAAAAACAATTTTTGTAGTAGGTATATGTGGTCAGTATTACAGGTTTTTCCTTTCGGCGAAAAAGGAATTTGGTTTTAAAATATCTTCGTTCCAATCTGTACCAAATTCTAGTCTCTAACTAAACTAAAATTTTATACGCGTTGGTCCTCTGTATGGCAAAAGAACTGTATCTGTATGCTCTTTATTGCTCAAAGGGAAAAAGTTCCAGTTTAAAAATTAACTCTTTGGAACTACGCGTTTTCTCTGAGTTGGTTATTTTCGCATGCATAGTAGGCCAGGCCAAGATAGATAGATATACAGCCTTACTACTATGGTAAATAGATATTTGGCATAGTAGTACCATGTATGGCGTATATAGGTAGATACCTATAGACGTGTACCCTATACAGTACATGGTTTAGAAATTATTATGACTAAACTTTATTTTTATCGTCATGAACCTGAAAAAAAGGGCGGGCTGAGTCTCGCTAAGAAAAGATTGAAGCACTGCAATGGCGGCGGTGTATGTATGTTTTTTTTTGTGCTAATAGTGTGTACGACAATAGTGCAACGCGTGAGGCTCGAACCTGCGACCTTTCAGTTTTCATTCCGCACCTTTAACTTTTTTAGATTTGTCATCAGAATTAAAAAAAAGCATCAATTAAGTCGAGGTTATTAAATTCTTGATAACATTTCCCTGGGCGCAATCGGTTTTATATCCAGCTGACCACGAGATAGAGTCATAACTTGTTACATTGTTATAGCTACTATAAAATTTTGTTTTGGAAATAGCAACTACTGAGTTTCTTACCGGCTCCTCTCAGCTGCTTTCCGAATCGATGGTAGAGTCTTGACTCGCCATAAGAACTACAATATGAAATAAATAATTTTCTTCTTTTATTTTTTAATTCGCTGACCGCTCCCACCTAGGCTCCTGACAGGCACGCACACTTACGCAATGTGCATGTACACGACGTAACCACAAGTAAAGCGCCCGTAACTTCGTGAGATAAACGTACTATACTTTATATATTATTATGATAAAGTTATCACAAAATATACTATACAAAATCTGAAATTTCATTGATTACCATAACAATATTGTTACAGAAACTTTGGCATAAAACGAGAATGTTATCGGCTCCATTACAAACTGCTACACTAATGGCGGAACGCTGTATCCAAACGTGCCCCGATATTAATGGTAATATTTCGCTGATAAACTCACTGAACAGGTACCCTACCTACTCTATAATATTCTATACCTATCTACTATATCAGCTGTTGATTCTCTGTAAAATATACCTAATGTATTAGTTTAGACGACCTCCCTGGCGTAGTGGTAAGCGCTTTGGTCTTATAACTGGGAGGTTTCGGGTTCGATTCCCGGCGGGGGCAATTTGGGAATTTATAGTTTCTGAATTGTCTCTGGTTTGGTCTGGTGGGAGGCTTTTGCCGTGGCTATTTACCACCCTACCTTCAAAGACGTGCCGCCACGCCATTTATGGTTCCGGCACGATGGCGTATCGAAACCGATTAAATTAGTAGTATAAACTCGTATATTTTGACAGTTCTATACTGATTTAGGTACACAGTACGCACTGTTCACTTAAAAATTTATTAAAGCTCCCGATTCTGTATGGTCAGGCTAAATCAGCCGAACAAATTTGCTTTCGCACCAGACAATTAAACGAAACCACAGAGGATCCGTAAAGCAGATTATTTGCGTTTCTGTTTTGAACTGTAAAGTACCTCTTCCAAGTTAGCCCGCTGCCGTCTTAGACTGCATCGTCACTCACCATCAGGTGAGATCGCAGTCAAGGACTATCTTGTCAAAAAAAAAAGAATATCATTCAAATAACCATAGTTAATAAGAGCTATTTCGAAATCACAGATCTGTACTATCAAATTTTATTAATTTGTTTAGATTAATTCACCACTCATGGTTGGACTAGGAAGAAAGTCTAATAAATAAAGTGAAACTCGACTAAGCTCCTCGCACGGACCGTACGTAGTAAGGCGAAGCGGTCGCGGTGTTACGGGCAATTCTCGTTCGCCCACGCAACTGCATCTCACGCATCGGGGCCTTTCACAAGCACCGTGCACGCCTCCGAATGTAAACGTACTATTTGTAATACTACATCACACAACTTTAACATCTATGCAAACACGACACAGTGTACGTTAGGTGGAAAACGTTTAAAAAACTATCGAGTTTTGCGCCCGTTCGCCGCGAGAGCGCATTAACGAGGGTTATGCATAATTCTTTCGGTGAATAAGTCTAGTGGAAGGATATATTTGCTAATGCTTTTCAGCCGTGACGGGTATTAGCAACTTTTATATTTCAATTTTTTAATGCGAAGCGTGGTTTATGTTTAGGCTTTCATAATATTAATATGTTTTGCGTATAAAAGATTTTAAATGAAGAATGTATAACATAATTATTATTAGTCTCTGTCTGACTAGATGACTAGGACTTATGAACTTAGGGAGCAGTTTTTTATGGTCCATATTATATATTATGTTTGTCGGTGCATCAGTTATTATTTACTAGTTGATGCCCGCGACTTCGTTCACGTGGATTAAGGTTTTTAATTTCCGCGGGAACTCTCTCACTTTCTGCGATAAAAAGTATGTATTCTATGTGTTATTCCCGATAATCTATCTCTGTGCCTTTCAGCTAAATGTTCGTGATTGAGTAACAAACATCCATTCATCCACCCAGCCATCCATGCATCCATCCATCCATCCATATCCAAACTATCGCATTTATAAATATCAAAAGGATTGATAGGATAGGATGCCTTCATAAGTATAGATCAAAAAGAGAGAAACGAGTTTGTTTTTCATGAATTTAGTGACCTTTTCTTCCTCTTAGGCTGTAAGCACATGCCCGCGAAACCATTGCAGCGGTAGGAAAGAGCGTGAAAAATGTCAATGATTTGCGTAGCGCAACCTCATGTGGCGAAGATTCAAATTCAACTAGACAGGTGTCTAGTTGAATTTGAATCTTCTATCTATCCTAGACTCTTTCATATCGCTATAGTTTCACAGGGTGTGCTAAACTGTTTAATATTCCGGTGATTATGATGTCTTCAATATGGTGGGTAAGTAAATACAAACAAAAATATTACGCGAAGAAGAATTAAAAAAGAATTCATGAAACATAGTATCAAATGGAAGGTATACTAGCTGGTGCTTGTGACTGTGTATCTATGCTATGGAGATAGGTTTTTGAAAATCCTGTGATGACTTATCCTGTGGGAATGTCTAAAAATTACTCCATCTGCGTGACGATTGCAATCACCGATACTCTTTCGCATGCATTGATGCACTAAAAGCGCTATTTTAGGTAGTCAGAGGTGATTGCAATTGTCACTTTTAGACAATCACACAGCTGATTTTCCGGGATAAAAAGTATCTTGTTTTCGCCTCGAACTAGCCAGGATGTTACGAAATTTCAGCAGAGAAGATTGGTGCAGCGGTATGGCCGTCAAAAGTAACAGATAGACGCACAAACATAGTTTCTTTGGGACTTATTCGAGATTTTCCGAGAGGAGTATTGGAGGTTTTAATATAGTAAGTACCTATTCGTATTTCGTCACGGAAAATGTAAAAGACAGCGTCGTCAAACTCCAAAGTTAAAATTATAATTTCGAACTATCCAGTGGCTTATATTGATATTCCTGGGGAAGTTCCCGGAGCGTTGTTTATATAGTATAAAGGCTGCATTAAGTAAAATACCAACGGATACGACCCCTTGGATAAGGTGAACTTTTAAAAAGCTTGTGGCGAGCAACTGTTGCATCTCAACTAGTCCTGGCAAACTTTAAGGGGGCCTCTTGAATTATGCATAGCTCCATCTTAGATGTTTTTGTCGTCTATACAATGTTTTGTACAGAAATCTCGTCGTAACATGGAAATATCGTTTTTATTCCAAAATGTAGTGTTTTAATCGATAGTTTGTACCTCTCTCAGGATCTTCTCAAATTGGTATAGTTTTTTTAATGGGTAGTTTATTTTGTATAATATAGTTAATTGTAATATTTTGTGTGTACATGGGACTGACATAAACGTCACCTTTAAAAGTCCCATATAAAATGATGAGAATAAAAAAAAAATACTTAAGATCTATTAAAATATCGAAGAAGCGAATTGGAGCGCCATGGAATGTACCTACATAACAATTGGGAAAGTATCTCCACTTTTGTTTGAATCATTTATGAGGTGGTGTCAAAATATCTAAGAATTGAAACGAAATTGCAAATTCAAATACTTAGAAGGAATGAGTGAATATGGAATTTCTCGGGTAAGTGCGCCCTTTTATTTCCCATGGGCGGCGTGTGGTTACGCGTGACAGCCTTCAGTAAGCTCCAGCGAGCTGCGCGCGCGCACGCGTTTAGCGCCTTCTCGTACGCACACGCACTTACGCACACGTCTGTTTACAAACACGTTTGTATCGATCGATCTAACGATAAGAAGCTAAAGGTGTCAATCAACTTTATTTGGATTTTCAGATGCCATTTGCATAATATTTTGCATATTTATCTTGCTTAACATATAAATAACTTATTCAATTTGATGACTTTCTGTTAGTGAGATGTCAACGTCTTGCCACTTTAATAAGCCGTCGCCGGCGCTTTACGAGCTTCTGGGAACATAAATATCTCGAATAATGCGACAGATACATTTGTAGAGAGCGCATTTAAAAGTGTTATACCAGTGATTCTGCGAGATGAGGCCGTCAATGGTTATTGTTTATATTATCGCGCTGGCGATCGTCGCCGCGGGCGAGATGCGGATCCGCGGCAAAGTGAGAAAAAGGAATAACGCGCACAGGAGGCACAGAGCCATTCTGCCGCCGTGCAATTTCAATGAGAGCCTTATTGAGGACGAATGGGCTTTGATGGAAGCGATAGGGAAGTCGAAGTTTATTTTTACGGGGAAAGTTTTGACGGTAAAGAAGTTTCGATCGATCCGAGATGTCGGCGGGAGAAGGTCGAATTTGTACAAGGTCTATATGCGTCGTGTTGTGAAGGGTAATGAAAGTGATCTGAGGCAGCTCGTTAATCAGGAGGGACCTTCCGCGGACTCGTTGAGTGGTTCGACGCTAATGGCCGAACGCCCTCGCGCCCAGGAGTCGTGCGCGCCGGGCCCTCGGCCGCGGCTTTCGGCGATCTTTCTGAGTGACGGCGTGAATTTCGACGGTGAAAGAGGACCGACACCGCGACTCCGCCTCCTGACAGATCCCGTTCCATTAACGCTTTATCATTTGGACCGAATTAACGCTGCCGTCAAAGGTAAGAAATTCTTATGTACTTACGCGTACTTTTTATATAATGAAGTTGTACTCTCACGGGATAAAGCCCGGATCTTAAGCTTGTGCGGGGACATAACGAGTAGAGGCTACAAGAGAGAGTTGATCTAAATTAGGCGATGAATACACCAACCGAATTTTATCCTTCAGTACATCAATAAGTTGCACTGAACGATAATCGCCGTTGGGTGCAGGACTATTCTTAGGAATGGACACTAAACTACTTAATTGAGCTGTTGGATGGGTTGCTATGGACATGATATCTAGGCTGAGATACCTGACGCCTGCCATGCCATTACAATACCTCGCAAATTGCATTTACGGCAGGCGGTGACTAGTCGCCTACTAGATATTGAAATTAATTATATTATTAGTAGGTTATTATTAGTAAGAAATAAATTAACTACTAGTAGAAAATTACATTATTACTACACATATCTACTACTAAGTGTACAAACTGCGTGAATCTGATACTCAGTATGAAAATAAACTTTTTACAAAAACAGTTTTTTAATAAAGATTAATGGCATGTAATTAAACGAGCTTCTATTTAATACCATTATTGGCTTCTAAATTACTAAGTCAGCTTCAACTAGTGAGCCTCTAAAAAATATAATTTTAGCATCTATATTTATAACTTAGCTTCAAACCGTGAACTCCTAAAATACTTAAATATTAGCATCAAATAATACACCAAATCTTCAACCACATTTTTAATTTTTTTTTGTGAGAAAAATGAAATAAAAAAATGTTTCTAACTAAATAAAAAACGTTTTTTTTTGATAAAATGAAATTAAAAAAATGATTGTTTTTAAATTTAACTCAAGATAAATACCTACACATAACATTATAACATTTAAAAAAAAAAATCAAATTTTTTTTCAACTTTTTTTTTAGTTTTAGGTAGGTTTACGATCCCAACAGAACCTAAGTGCCCGGCCTTCGGCCGGGCACCTGAATATTCATGTATAACCCTAACCTAACCTAACTTTAGTTTAAAGAAAAAAATATACAAAAATAATTGCAATATTAACACACTAACAACAGAACAACAAAAAAAACAAATGCATGTTTTGAATGGCGCTCTCTGATTGGTGCAAATAGCCATAACCAACGAGATCGTACAAATTGCCAGTCGCATCCGTCTCACTCGCACCAACGAAATCGTGCAAATGGCCAGTCGTATCCATTTCACTCGCACCAAATCGTGCAGTGGCAGTGGACAATAATAAAAATAGTGGCTCTTTATTTGATGCTTTCTTTGGAATATTTTGTGGCCATTGTGAAGAAGCCGAGTTAGTATATTAGAAGCTTCATCATTTTCCCGTTGCTGAGTTATTAAATTAGAAGCTAGGTTTTGATGCCAAAAAATAAATTTTGTTGGTCGACTTATTATATTCCAAGATTAATTATTATGTTCCAATATGGTAAGTATTAAATTCTTATCTAAACGATGAAGGCTACCCAAAACGCTGCTTAAAATTCTTCGTTACACACGAAATTTTAATTTGTTTTTAATTGATTGTACCAACCTATTCCCTAATTTCGGATAAACGCTACCACGCAGGAATTTGTTTAATATTAAATTATTATAAAACGCCAGTTGCCTTGAATAATTTCACAAAGGCGATTATAATAAGCTTTGAAGAGAGATTAAACAAGGGCAAAATTAAATACCCGGTGCCTGCCTTATGGAATTGTGGATATTATAAAGGAGCGTGTGTGGGTGTTGCATCCATAATGTGCATTGTGAAGGCATTGAGACGTGGTTTGATCGACATCTCGACAACTGTTCGTTAAGTTAATGGAGTGAATGCGTCTGATGCGTTTGTGCATCAGCCTTGCATAAACACGTTGTAGGTACTACTATGATCACATGAGTACATAATGGAATAGAGGCAAAGCTGCTAAAGACCTTCTTCTTTCTTGGGCTGCAGCTATGCAGGTCACAGGTAACTGTAGCACGTTGACCGTCGCTGATCTATTTTGCTAAAGACCTTGCAAAAAAAACGTTTTTTTTAACCGATTTCCGACAAAGAGGAGGAGGTTTTCAATTCGTCGGAATAGTGAAAACTTTTATGAAAATTCATCTAGTAGCTTTGGAGATTATCGTGTCAAAGCAGATAGACCAACAGACAGACAAGTTTTTAAATATAGTTTTGTTGTATTCCGGTACACTGTTATATCGTCAGTAGACATGCTAGGCGCCGCATAGTTGTAGAAGTGTATCTCTCACAGGACGGTTGTATATCTATATGGTTTTGCCTCTGTTGGGTTATTTACTCCTGTAGTACAACCCAGCTTTAAAGGGATGTTTAACTAACAAATCGGTCGCTTTTATAGCCTAGACAATAAAGGTGATTTTTGAATGGATATATTTTAAAGCTACCAATAGCTGATCGCTTTATCAGTGTATCGGTAATCTGTATTATTACGTTGTAAACTAATTCCAATTAGTGAAGTAACACATTGTACGCTATTCTTGTCCGTAATATCTTTACCGCGTTTTGATTACATTGTTGTCTTTGTTTGTATTGAAATATGGTTCTTGAAAGTGCATTTCTATGAGAGTAAGTTATTAATACGAGTACAAAACTTTCAGAACTTTACCTACCTACGCTTTACCTACTTACGCTACCCTTATGATGATGCACAATATATTTTGTCATTTCAAAATCAACTAGAAATTGTTTTTGTATATTTATTGTAGATCTATTAGAGGATAGGAAGTTAGTATTATTCTAACATAGATCTCATTATTTAATTAATAATTAATAATTTTTAATTCTCCATAGAAAACCGTCAGTATAAATAATCCCAGCCAGATAAATTCCCTACAGATTACCAAAATTAAAATGCCAAATACCATAGAATTAGAACACTCTAATAACGCTTAAAAAACAGTGTTTATTTATTGTACTAAAAGGCTCCCTCCCTTAACTTTATTTTTATTAGACTTTTTATTTTTACCTTCGTCTTTATACTCTTTTAAGTATCCACTTAAAAGTGTTATTCTAAGTCTGTTTTAATTGAATCCGTAGAGATTCACGAATAGATTTTGTTCGGGGTCAAATACTTTGCAATAAATTTTATTGCGAGAGCCATTTTAAGCTAAAAATTCCAAGGAGATCCAATTTAAGCCTCGCATAATGCGAGGAGATGAGTGTCGGGGCCAGAGAAGAATAATATTTTAATATAGTACCTACCTACACACACTATTGTGTAAAAAATTAGTTGCCTGTATGACCCTAAATATATAAGTGAGTGATATGCACTCTGGCTAGAAGAGCACAGGTATAGTAGGTATTTGGTATATTGTTATCATAATTAAAAAGTATTTTAAATGTACCACTTAACAGCAATCTCACCTGATCTTCGGAGGAAGGGTAGGGGAGGGGAGGTCAGGGTTTGATACCCAGGCACACCTTTACCTTATCGGTTATATGTCTTTTTTCTAGGTATTAATTTTAAGAAAAAGCAGTAATGACCTTAGTGGTTAAGACTTTTCAGCCTTCTTTCGGCGCCTCCCAGAGTGATTTAAGTAGTTTAATATCACTTGCTTTAAAGGTAAATTAAAACACCTTGAGGAAATCTGTATGTCTGAGAATCCTCCTTATTTTTCTCAAAGGTGAATTGTGCCGACTCACTCTTGGCCACCGTGGTGGACTGAAACCCTTCTGATTCTGAAAGGAGACCTGTGTCCAACAGTGAGCCGACGTTAGGTAGAGACGTCGAGTAGGTAGCTATTATGCCTGAAAGTTTATCTACAAAACTGTAACTTTCGTTTAGTTAAAATAAATAAAAAGCAATGTGTTTATTCTCTTTTTAATTAAACAGCTCCAAAATTCTCTGTTGAGCGTAAGCCGCCTTTGTGGTAAGACCGCAGGCAAAGCCGCGTCGGGTTTCCGTTTCCGCTGAGCTAGTAATGAAGTTAGTAAATTAGACAGATCTTCCTAGCGTCTGTTTAGATGCTATTTGGCTGTAGTTTCTTATCTTTAGCACATGTAGACGTTCACTTCTACACTTTTAGGTCTCCTGTTCAGACTTCCACATGTGTCAGTCTTGCGCCGCTTGTATCCAGCGGCTATCTGTGACTGGTCTGATGTCGACGGGCCACCATGTGTGGGAGGGGAGGGTCTATCAATACTGCACTTTCCGGTGCGAGAACGCTCAACCTCCATCACCTTGGGACCTCAACGACTAACTTCGAATTATGTGATTTGTACCTGACCTATTAATGTTATAAAGTTTTTGGATATCTATGATAGCGAAAATTTTCATACATGTGAATCAAAGCTCTTACATTTTTGCACCATTCAAATTTTAGTTCCACATACGTTTATATCTTACGATTACGATAATACATATGATTTAGCTAAAAACGATATTGAGAATGTACGGTAAGTAGTTAGAATTAGTAGTACCTCTACGTTTGTTTTAAAGTACATTAGCCATATGAAGCATGACTAATTTTCCCTTTGCGCACAAACACTATAATATCTACTGTGCAAGCCAATCTCCATCGAGATCGAGAAGATAACGCACACAGGTTTGAAATAGATTTAAGGAATAAACATGCGATTGGAAACATGGAAAAGTCGAATGTACTACAAAAAGTTTTTGCTTTTATTGAATTCACTGAAAACCTCTGAAACATTTTCAGTTTAATTAACTGTACACTAAATTCAATTCTCATTCAAAAGTTTATAGTAGCTTGTTTAGTGCAACTTGGATTATACGCCTTGAACCTTTTGTGTGTAGAACTGTCCAGGACCTTATTGTACACTCGTAAACAATACTGTATAGAACTTTAGCGTAACAAAAGAATTTTCGCAAAGCGACATTATTCTGTTTGAGATTAAACAACAAGCCATACTATTGATTCGTCAGTTAAATAGATTTTCGGATGCCAAGATCTTATTTGGGCTATTTGGGTCACTGATGTCTGTTTTCACCAACCATACTTAAATTATGCCCTAAATAGGAGTCTCTTTACATAGGTAACCCCTAAATCCAATCCCCTACCCAATGTCATTTCTTCAGGTGTTCCATAAAGGTTCGTGAAAACGAAATTGACAGAAAGCTTCACTTAGCTTAGGGCGGCTACATACGATCAAGTTTGCATGATGCTTGTAAATTAGATACCTAGGAGAGCTCACGAAAACTGTACCACTCCATCGGGAGAGATAATGTTATACATCTGAAAGAGAATAGTAAACTGTAGTCTGCAGTGCTTACTTACGGTACTTTCCCAATTACTCGATACTTCTACCTCATCACTAGATTTCATACGTCAAACAGCAGACTGTACTATTAGTACTGTACAGAGATAGTCTTTACTATTCTGTGTCTGCCTCGAAAGCATTATCTCGCTCGATGGAGTTGTACTGCTTTCTGGAGCTTTCCTAGGTATCGAATCAAATGTATCGGTACTACTCAGGTATGGATCCTTTTTTCGAATCCCTAAGCATCATGTAAACTTGACGGCAAACTTGATGCTATGTGGCTTTTCTTAGGTAGCCCGTAAAAGGTAGGGAACATTGGTGAAAACGGGCATTTCGTTGTAAAATTAATTTTGTGGCTAGATTGTACTTCAAGAAGATAATAATAGCCATAAGTTCAAATAATAGCCATAGTTTAAGGAGTGGGGTTATTTTCATTTCAAGCATCTATCTTGAAAGTGGTGAGATTCAACAAAAGAAATTAAGAACACAAGCGCCTTTGCATTTACTTTCAAATCAAGTTGGTGCTTCTTTGATTACCGGAGCGAGTTAAGCTCCACAGATTTTTCATAAGGAAAGTAAACTTTTCACCTAAACCGTAATTGAATCGGAATTGTAGATTTTTTGGCTCTAATATGATTTTGATTTGATTGGGTGCATAACTTTGCAAGACTGTTTTTAAAAACTCCTATTAGAATTTAGTTATTGGCGGGAAAAAGCTTTTTTCAAATCAAGAAATATTTCGACGACCTCCCTGGCGCAGTGGCGAGCGCTGTGGTCTTATAACTGGGAGGTCTCGGGTTCGAATTTCGGCGGGGGCAATAAGGACTGGATATGATAATAGTGCAACGGGTGTGATTCGATCCTGCGACCTTTCAGTTTTCAGTCCGCACCTTTAACCGCTGGGCCATTGAGGCTCAAATTGAGTTACAAATATTCTTAAAACTAAACCTTCTCTTAAAACGCACAAAACTCAAAAACGATATCGATAAATTGAACAACCCCTAATTCAACCAATATTTTTTTTACTGCAAATACGTTTTAAATCGGTATTTCTAACGTGCAGAGAACGCCGTCCAACGTTATTACGGGCCATAGAACAGTAACTGTGGTGCATAAATAAACAGCTGTTTAGCGCTACTATAAATACTAGTCTCTAGAGTGGTGCGGCGAATAAACGCTACTTAGTCAGTGCTTAATAAATTATGGCTCCAATGGTGTCAATAAATCTGTCTTTGTGTGCGAACAGACTCCTATTAAGGGCCATCGTTCTTTGTTACTTGTGTCTGGTTGTCCTGCGACTTGAGTGTGGACTCGAAGCGATTCGTATCGCTCTGTCAGTCGCACGATATGTGAGAACGTTGAAGGATAAACTCAGAAAACTATAGATTAAATTCGAGATTAAGATAGATTATCTCCTTCATTAAATTCGAGGTGGTATAGCGTGTAACAGCTTATATTTATATCGTTAAATCTACACAATTAAATACATTTGAGATGTCTGCCTGTGAATCCTACTAATATTATAAATGCGAAAGTTTAGATGGATGGATGAATAAATGGATGGACGGATATTTGTTACTCAATCACGCCGCAACGATTGAACCGATTTGGCTGAAATTAAGAACAGATATAGATTATAGTCTGGAATAACACATAAGCTACGTCCATGCGAACGCAAATCAACGGGCATCAACTAGTGTGAAATAAGTGTCGCTTCTTCATAATATTATGATTTTTTGATTGATGGAATAATCAAAATAATATAAACACAAAAAACGCTAAAGCCGTCTCCAACCGCCCCTATAACGGCCCCTGTCTTCACATCTAACCTATTTAACCACAACACGTCAGACAAACCACCATCTGAACGTGAGGGTAACTATCAAACATATCTAAGTATTATTTACTCAATTACACTCATCTAAACCTACGGGTAATATTTATTCGATTAGGGCGTGATTGCTATCACCACCCATCAATCAAATACAACGACTTAGACGCGGGAGCATCCAAAAGCCACATGAGTCTCTGGAAGAGACTGAATTAATAACGTCTAACCTGCTATATTTATACCGAGTTTTTCCGAGTTAATTTACTTCGTAAATGCAAACATCCTGTTCCATTTTTTAAAATATTAGTAAGGATAATGCAGGTGCTCGCACGCAAGCCATATTTTTCTCATTCCAATTCATAATCATCGTATCTTTAAAAGCTCATCGTGTCGATTTATCGATAGTTTACGGGGAGCTTCTATCTATAGCTTGGATCACAGGAGGCGTTATAGGCGGTGGAGAAAGTAATGGGCACCGCCATTCGTCATGAGGCGACTGCACCCCACACGAAGCTTATCTGTTTTAAATGTTTTAATGATAACTAAACGACTGCGTTTTTTATTTTAAATGCCACTGCCGATACAACTGTAAATTACTTGAGTATTATATCGATATCGCTTACAAAGAATATCGTTTATAGCAGCTGTAGACGAATGATAGAGGAATTTCCCACACTTTTGAGTTTTTGTTAAACTAAACCATAATTTTAAGTACAAATACAAATGTGATAGATTACATGCTTGGTATTCCTTCACGCCAAAACGACTGAACTGATTTGGTTAATAATAATTAAAAAAAAAACTTGTTCCAGACGGGCAAAGTCACGAGCATAGTCAAGTACAATAATAATTTGTTGTTGTGTGATTCATCTAGGTATAGACTTTCGCTAATTAAACTGTACGTATTATAATTATTACCAGACAAAATATCCATTGTTTTAGGACTGTATTAGGTATAGAATTTCGCTGGTTAGTTTTAAATATCAGAAAGGTCGTATACCTAGAAGAAAATAATTAAGTTCCCAAATTCACAAAATCTCTCGTCAAAGTCTACTTATTATGGAAATTGTTCGATGGAAAATCATAATAAAACTCAAAGATGAAACCCATTTATATTAAAGATGACGAGATAAATTATTCAAAAGACAAAGTATGATAGATCGGTGTTATGGATCGATTTCAATAATCCGATATATATATGTGAAAAACGTTACAAAATAATAAAGTGCGACGTTAAAGATTCGTCAAGAGATCGACCGCCTCGACTCGCCCGCCCACGCTCGCTCGTATACCACTTTCCAAATTCCTCGTGCAGCGTTACAATCGCTATGTCAGGTACATACTTGACGTTGCTATCTCAACTCTTTTTACTCGACTACGGCAAAGGGTTATGATTTTAGCAGTCTATGTATGTATGATCCAGTGTAGCACCTAAACCACTGAATCGATTTTGATGAATGAAGTGTCAATCGATTTGTTATTATAATCCGGGGGACATAGGCTAAATCATTATGACGGCTGTATATCAAATTTTAAGTAGTCGGGTTACAGTTTTTATTAAGCTTTTTATTTTAATTTTATACATAACAAGATAGCCCTTGACTGCGATCTCACCTGACGGTAAGTGACGATGCAGTCTCAAATGGTAGTGGGCTAACTTGGAATGGTGGTATAGCAATTTTTAAGGTTCCGTAGCCAAATGGCAAAAAACGGAACCCTTATGGATTACCAATAGGTACTACTAGGTTTCCACGATCTAAGATGGCGTCATCGTTCCAGAACGCTAATTCGCTTGGCGGCAGGTCTTTGACGTTAGGGTAGTAACTATTAACTAGTCACTACCAAAGCATACACCTGGCTTTATATCTGATACATAATATATTATCTTCTCACCCTTGCAGAGTATTAATAGATGCTAAAAAAAGAGACAGCCTCAGTCTCGTCAAACGTGCTTTTTGTTTAAATTTTAATGAACTACGAAGATGTGATCCGCATTTTCTGGCGAGATACAAAAGAAGCGTTTTGTGAAATTTCGTTACAAGATAATTCCTATGGATACAAAATGCAACCTCCTTTGAATTTTAAAATTTTTAAAATCCCCGTCGAGCTTCCGTTTTGCGAACAAACCGCATGAATAGTATATATTGCGACAAAAGTAGTTATCCCGAGCGATCCACCGCCTGGCTTGGCTCTCGTACATGAATATTCAGGGCGCAGTAAGGCGGCGAGTCGTTCGCCAATAACTGTTAACTCAGCTCATATTGTGCTCTACGTATTATCGCCCACCCCGCGGCACTGTGCCCCCGTTGACCTATTGAGCTTTCCGTGACACCCCGGATAAAGAAGCGACATTTTAGAGTACCGGCTATTAAACCTATCTACTAAGCGATCATGCGTAAGCGTCCATGATTACCAAACTATCGAACAACTCGAATAAACTCCTTAGCACATTTTTTTGTTTCCATTTGATGACAAGATGGTCCTTGACTGCGATCTGACCTATAAGTGACGATGCAGTCTAAGATGGTAGCAGGCTAAATTGGAAGGGATAAAGCAGTGTAAATTCAACTCATACCCCTAATCGGCTTCTACACGCCCTCGTGCCGGAACGCTAAATCGCTTGGCGGCATGTCTTTGACGGTAGGGTAACTAGCCACAGCCAAAGCCTCCAGAAAAAAGGCGCTAGAATAGTGCACATAAAGCTACTAGGGGTGACCAATCAGGTTTTTTTAATGGAAGATCACTTAAGATATAGGTTTAATTTAAGTCTAGTTAGTAGGGATAAGTTTTCATTTGTAACTAACTTTTTGATTGTAGTTTCTTGATATTTTTAATGGGCAAAAGCTCATACCTATTTATTTAAAATAAATTGCCCTGCAAGTATTACGCGAAATTAAGCATATGCTTTTTGGGGCGTCGTTAAAAATTGAAACGACCAATAAGGAAACTTCGTGCCTCATTGGTGAATTAATGAAATGCTAGTTTATGTTTGTTTACGTCGATGAAGGCTGCATGGAATTGCGAAGCCTCCACCTCCAGTACGCGCGCAGGTCCGCACCAGCGCACGCGTCTCGCTGGCGCCACCTCGGACTCTTGCGCAACATCGCGGTCGACGCGCGCTCACTAGCCGCTTCCATCAAAGCTCCCATGTAGACACTCAAAATGTTCTTTTATTCAAACACTTGTCTCTCGTAAAACAAGTCACATCTACACAAAGAAAGATGAAGCTTAAATTTTTAGTGTTATTACTCTACGCTTGCACAGAGATACACGGCCTTTTCAATATGCGGGGTATTGTCAAAAAACGGGACACCTTACACCAGAAGAAGAATATAAACGCTCCTAAATGTGTTTTGAACGACACTATAACTAATGATTACGAGATTCTGTCGTCGGCGGTGTCGGAATCCAAGTACATATTCACGGCGCGAGTCCTAAGCGTCAGGAAGATAAAGCGAGGCAGCAAGCCCAGGGAGAAAGTATTCATATCTTATAAACTTTACATACGCTTGATAATGAAAGGGGATGTGCGGGAGATGAAGAGCCATGTCTTTTTAGGGGACGAACACACACTCAATGGTGCGATCGTGTTGGTTGACTGGCTCCGGACGAGTAAGTGCGCTTATAGGCTTTACAGACACTCTTCGGGGATATTTTTGAGCGATGGGTTCGACGAGAAAAGCTGGAAAACGCCGCGGCTGCGGTTGTTGTACGAGCCACTTCCATTGTCACTATACGATTTGGACAGAGTGAATGCCGCGCTAAAAGGTAAATATTTACTGTCCTATTATGTTTCGTTTTATATGACTGGTAAATGCTATGATTGTTTGTGTACACAAGCTATAAAAGTTGCGTCCGTTCCCCGTTGCCACAGCCTCTAAAGGTGAAATCACTTCATGAATTGAAGTGAACGAGCAAACATTCAATTAGCAGAATGGATAGGAGAAATATTGTATTTCTGATTGATATTCTATCTAAGTATTGCCTTTACTAATGACGGTATTAAGATTTGTAATGTAACAATAAATTGCTACGTTTACTTTATCTAGAGCAATATCGAACGTATTTTAATTGGAACTAATCCCTTAGCTCGGGAGAAATAGCTGTTCGTAAATTCTGTGATATCGCGCATAAAACTAATAGTAAGAAACTTACGGATAATTACCTATTTGTATTCTTTGTCCACCGTAATAAATCCATTGATCAATGAAGTATAAGATATGACGTCCGTATTGTGTTAGAGAAAAATAAGTTCTTACCTATTTTAATCCTATTACTTACACTTTATTACACTTTACTTTGTACTAATTAGGTCCAATTTTGTTTGTACTTTTACCACTTTTAAAAGCCTTCTTCACTGTATTCACATTGTTTTTCTGATTCCATATATATAAGTTCGCAACCGTGGGTGACAACTTAATGTTCATTGACACTTTGAGAACCGAATATCTGGTACAGTTTAAATCAAAGATTGAAACCTTGAGCTCTGACTACCTATCAACAGTTAAGTCGTCGAACGGAAAGTGTGATATTTTGCGTTTGTATGTGTAATTATAGTCGAGTAAACAAGTAGTTCCCAAACAAGAGGCACTTCGAAAAACTTGAATATGGCTATGTCAGAGATAATTAAACCTCGCACATCGTTAAATGTTAATACATTAAAGCGCAGGTATATAGCACAAAGCTATATTGCAAGTAAGTAAGTAAGGTATATTGCAAGTAGACTTTGCCTGCGATTGGCAAACTCCGCAGTCTTTTCGTCACAAATAAGACAAAATACTTTGAACAATGCGTTCTACCAGTGATGGCTTGCGGGGCTGAAACGTGGACACTGTCCAGTTCACAAACTTCAAGTCGCTCAGCGTGCTATGTAGAGAGTTATGCTCGAAATTTCTTTGAGGGATAAAGTCCGAAACGAAAAAATTCGCCGAAGAACTAGTGACCAACGTAGCTTTGAAGGCTAGCATGTTGAAGTGACAGTGGGCTGGTCCCATTTCTCGAAGCACTGATTGCTGCTAGAGTCTTTAAGTCCTCCAGTCCACTAGCAATCTCCAGTCCGCGTCTCTGCAAAGGGAGTGTGTAAGGCGTCTCCATGACATCCGAAAAATGGCAGGCATCGATTGGATGTGAAGGTCCGAGGATGTTACTTAAAAGAGGCGTGTGCCCATGTTTGAATAATTATGATGATGTTGATGATGATGACGATGACGATGATAATCATCATCAGAAAATCGCACCGTAAACTAAGACAAATGCTAGGAGGAAGAAGAAGAAGACCGAACTCATGACTAAAGCCAATATTATTTCACTTTTCATAAAAACAATCCAATTTCTTAAGTTCTTAATGTAATTCGTTAGCAAAGTGGGGAAGCCCTTGTTTCGTGTAGGATTACCGTCATCGCGTCGTTGAGTATTGGACAAATTAGGAAGTTTCTCGCGATCACTCAAGTCTTTTTATCTCAACGGGCGGCTACATTGCTTAATTAAGTTGACAACGTTTTAAAAGAACTTGAACAAACATTTGTAATGATTTCGGCATGTTAATGTATTTTTAAGTACACTTAAAACACACGAAGTATTCTTACACAGTTTTAAAGATTTTTCTATTTCACAACGGGGCTACCTTTGTATTTAAAAGAGCCATTAAGTACCTAAACTTAGTTGTAGTAAGTAGTTTAGTTTCAAGAATTTCTACGAGGAAAATTTTTGGTAAGGAATTTTTATAAACTTTCTACTCAGTAAAGAGAAAAATATCGAATATTGTTCCTTTTTTCTCAGCATCACCTGGTGGTAAGTACCTACTACCTAAACATGCGGTTTTTGGAATTAGAATTCAATAACCTAGAAAACGTGCCTAATTTTAGTTTCCTAACATTAATGTTGTCACAAACTACAGATAGGTACTCCCTACGGGCTTACACGGCACCGTGCCAAATTGGAACGTTTTTAGATATTTGACGTTCTTACAGCCATAACTGATAGTACTAGTATTAAACCAAAATATCAGCCTAGATTTTTTATTTCAGAGGACCACCGTACCGCTGTCACTGAAATTTAGTCATCGGTCAATCATAACTAGATATATCTATAGTCTCATCCAAACTAGAATTTGGATTGAAAAAGGATCCGCGAAAAACTAGTAAGTAATTTATGAGTACAGATTTTAACACAAAGAAAAGAATAAAAATACATTTGCCTTCAAATCTCTTTGAACCTGTTTTTTGTATTTTTTATAACTCTTAAAAGCATGTAATGCTTTGAGTATATAACCATAGAGTTTTGTCTTTACCTACTTTGTCTGTACCTACTAAAAGCATCTCTTGTCAACAATGTTCTCATACCTAGGGCATCTGGAAAAAATCCACATTTGAATGAAATAAGATGTCCTTGTACACGTCCTTTCTATATTTAAGTCTAGTCTTTAAGGATAAATGTACAGAATAAATAAATAAATAAATAAAATCGTGTGTAAAGAAACTAACGAACTTTTATATTATACACGAATTGATCCTCTACGAGCGATATAGTGTCATTACGAAGACCATAGGTGGATTGCATTGTGGGTGGAGATTGGCTTTTGCTACACCATGCAATTTACTATAACGACCACTAACAATCCTATTATTATCCACGTATTGCGGAGTATTATAGTCATTTTATAAAATAAATCTATATCTGAGCTAGGCATCTCTCATATTTTAATGATCTATGCTAACAAAGGAAATAATAATTTATGCTACAAGAAAACTCATATGTACGTAACAATTCCATAATACAATCCATCCATACTGATCACTACTAATGTCCTATTTAATATTATAAATGCGAAAGTTTGTGAGGATGGATGTATGGATGGATGGATGGATGTTTGTAACTCTTCCACGCCACAACCGATTGAGCTGTTTGGTATGGAGATAGCTCATACTCGGGATTAACACATATGCTAAATTTTAACCGAGTTCCAAAAAGGAGGAGGTTATCAATTGGGTCGGTATCTTTTTTTTTAATCATGGAGAATTATAGATTTCCCGAGGGAATGCAAATCCACGCGTACAACTACAAACAGTTATAAAATATGCGAAAGTGTTTGTCGTTGGTTTGTTCGTCTTTCCGTCAATCACGCAGCATAGGATCAATGTCAATGTTTGCATGGGTAGAGTTGAGGACTTTGGTAGTGGCAAAGAATTCTTTTTTATCCCAGAAAAAAAGGGTTCCCAGAAAAACTAACTCTATTACAACGACCTGTATAATTTATAGCCTGTATGTATACATATACCTACGTACAGCCACGACAACATTTTCACCGTGTTAACGAAGATCAATTTAGCAATCAGCAAAGATTTACAAGAGAGCATAAAAGTCAATCACAGGCTGTTTGCTTCATTGTCTAGAAATAAAGGGCATTTGGCATGATGATGAAACCCTATATCAAGTGAAACATGTCAATAAATCAATCCAATTTGATTTGGTATTTTACACTATATAATACTTAACTCCTGGATTATATTTTCGACATGAAATCTTTATATTTTGGATTTACACCGTTTGTAAATAACGGTCTTTAACGAAGCTAACTTAGCAATTAGCAAAGATTTACAATAAAAGTTATAAAAGGTAGTTATAAAAGTCGATCATGATCGGTTTAGCTTCATTGTCTAGAAAATTAACGATGATACTAAGTAATTCTTAAGTAAATCAACAAATAATAATGAAATCACGTGTTGAGATTGCAAACTGTTTTACCAATTGGTAAACTTTATTGCTTTTCGGATTCAATTCTCGAACTAAAAAACTTATGCCCATTTTAAGCAACGTTCCCTAAGTTTTTGATGCTTCTGGCAATTTCATTTTCAGGAACCTTTAGGGAACCTTTTCAACCTTTAGGGAATCCGTTCCAAGTTAGCCCGCTACCATCTTAGACTGCATCGTTACTTACCATCAGGTGAGATCGGAGTGAAGAACTATCTCGTCATTGAATAAAAAAAAAAGGTGGAAATGACATTGGGTAAGGGATTGTGCTTAGTTAGGGGCTACCAAGAGACTCCTACTTAAGGGATGATTTAGGTATGGTTGGTGATAATGGGCACTAGACTTTAGATTAGCTAGTTAGTTAACTCCGATCGATAACGAAGGCCAACTTTCGGAATCAGCAAAGATTTACAAGAGATTATAAAACTCAATCATGGGTTGTTTGCTTAATTGTCTAGAAATTTAGGGCGTTTGGCATAATGATGAAACCTTGTCTTGGAAACCTATATTATCTAACACGAAAATCTCGATAAACGCGTGTGTGTAATTAATCAATCTGTAGTCTGCACTGGCGCCACTTCGCTAGGGTTGCTACCTTCTATTTAAAGCGCTTTATCGATATGTTGTAAATCTTATTACACAGACTAAATACTATTAAAATAAAATACATGAACACAAAAAGAAATACAAAGAAACACAAAAACTTTTTTTTGTGTTTCTTTGTATTTCCAAGACATATATCAAAAAAAAAAAACTAAGGGTACCCACCCTTAGTTTTTTTTTTGACGGCTTAAATTGTACAGACCGTTATATCGATTGTCCACTTAAAATTATTTTCAAGCCGCCAAGAAATACTACTATTTTATTAAAGCAATTTTTTAATCATGATGAAAAATTTAATTAAGTATCAACTGTTTAAATTTAATTGTTAAATTAAAATATACTGAATTAAGTAGGTCAATTTTACTTGTCTTCTTATTGAGGCCTATTTAAATTTTATATTGTATGTTAGTAGTTATTACGTCATAATAATACCTCAAATAACTATATTAATTTAGTAATGGTATAGTGAATTATTACTAGTCTAAGAATAGTTTTTTTTATTATCTGTGCAAAATCGTGCAGTCAGTCTTTTGACTAGATTTGTTGATTTACCTACTATATTTAAATTTTAAACAAACTTTTACCAAGCGCTGAATAATAATAATCTTTGTCTATAATCCTACAAGATACAACCCTATAAGTAACTGAAATGTTTAACGCACTCTGTTTGGTGTTAATTAAATCTGTTGTTGGTTGTAAAGAATTTGTGTCGCTGCTTTCACTGATACCCCAAGTATTTGATCATCTGAGCATGAGTTCTGCATGTTTAAGTTTCTAACACGCACTTCTTAGCATAATCTAGTTTTCGAACCGATGGATTGGTAGAGTTAATAGTTGGGTAGATTGGCCTATATTTTAAATTAAATTATTTTGAGTTTAAAGAAATCATGCATTAGTTTTCAAAGACCAATTGTTTTAGACTAGCTGATGCCCGCGAGTTCGTCCGCGTGGATATAGTTTAATCCTGCTGGAACTGTTTGATTTTCCGGGATAAAAAGTAACCTACGTTACTCTCCAGGTCCTCAAGTATATCCACGCAAAAAATCACGTCGATCCGTAGCTCTGTTACAGGGTTATTGAAGGACAAACCAACAAGCAAACCCACATTCGCATGTTTTAATAAGGATAATAAGGATGTCTGGTTTGATGATTTTCATTAAGGAATTTTTCTCAGGCAGCAAAATAATAATTTTCTAAAGTAAAGTACTTAGTAAGCATAATTTTGCACTAGCTTTAGAATGGGATTTCGTCTGCTTGATTTTTAAAAATGCCGCGGGAAACCTTGGTTTTTCCGGGACAAAAATCTTATACCACCCATGTAGAAATCACGTCTCTCCGTTGAATAGAAAGATAATATAGAATTTAAATCATTATATTGTTTGAAAAAATGATTTAAAATGTTTACTAGCGATAATATAAAATAATGTCCCTGTAAGTTGGCCTGCAGCCTTAAGTTCCAAGGATTCTTGTATAGATTAGCTAAGCTAAGCAATAATTTAACTTGGGGCGCCGCACACGAAGTGGGTTAACTTTTAATATAGCGAATAATAATCTCTTAAGTACCGGTCATAAAATCTAATTGTTTTCCTTAACTAGTCATTACTCGATGTCGATACTCACTAAGTGCCACCCAAAGCTCAATCATTTTAAGTAATAACAGTAAATGTAGTACTTGGGTATGGGTACCTAATAAGGGCCGAATAGCGGTAGAATATTGGCAGTAGAAATCGAATATCTAAACCTAAATTGAAAAATCAATAACGCCTTTTCGCAGCCAATCTAATTCAAATTCCAATTCAAAATTATTTATTTCATGTAGGCCAACTTGTAGCTTTCATAATACGTCATGACTCTACCACCGGTTCGGAATGCAGACTCTGCTGCGAAGAGCCGGCAAGAAACTCAGCAGTTGCTCTTTCCATTACAAAATATTACAATATTAATGTATAGCTACATAATATTACAATATACTAACTTATTGCATTTTATTCTTTAAATCGCATTGTTACTTACCATCAGGTGAGATTGCAGTCAAGGGCTATCTTGTCATCGAATAAAAAAAATATTATTATTATTTGTTGTAATTTCTTTGTTCATTCTAAAGGAGCCAAGTACGACGATAGACGTCAGAACCGGCGGTGAAACGGCGCAGACTGAAAACCGAAAGGTCGTCGGTTCGATCCCCTTCCCATGTATTTTGGTATTTTTATTTGGTAGGGAGAGAAAATCAAAGAGTTCCCACAAGATTTTAAAAACTAAATCCACTCGGACGAAATCGCGGGCGCCAGCTTGTCCGATTTAAAGAGCAACAAGTGAAAATCATGGTGGAAACTGGAAACATTTTAATTCTTTAAATCGCATTGTACTAAAGCAAGAAATGTTGGAGTTATTAATTTATAATTCAATATGCCAAAATTCCACCGAGGATCACAGTTTGCTGGCAGGTAGCTTTTGTGGGCTTTGCTTTGACAGGAGCTCTTTCAGTTTTCGCCTGAGAATTTTGCCGCTGGGCGTTTTTGGTATCTCATCAACAAATATTACTCCACCGCGCAGCCTTTTCCACGGCGCTACCTGAAAATAAATGAAAGTTTACATTTAACAGTTTTAATACACACACCTATACACAATAAATAAAGAAAAGAAACTCGTATCAAATATCAAAAGTCTGTGCAAGACAATACATTGCGCCATACGGCGGATGTTATTCAATACTATCGGTGTGCTCTCGATCAAATGTAAAGCCAAGCTTACGTCTCCCGAACTGTACATAAACAGTATAAATAAACAAAGTCCTTAGTACCTTTTCATTAATAAACGCAATAATCTCTTGTTCGGTGATTTGAGCGCCAGGCTGCTTGACTACAAATGCCGTGGGTAGTTCCCCTGCCAATGTATCTGGAGCACCTGTGACCCCTGCGTCCTTTATTGCTGGATGTTGGAATAATAGTCCTTCAAGCTCCGATGGAGGCACCTGTATGGTCACATCATTACCTGTGTTAGTATAGCCAACGAAGAACGTGTGGTCTAGTTGAAATAACGCATATAAAACAATCACGATAGTTAAGCATCGTTGACCGCCGTTGGTAACTGGATGGGTGAACAACGTTGTGTTTCAATTTTTGTTTCGCCACCATGCTTCGGAGAGCACGTTAAGCAGTCGGTCCTGGCTTTCATCACTAACATCTGATAATAATCGTTACACTAAGTACTCTAAGTAGTAGTACTCTTACTCTAGTAGTACTCCTCTACTACTAAGAGTAGAAATCTCGTACTTAGTCGAGTCGTACTTATTACTATTCCTGCTCACTACGACAGTTTTCACTATGTGACAAAAACCATTTCCAAACTTTGCATATTCATTTGCGAATATCATCTCATGTTACACATGGATTTAATCATCTCGATCGGTGAAACATTTCAACAAAAATTAAAGATTTTAATCATCAGTTGCATTACAAAAACTATAAAATAGGTGAAACTTACTTGCCATGCTTTATATTTTATGATTTCTTTAATCCTATCAACAATGTAAAAGTAGCCGTCCTTATCATAATAAGCGATATCGCCTGTTTTGTAGAACCCTTCCTCATCAAAGTCGTCTTTCTTATCTTTTCCTATGTACCCATCAAACACGACTGGACCTTTTATTCGGACTTCGCCCGGTTCACCGATTTCTACCACTTTGTTGGTTTCTGGATTGACAACCTAAAACATATTAAGATTAGGTATCAGGACATTATTATGTGAAGACTATACTTGATAACTTAGGTTATATGGTTCCACCGCTAACTTTTCAATCAAAATATGTCAACGCCTAAACGCCTAGGTGCACGCATTGACATAAGGCACCGATAATTTTACATAAAAATAACGGGGGATACTATGAAACTAAGAATTGAAAAAAACCATTTTTGGAAAGATGTGTGTTATCGATAAGACCCCTAAGAGACCATTGAACTTTATATTCAGTATAAATTTCGACTATCTTAACCCGTTTCCGAAAAAAAAGAGTCTTGACACACGGGCAGACAGACGGACAACGCTTTTTTCGGAATCTTAAAAAAGAGAAAATAACAATTTCACTATGCTTTCAAAACGCTATTGCAGATTAAAATCTGAGCTGAAGAAACTGAGCCGATACAATGGCTCAGTTTCTTGTAACTGATTTTAATATTTTATTTTTCGCGTACATTTAGAATGTTAAATATACCTTGACAGTCATTCCTAGAATGATTTGACCAACACTTCCTTCCTTGGATATGATCACCGTTTCTCTACATACAATTCCTGTAGCTTCCGTTATTCCATAACCTTGTAATACATGTTTTATATGAGGAAACCTGTGGGACAGAAATAGTGCCCATGACTACCTCTTTCTTAAAGTTCCTTTATATAATTACATACCTATTTATTACATTGTTACAGTGTTTGTTGTAATAATAGTTAAAATGTAAAATGTCCTAAGTTAAAAAAATAACCTCACAAATCTGTGTTTAATTTAGGTTAGAATATTTCTCGATGTACGATAGTAGGTATTCATTATACCCACAGAATTATACCATATAATATAAAGTATTTATTAGATAAATTATTTATTTATCTATATTATGCCGCATTTCTTCACGAAAACTTCCACTTTGGCATTAATTATTTGAAAAACGGTAGTTTTTTCAAAAAGCTATTAAAGTAAGGACATAAAGATTTTAAAATTATTAACCTACCTACCCACATACCTACCTATGTATTTAACGGTGTAAATTTTTTTGCAAAATTCATTTTACAAAGTTGAAGGAGTAATTTTACTAAATACCTGTTTTTCACCTGACGGATAGTATCTTGGCTTGTTGGTGCACCTCCAACATGAATTATCTCAACGGAACTAATGTCGTACTCTTTAACGATGGTCGACTTACATAACATCACAACCAAAGGAGGGACCATATGTAATAACCCGATCTAAAAGAAACATGTTAAATAAAAATATTAAAAAATCAAATATAGTTCGTAATTAATTTTTTTTTTCACAATATGGCGTCTGGTGGTCGCCATATTGAAATTTGATTACTGTCATGTCTGTATTGACACTCCCAAGATTAATACCAATCGATTGACGTAAGAATCATTGAAATCGGCCCACGCGTTTGGTCTCCAGAGCGCCACATACATACATATATACATAGACTGATAAACACATTACCCTACTTTGCGTGCCGCAGTTGGGTAAAAAGCATTTTGAAGATATAAAACCACCTCTACACCTCAGAGTTGCTCTACATCGTTATTAATGAGCAAGTTTAGGTTAAAATATGTCTATTAATTCTTGCCTTAAAGTGTTTAAGGTTTTAATTTTTTGAAATGGTCCTGCAATAGGGTTTATCGGAGAGAGAGTTTAATAAATAAAAAATATCAAAATAAACACCAAATAAAGGAAACGGTACCTTGTATTTTTCTATGGTTTTGATATACAAATTTTCATTGTATTTTGGAAGAAACACTTGTATTTTACCAATCACAATGTCTTGTAAAGCGCACATCTGTCCCATTGTACTTGACCAAGGGCCAACAGAAAGAGAAGTCAGAGATGGTGCATTCCTGGCAAAAATAAAAAGGTGATAATGTAACAGAGTAATATAGCAGAGTTACGACGCATAAGTATTGCAGCGGAATCAAAGATCTATAAACGTCCACAGCTAAACATAGGTATTTCTGGAATGAACTTCCACACCTAGCAGTCTTGTGCCGCCTGCATCCACTGCACTGTAAGTGGCTACAGGCATTAGCGACCTACCTATACTACCTAAGTAGTAAGATATCCAGACCTCGTCTTTCCATCATAATACGTAACTTACATTTAAATTAAAAAAAATAAAGTTCGTGTTGTTCTACTTCCTCGTATCTACTCAAAGCATCTCAATACATATTACTCAGTGTATTTACCTATCTTCTAGTATTTAACAATAAGGTGACTTACGGTGGTTGTTGGCATGCTGTTATTAAATTAAGATGCGTAAGTTTTGCGCCTTTAGCCATTCCCGTAGTTCCCGATGTATATAAAATCATACACGTCCCATTCTTTCCTTAAAATTATAAAATATGATTAAATCATTTTTAATGTTTAAATATGTAGGTAAAAAAGAATTAATTTTAGTATTGTAAGCGCAGTGATGGCAGACCCCACACTTGGTGGACTAATGACATTAGAAAACTCGCAGATAAGCCGCTGGATGCATACATATGGCAAAACCGAGGCTTGTACTCGTAGAAGTTCATACAAAAGACTTTTGTCCAGCAGTGGATGTCTATCAGTCGATAGACAAGAAGAAGAAACTTAATCTTTTAGTATAATAATATAAACCTAAAAATTCTTTTTACAAAACCGACTTCAAACGCCACCACAAATTATATCGATTGTGCCTATAAAATTTGAAGAGATTTCCCTCGATTTCTCCAGGATCCCATCATTAGATCCTGGCCTGATGGCAATGGGACTACCTGGGAAGTATACCCTTTCAAACAAAAAATGAATTTTCGGTCCAGAACATACATAAAAAATAAAAAAAAGATTTCGAATTGAGAACCTCCTCCTTTTTAGAAGTCGGTTAAAAATGAGACAAAAAGGGCTAGACCGATGTGTGTCACCGTCGATGCGACATCTGATTCTTGATACTTTAATAGTTTGAGAACAGTTATTTCTTCAAAAAAATTGTATAGCTCATAATTATAAAAGCTTTGAACGCTCATATCGTGTACCTAAGCTAAACTGACAGTTAAGATTAGTTCCTAAGAACTGTGTTCAGTGCGACGTTCTTTACTTATTTCTCCAATATTATTATTCGTTCATACTTTACCTTTAAAGTCCACTGGTGTAAATGTATTGATATTAACAAATCGTTCAGACAGATCTCGGTAGTGCAAACAGTCGTTGGATTTCGGCTCATCATCATACAGAATGAACTTTTTTATTAAATTGGTGTTTCTCAAAGTTCCTATTTGATTTTTCAAAACTTCACCTGACAAAAATATGTATTTCGGTTTGGAAATATTAACAGCATGAATCAATTCATCTGGAAGTAGAAATTTTACAACATACAGTATATTGTACATCTATACTCTGTTCACGGAGACGAGCTAGTTTCGAAATCAGGAAATGCATGTATAACTTGGTATCGACGAAGTCGCGGGCCGCATCTAGTAGACAAAAAAATGAAGACTTGTGATTTAGAGAGTTATTAAAACCAACATCCATTTTTCCACCAACTTTGATAGTGTAGAGAAGCTTTGGGCTACCTTTAATTAGAATTTATAAATCTAAAAACTTTTGCAGGAAAATTATTTGCGGGAAATATTTTGTATATCGTCGGTATAGAGCGGAGAATGTCGACAAGGAGAAGAATGAATGGAATGAAACAATATTTTCTTAAGTTCTTAAGCCAATATAGCTGTAGTTTGTAATGTAATATTTGTAATTTTTGTAATACTAACTTTTGGTATATGCGATGTTAAAAAAGGTGCTGACACCACCGCAGCAGAAAACTGCTAGATTTGTAACGAAATACTCAAGTCTGTTTTCACTCGATATGGCCACTACGTCACCAGTCTTGACTCCAATGTCGGTTAGGGCCGATGCGGTGTTGGCGATTTTTTGGACCATCTCTTGATATGTTATCTGTGCATCAGTTTCTCCATTTATCTGTATTAAAAATATAGATAAGTATTATTATCACTATCAGTTAATAAAAAAACGACCAAGGGCGAGTCGTACTACTCGGGCACTGAGAGTTCCGTATCTTGTGAGCATTATATTAATAACTAGATGAGCAGCTTAGAGGTCAAATTTTGGAGACGTTACGTCACCTGACGTATGTATGGAAAAAAGCCGTAACTCTTTATTGAATTGAACTAGAAGCTTGAAAGCTTTACAGCATTAAGGGATAATTGACATTTGTATTCAGTATATATCATAGTACCTCATGCCGTTTATGAGAGAAAAGGCCTTGGCACACAGGCAGACGGACTACAAAGTGGTAAAAAAGTACCTATAAGGCTTCCGTTTTTTTCTTCGGAATCCTAAAAATAGAAGATAATGTACTTCCCCCTAACAATGTACCTTCTTAAAAAATAGGTATTTTTAGATGTTTGGAGTTTTGGTTTGGTGGGAGGCTTTAGCCGTGGCTATTTACCACCATGCCGTCAAAGACGTGCCGCTAAACGATTTAGCTTTACGGGACAATGACGTCACGTAGAAACCGATTAGGGGTATGAATTAAATTAAAACTGTCATTCCTATATTCCAAGCAAGCTTTCCAAATAAGCCCGCTACCATCTTTGATTGCGTCGACACTTTCCATCAAGTGACATCGCAGTCTTGTGATGAATAAGAAAAACCTAGAGTTAAATTGCTAAGATCAAATTGGCATTGTTTTATTCGATACCCTCGCAGTTAAACAACTTAAGGAACTTTTTGCTCGTCTTGGCTTAATTTATAGCAATCTTGACTGTCTTGCTTGTGTTCTTTTTTGCACATTCATTTTGTACTGTCAGTCTTACACAGCTCTATGTTAATGCAGTCTTGAAATGCTTTTGTTCGTAATATTACTTATCTTGTAGTTTGTGACTGGATTTTGTCAGTAAAGAGCTTGAAGGATAGGTAAAGAGGTAGGTAGGTTTAGCTTGGTTTAGGTTAAAACAATTATTTGCAAACAACGTAAATTCGGAGGAAATATTTAAAATAACGCGCTTCCATCCTTAAACTAAAAATGAATAGGGGTGAACTTAAATTAAATTTTAGGAAATTACTTGGATATAAAAGCTCAAAATACCACAATGTACATTGTACATATTTTGTTAATAAAGGTTCAAAAAATCTCAACAAGTTTAATTAAAAACTCACCATAGCGACCCTGTCCTTATATTCCGAAATTTTTTCCAAAACAAACTTTCCAAAATTTAAATGCGGTGGCACGAAAAAGTTTTGATCTCCATACATGATGCCGTTTTTAATTTGTTCAGCAAACATAGCTGTCGCTAAAATGCGTGCTTTTATCGCAAAATTTGTAAGAATACTGATAAAATTTTTAGTTTTGCTAAATGGAATTGTTTTTATTACCCAGTACTTGTATATCTTTACAAGATAACAATAACACATGAATCTCTTTTTCTTAATCGAAATATTGCTAATGGTCCGCACCATTAGCAAAATTATTAAGAATTGAGCATTGCGTATCCAAGCTTATCCCATATATTTACTATTATACTCTTAGGTGTGCAAAAAATAAAACTTTCTATTGATTTATTTTATTTATTTCGGAAAAGCGACAACAAATTATACTAAATACATGTAAAATTAGGAATTTACTTACAACAGGTTTTCACATGCACAGTCAAGTTGCAGTAAAGTTGCATGTTTGTTACTCTTTTACGCCACATCGAATGAACTGATTTGGCTGAAATTTAGAATGGAGATAGCTCATACCCAGGTTTAATACTACCTACCTTTTATCCGGGAAAATTAAAGAGTTTCCGCGGGAATTTAAAAAACCCTTATCCACGCGGACGAAGTCGCGGGCATCATCTAGTATTTTTTTTTAAAATAAATGGCCAATCGCATGTTAGGCCAAGCTCAATGCAGGGTTCCGTAGTTGCATTTCACAATATCGTACCGAATTGTAGTGACCTAACTAAAATTTCTTGTAATACATTTTTTCACATAATATTACAGGGTTAACTTTAATTACAAGGTTAACTTTAATTTACCAACAACCTCTCACGTGTAACTTCTATGCATGATACTGAATAATAATAAATACTTCTAGCATATACTTAGGTAAATCTATGCTGATATCACGTATATTTCGTTTATCTTTTATTCTTATGGTATCTGTAGTTAAAGGAAAAACAGAATGCATTTTTCTGAAAAAAAACTTTATCAGTGTGATCGATTGATATGGGCTGTCACTATCACAGCTAGGTTATGCGTCCATTACCTATTAATAAATAACAATTCATTCAATAGTAATGAAATTGTTGATTGAAGTGAAAAAAAGAAAATAACTTATTATTTCTAACCGACTTCAAAAAAGAGGAGATTCTCAACCCGACGCATATTTTATTTTTATTTTTTGGCGATGTTATATGCGTCGTGCATCGGTGTCATCGTTTCTATTTAGACCCACCCGTCTTCAAAGTACGTGCAAAAACTAAAATTATTTTATACTTTTAAGTGGCGTCTGAAGTCGGTTTTTTAAAAATATTTTTTTTATATTATTATTTAGATAAAAAAACGTTGAAAAACGCTTCCGAAATAATTATATAATATTATTTTTCTTATCTCTGTTGTCACTTTATGATAAGATGGATAAGATGTTATCGTTTGTGGTACTTTGAGTTTGAATTGTATCTTACTGCGCGTAATACCTACCTATTAGCACGTTTAGGTATTATATCAATGTCAAGGAATATATTATTATCTTAGTCACAGAGACGCAAAACTATTTCTGTGAAGGCGCTTCAGAGAAATCGTGACTCGGTTTGGTTCTCCAAATAAATTAGACTTTTGCCATTGTAAACACTATGTAATTAATTACTGAGTCTTCAGGCAACGTGGATAATAACAGGATTGTAGGAATCGTTCTTTGATGAGAAGTGTCACGTTAGATATTATTTAGTAGTGTAAACATTCATAAAACAAGATTTCCGCGGTTTTTTTTATATTTTTCGTAATTTGATAACTATCTATTTAAACAATTTATGATACCTATTTTCTCTATAATTATCCTTTTGAAAATAATTTTAAATTGATTTAGGTACTTACTGTCTTGAAAAACGAATTTGGGCATATTTATACAACGTGTATTGAAATTCCGAAATAATACTGAAGGAGGTGAATGTACTCATAAAACTGAACAACTTTCCCCAAGGAACATAGGTCAAATTGTGAAAAAAAAATGTGGACCTCCCATACAAAATTGACGATCAACTGATTGATTAACTATAATTCTGTATAATTCTGTAAAGTCAACAGCACACGTCTTTATTTCATTATTTCATTTCGTCTATGTTTATGACGGTCGGTGGACTTAAAAATTTGAAACTTGGAAACTAATTATAAAGTGGTAAATTTAAATAAACTCAAACTCACCTCTCTTTTGCGTCGAGGGTAAAAAATAAAGACCTGCATTAATTTATGCTCGCCATGGGTATCCATGGTGAATGTAAAGTATGTACCTAATGATTGTGTTTAAACTTTTACAGATATAAAAGGAAGTTTCATTAGCCTGCCTGTCACTGTAGGGATACGTAAATTATAGTGTAAATGTAAGGTCCGCTTTGTGGTACTGTCGGCGCGTTATACTAAGGGCGGTTTTCCATGCACCAACGAAGGACACTGCTCTAGTCGTACAATTCTTATGACCATGATCAACGATCGGTCGTTTGTATGTTTTTACGAATTTTTGAGAGTAAGAGTGATGTTTCTAGCCACGACACGGGTGTCACGAACATTCAGTTAAATGAAGAGTGGCATCATTAAAGAAGAAATAATTATATTAGTTTTAATTATGCTCGAAAATAGTATTTTTAAACGTCGTCGTATAGGGAATTTACGCCTGTGGTCTAGTTTAGTTTAAACTACAGCTGTTGACAGCCAATCACAATCGTTAGATTTTGTTATGTGACGTCAGATAACATTCTTTAAAAGCGCGGCAAAATGGCGGTGTTTAAATTATTTATACGAATCGAATGGCAGTTTTAAATAATTGCTTTTTATGTTATATTATGTATTATGCATTTTCAAAATATGATAACTTTATTTGTCGCTATGGTAATGTAAAGAATGGATTATGAATAGAAAAAAGTAGTAATTGTCGTGTCCTGTGTCGGTCCATGCGAAATCGCCTTTAGTGGAAGGCTCACACTGTGCTTGATACTTGACTCGGCAGTAGGTAAACGTAATTTGTTAGTACGCCTGCGTACGAGGGACCGGATCGCCCACGCATTCTCTCGCGCCGTATTTAGGGTCATTCTGTAGGGTTAGCATAAGATTTAATTTAATTGATCGTATTTGTATTCGAGGACAGCGTTAAAGTAAGATGAATTTTAATCGAATTGATTTAAACTCACAAATTCAGTACAACATATTTTAATTTGGAGCGTATCCGCAAACGTAAACGTATAAGAATGCATGCACGAAATTAAGTTCTGATTTAATCCCGTTATGGTTAATTTTACTTTGACGTAAATTTCATCGAATACGAATACGATCAATCGAACTAAATCTTATACTAACCCTACTGCTACGGCCGATTAATTTTTTTTTTTCGAAAAATTATCGGAGAATATAAAACTATGTGTAAAAATAAATGAAAAACAGTAAAAAGCTAAACAGTAATTACTCATAGATTACCATTCGTAAAAGTTAGGATAGCCTAGGCTCTATTGACAAAAATCTAGGTGACTATTGGGTTGTAGAGAGCGTTGTATTTGTACGTATTTGTCAAAATCAACAATTACTTTTTTTTTGGTATTTAATTGGACAAATTTCTTGTAAATCCTTATTAAAACTGTGAATAAATCTTCTAACTAATTATGTTGGAGTTATAAAATCTCTTGTGTTTAATAGATCGTTTTTTCCATCACATTCCGTGCTCTGGTATTATTTGTATGATTCACCCACCTCTTGATTCTTCTCATGGCGATATGACTCAACCTATAATTGCGTCATAATCGTATCGATAGGCTGTACCAGTTAGTTGTACACTCGGGCTTCTATATATAGCTTTTTTTAAAGTAAATTCGTCAAGAAGTTGGATTAAATTGTCTTTTAGAACTAAAACAAAACTAACACATGAAAAGATTTTTTATGTGTTAGTTTTGTTAACATTAGAATTTTTTAAGCTATTGCATAGCTTCTATCGCGGGCCTAGAGCGTGGAGACCGAATCCAGAAATTCCGTAACGAAAATAACCTGACACCCCACGGACACGGACTCCTCTCACCGCTAGATGGCGTTGATAAAAAATGCTATGCAATAGCTTTACCGCGGCAGTTCCCGAGTGCCATACGTCTTTTTTATTTCTACACACATAGGCTATATTTTATCCAGAAAAATTAAAGAGTTCCCGCGGGAATCAAAACCTTAATCCATGCGGACGAAGTCGCGGGCATCATCTCGTAGATAATAATCGCTTTTCGCAACCTACAAAGGCGAATCTCGTAAGCCTGATCCCACGATTTCTCAATAAAAGACCTCCTATAGTGATGGGACATTTTATGGAAATGCTGAGGGACCGGTTGCTACGGGTTAACATCCTGATTCATTACACCATAGAGCGATCGCTGGTTTGTGTTATCATAAAGTTATAGTGAGCAGTATAAACTCACTATCGAAAGTGGGAAGACACTTATTTACGTCATAAAATTTGAAATGGGGTCATACAGTTTGTGATTAGGATGGTAAACATAAAACTACTTGGTTCGGATGACTTAAGTAGCAATTAGACATTAATTCGGTGTTTGGTATGCATTACTCAATGTTGTGAATGTTTATATGGTAAAAAAAGATAACTTGGCTCGTAAAACTTAGCTTTTATTCTCTGCATCTGAGTAGTTATTCTAGATGAATTATAATTCCTTCATAGAAGATGTTATTTGAATAAGATGAAGTACAAAGCACTGCAACGAAATATCGGCAAATTTTAGTATCAAAACATGTCATGAAAGCCCGCGACTTCGTTCGCGTGGAAACTCACTGACTTTCCGGGATAAAAAATAGCCTATGTGAATCTCTAGGTTTCTTACTATATCCATACAAAAAATCATGTCAATCCGTAGCTCTGTTGTGACAAGATTGAGGGACCAACCAACAAACATACTTTCGCATTTATAATATTAGTAGAGATGTAGTGTTGAAGTGTATTATGTAAGTGTAAAAAACAGTGAAGTCCTATTTATCTGTATTGACTGTAATAAATAAGTAAAGATATGATCAAAATAAATTATTTTTTGAATTCAATCAGAGATTAGATAAAGAACTACCTGCACCTACTATCTAGATTGCTAACGTCCGTATATTGGAACAAAGCGTAAATCTAGTTATTATAATAGCTTAGTTAGTACGAAGCAATTGCTACGTACTAACTAAGCTATTATATATATTTATATAATAAGGTATAGTCACCATTTACCGGAATACAACATAACTAAATCTACGCTATGGAAGTCCCAGGCCAGTATAATATTATAAAACGAAGTCCCTGCACCTAGTTTGTCTGCCTGTAGGTCAATGAAGGTATATTAGCAAATCTCAAAAACTACTGCAAGGATTTTCATCCAGTTATCAATAATTGCTAGACAATACAGCATTGTAAAGTCGATATCTCCTGAGGATGCTCCGGTGTCGGGGCGAAACGTGCGTCGAGAGTAGTATAAAAGTCTTGTGTGGTGGTGCATGTGAGTGGTGGTGGCATTGCTTGCTTGGGAACTTTGCTTTATTGCTTGGTTGGGGAGGTAAGCGGTGCTTAGCTTATAATTGCATGTTTGACCATACAGATCTTTTCTGTTGGCGGATTACAGCAAAATAATTCTAACATTTTTTTCTTAATAATTGCTCGATTCGATTGCGAGTATCAACCAATAGAAATTACCATGCCATGTCAGCGTCAAATCTATACTTATAGATTTCTATAATTTTCTTTCACTGGAAAGCATAGCACGTTGATACTTCACCTACATCGTAAAGAACATTTTCCTACAATGGATTTTTCTTTTTTAATTTGAAAACATCATGTCATGTCAGTAAGTTATACCACTCGTAATGGATATTTAAATAAAAAAAAATGAAAAATGAAAAAATAATTGTCAAAATTACGGAAAGACCGATGAAAATTTCCAACGCAGAATTACTCAGATTGTACTGAATCCTTGGTTTCAGCTCTTCCCTTGTGTCCCTTACACCCTGTATGGGTAGGTACATACATACATAGACTACTAAGATTATGACTTATTGGCTTTGCCCTAATTGGTAGAAAAGAGTATTTTTGTATATTCGATGACAAGATTTTTTGCGTTTGCGATCTCACCTGATTGTAAGTGACGATGCAGTCTAAGATGGTAGCGGGCTAACTTGGAAGGGGTATGGCAGTATATTCATACCCCTAATAGGTTCAACATGTAGTCGTGCTGGAACGCTAAATCGCTTGACGGCACGTCTTTGACGGTAGGGTGGTAACAAACCACGGCCTAAGCCTCCCACCAGACAAAGTTAGAAGCATAAAGTCGGCAAGTCGCTTGTATAACCCAACCGGTGTTTTAACAATTTTTATAGATACAAGTACAGGACGATCATTTATTTTAGGCCAGGTCATCGTTTGTCGCATCCAGATTTTACTGCACTATCACATTCCATTTATCATGGGGTGTTTACTTGGTTGGTAAAGCACGAATGCTGCTGGATTAATAACGACAATTAATCTATTTTACGTGAGTCTGCGGTTTTCCGTTTTATCATAATTCTATCTGTGCGAACCTCGTGCCGTTGTTGTGGGAACCTAACTTTCGTTTCGGTACCTAGTACTACTGAGTAAATTATTTTGATTAAGTAAGTAAGCTGAACCCATTATGATCGAATTTATTGTGAATGCTTTGGAACTGCAAAAATTTCGTCTTAATCAGTCCAATATTTGTTACGTACTCGGCGCACATAAAATATACAAGTCAGTTTATTTATTTTATTTTAAAGAACAAGTAGGTTAAAAAAATATTTACCTATTTCACTTAGAGAACTTAAAAAATAAACATGTCTACGTCCAAAAAAAAAACCGTGTCTACATCGTAAACGTGGTGTCATGGAAAAAACAACTTCGTATTATAAATTATTTCTGTTTTTGCGTTGCTTTCGCAATCTATACGCAATAATGAATACAACTTAAAACTACGCATGCAAGGGCGACCTTATTGTAACAGATTAATCCCTACCAGGCAACCTTCGGTGTGAGGGTAGTATGATAAGGTAAGAAATCAAAGGTTACGTAAATAAAAGTCAAACGAAACGCTATAAAAGTAGCTTCGAGTTTGCTCTCACTTATCCTCAGTTTAACGGTTCATTAACACTGTTCCCGAATGGGACAATTTATTAGTGTTTTAGCGTTCTAAGTGGTTACCACTTATGGTGATCACACGCCACGTCCCAGCCATGGCGGCTGAGCATCGTAATTGCTTCGCCTCACATCGGCGGTAAAATGTTTCAATCGCCCATTATTACGTGTCAATAATTATGCTGGGAGTTGAATGAGAAATGCTTACGTGTGGTATAATGTACAAGCAAGAGCGAGTCACTTCTTTTTTTTTATTCGATGACAAGATAGTCTTTGACTGCGATCTCACCTGATGTTAAGTGACGATGTAATCTAAGATGGTAGCGGGCAACTTGGAAGGGGTATGGCAGCGTAGATGCAATTCATACCCCTAAATTGGTTTCTACACGCCATCGTACTGGAATGCTAAGTCGCTTGGCGACACGTCTTTGACGGTAGGGTGGTAACTAGCCACGGCCAAAACCTCCCACCCGAAAATGAGATCCCGCGGGATTTTTAAAAAACTAAATCCAAGCGAGCGAGGCCGCGGGCATGAATTAATTGTTAATAAACTGTAAATGTTGCAGATTCTCGGCAGATTTTGGTCTTGTCATCGTTTAAATTAAAAAAAAAGAATTATTTTTTGAGTTACCAGGGCATACGGTCTGGATAATTATTATCATCGTTTTAAATTTAAGCCGCCGCATGGTATACATTAGGAGTATGTAAATTTAATTCCTCTAACGAACGTTTCGGTAGAGAATTTTTACACCGAAAATTGTTCATTAAAACAGGTACGAGCGATATTATTCTTGATATAATTTTATAATAATTATTATCGCGTTAATAAACCTCTGTGAAAATTTTCATCAATCTTTTCGAATTTATACGATCATTTTACAAAGTTAATTTTTAGTACAATGCTATTATGTTGCTATAATCATTTTAAATTATAATATTTACGTCCAGGTGATCTGTACGTCTGAAGTGGAAATGGGCGGGTCACATAGTTCGAAGAGCTGATGGTTCCAAGGTGCTGAAGTGGCGACCCCGCACCGGGGCGCGCAGTGTTGGCAGACTCCCCACTAGGTGGATCGACGACATCAAACGAGTCGCAGAAAGCCGCTGGATTAAGGCGGCGCAAGACCGAGGCCCGTGGAGGTCCATGCAAGAGACTTATGTCCAGCAGTGGACGTCTATCAGTTGATAAAGAAGAAGATCTGTATGTCGTGTGCCGCAGTTATACTACATAGAAACTATTTAAAAAAAAGATACCGGCCGAATTGATAACCGATAATCCTCCTTCTTGGAAGTCGGTTAAAAGATGCAAAGTTGAAATTATTATTACTACACTTATATTATAAAACCCATTAACTTGCTTACTAGGTACTTATTTTATGAAATGCACGAAGAATAAGCAAGCAAGATTTATTGTTATATGTCTATGGGCTTTTTGGTCATGAATAAGAAGTTGTTGTAGTCGTAACTAGATGACGACATGAACTTCTGCTTATCCGGAAACACCCTTGACCGGTTATTTTTACTAGAGTAGGACTTGACCGCAATCGTATACTTGACGGAAATTGGTAATATGTACATTGGGATGGTCAGAAATTGGCCGTCAATTTACTTAGGACTCTATCATTTCATTTTCTTTTTATTTTAACGTAATGGTTTTACTTCAGTAGATACGTATAGGATGTTAAACTTTGTCTATCGAGTATCTGTGTAACTTTAGGATTTAAACTGTATCTATCTTTAAATATATAAAAGGTAAAGGTGACTGACTGACTGATTTATCAACGCTGAGCTCAAACCGCTACACAGATCGGGCTATTTGGCAAAGTACAGATAGTTATTATTAAAAGATAAATCATCAAAACTTTCGCACTTGTATTAATTTTTATAAACGGCTAGTTTTTATACGCGAGCTACTTTACAGTTCGGAAAAACTAAAGATTCTCACGAGATTTTCAGAAACCTTATTCTAAGGCAGACGAAGCTGCGGAGACTAAAAGAGCCAGTTTGCAATATTAAGGAGAGGGATTTAGCTTCAATGATTGCGAGATAAAATGACGTATCCAAGTAGAGAAAACAGACGCGGTCCCAGAATCTCGCAGACGTTTACCGCTTTCGGTGACCGGCGTGGCTTTATGAATGTATATTAGATTATTATTAGTAAGTTGCAGGTCTAACATGAAGCCACGTTTGCGTAGAGCTCAAGTGGGCGGTGCGACCGTGAGAAACAAATATTCAGTGTCGCACTCACGGCCTCTTTTGAGCAGGGTTGCCTGTTAATGCACCTTCCCGTGTTACTTTCAGTTAAGAATTTATATAACCTTCCCATTCCGATTGTAACCTTTTCCTTTCTTGCATAATCGTTGGGATCGTTTTGGTATAGAAAAGCTTCCAAAATTCTCCCGCATATTAGGAATCGTCTAAGGTAAAAGAATATTTAAGGATTCTATGAAAACGTTAACATTTTTAATTATACTTTTAAGCTATTGCATAGCTTCTATCGCGGGCCAGCGAATCCAGAAATGTCGTAACGAAAATAACCTGACACGGGACTCCTCTACGGTGAGCCGCTAGATGACGCATTTTTTATCAACGCCATCTAGCGGTGAGCCGCTATTTTTTATAAAGATAACCTGTGGCAAGTTAAGAGTCACGCAGCATCAGTTCTGGAAGCAGAAAGAAACTAAGCCGTTCTTGCTAAGTGTTTAAACCAATATTTAAAAACTTTATATAGTACATTACTTTGTGAGTTGTAGTAATGCAAAACCAACTGCTGTTTATTGCTGTTTTAATACGTTTAATTTAGACTGTTTTTTAAAAACTCGTAAAAAAAATACTTCATAAAATATGTCAAAAGATATTAGTAAAACTAGCCAATTTATATGAAATCAGGAATTTCAGTAAAGCTTAAATTTCTAGAAAAGTTAACCCAGTAAGACTCAGTAGGATTTTCGCAAAATAGTAATTCATCGTTATTTACAGATCCACCACCATCCACCCTTTCTTTCGATTCAAATATTATGAGCAATAGTAATTTAAATATTATTAGTAATTTTTGAGTTCAAAGTATCGACATACTACTCGTATTTTGGCAACCCTATTCAATATAAGGGATTAAAGACGTGCCTAATGGAGAGTGCTTTTATAATTAAGGTTTTTAGTCATTCACTATTCATGACTCCCAGTAGATGTCGAGAAGGACGATAATTATTTATTATGGAGTCCTTACCTAAAAAAGTGGAACGTATCCCGTTTCTCGGAACAAGATATTCACGGACGGGAAGCACCACAAATTATTCAAATTTTTACGAGTTATTTGTTTGCCTATTTATACCCAAGTTTGACGTGTTCTCTTTTATTTCATTAGAAAAATAACTCAAACCAGGTAGATTAATAACCAAGGGCCGATTTCACCAACGGTAATTTTATGTTAGTGAAATCGACCCTAAGAAAAATTTAAAAGTGTTCCTTTATGTTTGTTATTACGTCTTTGTTAATCCGACAAATCTGTTGAAATCCTAATAGTTATTACCTAGACAAGTACTTAACGTTTAATTCCGCGGGTTTTTCAAAAATATAAACTAAAACCGGCCAACCGCGAGTCAGAAAGAAAACTTTTAAATACTTAATTTATTTAAGAACGACGCCATAAATGACGCTCCATTTCGGATGTGTCAATTTTGAAAGAGCTTAAAGAAAAATAAATCTTACCCTGAGGAGTCTTTGTAACTTTTGATACTTACTAATCCTTTCTAATATTATAAATGCAAAAATGTGTTTGTTTGTTAGCTTGTTGGTTTGTCCTTCAATAACGCTGCAACAGAGCTACAGATCGACGTGATTGCATGCCTAAAACATAAAACTATATGTTTTAAGGACTTGGAGAGTGACGTAGGCTACTTTTTATTCCGGAAAATCAAAGAGTTCCCGCGGGATTTTAAAAACTAAATCCACGGGACGAAGTCGCGGGCATCAGCTAGTTAATTCATAATTAGAAGCAGTTATGAAAATTGGTATTTATCAAAACAGAAATTGGCATATTCTGCGTAGGCAGGTGTACGCCTATGAAAGGCTGGGTTATAATAGTCTTAGAATATGGTTGCGAATTGTTAGGAAATAAATTCCACTTAGTTGAAATTAGCCAACAGCCAAGGTACAGAGAGTCGTAAAAGATGCGGCGCTAACTGATGCTGATGCGGAATGCAGAATGCAATGCAGTTAAGAGAAATTTTATCGGACGTGCCCCATACAAACGAAGGTTGACTTGAATAATAACACGGAACAATAATTTATCGAGTCTTTTTATAATGAAAGTTTAGCAACATCACTATTAAAAGAAGTCTCCGTCGAGCTCTCCCAAGAGCACTAATGTCTAAAGCGCAAGCCATACCGCGAAAAGTAACTTATGTGACTCGCTAGGTCCTCAATTAAAAGTAGCTTATGTGACTCGCTAGGTCCTCAACTAAAAGTAGCTTATGTGACTCGCTAGGTCCTCAACTAAAAGTAGCCTATGTGACTATAGGTCCTCAACTAAAAGTAGCTTATGTGACTCGCTAGGTTCTCAACTAAAAGTAGCATTGTGACTCGCTAGGTCCTCAACTAAAAGTAGCTTATGTGACTTGCTAGGTCCTCAACTAAAAGTAGCCTATGTGACTCTCTAGGTCTTCAACTATACCCAAGATAAATTGCTACGTTGCTTCTTGTTGACGGACAAACCAAATAAATAAACAAACTTTCGTATTTATAATGCGTATTAGTGATGATTGTAGGGGTATACTACAATAGAGATAATTATGTCTATATGTAAAAAATATTTAGCACACGAAGTAAATAATGAGCATCATTTGTTACCTAGTCATAATTTATTTCTGGATATCACATACCTATTACTGAGGCAGACAGTGCTTTCTAAAGATAAAATGGACAAGATAAATGAGCCTAACGTGCAAAACGTTTAAACCCATTCCCTAACTCAAATCCGACGAGTCAGTTCCATATATTAGAGCTGGCGAACGTTTCTGGCACAAATTTTGATCATTAACCAAATTAGTTAGCTTCAAACCATCCCGGGAAGCTGCTCCGAGCTGGACCATTATACGAATGAATAGAATAAATTACACACTCTAAAACCGAGCGATCTGTAAGTGAGAACTCCTTTCATTTGGAGTTCTACTCTAGTGTCAGATATCATCATATCAGATAATACCTACACACGACTGCTTTACTTTCATTCTCGACTTCTTCCACTTGTCATCGTCGAGTTAGAACTCAGGAATCCCGCTGGAATTCTCTGTTTTTCTGGGATAACTATGTTGCTTTTCAACTTCTCAGCAATACCCAGGTACAAATTAGAGGTCAAACAATAATAATATTAATATCCTTCGATTATTTAATCAGTCATCTACGTGGGAGATCATGTGTGCGCAAACACAGGTGCACTCTCTCTTCCTTTACTCTCACTGCCTGATGGATGGGACGGAAATCTGACACGACCAGAAAGAGATCTTACCACGTGCTCAGTCGTGCTCGTCCAAAAAAAAATCCGAATCATACCAGCCGCAATAGTGACCGACGATAGTACCTATCGGTACAAATAATTATATTCACCGGTATCGATGCCGGCATTTATATCTTCGTTTCTTCAATTCTAGTTTAATTTTAGTTCTGTTCGCGTGTTTTGCAATAGTGCGTGAGACCTTTTGCAGATGACCAGCTATAGGTAGTTGTTTCTTTAAAAATTGTCAGAAATAAATTGCAATCTCACTACGTGGATTGATTAACTAATTGACAAGCTTTACTTAACTTTTCAACTTTAAAACTATTCCGATAAGATAGGTACCGAATACTGGCCGGCGGAAAGAGTAGAGTATTGTAGACAATTTTGTAATAAATGTGTGGGTGAGGAACAATGAAGCTTATACCTATTACCACGCCTAAACAGTACCTATTTACTGTGAGAATTACACAATGATTACGCAAAGCATTGGGTGGACCTGAATTTATAGCGCAGCAATATTTTTAACGTTACGGTTATTGGATATTTTTACAAAAATGTCTTTAATCCGCCGTACCAACGTTATCGTTCTCCCCTTGATTGCAAATGTCACTGCAGCAACGCTTTATTGAGCTTAATAAATTTCAGTGCAATAACAGTACAAGGTGCAGTGTACCAACTTTTTCACTGATCAAAAAATAGGGATGTAGGTACTGCTACAAAGTATCACACAAATTATTTAAACATCGTACATAAAAAACAAGTTTTCTTAAATCCCGAGAGAACTCTTTCATTTCCCAGGATAAAAAATAGCCTATGTTTAGTGCTAGCATGCGCGTCATGAGAAAATTTTGTCTATCCGGTTACTTGTGACTGAAAGACAAAGCAACAAACAAACACACTTTCACATTTATAATATTAAGTAAGGAGTAAGGATAGTAAGGAAGTAATGATGTAAAGACGCTCTAAAATATAAAAAATAATTTTAATTTATTACTTTTGGCTACGATATGATTAAGTATAAAGAGACGATCTTGCAACTGATACAATAAAGAGACTATTAACAGACATTTGTTAATTTAACACTGATTTGAAAACTTTACTACTGAGTTGAATTTAATTATTAGTTTAACTACTTACTGAAAAGTTTTGAAAATTAATACAAGCCGCGAAATGGTTTGCTCAACGCACGCCTGTCACGTCATGTTTAAATTAAAATTTTGAACACATTGCACGTCACTGAAATACCAAGCCAGACCAAGCCACTGCCTTTGAGCTAAAAATTAAAACAATTTTGTTTTATTATAAGCTCGTTGAAATATTTTTTACTGATATAAAGTTTGGAAAATAGACTTATACCTACCTATTTACTATTTTCCACACTTGATGTCAGTTTATTTGATACAATCCAGTAAAACTTTTTGCTTAATTAAGCGTTCCGGTACGATGGCGTGTAAAACAGATTAGAAGTATGAGTTGAATGTACACTGCCATACCCTTTCCAAGTTAGCCCGCTACCATCTTAGACTATATCGTCACTTACCATCAGTCGAGATCACAGTTAAGGGCTATCTTGTCATCGAATAAAAAAATTGAAGTGAAAAAACTGCATCGTGCATAATTTCTAGCTGACACTCTTATCCTTGCGAATCAGTGGTTGATTCATTCTCAACAAACACAGCTTATAAAGGCCTACTTGAATAATGTACGAGAAGTATACGAGTATTATTTGAATGTGAAACACTTTTTGTACAAGTTGTAATATTTTTCATACCACCTTACTGTCATAGCCGTTCTGCTCTGTCACTATAATAAAACCATATCGTAGGTGGTCGGTCGCAGTGTGCGGCAAATATTATGGTTTACTATCTGGTTTTATTGTCGTACAAGATTTTACTATTACAAAGTTTATAGCGAGATCTATTTAACCCATTATGACAGAGTTGTGGACGTACAACTCGGTATCAAATTTTTTTCTAAATTATGTTTACATTGTTTAGTATGGTGGGTAAATATAGAGTATCGCGTGGGCGGCATGACCTAGATCTAACAGTGGATATTAATATATCAAATGACTAACATAAAGAGTCCATCTAAGGCGCTTAGTATACGTAACTATATTTAACTGGATTGAACAGGCGCAGCCGCTGAATAGAAAGTTCAGACGAGACTAGATTAGATAGATAGATAGAATATACTGGCTGATGCCCGCAACTTCATTCGCGTGGTTTTAAAAGTGTGATTTAGTTCTTAAAATCCTGCGGGTTTTCCGGGATAAAAAAGGGTTTTCCGGGATAAAAAAAGCCTATGTCACTCACTCTTCAACTATATCCAATACCCATGCAAAAAATCACATTAATCCGTAGCGCTCTTGCAACGTGATTAAAGGACAAATCAACACAACAATAAACAAACACATTTTCGCATTTGTAATATTAGCTTTTTCCCGCGACTTCGTCCGCGTGAAGTTATGTTTAGTTTAAGAGTTTTAATTCCCGTTTCTGGACTGTCTTACACTATGTCACTCAAAGTCCTTATCGCGTCGATCCTTTGCTCCGTTCCTGCATGCTTGAAAAACAAACCAACCCACTTGTGCACGATTCAGTGTTATAAGTAGGTAGGTTTTCCCTGTTAAATATTAGCTCATGTATGTTATAGAACTTCCGTTCATAGACATTGTACGCTTGCATGTACACACAATTACCCATATCTAATTATATAATATGAGCCCACATTCAAAGAGACTCTTTGAAGAAAAATTAACACATTAAATTATAATTATGCATGGGGAACTCTTGTGCAGACAACTTAATAATGTTCTATTATAATGTCCTCCGCGCACAGAGGTTATAATGGAATTAAAATGTCGCGTAGCAGATTTTGCATTCCTAGATGCAGTAATTACGTTTATAAGAGCTACATGCATATAATATGGATATGGGTCCCTCGTCTGAAACATTTTAATGACGATTTTGTGTCTCATCACTAATACTGTTGAGTAGGATTTTTAAGCTATTGCCTAGCTTCTATCGCGGGCCGGCGTGGAGACCGAATCCAGAAATTCCGTAACGAAAATAACCTGACACGGGACTCCTCTACGGTGAGCCGCTAGATGGCGTTGATAAAGAATGCTATGCAATAGCTTTACCGCGGCAGTCTCCGAGTGCCACACGTCTTTTTTTCTTTATTAAACGATAGTCATCCATTATGGGCCTCACAAGAAGGCTCAGGATCAGTCAGCGGGCGATATGGAGAGCTATGCTCGGAGTATTTCTGCGAGATCATCAAACCAAAAATGAGGAGATCCGTAGGAGAATCAAAGTCACCGACATAGCTCTGCGAGTCAATAGATTTGTTATTATGATACTAAATAACATTAACAAAATCCGTAGTAGTGTTACAGTTTTTAAACTCTTAGCTTGTAAGATTGTAGACATCTTACTAATGAAACAAATAAGGCTGAAAAAGTAACATCTCTTTCATTAAGTAATAAAGTAATTATATTAGTATAGTAGCTGACGTCCGCGACTTTGTCCGCGTGGATTTTAAAATCCCGCGAGAGCTCTTTAATTTTCCGGGATAAAAATAGCCTATGCCACTCTCCAGGTCCCCAACTATACCCGTGCAAGAAATCACGTCGATCCGTAGCTCTGTTGCAGCGTGATTGAAGGACAAACCAACAAACAAACACACTTTCACGTTTATAATATTAGTAAGGATTAGGTACACTAAATTGGTTTCATAAACGGCCACCTTTTACATCTCGAAATAATTGTCATACTCAACACTACTCAGTACTCACAGAGTTATTTTAAATTGAAATTCCTTTGAAGTTTCGTTCAGTTTAATGCTCATTGCTTTCCCAGGGGAGTGTCGAAGCTACTTACAGAGGCCGCGGCATTTTATGATCCGTTCTTGTTTGCGTCTGAAAGTACTTACGCGTTTCAGACAGATTTTTGCCTCTTTTCTTTTAAAAGGCTTCGTCGAAATTAAAATACGAATATGAATTCTAGCTTTATTAAACTTTACTGAGTATTTTTAAGTTTTCTTATTGTTTTTCTTCTTTTTCTCTGTGGAAAGTTCCGTATGGTTATGAATTTTAACGTTGCTTAGTCGTTTTAGTATGGATCATTATTGGTATTAAACAGTTTCTATTAACCATATTCAAAGTCTGTATTCATTTGTATTTTACTATTATACCATCTTATGACCAAACCACTGTACCGATTTTGACGAAATTTGCTTCTTGGAAACGGACATGTTATAATGTTTTTCATCGCGGAAATTCATAAATTGTAACAGGATTTTTAAAAATCTACCAGATATTAGCTGGTTAATAAATCGGATTAATCGTGGTCGTTATAATAGAACTGGGCTCATTTTTAAATAAACATTATAGATGCCTTATTATAGATACCCTAGCTCAATGATAGGAAAAAAACAACAAGATTTTTGCGTGCGGCTTTATCGCAATCTATCGTGAAATACGGCGTGAAAATAAAGGAAATATAATTGCTACCAGCCAACCACCCACACATTTTCTCGAGAAATCATTTATTATTTATCGATTTCAATACGATCGCCACGGGCACAGTCCACGATAATGGCATGAAAGTGATACCGATTACCATCAGGCGTTGCCGATCCTTGCCCAAAGCGACGGCCACTGCTTAAGGGTCTATAAGTAATATGAAAAGGTATAGAGTTTTCAACCTTCATATTACTATTTTTTGTTTGACACATCCTATTATAATCTAAATATATAAAAGGCAAAGGTGACTGACTGACTGACTGACTGACTGACTGACTGATCTATCAACGCACAGCTCTAACCACTGGACCGATCGAGCTGAAATTTGGTATACAGGTAGCTGTTAGGACGTAGACATCCGCTAAGAAAGGATTTTGGAAAATTTCAACCCCAAGAGGGTTAAATAGGGGGTTAAAAAATAGAACCTAACGTGAGCGAAGCCGCGGGTTAAAGCTAGTAAATTATAAATTAGCTCATCCCTGCGACTTTATCTTCGTGGATTTAGTTTTTAAAAAACCGCGGGAATTTTAATTTTTTTCCGGGATAAAAAGTAGCCTATGTCACTCTCCAGGCCCCCAACGATACTCATGCAAAAAATCACGTCGATCCGTAGGTCTGTTGTACCTTAAGTCTAAGCTAAGTCAGAGCACGCTCTATAGATCTCACCATTAAACTTAAGTCTTCAAAATAATACTCCTATAGATTTTGATATTTACATAAAAAAGCGACTGAAATAAAGATTTTATCGCACAAGCTATACAGATCAAGATAAAAAAATAAAACCTTTAGTAGATATCGTTTTTCTCTGAATATTTATTGCTACATACAATTCGATTGACGATTCACTGTAGTAAATTGTAACAGCAACGCAACAAAAGCGACGGGCGGTCATTTTTTGTAGAGATCAATTGGCTCAATTTGTGTACAGCAGCCAGACGGTTTGACGACAATTTAGTGAACGTTCGTTACCTACTAACAAGCGTATTCAAACTACCAAGTAAATAATCGACATACTTCGAGACAGAGTAAAATTGTTTGAATTTTGTTTTTTAGGAATAACATTTTGATTGATTAATTAATTAAAATTACCCCTTGATTGAGGAGACAGTTTTATTTAGATCATCATCTCCATCAGGAGTCAGCACCCTACAAACATATCTCTCTCTCTCTCTCTCTCTCTCTCTCTCTCTCTCTCTCTCTCTCTCTCTCTCTCCCCCCAATGAGATTGGTTTAGGGCTTTAGGCCTTAGTCTATCACGCTGGTCCAATGCACACACATTGGAGAACAGTATGGAGAACTCTCAGGCGTGCCGGTTTCCTCACGATGTTTTCCGTCACCGTTAGAGCAAATGAAATCTAATTGCTTAACGTTACGTCGAAAAGTCTGAAGTGCGTGCCCGGGATCGAACTTGCGACCTTCCAAATAGGAGACTGCAGTCCTAATTACGAGGCTATCACTGCCTATTAATCTTTTCAAGATGATGCGCGTGACTTTGTTTTCGTGGATTAAGCTTTTTGATTCCAGCGGGAACTCTTTAGATTTTCTGGGATGAAATGTAGCCTATGTGTTAATCCTGGATATGAGCTATCTCCTTTCCAAACAGCCAATTCGGTTTATTACGGTGTGAAAGAGCATCAATCATCCATCCATACATCGCTTCGCTAATAATTGGATTTGTTTAGATTTTTTTTTATATTACATCTCTTTTTTCTTCACAAGAGGTTAGCCACCGGAGGTTATCCGGACATAAACCTACATTTTATTCAAATGGTAAGATAGGTAGCTGACAGCGATATCATCTAATAATGAGGTGATTCCTAAAATCTAGGTGAAAAGAAGTCGAATAAAAACCCACACAAACGCCTAAAGTCGTGGACCGTTACTATTCTGTTCTATACGTAGCCTAAAATAGTTTTCCTCAAGGTCCAAATTTGCCGCAGCGTTCTCCTAAAGTTAAACGGTCTCTAAAAGCTTAAGTAGCTATTTAAATGCTACCTTACCGCCCAATGGCTCAGCAAATCGAGTTCAGCAGTTCACCTTCCCTTTAAATACACAACGAAGGTTAAGTGGTCTGTCTGTTTCACTTAACCGTAGCCCACAGCTCGGGTAAACGGTAGGCCTTGTACTCACAATATTATATTATACTGGCGGGCGGCAACCCCGTGGTTCCAAGACCCTAACACAAAAACAAAATGAGCTACAGATTCGTATTGTTCTTAAACAATCGGCCCTTTGTATTTTCAAATTTACGCCGTGTCTGCAATAACGGTGCGAAATTAATTTCAGGTCTGTAGCAGACCTCCGCCTTGAAAATAGTATAGCGAGGCAACTGAAGAATCGGTATGACTTGTGTTTTTTATGATAGACGCGAAACTATTGTTGGCAACATCAAAAATACACATAGTCTTTTAGCTGTACTTTGGACTTTGGTCTGGGGAAGACTGTCACCAACTGGCGCGTTTGGACTGTCAAAAAAGGGAATTGCGGGGAAGGGACTTTCTGTTCTCAAGCAAAACTGTATGATTGTAAAGAAAGCTGGGTAAATAAATTGTTGATAGAATACTCTTTATAAAACATCTTTCCCACGCGATTTCAAGCTTCGAAACTGCGTAGGAAATATATATATATGGTGATATAGACTCGTAGACCGTAGTGGATCTCTGCGGTTAGAACAGGCAGTTTGACTTCCGTTTCATGACATACAACGGATATGTCATGTCGCCGGTTCGAGCCCGTGAAGATGTACTAAAGGCTTTAAATATAATATTTGCAGCTTTCAAATTTTAGGATTTAGTACTACACGGAACGCAGTAGGTAGGTAATATTGTCGTCTTTAAATAATGTTAAGCGGTTAAGCGAAATGCGGTTTTGTAAATGTTCTAGGAACGCTACACGAATTTTGATTAAATTTAAAATGAGTTATTAGATGAACGTTGGTTTATCCTTGTTATATTTAATTAAGAGAAACCTGAAAAGACAATACTAAGGATGAATTCACATTTGACAGCATCGGACTTTAATTATGGAGCAATGGAGCAGCGGATCGATGATCGATGATTTTTTTCATTGGTTATAGTTGAGGACTTGGAAAGTGACTTAAACTACCTTTTACCTCGGAAGAATAGACGGCTCTTGCGCCTTATTTAAAAACCTGACTCCACGCGGACGCGGAGTAAAGAAATAATTTTTGTATGTACCTACGGTCAAACCATTGTTGCATTTAAAGGGAAATTGAAATGTATTTCTCTCATTGGTGAGGTCGAGTGGTTTCGCGGTTTCAAGAGCGCCCGAGGTGAGGGTCACTCATTGCCCTCTCGTCCGGCGTCGTCGTTCGAATGCACACTCGTCCGAATCGCTTGTACGAATGAAATTGCTAGGCGGTGACTCTGATTGAATTCACCTAACTCCACTCCACACTCTATCTAGTAAAAAACAACTCTCGACGGCTTAAACGAAAAAGGTGTCAAGTTGTAAGTTCTCATAGATTGAGAATATGTATTTATTTAGCTATCCTTTTTTAAAAGAATATTAGCCAAGCTGAACTTGATTTATTTTCTCCTCTCCTCTCCAAATAAACGATAAGCTTGTGCTAGGAGTGGGTACGACAATAGTGCAACGGATGGGGCTCGAACCTTTCAGTTTTTAGTCCGCACTTTTAACCGTTGGGCTATTGAGGAATTAATGAGGGAAAGCTCTGATGAGGTCTAGGTTGGAGCGAGCTAGCCTAGAAAATGCATATTCACCCGACGCTGACCCGATTCAGACGCTGGAAGTGCGTTTCACAGTCCACACCTTAGCAGTTCGGTTCAGAAACGTTGAACTAAAGCGTTTCATGCGAGTAGTAAATCTATGGTGCTCCATATCCATAATTATGATGATCCATAATTAAAATGCCATTGTTGCCATCCAGTGTTAATCCTACTAATATTATAAATGCAAAATTTCAATCCAGGCGAACGAATTCGCTGGGATCAGCTAGTCATAGATTAATTATAGAGATCAGTGTTAATTGCTAATCGTTTTATCGTACAACGTACTTACGCCAGAATGCGAGCTTGGAAAGTACCAAGTGACAGAGCCGCGTGTTGTTGCTGATTGAATTCACTGGACCCGGCCTCGAACTTCTGATCCGGAAAATTAGCCCAATTGTTTATACAATGTTAAGTGGCTACAATTGATGTAGTCATTTATTCAATAAGTGTTTTTACTTTCTTTTGCGGTGTTGTGGTTTGACGACCTATTTGGTGCAGTGGTGAGCGTTGTGGGTGGGACGTCACAGGTTCGATTGGCGTCAGGGGCAATTTTGGAATTATTATTTCTATTACAGGTGTTGTTCAGCGATTTAGCGTTTCAGTACCTACTGTTTACAGTATGTCTATGTAATTTATTACATAGACATTGAAAGCACCTACATTGTACCTGTAAGGATTTAATAAAAACTGCGATATAATTTCCAGATTAGCCTGATTCTGTAGTCTTTTATTTTAAAACTAATTCCTGCTATTTTCTTCTGCGTGGATATAGGTTTTTGAATTCCATGGAAACTTGATTTTTTAGCTAAAAAATAGCCTGCATAGTTATTTGTGTAACCATCTACCTGTCAATGGAAGTATCGTCAAAATCGGTTAAGCCCGAAAAACAGGCAAACTGGCAGACACACAGAAAATTTAAAAACATGTGATTGTACAAAATAGTCTATAGGTACTTATAAAAAGATTTGGCCTGACTGAATGACTGACTAACTGATCTTTCAACGCATAGCCTGAACCATTGGAGTTTAAGAGATCTTGAAATTCTGACAACAGGCAAGTTCCTTAGCACTTCCCACTAAGAGAGGATTTTTCGGAAATTCTACTCCCAAGGGGGTTAAATAAGGGATGAAAGTTTGTATGAATGTTGAATCAAAAAGGAAGACATACCTACGTGTTACAGGTTTTTTGGAAATTCCAACCTGTCAAAAAAATCCACTCGAGTGAAGCCGGGACGGATCATCTAGTCAAAGAGGCAGTTAATTCGAACTCGTAGAGAAACACTTAAATTTTATCTTGTATATAAAAATGTACTTAAATAGTCATGTTTAAAATACATAATTATACACAATTATACTTTCATGATTTCATAATTTTACAGAATTTATAATTCAACGATTGTTCAAACAGAGTGGTCAACGACCTGCGACACGGAACCTTGATCAAGATACGGACGGGTCAGTGGGTGAATGTGCTTACAACCGTACGCTGAAAAACAATGAACACTTACAAAAAATTAACGCAGTAATTAAAGCTGGCCCTTAATTGAATTACTGAAACTGTATAATTGATGTCAACAGAGAGTTGTTATATTACTAGAGCAGCAATATCCTGTAAAATCATTGAGCTCTATCAATACACATTTACATTTTACATTGAGAATGCCCATTCAAATGGCAGTTCTTTTTTATGTCGATTCAAAGTGCTCCCATTCGTGAGTGTGCTGGGAACTAAATTCCACATCATGTTCCATATACAATTTATTACAATCAGTGCCAAAAGAAGAATTGCTTCAATTTCACTTCCACCTTTAATTGAGGTGTGTGCGTAAAATGGACTCAATTTGACTGGGGTACAACTTGACCAGTGAGTTCTCTGTCATTCTATAAACAGGAGCTATGTTACGAGTATCTTTAAGTTTGTCTGTTTTTATCAAGGAGATTCATAACTAACTAAGAGCAATTTTTTGAGAAGTTTTGACGGTCCTATAGTGGCAAGCGAGAATGTGGATAGAATCATAGCATCCATCACTCTGTATTCTCCAACGTTGTCACATAAAAGTAAAAGAAGCTGATTTGCCTCAAATATTTATTAGTCTCGTCAAGTTTATTAGTATATGTTTGAAATCATAAGGTACTACAAATAAATAACGTCTAATTTATTTTAGTTGCTGCTCCATGGTCTAACTCAATGGATGTCAGCGTGTAACATAATGATAAAATAGCGTGTGGTAGTAGTTAGTATACCGATATCAGATGCATGTTAATCAGCAAAAAGACTGATATTATTAAACTAGCAAGAAGTCCGCTAATAACTTTGCAATAACAAGCCTTCAGTGACGTTAACAGCTTCTATCTGAGCTATTAATGAAAACGTTGGATAAAGTTATCTGGTTAATATCAGTATGCAGATAAATTGTCCCGTGGATGCGGCTTGTTAGCGCGGGTCAGGTGATGTCACCTTTATGCGAAAGCGCTGCATTTATCGTCGGCTTACGTGTGCAACCGACAGATAAACCTCAAGCTCAGAGCTAATTCTGAGATAGATTATTTTTTCCTATGTGGAAGTCCATACAAGGGACTTATTTATGTCTAGCAGCAGACAGCAGACGTCAATTGGCTGATAAAGAAGAATGAGACGAGGAAGAATATTTACTCCACTTCAGACATTCAGTCTGAGCTTTGAAGCCCTTGTTTTTCTAGTGAACGTAAGTTTAGTGAACGTGACATGATCGTTGATGTTAACTTGCTATCTAGTATGGACGGGGCAATATTTGGCGGTAGATTACCGACTTGTCATAAGAGCCACAAGTTGTTTGAATTTTGATATCTCCATACAAATTTTGCATCAGAGTTACATAGCTTGAAGGTCAAATTTTAACAACAAAACATACCCATATTCACAAACATTTTTTTTTTTTTTTTTTTTTTTTTTTTTTTTTTTTTTTTTTTTTTTTTTTTTAATATTTTTAGCGAGCAAACGAGCAGGCGGGTCACCTGATGTTAAGTGATTACCGCCGCCCATGAACACTTGTAGCACCAGAGGCACCACCAGTGCGTTGCCGGCCTTTCAGGAATTTGTTGGTCCGCCCCTTGAATAACCCCACAACATAAATAAACATTACTATGATCTCGCATTACGGTTGACACAAGTATTTCATGCAGGCCAAACTGTGGCTCATAAGACACGTTAAGACTTTACCACCGGTTCCAAAAGCAGAATCTTCTACGGAGAGTTAGCAAGAAATTCAGCATTTAGGTAGGTACACTTTTCAGAAAAAAGATTATTTTAAGTAGTCAATCAACACCAAAGTAATCGTTCCGCTTATAGGCTGAGTAACTCTGGGCATTGAAAAGTTAAAATACAGTTTTACTTTCGTTTAAAAGATGAAACGAAAAAATCTCGTATGTAATTTGTATCTTCATTTACGTTACTAGTTTTCTATAAATTGTATAGTAATACAATAATGTATAATAATGTATTCATTTTTATGTGAAAGCTCTTGATTTATTATCTGCTTAAGCGTGCAACTGACTGACACATTCAAGTTTAGAGATAGATTACGTTTACTCTACATTAACTGAAACTACTCCACTATGAAGTCATATTTCACAAGTTACTGCGCTTAGAAGATTAAAACGTAGAAAGAGAGTAAATTACATTAGAACGATTCTCTTCATTCATTTTATTAGTTTTCTTGAAGTACTTTGTTAGCGGTTATCTAAAGACAAAGTTGTGGATGTAAAATCTAAGAGGATTCCTCAACAACCGTTATTAAACAAACGTTTCCATACAGGCCCCAACAATTAGCGTACGTTCCATTAATATACGCATAAATGCGTTGTACGTAATTACTCGCCTATTTACATAGGCACTTCTGTTGGAAGATAAATGGGGGCAATATTTTGTACTTGTTATTTGTCTTAGAATTGAATATTGCGAGTAGGTTGTAGACTTAAGTACTTAGAATAAGAACATTTTACGCTTTTAGTTATAGTTCGTTGTCTCGATCGATATACGTCCATAGATACATATATCTTGCAAGGATCGCCGCAGGACAGGATGTTTTGACGACCTCCCCGGCGCAGTGGTGAGCGCTGTGGATTTATAACTGGGAGGTCTCGGTTTCGATTCCAGGCGGGGGCAATTTGGGAATTTATAATTTTTGAATTGTCTCTGGTCTGGTCGGGTGGGAGGCTTTGGTTGTACCTAGTTACCACCGTACCGTAAAGACGTGCCGGCAAGCGATTTAGCGTTCCGGCACGATGGCGTGTAGAAACAGATTAGGGGAATGGGTACCCAAAATAATAGTCTTTTTAAAATTTTGTCATAATTAATCAATATGCGTAATCTCCCAAACATCTATTTAGTACCAATAGTCTCTGCGCTATGCTGCGGACAGCCGGACGGACTTGGCGAAACTATAAGGGTTTCTTGTAGTTTTAATACGGAACCCTAAAAATGAAATCTAAAGTAAAAAATCTAGAGTAGGTAGGTAAATTATTAAAAAAAAAAAAAAAAATTTAAAGGAAAGGCTTAAACGACCAGTATCAAAGACTGCAAAGGATCCCAAGCTAATTGGCGTTCACACAGTGAAAGACATGGGGTGTCGGCACAGCTTTGTAGGGAGATAATTAGCCGTGACAGAAGTCAGTACATCTAGACCGGAGCCAATTTAAAATAACCGGTCAAATGCGAGTCGGACTCGCATACGAAGGGTTCTGTACCAAAAAACGCTGGAAAAAACACGTTTTTACTGGGGATTTTATGCTTTAATTTGTAATTTATTTCTATTATTTATTGTTATAGCGGCAACAGAAAAATTTTAAATCTCTACCTATTACGGATCATGAGATACAGCCTGTTGACAGACATACCGACGGACGGACGGACGGACAGCGGAGCCTTAGTTATCCAATAAGAAAGGATTTTTTGAAATTCCACCCCCAAGGGGTTTAAATAGGGGGAGGAAGGTTGTATGAAAGTCCGTCATTTTTCAAGATCTATCCGATTTATCCATGAAACTTAGTATTTGAGCTTTCAATTAAAAATGAAGAAATATTGTGTTACACATTTCTTAAAAATTTCATCCCCAAAGAGAATAAATAGGGCATGAATGATAATTTTTCAAGTAATATCCATGAAAGTATTTGCCTTTCGATTAAAATTAAAGAAGTACGTATCTACGCATTTCACAGTTTCTGAATCCATCCCAAAACGAAATTCCACATGGACAAAGTTACGGCAGACGCCTGTAGCTCTATGAAAAGTGGGCATATTCAAGTGAAAATGCAATATTGAAGGCCGCAGACGGCACGTGTATTAGGCTAATGTATTCCCCGTTTACAAAGTTGATAGGGCATGCGGTCCGATAATGCGCTTAACTCGGCAGGGGGAGATGTAGCGTATAAATCATTGTTGAGTGAGATCGCAGCCGATGTGTGAACCAGTAAATCACGCGTGTAAATGAGCCGCTACGATCCCGCATGCTGCAAGTGAATTGACCGCGCATTGTTAATCTAAATACAAATCAAGGTACACATTTTTGCTTGGTGGGAGGCTTTGGCCGTGGCTAAAAAAAAATAAAAATGTCATGTTATAGTGTAACTTGCAATAATGTCAACCAAGAATTTAATTTGTAATTTCCATTTCATAGTATGTAAATTTCTTTCTCAAAAATGGGAGATGTTATGATAATCGTCTACGGTCATTATGTCTATGGTCGTTATGATAATTGTCTATAGTCTTTGTCTTTCATGGGTTGTCAAATAAAGTGCTGAAATGAAAAACCTTGTGTATTAATAAATATTAAATAAAATAATAAATAATAAATAAAGGTGTATAAAACAGTTACCTACCGTCAAAGACGTGCCACCAAGCGATTCAGCGTTCCGGCACAATAGCGTGTAGAAACCGATTAGGGGTATGGCTTGAATCTACACTGCCATACCCCTTCCAAGTTAGTCCGCTACCATCTTAGACTGCATCGTCACTTACCATCAGGTGAGATCGCAGTCCAGGACTAAATTCTTGTCTTCGAATAAAAAAAATAACTGATCTAATGCCGAAAAAAATATGTTTTATTATACCTAGTAATAATATTATGTTCGGAAAAGTCTGTATAAAGCTAGATTTGGAGGATTCCATTCCATTTTGTTCCTAGATACATAATATATACCTAGAAACGAGTAGAGAGTGAAGGAAAAATGATCAAATACGTAGCTTTCAGCCTCGCTAGGATCCCTCTGGATAATAACATCCAAACACGCGAGATTTAGGTACACTGATCTTTGTATTGGGACTTTCTACAAAGTGTGATTGTACAATGTACGTGAAAAAAAAAGTTGATAACCTAGGTACATATCGCTGCTTAAATTCCAAATAAAAAAATTGCAGAATATTTCTACTATTTGCAACTTGAAAGCCCGACTTAAAATTCAAATACATAATTTCAAAATTCAAAATTATTTATTTCATGTAGGCCAACTTGTGGCTCTTGTGACAAGTCGAGAATCTACCAACGTTTGGCTTAATACATTATACACAGTTTGACGAGCTCGCAAAATTAATGTCAGAGTAGTCTCAGCTGAACGCCAAAGCTAGGTCTTAGGTCGGCTATAGAAAGCTGAAATTCCACCGTCGCGATTAACTTGCAGGCAGTCGTGTGCCGAGCTATAATTAAGTTAGTAGCTTAATAGCACTATCGCCGTTTACGCTGCCATCATTAGCCTAATGATCTGATTGTAATTAGGAATTAGACCAAGTTCCATTAGTGAGAATTCATCAAGTATGTAGGTAAGTACTTGGTGTAAACAGTATTGCGGTTTTGGGTCGATGGAACAAGAAGGTTTGTTTGGCGACTGCAGAATACTAGCCAGTTAGATTGTAAACTTTGTTGTGTAACTCCAGTTTCTCAACTACACATAACCACAGTTTATTGCATTTAGTTACTGTCGTTACTACGAATTTTTTCATTATTCATTGAACTGATTTTGATGGAGCGTGCCAAACTCACGGGCGGATAAAAAATATCTCTAAAGCAGCTTAAAATAAAAATTCTTTTCAAAAAACCGACTTGTTACACCACTACAAATAATTTTAGTTTGTACACGCCACTAAAAATATTTTTAGTTTGTACACGTTTGTTGAAGTTGGGCGAGCTTAAAAAGAAACGATGAAACCGATGCGCGACGTTTTTTTTTTTTTTTTTTATTACTGTGGTGTAATCATAAACTCCGAAGTGTTTTACTGTACACCACAGCGCCGTCGACAAAAGATGTTTATTGAATATTAAATCTAACGTAACTTATGCCTAAATATAACTCATAAACAAAAAGTAATACAATACAGAAAGATACAGAAAAATACTAAGTTAACAATGTTTACAAGTGGGTAGGTTAAGAAGTTGTATACGCGACGAAGAATATCGAAAGTCGGTGATGAATTTATATACAGGATGAATAAGTTTTTTGTTCTACATATTAGGTAAGTGTGCAATGCTTTATTATTAGACTATTAATATTTTGTTATTATTTTATTATTATTATTTTCTATCTTTATTTGCGTTTAGTATTTATATTTTGAAATTGTGAGTTGCTGGTAGTGTTCATTTAACTTAATCTTTATGTTTTTAGTTGTTATTACCTCTGTTAGTGTTTTAGGTAGCTGATTAATTAGGTTAGGTATAACATAAGCTAATTTTCTTTTACCGTATAGATTGTTGTATCGGGGTAATTGGAGTTTCTGCTTTCTACGGTCCGAGTATGGAATTTGTACTTTTCTAAAGTTATCATTGAAATAATGTTCTATTAATAAAGTAAGTTCTGTTTTTTCGTGTACTGGTATGATTTTACAATAAGAAAAGAGTTTACGGTAATCTTTTTTACATGTTAGTTTTACTTTAGCTGGAACAAGAGTTTTTAAAATACGTACTTGAAGTGTGAAAATTCGATCGAGATGAGTTTTGTATGTTCTACCATAGCTTGACAGCCCATACATTATTATTGGTTCTGCCAAGGATTTATACAATAAAATAAGTGTTTTGTATGGTACTTTGTGTTTAATTATTGAAAATTTTGCCAAAATTCCCCTAAGCCTGTCACATACTAGATTTACGTGGTCTTTCCAACTGAGCCGATCGTCGATGACAAGCCCAAGGTATGTGTGTTTGTCAACTAACTGTATGGTATCACAGCTACAAGGCGTGGTATCACCTGTACTTATAGCATGTAAGCATTGGTGGTTATGAGCTATTAATTTCGGTTCAAAGGAGCTTCTGTTGTGGGTAGTGCTAATGTACAGTAATTTTGTTTTGCTGGCATTAAGTACCAATCCTGCGTCGTGTGACCATTTTGTAAGAACATCAAAATCGGTTTGAAGTTTAGAAAAAGCTTGTTCTACGTTACGTCCCGTTGCAACTAGACATGTGTCATCTGCAAACTGATAGATCTCACACATCTTTATTGCTTTAGCGATGCTGTTAACGTAGGTAACGTAGTGCAGTGGTCCCAAAACGGAACCTTGTGCTGTGCCTTCTGTAACCTGTATTGGAGAACTTTTCTGATGGCACATAAGAGAAACGTTTGTTAAAGTCGGGCGAGCAAGGCGTAAGGCGTAATCTGAGTAGAGGTAGGTGCGGTCTATAGATTTCAGTCAACTACCAATTACAATATCGCCAAGTAAGGTTTAAATAATAAGTTTGTTGTTTTGGCAGATTTTTAATACAAAAACTGTTAGAACGTTGAATTTATTCTCCGGAGAATTGACACTAAAACGTTTCTTAAGTACCTGCCTTTTGGCATCAATTATTATTAAATCAAAAACCTTTGACTGAGCATTTACAACTCTTTTATGTTTTTGTAATGTAATTTTATTCTTTTGATAGTTTCAAATGAGTTAATATATGAATTAATAGATGAAACCATAGGTTTTAAGCTGTCAAACTTAACAGTTTGACTGTTTTATACAATCATACAGTTACTGTTCTCCAGGAATTTAATGCAAACCCTATGGATAATAATAACTTAAAGGCTTAAGAATACTTCTCATGTTCTCAATTCAGCTCGCCTGTCGCCTGTTGTCACATTTTGTGCAGACAGAATTTACGGGCAGCGAGTGCCAAGTGCGTTTAGACGATAAATAACTTTTATATTATAACAATATTTTTCGCACGACAGTTTTATTTAAACATGTTTTACAGTTCTCTTCGGTGCGATATTCTGCGCTATAAAACGTTAAGTAATTATTATATGGGAGAGTCGCTTGAAGAAATATTACGCTAGTTCACATTATATCAAGCGCTTGAGTTGGATAAATGTAGAACGCGTTATTAAAGCTTAGATAACCTTTATTAATATGAAAGTGTGTTAGTTGGTTGGTATGTTGCTTTGTCCCTCAATCACGAAGCAAGACATAGTTGAGGACTTGAAGAGTGGCGTAAACATCACTCACTTGCGTATTTATAATTTGCTCATACCCTATTAATATTATAAAGGCGAAAGTTTGTATGGGTGTGCGTGTGTAAAGTTCCTCCTTCACGCAACAATGAATGAATGGATTTGGCTGAAACTTGGAATGGAGATAGTTCATACCCGGGATTAAAAAATGGGCGACACTTTATCCCGGAAAATTAAAGAGTTCTCGCGGGAATCAAAAAACCTTAATCCACGCGGACGAAGTCGCAGGCATCATTTAGTTATGTAATGTTAATATTAGAATGTGCTCAAAATGTGCTTAAATAGGTAGATACGATTTAAGCATTTGCCGGATGCGAGTCGGAAGAGCGTGGCAGACCGCGCGTCGTGGTATTGTATTTCTATATGTTGCTTATGTTTCTGCCTCCGTGTTATTCTATGCGAGGAATTTGTAGTCTAGTTATGCTGAGACTTAATAATATTTACGTCAAATGTGCATGAAACCTAATGCATTAAGGATGTTGCGAAATAATAAAAGCACTCTTTATCAATCGTTCAAACGCGCGCATAATTTGGCAACTTTTTTTTTTTCAGTTCGCACCCGTAACCGTTGGGCTATTGAGACTTATGTGAAAAAAAACACACAGCGGACTTGTATGGTGCCAACGGGATCCTATTACTAAGCATAGCTACTACCTGCTTATTACAGACGGGCTGTGTCTGTCAGCGGACTGTATCTCATAAATCGTAAAAGATATCTACTATCTACATATTCTCTAAATATTCACAGAATATGTATTCCTATTGCCACTACAATAAAAAAAAAAATATTTTTTATTCGATGACAAGAAAGCCCTTGACCGCGATCTCACCTGATGGTAAGTGACGATGCAGTCTAGATGGTAGCGGGCTAACTTGGAAGGGGTATAGCAGTGTAAATTCAACTCATACCCCTAATCGGTTTCTACAAGCCATCGTGCCGTAACGCTAAATCGCTTGGCGGCACGTCTTTGACGGTAGGGTGGTAACTAGCCACGGCCAAAGCCTCCCACCAGACTAGACCAGAGACAATTTAGAAATTATAAATTCCTGAATTGCCCCCGCCGGGAATCGAACCCGAGACCTCCCAGTTATAAGACCACAGCGCTCACCACTGCGCCAGGGAGGTCGTCAAAAAAAAATATATAATGTATAAAAAAAACAATGTTAAAAATTAAAGACAGTCTCCAATCTCCATACAATAAACTTTTGTTTTTGCTCGATCTTAAAAATAGCTGGTGTTAAGTACCTACGGAACCCTTCGTGTGCGGATCCGATTCCCACTTGATCGGTTCTATTTAACCTACTTTGCCCGGGCTTCAATCTCAAAAGCGGATATATTTATTGCATTTCATTTATAAAAGTTATCTGCAAAAATAAATTCATTTCACCTGTTAGTTGTCGCAATCATTCACATTCAATTTCGCTACATAAAAAATGCTCATGTCGAAATAGAACTGGATTTATTATCGTGATCTAGTAGATATGTTTTAATAGCCATTGATGTCAAAGTGCTAAAACGCCGATATCGATAAATTTCGCCCGCAGCCACAGTTCGCAAATGTATATCGCATGAATATTCATCCGCGATGCTGCCGACCGTAAACGCAATATTAATTAAGGAGCTACTTGGCCAGTGGTGCTGCCTACTGTCGTAAGATCAAATTAATTTGATAAAACTCACTAGTTGTGGGACTATTTCATGGAATAAGTTTTTTTAACGCATTCCATCGAAAACTTCAATAGTGAAGTGTTGAACATCTCAATTAGGTACTATACTAACTACTATAATTAAAGCAGTTAGTGTACCTAATTAAAACTAATAAGGTCAAAAGCGTTCAGTGTTATTAAATTATATTATAAATTACAATTATTTATAGAACATTAAAGTAAACGAATATGTGATTATTTATATATTTTTTTAAATATACAGACTAGCTAGCTTTGCTGCGATCACACCTGATGGTAAGAGAAGATGCAGCCTAAGATGGAATGCGCTTGCCTAGAAAAGCTATTTAAGCTATTCTTAGATTTTTAGTGTCCTTGTTATTTGTAAAGACTGCATTGCAACGGGTGAAGATCGAACCTGCGACCTGTGTTTATGATAAAAATATTTTGCTAATAAAAAGCCATCAAACGCTTTTATAACAAAACGGCCAAGATTATGCATAATTGCATATATTATATATATTTATACATATTTTAATTATATCGCGTATTTTATAACTTCTATAAAAACAACGTTAGGAAAATATTCCCAACACTATTACCACTTCGCCGTAAGATCATAATATTAATTTGATGTAAAGTTAACTTAATAATATCAGGCTCGATGAAGCCAGGTTTGTTAAAGGTTTTGATTGAATTTTGATGAGTTAGTAGTTAATCAGACTCTCGTAAAATAAAAATGTTGAATATCTATATATTTCCTTTAAGTGTAGATTAACACTTTAATAAAAATAAAAAATAGTTCAGACATCTTTCAGATTTTTCTAAATATTACTTTATCCTATGTATAATATAATATTAAAGTGAAAATACTTATGTTTGTCTAATTTTCGACAAAATTTTAGCAAGGAGATAGCATCGTTAAGAATAATACCTATTAGTAAGGGTACTTCCTTGTAAAAGAAAATTAAATACCCCCCACAAGATTTTTATAATTTAATAAAGTCTAAATCTAGTTTAAATCTATATGGAAGTAAGTATGGATCATATAAGTTAGGTAGACATTCGTACATTCAAACGATAGATATAATAAATTCGTTTTCAATTTCAAATCTCTAGCATATTTCTGTACAAAAGTTTCCTCCGTACTACACAAAACTGTTTATATTCACACAGACACAATTTCTATCTCAGTAGTTTGTTGGTACAGTGAAGTTTAATCCGCTTATAAGGAAGCACCAATATAAAAGATTTAGAAATATTAAAAAGTTTAAGGACGTACGTTGCGAACGTAATACTGCAGTCCCCTCGCTCTCTGTGCCGCCGCTGCAGATACTGGAGTTTACTATTAACATAAATACCAGATCCTAGTAGTTGTACTTTACAATAGTATAACTCGTATAAGCTTTTATACGCAGAGTATGGATTTTATAAAATACTGAAAATTAATGGGGCGACCTTGTAATTAGGGTTGCCAGATTTTTTTTCACCCTATAAGGGACAAATGGTTAAATGGGCAAAAAATACGGGATTTCAGTTTTTTATCCGGGACAAATAAAAAAGAAATATTTAGTGTAATTTTTTTTTTGCAGTTAGTTTTAACATATTTTTATTCGTTTTAACATATCTGTAAAAATCAATGCAATTATAATCGTAATTAAAAACGGTCATCAACTCGCTATTTTGCGAACGTTACGTGTGTGAATACTTGTATCGATTTCATAATGGAAAATGAAGTACGGTTCAAATACGGGACAGAGTCAGTCCCGCCGGGACATTTTAAACTATGCCTAAAATACGGGAGGTCCCGGGAAATACGGGACGTCTGGCAACGCTACTTGTAATATTGGCAGACGTCTCACTTGGTTGGTCTTTAACATCAGACGAGTTACGATCCTGAACAACAGAGAACGATAGACTACCCTCCCTATCTTGTAGGGTTACACAGTTACACACATCGATAGATCAGCGTGTCGATCCTCTAAAAATGATTGCATCAGTATGAGGATTGCAATGGACCAGACTAAAGTGTTTGGTGCAGCCGCAATCCGTCACACTCATAACTAAACCTGATACGAAAGGATAACTGTTGTTAATTAACAGACCGGATGAGACTAAACGTTGTAACTATGTTAATAGGATAAAAGATTTTACTTTACTTAGAGTGAATGTGATAATTTAGATGCTAAATAATAATCGTCTTCGATGAAATTCTTAGTAAAATATAGCGGCATAAAATTCTTGATTAGACCCTTAAAAGTGATCCTTGACTCTAGCCTTATCCTGGATGCGATCTCTTTTCCCTATTTTATAATATAAAAATATTTTTGCCTTTGCCTTTACTAATACGAGTATAATCATCGTTGAACATAATAATAATATAATGTCTTCTGCCTTCGTTAATACTTTTGGTGTTAACCTAATTAGTTTCAGATGATCTCATTACAAAATCAGTCTAATGTTCACGATATTCGCGTCGATTGGCATAATATTATAATAGCCAAAACTTTTCAGCAATACGCGACATAAACGTTCTTCAATCTAATGCATGATACATATCTAGTCTATCTAGTACTAGACGATGCCCGCACTTCGTCCGCGTGGATTAAGGTTTTTTCAATTTCGGCGGGAACTTTTTAATTTTCCGGGATAAAATGTAACCTATGAGCTAATCCTGGGTATGAGCTATCTTCATTCCAAATTTCAGCCGTTCATTTCAGATCTACATCCGTACGCGGCCCCTTCGATCGGGAAATACCGCTAGGATTGAAATCGTGAGTGGCCTGAATTATTGGAGTCCATCCATTTGACATAAGTCCGTCGGAGTCACGCCAAATGGACTGATCGTGAACGTAGAGCTTTAGATGCGTCTCGCCCACAAGATTTAGGATGTCCTCAGACCATCAAGTTAGTCATCTGTATTCCGAAATGAACTCATTTCTCCGTTTTATTTTGGTAACTACTAGTTCTTTAATTTTACTAGCTCGTTATTAGGACGAGGGTAGACGCTATGCTTTTAGCAGCGGCGATCGGTTTTTTTGCATTCAGACTCGGCATCGAGCTTCCGCAAAGCAACTAGAAGTCGTAAAAACGGCGAAATATCTGTCCTGGTCCTTACCTTTTTGAAAATGCTTTCACGAAACCTCAAAATAGTTAACTAGGCCGAGCTTTCGTATGCTAGAATCGGGTCTATACGCGATGTAGAGACCTGACTTTGCATCGACCTACCAACTTGCAAGCCAATTCTGCCTGATACTTTAATTAAGTTTGTTTCCTAGCCTCTAATATTGCGCTATCGCGGTTTACTCTGCCATCATTAGCTTGATGATCGGGTTGCAATTAAGATTTAAGCCTAGATCTAATAAACCTAGTGTTCTGATTAATTTCGTAACCAGTGGTAGATTCATGATGTGTCATAAGAGCTACAAGTTGGCCTAATTTTGAATTTTTTCCATATAACATAGCTTTTTCTGACAAGAAAATATTGACCACATACTGCACAGCTTAAGTAAGCACAAGGGTCTAGTCAAGTTTGATTGCACATAATGATACACGATGATGACATAGTTGGCTAGTCTTTGTTGCATATTATAATGTCCTCCTGACAAAAAGGAATATTTATTTGAAACTAGGGGGTAATCTATCCGGGGTATAATCTATCAAATCCTTACGAATCCTTATCTTTACTAATTCCTTACTAAACATATTATAAATACGAAAGTGTGTTTGTTTGTTGGTTTATCCTTCAATCACGCCGCAACAGAGCTACGGATCGACGAGATTTTTTGCACAGGTATAGTTGAGGACCTGGAGAGTGACATAGGCTACTTTAGCTCGGAAATCAAATAGTTCGTACGGGATTTTTAAAAACTAGATCGAAGCGGATGAAGTTGCGGGCATTAACAAGTAAATAATAAAATAAAAAGAGCAACCATCTAGTTTAATCCTGTTTTTAAGCTATTGCATAGCTTCTATCGCGGGCCAGCGTGGAGACCGAATCCAGAAATTCCGTAACGAAAATAACCTGACACGGGACTCCTCTACGGTGAGCCGCTAGATGGCGTTGATAAAAAATGCTATGCAATAGCTTTACCGCGGCAGTCCCCGAGTGCCACACGTCTTTTTTTTTTTTTGGTAGGAAGTCCTTTATTCGGAATTGTGGTAGATTCATTTGACTTATTATTACTACAAAAAGCATTTTAAAACATTTATTAATTATTTTAATTTATACTTAAGTAATACTACATTTATACTTTAAAAACAATATTTCAGTGATAAAGATTACTCAAATAATGTTCTTTGAAAATGTGGAGATCACAGAAAGTTTGATATGAATATTGCTGTTTGAAAAAGGTTGAGCTATCCGAGCTTTCCGAGTTTTATAACTCTTCTAAACTTTTTAAAGATCTCGTTTCCAGTGTTAGTAATATTCTATTTAGTAGTCTCTCAATACTCTTTTGAGAACATTCAAGCACAAAGCTGCTTAATGCACTATCTACCGAAGGCCCAAGGGTAATTTTTTCCAGAGAAAGTAAATTTCCTACGGACAAACTTACGAAGACAAACTCCTGCTAAAAGCTAAAATTATTAATATAGCTTGAGCTGTGTTAAAATCTACAACAATTTTACACTACCCCCTCAAAACTATATATCATTAATAATTAAATTTACAAGTCAACGGCATTAAATTAAGTTTTATAGAGGTCTCAAGGGGAATGAGGTCTTTACGAGCTTGTACTCGCTTTCTTCCCATGGCGCCATCTATATATCAAGCAGTTATAGAATACTAGTGTTGCCGGAAAACTGGTTGTGTTATCGATACCAATACCATCAGTGGCATAACTAGCACGTGTAGATATACCGAGTATATTCTTCCTCTTTTTTATCAACCGATAGAATTCCACTGCTGGACAAAGGTCTCTTGCATGGACTTCCACAGGCCTCGGTCTTGTGCCGCCACTGGCTCGCTGAGAGTATATTGATTGTTTTATTTAACCAATAGTTTAAAGTATTGATATAAATAACTGTGTTTAGCTGAGTGGAGCTTTCTAAATTTCTGTTTTAAAAATCACTTGCATGGTATTATTATTATATTATAACTAGACATCCAAATTTATAACCATTAATTGCATGTGAAATTTACCAAATTTTTTATTGTATTTTTAATTTATTGTATTTTTTAATTTATTGATGATTTTATATGATTAATGATAATTATTGGATATAACTTGCAACGCCCTGACGGGGCTTCACGTAATCTTGCTCACAATTAAACATGTAGTATTAGACATGTAAGTAGATTCATGAATGCAAAATAAATAAATGAATGAAATGAATGAATGAATAGTTTATCATTAGAACCCAAATACGTGTGTTTGTAGAGTAATGCGATATAAGAAATAATTGAACGAGCGAAGCGAGTTCTCTGAGTCAACTAGGGCGCTTGCCTACTAGACAGAGAAGTGTGTCCGTCTAAATGTCTGTCAGAGCCCTATAACTTCTGAATTACTGAATATTAGAACGTGAAACTTGGTTGAAAATTCAGTTATAACCTGTACTTGAACAACAAATACTAAAATTAGATAAATGTTATAATGAAACGAAATTATTTAATTTTAATGCGCCATCTATTAGCATTATTGTGAAGCTAATAGCTTCACTATAATGCTAATAGATGGCGCTGTGTCAGTAAAACAGTTTTATGTCAACTATTATTTTTTTTATTGTGTCTAATGTTAAAAGTTAATTATTACAATATATAATTAAAACTTTTGGGAATTATGGGATATCGCGAGGTCTCAGTTCGGGGCGAACCACTAGTTTAGAACTGGTTTATCGATACTTTCTACCAGTCAAATGACTTTATGAGTAAATTAAGATTAATTCTATCGATATATCGATAGTCAATTTTTCTGCAGCACTAGTATTTACAACTAAAGGCGGTTGGATGAGCGAGCGTGGGCGAAGACGTTCTCTTGCGCAATTACTATAAAGCCCGTTGAAACTGCTATCCTATTATTATTGCTGATGATGGACATTATGCCGTATTATAATAATATATCTACTACTAGCTATTACTCGCGACTTTGTCCGCATGGAGTTATGCTTATAAAAATCCTGCTGGTACCATTTTCCAGGACAAAAAGGAGCTATGTAACTATTCAAGTTTTCAACTATTTCCATGCAGAATATCACGTGGATCTATTGCTCCGTTGTCGCGTGATTGAAGGACAAACTGACAAATAAACACACACTTTCGCATTTATACAGTGTGCGAATAAATTCCGTGAGTCCTATGTAATAAAGGCGTTCTTAAATACTGGCTGAAAATTTGTAATAAGTTTAAATTTACTAAAAAAAAGACGTGTGGCACTCGGGGACTGCCGCGGTAAAGCTATTGCATAGCATTTTTTATCAACGCCATCTAGCGGTGAGAGTCCCGTGTCAGGTTATTTTCGTTACGGAATTTCTGGATTCGGTCTCCACGCTCAAGGCCCGCGATAGAAGCTATGCAATAGCTTAATAAGTAAGTATAGAAAGTATGCTCCATTTTACTTATCCTCCTGTGACTACCCTATCAAAATAGGTATTGTACGGTCTTTAGAAGCTTTGCTTCCATGCAGTTGTTTATGCATGTAGTATGTTGCAGCAATATCCATGCAGTTAAATACACTGTAGTGTTGCACTTAATTTCGTACAACATTTAATTTCAATATTACACGATTATATTGAATAACAATGAATCCATGGTTTTATGGGTTTTATTTAGACCGCAGCAGGCCGAAGCGCGCTCCATTTACGCTTCTGCTATGAAATTTAAAATTACAGGATACAAAAGCTTTTGGTCACGCTTGCATTGTTAATGTCTTTTGAAAGTTTTTAACTCAATAACAGGACTACGCCCGATCGGGATTTACATTGTGTTGCGTGACTTTTTTAATACGAAGAGATCATATCGGAATCATACAATATACTCGTACATGTATACCCACATCCAATTGGAATGCGAAATCACTCGACAGTTTTTATTTACCAACACGTAGTAGTAAAAATGGTAGCGTATATTTATCGAACTTAAATACGAATACATAATATAATTGACTTTAGTAGGTATTTTGGATTTCCAGGAATTTCAGCGGTTTATATGATGTCTCACTCAGCTCAGACTGAGTTAAAACGAAACAGATTTATGTCGAAACATATTTGTCTCTCGTTTTCACCTCTATCTTAAGTCTGAGCTGAATCTCTGATTCAGGTCACGCTCACGCTCACGCTCTATAGATCTCAGCATTATTTGTGTTGTAGGTATATTATGTTACTCGTATTGAAGTGTTAAAATATATATTTTTAATTAGGGTTGTGACCGTTTCTCTTTTGGTTTAATTAATTGCATAAAGGTAGGGATTTCTTGGGATGATATTATAGTAGTTTTCCAAAGCATATGCCTACCTGCCGGATTTAAATTTTTTTGGTTTAACGATAACAACCGCGAATGACGGCTTAACGTACTCTGCGAGGCACGGAGATAAACAAAAAACTTAATTATTAATTCGGTCAAAATTGCTCAATCAGCACAATTTTCATTTTAAACACCTAAGATAGTTGCGGAAAAAATTGCATTACAGTGCTGCAAATTCAATATAGTACCTACCTATGTTCTCTGTAATGCTCTGAATCTGAAAAAAAAAATCTGTTAAGAAATACGCCACATAAATTTTCAAAGTTCACTCACTTATTTCACATTTGTGCATTTAGATCTTTTTCTTTACGGGATTTTCTTTGAAAAATGTTGCATACGCGGTTGCTAGCCTTTGAAGAGGATAGAACTCGATTTTTCCCGTGTGACATGTCGTATACATAACCTATGTACTCGAGCGTACGTTTGATGCTACGCACTCAAAAGCACCTCACTATCCTTAGCACGAGTTGACACATTTCATCAACGTTGATAGTTTTCGAATTTAGCCTTTGAAGAGGATAGGACTCATTTTTCCCGCTTGACCAGTCATATACATACCTATGTATATTTTTGATGCTACGCGCTCAAAAGTATTTCACTAACGACGAATTGGCACATAACGTCAACGTTGATATTTTTCGAATTTAGAAACAAAATCGTTGCAAATAATAGTATGCTGTATTAGCCCTTAAGTGTGTGTTGTCGGAAAAATTGTAATGTAATGTCTTAGAAAATAAGTCAACACTTCATATACTATGAACAACATGGGTTTTCTATTAGAAGTATCCAAATGACCTTGTATTATGCACGTTAAGTACTACTAGATTTTTATTTTGCGAAACTTCAGCTTGGGGTGCTGACTGTAGACATAAAATGAGTGAACTTGAGGTTTAAAACAAGATCGTTTGGATACTCAAATCTATCATTGTTGTCGAGATATACATACTGGTACTAACCCTACTACACGAGAGCTTTCTTTTACGGCGGAAATCCCTACTTTGAAAATATTTTTCTAGCGAAGTGTAATAGTAACATAAGATTTGTTACTGAGGTATAACGTCACACAAGATAAATCAAGTTTATGTGACATCGTCTGCCGCAAGAGAATTTATGTGGTTGTGCAAGCACTCCTCTACATCTGTTAAGAAATACACTAGGCAGTAAATAAAATTAAAAGCATAGCCGTGATAAGTTCCTTTGTCACGATTCCTCAGTGTTGCCAGAGTGGCAACAGTTACCCCAAAAAAAGCGGAATAAGGCTATTAAATCGAAAGCAATAAAAGTGAACTAATATTCTAATCTCTGTGGCTCTTGTTACACTATGCTGTCGCAAAACTCTAGAAATTCTTTCAGTTATTGTGTGTCTTTTAATTGTTGTGTCTGTATGTTCATGGCTGGAGGAATTCAGAGCTTCCTTGTAGGAACTTTCACATGCCTTGGGTGTTGGACTCATCCGATGTTGTATGTCCAACCAGTGCTGAAAATACTGGGATTTCTGGTATGATGATGATCAGTGGCGTGCACAGAGGGTAGGCATAATGCGGAAAAATGATATAAAATGGAGAAAATCGCCAGTACAAGTTATAAAAACTTAAGGTAGGCTTTTTATAATTTGTACAATGCCTACCCTTAAGTTTTTTAAATTCGCACCGAAGATTTTTTCCATTTTGTATCATCTGCCTACCCTGTAGTACATCCTGTGCACGCCACTGATGATGATGATATCCCCATGACTATCGGTTCTTCAAACTATCTTTTCTTCGGTCTTTGCCATTTTAGATTCGGAATTCGTTAAGTCGGTTTTCTCTCTGGTTTCTCTAAGTTTCCGCTCATTACTTTGATCACGCAGATAAAAACTAAGCGTATTTCTAGCGTGAAAGTATTTTGCATTTTACCTGCAAGCGTGCTCTACCAAAAGATCGCACGTATAATAATTTTCCGTCTCGAGTGCTGCGGGTGCCTGTCAAGATATATGAGATGCAGGTATTACGTAAAAGGGCAGTAAAATCAGAATCACGGAGATATCGGGATATAACTTAGTTACCAGATATTATGACTTAATTCGTTTATTGCAACGTAATGCTTCCGTCGTTAATGATTTAAGCACGGCCCGTTTATTGAATGGCCTTAACAACTTAATGTTCCTATCCCGAGTCCCTCTCATTGTTCTCACGCCGACGCATTCGTGACTTGATTTGAATAAAAATAATGCGAAGAAGTGCAAGTATTGTCACTTGAGGGTTCTGTACCATTATACCTTAATCGTTTTGCATTAATTCTAGTCTGTTTAATAGTTAAATACTAAAGTTGAAGTGTTGTCCGTAACTTTGGCTCAGTAGGAAGCAATTTTGAGGGCGTTATGTTTCTTGCAGGTAGTTGCAGTGTTTATATAAGGATAAGGATAGAACCCTAAAAACCCCTCCAATTTAAACACAAAGACCAATAATTAGGTCCGATAATAAGAAAGCTACGTTTAAACGTACCGGTTGACTTGCTATGTAAATGGTTATGATAATTTATTGAAATTCAACATAAATGGAGTAGAATATGTGGAGTCATGCTTTTCGTTAGCATTCAACCGCGGTGGTACGCTAGCTGTGAAACCGGTGTACCTACCCGTCTACCTGGCGTACCATGATGTAGCAGATAATAATATTATGTTCAGGTATTATCTATATATATCTGTTATTATGATCGCGATTAAGAATATATTTTAAATATGGATCATTTTCCCCGTTTTTGCAACATTTTTCACGGATGCTTCGCTCCAATTGGTTGCAGCGTGATGTTATATAGCCTAAAGCCTTCCTTGATAAATGGACTATCCAACACAAAAATAATTTTTCAATTCGAACCAGTAGTTTCTGAGATTAGCGCGTTCAAACAAACAAACTCTTCAGCACCAAGCTACTTTTCAATTAATATAATTTTCAATTAATTATATAATATCTAGAAACGTTAACGATCTATCTTGGTCATTCTTTCCTAGAATCTTCTAAAATTTTGAACCTTTATTCAAAACATTTTTATTGTACGTTACAAGAATTTAATCTTATCACTAAAATCGAATCAAATAACATTTAAAAAGTTTGAAATGAATTAACTAGTTAATTTAATTAGTTAGATGCCTGTCGAGAGTATTTGTTATTAATTAAAACTATAGACACAGGCGCCTTTGAAATTCGTAATTAGAGTTTGGAAACCATCATAAAAATTAAATAATAATCGGTAGAGATTTTAATGTATTTTGTAAAATTTTATTAAAAGTTATGGAATGTTTACAAAATGTAATATCATTACACATTAGAGACGACGGAATTAATAACATCACGTCACCGCTTGCTCATTAAAAGTAATGAAATGGGTTTGAAGTTTAGCTTTGAAAATAACATCGAAGTTGTGATTAAAATTGTTACATATTAAAACTTGATGCTTGAGTATTGCAACATTTGTTATACACGACACGCATAACTGTGTAAACATGACTGTGTTCGTAAATTTAAACTTATAAAGTTTGTAAGGTTTATTTTACTTCTCATTTTCATGGTAGTAGTAGTAAGCTTTAAAATGGAAATCTTTATTTAATTAAAACGATTGGTTTTAATAAAAGTGCGAGCCATCATCTAGTTTTAATTAAAAATGAGCTAATATCGCAAACCAAAATAAATAGTACCTACGGGTATAACCAGAGATAGACCGTATTGTCTAAAATACTGTATTTACTAAAATACAGCCATAGACAATACGGTGTCTTATACGCCTTTCCTTTTTTTATACTTCCCTATTACAAAAATTCTTTGTTGAAAACTGTGCAAAGTCCACGTTCTAAATATTTTCATATTTGTTTGGTTTTGTTCGTACGAGTACTAGGTTCAAATTACAGCAGTAGCAAAGAAAGCCAATAGCCCACTTTCACGCGGGCGGTTTTATTGAAAAGCACCATACGCGTCCGTGTTTAGTTTTCTTTTATTCTTACTCTACAATAACTGGGCTGGCTTTTTATGGCTGTTTATAGATTGTTTATTTTTTTATTTTTAAGAAAAACACGCTGAAATTGTGTATGCTGTAAACAGCCTAGTTTTCTTTTTGAAAGAGGAAGGAATGCGAAACGATCTCAGTTTTTTTTTTAGTTTTTTTTTTTGTAATCTGAAATAGGCTTGCGCTTGACGACAGTCAATACTGGATAGCACTGATTAGGTCTAGATTGGAGCGCGTTTGCCCAGAAGATGTCTATTCACTCTTGACTTGAAGGTACTCAAATTATAGGTGGCAGAAAACACGGATGCTGGAAGAGTGTTCTACACCTTAGCGGTTCTTATCAGAAACGTTGAATTTAACTTTTTGCGAACGTAACTACAATCAACATGACAATAGTTGTATAGCATTTTCAACTGAATTCGCATGAAGTTAGATTTGTTTAATTCTCACGGGAACAACTCGTTTTCCCGGGACAAAAAGTATCCCCTGTCTTTGACTATATTCATGCAAGAAATCAAGTTTATCCGTTGCCCCATCCTGCAGTCCTCGCACTTGCACTTTTCGTAAGTCACGCAGCATTGCTGCGTGATTGAAAGACAAACCCAAAAACAAACACGCTTTCGCATTTAAAAATGTCCGTATGATTTAAATGCAGGTATGCAACACTGTTATATTTTGAAGACACTTCATAATTTTCGTATGTCTGACAAAATTATAAATCAGAGCTCGTGGCCGGGCCTTGTCCCGCTCCCACTCTAGTGAAACCGTTATGCACTATATCAGCGCAGTACGCCCACTATGACTTTCTTGGGAAGCACCCACAAACGAACGGCTCAAAATTATCTAGTCACGCTACATCGGCATTTGGCTCGTGCGAAAGAATGTGCAGAGCAGAAGGCGAATGGTGTCGATTGTATTTCAATTACTAGTTGATGCTCACGGCTTCGCTCGCGTGGAATTAGTTTTTAAAATGCCGCCCGAACTCTTTGAATTTCCGGGAAAAATGAAGCCTATGTCACTCTTCCAGTCCTCAATTATAACCATGCAAAAATCACGTTGATCCGTTGCTTTGTTGCGGCGTGATTGAAAAACAAACCAACAAACAAACACACTTTCGCATTTATATAAGAAAGTAAGGACTAGTAAGGATAAGGATTATGTTGAAGCAATATGGGAAGTCATTCAACCTCAGTTTTGACTTTTGATCCATTAATTGGTGATATCGTTCTCTTAATATGCGATGCTATGCTATGATTTATGCTACCACGATTTAAGCCTCAATATAGCTTAACGAGAGGAGCAAACTGAAATCCGAAAGATATGCGGTTCAACCGTTTGATTAATTGTCTTTTACACTCCTAACTTAAGCTAATTAACATATAATAATGTGGTATATTAGATACATAAATACTTTTTAAGTTACATTCTCAGACACGCTCGGCTCAAAATTGAATAATCGCGTTACAACTGACAGTTTTTAATTGACTTTTATAATTTTTTTAAATGATTTTTAACATTGATTTTGGTTATCGTTTGTAATTAATTTATTAAAAATTAAGGGTAAAAAAAAAGAAATACTTACCTATTTATATTTAGACTTATTTTTTGACATTTAAAAATAGTTTATCCGGAAAAAATCATCGCATAGGTCAAATTCTTCGTTTCACATTATAATCGTGCTTTTAAACGTACGACTTCAGTTCGCCGTAAACCACTACCCACTATATTAAACCAGTTCTGATAAGGTACTAGAAATATAGCAAAGTACTAGAATCTATATTGTCACTACTTGCTTGGAAATCATCACCCACACGGATTCGTATCGCAAGGGGTTAATGCACGAAATAAAAGTATGACTATTGTTATTAAAAATGATGATTCATAGGTGTCAGTGGGTATGTTTACTCAGAAAACAAGTAGACTAGGAGACGACTGTACAATCTCTTGGAAGCCAAGGTCTTAAAAGTACCTATCATTGTAATATGTATTTTCTTTCGTGTACGTATTTTAAAGTTTTTGTTGAGATGTAAAATTCAAATAAATGCATAATACGAGTATGAGAATAAGGAACCTATTCCCATTATTGAAATGATAGGATATATAATATTAAGTATACACCTAGATACGAAACTATAAATAAAGAATAGTAGCTGATACATAAAAATATTTAAAAAAAAATCATTTTTAACCGACTTCCAAAAAGGAGGTTATCAATTCGGCCGGTATCTTTTTTTTTTTTTTAAGATGTCAAATACAATTAAAAGTCTTAAGGTCGTCTCCAGGACTATAGGCCACAGTATTGTAAGGTTAGTATAAGATTTAATTCGATTGATCGTATTCGAGTTCGATGACATTAGCGTCAAACTAAAATAAACCGTAACACCATTGAGTTCGAGCTCAATTTCGTGCATGAATTCTTATACGTTTACGTCTACGCTTCAAATTAAAAACGGTTGTACTCAATTTGTGACTTTAAATCAATACATTTCAGTGGGGTTAGGAAAAGATTTAATTCGATTGATCGTATTCGTTTTTGAGGACATTAGCGCTAAAGTAATATGAACCTTAAATGTATTGACTTAAAGTTACAAATTCATTACAACCGATTTCAATTTGGAGCGTACATTTACGTAGATGTATGTGAATGCGTGTGCGAAATTGAGCTCTAATTCAATTTTTTTATGGTTTATTTTACTTTGACGCTAATGTCATCGAATATGAATACGATCGTATTGGTATTCGATCGATCGTATTCGTATTAAATCTTATACTAGGTACTCCTACTGTATAGCAAGCACTCTCTAGCGACAACTCGGCTGACAGTAAGATCTATCTGTTTGGATTACGTGCCTTATGCCCGTGTTCTCCTTACGACTTATTTATTTTTGTTATCTCGAAATCCTTAAGGTCGTAGAGTCACCATTGTTTTTTTAGCATCTCCTGCTTCAAACGCTTAAATTCCGGACGTGACAATGAACTTTGTTTAAAAAAAAAACAGCCAAGTCGCGCACTGAGGGTTTCGTAGCTTGTGAGGATTATATTAATTACTAGATGATCAGCTTAGTGGCGAAATTTTGTAAAATATTACTGGAGACGTCACAGAAACTTTTTTATGAAAATACGCTTTGAAAAGCTGTAACTTTTTATTGAGCTAAACTAAAAACCGGAGCTTTTACAGCATTAATGGACCATTGACATTTTGTATTCAGTTCTAGCTGATGCCCGCGACATTCATTTTAATTTTTGTAGATAAGTACCTACTTATTTTCTTTGGAGCAAATGCAAATCAGGTTGAAAATTGAAATATTATTTATATATTTTTTTAAAGAATATTAATTAGCCATAGTGAAAATTGTAAAATTTTCCCATCCCTTTCCACTAAGCGTAAAGTTTGTGCTAGGAGTGGGTACGACAATAGAACCCCAGAAAGTGGGTAGACTTAGAAGCGCAAAGAACATATGTACATATTTTTATTTTTTGATGTGAATAAAGAATAAAGAAAAGAATAGTGCAACCACAGTACCATTACCTACCTCTTTGGTGAGTGTAACCGATGGGGTTTGAACCGTTTCCCTTTCGGTTTTCAGGCCGCAGCTTTAACCGTTACGCTATTAAGGCTTCGAATTTGGTATCGTATTACCTACGAATAAATAACGCATTACCTTTATTATGCGGATTATTAATAGATTAAATTAAAAACTCCTTTGTTCCCTTAGCCTTGTCTATCTCTAATAGAATTAAGCTCTGCGATGGCGCTAGCTTTGTGAAAATTTTACGCTTCTTGAGCGTAATTAAAACTTTTCTGAACGTTGATATTATTTTTTTATAGAACATGAACTGTTAAATTTTGTAATGAATGAATCGACCCTACAGCTAACGGTCTACCGTTCGGCCATCTATTGGATCTAATTTTTTTAATACACTATACTGCCGTCCACAAGCTATAATGCCGTTGACTACCAAGACCATATTTCCTAATATAAATCCAAAAACATTCAAATTGGGGTTTATATTAGGAAATATGGTTTTGGTAGTTAACGACGTTATAGCTTGTGGACGGCAGTATAGAGACATAGTTCGAAGAATTGACGGTCGTTAGGATCCCAAGGTGCTTGGGTGGCGAGTGCCGGCCCTGCACGGGAAACGCAGTGTGGGCAAATCCCATATTAGATAGGTCCGATGACATCAGAGAAAAAGCAGGGACTCATTTGATCCAGGCGGCACAAAACCGTCCTGTGGAAGCTCATGCAAGAGACCTTTGTCACAAAGACACACATTATGCACGATCAAATCTGATGGAAAATGATGATACTGTGAAGAAGGAACGCGTTTGTTTGGAAGATGGCAAGTCAGTTTCGTTTTAAAGGTTTTATAGATTAAGTATCAGGTAATACATATCTCGTAATAATTATAACGCACTGCTACACTGACGATCAAACACATTTATAAATAGGGGTCAACGATCAAACAATAAACAAGAGATCCTATAGATTTAGGGACAACAGAATGCAGAACTTTGGCCTTATAAATCTAGACCGCCGACTGTAATATCAACGCCTTATGCATAAACCCGCACCTTTACGATAAACCACTTCGCAGTCAGTCAAAGATAAAAACTATTTAATCCTCGCATTAAAGGTGAATAAAGTTTTTGCATATCATAATGAAATAACGTTTTTTTGCTATCACATGCCGACATTTTAATGTATTAAATTCTCTTTTGTTCCCTCGATGCCAGCAAGCTTTGTGTAATGGAATTAAGCTCTATGACAGCGCTTTGAGCTTTGTCCAAATTTAACGCTTCTTGAGCATTGTTAAAGCGTTTCTGAACAACGATATTTGTATAGACTGATTTAATTACACACTGACACTATTATAATTATTAATTTATTAATTTGTTCACATTGACTGCTGTCTGATGTATAGTGGCTATCTTCTTCTGTTGTGGATTCAGGTCCAGACTTCAAAGCCAAAAAAAATAAATAGGTTTTTCTTGCTTTAAGTAGCATCTCAAAGTTGAGACGTTCGCGGTAGTAGGTATAAAGCTGTCGGTTCTGCCCTTGATTTTTTTTTGCAGACGATGCAGTCTAAGATGGTAGCGGGCTAACTTGGAAGAGATATAGCAGTATAAATTCGACCAATACCCCTAATCGGTTTTTACACGCCATCGTGCCGGAACGCTAAATCGCTTGGCGGCAAGTCTTTGACCAGACCAGAGATAATTCAGAATTTATAAATTTCCAAATTACATCCGCCGGGAATCGAACCCGAGACCTCCCGGTTATAAGACCACAGCGCTGACCACTGCGACAGGGAGTCGCAGTGGTCAGCGCTGTGGTCGTCAAAAATTTGACGCGATTATCTTTAAACCCTATATAGGCATAACAGAATAATTATTTTATTTTACAAATTCTAAAAGCATACCTATTGCGCCATCTTGAAATGTGTTCATATTGACTTTCTCCTTAAAAATAGCTTCGCAATCGTGGGAGTGAACTTATTTTTCACGGACAATTTAATTATGATGCTTGACAGTTGCATATCTGGTACAATATATTTTCGATCGAAGGTCTGTATGCAAAACTAGTTTGTAGCAAATATAATTAACCGTGCAAGAGTTCCTTCTTTGGAATCAAATATTTGTGTGAGATGTATGTAAATATTTTTCTGAGCGGCATTTACTGATGTTGCGAGATGGCAATAACGCCGACAGACGTAATGAGGAAGGTGGGTTGTAAAACCTCGCCGCGTTTGCGGTGCACATACAATTAAATAGCGTATGCGTTTCATGCGGGTATGTGGGAGGGAATAAGGTTCAATTTCGCTTAACGCTGTGTTTGATGGATAGAGCTGTAAGGTTGTCGGAGTGCCGAGGCGCCGCGGGGCCCACTATAACGAGTCCTCGCGTTGACGGGGCGCCGGCGATCGCGACAAACAGCTTTAGAGTGTGCCACTTTTAAAAATCACCTCTTAAATTTCAAATTAAACCATCTCCTACACTTAACGAGCAACGCTGGTATGTAACTTTATTATTACGTTTAACATGCTGCTCTTCGTACGGACACGAACTACGGACAATTTCGTCGATAGGGTCGTGGCAGTAAGGTCGTGGGCTTATTAAAACTGCCTTAAGTACCCCTTTTGCCTGTGTTTGTTTGTTAGTGTGCTCTACAATTTCGAAGCAACGTAGCTATAGACTGAGGTCATTTTACTGCATCATACACGATAGCCAAATAATTCTCGCAGAATTTTTAAAACCCATCTCGCTGTGGACGAAGTTGCGGGTAAAAGCTAGTTTTTATCATTATGGAAAAAAGTCTGTTTGACGTTATTGGTGCAGCGGTTATTCGTGACAAGGTAACAGACAGAAAGACAGACAGAGTTACTTTCGCATTTATAATATTAGTATGGATAATGATAGTAGTTTTAATATTTAAAATTTTGTTGATAGCATTTTTAAACGAATGAGTTTCACTCGTTGTAATATTTTATTCATCAATTCATGCATTCATAAAAAGATAATTAAAGGACTCACTTGAATACATTATTTGGCCACACACAACTTTTATTAACGTATACGTTTTAGTAACGTATACGTTTTATTATCGTATATTACGCTTATACATATGTGGTGGTTAGAGTAAGCGAATAAAACATTATCATAATCATTATCATCATCGTCGTCGTCGTCATCATCATCATCACCAATGCATCGAAAGTTCACTATTGGGCGTGCCCAGAGGAGACCCGTGGGTCTCCCTGGGCACGCCCAATAGTGGACTGGCGATGTGGTAGTGGAGATCCGTGGGTCTCCTCTCAGGATGAGAAAAGTTTAGGTCATAGTCCACCACGCTGGCAAAGTGTGGATTAGGAGACTTGACCCAATTCTGACTAGATTATGGAGAATTCTTTGCGAATTTTCTCATGATATTTTCCTGCAACCTTAGAGCAAGTTATATTTAATTTCTTGAAATGCAAATTAAATTAATTTAAAAATTAATTCCGAAAAGTTAGTGCCAGGGCTTCAAACTCCGTTAAGGAGGCCTGAGTCTTAACTATTACGCTATCAAAAGTTTATAAATAAAACAATGGGTTAAATGTAATAGTAATGGGTTTTGATTTCTATAATTATTTAAATGAGGCCGTTTATATTTATCTCTATTTTCAGTCGTGACCTATTGTCTAAATTTTGATTGACTTTGAATTTATTCAGCCGTGAGATTCAGTTTGTCTGAAGTTTAGCCGGCTAACATTTAGTTCGACATTGATACCGACAGAACCATAACTTTAATAGGTAACTTAATAGGTACCTTAATATAAAATTCCACTTTCTGAAGTGGTCCTAATTCAAATAAGTATTATTAATAAAAAATATGATATAAAGTATAAAGATACTAGCTTTTGCCCGCGACTTCGAGTTAGCGACTTAGGTTACTGATTTTCCGGGTAAAAGGTCACTTTCCTTGTCATCAAAAACCCAAATACAAAACCCATAAATACAAAATGTATGAGAAAATGAAATTTTTAATTTTTTTTTTCGTGAATTTTTCCGATACTTTATCAGTTATTCTGCTATTCAGGACAGAGACAAATACGACAAATCAAAAACCATGAAAATCGGTCCAGCCGTATTATAATGTTCGAACAAACCCGACTTTGCTTTATATTAAGACTAGAGATCTGTTTGATCTTTGAAGTGAAAACTTTAGGCGCGTGAAAATTTTTGGCAGGGGAAAATCCTTCTTTGAAGTCGGTTAGTAAAATATTATATAGGTATCGTTTTTTAGTGCTTCAAGACAAGGCGCAAGGGAATTCCCAGAGCTACCCGTCTTGTCATAATATCTTGCATCACCAAAGCTGTGCTTCTTTATGGCCATATTCGTACGTACATTTTATATGAAGCTCAGCCTCCTGATTCTGTAACTCAGTGCCTATCAACGACGATAGGCATTTTTTATCCATTGAAGGTTTGAAGAGAAATGTTATTTACTATTTCATAGTAAACCTTCAATGGGTAAAAAATATATGTCAGTGGCTTTCATTTTTTGATAGGCACTGAGTTACAGAATCAACCCCCAGAACTCTCAAATGTCCTCCATCGGCACTGAGGAAAACTCGGTCACCCAGATGTTTATTTCTAAACGTATTTCAAATTTTCGTTGTTTACCACGGTACAATACATGTTTATTTTTCATAATAACTGAGTTGTGGTAACATCAAGGAGGAGAGATTAGGCGGGGAAAATAATTAGTAAATAAATATTATGTTTCATTTTTATGAAAGTAACTAGATTACGGATGCTTCCTGATATAGATTTTATCACAAAAGATCATACATACATAACATATTATACCTACCTACTTAATATCACATTACATGAGAAGTAATCATTGATAGATCTAATTTTCTTCTATCTATACAAATAAATAAAATTGAAGTGTCTGTTTGTAATATCAAAAGAACAGCTTTTTACTAACTGCATACGAAAATAAATACTCGTACGGTACTTATGACAAGAAAACAATTTTTAAAATTTTTGTCTGTCTGTCTGTCTGTTTATTGCCGCTAAGCTCGGGAACGGCTGGATCGATTTTGACATGACTTTCACTGATAGATAGCTGATATTATCGGGTATAATATAGGCTACTTTTTTAACCGACTTTCGAAAAAGGAGGAATAGGAGTTGTGTTTTTTCTACCTCTGTATATCGATCCGTCCGTGATTTCTTAACAGATTTGCGTTAATCTTTTTTGAATTGAAACAAAAACTTTGCAAGATGCTCCCATAAAAATTTCTTAACTCTTCAATCCTAATGCTGCAGCGGTACTGTCATCCTAAACTGTAGGGATTTAGGAACTGTCGATTATGAATAGTTATTGTAGTTAACAAGTAAAGACTAAATCGTTGAATTCCAGGACCCAACTCCTTAATCCTGATGCTGCAGGGTTTCTGCCCACCTAAACTGGGGATTTAGGAACGATTTGTTCTGACTGACTGACTGGTCTATCAACGCACAGCGTAAATCACTTGAGTTGAAATTTTGACAGTAAATTCCTTTTATGACGTAGGCACCTAATAAGAAAGGATTTTTTGAAATTCTACTCCTAAAAGGCTTTAAATAGGTGGTGGAAAATATGTATGAAAGTCTGACGTTTTTCAGGTTATATCCATAAAACTTGTTATTTTGCCTTTCGATTAAAAATAAAGAAGGACTTTAATCACAGTTTTTGAAAATTCTACCCCTAAACATAATTCCACGCAGACTGGAGCAAAAGCTAGTATTACAAGGATATACACCGGGTGTTACCGAACGTCTTTTGTAACTTAGTAGGTAATTAAGCTACTGAAGTCTTACAAATGTTATTAACAGTGTTTCGCTTCTGGACGGTTCATAACAATAGTAGCTACTACGGTTTGCAACTTACAATTAAACTGACGATGTCCGCCCGAGGAACAATTAATTAGACCATAACCGAGCGCGGCAATAGCTGTTCCGAACGAGTGAGGAATGAGTTAGGAATAGTAGCGACTATGCAACTTTAGATTAGAAAAGCAACCAGCATAATAAATGCGAACAATACGATCCGACGTGTTATTATTGTTCGCATTGCAATAAACAATAGGACTAGCTGTTGCGCGCGACTTCTTTCGTGTGGAGTTAGGGTTAATAATAATCCCTTTGTTTTTCTCATAAAAAATCATATAGCCTATGTAGTATGTATATAATTTATGCCTCAATAGCCCGACGGTTAAAGGTGCGGACTGAAAACTGAAAGTGCAACGAACGACGCAGGTTCGAATCCCATTCGTTGCACTATTGTCGCACCCACTCCTAGCACAAGCTTTCCGCTTATTTGAAGGGGATAGGAGAATATTAGTCAACTTCAGCTTGGTTAACATTCTTTAAAAAAAAATGTATAGCTCCAGGTCTCAAAAAATTAAATTGACCCGTTGCTCCTTCGCGGCGTGATTATATACGTACTTCAATCAAAACAAACACACTTTCGCATTTATATAAGTAAAATACTACACAATATTTAAGTAAATACTAATTTATTATTCTAGTCTTATCTTATCTTATCTTCTAATATATAAAAATGAATCGCTTAATGTGTTGGTAAGCGCATCACGCGTGAACGGCTGGACCGATTTCGCTAATTCTTTTTTTATTGTGTTTGTTATTGTTAGGAGAAGGTTCTTATGAAAGAAAAAATTAAGAAAATTGCGCGGAAAATTAGAAAATTTAAGAAATATTAACCACCATATTAAATTATTTCTAATGTAACCGCTTTTACAATTCAAACTTTTTTGATGTAACCTTATGGCGTTTGACATAACATTGACAGAATGCGTGCTGCCAATTTCGTCAAAGAGTTTCAATATTCATAGTTAAGACAGGACAACGTCTGTCGGGTCCCGCTAGTCTACAATAAAACCTCTTTGAAATAAAACCAGAATCGTAACAAGTAAAAGAACAACAAACAACTACACGCACAGTCCAGAAGTGGGAATTAGCCGTCCTGAACCTAATCACGCCTTAAGAGATCTGATCTCTTAAAACGCTGAAACCCTACCTAAAGCCGTCTCCAACCGCCCCTTTATAACGGCCCCTGTCCTCACATCTAATCAATTTAACCACAACACGTCAGACAAAACCACCATCTGGACGCGTGGGTAATTATCAAAAACATAATTTAATCAATTACACTAATCCTAACCTCCGACAATATTTATTCGATTAGGACGCGATTGCTATCGCAATTCCTTAACCAAATACAACGACCTAGACGCGAGAGCATCCAATAGCCGTATGAGTCTCTGGAAGAGACTGAATTCGCAACGTCAAACCCGCCTATTTATATCCGACGGCCGGCGCCAGTCCGGCGCGACAGACGAACACCTGCGCCGCACCTGCGCCGCACCTGCGCCGCACAGCAACAATGTTTAATAGCGATTTTATCAAACTACCTTCAAATAACAAAAGATCAATTTAAATATGACCCTACCTTCAATACATTATAGTTGTATATCCTTACTATTTTAATATTTCGTAATCAATTTTAAACATGAGGCTAACAGCTCGGCCATCCTGCAACAAAACACGTCCCCGTGTTTTCCATCCGTCATAACTACAATCACTCATTCATGTCATATTCACGTCATCATGTCATGGGCTTATCCTCGCCCTCAGTCATGGGCTTTCCTCGCCCTTCAGTCACAGGCTTACCTCGCCCTCAGTCAAGTCAATATTAGTCAATTGCCAAAACAACACAACTGTGAAGATGACGCGAGCAAATCAAGGCAACGAGGCTCTATTATCCCACTTCTGAACTAAAAGAACAACAAACAACTACACGCACAGTCCAGAAGTGGGAATTAGCCGTCCTGAACCTAATCACGCCTTAAGAGATCTGATCTCTTAAAACGCTGAAACCCTACCTAAAGCCGTCTCCAACCGCCCCTTTATAACGGCCCCTGTCCTCACATCTAATCAATTTAACCACAACACGTCAGACAAAACCACCATCTGGACGCGTGGGTAATTATCAAAAACATAATTTAATCAATTACACTAATCCTAACCTCCGACAATATTTATTCGATTAGGACGCGATTGCTATCGCAATTCCTTAACCAAATACAACGACCTAGACGCGAGAGCATCCAATAGCCGTATGAGTCTCTGGAAGAGACTGAATTCGCAACGTCAAACCCGCCTATTTATATCCGACGGCCGGCGCCAGTCCGGCGCGACAGACGAACACCTGCGCCGCACCTGCGCCGCACAGCAACAATGTTTAATAGCGATTTTATCAAACTACCTTCAAATAACAAAAGATCAATTTAAATATGACCCTACCTTCAATACATTATAGTTGTATATCCTTACTATTTTAATATTTCGTAATCAATTTTAAACATGAGGCTAACACAAGTGAAATTAAGATTGGGTTTATTATATTAAAATAAACTCCTTGATCGAGCGTTACGACAATTTCCCGGGCCTTCGGCGTTGGCATTATTCTGGGAAAACGATTCGCTGCAGAGAAATAAACATTTATTCCACCGTTATGATCCCCCTCTTGTCCTTTGTCCATACATTTAAAAGGCGAGTTCATAGAAATATATTGTCTCTGCAACTATGTCGATTAAAGTATGATCAAGCGTATGTTGTATATTATGGTATAGTTAAATATTAATATTATTGCGAATTTATTGAAAACGAGCGGTTGCGCGCGACTTCTTTCGCGTCAATTTCTGTTATTATGATCGCGATTAAGAAGTTTTTAAAAGAATATATTTTAAATATGGATAATTTTCCCCGTTTTTGCAACATTTTTCACTGATGCTTCGCTCCTATTGGTCGCAGGTTGATGTTATATAGCCTAAAGCCTTCCTCGATAAATGGACTATCCAACACAAAAAGAATTTTTCAATTCGAACCAGTAGTTCCTGAGATTAGCGCGTTCAAACAAACAAACTCTTCAGCTTTATATATTAGTAAGTATAGATGGGTAGATTGTTGACAAGCTAAACCAATCTTGTTAAGCATCACAAGCGGAAATAAGATTATTTGATAAATAAAAAGTTGATTGGATAAAAAATGCATTATGTCCTTTCAATTCACGAGGGCGCGTGGCTCATAGTTGTGTGTGTGTCATATCTATATAAGTATGAGCGAGAGCTTGCTCGCGCCTGACCGCTCCTATCTAGGCTCCTGACAGGCACGCACATTTCCGCAATGTGCACGTACACGACGTAACCACAAGTAAAGCCCACGCGCCCTCGTAAAATGCAAGTACTTATACAAAACGAGTGTCAAATAAAACAAAATCTATAGATACTTAAACTTGCATCAGTTTCTTTAATGTCAAGTATTGTCCTTACCGGATTTTTGAAAGGGCATGTAATTAAACGAGCTTCTATTTAATACCATTATTGGCTTCTAAATTACTAAGTCAGCTTCAACTAGTGAGCCTCTTAAAAATATAATTTTAGCATCTATATTTGTAACTTAGCTTCAAACCGTGAACTCCTAAAATACTTAAATATTAGCATGAAATAATACACCAAATCTTCAACCACATTTTTAATTTTTTTTTGTGAGAAAAATGAAATAAAAAAATGTTTCTAACTAAATAAAAAAACGTTTTTTTTTTTGATAAAATGAAATTAAAAAAATGATTGTTTTTAAATTTAACTCAAGATAAATACCTACACATAACATTATAACATTTTTGAAAAAAAAAATCAAATTTTTTTTCAACTTTTTTTTTAGTTTTAGGTAGGTTTACGATCCCAACAGAACCTAAGTGCCCGGCCTTCGGCCGGGCACCTGAATATTCATGTATAACCCTAACCTAACCTAACTTTAGTTTAAAGAAAAAATTATACAAAAATAAATGCAATATTAACACACTAACAACAGAACAACAAAAAAAAACAAATGCATGTTTTGAATGGCGATCTCTGATTGGTGCAAATAGCCATAACCAACGAGATCGTGCAAATTGCCAGTCGCATCCGTCTCACTCGCACCAACGAAATCGTGCAAATGGCCAGTCGTATCCATCTCACTCGCACCAAATCGTGCAGTGGCAGTGGACAATAATAAAAATAGTGGCTCTTTATTTGATGCTTTCTTTGGAATATTTTGTGGCCATTGTGAAGAAGCCGAGTTAGTATATTAGAAGCTTCATCATTTTCCCGTTGCTGAGTTATTAAATTAGAAGCTAGGTTTTGATGCCAAAAAATAAATTTTGTTGGTCGACTTATTATATTCCTTTTGAAAGTAGCAGTTATGATATTGTACATTAATTTTTTTTGAGTCAACAGATTGGATAATAATATTATATTACTTATCATATTGACTATTTATATTGATCTTAAAGTTGCAAGTCACATGATGTGGCAGGACTTTCGCTTGTTAATACGAGTACCTATAAAGAATATTAAAGTTATAGTCAGCAACAATACTATCCTTTGAAAGTTGTTTATCTATTCGTAAATAAAAATTAGGAATCTAACAGGTATTAGATATCATTACTTTAAACGTAAATGTGTTATTAATTTCTCTAAGTAATTTTTTTTTGCTTTACTTTACACGATCGTTACAAATAAAATCACTCACAAATGAAAGCATTCTCGTAAAGTGTTACGAGTGAAATCAAGGACGCTTTCAGAAGTATACTCCTTGATAAACCTTCAGGACGATTTGCCAGCGTTCAGCGTCGCGACGCGACGTCGGTATTTTCTCGGAATAAAATTCTCGGCATTCGAATTTGTTGCAAACAAACAAACGACCTTTTATTATTCTTCCCTTTCATTTTATTCTTAAAAGAGTAATTTGAACTTTGGCACGAGTTATAAAGTTTTCATAGTTACCTATTGATATATAGAGTTGTAGCAATTAATTAGCAAACATAGTATTAATTTATTATTCCGTAAGATTAAATAAAACAAACTGATGCTATACTTGTACATCGACGTCTAAACGGCTAAATTATTTTAATCCATAACTAATTAGTAGAAATGGTAAGAACATCAGCTTTCAAATAGTACACTATATTCTTTTCCTTACTAATATTATAAAATGCGAAATGTGTTTGTTTGTTTGTTTATTGGTTTATTGATTTGTTGGTTTGTCCTTTAATCACGCTGCATCAGAGCTATAGATCGACGTGATTTTTTGCGTGGATATAGTTGAGGACCTGGAGAGTAACATAGACTATTTTATCCTGGAAAATCAAAAAACTATATCCACGCGGATGAAGTCGCGGGCATCAGCAAGTCTCAAATAAAAACTACGCTATTTTGCTTCTAGGTACTTATTTTAGACGAAATTATTAAATAATACACCCACGTAACTAGATAGAACATTACACTTTATAAATGCTATATGAACACGACGTGCTCGGTGACCGTATCCGAGTAAAATGTCAAAGGGAGGTAAAGGCGTGAGGCGAACGCGAAATTGTGTTGACGCGGTGACCGCGCGTGAAGCGTCGGGCGTCGCTCGTGGCGTGTCGGCCGGGTGGTCCTCAGCCCACTCATGAACTATTCCAGTGAAGCCGTCATCCGCTGGGATAAGCGGCTCATTATTCACTAAAAGCCCACGGCGTGCCCGCTCGGGTAATTGGAGGCTTTGTTCCTTTGCGTTGAGCTTTGACGCTCTCTTGGAGTTCACGAGTAATACCACGGTGGATTATTTGCACAATCAACGATATGCACGTGGCTTTACATTAATCTGACGGCACGCTTATGAATTGCTTGATGACGGATAAGCGTCCTACATTTTTCCACTCTAATAACTAAGTGCTTTATTAAAGCGAGACTTGTCACGCGCGTGATCTGAAATGGAATGTATTTTCCACGAAGCTAATAATAGAAGTTAACTATGTAATCATTTTATGAATAGTATTTTACTCGTATGTAGTTAAAGAGAAACTTTTAGCTTGACTTAGCGTGGGATAGAATGTCGGAAATTTTTAGTAGCGTATGTTAATAAATAGCTGGAAGTTGGAACGCCTGCGTCTGTCACGGTTAGGTACTTTTAAAAGTGAATTACGACGTAGACTTTCAAATGCTGTTCTTTTTTAAGAATAGGTGGGTTTTCTTTAATTCTTGATTAAACCAAACATCACCTTAACCGTCAAAGTTTCTTTTTTTGGAAAACTACATACGCAAATATATAGGCAGGTGTTAAAAGTAATGTTCAAACAAAATTAAGTTCACAAAATAATACCCGTCTAATTATCTTAAAAATATGAGTAAAGAGTAGGTTCCAAGTACCAACCATTAACTTTCCATGCAATTTTTAAACTTAGCTTATAAGTATAGGGTTTTTAGAAAATCAGAAATTCTGGAAAGTCTAAAGAAATATAGATTGACATACTCTATGTATATCAAACTTAGGCGAAGACTCAGGTGACTGCTAGTAATTTACAAATATCAAACTGTTAAAAGGCAAAATACATTTTACTCGCAATCGAATAAAAGCAATTGAAAGGTAATTTTAACTGCAAATTAAATAAATATTCAAAAGTGGATTCTTGTGTAACTCAATTTATTGACCTATTAAATATCTCTTGATTCGCACTTCGGTAGGTGTGGCATTAATTTAAAACGGGCATGTTAAAACCGCGTTTTTACGGTGGCAATAATTAATTTGTCCTTTGTATTTTACTAGCATAAATTAGCAGGTAACATTTATGTTTTACCACACTAACCACTAGGTTAAAAGGTTGAACACTTATTTCTACGTATGCTATTTTTAAATATACGATGGTCATTTTCAGCACAACGGGTTGATTTTTTAATATGAAAGTGCACCATTTTAAATGCTCAAAGACCATTTTAATTGGAATTTAATTGATTATATCATGAAAGTGCTGTTTATTCTTTGGTAGGATTGGGTATAAACAAAGTGCTATTACTTATTGGTATTCATTTACATTCTTCGTTCTACTTATTGGTATTCATTAACATTCTTCGTTCTACTTATTGGTATTCATTTACGCTCTTCGTTTTACTTATTGGTATTAATTTACATCCTTCGTTCTACTTATTGGTATTTATTTACATTCTTCGTTCTACTTATTGGTATTCATTTACATTCTTTACGTTGGCAACCATTAGAGCGATCTGCTTTGCGGATGCTGCTGCACGGAATAGGGATCGAGTAGCTTTTCCATATCAATAACGTAAGCTGTTCTTAAGCCAAGAAGTTATTCTCCAACTAGGTGCTCTTCTCTTGTCTTCCTTGATTCATGAGTTTCAGGAGCTTGCTTTCAGGAGCAGAAGCAGGAGAAGCAAAATACTCAGCTCCCGTACTTATTCTTTTATTCTTTTTTTTATGGGACTTTTATAGGTGTTAATTTAAAGTTTCCAGATCTTTGTCTAGCCTCTGTAATACGTATAGTCTCGATTTTGACACGCTCAATCAACGAAATTCTCAACATTCTTAATTTTTCCCTTTACATAAGAAGTTATATAATTTACTTACTATATGCACGTTCCAGCTTCCAGTACAAAAATATATGTCAACAGTAGATAAAATATGAGAGTAGCTTCTAGCTAGTTTTAAATCGTATCTTATGCTCTTTTATAGCTTTTATGCTAACAACCGCTCGAGAAAGACACATTTTACGATAAATACATTCTCGTAAATGTGTAGAAAGTGTGTATGAGAAAACTTAAACGTTCTGCTTTTCACACTCGGCAGTCCCATGTATGAAAACAAAAAGTGTTTTATTTTTAGTGTAATCGTCCTAGAATAGGAAAACCAAGCGCTTTTGCAAGTTTTGAGACGAGTCTCTCTATGTTATGCTAAACTATAAGGTACCTAAGGTAAGGCAATAAGGCAAGAATATTAAATTGTGTTTCACTGCAAAACAAACTGAATAAAGCTGAAACTGTTTCTTTTTTTATTTTTATTGAATGACAAGATAGTCCTCGACTGCGATCTCACCTGATGGTAAGTGACGATGCAGTCTAAGATGGTAGCGGGCTAACTTGGAATTATAATGATAATTCTTCCTTACGTTTTTTTCCTCTACCATTAAAGCCTGGCATAGATGATAGGATGATATTTGTCGACTATTTAATTCACTTCTGCTAAGCGTTGGCTATATCAGCTTTGCAGCGGAAACAGTGTTGTGTAAACCCGTAATTGTTTCGTGTTTGATTTATGTTCGCTGTCAGATTTCACTGATGAACTGTCAAACTTGCGAAATTAAAATGGTTCTTAAGTTTTCTGAAATTATCCAATTTTCTGAGCAATTTCCTTAACTTTTCTCTCCGTAAGAACCTTCTGTTTACAATAACAAACCCAACAAAGAAAGAATTAGCGAAATTGGTCTAGCCGTTCACGCGTGATGCCTTGACCAAGGGAAATAGGGATTCATTTTTAATATGGTAAAAAATGACGAGAAATGGCAACCCTACTCTTCTCTATACTGGTAGTGCTCCGACATTATCGTGCGGGCGATGGGGACGTAGTCAGGCGTACGCAATTTGTGGACCATTTCTCTTCGCATGCCGTGCGACACTGCTGCGGATTGGCGCGAAAGAAATTTATGGATACCGTCTATTATTTTAAGAGGCAGCTTTACTTTCATTACTCTTTTGACTGGAGAATACAAAATTGAGTGGTGAGGCGGCAGAATAACTAAAGAGCTTTATTAAGAGCTATATAAATTTATTTTCTGCGGGATTTATTTAATGATACTTTTATGGCGCGTAAACCGTAACAGAGTATTATTTCAGCTGGAATTCCAACTGAATCCCACTAAGAGTTCGAAGTGTATTTTCTAGCATTTGCTAGAAATAGCCATAAAAGTATTATTACTTGGTATATTATTGTTGTTTCGCAATTAAAACTTTAATTACTGCTACTAATAAAATACTTAATTAAATGGTTGCAAAGTTTTCATCGAAGCCGTTAGGCACATAACTCTCTCGTTTTAAGGCTTAAACTTGCTCTATAGATTTAATTAGTAGCTCTTTGTAATTACTTGGTTTTGACATTGTAATTACTGTAAGGTTTTCATTATCAAAATTGAAAAATACTGCTTTAAGCATTGATATTGTTCATTTATCTCACGTAGTTACGGGCGTTTTACATGTGGTTTTGTCGTGTACATGCGCATTGCGTAAGTGTGCGTGCCTGTCAGGAGCCTAGGTGGGAGCAGTCAGGCGCGAGCAAGCTCTCGCTCACATTTATACAGATTCACACACAACCATAAGCTACGAGCCTTCGTGAAATGAAGGAACTATAGTATAGGCCCAGTTCATCATGATAATACCCAAATGAATCCAAACTAGTAAGGCACACACCGAATTTTTAAAGCGTCAATACCACAGCGAAACTACCTGCACTAGAACCCATAGATATTTGACTATGTATTTATCTACGTATCGTAGCGAGCATGTGCTAAAAGCCTGTGCTAAATAAGTGAGTTAACGCCGTTTATTATTACAGCTATTTTCATTGTTAATTAGGATTTGCAAAGGTTTTTAGCCTTAAAATTATTGCATTAGATTTCATTTAGGCATATATTAGCACTGTTTTAACAGCAAATCTGCTTTAGAAGAGGCCAAAATGATTTCAAGCATATAGCCTACTTCCTACTAAGCCTACTCAATATAATCAATCCAAAAGTTTGTGAGTTTGTGTATGGATGGATGTTTGTTACTCCTTCAAGTTACAACGAATGAACCAATTTGGCTGAAATTTCTAAAAAGCCGGCAAGGGATTGGTGGTGCCTCAGATATTACAAATTTTCATGGGCGGCGGTAATCACTTAACATTAGGTGATCCGCCTGCTTGTTTGTTCGCTAAAAATATATAAAAAAAATTTGAATAGAGATAGAGATTCATACCCAGTGTAACACATAGAATACATTTTATCCGATAAAATTAAAGACTTTCCGCAGGGTTTTTAAAAACTTTTTAAAAAGGTCGCCGGCATCACATAGTCCAAAAATATGAGAATTAGGTAAACGTACGGTCTATCACAATTTTTCTATTGCATTCAAGTATACCGACGTGCAGGATTCCTCCACGGGTGCCTTTTATTCAAAATCCAGCACAATCGACATTTTCTAAAACCTCAATATGCAACTCTTTTATATTGTCCAGTTAGGCACAAAATAACCATTGAAGCGGACTTCCATTGTGTCCGGGCGCTCTGTAGCCGCGAACGTAATTTGTCGTACATTTCTCTAGTGTGTCGTCGTAGTATACGGTATACCTCGAATCGGGCTGACGTGAAACTATCGATAACTCTGTGTGGAATTAGTCCTTTTGTTCGTGCCTCCCTGATGCTGTGGGTGCTATTTTTTGTAGACTGATATATATTTTTTTATTCGATGGTAAGTGACGATGTAGTCTAAGATGGTAGCGGGCTCACTTGGAAGGGGTATGACATGGTACATTCAACCCAGACCCCTATTCTGTTTCTACACACCATCGTGCCGGAACGCTAAATCGCTTGGTGGCACGTCTTTGACGGCAGGGTGGTAACTAGCAACGGCCAAAGCCTCCCACCAGACAAAAACTCATAATCAAACTCAATTGAGAATCGCATCAAATAATGCATACGAGATAATTAGCTTCAATATCCCAACGATATCGAATACACAAATTATTACGCACACTAAGGATTCCATACCATCGTACAAGATTTAATACCAGCTATTATTGAGGTTGAGAGCTGTGATAATTTTAGGTATCTATTACGGTTCATGAGATACACCGCGCTGACAGACTGATGGACAACGGAGGCTTAGTAATATAGGGTTCCGTTGGCGCCCTCTGAGATTTATAGTTCTTGCAATTCACGACGGCGCGTGGCTCTTGGTTGTGTGTGTGTCGTATCTGTAGTAGTGTGAGTGAGAGCTTGCTCGCGCCTGACCGCTCCCGCGTAGACTCCTTGAGATAACTTCATGAGATAAACGTACTATAACTAATCTAAAATGTAAAAGTCATTAGTTCAGCAAAATAAGTTAACATGCAAATAAAAAAAAACATTAAAAAAACAAGACAAAACTTCATTCTGAATTCTAAATAAAATAGACGAAACTTTGTGTTTAATTATTAAAAGGTCAATTTCGAGTGGAGCGTACAATTTAAACAATGAATAATAAAGTCCGATGTGTATGAAATTTAAATTCGAAACAAACAAACTCCTTTCTGTTTTAAATAAAAACCCAGAAGCTATTTCCATTTTTAATGCACGATTAATATTGCGAATTTCATATTCTTATCGACACAGGGAGCGCTTTATTTTGCTAGCACTTGCACGTGGAGTAATATTTTAAAAATGACAGCGGTAGGCGACGCACGTCGGTGTCTCGGCGTTTAATCTCGTGCTTGGCGTGGGCATCTTATTTTAACCCAACTACGGTAAAGGAATGGCTATGATTTTAGCAGTCGATGTATGTCTGTATTTATAATCCGAATATATACTGATTGACTGACTGATCTATCAACTTACAGCTCAAACCACTGAAATCCAACCTCTAAGGGGATAATATAGGGGTTTGAAAAATCTAACTTAACGTGAGCGAAACCGTAGGCTTTTGCCTACGGTTACCTATAATATAATTATGTACATACACGTACGAATAAATAATGAGTGCCAAAGTAGTACAAACTGATTGAATAAAGTAGATACATATCACTAATTTCGTGGCTGACGTGTGATTCGGCCGTGGTGTAACGGTTAACACATTCGGGTGCGATTCCCAGAGAGATGTGAGTTCGAATCCCGCCGGCCTCGGAATTTTTGATGTATTTATAAATCTATGTTCTCCTCTGAAAATCTTAGATTATGTAAAATCTGAAAAATTAAACATTAGCACTCAGTATGAAGTCATAACCAAAATAATTGCGTACGCTTTTTACTTTTACGTTTATAATGAGACTTTTAACCTAGCCTACTACTAAGCTAACAAACTATAAGAAAAACCAACGGAAGAGGGTGAAGCTAATACCTACGTGATAATGATTTTTAACAATTTAATTTCTAAAGAGTAGTTTAAAGTAAAATGACTTTCCTTAAAATAACTCCTCAAGCTCAAATGGCTGAAAGGCTCGAGCGGTGGAATTCCTTTCATCTATTTCTATTCTATTGAATTTTATATTCCTTTATACGATTTTATGGCGGAATTCTTAAATCGTGATTGCTACTGCGAAGACAAAAACCTTTTATCGGTCTTAAATTCTTCGTGTTATTTTATTCCCCGTTTTCGTACGAATGTAAGAGCAATGTCTTACAATATTCACTCGTCTTCATAAAGTAAGGGTTTAACTGCTTAATTAAGAAATCGTCTCGTTTGCAGTTTTCGAGCTGTGCATTATCTGGGAGCTGAATTACAAAATTCAGGACAATTTCGTTATACCAAAGTTTATTCGAAAGACGGACGGATTTTATTCTCAGCTAGAATGAATGAGTACAAACCAATTTATCTTGAAGAACATTAATGAGCTTTTCTAAGTATACGAGTTGAATTCGATTATTTGTAGAGTACCTTATAAATGTATAATTGTAATAGTTATCTGCGTTATACGTTTCTATACCTATGTTGAAAATTTCAGTTGGTCTGCTTTTAATACCCAAGCCGCAGGCGAGAATTTTAAATAGCGCTGAGTGTTTAAAGTTTTCAACTCGCACGTTTATCATGCAAAGGTACATTTGTAATGTAAATGGAAAAATAATAAAATATTGTTATTACTGTTTTCACCAGAACATTAGCAAGCAAGGTCTTTTGTAATATACACTAAATAACATAAACTTAAACCTTAAATCACATAACTTCGAAAAATATACTGATGAGTACTTATGAGTACAAGTAGACCTGCGATATAACACGAGCAAAAAAATATTACCGTGTTACTACTGTTAAAACACTTGTAGTAACATGGGTAATAAACGCGATCAACAAGAATTTTATTAGAACATACTCAAAGACGTTATTTATTTAATTTATTTTTTATGTAAATACCTATAAGGAATTACAAGACAAAAACATATATTAGAAGAAGAAGCTTGTCTCTAAAAAAAAAAGAAATTTCTTCTAGCTTCCATTGAAAGTGAATAAGGCGAAATTATAGAGTGGTGTAGGTCAAAAAAAGGTTATAATATGTATTTCAAATATATGCACAGTATGCATAGCTAACTAATCAACGCGAACCGAAACTGGACACGGCGCGGCGCGCTGGGTATTTGCTCTGTTCGAGGAGGTATGAAAGTATTTCGCAGCAACTCGCCGCATGTTTATCCGATTTAAATTTTCTAGAAGAAAACCGAAGATTGTTTGCGTTCCATTCGGTCTTGCGTGTACCCTCCAAGTGAAGTCTTCCGCGACCACAAAATGCAATTATGGATCGCTGTCTGGTGGAGCTTAGTGTAGGTGTAGAGTTATGAGTACACATGTAGGTGTATTATGAACTAGCAGATGTCTTATACTTTGTCGTTTATCGCACCACCGCGCAAGTCGAAAATTGGCGGTTTTTACTTTTAAGTTTGTCATTGGATGAATCCCGCGCGTTAAAGATAAAAGTTAACATTCAACATTACTTATCATCCATAAAAAAATATTTAACTCAAACTAGCTTATAAGCTCTTGAAATCAATAATAATTTAAGCAGTTTGTTCACCCTCCTATAAAATTAGTTAGAAGGACTTGTGCGGTGATGTTCGATAAGCGACGAAATGTTTCTCTAAAAACAGTTTATCACCTCTTTCCAACCCTTTGGATGTGTATGTGTGTGTGTGTGAGTGATACCAATTTTAAGAAATCTCTCCTTAATGCATTTCTCGAGTTACTCGAAGTTTCCTCTGAAAAAAAAGGAAACCCGAATAACTTCAATTTAAGTCATGAGAATATGACATATTTGGTATTTTAGAGGTATTTTTGACGTTTTCTCTGATGTTGTTGGTTATATTCTTTAGCTTAATTTTATATTCTTTTCTTTACTTAACTCTACACATAAAAATAACAGCCGTGATCCAGTATCCAACCCTGTGCCCTGACTACGATGCTGAAGCTATGCTTGAATTGCATTCCAATGCCGAGCTAAGTATGACCCGACGCATCCAGCCAATCCCCGGTTTAGGAGAAATTCATTCTAAAGTACCGGTGCTGCCATAATTCGGCTATTTGTATGGATCTCACGCTGGCTGGATACCACATGCCTTACTCCCCAAGTGCATACATAAAACAGTTTACCTCCCTGCAACTATTACGGCCACTGGGTATTGTGATAGCGAATATCGCAACAATACTTACAATACCGTCAATTCTAATATTTTGCTCTTAACTAAAGGAATATTTGCATCTTTTTTTTTTGAACATTATAGGACAAGGACGGAAAACAAAGCACAATAAAAACCTCGATCAAGATTCAAGACCAGCACTTTTTGTTTAAATTTACAAGACTTGGCAGTTCTTCAATAGGATTTTCTGAACTTTTTATGAAGAACATAGGTTTGAATATAAAAGATGCGAATACTCTGCATTACATTCCTTAAAACCATAAAGAAAAGTTTCATACACTTTCGTAAAGTTGTAAACGATTTCTTTCAACTTCGATGAGCGACTGGCTAAAGAAGTCTAACGCATACATATATTAAAAATAGATAGAGAACACTTGTTTTAACTAAAAGTATCAAAGATTTTACCTGTTTAATAGTCGTTTAACAAATACATAGTTTCTGTCTTACCAGTGGCGTTAAAAGTGTCGCTCCCTCCGAAGTATTTAGACTTAAGAGATCGAATATGAAGGTTGCTATACTTCACGAATGAATTTGAATTGTAACAAGTAGGTATAAGATTATCCAAAACTCAATACATAGTTATTACATTCTCAAATTCTTCATATACGCCGTGTGGAGCTTTCGTTTTAACTTTTTCTTCTATTTGCATTTGTACATCGGGCTAGTTTTAATGGCTTTTCTTCGTTCCAGTTTTGTATCCAGATTATGTAACCAAGTCAGATTCTATTTAAATTCAACTTGCGTTAATCAGTTTAGTTCGGAACTTTTTCTGTCGGTTAAGTATTAATTAATATGTACCCAACTACGGTTTACGTTTTGATTTTGTTTGACTTGATCAGGGTAAAGATCTAACTAAAACTATTTCTTTTGATCAGATATATTAATTCGCAGTGATTCGCAGTAAGTTTGTCTTTCTACAATCTTACGTAGGTATTTTACATCTCTGTCATCTGGTAAATTTTGTTATTTTTATTACTACAAATAAATTATTACAAAATAATAATTACTTTTTCATTGATCAACTTTTGTAGAGCTTTTTGTTTTGCTTTCTCGGTTTCTTGTTTTAAATAGAAATGAGATATAGATGCTTACTACATTTTTTTTTGTACAAATGTACAAGGCCGCCGTAATTCCGTTAAGATCTCAGGGGAGCTCTTACCGAAGAAAGATTTTTAGCGATGCCGCAGTGCTAGATTACTCTTTTCTACAAATATCCCTAAGGGTTGTTCCTTTTTTAACCAGGTCAGTTCCCCAACAGAAAAGTCCTTTATTTTTGTCCGCGAACCTGCGGAATTATTCAAGTTGAGTAACACTTTTAATCATAGGACGTGATACTAAATAAACGCTTTTGCAAAAGTGTATCATCCTCATTTGATATGGAATACCTAACCACAGCAAAACCATAATATTACGTTTGGATGGTTGAAATTTTATCATGAATTAAAATGATTGAAAACCAACAAACATATTGAAAATAAACATTTCAGTAAATGAAAACGCGGCTGATAAAACCCAAAACATATTTTTTTAGATAACCGAATGAAAGCTCTCGGCAATAGAAAAATAAATCAATCTGTACCTATTCATTTTATGAAAATAGAATTTAAATATCTTGTTTTAATTGAAACAGATTTCGAATTTAGATTATTATGTTTTATCTACCCGACTGTGAAATGTGGAACACAAAACAATTCCAGTGTCGTGTATTTAAATTGTATTTTGTGCGGAAACATCATTATGTAGTTAGAAATTTTGCAATTGCTAGTTATTCATCTGAAAGCGGCGTTTTTTTCAGTTAATAGAACTCTATATAGACAGAAATTTAAAAAATATAATATTCTATTTTTAGATTGAGCTGAATTCCAAATATATTCTTTTTAACACCAGTAGAAACCAATTTAAATTATATCAATGAAATTAAATCATCTCTTCAATCTATGTTGTTAATAATTGTTATCGATGTTTATTAAGATAAAATATCAAAAGTAGTAGGTAGTCGATGTGGAAATGGATTGGGTATATAGTTCAACTAGTAGGGCGCGTGGGTGCGCGGCCCGCTGCAGCGGACCGCGGTTTTTCTGCTCTTAAACTTTCAGGGCCTGATCATTTTCTACCACAAAACCACTATTCCAACTTGTACACTCTTTAAGATAGACATCGACGAAATTTGTGTGGCCGCCATCTTGAATCAGCCATTTTGGTGTTTTTTAACAGCTCATTGCAATTGGATGAGGTTTCGAGTGACATTTGGTTGAACACACCCCACCTATCTTTGATACTCTGGCCGGTGCTCCTCACCCGTCTCCGAAATCCTCAATCATCAGCTCTCTCTATATTTTTCCTTCGAATGAATTTATGTCTTCTATATGAAACCGTCAGAAATTTTGAAAAGGAACCCTATCAAAGTCTTGCATATATTTTGTATGAAAAAAAAAAATTCCACCATCTTGAATTTTTTTTTTTATTCATCGCGTAGACTATCGGCTCTTGATCATCTTTTGCCATAAACCACTCTTCCATCACTTATACTCTCTGAGATAGACACCCACGAAATTTGTATGGCCGCCATCTTGAATCCATCATTTTGGAGATTTTTTTCGGCTTTCTGCTAATTGGATGAGGTTTTGAGTGACTTTTGTTCGAACACTCCCCACCTATCTTCAATACCCTGGCCGTGCTCCTCACCAGTCTCCGAAATCCTCAACCATCAGCTCTCTCCATATTTTTCCTCCAAATGAATTTTTGTCCTCTATACGAAACCATCAGAAATTTTGAAAAGGAGCCGCATAAAGTCTTGCATATATTTTGTATGAAAAAAAAAAAATTCCGCCATCTTGAATTTTTTTTCTGTTTATCAAGTGAACCATCGGCTCCTGATTATCTTTTGCCAAAACGCCATTCTTCCAACTCTTATACTCTCTGAGTTAGACTCAAACAAAATTTGTATGGCCGCCATCTTGAATCCGCCATTTTGGAATTTTTTTTCGGCTTTCTGCCAATTGGATGAGGTTTCGAGTGACATTTGGTTGAACACACCCCACCTATCTTTGATACTCTGGCCGGTGCTCCTCACCCGTCTCCGAAATCCTCAATCATCAGCTCTCTCCATATTTTTCCTCCGAATGAATTTTTGTCCTCTATACGAAACTGTGAGTGAAAAAAAATTTTTTCATACAAAATTTTACAGGAGAGGTGATCAATGAGTGAGTGAGTGAATCAGCACGAGTAGCTATATATATATTACTAGTAGGACGCGTGGGTGCGCGGCTCGCTAAAGCGAACCGCGTGTTTTCTGTTCACTAAGTAGATCTTCGGGTCTTGATCATCTTTTTCCAAGAAACCACTCTTACATCTTTTATAGTGTCCGAGATAGACACCGACAACATTTGTATGGCCGCCATCTTGAATCCGCGATTTTGGTATTTTTTTTCAGCTCATTGCCAATTGGATGATGTTTCGAGTGATTTTTGTTTGGGCACCCTCAACCTATCTTCAATACCCTGACCGTGCTCCTCACCCGTCTTCGAAATCCTTAATCATCAGCTCTCTCCATATTTTTCCTCCGAATTAATTTTTGTCCTCTATACGAAACCATCAGAAATTTTGAAAAGGAACCTATTAAAGTCTTGCATATATTTTGTATGGAAAAAAAATAATTCCGCCATCTTGAATTTTTTTTCTATTCATCGAGTAGACCTTCGGGTCTTGATCATCTTTTTCCAAGAAACCACTCTTCCATCTCTCCGAGATAGACACCGTCGAAATTTGTATGGCCGCCATCTTGAATCCGCCATTTTGAATTTTTTTTCAGCTCCCTGCTAATTGGATGAGGTTTCGAGTAATTTTTTGTTTGGGCACCCTCAACCTATCTTCAATACCCTGACCGTGCTCTTCACCCGTCTTCGAAATCCTTAATCATCAGCTCTCTCCATATTTTTCCTCCGAATTAATTTTTGTCCTCTATACGAAACCATCAGAAATTTTTAAAAGGAACCTATTAAAGTCTTGCATATATTTTGTATGGAAAAAAATTAATTCCGTCATCTTGAATTTTTTTTCTATTCATCAAGTAGACCTTCGGGTCCTGATCACCTTTTCCCGAGAAACCACTCTTCCATCTCTTATAGTCTCCGAGATAGACACCGACGAAATTTGTATGGCCGCCATCTTGAATCCGCCATTTTGGAGTTTTTGTTCAGCTCTTTGCCAATTGGATGAGATTTCGAGTGACATTTGGTTGAACACCCCCCACCTATCTTCGATACCCTGGCCGGTGCTCCTCACCCGTCTGCGAAATCCTCAATCATCAGCTCTCTCCATATTTTTGTTCCGAATGAATTTTTGTCCTCTATACGAAACTGTGAGTGAAAAAAAAATTTTCCATACAAAATTTTACAGGAGAGGTGATCAATGAGTCAGTCAGTGAATCAGCACGAGTAGCTATATATATAGTAACTAGTAGGGCGCGTGGGTGCGCGGCTCGCTAAAGCGAACCGCGGTTTTTCTGTCCACCAAGTAGACCTTCGGGTCTCGATCATCTTTGTCCAAAAAATTACTCTTCCATCTTTCATAGTCTCTGAGATATACACCGACGAAATTTGTATGACCGCCACCTTGAATCCGCCATTTTGGTGTTTTTTTTTTCAGCATTGCCAATTGGATGAGGTTTCGAGTGATTTTTGTTTGGGCACCCTCAACCTATCTTCAATACCCTGACCGTGCTCCTCATACGTCTCCGAAATCCTCAATCATCAGCTCCCTCTATATTTTTCATCCAAATGAATTTTTGTCCTCTATACAAAACCATCAGCGAAAAAGAACGTATGAAAGTCTTGCATACATTTTATATGAAAAAAAAAATCCGCCATCTTGAATTTTTTCTATTCATCACGTGGACCATCGGGTCCTGATTATCTTTTCCCAAGAAACCACTCTTCCATCTTTCATAGTCTCCGAGATAGACATCGACGAAATTTGTATCGGCGCCATCTTGAATCCGCCATTTTGAATTTTTTTCGGCTCTCTGCCAATTGGATGAGGTTTTGAGTGACTTTTGTTTGAACACCCCCCACCTATCTTGGTTATCCTAGCCGTGCTCCTCACCCGTCTCCGAAATCCTCAATCATCAGCTCTCTCCATATTTTTTCTCCAAATAAATTTTTGTCCTCTCTACGAAACCATCAGAAATTTTGAAAAGGAACCGTATCAAAGTCTTGCATATATTTTGTATGAAAAAAATAAATTCCGCCATCTTGAATATTTTTCTATTCATCAAGTAGACTTGCAAGTACTGATCATCTTATTCTAAAAAACCAATCTTCCATCTTTTATAGTCTCCGAGATAGACACCCACGAAATTTGTATGGCTGCCATCTTGAATCCGCCATTTTGAATTTTTTTTCAGCTTCCTGCCAATTGGATGAGGTTTCGAGTGACTTTTGTTTGAACACTCCTTACCTATTTTCGATACCCTGGCCGTGCTCCTCACCCGTCTCCGAAATCCTCAACAATCAGCTCTCTCCATATTTTTCCTCCAAATGAATTTTTGTCTTCTATACGAAACCATTAGAAATTTTGAAAAGGAACCGTATAAAGTCTTGCATATATTTTGTATGAAATAAAAAAAAATCCGCCATCTTGAATTTTTTTCTATTCATCAAGTAGACCTTCGGGTCCTGATCACCTTTTTCCAAGAAACCACTCTTCCATCTCTTATAGTCTCCGAGATAGACACTGACGAAATTTGTATGGCCGCCATCTTGAATCCGCCATTTTGGAGTTTTTTTTCGGCTCTTTGCCAATTGGATGAGGTTTCCAGTAACATTTGCTTGAACACCCCCCACCTATCTTCGATACCCTGGCCGGTGCTCCTCACCCGTCTCCGAAATCCTCAATCATCAGCTCTCTCCATATTTTTGTTCCGAATGAATTTTTCTCCTCTATACGAAACCGTGAGTGAAAAAAAATTTTTCCATACAAAATTTTACAGGAGAGGTGATCAATGAGTCAGTGAGTCAGTCAGTCAATCAGTGAATCAGCACGAGTAGCTATATATATAGTAAAGAAGTGATAGTCATTTGTTTCGCAAGAAAAAAGTTACCGACCGAATAGAGAACCTCCACTTTTTTGGAAATTGGTTAAAAGCGGAAAGCGCAATGTTGGCAGACTCCCCATTAAGTGGACCGAAGACGTCAGACGAGTCGTAAGGAGCCGTTGTAAAAGGTGGCGCAAGACCGAGACACGTGGAAGAAACTTTTACCTAGACGTGGACGTCTGCCGATTGATGTGTGTTAAGACGGTACTCTAGTCCCAAGGAATTTGAAAAATAGGTATTTGAAGAAAATATCGCCGTCGCGCTGCGCCCGACCAACAGGAGTTATCCATGTGTACGAGTAGTGTATTTGTGTGCGCGAGCCCTCGCCCCTCCCATGCCCGTAACATTCACCCGCCGACCGCCTGCGGGTGAATAAATATATTTTGAAACTTTGAATCGGATGATGCTTTACTATTGATACTGAGCCCAAAACAATTTTTTTTTTAAATTTTTCGTCTGTCTGTATCTTGGCTGCGCATCACACTGAAACTACTGGACGGATTTAAATGAAACGTAACATGATTTAAGTTCATACTACGAGGATACTACGAGGATATAGGATACTTTTTATCCCGAAATTCAGCACGGTTCCCTTGGGAGAGGGGATGAAAGTGAAAATGTGTATTTCATTGTAATTCATTAACGTGTACTCTGATTTCATTCATTCATTTTTTATTAGAAAGAACATACTACAATGATTGTTCTGTAATTATTTCAAGATCGTCAGTTTAGTAGTTCAGAAATTATAGACTTCACAATGCTCAGTAATAGATCCAAATAACTTGAACCCTGTTACGTACAGGAAACTTTGAATGTACGGCTCATTTTAAGCTGGCATAACACACTATCGTAAACCATAATGGATAGCCCTATTTTGAACCGACCTTCAAAAAAGGAGGTGGTTATCAATTCGGTTGGTATCTTTTTTTTTCTATGTAGGTATGTCCACCGATTACTCCGGGGTTTCTGGACCGATTCACGCGATTTTTTTTTAATGGGCCCTTAAAAATTTTTACCTTCAACTCCTCAAACCTGATGCTGCAGGGGTACTTTCTCCCTAAAAGCTTTAGGAACTGTCGTTTACGAATTGGTATGCTTGCTACTAGATCATAGAGCTCCAGGTCATCCTCCTCAATCCTGTAGGGTGATATCATTTTTTTCTAAACTGAATAGTTTGCGCGAGAGACACTTCCGACACTGATGTACATTACCATGCAAACTTCCACCGAAAATTAGTTTGAACGAGATCTAGTAAGTAGTTTTTTTTAATACGTCATAAATCGTAAACCGCAATTGCTGCTACGGAACCCTTCATGGGCGAGTCCGACTCGCACTTGGCCGCTTTTTACTAACTGCATACGAAAGTAAATACGGTACTTATACCAATTTTTAAAATTGTTGTCTGTCTGTCTGTTTGTTGCCACTAATCTCGGGACTGGCAGAACCGATTTTGACGGGACTTTCACTGGTAGATAGCTAATATTATCGGGCATCATATAGGCTAAACTTTCGAAAAAGGAGGAGGAGTTGTGTTTTTCTACCTCCGTATATCGATATCTCCGTGATTTCTTAACCGATTTGCGTGAATCTTTTTTTAATCAACACAAAAACTTTGCGAGATGGTCCCATAAGAACTTCGGGTTCCAACTCTTCAATCCTGATGCTGCAGGGGCACTGCTTCCCTAAACTGTGGGGATTTAGGAATTGTTGATTATTATGAATAGTTATTGTAGGGACCAAGTAAAGACATCGTTAAATTCGAGGATCCAACTCCTTAATCCTGATGCTGAAGGGGTTCTGCCAACCTAAACTGTGGTGATTTAGGAACGCGGATGAAGTCACGGGTGTCCGCTAGTAATAAATAAAATAATCATTGTATAGTGTAAATATCGACATCAGAGTACATCACTAGAGTATCGATAAAAATATCGACAATTGTCACTTCCCTATTAGTGTACATGTAAGCCTTACCCTCCCTCACCTCCACCCTACCCCCGTAAAGTACGAAAGGGACAACTGCAGCTCGGGCTGATTTTTACCTACAAAAACCTTGACCAAAAGACGTTTCGTATTCTGCTGTTTCCTTCTTCAAAACTGGACAAATCTCAAATATTCTTATATCAAAATTTAGAGGAAGAGTATATCTATGCTTCTATGTTTTTCTTTTTTGTTAAAAACTTATCAAATTTGTCTGATAGTCGTTTGAACATGGCGGTAAAATCGAGGGTTTTTTTCGGGTTTTTGGATTGTCATATTTTTTTTAATGATAATGTTTTGGAAAAAAGAAAAACATAGGGGCACGTATTAATTAGACCTAGATTTTTTGGAAAAAAATCATTGCTCTAGAGGCATTATCCACGAAGAAAACAGCAGAATACGTTTGTATGGAGAAAAGCCCACTAGAGTACCCTCTTAAGTGTACGCAAAATCAGACTGAATAAAATGTGTGACATGATGTTCTATCTTTTTTTTATTCGATGACGATCGATGATCCTTAACCGCGATCTCACCTGATGGTAAGTGATGATACAGTCTAAGATGGTAGCGAGCTAAATTGGAAGGGGTATAGCAGTGTAGATTCAACTCATACCCATAATTATTGGTGGTAACTAGCCACGAACAAAGCGTTCCACGAGACGAAAACCTTAGACAGATAATTCAGTAAAATATAATCTAGAGGTGATAAAAAAACTTTACTGTCATTGTTACCTAAACGAAAATGTCATCTAATCCGTAGGGAGTTTTGTTATAGCTAGTCATCCAAGCGAAGGTATAGTGGCGGCGTTAAAAGTGCTCTTTTTCGGTAATGGGTCCCCGAAGACGGAGACTGCCTGAAGTTATGGCAGCCAACGATATCCATGGTTATTACATAGCAAACTATTTTGCATCTAGCCAAATGATATAACTTTTGTTAAATTCAATACTTTTTAATTAATCACCAACGTTAAATAAATCTTACCCGAGCGTTTTGGTATTTTAACAGTTTTCTAAATATCACGTTTACGTTGGTAAAATCGGCCCTTAAATTATTGAGCAAGCTTTTGGCCGCGTTTTCATCCGCGTGGAGTTAGGTTTTTAAATATGGAACCCTATGTTTTTCCGGGATAAAACGTCTATCACTCTTCAAGTCCCTTGCTCCCTTGCTGCCTGAAGTATAAACCAACAAGCAAACACACTTTCGCACCACAATCAAAAATATCACACGGGATTTTTAATTCTACTCAGAATTCTAGTCAAAGTCTAAGTTCGTACGTTAGAGTGGTTTCAATTCAATTCTCATCTAGCTATATGGCGACTCTGCTAGACGCGTTCGTTCGAAGATTGCGGTTTTAGTTACTTGTCTAGAGATACTTGGACAACAAGACGACAGTTGAACAGAGAAATAGCTCTATAATTACATCGAAGACAATAGCTGACATGAAACGCTAGTTAAAGAATGTTACAAAAAACTTTTTAAGCCCTGACGCAAAATGAGGGGTATTATCTGTCTGTACGTCTGTTTGTCTGCAGCGCAAACGGATGGTCGGATTTGAATGTGCTTTTTTTTTTATTGGTATTTGAGTTTAATTGGAGTGAATTATGTTTTATGAAAATCAGTTTTACAGGACTATTGGCTTTTTTCAGCTTCCTGTAAAAATCTCTTCAAATTCAGCCATCACAACAAAACAACATTTTTTTTAAGTGTGTTTATATCGTTTAAAATATAATCAGAGTTACAAACAGACACTTAAATATTTAGTTGTATTGATAATAATATAAAATCTGACATTAATATACCTTATGAAATTTGAAATAGAACGCTTAAAATAGATGCACCTTTTTATAGACTTTTTGAATGTTCATATTGTTAAAATTTATGTTTTAAAATCGTCGATGTAATAAATTATGCCTCTTTATAGACGGCAACAGTCATCAAAATCACTGTTACAGATTTTTTCGCGTAAATATATTACGTCGTAAAAGTATGCTCGTAATAAAGTCCTATTTGTCGCCTATCCGTGTGGCTTGTTTATTGGCGGGGATGGCTTGGGTTCGGCCTTGCAGTGGAACTGTCAATGTTATTGCCTAAGTTAATGTATCGGTGGACTCGTTCGCCTACGCGAGTAGGTACATGTGCCACAGATACTCCGAGTTGAGCGTTAGGCTACCTACTATATTTGCAGTTGTTGTATTGAGCGTAAGTTTAAAAATGCTTTACTTTAATCTGTGTGCTTTACTTTAAAGGTGAAGTTTGCCAAAGTATAAAGTTGGTAGAATCGTAAGGTGTCATAAGAGCCACAGGTTGGCCTATCCTATCCTATTTGTAATATTATAAATGCGAAAGTTTGGATGTTTGTTACTCAATCAGACCGCAACGACTGAACCGATTTGGTTGACCCAGAGATAGATTATAATCTGGAATAACACACTTACACAGACTACTTTTTATCCCGGAAAATTAAAGAGTTCCCGCGGGATCAAAAAACCTTAATCCACGCGGATGAAGTCGCGGCCATCATCTAGTACGAAATAAATAAAGTACCTATTTGGAGTTGCTTAAACAACGCATGTTTATTGTACCTCCATAGCACAAAAGTTCAAGGAACGGCTTGAAAATTGAAAAGTTAACGGTTCGATTCCCATTTGTTGCAGATTTGTCGTATCCATTCCTTTTACACTTATTTACCTATGGTATTAGTCGAGTTACTCATAACATGGAAAAAAGATGTCACTATGTAAAGTGCCTACTTCTTAGGATAGATATCTCTAAGTCTGTCTGTTTCGTGACTTGGTAAGCTATGATCTTCAGAATAGACATAGAAAATTATATCTTCCCTTTCTAGATCAGCAATAAAATTACATAAAGACACTTCTATCCTAGCATAGGTTTTAACTAATGAACCATAATAATCCTTACATTGCTAAGAAATACTACAAATTCTAGTTCCATCTTAACCACTTCGTCAATCTTTGATTAAGATTGCAGATAAAGTTTCTAAATCCATAATGCAAGGAAGGTTGGCTTATCTTATACTTAAGTTAAGATCTCACCCACGGCTTTTAAACTGGTTTCGCTATACGTAAGTGTTTCTTTATTGGCAGTTTATTAATATTAATAGGTAAGTACATATTTTAATCATAAAAATTTAATAATAATTAATCTTTATTCGTACAAATAATGTAATTCGCGAAAGTGCGTTTGTTTGTTAGTTTTTAGTTAGTCCATTCGACGCCGCAGTAGAGAGAGATCGACGTGAATTTTTGCATAATGTAATATAGTTGAGCAGCTGGAGAATGGTATACTTTTTATCTTGGAAAAACAAAGAGTTCTCGCGGGATTAAAACGTCCTTTTCAAGCGTATTGGTACGCACTCGTGCACAAAAGCTAGATTCTTATAGAATTCAGCAAAGTTTTCAAAATGATAAACATAATTGTACAGAAATTAAAACGACTACAAATCAAACGCCTTATTAAGAGTGCAGATTTGCTTATCCGCGTTCCACTTTGTTTTTTCGGGATAAAAAGTATGTCACTCTCCGGTGAAGGCGAAAAATCGCTAGTCGTTGTTTCGTTGCTCTACGTGATTGACGGAACCATCACAGAAAAACACATTCGCAAAGGGATACATTTTCCTAGATTTTAGCAATTTACTCTACTCATATTCGCAAATAAATAGGTTTTTATTATATAGCTATTTTCTTGCTATAATTTAAATATTTGAAGATATTGTAAGAAAGCATTTTGTCAACCTAAAATTTCTCTTTTAATTTCTTTTTGGTATTTACTATGCATAAATTAACAACTTATGTGTTAATATTTGCAAGTACATAATAAGTAATTTAACAAGCCAAAATTTATTACACTCGTAAAATACCAAAGCACCTAAGTACTCATATTAAACCTGCGTTGAACAATGTCTTTATAATAATTAAAGGTCATCACAGTTTTATTGATCCCTCGATCGACTGCCGATGTGTAAGATATTTTCTCACATTGGATATGCGTAATAAATTAACACTAAATTATAAAGAACCCGTTGTAAATGCTTGTCAGACACAGTTTTCCAATACCATCATTTATTCCTTAAGTACGTTTTACGCACAACCAGATTTGCATATCTACCAGTAAATTGTACATCTCTGTTTACTATTATTAAAATTGTGTGTACTTTACAACTGCATATATATTCGAAATATTTTTTATATAAAAGTCGAAATTCTGAAGCTTTTACGTGTTTATTTAATAGAATTATTTTTTATTGCTATAGACAGTTTCTCAGAATAAAATACTTCATTGCTGTGATCTATTGTATTTTTGTCATGCAGTGGGCTTCACAGAAGCATTACATTGATTAAGTTCGTTTTTAAGAATATTTTTGTTCCATTAAAAATATACGGAAAATGTTATCTTGGAAAGTTGATAATTACACTGATTGAGAAACCTTTATTAAAATTATAATCTTAGCTGAGAAAATGTATATTTTAACGTATAAAAAGGTAATTAAACCCTTTCCCTGTTCCATGAATCACATATGAGCATGGTTATTGTTTAACTATTGTGTCTGTTGTCTGGAAAGTTTTTTTATTTTTATTTTTATTCTCTTTTAAAGAGCTGAGTCACTGGAGTGACTATGTTGCTCTCATAGGTATACAATGACATATTAACTAAATTTAGACTAATTATAACTAGTTATTAGGTCTATTTTTTAAATTATTTAACGTGTTAAAATGATCCTACACGGTTGTGCGTGCATAATTAAAATACCGGCTAAGTCTTTAAAGTATCAGCGTAAAGAAAATGAAGACAAATCCGCGATCATGTTTGTTTTGTTAAGTGTTTACGCAGGGTGTAGTAAAGCTTACGGATTAACACAGCAGAAACAGGCTTCAGCTTGCGGTCAAACTATAAAGCCTCCAGTTACGATCCGTACGGCAAGTTGCGCGCGCGCATATGGCGTAACTCTATGAAAATGCATATCGATTATATCTATCGATCTTAACATCGAAACAATTTATTGTGATTTCTCTAAAATTATGATTTATTTCCTCAAAGTGCAAAATAAAACACCCAATTTAAAAGAAACAAAATGATAACGTATTTCTCTCGGATTTTTATTGTAGGAACTTGTATTTTAATTTGTTTCACTGCAGCCGAGTTTTCTATGAAAGGAAATGTGAAAAAAAGGAACACGGTTATCAGAGCCGAAAACAATTTGTTATCAACGTGTTACAATAGTACTGTATTTAAAAATGTTAACTCCCTGAAGCGTGTTGTGTTTGCGTCCAAATTTATTTTTACCGGGAAAATATCGAGCGTGCAATGTAGAAAGCGGGGCGTGGAGAAAACTAAGAGGAGCATATTTAAAGTGTATGTTAGGAGAGTTCTCAAGGGTGATACTGGTGCTTTGAGTGATTTTTTGGATGTTAAAACGAGGACGAATACTTCGTCTAGCCGCACTTCGTTGTTAGCTGAAGGTGGGCTGTGGAAGATAGCTTGTACCACCGTTAAGGGACGTCTGGCTATACTGTTTAGTGAAAGGCTATCGTCACCTTTGAAATTGCTGATTGATCCTGTACCTTTAAGTGTTGATCGCGTGCGGAGAGTGAAAACTTTGATAAAAGGTAAGGTGGTTAAGTTAGTTAAAACTTGATTAACAATTTTCACGATAAGGTTGTGCTAAGAGTTTTAGATTTATTATTTGCTTTTCCTTTGACTGAATTAAAATTATTGAAGTTTAGTCTAATGTTGAATGTAGATAAATAAAAATAGATTTTAGTACAGTACCTCCTGATAGTAGTTTAGTATCAGGGCTTTCCATTGGCAATTTTATATTAGGACACTTTAGAGTATTAATAGAGTTACTTTTTTCATAGTTCTGTTGTGGCGTGTTTAGAGGATAAACCAATCCTTATCCTGACAAATATTATAAATGCAAAAATATGCTTGTTTGTTGGTTTATTCTTCAATCACGTTGCAACAGTGCTAACGGATCGACGTAATTTTTTGCATGAGGACTTGAAGACTTGGAAAGTGACATAGGCTCGGAAAATCAGAGTTTCCAACGGATTTTTTAAACTAAATCCACGCGGACGACGTTCATTAGCTTAGAAATTAATAAACCAACGAACCAACCACCAAACACACTTTTGCATTTATAATATTACAGTAGATGGATGGACTCGCAACGTTTCACAGTAAAATATTCACCCGTTCCCCTTGTTTGCATGACGCTCCAAATACGGACCTTATTTGTCTATGTGCAGAACAGAACAAAAATGCTTTGATTGGAATGAAAACATTTACTCGTTCTGTTTGTTCTCACTTTTAGCTCTTAATTGCCTCAAGTGCTCACAGTTATATGACTTATTCCCTATATGTATACCTACCTTGGTCAAAATGAATGTGGTAAAAATTACCAGCTTTATTTGCGGTCCAAAAACAAATTGTCAATACATTGCTAACAACAAATTTTTCTGCTAAAACAATTTTTCTATTTTTATTTTAAATAAGTACATATTTATTATACGAAGTTGTGGGAATCATCCAGTATTACTAGATGATTCCCACGACTTCCCGCGACTTTCGCGTGGATTAAGGTTTTTTATTCTCGCGGGAACTCTCTTATTTCCCGGGATATGTGTTTTCCAGTCTGTGCCTCAGCCAAATCGGTTCAGTCGTTGTGACGTGATTGAGTAACAAAAACATCCAAACTTTCGCATTTTTTTTAAAAAAGAATATTAGTCAAACTTAAGTTGACTAATATCCTCCTATCCCTTCAAATAAGTGGAAAGCTTGTGCTATGAGTGGGTACGACAATAGTGCAACGGGTGGGATTCGAAGCTGCGACCTTTCATTTTTTAGACTGCATCTTTAACCGTTGGGCTATTGAGGCTTCAATCTGGTAAAATCTGGTAGCCAGATATTATCAAGGTGACCGTATTTTTTTTTATGTTTTCGTGAGAGCCTCTGATCTTGTCGCTGCATCCTTTGACGCTGTCAAAGGCAGTCTAAAACCAATACAACTTATGGTGTAAAATTGAGAAAAACAACATTCTTCAAAATCTAAATGTATTATCTTCACAATAAGTTTTAACGAATTTAAACTCAAAACCACATACGGATAAGTGTCTTAATTAAATAAAGTATTGTGTGATTTCACGGTACTATACCAGCGACGTTTTATCTAAAAGATGATTATCGGGTGTGAATTGTTAGGCCCATACGTGGACTGCAGTTGTAAAGCCATTAAGGAATAAAAGCTATTTTTATGGATAAGGCAATTAACGCCCATTTTTTCATAAACAATGTTACCTACTAATATTTTAAATGTAATAGTATGTTTGTTTGTCCTTTAATTACGCAGCAACGGAGCAACGGTGCGAGGTTAATTTTTGTATGGTTGTTGAGTCGAGAATCTGGAAAATGACATAGGCTGCATTTTATCCTAAAAAAACAGAAAGTTCCCGTGAAATTTTTATAAATCTAACTCCATGCGAGCGATATTGTGGACAAAAGCAATATTAAATATAACCTCGATGACAGCATAATAATATTTTTATTTCTTTTACAAATCGACGTCCTCATGCAAAAGTACAGTTATCGAATATTATTTATTTTATTGTTATGTGAAAATAGAAACAAACGGGTTGGAATATTTATTTCAGCGTATTCTATTTATATTTATTTTACTTTGGCTGAAAATTAAGTTGCGTGCATTTTAATGAAACGTTATGTTTATCTTTTTATTGCATTAATTTTATTTTATAGCTTCAGGCGATTTGTTTCACCTTCTAAGGGCGTTGAAGTGGTCGCCATACAAATTTTTTGCGGATCCGTCAAAATACGAATCGAGAACTCTCTTGTACAAGCGCACATACAATTTGTATTATTTGTACACACGAATTACGAAAACGAATCGAATACGAGTGAATGCACAAACGCGCTAATAGTGATTTTTATTAGTCGTCGTTTTATTAAATATAGTTTGTAAAACAATGTTTTCGTCGTAAAATGCCATATCCACATAAGGAATGACCATTTTCATCTATCATTGTAACGACTAAATTATGAACACTAAATTCCCCTCCAAAAATCAAAAAGTGTTCGTAGAAACGATACGTGGGCGGAGTCGCATCGTGAGAAAACAAATCCAAAATTGAATGTAAACAACGTTTGTAAATTACCAAAACTCACAAAGAGAGCCAGAATACTTACTTATTTTCCTTGTCAACAACAAAAATTTTTATTTAAATAAAGTAGATATTTATAATATTATATCAGTCTAATAAAAATAAACACTGTTTTACCGAGGTTAAAAGATGGGATGTCGACATCACAAAAATTGCGAGTAAAACAGTAGCTTGAGTTGGAGCTGCTTCTTGAGGCTTTTAGCGTAGGGCCGGGCCTTAAATATTAGTAGAAGGATATTATAATAATATGAATATTTAAGTAGGATAGAAATTATATAATTTTTAATATATTAATTTTTTAAGATAATTCTTTAATTTACTATCAACGAGAGCTCCCTTATCTTAAATCTTCCAACCAATACTTAATAAGACAAGATACCGTGTCGATTATTTGATAAAGAAACAATTCGGAAGATTTATAACAAAGAAGACAAGGGCGGCACAGATAAAAACAAACGGCTGTCCTCCGAAACAAGGGTTTCATCCTTCGCAACGCGTCGCAGCGCTCCGGGATCGTAGAGTTTATCGGGACCACCGGCGACGTCCCAGGACTCTGCGCGACAAATTTATTGACACTCTTTCAATTAAAGCCATTGTTGCCCGGAACACTCGCACCGGTCACAACAGAATATAAACCCGATAACTCGCAGCATGAATCTATAATGCGTCTGTAGATATCGCTCTCCGCGCTCCGTACACCGTAAAAGGAGATTTATTAAAACTATTTGGAAACTGATTCGATCGAAAGCGAACGATTTGACATTTAGATAAGGAGTAAAATTTATTTTCCCTCGGTTGCGTCGCTTCGGCCTAGTGACAATGGAATAAAAAGGTTATAAAATGCGCCGGTTGCGGCAGGTCGCCCACGTCCCGTGGGTCTCGCTGGCTGTTCGTACGACGATGTACTCACTCGAGGCGGTGCAAGTTGCGGACACTGGTGGCAGATAAAGTGCGACGACTGCGTTGTTACGAGACGCCGTGCGCCTCTACTCTCAAGCACGTGTAAATATCTGTGTGAGAACACCGTAGATAAGCCGCCGCGCGTGGGACGCAAAAAATGCACGGACCGCACAGCCTTAGGCGCCCAGTGTCGCCATCACGACGATTTTCGGTAATCGAGACATAGCGGTACATGTTCGACATATTCCATAAAATATATACAGTAAAAATAGGTACAGTTTCGTATAAAACTGTACCTATAAGTACCTACTAAAAATTCTCAAAATTTCCTTTCCTTTTCCTCATTTTCCTTCTTTCTTTTTTGGCGTAAATTTTCAGTTAGTGACTCTAATAGTTCACGCAACTACTATTTTTTTTTTTCGTACAAAATGAAACGGAAGATTTAGGTTATAGTTCGTTACATATCACTAAACGTAGTGTAATAAATAATTTAATATTCTATAATATTAAATTAGCATGCAACATAATGTTATCATATTTATTATACAAAGCACCACAATAATATGACATGATAAATTTATTATAATTTAATGGGCAATTCTGTAAATTGATTTTCGGAAACAACACTAAAATAAGTATCTGGTTTGCTGGATATGGAAAATGTTGTCGCCTACATATACAAAATATGAATATTTAAGCAATTTATTTCAATTTGATAGTGTTTAGGTTAACCAAAGGTTAACTAACTACTATATCTTTAAATAATTAATAAAAGACACAAAGTAGGTGTATATTAACTTGTGCAATGAGCATGGGCTCGAAACGATTTCGAAACATAGAAACGGTCCTAAACGTCATAATAGTATGTACGATTAAATTAAATTAAATTAAATATACGTATAAAAAAAACTAAATATACGTATCGATCTACGCAAGATCTACGCCGTCTACAATTACTAAACTTAACTTTAACATAAACGTAACTTTGAAATAGACTAGCATAATGAGTCGGATATCGAAAAAGATCACTTGTTTTAAATAGTAGTAATATGTGTAGGTACGTACTAACCTAATGTAATATTTACTACCGTTCTGCGTTTGGTTGAGCAAACAGTTTCCTTACTTTTGTTGTTTTCTTCTTTGTACAGTAAATGAAGAGTTGCTGTTAGAAAGCATTTTTCATTGTTCTTATCTTCTTATTTCAGTACTTAGTTTTACGAACTTATTTCAAGTAACTTGATTTTCTACTTTAATCAAATCTTCGTCACCTCTAAAATAATCTAGTAGAATATGCTATCACAATATTATTAAAGTAAATAAAAATTCAACATGTATTGAAATGTATTCACACAAATTCGTTTTAACTCTAAAGAATGTCACTTCGAACGTTTTTCTCACAACTTAAGAGCCTGTCCCTGAAGAATTTGTCATGAACAATATACTTTTGAAATCACTCAAAAGCCTATTCCAGAAGAATTCCCCATAAACAAGCCAGCATCCTTACACATAATAGTCGATGTAATTCACAGTTCCAAGTACTAAATTCTGTGTGTGTCAAAATAAACTCTTATTGTTTGAACAATTTACATATCCCCCATTGTATTCGGGTGCGTTTCAATAAAATTTAACCGCAGTCATCTCCACGTGTCCTGTGAGCACCCAAGATGCTATTTTATGGCGGTCCTCAAGACCAAGTTAAGGTTATAGCCATAATTCAGTTTTATGAAACTCCGCTCCCAACAAAGTGGTATTTCTCTCAAGTTCCCACATATTTTGTAGTAAATACGTACTTTGGAAATTACTAACATTGAACAACATTAACATTATTAAATGAGCACTTAATGTACATACCTATTATTATATTTACCTGTATTTTTTTTTAATCTATTTTTTTGGGGTTTTTTACCAGCTGGCACGCCAACCCCATCGAAACTTATAAAAGATACTTAACCTAAATAACAATAAACTTATCCTACTTAATACTAACTTAACTACGAAGACATCCGACAGTCACTGACGGCAAGCAGCAACCATATCGCATACCCTTCCACCAGTAATGTTAATAAAGCGCAAACCACAAATACTAAATTAATTCAGCTTAGCAAAGGTTCACATAGCTTCGGCATCTACTTCATTCTTACTTTAGTTTATTCGTACTTTGGAAATTACTAACATCGAGAGATACATTTATTAAATGAGCACCTAGTGAACATGCCTATTATTATATTCATCAGTAATATTAATAAAGCGCAAACCACAACGACTTAATTAATTCAGGTTAGCAAAATCTCATAAAGCTTATGCACTGTGAGCTACAGAGCTAACTTTAGCGAGCTGATTGAACTCTAGTTCATTAATTGATTAATTATTATTGATGATATAGTGATCTTTACCGCTCTTCTTTTCTCCTTCACCCACTATACGCCACGCATGGACCTTCAACTCTCTACATTTTTATTTTTCCTACCTACATAAGTCAGCTCGTATAGCTTCACTTAGCTCGCATATTTGGATGCATGCTAAGCTTAATTGAGCTAAGTCAGCAGGTGCCATTTTTAGGTAGACGCAAGAACAATGTACGTGAGCAATATAGAGATGTTTCCTGTTGTGGCAATCGCGTCTACAGATTACAAGCCTCACCCGAGGTACTTATCGGTTGCAACTTGCCCACAAAATAACTGTACCTCTGTATACAATCTACCGCAAATCTAATAAGCGACCTTTAGAACAAAGCGCGTCACTAAAATTACTTCAGAGCAATAGTGAATGGGTGCCTTCTAGACTACGTGCTCAGACCTGTAGGTCGTAATCTCTATGTGAATCTCAATAGAGATTCACGACTATAGAGTTGCGCATTTTAGCCTTCCTGGTCCCCATCATCACTCTCTATCAGGCATAAATCATTATTGTCGTCGAGCGCTAGCAAATATTCATTAAAAAAAACAAGCCTTTAATCACTGTGGTAAAATTACAGTGAATAACATGAGAAGAAATTTAAAAATAACTAAGAGCACTTCACAAAAATAGTTCTATTTTTTCCATTGCTTAAATGCGATAGATGTGAAACTTTATTAATCTATATTCATAACACGTTCACGATGAATATAAATGTAAACAATTTCAGTACCTGGCGAGTGAGTTTGTTTTGCATTTAAAAACGTTGGTAAAGAAATTTCACTAATTTTAAATTATGCTGTATTTTCAAATGCTTCTTTTTATGCAATTGTTTCGCACTTTGAAAAGACGATACCTAAAGCACGAGACCCTCAAGATCTATATTACAAGAGATGCAAGAGATACCAGAGAAGCTTAAAGCAATAGCAAGCAATAGAAACTAAAGCATGAAACCCATACCATATGCATTGTCACACATACCAATTTAAATATTCGGTCGACATCGAAGTAATGTCAATGATGACGAACTCTCATCACTTATTTTTAACTTTGTGTGGGTGTGAAGGCACTGAAAAAGCCTTTGTTGTAACCGTGTGCGATCTCGTTTACATTCTACAAAATATTATAAATTGTAATTGTTGTATTGTATTCAATATTGTAAAGTTCTAAAAATTTCGGAAGTTGACGAAAGTTCCCACACTAGTCGCTTTTGCTGTAAAAACAATAGGTAACCTTAAGGAGTGGTAAAATTTTGAGAAGCAATTACCGGCGTGTGGGGGGTAATGTTAATGTAATGATCCACCTCATGACGCATTGTAATTCTTTTGTCTATTGTTCCCTTAAAATTACCACTAAAGTATAATTATTACGTAGCCTAAAAAAAGATAAATATAGTCAAGTGTAGATGACCATAATGATAGGTCATTAAGTTTTGTACCACACACAATGTACATTGACAATTTAAACATAGTTTATACGTTACCTTTTTCAATCCCCGACAAAAAAGAGGGGTGTCATAAGTTTGACTTGTGTATCTGTGTATGTTTGTCTATTCCCTCGTAGCTCCCTTACGAATGGACCGATTTTGATGAGGTTAGTTTTGTTTGAAAGCTGACGTGATCGAGATGGTTCTTAGTTATAATTTATGAAGATATCTTCATTATTTTCGAACATGACGTTTGAAGATCATAAACTCATTTCTGATTTGATTATAGGGGTCTTACAAACTTTTACAGGTGTGATTGATTTGGTTATTTTGGATTATTTCGATGACATAATAACCTTAAGCTGATACTACGTAATCAAGTAGGAGTCTGCAAATGTAGGTCTTATGCATTTTTGAAACTTCATTGTGGAAGCACTGTGTACATAGCATAGTTTTGTTATCTATTATAAAAAAAATTTTTTGAAAAGAGCAACCGCCGAGTTTATTGCTGGCTCTTCTCGGCAGGAACGGCATTCCGAACCAGTGGTAGATTCATCGACAATTCAAAAGCACTTGTAAAAGTTTATTTGTTAAGTTTTTTTTTTTCTATTTCTGCAGAATAACCGACTCCTCAGCACCTTACAGCAGATATTAATTGTTTGGGCTTATTAATAGAATGAATAGGTGTTAGATAAATGATCGAGGATCGAGAAAGAGGATTTGATGGTGGAGCAGATAATCTAACAGTACCTACCTACTTATTTCGAATTTTAATATATTATTTATTATTCTTTCTAATAATCTGTTTGTTTTTTGACTACATCTCTGATGCAGAAGTCGTAGCTGTTGTCTAATAAATAAGTGGGAGGTCTTAGGCTGAAATCTATACCGCTCTCTAACTTTTCTCAGGCTCAAGACAACTAAAACGAGACATATTAATATCAAAGCATATTTAAGTTCTATCTTAAGACCGAGCTAAGTTAGAGCACGCTCTATAGATCTCGGCATTAGTGCTAACTGCATAGCTAGCATGGGCAGGAGATAAAAATTTTATCCCCCGATTTTAACCACTGACAGGGGATAAAATTATCTTTTCCCTATGCGAAAGCATGGCGACAGAGGAGAAGGCGATGTATATTCCTATAAGTATATCCACTGAGTGTTATTTCCACCATTGTGCCCATGCTCGATGGGTGGATAAAACGAAGCGAAGGCATAAACATTTTATCCTTTTCCCGGGGATAAAATTTCTCCCACCTATGCTAGCCTTGCAGCTAGGTAAATGAGATTGCAGTTGATAAGTAGATACTTTAGGTACTTTTTCTTTGTTGAAATATTTATGTTGTGTAAATATTTCGTTGTTATATTGGTGTAAAATTAGTTTTATTTGTGTTCATGCCGCTCGCTCATAACGCAATGGGAAATTCCTAACAAAGGTTTACGGTCCAATAACTAAGTTTACGACGCTCACTGCGGTTCCCGAGCACGTGTTAAAAGTGTAGTGTCATCCCTATCGAGAATGTGTGTCATATCTGCCCGTTATATTGGGCTTTATTGTTTTCCTTTTAAGGCTTTCTAGCGATGAAATAGCGATGATTTCTGAAATATTTTTAATAACAACAGTGTTATTAAAAGTATTTCGTCAAGAGGAAACAGCTCATTTTTTGACATAGATACATAGATAAGAATATCAGAACACAAAACTTGTACATCATGCTACGATGTCGTTACCTAATTATTCACTAAATGAACTATAATTTTTAAGCTATTGCATACCTTCTATCGCGGGCCAGCGTGGAGACCGAATCCAGAAATTCCGTAACGAAAATAACCTGACACGGGACTCCTTTACGGTGAGCCGCTAGATGGCGTTGATAAAAAATGCTATGCAATAGCTTTACCGCCGCAGTCCCCGAGTGCCACGTCTTTTTTTTTGACATAGATACATAGATAAGAACATCAGAATACAAAACTTGTACATCACGCTACGATGTCGTTATCTAATTATTCACTAAATGAACTATAATTTTTATTTATTACTTACTAGAATATAGGTATTGTTGGCTTTTAAATTTAAAATTAGGTGCTTAAACAGTTTTATCGTTTAGATAGCGCCTCGTTTGTAAGTCGCCAATGCCCATACCATACAACTTATTCACGATCGATTCTGCATGTCAGTTGAACAAGATGTCATATCTAGTACGTATTACGTTTTCTATTGATGGACATAATATTACATAATACATTAAGTAATTATTTATATTACGCATTTATCATAATAATATGTTTCTTTATAGCCCCTCAAACTCTATCGTAGTCTATGAAATGACAATAAAGTTTTATAGCGATGTAGAGTTAATTGAGATACAACCTGAAACTTATTTTATCATAAATCTCTATATTGAATCTAAATAATGACTACGCTCATTTTATTTTAGAGAAAAAACAAAAGAGGATTAAATTGTAAGCAGCTTAACTTTTTGAGTGATTCGTAAAAGGGTATTCTTGTGATCATTACTAAGCAATATTCGAGAGAAATTTGTTTTTTTAATATTTTATCGTGAATAAAATTTATTAATATAAATAACCAATGTCCAAAGTTTAACTTCAGACTGTGAACATTCTAAATAAAGCCTCACATTATCAAAGTTATGTCTGTACATATGTAAATGTTAAAAATTGCCGCGTACATTCTGATTTTGACTACGTGCCAAAAGATCCTGGTCGCACCGTATTTACATTTTAATATAATAATCAGAATATAGGTTACCTACTGAATTCAAGAGGTGCAAGTATGAAAACCTTGATGTGCCTTGATGGTAGTTTAATTTTTGCGCCTTTTAGGGTGGAGACTGTGGGGCTTGAGGCCTGGGGGCTCGTGCTCTTTTTGAAGAGCTTTCAGAAAATAACGTCGAATCTATCGGGGAACATACAAGAGCTGGTAGCTACCTTGACCAAAGAATTAGTTTGGCCATCCAAAGAGGTAATGCTGCCAACATCTTGGGTACTACGCCGCACTGCGAAAACATCGATGAGATTTTAGATTTTTAATTTATTAATAATTTAATTAATTGTTCATTATTTTAAAATTTTATTTTACTACTTATAGTAACTTTTCCGAGTTTTCACTGAATTCATTGTTATTCCTGAACATTTTTATTAAGACGTAAAACTTTCTATGATCAGACAACACAGGAGACTTTCGTTGAAAATTAGGTATTCGCCATTACGCCAGGTCGCTCCGACCGCTTACTTTCAACCAAAATGGCAGAAAGAAGGGGATGCGGTGATCGTAAAACAGTGTTACGGCCCAGGGTGCTTGTGTCATAAAGTGGACCTACATTGAACAGAATAAGATAGAATCGAAATACAGCTATGTTACCCTCCGCTATTGTCTATGTCGTCACATATCCATAGTTAAGTAATATGCATACGTCATCTGCTATATTTTTCATATTATTTCATTTTTATGTTGCAAAAAGCTATTTTTTTTTAATTAAAGCTCTGTTTGTCACCTGATCAACTGCCATCATCGATGTGTATAGATGTGTCTGTCCCATGTTTGCGACTTGCGTCTATGAAAATGCGCTTGAATCACTTTGATGTGAGAGTCAGCCAATCACGTTCGAGGAGTAGCCATTCCCTATTAACCAGTAAAAAAAATGGAATGAATCCGCATTACATTTTTTTAAAACTTCATTTAAGTTCTTTTTAGACAAGAGAATTAAGCAAATTCTGTTATATTTTTGAGCGCGTTTTTTCCTTTTAGAGGCCTTTCCATATAAATCGATGACTGTATTGCTGACTTTTTAACTCCATCCAGATATAAATATACGCCCATTCCCACATTCTCAGTTTCGCGAACTTTACTAGTTGAATTGTTCAGCTATATCGCCTAAAGTATAACCGTAACTTGCACTTACTTTCTTGTTGGAAGTTTCTGATTTCTTAAAAAAATTGATAGTGTAGTAATACGAAGTTGGTAGGTACAATTAATATGTTGCGGTTAAATAAATTAATAAACGATCTCTTCGCGTATTCAAAATATCTTTGATCCAAATCTTAAGGACTCCATAATATGATGTAACTGTTTAACCTTTTAGGTCGAACATTTTATGGGTCGTATATTCTAAGAAATTGATGCTTTTTCGCTTTTAGAGATTCCAATCGCTTTGAATTCTAAATCGTTTACAGGTAAGTCGACATTCTTTTCTTTTGTTCGTAGATGACGCTTGTCTCAACCTACACACTTCCGGAGGCATCACAATACCTACCAAACTATTCAGACCGGATTGAATCCTATTGCGTGATAATATTTTATTTCGTTTAAATTAACATACGAAAGGAAATGTATGTCGTTTCAGTTTTATTACTTAATCATTGGTTGGCATAATATTTTTTCTTGCTTATTGGAAACCTTTTATTTTGGCAACCTAAACAACGAATATGATGCCTATTGACAATACATCACCACTATCTCAGTCTCAATCCATCGTTGGCCACTGGGCATTGGTGAAGAAGGTCACATTCTGAGGGAAGCCTCAGAATGTGACCAACGTTTTAACTGCTAGGTTATCCTGATATCTATCTTCAATCTATCTTCTCTTATACTCGTAATATACATATAAAGGCGAGTTGCTTTTCGTTATTCTAGATGACACTCAAAAACGGCGAGACCGATTTGAATTTTTTTTGTTCGTGAAAGCTAGTTTTATGTTAAAAATTTAGGCAATAGTAATAATAATAATACATATGCTTTATTTTGGTAGCGATGAATTTTTGTTGTTTTTTTAAGTAGACCCCAATTTTGAATACAATACGACATAACTTTAGAAATGCTGCACTGTTTATAAACTCCTTATAACAATACTGTTTTGAGTTTATTTTTGTTATAGTCGTGCGGATAATTTATGGCTCCCTTTTGACAGCTGACATTATGACACGCTTGCGCTTTGTTCATTAATCAAAGAAAGCGACTCACATTGTGTTTTTTTTTTCATTTCGATTTCTTGATGATGACATTGATAAGTGGGGTATAAGCTATTAAGTGTAAACATATTTTGTTTTTATTACATTATCAGTTTAAGTTTATTATACTTTTGGAAGCAAAAAATCGAAACCAGGGGCACTTTTCGTAGTAATAGTTTATGATAACTTTATGGTCCAATCAAGATTGTGAATAATATTTGAAAAATGTATGGCAAAACTCCGTTAAAACTACAAAATAACGCGCCCTTTTTTTATTTGTTTGCTCCTAATTTTACGAGTTGGTAGATACAATACTTTGAAAATTTTAAACGATTTGGAGCGTCACAATTTTTAAGATCTAAAACAATTCTTTTAAAATTTGTTAGTATAGTTTCAAGCGCCATATTGCTTTATGATCGAATATAAAATAATAGCCGTGCCATTTTTATAGCTTACCTATTTACAATTTTATGTCGAAGTCTACACGGTAACGGCTGTTGGCAGTTTGAAGTATATTAAAAAATAAATCAAGAATTTTATAAAAGAAAAAGTCGAAATAAAGCCTATTTATTACCGTGGTGACAAACCCGTTTTAACTGTCTCAATACAGCTTCTGGGATGTGTGACCCTTCACTTAATTGTAGGGGTTTTATCTTTATAATAATACTAGCTGATGCCCGCGACTTCGTTCGCGTGGATTGAGGGTTTTTATTCCCGCGGGAACTCTTTAATTTTCCGGGATAAAAAGTAGCCTATGTCCTATTCCCGACCATAATCTATCTCTGTGCCAAATTTCAGCCAAATCGGTTCCGTCGTTGCGACGTGATTGACTAACAAACATCCACACTTTCACATTTATAATATTACTTAAAATTTGGATATTAAAAATAACAAAACACTGTTGGTAACGCGATTTTTGTTTGACTGATGTAATGACGTGGAAACTGATGCATTTTATCTCGCGTGCCGAAACTAATACAAAAGAAACGCGAGTTTCGGAACGCGACATTAAACTCCTCCAACTATGTATTCTGTGCTCCAACGCACACACGCACATTGTTTTGATAGATATGATCTTTGACGTTAGGAACACACCTACATTGCTTAGACAACAGTGAGTGCTTGTAATTTAATATGAACTTTATACCATTGCAATAAAGCTCAAATTGACTACGTTTTAGTTTCAAATCATTTGTATGGGAAAAAGAAAAGGGCTATTTTTAGGGTTTTTCAAGCAATAATTCTAATTTTTCTCGCCGTAAAAACCATCCTTGAACTTCAACGAACATTTAAAAAAAAGATTTGGCCAAATTGGTCCAGGCGTTGTTGAGTTATGCGCTTACCAACACATTTTGCGATTCATTTTTATATTATAGATGATGGTGTCCCGAGTCCTATCGACTACCGCAAAAATCGATTGAGTGCTTCGGTTACATTTTAATGTTAGTAAATGTTATGTTTTTGGCATGAAGGAAACTGAAAAGCCTAATTCACATCTCCAAATTGACTGACTGGGGGCACTGGAGCTTAGCACTATGCACTATTTCGCCACAAATCCCTTGACCCCTTTGTTATACAACACTGTCGTTATCATTATGCAGGTATAATGCCCGTTTTCACCAACCATACCCAAATAGGAGTCTTTTTAGGTAGGAGGAGTCCTAAATGCAATACCTTATTCAATGTCATTTCCACTTTTGTTTTCCCTATAGGTTCGCGAAAACGAAAATGACAGAAAGCGTCACCAAACTAGCCCTTAATAAAAGTTAGGGAACGATGGTGAAAACGGACATAAAAACATAAATAATATTATTTACATTTACGTAATGACTGTTGAATCGTTATGACGTCCTATATTTAAAACCATCGACACCCACAACCGCGACAGTATAGCACATATAACAATGATGCGGGGGCTTGATATATTGTATTGTATTGGAATGAGGTAACCTGTATTACTAATTGCTTTTTTCTCTTTTATTGTTACAGGTATGGATTTACAAAACATCGAAGATGGACTGTAAAATAATATTGTCGTAAGTTATAAATGTTACTTTCCATATGTCTGCCAACTTAGATTGCCTTTATATTTTAACAAATATATTCATATAGGTAAGAATTAAACTTCGTATTGGTAGGTATATAGGTATGATTGTATGGATTGTGTTATAAAGCAACTCCTCTAAAGCCAGGGTCTGTTTAAATTATTCTAAACCGATTTGACAGGCCACAAGTTTACAAGAAATTTATATTCATTAAAATTAAATTATACAGTTCAGATACTGATTAAGCTGTAAAATTGATAAACATCCACCGCTCCAAGATAAAGTCTAAGCTCCATTGGAAATGCTAACATTAAGCATTAGCATATGCAAATAAGTGTCATCGAGTTACGAATGCCTTATGAGGATAGTTCACAAACTAAACACCCGAATTATTTAAGTCGACAACTTGAAGCGAGCGTCATGAAGACTCACACAAGGTACATTTTTGACCTTAAAGCGATGATTTTTTACAGTTAAATAAATATCGACCTCTTCTATGTCCCTATGTTTTCCTTTTTGATACATTATCTTTATAAGCACTAGAACTCTTACAAGATGCTCAAAATTGCCTGTTCAGACCGCTGTCAACAGAGGCCTAGTGTACTTTGAAAACTATTAACGAAAAAAGAAAATCACGGGGACAGTATATATCCTTATTCAGTTTATGAAATATCTTTTAAATTGGTCTAATATTAGAAGAGGAAATAGTAGACAGCCAAACCTTTTATTTAGGCTATTCCGTCGGATCTGCAATAATTGTTCTTAATGCACGAATGTGTTTTATGCAGAGCGACAGAGATAGTTTTTTTAACCGACTTCCAAAAAGGAGGAGGTTATCAATTCGGCCGGTATATTTTTTTTTTTTTTTTTTTTCTATGTATGTCCACCGATTACTCCGGGGTTTCTGGACCGATTCACGCGATTTTTTTTTTAATCGATAGAGGAAGCTCGCGAAATGGTCCCATAAAAATTTTTACCTTCAACTCCTCAAGCCTGATGCTGCAGAGGTACTTTCCCCCTAAATTATGGGGGTTTAGGAACTGTCATTTACGAATTGGTATGCTTGGCCTAAGCATATACTAGATCTTAGAGCTCCAGGTCCTACTCCTTAATCCTGATGCTGCAGGGTACTGCCCACCAAAACTGTGAGGATTTAGGAATTTTCACTTGCGAATTGATATTGTTAGTATTAAGCATAGTCTACATCGAGGAGCTAAAGGTCCTAACTCTTCAATCCTGATGCTGCAGGGTACTGCCCACCTAAACTGTGAGGATTTAGGAACTTTCGCTTGCGAATTGATATTGTTAGTATTAAGCATAGTCTACATCGTGGAGCTCAAGGTCCTAGCTCTTCAATACTGATGCTGCAAGGGTACTGCCTACTTAATCTGTGAGGGTTTAGGAACTGTCGCTTACGAATTGATATTGTTGGTACCAAGCATATACTACATATAAAATTCAAGCTTCTAGCTCCTCAATTCTGATGCTGCAGGGTACTGCCCACCTAAACTGTGAGGATTTAGGAACTTTCGCTTGCAAATTGATATTGTTAGTATTAAGCATATTCTACATCGTGGAGCTCAAGGTCCTAGCTCTTCAATACTGATGCTGCAGGGTTGGAGGGATTACGAACTGTCGCTTTCGAATTGATATTGTTGGTACCAAGCATGGACTACATCATGGAACTACTGGTCCTAGCTCTTTAGAAATTGTGTGTTGTTAATAAGTACTGTAGGTACCAAGTATAGACTACTTTAGTGCCGTAGCGTTGGAGGGAGGGGAGAAAGAGAGCAGGAACAAGCTACACTAAAAAGCTTAAAATAAAAATTCTTTTCAAAAAACCGACTTCAAACGCCACTACAAAGTATAAAAATAATTTTATTTTGTACACGTTTGTTGAAGTCGGGCGGGCTTAACTAGAAACGATGAAATCGATGCGCGACGCTTACCTTATGGTGACATATAAGAGACACGCTTATTAAAATCGGGTCAGCATCGCGTATCGGTTTCATCGTTTCTATTTAAGCCCGCCCGACTTCAACAAACGTGTACAAAATAAAATTATTTTTATACTTTGTAGTGGCGTTTGAAGTCGGTTTTTTGAAAAGAATTTTTATTAAATACTTAATTTTTAAAAGTTTGTGTGACCGCATTTCCTCAACTTATTTTGAGTGTGTGAATAAATAATGTATACTGTATAGTAGCTGCAACAAAACCAAGCTACTCCCAGTTTGTTTAGTTTGATGTAAAGACTTTTCTTTGGTAAATAACAAGTTCGAGGCCGAGACTGGCTTTCGCAAAGTTTTGTTTGCGTGTGTCGGCGCAGTGTTGACAGTCTCTGCCTTGCCTTGCCGGCCACCGTAGAGCGTGACGCGAAGTAAACACTAAACACGATAAGTTTTAGGGCCATGGCACACGCGATACTTCTAGCAACGCCGTTCAGTCTTCAGCCACCTTCGAAAGTAGTTTAACATGAGCTCCAGGTTACTGTTAAACCAGTGAATAAAGGTTAATGGTTATCAACCTCCGCTAGGAGATAATACTAGAAGAAGTTCAGCGATGGGTTATTTATCGTGAAATGATCGATTCCATATAGTTCAGTGCAACGTCTTCCTTCTACTAAATAAAATTTATGGTACCTATGACATGTCTTGCCTTTGTCCATCCGTAACAAAGTTGTCGCACAAAATAACTGCACATATATCTTCTAAAACTTTATTTTTTACAAAAAAATAAGAACGTTCTTCATAATACGAGTACGTTGAGTACAATAGGAAATACCAAAGGTGGCGTTAATTAAGTTCACCGCGAGATAAATCCTACTCATATTATAAATGCGAAAGTTTGTGACGATGGATGTATGGATGGATGGATGTTCGTTACTCCTTCTTACCACAACGAATGAACCGATTGGGCTGTTTGGAATAGCTCATACCTACCTAAAACACATAGGCTACATTTTATTATATTATAGCTCTCCCGGAAATCCGAAACTCTTGATCCACGCGTACAAAGTCCGGCATCAGCTAATAAACAATAATGTAACAGAAACTGTACAGTAAATCCGAAATTGGCGTTTAGTCAATATTTGTTCTGAATAAAAGCCAAAAGGTACACTTAATGATTGTTTAGTAGTCAAATACTAAAACGTGTTTTCTAATGTCAGATAGTATTGAATATAATACATATTTGAAAACGGCATGTAATTAAACGAGCTTCTATTTAATACCATTATTGGCTTCTAAATTACTAAGTCAGTTTCAACTAGTGAGCCTCTAAAAAATATAATTTTAGCATCTATATTTATAACTTAGCTTCAAACCGTGAACTCCTAAAATACTTAAATATTAGCATCAAATAATACACCAAATCTTCAACCACATTTTTAATTTTTTTTTGTGAGAAAAATGAAATAAAAAAATGTTTCTAACTAAATAAAAAAACGTTTTTTTTTGATAAAATGAAATTAAAAAAATGATTGTTTTTAAATTTAACTCAAGATAAATACCTACACATAACATTATAACATTTTTGAAAAAAAAAAAACAAATTTTTTTTCAACTTTTTTTTTAGTTTTAGGTAGGTTTACGATCCCAACAGAACCTAAGTGCCCGGCCTTCGGCCGGGCACCTGAATATTCATGTATAACCCTAACCTAACCTAACTTTAGTTTAAAGAAAAAATTATACAAAAATAATTGCAATATTAACACACTAACAACAGAACAACAAAAAAAACAAATGCATGTTTTGAATGGCGCTCTCTGATTGGTGCAAATAGCCATAACCAACGAGATCGTGCAAATTGCCAGTCGCATCCGTCTCACTCGCACCAACGAAATCGTGCAAATGGCCAGTCGTATCCATCTCACTCGCACCAAATCGTGCAGTGGCAGTGGACAATAATAAAAATAGTAGCTCTTTATTTGATGCTTTCTTTGGAATATTTTGTGGCCATTGTGAAGAAGCCGAGTTAGTATATTAGAAGCTTCATCATTTTCCCGTTGCTGAGTTATTAAATTAGAAGCTAGGTTTTGATGCCAAAAAATAAATTTTGTTGGTCGACTTATTATATTCCTTTGAAAACTGTAATTCAGATGCTCCCAACTGCACATAATATGTGAACATTATTTAATAAATATGGCTGTGTAAATATGCATATTAGATGCTATAAAATTTAATTAGATAGATTACTAATATCGCCACAAAATACCATAGTGTTATGGCGTGCAAAATTTACACAATAACTTAAACAATTTTAAATAAATAAAGATTTTTTAAATGTAAAATACTATCCAATCAACAATACGCAAACGTTTAAAAAATATCACAAGTGTCATTAATCAATGTAAGTGACTTGCGAATTTAATATTCATACGAGAATAAATTACTGGAAAATAAAGTGTATAATAAGAAAGTAATGTAAATAATATAATGTAATGGTTAAGAGAAACGTTAATTAAGTCATCTATGTAAAGTAGGGTGCGCTCGACTCTGCTAATGTTTAATCTTTGCGTTGGTAATACGTGATATGTGGGGTATATATTATAGAAACATTAATGCCACTGAGATATATTATTGAAACATAGATCTCTTCAAACAAGTCGGCGTGGTAGGAATATTATTAAGTAAGTAGTTGATGCCCACGGCTTCGCTCGCGTGGATTTAGTTTTTAAACTTTTTAATTTTCCGGGATATAAAGTAATCTATGACACACTCTAGGTCGTAAAGTATACCCCTGCACAAAATAACGTCGATCCGTAGCTCTGTTGCAGCGGGATTGAAGGACAAACCAACAAACAAACACTTTCGCTTTTATAATATTAGTAAGGATTAGTACGGCTTTCCAATCCATTAGGTCTCCAATAACGAGGATTTTCGCAGTAATATTACATGCGCTCAGAAAACCGTGCGGTCATTTTGACCGCAATCTATTACGTTAGGGTAAATCGGTCGCCGCAATCTGCACATGTCCTAAGTGCTTACAGCTACTAAATGTTGGATAATAGATATTGTAACCAGACGGACACTGCTTACACTCCTCAAATTGCCGTTAAGTTAGCATGTACTTGATTTCAAATGTTGTTTCGCCTTGCCCTAAACTACGTATAGCTTACATTGTTACGTTGGATCAATAGAACTTACGATACCCCAATTCGTAGCTAGTTAATGAACACTGGTGTGAAAATTGGTGAATGTGGGTGGGAAACTCAGGACTCACCTGCAGTCTCCTCTCGCCTTCGACAGCACTGGTTCACACACCATAACACCATATAACAATTTTTTAATAAGGGGGCGGTAATTGTTCTGAGCACGCAAAAATTACGTGTTGCGGCGTTGACATTAGCGGGCATACTAGGCGTAGGCGTTGGATCTTCTTTTTCTTGACGCGGTCTCTTTTTGTCCTGAGTTGAGGGAAAGGGACAGGACAGGACTTATGGAAATATATTAATGTGTATTTTGTGTGAACGGCGTGAACATATATCCCCCGGGCTGAAGGAATATGCCTTCAGAAAAGCAACAAAGTTTTTATAAACAAATAAGAAAAAAAAGAAAAAATAAAAGGAAGTATAATTAAATTTATATTAAAAACTAGAATTATAGCGGCGTTGTTAAATGTAACGAATTTTATTGAAGTGGTAGAGGGCAAAGCCGAACTACAGGTCTGACGTAGGAACCTGTGCGCGTTTTAACTTTAGCGGTACGGATGATTCCGTCTTTACCGGGGTAAACTTCTTGGACTATACCCAGAGGCCAGCTAAGAGGTGGAGAGTTATCATCGCGAATTACCACAATACAACCAGTTGAAATAGGGTTAGATGGAGTGTTCCATTTTTGTCTGCTCTGGAGCGAAGACAAGTATTCGCGACTCCATCTTTGCCAGTAGGATTGGACCAGCTTCGATAATAACTCGTAGCAGTTGAGTCTATTTTGCGGCACATCGGTAAAGTCTTCGGCCGGTAAGTATTTAAGCGGCGTAACATTTAAAAAATGAGAAGGGGTAAGCGCTGTAGGTTCGGACGGGTCAGAACTTAGCACGCATAGGGGACGGCTATTCATTATTCCCTCTATTTGCACTAATACAGTGTTAAACTCCTCATATGTAAGCGTTTGCGTTCCTACTATCTTTGATAGATGTGTTTTTACGGATTTAATGTTGCTTTCCCATATGCCACCAAAATGTGGCGCGTATGGCGGGTTTCTTCGAAACTGTATGCGTAGATCTGCCAAGTTTTGGTCTAAATATTTGTCCTGCGACAATTGATCATGAATCTCTTTTAGCATTCTACCAGCTCCGCGGAACCCTAAACCTCCGTCACTTATTATGGTACTAACGGGGCCACGGCGACTGATAAAGCGGCGGTACGCGTCCAGGAATTTTTGAGAGCTTAGTTCTGAGACTAACTCTAGATGAAGCGCTTTAGTCGTTAGACAAATAAATAAACAAAGATAAGCCTTCGTAGACTTAACTCCGCGGCGGCGATAAGGTGTCACATAAAATGGACCTGCGTAGTCCACACCTGTGAAAACGAAGCTTTTAACTTCGCTAACGCGATAGTAAGGCAGATCTCCCATGATAGGAAATGTATTTTTCGGTTTTAATTTAAAGCATCGATTGCAACCTTGAACGCGTTGGCGTACCATATTGCGAGCGGCGATAATCCAATAATTTTGGCGTAACAAGGCGAGTAGCAATGAAGGACCGGTGTGTGCGTTTTTAATATGAAAATAGTCCACCAAAAGATGAACTATGCGGTCTTTCGCGGGAAGCACGACTGGATGCATTTGCGAATAGCTTAGCTGCGACTGCGACAATCGCCCTCCGACGCGTATGACGTTGTTTGCGTCCGTAAACGCATTTAATTTTCGTAAGGCGGGACTGCGCGTATCGAAAGAATGTTTCTTTTGTATGATTCGCAAGATAAACGTTTCAGTCGCTTCCAAATCAGCGACGGTTATAGCACCGCGTGATTTTAAAACCTTTCCAAAGCGTAAGGCGTACACCCACGAGTGTAAAAACTTGTTCCAATTTGACATGCGACGCGCGGAGTTATATAATTCTTCATAATTATTATCATCGGAACAGAGTTTAGCGGCTAAAGTGACAAGCTTTTTACGTTCAGGCAGGTCGTCTATAGCGTGCGGCAAAGATGCGTTTAAGGGCCAATCGCAGAAAGGCTGCGTGACCCACGAGAGCCCTTGAAACCAAAGCGTATTGTATAAAAGTTCAGAGGGCATGACTGGTCTCGATATGATGTCCGCGGGATTCTCTTTTCCCGAAACATGATACCAGTTCTCAGCGGGAATGTTATCATTTATAGCGGCAATTCTATTTGCAACAAAGGTCTGAAACCTGTGAGGCGGCGCGCGGATCCACGACAGTGCAACCGTGGAGTCAGAGAAGGCGATTATTTTATTTATTTTTACGCGTTCGCTAATCGAGTCTTTAACAGCGATCATTAGATTCGATAGCAAGAGGTTTGCACAAAGTTCAAGTCGCGGCAAGGATACGTTGCATTTAGGCGAGGCTACTCTCGACCTTGAACAGAGCAATGTGACTTGACCTTTGTCAGTGTCAGAGGTGCTGACGCGTAGGTAAATGACAGCACCATAACACTTTTCGCTGGCATCAGCGAACCCTATTAGCGAAATATTATTTGAGCTTTGTAAAATACCTATATGTCGCGGAATTTGTAACTGTTCTAACAAATGGAGTTCGCGTTGTAACTGAAACCATTGACTTTCTATATTAGGAGGAGCGTCTTCGTCCCAATCTAAGTTAAGCTTCCAACATTCCTGCACTAGCAACTTTAACAAGGCAGTTACAGGGCCTAGAAGCGAGAGGGGATCGAATAACCTAGCGGTGACCGAAAGAATAATGCGTTTCGTACATTTACGTTCGTTGGGTACATTTACCTTAAAGGTAAACACATCTTCACTCGGCTTCCATTGAAGACCAACTATTTTCGTATTCGCGGTAATTGAGTGTTCGTCAAACTGTACGATACTCGGCGAGCGTAAGTCAGAAGGTATCTCTTGTAGTAAGTGCGTACTGTTAGAAATCCATTTTGTTAGCTTAAAGCCGCCAGCTTTGAAAAGCTGAACGAGCTCGTTGTATAAATTTTTAGCCTCTTGTAACGAGGGCACAGAGGAGACATAGTCGTCCATATAAAAATGGCGTTCAGCTGCCCAAGCTGCGGCGGGAAAGCGTGCGCGTTCATCCTCGGCGAGCTGTTTGACCACGCGCATAGCTAGGTATGGCGAACTAGAAACGCCGAACGATACGCAGTTAAACTCATAAGTATCGACGGGATCGTTCGAGTCGAACCTGAATAAAATGCGCTGATAACGATGATCGCTGGGTGAAAGTTGTATTTGAAAATACATTTTCTCAATGTCGGCAGAAAGTGCGATGGAAAATAATCTTAGGTTGATCAACAAATCAAAAATGTTAGTCTGTAAGTTCGCTCCGGTATACAAAATGTCATTTAGCGAATGGCTGGTATTATTATTACCTAAAGTCTTGCAACTCGCGTCTAGAACAATTCTAGTTCGCGATGATGACTTTTCCGGGCGATAGACCGCATGATGGGGAATGTAGTAGCACGGACCTCGCTCAGGGTTTTTGATTAAGTTTAAATAACCTTTAGTTATGTAATCTAAAAGGGTTTCATTGTAATCTTTACGTAACTCTGGAATAGAGTTTAACTTTTTCTCCAAGTTTATTAATCGGCGTTTAGCTATTTCATACGAGCGACCGAGAACGGCTGGATCATTTTTGAAAGGAAGCGATACAGTATAGCGTCCGTTTTCATTGCGGGAGAACGTGTCTAAAAAGATACGTTCACAAGCGGAATCATCGGAACTAATATGTTTTTTATTGGGAACGGACTCTAATTCCCAAAAGCGTTGCGTAATTTCCTCTAAATTCGATTCAGTAGTTTTAGAGTTATAAGCGAGAAAAGATTTTTCTTTCAAATGCGTAGGCGCGAGGCAATCTGCCTTTCCCATAAGTACGTAGCCGAGGGTCGTTTGTACACCGACTACGGACGAATCGGGAGATGTAACTTTGCGATTCCCTAAAAGAAACGGGAATAATTCGTTGCCAATCAAGCAATCAATATCTGTAGGTACATAATATTCTTCATCGGCGAGAGGTAAATTCTTTAAATGATTTAAATTATTTACATTTATAAAATCGTTTGGAATTTTGTCCGAAATCGTATTAATTACGCGTGCATCAATAGTGTATCTGCAGCGCTCGTCAAAGCGCGACTGAAGTGTGATGCGTGCCTGACCTTGAACTTGATGTTCTGAAAGGCCGATGCCTTGTAAGGATGACGTCACAGCATTAATTTTTAAGTTTAAGCGATCGCAAAATGATTTCGTTACGATGTGACACATAGAACCGCTGTCTAGGAGTACTCTCATCGTAAAGCGTTCTCCTAGGTTATTATAGACATAAACTACTGCGCTAGGTAATAAAATAGTAGTTGCATTATTTGAATGCAATTGTGTGCGAGATTGAAGCGCGATGTCATTCGTCAAACAAAGCGTCGACGGAGGAGGCGGGGCGTGCTCGGGCGCAACCGGTTTTTGCGATAAGACGCGAGTGTCACTAGCGGCGGAGTGGCTAGGAGTAGACGCCGGACGTTGGGTCGCGGGTTCGATTCCCGCGTACATGTGTAATTTTGAATGGTGAGACTTTCCACAGAAACATCTGATTTTCGATCTGCAATTTTTTATTGAATGAAAGCCCATACAATTTACACAGAGGCTATTGTTTCGGACAAATTGATTCCTAAATGTAGGATCGCGTTCTAAAAATTTATCGCATCTGAACAGTGGATGGATATCTTTGCAATACGGACATTTCGGAGGATTTTTATCTAATGATGAAACGGAATTTGCGGGTGAATTATTCGACTTTGTGTCGTTATTATCATTAACGTGAAATGAGCGTGTGGGTATATTACGTTTAGTTTGCGGCGAGTTACACTTATTGTTTTGTTTTGGAGGGTTTGACGACGAGGTATTGCGTAACATATAAATTTTACTTTGTTCTTTTACGAACTGAACAATCGAATCGAAAGAAGGCATTTTCTCACTACGGTGCGCTTGTTCGAATAAAGTTACAGTTTCTTTGTCTAGCTTAGTTAACGCCAGATGAGTAAATATAAAATCAGCTAAGTCATCGATTTCTAGACGTTTCAAAGCGGCTTGTGCGGAACAAAATTGTTCAATAAACAAATCAAGAGAACCTTGCGTGGACGTTTGACTGCCTTTAAAAGATAGAATTTGATCGAGATACAATGAAGCCAAAGTTCTTTTATCTTCATATCTTTCAATTAACGCGTTCCAAATTAGATCGTAATTAGCGGCAACAGGCTGAATACCCGAACAAACCAACAACGCTTTACCCGATAGCTTGCCTAGAAGGTATTGCACCTTCTCGGCGTTAGATAATTTTGAATTGTTGTGTATTAGCGAGCTAAAGTTCTCGTAAAACGCTGTCCATGTGTTTGGAGTGCCGTCGAAACTTCTTAGCTCCAAAGCAGGCAGTTTTTTAAGTAAATCTAAATTTTGCGTATTACCTTTTGCTAATTTGGCTAAGGCGTCTGTTTCAACTGATTTTATATGAGAATACAATTCATCGAACGATGCTAACGTATCAAAATTAATTAGGGCCTTTGGGTTAGCTTTCAAATTCATTAAATTTAACTGTTCCGTAGCAGAAATAAATTCTTGTCGCCACGTATCTAACATTTTGACTTTAATGAGAAATTGTTTAAGGACTGAATCACTAGATAGATTGCTCGTTTGATCGTATAATTTTTGTACATGCTTATAATAACTCTGTTGTTTAGCTTCTTGGAGGCGGATTTCAATTTGAAAATCGTTTTTGTCAGTCATTTTTACTTAGTGAATGTGAGGGGCGTAACTCGACACAATATGGCGGCGCAAAACGCGTATGGATGCTATGCTGACTGACAACTCGAAATATTGCGGCGGATGTATGTATGTGTATTGTGCGTGAAATATAGCGGAATGTATGCGGATTTATGCGGAATGGAGAAATATACTTATATAGCGGGATATCCAGGAGAGGATTAAGAGATATCCGAGTGAGAAGGACCAAGGAATATGGTGTGAAAATTGGTGAATGTGGGTGGGAAACTCAGGACTCACCTGCAGTCTCCTCTCGCCTTCGACAGCACTGGTTCACACACCATAACACCATATAACAATTTTTTAATAAGGGGGCGGTAATTGTTCTGAGCACGCAAAAATTACGTGTTGCGGCGTTGACATTAGCGGGCATACTAGGCGTAGGCGTTGGATCTTCTTTTTCTTGACGCGGTCTCTTTTTGTCCTGAGTTGAGGGAAAGGGACAGGACAGGACTTATGGAAATATATTAATGTGTATTTTGTGTGAACGGCGTGAACAAACACTATAAAGTTAAACTGTATTTGTATAAAAACTACAAGTAACTAGCCAATAGTTACTACCATATCTACGATGTGGTTATGAATTAAACTCATATTCATTTATCAAGTGATATTTTTTTTAAATATTAGACAAATGAAGCTATACTTATGTTTTAAGCTGTCAAAGAATACGATTTCTATCAACGCACAGCTCAAATCACAGGATGGATCGGGCTGAAATTTGATATAGGTACAGATTACGACGTTGGCATTCGCTAAGAAAAGATTTTTGAAAATTCAATCCCTTAAGATGTAAAATAGGGGCATGAAGAATCGAATTAACGTGAGCGAAGCTGCGGGCAAAAGCTAGTCGTCAAAATAAGAGACAAAGTCCGGACTTTGTCAGATAGGTAATTAATGGAAAGGGCTACAGCCCTGAGCAATGAGGAATACGTCGCAGCAAGAGCTTTTCACTCTGTCTGCGACGTATTCGATCAACAACTCGACCTTAGCTTGAAATATCGAGGCTAATGTTCTATGGAATCCTGTAGTCATCACGTCTCAATCTATTAGGCGCTTACAGCCTCATAGTGTTACATAATGCTCCTGGCTGGCTGGATGTTTACACGCCACGTAACCTAACCATGAAACTAGTAGGTAAGCGTAAATACGACCTTGAATATTCTGTTTGTTTACCCCTTAAGTTCGAATCTTTCAAAATTAAACAAACTTTAAGTGCTAGAAGATACTCGCAATTTCGTTAGCGAAGGTAACCGAGTGCTGGTAAATATTGGAACTAAGGTGTATCGGAAAATACTTCGCTCTGAGTTGCGCCAAACTGTAACACTATAAGGTACCTACTATTAGACCGATATCAATAGCAGAAATTTTGCAGGGACGGCAACTTAATATTATTGTTTACTAGACGATTCTCGCGACTTCGTCCGCGTTGATTAAGGTATTTTTATTCCTGCGAGAACTCTTCAATTTTCCGGGATAAAATGCCTATGTGTTAAACCTGGGTATGAGTTATCTGCATTCCAAGCCAAATCGGTTTATTCGTTGTGGCGTGAAGGAGTAACAAATACACACACATACACACACACTAACTTGCGCCTGTATAATTAGTGTGATCGCAGCAATATCGGATGTAAGGACGATCATCTCTGACCAAGATTATCTTCATGGGGACAACCGAACTGACTTCAGGATAATTTCAGTATATTAAACACTTCAGTTTGTTTATTAATGAGCACATATAAAAATTTCTATACAATATTAAACAGGCTGAAGTGAAAGTGAAAGTGAAAAAAATTTTTGGCATTGCTTGTCTTAAAAATAAATAATTTAGATGTAAACTAGCAATCCATCAGGCAGTATATTATTGAAGGAAACATTAAGTTTTTGAACAAGTGAGTTCTTCGAAAACAATGGTATCATTAATTTTCATAACATGAAGTAGGGGATACCGTTTTTAATTTTAAACTATTGTAATGTATGTATTTTTAGTGACTTGCTAATAAAGCTCATTACTATAAGTCAGTTTGTAGACGGTTTAAAATTAAGAGTACATTGAAGGAATTGTTATATTCGTTAATTATCGTAAAGCTTCGTTTTACCTAGAAGCTAATGAGTATTACATGGAAGAGATATTGTAATTAGCTGTTGTATATTCCAAATGATATTGCTAGAAAGAAGCTTTACCAGCGCGCTTCTGCTCTTATTTATTTTTATGGGATCGACGAGCTTCAGTCAAGTTTTCTTTTTTTCTGTTTACCCACGAATAATAAAAGGGTTAAAACCCCACTTTTCGCTAGGTGTTTGATAAATTCCATTTTAATCTTCTAACTGGATGGTCCAATAATTAAACAGACCTATTTTAAAGTAAAGTATAAGACATTCAACTTAGCAACATAAAATTTTTCAGTATGGATCCTTAAATGCCTAGGCAACCGTCGGTCGCTCGCAAAGCAAATTAGTGGATCTATAATTATTCTGGTATAACGATCAGAGTAGTGTCTAAGTTCGATAACTCATCTATACTAATATATAAAGCTGAAGAGTTTGTTTGTTTGAACGCGCTAATCTCAGGAACTACTGGTTCGCATTGAAAAATTCTTTTTGTGTTGGATAGTCCATTTGTCGAGGAAGGCTTTAAGCCATATAACATCACGCTGCGACTAATAGGAGCGAAGCATCAGTGAAAAATGTTGCAAAAACGGGGAAAATTTTCCATATTTAAAATATATTCTTTTAAAATGATTATATTAATAACAACAGAAATTGACGCGGACGAAGTCGCGCGCAACAGCTAGTTATATATATTGAATATGGCAAATTATTATCATTCAAGCAAATGTTAAAACTGTTCATGCTGCTAACAATATTCATCATTCAGTATCTTCTTTTAGTTTATACAATATAATTGCTGTATATTTATTTTTTTCTTTGTTTTTGATAAGTTATTCAGACGTAATTTATATGGCGCAGTAAAAGAAAAGTTTTTAAAAGAAACCTTGACATTGCCATATTTGATAATAGATAAATAATTATTTATCTATTATATTTATGATAAAAATACCGTGTAAATTATATTATTTTAATTAGGGGAGACCGGGGATGGTAGGCTATAGGGGTAGGTAGACTAACTGCCAAAAACTCGTCGACAATGTACGAATTGAATCATCCGAATACAGCCGAGTATTACACTCTGCGTCCCGCTCAAGTGTCTGGAGCGCCGCAACGCAGTCGTGCGCCGTTTTCGAGCAGTGATAGGTTTTTAATTTTTTAACCACGTAAGTAATATTTTGATTTATTACACTTTTTGATCTGGTGCCTACAAGTTTTATGTGAACCATTTTTATGTTAGTCCCAACGTTTGATGGGTGCATATTTATCATATTTCGTATCTTATTTTTCAAGTCACTGTTAGTGTTTAGGCTAGCCATGCGATCAAACTAAAAAATAGCAGTTGGGGCTGGTAGACTAATTTTTTCCGGGGCTGGTTGACTAATCATTCAACCAATCAAAAATGGTTGTGTTGGTGGTTTTAGTTAACCTTTTATTGGACTTTTAAATATTTATAGCAATTTTGTTGTTGCAGAACAATGAGGACCTATAAAAAAACTACTGAACGACATAGATAAATTATATGTATAACTGAACGAGCGATAGATGTTTTAGAAAGAGCTTGTCATACTGTAATTTTTGACGAAAAAAGCATTAATGCCACATTAAAACAGTGCAACACTCCTGATAAATAAAAATATAACATTGTTACGTGGTCAAATCAAAAGAAAAATCAAAACGTCACCAAAATTAACTCTGGACACAGTTGCATATATTATGAAATAGGCAAATTTTTACTAATATAGAAGAGGAAGCTTTAGCCAATTATATAAAGAAGGCAGCTGATATTTATTAGGGATTGACGCCATATGATACTCGAAAATTAGCATATGAGTTCGCAAAAAAAAAAAGCTATGCCTGATTCTTGGAGGACAATTGTTAGCTGGTGAAGATTGGTTGGACTCCTTTTAGAAACGTCATCCTTCTCTATCAATCCGACCTCAGCAACGAGCCTGTTGAGAGCTACATCTTTACGTTACAAACTACGTTAGTTTATATTTGATACAACAAGTAGAACTACATTGTTATTAAGTTCCGACAAAAACCTGTAATTTTTTGTTATAGAAATTATGTCTGACTAGGATTTACAATAGGTATTAAACGAAGAGTTAAATTAAAAAATAAGATTATTTTTTGGTAATTTTTTTAAAGAGAAGTTTTTTTTTTAATAAAAGGCTCAATTATATTAAAAAAATGTTTAATTATTTGCTCCTTCCCATGATTCGACTCTTATTGATACATAAGTCAACCTACCCCTGGTGTATGGTCTACCTACCCCGGACCAGGGGTAGGTTGACTAAGATTTCTTGTTTTGGAAAATGCATTAAATTATCACTATTTTACTAAATTAGGAACTAGATATTACGTATTTTTATTAGGTTAATAGATTTCCTATCAATTAACATGGTTTTCTTTTCTATAAATATTAAAACAAAAAATATATGTACCATTTAGTAAAAACCTAGTCAACCATCCCCGGTCTCCCCTATATCTACATTAGAAACATTTTATGGAGAATATTTATATTTAGGTACAATTAGTTCAGTAGTAGGTACACACACTTACAAAGTCAGCTCGTCTAATTATAAGTCAGATAAGTCGTAAATAATGGCTCAAAATATAATATATTTTTCATATCATAATATCTAAATACAGGTAAATAACAGATCAAAATTCAAAATATAAATGCTCGTAGGTATCAAATTTTTCATCTAAAAACAAAACAGTTACTTATATAGTATACTAATATAATTGTGATCGAGCACCTACGTATTAAATACAATACAATTTTTTTATCGTCAACACGCCTACTGTGTTTTTTGTTATTTTAAAGCTATGCCTTTAAAGCTAAGCCAAACTGGGCTATAAAACATCCAAACTGTACACTAAAAATCGAAAAAAAAAAAACAAAACTTTTCATGGAAGTAGAACACACGGCAGTTAATCACCGTGGCGATGGTGATTGCAGTTCGCAGTCCGACACGGGTCCGCCCACGCTCTACGCCGTGTGGCGCCAAATACCATGCACAGTCCAGCCATTTGTTTTATTTTGTACCACTAATGAGACTATAGGAATACAAGTTTTGTGACAGAATAAAAAATATTTACCCGACTACAGAAAAAAAGAAAGGGTTATTCTTTAGTTTTTAATAAATTGTTAACCTACGCTTTAATAAAAAAAGACGTGTGGCACTCGGGGACTGCCGCGGTAAATCTATTGCATAGCATTTTTTATCAACGCCATCTAGCGGTGAGAGGAGTCCCGTGTCAGGTTATTTTCGTTACGGAATTTCTGGATTCGGTCTCCACGCTCAAGGCCCGCGATAGAAGCTATGCAATAGCTTAAAAATAAACAAGTGTAAATTGAAAATTTAAAACACCTCCGACATGCGAAATTAAAAAAATATGTGCTTCGCCATTTTGTGGTGGCGGCTATCTTGGATTCACAAAATTTTTTTTCCTCCGAGGATTAGTGTATAGTATTCTACTAGTCGAGCCCTTTCATTTGATACAATGGAGCTTTGAAAAGTAGATCGACAACTGTAAGGTGTCGCTACTAGATGTCGCTAACAGTTGCTTAAAACTGATAGAAAAAAGTAGATATATCACTAATTTCGTAACTGACGTGTGGTTCGACTTGGCCGTAGTGTAATCTAGTCAACACACTCAGGGTGCAATTCCCGAAGATGTGGGATCGAATCCCGCCGATCTCGTATATAATAACTATAATTATAATATTATAACTTGTGTCACGAATAAACAAATAATTTATCATTCCTTTTTATAAATTACTTTGCTCCTTTAGTTTCTGAGCTAATAGTCGCAGTTGTAACGTATTTTGAATTTCCATACCTATTCAAATTTTGAAAATGCTTTGCCCAAGGTCTACGCTGTAGCGTCAGCATGTACGGTCAAGTATTATGTATTGGTTAATCTGTATTACATATTATAAATAATACGGATTTATAGAGGTTAAGGTGATTGATATAATATAAAGCTTAATTCAGGTTTACCCACGCTCTACGCTGACTGTAGCTAAATACTACGAAAGGTCAGACGATTTCGTTGCATTTTGTACTTTAATAAAGTGTTATCACATTCCAGTGGATAAAAAATCTTGTTTATTGCTTGATTTTCAAGTTAATGGCGATCGTAGTTTGCAATTCGACATGGATTCGCCCACACGCAACGGGCGACGACAAAAGATACCATGCAAGATTTATAATCTGTTTCACACTTTACTAGGTACATGTTAAAATTCCTTGTCCATAATTATTTACAAATTTTTTGGGTTTCTTAATCTGTGCTTAATTGCTGATAATATAGATTTTAAAAAGTAAGTAATAACAACTCGCTATGAGATTCAATGATAAATTTTTAAAAGAATATATCAGCCAAGCCAAAGCCAAACAAAGTACATATATTATCAGCAAGTAAATGCTTCATTAAATATAATTTAATAAATGTCTCTGAATGTGGCAGTTAATGTTTATCTAACATACCTAAACTAAAATTATATTTTGAAAATTCAGATAGGTTCGAGCTTAATATATTTACTAAGAATAGGTTTGTCAATAAAATAGATCGTGTGAGTATATAACGGAATTTGCAGTTGAATTCTTGAGCCGTTACGGGTTTACCCACGCGCTAATCCAAGTGGCGCCAATCGCCATGCCACTCTTTTGTCGATGGACTCTCTAAATAAGCACTCGATTTCAATCATCTTTTATATTTTGTTAGGTCAATAATTAATTTATTATTATATTGTTTATACTAGGCACGTCACTTTGAATAATATTAACAAAATGTGATATTCAAATTCAAAATTATTTATTTGATGTAGGCCAACTTGTGGCTCTTATGACAAGTCTAGAATCTACCATGATACATACAAGATATTTCATAATAATATAAATTCTGATTCTGATTCTAAAAAAAAAGTATAAAATGAGATGTCCATCAAAAATCAGCCTACCGATTTCAATTCAATAATTTTAACAGTGAAATGTTTTCACTAAATTAGTGACTAATTAGTCGAGTTAAGTTTTCGAGGAATTTTGACGTTCCGACACTTTTTGTATTGAAAATCTGCCAAAACGTCTAATTAATTCCCCGGTTAAACGTTACGCGGCAATGGTAAAATTGGCACTTAATAAAGTACTGACCTATGCGAATACTTTATGATAAAATCTATTTTTATCATTCCAAATTGGAAGTTTTAAGAATAAAAATTGAAGGAGTGTCTATTTTTTTTCTTTAAATTATTTTAAGTGGCGTATAAATTGATACAAAGCTGCGTTTGGTAAGATTTACATCGGTTGTATTCTAGCGATCGGGATAAGGGCCGTTATAAATTGCAGAAAGGGGAGCTCGGCTTAGGAGAGCGATTTCTTGAAGTACTTTACAATGCGATCCCGGAGTATTGTGCGTCGGTGATCCATAGGATCTGGACGCTTTCTCTGAAGTCTTGACAGGATTTATATACTTTTGTATTACTCGCCTTTGAGAATCGCGAGCATGATCCGTTATTGTACAATAAATCTATTTAGGAGTTTCCCTTTCGAAATTCTCTTCAACTTGTACTGGAGAATTGTTCGCTAATTCCTATAATAAGAATTTTATTTGCTTATCGCACAAATTGATAATGATTATTATTATCATTATTTAGTTTTTTGATTGAGTTTGATGATTGAGTAAGTCGATTGAATGAATTTTTTTTTCTATATTCCACCTAACTTCTGAACGCATGAACCGATTTTGATGAATCGTTATCGTTAGAATCCTTAGCTTATTCCAGGTGACATAGGCTAGTAAAATTAAAAAAAATGATGGGTGAACATGGTTCCGCATTAAAGCCTAAAGTTGAAAAGAAAATTCGAAAATAAGATTAATTACATATATACATATAATCGTTATCTAGAAAATGATGAGTATCCAATAGTAGTTCAATATCCACTGAGTCACAAAAAAAATACCATTTAAACATGTCAATAAGATTCCAAAGGTAATGACATGATATTGTGGTATTTAACTTTTTAGTTATCGTATTTTTAAATTTTTTAAATTATAGCTTGTTATAACTCCAAAACTCTAAAATCAAAAACTTCTGTCACCATGACCAAGCAAATAAGTTTTTATCGAAATAATATTCAAAACATAGCTTTTTCTGCCATAATGTATAAACATGTTTTTTTAATACAGGTAAGTTTAACATGTATTAATCATAGATTTAGTGTAAAACAAACATTGTATTTTTTTTGTGTCAAAATGAATCAAAAGTTACGTTAATGTTATTGATTCTAAAATATTGCTCTTGTACATTTTAAAAAGCTTGTATTTTACAGCTGCAATTTCGGAATGCGAGTGGTAGTTTTAAACAAAGTATAGCAACAAAATGTTGCGAGCGCCGTGTTTTATCTCCGCGTAAGCTTATTTACTCAATGGTTAAACACAGCTAATGACTTAATACAAGCACGAACGGAAATTGGTCGTGATTGGCGGGTTCATAGTAATCGATGTGAAAAGATTGCGTTCTCAGCTTTCTCGGATTAATTTTTTTTGCCAATATTGAGTTTCAGTACGAGAGTCATAGTAATTTTACATAAAGAAGACGTATTGTGGTACGGCTTAAAGAGGCCAATTTGGTTGGCGTTTGTTTTAAAGACAATAAAAACTGCATTCAAAAATTTTCAAATAAACACATACCATCACCATCAAAAACAACCCATCATCGGGTTACTACTGATCGCAAGTTCACGCTACCCCAACCACGCTGGCTCATTGCTTGCATTCTACTTGTAGACTTCACACATCTTTGAGATAATTGCTACGTTTGGTGGAAGCGATAAGTTCAAAAGCTTTCATAATATAATTTTCTTAGGCAAATCGAATCGGTATCTTAATGGCTACTTAAAGGTACGGCTGGAGCCGTAGAAAAACATTTTCGCAAAATTATTAAGATTTAAAATAAGGAAACGGAGAGCAAGTCAAAACAACTTAAATCGGGGCCAGTGGGTGGGTCTTTTATATACTTTTTGTATCATCTCCTTTTGATTTAATCCACTTGGCAAGGTTTCTTTGAGAAAACAGTTTTGCTTGCAAAGAAAATTAATAATTTAAGTGTTCTTTGAGGGACGTTTTTAAAAGGGTTTGGTCTGTCTAGTTTACTTTTATACTTATTATAATAATATAGGTACTTCTAACTAAATTTTGGCCGCAGCAGTCAATTTCAAACAAGATTTTACCTTACTCACTTTTAAGGGAAGCTGGAAGAAATTTATTTTTTTAGAGATAAGCTTCACCTATGTCTTCTAATATATATTGGATTGTAATTCCTTATATGTATATAAATAATAAAAAATAAATAAATTAGCTAAATAAGGAGGAGATGTTGAAATGAGCGTGCGCAAAATTAAGCCTATATTTCCTCACTCCCCTAATCTGATGGAATTATTTATAATAGTAATAATAAATCTATTTTCACTATCTAAAAGTTATCCATAATGCCATAGGTTAAACCTTACTAAAATAAATAAGAAATCTCTAAGCGTGTTTTAATAGAAAATATTAATTGCAAATTCGTAGTTTACTTTATAAAGAAGATATTAAAAACGTCGCAATAAAAATAATAAAGACTCGTGATTTAGTGTAAAGTGAATGAGCTTATTCAATTTATCTTCATTCATGCGTAAGTTATATTTGAGTTCACCTTAACTTAATTAAAGCAGTCAGTTTACCTTATCCAAGTATTGCAGCGTCAAAATGTACGAAGTTGGTTGAAGTTATCTCTAAAGTTCAGCAATCTACCTCGTAGGTTGAGCCAATTTCACTGCAAAAGGCTGTCTATCTCAGAACAGTCTCAACCTTTACTATTCTACAATGTTGTTAAATTATTACGAAGACTTTATTTGGCAAAGTGACAAATAAAAGTTAACTTATCGCTCCCGCCAAACGCCATGTTAAATATGCTTCTATAATGTTATTTTGCAATAAAGAATGCAACGGATGGGTTTTGAACCCTAGACCTTTTATTTTTCAGTCCACGCCTTATGTGTAGAGCTATTAATGCTAAATTATGCTATAACTATAAATAAATATTTGAGGGTTAAGATGCTAAATAAATAATTTGATTCTCCTTACTCAGCGATTCCTAAAAGCCAGCCTACGAAGCAACTAAGCTAATGGTTCGTAAATCTCGTGTAAATGCCTGTACCTAAAAAAGGCCGTCTAAACATGTTTTTACCATGTTAATTCGTATCTGTATTTTATTATCGATAGATATTTAATATTTGTTTTTTATTTATATATTTTTTTATTATTATTAAATGCGAAATTATTGTGTGTCTGACTTTTTCTTTTCACTAAAGACTAAACTCATTTTGACCAATTTTGGCAAGATGGCAATCTATCACAGATTGCCATCTTGTTTGTCCAATAAAATTGAAATTTTTTAATCTCTGAAAATAGTTTTTCTGGAAACGACATTTTTTATTCTTTTGCGTATCATTTGATCTAGCACGAGCTGATATTTGGCATGGAGATCTCTTTCATCCTTGAGGGATACTTTTTATCTGGAAATGTGTGTTTTCGGGATAAGGTATAACGGAACGGAGTCGTCAGTATCAATCAGTTATTTTACAAATTCAATTCGCATCGAGTCCGAAATTCAAAATTTTTTATTTCGCGTAGGTCGACTTGTGCCCTTATGACAAGTCAAGACTCTACCACTGGTTCGCCGTTACCCTACCAAACGAAGCCATAGATAGTATTCTCTGATTGAGACTAATTTTGTCACCATTTACTGGTTATGCAACTGTGCAAGTAATTTAATTCGAACAAAACGTCGAATCCTACCGTCATTACAATTCTGTAGCAACAACGAACGAACATTACAAGCAAATGTTGCCCAAACAGAAATTTTAAAATGCAATCTTTGCTGGGGAAAAGATTAATGGCGCAAACGTTTAAACCCGTCAGTGACAGTGCCGAAAACTCCTTGTCTTCGTACTTTAACTTGGGATTTTTGTTGTTGTACCATATCGATACCACAAGACTTCGAAAGCCGCAGGTTATAGTCAGTAGCTACTTAGTACAATATTGTCAAGCGAAACTTTTTGATAAAGTGTCGCGTAGACACGTATTAGAGGTATTCTTCGTCAATGTGAAATAGGCTTGCACTTCAATGATGCTTCCAATAGATGAAAAATCCACCGAAATTGGAATGCTATTTTTGTATGAAAATCTCAATATATCCCATTTTCTTTATTAGTAAACTGCAGCCATGCGAAACCAGGGTGGATGGCTAGTAAGAGATAATTTTCTACTAAAACTGTTAAGTCAGAAATTGGGAAGCTATTTTTGTATGAAAATCTCAATAAGCCCATCCCATTTTCTTTATTGGTAAACTGCAGCCATGCGACAGCAGCGTCGATGGCTAGTAAGAGGTAATTTTCTACTAAAACTGTTAAGTCAGAAATTGGGATGCTATTTTTGTACGGAAATCTCAATAAGTACACCCCATTTTCTTTATTAGTAAACTGCAGCCATGCGAAACCGGCGTGGATGGCTAGTAAGAGGTAATTTTCTACTAAAACAGTTAGCACTTCACAGGAGAAGTCGAATTTCCGCTTACGAATTTCCTTCTCATTGTTTAGAGATTAGAAGGCGTCAGTTTGGATCGTGCGGACATGCAAGTAATTATGCGGACGATCACTGAATTAATTACGCGGACGTTAGTAGAATAGGGGCGCTTCGGAGTGCGGGCCGCGCACTCGCTCGGTTTTGTTTCACAATAGATGCGCTACACAAAGTTAGATTTGTTTTCAGTGAACCTAATTTCGTTTGTTTGATTGAATTTCAAATCTATTATAAGTTTCAACCACCGACATACTGATAGGGGCATGCTACAATTTCGTTTTGATTCATAATAAAATTATAGCCTTGATTTGTATACCTTCCTTGATTTATAAAGCCATCGGCGTTATGGTTCTTGCCATTCACGAGAGCACGTGAGCTTAACTTGTGGTTACGTCGTGTACATGCACATTGCGTAAGTGTGCGTGCCTGTTAGGAGCCTAGGTGGGAGCGGTCAGGCGCGAACAAGCGCTCGCTCCCACTTACGAGTATATAGATACGACACACACACAAACATGAGCCACAGGCCCTCGTGAATTACAAGACCTATAGTTTTTTGTCAATTTTGAAGTAACTTATTTAATATTCGAAAGATCGTTATAATTTCAAGGAAATTTGTATCATGTTCCTACCTTTGGAAGTGAGCTTTAAAACGCCGACTGAGATTTACATTATGGAATGTACTCGTTAGTATAGTTAGTTAGTATATAGTTAGTAGTGTTACCAAGATTTATTTTTTATTTTTTCTTTGTAATTATTATTAACTTTATGAACCCCCTTGAAATGATTTAATTTGTGGAAAATGTTTCACTATCTGTGTTTTTTAAAGGCAACGAAAGAAATAACAATGTAAAAACGCTAACCTAGTTAAAATATTCAAAGAAAGATAATTTTCGTGTAAAACCGAATTGATAGCTGCTGTGATCAACTGGGTTTGCATGTTTAAATGTAGATAAGGGTCGTTACATTCTTTGAAACACGGCTACGAAGGGTCGCTGACGACGGTGTTGGCTGGTTTAGGCGGGTTGGTAGGCGGGCGGGGGATAGGATAGGGAGTAAGGATAGGTCACACTGTTTTAATTCTTGATAACAATTTAAAGGATAGGCTGTCAGGGCAGACAACGTCCCTGGCGCAGTGGTGAGTGCTATGGTCTTATACCTGGGAGGATTCCCGGCGGCGGCAATTTGGGAAATTATAATTTCTTAATTATCTCTGTTCCGGTCTGGTGGAAGGCTTTGACCGTGGCTAGTTACCACCCTACCGTCAAAGATGTGCCGCCAAGCGTTTTAGTGCTCGGCACGATGACGTGTAGAAACAGATTAGAGGTATATATATGGGTTGAATTTAAACTGCAATACCGCAGAGATCGCAGTTAAGGGCTATCTTGACATCGAAAAAAGTAACTTCTACGTTATGTATAAAAAATCATTCAATTTTTTGAACTTATCGAAATTGAATAAGATTAAAAATAAAGTGTGCGAACTATAAATTATGTTAAAAAATAACCTCAAGGCAATAGGTGTGTTTAATCTCAAGGTTTAAGTTTCACTTTATATAAGTCAAGATTTAAGATAGTACGATGACGTAAACTCGTGAACCTACATCAACGGCTGTCAGGCTTGTCAGGATAAAACTATTTGATTTTGTCCAACGAAAGCTTAGTGCGTAATTTATCAACATAGATCAAATATTTGAAAATAACAGTTGAGAAAATAAATCTTTCAAAAACTAAAATGTTTTAGTATTAGTATTTTCCTATAAAGTACACTCAAGGATTGATCTACACTTTTTATTAGATTGTAACATTATAATATCAGAAGGCTACACAAAAATCTTTTATAAAGACATAATTTTTGTAGTAGACGGCAGTGTTTGTTTATTTATTCTGTATATTATAATCTTAAAAACTAAGCTTAAATATAGAAAGGACGTGTACAAGGACATCTACAAAATCATCGCTACAAAATGTGGATTTCTTCCAGATGCCCTAGGTGTGAGAACAATTGTTTGTTGGTCGAATTGTGGTTGTTTGGGACTGAAGGACAAATCCTTTAGTCACGTAGACTGGCAAGAAAGAAACCAAGGCAAGGAAGCAGCGGATCGACTTGATTTTTCTTGCATGGAGAGTGACATAAGCTAGTTTTATCGCGGAAAAAGGGCTCCTGTTTGATTTTTAAAATCCAACTCCAAGTGGGCAATGGTTGTCTACTGGAAACTGAACCTTCGTTTAATGAAAGTATACCTCCGTTTATCATTTTTAAAAGTAATTTAACACAAATATAACAGCAGCCTTACAGACAGATTCGTGATAGGATCTTAGAAGCGCCGTCCGGCCGATAACGGAATGGTTGAACAGACACCGTTCATTTGCTTATTGCTCTTGCCTTGATGACTTCTTTAATGATGTTTGGAGCTTTTGTCTGGTCAAGGTATATTTTCTCTTGATTAAGAAATCGAATCAGATGTAGACTTACTAACTGATTAAAAATGCCTGACTGTACAAAACGAAATTGATGTTTGTCTAATTAAAATATCATCATTGACATTCTCGCATACCCAATGTACTTAATAAAAAATGTATGAGATGATTTTTCTTTGTCAGATTGAATTCTCTCTTCCCTCCCTCTAAATAAGCGTAAATCTTGTGTTAGGCCTGGGTACCTACGACATAATAACATACAAAAAAGACATAATTTTATATCCAACTTAATTCAACCGGGGATGTGGTGTAAACAAACTCAAGCGGGTTTCTCGAGAGCTGTAGGTTCGATTCCAGCCCGTCCCGCAATTTTTGATTTGTATTTAAAAGAAAACAGTTTACAGTTCACACTTTTATCATTTGGGCTATTGAGGCTTGACAGTAGAACAGATATGTAGGGAGATACATACGAGTACACACAGTGCTCAACATTGATAGAGCATGTCTCGATAACGTAATAATATGCACTGGCGACAGCTACGAATGATGAATTGAAGTGTAGTTCTTGGCCACGTCCCCTGGCGTTCGTCCGTGTCTGTAGTGGAAGATAAATATTGTTTCACGGGATGTTCCTGCAGGATAATATTTCACACGGCCGTGTTCACCTGTACCTAGTGCGCCTTTTTGTCGATTTTTACTTTTTTCATCCACTGCGGATGGAGACGACATAAGCGTTTGGCGTAAGAGGTTGTATTTGTGCGTTTTGCTTTTATGTTATCATTTTCCTGAAAAGATTTTGGGTTTATTTTATGATAGGTTCTTGTAGTAAGTGAGTACGTATTGTTTAGGTTCTCGGCGGTGCAATCGTTTTAATTTTTTTATTATATTACTGATTTGCTGAAAACTTCTGAAACGATTTTTGCATAACCTCAAAACAGGTTCTTAGGTATGGTTCATGGCTATAACGTTTTGTCATCAGTGAAGATTTTTTTATATTGAAAAATTTTAAAGTTTGAGTAATTCTATCGAAAAAATCGCATTAGAGCACGTGGGACTTGACCTAACTTCAAAAAATTATATTTTTTTAACTTTTATACCTACTTTTCGTCGTAAAAGTATGCAAATTGTACGCATAGCAAAAAAAATTACTACGTCGAAACACATATAGGGAAAGTAAGTAAAGTTAGAAGTACTATATCTTGGTTCCATGAATAATTTAACTATATATATTTAGTTAAATTATTCATGGAACCAAGATAACATAGTTATGTTATTATACACGTATCTGCCAATAGTTTTGTCAGCTCTTGGCTCGCTCGCAACTAGAGAGCATCCATTAAAAGTTTTAGCTCAAGTCCTTTGCGATAGGTCACGTGACACGAACCGAACGCTAGTGGTGCTCTAAACTTTAGAATATTGTGAATAGATCAACATACCCCGTTTAATAATTAAGTTGATTGTCTATCTAACAAAACTTCACTAAATTTTATATTTTTGCAGTTTTTATTTTATCAGTGTAAACTTTTAATTCTAGTATTTTCATTTATATACCTTTAATTTTTTGGCAAATGTTGCACCTGACACGTTTTGTAACTACATTTTAAGTAAGTTTATTTGTATAGTTAGTAGTATCGAAAACATTGAAAAGTAGTATCTTATAAGTAATTTAAAGAATGTAACAATTTAAGGCTATCCAAATAAACATAAATAAAACGTAGGCAATTACAGCCGCATAGTTAATTTTCGCCCAGATATCCTCACGTTGTCGAAAATGAGAGGTTTACTAATGATGTCGCCCTATTTTACCACAACTCTAAAAGCTCCCGGAATAAATTTAGCATGCAGGGAAAGATCTTTTTTTTTATATGAGGGATTGTGTGTAAACTAAAGTTGCTGATACTGTTATCAACTGTAAGCCTGTAAAGACATACTAATATTATAAAGACGTCATACTGTCTGCTTGTCTGTTACATTTTCCTGGTTTAAGTGCTTAATTTTTAGAGCAGAGATAGTTTGCAAGTCAAAACGTTCTCATTGGATTTTAAAGACCTTAAATCCATGCGCATGAAGAAGCGGGTATCAGCTAATTAGGAAAATAAAGATCAAGTATCGACATAGATATATACATAGACGAGAACATTAGAACAAAAAATTTGAACATCGATGCACGATGTCGTTATCTAATTATCCACTAAATCAACAAATTATACTTTTTTTACTTGAATATAGGTGGTGTTGGCTTTTCAATTCAAAATTACCTGCTTAAAAAGTTTTAATCGCGTAGATAGCCCCGTCCATACGTCGCCAATGTCCATGCTACACGACTAATGCACGGTCGACTGTGCAAGTCAGTTGAACAAGATGAGTTTTCGAAACTCCATAATCTAGTACGTAGTACACTTATATCGATAATTTTAATCAACATTATTATATCCAAAACCAACACAATTTATAATTCACTGAAGTTATATTCAATAACGTAATATTCTGTTTCGCCGGTTATTTCGTAACAGTACACCCACTTTTGCTTTCGATTCCACATTATTTTAAAACGCGTAATAAAGGCGTGGGAGAGGCTCTCGCTGAACTGGTCCCAACTAAGCCCCTTGATCTGTAACAGTGGCTTGACGACGTTTCTCCCCTGAAAATTACTTTGCCTGCGTAAATTTCTGATAAAGAGTTTCTTTTCCATTGGGTGCCCGAAAATCCGAGCTCGAAAATAGTCCATAACCATCAGGATAAGCCTCTTTTATGTAAATGTGATATAAAAATAGGTCCGGTCTTTCTACCCAACTAAGCGTTGTCTATGTATTTCAGCTGACTTTGTATTCGCTTTTTAACCGACTTTCAAAAAGGGAGGAGGTAGGTACTCAATTAGTCGGATTTTCTTTTATGTATGTTCCCCGATTACTCAAAGGACCGATTTGGAAAATTCTTTTTTTGTTTGAAAGGGTATACCTCCCAGGTGGTCCCATTGTTATTAGGTCAGGATCTGATGATGGGATCCTGGAGAAATCGAGGGAACTCTTCAAATTTTATAGACACAATTGATACACTTTGTATCCTCCTATCCCCTCCAAATAAGCGAAAAGCTTGTGTTAGGAGTGGGTACGACAACGGGTGTGGCTCGAACCTGCGACCTTTTAATTTTCAGTCCGCACCTTTAACTGTTGGGCTACTGAGGTTTGAAATAAATGACACAAGACTTTTATTTAGGTATATTACCAGTGAAACATTGAATCATGGCGGTATAAATAGAACTCATTTTCTAATTTGAAACACATAATTTAATTAAGCTCATAAGATAGTAGGTACTTTTATTAAAGAAACAATTTTGTTACCATAGTCTACCAATGTCCACAAGTTAATTCTATTAAAGCATAAAATTATTTCAAGATTCATTTTATTATTCATTAATAATACTAAATACCTTTTAATACAAGAAGCAATTTCGTTTTATGTTACATCGAAATCAGGAAGTAGGTACCTACCCTTTTGCTCATAAAGAGATGCTTACAGAAGTTAAGGACTTGGTTACACCAGGCGTGTAGCTGGGCCAAGAAAATCATCTAAAAACCTTACTTAATAGCCCACAAATTACTTCTGGCAGTATAATAGAGCAACAGGATTCTTTCGAATACGGGAGAGGTCGTGAGTTTTATCCCAGCCTCTTACTTTTCGGAGCTATGTGCGTTTATGCAATTAAATATCACAATCTTCATGATGAAGGAAGGCAACGTGGAATCTGCATGCTTGAGAGTTAACCATATTGACCTCAATTGTGTGTGAAGTCTGCCAATCTGCATTTTACCTGCGTGGTGTAGGTCTTTTATGGCCTAAGCTCTTCTCATTCTAAGGCTAAAATCTATAGACCGCACACTCACTCCGCTCAGGCTCAAGACAGATTTATGTCAGAGCTTATTTGTGTTTGTTTTTAAGTCTATCTTAAGTCTGAGCTAAGTCAGAGCACTGTCTATAGATCTCAGCATTAGAGGAAACCCGTGACCAGTAGTTGGCCGTTGATGGGATGATGATAATGATTAATGACATAATCGGTCACGTCAAGAGTCTCTATCATATTTAAGTAGATTTCAGCAATTAGATAAAAAATTATATTTACCAACACACCGACAACACAAATAGACGTAGGAAAATACGTCTACGTGTGTGTTGGTTGTTGTTTTCACATAAAATTGAACATTGTGTTGTTAATTAATTATGGTACTCATTATTCATCAATTACACGCTTTAGTTAGAAATGCAATTAAACGAGCGTTTAATTTCTGCGCAATTTCAGGGCTGTTTATTTTCCGAACACACGTTATGTATTTACGGAAATACACAGTCTTTCTATTAATAGGTTAACTTCGTCATTGTTACGATATTAGGTGTAGGTATGTATTAGAATAACATAATACAAAAAGTTTACATTACTTAATAAAAAATATACCTAAGTAAGCCAAAAGAGATCGTTACTTAGGGAGGTGTTTAGATACCACTGTTGAAAATTGGCAAAAGTCTAATAATCGTATATGTATAGTAGGTACAAACTTGAATATTTTTTATTTTTATTCTATGACAAGATAGCCTTTGACTGCGATCTCACCTAATGGTAAGTGACGATGCAGTCTAATATGGTACCGGGCTAACTTGGAAGGGGTATAGCAGTGTAAATTCAACCCATACCCCTAATCGGTTTCTACACGCCATCGTGCCGGAACGCTAAATCGCTTGGCGGCACGTCTTTGACGGTAGGGTGGTAACTAGCCACGGCCAAAGCCTACCACCAGACAAATACAGTGATAGTTGTTGAAATACAGCTTAGAGTGCGGCGCAGTCTGCTCTTAGGTATACGAATGCTACTTTCTAACAATTTTCTCTTAAGTATAATATAAGAGCGCGCACGGGCCGCGCCGCGCCGCATCATTAAAACTAAAAGGATAGCTTGATAAATGACAAACGCCATATAACTTGCCTCATCTGCCTCGAGCGCACCAGTTTCACAACCAGGGGAGCACTTCCGTGTCGGTATGAATTACTGGGGAACTCATTAACCCACATAAACTGCCGTACTTAGATCGCTACGGTATTAACAATTAAATGATGCACGCTCGCGATATATTGGCAATTTAGAAGGCTTTATGAAGTTGCACAGTGAGTTCGCTGTTTCAGCGAAAGTTCGAACTTAATAGAATAGAATAGAAAATAAACTCTTTAAAAGTGCTTTCGAGCAAATAGAACCAGCAATCATGATTAAACGATCGACAGCAACAGCAGACGACGTGTCGCCGCGACACTACTAGTTTCTATGTATTTCTATGCAGGCGACGTGTGGCTATCTACGGAAGGTGTTTCATAGAAATACATAGAAACCTAGCTGTCTGAGGTTGGGTACCAACTCGCACCTTTAAACACTCAAAAACAATTGAGCGACAACAGTTGACGCTCTACATGTTTAGTAACACTGCAACAAAGTTCGATGTTGCCAGATGCGGCGCAATGTGACGCGCATCTCATTTTTACTTTAAAACAAAAATAACGCTGTCCCTTATTTTAAAGCGTACCTTACCCTTACACCATACCGCACCATAATACCATTGTCCTTCAACATGTAGAGCAATATGTTGCGGCATTTGTTGCATGCCATGCTATATGATTCAACAGCTCAACGGTCCAGAGATCTGAAACAGTGGTTGAAAAAAGATCTTCGATTCTTCAAACCCACTTGATGCCCTATTACTGATTAAAGTAATGTTTTTCCTCATCTTTAATGAGACTTATTACGATGAGAAAGCAGAAAACAATATTTAAATACGTCTTTAGAAAAAATCTGCGTAAGTAAATGAAATTGGTATTTTTAGTTATTTCTTTTCCGAATATTCACTTAATATGTAGTAGTCCACTGATAGCTGTTTTGCTAGACGATGTAGGTAAATAAGTTTGAATACTATTCTTTTTCTCATTGCAAAATCAAGATAGATTTAAGAAGAAAGTTGGCTGTATCCATTCGGTATCAGCACCTTCTTAGTTAAGTAAAAGGGGACAGTAAACAAAGTAACTATAGTAAAGCTTCTTCAATTTGCTGTTCCTTAGAAACCTTGTTACACATAGTTTTAAAAGTTTATTTGGAAAGGTTCCCCTGTAAAATAATGGTAACATTGAAAGTAAAATTTCAGCATTTTAACAAAATTACGCAATACAAAATTGCAAATATGTATGTTAATTTTACAAAATGCACGTATCAAATGATGAAAATTTGATGTAAAAGTGATTCGTGCAATTATTAAAATTACCTACCAATTTGTGTTCATTTTATGTAAACGAGCTAATAGAATCGGTCTGAAATTGGTTTGATTATACCTGCTGAATACGATTATATTATCGTTGACTGAACGCCTTAGCGACTGCGTACAAAAAACCGGACACGCGCAAGTTGCTTTTGCATGATCAGTGTTCCGTAATAAAAAAAACTCTTTACCTTCCTTAAAAATGTCCGCGGAAGTCCATGCCTTTGTCTAGCTGTGGACATGTATCTGTTGATGAAAGAGAGAAAGAAAAAAGTTTGATCAAGTCCTATAACTGTGACGAAATATTGCACAACTCTAATAGTTTCAGAACAGAAAAAGAGCATACTTGTATCGTTTCTCACTACTGAGTTCGGAACACTAAAATGGGACTATTACTGTAATTCGGTGAATTTCTACGAAGTAAAATCAGGGATCAAGTTTATCGCTTCTTCGAAATCTATTTTTGGACTAATTCTAACAAAGTCTAATCAGAATGTACCTTTCTCTGAAGAAGCTTTATAAAGAGGAATAATATAATATCCTACTTAATATTATTCATGCGAAAGTTTGTGACGATGGATGGATGTTTGTTACTCCTTCACACAAAAACTACTGAACGGATTTTGATGAAATTTTACAATGTAATAGCTTATTAATAAATCAGAATAAAATAAACTACATTTTATCTCGGAAAATTAAAGACTTCCCGCGGGGGCATCATCTAGTATTTAATATTATAGAATAGAATAGAATATCGTTTATTCATTGACATGTATAAATACAAATGAAATAGGTACACTTAAGACTTACACATTACAATTTCTTAAAATATAACTCAAGTAGTAGGTATCTACTATGTGTCATGCCAATGAAAGGGTCCTAGCTCAGCTCAATGCTGTGGATACAAATATGTAACCACAACGCAACGCATATTGATTTTCAAATAGGTTCACTTGGAAAATGGCTATATCGCTAATGATGTGTCATCAAGCAATGCATTATTTATTAATCGAATACCATTGGCGCCACTTCGTTGAGTAGAAGTGTATTAATATCCATATCATATTAGATAATGCATATGCATAGTTGCTACGTAGGTAGTGGGTACTTAAAACATTTAACCATCGCTACTTTATAATTATAATCTCGAGTAGCTAACATTATTTACGCAATGCCTTGCTTTTCTTGCTTGAGTAAGTCGATCAGTTTCGCATTAAAAGTGATAAGAAACTTTCTTATCTAAAGTACTAGTACACTAATGAAGTGCTGATTCTTACTGCCGACTTTTAAAGAGTTAACAGTTTGACCTGAATTGGAAATATTTTAATGAAAACATCATTACAAAGTTGAAAAACTTACAATTGGCTCCATTGGAGCAATGCTAGCAGGATTAATGAAGTAATTTTAGTTTTCTTAGGTGGCTATAACTTTTGTATAGTGTCAATAAAAAATGTGTTTTAACATAGGAAGGAACATATTATTTACTAGATCAATGTAGTGAAATACAGTAAATAGGTATTTATGCTTACATATTAGATGATGTCCGCGACTTTGTCCGCGTGGATAAAGGTTTTTGATTCCCGCGGGACCTCTTTAATTTTCCGGAATAAGATGTGCCTTTGTGTTAATCCTGGACATGAGCTATCTCTATTTCAAATTTCAGCCAATCGGTTCATTCGTTCTTCCGAATAACCTATTTGGAACCAGAAATTAAGAAAATACCCGTATAAATATTCTTGAATATTCAACCAAGGAACCTCAACAACTTTCTTGCAAAGTATACCTGCACTATCCCCTTTGCTTCATCAGAGATATCGTTACAGTTGTATGAATACAAGTGTATAAATTATTTAATTAATTGGCTCCTCTACCCCGCATTCGAATAAAAAAAGACGATGAGGTACCTACCCACCTGTTTTGTATTCATCGTAGATTGTCAGCGATTTTAATAATTTACATGGTTCAGGCCAATCAAGTGTGGCTATGAACGAGCGATCCGTTGATTAAGCCGTTTTATTAATGAGATTTTGAGTTGTTTCCATTTATTTTCGTAGCAAATATTCTGCATAGTATTTTTATGCTACTATATTTAGTACTGAGTTTTTATTATATACTTACTCTCTCCAGCTCCAGACGTCGTCCGCGTGGAGGAAGGTTTTTAAAATTCCTCGGGAACCCTTTGTTTTTTCGGGATTAAAAGCACCTATGTCACTCTTTTGGTTCTCAACTACCCATGTAAAAATTCACGTCGATGCATTGCTCAGTTGCTGCATGTCTGAAGGACAAATCAACAAACCAACAAACGAACACACTTTCACATTTATAATATTAGTAAAGGAAGTTCAACATAAAAATATACATCATGTCGAGAAGATTCCACAAAAAAAAAAGTACTAGATATGCTGTTTTTTGTCATGTGTTCTCACGCATGATTGCAAACCTAGGACAACAATACCTACCCATGCTAAAAACCATGTCAATATATTACTCCGTCACTGCGTGATTAAAGGACATACCAACAAACCACTATTAGGCATTAAGCTAAAAATTAAATCATTTGCAGTGAGATCGACACCTTAAGACCTAATTATGTAAATTGATTTAATAGAATCAGGTAAGCAAAGACGTGCTGCAAGCGATTTAGCGTTCCGGTATGGTGGCGTGTAGAAACTGATTAGAGGCACGGATTTCATTGAACTAGCTGCCATATCCCTTCCGAATTCAGCTTCCATCGTAGACTGCACCGTCACTTATCACCAGATAAAATCGCAGTTAATTCTCGTCGAATAAAAAAGATGATCATTGAAGATATTGTTTTAATAAACCAATTGAAATACCAAGTTGTACTATACACGGTGAAATTTCATTGGTTGTACTCCCTGAAAGAGGTGAATGTGCTCATGAAACTGAAGCACTTTCCCCAAGGAACATAGGTCGAAATATGAAAAAAAAAATTGGACCTCCCATAGTAAATCAATCAGCGATCGTCAAGTTTGTATGGAGGGTCCAATTTTTTTTTCATATTTTGACCTATGTTCCCTGGGGAAAGTTGTTCAGTTTCATGAGCACATTCACCTCCTTCAGGGTATACAACGAATAAAATTTCAACATGTATAAGGCAAAATCATATCGCTCCGAGAAAACCACCACTCCAGCGTATACATGTCTAGCGCGTGTTAACTCTAATTGAAGGTATCTCACGGATTTCAGCTGATTTCTGATGATAGGCGGAATTGACGTGCGATTTGGCTACTTTTCCGATCGCTTACAAAAATAAAAAGGTTAGGTTCGTAGGTACAGTAAGTAATTCGGCGAAATCACAAAGACGCACAATCAGCTGAAAAGGAATGAAGTTTTTATCGGTTGTCTGAAGCCCTGCTCAGGCTGAATCTAACGAGCTCATTGGCAATTCAAATCCAGCAGGAATCTACTAGACGGCCGTAGTGTAATCAATAATATTACACGTACGTGTTTCCCAAAGCGGAGCCTTCAAGATCGCTGATCGCGTTGGGCGAATAAATTGTCTTTATCTCCAAACCACTCGTTCGCAAAACTTTCTCGGTACCTTTCTTTTTAATGTTTAATAGCGGTGTTCGCTAATAAAACCTTATCAGGGATCAGTTTGGTTCAGCCTAGTCTTAAGTAGATTGCGTTTGCTTAAAATTCCGAAGTTCTCTGAGTCTTACTTCATACACACATATTATGCTAAATTTCTATTCGGAATAGTAGGTATATTTCAATATTTTTTTAAGGAGCAAAACAAACGGTCTAGTGAATTGGTCATATGGAGCTACACTAAAAAGCTTTTTTTTTTTTTTTTTTTTTTTTATTCTATGACAAGATAGCCCTTGACTGCGATCTCACCTGATGGTAAGTGACGATGCAGTCTAAGATGGTAGCGGGCTAACTTGGAAGGGGTATAGCAGTGTAAATTCAACCCATACCCCTAATCGGTTTCTACGCGCCATCGTGCCGGAACGCTAAGTCGCTTGGCGGCACGTTTTTGACGGTAGGGTGGTAACTAGCCACGGCCAAAGCCTCCCACCAGACCAGACCAGAGACAATTTAGAAATAATAAATTCCTAAATTGCCCCCGCCGGGAATCGAACCCGAGACCTCCCAGTTATAAGACCACAGCGCTCACCACTGCGCCAGGGAGGTCGTCAAAAAAATAATATAAAATCGCTTAAAATAATAATATAAAAACAACTATTTTAAAAAACCGACTTTAAACGATTTTAGTTTGTACACGTATGTTGACGTCGGGCCAGCTGCGCGCAACGGTATCATAGTTTTTATTTACTATCCTGATAAACAATAAGAATTACAAATTCCCAAATTACCCCCACCGGGAATCGAACTCGAGATCTCCCAGTTATAAGACCATAGCACTCACCACTATGCCAGGGAGGTCGTCAAAAACAACTTTCGCACAAATCGCGTTTGATATTCGCAATTATCCCATTTATTAAAGATCTTGAAATTCCGTACAAAATCCATCTCATGAAAGCAATCCACTCTTCGAGAAGTACATCATTAATGAGATTCAGTTGAAAAGGTAGGTAAGTACACATTTAAATCGAAGCACGAACAAAAAAGTTTCTTGTACACTGTAGCCCATAGTCATCTCACCTGTAATTACGTAACGTATCTATTCGATTTCTCAGTTTTCCTTTTTGCTAGAAACTCCGATAGACTAAAAATACTTCAATATTGGAAATGAAACTTATTCCATTAGTCTTGGAGTTAAATCTGGCTTATTTACTGAACGAATCTTTTTACTGGCATTGTTCCAGATGGAGACGGGTTCCGCTAATAACTTATCGAAACTTTGACAAGTTTTCGATTTTTACCAAACATTTCGACTGTAGTAATACTATACGTAACAGTTTTATCCATCGCTTTTTTCATTTTGGTGATCGATTACCCATTTATAGATAAAAACAAACTCTGACCGACCGACTTCAATATAGCGAAATAAAGAATAACTGAAAAGGGAAAAGTACCCATATCTTGAAAATTATTGAACCGACTTTGATGAAATCTTTACTGTTCTCTAAGTTGAAATAAATATTAGAAAATAAAAAACAATGATCATAATGATGACAAAAGTCTTTTGCATGGACTTTCACAGGCCTTAGTCTTGCGCCGTCTGCGCGTTTCCTGGTGGGAGGAACCATTTATGCCATTATTATTTCTATTTAAATACGAAGTTGCATGAAATGAGCAAGTAATAGGTAGATTAATTTATTTGTACTATTGAACCCAACCTTATAAAGCAACCTCAACCAATCAAATAAATAAAAACTCTATAGCTCACTTGTCAATAATAGTAAGGTGTTATGTGCCTTATTGCGGTGAAACGGGAGCCACTTTATGAGCAAGTGTGTTGAAAAATAACTTCTTGAACTATTTATTAGCAAAGAGTTGTCTAACGGGATCAGAAAACAGCCTATTAAAGTCCAGCGTTCTAATTTGCCAAAAGCAATTATTAGGTATTATTCATTCCGTTCATAACGCTTTCTACGACGGCATTCGTGGTAGGTACCGAAGAAAATTGCACTAACTAATGATCGTATCGTTACTTGAATACAAATTTGAGTCTTTCAGTCGAGGCCGGTAGTTGGCCTATTACTACTGTGTTGAGCTCAGTAAATTGAAACGGATATGATTTATAGTAGAACTCCACGGTCTAGTATTACGGTCAGCTTTCGCATGTACGTGACTTGAAATTAAAACGCTTACTATTAATTTTTGACGACCTTCCTGGTTGAAGTGGTGGCCCGATATGAGGAAAGTCCCAGGTTCGATACCCGAGTTGGGTCTATAATTGTAATTTCTAGGTTTCTAGGGTTTAATTAGATAGCGACATCGTTGCGCGATGTATAAGTTTTGTGTTCTGATGTTCTTATCTATATATATTATATAAAATTCAAAGTCCTGACTGACTGACTGACTGACTGACTGAGATATCAACGCACAGCCTAAACTACTGAAGTTAGAAACTTGAAATTTTTACAATGACGTAGGCGCACACTAAGAAAGGATTATTGGAAATTCCACCCCTAAGGGGTTTAAATAGGGGATGGAAGTTTATATGAAACTCCGTTATTTTTCAAGCTGTTTCCATCAAAGTTGGTATTTGAGCTTTCAGTTAAAAATAAAGAAGTACGCGTGTCACAGTTTTTGAAAATTCCACCCCGAAACCTAATTTCACGCGGACGAAGTCGCGGAGGCAAAAGCTAGTCTATGGTATGTCGATGGTGTTTAAGGAAATTGTTATACCCCTTTCAGATTTTAGACGTTATTTACTATATAAAATTTATATTAGAAATACATACGTATTTAAACCCATTCTTTACGCATACTCTGGCGGGTGTATAATATAATATGTAATATATACGACATTAAACACAGTTTATATTCTTGAGCTGTGCTGATATTCCTTCTTTAAATCTTTTAATGGCCATATAAATAGAATCCTCATATGAAATCGATAGAAGCTTGGAACGTGATGTTGTTTTAGCATGCAAACTGAAACCTGGTTGTAATTTAAGTTTTCCATATTGTATGTGGAAACTACACATTTCTATCATAATTAAGTTTTTTTCGTGGAATTTGTAAAAGTACAGTGTAAAAAATATCGTGGAAAATAGTTTTTGTAGACATAATAATATACGAGTAATTAGCACACGAATTTGTTTTACTTTGTGTCAAAAAGAATGTTCATGTACAAAAATATAAATTTAAATGCCCTGAGGCATTTTCTTCCATTAGGAAGGACTACTCAGATTATTTATTACTACTTCTTTGATATATAGAAAAAGTGTTGTGAATGCGAAAACTAATAGAAAAGAAATTGAAAAAATTCCGAATGAGACCAAGTTATATTTTCAGTGATCAGTGCAATTGCTTAATAGAATAAAGATTGGAATTAACAAATATTTGTTGTATGTCAAACCTCCATGTACATTTGTACATAAAGTGTCTGGTGGGAGGCTTTGACCGTGGCTAGTTACCACCCTACCGTCAAAGACGTGCCGCCAAGCGATTCAGCGTTCCTATAGTATGGCGTGTAGAAACCGATTAGACGTATGGGTTGAATTTACACTGCTTTACCCCTTGCAAGTTACTACCACCTTACCACCTTAGACTACCACCTTATACTACCACCTTAGACTGCATCATTACTTACCATCAGGTGAGATCGCAGTCAAGGGTATATTGTCATCGAATAAAGAAAATAATAAAAAAGTTAACGTTTCAGCAGTTTTGGAATGTTAATCTGTTAATACCTTCAAAACGTCTTTATTCATCAGACTTATTATTAGTTGGAAATTATATCGTAATTAATGGTTTCGGGCAATTACCTTTGCCTTCCTTCGTCAACCAACAAACACCGCTGGACAAAGATCTCTTGGAAAGGCTTTTAATAAATGTCTCGGTCTTGCGCCGCCTGTATCCAGTGGCTCATTGAGATTCGTTTGATGTCGTCGGTTCACCTAGTGAGGGTTCTGCTAATACTGCGCTTTCCGGTGCGGGGTCACTACTCCAGCACTTTAGAACCCCAGTGAGTATTAACTTTGTCTTGGTAGGATTAAAATCAATTTTTATGACAATTAACTCATATATTTACAGTAATCCTTATCCTTACTAATATATAAATGCGAAAGTGTGTTTGTTTGTCGTTCAATCACACCGCAACAATGCAACAGATTTTTTACATGGGTAGGTATAGTTGAGGACCGGGAGAGTGACATAGGCTACTTTTTATACCGGAAAATCAAAGAATTCCCGCGGGATTTTAAACTGAATCCATGCCAGCAAAGTCGCGGGATCATCTCATAATAAATAAATAAAATAATAAGCCTTTTATTTATCCTTAATAAATAATTAATTACATTGAGAGAGGGCGCTGCAGTGCAACCGTTAACATTGTGTCGAGTTGTTTCCGTGAATTTTTATCGTTTTTAGTTATATTTAGCAAGAATGTTACTTTTATTTACAGTAATATAGGACTGCAATTAGTATAATTAGTAACGGACAAGACATTACCTAAAATAAGCTACACGATATAGTATTAGGTCACTGTGGTGTTAACAATTAAATCACGCACGCTTTCGTTATGGATTTATTGGCAATCTAGTAGCCATTATAAATTTCGCATCAAATTTGTTATATACCAAATTGGAAGCTTTCGATCGTGTTAATACTTTCGCATTATCCAATATTAAGCTATTAACATTCCACACGATTCATTAAGCTTTCCATTTGTGGAAAATACTTTTTGATATAGTTTTTCATATCAATTACACAATATGAATAAAAGCATAATCATAAACTGTTTGGGTTCAGTATCTGTAAAATACCAAACGGGACCCTATTATTGAGCTAATTAAGGTCTCATTACCAGTTTAAAAATTCAGTAATTGTAGTAACACTATCTAAGGTTAATTTTTGAATATACGTTCCAAGCCCACCTCAAGAGTATAAAAAAATAAAAAAGAGATTTTTTTTCAGTCAATCGCGGTTCGTTTGTATTCCAACCAATGACGTCAGCAAAGTCGTCAGAATTCTATTTCAATGAAAAACATGGATTGCGAGAGTTAACCTCAAATCGTCGATAAATAAAAACTGTTTTTAATAAAAGCGCCGGATCGAACTGCCACGGCTACGATTTGCACCCATATTGCAACTGAACGTATAAATTCGCTAATACGCCTGAACTTGCACGATAAAGTCTAAAATCGCTAAAGTTATTTTACTGCCGGAATAATTCTTGGCATTTTTGACAGTTCAATCGAAGTTGCCTTGTTTTAATTAAAGCCGCTTCGAAACTAGCACACCTACGTACATATTGCAGAGATTACTCATGGACTTTTATGGATAGTCAAAATAGTTCCAGAATAATTTATAAGCTAAAAACAGGCATGCATTAAGGATTAATGGAAAAATGCGGCAACCGACTATGGTCGACTGAAAGTTATATTTAACTAATTTAGAGTGGCTTATGGCTTAAATTCAACTGACTTTAAAATTAGCGCATAAAGTTGTGGTTTTAGTTCTGCTTAAAATCAAATTTGTTTTGTTTTAGCTCTTACTTTATTACAATGCTTTTGCCCGCGACTTTGTTGGCGGGGAGTAAACTATTCAAAAAAATTCCGCGTGAACCCTATTCTTTATTTTACTAGATACTGCCCGCGACCTCGTCCGCGTGGATTAATGTTTTTAATTCCTGAAAGACTTTAATTTTCTGGGATGAAATGTAGCATATAATTGTGTTAATCCTGATAAGCTATTCCAAATTTCAGCCAAATCGGTTCATCCTAATGGCGTGACAAACATACACCCGTCCATCCATCTATTCATCAATTCTCAAACCTTTCGGATTTATAATTTTAGTACAATATTAGTAGGATTTACTACAAAAAGAAAAAAAAAACAGTTTCATTGAGTCTTTCGGTTCATTTTTCTTTGATGCCGTAAAGAGAAAAATGTTTGATTCTGTGCCCGATTTGTCGGCCTGCGTTCTATTTGCAAATGCAAAAACCCTTGTAAGTTAAAATAAGTTTAAGAACGATTATTCTAAAAGCATACATAATTAATAGGCGATCACAACATTACAATTTACAAAAAACAGATTTACAAAAAGAGGAGACCGATTACAGTAATAGGCGGAATCGCATAGCAGCACAATCAGCTAAAAAGAACGACCGTTTTGCCGGTTGTCCGAGACCCGTATCCGCGCCGGTTCTAACGAGCTCATTGGAAATTCAAATCGGGCCGAACCACCACCGGACGACCGCCGCACTGTGATCAATAATATTACATGTACGTGTTTCCTGAAGCCATGGCTTGGAGACCAACGATCGTGTTACGTTCAGGTGAACACGAAGATACTGTTCAATCGTATTGCCTCAATTGCAGCTATATTTAATACCTTTGTATTTCTGCGTGTGGAAATATAATCGTACTAGCTTTTGCCCCCGCGACTTCGTCCGCGTGGAATTAGATTTTGGGGTGGAATTTTCAAAAACTGTGACACACGTACTTTTTTATTTTTAACTGAAAGCTCAAATACTTTGATGGAAACAGCTTGAAAAATGACGGAGTTTCATATAAACTTCCATCCCCTATTTAAACCCCTTAGGGGTGGAATTTCCAATAATCCTTTCTTAGTGTGCGCCTACGTCATAAAAGGAACCAACTGTAAAAATTTCAAGTTTCTAACTTCAGTAGTTTAGGCTGTGCGTTGATATCTCAGTCAGTCAGTCAGTCAGTCAGTCAGGACTTTGAATTTTATATATATAGATCACACTAATATTAAAAAAGCGAAAGTTTGTATGTGTGTGTTACTTCTTCATGCTAAAACTATTGGACGGATTTGCCTTGGAATTTGGAATGGAGACAGATTAAATCTTGGATTAACACATAGGCTACTTTGTATCCCGGGAAATTAAAAAGTTCCTGCGGCAATCAAAAACTTTCATTCACGCTTTAATTCAAATTGTGTGCATTGTTACATGCTATTTTTTGATGGTAAGGAAAGTGACCGTTTACCCCGGAAAAACAGCAATCTAAGTGATGCGGACAAAGTCGCGGGAAAAAGCTAGTATAGAATATAGAAGGCGGTTTTCAATCTTTATGTTCATGTCTTGTTTTAAAAAAAGAAAGAAACTATTGGGTTCTACAATGACATGTTCTGCATACGCGTACATATTGTAATAAGTCGCGGGATGGACAGCAAGACGACGACAGGATTCAGGATGTTGACGATGAAGAAAAACTTTGTGAGACACTATTTCCAACACTGTTTATTATCCGCGACCGAAATACAAACTAGAAACCCATTCTCTTTGTACCCGCCTTTTTATACAATCAATGAATCAGCAGTCATGATACGAACATAATTAAACAACAACTTATTATAAACAAAGAATCGAACATTGGTTTAAAATTAATTAAATATAAAAATGTAAATGAATATATATCTAAATTTAACTAATAATCATGCATCCTTTATATTTATTTATCGAATGAGTATCTCAATTATATGACAAACTATTAGCGGAAGCCGCGACTCATAACATTGATTCAAAATTAGGTAATTATAAAAATGTAATTAATGCATACGTAAAATCAACAAATAAGTAACTGATATTTAAATAATTCTAGAATAGGTATCTTATTTATGTAATATATTATTAGTGGAGACCGGTGCGCGTAACAATAATATGTACCTCACGTGCTAAAGGTATAAAATTGTTCATAATTTTAATAAAATTTACATTGGCCCGTCCAATTAAGTGTTGCTTATTAATGAGCGTGTTGGCCGGTTGATTGAGCCGTTTTATAAATGTTAATTTGTATTGAGCTGCTTTGGTTTAATTTATAAAGCGAATAATCAGCAGCTGATGAATTGAATTTGTATCGCCGAAATATTGCGACAATATTTTAAAAACGATATTTTATCTCATAAATTCTTTCTCTTTTTTTCACGGTTGTCGTGATCGTGACCCTTATTTATAATGGTAGAGGTTTTCGTGGAATGACAATGCGGTGGGCTCTCTGATTCTTTGGTACAATCCAGGCAGAACTTGTAGTGAAAGCAAAAAAAATAAGTATAGAAACAATATGCGTTCTTAATTTTTAATACCTACTCAAAAATTTTCATAAAGAATAAATAAAAAATTAAACAGTAGGTATAATGATTTTATAAAACTATTTTAAAAATACGAATGTTTATTTGTCCTTCAATTACGCAGAAACGGAGTAACGGATCACCTTGTTTTTTTTTTACATGAATATTGTAAAAGACCTAGCGGGTAATTAAGGATACTTTTATTAATTAAAATCGTAGGTTCCCTCGGCATTTTAAAAAACCTTGTTTCACATGACAGAAATCGTATATAAAAGTTAGTTTTATCATAAGCCTTTTTACTGCAATTTAATGCATTGCATGAATACTGCATTTTAATGCATCTTTTATAAAGTTTTATATACTCAACTTTAATTCATACTCTAAGAAATGCTACTACCAACCAGCCCCCTGGTTCTGTAACACAGGGCCTATCAAAAAATGAAAGCCACTGACATATATTTTGTATCCATTGAAGGTTTACTATGAAATACTAAATGACATTTCTCTTCAAACCTTCAATGGATAAAAAATGCCTACCGTCGTTGATAGCCCCCAGATAATACCTAGTTAGTTTGCTATCGTTAAACCATGAAACACCTGAATGTTTTCTCACTTGGCTTGAATATAATCCAAATCAAGAGTGAATTGCAAAACAAATAAATGTTTAAACCTCCGCACGTTGCCGAGGCACTAAAGCTCGGTTTAAAGCGATGAATAGCCATTTATTCTCGTATACGCTCTTTGGAGACTGCCTCGATCAATCACTTTGAAATTCGTGAAGAGGGTCATTAAGCCTCATTATACTCGGAAATCCTGTAGTACCAAAAATATACAAGTAATACTAATTAATACTAATTAATGTCAGATAAAGCAAATGACTATTTATTTGACTATGCCTACTAGCATTGATCAACGATTCCTATGGTGGAAATTATAAGGTACATACTAGCTTTAGCCCACGACTTTACACGAGGGGATTTAGGTTTTTTAAATCCTATCGGATTGATTTATTGGAATGTGGAAGGTATCTTATACCTCCAGGTATAAAAGTTCAGCTCAAAACTGTATCAAAATAAAGAATTTAAAATATTTACAGATATAGAAAATAATAATGAAAAATATAATATATTTTTTATTTATTTAATCAAAACTTACGTACTCCTAATTTAAAGCCGTACATAATTTATATATTTAACAATATGAATGATAATAATAATAATTGTTTAATAATTAATTATTTCCTTAGGGTCGTTGTACAATGTTCTAGACTACCCGAGTGGTAATTCAGATCCTAGACATTATATTCTGTGGGAGCCTTTCATAATGTTTTAATAAACAGCTATTTGTATTTGAAACAATAGCAAATTCCCAAACAAGTTATCATTAACTAAAAATATTTTATACAAGAACATAAATCTATTATTATTAAGTATTAAAAATCAAACTTTACAGTAGGTATCTGTTCTAACATTCGAGGGCTTCTGGAAGGAATTTCTTTTCTTTAGGATAAGCAGTCCTTGTGCATGTCCTTTATTATAAGTTTATGTTTTAATTACTTATTTATTTTCTGATTCTAAATAAAAAAAAATCACTATCAGTTTTTCGAGATAAGCAATTGTTGCAATAAACATAAATGCATCTCATCCACAGCATATTAATAATATTTCCTCGTTGATTAATTGAAACTTAGTATTTCGACCTTTTTATTTTTGCTTCTCACTAGGAACTGGAAACATAAACACCCTAGAGAGATTTATTCGTTTGTAAAAAAATGTTTTTAATAAAAGCACCACGATGAACTAGCGGCACAAATTCGTATCGATATTGCATTCGATGTATAAAATCGCTAATACGCCTGAACTTGTACGATAAAGTCTAAAATCGCTAAAGTTATTTCACTGCCGGAATAATTCTTGGGATTTTTGACAGAGCAATCGAAGTTCGCCAGTACAGGCTTTGCCGTGTTTTAATTAACAGCCAGTGCATTGAAGTGTTGAGAGACTCACATATGTACCACAGGTGCTATTGTATAACAAATGTACAATTTATAATATACGTAGTTACATTACATGATTGCAATTAAAATTTAAAGCCTCAATATCCCAACGGTTAAAGGTGCGGACTGAAAACTGAAAGGTCGTAGGTTCGAACCCCACCCGTTGCACTATTGTCGTGCCCACTCCTAGCAAAAGCTTTCCGCTTATTATATTTGGAGGGAAGAGGAGAATATAAGTCAAGTTCATCTTGGCTAATATTCTTTAAAAAAAAAAAAAATTGTTACGTACGGTAACATATATACTATTAATAGGAGTCACTTTCTCATTCTGACAAGTTCTTGCCGAACTTCAGCGGTCTTTTTCTTTTATTTTATAAGGGATGTATGAGGTCTTGCACTAACAAAATATTTTAATCAAATAAACTTACAAGCGTTCTCGACCCCAATCTATAAAGATATCTGTTTAATCTCTCATCTATTCTGAGAAAATCATTTTTAAGAGAATGATGGAGATGTACTAGAAGACGTGTGTAGAATTACAAAGAATTAATTTTCTCGATCTAGAGTATGATATCGTAAAACTTGAAAGCAATGGTTGTATCATTTCTTGAACATAAGTTTAGTTTTTCAGTAGAGGTTTTCAACCTATGAGTATTACTACAGTTTTCGGCTTAGTGAATTGAAAAAGTGGTGTTATGATGTATAGAGGGACTTTACGAAATGGTATTACGGTCAGCTACCAGCGCGGACGTGACGTGAAATTAAAACGCTCACTCCAAATTATAATAGTTGTTGTAATAGCCACATATTTTACTTTGGAGCACTAAATATATTCGAGCGCATTGCGTACCTATGTAAAAATAAGAAAAAATATTTACTATATTTTGTTTATTTTTTAAAATCTTATTAAATGTTTGTTTTTTACTAGCCGAAGCCCACGCTTTCGTCCGCGCGAATTTAGTTTTTAAAAATCGCATGGAAACTTTTTGATTTTCCAGAAAAAGAAGTAGCCTATGTCACTCTTTAGGTCTTCAACTGTACACATGCAAAAAATCACGTCGATCCGTAACTCTGCTTGATAGACAAACCGTCAAACAAACGCACTTGCGCATTTATAATACTAGTTAAGTTACATACCATCTTACTTACGTGATATTATAAATACAAAAGTAACTGTCCATCTGGTACCATTTTACTCCTAAACTAGTGGACCGATTTTGTCAGAATTTGGCAAGGAGACAGCAGCAACTAATTATTTGCATAAATAATAATTTAAAATCGTAACAAAGTAGTGATAAAAGTGACTTCTTCCATTTTCCCAAGATAGTGAGTACTTACCTTATTAAGTTGTTATAATATACCTACTTAAAAGTATTGATACCTGAAAGTACTTGAAGATTAAACAGTCCAAGACAAAATCGTAGACTTTCAAAATAATATTATAGTTTCTGTAAGTTTCCACTTGGGTTTGGATATTTTCTATATTAAGGAACAAAATTAAAGAATAATATTTAACCGGGTAAAAACCTAGAGGTTGAAAATTATAAGCCTTCGTACTTTTTCTCCAGTTAAATATTTCCTTCTGGGCTGCCTCAAGTCGACATAATGAGACGCTTCAGATTTTTGTTACGACTAGATCTAACTTAAAACCATTGTCCTGGGTTAATTAGAAAAAGTCGCCAGTGTCTCATCTTGCAAAAATATTGTGGAAAGGGTCTGTCGACAACTCTTATCTAGTTTAAGTGCCACATTTACCTAATAACGCAGCGTGTCGCAACGAGAAAATTCCACTCGAAATGGTCACTGAAAATATTAATCTCCTATGGTCCTTCGTTTAAAAGTCATATTCAGCTAATTATGCAGCATCCAGTGGACCAGCGGCCGACGCAACGAGAAAATTCCACACGAATAATGGTCATAGAAAATATTAATCTCCTATGGTCCTTCATTTGAAAGCCTTATTTAGCTAATTACGCAACGTGCAGTGGACCAGCAGCCGAATAATGGTCACGGAAAATATTAATCTCCTGTGGTCCTTCATTTGAAAGCCATATTTAGCTAATTACGCAGCGTGCAGTGGACAGGTCGCGGCAGTCAACAGTGTCGCAACGAGAAAATTCCACTCGAAATGGTCACTGAAAATATTAATCTCCTATGGTCCTTCGTTTAAAATCCGCGCGAGCCGCATTTTTTACCATGCGTGTGTAATAAATTGCACAAATTGATCGCGATGTGAAAAAGCGGCATTTTTGGAAAGCACGATACATAGCAGATTCTCTGCGGCATTTGAACGTTACGGCATGATAGATGTAACGGTAAATATGAGTTGATGGGCTAAATGAAAAAAGTGTGAAAGTTGGTATGGAATTATTGGATGTTTGAAAAATTGTGTTTCCAAGCAACCAAATATGACGAAGACCTATAAACAGTGTTGTTATTAATTATTTATTGAATTACATTATTATGATACTAGTTGATGCCGTGCCTCGGAGAGCATGTAAAGTCGTCGATACTGCGTCTGATCTCTCTCCGGTCGTGTCGTCGTATCCGCCCCATCGGACTATGAGAGTGAGGGAATAGAGAAAGCACCTGTGTGATATTATAGTGCACATACTTGTGAACTATAATATCTCCCGCGCAGATGGCTAATTTCTGTAGAGATTGGCCGCCATGACCGGATTCAGTCGGGAGGACAATCGGTTGAGATAATGACTGTTGTCGTGAAACTATTCCGTTCAAACAAAATAGCGACTACCTATTTTATAAATACATAGACTTACCTCTCTCTCTGCGTCGTGTTCCCCATTATTGAGGGTCGTGACTCCTTCCACCAAGGACTCTTTTGTAGACGATGTCGCGCCATGTGCCTCGGTTTTTTGCGAGGCTTCGTGGACCTAACTATCGAGAGTGGTACGGATTTTATCTGACCAACGCATCGGGCTACGTCTCCTAGTAGGTCTCTTTCCGTCCACTTTGTCAGTAACTGATAGACTTACCTACTGATACTAAAATCCCATTTATTTTAAAATATTTGTATCACAAACATAAAACTACTGAAACTCGTAATAAAGTTTTCACTGTTGTGTTGTTTTGTTTAGCGTCAGAAAAGGAAACTTTTAGCATGAGGCGGACGGCGGGAACTTTGGAAATAGAAAAAGTATCAGGCAATATTCATATTCATAGAGTTAGGTGCATAGTTTTAAAAAATAAACGTCTGCAGCAGCATTTTATGATCTAGATAAGATAAGAATATATTTACTATACTTATTGTTTACATAAGTTTTCATTCGCGGAAGCGTCCACCTAAAGTTATTTGAAAATCTCGCTTCACTTACCTACTGTTTTGAAAAGCCGCTGGTAAACTGTTTGAAATTCTCTTTCCAGTTTCCATTAGTAATTTTTTTATAATGTTAGAAATTTTGAAAGTTTTTATTGCAGTCTTAATAAATAATTAACTACTCAATTTCTCATACTCAACTTACTTGATGTAATTTTTGCTTGTTTTTTTTTCAGATAATTAAAACTTGATCTATACTACTGAAAAAATAAAATCTGCATCTAAAGATTTACTACTACACGCGCTCTTAGGGCCGGCGCATATATAGCAGAGCGCAGTGCAGAGCATTTTTCACTTTCAAAATTTTTTCGACATTGTCCTTATTGAATTAATGTCGAAAATCAATTAACACAAAAAAAGATCCTCGCGCATCTGCGCGCAGTCCCGCGCGTGCTCGCGCATTCTCTTGTTGAAATTCGCGTAATGTGTCACGCGATTAGAAAACTTCGCAGACATGCTCTGCGCTGCGCTCCGCCATATGTGCGCCGGCCCTTTAACAGTATAGTTATGAAGTATAGGTTTAAAACGTAGACGTAAAGACTTTGCATTTTTGAGAGAATAAATAAAAAAAGATAAGGCTGAATTGATGACTTCCTCCTTTTTGGAAGTCGGTTAAAAAGAGAAGCAACTAAAAATAGATTAATTTCGTACTCGCCACCCAGGTTTATTCAACAAGCGTTTCTGAAGAGTCTAAAGTTTAAAATGCTAATCACTATTTATGTAGTGATTAAAGCTTGCGCTGCAATTTATTCCGTCTTCAAATAAATGATTAAAAGCGGTAGACGCTCCTGAAAAGGTTTTGTAACGTTAAGCGGCTTCCGGGTGTTTTTGATAAGAGGATTAACGACAAGATAAATATCTAATTAAAAACTGTATTTCAAGCGTAGCATATTGTAGGGCTGTTTTTGTAAAATTATTCTAAGCAGCGTTAACTTTTGCCGAACAATTAGCACGTTGGCTGTGTTAGAAATAAATTAGTTTTTACTGATTACATATTTATTTGTTATAAAATAAACCATCTTCAGATATAACATCCGACACTAAAAAACTCGCCCACTGTTACTTTTAAGTTCTATAACCATTTTAAACTGTAGCTGTATCAGATGAATTTTTCAGAGAATGTGTGTGTGTGTGTGTTTCTGTTGCCTCTATACCAAAAAATAATAAAATACAAAAATTAATTAAAAATTAATTGGAAGAATGGAAGCTTCCCTGCTAGAACCCTTCGTATGCGAGTCTCTCTCGCATTTGACCGATTATTTTACTGTATTTATTGAAATAATGTTTCATTCATTCACAAAATCGGAGTACCTATATCCGTTCAAGCTTAATTTTCTATTCAAGCTTTAAATACCAAAACCGATGCAAGTTTGTCGATGCGTAATCCGAATAATGTACCTGTAGGGTTAGTATAAGATTTAATTCGATTGATCGTGTTCGTACTCGATGACAATAGCGTCAAAGTAAATTGAACCATAAAAACATTGGATTAGAGCTTAATTTCGTGTAAGCATTTTTATACGTTTATGTATACGGATACGCTTTAAATTAAAATCGGTTGTACTGAATTTGCGACTTTAAATCAAAAGTGTTAAGGTACATTTTACTTTGATGCTAATGTCATCGATTACGAATACCACCAATCGAATTAAATCTTATACTAACCCTACTGATACTGTCCGCTTCGGCAGTTGACATCGCCAGCCATTGCAGTTACCAAAATGGAATCCAATGCAAATATAGTCCCTGCATGTCCATTAATCCAACATGTTGCTAGGAATGTATTGATGCCGTGACTTGGTTAAGGCTTGGATAGACACATCGCATTTGGGCAGTTACGCGCAATGGGGACGTGCTTGAATGTGGTCCCTAGAACTTACAATAGCTGAAAGGCTCCCCCTGTTTTGCAACGGGATAAGTCCATTTTTTCAACTCAAGGCAAGTCAGACCTTGAATCGGATCAAGACTCTATTTTATGTCCTGAAGTGTTGTTTCAGGTCGAAACACAAGTCACGGTCAATAGGGTTAGTATAAGATTTCATTCGGTTGATCGTATTCGATTTCATTAGGGTCAAAGTAAAATGAACCTTACTTGTATTGATTTAAATTCTCAAATTCAGTACAACTGATATTAATTTAGAGCATATTATACGTAAACAAATAAGAATGCATACACGTTATTGAGCTCTAACTGAATGAATTTATGGTTCAATTTACTTTGACACTAATGTCATCGAATACGAATACGATCAATGGAATTAAATCTTATACTAACTCTACAGGTATATTTTTCGAGTTTCACACCCTAGCGGTTCGTTTGAGAAATGTCGTATCTATCTAGGCCTTTATACTGTACCTTACTGCGGTACTCCTACAAGTGCCTAGGCAAACTCGTAAGCTGTTATTACAAGAGAATTTATGAGTTCAAATTGTTCATTCTAAGTTCGAAGTTTACCGTAAACTACAATGTACAACTTGGCATGTGTTTAGGCGCCGACCTAATGCGACACGGAAAATGGAAAGAAATCCGCGCCGGAAAATTTGTCAAATGTCGTGTTATGAAACTTTATTTTTGCTGTTATGTAAAACTTTTCTAGTGATAAATTAAACTGTTACCCGAGGGATTCTGAAATTTGTCGCTAAGTTTTCTGCTTATATTAAAAATTTTTGTTTGTCGTGTTAGTTTACTTCGTTGCACTTTGTGCATAATTTAACGATAATTTGCGCAGTGATAATTTTTATTTATGTTAATTCGATCATTATTCTCTGTTTTAAAAAATAGAGTTCATTAAATTCATAAAGACTTGATTGTTTAATTTAAAAAATTATTGTATGCTTTTGACTTTTTTGAGTTGACTAAGACTTTGGCTTTCCTTTTTGAGGGTCCAGAGTTTGAATTCCAGGCACGTAGCTACTTTTAACTATACGGAATCATTTAAGCGATTAATAAAAATAAAATTTAAGCTTGCCTGAGAGTTCTCCATAGTATTTTCAAAGGTTTTGAAGTTCTCTTTCACGATGCGTTAATATGAAGAAAAAAATGGTGAAACTGATGCCTAAGAACTAATTCCTATGCGTGGGTTTTATGCATTGACCTCTATTGGGATAGATTTTTTTTTAAAAAGCTATTCAATACACCTTTAAGGTACTCAAGGAACTCCTCAAATCTCTAGATCCATCAGTTTAGGCTGTGCGTTCACTGTCAGTCATTCAGTCACTCATTATGCTATTTTAAAAGTAAAAATAAAATTTCGGCATTGGCACGTTAACAAGAAGTTATTTACAAAAGTTTATAAAACATTTGCAAAAGTGATAGCCTAATAGTGAAAAAAAAATCTATGATTGTCATTAGCAAGAATTTTCATATCCAATAATACAATACATTACCCATGTTACGTTATTTAACCTATACCTAATGAGCACAGCAATCGATGAAATAAGTACAGTAAACACGCTATTTAGCAATTAGCTATTCTAATTGTCTTTTTACACGTTCCGGTTGATGTCTCTCAGCGCCGGGTACCCGGCGGCCGGAAATGTATGGACAGACCGGTTAAATGATTTTTATGAATAGATGCCCTTACACTTTGACTCTTGGTACTTTGGGCGACTATCCAGCGACCGGAACGTGTGAAAAGGTACTTACTGTTTAAGTTACATGAAACATTTTGATAGCTCTTGTCATAATATTTATTTTTATGAAGAACACCACTTTGCTTGATTGCTTATGCTGTATAAGGATTATGGTATTAAAAATTTCTTGTTCCTAATTAATGAAATGGTAAAAGTTATTAGCTTATTGCTTCCGCGTACTTACAAATTTATCAGTTCGATGAAATAAAAGATAAAAGAGCTATACAACCTTTAAAATGACACTTTTACATGATGAAAAATAGATTAAAGACTTCCGAATTATGACATCTCTGTATGGTATGTACATCATTTGTTTGGTCATATGATTTGTATGTTACTCCTTTATTCTTCCGTATACTTTTCATCAGATTGAGCTGTAACTTAACTCAAGAAAAAAAGAAAGCACACTCCAATGCCCGTTTTCACTAACGCTCCCTAACTTTTACGGGCTACCTAAGCTAAGTTAGGTGAAGTTTTCTTAAGCTTAAGGGTTGAAATGACATTGGGTAAGGGATTGTCATTCGCTAAAGGTGCTACCTAAGTAATATAATAAAAACTCCTACTATTGGTTGATTGGATAAACCGTGCACTAGAGAGTTTGTTTACGGTTCTTCGATACTTTCAATCCGGAAAAAATTTTCTCGGGAAAAAGTCATGGGAGTCTGCTTGTTGTAAAATACAGGGACCTTTATTCCGGTACCGAAACAGCCACCAACCTACATGTGGATATAGTATAGTATAGAATCGATATTTCCAGATATAAAGCTGTAAAGCCTCACAGGAGACTCGCCCATAGAGCCGATGGTCCCAAAACGCCCCTTCTGCTAGTTATTAATTGCATGAGAACAAAAGCAAATGACTCAGTGGAGGTGATCCCGTGAGGGAGGGTCGACGTTATCCATTCAGCCAGTAGACGTCCACACGAAAGAGAAATGTTCATTCAAGATAGCGGAATTTATTAGATTGATTTACGCGAAACTTTCGCGTGGCCGTTTCAACCCCGCTGCGTAAATAGAAAAGGTTCGTAGATTGACGTTTTTGAGTGGAGCGTTATTATTGCGCGATCGACGATAGGGCCGAGTGCGCTTGTCGCTGTTCGACCTCCATCGACTAGTTTGATTTACGGGAGGGCTCCACGTGACCCGTTCGGACTTGCCGAGTAAATAAAAAGGTTGACGTTATGAGGAGATTGTTATTAGAGCACGATAGCGCCGACTGCGCTTGTCAATATTCAACCTTCATCGACTACAGTTTGATTTACTGGGGAACTCCATCTGAGCTTTATGAACCTGTATCTCTAGCCGTGAGCAAATAATATAATAGTACTATCGCGCACTAGAGGCTGGTTTTGTAGAGCGTCATCATTGTCACTCATAAAAATTTTTCTTCGTGTCTTAAAAGCGGCGTCCTACGAGGCAGAGGACGGCCAACCCTCCGTTTCCAAAGCTGGTTAATAATATTTACTAGCGGTTTTTATACTATAGGACTGAAAGCGTTCTCACCATATAACATCTATCGACCGGAGTTTGATTTACGAGGGTACTCTACGTGACCTTTTTCGACCTGATGAGTAAATTAATAAGAGTATTTTCTTATTGCACGATAATATGGTTGAGTGAGAGACTCCATCACAACAACATTAGGCACGTTGCTGACTTCTGTCTGGCTGGCTGACAGAAAATGCAAAGCCTGAACCTTTGGACTTAAAGATTTGGAGAAATCCTCAGTACCTACATAGATGCACTAAGAAAAAATATTTTGAAATCTCACAACCAAAAGGGAAAAGTGGGGCTAAAAAGTTTTTAAAGGTATTTTATCCAAGCAGATAAAGGACATTAGTTCAGTTGTCTATAAAAGTATGGAATATGGAGGTCTGATATAATATGAAGTGTTATTAATACAGATGCGAATACAAATGTCCGTTTATCCACGCCTCATTAAAATATGATAACTCTATTTATGGACGATATAGTTAAAATTCTAAGTTATTTTCAACAAAAGAAGCGCGTAGGATGTAAGGCTGTGAAATGAAAAAACAATTCAGTAAAAAGAACTTATATTAGATATCTACACAAAGAAGGTCGTTAATCCTAAGTCAACGAACTTAAGATACTCAATCTATTTATTTTAATGAAAGTGGTTATATTTAGAGACTTGTTATTAAATACAATATTTGTTATGTGCAATTACAGTTTGCGCTTATTTTTACTTTTTTACTCACGTAAAGAATACAACCGATTAAGATTAAACTTTTTAGTTTAGAGATCTCTCTAAACGATTGTATTTAATAACAAATCTAACTTCAAAAGGCTCAAGCTTTGATCAAAATTGAAACGTATTTTAGCTAGCTAGACTCTAATATCAAACGAATGAGGCCTTATTTTGTTAAGCTATCTGAACCGCTATAAAAACTCTCGCAGTTTTGTCAGTCATAGTAGCGCAGTTGAAAAATGACGCGCCCAACATAAAATGTAACATTTTATCAACCTATTGTTGGCTCTTAAAAATGTATTTGTCAAAATCAAAATAATGCAGTTGGGAAATAACCAACACAAAATGATTGCGTCCTTGTTGTCGCCACATTGTTCGCAGTGCGGCGCAGTTAGGTAGTTTTATCTCACACAATTTCAATTTTTCATCTGCAGCTGTCAGCTCGGCGGCGGCAGATAAGTAACGTTCCCGTTCGCGACGCGTCCCGGCAGAAAAGTTTGTTCCCCGCCAGTTTGTTCGCTCCACTTCCTTTTATAAACTTTTTGTATGAGCTACCCACGCGATATCAATAATTCTTACTATTGCTTTTGCGTCTCAATCGATATCGGTCGCCCTATTTCGCGATATTCTAACATCTAAGCCTCAATAGCGCATCGGTTAAAGTGCCGACTGAAAACTGTAAGGTCGCAACTTCGAATCCCCCCCGTTGCACTATTGTCGTACCCACTTCTAACACAAGCTTTCCGCTTATTTGAAGGGAATAGGAGGATATTAGTCAGGTTGCCTAATATTCTTTTATAAAAAAAAAAAAATATTAAAGCGAAAGTTCTGCCCTTATATTAATTACACTAGCTTTTGCCAGCGCCTCTAACGTTAAGTTCGATTTTTCAAACCCCTATTTTTACCCTTTAGCCGTAATCCAAATGCAAACACCACCTTGTAGCGTTTAAATATCACTTAAAATTTGTTTCGACGGTCAAGGCGGCGGACTCAAAATCCGAAAGGTCGACGGTTTAAACCCCACCCGTTTCACTATTATCCATCTATCACCAATACTTCTAACGCAAGCTTTAGTCTTAGTTGATAAAGATAATATTAGTCTAGTCTTCAAAATAAATGATAAAGCGATACCTCGGTCCGCATGGAGGATGAAAAAAAGTAGCTATGTGACTATAATCATTTTCTGTGCCAATTTTCAGCCAAATCAGTTCAGTCGTTGCAGCGTGATTGAGTAACAAACATCCATCTATCGATTCATACACCCAAACTATGTGCGCTTTTTTAATAATATTTTTTTTTATGTTTAATGAGGGCGATCAGCGCTGGTCCTTTGAATATCGATATAATGATCGAGGAAAAGCTCCGTGGAATCTTTCAATTAGTACAGATCAACACTCAAAGCTGCTCTGACGTAGTACTCGCATATCTCCGTTATTCAGGGAATTCACAATGCTGAAATGTAACTTCATAATACATATTTTATTTCTGTTAAATTTTGTTTCACTGTTACAAAATAAAATTCTTTTGCTCTACAAGTAGGTAAATATATTATAATCTATAACTACAAATATCCACGTGCATACTATAATAGTTCTAGGTTATATTTATTGAAATATCGCTATTTGGAGATTTTGGTTATATTAAGTATTATACAAGCTTTTGCCTGGGACTTTCTTTGTGTGGTTAGGTTTTGAAAAATTTCGTGGGAACTTTCTGTTTTTTCAGGTTATAAAGTAGTGTTTGTCACTGTTCAGATCTTCTACCCGTGTAAAAAATCACATCGATCCGTTGCTTTCTGATGAAGGAAAAATCAACAAACAAACACTTTTTAGCAATAATTATAATATTAGTAGGGATCTATCTGGTTTCATAAAATAGAGAAAAGATCCTAGACTTGAATGAAATGGAACCCTTTTTGGACAAAGATTAAATGAATCATAGAAACAGAGTTCGTAGTGCAACAAGTTTTATTTCTGTCCATAAAATTTTGCAGTATGAAAAAACGCCCAGCCCAACCTAGCGGCTTTTACGCTTTGAGTGAGCTAGATAAGCGTGGAGCGCAAAAAATAAAGGAAACATGTTATGGAATGCGTTCCATTCCGATGCCAGAGGATACCATGGACCTTTTGAATGTCACCTAGGGGAGTATAAAAAAATGTTGCGATGCGCGAGGACCTTTACATAGGGAAGCTTTAAAATCTTCCTTATACATTTTATAAAATATGCAAATGTGTGTTTATTGGTTTGCTGGCTTGGTACAAGATCATGTACTGCGGCGATCATTTCAAGATAACTATGTCCAGCCGTGGACGTAAATTAATTACGATGATGATGATAGTGATATAATACGGCCCAAACTTCTGAATAATCTTGATGAAAGCTCTAATTTTCCGGTATAAAAGGTAGCCTTAATCCTGGGTATGAGCTATTATATCTCCATTCATTTCAGCCAAATCGGTTCATTTGTTATTGCCTGAAGGAGTAACAAACATCCATCCATCCATCTATTCATCCTCACAAAATAGTAGGACTTTATGTTTTGGCAAATTAAAGAGTTTGTACAGAGTATTATAAAAATTGAATCTGGTCGGACGATTTCGCGTTTATTATTTAGTTTTTAATAGTCATTATTTATTATTATTATTCATACGCACTGCTCCTCGCTTCGCTCTTTCCTTGTCCCTTCCAGTGAAACAGCAGCCTGAAAGTCGTATGTTACCCAACAAAAAAAGTCTCAAACTAAACAATGGTATACTGTTGGTTACGATAGATTTAACACATTGTTTTAGCGGAGCCCATTGTTGCGTTATCTATTGAAATGTTGTAATGTAGACAACTCTACGGAATAATGCTCTGCGTAGCGTCGTGATAGGCTCTACAAATATTATTTTAGTTAATATACTATGAATAGAGGTGCTTTTAATGATTTAACAAAATTAACATGTTTAAATTATCTACAAGTGTCTGTAAAAAAACATTAGTAAAATGTTGTATAAAACACTCAAAAAAGGCCCGTGTTCGATTCTTCATGCATCAAATTTTAAATTGTATATTTAAAGTCAAGTTTGTCCTCGTTTATTATGTTTAGGTCTAACAGAAGAATCTGGCTAGGTTTTCACCTGTAATATTTTTAAGATAGCACGTTATATAAAAATGTACATAATATTAAATGTTGACAGAAGTTTTATAATTATAGAAGATACCTACTCAAGATAAACAGTGAAAGACTAACAAGTATTAAAGATCAATATTGAAGTCAATCAGTTAATCCATTCCGTCCGAGAAGCTCAGGCGGATATTCGCTCGCTTGAAGTTATCGGATCATTGTTTGTTATTTTACGGGCAGTTAATTAAAGCCGTAGGTTCTTAGTTTAACTTGCTTGAACTTTGTACTGATAACAACATTAATGAAAACTCGTCTAGATTTGGGCAAGTGGCGGTGACAGGGGCGGTGGGAAGGGCGGGCGGGGATCGTTGTACTGCCGCTTTGCCAGTCCGCGACGCGCTACGGCGAAGCTACGTCGGTGCTACGCCGCCCGTCGGGAGTTGCGTCGAGTTCGCGAACCACATGTCATTAACAATTCCAAATCTAACTGTCCCTCCCATAACATGAGGACTCTCGTGAGAACAAAATGAGGGGTGACATGTGCTTAGTGTTTACGGATGTGTCCCTCGTAGTATGTGAAGTTGGTAGTTTCGTTTCTATGGGTGCATTGGATGATCGCCCTATGCGGTCCCTTAGTCACTTTCGATGATTAGCATGACCTAGTTTGTGTAATTTACATTATATCTACTATCGCGATGACATACAATGTTGATGTACTATAATGCTATCAACGTGTAAATGAACCCTATTGCTTATGTCGCTCTTTCTACACATTTTATACTATGGCATATTTGACAAAACAATGGTATAGTTTACTGTATAAACTATAACACGTGGTTGTCACGGAGTCTTTATTTGTTGCAGAACATTATGAACTATGAGGTTTTTGAACTCTTAAGGATTCCTATATTTTCAAAATTGTATTTTTAAAAATTTTAGATTTAAAAATACGTACTCTCTTAAATTATGCACAAAAACTTAACCAAGAGTTTACTAGTTATTTATTCCACATAGTATGGATCAACTATAGTTGATCAATGTTAACTAAACATAGTAGGTATATTTTTTTTCTTAGACATCATAAATCTATTATTTAATATATTATCACCCCAACAGCCTAACGGTTACTGTGCGGAATGAAAACTGAAATGTCGATGGTTCAATCCCTACCAGTTGTAATATTATCATACTCACTCCTAACACAAACTTTCCGTTTATTTGTAGTTCAGAGGGCAATATTCGTCATGTTTAGCATGGCTACTTCTTTCATTAAAAAAAATTGTTAGTGATATAAAAGTACATAATAAGTATACTAAGTACTTAAACACAAAAGTTTTATTAAAAATACTTAATAAATATGTTGGCACTTAATAGGAATTCAGTTCTCTTCCCTAGTTTTCCCATCAGATGCTTTTATTAAACGCTGACGCAGATCTATACGCTTTTAAACATAGCTGTTGCAATTTTGTTGGATAATTTTTATATTTATTTATCAAAATAAAAAGTTGAAATATTAAACTTTAAAGCAAAGAGGGTGATAGAAAATGTACATATATTATTATGCTCTGTATTATATATATCATGAAATAGTTTTCCGACCCAAATCACTAATATCCACTAGCCCTAAATATAATTTCATATTCTCGTAACAAAGGATAGAAGATATTATTACGGTACTAGAAACAAACACAAGGGGATGCCGAACGCCACAACAAGAGATTTTAGCTCGGTTTGCTAATGAATTATACCAAACTACGCATTTCCCACGGTTACATGCGTGGTTTAAATGTTTTGGGCTATTTGCATATATTTCACGTTCAGGTGGCCGATTGTTCTAATACAGGATTGGAATCTCATGTATTACAACAACCGGCAACCTGAATTGGTTTCACTGTAGAATTTTTTTGCATTTGATAGCCCAATTCTTGAGAAAGGTTACATCACGGTACGACCGTTAGAAGCTGAGAAAAAAAAAAACGCTTAGTGAAAATGAAGTAATAGTGCGGGCGGGCAATGTGTCGACGGTCAAGTGAACCGAACAAGAGCCGAACCGAAAGCTTTTTTCTAAAAAAAAAACACGTTTCTAGTAGGGGAGTCCCTACTAGAAACGTGTTTTTTTCGGTATTTTTTGGTACGGAACCCTTCGTATGCGAGTCCTACTCGTATTTGACCGATTATTATTTTTCAGGATGCTAAAACTCCAATTTTATGAATATCATAAACTATCTATTAATAATAATGGTCGATTAGCATATTGCATTTGCATTGCATAATGTTGTCCTAAAGTTCGGTATCATAATTGCACTTATTACAATGGCCTTTAACAAAAAAAAAAACATTAGAAACTAAAGCAATTTTTAATACCCCTATAATAACCCTACTTCTCGGCCTTGAATCCCAATGTACTACAGCAAGTTGCCATCTTGACAGTTGGCGTTCACCTTAACATCGCGCTGGCGTCAGCGCCTGCTATAATTTGTGAAAATATTGCTGACAGACGCTGAAAGGGGAATACGAGCACAAGCTTTGTGACATCGCTTATTAGGCAGACATTAAAGAGTACTTGAGTGAGACCTTTGAAATTGTGTTGATAATAATATTAGGTAAGTATATTTTTTATTCAAAGGCTCTAGAGCTTCTCTAGAGTAACTTTCAAGTTGACGTTAACAGGGCCACATCACACCATCACACTAATATTATAAAGTTTGTATACGTATGTGTGTGTGTGAGTGTGTGTATGTGTGTGTGTGTTAGTCCTTCACGCCACTACGAATGAACCGATTTGGCTGTTTGGAAGGGAGATAGTTCATATCCAGAATTAACGCATAGGCTTTTAGGAAAGAGTTTCCGCAGTGATAAAAAAAACATAATCTACGCAGAGGAAGTCGCGGGCATCATCTAGTATTAGCCGCAACGACTGAACCGATTAGGCTAAAATTTAGAACAGAAATAGATATAGTTTGGAATAACACATAGGTTACTTTTTATCCCAGAAAATAAGAGAGTTCCCGCGGGAATTAATATTTTAATCTTAATTCACGCGAACGAAGTCGCGGGCTTTAACTAGTTTAATCATAAAGTTAACTTGAAAACCTTAGAGACTCAGATTTATCGACCTACTAGTTAAACAACTAACCTCTAGTAGCGACGAGACAATAAGCCGAGGATATGCAAAATCGGATTATGGAGAAAATGACGTAATTTCTCCTTATATCTTAAGATGTCGTGTAGAAATAGATTAGCCATTTGTCATACCACTTCACAATTAGTCCGCTACCATCTTAGACTGCATCATCACTTACCATTAGGTGAGATCGCAGTCAAGGACTATCTTGTCATTGAATAAAAAAACATGTCATAATTATTCAAATTCTAAATTCATAGCATTATATTATTCATTTTAAAAGAATTATATTACAAGATGATTTTAGACCATCATAGGCAAAATGATTTAATTCATTAGATTTCGTTAAGATAAAAAAAATGCAGATTATTCAAAAAATGTAGCTGATATAAAAAGCAAGTGGTAGATTTATGACGTGTCATAAGAGCTACAAGTTGGCCTACATGAAATAAGATAGAAGATAGGTAGATTCATTGACTATTCAAAAGTGCTTGTAAAAGTTTATTTGAATAAAAAATATTTCTATTCTATTCTATTCTATAAATAAATTTTGATTTTGATTTTGAAATGCACTTGAATATACCGCATAAGATCAAAGAAAAGTATAAAAATATAATGTAATCTAAAACCATGTTTATTAAATTTTCAACGAAGTTTTTCGGATTAGTTTGAGAGTGACTAGCTGTTGGAAAATAAATTAAGCTTATAAACTTTTCCATTGAGCTATTTTAAACCACTTTTAACGCTGTGGCCAAAAAACTTTACGCTTTTAGGAAATTCTGACGACCTCTCTGGCGCTGTGGTCTTATAACTGGGAGGTCTCGGGTTCGATTCCCGGCGGGGACAATGTGGGAATTTATAATTTCTAAATTCTGATGGAAGGCTTTGGCCGTGGCTAGTTAGACGTGCAGCCAAGCGATTTAGCGTTCCGGCACGATGGCGTGTAGAAACCGATTAAGGGTATGAGTACAGTGCCATACCCGTTCCAAGATAGCCCACTACCATCTTAGACTGCATCGTCACTTACCATCAGGTGAGATTGCAGTTAAGTACTATCTTGTCATCGAATAAAAAAAAATCGATTCATCTTTCAAAGCTGTATCTCTTAACGCAGTAGGATTAAAACTCCTAGTCCATATTGCATAGAATAGAATAGAAGGAATAGAAAAAATTTCTATTCACATAAAAAGTTTATTTTATTACAACAGTAGCGCACGCCGGCGACTTCGTCCGCATCTTCAATTCACTATCGACAGCTCCTAAATCCCCACGGTTTAGGGCGGCAGTACCCCTGCAGTTTCAGGATTGACACACACACACACACACACACACACACACACACACACACACACACACACACACACAAACTTTCGCTTTTATAATATTCGTGTGATGAATTACTGAATAGTCAAAGCCGCGCTTATAACATAGCGCTATATAATAACCAGGTTTTGTTCATCTATTTATAAGTGGTAACCCTGGTGATGTTCAAATCCGGGGGAAGGCAGGGGGAAAGGAGTTATCGCGGTCGGTATGATCATTATTAAGCTACACGTTCGAGCACTCTATATTTATGAATTGCAATATTTGTCTGCAAAGTTACATAAATATTTACTATACGTGATGCACCGTCTATCTGCGTTTTATGATTAAAATAAAATGAAAGGATTTTATATTGTACATAGTCATAATCTTTATGAAGAAGAAATATCGTTATTCAAAATAAAAAATGTCAAGTGTCAAAAAATTTTCATAACTTACAGTAAGGAATCTCAAATGAAAGTAAGGAATACGTATGTTCTCACTGTCAAATCTTAGCTAAGTTAAGACTTCGTTGTCGCAAATGGAAGTCTTTGAAAGATGTGAATTATCTTTAATCAGCTCTTGAATAGGTATAAGTATATACACACATTACACTTGGTTTGTTTAAACATATAATTTATTTGTAAAAAAACTCATATAAGAGCAAAATGCTAATAAACTTGGCATAAACAACAGCAATTATTTGGTTATTAATAACATTAACATATATGTCAATGATTAATCGAAATTCGAACTTATTTGATTTAACTAACATACAAGCATAATATCAACATTTTTTTACTAGTTATCGCAGTCAATTTTTCACTGCTAATGTTTGTTAAGAAACGATAGCGAACTTGACTTATTTTTTTATAGTAACATCAAACTTTCTAACAGGCTCTGAGGCTTTTATTTTCAAATGAGTCAGATTTACACGTATATTTTCACAGTGTAATATGTCTAAACTTTAATTTAACTCATGGACGCGACGTACTATGTAAGGAACAAAATTGTTTTGCAATACTCGGAAAGATTGCTATCTGTGTGGTGATAAATATGCCTGTAGCATGCACAAGGCGCCGCGCCGACCCCTGGACTGGTGTTCCGTATACAATGCACCATTAGGTACCCAGAACTAGTGTCACAATCAATGGAAGCATTTAGGGTCAGTTGTAGCCGGTTGTACTTACATCCTGCGTATAAAGACAAGATTTTTTTTTAAACTAAATATGAAAAGATAACACCCTTCTCTGACATCACCGTTCTCAAGATTGCTCATGATGATGTAGATACCTAATTTTGATTTCCATCGCTGGTTATTTATGGGAACTTGCATAAGAAAGTGTTGAGACTTCAAAGTATATAAAGCTTCAAGTCTATATACCTAAGAAGCTAAGAAAATAGCTCACAGTAAATAGAAGGCGGTTTCAATGTCTTTATGCGTTCGAGACTTCAGTCTTGGAAGTGTTGCATGCCTTTGCTTGACCTGCTTTAGATTTTCAAAGCGTTGTTCAAGATTTTTTATAAGATAGAGAGCGTTGGAAGCAAATAGAAGGAGCTTTCGTTTTAGTAACTTTGAAAAGGATCTTTTTCTTAGTATATTTTTTGTATTATAAAAAAAGCTTTGGTGCTTTTTATCTTCTTTGGACATAATTACGGTTGTTTTAATTTTTTACTAGCATAGATGTGTCTTAGTATTTTATACCTTCTTATTCATCTTTATGTTACTATAACAATATATTATTGTGCATCATGTGGCATAGACCGACTTTTAAAAATGTTTACTATTTTGATATATTCACTATAACAAATATCACGGTAAAAAAATACTTGGGCGTGTATACCATGAAAAACATCGCTTTATACATGTACTACATCATAGTTCCAAAAAGCTATTTTCGATCCATTCCAAACTTAATTTAGCTCATAACTAAAATAGCTGTTAAAAAGTTAGCCTTTTGATTACTATAACAATTTAATTTTTCAGATTATGCAATCGAGTGTTAGATTTCGCTCTTTATTCCAGATTACCCATGCAAACATTCAAAAATGTATTTGTATTGAAATAAAATTATTCGAAATAAAGCCGAAGGGCTTATGTCGGAGTTTTCCTCTTCCAATTAATTTACATAGGTTTGTAACGAAACACTTTCAATCCGCATCAAAACTGGAAAAGATGATTAAAATTGTAAACAATTTGTTGCAATTCTAGCTTTATTCAATTAAGTTATTAAGAATTACTAGTTTTTAATCCTACTTATAATATTATAAATGTGAAAGTGTAGATGTTTGGATGTTTGTTACTCAATCACGCCGCAACGACTGAACCGATTTGGCTGAAATTTGGCACAGAGATAGATTATAGTCTGAAATAACACATAGGCTTTTTATCCCGAAAAATAAGAGAGTTCCCGCGGGAATTAAAAAACCTCAATCCACGCGAACGAAGTCGCGGGCATCAGCTAGTTACTCTAATAAGTCTAATTTTACTAATTTAAATCGAGTAAGTACGCTATTCATGAAATAAATTACAGTCCAGTAAAATAAAGCAAACATTACCCTGAATTTCAGAAAAAAACCGGGAAAGCTATATTTTGTTACGAACTGTTGTTTGAAACAAAATGTAGAAAATACATTTTGAAGAAAATGTCTAATTATTCTATGTATCAATGTTTCTACTAAAATCTATTTTACCGAAGCACGTTGTTTAATTTAAGTGAGCTATTTCTAGAGCGATTATATAAAATGTCTCTGATATCACTTTCACTATTGATACATTTTCATTTCTTATAAATCATTTACAATAAAAATATCTTGGTCAGAATGTTTTGGCTCATGCTTTACTCAAATATATTTTATTGTGATGTCGCTTCTCATATTCGGATTACTTTATTTACCGTTATTGTTACCGTAAAACTAAATTGACAGAAAGCACTGAATGAAAAAGTAACATTATGTTGTAATCACACACTTTTACGCTCGTAAATAAATAAATACAGTATAGTATAAATAACAGATAATTGTATTGTTTCACTAGCGGACCCGACAGACGTTGTCCTGTCTTAAGTTTTTTTACATCCTCTTTGACGAAATTGGCAGCACGCATTCTGTCAATGTTATGTCAAACGCCATAAGGTTACATCAAAAAAGTTTGAATTGTAAAAGCGGTTACATTAGAAATAATTTAATATGGTGGTTAATATTTCTTAAATTTTCTAATTTTCCGCGCAATTTTCTTAATTTTTTCTTTCATAAGAATCTTCTCCTAACAATAACAAACACAATAAAAAAAGAATTAGCGAAATCGGTCCAGCCGTTCACGCGTGATGCGCTTACCAACACATTAAGCGATTCATTTTTATATATTAGATTATAGCTCATTTACATTCTGGCAATAAAATAGCATAATAGTGGAAACCTGGAACATGACAATTTGTTAATTAATATATATATAGCTACTCGTGCTGATTCACTGATTCACTCACTCACTCACTCACTGACTCATTGATCACCTCTCCTGTAAAATTTTGTATGGAAAAAAAAATTTTCACGCATGGTTTCGTATAGAGGACAAAAATTCATTCGGAGGAAAAATATGGAGAGAGCTGATGATTGAGGATTTCGGAGACGGGTGAGGAGCACCGGCCAGGGTATCGAAGATAGGTGGGGGGTGTTCAACCAAATGTCACTCGAAACCTCATCCAATTGGCAGAGAGCCGAAAAAAAACTCCAAAATGGCGGATTCAAGATGGCGGCCATACAAATTTCGCCGGTGTCTATCTCGGAGACTATAAAAGATGGAAGAGTGGTTTCTTGGAAAAGGATGATCAGGACTCAAAGGTCTACTTCATGAATAGAAAAAAAATTCAAGATGGCGGAATTATTTTTTTTCCATACAAAATATATGCAAGACTTAAATTGATTCTTTTTTAAAATTTCTGATAGTTACGTATGGAGGACAAAAATTTATTCAGAGCAAAAATATGGAGAGAGCTGATGGTTGAGGATTTCGATAACGGCTGAGGAGCACCGGCCAGGGTATCGAAGATAGGTGGGGGGTGTTCAACCAAATGTCACTCGAAACCTCATCCAATTGGCAGAGAGCCGAAAAAAAATTCCAAAATGGCGGATTCAAGATGGCAGCCATACAAATTTTGTCAGTGTCTAACTCAGAGAGTATAAAAGATGGAAGAGTGGTTTCTTGGAAAAAGATGATCAGGATCCAAAGGTCTACTTGATGAATAGAAAAAAAATAAAGATGGCGGATATTTTTTTTCATAGAAAATGTATGCAAGACTTTGATACGTTCCTTTCCAAAATTTCTGATGGTTTCATATAGAGGACAAAAATTCATCTGGATGAAAAATATGGAGGGAGCTGATGATTGAGGATTTTGGAGACGGGTCAGGAGCACGGTCAGGGTATGGAAGATAGGTTGAGGGTGCCCAAACAAAAATCACTCGAAACATCATCCAATTGGCAATGAGCTGAAGAAAAATACCAAAATGGCGGATTCAAGATGGCGGCCATACAAATGTCGTCGGTGTCTATCTCGGAGACTATAAAAAATGGAAGAGTGGTTTCTTGGAAAAAGATAATCAAGACCCGAAGGTCTACTTGGTGGACAGAAAAACCGCGGTTCGCTTTAGCGAGCCGCGCACCCACGCGCCCTACTAGTTTTATATAATTAAAAAAGTAATCACAGCTCAGCAATCACATTAGGTGTACAACCCACGCGTTGCCTATCACATTACGTATTATCTATGGAATAATCCAGATTTCATGTTACAACTTCTGTTGTTTGTTTTTAATTTAATTAATTGTGACCGAATGTACTACTGACCGCAGGGATTAACACTCCATTAAATTATTAACTTCGCGGAAGGACGACGGAACTTTTCCTTTTAAATAAAATCATTTAACTTTGATTCCGTGAACAGTTGAGCATTAAATGAATCACAAAACAAATAGGGTATTTATAATGAAGTCTGCCTGCTCGTGTTAATACGCTTCTTCGTAACTTTTGTCTTGTACTAACAAAAAGACACGCTCGCAAATTAGATTTATGAGCATACAAGCGAGGAAAGTCTGTTTACTCACGTTGTTACTTTCTTGTCTACGTTATCCCGTAGCGGACGAGCTACGGGCGTTCGTCCTAATACAAAAGATAAATACCATCACTGAACAAGAGGAGTAATTGAGATAAACAGATGTGTGTTCCACTCTATAACTTTCGGCCTCCAAATGTAACACATAACAAAATCAGCGAAGTTTATCTTCCAACTTATTCCCCGTCTCTGTGTTTATACGTATAAACGATCCTCTGTTATATTAGGGTTCATCGTTGATAGCATTATATATAATTATATTATATATGTTGCGTGTTTAAATCATCCTATATTTTTATTAACAGTGATGTCGTCTTTGACAAAAAATAAGTTCAAATGTGGCGAATAAGGACTAAAGATGAACAGGTCGGGCTACGATTACAACGTGCCTGTATCTACTACCTATTATGCGACGAACTCAAGGCCCCCGCAGTATGAGCGGGGATACGGGCAGCTTGCGCCGGTTCCTCTTTACAGTCCCTCCGCACACCCTCTCTCCAATTACGCAGATGTGTACGAGGGCAATAACGATACTACACTCAGGGCGGAGGAGCGTCACTGGTACATAGAGAACCATAAAAATTTGCAAAGCAATTACAATGGAGCTCACGAAGCCGTGTCTCAAGAGACAAAGATTAAAAAGGAGGAAGAGAAAAAACCCGATGTGCAAATCGCGAGATCAGATACGGTGCAAGTCCGGCAGAGAAGAAAAGAGGACCGGTGTTCGTGCGAGTGTTGGCCTAGTGCCGACAACAATGGCGTGCAGGATAGTAGCGGGAATGAAACGACAAGGTCGCTATCGGGCGTCGATATGGTCGCGTCGTACGGAGTGTACGGTACCTCTCAAGAGGATGACAGCTCGGGGTTTGCGCGTCTGTCGGAGAAGAACGCCACATATAGTCAGAGAAATGAAACTCCAGTACAGGGTGTGATAGTGAATCAGCAAGGCAACAGTGCTGTGGTGCGACCAGCGAGTTCTCCGGATACGTCGTGCGGAAAGTGCTGTTCGTGGTCTTCTAACGCCCAAGCCGCGAATTCGGAGGATTACTGTTGGATCCACTACTGTAAACCGACGCTTATAGTGCTTCTATTGTTGTTTTTTCTAGTATTGTTGGGCGTTTCAACAGGGTTTTTACTAACGAATAATTGTGAGTATAAGTCATTTTTAAAATATTTTTTTAGGTACCTAAGTAAGTATATTATATTAATATATGTTCCATGTTAAACATGACTAATATTCCCTTTTCCCCTTCAAAGCTTAAAGTGTGCACTACAATAAGTTGAACTGGTTTGAAATATTGTCCTGTAGGGTTTCAATCCGGCCCTTTGTCTATTGAGCTGTTGAGGCTTCAACAGCTTAACATAAATACCATCAAATTTTTTCTTACATTGTACTACTTAAACTTTACACTAAATTTAAATGCTCATCATCTTACTTGAATATCTTTGAAAAATCCCAAAAGATTACCTCTGAATATCGATTTCATCGACGTAATTTTTTTTTTATAAAGTCAAGCTGAACTTGACTTATAATCTCCTCTCCCCTTCAAAAAAGCGAAAAGCTTGTGCTAGGAGGGGGTATACGTCAATAGTGCAACGGGCAGGGCTCGAACCTGCGGACCTTTCAGTTTTCTGTCCGCACTTTTAGCCGTTGGGCTAATGAGGCTTTAAAATAAATATTATCCGAGCATTTTGATATTTTGACAATTTTTGTATTGAAAAGCTGCGAAAATATGAAATCGCTCGGATAAGACTTATTTTACGTCAGTGAAATCGGCCCTAAGTAACTTCTAACTGATTTCGAACGAACAATTCGAACCGAACGATTAGAGTTATCTACATATTGGATAATAATTAAAAAGAAGGCCTTAATTCCATTACCGCAGTGAGGCCACTAATCAAACAAATGCCTTGGGTTAACATCGTATAAGTAACCTAATTGTAACGTTATTGATCTTTAACGAAGCTTCGAAATCGTCCACCTAGTTTCTCCGAGGTTTTATACTTGCCTTTATCTTTTCTTAATTGGATGTCTATTTATGACTAGACTAGCTTTTGTCCGTGACTTTCTTTGCGTGGAGCTAGGTTTTTAGAAACCCCGCGGGTTTTACCCTTAAGTCTGAAATCTATAGACCGCACTCTCACTCAGCTCAGACTCAATACAGAATAAAACGAGACAGACTTATGTCAGAGTATATTTGTGTCTCGTTTTAACCTCTATCTTAAGTCTGAGCTGAGACAAAGCACGCTTTATAGATCTCAGCATTAAACTCGCGTTAAAAGATGTGTCTCGCGTATGTCACTCTCCAAGTCCTCAAATATACCCATGCAAAAAATCACGTCGATCCGCTGCTTTGTTACCTACTGCATGATTGAAGAACAAATCAACAATCAAACACACTTTCACATTTATAATCTTAGTAAAGAAAACCCTTACAAAGAATCGTCAATCTAAAACACAAATCTTACATGATCGTTAACAACGTTGGAGTCTCTGTGATCGAAGGGTCTCAATGAGTTCCAATACCAACTCGCCACAAGAAGATTCACGAAACGTAGCGTTTGGAAATCCTCGACTAAAAAGACACATGATGAGCAGAATCTGGATATAAGTGGCACATGATCCATGCCGATCCTTGCAAGAGACTTGCTTTGTCCAATAGTGGACGTCTATTAGTCGATTCGATGACAAAACAAATAAAACCATCCAGTCATAACTCACGAGAAAATATAACAATGAAATATTATAGCGGAATTTATAAGTAAACTCGATGTTAAATAAAACAAAGCGAAACACGAAGGCGTTTAAACAGAGGACTTAAATCGTGCATTTCCAAAGCAATATAAATGATAAGTGCCGTTTGTATGGCCTACGCCCTTAATTCACGGTTGATTCTGCTGAAATGAAATAGTGAGGTGAACGAGTGGGGAGAGGGTGTGTGGGAGCAGCTCCGCTCGTTTTTCTCTCTGACAGAACATTTATTTTAGTGGCGCTTTGCTCGCCGCGTACGGGATTTTCAAATTGCAACGAAACTATCGCACGAACTATAAGCACTAATCCGATACTATTTTTTCCACTTGAGAAGCATCACTTGAGAAACCCTGGTGCGTACATCGGTTCATACAAACGCAGTATGACTTTTATTTTAAAACGATACGTAGTAGATGCCCGCGATTTCATCCACGTGTATAAGGGTTTTTTAATTCCCGTGAAACTTTTTAATTTTCCGGAAAAAATGTAATCTATGTGTTAATTCTAATTATGAGCTATAAACTTCAGTGTAGCGTGAAGGAATTATCTAACTATTCATCCATTCTCACAAACTTTCGCATTTTTAATATTAGTAGGATTAACTCAATCAATGAAATTCAAATCTACATTAGGTCAGCATGGTGGATTATAATAAGATAAGCCTCGATAAAGAACCCTTTCTCTTTCGATAGGATATCTATGCTGACGATGGGTCGAGATAAATAAATGAAGAAATGAAATTTTGTAGAATCTCTCTAGAAATTTATATTTTTGTATGGTTCTAAATAAAGATTTGTATGAAAATTCTGGATACCACTCGTGTAATTTTGCAGTGACAAAGATTTGTATCTTGGACGTGTCTACGAAATGTCATTGATGGGGATTGGTTTTACAAAAATCTACCAATATTAAAATTTAACATCGAAAGTGTGACTGTTTCTTTGAATGTAGGTGTTTTAGTTTTTCCATCAATCACGAAACATAAATGAATTAAGTCGATAGCAATTATTTAAATCTATATATTTTTAGCATACAGTATACAACATAAAATAAAATTCCGTACCGAATAAAATGCATATAAAACAGTATGGTAATTCAATTGATCAATAAAACTAGGTTATGACAACATTTGATTCAACGGTAACGAAGCCCTACCCAGGCGGATATTTGCTAAACTGGAGCTTGTGTACTCACTATTACTACAACTTGGTACAAAATTGTGAAGAGTTCTCGAAATCTATTCGATAGTGTGTCGAAAAATTGAAAGCATTCGTTTGGTTTGACGTGAGTGCCACTCAAGGTATACGATATTTGACATCTACAACCTTGACATAATCTGTTATTGGCCTACTAATCTACAGTGTTGCATGTTTTTTAAATAAGCTATTTTTCGCTCGTGATTTCATCCCCGTGGAATAAAATTCCTTAGTCATCGCAGGGATTCTGTTTTCTTAAGTTAAAAAGCATTAAAACTCTCTAGGTTTTCCACTTTATCCATGCAAAAAATGGATTCCATCCATAGCTCCGTAGCTGGAATGAACGTAACTATGTTACCTATCTATTTGGTACTCCGATTTTGACAAGAATTAGCAAGTAGATAGCTTGCATTCTTAAGAATAACTTAGGGTACTCTAGGGTAATAGAACTCTTACAATAAAATAAATCCATGCGGACTCACTCTTGGACATCAGCGTAGTAATTATGTACGAAAAATTAGGTAGGTAATACTAGTTGATGCCCGCGACTTCGTTCGCGTGGATTTCGGTTAAGTCTGCAGCGTGATTGAATAACAAACATCCATCCATCCATACATCCAAACTTTCGAACTTCTAATATTAATAATAGGATTATGCATGAAAATGATGCCTGCCCTAATTTGTGTTAGTCTTAATACTACTACAGATCACAAATGTGTTTGTAGCATTGAGCATTTAGTTGGTTAAATGCTCTAAGCGTGTGAGCAATGCAAGCAATTCGTATTTCATCAATACCTAGTACTGTCCCACGTTTACGGGTACAATCGGTTTTTTGTCAAGCGAATTAATTTCGGCTAGCAGTGACCTAGCCCCCAGCCAGCAGGGGGGGGGGGACTGATTCACTGTTCGCGTTCAACCTTAGCTTTGGAGTAAATGGCTAATCGATCGATTAATTTTCACGCTGTTCGAGCACAAAATTCTTGCGGAATATATGAACCGAGTTCGCAATTTATGGGAAGTTCCACCTATCGTTATGTAATTCTAGCGAATTCTCGTTAACGTTCTGCTCGTCCCTATCACTCGGCGGTCTTTAAAAAAAACTCAAGATGAGTTCTGGAACTAGTTTTACTATGATATTCACAATTTACAATAAACTGACTGAGATCACTTTTTAGATTATTGAAACCTGCTTGTCGATTCCGTAAAAACGATTGCATCAGTGTAACGATCGCAATGGCCTCTGATTGGCTGGTACCCTCCCATTATTGGTTAAAATGCATTGATGTCGCAAGAATGCCATAAATTCAGCCAATCAGAGGCCTTTGCGATCGTTACACCAAGTCAATCATTTTTACGGAATTGACATGCCGACTTGCGAGGACCTCCAGAAGGTCTTTCGGCGACTTGGTTGAGGATCTGATTGGAAGATTGCTGACCAGTCCGGTGGGCAGAAACCCATTAGATTATTGGATAGCATTTAGGTTAATTACCAGAACGACTGGCTGATTTGCATCGATGAGCCGTTTTTATAGCCATATATTACTGAACAACATTGTGTTATTGACGGCCATCGATAATAGTAGCGTCAGCAACACATGCCTTAGAGTTTAGAGATGTAACAACAACAACAAGTATAGTTAATCATGTTTAAAGTTGCACTATCTCTACTATACTCAATATCGACAGCGTTGTTGAACTAGTGGCTAGCTTGAATAGCAGCCTGGAGTTGGGAATTCGGCGAACATATACACTCCCGTTCTTCGGAGAGCACTTAAAGCCATCGATCCTGCGCCTAACCTCTCTCTGATTATGTCGGATCGCCATCCCATCAGACTTTGTTGAATAACTTGTGCACTATAATATTTCCGGCGTAGTTTCAACCTCAGCTCCGTTGACATAGGCCGCGATAGAGTCTTGACTGTCATAACATAAAGGTCCAAATCATGGAAGTAGTTTAGAAGTCCTACTTCCATAGTCCAAACAGACTACACGACATTGATTGCGACACTTTCTGACACAAAAGTCCGTTCACACTTAAGATGTTCAATTGAACGAGGTGTCGCAATGAATTTCGCAATCTCAGACATTGCTTTTCAAACAAAGACACTCAATACTTATAGATACTGTAATTTTTTTTATTATTCACTTTATATTCCACAAAAAGGCGGATTGGAAGCTAAAGGATTTTCTGTTTTATTATTCTATTTTGTATTACTGTAGTCTATTTGGAACTCAAAAGTCACGCGTTAGCTTGCTTGATGCGTGTCTGGTGGGAGGCTTTGGCCGTGGCTGTACCACCACCACCCATTCGTCAAAGACTTGCTGCCAAGCGATTTAGCGTTTCATCACGGTGAGGTGTAGAAACAAATTAGGTGTATGGGTTCAAAGAGCAACCTCCGAGTTTCTTGCTGGTTCTTCACGGCATTCCGAACCAGTGGTAGATTCATTTGACGATTCAAAAGCACTTTGTAAAAGTTTATTTGAATAAAAAATTATTCTATTCTATTCTAATGTACACTGCTATACCCCTTCCAAGTAAGCGCTCTGCCATCTTAGATTGTATCGTCACTTACCATCAGTTGAGATCGAAGGACTATCTTGTCATCGAATAAAAAAAATGAAATAACTAAAGCGTTTAGAATATGGAACGCATTTTTCACTATTAAAAAAATTTAAAATAATATCTAATTAAAATGAGTTTGACAAATTTAGTCGAGTTGTGAAGAAATCCTGCTATTCATTGCGTAATGCGTGCGTTTTCATGCGGAAGTTTACGATCAACTGAAAAAAAAAAAAAAACACAAATGTACTAGTGGACGACATCGAATTTCACTTACCGCCAATATTAGTTTCAAACTTGGAAAACTTAATATACAAGTCTGGGGAGAATTAAATATATCGTTGTCGAACTTCGAAAATCATCGTTATCTTAAATATGGTTATACTATTCGTAGCAACGAGACAGACTTGCTACGAATAGATTGAAACTTAATTACGCATTTTGATGACCACTCTGGCGAAGTGGTAAGTACCTATTGATGTTATAAGTAGGACGTCTCAGGTTCCATTTCCGGCGGATGAGAAATTTGGGAATTTATATTTTCCAAAATATAATCTATCGAATAAGACTTAGCATTAGCAGTTATAAGTTTAGTATAACATTACACACAAAACACACACACACACAAACAGAAACTTTCTCCTTTATAATATTAGCGTGATGTGATTTATCATATCAAAACATACTTTGTCCAGAAATGTGTATGTACCTCGATTAACCAATCTTTAAAAAATGGTATGCTATGTTTACAACATAATCGAAAGTTTTACCGGTGTGAAAGATAACTATTTATTAGGGTAGGCCCTAAGCATTCATCAATCAGGTAACTGTGAAACAATAATTTGTGTATTTTTTTATATCATGAAAATACTGGTAGTATTTGTCGGCATTTCTTTTTGAATCACGCACGCCTCAACCTCTACGGCTGGGTCCTACACAATAAAATAATTGAGTATAAAGCTATAATTTATACAATAGTAAAAATGACTAACGGTTGTTAAACACGCAGGTTTTTACCTTAATAAGGATCAACCAGTAAGCGTTGCTAAGGCTGTAAAATTGTAATATATCTTGCATAATTGACGAATAACAATATCTTCTTCTTCTAAATATATACTGACTGACTGATTTATCAATGTACAGCTTAAATCACTGAACGGATCGAGCTGAAAGGCATACAGATAATTATATGACGTAAACATATTTTAAGAAAGGATTTTTGAAAATTTAACCTCTCATATATAGGATTAAAAGGTGGTTGAAAAATTGAATTTAACGTGAGCAAAGCCATTGGCAAAAGTTAGTTTCGATATATAATAGACGTTTGGGTAGGTGCAGCTAATTTTTAGGATTTCTCGTATGTAGAGGTTCTTGCAATTCACGAGGGTGCGTGGCTCATGGTTGTGTATGTATCGTATCTGTATAAGAGTGAGCGAGAGCTTGCTCGCGCCTGACTGCTCCCACCTAGGCTCCTGACAGGCACGCACACTTACGCAATGTGCATGCACATGACGTAACCACAAGTAAAGTTCACGCAAGTTGAAAGAACTATATTTCATCTTATTTTTATCCGACTTCCACAAAGGAGGAGGTTATCAATTCGGTCGGTATCTTTTTTTGTCATTTTTTCCTGAAGATTTCTTTGGCCAGCCTATAAGACGCAGTTTCTTTTCGTAAATCAAGATAGTTACGCAAATTACGATGTAGATTGCAAGCAGGTGGGCTAGTGCGTGATTGTGCTTGACACCCGTAATATCCGGTACCTGCCCACCGATGATATCAATTTCAATTTGTTGCGGTCTGTACCGGCCGCCTCAATTCCTTGTAAATCGATACCACTTCAGTTTCCTGTTGCGTCCCTACCGGATTTAATCTCGACTCGATTGAAATGCTATCTAACCGATATCTTTTAAACGATTTTTTATCTTGTTCGCTAACACTCTAGATTTCTATCATGCCATATTTTGACTTAGGCTTCATATCTAAATATATAAAAGGCAAAGGTGACTGACTGACTGACTGACTGATCTATCAACGCACAGCTCTAACCACTGGACCGATCGAGCTGAAATTTGGCATACAGGTAGCTATTAGGACGTAGGCATCCGCTAAGAAAGAATTTTTCAAAATTTAACCCCGAAGGAGGTAAAATAGGAGTTTAAAAAATCGAACCTAGCGTGAGCGAAGCCGCGGGTTAAAGATAGTGCCTAATACAATTTTAAAAGGTTTTATTTTAATAAAATTTTACAAAGTACCATGCGATAGTTTAAGAAAACCTATTCATTTTGACCGTTTAAAACAGAATACTTTTCATAGTTAGAAACTTAATTCAGAGGGCGCGTGACCTTTACTTGTGGTTACGTCGTGTACATGCACATTCTGTAAGTGTGCGTGCCTGTCAGGAGCCTAGGTGGCAGCACTCAGGCGCGAGCAAGCTCTCGCTCACACTTATGCAGATACGACACGCACACAACCATGAGCCACGCACCCTCGTGAGTTGAAAGAACTATACACGAATTGATAATTTTAAGCTATCCAAAAATGAATAGAATCTTGTAACACAACCTAATGGGTGATTCTGAATCGTCCACTGGATCTACAACTGTTTCGGAAAGCCAGAAAAAAACCAGTAAGAAACTCATTAATTCAAGTGGTCCTCTTTAATCTTCATTGTTTTGTATTATCTTTGCCACTTATTTGTTTATCTGTCTGTCTCTAACCGTTGTACTACGTTATTTACTATCAGAAAGTTACGGTACCTTTTTTGCTTTTATTTATAGGTTTTTAGATTTACTCTTTACCAGAATGAAACTATTTCAGACGTATGCACAAAAAATACATGTGACGGTGCAAATTTTATGCAAATACGTGTACATATAGTTGCGGTACACTTCCTACAAAACGTCAGTTACGCTTTAAATGCTTTAGTTTTTGGCAAACGAACGACATTTTTAGACCGCATAGCTACAGTTGTGAATGTTGAATTTTGTTTGATATTTGCATAACATTTTTTTATCAACAGGCTCTCTGACGTGTACCCGTAAGCTCTATCGCATATTTGTGAATAGATCAGTTAAAAATACTTTGTATTTTATAAGTTATCTCAGTTGTGGGACTGTCTAAGAATTATTGCACAGTATAACTATCTCAGACCTCTGATTGACTGGAACTCTCCCGCTCTTGGTTAAAATATATGAATGCGTCGAAAACGCTATACCGGTTGAAATTTTAATGGTTGTACTCCCTGAAAGAGGTGAATGTGCTCATGAAACTGAACAACTTTCCCCAGGGAACATAGGTCAAAATATGAAAAAAAAAAAATTGGACCCTCCATACAAACTTGACGATCTACTGATTGATTTACTATGGGAGGTCCAAATATTTTTTTCATATTTCGACCTATGTTCCTTGGGGAAAGTTGTTCAGTTTCATGAGCACATTCACCTCTTTCAGGGAGTACAACCAATGAAATTTCACCGTGTATATGTGTATAGTCAATTGGAGGTAATTACGTTCGTTACACTGACGCAATCATTTTTAGACAACCCCACAGCAGATTATCATATAGGTAGTTTGAAAATCTTCTTAACTTTTTTGTGAGTCAACTATGATGGGAGTCCATGCTCGTCTAACGTTGTGCAGCTATCGGATTCGTTTTAACACATGACTGGGCACCCGCCGTAGTTTAATAGCCTCGTATATGTAAAGGACTGGCGTGGTACGTCCAACCAATTTGCAATAAAACAATATGGCACCCCAGAACAACCCGGCCTGTGACCGCGCGTTTTGCCAACCTCTTGTTTTATTTTATATTTATCAGTACTGCGGGTACCATTAGATAAGCCGCGATTATTTGGCGTTCTGAAATGTTATATGTATTTCATGCCTTAGGTGTTCTTCGACAAGAATATTTGGCTCTTTTGTTTTGAACGTAAGTAATCCCAATGAATCGCGTAAAATTATATTCAACAATCGAAAATTGTTTTGTTGAAAAAATTACGGTGTCATTCTTTTACTTAAAATATAAGTAAAGTAAGTGACGAAACACATAGCCTGTAGTTAGTTCAATGGTTCAACTAATCGTTGTACTAGTGGAAATGAAATATGAAGTAGTGTAGAGCCTTTGCTAGATTTGTAATTTCTTCTAATCATAAACCACTTTTTTTAACTCATCATACAAAACAGACATATAATTACAAAGCTTTACTAATTGCGTAACAAATCGCTTAAAACGTATGCAATTACCGTATAATTGTCCCGCATACTACGCTTTTTACCTACAACAACCAATTAAAATGTAGACTCACATGTTATTCCAGGAATTCGATTACGCGCATTGTTTCTGTGTCCATGGCCGAACGAAAATACATTACATTTAGCACCAGAAAGCAGTAAAAATTAATGGAACAGCGAACTAGTAAAGTTAAAATGTTGCGGTGTGTACGGGCTGGCTTAATAATTAGATTATTGTGGTATTCTGCTCTAAATATTTATTCGAATGGATTTCGCAAATGAACTGCGCAACCAACCGAGTTATTTTGGCTACAATGTGATTTTTATTCACGTTCATTTATGAATTGTAATAATATTCAGCTGATATAATTTAACAGTGGTGATCATATAGTGGTTAAGACTTCAGCCTTCTTTTGGGGCGGTCTGGGGTTCGAATCCCGAAACCTCGGTGTAATGTGTAGGACACAATCCAGAAATGGGGATTTAGAACTCTAAACTAATCACGCCTTAAGAGATCTGATCTCTTAAAACGCTGAAACCCTACCTAAAGCCGTCTCCAACCGCCCCTATAACAGCCCCTGTCCTCACATCTAATCTATTTAACCGCAACACGTCAGACAAACCACCATCTGAACGTGAGGGTAACTATCAAAGATATCAAAGTATTATTTAATCAACAATTAATTACACTCATCAAAATCTATAGGTAATATTTCAATACATTAAAGTTGTATATCTTTACTATTTCAATATTTCGCTAACACATAATAACCGCGACAATTCTAACCAACCGCTAATCTAACTCTCTACTGATTAGAGATGATGAGCGACAACTAACTTCAGTCGACTGACTCGACACAGAATGACGAATGAATCAATACACGCTGTACGCTTCCCTTTTATGGACCGAACGAGTGGGGAGGGAACAATTATACCAATGCTACGAAACTTCCGTCATGAAACGTTACAAGACTACCGTCACTAAATGGCGCTTTAAATAATAATCACTCTAATCCTACTTTCCTACAAATAACTATACTTAATATTAATCAGTTGGCCAGTGTTGCTGACAGTCGGCCATCCAAATCGAGTCGTACGACCTCGGGCGACTGACAACAAGGTACGGCAGCTTAAAAACACTGTATTATAAGTTCTTAGCTCCACGAATAATACAAATTCTATATTAATTATAATATTAACGCAACATATATATGCAAAACTATGGGTCCTGTAACCTGAAAATAAAACATTATTATTATTATTTAAGGACCAGGGTTGTCCAGAACCTAACAGGACCAGGGTTGTCCTGAAATCTTTCATTTAAGGACCAGGGTTGTCCAAAAATGAATACCGGACCAGGGTTGTCCAGTACCTAACAGGACCAGGGTTGTCCCGAAACTAGTGAACCAGGGTTGTTCCGAAATTAGTGGACCAGGGTTGTCCAGAACCTAACAGGACCAGGGTTGTCCTGAAATCTTTCATTTAAGGACCAGGGTTGTCCAAAAATGAATACCGGACCAGGGTTGTCCAGTACCTAACAGGACCAGGGTTGTCCCGAAATTAGTGGACCAGGGTTGTCCAAAGCATAACAGGACCAGGGTTGTCCCGAAATTAGTGGACCAGGGTTGTCCAGTATGTTAACAGGACCAGGGTTGTCCTTTATATTTTTAACACTGTTACTAAAGTAAGGCATACCTTTAATTCAGTACGTAATGAACTTTAACTCAGTAACGGACTTTAACTCAGTAACGAACTTTAACTTGGTAACGAACTTTAACTTGGTAACGAACTTTAACTCGACAGTGAACTTTAACTCGACAGTGAACTTTAACTCGATTAACTCGACAGTCAACTTTTAACTCGACAGTCAACTTTTAACTCGACAGTCAACTTTTAACTCGACAGTCAACTTTTAACTAGACTGGCAACTTTTAACTAGACTGTCAACTTTTAACTAGACAGTCAACTTTAATTCGATAGTGAACTTTAACTAGATAGTCAAATTTAACTTGACAGTTAAATGTAACTCTTCAACTATAACTCGACAGTTAACTTGAATCCAACAATTAACTTGAACCGAACAATTAACTTGAACCCAACAATTAACTTGAACCCATCAATTAACTTGAACCCATCAATTAACTTGAACCCATCAATTAACTTGAACCCATCAATTAACTTGAACCCATCAATTAACTTGAACCCAATAACTAACTTGAACTCAATAACTAACTTGAACTCAACAATTAACTTGAACTTAAAACCTCCAAATAGATCCATAAACAACTACTTTAATAACGGCACGCATAACCGCAGCAACAATAAATAAATCAAATAAATATATACAAATAAGTAAAGGCATATATAAACGCAGTAATAAAATAAATTAATTAATCAATAATTACTTTAACAGCGGCATACATAACCGCAGTAATAGTATAAATAAATAAATCAGTAAATAAATACATTAAAACGGCTTACATAACCGCAGTAATAGAATAATCTAATACTGTGGAACACAACCATAATATTGCGGTATACAACCACAACTGATTCCACTTGTTAATATTCTTCCAATCAAACAAAACCAGACTCGGTTTTTCTTTAATATCATGAAACTACCACTTTACCATCAGGGAATACCAGATAAAACGTTAATCCAATTTATTCATACAACCTCTAATAATTTATCTTATTGATTCTAAGATTTTACCAAAAATAACAAAAGATTCGGTTTCAATATTTAACCTCATGACTCATTTTTTTGACTCCAAATCATTCAAAACAATACAACTGTAAAGATGACTTGAGCAAATCAAGGCAACGTGGTTCTATCCCACTTCTGAACTGTAGGACACAATCCAGAAATGGGGATTTAGAACTCTAAACTAATCACGCCTTAAGAGATCTGATCTCTTAAAACGCTGAAACCCTACCTAAAGCCGTCTCCAACCGCCCCTATAACGGCCCCTGTCCTCACATCTAATCTATTTAACCGCAACACGTCAGACAAACCACCATCTGAACGTGAGGGTAACTATCAAAGATATCAAAGTATTATTTAATCAACAATTAATTACACTCATCAAAATCTATAGGTAATATTTCAATACATTAAAGTTGTATATCTTTACTATTTCAATATTTCGCTAACACATAATAACCGCGACAATTCTAACCAACCGCTAATCTAACTCTCTACTGATTAGAGATGATGAGCGACAACTAACTTCAGTCGACTGACTCGACACAGAATGACGAATGAATCAATACACGCTGTACGCTTCCCTTTTATGGACCGAACGAGTGGGGAGGGAACAATTATACCAATGCTACGAAACTTCCGTCATGAAACGTTACAAGACTACCGTCACTAAATGGCGCTTTAAATAATAATCACTCTAATCCTACTTTCCTACAAATAACTATACTTAATATTAATCAGTTGGCCAGTGTTGCTGACAAATGTATGTTTGAAACAATTAATTTTTACTTTTTAACCACTTAATATTCTCAAAGGTGTGTTAAATCTGCCAATTGGGTATTGACAATTTTTTTTATATATACTTAAAATAAAGGATTTTCATATTATAATACAATGTCATTTTTCTTTTTTTAATATCTGACCTAGTCTCGAAAATATAGGGCTTTTAAGTTTCCTGTTAGAAAAAAAGAGCGCTATTGCAACATGACATCATGTTTCAGTAGCTCTTACACTCTCCATACAAAATTTCGTTTTAAGAAGAGACGGATACAGTTGCAGTAAAACAGCTTAAAACTTATTTGTTTTTTGACCGATTTATTTTCAGTTTTTACAAAATATATATCTACATTTTGACAACAGTCAAATGCCTAATTCGCACTTTAACCCTCTTATTAGAAAGGAGTATATGCCCAGTTGTGAGCCGAAGATTGGTTCCGATGAATAAATGAATGAATAAAATAAGAGCACAGTTTAAAGCAGTTATTTTGAAATCACAGACAGATACTTTTTTAATGATTCGGAAGATATTAGAGATAAAAAAATTCAGTGAATATTGTTCGTTTCTTTGTTTTTATATACCTATATTAAAGTTTACTTAGTTTTCACTTAACAAGTTCCAACTGTAGTGGGTATACTAAGTACTCAGTGGAGTTGCTCGACGAGTGGACACAGCCCGAGAGTGGTTTGGCACGTGATCTATCCCCGAAGCCGGGCAACTTAGTTTTAAACTAGACCTTTTATTTTGTTTACTGCCGAGTTTATATTGAAATAAGTTAGAGTAAAATATGTTTTCTTGTAACTTTTTTAAAATAAAGGATTATCTAAATATATAAAAGTCAAAGGTGACTGATTGATTGACTGACTGACTGATCTATCAACGCACAGCTCTAACTACTGAACAGATCGGGCTGAAATTTGGCATCCAGACAGATATTATGACGTAGGCATCCGCTAAGAAAGAATTTTTGATAATTTTCGTGTTTCAGAAATCGAACTTAACGTGAGCGAAGCCGCGAGCAAAAGCTAGTTATTAATATTGTTCGAAGACTTTATTCTTCATGCGCTGAGGGATCTCGGATGAGAAGACATTTCCAAGCTTCCCGAACGCTGCCCAGTTAAGTCGGATTCTGCGGGTAACATCTTTCTCGAAATTGGACCTACCTAGTCAGACCGTGTCCCAAGAAATATACTCGTCCACAATTTCGAGTCCAGATTTCTTATCGATACTGGGAGAACAACATTTTTCTTTGAGCAGACGGTCCACTAGTTTAGGTAGTGTTGAACCCGGGACCTTCCATTTATAAGTCACAGTTCACACCACTGCGCCAAGGACGACGTTAAAACCTTATTTCATTACATTTTCTATACCGTGACTAAAACTCTACACAAGCTATTCGTTGCCTTTAGTTTGTACTGAAGGTCAGAGAGGGCAATAATTTCTTGGAAAATATACTAGTAATATAGGTATCGTGTCAAAATTAAATGCCGTGAAAAGAGCTAAATATGAATGAAGGACAGCAACGATCGTATGATTGCATATACGTGCTACGGAATAGAGATCCAAAATTCGATTCCAGATTAGATTATTTTCTTTCGCACTTTCACAGCGGCGATAGCGTAGTGGTTAAAGACTCCAGTTTCATTTTCGCGGGTCCAGGGTTCAAATCCCAGGCATGCACCTCTAATTGTTCGAAGTTAAGTACGTTTTCAACAATTCAATATCACTCGCCTTAACGATAATGGAAAACATCGTGAGAAAATTTGCATGCATGTATAATATGTTTGTGTATGTCTGTCTGTAGCATCGTAGCTCCCGAAAAAATGAACCGATTTTGATTGGCTTGGTTTTGGTTGGATTTGTTTAGCGATTAGTTGAAATGAATTAATTTTACTAAAAGGATAAAAGATGCGGATTGAAATCTGAAAGGTCGACGGTTCGGTCCAAAATGAAGATTTTACAAGTAACACCCATGAAACTTGGTATTTTGACTTTCGGTTAAAAATAAAGTAGTACGTGTTTCCCAGTTTTTGATAATTATACCAAAGGCGTTGAATAGGATGAATATTTGTATAAGTCTGTCATTTTTCAGGTTGATATTTAGGTTTTCGATAAAAGTTGAAACAACAAAAACGTGCTTCACAGTTTTTGAGAATTGCACCCCAAAAACCTAATCCACGCGGACGAAGTCACGAAGCAAAAGCTAGTTAAATGTTAATGTTAACATTCCATATTCTAACGGTAACATATACCGCGAAAATGAATGATAACGATAAGTAAATGTTGTTTTAATTTGTTTCAGATTTACATTATCAACCACGACCACCCGCTCCAGAAGGTAAGCGATAATATATCATTTTTACTGACGTAGATGTAATTTATTATAAGCTACAAAGTCATTAATACATAGCATTAGGTTATATTAGTACCATATGGTGTAGACTACTAGCCTGCAATTGCCTGCGAGTGTGACTTTATATAAGTTCGAATTATTGTTTAGAAAACTACTTGTTTTTTTTTTGTTTTGGTTCTAAACTGGGATAATGTGGATACCACTACTACCCAACTAGCAAAATGTTCTTTTTACTTCTTTTTTTACACATAAATAATACTTGTATCATACTTGTATAAAGCTGGATTTGTGCGCAGTTACAGGAGCATTTATTTCTATAACGATCTTATAATCTCGCTATATACAAGATAATAGAAATGATAATGTGGGATTTATACATACCGTGCAACTAGTTTGTTTGTGGCTATATGGCCGACGACATCAGACAAGTTGCAAGGAACCGCTGACTAGGTACTGGCGGGAAAAGACCGAGACATGTAATAATGCTAATGTTAAATGTCTTCGCATTGTTTCTTAGAATAGGAAAAGCCTTATCTGTAGTCCACGTAGTCTTTGCGTGGGTGTGACGATAACAACATACAATATTTAAAAAAATCAAAACCCGACTGCGTTAATAAATTTAGTAGACTATTGCGTTTCTAAGCGTTATAGTTAGATGAATGCGATGAACCTACAAATTAGCAAGAAAAGGTTAGAGTTATTTTGCTATAATCCGCCAACAGAAAAAATCTGTATGGTAAAACATGCAGTTAAAAGCTAAGCACAGCTTACCTTCCCGACCAAGCAAAAAAGCCAAGTTCCCAAACAACAAATGCCACCACCACTCACATGCACCACCACACAAGACTTTTATACTACTCTCGACGCACGTTTCGCCCCGGCACCGGAGCATTCTTGGGAGATATCGACTTTACAATGCTGTATTGTCTAGTCAAGCTACAAATAGAAAATTCATAATGACCAAACTATCCTAATTAGAAGTCGTCACATGAGCGGTTCAGTGTGTTTAGAACTTTACAAGCCTTATCTTTGGCCTGCACGAGTCGGTGCGGGTGACATGCCAACGAACGGCGAGAACAGCAAAATTGCTTTGTTCAGACTTTGGGAGGGCGCGGCCCACATTAACCTCTCAAGCTCGTCCCATATTACATTTTATCATCCACTACTATCCACTACTACATCATTTACGTACAGAATATGCTCATATTTTACACAGCCACGACAGAAAAGCCTATAAGGGAGTGGCTGACTTTAGTTTAGCAATGTCACCTGAGGCCTGTAACAAAATTCAGTCATTAATTATGGAGATGTCGCACTATGATATTTTCGCTAAAGTTAATTTGCATAATAAATTACAGATTTAGGCAGATTTACAGTAGCTATACGAAAACTTAAAAAATTACACTCAGAGTTTTGAATTGTAAAAGTCCCCGTTAGAACTTATAAATATATTTTTTTTAATTCTACAACAATATAGTCCTTGACTGCAATCTCACCTGATGGTAGGTGACGATGCAGTTTGATGGTAGCGGGCTAACTTGGAAGGGGTATAGCAATGTAGATTCAACCCATACCTCTAATCGGTTTCTACACGCCATTGTGCAGGAACGTTGAATCACTTGGCGGCACATCTTTGTCGGTATAGGGTGGTAACTAGCCACGGCCAAAGCCTCTCACCAGACCAGAGACAATTTAGAAATTGTAAATTCCCAAGTTGCCCCCGCTGGAAATCGAACCCGAGACCTCCCAGTCATAACACCACAGCGCTCACCACTCCGCCGGAGAGGTCGTCAAAAATACTTGTGAGAAGTATAATGAAAGTGCTACAAGTAAAATAAGGCATATATTCTTTGATCGAAATTGAGCAATAAATCATGAAAAAAGTTCATTAGTGGCCTATAAAATATGCATCACATTTCTTATGACATATAAACTATGTGCCTTTTTGTTTTTATTAACACGATAAAAAATATATAAAAAGACAATATCAGAAAATACTCGTACTTCACTTATCAAAGTAACAATGAAACGTGTACCATTCGACCTAATTACGAAAAGTTAATTGGGACTGCCTTTATGATGGCTTCCTTTATGTAAAGGTAAGAGCGGTCGAGTGTTTGTCGAATTTTGGAGATGATATTTTATTCTGTTCCTGATTTTGGCGCATTGATACGAGATTTAAACATGTCTTAGTTCACAGATTGTTTACAACTGGATTAGCCACAGCACAGATTTAGAGAGAGCCAGTACAGAGAGACAGTATCTTATTAAGTGCCAATTTCAGTATTGTCGAGTAACGTATAACTCTGGAATTTTGATGTTTTGCTCAAAACGTCCAACTTATTCTTCGGTTTAACGTTATTCGGTGAAATTGGCACTTAGGCTGAAATCCAGTATAGATGGCACTCTCACTCTGCTCAGACGACAAGACAGAGATAAAACGAGACAGATTTATGTCGGAACATATTTGTGTCTCGTTTTAACTCTTATCTTGAGTTTGAGCTAAGTCAGAGCACGCTCTATAGATCTCTCATCTCAGTATCAATGTCCTAAATGACGCTGAAAACTGTATTAATGACATTATAATATGTACCTTGAGACTAATGGAAGGGGAAAAAAGTACCAAATTAATTTGCGATCCAAGACGCACCATTCAGAGATAGTGAGGACAAAGTGGTAGCAAAAATTGTTACGAAATACAAAGTTACTTTTGCTGCCGCATCGCACTTTCACAATGGAGCCACAATGTATAACCGCTATAAATATGTATAAAGTTTGTAATTATTTTCACGTTCATTTGAAACAAGGTAAATATAGATATTACAATAAGCAAATAAACAGAACAATTCCCGAAGTTTACCTATTTTGGAGAAGTGACAATACTACTACACTACCACAAATCCTTCGATAGTAATTTATTTCCTTTTATTAAGCCAACATAAAGGGAGACAGAAGAACTCCATTCGCATTTATATTAGTTTGTATTCAACTCACCAGCTCCATTCATTTATAGCTTTAAGGAAAAAATATAAACGGAGCTACTTATCGATAATTTATACAGTTGGAGCGCGGCTGAAGGAGCGGTGAATATCCTAATTTTGTTCAATTCACGAGGCAGCCGCCATCATTTTTATCTCCCCTCCTGTCTCCATTTATATCAACCGTCTACAACGAACCGCGTTCTAGAATTTTGTTTGTTTCTTTCGAAATTGTTATTTCCGCCTGCTTTCGTTTCTGTAAGCGGATTCGTCTACGGCCTTTATAAAAGTCGAGGAAATGAATTCTTGGCTAAATCCCGACGCTTGATCTTATTTCGTGGGAGATAAATCTAATGTATACGTCTTTGGTGTTGAATAAGGTGATTTCGATTTAGTTTTCGTATCGGATATTGTTTGAATTTTATTTCGAATTCTAAATTATTTATTTCTCAAAAAAAAAATCTTGATTTGTTTTTCAAAAACTTAACTCCACAGGGATTATACCATCTTCTAAATTAATACGATACTTAGGTGAACTCTGTCTGTTTTTCGCGTGACACTCTTAGAAATGGAGTTTGTGTAGAGCAGACTTAAGCTTCACGTATGAAAGTCATTCAGTACAACCAAAAGCGTTTTCAACTTCGAAATCGAGAAGAAAATTGTAAATTAACTTTTGCTAAAGCGTTGTGCGAATTCGCGCTCGACAATCTCTGCTCGGAATTTTAACTCGGCGATAGAGATCAGTAATCTCAAACTCAGAGCCTGCTAACACAATGCGGTGGTAAAGCGGATATTCGCATCTTATTTAAGTCCGCCTTTAATAATTTAGTCACGGATTCAACTCCTCAGGTAGAAAATTGGGAATTGCGCGATTCTTCGGAGTTTGGTTAAGTTTAATCATGCTCTTTAGTCTGATCATTTGTTTATGTCAGAGAACGCATTTATTTTATTGTTGAAGTTGTACGGTGATAAATGTAATTTTGTGTTTGATTATGAGTTTTATTTTTCCTCTCGGCGTTAATACAGAATAGCATATTGAAACATAATAGTTAGCAATAGCATATTTTATTCCCACATTTCTCGACGTCAGAGTGAATCTGTTGAATACCTTGTTGTGCTGGGCAAATTGAAGGGTACCAGAGTAAAAAGATGGTCACCCATGCGATGGCCCGATCAAATTAAGTCTTCTGTGAGCGGTCCATTGCACGAATATACCAGGAGGCTAGCCAGCAGGGAGAAGTGGCGACTGCTCGTAGGACAAATTACATCTGCCGCTACAGATGTCACTTTATTCTGACTACGATCCCTTACTAAGAGTGTTACGAAGAAGAATATATTTTGTCATGAACCAAATTTCACCAAGTCAGGCCTGGCGCACTATTAGGTATTCTGTGACCAGCCATAATATAAAAATCTAAAATACACAAGTATGCGACACGATGACGTGTAGAAAACAGATTAGTGGTTGAGGTTGGATGTATACTGCCATACCACTTCCAAGGTAGCCCGCTACCATCTTAGACTGCATCGTCACTTACCATCAAGTGAGATCGCAGACAAGGGCTATCTTGTCGTCGAATTAAAAAAAATGCGATTTCAAGTTTTTCAAACTAGTTTAATTTTCAGAGGCTTGCGAGAAGACATTTTGCCGGTGGGGAGCTGAGTGCGTCTCGCTTGGCGATGGCCGGGCACACTGCGCCTGTCCCACTAGCTGCCCGTCCTCAAGCGCGCCCGTGTGCTCCACAGCAGGCAGGACTTACCGTAACCATTGCCACTTGCGCAAGGAGGCGTGTGAACGACGGCTCAACTTGCGCATCAAGCATGAGGGTGAATGTGGTAAGTGTCGATAAATTCGCTTTGAACCATCTACTCGTTGTTGAATACACCTATGAGCCAAACCTAACCTTTAGATCATCATTGGCTATTGATGATCTAAAGATTAGGTTAGGAAATTAGAGAACCTTAATCCGTACGCATACGGACGAAGTAGCGGGCATCATCTAGTCTAATATAAATAAGCTTGATATTTTCAGAACCATAAAAGACCGTTGAACTTGATATTCAGTATCGACTTAGTATCATAAGCCGTTTTGGAGAAAAAGGGTCTTGACAAACTAACAGACAGACGGACAACGAAGTAATCCTATAAAGGTTCCGAAATTTTTTTCGGAACCCTAAAAATGAGCTGTATCCTAGATCATCAGAATCATCTTACTTTGGAAAGAAAAGTATAGCCACAATAATACGTCCCTGTATAAATTCAGCATAAATTATTATTAGCGTAGGTGGGTAAATAACAAAACATGAACATTGAACAACCCTTTACCCCCGAGTCATCTCATAAAATATGTCGCCTCGCGACAGCAATTGCGAGTATTTTGCCACGGTAAATTGAACTGAAGTTTTAGTTCATTTAACATCTCCGGTGAATTTTCAAAAAATTCAATGCTCCTGGAGCACCGGCGGAGCGTTTAGTTTATGCATACATTTTGTGTACTTCATTTTATTTAGCTTTTATGTAAAAATACAATGTAGCTCTGGAAAGCTTCTGAAGTTAATACTTTTGGTTTATGTTACCCTTAGTTCTATGATGATACTAGTATGTTTGCTTTTTAGGTGGAAGCTGTTTTGTGAATTTTTGAAAATAGGGAAGTTAGACTGGTTTTTATTATTATCAAAAGGAATCAATAGGATATAAGGAATTAAAAATTCGTTTTATAAATAAATAAGTAACAAGTTTTTTGAACCTGGTTGTAGGGCTAGATTTTAAATGTCAGAAAATAAATGAACGTACATATACAGTGACGTCTCCACCGTGCTGGCATGTCACGGATATACCGAAATGTTCGCACTACCCCCACACCCTCATTTACAATGCTAATTACCCTCGTCTTACAACCAATTTTGATTCTATCTTCACAGAAAGGTTATATATAATTGGCTGTTGCAAATTAAATAATGATCAAAATTAAATATAAGCATCCTCTTTATTCGGAGATGTTCTACAGGTGAAAGTGATAATGATAAGGAAAGAAGGAAGAGATAAAGAAGAGAAGGAGGGTCGTGCTTACCACCGTAAGCACAACCCTCCTTCTCTTTTAAAACTAAAACTTAAACTAAAATTTAAACTGTAGGTAAACCACCGTTTACCTACAGTTTAAATTTTTCCTCCGAAAGGTGTAAAGTGAGCTTTAGTTTTCTGGCATTAATTTTGGATGATTACATTTAATATTCTTTGTCCATAGAAGCTGGTGATCCGTGTTCTGGAATAACATGTCCAACGGGGTCTCGCTGCATCGTTACATATGGCCAAGCCGAGTGCCGATGTCCTCGCAGCTGCCAAAGGCGAAAGCCGGTGTGCGGTAGCGACGGCCGGGAGTACCCGTCTGCTTGCCATCTCGACAAACAAGCCTGCGAGAATTTACTTAACATCACCATCAAATATCACGGAAAATGCGGTGAGTATCCGTCTTTGTTTCCTCATCATTTCAACTGATAGAGAACTGCTGGACAGAGGTCTTTCTGGAAGGATTGCCACAGATTGTATTTTGTCAGAGACTACCGACACATTTGATATCGTCTTAGTATCTAGTGGGATCTTCCAATACTGCACAGTCTTCCAATACTCCCACTGTCACCATTCCAGCGCCTGGGACCACAACTTTCATCGGTTTCCGCGGATAAAGTCTCATACTCGTAATCTTCTCTCTTGTTATTATTCTCTCTCTCTCTTATTTATGGTGCACCTACTTCGCATAATGGTAATATTTGAGTTAAATATTTTTCTTTCGGTATTATTATTACACTTATTAAAAATACCATAATCAGCTGAAAGATCAAAAAAAGCCCGAAATTAATCTAAAAGTTTAAAATATTTTTCAAACAAAGTCGCAACAAATTAATTTCATAACTCATCTTCTCTAAACAAAAATTATACGAACAAATTGCTTTGTATTGTTTGTTCCCAGTTTAAGAATCGGGTCTCGTTAAATGGGGTTTTCGCTATTACAAGGAATGAAATAAAACAAAAGGGTCAACATTCTCTTTTTGTGTGAAATGATCAACTCAACTTTTTTTTCTGTAATCGAAGAACTCAACTAACTGAAATTACTGGAAATGATAAAATATTTTGTTACATACCAGAAAACAAAAATCATTTATGTTAACATCATATTTAATTTCAAATACTTAAATTGAGACTATTATCAAACATAATTATTATTTGTTATTATAACGTCAAAGTTATGACGGTAACAGAATACAAAATATAGAAAGAAATACGTATTCTTTGAAAATTTCAACTGTCTACCTATTACGGATACAGCCCGCTGACAGACAGACGGTCGGACCGACGACGACGCGACTGACGGACGTACAGCGGGGGTTAGTAATAGGGTCCCTTTGGTTATAATTCGGGTACGGAACCCTAAAAATAAGAGTGTTGAAATGAAAGTTAATAATGAGTTGTCTGAAAGCAAAGAGATTGTAAAAGACAGCCAAAAATAGATACGTTCAGGTTGAGTTTGCTCACTGGCTTGCTCGAATCTTTCTAAATTGAATGAATATCAAGAGAACTAACGTATTTTCAATCGTTTCTATAGATACCTATGTAGCATTGCTAAAATTGAGATTTCTTTTACTGGCTATATTTAGTTAACAGTTCGGATACAATCCTATTAATATTATAAATGCGTAAGTTTGGATGGATGGATGGATGGATGTTTGTTCGCACGCCGCAACGACTGAACCGATTTGGCTGGGAGATAGATTATAGTCTCAAATAACACATAGGCTACTTTTTATCCCGGAAAATAAGAGAGTTCCCGCGGTTTTAAAAAACCTTAATCCACGCGAAAGAAGTCGATGCCCTAAAATGTTGACACTATTGCCTTCTTGACTTGAAAATTTAAATGAATTCTGCATAACATACGCTTTAGTCTAACCGCTTTTTGATGAGCAAAAATTCTACAATAGTTATAGTTAAACTACATAAAAAAGGGTTTCTTTTATTTGTCATTACATAAAAATAAACTTCGAAGAGATCTCGAAAGAAAAAGGTTTCACAGAAGTAGGTCTTTTAATAATACAAATAAAACAACTTTCAGAAATTGTTTTCTTAGAGAGTAATTTAATCTGCTTCACTCTTATCTGTGCACGTTTTGTGAACCCTTTTCACAAAACTTGTCCCGAACATTCGATCGGGACTGAATTTGTAAGACCAAATGTGCGGGACATTCAGCGTCGTTTGTGAATTTCAGTTAGCTCGCTGTTGTATTGGTATTACAATCCAACTTTTCTTTTAAAAGTTAAATTTTATGATTAGTAAAATAATAGGACAATTTAGGTAATATCAGTTGCTTTTATTATACTGACTTTTGCCCGCAGTTTCGCTCACGTCAGATAAGTTCGATTTTTCAAACCCCTATTTTACCCACTTAGGGGTTGAATTTTGGCTACTGTATGCCAAATTACAGCTCGATCTATCCAGTGGTTAGAGCTGTGCGTTGATAGATCAGTCAGTCACCTTTTTCTTTTATAAATTTAGAAGATTAAGAAAGTTGTATAATTAAAAGATAATTTGAGATTGTTACTGTCTGGAATAACACATAGGCTACTTTTTATCCCGGGAAATAAAAGAGTTCCCACGGGAATAAAAAACTTAATCCACGCGAACGAAGTCGCGGGAATCATCTAGTTCAATATAAGAGTATTTAAATATGCAAAAAAGTTTAAAAACTAGATTAGACTACTGTATGCACGGGGTAAAATATTAAAAGCCCCACTTGCGACCTCATACCTCACGTTTACTGCAAAACATTTTCGACGCGAGAATTTCTCTATTAACCAGGGCATAGAGGATAACTTTATAGGTATGTAAAAAGTAAAAAGTAATTCTTTTTAGTTTTTATATCGTGCGCTGATTGGATTGTTACGTTCTAATGCTTTTTGTTGCTTCAAGTTTTAAACATTAATGTACAGTAGGTAACTAGTGAAACCATTACTTTTTATGTTCAAAAGTAGGTAAATTGAAAATGAAGTCCAGGCAATGCTTGAACTCGGCAAACTGTGAAATAAGTTGACGAGTTCCGCGAAAGAGCGATGCCACAACGGGGCCGCAACCTAGTGGTTTTGTCGAATTATGTGCCACACCACACTGTTAAAAAAATTTATATATATATCACTGCGTTGACGCAGTGCCGTGTTAAATTATTAAATTAAATTTAAATTAATTTGACTTTAACAGTCGTTCTTAACCCACTAAAAGTCTAGATCGGTCCAACTTTTCCCAATAATGGGTCCCAACTATTAAGTCAATATTATTTAACAGTATTATGGTAGATTACTGGGCTTGTTTTTTCCTTTTCAGTGTTCATTTCCTCCTCCTTGCATCGTCATTCTCATTACTGAGGGTTGCGATCCTTGGCACGGATCACCTTCTTCCAAACGATGTTTTTCCACTTTGTTCTATTTTCCGCATTATGTAGAGCGGCGTGGAAAGATGTTCCAAGTGCAGTGCTGATCTGATCGGACCAACGCATAGGGCTACGTCCTCTTGGTCTTTTCCTTTCTACCTTGCCTGTGACCAGTAGCTTTTCTAGAATTCCAGGGCTACGGCGGGTAATATATATAATAAATACCTCGTCCAATATGAAAGTAAATACAAATAAAAAAAAAAGAAGCTCCATTGGCATGTAAAGTTCGAATTAATCAGCCATAATTTACATTTCGGCAAATATAATTTACACTAAAAAATGCTATTTCGATATTTGCTGTATAATATATAGTTAAAAATAGTCCTGTAATAATTTGAACTATTAGGCATAAAGCCAATAAAGATCCAAAATTTCATCAACTTGAGATATTAGATGGGGTAGGTAAGTCAATTAAAAGTACTCCAAGGTGTTTTTTACGCAGTGGGGTTTTTGATTTTTTTTAATTTAATATTCTTTGCGCAGATCCCTGTGCTGATCACGAGTGTGCCGACGGTGGGATCTGTCAACTCAACGAGGTTCGTGCCCCAGTGTGCAGATGCGGTCCTCCGTGTGATCTGATACCGCGTTCAGGTTCCGCAGTGTGCGGTTCCGATTACAAGGACTACGAGAGTGAATGCGCGCTCCGTAGAGCATCTTGCCGTACTAGACAACAACTCTCGATAGCCTACAGAGGAGAATGTGCTTCAGGTATGTAATCACACTATAAAGGCGAAAGTTTGTATGTTTGTGTGTGTGTGTGTATATGTGAGTATGTGAGAGTGTGTGTGTGTGGTGTGTGTGTTTTGTTACTCCTTTACGCCATAACGAATGAACCGATTTGTCTGTTAACAATGGAGATAGTCCATGATACCCAAGCTACATTTTATCCCGGAAAATTAAAGAGTTCCTACGGGATTCAAAAAAAAACCTTAGCCAACAATCTATATCTAGCAAGCATCTATTCAGTATGAATAATTATCTTTAAAATACACTCTTCATAAAGTTGAACGATAACACTAAAATTCGTCGTTTTTTAATACCTAACAATCCTCTCGTCTCCTAATCTAAAATTAAATCTATTCGGAAACGCACAGAGGCATCGTTATTGGGGCTCCTGTTGAGGAGACATTTTGTTCTAAAGAAAGTAATTGAACACGAGCGGTGAAGCGAAGACTTTCTGAAGGGTCTTAGCACATCTGCTCCGTGAAATTCTTCTTTATAATATCTCCTTGGTGCAGTGGTGAGCACTCTGGTCTAATAAGAGGTGTCGGGTTCGATTCCTAGCGGGTGCAATGGATTTTATATGTTCTCGATTGTCTTTAGTCTGCCTTGGTAAACTTTGGCCATAACTAGTTACGGCGAAGAAGATGTTCGGGTACGATAGTGAATAGAATCCTATTAGAGATATGGGTCTAATTTACACCGTCACACCCCTTCCAAGTTATCCCGCTAGCATCTTAGACTGCATCTTCACTTACTATATCAGGTGAGATCGTAGTCAAGGGCTAAATTGTAATCATCAAACTTTTGAAGCTCCTCACGTCTTGTCCTTTGTATGACATGCAAAATACGAGTAGAAGCGATATTGCTTGTTTAAATGCAGAGTATTGTCTAAAACATTCCCACGATTCCCACGCGATTTCAGCAATGTACTGATGACCTGGTAAATCTCCGCGTGGTTTTGTTTTTTTAGCGGAGAAAGTCTGTTATGAGTTTGAGTTGGTCTAGTGTAACTTTTTAAGTTTACGTTAACTGTGCGTACATCTGGCAGTCAGTATAGACAGAAGAAGGATAAAAAAAATTCTATTCATTTCCTGTCCATACTAAATGATAGATAACACTCAGTTACTTAAAAAAGTTGCACTAGATCCACATCGTAGAATTGCATGGAAAAGAGATAGACTCAAGTCAAACCTCTGCGTGAGAACAACCAGGTTCGCTTCAATCTTTACATGGCGAACAAAAGACAAAGTCATAGCGATTAATCTGCGGTTCCGCTGGTATGACTTCACGTAGGAAATGTAATATAGGGCTGAAAACAATTGTGACTGTTACAATATAATTCAATTTCGAGAGTTATTAACTCAATATTCGAAGGGTTGTTATCGTTTTATCTATCCTTTTATCAATAAAATTAATAACTTTTCTTTGTTTAAATTAACTAGTTAATGGTTAAAATTAATTTTGATTGGACGTATATTATTTAATATAAAATTATTGTTTCTAAAGAATGCCTCCTAGAAGCTTAAAGATTGCCTTATTTTCCCCTTTAAAATCTTTGAAATCATAGATAAATTATAGAGGTTGGTGCGCCATTCGCAATATTATTAATTTCAGAGACACTCGTATGTCAAATGTGATGCTTCTAAACGATCCATAATTGGACGCAATAACATTTCAACCTACGAGCCTTTGTCAAATTAAATACATACATAATGGTAAAGGAATATAGTTAACTTTTCAATTGATAAGTTGTATGGGCTGACTCTTTATTGCATATGGGCGTCCAATTATGCTTTCATTTGTATAAGGACGGCAAGTCCAGTGTTAATTATAGATTAAAGATAGAGGGCAGTGGGTTTAGCACTACATTATTTTACAGCTCAGCATCCTTGCGAATCGGTGAAATGCGGTGTTCGCGAGCGGTGCACTCTGGACGCGCGCGGAGTGGCCGTGTGTGGCTGTGGCCCGGAATGCGAAGAAGTGGTCCGCCCGGTGTGCGGCTCGGACGACCGCACGTACGACAGCCCGTGTTTACTAGATCGAACAGCGTGTTTGGATAATCGGGACATACGGATCGCGTACATGGGCGCTTGTGGTACGTTGTTTTAGCATGACCTACTTTAAAATATTGGTTTTAAAAGTACCTACTGTTAAGTTTAGTATCTAAAGAATTAATAATTTCTGAATTGTTTCTGGTCTGGTCTGATGGGAGGCTTTGGCCGTGGCTAGTTATCATCCTACCGTCAAAAACATGTCGCCAAGCGATTTAGCGTTCGGGCACGATGGCATGTAGAAACAAAATAGGGGTGTGGTGTTGAATTTACAGTGCCATAGCCCAAACCCCTTCCAAGCCCGCTACCATTTTAGACTGCATCGTCACTTACCATCAGGTGAGATCGCAGTCAAGAACTATTTTGTCATCGAATAAAAAAAACTTAAAATAAAAGGTTATAGCTGACTAAACGCGGATGTGCAGACTTTTTGAAACATTATGGAGAAGGTTCAATGCTTGAAAAGTCAGATAAAAATTTTGGCGGACCCCGTTAGAAATATTGTTAATTGAAAATGTATGAAAATGTTAATGAAGGTTCATTATTTGCTTGAGTCTAAAAATAGGTAGCTCAGTTTGCTTAGGTATGTAAACGAAAAGATTTGGGATGTTTCAGTTCAACAATGAAAACTTTTGTTTAAATTACGTACTGCGTGGGTAGGTATTTACTTAAGTAAGGACCGATTTAACCTACTTAAAATAAGTCTTATCCGAGCGTAAATTTAATATTTTGGCCGATTTTCAATACAAAAACTGTCAGAACGTCCAATTTATTCCTTGGATAATAATGTCGTACAATGTCAACCTTAAAGTGATGTTTGTAAGGTTGATTATCTCAAAACAAATAGGTAATACCTACTGCTGTAAGTGTTGGTAGTATAAGACCCTGTTGTTAGAATTGGGCACAACATAGGTGGAGTTTACGCTGTCGAACTTCAAAGTAACTACCTACTCCACCGTTTATACCCTTATAAACAAAAATAATTTTTATACCCTTTCAAAAAAAAAAATAATTTCCAAACCGGTCCAAACTTCTTCGACTAATCGGGGAGCATGTATTAAAAAAAAAGATTCCGATGAATTGAGAACCTTCTTTTTTGGAAGTTGGTTAATAAAATCATATGTTTATAGGAGTAGAAAACCCGTGTGCCCGAGCGAGTTGCCCGTGGGGTGGCGCGTGTGTGACACGTGGCGGTTCCGCGCACTGCTCGTGCCCCGTGTGTGACTCGACCCTAGCCCCAGTTTGCGCCTCCGACCACAACACATACGGCAGCGAGTGCAAGATGCGTATGCACGCGTGCCAATCCAGTCTCAGGGAGGGAGAGCTCCATGTGCTTTACAACGGAACGTGTCGTAAGTATTCCCTGAGGATCGTATGTGAATTGACCTTTTTAACCCGATTTTTGTAAGTCCAAAGGATTAGGATTTTAGCAGTCTATGTATGTATATGGCTTTACTACTAAGCCGATTTTGATGTATGAGGTGCTAATCATATTTTCTATTTTTTTTTGTACAACAAAATATTCGTTTATTAAAACCAGTCCATTCGTTGTTTGCACCCATAAACATAAAAAATGCTTACGATTTCTGTCATACTCTACCTACGTGATACTGCTTCAAAGAGCGTCTCGTGAAAATGATAATTTTCATCTCATCTTTTTTGTATAAAAAAAGGAATGTTTCCATCAGCCATTCAGCTGTGAGAGCCTGAAAGCAATGAATTTGAAGGTAAAGATGAAATCAATTATAAAATTCCGTCCTTTAGAAAAATCGCTATCAATTTCCCGTGATGAAAGTCTTTTTCTTTTTAGAAAGTTGTCAATAAAAGCGCACAAGATTTCTTTGCCGTAAAAATAATGCTAGAGTAAATATCACTCAATTTGATATAGAATCGACACATACTTACGCAGAAGTATCAGATTACACTGCGCAACAAATTTCGAAAAAAATTGAGTACCCATTTCAATTTTTCGTGTTTATGTATTCATACACATTGCTTAATAAGAATGCATACTTAGTTTTTCTCTATCACGTCTTGTTTTTTAGGTACATGGTAATAAACAATTTACTAGTACTGAAATTAAAAATTAAATACATATACACATTTTATTATTAAATCATCTATAATTCGAGTAAAATTTATTCTTAATATATTTGCACACATTAAAATATAAAAAAGACGATAAAAAGTATTATATTATACACAAAAAATGAAAAATATTTAACTTTTCGCTTTATGTTAGGAAGTGTTTTCTTGCGTTAAACGTCAGCAGTCATCTCCTAACATAGATGTATCCTAATGACCTTGAAACCATTCTTTAAGCCTCCTTACATCCTGGGTAAGTCGATCCACTGGTTCAACACCCACAAATTTAAGGTTTATGGAATAAAAAGAGAAATGGATATGGAAAAAAATGAATTTTTAATGTCATCCAGCAACCAATATTTTTATATTTTTTTAACAAATAATTCACCACGAGTTTCACGTTTTCAGCTTTGAGAGTACCTTAACAACCTTCCTGTGCAACCTTCTATCACAGCTTTTAATTTTTTCCATGTACATAAATCTTTGTCATTTGGTTTTTAACCGTAAAGTTTGTTTTACGTTAATGGATGCATTTTTGCCCTTATTACTATATATATAGCTACTCGTGCTGATTCACTGATTCACTGACTGACTCATTGATCACCTCTCCTGTAAAATTTTGTATGGAAAAATTTTTTTTCACTCACAGTTTCGTATATAGGACAAAAATTCATTCGGAGGAAAAATATGGAGAGAGCTGATGATTGAGGATTTCGGAGACGGGTGAGGAGCACCGGCCAGGGTATCGAAGATAGGTAGGGGGTGTTCGACCAAATGTCACTCGAAACCTCATCCAATTGGCAAAGAGCCGAAAAAAAACTCCAAAATGGCGAATTCAAGATGGCGGCCATACAAATTTTGTTTGTGTCTATCTCGGAGAGTATAAGAGATGGAAGAGTGGTTTCTTGGCAAAAGATGATCAGGAGCCGAAGGTCCACTCGATGAACTGAAAAAAAAATTCAAGATGGCGGAATTACATTTTTTCCATACAAAATATATGCAAGACTTTATGCGGTTCCTTTTCAAAATTTCTGATGGTTTCATATAGAGGACAAAAATTGATTTGGAGGAAAAATATGGAGAGAGCTGATGGTTGAGGATTTCGGAGACGGGTGAGGAGCACCGGCCAGGGTATCGAAGTTAGGTGGGGGGTGTTCAACCAAATGTCACTCGAAACCTCATCCAATTGACAGAGAGCCGAAAAAAAAACTCCAAAATGGCGGATTCAAGATGGCGGCCATACAAATTTCGTCAGTGTATATCTCGGAGACTATAAAAGATGGAAGAGTGGTTTCTTGGAAAAAGATGATCAGGACCCGAAGGTCTACTTGATGAATAGAAAAAAAATTCAAGATGGCGGATTTTATATTTTTCCATACAAAATATACGAAGACTTTGAAAGGGTTCCTTTTCAAAATTTCTGACGGTTTCGTATAGAGGACAAAAATTCATTCGGAGAAAAAATATGGAGAGAGCTGATGGTTGAGGATTTCGGAGACAGGTGAGGAGCACGGCCAGGGTATCGAAGATAGGTGGGGAGTGTTCAAACAAAAGTTACTCGAAACCTCATCCAATTGGCAGGGAGCTGAAAAAAAATTCAAAATGGCGGATTTAAGATGGCAGCCATACAAATTTCGTCGGTGGCTATCTCGGAGACTATGAAAGATGGAAGAGTGGTTTCTTGGAAAAAGATGATCAGGACCCGATGGTCTACGTGATGAATAGAAAAAAAAATTCAAGATGGCGGATTTTTTTTTTTCATATAAAATGTATGCAAGACTTTGATACGTTTCTTTCCGCTGATGGTCCGTATAGAGGACAAAAATTTATTAAGATGAAAAATATGGAGGGAGCTGATGATTGAGGATTTCGGAGACGGGTGAGGAGCACGGTCAGGGTATTGAAGATAGGTTGAGGGTGTTCAAATAAAAGTCACTCAAAACCTCATCCAATTGGCACAGCGCCAAAAAACTCCAAAATGGTGGATTCAAGATGGCGGCCATATAAATTTTGTCGGTGTCTATTTTAGAGAGGGTACAAGATGGAATAGTGGTTTTTGGAAAAAGATGATCAAGACCCGAAGATCTACTTGGTGGACAGAAAAACCGCGGTTCGCTTTAGCGAGCCGCGCACCCACGCACCCTACTAGTTTTTAATATTGCGTAACTTAATTTCGAAGAAAATTAGTTACACAATATTTAAATATAAAAAATCCTTCGCTTTTCATCCATTTCCTTCAAAAATTCTTTTTTCTTGAGACTTAAGAATGTGACGTAACCACACACGCTACCAATACTTGTTTTTTTAATTTCTGCGCTGGCGGTGACTACTTTTTCCAGTTTTTATTTTAAAAATCATACGATTACACTCTTAACCAATTAATTACAAAGGTACCAATGTGAAATGAACATATTTTGTCAATAACGGTAAAGTTAACTTGTATGGGAAAAATGAGGGTATGAAAAAATTTAACGGTGTGTACCTCAAAAACTAGACGTGATAGAAACAAAAGATATGCACTGTCTATATACTATGACTAATAGAAAACTAAAATAGCAATCAGTTTTTCGGGTACCGAAACCGTGTCACGCAGTGTTATTAATCCTATTGATGGAATCTTGAGTCTTGTATATTATAAATATCTATAATGTTTTTTAAAACATTATAAGTTATCCATATCAAAATATTCTGCAAGTATTTGAAGATTGCCATGTCCTATATCATATACTAGAAGCCCGCGCCGACTTCGTCCGGGTTGAAAATTAAATATTTGTTCTTGTGAGCTTCTTATAGGAGACGATTGTCAATAAGATCACCACAGGAACCACACGAATATCCCGCGCCGATACCCGCCACCGTGCCCCGCCGCGCCAGCCGGCACCATTTTATTATTTTGTCGCGCGGAAATATTAATTTTCCGATAACTCCTAACATATTTATTTAAATTGTATAGTGTAAGGGGCAAATATGTTCTAAATTAAATACTTACGATTATAAACATATTTATTTAGATATAGATTGACATCACATCGGTTAAAGAAGCTTCGAAAATAATTCATTATTTTTAATCAAAATTTGAAAGATAGAAATGGTTACTGTAAGTTATCCTTAGAATATAGACATATGCTATCGCGGACTTTTTTTTAGAACTCTTTAAGAGGAACAATTCACCCATACATCATTTTCATCCAATAACAGTATATGACTCAGCGCACGCCTTGAAAACGTTTAAGAGTCAAAAAAATTTCCGACTTCTTTAACAAATTTGCACATAATATCTAGCCATAATACATTTATTAACATAATTATAGCCTATAACCATCTGGAATAATGTACCTTTGAAATGGTAAAAGTATTATTGTAATAGGTGCGGTGGTTCCAAAGTTTGCTCCGGACATACATACAAACTCACAAAATTCGCGCTCTCTCTTTATTATAATAGTATAGATTAGTTATTGAATGTTTACTGTCTTATACCTACAACCTGAAAAGAACCGGCAATAAACTCAGCAATTTTAATTATTATTAATAAGAATAATTAATATCTTCCTAGGACATTTCAATTAGAGATTAACGTCCCTTGCGAATAATGGATCGAGACGCAGATTAATGAAAGTATATAAAGGATTAATTTTACAGAATCTTATTGGTTATTGAATCAATATTGGACAGCGATGTCCCTTATAATCGCTTTCAAATTTTAATGAATTCTCTTTCAGGGGATTTCAATTTCGCACTTAGGAAACCATTTACTGCGGACTGTATTCCCGATTCGAAATTACGCTAGCTTTTAATCCGCTAGAGAATTGCTTAAACACGCGGCCTTAAAATATAAATAATAAGAGATGATGCAGGGAACGAGGATAAAAAATTTACACAAATATTTACTTAGCGGATCCATTTATTTGGAATAAACTTGTATTTTTGAAGAAACAGTCAGTTTAACTTAAATTTCTTAAAAATGTTTTTTTACGCATTCCTCGAAATTGGGGCATCTACTAAGGCAGCGTAAACCTAATAATAGCACGAAAAATTATTTTTTTATGATACTATATCCAATTACTATTTTATTAGTCCATGCAACTAAAACAATTACCGTGATACGTACTCGTATAGTTAAATCACAATTATGTCATTAAACCTAGCATTAAACCTAAAAACCACGAATCAAGTCTACAATCTTTATGTTTATTTAAGTCGCTATTATTTTTACTTTTTGTTTCCTTCTTTGTGTAGAAACATGTGCCGATGTGATTTGTGAGGGTGGAGGAAACTGTGAGGTGGACACTATAAGCGGCCGCCCAGTTTGCCACTGCAAGCATAATTGCACTGAAGTTCAAGTAAGTACTAAATATAAACTACGATATAACTATGATTCACTTCAAGTATAATATAGCCTACTAAGTAACATTAACCTACTCAATATTAGGATGTCCATAACTATAGATATAGGTCTTCTTTTATGATCATCACAAAACACTATCTTGTGTTGCCATCGTCCACCTATGGGGCTTATAAGATGGTCACTCAAAAAAGAAGTAGTGAGTTATGTTTGGAGTGTACCTTTGTGATTAAATCAGAAGAAGAAAATCCGTATCAGAACGGGAATAATCGATACAGAGTATAAGTACATACATAGCTCATTAAGTTTCAAATTTGAAGTGCTATTTGACGGCATACAAAGCACGAATAACGTTTGGGTCTGAAATTACGACCTCGGGAAACGCAGTGTCGGTAAACATGCTCATTAGGCAGATGAATGATTAATCTAGCCGTATTTTACAAAATTAATATCGTAATTATCTCTTCATAAAAAAAAACTAGACATCAATGTTCTATTCTGTATCAAGGATCTACTTAACGATTTTTCAATCTACCACTGATGAAATCTGTCCCACCAGAAACGTATGAACTGGGATATAAGCGATTTCGTGTTAAATACTAAAATATTATAATGGAACGTTAATTTTCATAGCATTTGTAAACAAAAGCTAGCAATTTCTGTAAATATACCGATTACGCAGTATTAAAGCGATACCAAATTAAATTTATTGCCAGGCTCAGGGATTATTTTGTTAACAAAACAACTATAACATTAATTTGTACAATTATTTTTCTTGTTTACTTAGTTTTGCTTTTTCTGTAAGTCTGTCAGAGATCCTAGAACTAGATGATACCGGCAACTTCGTCCGCGTGGATTTTCCAGGCTAAAATGTAGCCATGTCAGTACAAAGGCTACATTAAAAAAAATATATGTTTTGACAATTATGTTTCAGTATACAAAAACTTTGTCAATCCTTTCCAATATTATAAAAGCGAAAGTGTGTTTGTTTGCTTGTTTGTGTGTAATTCAACCACGCAGCAATGGAGCAACCGGAATTTATGCCGGAAAAACAGAGGATTCCCGCGGGATATTTAAAAATCTAAATCCACATGGATGAAATCGCGAGCTAAAGCTTGTATGTACTAAGGCGTCAGTTACACAAGAAGAGTTTCTCGAATGCGAGCGGCAAAAAATAGTTTGCGATTATCCTATGCGAAAACTTTCCATACAATTTTCGTCCGTGATTATACATTTCATTACGCGGGACTCACTCTGTCCCGTATTTGAACCGTACTTCGTTTTTCATTATGATATCGATCCAAGTATTCACATACGCAACGTTCGTAAAAAAAGCGAGTTGATCACCGTTTTTAATTACAATTATAATTGTATTGATTTTTACAGATATCTTAAAACGAATAAAAATATGTTAAAACTGACTTGATCCTAAAAAAAGACACTAAATAATTTTGTTTTTTTATTTGTCCCGGGTAAAAAAACTGAAATCCCATTTGTCCCTTATAGGCTGAAAAAAAATCTGGCAACCCTAATTATGACAAAAACTCGTATCAGTTAATCAATACTCGAATATGAGTGCCGTAAATTTCGCTCACATTCGAGAAACTGTCCTTGTGTAACTGAGGCATAAATCTGAGCCTAAGCCTGCAGGGATAATTTTATCATTTGGTCGCAGGATTCGGATGTGGTGTGCGGTACGGACGGTCAGACTTATCCGTCACAGTGTGATCTGGATTTGACGGCGTGTCGCGACCAAAGCGGGTTGCGGCTTGCCTACAAAGGAGATTGTGGTGAGTGATTGGTCCTGATTTTAACATTCTAAAGCCTCATTATATTATAATTATTGCTTTGTGTTATTAAGCAGAGGTTCTATTTATTATAGGAGCCAATTTCACATTTATTGTCTTGCCATAGACCATTTCATTTTTTAAATATAACAACGACAAAAGCTAGTTATTGTGTAAAGTAAATAGGTACAAGAAACAGGTAGTAAGATAAAATATTAAAAACGCAAGAAGTTATACTTTTAATATGTACGGCAGAAAGTGATTCGGAATTCAGAAAGATAAGTGATTTCTACTGAATTTTAGCTCAAAATATATGAGATACCTTATCACTTATTTTTTCGTTTTCACTAACGTTTAAGATATTAATCGATATGATGGATATGATATGTACTAGGATGAATAAGTTATCTATCTGTCTGTCATAGGCTTGGTGAAAATAGGTATTAGATAATATTTAACAGTAATCTATAATATCATTATGCCCTTAATCACGTCGTTAATCATTTGTGTCGTAGAACAAACAGGTCTTCAAATAGATTCTGTGACTTTGATGACGATTCAAATTGTAATTTCTGTCTATCAATTTAATAACTCAGCTATCGATGTTTCTACTAAAGCTCAGCTAAATCTAACAACTCATGTCAGCCTGAACCTAATAGTATACGCTCCAGTGCCCATCGACAGAATAGGCCGGTAGTAAATCCATATTATTATTACAGATTGCACGTAGACCTACAATGCAAGAGGCGTTGTGTTACGTTATTGATTTATTGGTATAGGTGACATCTCACTCACGGAAGGAAATACACTTGCGGCTACTTTTTATAATGTATTTTTATACTGGTATAATAAAATGTATCTCCGAATATATATATATATTTTTTTTTATTCGATGACAAGATAGCCCTTGACTGCGATCTCACCTGATGGTAAGTGACGATGCAGTCTAAGATGGTAGCGGGCTAACTTGGAAGGGGAATAGCAGTGTAAATACAACCCATACCCCTAATCGGTTTCTACACGCCATCGTGCCGGAACGCTAAATCCCTTGGCGGCACGTCTTTGACTGTAGGGTGGTAACTAGCCACGGCCAAAGCCTCCCACCAGACATTTATTATTATGAGGTATATTATTTTATTTACTATATACATTGAATTATTATGTACTATGACTATATATAGGTTTATTTTTATTTATTTTTGTTAGGTCTTTTTATTTTTAGTTGCATTTGTTCCTTTACATATTTATATTCTTTTATTAACTAATTAGTGTACACCCTTACCTGTGTTAAGTATTTTCCGCTTTTTTCCGCGCTAAAGTCTTGAATTATACCCACGCAAAAAATTAATTTCGAGCCATTTCTCCGTTGCTGTCTGATTAATGAAGAAATCAATAAATCAACAAAAAAACACATTTTCGCAATTTTAATGATACTAATGATGTTCAAGCAAAACATAACTGGACGCACATATGCAATAAAGAGTCAACCCACGCAACTTATCAATGTAAAAGTTAACTTTATTCTTTAACTTTATTAACTTTATTTACATTATGTATGTATTTTATTTGACAAAGGTTTGTGGGTTGAATCGTTATTGCGTCTGTATGTCCAACTATAAGGTTAAATCTAAAATCTGAAGCTTAAATTATAGAGGCATTAAAAGTTCTATTTGTGCACAATGCAATGCCAGGAACAAATTATGAGCACTCGGGGTCATTCCACAGAACAATTGGATTCGCCTTACGTTGTTGTGTGATTACACGAATTGCATTCTGCAAATACCGAGATTGCGCAAATGCTATTAAAACATTTGTTTACCAACAACGGCTCACGATACTAACTCCAGCCATTAGACTATTGCCGCACTCACTCCAAAAAAAAAGGTTACTTACTTACCAAGAGCGAATTGGCATCTTGTAGGCAAGCGCGCACTATCTTAGGCTGCATCTTCACTTACCATCAGGTGAGATCGCAGTCATGCGCTAGTCTATACATTTATTAAAAACTTGCAGAGGAAAGGAAAATGAAAATTTATATTCTTACAATGTTGCATCCCTGTTGGTAATAAAAAATATCCTGTGAGGGAGCCACAAAGAATATTAATTTTTAGCAAGGTTAGGTATACGCGGTACCTAACGAGGGAAGGCTATAAGCATTCAATAACCTATGTACTTCGCAGTCGTAGCAAAGCGTAGCGATTCGTAGCGCCTGAAGAAAATAATCACACACATCTTGTGAAGAACGTAATAACATCGACTACGGTTTCGCGGCGAATATTAACTTGGGTTGTGTAGTTGCAGCACGGGGATACGTTTACACCGCCCGCAATGTAAAGAAAAGTAGAGTTCTCTGGGATTGCGTTTCTTCTGAAGCGGAGTGAACCAATCAGATCATTAAAAGATGACGTGAACGTTTTATTACGTCATCTCTCAATGATTTGATTGGTCTACCAAATAAACTACACTCAACTTTCCTGGAAACGCACCCTGCTACCATACTAAGAGTGGATTAGAACATTGCTCCGAAAGTATAGTTGGTGGCCAAACATAATGGTAACAACTCTGCTTAAGATTCTAGCTCAGTTAAGCAAGCGTGCTCTACCATCGCGTAATGGCCTATAAATAACCTGCATCAGCGGATAAATGTCTGAAAACACACAGTAATATCGTACTACACTAATTACTTTTATTATTATTTGCTTTGCAGTTCTGCAACATAAAAGCTAATTTAGTCTAGTTTGTGAGGATAGTAGTATTCTGTATTTTGAAATATTAATTTCAAAGTTTGAATTGACGGAATCAGTTTGTCTTTTCTATAATATTAAAACGTTAATATAGTCTGAAACTAATATAATGCTCAGAAATAAAATTTCGCTATCACAAATAATTTTAATTAGCTATCAAATGTAAGGGTTTGAAAAATCTTTATATATTATTTTTGCCTCTTTGAAGTTAAATAAAAAGAGCATTTTCCATAATCCAATATTTTCTCATAATCATATATCGCTTACTCACTTTTCGTTTTCAATGTTTTTTCTCTGCAAAAGCTCTTCTCAAAGGCCTTTTTGCCAACCTAATGTTTCGTGTTACCCTTAAAAGCGCGACGTCTGCTCCTTTGCACGACGACGGGGTTTCAGACCGATAAAGGATTTAAGTGCTCCCCATATTGGCGTCCCCAAAACCAAGTCAGATGAAGTAAGTCGTCCCTTTGACGCCGTGCGTGTTATTTTGTGCGAAATCGTTTGTAGAATTGAGTTGAGTGTTTTTACAATCGTTACGGAATTTTGTTTCTCTTTTGTGTTTTATTTTTATAAAATGTTATTCATCATTTCGTTTATCTTAACTCATTTGCTAACTATGGGCCTCATAAGAAGGCTCAGGATCACTCAGCGGGCGATGGAGAGAGCTATGTTCGAAGTATTCCTGCGAGATCAAATCAGAAATGAAAAGATCCGTAGGAGAACTAAAGTCACCGACATTGCTCAACGAGTCGCTTAACTGAAGTAGAAATGGGTGGGGCACATTATTCAAATAGCTGATGGTTGATGGGGTCCCAAAATGCTAGAGTGGCGACCCCGAACCGGAAAGCGCAGTGTTGGCAGACCCTCCACTAAATGGACCGACGACATCAAACGAGTCGCAAGGAGCCGCTAGATTCAGGCGGCGCAAGCCCGAGGCTTGTTGAATTCCATAAAAGAGACCTTTGTCCAGCAGTATACGTCTATCGGTTAAAGGTGAAGAAGAAGAACCCATTTCCGGGGCCCTATCGGGTACAGGTCTCCCCTCGAATAAAAGGGATTTAGGCCCTAGTCGGTGCAAACGTGTTTGCCAAGTGCGGATTGGCAAAATTCACACACTCTTTAGAACCTTATGGAATACTCTCAAGCAGGCAGTTTTCCTCATGATGTTTGAAGCAAATGAAAGTTAATTGCTTAAAGCGCACATAACTCTGACAAGTCAAAGATGCGTTTTCGGACTCCGGGATCGAACCCTTTGGTAACAGATAGACAAAAAGACTCTCAGCAGTTATTTTCACTTTTATGGAAGTATGTATACTTTATTATAACGAAGTTCATACACCGTTCAGCAAAAATCAAAATCCAAACAAAAAAAATGTTCCTATTTTTTTGTTGTAAACAAAAAAATCGAATGAGCATTTCTCTGTGCTTTCTCTACACTTTTTAATTAGTTCCTGTTCCTATTCATCGTTTCTTTTGACTATGTTGCCCACTAGCAAAAACGTATTTTTTCTTCTAGCCACCCATTTTCTCAGTGGCTAGTAATCGACCGCTTTCACGAGGCTTTCATATTGCGCAGAAGTGGTAAACAATCGTTATTAAATTTTCACGGATGTCTTCCTTCATCCCTCATTCCGTTAAATGGAAAGCCTGAACATGTCTCATGCAGTAATAGGATTTTGTAGGAGAAATTTATCGTCTTATTGAACGATATCGTGCTAGGATGTATAGTTCTATTTCATGAAACATTACGAATGTAATCTGTACGTAGCTATAAAATGTATAGTAATAGTTAGAAATATTTTTCATTTCAATTCGAAATAAATTTTAGAAAGACATTAGATATCTCTCGACATGTTCGAAGTTTTTATAAAAAGCCTATCAAATACATTTTTGGTAGTGTATCTCTTTTTTTCTTTTGTGGTCGAAGGTGTATCCTTTTTAAAATGAATTGAATTTTCATTTGAAAAGTGACTGTGCAATAAATAACATTGTGGTTAATTCTGTTGTACAGTTGTTCATAATCTCTAATCTAAAATAACAGGTTTAAACCTCGTGATATTCCTTTCATAATACTTACTATGGAAAGGGATAGCATTAGATTTGTTGCTGTAGTCTGTCAATTTAAAGATAGATCCTGAAATCAGTCATTGTTTCAGCTCTCTGCGAAACTGTCCAGTGTTCGTACGGAGCTCATTGCGTGGGCGGCGAATGCGTCTGTCCAACTGATTGCACGGGCGCGCTTCGGGAGCCAGTCTGCGGAAGCACAATGCAGACATATCCCAACGAGTGTGAACTGCAAAAGGCAGCTTGCAAGCTGCAGCCACCCACCAAACTACACGTCATCTTCTACGGAGACTGCAAAGATAGACTCGCTGTGGTTCCACCAATTGCTATGAGTACGTATCACATAATAATAAGTACACTTTTGGGCAAGCTTTCTTACTATCTATATTAACATTCTCAAGTATTACTTATTAAAATTTAGCCTGTTCCCCTAGCTTGACTACGTCTGAGTGGAGTTGGATTTTTATAAATCTTGAGGGAGCCCTTTGTTTTTCCGTGATATAAAGTGGCCAGTGCCATTCTTTGTAATGTATTGTAAATTATTTGTAAGTAAGCTGTCAAAGCTGTCAAACTATATAACGAATAAATCAATCTCGAGTTCGACGGCATTGAAGTTTTACTTTTATATCACAAGTGGCGCAGTCGGTAGGAGAGATAGATAGAAGCTCAACTATACCCATGCAAAAAAACACGTCAGTCCGTAGCTCTATTACAGCTTGATTAAAACACAAACCAACAGACAAACACTTTCATATTTATATCCTGATATAGTACACACAAACTATTCACATTTTAGAAATTAATTTACCTACCTTATTAATATCCCATTGTAACATTTATAAGATACTTTGAAATATTTTCTAACGGCCCTCGGATCGTAGCCAACTACAGAGTTATTAGAAGTAATTTCAATATAGCGACGCGTGCTCGTTCAATTAACTAACTTTCCGCTTTGCGCTTGACTAACACGCAAATATTTGGGCCGTGTGGGCAGCAACGACCGCGATGACCACAACAGAGGCGGAGGAAGATTCGACGGATTCCTTGGGCGCTACGGAGGGCGGTACAACGAGCCCCTCGGCCTGCCGCGATATCCGCTGCGATTTCGACGCCAGCTGCGAGATCGGCTTCGATGGATACCCGCGTTGCTCTTGCCTGTTCGAATGTCCCGCCGATGATGAATACTTTCCGGTGTGCGCGTCTGACTTTCGCCTATACCCGAGTTTGTGCGCCATGCGGAAGGAAGGCTGTCAAAAGCAGTTGGAGCTTAGACTAAGACCCTTGGATCTCTGTAAAGGTTGGTCACAGTATCTTTTTTTGAACAAGACTTGCATGTTTTACTAATATAAAACTACAAAAATTTCATTCCTCCCCAAATGTAACTTATAAGAAGTTATAAGAGTTCATAAACTTGAGTAAAAGAATATTATCTCTTTAGAAGATATGCGCAAATTTTACCATTCTACATTTCTCATTTCTGTTATTTTTTTACAGCAAAACCTTTTTAACTTCGATGTGTCTCACCCTGAACAATTTTAAAAACTTGATAGCAACTTCATGTACTTTATAAATCAAAGTAAATCTAAACTCCAATTAAAAATAAGTCTTATGCGAGCGTTTTGATATTTTGACAGGTTTTCAATACAAAAAAATATACGCGATGAATTGAGAACCTCCTCCTTTTCTTTCGTCGGTTAAAAACTCGAAATATCAAATCGCTTGGATAAGATTTATTTTACGTTAGTAAAATCGGTCCTTAAAGGTCAAATTAAAGAATAAATTACCTATGACATATTTTTTAAATTATTTATATCACGTTTCAAGAAATAAGTTATCTTTTACGTGAAAACAATGATTTCTACTTATACAATATATCTACTTATACAATTTATAGTGTGAAAAGAGAAAGCTCGCTTTTCACAAACTCATTTATAAACTATTTATATAAACTTGATGCAGGTATGGAAGTGAGGCCTTGCGGTAATAACAAGGCAATGATAGATATGTCAACGGGGCTTGAAATTGACTGCGGCAACGGGCCACACCGCCAGGACTGCCCGCCGGGGAGTTACTGCCATATAACGTTAACTGCCGCAAGATGTTGCCCGAAAAGTGAGTTTATCCTAACATTCAAATTCATGAGGGTCTATTTACTAAGCGCTTAAAGCGACTGATAGTCTTCTTTGAGCTTGCTATTTTTAAAATTGAAGTACCTCGAATATTAGGTATACTATCTTTTTTTCTCTCTCATTTTTGGAGGTCCATTATTCTTGTAATTATAGGAGTTTTTTTGGAAATAATAATGCGTTAGATTTACAGGTCCCTCCGTTTAAGACTTAACGAACGTTCTCTTGGAACGAGATTTCGAGTAACATAAATATTATTTGGTACAAAATTGGCTGACAAAATTTGGTAGCCATTTGTAAAGTTCTTGAAGTTACGAGTACATTATTTTCACTGTCCATTTTACCGTCCAAGACGTGGCAAGTGTCTATAAAGAATTTGATAAAAATAGAATGTCCTTAAACAGGTCTATACTAAATTATTACAATTAAAATTAGACTTATAATTATATGAATATCAAATTGGTAACATGAACTACCACTTTGGATTAATTCGTAATAGACGGTGGGAGCAAAGCTGTGGGTAAAAAGTTGTTGTTGATTATTAAAAAGTGTGAAGACATTAGCGGAATAATAAATATTATTTATCAATTATAATTATTATAATATTTATAGATCATTTTGTTGCTGTTTTATGTCAAAAATTCAGATTTTTAAGAAAATGGGTCTAAAAGTTTCAAATGGGGTTATACGAGTATATATCTGTGTTATTTGCCTTTAAAATAGTTTTTCTTCAATGAATCATTCTTAAAGTTTTCGGCAAACCTATTAACTTGCTCAAAACAATTTTAAGTATGCGTATTCACGTATAAATATAGTTTCGATTAATTTACATAAAAGTTACGTAGATCATTTCGGAGAAACACTCCTTTGAACAAATTGCAGCATGTTATGTAAATTTTTAATGAAAGTCTTGTATTCTACGTATGTACAGCAAAATACAACTACTTATTTATGAAATTCTGTACTGCGGATGGTAAAGTTGCAAGACGCTGTTTCCAAATTGGATACAATCACGCTAGCTGTTACCGCTTTGAGTCCTTTGTTCGCATCTCGTAAAATTCACTTTGCTAGTATGTATCTCCTTTTTTATCGATGACATGTATTCTACGAGTAAAGTAGTCTAACATAAAAAGCGCTACCTACGTAAACAAAAGTCTCTCGATTTCGTAATAGTGTTGTGGGGTGATCAAAAAGAAATGGCTTCGAAAATTTTCTTACTCTTTGACGTAATAATCATGTAAATAATGTAAATAATTATGTATAAAAAGTAAAAATACTATCGTACACAAGCAGCTTTTTGCAAAATAGCGAAGGAGCTCCGTACCATACGTAATGGTAACAAGTAAAAAGGAATCCTTACTGGAACAGTTCTGAATAATACTTGCCTAACTTTATTACAAATGAAAGAATTAAAAAAAAAAGCATTTCATTGCGAAAGGAGCTAAAACGGTTGAATCAAAATTTTCAATTGGGGTTGATAGATTTCTAAGGTATCACTTGAAAGGTCTTATAAGGGAAATTACGTCTCTAACTAGTACATTTTTAGTTGATCAGAAGGAATCCTCTACAAACCTCAATAGCCCAAAGATTGAAGGTGAGGACTGAAAACTGAAAGATCGCAGGTTCGAACCCCACCCGTTGCACATTTGTCGCACCCACAAGTTTTCCGCTTATTTGGAGAGGGGAATATAAGACAACTTCAGCTTGGCTAATATTCTTTAAAAAAAAAAAACAATTATGCGTTCCTTAATAAAAGGAAAAGGATATGAGGCGGTCGAGTAATTAAACCAAATAACTATTTATTCATGTCTTTTCAAGGCTCGAGGCCCTCGGTTGCGAACTTGACTCGCACTTGCCGGTGTTTATTTTATTACGACGTTAATTTACCTCGACCAAAACTTTTCGTAGGATTAAATGAAACTAATTCTTGTTAACTTGTAACATCAAATAAGCTTGAATAACCGGTCAAATGCGAGTCGGACTCGCACACGAAAGGTTCCGTACCAAAAGACGCCAAATAAACCATTTTTAGTAATTATTTTTATTATTTGTTATTATAGCGGCAACAGAAACACATATTCTCTGAAAATTTCAACTGTCTACTTATTACGGATCATGAGATAGACGTTGACAAACAGACGGACGGACGGACGGATAGCGGAGGCTAGTAATCAAGAGTCACGTTGGTTACGCTTCGGATCCATAAAAATGCTATTTACAATCGTTAGGTAAACAAGAAAAATACACAGAGCTTGTTTTTAATGAACTTCAATTTTATACAGACGATACAAAACAAGTGGATGAAAGGAAGACTGTGCACTGCTCTGAGAGTGCTTACGGTTGTTGCTCGGACGGATCGACCGCCGCATCCGGCCCGGGTGAAGAGGGCTGCCCAATTACAACTTCGACTTGCGGCTGCAATCGTCTGGGATCAGTTTCTGATCGCTGCGATGACAGTGGGCAGTGTGTTTGTCGACCCGGGGTGGGGGGGCTTAAGTGCGATAGATGCGAGCCCGGATATTGGGGCCTGCCTCGGATAGGATCTGGTCACACGGGATGCATTCGTAAGTATAAGTTCTGCTACGATCACGTTATTTTGGTCACATTTTAGTTATTCAGACTCACGTAGTCCCTTCAACGACGGTTTTAGTAGTGTTATGTACTGACAAGCGTGTTAGTGTGCGTTGTTATTGTTTTGCAATATATTTATTGAAGCCTAGACTAGATAAAAACAAAAACAAACAGCCAAACAAAGCACTGCAAAGTAAAATGGATTCCAAGTCGGTATTCGGATTTTAATTCAGTCAAAGAAAATTATGAAAATATGTATATTCTGAAAGGAAAATTATATTTTGCTAATAATTGTGCAAATAAAATAATATAAATTGAAAACAAATACGGCGTCCTGCCGAGTTTTGTTGCCTTAATAATACTTGTGTTCGGTGGAATATAATTTTGCTATAACTTATGACAGCAACTTCATCCGCTTGGATTTTTATCTAACAATCCTGTTGGAAAATAACCGGTTGATTTTTCGGGATAAAACTTCTCTTCCTCAGGATAGAACTTTAGAAGTTAACTTCTTGTCATGTCATTGTTTTACATTGAAATTAATTATTATTTATCTATTTAGTCGTGAAATAATAATAAAAAGATGGACAGAGAGAGTTACTTTGGCTTTTATAATAATATTAGTATTAGCATTGTTTTATCGATTTCTCTTAAACTTAACACTCAATATAATTACGTTTTCCACGTCATGTTCTATTGGAAGTTCGAAATCAGAATATTGTATTGTCACCAAACTTTGACAAGCTCGCGAAGTTTGATACTTTGAGTTACATTAGTTCTAAGCTCAATAAACGTATGGAGTTGATAGATAACAGAAATGGTCGAACACCATTATGTCAACATAGTGGTACCTTAAAGTTTTATTGTTGTAAACTAACTCGCAACTATAGTCTCTAGTCTCTTCAACCGAATTCTATTTTAGTAATAAATATATGGAAGTTTTTCCCTAGCGCACACCATACAAACGAAGTATGATTCTTGTTTGAATATTTTGAATATTCACCAAAATTTTAAGGGAATAGAAAGTTACACTATGAAACTGTTATGCAGTTTCATAGTGTAACTTTCACTACACTAACACTATGAAACTGTTATGCAGTTTCATAGTGTAACTTTTTTTACAAATGTTTGAACCCATGTAACATTACCTACTATATATAGCTATAATCAGCACAAAATATGACACCTCAAGCTTTGGAAACGGATAGTTGAATGGCTTTGGTTCCAAAGAGCGTCGTTTCTGTCGTGTGAAACAACAAAACGTCACATAGGTTTGAATGACAAAGACGATGTTCTACTATGCTGAGGCAGGACGATTGTCTGTTTCTGGGGCTCAACGTGTATTAATTAATTTTATCCACTACCGGATACATTCATTATTTAGGAAAATATTACAAAATAAAAGAAAGAAACCAAAGAACAACCAAAGATATAAAAGTTAACAAGTAGGTAATGAAAGATCTTTCATTTTTCAAGATTATTCTTTAATATCTTTGGTTGTTCTTTACTACCTATAGCACGTCTACAAATTCATTGACTTTGACTGGTTTATATTGAAACAAGATTCAAACTTCGTTTATATGGGTCTCACTCGGGCGCACTCTCCCCTGACATCGTTATTCCTTCTACAGCTTGTGGTTGTTCAGCTTTCGGTTCGGTAAGAGAAGATTGTGAACAAATGACGGGGCGCTGTGTGTGCCGAACCGGCGTACAAGGCCAGAAGTGTACAGTGTGCGCCGACCACCGCCGCCGTTTGGGCCCTAACGGCTGCTCTGATCGTAAGTACCCTGATAATCCTGATATATTGGTTTTTATATTGGGATATCGACCCTCTACGAGCGTTTTTATTCCTTTTGTGTGCTTTTGGAGGGCTACGCAAGGAAAAGAGACGTTAGCGTTTATTAAAGTTTACTGCATTACTTCCACAAGTGATCATACAAAAACAGGCAAGTATCGTTTGTATGTATACGCACATGCGTTTATATACAAACGATACTTGTACAAACATAATATGTATACGGAACGCGGACTTAATATGTTTGATGTATTTAATGTTTAATTTTGGCATCAATGTTTAACTATCAAAATTCCGTGTAATATTTCAGATAAAATGTTATTGAAACCTTCTTTATTGATCGTCTGAAATGTCTGAGATGCTTTAAATCTTTGTGTGTTGGTTGAAAGCTTTGTACTATTTAGCAGTCGGATTGAATGTTGTTGAGGTTTTTGTTGACCGTCTGATATGACGCGCTAATTAGCACGCGTGATAAAATTCGATAGTATTAACTTAATCATAATTCTTTTAGCGGAGATTGGCAGTATAGTAGAGTCGTGCGCTGAGTTATCGTGCTACTTTGGAGCGGTGTGTACGGAGCGGACTGGTGGTGCGTTGTGCGAATGCGCTGCGGCGCCTTGTCCTGATAGCGACTTTAATATGCTTGTAAGTACAAGGCCTAAGAATGACACTGATTTTGTAACACGAAAAAGTTTACAAACTGTATCCCGACTATGGAAAATAGGATATAATAGAACATCATTGAATTTTTTCGTATAAAAATATGTAGGTAGTATAAACCATGACGACGACGACATTACGACCTTAATAACAAATCGATTGACATATCATTCATAATCGGCTAATCGGCTCAGTAGTTACTGTGGAGTAAACGTAAATAGACACATATATACATACATAGACTGCTAAAATCGTAATATTTCCTTTTTGATTATACCGATACCATTTAACCTTTCAAAGATTTTATTACTACGTTTATTACTTAGAAAGACTTTCTATCCAAATATTAATAATTGATTGATGAAATAAAAAATATATAACTAAAAAAATATATTTATTTAGAAATATATTATAAAACAGATTAAAGAAATAAAATTACTGCTTTCCAAAAATTCGTACAAACTCTTAATATAATGTATTGCTCTATGAATTTAAAATATACAGCTGTAAAATTATTATAGCTTTATTTTAACGTTTTAAACTAAGCGCTAAATAAACTCTCAATTACATAACGCCATGGGCGTGAGAAACATCTTGCAATGCAACAAGTGTCGTTAGTTTATTGGGTTCTTTAAGGAACTCATTAAAACTTTGGTGCAGTTAAACGAAATACTCTTCAAGTTTGGTAACTGCAACGAAAATCAACAGGTATGCGGGAGCGACGGGAAAACTTACGAGTCGGAGTGTCACTTGAAGTTGCAAGCGTGTCGCTCGCAAGAGGACATAGTGGTGCAGGCATTTGGCCCTTGCAAGCTGTCCGAAGTGGCTGGCACGGCCGGCCCGCCTCGACCCTCGTCCCCGATACAATTCACACAGCAAGATGATGGCGCCGCGTCCAAATCAACGAGACACTTGCTAAACCCCGACAAGTACTACAATAAGTATGATTGGACGAGGAAGGAGACGCCCAGCGACTTCGACAACATTCTATTGGGACAGAAATTAAAAGGTAAGTGGCAGATCGAGTTAAGACAATGGACTCTCTCAGTAAAGCAATTTCGAGTTCTATTGCCGAATTTAATTGATATTTTAATTCAATTGTTCTCATTTATACGGGAGAAGTTTATTTAAATTAGTAAATTTGAATCCATATTCCGTTTATTTTTTGCTTTGTTTAGGACTAGCTGTTGCCCGCGACTTCGTCCGCGTGGATTTAGTTTTTAAACTCCCTCACGAACTGTTTGATTTTCCGAGATAAAGAGTCTGTGTCACTCTCCAGGTCGTCAAATATACCTACCCATGCAGAATATCACGTCGATCCGTAGCGCTGTTGCAGCGTTATTGAAGGACAAACCAACAAACCCACAAACATACACACTTTCGCATTTACAATATTAGTAAGGATAGTAAGGTTTACAATCCCACTTTAGACAATAAGAAAGCCACAACAAAAGAATAAAGCCACAGAGTGATTACACAAAACTCAATTAGGTATATTATTACGAGTTACTCGTACAAAGCGAAAACACAAAAATATTTTATATTTGATGATTAAAAGTAAATTCCACTAAAGCCCAATTTCACAAACATGGAATTAGTTTTATTCAAAAGTAAATTAGCAGTTATTTCAAATAAACTTTTTATGTTTCACCATGGCCTAATCTTGGATTGAGAGACTTGAGCGAGTACTCAAGTAATTGTAAATATAATGTTTCCTGGGCTGCGCCTCAAGAGGGTCCAAAAGACATTTGTGAGAATGGGCGTGACGTTTTACAATAAAATTCCACAGTCAATCTTAGACTTGCCTCTACACAAGTTTAAGAAATCAATTAAATCTACTCTCATGAAAAAAGCATATTATATAATTGAAGACTATGTAAATGATAAAAAAGCGTGGATAAAGCGTGGAAAGCGTCGCTCCAGTGATTCATAAGACAGTAATAACTATCCTGTGTTCAATAACAATTGTAAAATTTTTATTTTTTTGAAAAGAGCAACCGCCGAGTTTCTTGCTGGCTCTTCTCGGCAGGAAAGGCATTCCGAACCAGTGGTAGATTCATTGACGATTCAAAAGTGCTTGTAAAAGTTTATTTGAATAAAAAATATTTCTATTTCTATTTCTATTTCAATTATGAAAGAAGATAGAATATTATTCTATATTCTTTCATATTTATTACTATATTGTAATTATCTATCAGGAATTATTTAATCTCTACTCACAAGTGAATAATACCTGGTGTAGTTATTCTCTAGAATAAGAAAGTTTGGTGAAATCGGGATTAAGCCGATTAAAGTTTTAAACTCTATTAATTATAAGATTTTAATCCAGTGAATTTCGGTAACATCTCAATTTATCTTAATCACGTTAGTTTTGTTAGAGATTACAGTTTAGCTTGTTGTGTGAGCGATTCCCCTTGTCACTTCGAAACACTGTGTCGTCGTAACCTTAACTTAGTTACCGATTTATCTTACTTATTCGTTGTCCAACTTATTTATACAGAATTTGTAGTTGCTTGTTTCTTAAGCGACGTGTAAAGATTAGTGGTCTTAACATGATACCTACTTCATAAGTAGTTTTGCAACTATTTTATTTTATAACTAGCTTTTGCCCGCGATTTCGCTCACGTTATGTTCGAATTTTTCAAACCCCTATTTTACCCCCCAGGGGTTGAATTTGCAAAAATCCTTTCTTAGCGGATGTCTACGTCCTAATTGCTCATCAGTCAGATTAGATCAATCAGATCCGTCCAGTGGTTTGAGCTGTGCGTTGATAGATCAGTCAGTCAGTCGGTCTTTTACTTTTATATATTTGGAAGAAGAATGAATAATTCGGCTGACTTTTAAATATGAAACAGGGAAGCCAGGGCGGCACAAGGTTTTGAATGTTTCAAAAGTAATTTGTGTTTATGCTCCAAAAGTAATACTGAGACAAACAACAATTTTTTATTTTATTTTTTATTTTACCAAGTGAAAAATAGCAGCCAACTCTTAACGTAACTAGAACTGGCAAGCGTGTGGATGGCCAATGGCTTTGCCTGTATTTGCCAAGAGCTTGGACGTAGCAATATACGGCTTCTCGTTATAACAATTTACTAGATTAATTTATGTACCTTATAGATATTTTTTAATTTTCAAAATTTTATCTTTTCTAATATGTATCTATAAATTTCAATCTGTTTTATGAAGCATGATATCAAATTTTTATAATATCAAACTGAATCTTCGATCACGAAGTGATCCAGCAGCTAAATCACAAAATCCTACGATTTTAGCTTAGCTGTTGGCAAAATCCATTTGTATGTAATGATATTTTTCTATAAATAAATGATATTTGATTTGATTTAATTTTGATAACAGGTTCACAAACAGCGACAACAGCTACCGTAGGAGCAGTGGGAGCACTACTAGGAGATCTTTGTACAGACGACGCGGATTGTTCTGCGTTACCAGGGGCCTACTGTGCGCGGGGAGGCTGCGTGTGTCGCCTGGGGTACACTCCCACTGTGCATAGAAAAGCTTGCATTGGTAAGTTAATAGAGTTACACTGCCCTCCTCAAGCTATAACGTCGTTAACCAACATTTGCCAAATACGATTTTTAATGCTATCAAACTTACTTAGAAAAAAATTCTCTATCGATCCATCTAACCAGTATTCTCCTTTCTGCTGTAGTTTTTGATAAAGCAATATGAAAAACGTCGTTTATTAGTAATCAAATGGCATGATTTCTTTATAACTCCCCGCTTTTTGGATTCCCGCGTTTTGGTAGAACTTAACGACATTTTAGCTTTAGGATGACAGTACCTTGGCCAGTACCTTGGCCAGTATCTTGGTTTTTAGCAAAAATGCGAGGAGGAAGTTATGGAATTTTTCAATCAAAAGAAAAAAAATAAGATTTCGAAGCAATGTTTCGAATAACTGTTCATCGAGAAAATGGTTTTTTTTTTTAATTTTTTTTTTTTTTAATTTTTATTTTAATTTCTATTAGCTCTTAGTGAAATTAAATTTATTTTTCATACAAATAGTACATGTATTTAAATTATGAAATTCATTGCCTTTATAAGAGTAGGTACTTACTTAGTTTTCAAGTTTTAAGTAAGCCACACTAATCGCAAACTTATCACATAAATCTTAGATGACTGATAAGGATTTATCTATGTTACACTGTACACAACGTGAAATGAACTAAGGGACTAAAACAAAATGCCGCAAGAAAATAAAATTGGCGATGCATTTTTGTTTATAGCGTGTCAAGAACAAACATACGACGAAACGTTTTAATCAATTTTAATTTTTCGTGAACTAAAATTATTAGCTTAAAAAAACGTTTTACTCGCCGACCAATCGAGTACAGTAGCCTAAGCACAAACATTTTGACTTTCCAAAAGTAAAGGTGAAGTTAACGCCAATGTATGAAAATGACAGGAGTGGAGTTATTTTCATTCTTCATTCGTTGTTATATCGAAAGACAGCTTTAATATCTGCATGTAGGTCAAAATTAAGTTAAATGATAATATTTATTTATTTCTGTTTGAATTATATCTCAATTTTCATTAAATATTGTTTCAGTTACAAGTTAAGTACAGGATAAATATTGTATTTTTTATTTTTCCACATTACCTATGATGACATATAATTTATCGTAATTACATGGATATCGAGTAACAATCTAAAATTGTGTTTTTTAAATCAATTTTAGGTAAAATAAAAAGCCATGTAATTTCTATGCGTTACTATACTTCGTATCACGGCTAGTTGGTAATGAATTTTTGATGGTTTAATTATATCGATTTTACTCATAGAAGGTACGATGATATTTTCGACAGTCAGGTTGTACGTCAAATTAAATCCTATTGTCGTATTATCTTATTTTAATATTATAAATGCGAAAGTTTGTATGTTTGTTACTCAACCACGTCGCAACGACTGAACCGATTTGGCTGGGCACAGAGATAGATTATAGTCTGGAGTAGCACAAGGCTACTTATAAATAAAAATAAGAAAGTTTCCGCCGGAATTAAAAACCAGTATCCACGCGTACAGAATACGCGGGAATCATCTAGTTTATAATAAGTATAGCTCTTTCATTTCACGAGGACTCGTGGCTCATAGTTGTGTGTTTTGTATATCTGTATCCACGCGTACGGAGTACGCAGGAATCATCTAGTTTATAATAAGTATAGCTCTTTCATTTCACGAGGACTCGTGGCTCATAGTTGTGTGTTTTGTATATCTGTATCCACGCGTACGGAGTACGCAGGAATCATCTAGTTTATAATAAGTATAGCTCTTTCATTTCACGAGGGCTCATAGTTGTGTGTGTCGTATATCTGTATAAGTGTGAGCAAGAGCTTGCTCGCGCCTGACCGCTCCCACCTAGGCTCCTGACAGGCACGCACGCTTACGCAATTTCACATACAGTGTACACGACGTAACCACAAGTAAAGCGCCCACAACTTCGTGAGATAAACGTACTATACAACTTTTGGTAACCATTTCCAGGTTGATACAATTTCCTGTTACAACAAATAATAAATTACAAATAGGTATTAGCAGATGAATGTGAAGATGAGAAACGCTTTCGTATATAGGCCTCTTCTAGAGCTCTCCAGTTTCTCTTTGTGATATTTATTTGACCCAATCGTAACTATTACAATGTCACTATTATATCTATAACTTAGCAGTAGCATTGTTAATCAAGCTCTTATATTCCTTTTCGAGTCCTATGTTATTTGTTACAGAACAAATTACGCAAGAAACAACAGAGGAATACAGTGCATGTTTATCCGATCCGTGTTATAATTTCGGCACCTGTATAGACTTACCGGGCTCTACCTATGCTTGTGTGTGTTCCGATCTGTACACGGGTGTTAACTGCGAATCTCTTATCAAAGAGGGCTCGTCAATTACTTACATCGAAACTCCATCCTTCGACGGTGTATCATATATTCGCCTAAAACCACTGAAGGCTTACCATAAGTTGAACATCGATATCGAATTTAAGGCATTCTCCGAAAATGGGGTTATATTGTACAATCAGCAGAAACCCGACGGTACGGGTGATTTCGTTTCGCTTGCCCTGGTAAATGGATATTTGGAGTTCAGGTGAGGCATTTTCATTTTTGTTCGTAGGGGTATTCTATATAAACTTATTACATTATAATTTTGGTACGCTACAGCTGTACATTTTCATGCGTGATATTACACTTTTATAAGGGGATTTAAATAAATTTTGAATATGAATATAATATATTATACGTGTAATATATATTAGCGTGCAGGATACTAATATTATTAGTATCCTGCACGCTGGTAGGTATTATACTATTTGGATTTTAAAGATGTTTTTAATATTTTTTCTATAGAACATAATATATGAAATAAATAAAAAGGAATATTGTCCATTTTTCCTCAGTTGTCTTAAAAGGTAAACAAGTAGTTTCTAGCAGACATGCGTAAGTGACGAAATTGAAGAATATCGCGTCGTAAGCGCTGACTACGTACGTCGTTTACGCATTTCTCCGACACGTTTTCTGCGATTTGTTTATCTTTCGAGACAGCTAAGAAAAAATAGGTTATAGTTTGTGTTTTCGAGTAAACGAGACGTTAAAAAAAACATGGCAAACTAAAAGAGAAAGGCTATAAAAAAAGGAAGGCCGTGTTAAGCTGTATAAAGTCTCCGATAACCATGTCAGAGGATTAAAAAAAAAGTAAACGAGACGGTTCATACAACTTTTTTTTAATTTAAGAATTATGAATTAATTTTTTCTCCGCATGAACAATGCGTATACCCTCATTTTCTATCAGATCATAATATTATCCTTTGCAGCGTTGTTGCCGAGAAGAGACTTCTTAGCGATAAGGCCACAATTATTGTGCTCTTATGTATTTTATTTTAAATTTATTATATTATTCTATATGGTTTCATTTTTAATGTGGTGTACAATAAAGTGCATTAATTCATTCATTCAAATATAAACCAAATTACATAATTTTTGTAATACTCAGATACAACCTTGGAAATGGTGTAATAATATTAACATCCCTCGAAAAGATTACATTGAATGAATACCATAAGGTGTCTGCTAAACGATACCATCGAGATGGCATTCTGTCAGTGGACGATATGGAGGACGTGGTTGGTCAGTCGAGCGGCAATTTAAAAGCACTGGATCTTTCCGAAGATGCGTACATTGGTAGTGTGCCTGCAAATTATTCCAGGTAACTAAAGCATCCTCCGATTAAAATTTTCAAAATAATATATTTCATGTACAGAATTCGTCCCGTTACAGTTTTATTATAAGTATAGATGTTGATGTTAATCCTTACTGACCTTACTAATATTATAAATCCGATTGTGTTTGTTTGTCCTTTAATCACAACGGATTGACGTGATTTATTGCATAGATGAGTACTTCACTAGGCTACCTTAGACGGGATTTTCAAAAACTTAACTCATCACTAACGAATTCACGGGCTAAGTGGATATTTTAGAAATAGGTAATATTAATGCTTTTGAGTCGGTTTTCTTTGTTTGACTCTCGAAACTTGAGTATTGAAGTTTGTGAGCCGAAATATTGTATATTCAATATTGAAATTCGGACCCATTCCTTTGTTTTATATGTCAGAAAATAACAATGGAATCAACAGAGTCAATGATTAAATTCATTGTGTAAGTTAGGTGAAATAATTGAATTAATTTCTGATAGCAAAATAAATTACCATTGAAATTGAAATATTTGTTATATTTTAATAAAAGCAACAGAAATCAACGATTTATTTATGTGTTATTAATTTGTACGTACAACGTTATTTTTCTGAAAGCTGGAAGTAGTTTGTTAAGGACATAATCGATATCAATACTTTTTGAACCACACTGTCTACATTGTTTCATCCCAAAAATTAAAAAAAAAAAAACAAATCAAAGATCACAAGATGCTCGAAATGAAAATATTTTACCTACACGTGTTAATACCTTTTCTGTTAACAATAAATATAACATTGCATTACCAGCTACTTAAAATTTCTTCGAGCATATATTCATTATATCGATCATGACTTATCGTAAGCGACATTTTTACCTAAATTGAGCTTTAAACTATAAAGGACTAGGCGCGTAGACATTTCCAGGGAATATAAATTAATATTTAACTTCAAATAATTATATGTTATTTTCCTAGGAAATGTCAACGTACCCCAGTACTTTATAGTTGAAATTATCGTTTGTAATAAAAAACTCAATTTAGGTAATGGCGCTTATGATAAATCGGCGGTCACGGCTCGATATTACGATTATTATTTCTATTCACACAGGGTATTCGATAATATAGGAACGAGAAGTGGCTTTATTGGCTGTATAAGGTATCTGAGGATAATACGCCATCAAGTGACAAAGAAATTGGGTCGTCCGGACTCATTAGTGGTGTCTATAGAGAAGGTTCGAGAGTGTCAATCTAATCCGTGCATGAGTATGCCGTGTAGGAACGGGGCCACGTGTCGGTCGGTGGAGGGATCGGCGACTGAATATACATGTAGCTGCCCTATCGGGTTCCAAGGAGCCAATTGCGACGAGAGATTAGATCCATGCGAATCTAATCCCTGCGGGTATGATGAGGGGCTATTGTGCGATATTGGACCGGATGGCGGATACATTTGCCGTTGTTTGTTCGGTGGGGATATTGATTCCAATGGAAATACCTGCAATAATGGTAACTACTCCTGTTTTATATAGTTTTAATCTTTACTGAGCTCTGAATGTAACTTCTCAAGTTAACGTTAAATGTACTACTACCCGTCCTTGTAAGTTCGTTGTCGACCGTTTCAAAATTGCGTCGCACCAAACCGTTGACAAGAAAATAATAATTGTATTTTTTACAGTAACCACAACTATGGCGGAATTTTCTCTGGCAATGCTTTTCATAGCAATGATATCTTGAAAGTCTAAAGGCGTAATTTTTAATTTCTTATTTTTTTTCGCTTGAGAAAAAGTCATTAATTAAAGTACCTAATCAATAGTCTGCGCTATGCAAAACTTTCCCTTTTTCTCATCGTAGAAGTACACTAATAATAGTAACCGAACAAAAATAAATAACTAATTAATTAAAGTTAATAAAAACATTGAAAATGTAACAATAACAAAACTTTGAAAAAAATTGGTAGTGACAATCGCGAGCGGTACGTTGCTATCTGTACTAAGCGGGTATGATTTGAGGTGTGATGCGGGGAAGCGCGGGGCAAGGTAGCAGCCAACTTGGCATGGACGTGTAGTAAATCTGTAATTACCAGTTGTTATATTTCGGGAGCTCAACATGGTTACCATAATGGAGAAGTCAAAGCATGATGTATTCCCAAAAGTACATTTCCATATTACATGACAGATTTTGCACTGTTAACGATAACTTGAGAAATTACATTCAGCGCTCAGGTAAGACTTTGTTTACGCTAACTTAATTAGTTACACTCAAGTGCCACTATCATGTAACTTGTTGCATCAATATAGACAGTAATTAAAAAAGTTGTTTTTGTTTTCGCTTTTTTTCGTTTGAAGTACCTGTTTATTTTCAGATGTAAATGTGATGCAAGAAAGTTGGTCGCCACAGTTCAATGGGACGAGTTACATAGAATTACAGCCGCTCGAAGGGCTGGGGAAAGCGTTCCGCATCGAAATTTGGTTTTTAACGAACCGTTTTTCCGGAATGCTCCTTTACACCGGCCAGTCTAATAAAGCCAAGGGGGATTTTATAACGATTAACTTAGTTAATGGATACCTCCAGTTTAGATACAATTTGGGGAGCGGAATCGCCAATATCACGTAAGTAAGGCTTACGGGCTGAAGAATTAATTTAACGAATTAAGTGAACTCGGCTAAGCCCCACGGGCAATAATTTATTCTTAATGCAAATAGAATTTCAGCCAGTTTACAGTTCAGGAGTTGGGATGGAAATTAATAGTTTAACAGCATAATGAGTAACTGCCCTAGTAATAATTACACCGTGGGAGCCGTTTGCACGCCTTTGCTAAGTAGACCGAGATAAGAGTATACATTATATGATATAGATATATATAGAGATGCATAAGCTGGTAGTTACATCCTGGTACACAATTCTACTTACAAAGACATACTATGTTCATATTATGCTAATAACTTGACGTATCTGTCCCCGTCGCAAACATAAATAGATACTTTTTTTTCCATAATTTTATTCTGTAGACTGTAGTGCTCCGTAGTAAATCTACTAGGAAGTTATTCATACTAGTTTTACCAAGTCTATTTGACTGTCCATCTATAGTTTTTCAGAGACTAAATTTATTAACTCTAAAAGAATTATTTCTCTTTCAATTTTAATTTCTCTTTCCGGTTTTAAGGTTGATGAAATATTTATAATACTTTTCCATAAAACATAACTTTCGTATCGCGAAGAGTCTGATTTTTCTGAATTGAAATTCTATGTCTATTTTTAATGTGAGGAATTGAGTGTTGTCACTTAAAATTTATAACTCATTCTCAACTTTACAAACATCTCACTCTTTTGTTTTTTATTCAATAAATAATTATATAGGGGCGGCAGCAGGGGTGCAAATTAAAAATGATTTCGGCTAATACTATTTAATTATATCAATCACTTAAAACTACTAGTCTAAACTACGACTTAATTCTATATGTCTTCTCATGCGACGGCGGCCCGCTCGCGGCTCCCACCGCGGCTCACATCGCGGTTTCCTGGAATCGTCCCGTGTCAGCGGAATTATCTTGGAGTTCGCAGGAAACCGCTGTGTTAGCATGGGAACCAGTCTTGCGCAGGCACACTTTTGGCTTTGCCGCGACTATGCCTGCGTAACACCTCCCCCATCAGTTTAGCGCTTATTGAACACTGTTGTTGTGAATTGCGCTGGAAGATCCTCTTCGATGTTACTTAAGGTTTCAGCGGGCTTCCGTTCGCTTCGTATCTTTAATAGCTTTGTACGAGTCATTTTTCGACAGGTTAATATGATACCAAGTCCGCAGACACCAACAGTTAATATAATGTGTGTATAGTTGTATGGTAGATCCCGTAGTCAGGAATTGGAGACGGTATGACACGTGACTGTAAGGACACCTTTGATTTGGCTTCATCTAGATAAATCTTGACTGGTTTTCAAGTTGAACTTCTATTCTGGGCGGCTATAATTTGTTGGATATAATCTTGCTGATTTGAAGTCTGTATCTGAAGGTTTTTCTTTATCTTGGCACATAGATATCCCTTGCTCGTCTTCGGGCATTCTGCCTCTATGTACCTGAATTCGTTCAAGTTAATCGCAAGGAACGGATAGTAAGGGATTAGGATTTCATGGTATTTCATTTCTTACATAATACGAACCTAGTTTTATAACATCGTAATACTCCCTAGTATCTAAAGAAATAATTTTATCAGTCCCGTACAGACTGCTTAACCTACTTACTAAATACTTAATTGACCTTAAACTAATAATTGAATGATGGGCAATCGAAGCCTCAAACTTCAAGAGATTTTATACTCTTGTCATAATGTAAGGCATCAGTATAGTCAAGATTACCGGTAACACTTTTGATAACGGAACCAAGACCATCTATGAGTCCTCTTTTTACTCGATTGATCTCAAAAGTCTGCAACTGTTCAAGCACGGTTAGAAGTTTATTCTTTAAGTAGTTTAAATGATTAATGCTCTGCATAAATGAATGGTAATGGGAAATGATATGGGTTGTTCCTAATTTGAACGGCAATATGCCAGGTTCATCGTTGAGGTTTTCAAGTTGTATCTCCTGCATTAACACCGGTTGCAGAAGTAGATGAATTATTAGGAGTAACCTGTGACAATTGGGCGGTTTTAGGTACTCTTTTTAGTCTCGACTTGGCGATTGGACCTCGTTTTTTTCTGGTGTAAATATGAATTGGGAGATTTGCCATGACTACGTCGTGGGTATACCGGGGAGCTATCTTTTGACGAGAGGCAAGCGGGTTTCTCACAAAAACCTGTTGCCCTGGTGGATGATTACTCTCAGGCTCTCTATTAATATTCCGATTGTTAGTTAAATCTCTGCGTAGACTACTACAGGATTCATGAATTAGATCATAGGCAATCTTCATTTTATTTTTATGATCCTGTATGTACTCTTGCAGAAGATGTGTCGTTAGGTCCATGTCAAGTGGGTCACGGGGGTCAAAATGTCCAGTTATTAGTTCGATTGGTCTACATTTGGTGAAGCTATGTATGCTACTATTATAAGCTAGAAGAGCATAAGGCATCAAATTCAAAACGGATTCATTTTTTTGACTGACTCTAAGGATTCGAATGTGCTCTAAGATTGTTGAATGGAATCTTTCAACAATGCCATTTTCGTTAGGAGTATATGGTGCAACCCTATGATGCTGGATTTTATGTAGTTTGAAGTATTCTGCTATAACTTGATTAGTGAATTCTGGGCCATTATCGGTAACAACAGTTAAAGGATTTCCGTGATGCGTACATAATTTGAGCAAAGCTTGTAGAACACTGACTGCCGTGCTGTCTCCCAAAAAATATGCTAGAGCATATTTGGAGAAAGAGTCGACTATTGTCAGAAATTTAGAGCTTTCGACACTTAGCAAATCTAAATGAACAAGCTCAAAAGGTTTACTGGCTGGTGGAACTACTTGAAATCGCTGTTGAATAGGGTTACGATCATATTTTGCCTGACCACATATTGCGCAAGCGTTAATAAATTTTGAAATATGCTCTCGCATTTTGGGCCAATAAAACTTTCTAGATAATGCAAGAAAGCATTCATTAATGCCACGATGGTTAGTTTTACCATCGTGATACTTGTCTATAATTTGTTGTTGCCTAAAATATTCTTGGACATTTTCTACCTCCGTCTTAGTTAAATTAAGCATCATTGACGAATTATTGAAAGTTCTCTGTATTATAGGGATTATTTTATACATTGCTAATGGAGGATTTATTAATAAACCGGTTTTAACTTTAGGTTGAACATGTTCTTTTATAGCATTCACGACATCTTCTTCTAAATTAGATTCAGATAGTTGGATAGTAGTACGTATGTAATTTTCAAAAGGTTTTGTGACGACTGGCTTGGCTTTAATGTCACCTACTACGTTAAATACGATTTGCCTACTGAATTTATTCAAAGGAAACTCTGAGATTGGCACTTCTAAGATGGGGTTTTCGTCATCAGTATGGACAGTGGCTGTTCTAGAACCATCCTCAGCTTCTGGAGCTGACAGGGTTTCAGAATCGTCTAAAGATGGAACTCCGTTTGTTGGGTTTACGGCGATAGAGCTTAACTCTTCCATATTAATTTCAATACGCGATAGTGCATCCGCGTTAGTATTGCACTTGCCTTGCTTGTACATCACGGTAAAATCGTACTCACTTAATTTTAAACGCCATCTTGTAAGTCTCGAATTAGGTTCTTTAAGATTCATTATCCATTGCAAAGGTTTATGGTCGGTGATAATTTTAAATTTTCGTCCAAAAAGGTATGGCCTGAAATACTTAGTAGCCCACACAATCGCTAAGAGTTCTTTTTCAATTGTACTGTAGTTAATTTCACTAGAATTAAGTGTTCTAGATGCGTACGCAATTGGTTTATCGGAACCTACTGTGCCTTGTGATAAGACGGCACCCAATGCTACATTAGAAGCGTCAGTCGTTAGCAAAAATTCTTTTGTAAAATCTGGATATTGAAGAATCGGATCATTACTAAGCAGTTTCTTACAATGTTCGAAGCATCTTACATAATTATCATCAAGTTTAATTTTAGAATTTTTCTTAAGACATTGAGTAAGGGGTTTTGTAAGACGCGCGAAGTCAGGGATGAATTTCCTATAGTATCCTAGCAATCCGAGAAAACGTTTGATCTGTGTCGTGGTCTTTGGTAATGGATATTTTTTGATTGCTTCAATTTTATTGGGATTTGGTTTTACACCATCCTTACAAATAACATGACCTAAAAACTCAGTTTCCAACTTCAAGAACTCAGATTTATCCATCTGTATCTTGAAATTAGACTCGCGTAATCTTTGAAAAATCTTTTCCAAATTAACAATATGCTCTTGAAGACTAGTACTATAGCATATTATATCATCAAGATATACTAGACAAACTTTATGCTGTAAATCTTTCAAAACATTGTCCATGACCCGCTGAAAAGTTGATGGTGCACTTTTCAAACCCATAGGCATCCTTAAGAACTCATAGTGCCCATTTTCTACATTAAATGCGGTTTTGTGGATATCTGCGGGGTCCATTTCCACCTGGTAAAATCCACTGGCTAAATCTAGGGTAGTGAAATACTGACACTTGCCTAATTTGTCTAGCACATCGGTGATATTGGGAATTGGGTACTTGTCGTCAATCGTTTTCTCGTTTACCTTTCTAAAGTCTACGACAAGACGCCATTTACGACGTCCAGAAGCATCTGCCTTTTTGGGGACCACCCAAATTGGAGAGCTCCAAGCGGAATCAGAAGGTCTTATAATATTTTGTTCGAGCATTTTACTAATCTGGTCTCTGATTTCTTGTCGGTGAACGTACGGGTATCTGTAACTTTTGGTGTGTACAGGAATTTCATCATTTGTCCTAATCTTATGTTTGATCTTATTATTAAAAGTCAGAGGTTCTCCTTCAAGATAAAAAACATCAGAATACTTTGCACACAATGCCTGCAAATTAGCTACTTCTTCTGGATTCAAATGATCAGTGCGAAGGCGAGATAAAACTTCCTTGGCACGTTTCGAAGAATTTTGTGGTTGCTCAAATTCAAAATTATATAGTTCAGATGATATTGGTTGGTCTATTGAAATTTTTATGTCACTTGGAGAATTGTTGGTTATTTCAACGTAGCCTTTTTTATTTTTAACGCGAGTTATACAGTCCGAAATGATACAGTTACATATAGTTTGAAATGGAATGAAGACATCGCCATCTTGTGAGTCTATAGGCAATTCTAATAATTTTGAAGAATGAGCAGGAACAACTTCTTCGAATAATGTAACTTTACTTGGATTGTACATTTTTATTGGAATATTTGCATTGCGAGTTTTTAATATTTTATCTTTGAGGTCGATGGTAGATTTCAATTTTTCAAGTAGATCAAGTCCTAAGAGTCCGTCAAAGTATTCATGGAAATTATATATGTAAAAAGTTATGTTGCCGGTTTCTTTGAATTCCGAGAACCACGGTAAAGTAATAGAATGGTCATTGGTACTCGTTGCGTGCACGTTAGTGACTTGAAACGGTTCATAATTCAAGGGAATATCATTAAAATATCTTTTTACAGCTTGGGGACTAATGAAGGATTTATTCGCACCAGTATCAATGAGAAACTTAAGAGGCGGATCACTAGTCTGTATATAACCGAGTTGCCGCTGGGCATACGAATTTACTTCTACCCTGGTTTTTCGGATAGGTCTACTATCTGAAAATTTTCATTTTGAGAACTAGCTGCTGGAGTTTGTTCAGCTTCTTCTACTATCGGGTGTGTGTCAATGTCTGAGTGGATGGTAGAGTCTTTTTCAAAGTCATTATAGTATTCGTCTGTATATTGGTCGTAATCGTAATAGTCCCAATCATACTCATTAGTAAATTCGTTGAAATTGACGTCACGGGTTTTCATATTATAGTTAGTCGGTGGTAGATTCTTGGGAACAAAGTGGCTCACACCACTCATTGGACGTGGACTATTAAAATTATTAGATGATTGGTGTCTATTTGGTAATTTAAAAACGTTGCTCCTCGGATTATAATTCGGCGGAGGAGCGCGAAACATTAATTGGGTACGACTAGGGCCGCGTGGATACTGAGGGTTAGGTTTCCAATCAGGAAAACTAGGAGGTCTAAAACGCATAGGTTGCTGCCAAGATGCGCCTGGCATTGCAAACCCTTGTGGCCTTGAACCACTTGTATTATTTGGCAAAGAAATTTCATGAGCGTAATTTTTTTTATGAGAAAATGAGCCTTCATTTCGCTGTTGTATGTGTAAAGTGTTAAGCTCCTCTTGCACGAACTCGAGGGCTTGTTGCATTGAACTTGGTCGCATACACCGTATCCTTGAACCTAGCGGGTCTTTTAATCCGCGTAAGTAACACTGTAGGGTTAACTTTTGATAAAGTTGACGCTTGGCCTCTATTGTGGTAGTTACAGATTCATGCAAAGAAACATACGTCATAATCGTGCTGAACAGATTTTGACACTTCTCATAAAATTCTTGCGGGGTGCTAGACCCTTGTGTCTGCAGAGACATATCGTTGTATAAAGCGGTCTCATCACGATGATCAGCGAAGTTGTTAATAAGGGCATTTCGTATGCCATTCCAATTTTCGGGGATTCCGTTCGCATTTATTAATCTAGCCGCGGGGCCAGTAATTTTATTTAAGATTCCACTGATAAGCGCTGAATTTTGTAATTCATGTCCCGGATTAACTTCAAAATGAGCAATAACTAATTGGTCACACACGTTTATAAATCGCGTTAGCACATGTGGATTCCCGTCAAATTCCGGTAAAAATCTTATAGATTTATATATAGTATCAAGGTCAGATGATGCCATTTCGTCTAAATTCCTATACTCGTCTACAACACGTTCCCTACTCGTGGATCCCACCCCGGAACGGTTTGACCTTGGATGAAAAATTTTGACGAAAAGAAATTAAGCTAACACACAAAATTAAAAATTTAAAAATCACACAAAAAATAAAAAAATCAGCAGCACAAAAAAAATTAATACCTATAAAACTTTCAGTTAAATTGTATAAAATATATCTATAAACCTATATTATTCATAGGATTTCACTTTTACTCAATTTAATATTCATCAATTTAATATTCATACTTTATTCGTATTTAAAAAAAAAATCAAAACGCAAAAAAAATATTTTAACACAATACTTATTTTTCTTACAAGTCGGTTAAAGGAATTAATTAGGTAGGAAACTTGACCGATTCAAGTAACTTACTTGATAGTCATTATATGCCGAAATTCTTCTTTGCTGAATCGAAGTTTAGATTATCCTCTGCTGCGGCCGATAGGTAGGTTCTTTTGGATAAGTCCTCCAGGTCACCAGGTACTGCTCGATGTAGCACTTCGGTAGGTTAGGTAGAACAGTTATCCAACCCAGCACTGCGCCAATTATATAGGGGCGGCAGCAGGGGTGCAAATTAAAAATGATTTCGGCTAATACTATTTAATTATATCAATCACTTAAAACTACTAGTCTAAACTACGACTTAATTCTATATGTCTTCTCATGCGACGGCGGCCCGCTCGCGGCTCCCACCGCGGCTCACATCGCGGTTTCCTGGAATCGTCCCGTGTCAGCGGAATTATCTTGGAGTTCGCAGGAAACCGCTGTGTTAGCATGGGAACCAGTCTTGCGCAGGCACACTTTTGGCTTTGCCGCGACTATGCCTGCGTAACAAAATTGTAAACAAATCATCTCTTGTGTAGCAATAAAGAATTTTCTATCCATCTATCTTTTGCTGTTTATTTATTTATTTAATTTAAATTATTCTTGTTACGAATTATATAGGTAAACGTAAGTTTCTCTTAACTTAGGATAGGTTAAGTTAAGAGAAACTTACATATATTTGTTGTGTCTTTATATCCATACATCAGACGACACTAAATAGTCACTTAAATATTAGGACAGCCTTAAAATTAATTTGACTTTTTAGGTCTCCCGTACCAATAACAAAGGGCCGATGGCATAGAGCTCGAGCGACTCGCGTTGGTCGCCATGGCAGTCTTCAGCTCGACCATCATCCAACACAAAGAGGAAATTCTGCACCACCTCTGACACATCTTGAACTAACATTGCCGCTCTTCATCGGGTCCTTACCGTAAGTATCACCATCATCATCCCAACGAACAGATGTTATAGGTTTCTTATGCTGAAATCTATAGACCGCTCTCTCACTCAGCTCAGACTCAAGACAGTTAAAACGAGACAGATTTATGTCAGAGAATATTTTTGTCTCGTTTGAACACCTATCTTGAGGCTGAACTGAGTCAGAACGCGCTCTATAAATCTCAGCATTAGAAAGATTGCCATGATCTTGTGCCGTATGTATCCAGCGACTCTCTTTAGATCATCCGTCCACCCAGAGAAGTGTCTTCCAATCTGTAGGTACATATAATTATGTACCTACAGATTGGAAGTTGGCCATCAATGCTGAAAATATCTTGGTTACTATAGTAAAATCAATGAGGTTTTAGATTAACTTATATCTATTAGTTTTAATTTTATAAATAAATAATTCTACTAATATTGTAATTAATGCAAAAGTTTGGATGGATTGATGGATGTTCGTTACTCAATCACGCAGCAAAGACTTAACCGATCTGGCTGAAATTTGGCACAGAGATAGATTAAAGTCTGGAATAACTTATGGGCTACTTTTTATCACGAAAAAAAAGAGAGTTCCCGCGCGAATTAAAAAACCGTAATCCACGCGAAGATCAACTAGTTATTTTATAATTTTCATAAATGTCCATAGATTGCGAAAGCAACGTGACAACAGATAATCTATGAATAAAACTTGTAGTTTTTATTGTCCGCAAATAAAGCTTGTTTTTTGTTCACTTTATTTGAGAAACATAATAAATACGTATGAAGAACGACACGCCGATATCGCCGTTGGCACCACTCAAGTTCGTTTGCTCCATAGTCAGAAATATTATTAAATTTGTTTCTGGTACCCTCCTCACTCACTGCTTATGCTTCCCGCATCCCTTATATTCGAGGGTGGACCATTAAATAGCTCTACAGAATTATACACGCAATGGTCGTTTTTTCACTGTACGTTCCGGCTCCGGCCCGGCATCGACACCGAGTGTCGGGTTATGTCAGTCAGTGAGCGCATAATTCTATAAAATTAGGTATATGGCACGCTGTCTCACTAGTCCGGCTTGACACCGAAATGTGTGCGCCAGCGCTGGCATGTCGTGGGCAGCAAGTCTCCCACTGGTGTCAGTCCATCGCTATGCATGTATTGTGTCCGCTTGCAAAACTTCCTTATGTACGTACGATTGGCGTAATCAGTGACTCCGCCGCGCACCTCTGTAGCTCTAGCAAACAAGCCGCCGTGTCAGGTCAGAGTGTATCGGTGTCGGTCAAATGAAGAATGTATAAGTGTCGTGTCGTTGAGAACTGTCGGTGTCGGTGTCGGGCCGGAGTCGGACTGTGCAACGAAGAAACGCCCATTGTCGGAACGCCATCAATCTTGTTCAAAATCGAGCGTAAACATTTACATTTCTTGGCGTTAAAGTAAGCAATCTTTTCAGTGCTTACGTCCGTCCCCACAAAATGTCCGGCGTGACCAGCAGTTTTATAGGCGCAGTGCAACAGGTCTTTGTTAATGGGAATCCACTGGCTCTGTACGGTGGAGAGACTGCCAAGTGTTCTGTTGTGGCCGACGAAGATCAACTGCCTTGCGCAACTAGCGGAGTGTCTAGATACACTGGACCGCCTTGTGGTGATGGTAAGTGCATGTAATGTATTTCAGTGGTGACAGTTATATCACTTACACTGCAAATCAGCCTTGCACTAGGTTACAGAATAACAGACTTTGTACTACATTCTTATCTGTGAATTAGAAGAAAATCTAGATTTTTAGTAGGTACTAGCTAGTAAGGTATTCTTACTCAGAAATGGTAAGAAAAAAAAGCCTCAACACCCTAACACTTAAAGGTGCGAACTGAAAACTTTTAGATAAACGGTTAAGTACCCATCCATTGCACTATTGTCGTACCCACTTCTAGTACAATTGAAATTTGGCACAGAGGTAGATTACTATCTGGAATAACAAATAGGTTACATTTTACCCCGGAAAATAAAAGAGTTCCCGCGCGAATTGAAAAACTTAAATATATAGATAGACTAGCGGTTGACTGCATCTCACCTGATGGGAAGTGAAGGTGCAGCCTAAGATGAAGAATTCTGCCAATCTGAACTTGGTCAGCGTGGTGGACTATTGCCCAAACCCTCCTCATGCGAGAGGAAACCTGTGTCTAGTAGTGTTTTGATGGTTTAAATGAATGAATTAAATAAATATAGTTCTTCCAATTCACGACGGTGCGTGGCTCATGGTTGTATGTGTGTCGTATATATATAAGTGTGAGCGAGAGATTGCTCGCACCTGACCGCTTTTACCTTGGCTCCTGACAGGCATGCACACTTACGAAATGTGCTTGTACATGAACATGACGTAACCACAAGTAAAGCGTAGGTAGTCATGAGAATTGCAAGAACTATAACTACGAGTATGCTACAATTCAATATGATGGCTATTCTAATGACATGTGTGTTAATGAGGCACTTTATTAAGCAAATTGATGCATTCAAAGCTATTACTTTGTTAGGTCTCACCCCTTGCAAAAATAATGGCTCGTGTATACCGCTGCTGAACGAATACAAATGTATATGCCCGGACGGTTACCAAGGAAGGAACTGCGAGGTGCAATTAAAAGTAGAGATGTTAAACGACGGCGCACCCATTAAGTTCGACGGAAATAATTACTTCTCGTACCGAAGCCGGGGAGGCCGTAGGTAAGTGGAAATGAATTAAGTTATATTATTATAGGACGTTTTAACAAAAAAATCATTTATCTAACTCTGCGAGGAATTTAATAATGAACCTACAACATGTGATGTAGTAGATTATCTAATAAATCATATTATAGAATATTTTGTGGAATGGAATAGTGCAAAAAAGTCCGCGTCTACGTCAAATGAGCGAAAATATCTTTCTTTTGTTTGAAACCATATAGTTCGTTTCGCAGTAGTGACAGACGATAATACTTATAATTTATAGTAAATTCTTGATCAAAGATTGAACTGTTATAAACTTAATAATACCTTTAAAAAAATTCAGGATTCTTATTTTAATTATTACTAAAACATCAACTTTTTATAATAATTATGGTAATGTAAAGACGGCTACTGCTTTAAGTAATTATTCCTTTTTATTAACAAAATTGCTATTCTTTGACATCTTACAAAAATTGTACATTTTTAATGAATTCCATTAACTAATTTTATATTTTTCTAGCTTACAAACTAACACAGAGGTCGGTGAAGGACATTATGATGTAAGATAGCATTTGAACGCCCTCAGTAATGACCTTAGATATAAGTTTTAATGAAACTACCTTCATTTTAACATAGATTAGGTAAACATAATATTATTTTTAATTATTCTTTGCATGTTCATTTTACTTGTATATGTTATGTGTATACTAGCTGAATGAGTAAAATATATATTGACTTTATACGTCACATTTAGATCTATTTTGAACTGTCTGGGTAAAGTTAAGAGAACAGATTCTTAACTGGAATAAATCATCGTCACAGTTTAGGTAGGTATAAATTATGCATTTGATCTGATTTGATAATATTAAATGTTACCCTGAACGAATTTGATAAATAAAATAATTAAAAAAGTGGAACAAAAGGGGAATTCGCGAAAAAGCTCCTAATTACAATAGCACTAAATGAAGGGATGATGAAGAGAGTCTTCTGGCGTAGCCGATATAGAGTTTACCCAGACCTAGCTCCGAGTAGACCTAGGTGTAGTTATATAATAGCTGTTTCGAGGGTTGAAAAACAAGTGAAAAACATAACACAATTATTTTAGGTTTGAATTATTTTGACAAAAATGTCCTCATAGAGTCGTCATCTCTATTAAAAAGAAAATGTTGTATAAACACTTTAGAAAAATACGTGGATATCGCATCTTAGTCCGATTTGTGTAACCACTAAATATGTAAGTGCAGATCATTTCGCTAGCTAGTCTGTCATCGAACATAGACGTGAAACAGTTATTTCAGTGTCAAGGAACAATGATGCATTTGAATAATAGTTGAAGTATGAAGTGCTGAATCCCCTTATTTTTCTGTGATCAAAGCTTTAGACCTACTCACCTTAATCGAAGTGAAACAGTAATAATCGAAACATTAAGAATTTCAAAATCCAACAGAATAAGTCAAGGTAATTTTAGAAATACCACAACATTTTCACATGTCTACAGTTTCGAAGTTTCTTTATTCATAATATATTAGTGTGAAGTTAGCGTATAACAATTTGACACTCCGTGAAGTCATTCGTAGGTCCGCATAAGCCAGCGTCTCAAACAAGTCACGTACGAACACTTCGGCGTGATCTGATAAATTCAACTCAATTTACAAAAGCTAATGAAGTTCGAATACTTGGAATATGCTTCGGATGTATAGTTTAGTGGGGGAGGACGAACTTTGAACCTAAGTAACATCAATATTATAATTGTTACCTCACTCCCACTAACGCGGTTGACGTCTTTGTACCCAACGTAATGCAAATTCACTGAGATTGACCTTCTACGACTCTAGACAAGCTTTGCTATGCCACTGAGGCATCATCAGTTAATAGAATCTACAAGGGTTAGGTAGCAAACCACCTACGTAATTTTGTAAAGTCACTTACATAAAATATGTTGACTTCTTCTTCAATATCAGTTATTTATGATATATGGGTGGAAAGTTGATCTTATATAGTCGAGGCAGTAATTTTCATAAATAGCTTTGAGCGTTTATTTTTCAATGTGTACATCATGTGTGTAAAAATCATAAAAATAAATAATATTGTAATCATCTTAACATAGTTGTCAGCTTAGTATTACCTTGTGTCTTTTATGGCACCATAAGTCAAAGATTTAAGTGGAAGTGTTGGTTTGATTCGTGCGACTGTACAATCTATATTTCCCTAGGTGTCTTAAACGGTAAACAAGTGTTAGTTCGCAGAAATCCGTAAATGAATCGAGAAGCACAGTGCATAGGACGTTCTTACCGCTCACTGACAATGAAACCGGCTATAAGTGAAATGAAAGGTTGTCGATTACGCGTTTCGACGTTTTCTGTGATTTACTTACCTTTTAAGACAGTTAATGAAAAATAGACTATAGTATGAAGACAGCGATGTAGTTAGGTCTATATAAGGCGCAAATGTATTGAAAACTTTCTTAAAAATAACGGGCTACCTCAAACTAAAAGTAGGGTAGGCTTGCTATGCGTTGCTTGCTTTTCCTTTTTGGTTACTTGTGCAATGGTTTGATGTAGAGCTATAGCTATTTGGCGTGGCATTGTTTCACTATGCTTGACAGTAAACGATACTCCAACGTACTTCTAAACTACTAACACTACATCGACTACAATAATCTTTCACGTTCTTTCTGAATCATATACTGAACTTTTAAATAGCATCATAATAATTTGTATCATAAAAATATGTTGTATGTAGTTGGGAAACATTCGTTTGCCTTTAGTTAAGCGGTGCATATATTATTAACGAAGCGGCAGAAATGTGACGCACTGCCAAATCCATTCGGATTGCATGCATTTTATATGACGCGGTTTGTTGCTCCATGCAGTAGTTTTATAATCGGCATTTTCCACGAACGGGATGCGAAAAACTCATTGCAATCTGGGACTCTAAAAGTTCCATAGCACTGCAACATGAGAATCTATAAAAGTTTCATATATAACGTTGGAATTGTTGCTTTGTACAATTCTGTCTCCTATTAAGCTTCGTACCCATTTGAGCAGCCTCAATCTGAGGACGCTCAAATAGATTAAAATTACTCTATGAACACACGGGTAGACGAAAGCTTTATGGCACGTGTAACTGAACTAAATACCCTACGATCTAAATCTCTACCCTATAATTCCTATTGATCCTTCTATTTATAAATTATTTGTTTATTGATGAATCGCTAGTGGTAAGACCCTTTATAATGTTGTGACCGTTAAACCAAGAACTTTTAGAGCATCAGAAGTAATGAGTTCATAAGGCCTAGACCTCGCTAGAGTTCGTGTATTAGGTTTTAGTCGGTTCCCGTATAGCTTCATAATAAAAAATGGTTAAAATCCAGTATGAATGATACCGGTTTGCTATATTATCACGAGACCCAACACTGATGTCGTGAGACACAAGATTTTCTATGGGTAAACATCAAAAAATTTTATGTATAATTTTCATGAATAATTCTTTAGTATCAAGTACTAGGGTCTTTATACAAGGTGTGCCTCAGGCTGAGGCAAACTCTAGTGAATAGGATTGTCTTTTATTTCCTCGTCCATTTTTTAAATTGCATCCATTTCATTTTTCCAGTTTGATATTCTTACCTACGCTACCGTGTGGAATCGCAGCGGGTGCCATAATATTAAAGTTGTACCGATGTTATCCATTTACATAATAGCATAAATACAAAACGGTGCTGCGGGTAGACGTACTTGTATTGCATGCCATTATATATGTACATAAAGCTAATTATTTGCATACAGATGTTTTCGTTTTGTTTCCGTAGAATAGATGTCAGTAATAAAAACACAATAGATTTTTTTATTGCGGCGTAAAAAAACTATAAATTGCGTGTTTGGTTTTTGATTTCAATAATATACTATATTATGACTATAGAAACAATTTTGGAACGAAGTTCCTTATCGCGCGTTGTGAAAGGGGGCTAGACGGAAAAAATTCTTACGAAAAGTTGTCACGACACTTTTTGCTATAGGCGTCGCATGTTTCTCTGTCTGTCTCTCTCTCTCTTATAGAAAGCAAGCCAGATATTTTCATTTCTATTTCGCATTGAACTTCGTTCCATCCGGGTGTCCCTTGACACCTCTCAAGTTTTTTTTTTACTCCTACGCTAGCCTTAGAGGTTCAAGTAAACCTTTACAGTTTTTTAATTGGTAGTATGATATTTTAGTTGTATTATTTGTATCATATAATTGCACCTATAACGTTCAAATTCACACCATTAAAATCTATTGAGGCTATTTTTTTTTGTAATATGAACTTTATGGTGGCAACTTTAAGCTACAAAATAAGTTAAGTTCTATTGATCTGTTATCGCACTATGCTACAATGAAAAACTGTAGTTGATGGAAACGTTTCAAACCAAAAAATTGCGACTCACTTTAAAATCATAACACATTTTAGGAATCGAGGCCCTCGTGGTATTAGATACGAAATTAAGTTCCGGACTCATAACGATTCAGGCCTGTTGATGTGGAGACGGAAAATCGGTGTACGGCCCAAAGACTTTATCGGACTTGGACTCAGTGGTGGGAAACTGCAGCTAATTTACACTGATACGGATGCAAAGGATGCGAACTTGGCTGCTAATGATGACTGGTTCCAATGCATCGAGTCGAAGGAGAGAGTGGACGATGGACTTTGGCATACGGCGACTGTCAGGAGACGCAAGCGGCTTGCGATGCTGCAAGTCGACGATCTGCCGCCGGTAAGAGGTTACTCGCAATCGCTGCTTGTACCCTCGAAAGCAAATCCCAAATTATGGATTGGTAAGTTGAACTTAAATATGTTTGTCTCCCATCTCCGCTTTTTATCGTTTTCTTGTCATATATCGTTGTTGAAAATTTAATATCTCCTATGTGATAAAAGAATCTATCATTATCATAGAAAAACAAATTTCTGAAAAAATATGTACTTATATTTAAAAAAAAATTAATAATCACGTACAAATCATTGAAAAGTAAAGATATTAATGTATGAGAGTTTTTCAGTCAATAAATCTTTGAAAATGCTTTTCGTCTATTTACAAAACATCTTTTGACCAAAAGACACTTAGGAGGTTTTAAATTTGCAACGACGATAATATAATCTATTTTTTTAATTAAATTATAAGTCCTAAGACAAAGTAAAACATCAAGCATAATCTAAAAATGTTCCTTAAGTAAATTTTTAATAAAAAGCGAAATCCTTACAAAGGGAAATATCACTTGTTTATGCACAACTTTAGTGAGCGCCTAAAATATTATACCTACCTATTTCATTTATAACAAAGCAACAAAGGAACAAGTACTCGTAGATACAAAATATTCCTATCGTAGTCTCCTTAAGCTGGCGCAAAAATCCCATTTCGGGTGGAATTTTTCTGCTCTACCCCTCTATTCTGTTTTATGAAGTGAATTAATTTGACGTTCCAACGATAGGCGGATCACCGTCGCTGCCGTTGGGATTACCAGCGGCCCTTTACACGGGGCTTCGGGGCTGTATAGCGAGCGTCAAATCAAGTGGCAGGCACATCGACGTCACTGCACCGATACGACCGATGACTACAATACGATACTGCGAATAAATCCATCACGGAGTTTAAGTCGTAGGACGTTGTAGTTTTCTCGTAGCATACGTTGCGAAATTTTCTTGCTTATCTCAAATGGATGCGTAAATTGTGGCTACGAAACATAAAGGAGTAGAGTGGCATCAAGATAATCGTAGAACTATTCCGACTCGCCATAAACAAGGTTTAAAAAACTGACCACTGACTTTCAGTAATGGCAAGGCACAAGAAGAAGATATTGTGAAAATATATAAAACTAAAAACGTACCAGTACTAACGTGATAGGCTCGATGAAAATTGCTCTACGCAAGTAAGATGTGTTAGTTGCTATCGGATAAGGCCGGTTTTGTATTACGCCCTACATGCGCTGGGCAATGTACGACGTAAAATAAATAATATCGGGGAATATAGGGTCTTTTCAGATGGACCACACCACAACGGGAAAAATATCGTATGGTAATGGGATCCCAAATAAAATTTCGCGGTAGCTGGCCGAAGTTGGGTTGTTGTAGTTGAAAATTAAAGGCTACGATGGTTACGAGTTGTTGGCCACTTGGATACGAGTGCCACGGGTGGTTGCGTTTGTGGTCGCGATGTCGTCGGTGAATACCGCATGTTGCCGCCAGTCTTTGTATGAAGCTGCAAAATGTAGTACATATAATATGAATAGAAGTCAACGTATCTAGGGACATAGATGTCTATGTAGACATCTATGTTCCGAGGACTTTCGCGTCACAATTTTACTTTAAACACGCTGTAAAATGTCACTCAACAAATAAGATATACCTACCTTATTATTATACGTGACAAATCAATTTTATATTATTTTCCCTTTTATACGCGCAGTACCATGTTATAAACCCTATCCACTCGTATATATTTTCATTTTTGCGAAAAAATTATCGTATTAAAAATATCGTAGAATGGAGTTCTGGTATATTTGTGGTTGTGGCATATTTGAATAGACTTTTACGAAACGCATTTAATTCACGTCCCAGTACGTTTTTTTTTCCACTGCGTATGCTACGAACTTAAACTATTTGTTTCGTCTATGGTAACGGAAATCGAATATTATCTCATATCATCCGAAGATTAGCTGAGGTCTATAGAGCGTGCTCTGACTCAGCTCAGACTCAAGACAGAGTTAAAACGAGATACTCAAGACAGAGTTAAAACGAGAGACTCAAAGCATATTTGTGTCTCGTTTTAAACTCTATCTTGATTCTGAGCTGAGTGAGAGTGCAGACTATAGATTTGAACCTTAGTGTCTTCTTACGTGTAAACTTCAGAAAAGTGAAATGTAAAAGTATTATTTTTGTGTATAAATAGTATTAGAGTACCTGTTAGGCGTTATTTTCCTGCATCTGTATTGCAGCGAGAGATGCTGTAAATCGTCATCGTTATTAATAGTCGGCATTGACGCTAATTCTGTTGTACACAAACTCTAAACTTAACTTAGGTCTAAATCTAGTTTTCTCCTTTTTCGCTGGGAGCATGACCGATACACTTTTTTTTGCAAAAGAACCCAAGTAATAGAAGCACCGGGTTACCAAATTTTGTACTGTCAATTTAAGTAGTTTAGAGAGACCCACAAAGAGCAATTAAAATGTACTTAAGGCAATATTTAAATAATAATTTCAGTAGGTCAGTAGGTAAATCAGATTTAAATGGTATATTGAAAAAAGCTCTGACCGGTTCATATACTGTTAAGATCCTTTTCACTTCTGTTTTCTTGTAAAGTTGGAAATTATATTTAATATCGACATAAAACGAACCCAAATAAACGAGAATTTTGTGAGTAACTTTCCTCAAACCAATTCGTAACTTACTTTCATTAAAGAATTAATAAAGAGAAAATGTGATACTTTTTTTAAAATTGTAAGCTTGAAGAATTAAGGCTCGGGGCGGGGCACACCGGGAAATGATCGAAGCCAAGTAACACGCGTTTTCTAACTTTTTCCAAAAAACTTGAATTAAAAATTAAACTGTATTTATTACGACCCAAAATTTGTATGAAGCTAATTAAACCGTCTCATCTATTTCATTTTGCTGCACAGAGATCTAAGATCCATGCATTTTTTTATATAACTTAGTGGAATCAAAGCACAGTTTAATAAGACAATTTTAGAAAATACACGTTACTGCACTTTCTGTCTCCGCCAATAAGTCAAGACCCTAAAATAATTGCTCCTCTTAAAGCCTTACTAATAAGTTGGATATGGAAAATAAAGGGATGAGATGTTGATTTATAACGTCTTTATACGTAAAAATCTCTCGCCGCAACACAGATTCAGTTGCCATATAGTACATACCTACCGATACATATCCTGCTCATACTCGTTTTTTTATTTTTTTCGGATAGTTCTTGCAATTCACGAAAGCGCGTGAGCTTTACTTGTGGTTACGTCGTGTACATGCACATTGCGTAAGCTCTCCCTCACACTTATACAGATACGATACACACACAACCATGAGCCACGTGCCCTCGTGAACTGCAAGAACGACATCGACATAACAATATGTCGATGAAGAACTATAGTAAATTAATCAATTCTGCCATTAAACTGTGCGATTAAAGCGGTAGAAAAAAAGAGTAAAAAAAATAGAAAGCGATACAGGATTGCATAGTGATGATAGTATTTTTCTTTATTTTCACAGTTTAGTTCATCTTAAAAAAAGCTATCTGTTGAAATAAAGTGACGATGGTTTTCATTGATATGACACATCTTCACACAAACTCGAGGAAAAGTCATTTAAGTCCAAGTGTCTTCGACTTTAGTACCAATTTTAACAAGCTGAGTGCCGTTTAACCGTGGAATAAACTTGACGTTTTGGCAAATTTTCCGTACAAAAACCGTCAGAACATCAAATTTACTTATACGGCTATAGTTAAATAGGCATTTAGTATCATAACAATTTATAGTCATTGACATAATAATACTGGACTTCGAGTAAGCGCTAAAAATTGTCCGAACCGAAAGAAATCCAAAACGCGGAAAAGGTTTCCAATCGACCGTCAGTTGAAGCTTTATTGCAAGCAAAATTAGGCTGTATAATAATGGTCTAAGACATAAATTACAATGTATTAGTTTCTTGGGATATATAGGTTTTCTCGGGACACTTTTTTCGTGAATTTTGCATTACACCCAAGGTCCAAGTATTATTATGTCAATGTTTATAGTAATAATAAATAACAAATGATAGAATAGTTTGACAAGTTTAGCTTTTCACGATGCAGTTCAGTCTCCTCTTAACCGCACAGTTTGGGCTATCTATATACTCGATTATTTTGTAGTTAATCATGTATTCATATCTATAACCAAAAGATAATGTTGCCATAATAATTTATGTTTATAGTTTAAGAATTTAAAATATCGTAGGGTATATAAAAATAAACTTACATCGGTGCTCGGTTTACACATCAGACGTATATTAAAATGAATAAAATTGAGTGAACGCAAAGACTAGAAGATTATTATTATTATGTTGTTATGGAAAAGATTGTATGGATATTATAATATTGGATGTTTTAATGAAAACGGTCTCTTCATCAACCAGGGACGTCTGGAAATTCTAGATAAAAATTAATATTGAATGTTAGAAAGGGTATTGAAAAAAATATTATAATGTTGAAAGGGCTTTAATATTAACATTCCGTATTATAAATGTAATGCTTTTAATATAATTAATATGAGTAAAGCCGATATAAAATATAGGCAGAGTAACTTAACTAATTATATACGCCAGGACAGTCACCAGAAATTAAGATTTTTTAAAATATTCAACCTACCTATCCTCAAGTTTATGATTTAGCGATTCCATTGTTATCATTCCATGTCGAATAAGATACATAATAATATAGTTATAAAAATAATACCTATACTTTAAACAGTGCCATAGTTGTACAGTAGGTGATTTTACTAGATAATAGGTATAGAATAAAAAAGCTAAGTAAGTTTATTTAGAAAAATATTTCAATGTTTCTTTTATAAAACTTACGGCATTATACCATCCGGTATTTGATAAAATGAATTTGAATTGACGCAACTTATTAACTCACGAAAAAAAAGAAGAGGTTCTCAATTCGTCGCGTATATATTTTTTATTTAGTCAATAATTTATTCTTACCGAAGTGTTATTAAGCATTAACTTATTTACTGACATTTAATTTGTGTACCTAACCATTTAATTTATGATATTTGAAATCTTGAACAGAAAGTTCTTAACTATAATTATTATTCAAAACATAAATACTAGACTACAACTTCATTGAAATAAAATTTTACTAATTATATATATTTTTAAAATTATTTCAATGATGTTAGACGTTGTAGTAAAAAATATTATATTCAAACTGACATAAAAAAACTGAGAGAAGATTATACTAATAAAATATTCATTGTTATTTGTGTTACAAACTCGTTAAATATTCACAAGTTCTTGCCAAGCTTTTTTTGATAAAGAGATTTACAAACTATAACATAACATTATTGTGTTCGTGAATCAAAACATTTTCAATCTAACTTCATAAATGGAAATACATTTTGCTTGCTGCGTTATTTGTGTTTTTTTTTTAAATAATTTGACAGAATACGCTTTATTTGGTCTGAATCTATTTTGTAATATAATGTATATAGGCTGTAGATTAGAATCTTTTCAAGGATTGCTGCTTATTGTTTACTTACTGTCCACGAATAACAAAAACTTATGATTTTAACTGCTTTATCAATAATAATAATTACTTACCTGTTATGAAAAAAAGGGTAATTTGGAGTCTGAAACTAAATTATTTGAAATGAAATTAGCCAACACGAATTTATATTGGACATCATGTATTTGTTAAATTTTTGAATTCAATTAATTTATTTTCTACAGCATTTACTACTTAAATAATAGAAAAATAGTAAAGAAGTTTTTGTACTCTTATTGTTGACAATTGCTTTTGTAATGTAATAATACGTCTTTTCTACTCTAGCGATGTACATGTAAAATATTATACGTAAATGCTAATTTAAATAAACTATGACAATATTAAAATATCTACACGGCGTCTAGAATTACTTTTATAATATGTTAGCGTTTTCCGGCCAAGGCCGTAGTCAGAAATGTGGGAATAACAATATGATTGAATTTTGTAAACTTTTTATGATGGTTTTATAATCACGATTAATTGTCACGTTATGAAATAGTTGTATTAATCTGAATATTTAAGTAGGGGGGTTAAATTCTCCCATCAACCCTCCTGACTACGACCCTGGCTCCTCGTGGTGTAACGGTAATCGTTTCAATCCGAGATTTAGGTTAGACATCCTGCCGTTGATTCGGAAAACATTTCGGTCGATGGAAAATCAATTTGTAGATATTTGCTTACTCTGTATGCAGGGGGTGTGAGCAGCGGTGGAGATTTTCGTCCGTGGGTGGTTTGTGGGGTGCAACAATAAATAAACTGTTGTAGTACTTTGTATCACTGGTTCTTAACATATCTTCCGATCTAATTTGTTACGCATGTGTGTTTTGATGTACCTATATTAGTTTAAAATACAGATGATAAATTAAATGAGACTGCATAATATATTATGTGTTTTATTTTCTAATATGTGCTGAAGTGTCTACCTGCTTTTTATTCAAATCAACAGTAACAAACACGTCTTCAAAGAGTGGTCTTTAGCCGTCAAATGTATGGATGCGAGAGAAATATTTTCTGCCAAATTATCGCCACCCGTATACGAGCCGAGAGTTAATTTGGGAGGAACAATAAAATATATAGCAAAATTTTTCTTATCCTTATTATTAAGGGACTACTCGCAGTCGCGATTGAAGGGAGTACATCTACTGCATAATAATCTCAATTAGACGCTTTACGGTCTTCTCGCAACCGCGATTGAAGCGATGCTTTGATGCGATCCCACCAACGTATCAAATGCCGCGTCGGCGAATATTGTGGGAGTCACTATCTTTCACTAGGGCTTCAGTAGGATGTTGGTAGGGCATGTGTGGTATGCATATCAGGATAAAGAATTATAATTCGCAAACTATAATTATATCGAAAATATATATCGAATATTTATTAATCGAATATTAATAATCGAATTATTCGTGTGTAGTCTATCGATCGATGTTTGCATTCTTTTTCGCTGCTGTCTTGTGAATCCCGTAGCACAGAATGCCAATTTCAATTTTTACCTTTTTTCTTCTTTCTGTATGTAATTATTTAAGAACGTGTTATATATGTACTTTATTTAATCTTAAATCATATCCTATTATTATTATTATTTTTATTTTTATAATATTATAAATGCGAAAGTTTGTATGTTTGTTACTCAATCACGTCGCAACGACTGAACCGATTTGGCTGAGATTTGGCACAGAGATAGTTTATAGTCTGGAATAGGATATAAGCTACTTTGTATCCTGGGAAATAAGAGAGTTCCCGCGGGAATAAATGCAGTCGCGCTATCATCTATCATCTAGTATTATAAATGCGAAAGGTTGTATGTTTGTTACTCAATTACATCGCAACGACTGAACCGATTTGTTTGAAAAGCACAGAGATACATTATAGTCTGGAATAGGAAATAGGCTACTTTTTATCCCGGGAAATAAGAGAGTTCCCGCGGGAATAAAAAACCTTAATCCACGCGAATGGAGTCGCGGGTATCAGCTAGTTTAATACTAAATTCTTCATCTATTTCATCAGTTACAGTAGGTACCCTTGAATCGACAAGGCTAAGCCACGGGAGGTGGGTGGGGTACAAATTATACCTTCAGCTTACAACCTTCAATCACGAAAGCTTTAATTGATAACTACAGAAAATGAAAGTCAATTCAATGTTCAAACTACTGCTACTAATGAATCGAAAGGAATAAATATTGGCTTAACAGTTTCGTGTTCGCTATCGAAAAACAGCGTGTTTCCCCGTTATTCGTTTAGTAAACCTGGTTTTGAATTTAGGTAAAGTCACGCAGGTCATTACGATAGGTATTATGAGACAAGCAGATGAATCGTTTGCTGGGAAATTATAGACACGAGTACCTGAATACTACAATAATTAATATTATTAAGATGCTTACTTGCTTTTACTCGCAAATTCATTGGCGTGAAGTTACGATTAGTTTTTTTTAATGAACCCCGTTTTTCCGGGATTAAAAGTGTCACTGTGTCACGCTCCAGATCCTCAACTATTTTCTTCTTCTTTATCAACCGTTAGACGTCCAATGTTGAACAAAGGTCCCTTGTATGGACTTCCACGGGTCTCGGTCTTGCGTCTTCTGCATATCTGCAACTCGTTTGATATCGTCGATCCACCTATTAGGGGGGTTTGCCAGTACTGCGCTCCCCGGTCACAAACTATATTCATGCGAAATATCACGTCGGTTCGTTGCTCCTTGCTCGTTGCTCCGTTGCTGTTTGATTTCTTGAAGAACAAATACACTGTTGCATTCATTAAAGGTTGGATCATTTACCATTTCCAACGCATGGTTTACAGTCGTCAATTTCCATACTACATAATTCCATTAGTTTTTTATTTTACATACGATTAGGTATTTCCAAGCGTTTTGCATTTAAATTATACTTGTAGTTCTTAAAATGTTGTTGTGTTGGTGATGGGTGTTCTTCCATACAACTTCAGATATAAGCCATAAAGAGACGTAACATGCATGTACTTTGATAAGAAAATGAAAAGCATTAACGTGAAAGATAAAGAATATCTACAGTCTTCGGTTAACTCATAAATCACGGTAAACCGGAATCCCTTGCGGCGTTATGTAGGGTGGAAAATAAGTAATAGATATCTTGTAAACAAAATGCTTGCGAAAGCAATTTGTTCTTCATTCACAAATTACCTAACTCAAGATGTCGATAAAGAAGCACCAGATTTTTTAGAATATATAACAATAGGTAATATTAGGTATAACTTACCACTTTCATATACTTTTTAAATTTTTTATTAATGATTGGTTATTGAGGTTTTGTTCTTTAGATTTTATTAACCCCCAAAAATTTCAGAGATTTTTAAGTATTAATTTATTTTTGCGGAGTAATAAAAGTGATTATTATTATTTATACTTTGACATCGCATCTCGATATTCACAAAAATCCTCACGGATTGGATAGGTTATATCTCACATATCCCTACTAATATTATAAGTGCGTGAGTGAGTTTATTTATCCTTCAATCGCGCAGCAACATAGCAATACCGATGAAGAACAGCACAATTTTGTGACAAGGCTACTTTTTATCCCGAAAAGGTACGCGCGGCTTTTTAAAAATCTAACTCACGCGAACGGCATTGCAGGCAAAACCTAGTTATAGAATATTATCACACAAAATTATTATAATATAATGTCATTTTAGCTTGATTTTATAATGTCATTTTAGCTTGATTTATCTGTATGACAAAGATTTAATATTATTACTACATACTAGTTGATGCCCGCAACTTCGTTCACGTGGATTGAGTTTTTCAATTTTAGCGGGAGCTCTCTTATTTTCCGGGATAAAAAGTAGCCTATAAGTTATTCCGGACTCTGTTCCTTTCAGCCAATTGCGGCGTGATTGAGTAACAAACATCCATCCATACATCCAAACTATCGCATTTATCATATTAATAGGGTAATCATGTACAATTCTGCGAATGCAGCCATCCTCGTAAGCCATAGCCCGTGTAGACTAAGTAACATTGAAAAAATAAGCTGCGCTATTTTCTTTCTATTTGGAAATACAATGTGTTTATAAATTGACTTCTTATGAGGCAATTCTGCGAATCATCTGTGTGATCCGGATCATACAGGATCTCCGGTTCCCAGAAACCATAAAGAAGTTAGGTATTATTATATTATACAAGGATCAAAGGCTTTTTTTATTCAAGGCAACAATTTTTGCGCAACAATTTATTATTACGTACATTTTGACAACTTTTAGTAGGTACAAGATTTGAATTTACCTATTTAATATCTATTCTATATTTAAATTCTTATTAGAAGTAAACATAATACATTTTTAGCCATAATAAGAGTGAGAATTTTATTATAATAACTAGCTGATACCCGCGACTTCGTCCGCGTGGATTAAGGTTTTTTATTCCCGCCGGAACACTCTTATTTCCCGGGATAAAAAGTATATCCTATTCCAGACCATGATCTATCTCTGTGCCAAATTTCAGCCAAATCGGTTCAGTCGTTGCGACGTGACTGAGTAACACATGTAACGACTTCGTCTGCGTGGATTTAATTTTTAAAATCCCGCAGGAACTCTTTGTTTTTCCAGGACACAAACATTTTTAAATTAAAAATATTAGTAAGGATTAGTTAGGATAAGGAAGTAAAGATTCCTCATTAGTTCCTCTCAACCAATCGCAGGCCCATTACTATTTCTCTCGATGAGAACAGACAGAACAGATTGGCAGACTTCACACACCATATATATATATTTTTTTAATAAAGAATAATTAGCCAAGCTGAACTTGACTTATATTTTCCTTTCCCCTCCGAATAAGTGAAAAGCTTGTGCTAGGAGTGGGTACGACAATAGGGCCACGGGTGGGGCTCGAACCTGCCACTACAATAGCAACATAAAACCGACATTTTCGCGAGCGAAGCGAGCGCGTAATTTTTTATGATTGCATTACAGCACTTAGTTGTCCATTCTTGACACCTACAATAGCAACGTAAAACCGACATTTTCGCGAGCGAAGCGAGCGCGTAATTTTTTACGATTGCATTACGGCACTTAGTTGTCCATTCTTGACACCTACAATGGCAACGTAAAAGCGACAGTTTCGCGAGCGAAGCGAGCGCGAAATTTTTTATGATTGCATTACGGCACTTAGTGGTCCATTCTTGACACCTACAATAGCAACGTAAAACCAACATTTTCGCGAGCGAAGCGAGCGCGAAATTTTTTATGATTGCATTACAGCACTTAGTTGTCCATTCTTGACACCTACAATAGCAACGTAAAGCCGACATTTTCGCGAGCGAAGCGAGCGCGAAATTTTTTATGATTGCATTACGGTACTTAGTTGTCCATTCTTGACACCTACAATAGCAACGTAAAAGCGACAGTTTCGCGAGCGAAGCGAGCGCGAAATTTTTTATGATTGCATTACGGCACTTAGTTGTCCATTCTTGACACCTACAATAGCAACGTAAAGCCGACATTTTCGCGAGCGAAGCGAGCGCGAAATTTTTTATGATTGCATTACGGTACTTAGTTGTCCATTCTTGACACCTACAATAGCAACGTAAAAGCGACAGTTTCGCGAGCGAAGCGAGCGCGAAATATTTTATGATTGCATTACGGTACTTAGTTGTCCATTCTTGACACCTACAATAGCAACATAAAACCGACATTTTCGCGAGCGAAGCGAGCGCGAAATTTTTTATGATTGCATTACGGCACTTAGTTGTCCATTCTTGACACCTACAATAGCAACGTAAAAGCGACAGTTTCGCGAGCGAAGCGAGTGCGAAATTTTTTATGATTACATTACGGCACTTAGTTGTCCATTCTTGACACCTAAAAAAGCAACGTAGAACCGACATTTTTGCGAGCGAAGCGAGCGCAAAATTTTTAATAATTGCATTATGGCACTTAGTAGTCCATTCTTGGCACCTACAATAGCAACGTAAAAGCGATATTTTCGCGAGCGTAGCGAGCGCGAAATTTTTTATGACCGCATTACGGCACTTAGTAGTTTATACTTGGCACCTACAATAGCAACGGAAAAGCGACATTTTCGCGAGCGAAGCGAGCGCGAAATTTTTTATGATTGCATTACGGCACTTAGTAATCCATACTTGACACCTACAATAAAAGCGTAAAAGTGACATTTTCGCGAGCGAAGCGAGCGCGAAATTTTCTATACTTAGCACCTACAATAGAAACGTAAAAGTGACTCTTTCGCGAGCGAAGCGAGTGCGAAATTTTTTATAATAGCATATCTAGTCGTACACTTTTGGCGCTTGAGACCCTGCCACCCAAAAAGTCCCAAAGAATTTAGTTTAATTATATCAATTTTAATTTTGAAAATGATCGCTTGGCATGAGGATGTAGTCTATGCTTGGTGCCAACAATATCAATTCGAAACTGACAATTTCTACATCCTCACTGTTTAGGTAGGCACTACCCTGTAGCATCAGGATTAAGGAGCCAGGACCTAGAACTCCATGATGTAGTCTATGCTTTATACCTACAATAACAATTCGTAATCGAAAGTACCTACATGCTTACAGTTTAGGTGGGCCGTATCCTGCAGCATCAAGATTGCGCAGCTAGGACCTAGAACTTCATGTTGTAGTTTATTCTTGATACTTACAATATTAATTCGCAAGCGACAGTTCTTAAATCCTCACAGTTTAGATGGGCAGTATCCTGCAGCATCAGGATTGAGGAGTAGAACCTGGAGCTCTATGATCTAGTATATTCTTAGGCCAAGCATACCAATTCGTAGTTGACAGTTCCTAAATCCTCATGATTTTGAGGGAAAGTACCTCTGCAGCATCAGACTTGAGGAGTTGAAGGTAAAAAAATGTCCATTAAAAAAAATCAGCTGAATTGGTCCAGAAATCCAGGAGTAATCGGTGGAGTATTATACATAGAAAAAAAAAGATACCGGCTGAATTGATAACCTCCTTTTTCGAAGTCGGGTAAAAATAAAGCTATCCACTAAGTGTATTATGCCAGCCTAAGATGAGCCATAGATTCAAAGTTTCCTGTACATAACGGGGTTCAAGTTATTTTGGACCTTATACTGAGGATTGTGATGTCTATAACTTCTGAACTACTGAACCGACGACCTTGAAATAATTACAGGACAATCTTTACAGTATCTTCTTTCTAATAAAAAAAGAATGAATGAAATCGGAGTACGCGTTAATGAATTACAACTAAATACACATTTTGACTTTCATCCCCTCTCCCAAGGGAACCGTGCTGAATTTCGGGATAAAACGTATCCTATATGTTACCTCGAGGTATGTACTTAAATCGTGCCAAGTTTCATTTAAATCCGTCCAGTAGTTTCAGCGTGATGCGCGGCCAAGATACAGACAGACAGACAGACAGACAGACAGACAGACAGACAGACAGACAAAAAAATCAAAAAAAATTTTTTTGGGTTCAGTATCGATAATAAAGCATCCCCCGATTAAAATTTTCAAAATATATTTAATGTACAGAATTCGTCCCGTTACAGTTTTATTATATTATAGATATAAGTATATAAATGTGGACGTGGATGAGTCCCGATGGTTCCACGAGAAATGAGATAGACTTCATCATGTCGACCAAGCGGCATATATTCAATGATGTCTCTGTGATCAATAGGGTAAAAACCGGCAGCGATCACCGTATGGTAAGAGGCACATTGAATATCAACGTGAAGCTGGAACGGGCCAGACTGGTGAAGTCAACTCTCCGACCTACTCGTGCTCATATCCAAAACCCCGAAAACTTCCAACTCGAACTGCAGAACCGATTCGATTGCCTAGCAGATTGCGTTTCTGTGGACGATCTTAACAACAGGTTTGTGGAAACTGTCCATACTGTGGGGTCTAAGTTCTTCAAGACCCATCGCAGTAAAAGAACCAAAAAGTTCTCTGACCATACTCTCAAACTGATGGAAGAGAGACATGAGATGAGGCTTCAATCGTCGGCAGACGCGGATGCATACCGGCATATTAATAGGCAGATCTCTAAAGCTCAAACCCGCGACCTTCGGATCTTTAATACCGAGTGTATTAAGGATACCATCGAGCGGAACCGAGGCTCCAAAGTGTTCGCGAGAGATCTGTCTATCGGACAGAGCCAGCTGACGCGGCTGAAAACTGACGACGGTCGTCTCGTCTCTTCTCGTCCTGAGGTCTTGGGAGAGGTCGAGAAGTTCTATGGACAGTTATATACCACGACACAGAAACCTGTTGAAGATTTGGCCAAAGACCCTAGAGCCAAACTGACCCGACACTATACCGAAGATATCCCGGACGTCAGCCTATACGAGATTAGTATGGCTCTCAAACAACTTAAGAACAACAAGGCGCCAGGTGATGACGGAATCACGGCGGAACTCCTGAAAGCGGGTGGAAAACCGGTTTTAAAGATCTTTCAGCGATTGTTCAATTCCGTCATTCACGAGGGTACAACGCCGGAAGCATGGCACAGGAGCGTGGTGGTTCTGTTCTTCAAAAAAGGTGATAACACCTTGTTGAAGAATTATAGACCCATCTCGCTGCTGAGTCATGTTTATAAGTTGTTCTCGAGAGTCATTACGAATCGTCTCGCCCGTAGGTTCGACGACTTCCAGCCTCCCGAACAAGCCGGATTCCGAAAAGGCTTTAGCACCATAGACCACATTCATACGCTGCGGCAGGTTATACAGAAGACGGAAGAGTATAACAGGCCACTTTGCTTAGCGTTTGTGGACTATGAGAAAGCCTTCGATTCGGTGGAAACCTGGGCTGTATTGAGGTCGCTGCAGAGATGCCGTATCGACTATCGGTACATTCAAGTGTTGAAGTGCTTGTACGAAAACGCCACTATGTCAGTTCGTATACAGGACCAGACTACAAGGCCAATCCAATTGCAGCGTGGAGTGCGGCAGGGAGACGTAATCTCCCCGAAGCTCTTTACTGCTGCGTTGGAGGACGTCTTTAAGCTTCTGGATTGGAACGGACTTGGCATCAACATAAACGGCGAGTACATCACTCACCTTCGATTTGCCGATGACATAGTCATTATAGCAGAGACTCTCGGAGACCTCAATACAAGGCTCAATGACCTCAGCAGGGTTTCTCAACAGGTGGGCCTTAAAATGAACATGAGCAAGACGAAAATTATGTCTAATGCTCATGCTCCGCTCCACCCAGTAATCGTTGATAACTCTGCACTCGAAATTGTAGACGAGTATATATACCTGGGACACACAGTTCAGCTAGGTAGGTCCAATTTCGAGAAAAAGATCAACCGCCGAATCCAACTCGGCTGGGCAGCGTTCGGGAAGCTTAGAGATGTCTTTTCGTCCAAAATTCCTCAGTGCCTGAAGACTAAAGTCTTCGAACAGTGCGTGTTGCCAGTGATGACTTACGGATCGGAAACATGGTCGCTAACTATGGGCCTCATAAGAAGGCTCAGTATCACTCAGCGGGCGATGGAGAGAGCTATGCTCGGAGTATCCCTGCGAGATCAAATCAGAAATGAGGAGATCCGTAGGAGAACCAAAGTCACCGACATAGCTCTGCGAGTGGCGAAACTGAAGTGGAAATGGGCGGGGCACATAGTTCGAAGAGCTGATGGTCGATGGGGTCCCAAGGTGCTGGAGTGGCGACCCCGCACCGGGAAGCGCAGTGTTGGCAGACCCCCCACTAGGTGGACAGACGACATCAAACGAGTCGCAGGGAGCCGCTGGATTCAGGCGGCGCAAGACCGAGGCTTGTGGAGGTCCATGCAGGAGACTTATGTCCAGCAGTGGACGTCCATTAGTTGATAAAGAAGTATATAAAATAAGTAGGTAGGTACTTTTTCCGCCATCCTCGTTTTTAGGGTTCCGTATCCAAAGGTTGCCAACGGGACCCTATTCCTAAGCCATTGCTGTGAACGAGTTTGTATGTCATGAACCATAAAAAAATGACGATTCATTGCTGCGTTGCTGCGTGATTGAAGCACAAACCAACAAACAAATACACTTTCGTGTTTATAATATTAGTAAGGATGATCTTGCATATTAGTAGCTTTTTGTCTGGTGGGAGGCTTTGGCCGTGGTTAGTTACCACCCTACCGTCAAAGACGTGCCGCCAAGCAATTTAGCGTTCCGGCACGATGGCGTGTAGAAACCGATTAGGGGTATGCCCTTTCCAAGTTAGCCCGCTACCATCTTAGACTTCATCGTCACTTACCATCAGGTGAGATCGCAGACAAGGACTATCTTGTCATCGAATAAAAAAAAAACGCTAACTCGTTGCCATCTTAAATTGCATTCACCGAACACAAAAATAAGAAGAATTATTTTATAGAGACGATTAGGTACGTGTATTTAAAAACGATCTGCCTAACAACAACAGCGACGCAAACCGTGACATGGCCCTCAATCGAAAATCCAAATCTGTGACAATAAATCGTTTAATTCTACCCCTGCGACTCGGCCGATTGTGAAGGGTCAGGGGGTACTGTCACAATTTACTGCTATCCACTCTGTATATGTGCCTATTGAGACGGCAAAGTAATATCGTTCGGCACGTCATATTTCGTTGGCATGTAATATTTAGGTGTGACTGTAAAAGGGTGACTGGGATTATTTTTAAGGTTAACTGGCTACGTCAGATAGAAACAGGCGATAGCTACTTTGCGGAAGTCCGTGGTACACATAGAAAATCAAACTTATTTTGCTTTAATCTGCTAATCTAAAACTATTACTGGTACAACTAGAAATGCAGGAAGAACGACTAACCGTTTTAATAAGTACAGAGTTCTTGTAATTGACTATGTCAAAGTCAAGTTCAAGCACGTACAAATATACCTAGCTTATTCATACATATTTTAGATAAAAAATTCGAGCACAATTTTTCCTATGATCGAAGTGTATTGGATAACTTATTGTACCTAGATAGGTACCTTGATATTTAAGTCTATGTGTAAAATGGTCGCTAAAAGAATGTGTAATTGTACTTTCTCGTATAGATAGCTCATAATAATAATATTTTAAACTCGTATAATTACACTTTTAATCAGAATAAATGTGCAATTAATGTTTATCCCGCGTAAGATACAAGCCGTGTTAGATTCCTGTTCAGTTAATACAAGCGAGCTCCGTTGTCGCTTAATGACTGTTTAAATATCCTGCAATAGCGAATACATGTCGGAAAAACATACTGCGACCTTATTACCCGACTGCGGCACGCAAAGAAGGGTAATGTGTTTATCAGTCTATGTATGTATGTATGTATGTGGCGCTCTGGAGACCAATCGTGTGGGCCGATTTTGATGATTCTTACGTCAATCGATTCGTGTTAATCTCGGAATTAAAATTCAATATGGCGACCACCGTACGCCATATTGAATAAGCCTGAGTTTAGTATAAATAAATAATAAATAAATATTGAAATCGGTTCCGATTTGATGGCGTTGTGAAATAACATCGCTAAAAAATAAAAATAAAATAAACAACCTCTTCCTTTTTTCAATTAAAAATGTAAAATTCAAATAGATAATCTTTTCCCAAAAATGCCCATTATTTATCACGAATATTAATGTTTCAAATAAAATACATGAACTGAAACAGGATTTAAAACCACTAAAACTCATTTTATTGAATGTTTCCGTTGTTAGTATCTGCATAAAATTCATAATCATTATGAGCCAAAAAGATACAATTTCTCACACAGTTACGTAATACATAAGTACATAGTCACACAGGCTTTCTTATGTGCCATTTCAGACGTAGTAAACATATATCTAGTCCTTCTTTTCGAACCTAATGTTTCGTGTTTCCTTATTGACGCCTAGTATTTTTATGTGACGGATGTAGATGTTATGCTTCTTTCATTTATGGCAACCCATTGCCGACCTTTGGACAAGTAGGAATAGATTTCCTTTTCGATTAACAGGGTTTTTAAAATTGGGAAGTCTCTGATTTGGAGGGATAAAGAGTAACCTAAGACATTGAGGCTGAAATCTATAGACCCCACTCTTACTCTGCTCAGACTCAAGACTGAAATGAAACGAGGCAGATCTACGTCAAAACATATTTGTATTTCGTTTTAACTCTATCTTAAGTCCGAGCTAAGCCAGAGCACGCTCTATAGATCTCAGCCTGAGATAGCTTGTATTACGGAGAGATAGGTACTCCAGAATGTCTCAGAATATCTCAGTGCTAACTCCAAGATCCCCTACAGTCTTAATCACGAGACTTACATCGCCTTTATTTTCTAAATTCGGCCATATTACTCTATAATCCTATTAATTAATTAAATTAATAATCCTATTTAATACTATAAACGCGAAAGTTATGATTTATGTTTGTTACTCAATCACGCCGCAACGACTGAACCGATTTGGTTGAAATTTAGCACAGAAGTAGATTATAGTCTGGAAAATAACACATAGGCCCATTTATCCCGGAAAATGAGAGAGTTTCCGCGGGAATTAAGAAACCTCAACCCATGCGAACGAAGGCGCGGGCATCATCTAGTATCTTATAGTATCTCACTGAGCGCTTTCAAAATAACACCCAATTTATTCTGTGCAAGAGTTAGAATAATACCTAGTATATAGGTAAATGCATCCAAAGAGTCTGATATCTAATGTAAATGCATTCGTCAGCAAACACGAGCGGCGAGAGACGGTGTGGCCTTCATACATATACTGTCATCTGAAAAAGCAACCGCCATGTCTACCCTAACGGTATTCCGTAAAGCTGGCCTTCAAAGGATTTAAATAAAGAAAACTTCAAACACTTTTTTCCACTTTTCACCGCGTCGGAATGCTTTTGCATAAATTCCCTTGCCCTTTTAGACATAATATATTTTAATTTACTGTGCACGGTGATTTATTTTTTTTTGCACTAAAGTACAGTTTGCGTTATTTTTTTGGAAAACCAACAGCTTATCATACCAAAGGTTGCCTCTCTGTCGGTATTCTACAGAATATATTTCGGAGAGTGTGCTCAGGAACTTTTCAACTTGGTTCCACCGTCACCATTCTACCATCAAAACGTAAGGCACAGAATAGATCTGCACCCCTACGTAGTTGAAATCCCGAGGACGCGCACTAAGCGCTTTGTTTCCTCATTCCTGATACGCACCGCTAAAATTTGGAGTGCCCTTCCGGCTTCCGTTTTTCCCTTTAATTACAATTTGGGTACCTTCAAATCAAGAGTGAATAGACATCTTCTAGGCAAGCGCGTTCCATCTTAGGCTGAATCTTCACTTACTATCAGGTGTGATCGCAGCCAAGCGCTAGTCTATATATTAAAAAAGACTAATAGCTAATAATAGGTTTTCACTTTTCACAGATAAAGAATAGTTCTCACCAAGAAACATAAAAGTCTTGCGATGAAAAAGTCTTACTTGCTTGGGATAAAAGGATGGAGTTTAATTCGAAAAGTCGTAACGTTAATTTGCAAGCTCGCGGTCGTGAAATATCAAACGTACTCGTATGAATAACAGTGTTCCCATACAAATAGCGGGTGGAACTTTAGAAAAATAGTCACGTGCGGTGGCGTGCCCGCACTTTCGAAGTCTACGTGAACAGGAACACGCACTAAGACTAGGTATAATTCATATATTATGCGACCTCGTATATTCCCACCTTACCTAGATGCAGAAAACGGGGAATATTTATTTTACTAGTTGATTCCCGCGACTTCGTTCGCGTGGATTATGGTTTTTATTAACGCGAGAACTCTCTTATTTCCCGGGATAAAAAGTAGCCTATGTCCTATTCCAGACTATAATCTGCCAAATTTCAGCCAAATCGGTTCAGTCGTTGCGACGTGATTGAGTAACAAACATTCAACCTTTCGCATTTATAATATTAATAGGAAATAGGATTCATACAAAACCTTTTCAAATATTAGGTACCTATTCATATTATACCAACTTGCAAAAAGTTCCGCATTGTTTTTTTTAAATAAAATACACACCCCAAAATGTAAATCATAAGAGGAAACCAAACTCGTATTTGATCGTATTTTTGTTTCATCCGTTAACATGTGTGTGTTTATTTACTTCCGAAAATTATTTATCTCGCTTGGATTTCGCGTACAAGCTCTCAGCAATCATATTTCAATGTGGCTCATTCCGTGCGGGGTCTCCACGGACAATATATCAACCCCAATTTATTTTCTTTAGTAACCTTTCATAACCTCGAGTTTTCTGTCATCTTGTCTAATATAAGTAAACGAATGTGGTCTCGTGTGTTTAATTAAATCTCTTTGGACTCTCTCCATAACTAGATTTTATTCTTCATCTCATTTTTAACGCCTGACGCAAAAACGAAGTGGTTTGATGAGTCTGTGTGTGTATGTGTGTGTGTTTGTCTGTGGCATCGTAGCAGCCGAACGGATCAATCAATATTGTTTATAATTCGCCACAAAATGGCGGTTTATATATTTTTTCACAACTCCCTCAATATGGGCATCAACTAGACGAATACTATACACTACGATAAATTTCAAATCTAAGATGGCCGCCACCACAAAATGGCGAAATACTTTAATTTCACATGGGGTGTTTTAAATTTCAATTTACATTTGTGTACTTATCAGATTTTCCAACTAACTTTCACCAAAAAACTGTTTAGTGAATTTCATAAACATTTTTGACCTGAGACCTGTATCTTCTATAAGCTTGAGTTTTCATTTATATACGAAGTTTAGTTAATTAATTTAGAATAAATGCCATATTCGTTGCCAAGTGCGTTACTCGGTGATGGTGAATTTGGTAATTAGGTTGCTTTAATTTAGAGACTAACTTTTCAAATAAAATGGTGAGATAAATGGAGAGTTTAGAGGATGGAAATGAGTTTATGCTGTAAAAAAATAAATAGGGCGAGCTAAAGTCTCCAGTGTCATAACACTTTTATTTTAACTCGTTCTATTTTTTCTTGTTTTTGTCAGAAAATGTTATTTGGTGACTAATATACAGGGTAAGTTAAAACGTAAACGCTATTTAAAAACCGTAAAATTTTAATTGCAATCCAGAAAATAAAGAAAATGTTCTGTATCATCTTGAATGTTTCTTTTCATTGGTAACAGTTTATTTTTTAAAGAAAGCTTCCACGGGGTCTGAATCCATTGATCCGGCCAGCGAGCTTATACTACACAATAGCACATTCTGCTCCCCTAATGCTGCAATTAAAACAAGAAATACTATTGAAAGGATTTGTCTCTGCTAATGAAGGCTACTTTCGGAAAATAAGACATTTCCGAGCCTCTTTCCTTCCTAAATGTTTGAAAGAATTAAGTACTTGTCCTACTGTGTAGTTGTTTACTGTCAGATGTCTTTTGTTTATTTTTTTTTATTTTGCTTTCTTTTTTGAAAGTTTCTTTCGAGCCTCACTTTCTTAAAACTTTGCTACGAATTTTTTATAACTTTTACTGAACCGACCATTTTGTCGAGTCCAGGTTTCATCCTACAAAGGTTGAACTTGTATTGCAACTAGACCTTGTGAATCTCGTTCTGCAGGAGTACTGACTGCCTAAAACCTCGAGGAATAAAAAAATATCTGCAGTGAATTGATATTGTGAGTACATACTAAGCATATAGGCTTTGTCATATATATAGGCTTTATCATTGAACTTTGGGTACCAATTCTTCAATCATGATGCTGCAGAGATAATGGGACACCCACAAAAAAGATCAGAGAGACATAATTAATAATTTATAAACTGGAAAATTTCTAAAAAAATCCTTATTAGTGTGATCTTAAACTTGTGTTTTCCTTTGGACTACGTACTAGTAATTTCTGTATTGTGACCTAACCGCTAATGACTGTGCAGCACACGTCACTATGCCTTCGTCAATAATCCCGCGGCTTTAATCAATGTCTTTATTGAAGCTGGTCAGTTTAGTACCTACAACGATAATGACAGCGGTCACTAAAGTGGCCAAATATGAATAATTACAATAAGTAGCCTCAATGGCCTAATGGCTAAAGATGCGGACTGAAAACTGAAAAGTCCCAAGTTCGATCCCCATCCATCGCACTATTATCGTATAACCACTCCTTACACAAGCTTTATGTTTGTTTACAGGGAAGAATATTAATCTAGTTTATCTTGACTGATATTATTTAAAAATAAAGTTATTAAAATAGCTATCTGCGAGTTGCGAAACTGAAGTGGAAATAGGCGAGGCACATAGATTGAAGAGCTGATGTTCGATGGGGTCTCAAGGTGCTGGAGTGGCGACCCCGCACCGGGAAGCGCAGTGTTGATAGACCCTCCACTAGGTGGACCGACGACATCAAACTGGTCACAGGGAGCCGTTGGATTCAGGCAGCGCAAGACCAAGGCCTCAAAGTATAAAGTTCTTAACGTAGCGTAGTCGCGAAACTGTTACGGTAATGAGTGGGGCAAATAGTATGAAGATGGTTGTTGAGATACCAAGACGCTGACGTGTGGCAACATCGCATCGGAAAGCGCAGTGTTAGCAGACCCACTAGGTGGACCGATGACGTCAGACGAGTCCCAGGTCGCAGCTGAAAACAGACCGCACAAGACCGAGACACGTGGAAATCCATAAGACCTACATACGTCCAGCAGTGGACGTCTCTCGGTCAACAAAGAAGAAAAATAAAGTTCTGAAAAGATCACCTGGCTGAACAAAAAAAGCTACAGACACTTCATATTTTTTTCTAATGTTGTCGAATATTGAATCTTCTATGAATGTGATATTATGTTGAAGGGAAGGAAGCGAAAAGTGATCCTTAATAAATAATTAATAGGAAAATTCCATTGTCTACGGATAAAAGAGATCCTTAAACTTATATTTTTTTAATCTTTACTATTATACTTATATTTATTATTGGATCTCTTTGAAAATGTGGGAACAAGTAAGGAAAAATCTTTTTCGCAATAGTGTTTGTATGTCTTTAAACAAAGTTTCTCAGGTAGTCGGCATATAACAGTTATACGACGGTCTTTAGTGTATTCGAATCACGTCTCATACTGGGGTATACGAGATACAAATTCTTCGAGATATAAAGAATCTGTTTGCAGCGCATACATTCATATTCACCTTTGCATTATTTACACGCGTCTCAATGCAGAATATTGTGCACGATGAAATGCAAAGAAAAATTTTATATACCCATAATTTCTACCTGAAGTTCATGAAATAAGAGCAAGTACACGTTACAATATATTCAAAGTTGTTATAAAATACATGTAATAAAAGTTATACTCAGGCTTCGTCCTCGAGATTAGCATAAACATAATGTAGTCACACGTACGGCTTTGCCTTCGCGCACTGAAAGTTGAAAGCCCTAAACTAAAAAAGAAAAGATTTATTAGTTGAAGGTAGGCATCTCTCCTTCATTCGGTATCGTGTTCGGTTGCTCATTCACAGTTCAGTGCTCTGCCGGAGCGCACTATTTTTTAAATATTTTTAAATAGTAACCGCTAACTTATTAGATTTTAAATTAATAAAAGGTGTTTAAATTAAAAGTGCCACGGGGAAACGAAGAAATATTCGTGAATATGAATATATTACCGGGAATTTAAGGAAATTGCAGAGCGTTCACGTCGAGTTCCAGAGGTTAGTCCAGTGTAACTGACTTAGTATACAGAATAAATTAACTTACCTACTAAAGCTTTGTTGCGGTTAACTTTTGGGGTTAACACTTCAAACACAAGTAGGTAATCGCGTTAATTTTCACGTGCGAGGCTAATACTGCGAGCAGTTTCAGGGACTGTTACTTTATTAGTATACGTGAGACCATACGAGTGATGCGGGCAGTTTTTGGGATTGTCACTTCACTGTACACACTGTATACCCTTACGAAAAATCTGACATACCGTCACACCGGAATTAATTATTTTCCGGTCGTTGCAGTTTAACACTGTTAATGTTTAATGCTATTGCGTTAGTTACGAGCGATGCGGGCAGTTTTTGGGATTGTCACTTCACTCTACACGCTATATACCCTTACTGGAAATCTGACATACCGGCACACCGATGTGCCGATTCTGTAAAAGCTGCATCAACCATTGCTACAGCCTCAAGCGTGGCGATTGGCTGAAATTATCATTATCATGTGCAAAAATGCAACAATGGATTTTAACCAATAGCGGCAATTGCTATTGCACTGCTATTATTTAACGCTGTTGCGTTAGTTAACGATTTAGTCGTTCATATTAAAAATACTTACCTCCTAGTAGTTGCACGCTAGCAAATGGGCCGGCGCTGAATTTGGAAATCATGCCGCCATATTGGAGATGTTTTAAAACGCAACAAAGGCATCGGAAGGAAGCAAAAGAAGCTTGGCTGTGCTATTTTCTGTCTAGATACTATCACTCTAATGTTTGTTAAAAGGATAAGAACGCAGAAATAATTTAAACGCAGATGCCTATTCGCCTGGTTTTTGATAAAATCAACATGCGAATTCAATAGTTCGCCGAAACGTTACTCTCTATAATTGAAAGAAAGCTGAGAAAGATCAATTGATTTTAATACATTTTTTGTAATTACAAAAGGTGGTAGGTAGTTGATAAACATTTGTTTGAGTCAGACAGATAATAATTTAAACTGGTGAGCTCCTCCCCCGAGTCGGACTCTCAAGGGACGTAGGAGCCTGCGCTGGGGAATCAGCCGCGACTCGCGAGCTCGCCCGCATCTTTTCGAGCTTGACAGTCGACAGCGCCCGCGCAGTGGACCAGCCATCTCGATCATCGCGTCGCTAGATGACAGGGTAAGCAACTACGTTGGGAGACTGCCGTTTTTTTCATATACTTGGTCAGTACTCACTTTTGAATTTTGATCTTGATTGAATTTAACCTTGGATTTCCTGGTTTTTTTCTTTACCCTTTTCAACATGTGTTGTACAGTTTATATCAAGCATTTTCTTGGTACTGAAACCTAGCGGCATAAACTATGACACTTAGACGGATCTTTCTAGAAGGGATCCGCTACAAGCGTGAGCTCGAAGCAGCCGGTGTAATTTTTTTCGGGTACTGGTACATAAAATTGCGTTTTTTGACGGCAAAGTAAGTCATTTTGAATGCAAAGAATCTGCAAGCTTGTTGCACTGGCACGGCGATACTTCGTAGTCGGTTTTCTGAAGACTTGCTAAAATAATTTTGAATCGTCGACTATTAATCTTCGATCTTCGAAGTATCAATAGTTTGATGCCTAACTTTCATGCCTAACAATAAACATAGATTCATACTCAACTTAAGAAAATATCTTGGTAAAATTTCAAACTTGGAGATTTACATATTGCAATTAAGATTGTTTCAGAGAATAAATTCTTGGAAGCAATAGACTTAAAAAATACTTATTTTTTAATAAATATTCATGATAACCATAAAAATATCTAAGATTCGATTCGATCGGTTTAAACATGACACTTTAGGTATTCGAATACCCCTAGATAATGAAACCCGTTATGGGGCTGCTGCTGTGGTTAGATATTTAGTTATAATTAGTAAATATGGATAATATATTACTAATATGCGATACCTACAAAATATAGCTAGCTAGTTGCTTACAAAATATAGCTGTAACTCGGCAACTATTGTCAGCCTGGAACTGATTATAGTTATACATATAAAGATAGAAAATGTAATTTGGTAATATACACATCTTACAGATAATACTCAGATTAAATAATAATAATAAAAAAAAAAAAAAAAAATCAATCTACCTACAGAAAATCTATAATATATAAGAAATAAAGATAAATTAAATTAAAAATAAATAATTATAAAAATTAGACATAAATTGCAAAACTCAAAAGAAGCAAGTTTTTAAATTTAAAAAACTACCCAAAAAACTATGATAATTTTATGAATATACCCTCATACTTTTTGCCCGATTTCAATTGGTATTAAATAATCTTATCGTTCTTACGATGTGTATGAGTACTGTTTAGAAATGTTTAGTGATTGTTCGACTACGGGATGGCATGTGGGCAGGAAACGGCTAGTGGAGCTTGGACAACAGATTAACGCTATTATCGTATCAATAATAATTAAGAGATCGTTGCTACGTTTTTTTGTTCCAAGAGTTCTCGTTGCAACAGTGAATAACTGTCAAGTACTTTTTTGCAATTATCTATTGCTACATCTTTAAATAAATCGGATGGGTGGCCTACAGTATCTCCATCTAACTTGAAAACGTATATGTTGTAAGATACTTTCGGCGGACAATGAGGTTGCTGGCGCGGCAGTAGTACAATTCATCCAGACGTGGAATAGAAATTGAACGATTCTGTTTTTTCAACCAAATCATTCAATCTTTTTCGTGATGCAGACATTTTTTGTAGATAAGTTTTATCACCAAAAAATATTCTAATTATATATTCTGGTTTTAAGATCCAGATTCTAGAGGATTTTGGGCCTGATTACCTTTGTTCTATGGTCCTTTAAATGCTAAGTAAAATTGTAAAAAATAGTAGGGCTACAGATAAATTAATAGTAGTGCCTTGATATGGTCAATCCAACCATGGTGTCCTTTGTTTAGGAGGCTTCCTAAATAATAATAATAATATAATAATAATAATGTACGCGGGTGTGAGAGCCGAATTAGAGGAGAATAATAATAATATATGCAGAATAATAATAAAAATTGTTTTGTGATCCAGATAAACAAGCAATTTTATGCATTTCGAGTAACAACCATGTACTTTAGAGTACCCTGGTTGCAGTTCTCTTATCTGTATATAGTCGATACTGAGGAAAAATGTCCCTTCAGGGGCCTTTGATATTATGATGGCTCAATGAACCAGTAGTAGCATCACTTGGCGGTTCGGAGGCGTTTTGTAGAAGTTTGTTTGACTTTATAAAAAGCTGTTCTATCGTATTCTATCCTATACGATACCGGCCTAAAGTAGTTGTATAATTTTTTGTTTTATTTGAAAGTATGGACATCTTCAATGCTCCAGTCAGTAAAGTGATATTATGTCTTGTTCGAGTTAGGTGCCCAAGCACCATGCCGTAGATCAGGCTTAGCCTTGATTCTCCACAGTAAGATATCGGTAGCGAGGTTGTAATACATTCTTTTTTAAAGTATCTTTTTACTTCGTCCACCCTGATTGAATTATAAGTTACAGTTGTACGCTTGATTTCCTAGCCATCGTTTAAGGTTGGATAAACTTTCACGGAAATTAGTCACCGTTATTATGACTGGTGACAGCACACAAATTAGGTACAAAGGGCAAGTTTCATAAAATGTAATATTCTGATTCTTCCAGACAAGAATGTCCATTTAAAATCCTGAAATTATAAAAACATCAATAAGTATAGTAATATTCTTACCTTTTTCCGCAAAAAAAAAACTAGAAGTTGCCCAGTTTTGACACTTGACCTCTTAGCATATTTGATGCTGACCAGTTCTCTTTGAGGTAATATCTACAATCTATTTATCGGTTTATGGAAACCATATAAATAAGTTTCAACTCGGACATGGGGCCGCTAGCTAAGCTCACTTTTGGGGAGAGTGGAATTGATATTTATATTTACAGTGCACAGCACCCAATACGCTGCCACCTCTAGGGCGCACAAATTAAAAATTAATTTAAAATTGATTAGAAAAATCGCGGGCTGGAGCGGTTCCTCTCAAGTTTTTGGTAAATTTTACAATAGAGATGTACAATTTGATAAAGACGATTTTCTTGGCAGGTCAATTCTAAATAACAGTTTCAGATGATCATTGATAGACTATTATTGCCTCTATAAGACTATTCTTAAAATTACGTACAATAATATTTATCGTAACTAAATACCAAAGGTATCAGAAGCCAGTTCGCATGATAATATTTATTTCTACAATATGATGAACTGACTTGAAAGAATGTAATTTTTAATTTTCATTGTCAATTTCATGATTAATAATAATTTATTATTTATTAATAATATATCAAATAATGTTAATTTTACACTAAATAATATAATAATATTTTTTAGTGAATAATCATAATAATTGTTATGCATTTTGATTAGATATTGTATTGATTGATATTTCAGTAGCTCTCAAAGTCTACATTATGTTTATGCTAATCTCGAGGACGAAGCCTGAGTATAATTTATGATTAAACGAACTTACCTGTACGTGAAGTTCTATCATAATTATGCGAAGGCTTCGTCCGAAGAGATTAGCAACCCACCCTCCCATTTTTTGTTTTCCCCAAAAAATAACCCCTTCAATAATTCCTGAAATATCAAATCAGGTATGAAGGGTCGAAGCTCTGAACTAAATGAGCAACCGAACACGATACCGAATGAAGGAGAGATGCCTACCTTCAACTAATAAATCTTTTCTTTTTTAGTTTAGGGCTTTCAACTTTCAGTGCGCGAAGGCAAAGCCGTACGTGTGACTACATTATGTTTATGCTAATCTCTTCGGACGAAGCCTTCGCATAATTATGATAGAACTTCACGTACAGGTAAGTTCGTTTAATCATAAATTTTATCGTATTCCTTTATGAGAACTTTGTCTGGATCGCTTCGGATAAGGTACGTAATTATAGGGGTAAGGTAAGGTAAAAGTATAAGATCCAGTGAAATGAGGCAGACATTTTTAAGGCAGCACGATGCGACAACGATGCTAGAAAAGAAATTTACTAGAAAATTTGTATAATTTTAAATGCAAAGGACTACACATAAGGTAAAGTTTTTTTTACCACCGTATACTGCAAGACGTCGGGAGAGCTTCCATACCTACGTCGTTGATATTCCATCTACGCACAATAAGCGCTTTAAGTCTTCATTCATGATCCGTACAGATAGGGTCTGGAATGCTCTTCCAAGATCTGTGTTTCCTAACACGGGTGTGAGAGTGGTCAAGCGTGTGCCTATAATACATTTTTTTAAAAGTACTAAAAACTGCAATGAGTTTCATCGAAAAAACTATAATGACGTGCACGTGGCATCTACGGTTCGGAACGTCAAGGTCTACGAAAAGGCTACGAAACAGTCTACGAGGATCATACGAGGATAGACAATTTTTTTCTCAAATTACAAATGGCACGCATATGCTCAATGATCATGAACATATTAAAGTGTGCGTGAATTATTATTTACGTACTACCGCGTGCCCGCGACTCTACCCTCTTGGAGGTTTATAAAAATCCCACGGGAACCCTCTATTTTTCCGGGATAATCCTACATCACTCTCCAAGTCCTCAACTTTACAAACGTTGCTGTGTTTTTGAAGGACAAACCAACAAACAAACACACTTTCGCATTTATAATATTAGTAAGGATTCTTTATATCAGTGTACATAATATTAATTGCGCACGTGGCAGAAAATATTTCTCACGCATTCATAAATTAACGCAACGAAAAGAACTAAGCTATGACGAAGCTAAGCTACAATACAACAGTTAAGGTGAGCCAGCTATAGATAAATTAGTTTGTTGCGTGCACATCGACAACTAAGCCAAAGCTAAGTTAATTCTTTCGCCACAGTATTCTACAAAATTGGAAAATGTCTAACATTTTCAATAAATTTCCCCATTTCAAAAAATCAAAAATGTGTACAGAAGAGGATGACTATCGGTTGACGACTACGAAAACATCATGCAGAAAAAATTTAATGAAATAAATGAATATTAGGTTAAATTTAGATTTAACCTAATATTCATTTATTTCATTAAATTTAAATAGGGTTAAATAGATTGAATGAAGCCTCAATAGCTAAACGGTTAAAGGTAAACTCAAAACTGAAAGGTTTGAAGGCTTTCCACTTATTTGGAGGGGATAGTCAACTTCTGCTTCGCAAATAATCTTTTCTAAAAAAAAATGTTAAATAGATACCAGTCGCTGTTAAGAACTTTAAGTGTTTTTACATTCGCACTATCAATATGCAGTGTGCAGCACAGTGAAAAGTAAAAAACGTTATTTGTCTGCTGGTGATTAATGGTAACTTCTCAAGAATTGTTGGAGCGCTCTGTGGCAGCCTCCGCAACCCGTGAAATTAACTTTCGTCTTCGAAGACCTGTCAGTTATGTTTCCACAAGCTTTTCCAAGTTAATATCGCAAAATTAGAAACGTTTTATCTTGAAACAACATCAAACAATCTCAAAGCCATTCTCAAAATATAATGATTTACCACTTACTTAATATTTCAATGATAAAATCTGCATTATTTTCAGAAATTAGTAATTTAAAAAAAAACAGAAAAGCACGTATAGCTCTTTCAGGTCACGAGGGCGCGTGAGCTTTACTTGTGGTTACGTTGTGTACATGCACATTGTGTATAAGTGTGCGTGCTTGTCGGAGCCTAGGTGGGAGGCGCAAGCAAGCTTACATACAGATACGATACACACGCAACCATCACGTACCCTAGTGAGTTGCAAGAACTATACTTAATTCAAGAAATTATTTATGAATTTTTTAATAAGTTACTTTTGTGATCGTCTCTAGCCAAATTACAAACGTGTTGTCTCTTTCTACAATCGCTAACGCTAATGCAGGGACTCCCAAAGTTTTCTTTATCACACGTCCTATCCTTTCAGAAGAGAAGTGTGATAACAAACTTTGGGAATTCTAGCTCTACAGCGTTAGCGATCATGGAAAGAGAACACGTTCGTAATATGGCAAGGGCGGCAGGTTTGGTCTGCACAAAATCTAGTCGCCGGCGCACGCGCTTTGCGAGGTTAATAATATAAAAGATACAGTGCAGCCGCCACCCGTAAAGTCCGTAAAGTGGTGTATCCCATTATGTATAAAATAAAGTTACTGTTAGAGTAAGTATACTATAGGTACCTACTGTTTATAGACAAATTTTCAAATTGCTGATTAACAACAAATACGTTGCATTTCAAACCCGAGAGCTTCAACTTACAAAGAGAATATTTACGCGCCTGAAAGGTCAAAACAATGAAAACAAATTAGTCCTTATAAAAAAGTTTAATAAAACCTATGCTGAGGCTGACCCATTTTTGTTCTTGAAAGTTTTTTGTAAGATTCCAACATTGTATTTTCCAACAAAAGTTAACCTTTACGGGCTTAAAACCTCGCCATTGTGTTCCCAGGAAACGTTTAAAATAAAACAGATCCGACGGGCGGCGGCGTGCGGCGTGCGGCGTGCTCCACACAATAGCTCATTCTGCTCCCCTAATGCTGCAATTAGAACGAGCAATGCTACTGAAAGGATTTGTCATTATTGACGCCCCCATAACAATGATCATACTGCAAATTTATAAACGATTCTTTACTTTATTAAATACCAATTTCACCAAAGCCGAGCAAGTTTTAACCAAGGAATAAAATTGGACATTCGAACAGTTTTTATATCAAAAATCTACCAAAACATCTTTATTCTTCAGTTAAACGTTACTCGGCGGCCGGGTTGGGCCAAAAATGTACTTATTTGGTTTTTCTGTCAAAAAATTTTGAGTTTATCACCCCTGGCCTCGGAAAACACGTAAAGCCGTCGGCCCTGCGCCTAATATGTATTTTGTCGCCAAATTCTCTTTCTCGTCACTCAAAATATTAAGCTCTACTTTTTTTCACAAGCTTATTGAAAGACGTCATAATCCGATTTATTTGTGGCTCAGGCTTACAAAAGTCAAATCGTATCTAGTAGGTAACTTTAGTACTTACCTTGTATTAAAGATACCGTTAGTAAAGTTTTTACGTTCCCATTCAAAATAAGTGTTTATATTTTATTCAAGTAATTTGTTAATGAAACAAATTGCTAGATTTTTATGGAATTCTCGTTAAAAATATTTCTAAAAACGTTACAAACGATACCATTGAAGTATTCACTACTTTTATGAAAAAGCCAATGTAATTATTTTATTGGATTTTTTATTCGAATTTTACGATATTAATAAACCAAACCCTTTCACGATAGCGAATGAATTTAATATAGATTGATTTATTAGTTATCACGATTTGAATACCTACAAACTATCTCAATATTTTTAACTGACTCAAAATAATATAATTGAGGGTAGAAATACCTCAGCAAAATAATAAATATAAGTATCATGTATAAGGTAAGTCAAAACATAGAAACATGTCAAGACTTAAAATGAATTTTATGATCTGATTCAAGCTTAATATTTTTGGTCTAGTGGGAGGCTTTGATCATGGCTAATAGTTACCCATATACCGTTAAAGACGTGCCGCCAAGCGATTTAGCGTTCCCGCACGTTCGCGTATAAAAACAAATTAGGTGTGTGGATTTTTAACAAAATTCCCATACCTTTATCCAAGCTAATCTACTACCTATAATTTTAGACTCTATCGTCTCTTATCTCTTCTCTTTTTTTTTATTGGATAACAAGATAGTCCTTGACTGCGATCTCACCTGATGGTAAGTGACGATGCAGTTTAAGATGGTAGCGGGCTAACTTTGAAGGAGTATGGTACTGTACATTCAACACCCTAATCTGTTTCTACACGTCATTGTACCGGAACGCTAAATCGTTTGGCAGCACGTCTTTGACGGAATTCAAGAATAAAAAGACGATATTTTAGAATGGATGAATCGGATAGAAAAATAGTTAATGTGGTATTTAAGAGAACGAATATAAAAGAGAACGTTTATCTAACTTCTTGATCAAACTCTTTCGAGATAACAAAGTTAGACATCGGTGGCGGTTTTATAAAAAAAGTGGATTAAGTTTTTCTCCTTATACCTAATATTTCACTCGTTGAGGTGGGTTCGTATGATTTATAACATAACTTGGGGAAGTTTTGCATGTCATCCACGAGCTCTTAGCGAATTTCTAAAGAAAGTTTTAACTTTTTACGTTAGACTGATGACGTCGTACTTTGCGGGGGATTCTTTTTACTTTAATTCTTAGCGGTTTCCTTTTTGTCACAGAAGATATTATTTGTTTTTCCGATATTCCTCAGTATTTCTATTTTAATATTATTTACAACAGGAAAGAAATGAGGAATAAGCTAAAAGTAATTAAAATATATATACTAAGAGTATATAATATAGTAAACTTAACAATAGTTAATTAAATTATTTCAATTCTATTGATTGGTAAAATTATTGCCGCAAGCCCAAGGGCATTATAACTGTATGTCATTCGTATTTTTTTGAATTTTATTTATTTTAAAACTTGAATATTGAATTTTATATACCTTTATTTTTAAATTGTTTAATATGTTTGATCTTTTCTTTATTTAAACTTATAATTGTCAAAGCAAATCCTATTATTGTTATAATATATTTATAATATTATAACAAGAGTGTGAAAGTTTGGATGTATGTTTGTTACTCAATCATCGCGGGTATCATCTAGTAATACATAATATATCTATATATATAAAATTCAAAGTCCTGACTGACTAAGATATCAACGCACAGCCTAAACTACTGAAGTGAGAAACTTGAAATTTTTACAGTTGGTTCCTTTTATGACGTAGGCGCACACTAAGAAAGGATTATTGGAAATTCCACCCCTAAGGGGTTTAAATAGGGGATGGAAGTTTATATGAAAGTCCGTCATTTTTCAAGCTGTCTCCATCACAGTTGGTACTAGAGCTTTCAGTTAAAAATAAAGAAGTACGTGTGTCACAGTTTTTGAAAATTCCACCCCAATACCTAATTCCACGCGGACGAAGTCGCGGGGGCAAAAGCTAGTCATACATAATCCGGGATAAAACTAGCTGAAAACACATCCAGTAAAAAAAAAACCCTAACCTTAATACAACAATTTTAGATTTGAGGATCGCGTGGCAGTCTGAAGCGTTTATCTAAAGTGCTCTTGGTTCTTGAATTGTACTTACGTTGTTCCTGTCACAATTCGTTGGTATGCGGTTTCAAGAGAAGCTGTGCTTAAACAAGTTAGAGGAAGTTTCTGTGACATTGTAAGCTAAGATGCCAGTTTCGACGAAGCAACTTTACTTTGTATTGTTCACAAATATCTAGGGATCGTCTTTTAGTAAAAAATCTGTTAAAACTATGCATGCAGCATAATCATTAATCTTTCAATGTCTAGGCAACAAACCCTCAGAAACTTCAGCAGTAGAAACGTCACACGATGGAATTCAGAATATCTCTGAAATATAAGCGAAGTAATCGTTACTTTTAGGCCTCCTTACAAGTATGCGTGGAAAAGCCTATTTACATGTATTTAAATTGCTAATAGCAAAAATCTGCATTTTGTTCTCGAGAGTGTAAAAAAAGGTATTTATTATTTTTTCGTATTTCAATCCACCTTTTTTATATTTTTATGTTATAAAACAGCAGGATTGACAGATATTCCAATTTTATATGTTAATAATATAGTTGTTTAGATAGTGTAGTTGCACAAACATAAGCAATTAAGCTTACTTCTCCTAAACTTCTAATATTAAGTAGATAGAGACTAGTAAAAGATATATTACCTAAAAAGTTACGCGGAAAAGCGACCAATAAATAAAGTATCCACGATTAATACCGTGTTTAAAAACATTTTGATAGCAGGATTTCTTACAAATTGTATTCTTTATCAAGTCATCTGCTTCAAATGCGTTTCAGTATTGTCAGCGAATAAACAGTGGCAAGCACTTAAAGAAATGTAGCCAGTTAACTGCTCTTGGATATCCCCTGGGACTGTTCGGACAAGTTTCGTTCTCCCAGTGTTACTCGAAATATCCTATATTTCGACTTTAGAAAACAATGTTACAGTCTTTTTCTCGCCATCTTTGATATACTTAATTTGTATGAAAAACTTTATGAGATTAATTGAATAATACGGTACTTTATCCTCCAAATAAAAAATGTGAGGCAACACATCATTTTATAAATATCCGTTTCCCAAATGACGGAATAAATTTTCAAATACTAAGGGAGCGCCAAAAGTTCTTGGCCATACCTGTTTGAGGGCAACTTCTTATTTTATTTTATTTTGACTCCAAAGAATCTTCTTATCACTTCAAGACCTTTGTCCAGCTGTGGACATCAGTCAGTTGATAAAGAAAAAGAAAAGTATCCTTTTTCATGCAAAAATTTCTCTATACCAAAACTTTACATACAACTCAAGGTAAGCACCTACAAACTACGACAGTGCAAACACCTAGTAAATACAGCTTCGGATCCTAAGTTGTTGTTAAGTATGTGCTGTCAAAATTTGTTGATATGCGGTTAGTAGTACAGCATAAACTACGCAGACACCAGTTAAATGAGACTCAGGCAAAGTTCGTGTGACATTACCTACTAACTAAACTAAGTCTTAGTCTGACTTGCCTGCAAGGCGGCATTGAATTAGCAGCTAATGAATTGCCTCCTTGTATCACAGTTCACACTAATATTATACACACATTTACAAAATTAAAAGCGAAATTTTGTATATGTGTGTATATATGTGTGTGTGTGTATGTTTGTTACTCCTTATGTCAAAAATTAAAAATCAATAAACCAGATACTTATGTTAAATTCATAAAATAAATTAATCATTGCATTAAAAATATTTGGATAATAAATATGACATCTCCCTTAAGCAGCGGATTGGGAATTAAGCGATCACGGGTCCGTGTTTCCATGTATCCCCGCCACAGATCGCAATTTTGTTGTATGGGTCGTATGAAGTGTGCGAAATAAATTGTGTGTTTGCTGAATCGCCCTTTTGAGTAAGTAAATTCGTCGTACCCTCATATTTTATACGAAATATTTGCTACAACCATTTACAATTTGCTTTGTACATACTGTTATTTTGTATTTTACATTTTATTACTCAATGAAATTTTTCTTTAAATGAAATATATATACTTATTATTTTGAAGAGGCGTAAATATGAAAACTTTGATGCTAATTTCATATTTGTACCTTTTGGGGTATCTACCCCGGAGCCGTGGGGCGCGGGGGCCGAAAGGGCTCTTTGAAGAGCTTTCAAAAAGGTCATCGAGTCTACCGGAGATTCAAGAGCTGACAGCAACATTGGCCAAAGAATTAGTTTGGCCATCCAAAGGGGCAATGCTGCCAGCACCTCGGGCACTTACCGTGCCGCGCTGCGATGCGGTGCAAATAATAAATATAAAAATAAATTTAAAAATACAAAGAGCGGCAGAGACACACAATGAAAATAAGCTATGTAACATTTTCTGGTTATAATAACATATACCTTTATCTGTTTATTATGTGTTATATTGCTTATTTTCCTTCTCATAATGCCTCGAGGGATTCCGGTGGCTCGGTGATTTATAGGTTATGCAAAGAATGAGAGGATATTTTCTCCACCATAATTCAGTCTAGTTGAGATTAGGGGCCGACTATAAAGGATGATAGATATACCGATAAATTTTTTCTTTCGTGACTTCATTTATTTGATGCGGATGTTAAATTGTCATCGTAACCTCTGACTTATTTAAAAAATCACTTGACGCGTGATTCTTTGAAGCTCTTTTGGCAAACCAAGCGCGAATGAAATATATAACGAACAAAATACGCAAAGCGCGTAGTATATTCATTTCATTTTCGTTTTTTTTTTTTTATATGAATAGCGGGCAAAAAAGCTAGCGGGTCACCTGATGTAAAGTGATTACCGCCGCCCATGAACACTTGTAGTACCAGAGGCACCACCGCGCCGATGCGTTGCCGGCGTTTCAGGAACTTATTGGTGCGCCCCTTGAATAACCCCATGTTGTACTTAAGTGGGAACACTGTCGAAGGGAGAAGATTCTGCTTGATGTTTCTTTTTAAATTTCACTTTCGACAACATTATTAGTTCAAAACTGTTATACAGAATCTCAAACTCGTATAAATGAAAAACTTATTTTATAAGTTAGGTATTATTCAACACAAAATCAAAATACGGGTACAATAGTGGTAATATTACAAAGCATTAAAGCCCTAGAAACCGACCAAAAAATAACTAAGAACTGCTAAAGACCAAAAGCAACTTTTCTATTATGTTAGATGAAGAAATAAGTAAGATAAATCGATGACTGAGCCAAAGATATAATGAACATTGTCCCGGGGCAACAAAGAAAACTGCTCACACAACAAGCCAAACTATAATCTCAAACCTTAATTAACGTGATTAAGATAAATTGGAAACGCCTCTTATTTAGAGAAAACGCCTCTAGGCTCCAATACACAGTCTCAACATAAAATAACAGAAGCCAGCAGGAACATTTAGACTTTCGAATATTAAATTAGTAAGAAATGTATGAAAATAACAGGAGCGCTCCTGTCATTAACCGACTTCCAAAAAGGAGGAGGTTATCAATTCGGCATGTATCTTTTTTTTCATATAAAATTTCTTACTGGCGCTAACCTCATCTTTACTATTCGAAAGTAAAAATTTTCGTGTCTAAACACGAACATTTTAACCTAGTAGCCTAAGCTACTGATCAGATTTTTGTAAATTAGTGTCTAGAAAATATATTGATTGATTGAGGATTTCAGCACACTTCCAAAATCGTAGCAACAGTATTCCGGCATGACGTGTCCATTGCATGGCATAAACAATATAGGAGTGAAACTGCTTGTTCCAAACCCAGAGATTTAACAATTTCCAAGCAATTTCGGCGCCGAAGTACTCAGATGCCAGGTACATCTTCGCTTTTGATTTCAATATAATTATTTATTTCGCGATGGTGACGTGCTAAGAGCGTCCCCAAAATGGCGTTAGAAAGAGATAGAGTTTTAGTCTTTACAAAGTTTAGTAACCAGTAAGTTTCGCAGTTTCAAAAACCATGGAAGTTATTGTAAGTCCGTATTGCATAGAAGTAAAAGTAAGTTACTTTACTTTTTAATTACAGTTAGCGCATCGAATAATTTTGGTTCTATAAATAAAGCCACACCTTGATAATGGTAAGTACGAGCTTAAGTTAAATTTAGTGTTATCGAGGTTTTTCTCTCCGTTAGTTAAGCTACTCGTATTATATAAAGTAGTACTCTCTATTGCAGCATTAAAGTATCCGTTTAATAGATCAATAACTTGTACATCAATATGATTTTTAAATCTAAGAATCTGTATAATTTGCTTTCCAAAAGTCCATATCTAATATTAATTGGACATAACAGCTATCTTACCACACCCCTTATATCTGATATGTAGGTAACTCAGATAGATGTAACGCAGCTGAACTTTACGCTAAAAGCCTCCGTTAAATTTTATATGGATGCTTTGCATATTTTGTGTGATGGCACCTATAAAATTATGTGTCAAGCAAATTGCAGCTTTATCGTCACAAGAATAAAGCCTATGCTTTCGTTACATATTGGATTCAGTAAAAGTGAAAACACTCAGTAAGCGAATAAATCTATCACAGGTCTGAAGCTATTAAAACTATCACTTATGACTCAAACCACCCCTCAGGTATATTTTTACCATTGACATTACACCTTAGTTCCTTCTTTGGACATTTTTGTGTGGCCACAACTCTCCTCATATTTGAAAGTTGAACCGGTTAAATATTAAACGTTGAACGGGTTAATTTTGTTTATCCTAATGTTTGGTAAATAAACAATAGTCTATTTTTTATTTATTTATTTTTTCGTAACGGTTTTAGTAGAGATTTTGTCGCATATTTACACTTGAGGTATTAATTTGCTAACAAGTTTACTGTATGCAAAATTTTTGTTTGTGGAACTTGATTTCTGTTTTTATTACATGTGACGAATTAAGTAAAATAAATTCTAAAACGTTGATAAAAACAAACTTTTGAAAAAACATACAAATAGTTAATACACACGTTTTATACATGGCAAAGTTTATCTAACTTTAAATGCCTTCACCGTTTTTCACCAACGACCACTAACCTTTTCGAGCTACCTAAGCTACTCGTTAGTTAGGTAACTATGTCAATTTCATTTTCATGAACCTTTAGGGAACACCTAGGTAAAAATGACATTGGGTAAGGGATTGTATTTTGGGACTACCTTCGTAAAGTGACTCCTACTTAGGACATGATTTAGGTATGGTTGGCGAAAACGGGCGTACCTAAGTCTTGGTTAAGTACCTTATATATATTATCTATATCTACTACGGACGATATTCTTGACAGATCCACAGATAGAATTATAGTTTGACACTCCTTGGCGTCATTGAAAGGACGTTACGAGTTCCGCATAATCCAGCGGCTGAACCGAGTCACGTACGAACACTTTGGCGTGATCTGATAGATTCAACTCAATTTACAAAGGCTAATGAAGTTCCCACTACTCGAATAAGCTTCGAATATATAATTTAGTAGGAGAGTAATTGTTGAATTATCCAGCAAGACCAAAGCCATGCAACAATATTATTATTATGTCACATATCTTTTGACACTCACACCCGCATACAAAATAAATACATATGCAGCCAAAGAGTTATTTAATAAACATAAATATATATACAAATAAAGAAACTAAAATATATAATATAATTATATATTACATACTTACATATACATTACATCGATACCTCCTACGTAAGTTGTTGTATCCCTTACACAAACGTGACGCGTTAATTGTTGTGAAGGACAATAAAATGGTTTAGGCCGTCATTTTAATAACGAAACAACTTTATACTAAAATGCCAATTTTGTGGGATACCACAACTTTATATAATAATTATACATATATATTATTAATGTTATAATTACTAGCTTTTGCTTGCGGAGTTATGGTTTTAAGAAACCTATATTGTTTCGGGGGGAAAAGTAGCCTATATGCTCCTCCTTCTCAACTATTCCCATGCCAAAGATGACGTCGATGCGTTGCTCCTTGCCTGCGTGATTGAAAGACAAATCAATAAATAAACACACTTTCGTATATTATCGCTTTTACCCCTGACTTCAGAATCAGACAGAATCAGTTAAAAAATACGGGGATAAAAAGTATCTTATTCTCTAAGTCTTTAACTATATAAAATTAAGTCGATTACAGCTTAATCCTTTCGCTACGTGATTGAAGGATAAATCAACCAACAAACATGAAACTTTTGCATTTAAAATATTAAATTGGAACATTAGACCCGTATGTGGTTGTCAGCTTTTACTGTAGCAATAATAATATGTCATTACCATTAACGGGTTGGTCTCTACAGTCATAGAAGAAAATGACTTCTAGTCAATGTTGCCCAAGCCTCAACGATAATAATGCTGAAGACACACAGACAAACGGATAGATGGTAGGACCAAACTATAAGGTTTCCTTGTTATACTACAGAACCTTAAAAAGTGTCACAGGTCATCGAAGACGAAAGTTAATTTCACGGGACGTGGATGCCGCTTCAGAACTCATCTCGCTTGAACAATTCTCGAGAGGTTACCATTAATCATGAACAGCAGAGAAGCTTGGCAGATATTAAAACGGTTTAATAGTTTTGCATTTAAACTACTAATGAGAGTGATTGAGGAAGAATACGGTATTAGTTGAACGTAGGGACGTTAAATTCTTTCGCTTTAAAACTCGAACTTTATTATAGCCTATTTTATGATAACCTCACATAACTCTTTACAGGATTCTTTATATCATTCAGAATATGCAGCACAACTACCATTTTTAACCCACTTCCAAAAAGGAGGAAGTTGAAGTTAGAAATAATGGGTTCCTAGATTGTTGGTTGCCACTCTATTTATTCGGTATACCAAAATTTATTATTATTTTATTTTTTCTTTACTGTTGTTTTACGTACAATGTTAACAATTTTTTTAGATTGTTCTTTTGTTGTCTTTTGTATTGTTTTGAATCATATATAAGTATATATAACTGAATTGGACGTCATAGCATACTGAGTGGGTATTCGAGCCGTTTGCACCGAAGAATAAATTATTTCTGAAGAAATTAAAGACCATTTCATTTCATAAATATTAAAAGCAAAACCGTAAAAAATATCAAAGTTGCTTAAATGAAATCTCAGTCTTATTCAAATTAAAAACTTTGTCTGAATTATTTTCTTTATTGAATAATGAAACGATGGGAAGGATGCGAAAAGGCAGCCATTATTATTACTCTATTTCTAGAGTTAGGAAAAGAGACGGCTAGGATGATTAATTAGCAGTGAACTAGCCACAGATAACTCTTGAAGGAAAACTATATTATTTTTCTCGAATTGAAATAAAATTCAATAATTCAAATGCCAGATTCGATTTTTTATTCGTTTTTAATTAATAACACTGCTCTATTATGGAATTATTGACAAACAACAAATTGCCTAATAAGGGCAATTTGTATTTTTTTTTTGGTTTTTCTTTATTCGATGATAAGATAGTCCTGGACTGCATACTCACCTGATGGTAAGTGACGATGCAATCTAAGTTGGTAGTGGGCTAACTTGGAAGGGATATGGCAGTGTAGATTCAACGGTAGGGTGGTAACTAGTCACGGCCAAAGCCTCCCAGCAGACCAGACTAGAGGCAATACAGAAATTAGATAAATTCCCAAATTGCCCCCGCCGGGAATCAAACCCGAAAACTCTCAGTTATAAGACCACAGCGCTCACCACTGCGCCAGGGAGGTCGTCAAAAAGGTTTTTATTGTGGCATATTACTTTAATATCTAATATTATAATTCTTCACTTCCTACCCTTCCCCTCCGAGAGACTTATGCCCAGTAATGGGCTAGCGATGAATTTAGAGAAAGAAATGAAATGACGATAAATTATTCACTGGATTCATCAATTAAAATCAACGTCTCCTGGATTCATAGTTTATTGAAATTAATGGGAATCTAATACACCTAATAGCTATTAATCTGAGCATGAGTAATTGGCACAGAGACATATCTCTCAATCCTTTGCTACAAAGGGATGGATTATATCTCTTTGTAACCATTAAACTAAGTAGATTAACACTTCGAGCTTTAGATTAGGATACGTTGGACTTCAAGGAAGAAGCTAACCATCTAATAACTTAGTTTAGTTCAAAGTTTAACGGAAAAGTTTCAGTGAGTTATCGCAAAGTTAATTCGAAAACCTCTCAGGTTTAAAATTACTATTACACATTTGCTGGTAATTCACGTTAATGAAAATCCGGATTGTCAGCCAAAATCATTGTGTTGCACTAATTTTTTCTACATAGTTTTTATCTTATTTAAATCTTAGTTCATTTTTATAGTAGTAGGTAGTTTTTATAGTTAACTTTTGTCCATTTGTATGTTTAGTAGTTTTTCCTTGTTCTTTGGGCTAATCTTCAATGGAAATGTTTAGGGTCTAGTATACGTAAAAAAGTCTGTTGAAATTAAAGATACTTTTCACCTCTCTAGCTCAAAAAGGGCGCCTTTGCTGCCCAAAACCAGTGAGCAAAAGTCGTTTTTGCTCACTCAGTGAGAAAAAGTGTTTTGAATATAGAACGCATTGGATTGGCGTTTCTTCAACTCATCGTCTCAAGAAACGTTCAGAAATTTTGTATATAATATTGCATACCCCATACATTTTATTTCGACAAAATTTTTTAACTCTCTATTTTATTATTTAAACTACTTATTTACTTTTCGTAAATGTGTTTTAGACTTTATAATTCTGTAACACAACATGAAACATAAAAGAAAATTAAAATTAATTAATTAATATATTTTATTTTATGAATGACACAATTCCGAACGCAGACAAAAGAGTAATATAAAATGGCGGCAAAAAAAAAATAATTATAACTCTATTCTATATCTTAATTAGGTACTAATTTCTTAGTAGTTATTTGTTGTAAGAATTTTAAAATAACAAAATGAGTGAATCTAGTGATAATTTAACACCTTCAGAATTAAAAGAATTAGTGTCTAACGCTGAATTAAACTTTCTTCCGGAAAAGTCTCGTGAAAAATACTTGAAAGCCAATGAATTATTTAATGATTGGAGACTTTCTAAGGGTGCGAAGTCCTATTCAGTTCAGAGACTGTTATTTTATCATATTTCATGGAATTGTCTAAAAAAAGGTAACCATCTACATTATGGAGTATTTACTCCATGTTAAAAGCTACAATCAAATCGAAATGCGACGCTCACATTGAAACTTATCCTAAACTTATTGCATTTTTGAAAAGACAGTCGGAGGGGCACAAATCCAAAAAATCTAAAGTTTTCACCGCTCATGATATTGAAAAGTTTTTAAATAAATAAACCTAATTTTTAAACTTTTATAATATCCTTTATGTTTTAATAAATATTTTTCTTACATCTTGTATTTTTTCGCTATTGAGGTGAAAAGTTGTATGTATCACACGATAGCAAAGTTTTTGCTTCTTGTGCCTTTGAATCCCTCACTACTCTCAGGATTCTAACTTAGAATCACTCGCTACGCTCGTGATTCTATATTAGAAACCTTCGTTCGCTCGGGATTCAAACTAGGCACTCGCAACAAAAATGAACTTTGCTATCTTGTTGAACAAATAACTATTATTTAAGAAATAGACCAAAAATGCTTTCTATCCCGGAAGATCGAAGAGTTCACATGAATTCTTAGAAAACTACAATCCACGCGGATAATGTCGTGGGCGTAAGCTAGTTTTAAATATTTCGCTGAGTCTATACCCCTGAGTAGGACGTAGATAAGCTGGTGAGTTGCAGACATGTGTTTATACCGAAGCTACGCTTCGCTGGTTGTCTCGACGACAAAGTGCACTCAGGTTGAGTCCCGCGTGCACTCACTGGAAATTCGAATGCGCTGATATTATTGATCTTAGGTTCTATAGTCTTGCGATGTGCTGCTCTAAGCAAATCTCTTTCAACGTTGTCTCAAAAAGAATTGAAAGTTGGGAATTGCTTTTAATTTTGTATTGCGGTACTAAAATTATCACTACTCAAAATTGAAACAAAACTGCAAACTGCATTTCATTCTGGTAACTCATAACCTGTTTGGTAATATCAGTCTGCAGCGTTTGTTCATTCGTACAGAAAACGGAGTTTACGAGCAGTTCAGTGGTTGATAACCTTGTGATAACCCAACCCAGAGAACCGACATCCGCCGTTCAAACCTTCAATGAGCTCCTGCGATCGCTATCACCACGAATCTAATGCACAAAACCGTTTCGAACTTCCTGTTCCTCTAACTTAACAAAATCTCTCGCAATCTCTATTTCCATTATCTTACTCGTAATCCTATCCTATTTAATATTATTCTATTTAATATTATAAATGCGAAAGTTTGTATATTTGTTACTCAATCACGTCGCAATAACTGAACCGATTTGGCTGTTTAGCACAGAGATAGATTATAGTCTGGAATAGGACATAAGCTAGTTTTTATCTGAAATGAGAGAGTTCGCGAACACGCGAACGAAGTTGCGGGTATCAGCTAGTAATATTATAAATAAAAAAGTATGTTTGTTTGTTGGTTTGTTGGTTTGTCCAATCACTCCGCAAAAAACTACGGATCGATACGTAACTTTTTGTAGGGATATTTAGTTGAGGACGAGATTAATATAGACTACTCTTTATCCCGGAAGATCAAAGTCTTTCCTTGAGGTTTTAAAAACTAAATCCACGCGGACGATGCCGCGGGCATCAGCTAGTAGGTAAGCAATAATCGCTTTGTGGCACAAATAGGTAATGGTATTGTTCATTGAGTAGTTTATTTGTGTGAATTATTTTGGCCACTAATTGAGGTCTTATCCTAAATTATTAGAGGTCCTCAATATATACCTCTCCTTGTAAAGCGGAACACGCAATGGAGCATGTGATCCTTTGCGCCTAACTGATCCTGTCCAAACGAGTTCACTCGCACATCTATCGTGTTACCCACAACAAGTTTATTTTTATTTTATGCTACACTTACTTCATTGACTAAATGATCCGCAAGGGATCTACTCCGACTACCAAGCAACTAAGCTAACATTTTTTAAACCCTTATTTTACCCCCTGGGTTGAAATTTTCAAAAATAATTCTTTCTTAGCGGATGCCTACATCATAATAGCTATGAACTTGTATCTGTATACCTTTCAGCCGGACCCGTGTGCTGTGCGTTGATAGATCAGTCAATCAGTCAGACAGTCAGTCATCTCTGCCTTTTATAAATTTAGATAAAACTAGCTTTTGCCCCCGCGACTTCGTCCGCGTGGAATTAGATTTTGGGGTGGAATTTTCAAAAACTGTGACACACGTACTTTTTTATTTTTAACTGAAAGCTCAAATACCAACTTTGATGGAAACAGCTTGAAAAATGACGGAGTTTCATATAAACTTCCATCCCCTATTTAAACCCCTTAGGGGTGGAATTTCCAATAATCCTTTCTTAGTGTGCGCCTACGTCATAAAAGGAACCAACTGTAAAAATTTCAAGTTTCTAACTTCAGTAGTTTAGGCTGTGCGGTGATATCTCAGTCAGTCAGTCAGTCAGTCAGTCAGTCAGGACTTTGAATTTTATATATATAGAAGATATAGTTTGAAGAAAATAGCTATTTAACAGTTTCATAGTCACAATTGTAACATGTTCAACAATCGGAACACTTTATTTTCGAAAAACTTGACTTTTACGCGCTTGGAACTTGCAATTGTGTTCTTCAAAAGCTTTTAAAATAAAATAGATCCGACAGGCGGCTGCAGTACGGTACACAATATAGCTCATTCAGCTCCCTAATGCTGCAATTAGAACGAGGAGAACTACTAAAGAGATTTGTCCCCGCTAATTAAAGAAACTGAAATGTTTTTAGATCTTTCTTTGTCATGCAATGTATTTCAATAGCAATTCAAGTTTGTCGTAATACTATTCAATTAGTTTAGTATTTTAGTTTATTTGGAAGTTTGAGATTGAATGAATACTAATATAAGTTGTTTTACTCGCCAGAAATCGTCCCCCCCAAAGGAGGTTTTTTTAATATATATTTTTAGCGAGTATACGTACAGGCGGGTCACCTGGTTAAATGATTACCGCCGTTTGTACTTGGTTTACGTTGTAGCAAAATATAAAGAAGTTTCATTTTGTAAATATCTCCTGAAGCAAATAATATTCGAGCGCTTTAATTATAATAAAAAAAAGAAGCGTTTCCTTGCAAAGACCAATTTATTTATTTGCCTCGATGACTTATACAAAAAGACGTATAAAATAATTTACGACACTCATTTTTAAAGTAACATGTATTTAATGTAAATAATTATAAAAATATGATGAAATATTATGGTACAGATCTACTATCTGCGAGCAGATGTAAAGAGACTAGGACAAATATTTTTTTATCGTTACTATCGTCCAATTAATATAAATTTAAGAATTCAAGAACTCTTATATGCCTACTATATATGTCAATTGGCCAAACTTGACTCGATGACCCAATTATTCTATTCATTGGAACGATACAAGTAGATATGACATGGCCATATTTTTAGCGTTTAGATTTTGTAGGCCGTTGATGAAAATTACTAACTTTACTGAAAATACTTTTATTTACTCAACAAGTTTCACCGGTCCATCAATACTTAATATAAATAAGAAAGTGTGTTTGTTTGTTGATTTGTCCTTTAATTACGCCGCTACATAGCTCAAAATGTTTTTTTGGATGGTTACAAGAGGACCTAGTATTGATGGTGGAAGAAGAAGAGTGATAGACTGTATTTTTCCCGGATAAAAAGAGGGTTCAGGCATTTTTAAAAATCTTACTTCACAGGGGGCAAAAGCAATTAATTAACAATTAATAAAAGTGAATTGTTTAAAATATAAAATACATAAATAAAAAGTCTTTTAATCAAGAATAAATACAGCCACATAAAAAAAAATACAAACAAAAACGAAAAAAAAGAACACATCCATTAAAAAAAAACAAAAATATATAATTTAAAAGATATTAAATTTTTTTTCATTGTGATGATTTCGAGTCTTTGAGAAACGCGTATTTAATGCATTTTTTAAACTGAATATTAACATACGAAAAGAGAAGACCGTTTTCTTCTGAATGAATAACTTTACATAATTACCTTAGAGCTCTATCTTTTGACTTAAAGACCCTAAATAATTGTATTAACAAATTCAAATGAAAAAATAGCTTGGATGGTTAATTACCAATTAGCTGGCCGCAAACTCGCTAACGGTTCTTCGTAACGTAACTCAATTACTTTTCTGGGTTGAATCACTGAATAATTTATATCCTTATTGCTAGCACAGCCTTAAGCGCATGGTAAGAAATTCACATTTCCTATAATTGTATTATAAAGTTGTCCCTGTTGAACTTGCCAAAAATGTTTATTTTAATTTTTTATGGCTCAAACTTTTTTATATTCATGTTTTTCGATTAAAAAACATTTTATTTTTTGGTATTTCATATTGGTTCAGTTTTGTCTTTTGAATAGACCCCATTTTGCATAAAACTAGAAAGCCCTCTACATGAGATATATATTTTTTTTCATTCTATGACAAGATAGCCCTTGACTGCGATCTCACCTGATGGTAAGTGACGATGCAGTCTAAGATGGTAGCGGGCTAACTTGGAAGGGGTATAGCAGTGTAAATTCAACCCATACCCCTAATCGGTTTCTACACGCCATCGTGCCGGAACGCTAAATCGCTTGGCGGCACGTTTTTGACGGTATATTATTATTATTCGTTAAAAACATCAACCTGTTATTAAAATCGCTTCCGGCGTCGTTGTGAATCTGTCGTTCATAAAACCGCGACAGATTCTTATTAGATATCACATTTTCATCATAATTTTCAAAAATATTTACTTATCCATAAAAATAACAAAAAATAAAACTTTGAGTATCGAAATTTGGTGGTGAAAAAGGTGACCTTATACTCGTAGTGATAAGGTCATCTTTTGTGTTAACCTATTTATTTACTTATATGTTTTGTTCTTTTTTTTATGGAATAAAGTTGTATAAATAAATAAATAGGTCTTATGCTTTGTACCTACTAATAGTGATTTCTGTTGAACACATAAATTAGATAGTGCAATATCGTAGAAGCTGACAATAATTGAAGATGAAAGCAGTTCCAAGATCGATATGCAATTAGCTGGATTATAATCGGGTTTGGTTTTAGATATACGAGTACATCCCTGGAGCCGTTAGCCGCACCGATTTACTGGGTCTCCTTTGTGATTTTGAATTATTGTGATCTCCGATATAGATACCCGCTTACATTAGACCGTGGATCCTAAGTTGTTTGAACAGAAATGGGTAGGGACACAATGTATTCCTACGTTCCAACATTGCATAATAAATTCCACAGTCAGTTTTAGTCTTAAGTTTACATAAGTTTAAGAAACCTAAGCAAAGTATAATATGTTTATGAATAAAATTCGGAAAAAAGTGGCTGTGACATACGGACCGACAGACAGACACGACGAATCTATAAGGGTTCCGTTTTTTGCCATTTGGCTACGGAACTCTAAAAAACGCAGTCAATACTTTCAGACGACAAAAAAGTACAAACAAGTACCAACCTAGTAACTAGTTACTACGAATTCAATTTTATATTTTCCCTTTTAATCAAATAAAAAATACTTCATAACTAATTTTGTACTGTTTCATTTATCAAGAAGTATGAAATTGGTAGATCTCACAGTGTTTCATCAGTAAATAGTTATAGCCTTAATCAAGTTGGCCACCCCTGCTATATAGGCTACTTTTTATCCCAAAAATAAAAGGTAAAAAGTTTGTTTTTAATAAAAATTGCAGGCATCAGCTAGTAGTAATATAAATACTCTCTGGTTTATTGGCGAGAGACAGTTTTTCAGTGTTATGTTTATGCAGCGGATCCACGTCACTGATTTCATCGACGACAAAATGCACTCACGTTAAGTCTTTCGTGCACTCAGCTGGAAATTTTAATGCACTAATATTATCGACTTTTGGATCAATACACTACAAACAACTCTACACTGTATTTTCCTCGTTCATCATACCTAGAAAATCATATCAATAAATTTCTATGTATGCTAATCCATTATTTATATCCTTGATAAATTAAAAATGCAAAAATGTGTTTGATTCTTGGTTTTTTCTTCAATCACGCAGCAACAGAACAACGGATAGATGTAATTTTATGCATGGGTATAGTTGATAATTTGGAGAGTGACGTGATGCACGTGACTTCGTTCGCATGAATTTAAATTTTAAAAATTCTACGGGAACTCCTTGTTTTCGGGATAAAAGTGGCCGAAGCTTTGCAAAAATCACGTCCATCCTTAGCCCTTTTGCAGCCTGATGGGCGGACAAACCAACAAACAAACACAATTTATTTATACAATATTCGAATTATTAAATTCGTTGCGGCTATGTTACATCAAAGTGAGATAATATTTCTTTGTCTTTCATTCTCAAACAATTAATTGAGCTACGTGAGCCATTAGCCAAAATGCGTAAGAGGTGTAAGGGTTTAGATTAGTTTCATTATGAAACCACAGTACAAGTAAAAGACATTTTAATAACGGAATTAAGTATGTGAGAAATACAGACAGAATGTGTACGGTATGCTGGGAACTGGCAAAGAGATGGACTGTCAGTAGAATGGACATAATATAAGGGTGCGATATGCTGATCTCTATGAAATATCTGGCGAATGCGCCGCAAATACACAATATATGCACCCTTAAAATAAGCAGGTTCGTTTTTGTTTCGCATAGAACACATACAATGGTTAAGTTGGTAAAACTTAAGCGTTCTTAATCTTAAAATCATAGCTGAGGAATTCTACCAAATAGGGACCTCATACATACTCACACATAAACCACTAAGATGGTAAGGTAACATCAAAGTAAATTTATATCAAAGGTATTATATATTATCGATTCTGGAACAAATTATCGAGCCCACTACGTGAGCACTTATTCTAAATTAGAAGGGGAGTTCGGTTTGGATCACCCGTAAAGCGTAAGGATACGTTCACACAGTATTGTACTGCAGGTTTTTTTTCAGGATAAACTTGACCAAAACATAGTGGCGCATACATAAGTCATAGAACCGTTCACTAGTCTTTAACACAAAAAAATGCAGTATTAACGACAACACAGTGGGGCATACATGAGTTATACAACCGTTCACTTGTCTTTAATACTGCAAAAAAAATAATTGTAGTATTAACGATCAAAGTTTTCACTATGTTTTCCTTAAAGTTTATCCTGCAAAAAACGTGCGACGTATTACCTTGTGATTCACAAGTTGTGAACCTAGTCTTACACGCATTGGGACGTAGAATCCTGAACGATAAGCCTATACTTTTTAAATAAGCCTCCTTCAATGGCTTCTGATCATACAATAAAAAAAATACACGGCTAAGTTTGTTTTGTTCTATTTAGGCTAGGACGTCTAGGAATCCTTGTTGCTTTATTTGTACGTAATTTTGTATCTATGTCTTTTATCTTTAACGCTAGCTGGTATCCTGGAGATGGATGTAGGATACTTTTTGCCTTTTTGAATTTTAAAAACCTAAATCCAAACGGTCGAACAAACGACCACATTTAAAAATTTCAAGTCTTTTATTTTGAATTCAATCTTTCTCTCTTTTATCTTTCTCTGTCTCGTATTATCGCTCATCGCTGTAGATCAAAGTTTTATTGCCTATGTGGTGCTAGGTTCTGAATACACGCTGTAGTTTTTTTTAATTCTCTTTAAGTTTCCCTAAACCAACAAGCGTATATCATAGACCGGTTAAAAAAAATATTGAATCGAAAAAGCTATGCCACAATACATAATAGGTACCACTAAAAATAGCCACCAGGGTACATCAAAAGAAGTTTGTTTCAAAGGTATGTTCAACTGAGGCAAGTCATTGAGCTACGTGAGCACTTAACCTAAATAAGAAGGGCTGCTCAGTTTGGTTCCACTATAAAGAGTTACGTGCAATAGAGCGTGTGATCCCTAAAATTTAGTTACACCGGCTACTCGTTTATATGTTAACTCCTCGTGAATTATCAATACATGCACGTTTAATAAGTCTAAATATTCACAAGGGCACATTAAATCATCATCAACATCATTTCAATTGATAGACGTTCACTACCAACCAACGGGGTTTACCAATGTTGCGTCTCTCTATTGCCGGATTTACACATTTGCCGCCAGTAGGCTATAAAAATTTTGGTATATAAAATAAGGTATTATGCTCCTCGTAACACTGTCTATGATATAATTGCCGAATTTCTAAAATTTGGCGTTTGGGATAGTTTAGAACTGAATAGACGTACTCATATATAGTCACGAAACGATATTATTATAATTTTTATTATGGAAATTAGCCGCTTCTGTCGCGCTGATAGCGACCTAATATGAAAGCGCACTAACAGTAAGCTTAGGTACTTAGTAAAAAATTGAAATGAAACAACAATGCTTCAAACTCTAAAATAAAATGGTGGTAAATGATGTTCCAAGAAAAAAAATACCGTATTTCTGACAGCCATTGTGATTTCTAGATCAATATGTAAATGCATTCGTGAGTGCATCCGGGCGGTGCGAGGCGGAGGCGTGAGTGCATTTTGTCGTAGAAGAAAAGCAACCAACCGTGACTATGCGACCTACTGTCTGCCACTGTGTATACCCAACCATGCTGAGAGATTTAAATAAAGAAAACCTCAAATCCTTTCTTTCTCTTCAGAGCCGTGGTCTTTTGGATTCAAGGTTATTTAATACTGACTAATATTATGGCAAGTATATTTGTTTGTTTTTTTTTTTTAATTTTTTAATGTAAAAACGAGCTAGCGGGTCACCTGATGTAAAGTGATTACCGCCGCACATGTACATTTGTAGTACCAGAGGCACCACCGATGCGTTGCCGGCATTTCAGGAACTTATTGGTGCGCCCCTTGAATAACCCCATATTGTAATTAAGTGGGAACACTGTCAAAGGGAGAAGATTCCACAATTTGGTGGTACGTGGAAAAAAAGATCTGGAGCAACGGATGGTCGAAGTGCTCCAGGCACCCAGGTGGTGAGGTTGAAATTGCGTTCGGTGACGTGCGGTGCGGTTGTAGAAGTTAGAGGGCGGAATTGCTTTATTCTTCAGCAAAGCAAACATCGCTAGGGTGGGTAGTAGAATAAAGCAAACACATTAACCTATTTTTTCTTTTTTTGCAGCTTTGTATGGTCCAAATTTTTAATTTTTAATTATTACAATCTTATCATATAAGAAAGTCTTGATAAGTCGAAATTTTCTATTTTTAATGTACTTATAATATTATAATCTGCTAATTACAACCAACTACTGAGTGGTGGATATTCAAAGGTAATAAAAGAACGATATATAATCACAACCAATAAATACTTATTTTAACAAAAAATAACTCAGATTGTTTTACACGGTTTACCAACTTGTCTGTGGTTTCCACAAGTAATTACCAGGGGTATTAAGCCGAAGTTACGACACCTTGCCACGGCAAGCGTCACATTTTAATACCGCCAAACATGCAACCATTCAATCAATAGTTCTAATTTCGCTGTGTTAAAAATTAGATTGGGCGGCATGAAAGTATAATATGTTTTTCTATTATGTTTCTTTCTATAGTGATTATAACTCCAACTATTTTATTTATAATCCTAATAAGTAGTCCTATTAGTGGGCCTTTTAAATAAGAAGGGTTTAGGCCATAGTCTTTCACATAGCAGTACCGGATTTCACACACATTTGTGAACATTAAGAACTCTCAGGTATGCAGGTTTCCTGTTGATGTTTGCCTCAACCAAGCAAGTGATATTAAATTGCATAAAACGCACATAACTTCGAAAAGTTATGCGTGCCTGAGACCGAACCTCTGGAACCTTTATAAAGGTAGCTGAAGTCATAAGACGCCAGTCACCACTTAGTTATATTGTTGCACGTCAATAGATTCCTTCAACAATTGTCCTATCAAACATAGCAAATGCTTGAAAGAAACGGATGAAAACACCTTTACAAAATGCGCTTAAGCGGACCGACTCTACTTTCACAATATCAGCTTTTAATAAAGTGATAAACCGATTGCGCCGTACACGCGATGCTATTGTGATTCCACGTTATTCTCTGGTTGAAATCGTTTTATTCTGTACTAACGAATGCTTGCCATTTTTAAATCTCCAAAAAGCTATGAAAATAATTGCTATAGTCTGCAGATGTTTTTTTTTTATCTTTGCAAACGTCTGCTCCTTTTCCAAGAGACGAAGAAGAAGCCACTCAAGAGGATTGTTGTTTGTATTTTCAAATTCAAAATTATTTATTTCATGTTAGCCAACCGGTGTTTTTTATGACAAGTCAAAACTGTACCGCTATTTTGCACGACTGGACTATTCAGACGAGTCGAAAAGAATCTTTGGATACGTTGAGTCATAAAACTGATGCACATGAAAGTCCATACAAAAAAATCTTAGTCCAGTTGTGGATGACTATATATATGTGGATGACTATAATATCTATGGGTTACTAAAGAAGAAGAACCAATCTAATTTTTCATTATAATTACAAAACTGTTTTGTTGGTTTTTCCTCCAATTACGCAGCAAAGGAGCAACGAATCGACGCGATGACGTGGATATAGCTAAGAATCCTGGAGCGCGATATAGGCTAAGTTTTATCCCGGAGAAACAATGCGGACGAAGTGGCGGGCAAAAGCTTGAAGAAAATAATATTTTTCTATTAGTAATATGTATAGTGTTTATGGAATATGTCGCCAACATATTACTACGAGTACATGCTTTAGATGGTTGCGCAGCGTAGCGTAAGATGTAATTCAATTTCCGTAGAGTGCTACGAACGATGCACTGTGACATGTTCAAGACTTTAGAACGGGTACTTGTTAGCAGAGTATAAATTATTCGACTAAATGGCTCAAGCAAGGGAAGTAATTATTTATTATTATCACACATTTTACTCAATTTGTACCTTCTAGCCTGTGACTTCATTCTCGCGTAAAATTCCGTGGAATCTCCGATTTTCTTACAAAATGTAGGAGTTTTTTGAACGCAAATTAGTCGGAATGAGTTTTTAAGGTAAAGTATACTGAATTCTGATTTCCTATCATTCTTACATTTTTTCCATACGTTATAAAAAATATAACAAAAAATGATTTCTCAACAAAATAATTAACGTTATTGATTTTTTAAACAAAAAAATATGTACCTATATAAAAAATTATACCTTGATTGGGATTGATTATTTTAAGTAGGTGGATATTAATATATCATCCACTGTTTATGATTATAAAAAATGTTCACTTCCACAAATAATGTTCGCAAAGAATAAATCAACGGGTTGTTTACTACAAGACTAGACATTTTACATATGCGTCAGTTTACATAAATAGTGTACATATGCGAGTTTCTTTAAAGGAACGTATTCAAAACACGTTTCACGTATCCGAAGACGAAATACGAATCCCCGGGGATGCATGAAATCAGTTAGTAACGTATACCCTCATGTTCAGTCTGCCTATACACGATTGAATGAATAATATTTTATCATGATATATGTAGATTGTACCTACATATTAACACTAGTAGGGCGCGTGGGTGCGCGGCTCGCTAAAGCGAACCGCGGTTTTTCTGTCCACCAAGTAGACCGTCGGGTCTTGATCATCTTTTTCCAAGAAACCACTTTTCCATCTTTTAAAGTCTCCGAGATAGACACTGACGAAATTTGTACGGCCGCCATCTTGAATCCGCCATTTTGGTGTTTTTTTTCAGCTCACTGCTAATTGGCTGAAGTTTCGAGTGACTTTTGTTTGAACAGCCTCCTCCTATCTTCAATATCCTGGCCGTGCTCCTCACCCGTCTTCGAAATCCTCAATCATCAGCTCCCTCCATATTTTTTATCCAAATGAATTTTTTTCCTCTATACGAAATCATGCGAAATTTTGGAAAGGACGTATCAAGGCCTTGCATACATTTTATATGAAAAACATAAATTCCGCCATCTTGATTTTTTTCTATTCATCAAGTAGACCTTTGGGTCTTGATCATCTTTTTCCACGAAACCACTCTTCCATCTTTTCTAGTCTCCGAGATAGGCACCGACGAAATTTGTATCGCCGCCATCTTGAATCCGCCATTTTGAAATTTTTTTCAGCCTCTCTGCCAATTGGATGAGGTTTCGAGTGACTTTTGTTTGGGCACCCTCAACCTATCTTCGATATCCTGGCCGTGCTCCTCACCCGTCTCCGAAATCCTCAACCATCAGCTCTCTCCATATTTTTTCTCCAAATGAATTTTTGTCCTCTATACGAAACCATCAGAAATTCTGAAAAGGAACCGTATACAGTCTTGCATATATTTTGTATGGAAAAAAATAAATTCCGCCATCTTGAATTTTTTTTCTATTCATCAAGTAGACCTTCGAGTCCTGATCATCCTTTTCGAAGAAACCACTCTTCCATCCTTTATAGTTTCCGAGATAGACACCGACGAAATTTGTATGGCCGCCATCTTGAATCCGCCATTTTGGAGTTTTTTTTCGGCTCTCTGCCAATTGGATGAGGTTTCGAGTGACATTTGGTTGAACACCCCCCACCTATCTTCGATACCCTGGCCGGTGCTCCTCACCCGTCTCCGAAATCCTCAATCATCAGTTCTCTCCATATTTTTGTTCCGAATAAATTTTTGTCCTCTATACGAAACCATGAGTGAAAAAAAAATTTTCCATACAAAATTTTACAGGAGAGGTGATCAATGAGTCAGTCAGTCAGTCAGTCAGTGAGTCAGTGAATCAGCACGAGTAGCTATATATATAGTAATGCCAGCATAATGTACATTATACATATATAACTTGAAAGTCTCCTTTGGAATGTTTTTGTTAAATTTATACAGCTATTAGCGGACGCCTGCGACGTTTTTTTTTGAAAATTTTTTGAAACAATTTTTGAAATTTTGTCTGTCTGTCTGTCTGATTGTTTGTTGCCGTTAATCACGGGAACGGCTGGACCGACTTTGACGGGACTTTCACTCCCAATAACATCAGTTATCTTCCAAGATAGCTGATGTCATTGGGAGTAACCTAGGCTACTCTTTTAACCTACTTTCGAAAAAGGAGGTGGAGTTGTGTTTTTCTACCTATGTATATCGATATATCCGTGATATCTGAACCGATTTGAGTGAATATTTTTTTAATCGATACAAAAACTTTGCGAGATGCTCCCATAAAAACTTCGGGTTCCAACTCCTCAATCCATTCATTAAGAATATCTATAGTCACAGAATTTATGTTCTTTTTCATAAAGAGCTCTGCAGTTTAAGATAAGATGGTTTTGCCTGGAAGGCGTCTATTCACTTTTAGAGATACTTATCCAGATTGTAGGTGCCAGTAAACTGGGTCGGCCCGAGAGGATTCCACTCGCGATACGTATTACGAATGAAGAAAGAAAACACTTCATGTGGATCGGAAAAATGTCAACAATATTTCCGATCTTTGTATATTGTTTTTATTCTGAACCTTATTAATCTTTTTAGGGTTCCGTTAATAAAAATCCCTTTAAAAAGGAACCCCTTTATTAAGCCTCGCTAACTAGCCATCTATCACAGAGCTCTATAAGATCACAGATGTAAATATTAAAATTAAAAATGTAGAGGAATAAAAATCTAAAAACTGCATTTCGAGACTTTATTTTGTTCAGCTCTATCAAATACATACAAATTTCAAAGTCAGGTTGTAGTGCATACTTTAAAGTGAAATAATAAAAAATGCAAAATAGAGAATTCTCAGAGGGTGCCGCATTGTTAGTCAGGTTTTTGTCGACTTGATGTTGCTATGGAGAGTCGTATAATATATTTTTGTAATTACCTATTACAAAAAGGTATACTGCGTGGTGGTACGGAACTTTATGTGCGTGAATCCAACTCACACTTGAACGTTTTTATTTATAATTGGATTCTAAAGCTTTGTTATCCCAGAGGCAGCAGCCGCCTTGTTAGATAACAATATTTTTTACCCTTGACTGAGATCTCATCTGATCGTAAACGATGTTACCGTCTAAGATAATAACTTAGAAACTTAGAAAAAGGTACGGCAATTTAAGATTAACCCATACCTCTAATCGGTTTCTACACGCCATCTTATCGGAACGCTAAATCGCTTAGCGACTCTGTGTGGTGGTAACTAGCTACGGTCAAAGCCTCTAACCAAACCAGACCAGAGACAATGAGACAATTCGAAATTGCCCCTACCCGGAATTGACCCCGAGTCGTCCCACTTATAAGACCACAGCGTTCACCACGGCACTAACCAAGTCGTCATTTAAATTCGAAAGGTATTTAACATGACGTGTCTTAAATGTACATACAAAACATAGCAAGCGCTGGTTAAGCAACGTTGATCCCGGTCGTTAGCTGGATGGGTGACCGATGTTGGGTTTTCAAAGGCCTTTTCGCTTCCTCCATGCCTCGCAGAGCACGTTAAGCAGTCGGTCCTGGTTATTATATCTCACATCTGATAATAACCAAGAAATGAGGAATACGATGCAGAGAGAAAGGTAAAGGTATTTTCTAAAGTGAAATGTTAAAATGAACTTTACTGACTAGGTATAGGTGACACAGATTCCCTCCAACACTCACCAACACTCCGGCGTGCGAAATATCATGAACCATAAGTTCAACGGAGGAAAGTAATTAAGTTTCTTTTCCAGAGCCTCGCTCGCGCCTAGCTCACTGTTAATTAATCATCCTCGTATTTTTTCTACGCCTTTAGAAATAGGGTAATGGTGTTTGTCTTTTTGCATCCTTTCCACTAATTTCACTGAGGAAGAAAAACAAAAAACATCAGCCATAGTAGCTCAGAAGCTCCAGCAAATTATACCGCCATGTTATTCAGTACAATGTTATTCAATACATATAGAAAATTAAATTAGCGGTGTTTTATTTACTTGGTGTTTTTTACTATTATTATTACTCGATGACAAGATGGCCCTTGATTGCGATCTCACCTGATAGTAGGTGACGATCCAATACAGTCTAAGATGGTAGAGGACGATTTTTCCACGGGTAATGGGTATACTTGAAGGACCTAGAGAGTGACAAAAACTTCCATTTTATCTCAGACAAAACAAACAGTATCTGTGGGATTTTTAAAAACGTAACTCCACGTGGAAGAAGTCTCGATCTAAAACAAGAATTTAGCACATTTAGCTAAAGAAAGAAACAATCAACCAGTTTCAGATTCATAGAATGTTTTCTATGTCTCTCATACTTGTGTGGCTGCTTGCGTTATAGACGATGCTCTACTAATCCAAAGTCGGCAGATGATGTATATTTACTTCCAGTTTCCTACTGTAATACTCAGTGAATAAAAAATATAGTCTCTTCCATGATGTAAATTATTTACTTCCAGGTACCTATTGTAACACTCAGTGAATGAGAAATATAGTCTCATTTAATTTAAATTGATTTTGCTATGTGCTTCAGATATAGATTTTTGAAATAAAATATGCTTACGGATAAGACATTTTCCCGCATGGCTTCTGCATTCCTAATAACAAACTGAACGATTTAACAATATTACTGTCGTTAGCTGATGGTGATACCTACTTTTCTTACCTATTGGCTAAAAAGCTTGTTGTTTACTATAATGTAACTACGTTCGCTAGAGTTTTATTCGCGTAATTTCAAATTGTTATTTATAGATCTAAAGGAATGAATGCAAATGAACATCTGTTTCATTACCGTTTCTATTGTTTTATCCTAAGAATTATCCTTGGCAAGACAATTTTGTTTATTCTTCAAACAAATTCGCTTGAGAAATGACTTCAAACCACTAAAATGATAAGAACCCGGGATGCTTGGAGACGAAAATTTAAATTAGACTACGTCTTATCTTAGTCCATAACAAATGTCTCCGCTGGTACCTCAAACGCTCCTTAATAAATCTTTATGCTGAATAAATTTAGCGTTCACATTTGTTTTTTTTTTGTTGTTGTTAAATCCTCCTTTTATCTTAACCTCCTTTTGTCTGCTTAAAAAAGTAAATGAGGAAGCTATTATATAACATTATTTGTGTGAATAATTTATACGCACTGCTTTTCTTGTTCTTATCGCATTTATTTTTCTTTTTTGGATGGCTTCCACGTTACTTAATCTACACGTTACGTTAAACTGTTGTCAAGTTAAGCTAAATAGACGTATATAGGTCCGATTATGAAATCTATTTAGCTTAGTTATAGTTAGGTGCTATGACAGTGGTAGACATATAGACGTATTAAGTACTTTTCCTGCAATTACGTCCGCGTGGAGTTAGATTTTGTAAACCACCAAACCAAAAACAAAAAAAAAACAAATCTGCTCATTCTCGTCTAAGTAAGGATACTGCATATATTATTAATGACTTCTTGATTGATTTCGTTCGTTCTTGGAGCCTTTGCTAATCCTGCGTATGAGCTGATCTCCATCCCAAAATGGTTCATTCGTTGTGGCGTGAAGGAGTAACAAACACACACTCACACTTACATATACACAGACACATATACAGACTTTCGCTTTTATGATATTCGTGCGATGTGACTTGCCACAAACTAACCTTGCATTTTATAAGGTCCAGTATAGTACTAGAGTTTAAGGAGTGTCCTTACTCTGTGATAGTACGGTAGTTTAGGCATAGTAGGGTTCGACGGGTCATGCACTTATCTACCTATGTGAGGAACGTGGGAGGCTTGTTTAAAACTTGCAAAATTCCGAGACCAAAATGGCTGAATGTGATATTTCGCCCGCATAGAAGTTGCGTATGTCTTTTTGTTCGCTAGCGAAAGTATGAAAGAGGCGAGTAGTTGGAAAAGTAAACACAGAAACAAACAGCGGTGTGGCGAAGTGGACATCACAAAGCAGGTCACGCGCTTCAACGATCCAATTTAACGTCCCCGAAAAGTTGTCGAATTTCTACGACCTAAAATAGTCTGTATCTGTAAGCTAATTTGCAACAGCTGCTTTAGCTTTTTTGTCAACTTTAAAGTTTTATTGTGCTGATATCCGTAACTTTATCCGCCTGATTTTAGGTTTTCAAAATACACGTGGGAAGTTTTTGATGTTCCGAGATAAAAAAAAGTCTAACTCCCTGCTATAGTAGGTATATAATAGTGATTATTAAAATTTTTTCATATAACTTGATTTTACTCTCTACAGATCCTCAACTATACCCATGTAAAAATCACGTCGATCCGTAGCTCTGTTGCAGCGTTATTGAAGGACAAACAAACACACTTTCGCATTTATAATATTAGTAAGGGTTAGTAAGGATAATATTTATTTTCAGTACTTCACTATCATAATATCATCATAAGAGTTCCATCCATCCATCAGTTCTTCTTTAAATGGGACATACAATGTAGACTAGTTTTTGTCACGGAAAACAGAGGGACTTTAAAAAAAAGCCAAATCAATACGGATGGTTTAGTGCCGAAAATTTACTATTTTGCTACTGCTCCATCTGCATTAATGTCAGTATTAATGGCTGCGCTCGAATGGATAAGCGCTTAGCGTCTAACGTCATTACATACATTTAACGCACTAAAATATTGGCCCCATCTGCGTAATGCCTTTATTATCGTGTTAATTTACGCGTTACGGCGCAGGTGGAGCCCGGGCATTTATATAATTCTAGAAAATGGCACTTTATTACAATTTACCGCCACAGATTTCAAAAAGAAAACTCTGCGAGAAAATAGACAAAACACAATCGCAATAACCGCGTATTTGCAATGGATTTGTGCAGCGTTTGTGCATTTCATAGCAACTGCCGACTTATCTGCCTGTTATTAAAATAGTAATAGGAGAGGAGAGAGCTCGCTGTAAAGCGGATATTTAGAAAACAGGTTTTACTGCAGCAAATAATTGTTATTAGTTTAAAGGATCTCTTTGTTTATGGGGGTAAATATGGGGTTATCTAAGTAGAGGAAAACCCCTCTACTAATACCTCTAATACTCCACTCTACTCGAAGATGAAGAATAATTTATGGGTTGAGATATTGGATAGAATCAGGCGTTACTTTGCGGAAGTCCATGGTTAGCAAGAAAAGGTTAGAATTATTTTGCTATAATCCGCCAACAGACAAAATCTGTTTGGTCAAACATGCAGTTTAAAAACTAAGCACCGCTTACCTACCCAACCAAACAAAAAAGCCAAGTTCCCGAGCAAGCAATGCCATCACCACGCACATGCATGCACCACTCAGCAACCCTGCTCAAAGTGCAAAATCTGTATTATCTAATGAATTGTTACTTAGAAATAGTTAAATTATAATTAATATTGTAATATTTTGAAAAGAGAAACTGCTGAGTTTCTTCTCGGCCCTTCACAACAGAATCTTCTTTCAGAGTTTAGGTCTTGACTATTCATAAGAACCACAGGTTTAAGTTTTTTTTTTTAATATTCAAAAGTTATCTAATAAGTAAGTTTACTTAATTTTATAAAAGCTTACACTGAGTTAAGTACATATTCCAAACTCAAACATAACAGAATATTATGTTTCATGAATATTTAAATTCAATGTTAACGATTCGCAGATGGTACGCGTTGATACTAAGCAGACGTAGGTAGTGAGTAGGTACAGTGTAGGCTTATAAATTATTTATTATTTTATAGAAACAATGTAAGTGAAGAGGTGTACACTCAAGTTTCCAAATTAAACAAAAGGTCAGCAAACAATTACGAAGGTTTAGAATCTGAAGGTGTAGAATCCTATACAAAATATGTTTATAGGTAGATATGGTATGATAATTACGCAGAAAAGACTACACCAATATCGCCATTAAAAATAGAGAACAGTAGATTTTTTCTCAGATATCCACTCTTCTGGATTTTTTTGTTTACGTCTTTCTAAAGAGTCATTGTACTGTACTGTAATATAGAGGAAGAAAAGATTAGATCTGGTGTTATATCATAGCTGAAAGTTATGTTTGGGGCGCCTATAGAGGAAGAACGTAAATAAAGTAGTCTAAGTTATGGTCGTTAGCGGACGCATGTAATTTTTTACAAAGAATACTTAAGTAGCGAATACTTTATAGAATACTAAGTAGTAGTATAATCATGTGAATAGTTAATGATGTAACGAGAGCTGTTGTAGAGACAATGTCGTCAAACAGTTTATAAAGAGAAAACAAAAGGTACACGAAGACAAAAATATAAAACTTCAGTATTCAAAAAACACCAGCCGCATAATTGACAAAGGAAAAATTCATTTCAATTAGCAGCTGAAACCAATTTAAAAACCCACGTTAAATTGCACGGTGAGATTAATTAGTGGATATACTTCGCGGCGTCCCAGTTATTGCAGTGCGGCGTAAGAAGCCTGTATTTTCCCATATTAATTAAAGCAAAGGTTCGACTTTCTCAACGGGTAATTACTTGTGTTGATTTATAAAGGTAATTAGCTCATAACTTAAGTTTTAAGTTCACCAGAATTATTGTCACCATCACTTAAACTAATTTTATAATCCCCACTAATACCTTTTTAAATGCGAAAAAAGTGATTTTTTTGGCGCAACTTACATGTGACCTTTGACTCATATGTGATTTATGCACGGACGCACTGGTAAAACATTGAGGTTACATTAATTTGATGATAAAGATTACCTACTAGTTTTTGTCCAGGATTCCTACATCGTGTAGATTTTCAAAAATCCTGCAGGAACCCTTTGTTTTTCGGGGGTAAAAAGCAGGCTGCATAATATTATAACACTCTCCAGATCCTTAACTAATCTACTCCTAAATTCTTAACTATCATCCCAAAAATCAACACACACACTTTAGTATTTATAATAATTAGAGAGGATTAAAAATCGATACAATATGTCCGCCGCTTAACGTTAATAAATAAATAAATAATAGAGTTCTATAAACGTAATGTATATCTAATTTAAAAAATCAGAGGTTATTGTGTAGTAAAAGTGTTGGTGCAATTATATAAAAACTGTAAATTGTACCAACGCTCGACGTCACTAAATAATTTCCCCCCTTTTAGTCCTCTTTCGATACATACAAAGATATTGCGTGTCTTATACCTACGTATGTTTCACTATTAATGGCGTAGGGGGATTGTTAAAAGCGATATTTCCTCATCGTGATGTATGGAATCTTGCTTGGGCCGTAATGAGAAATTCCGCTGTCGCTGCTTTTTGTATCACGGGAGAGGGAAGCGTTTTTGAATACAATTTGTACCAAAAGATGACACTCTGCGCTGAAAGCTATAATTTAATAATTAATTTTAAACGTTACAATTATTTTTATTTTTTTTATTTTCATCGAATTTGCAATTTGAGTGTTAATAAGTACCCAACTAAAATGGATTTCAAAAAGTCTATAGACCATAAATATTCTAAAAAATAATATATGATTGTAGAAAAGTGGAATCTAGTTAACTGGAATTAAGCAAGAGGAAGAGAAACAAAAATGTTCGACATTTGTGTAATTCTCCTAAAGCGCTGATTTTTTCTCACAATAAACGACAAAGAGCACGTTTATACGTTCCTTTTCTGAGCGCAAAGGTACGAGAATTACCTCTCTTTGTAATGCTAATTTTAAAACCAAGGAATTCATTTTTTATTCATAAGTTTTTCTGCCCCAAAGCCTGCAGTCGGAGCATCCAACTCGTTTGTGATGAGTTTTGATGTTTGAGCTCTTTTGTGTAAAACGTTATTCAAATAAAAGCTATGTAGGTGTATGAGATGCTATTTAATTTTGTCTTAATTGGGCTTGAATGTTTTTTTATATTTATACAACGTGTATTGAAACTCCGAAATAATACTGAAGGAGGTGAATGTGCTCATAAAACTGAACAACATTCCCCAAGGAACACAGGTCGAAATGTGAAAAAAAAAAATTTGAACCTCCTATACAAAATTGACGATCAGCTGATTGATTAACTAATGGGAGGTAAAAATTTTTTTTTTCATATTTCGACCTAGATTCCTTTTTAGTCATTGTGCATAATTTTACATCCTCGGCTAGGTTGTTCCCCCACTAAGTGGACCGACGACTTCAAACGAGTCGCAGGGCTGAGAGAGCCGTTGGATACAGGCGGCGCAAGACTGAGACTGTGGAAGTCCATGCAAGAGACGTTTGTTCGACAGTGAATAAGAAGAAAATTCATAAGTATATACCCATATAAATATGGGTATATACTTTCTCAACGGGTAATTACTTGTGTTGATTTATAAAGGCAATTAGCTCAGAACTTACGTTTTAAGTTCACCAGAATTATTGTTACCATCACTCAAAACTAATTTTGTAATCCCCACTAATACCTTTTTAAATGCGAAAAAAGTGATTTTTTGTTTGTGCACAATTATGAATGTGTGCATGACGTGATTGTGTGTGTGTGTGCGACCGTGCGTCCGTGCGTGTGTTTGCGTAGTTTTACTGACCACTTCTTGCGTAATAAAAAAAGGCCTATGTCACTCTCTCGCCGTCCTATACTACCCATGCAAATTACGTCGATCCGTAGCTCTGTAGCGGTGTGATCGAAAGACAAATAAACCACACAAAAAAACACACTTTCGCATTTATATCATATTTATAAAATTATGCACTTATATGATAGGTAAACCTGTCAAAGCCTGTGTTTATCAGCTAGTTCTATAAAACTTGTATGGTTATAAGCAATCAAGTATAATTTTAGCACCCATGTGATGTCACATTACTATCTCGTTAGTTGTTTTGTCCTACACAAAACAAAAAGTTAGGAACCCGAAAAGTTTTACATGTTTCGCGTTATGTTAGATAAACATTAATTAATGAATGTAGAACGTATTTGGTAAAAGTTTGCTTCCACTTTTGACGGCCAGTGGTCATAAAAATTTTGAGTATAATAGCGAATTTCACTTTAATTATGTGGTACTTTTATTAATAAGTATGTTATGATAAGACCATTTTACGTTCACCTTAACCAATAATACTAGCTGATGCCCGTGACTTCGTTCGCGTGGATTGAGGGTTTTTATTCCCGCGGGAACTCTTTAATTTTCCGGGATAAAAAGTAGCCTATGTGCTATTCAAATCTATAATCTAACTCTGTGCCAGCCGTTTTTAGTCGTTGCAGTGTGATTCAGTAACAAATATCCATACATCCAAACTTTTATAATATTAATAATATTAATAAGACCTTAACCATAACCATTATAACTTTAAGAAACTTTCGCTTAGTACCTGGATCAAGGGCAGGATACAGAAGGCGGTACTCCTTGAGACGGCACGCATTGTGAGGAGGTTCCTCACTCTGGAGCCCTGACCACTGGTTGCTTGGATCTTACCCCGCAGCAAGAGGGACCCATTTAATTGTATAATTTTTGAGGATATTACATATATAGGTATAGTATTTTTCTTTGGTATTTTTGTAAACATTTTCTAAAAATAATATACCCAATGTAAATGTGAGAGAAAATAAATGATAGAATAATAATAATATTATTAGGTTTCGATCGCGTCTGTTATGATCGCGTTATGATTTTTCAGTATTGGCTGTTATTGTGAGCGAGACGGGAACTCGACGAAATAAAAATAAACATTTATTTCCCTAGCGGGGGAACATGTACCGGCTAATCCAGTTTGTTCGACCGTGCAAGGGTTGAATCGTCAATGAGGAGCTGAATGAGGAAATGTAAAAGTGTTCCATTCTGGCAAAAAGTATCGAATGTTGACCTAGCAAATCGAAAAGAAAAATTCGCACTTACAATAAAATTGGGCTTCTGATACCCAATTTCTTGTACATTTTCATGTTTTTTTTTATTCGACAAGATAGCCCTTGACTGCGATCTCACCTGATGGTAAGTGACGATGCAGTCTAAGATGGTAGCGGGTTAACTTGGAAGGGGTATGACAGTGTATATTCAACCCATACCCGAAGTCGGTTTCTACACGCCTTCGCGCCGGAACACTAAATCGCTTGGCGGCACGTCTTTGAGGGTAGGGTGGTAACTAGTCACGCCCAAAGCCTCCCACCGCAGATAAAAATGTTTATAGTGCAGAGCTGAGTTAATGTCGGAAATTAAAAAAACCATTTCAGTTGATTTTTATTGGCAGCTCAAGTTATTTCGCGGTTTATGTCACCACAATAGAAACTTTGTCTCAACCATATTTTATTACATTTAGTAGGTAAAAAGTTTCATCCTATAATAGGCAATCTCTTTACCTATGAAATGTTTTACAAAATGTTTTATTTGATGTTATCGGTAATTAAAGAATAAGAAGAGAAATAAAAATAAATAAAAAGTTGGGTCCAGTTACTTAAAAAGCCCCGTTCTCACCAACATTCTCTAACTTTTACGAGCTACCTAAGCTAAGTTCAATTTCGTTTTCACAAACCTTTTGGGAACACCTAACGGTAAAAATTACATTGGGTAAGGTGCATTTAGGGGCTGCCTACGTAAATATACTCTTACTTAGAGGATAATTTAGGTATGATTGATGAAAACGGGCATAAGCATTTTTTTAATTAAATTTATATTTATATCATTAAATTCATGTACTCTTAAAGCCGCGTTATAGTGTTATACTGCTTCTAATCCTAATTGAATCCAAATTATTAGCTTATCGTTAACAATAAGCTATTAAACGAACGCAATAGGTAATTAAATCGATTTTAAGTGATAAACAATAACCCGTAGTGAGCAATAATCTAACAATGAGTTAGACAGTTGACTTAATTAACTTATTGCTGAACATTCATAAATTGATAACTTAATACCAGCCGCTGCAATTACTGGCATAAAATATGAGGCCTACATGAATGGATAGGCCATTGTCGGTGAGCCAAACTGTACCGAAATGGCATGCAGTGGGCTTAGTATAAGATTTAATTCGATTGATCGTATTCGTATTCGAGGACATTAGTGTCAAAGTAATATAAACCTTTACTGTCTTGGTTTAAAGTCACAAATTCAGTACAACCGATTTTAATTTAGATCGTATCCGTATACGTAAAGGTATGAGAGTGCTTGCACGAAATTGAGCTCTAATTTAATGCTGTTATGGTTCATTTTACTTTGACGTTAAGGTGATCGAATACGAATACGATCAATCGAATTAAATCTTATACTAACACTACAGTTCTACTAGTTGTTCATTCAATTTAAATCCTTTATTTTTCGATTTGGGCTTTTTTAAGCTTCCAGGTCGTTTTCATTTGCAATAATTTATTTATTATTATTAGGTAAAAGATTTACGATCTTTGATAGTGGTTGAGCTACGTAGATTACAAACAAAAATTTGATTCCTCCATGGTAGATTAAGATGCATTTATTTCTAGAATCTATATGACTGTCTGACTGATCTATCAACGCACAGTTCAAATCACTGGACGGATCGGGCTGAAAGACATACAAATAGCTATTATGCGGTAGGCATCCGCCAAGAAAGGATTTTTGAAAATTCTACCCCTAAGGGCGTAAAATAAGGGTTTGAAAAATCGAACTTAACGTAAGTGAAGCCGCGGGCAAAAGCTACTTGGTACATAAAATGTAGACTGTATCAATTTTAATGTACTATATTGAAGTGTGCCTGTGTTTGAAAACCCTTTTCACGACCTAACCATTAAAATAGGCACAAAGGTAGATTGGATCCCGGAGATAGTTCGAACTTCAATCCCCACCCGTTGCACTATTGTCGTATCCATTCCTAACACAAGCTTTCAGCTTATTTGCAGGGGAGAGGAGAATATAAGTAAAATTCTACTTGAGTAATATTCCTTTTAAATAAAAAAAAGTCAGTTCATCTTATACCAACCTATTCATTCTTAATAATCATACTGTGCTATTACAGGTAGGTATTTCCCACGATAACTGTTTTAGTTGGAACTGTCTGTTCTGTATCCGTATTTATTATATCACGTTATAAATATTTCATTAAACCGCGAAATAAATCTAAAATATTCAGTTCACTCATTCTTAAGATTTAATTTTCAAATATAATTTTTGTATTAAAATAGTTTTCCCTGAGTAATGCAAAGAGGAGAGCAAATCCTTTTCGAAGTAAATTGCCTTTGATCGAATTGGATGGCGGTGTGGACTCTCCTTCACTCGATTGTCATTTGTTTAGTGCTCAGACCGACCCCTCCAGCGGATCCTATTTGCATTAGAAATACCAAATAAATCAGAGACTTCAGTAAATGTTTACTGAAATATCATTTGTTTTATATTTATTAGTAGCTTATTCCCGCGACTTCGTCCGTTTGGAAAAAGTTTAGAGTGACTTGCTACTATCCGCGAGAAGTTATGTCCTCTATTTCCGATAATATTTTGTAGATCTTCACCAACATTGGAGTTAATATTTATAATAGTACACAAGCTGTAATAAAAATTTTCAAATTCGGTTTAGATTTGACGAAGTTATGGAGCAAAAACAACAAAAACTTTCATCCCCTATCCCGGACAAACCTTATTGTTTATCAGGATAAAAAGTATCTTATATATTGACCCGCAATATTAGCTACCACTATACTAAATTTTATTCAAATCCGTTCAGTAGTTTTTGCATGATGCACGTACTGGCAGACAGACAAAAAATTCAAAAAAAATTGTTTTGTACTTAGTATCGATAATAAAGCATCCTCCGATTAAAATTTTCAAAATATATTTAATGTACAGAATTTGTCCCGTTACAGTTTTATTAAATAAGTATAGAGTATAAAATAAGGGCCGGCCCTCGGCTAGATGGAGCGGTTAGATCCGGAAAGCTGCAAGCATTTATTGGATGCGAAGTGCTATGGATACTCAACGTTGGCGCTACTTATAATCGTAAAAATTCCTTTTACAAAACCGAGTTCAAACGCCACTGCAAATAACTTTTTTTATATTTGAATTAAAATTTGAAGAATTTCCTTGATTTCTCCAAGATCCCATCATCAAATCCTCACTTGATGACAATGGGACCACCTGGGAAGTATAAACCCCCTTTTAAACACAAAAAGAGTTAGCATGTTTGGAGCGTAACTTTCTTTCTAAGCGTTATAATTCGATGTATTGTACCTTTTTTCCAGGTAGAATTACGCTTGATGACAATCAGTGCCTTTTATCATTTATTTACCAGTATTTTTTTTTCTTATTTGTATTACGATTTTTTTGGTAAAAAATAAATAAATGGTAATAAAATTGTTCGTGTTGGTTTATGAGAAACGAAATTTAAAAAGAGGATAGATTTTATTACAACCCCGCCGGAATCAGATATAAACCCCAATACTAGAAATGGAGCGGACGTGGCATGAATGTATAATACATTACTATCACATTACGAATATATATTTTATCCCCTAGTTTAATGTAAATATAGCAAAACTGGGTTATAGGTACACTTTTAATAACGCAACGCAACAGCTGCTACTCTGAAATAATATGTAAGGATACGAAAAAAACTACCGTAAAAAATTACCGTTCTGTTCATAATATGTGATATCATAACTTTGGTACTTATAAATGTATTTTTTTTATTCTATGACAAGGTCGCCCTTTATCTCAATCTAACATAGTTATTATAAACGCCACTATAAAATATATCGATTGTTCTGCAGTCAACGTACCCAGATTTAACTCTTTATTACAAACCCTGGATAGTTTTTCTGATGCTAGCTATAAATATTATTTGTAAACTTTATGTAAATCTAAATATATAAAAGGCAAAGGTGACTGACTGACTGACTGACTGACTGACTGATCTATCAACGCACAGCTCTAACCACTGGACCGATCGAGCTGAAATTTGGCATACAGGTAGCTGTTAGGACGTAGACATTCGCTAAGAAAGGATTTTGGAAAATTTCAACCCCAAGTGGGTTAAATAGGGGGTTAAAAAATCGAACCTAACGTGAGCGAAGCCGCGGGTTAAAGCTAGTAAATAAATAAAACGCCCAAAGAAACACGTTTCTAGTAGGGGGTATTTTTATTTTTGTTATTTATTGTTATAGTGGCAACACATATACACATTAACTGACAACTGTCGACCTATTTACCTATATACCTAGTTCATGAGATTCAGCCCGCTGAGAGACAGACAGGCGGACGGACGGACGAACAGTGGAAACTTAGTAATAGGGTCTCGTTGGTTACCTTTCGGGTACGGAACCCTAAAAAGCACGTCTTTGAGAGTTATGACTTGGCAAAAGAGCCACAGGTTGGCCTCCATGGAATAAAATGATCTTGAATTGGATTAAATATAACCTTAAACATTTGCTCGGGAAATTTCATTAAACAGAGTTTCCAACTAATATTTAGATGAGAAATTAAGCAATCGCTCATGCGGTGATTTGATTCGCTGCGTAAATATACCTACGCCGTTACGACACACGAGTACTTGGAACTACTCCATTGTGTATAAACAGATCAAGGCAGCAAGCTACACAAAACCAAAACCTGTCCTGGTAGCATGGGCGGGAGAAATTTTACCCCCGGGAAAAGGATAAAACGTTTATCCCCTCGCTTAGCTTTATCCACCCGTCGAGCATGGGCACTGCGGTGGAAATAACACTCAGTGGATATACTTATAGAAATATACATCGCCTTCTCTGTCGCCATGCTTTAGCATAGGGAAAAGATAATTTTATCCCCTGTCAGTGGATAAAATCGGGTGATAAAACTTTTATCTCCTGCCCATGCTACTAGTGCAGGGGAAGATTTTGTTCACTAACTAAAACACTTCGTCCTAACTAATATTTAACCGAGAGAATTTTTCCCGTCCTTTAGTTTATGATCGTTTTGTGAATTTGTAAAAAGCTATTGAAAAATGGTAATAAAACTAAGTATGTCAAACAAAACAGAAAATAACAAAATAACGTCACGTAATGTAAATATTGAATGATAAAACATTAAAGTTGAGGTTTAAATTAGATTGTCGAATGTCTATTAAATATAATAATAATATAACCAAATTATAAATAATCGTTTCAGTTTTTATATCTTATTAATAGCTAGCATATGCCCGCGACTTCGTCTGCGTGGACTTAGTTTTCTAAAACTTTTTTAATTTTCTGGGATAAAAAGTTATCCTATTTCACTCTCCAGGTAAAGCCATGCAAAAAATCATGTCGATTCGTAAGTCTGTTGTGGCGGGATTGTAGGACAAACCAACAAACAAATACACTTTCGCATGTACATACAATGTGAGTTAGATGTTGCGTGATGAGGGCATAATGAACACATCAGAGCTATTTAAGCTCTATGTATCAATGTGTAGTAAAATTAACTCATCTGCCCACCATTACGTGCCCTAAAACACGGTTAAGTCCCAAAATCAAATTTTGAACACGAGTCGAAGTTCACTTCGGGAAAACGTTGGAAGATTTTTTTGGTCCCAGATAGTTTTTAGCATGGCTTTAAACTACTTGGAACCAAAAATCTTTCCTCATCATTTCGGTCCATATCTTGTATGAATCGCCATATAACACGATCTTTAACCACCTGTATCCTGACTGCCAGCGATTCACTTGAGATCGTCCGTCTACCTTCCAACGCTGCAGACTTCTTTGACCAATGCGGAATCTACGTCTATCAGTTATCCCTCCATCGTCACCTACTTGCTGCCTAGTACAATATACAAGTAAGAGCATGTTGTTGTGGCACCAATATAATATACCCATTACCTATATTAGGGTTTCAAAAGCCTGAAATTAACTTTATTTGCCCGCCGGTCATACACGGGTTGCTCGAGCAGTTAGCCAGTGATCGACATACACGGACCGCTGGTGCAGGCATAGCCAACAGCTTGAAGCTCCCATTGATAACTGTTGTTGCAGTCGATTTCTACTGCTAGATCAGTCACAATTTAATCAGTACCCATATGAACTTTGAGGAAGAAATCCTACTACTGTTACTGCTAATGACGACCGCGGCGTAATTTTGGTTTCATCCAATATTGGAATTACGATTACAACCAACCAATAGGCAGGCGGGCGCGGGTCCTGAGGTGAGATGAAGAGCGTGGGCGAAAAGGATTACTGCTAGAGAACAGTCGACAGTTTGAGAAGTCATTGTATGACTGGCAAGTGCTTGATGAAATTCACGATGCTGCTTGCCGCTCGAAGCAGTCACAATTGCTTGGTTTGGTATGAAATAAAAGACTCTAGTTGACTTTACAGTCGCAGGTTGTACACTGTACAGGCTGCCCGCGTATGCTTAGCCCTAGCGCGCGGCAGACATATCATCAGCATAATAATTAGTTACGGGTTTCAAAAGCTTGAAATCAAGTTTATTAGACTTAGCCGCATTTTAGTTAAAGCGTGGATGCAATAGTAACAGTATCAAAGCCGGAGCATAATTGTGCGCAACGCAGATGAGCTCCCGTCAATGAGTGCCCCGGCACGGCGTAATTAAGGATCGCGGCTAAACACCGGTTTGATGTTGATTGCTGAACGGCTGAAATGAATCGCGTTGCAGACAAACACCTGAACAGCTAGTCAATTATATCTACTGTATACTATTGAAACTTAATCAAACTAAATTAAACTATCTTCTACTTCTTCCTCTTTATCAACTGATAGACGTCCACTGCTGGATAAAAGTCTTTTCACTCTGAAAGCTTTTAAATAATAAGAATAGATATAATGTTAAATCCTTTAAACATGCCATTATTGCCATTACAATCAGAGTACAAAATAATATGATTGCAGAGACTTTCAAACTTTATATTTTCATGCCATTCAATATTTGCTGTTAAAGCAATTTGCTTCAAATGGGCCATAGAACTACTGCTCTTTAAGCGGTAAAACGGTATTGATAGTAAGTTGGTTTCAATCCCCTACGTTGGTATAAAAGTATTTAGAGCAATTGAATAGAAAACGCAGTGTGCTTGACCAGTTCTAAAAATGTACTTTTTCTCTGTCCCTATGTACGCTTAAATCTTTAAAACTGCGCAACGGATTTTGATGCGGTTTTTTTTAATAGATAGAGTGATTGAAGAGGAAGGTTTATATGTATAATAACATCCATTAACAGTGAATGACATAGGCTATATATTTTATACCCGTGCGAAGCCGGAGCGGGCCGCTAGTAAATTATAAATTAAACCCTTAAGGGGGTGAAATAGAGGTTTGAAAAATCGAATTCAACGTGAACGAAGCCGCAGGTAAAAGCTAGGTAAAATCCGATAAACGTAGTATATAATATCAATAAGTAAGCAAGCGACAAAATGCTGTGTAAGAAGTACAAAACTATTGGAATAGTGGTCGTTACTAAGCAAGTCACGTTCGCCGTGGATCTAATTTAACGTTTCTAAAAACTTCCAGTAGAATTTCAATGACCGGATTTGTTTGTTTTACTACTTGATAAAGCCTCAGTGCGGGCTCGGTTTTTTTCTAAAATAAAACATTACTATAGAGTTAACGTGAAATTTACGATAGGTGTCGTCCTGTCTGGCTGTGTTTCAAAACCAAATAAAATGTTCCAAAGCAAGATAATAAACCAAATAGATATTTTTTTCTTGGTTTTATTTCAGTACACTAATTAGCGACAATAACATGTCACGAACAAACAAATGTAACAAAAGAAATTCTGTTATTGTGTGTGAAAAGGAAAAATGTCATCAACTTATTAGGTTCATTATACTCGTATTTTGTGATTATAAGTATGGTTATATTCACAGTCACACGCAGTTATTTTGCAATAAGTACCTATAATAACCGACAATATTATTGATATCCTAGTGGTTCCTTCTTTTAGAGATTCCAGCGGTTTTTCTGGCGTGCTCCTCTAACTTCTAGGAGCTATGTGCATTTTATTTATATAATTAAATATCACTCTCATACGAGTTTTCGATAGTGTTTTCAAAGGTAAAAATTATATTAATTACTTATCATTCTGAGAAAAGAACAATGCCAATAGTGGGTAGACGGTGGATTAAGATGATGATGATGATATTCTTCCTCTTCTCGGACGCACACTTCATTGCTGAAAGTCGTGTCCAAATGAAAGTGCCTTTGTCGCGTTGGTAACTATAGCCTTCCACTCTGTCCGCTCCTCGACTGATAGCCCAGTCATTAAAGCCAAAACCCGAAAGTAATTAGTAACTTGATAAAATTTTAGGGGGTTTTTAAAGAAGGTAAAATAACTTACCGTGTGATTTTGCAGCGTTGTGGGGTGTACGGAAAGGGTTGAAAAGGGGTGAAAAGGGTTTTTTGTTAATAACATAGCCAAAAAAATTAGTAACACGCTGCAAATTTATAATAAGGTTGTTCTTGGGCAATTCCTGAGAAATATGCAATTTCACGAATTTTGGGAAAAAATAAAAAAAAATGGTTTTTTATATTTTTTTCTTAATAATTTGTCAGAATGTAACATTGCGTGAATTTTGTACTAGAGGCCCGCTAGTATTCTGATAATTGAAAAAATCGCCATATTAAACCTGCAAAAAAAGTATAATTTTTCTAATAAATTAATCAGTTAATTTAGATTAAATAATATTCTAAAAAAAGTAAAAATATTAAGACATTTTCATGTAAGATTTATCATTACTGTGGTTAAAAAATCCACGATAAAACATGGTAATGACAAACATGGTAATAATAATTTCTATGTTTTTACTGATTAGCTATGAAACTAAATACATTTCTCGAACATTATTTCATTCAAGGATAGTGTATTCTTTTGGTACCTTATTATAAATCAATTACGTTATAATTATATCAATACTTACTGAGCACAGAGGTCCAAGGAGGTGACGCCAATTTGTGACAAATACAAAAATCAGGGGCAAAAACAATTTTTTAAATATTTTTTAGCGATACCAGGTGACGTGCGTTCTTACTGTCGTATCGTTAAAGGCTGCTGGGGCGCGCGGGGTACAAACCATTATAAACAAAACTCCCTATTAAGTTTTACACATCAGGACATGTCATGACAAGGCGATGACGATTTTTTCTTGGGACAAAGTTTAAGGTTCTGGTAAACATTCTATATTTTCATAAAATATATTACAATGCCATTTTTAGGGAGCCCAAGTATTGTTGTTTAGTGGTAACAGGATGAACTGGGCGTAAAAGTAACGAATTATTTGGAATCCTATTTTGAAAGTTCCTTTTCGGGTTTTGGGACACACAGGGTAATGACGTTTTGACACTTTTAAATTTAAATTTAAATAGAAACACTTTAATATTACAGTAGGTTATTGTGGCACGCTGAAGGAAATGTCCATATTAATACAATAAATCATAAAAAAACTCTAAAAAGCTAAAGATTTCTTTCATATTTGTCCGGCCACCAAAATTGCATATTTCTCAGGAATTGCCCTCTTACCGTTTTGTAACGTTTATTAAATTTGCAGTGTTTTGCAACATACGGAACATTGTTTATTATTAAAAAACAATGAAATTTGTTATTAACAAGGGTAAAAAAATAGTAACACGCTGCAAATTTATAATTAGGTTGTTCTTACCGTTTTGTAACGTGTATTAAATTTGCAGCGTTTTGCAATATACGGAACATTGTTTATTATTAAAAAAACAATGAAATTTGTTAATAACAGGGGTAAAAAAAATTAGTAACTCGGTGTAAATTTATAAGGACGTTGTTCTTACCGTTTTCAAACGTTTATTAAATTTGCAGCGTTTTGCAACATACGGAACATTGTTAATTACTAAAACGCTGCAAATTTAATATACGTTACAAAAGAGTAAAAACAACTTAATTATAAATTTGCAGCGTGTTACTACTTTTTTTTACCCCTGTTATTAACAAATTTCATTGTTTTTTAATAATAAACAATGTTCCGTATATTGCAAAACGCTGCAAATTTAATACACGTTACAAAACGGTAAGAACAACCTAATTATAAATTTGCAGCGTGTTACTATTTTTTTTACCCTTGTTAATAACAAATTTCATTATTTTTTAATAATAAACAATGTTCCGTATGTTGCAAAACGCTGCAAATTTAATAAACGTTACAAAACGGTAAGAACAACCTTATTATAAATTTGCAGCGTGTTACTAATTTTTTTGGCTATGTTATTAACAAAAAACCCTTTTCACCCCTTTTCAACCCTTTCCGTACACCCCACAACGCTGCAAAATCACACGGTAAGTTATTTTACCTTCTTTAAAAACCCCCTAAAATTTTATCAAGTTACTAATTAGTTTCGGGTTTTGGCTTTAATGACTGGGCTATGACTTTACGATGATATAATCATAGTAAAAAAACCATAGTATTACATTTGGAGGTCAGATAAAGTTTTGGTAATGTAGACCTTGAACGCAATGATTGAGTTGTGGAAGTGCGAAATTGCATTACGTTCTCGCCCATACGGTTTGACTTCAAATAAAATATGCAGATTGTATTACATGACTTATTGATCTCATGCTGTTGGAATACGAACGCAAAGTTTGGCGATGTCAAAGTGGAAAAAGGCGTGACATTTTCACGAAAAAGGGGGTATCAATGAGTTATGCGGCACACATCTACCTCGAGCGATCACCGATGGCTTGGTGCATACGAGATTCTGCAAATTGATCGAATACGGTATGCTCTTGAAAACCTCTCTTGGCGATATTTGCACATAGTATATACAATATATATGTATGTGTAACAGTGGAATTTTTTAATGAAAAATAATAATTTGACGATCTCCTTGGAGAGTCTTACAATTGCAAGGTCTCGGGTTCGATTCTCAGCGGGGGCAATTTGGTAATTTAGAAGTTCTGAATTGTCTCTGGTCCGATCTGGTCAGAGGCTTTGGCCGCCAAGTGCTTTAGTGTTCCGGCACGATGGCGTGTAGAAACAGATTGGGTTACGTGTACATCTATTGCCACTATAACAACAAACAATAAAAAATAAAAAAATTAGGGATGTAAAAAATAAGTAATTTTTTCGGCGTTTTTTGCTCGACCTTAACAATCGCTTTTACGATGACACGGAACCCTTCGTGTGCAAGTCCAACTCACACTTGGCCGTGGAGTTTTAGCCTGACTAACGAACAGCGATTGAATTTTATTTAAAAAGATGATGATTTATTGTAGTTATAAAACAATTCTCACGATTTATTATTTAATACTAAGATTTATTTATTGAAATGGCCTGCGGGTGGCCCAGGTATCTCGTAGACACGTAATACGGATATTGGCACACGAGGCATAAAATAAGACTCAGGTGTAGTTGATAGCTTTTATCCGCCAAAACTGATAAAATATGCCTCGATCGGACCCTCGCAATATATTTAGCTTACGTTGCAAATTAACAAAATCTATAAATTGCTTTTATTGTTTTAGTTTCAGTATAATATCTGATAGCCTTTCCCCTTCATACAAAATTAAGAGAGAAACTAATTTCTCAATAGATTTTTTTTATTCGATGACAAGATTTCTCTTGACTGCGGTTTTCCCTGATGGTAAGTGACGTTGCAGATCATAGCAGGCTAACATGGACGGGGCATGGCAGTGTAAATTCAACCCATACCCCTAATCGGTTTCTACACGCCATCGTGCCGGAACGCTAAATCGCTGTGCGGCACGTCTTTGACGGTAGGGTGGTAACTAACCACGGACAAAGTCTCGCGCTAGACCAAACCAGAGACAATTCAGAAATTATAAATTCTCAAATTGCCTCCGCCGGAAATTGAACTCGAGACCTCACGGTTATGAGACCATAGTGCCCACTGCGCCAGGGATGTCATCAAATGAAAAAAATATATAATAATCGATTCTCTCGAACCAAATTGTGTTTTTCAGAATCTACAAACAATTTCCATCTAAATATGCTTTCATTAATAATTTAAATAACTGCGGCAGTTTTAAAGTTATTCCACAACAAAAGACTATTCCAGTGTGATGGCATCATTTTTATGATAATGCAAAGAAATATCTTTTTAAGTGATATGTTGCCATTACTCCAAAAATTTCGTGCTTCTTCATAACGTCTAGGTAATTAATTATGAAATTATGGTTGACATTAGGAGTAAGCCTGTTAGAAATTCCAAACAATTAAAAAATAATATAATTTCATTCATTTATAATATCTTAATCTTAAATCTAAAGCACCTGTAAAAGTTTATTTGAATAAAAAATATTTCTATTCTTTTCTATTCTGTCTGAATTTTTTTCTGAAAGTAACTTATTATCCAAATTAGGTCTGTCCTATTTTCGGCTAAGCTTTATGTTATGTAAACCGCGTAAAGTTATTGAGTAAAAGTTATTGAGCATTTTATAGAATGTCTGAATTGACATTTTATCCTTTTACTCGTATATTATATTCCTCCTATGAGGCATCTTTTCAAGCTACTTTTATGCTGAGAAGGTTTATAAAAATAAGAACTTCATGCATAGACAAATATTCGCAAGGTAACGAAATTGCGGACAAAGTATTCTTTTGTTTCTTTTTGCCCGACCCGTTTTCATCTATTTGTTGCATATTTGAAGTTAAATAGCATTTTTATTGAAAAGTAGACAAAAGTGAATTAGTTATTTTTTTCAAGGTATGAACTTTGCATATTAAACAAAATTAGCTTTTGTTTAATATGCAAAAATATATTGAAAAAAATAAATATGGAACTAAATATGGTTACGTCTTTGTCGTTTCTAAGTGCCTCAATAGCACAAAAGCTAATGGTGCGGGCTGAAAACAGAAAGGTTGTCAGTTCAATCCCTACCCGTTGCACTATTGTTGTACCCACTTCTAACACGGGTTTTCCGGTGCAGGGTTGTTTTCCCAGTAACTTGGGACCCCAACGATCATCAGTTTTTCGAACTATGTGCCCCGCCCATTATCATTTCAGATTCGCGTCCCGCTGGGCTATGTCAATAACTGCTGTTTAGCCAAAGCTCCTTAATGGATGAGATCTAGTGATCTCAGCTATTATGGAGCTGTATGTTTTTTTTATAAAAATAATTTTAGCCAAGTTGAAGTTGGCTAATATTCTCCTATTCCCTCCAAATAAGCGAAAAGCTTGTCCTTAGAGTGGGTACGACAGTAGTGCAATGGGTGGGGTTCGAACCTGCGACCTTTCAGTTTCAGTCCGCACCCTTAACCGTTGGGCTATTGAGGTATACATAACACCGATTACACCTATTTTTCGTACCAACTAATTTCCTGTACACGAAAGCTAATGACCGCTATACTATTGTTCCTAAGGTAGCTTCCATTGTTCGAAGCTGCAACACCCTTAATTTACCAATAGCAATTTTCACAGTATATTTTAACCCCTCTGTGAAGTTAAATGTACCGAAACTAATTCGTAGTACTAGCAGGTACACTGAACTCCAAATTTATCTCCACGTGCTCTCTATGCCTGTGCATTGAAAAATGAACTTTTATTACTAGCATAAATTTCGTTTTTAATCCGGGCTTCGCTATACTTTTCGGTTGCATTTTTAGCTGCAACTGTACTTTAAGCGTTAAAGTCAAGAATTGTTAAATTAATGTTAAAGGAAACGTTTTCAGTAGGAAAAATCTATTGAAAATAAGAAATCCACTGTGTCAACATTACTATGTAATACTACATGATATATATTGCTGCAGTGTTCACGCACCTCTAGATATGTAGGAGATCCTCCATTCACACTAACTACATATTTATTTATTTATTTATTCTGTACCACAACTTAAGCTTAATCAGAAACTTATAAAAGACAAAAGGGCAGCTTATCTCTAAGAAAGAGATTTCTTCCAAAAGCCTTCGAACTTATTGGGGTTTCAATTAGGTTTCATACCAAAACGGTAAAAAAATTGGACACAGCTTCGATGGCAATTAGTCGAATGAGAAAATGTTTACTTTGGATTATAAGTAAATCTTTTCCTTTGAAAACAATTCAATCAACTGCAATACCTTTCATACTAGTTCGTAAACAGTTGACTACGTATTTGCTGATAGGATAGCAAATACTTTTCACAGTAAATTGCTTTTGATCAAATTGATGACAGCGCGGAATCGCCTTCACTTGAATTTTGTTTAACTATTCTTAAATCTTTTTTAGTTTATTTACGAGAAAGTTTACCTACGACACGCAAACGAAGTCACAATTTGAAAAATAAACGATTCAAGCTGCGAATTTGAGTAAAAAGTTCAATATAGGAATAAAGAATTTCGGTCTAACATTTAACTCCATTATTGAATTACGACGCCACTGTCCTATATAAGCGAGGTAAATGTCGGAGTTGCGGACACATAGCTTACCTTCCACCAAATCCAATATCGAGCTCAGTGACCTATACGAAATATGTAGCGTCGAAACACGAAAGTGAAGTATCTCTATTTTAATTAACTGAGGAATGAGGAACCTACACCTCATTTGAATGTATTTTCTATAACAGAAATCCATGCAAAGTGTTTTAGGTAGAAGTAGGAAGGGTGCTTGGGTAGTCCCATGTCGGATAATTTAATCGTAAATTATAGCTTTTATAAACTTAGACTAAATAGCAATTTTTGTATTACTATGTATGTACTTATATACGGTTATAGCGGTTAGTGGATAGCGGTTGGAAGCTAGAGATTTTTAAAATGGTCTATAAGTAGTGATGGGTATATTTAATCACGAAAGTTAGGTTCCTATTTATAGGTGTAAGAAAAAACTAGATAGAAGTCACGGACAAAAACTAGACGTTGTTTTTAAAATTCGAAATAGGCTTGCGCTTGACGACAATCAATACTGGATAGCACTGATGAGGTCTAGGTTGGAGCGCGCTTGCCTAGAAGATGCCTATTCACTCTTGCCTTGAAGGCACTCAAATTATAAGTGGCATGAATCACGGATGCTGGAAAATTGTTCCATACCTTAGCGGTTCTTATCAGAAACGTTGAATTAAAGCGTTTCTTTCGAGTAGGATGGATTTCTACCACATAAGGATGCCAACGCTCACGACTTCTCGCAGTTCTGTGATAAAAAGTTAAAGGAGGAACTAGGTTGTGAAGTTCCTGAGCGCACTCTCCAAAGTATATCCGATAGAAGACCGATAGACAGGCGACATTGCGTCGGTGCTGTAGTCTTTTCGCCTGCGTTAGCGACTGATCATCTATAACATGGTTTTTAATATAAACAGAAATAATGGCATCGAACACATTCTAATTTGTAAATCAAATAAAGCGTGATCAGTACCGAACCAGTTTGATACGTGTTTCAATCTTGTACGCAAGCATACGCGAAATGAAATTATTAATTCCGTTTGCGAAGGAGATAATTTCGCAAAATGGTTGCGTTGTTTGACTTTAATTAATTCGAAGCTTGTCAACGACGAATGTAATTTCGGGGACGTGTCTGACTGAGGCATGTTAGGGGAATAATCGTTAACGTTCATTTGCTCCCAATGATATATTATGGAGCTAGAAGTACCCTATCATTCCGCGTCATCGCCCATACACAGCAATACGTTTCAAACTTAGGTTCTACAATTGCTGGTCTGGTATGTTGATAATCTGGTCTTAGGATAATATAATATTTTGAGAATCCCATTATTCTATTATATCCTATTTTCCTATTTAATATTATAAATGCGAAAGTTTATATGTTTTTTACTCGATCACGCTGCAGCGATTGAACCGATTTGGCTGTTTGGCACAGAGATAGATTATAGTCTATTTCCTTATAGGAAACTGTTATATTATTAATAAATAATTAATATCATGTTAATAAAAAATATAAGTTGCAGGAATAGTGAATTTTGGCAGATTTTTGCTCGTAGAAATCAATACGTATACGTTCCCAACGCGCTGAGCCAAACGAAATCCGAACCATATTTTATATAATCTGCGCTTTGCGCTACGTGATGGAAAATATTTATTCGCTCTTTTAAAACTATAATAGTATCCATTGCACCTACGATATTTATTTCTGAACATTTATAAAGTTTGACAGAGTTAAACAATGTAGCATGGGATATAAATCAAGTGAATGGAATTAATAAGTTTTTGTTAACAATCTTTATAAAAATGACAAAAGATGAATAGCCGCGAAATACATCAAACCACCATCAGACTATTATCCTATCCTATTATTATTAATATTATAAATGCGAAAGTTTGTATGTTTGTTACTCAATCACTTCGCAACGACTGAATCGATTTGGCTGGGTGTAGAAATAGATTATAATCTGGAATAGCACATAGGCTACTTTTTATCCCGGGAAGTAAGAGAGTTCCCACAGGGAAAAAGAACCTTAATCCATGAAGTCGCGGGAATCAAGTAGTATCTATACCTATAAAAAAATATCAGTCAAACACCCACCTAATATACACCGCCTTTTCCGACTCTCAATTGGCTAAAAGGAACATTCAAACTTTGTGAGCAATTAGCATTAATCAATACGCCAAGGAAACTGTATCAATCTCGTTTCATTCCCGTGGTACGTACCGCAAATTCTTCTACGCAAGTTGGGCGCCTGACAAATAGTCTACATCCTTTGTAACATCACTTAAGTTCGTACGACTGCGAAGTGACATTCATTACAGTTCGAAGCCACGGTAGAAGCCACGTCTTTATTGTAACCAATGCCCGGAATTCAATTAAGTCGGAAAGCAGCTATACAAAAGTTTATCAGATTTTGATTACTATCTAGGGGACCTTGAATACAAATAATAAAATAACGAGCTATAATTAAAATTGCGTGCGCTGGGTCGTATACTGTTACTGGATGAAAATGATATATGGATGAATTGTTCCGCGACAGCATATTATGTCTATCTTCTAAGGATAACTTATAGTAACCATTTCTATCTTCCAAATTTTGATTAAAAATAATGAATTATTTTCGAAGCTTTTTTAACCGATGTGATGTCAATCTATATCTAAATAAATATTTTTACTAAGTATCTTAAGTATTAAATTTAGAACATAAGTATTTGCCCTTGAAACCATTCAATTTAAATTAATATCTAAGTAGTTATCGGAAAATAAATATTTTCGCGCGACAAAATAATAAAATGGTGCCGGCCGGCGCGGCGCGGACGGGTATCGGCGCGGGCGATTCCTGTGGTTCCTGTGGTGATCTTGGTTACAATCGTGTCCTATAAGAAGCTTTGTGCGATCAGTCCCGTAAAAACAAATATTTAATTTTTCAATCCGGACGGAAGTCGGGGCGGGTCGTTAGTAATATACAAAGGTATTCAGTTGCAATGGGGCTCACATAAATCTTTAGTGAACTTCTAGTATCCAGTTAGACCAAATGAAATGTAGCTGTTGTGGTCGAATTGCTTACTTACGACCGTTCCAATGTTGAAGGTAGAGAATCATGCTCTACTGTCGTCAGTAATCTTTAACACCAAAACTACAGTAAGTTGACATATTATTTTTATTAATGACGGGAGTTGCAATGTTACATACATTTTTTGTAGAGGAGGCTTTTACTATGCACTATACTCTATGCTATGTCTATGGTTTTATAATAAATTCCTTCTTCTTGTCTACGCCGCCGACACGGCAGCATCTTATTTTATCCCGAGCCCTGTGACTCAATTTTCCATAATCTGGAACTATAACAACGGGAACAAAATTGCAAAAATTAAGCGGACCCGTTACCTCAAGTAAGTTATTAGGTACGTAGTAAAACTCGCTTGCTAGATAATTTGTAAACCGCATCTCACCATTTGCGTAAATGTGTAGCAATAAAAAAACATCAGGAACTTCCATAGACTTTGAGATAATAATTTTTAGGGTTTTGTACCCAAAGGGTGCCAACGGGACTCTATTACTAAGCCTTCGCTGCCTGTCAGCGTGCTGTATCTTATGAACCGTAAAGGTCGTAGCCCACTTACATGACACCGCTGCAACACAACTCCTGCAGACAACTCGCTGACCCCGCGCCTAAAGCTAGCAGGCTACTCGCTGCCCCCGCGGCTACAGCTAGCAGGCTACTCGCTGCACCCACGCCTACAGCTATAACAGGCTACGCGCTGTTTTCGCGCCTACATCTATCATTCCGGCCGGCGGCGGCCTGCGTCTCTCCACCCGCGCACGTACGCCGACCGTTAGCACGCTTCAAGCGAACAGATGCCGTGCTCACAGCGCGTGGCCCGCTCTGTTGAAGAGTGCGGTATGCACCGCGCGCTGTTTGCTATTTTGTGTTGTTACTGTAAAATGCATCTCCAGAGCACGATATTAAGTCCATATTTGAATGCTCATACTTTGTTTGGGTGGGAACGGAGTCGTATTAATCGGCTACGACCTTAATAGGTAGATACTTGTCACAGAATGTGTATGTCTTTTGCCGCTATAACAACAAATAATAAAAATAAAAATAAAAATTATATATTACACTAGCTTTTTCCCGTGGCTTCGCTCACGTTAAGTTCGATTTTTCAAACCCCTTTTTTATCCCTTTAGGGGTTGAATTTTCAAAAATCCTTTCTTAGCGGACACCCACATTATAATAGCTATCTACATGCAAAATTTCAGCCTGATCCGTCCAGTGGTTAGAGCTGTGCGCTGATAGATCAGTCAGTCAGTCAGTCAGTCACCTTTGCCTTTTATATATTTAGAAGAATGATACGTAATTTTTTCGACGTCTTTCTGCTCGACCTTAACAGTCGCTGTTACGTTGGTAAGGAACCATATTATTATGTGTGCAAGTCGAACTCACGCTTGGTTGATTATTATTATCCATGAAAAACATTTAACCGCGCGTGCTTCGCAGCTAAAGCAAATAAACGTCACAATTACACATTGTAACAAAGTGCAGGTAAACTTACTGGAGTTTTTAATAGGCTAACTAGCGCCGCATGGTGCAAGTTTATTGAGTGTACCAGCTGCCCGAGCACAATTAGTGAGAATAGCCCTTCGATCACAGAAGAAAAAATTTTCTGTGATCGAAGGAATAGTCACACAAGGGGCGAAGGTAATGCAATACCTATAGGTATTGCATTACCTTCGCCCCTTAATATAATGCTATACTTATAGGTCGCAACTAAATTAGCAAACTGCAATTCTAATGATTTTATCACTCGATAAAACGACCTCCCTGGCGCAGTGGTGAGCGCTGTGGTCTTATAACTGGGAGGTCTCGGGTTCGATTCCCGGCGGGGGCAATTCGGTAATTTATAATTTCTGAATTGTCTCTGGTTTGGTCTGGTGGGAGGCTTTGGCCGTGGCTAGTTACCACCCTACCGTCAAAGACGTGCCGCCAAGCGATTAAGCGTTCCGGCACGATGGCGTGTTGAAACCGATTAGAGGTGTGGGTTGAATTTATACTGTTATACCCCTTCCAAGTTAGCCCGCTACCATCTTAGACTGCATGGTCACTTACCATCAGGTATGAGATCGCAGTCAAGGGCTATCTTGTCATGGAATAAAAAAAATATTAATCTTATTTTTTTGATACTGTTATTAATCAAATCACTGTGAGTATCAAAAAAAAGATAGGTTATCCTTTTAAATACCGACAATAAATGAAAACTGTTGCAATGGTGAAAACACAAATCGAAAGAAAGAATAAAATCGAAAGAAAAAAAAATAGAAGATCAACTACTCAATCAAAAGTGTATGCTCAAGGGGAGGAGAATTCACAAACCATATTTCATGCCTTATGTCTTTATAAAGTTCTTCGATTTTCATCTTGCAGATGGTTTTATCAAAGACTATTGGGATTTTCAACTTCGAACATTACTTCCTTTACTGAGAGCAATATTTTCCAATTTAAGTGACAAAGTGCACTTACAGCGGCTTGTCGGATACTAAAACTTTGTCATTTGATCGACGTTTTAAGTAAAATAAATGTAAGTGATAATATTATTATTGAAGACTTGTTTTATCTGCGCCTTCGCTCCCACCATCTATTAAAAGGAATCCAAATAGCGATAGGAGAATATTAGTCAACTTCAGCTTGGCTAATATTCTTTTTGAAAAAAAAAAAAAAAAATTCTATCTATCAAGGTTTTAAGAGGAAAAAGGTTTATATCGACAGATGCTTATACTCCTCATCATTAGTCCAGTCAAAACAAGGTTTAACCTCTGGAAAATTGCGAAAGTTTTGAAACTTTGCACATCGAATTATGGGTACCTAGGGATGAATATACCAAAAGTCCTCATGCGTACGAGGCGAGCTCTAGCGGCAATTAGCGGAAACAGGACCCTTTTTTTGGTTTTTTGTTAATATCTCGAGAACCTTTGGTCAGAGGTAAAAGTTTACTACTACATAATTGAAGCTTATTAAATTTGCAATAATAATGATTATATACATTTTTCTTGAATTCCTAATAATTACCGAGTTTTAGGCCACTAAAAGATAGCTTTTTCGAAAAATCACGCTAGCGGCGCCCGGTACAATATGGCATTTGTAATAATATTTGACAATCATGGTTTATAATTTTTTTTTGGGTACCAAGGGTGATTCAGAAAATATTCTTCACAGTTATGCACAAAAAAAAGACATATTGTTTATTAAACAACTAGCTTTTGCCCGCGGCTTCGCTCACGTTAAGTTAAATTTTTCAAACCCCTATTTTACCCGTTGTACCCCCTTAGGGGTCGAATTTTCAAAAATCCTTCCGTAGAGGATAACTACGGCCTAATAGCTACCTGTATGCCAAATTTCAGCCTGATCCGTCCAGTGGTTTAAGCTGTGCGTGGATAGATCAGTCAGTAAGTCTGTCATCTTTGCGTTTTAAATATTTAGATGAAATACAGTAACAATAAAAAATGCTATCAACGCACAGCTTAAACCACTGGACCGATCGGGTTGAAATTTGGCATACAGGTAGCTATTAGGCCGTAGTTATCCTCTACGAAAGGATTTTTGAAAATTCGACCCCTAAAAGGGTACAACGGGTAAAATAGGGGTTTGAAAAATTTAACTTAACGTGAGCGAAGCCGCGGGCAAAAGCTAGTTGTTTAATAAACAATATGTCTTTTTTTTGTACATAACTGTGAAGTTTATTTTCTGAATCACCCTTGGTACCCAAAAAAAAATGATAAACCATGATTGTCAAATATTATTACAAATGCCATATTGTACCGGGCGCCGCTAGCGTGATTTTTCGAAAAAGCTATCTTTTAGTGGCCTAAAACTCGGTAATTATTAGGAATTCAAGAAAAATGTATATAATCATTATTGTTGCAAATTTAATAAGCTTCAATTATGTAGTAGTAAACTTTTACTTCTGACCAAAGGTTCTCGAGATATTAACAAAAAACCAAAAAAAGGGTCCTGTTTCCGCTAATTGCCGCTAGAGCTCGCCTCGTACGCATGAGGACTTTTGGTATATTCATCCCTAGGTACCCATAATTCGATGTGCAAAGTTTCAAAACTTTCGCAATTTTCCAGAGGTTGGGTCATTTTTTGAGGTTTTTTGACTGGACTACATAGTCTGAGTAGTACTTATACGGTATCAAAATTGAGGAATGGGAACCCCAAGCTCACACAATGTTATAAATAATTCATAAGCGTAGTTCAGCAGAAATACCATTGCAAGACTTTAATTCAATTATAACAAACTGGTCAAAAAGGGCAGGCATATTACGGATATAACTTTAATTTTTCCGAAAGAACTTAGCCACTAATCTAATCTAAATATATAAAAGGCAAAGGTGACTGACTGACTGATTGACTGACTGACTGACTGACTGACTGACTGATCTATCAACGCACAGCTCTAACCACTGGACCGATTGAGTTGAAATTTGGCATACAGGTAGCTGTTAGGACGTAGGCATCCGCTAAGAAAGGATTTTGGAAAATTTCAACCCCAAGAGGGTTAAATAGGGGGTTAAAGTTTGTATGAAAGTCCGTCATTTTTCAAGTTATATCCATGAAACTTTGTATTTAGGCTTTAGAATAAAAATAAAGAAATACATGTTTCACAGATTTTGAAAAATCCACCCCTCAATAGATCAAATAGGGGATGAATGTTAGTATGAAAGTATTTCATTTTTAAAGTTATATAAACTTTGTATTTGGGCTTTCGATTAAAAATAAAGAAATACATGTTTCATATAAATATATAAAAGGCAAAGGTGACTGACTGACTGATTGACTGACTGACTGACTGACTGACTGACTGACTGACTGACTGACTGACTGACTGACTGACTGACTGACTGACTGACTGACTGACTGACTGACTGATCTATCAACGCACAGCTCTAACCACTGGACCGATTGAGTTGAAATTTGGCATACAGGTAGCTGTTAGGACGTAGGCATCCGCTAAGAAAGTATTTTGGAAAATTTCAACCCCAAGAGGGTTAAATAGGGGGTTAAAGTTTGTATGAAAGTCCGTCATTTTTCAAGTTATATCCATGAAACTTTGTATTTAGACTTTAGAATAAAAATAAAGAAATACGTGTTTCACAGATTTTGAAAAATCCACCCCCCAACGGATCAAATAGGGGATGGATGTTAGTATGAAAGTTTTTCATTTTTAAAGTCGTATAAACTTTGTATTTGGGCTTTCGATTAAAAATAAAGAAATACATGTTTCATCTAAATATATAAAAGGCAAAGGTGACTGACTGACTGATTAACTGACTGACTGACTGACTGACTGACTGATCTATCAACGCACAGCTCTAACCACTGGACCGATTGAGTTGAAATTTGGCATACAGGAAGCTGTTAGGACGTAGGCATCCGCTAAGAAAGGATTTTGGAAAATTTCAACCCTAAGAGGGTTAAATAGGGGGTTAAAGTTTGTATGAAAGTCCGTCATTTTTCAAGTTATATCCATGAAACTTTGTATTTAGGCTTTAGAATAAAAAAAAAGAAATACATGTTTCACAGATTTTGAAAAATCCACCCCCCAAGGGATCAAATAGGGGATGAATGTTAGTATGAAAGTTTTTCATTTTTAAAGTTGTATAAACTTTGTATTTGGGCTTTCGATTAAAAATAAAGAAATACGTGTTTCACAGATTTTGAAAAATCCACCCCCCAAGGGATCAAATAGGGGATGAATGTTAGTATGAAAGTTTGTCTTTTTTAAAGTTGTATAAACTTTGTATTTGGGCTTTCGATTAAAAATAAAGAAATACGTGTTTCACAGATTTTGAAAAATCCACCCCCCAAGGGATCAAATAGGGGATGAATGTTAGTATGAAAGTTTTTCATTTTTAAAGTTGTATAAACTTTGTATTTGGGCTTTCGATTAAAAATAAACAAGTACATGTTTCACAGATTTTGAAAAATCCACCTCCAAAGGCATCTAATAGGGGATGAATGTTAGTATGAAAGGTTTTAAAGTTGTATAAACTTTGTATTTGGGTTTTCGATTAAAAATAAATAAAATACATGTGTCACAGGTTTTGAAAAATCTACCACAAAAGGCATCATCTAAATCTAAATATATAAAAGGCAAAGGTTACTGTCTGACTGACTGATTGATCTATCACCGCACAGCTTAAACCACTTTGCATACATATAGCTATGATGACGTAGTCATCCGCTACGAAAGGATTTTTCAAAATTCAACCCCGAAGGAGGTAAAATAGGAGTTTAAGAAATCGAACCTAACGTGAGCGAAGCCGCGGGTAAAAGCTAGTATAAGATATATTAGTTACGTTACTGTAGAAGGCGTACTCTTAGATATCAGAGTAGAAGAAACCTACCTCACGTTACTTTCACATGTGGCTAAGCACCTACAAAAGACAGATGAGATCCACGCCAGACATACTTGAAAACCTACAAACGTTTAACCCTCAAACAGTCACGCCTAATTTTCTAATATAAATAATTGTTACCAGGTCCTAAGGACCCAGTTTTTTTATCTTCAAAATGGTTTTTTACCCGACTACGCAACGCAATCCGTTGCGTTAGTACGAGTATGTTTATCAGTCTATGTACATACATATGTAGTGCTCTGGAGACCAAACGCGTGAGCCGTATTTGATGATTCTTACGTCAATCGAATCGAGTGTCAGTAAAGACACGACAGTAATCAAAATTCAATATGGCGGCCACCATATGCCTTGATTTTTCTGGACTTTTTCCTTTTCAGTTTTCATTTACGCAATCGAGTTTTTGATTTTTTAAATTCAATATTTTATTAGTAGCAATTCTTCTATGAAATTCATGGGATTACACAAAGTGCCAGCTTGCCAGTATACCAGTACACTAACACTGGCACGCTGATCCTCGATGACCACTATCTTGGAAAGTTAAAGAATGGTTAGATCGCAAACTATTAATTTAAAAGTTAAAAACAGGGTCTTTTGGACCCAGTATCAACTGCTTGTGTTAAATATAGGGCACAGAGAAACACTGAAATCTTTTCCACTGAGTTATTTTTAATGATGGAGACGTGTATCGTATATCGCATATCTGTCTCTTTCAAGTATTATTTAAAGCTTACTTTCTTGTTTGATTTTAGTATTCGTGGATAGTTGCAAAATTTCAAGTTTGTAATTTTTGAGTATACTTGAGTGTAATTAATTGACTTGCCCATATTTTCTTTGTGTGAGTGTTTGTAACTTTATAACTCCAAAAAAACGCTTTACATAAGCTTGTTGGGTATTGGGTTGTGTTTATTTAAAAAAAAATTGTGAATACTTCGTTAATTGCTTTTAAAATAAATTCCGTATTTTAAGGACGCTACCTTCTTAGTAAAAAACTAAATTTTTGAACCGTGTACATTTCATGTAAAAAATTTGTTTGGTACATGATTCAGCGACTATTTTTAGGATTTTCAAAGCAAAGCTGCATAAAACTACAGCTAAAGGAACAAACGATTTATACTACAGTTCTAAAGAGAGTGAAAAATGTATTTCCTTTCACAAAGCGCAAAGGTAAAGAACATGAAATATGTGTGGATTCGTTTCGGCTCACCGTGCGTTGGGAGTCTACGTATCGGTTTTCGTGACTTGAAAATGTAACCAAGCTAGGTTTTGCATTGCAATCCTGTAATTTTAAATGGAGTCTACATCATCCGATAGAGAAGAGCAACGTATTTAAAACAATTTCATATCAAACTTTGTAATTTAGTTAAAATTGACTGTTGCCCGCGATTACATTCGCTTGGAGATTTTAAATAGTGCCGTGGAATCGTTAATGATATAAAAATCCAATCCAATCCATGTTAAAAGGCAGTTTGTAATAATGATTATAACAATCATTTTTAAGTAAAACATTGTATATCAATAATATATACAAATGAGCGATCATAGTATTTTTTTTTTTCTTTTTTTTATTACTATTTTTTTCTTCATTGCTATCTCGGTAATGACTTCTTAAACAGTTCCAAAAAATAAATAACATACCTAGTACGAGTTCAAGTTTTTGGTAAGGAATAATAATATAGGAGTGTGCCGTGGTTATCGAATTTTCGAGAGTAGATGAAATGAGGACCACCCTAACAAACCATCCTAAATATCTCATCCAAATATTATTAAATTATCTTGAACCCTTTCTATTATTAACTACGAGTATCTTTATTCGTGCTTTCTACAGAATTTACGTAATATGGGATGTACGCAAATCCCTGCGGCCACGGGAGAGATTCCATGACTACTAAGGCATGTACGTCTACCTAATCAAGTAAATGTTTCCAAATCAACGATCCGAATAAATCGATACATACTCGTAGTGCTACGAATATAATATAGGTTTGTTGCTGTATTCCAATACTGGACGTTGCTTTGGAAATAAATATTTTTGCATCTCAGCCTGTGTTACATGGAATATCTATCTTAGTAAATCATTTGCTTTCTGCACCATGATCCTAATCACTAAGGCTGAAATCTACAGACCGTACTCTCACTCTGCTCAAACTCAAGACAGAGATAAAACGAGATATTTCAAAGCATATTTGTGCCCCTTTTTAACTCTATCTTAAGTCTGAACTAAGTTAGAGCACACACTAGGTATAGATCTCAGCATTAGGGTCATTAGTCATGACCGTTCCATGACCCATGTTCCATGGAAATACATAGTGTCAAAGTTTTTTTGGTGCAACAATGCCGTTGGTTCCCAGATCCTATGACAACGCGAAAGTAGTTAGCTCTCCTGAGGTCCGTAAAAATGCCTCAAAACATTTTTAGTATGAAGGAGCTCTAACTCAAAGCTGACCTTACTTTCAACATACCTCCATTCACTACATTACTTGCTCTTCTATTCTATTCTATTCTTTGTTTTCACTTCCAACACTTGAAAGCCTCCTATAAAAAAATGCCTTAAAATAATAAAAGAAAAACAATGAAAACTTACTTAAATAACAATATATTTTTATATTATTTATTTTTATTATTTATGTACCTATAAACAGTTACCTACAAGAAAATATTATTAGAAAAAGTGGACACCTGAAAAAGAAACTTCCAGCTTCACTTTAAAGCAATATACATAAGTATGAAAAATGTTATCCTATAAGTATATAAAAACCATTAAGTCGTCTTGAGCAATAATAATTTTATGAGGCAAGTCGAGTATGTTTTCTTTGCAAAACACGATGCGAATCTCTTATGCATTGCAACTTGCAAGACAAAATGAATGCCCGCATTAAAGCAAGAATGCATTAATATAAATTCACAGTTTTGTGTAAAAATGTGAACTGCAAAGTTTCAAAGAATAATTTAATTTTAAAGCGTATTTAATATTTCGGAGTTATGTATGTTACAGGCAATTTAATTTTACTTGCTTAAACGAAGAAGGAATATATCATAGGAAACTTGCACGCCTGACAGATCTTCACAATGTTCTTGTGTGAAGTCTGCCAATCTATACCTACTTAACCAGCATGGTGGACTATGTACAATCTAAAATCCTTATATTTCAAAAGGAAAAAGGCATAAATTATGAGCTGGCCAAAATTTGTAGAGTATTTTTACTTCAACTATCTGATACATGCGGCTGTGTCCGCATGATTTTTTTTAAATATCAATAAAAATTCGATTCAGAGATTATTAGACCTTAATTAGGTATAATGAGATAGACGGACTCGTTACGTTCGCCTTTATGTAATACTATAGTCCATTCCACGAAACGAGCTCGAATTGAAACAATTAAAATAAAAATAATTTTTTTTTCATTTATTCAATTCTTAATTCACATTTTGATATGCGTATACTAATAATACCTACACTATCTCTAAGTGCTCTCAAAAGAACAGCAATTTTTAAAAAGTACATTTGTACGATAGTTTTGAAGAAGTTTCATTTGCATTTATATTAGCCGTGAGCGCCGGCACATGCAAAGAGAATGCTCTTCTTAGTTGCTGCGAAAATAGATTCTGAGAATTACGAGTATAATATTAATACGCAATATACATATATAGCAAGAAACACGTAGGATTATTTTTCATCTACTAGCTTTGCCCGCGACCCCGTCCTTAGGTTTATCAAAAATCCCGTGAAATCTGCTGTCGGTCTTAAAATGATTGTATCAATGTGACGGTTGCAATCAGCTCTGATTGGCTGAAGTTACGGCGTTCTTGTTGCATCAATGCATTTTAATCAATAACGAGCGAGTACCAGCCACACTGATGCAATAGAATAGAATAGAATAATTTTTCAAATAAACTTTTACAAAGTGCTTTTACAGTAATTTTTAGACTATCCCAAAGCTTGTTTTCCCGAAACAAAATACCTAGATATATTTTATGCCACCATTGTGCATATTGCCAAGTTAGTTTTTAAGAGTTCCGTAGTAGGTAATTGTTACAGAAATAAAGGAAACATGATGATGTTGATATTAACTTAATCATATTAATGATATTATGTATTTATATCAATACTGTCCCTACTAATATCGATGAGATTATTTAAATTGTTGAAGACATAGAGAGTGAGATAGGCTTTCTAACGTCATGTGGACGAAGTCACGAAGTGGTGGACTGGACTAGTACTCAGTTAATGAGTTAAGACGACTTCCACAATAAATCCATGATATCGGTTACTAAAATAATATATTCTTAGCCTTTATCTTAGAGATGTATCGGTTCAGTGATTTATTCCTCACCTCGCCGTTTCACGCGATAAAGACGGCTCAGCGTCACCTGAAACAAAGGGTGAAATTGCTTGAAGGGTAATCTACCTTGCTGTTCTGCGTGCGTTGACCGCGTTTGACGCCTCCGTGGTTACACGACACTTTCAAAGAATCCCGTTTCCCATTGTTTGTACGGGAAAGACTTTTAGCATCAGGAACTCTATAGCGCTACATCGAAAGTAGAGGGGTTTTCACACGTTTGATACTTGCAATAGAAAAGAGCATTTTATAGTTCCTTTTTCACGATACATTGAAAACATTGCATTTTATAAGACACTTGATTCTGCCCGCGACTTCGCGAGATTTTTTCTTCGAGAAGGGAAGCGGGATGCGGCTAGGGAGCCATGATTAAAGGATAAACCAACAAACTCACATTAAAATTTCTGATAATATATTAAAAGGGATGGATCGGGCGTTTATTAATGCCTGATCGATCCCCCTGATAAATTCATGTTTAGCATAACAAGTATAATAGTTATTATAAGAGTGTAAAATCAGACCACAAGGTCGTTTAGAGAGAAAATAATACTCCGTTATTGTCTCCGTATGTTGGTAGATTTGAGGTTGTCCGTATGAGGTTGGCTTCTACGAATAATAATATGAATATTATAGTATCTCCTCATATATAATGTGACAAAGTGCCTATAATATGGCAAATATTTCATGTCCATATCGGAAATAAGTAATCAACCCGCCAACTACGAAATAAAGTGCCAAATGCCTTTGGATGCCAAATGGACTTTGATCTATCCAAAATCGTGATTTATTTGTATCGTTTTTGTAAAGAAACTTATACCTACTCGATATGAATACAGAAAAAAGAGGGCGGAAATTTAATCTACCGTCATTCAAAATCCACAGACTTTCATGAATTTGATTCCTTCAATTTAGCTTTTCTCTGCACTCAGTTACGCTATGTCAGCAATCTCTGAATGAACTCCTTAGAATGTGGACCTCGTGCATTGGATACCTACGTGTACGTTCTATGAAGTAAGCAAAAAGTATTCACCTGCTAAATTGCAACCTATGTGCGGCCACAAAGACTGGTCATACCATAGATTTACAATTGCTTCTCACAGATGTAGGAGTATATATTTTTTTTATTATTTAATAAAGAATATCAGCCAAACTGAACTTGAATTATATTCTCCTCTCTCCAAATAAGCGAAAAGCTTGTGTTTGTAGTGGGTACGACAATAGTGCAACGGGTGGGGCTCGAACCTGCGACCTTTGCGTTTTCAGTTCGCACCTTTAACCGATGGGCTATTGAGGCAAAAAGTCTTTACCTGCCGCAAATCGCAACCTATATGCGGCTACAAAGACTGGACATACCATTGATTTACAATTGCTTCTCACAGAAGTACGAGAATATGTAAAAATCTTTATTATAATTTAGTGACCAATTTTTAAAGAAAAGAAACCTTTAACCTTTCATAAATGGTGATGCAACGGAGTGATTACATTCTGATGCAGTCTTCATTATTTTTTGGCGTTCATGGATACCTAAACTATAAGCTATCTATTAGACTTTTGTTCCCTTTCTATAAGGCATTATAATATGGACATCATAAATTGGTTTGCTAGCTTTAGAAATTAAGTAAAATGCCACCACTGAAGTTTTAATTGAAAACCTGTTATAATTGTAATTTTTCAGAGAATGTTAAGTCATATTGGCGTCAACAAAAAGGTCCAAAGTGACCCAGAATTAAAGTCAACTTATGACAGAGCGTGATAGATTGCGAACGACCCATGGCCGGTTATTTTTTTATTAAATTCCGGGTTTGGCTCAAATTGTGGTAAGAAATTGCCAAAAAACTTTACCGGATACGATGAACCTACCTATCATTTATTCAGCATAGCTGGAACTTACTAGTAAAGGATGACTTTTTTTACTATATAATTATAATTATTTTAAGAAAAATAACAACGTTAAAAACTTTGCCTGAAACTAATTCTTATTTAAAAAAAGTATCATTGTAGAGCTACGAATGTAGAGTATACAAATCACTATCAGCTCTAGCTGTTCGGACCATCTGCAGATATTTCCAAATCACTACGCGACTTGAATAACGAACGTTGTAGAGCCTGTAGACAGGCTACGGAGCTTTTGCAGTAACGTATCTCGTAGACGCAAACTTAAACCAATATTTGTACAGCACTCTTACGTTGCGCTCATCACGTTTAACGTACTGTTTTATATGCTTCGATAATGTATGAATAGTTACATTTATTTAAAACTGGAGTTTACATTTATTAGTACAAAATATATTTATGCCTGAATTATCTATGTGGTACATTGAAATAAAATTGTAAGCTTTTGAGAGAATTTAACACTTTGAATTGTAGAATAAAATTATGATCAAACTTCCATTTCTAAAACCGAATAAGGCTATGTTCAGATGGCTGAATTGCGACGCGCGTTTTCAAATCGCGCGCTTAGACATCCTAATATATACCTAGCAACCGTTCACATGCGCGCGCGTTAACGCGCGTCAGCGAGCGTCAACGCGGCGCTCAGAGAAAAAGTTTCTAGACGCAGACAATCGCGCGTTGACTCGCGCTTTGATATTAATGTAATGTCCGTTTGCTGTTCATTTGAGCGCGCGCTTTCATCGCGATCGCGTGTAATTTTGTTAATTTTCGTAATTATATTTTGTTTTCGCATTTAAAATGAGTGAAATTGAAGATATTGATATCGACTTACTAATCGATGAAGTAGAAAAAAGTCCAGCAATTTGGAATATAGGTACCGAACTAGACTGACGAGTACTCTCGCAACGCGCATTAGCGCTCATCATCTGAACTCTCTTCAAATTTGATCGCGCGTTGACGCGCGTTAACGCGCGTTACATGTGAACATAGCCTAAAAGGAACAAATTGTACATATAAAATACGATGTTTGTCATTACAATCATATTATTTTTGCATGCCAATACCCAGCAGATTGTAGTGCCTTATAAATTATGTAACACCTATTATAACTCAGACTATGCAAATAAAGGATTCGATTTGATTTGAATTTGATTTGATTTGAAAGTGCGTGCCGAGCCTGTGTTACATTAATTACGTATAGGTATAGAGATTCGCAAACAAAAATGAGGCCATTCTAAGGTAATGTACCACTCGAAAAAGATATACAATTTTAAACACGCAATGACTGTCAAGGCAAAAATGTGAATCATATTTTTATTAAACAAAACGAGTACCGCAAATTTTTAAACAATTTAGACCCTCTTTGCCCCGGTTACCTTTTATTTTTAATACAAATCGCGCGAATTGCTGGCGTAACAGCGGTTATTCATAAAACAAACATAAAACGAACGAAAAACCAATTATTAAATTTCTGTGACACGATTCCGTTTTCTTATAATTCTCGTTCACTTTTGGCGATATTGGAGTTTTTCTTTTTTTTTCGATTCATTTCAAATTATTAAAATCCTCGCTCGTACTGAACGTTAACTGTTTGCGATAAACTTTTTTGATATTACTCAGCACCCGTTGCACGTAAATCTGCCCTTACAGTGGTCTTTGTAACTTTTTCAATTTAACAGGTTAGGATAAATCGTTCATTCTTTTTACTTGAACATAGAACTGATATAAACTCTGCCAAACTTTAGGCGGGGCGGTCTATTGTTTGTTCGCGTTAACTTTCAAAATCTTTTAACTCAAAAGGTGGAAACATATGAATTGGAGTTTTGTATTCTTGTGACACGGATAGAAAATTTCGCCGTTCTTTGCATTTTAATAATATTGTGGAAAATGGAAAGATGTTACCTACATATTAATTAGTAAATTAATAACAGGAATGTTAAAAAAACAATAAAATACAATTATAATAATAATAATTTCGTGATAAAATACAATTATTTTATCATCGTATGTATTTTATGAACCAAACCATTTTTATATAAAAACTAAACAAACTTTGTCTAAATAAAAAGATTTGATAAGTTTCACTAATTCGTATAATACAGGATTTCTGCCTCACTATCCTTAGCAAAGACTTTGTACAAAGTTGTCTGATAAATTATACCGCGTAAAGTAGATATTTTGTAGGAAGAGCAACTAAGTTTTTGCAATCCCTTTCTGCCTAAATAGAATCATTAAAAGTTTTATCTTTGATACTTTTGCAGCCTGTGGACTTCGCAGTTCGAGATTCACAAGGACTTATCGAATTTATTTTTGTAATTAAATGTTTAAATCTATATTTGAGCTGTACGTTGATAGATCAGTCAGTCAGTCACGTTTGCTTTTTATATATTTAGATAACGGGACGAATTCTGCATCCTAATCCTAATCCTAATCCTAATTCCTAATTCCTAATAATATTATAAATGTGAAAGTGTGGATGTTTGGATGTTTGTTACTCAATCACGCCACAACGGCTGAACCGATTTGGCTGAAATTTTGCACAGAGATAGATTATGGTCTGGAATAAAACATAGGCTACTTTTTATCCCGGAAAATTGAAGAGTTCCCGCGGGAATAAAAACCCTCAATCCACGCGAACGAAGTCGCGGGCATCAGCTAGTATTAAATATATTTTGAAAATTTTAATTGGAGGATGCTTTATTATCGATATTGAGCCCAAAATTTTTTGGAAGTTTTTTTCTATCTGTCTGTGTGCGCATCACGCGAAAACTACTGAACGGATTTAAATTAAATTCCGTATAGCGGTAACTGATACTCCAACTTAATATAAAAGATACTTTTTATTCTGATAAACAATAAGTTTGTCCGGGATAGGGGATGAAAGTTTCTGTTGATTTTGCTCCTTAACTTTGTCAAATCTAAACCAAATTTGATAATTATTTTTTTATTATAAACTGTGTACTATTAAAAATATTTCGTTCAATTTTGGTGAAGATATACTAAATATTGTCAGAAATAGAGGACATAACTTCTCGCAAGTCACTCTAAACTTTTTCCACGCGGACGAAGTCGCGGCAATCAGCTAGTATAATATAAAAATTATAATCAAATAATCTTTGTAATCATTATAATCAATTAACATATTAATTAAATAAATCATATCGTTGTATTTAGTAATGGATTTTTTTGATTCCCCAATAATAATAGATCCATAGATTCCAGAAGAAAGTAGGTACAGTACTAAAATCAAAGAAAACGTTTTCATGACTAATGGTTATAATAATTTCTTTCGAGTAATACATGACTTAATACAATTTTGCTTCTCCGTCAAAGCAAGAGCTTCACTATAAAAAATTAACATTCCAAAAAGTGAAAGAAGAATTTTTGTATCATCGAGAACTCCAGTTATAAATATCTTTTTTACCAATATTCTATCTGGATTACCTTCTTATAATTATAATATAATGTAGATACATAATAGTTTTTTCACTGCGTTAAGGGTTATTACAGCTATTTTAACAATCTCGCCCACTCCTACTCTATCTAGACGAGGAGTCTGCTGACTTTCTCATGTTTCTCCAAATTCTCCAAAAACCTCTGCACATGCCGATATCATTGAAATTCAGGAACAACAAACCCCCAAGCATGAGCGCCGTAATTCCGTATACAACCGCCATAGCAACTTTGGGAAGCGTGGGTCCAAATAATAGCACCCTGACGTACTCCACAACACATGCCTCCAATCCCCTGTAATTATGGAATATTTAGTAAATGGTTAACTGTTGTATTACTTCCTTTTTTTATAATTTAGCGTTTTCTATTATTTTCTGTGTATTTTTCATTCATTTTTAGGCCTTTTAACACTAAGCGCAGACCGATCAAGAACCCGTTACGTTGTCGTATTCCTTTCATCTCAAACTTTACGCATGTTTGGAGGGCAAATGTGAATGTTGAATTGGAGGGTGAATATTCACCATGTTAGTCATGTTTAAATACACATGATCTATTAACTAGACACCGTCATAAACTATTAACACCATACTATTCGTCTGCGTAAATTGCAAAAGACCTTTGTGGGCTCGAGTACGTATACGTTTATAACCTGATTCGGAAAGAATTGGTAGATTTAACATTACATACATCGCAAACTCACATGCGTTTTACCGCACACCACAGTGATTGATCAACGCTAACACGCTAGTTTTATTTATGGTCAGAATCATAGATCAAAGAGGTTGTTTCAAATATCAAATTAATAGACCTACCAATAGGAATGAGCTGTTATCAGAATTGCAAGCAACGTGTCAAAAAGTCTATTAGGGATCAGTAATCCGAACGGAATAAGTACGACAAGAGAAGCGGTTGTAGCTTTCTCAACAATCCATAGTTTAGCTTGGTCATGAGGTTTTTCTTCGTGTCTTCGTATCATTGATGTACTGATTGATTTAACCTGGATCAACATTTTATTAAAATCCGACAAAAATTATGCAAGCTTAATTTCAAAATACGATCAACTTTCTATAGTTCTTGCATTTCACGAGGGCGCGTGAGCTTTACTTGTGGTTACGTCGTATACATGCACATTGCGTAAGTGTGCGTGCCTGTCAGGAACTTAGGTGGGACACACACCACCATGAGCAACGTGCCCTCGTGAATTTAAAGAACTATGCAACTTCTAAACGTCATACTTAGCTGCCTCGTTTGTCAAGTGATTAGTATGTTTGACTGTGGTTGACAAAGTCGCGGGTTCGATTCCCGGGTCGGGTCAAAAACTATATTGAGTTTTTCTGTTGAAAATTTCTCAGTACTAGCCAGGAGTTAGGAAATTGATGGTGGTGTTGCTTTCGTGCCTCACAGAGCACGCAGAGCCGTCGATCTTTCCCCTAAACTCTCTTTGGTCATGTCAGCTTTCCAATCCATCAGACTATGTGAGTGAAAAGAGATTGCAACTATGTTTGTCCACATAGCTTTGCAATATAATCTCTTATATTGCAGAGCTATATAGATTTGGTGGGAAGGACATCATTTATTATTATTTAACAAGAAATTTCATATGCAAAATTAAAAATATTCTAATTTTATATGAAAAAAAGAAAAATTTTGAAATTTTCTTACGGGATTATAGTTATAAATAGGAATCGTTTTGGTTCCAGCTAAATTAGTTTTTAATATGGGTATGCTAAAAATGATGTTGGTCTTCAAAGTTGGCATTACTCCCATACGCATTTGTTGATACAAAAACGTGCCAGTGGTTCCTGTAAAAGAAAAGAGTTAAATAAAACAAAACAAGCTTTTGATTAAATCGGTGGGACTTACCCAAGATCAGCTAAAACATTTGTACTTCGCGAAGTACAAATTTCGAGAAGTATAATTAAGGATTTATATTTAAAGGCTAGACGTTGATGAGAAAATAGACAAGATTCCTTAGACAACGCAACTTGAACTGTGGGAGCTTAACGACCCAATTCATTGTGCTGTAAGCTAGGTCGGTGCATATTTCTTGCTAAGAGAAACTGGTAGAGAGAGCTACCTGGTTTTGTGCCACTGGATTTATTTATGCGCAAGATTGGACCATTCTAGTAAACATTAATAGCTACCTACTTTTATGTTTAAGTATTGATAGCAATAAAATTAATAGATAGTAAATAACAGTAAAATATATCTAGGTACCTTGATGCTACGTACGAAGAAAAAAAACTAATGAATCTCGACGGAATTTCAGTAGTCTCTCGGGAAAACGGGAAGCTTATAAAAAACGCACAAAGACAATCTCTTCCGGTAAACATACATATTATACTAAACGGTATAATCAACAAAAATCTGTTCCTCCGAATTATTTTATCGCAACCATCACTCGCATAGCAATTACCTATCCTGAATCTGTGTTCGCAACACCACAGTATGTTAGCATTTCTAAAATTACATAGTTAATGCATAGTTAATGTACTATGCAATTAATTGCTGAAAATTTCATACCCTAAGGCGTTCTATCAAATCTGTGTGATACAGCTATGAAGGTAAGCTGAATATATGTAAATCAAAACTAAGGAGTATATTACCTGGTCTACGTAAGCATATAGAGAGAGCCATATTAATATTTATATATGCATAAATGTTTTATTGAAAAACAGACTTAAAATTCGCTGCGCAAATTGTCAAAATTTTATTTCTCTACGTACCTTTGTCATAAGTTTGTCACTTCGGTCAAAGAGAAAATAATCACTATGACTTCGGTCTTGATTTAAATAAATGTAAAATAATGGACAGCTACTACTATTATTCTACAAAGTATCTATGTAAAAATGCATTATAACTCCCTTTGTAACTTGCAACAGAAAAAAACAAGTTTTACTAAACAATATAACATAGTGTGGTCTTAGTCTTACCCTTTACATATACTTTTTCAAAGGTCTTACTGCATAAGCATAGATGGCTAGGGTTACCACTCCCAGAATCGATAAAGCTATTTTAAAAACAGAAAGTTTAATTAATCAGAAAGGTAAATTAAAGCTTACTTTTTATCTTTGTATAAAAAATGTTTTCACCATAAATAAAACAAAAGAAGCTACTTAAAACATTCCTCAAATGATCCAAAATAACATATTATTTAAGGTAATTTGTCACTTGTTAAGTTTAACAAAATCAAATCGTTGTGGAAGCCATTTTCCAGCGAGAGGGTCTCCATTGAAAGTTGACAATGCCGCCGGCCGGTGGACGGAAGCCCATTGTCATACTGGAAAAGCTATTATTGACATTATTTAAAGTCCTGTTAAAAGTTTTTAAATAAAAAAGGCTTTTGTAAACGTTTTCACTGTAAAATCAATAAGTAATATCTGCAGCGTCAATAGCAGCTGCTGGTTGTATAGATTTTGTTTACATCTCAAAACAAAAAGACGCGAAGTAATTAAATATAGCAATATTATGTAAAACATTAATGAAAAATATCCTTACTATAATATTATAAATGTGAAAGTGTGTTTGCTTGTCCTTCAGTCACGCCGCAACAAAACAACCGATCGACTTGATTTTTTTGCATGGGTATATTTGAGGAACGGGATAGTGACATAGGCCCCTTTTTATCCCGGAAAATCAAAAAGTTCCCGCGGGATTTTTAAAAACTAAATCCACGCCAGCGAAGCCGCGGGCTTCAACTAGTATTACATTTACTTCGATTATTTATTATATGTGTTTATAAAGTGGAATATCATTGTATATCTAATATGAGGATTTATAAACGTTAATTAAATATCAAAATCAATTCTGATGTAATTAGTAAACATAACGAACGCGCCTCATACAAAGTCCTCCCATAATATAAACAAAGTTTCATTCTAACTTGAATATATTAACCAATAAAAGTCAACTAAACTTTGTAGACACGTTCTAGAATCTAATGTTTGTGTCTGTGATTCAAGAAAATTTAGATTGTTAGTTAGATGGTACTAATTACTATTTTGTACATAATCTCTAAGTTAAACTCTATGATATTGCAAATGTATAAAACCTGTAAATAGGTCTAAAAATAGTGTTAGGGCTCTGTAGCGCATCGGTTCAAGGCGCGGACTGAAAAGCGAAAGGGCGCTGGTTCAAACCTTATCATTCATTACTGTCCTACACACTCCGATACAAGATTTACGCTTAGGTGGAAGGGAAAGGGGAATAGTTCAGCATGGTAAATATTCCTATAAAAATAATATTTTCTGTGGAAAAAAAAATAGCATTACGCTTTTCTTGAGCGTAATTGAGAATCTAAAGAATGATATATCAAATTCAAATTCAATTTCAAAATAATTTATTTCATGAAGGCCAACTTATTTATTTATTTATTTATTTATTTATTTATTCAAAACTCACTTAAATCTATCTTTACAGGAACTTAACCTAATACGATAGAAAAAGCTTAACATTAAATAATTTACAAACTTCTAACAAACTTAAAACTTAAAACAAAAAATCTTCCTAAATTAACATTATTAATCAAAACCTTATCGACTAATATTTACAATGCACATAATATACACATTACGACCTTTGTGAACTCGCCCAGGGAGCAACTGAACAAATCAATTTGTTCAGCGGCTAAGTTGAGCGTGTGGGTCGCGCGCGTGAGCGGCGCCCTCTTCAGCAAGCAGCTGTGGGCGCGCGGCTGAGCCAGCAGCGGTGGCCTGCGCCTGCGCGACACACTCTCATTTGGCACGCATAACCGTAGCTGCTGGAGGATAGCAGGATTATGCAGTTTTCCTCTCAGCACCTTAAACAAGTACACGGCCAAAAACAATTCTCTCCGCACCTCCAGTTTGCAATATCCCACCATTATGGCTTATGGCACTTATGACAGATCGAGACTCGGAAACCACTGGTTCGGAAAGCTGACTATAGATAGTAACCTATCCTGAAAAAAAGAGTTCTCGCAAGATTTTTAAAAATCTAACTGCAAGCGAACAAAATCTCGTGCAAAAACTAATGGGAACTAAAAAATGATATGCAACTATGAAAAATCGTCAATGTCTGGAAGTGTCAATAACTTCGGCAGTTATTTATGGCGTCAAAGGCAACGGCCAGATACGCAATCAATGGGCGTCGCTCGGTGCCGTGTACTTGCCATCGTATATCACGGGGCTGATTGAGCGTTGCTGCCCTGCAGGTAGTCTGTACTCTGTCGCATCAATGATCGGTTTATGTACCACAGGTAGTGTGGCTAATAATTCTGTTGTACACTATCTCTAACCTAAGTTGACTGGTCTTTATGCCCGTTTTCATTAACGTCCCCTAACTTTTACGGGCTACTTAAGGTAAGTTAGGTGACGCTTTCTGTCATTATTGTTTTCAAAAAACTTGGGAACAGCTAAATGTGGAAATGGCAGTGGGTAAGGAGTTGTATTTAGATTGCATTATATTTAGGGGCTACGTACGTAAAAAGACTCGTACTTAGGGGATGATTTAGGTATGGTTAGTATAATAATGCACCCCGGGGAAAGGGGTAGCAATAGATTTTGGCCTGTCAGCTATTTAGATTTTATTTATCTGACGGATATGAAGTCGAGATAGAGCTTAGAGCATTCATCAAACACGCTTTTAGTAATACAGCTAAGAGATCAGTCTCTAACAAATTAAACAAGTTTAACTGATAGTTCAAATTGCTTTTAAGACCCATACTCTTATTATTATACGCTTCTTACTAAAGACGTCTGAAGTTTTATTTACTTTTAAGTAGCCAATCAATAGGCATTCTACAAATTGCACATCCATGGCATGAAACTGGATGAATTTTACAGAGAATCGTTTTAAAAGCATAGAAAAATTATTATACTTTTCAAGAGGGAAAATTCACATGTAGATACCTACAGTTCAGTCACACTTTTAGAAACTAAGTTCAGTCAATGTTGCAACTTTTGAAAACGAAAATCAATTCCTTGTCAAGCTGTAGCGTAGTCATAGGTTTACAGCCAAAACAGTTTTTCAAAATAATTTCTATTAAAAATTAAGCGAATTTATTGACTGATTTTGTCAGGAATTTGGCCGTTTAATAAAAGCGGCGCTGTCAACGCTGAAATTAAATTCTTGTGCGCCATGCGGCTTTACAAAAAGTATACCTTAACACAGCTTTGTAAAAAATATCATGACGAAAAATTCTCAAAAGGTTATTACAAAAGGCTTGTAATGTAATATCTTCTCATACTCGTATCAAGCCTTTACGTAAACAACAATATTATATCCTGTGATTAGTTCTCTCTTTAGAGGATTGTTTTAATAACTTATTTTACCTAATGGAAATATACCGTCGAGTTGTCTACAGTCTCTCTGTAAAAACACGTTTAAATTTTTTCCCTTAACTTCTAGAAATAAATATTTTATTATAATTCAGTTTTTGTTTGATAGTTTAAAGCTTTATATAGAATAAAGGATAGAATTAAATTTAAAGAAATCCCTGTATAGAATAAGATAAATAAATAGATTTTGGCTAGTAAAATCTTTTTTGAAAAATAGGTAGGCACTGAAAACAATAATGTTAGTCTGTGGTAATCAGTTTGTCATTATCTGCCTTTTCTGCATTATTATTATAATATTCCATTTTATGAATTTTGCCCAAAATGTTTGCAAACTTATTAAAATCGATAAAGAAAACTTTACCGAGTACACATACTTCCAAAAGGTACTTCCACACTAGCTATTGCTTGAACAGTGAAGAGAAACCTGCAGACGTTCAAATAGGTGACCCGTTTTGCCTCAAACCTATCGAATACGAGAGTCACACCTTGAGGAAGCATGATAATCCTAGGAGGCAGCGACTCTACGAGTTTGGCCTCTACGTCGCTGCTTGTATGCCGAAATTCGTCCAAAAAATACAAATGCAGCATACAGACGAACTAGAAATATTAACATCTACGGAGGGATTATTCCCCGTCCTGAGTTTCATGGCACATCATCAACACGCCTGTTTTAATCAATGCGCTCACGCCACTGCTATGGACGTGCCGAGTAGAGAATATAGATTTGAAATCGTTTATAACATTCTAAGCTTAAGATTTGGCGAGAAAGCAAGAGTCAAAAGTTATACAGATGAAGTCACCCCATTGCATTCAGCTTACAGCCTTTGGGGAAATTGCAATTGGCTGGAAAGGGAGATATATGATATGTTTGGAATCATATTTACAAATCATCCAGATTTGAGGAGAATTCTAACTGATTATGGATTTGAAGGTCACCCTCTTAGAAAAGATTTTCCTTTAGTTGGCTACATCGAAGTGAGATATGACGACGAGTTGAAGAAAATAGTTTATGAACCCGTAGAATTTGCTCAAGAAATGCGAAACTTTCAACTTCATTCACCGTGGAATTATTTAAGAAATTTTCACGAGGGTTACAATTGTCCTGTTCCGGAAAAGAAGGAAGAGAAAAAATCTTAGGGCAGCTATTATTACACTGATTATATTATTTATTGCTTGGAGTAAATAAATTACCATAACAACGAAGATTTTTTGCTTTTGCTTTTTGCTTTAAAAATACTGTGAAACCAAAAATATTGCAAAGATTTTTCAGATTAATGACTTAAGAATTTTTACTGGCTTATGATTTGCGAATTGTTTAGGCAAGTCCAAACAAGACAACAGATAAAAATTATACATTATTTAATATTTATACAAAACTTCATATAAATAGAATTGATGTTCACTTTCGCTTCCTACAAAATAAGTAGATAATGGAAAACGACGTTAACTTTCACGTCACGTAGCACCGTATTATATACTTTTTCTTAATATCATAATATCATTTCTTATCATGATAGACACCGCGGACGTTTGGATTGTACCTACTGTATTGGAGTTTTGTGATCCAAAACACGAAATCATTATTTGTAGGCATATTCTCACACGAAGATAATATTAAGTCTTTCACACCGTCGAAGCTAATTACAGTGTCTCAAAAGTGACCCCATATGAGAATAGTCCTTCGATCACAGAAGAAAAAATTTTTTGTGATGGGGCGAAGGTAATACAACTTATAGGTCGCAACTGAATTTGCAAACTGCAATTCTAATGATTTTATCACTCGGCCCAACTCAAGTCGTAACCATTTTAGTACTCACGGTACTGGTCAACGTCCAGACTTACGCTTAGTTGGAGGGGAAAGGGGAATATAAGTCAAGTTCAGCGTGATCAATATTCTTTTTAAAAAGAAAAGAAAAACGAAATAATATACATGTCCCCGGACTATTCTTAAATCATTACAAAGGAAAGTATTGAGTCAAGCGATTGGTCTGGACCGTCAAAGACGTGAGACGTCACCAAGCGATTTCGCGTTCCGGCACGATGGCGAGTAGAAACCGATTAGGGGTATGGGTTGAATGTATGTACATTTCCATACCCCTTCTAAGTTAGCCCGGTACCTTCTTAGATTGCATCGTCACTTATCATCAGGTGAGATAGCAGGCAAGGGATCTTTAAGTCTGACCAACTGTTGGTAGTCCCCCCACTAAGTGTACCGACGACATCAAACGAGTCGCACATAGCCCCTGGATTCAGACGACGCAAGACCGATGCCTTTAAAATCCCGTCAAGAGACCTTTACCTACTAGTGGACGATTATTATCGGTTGATAAAGAAGAAGAAGATTTCTGGTCGCGTTGCTGAAGAAACTAGTTTTCGTCAAGCTTCGGCAAGTTGTGAGGCATTATGCACGCACAAACATAGTTTTGCTTTGGTTGCTTCATAGTACGATAACTTAAATGGTAGGTATAAGCTTTGTCGTATAAGGGCTTACGGTTTCTTAAACTATACCTATTTGAATCCTTGATTTATAAATAAATAATTACGTGTCATATAATAAAGTCGATTTTCTCTTAGTTCCAAGAAAATGCGAAGTAAGGTCATTTCTCTATGTCGCTCAGTAAATAGCTCTGGGGAATGTTACAAATCTCAGAAAGTCACAAAGAGCTTTCTGCTCGTGCCTGAGTAGCTTTGCCGTGGTATAAATATTCTCTAATTTTACTGACGCACACAGGTTGAGTTTATTTTTATTGGTTCAAAATTGTGGACTAAAAAAATAGATCTTCTATTAAACTAAAGATTTTAGACTTGATTCGTGGTTTAAAGACATAATTGTGATAAATTATACGAGTGATTTGTGATAAATGACTTTCCTTAAAAAAGACCAAGAACGCGGGTAGATAGATTCTACCCATAACAGCTGCAACTTGACGTCTCGCAACATCGCACTCCCGTCGTAACCACGGTCCATGGAACTGGATCGAACTATCAACAATTCGAATTAAAACAATTATCATGGTAGGTACGTACTCATATAATTCGTCACAATTATTGGATCTTATGTTACTCCCGATCATAATAATGATCGTTTTCTACCCAATATTTGGTCTACCTATAAACAAGATAGTTTACCTGTGCGAAACTAGGATGTGTCCGCTATAATTTATTGACCTATTTTAGAACATTTTCGATTCAGCAAAACTTATAATAACTAGCTTAAAGGTAAAAGCTATTACGAAGCCCGTATGCCACCTAATAAAGGAGATAAAGCGATTTTGCCGGGCTCACTTGGCTAGTGTCTTCTAAGATAAGAGTGGATGTTTAATAAATTATATTATCGTCTTCATAATAAGTAATACTATCATAGGTTTCATAAAGCTTAGTATGCAGTAGATAATTTTTAAGAAGTAGATTTAGAATAGTGTTAATAGGTTCAATACCTTTGTAGTTTCACACAATTAAAACTTGACAGACAGATAAGTTTCTTGAATATCAATAGTTTGTTCTTTATTAACATAAAGATATAAGATCAGATATAACTATCTGAATAAGTTTTTTAATTATATTAAAGTTTTATTCTCTTCATAAAACGTTTATAGCTCTATTTCTATTTTTATCTGTAGTTATACTTTTTGTTTGTAACATCTGTGCTAGAAATAACTTACTACTCGAGTCACAGCGACATAAAATTTTTTATCCGATAAGAGACGGCGGTTAATGGCTGCTTCGTAATTAAGAAAAGACCACTTCCAACATTTATTGCCAAAGGCGAGGTGGAAATTAAGACGACGAGTCTGCTGTTCAGTTTGGAAAGTACGACCTAAGTTTTCAACAACCGATGTATTTATTCCAGTACTTGGTGTCAAACATTTTGTACTTTACCTAAGTGGCATTATCAATTAACCACTCAATTAAAGCGGTAAACTTAGCTAAATGCGATCAAATCATCAGTTTTTATTTGTATTACTAGCATAATAGTGTCTTACTTGTTATCATACTGTCGTACTGGTTATCGTCTCTTTCGTAATATTCATTATATTATGTCTATGTTTATTCTATTTCGATTTACAAGAGTTAATAACAGTGACAAGAGACAGGATGCATGCGACTTTCGATACACTGAATCTATATTGTGCTTTTTGTGTCTTATCACTGGTTTTGTTTATTTTATTGCTGGCTCAGAAGAGCCCTTCTTGCCGTTCTCGGCAAGAAGGGCATTCCGAACCAGTTGTAGATTCATCGACGATTCAAAAGCAATTGTAAAAGTTTATTTGAATAAAAAATATTTCTATTCTATTTTTAGTATTCCTTTCATTGTTAGTATTTAATATTATATCCATAACCTGTTAACGGATAAAATTATAAACACCGCTTCCGCAACATGCGTAATGATGTAATATTGCCAGTTTAAATTTTGGACAAACAACGGGGTAATAAGACGCAGCTGCACGGGTTGAACTAATTTCGTCCCGACATGACAAGGGTATTAGTTGGGTCGAGACCCTTTTTATAACTCAAGTGCCTAACTGGTATTATGGTAATAAGATAAATATGTTTTAAAAACCTGCAAGAGTAAAATCAATTCATTAATACCAAGTCTTCTTCTTCTTTGCTTGCTCTTTATTTTGTCTATCATTGAATATAGGTCTCATGTGCACGCCATGTGCCAATCTTATTCAAAGTCTTCCCCACAAGTTTGACAATATAGTCGGACCAGCCATCAGAAGAAATAATAAGCGATCAAATGCGAGTCCGTAGATCCGTACCAAAAAACCATAACGAATGAACCGATTTGGCTAGAATGGCGATAGCTCATATCCAGAATTAGCGTATAGGCTACATTTTATCCCGGAAAATTAAAGGGTTCTTGCGGGAATTATAAAACCTCAATCCATCGGGCATCGTGCATCGTCTAGTCTAGTATAGTGCTTTCAATTCATGAAGGTACTCGGCTCATGGTTGTGTGACGTATCTGTATAAGTGTGAGCGAGAGCTTGCTTTCGCCTGACCGCTCTCACCTAGGCTGCTCACAGACACGCACACTTACGCAATGTGCATTTACACGACGTAACCATAAGTAAAACGCCCGTAACTTCGTGAGATAAACGTACTATAAAATGTATTATGTATATTTCTGACATGCAACTGGCCCTTTTATCAGAATAACTGACGAAATTTCCAACAGAATCGCTAAACATGCGTGTGAAGGTTCTGACAGTTTGCGAATTACGTACAATTTTCAGTGGAATGGCCCAATTCGAGAGTATAATTATGTGGACGGAATTTACAGAGCTCTAGTATCTCACAATGGCGTGTAATCAAAGCGGTGCTAGTCCAATCACGCGTAAATCTGGACAATCTCAGGTAATTATCGCAAAACGTACATTATTACAAGGCATTAGGTACATTTAATGACAATGTGATAGCGACTGTTATAATCTCCCTATATGTTCGTTGACACGCAATGAAAATATGATTAATTGTCATCCCCATCAGCAGGGTAGGAACCCGACAGCTCACTACTTAGCGCACTATTTCTCCTCTCGGAGAAGGTTTATTAGGCCATAGTCCTTCAATGCAAATTGGCAGGCACCCTTTGATGACATTATAAACAATCCTAAGGGTTAGAGTAAGGTATATTTACGATGTTTCCTTTAACCGTTGAAGTTTGTTTAATTACTTAATTCCCACATAATTCCGAAAATTCAGAAGTGCAAGCCCGGGATCAAACCCACGACCCGATACGACCCAATACGACGATAGGTGTCCAATTCACTCTTTTAAATCTATATACATATATAAAATTCAAAGTCCTGACTGACTGACTGACTGAGATATCAACGCACAGCCTAAACTACTGAAGTTAGAAACTTGAAATTTTTACAGTTGGTTCCTTTTATGACATAGGCGCACACTAAGAAAGGATTATTGGAAATTCCACCCCTAAGGGGTTTAAATAGGGGATGGAAGTTTATATGAAAGTCCGTCATTTTTCAAGCTGTTTCCATCAAAGTTGGTACTAGAGCTTTCAGTTAAAAATAAAGAAGTACATGAATTGTGTCACAGTTTTTGAAAATTCCACCCCAAAATCTAATTCCACGCGGATGAAGTCGCGGGGGCAAAAGCTAGTGCAACCTAAATTTTAATCTAGGTAAATAAAGGTAAGGCTCTTAGTAACCGTGTAATCTCGGGTTACAGTGAAACGGTAATAGAGGTATAGTATAGTCGTCCTGAAATGTCAATCAGGCGGACGAAAGCCGAGGATAGTAAGGTTGAGGGTTAGATTATAAGGGTCTAATTCTCCTGGGTGAAAGGAATATTAATATTCAAGACCATGGCTGATGGATCTAATTTCCTTTTACATCATGTAATAGTGGTATTACCTTTTTCGTTGACAAAATGTTTGGGATATTTGGATGGAATAGTAAATATTCTGATATTAATCTAAATGGGAATTTCCTTTACATTAAAAAAACCTGATTTTAGTTGGATTGTTCAAATACTGATGACCAAATGATCCAAAGCCAAGGTTGTATTTTTCTTTATACCATGGAAGATAGTCCTTGAATGCGATCTCACTTTTATAGTAAGTGATGATGGCAGTCTAAGCTGGTGACAGGCTAACTTGGAAGAGGTATGGCATTTTTAGGGTTCCAAAAAATGCGGAACTCCTATACGAACACTTTGTTGTCAAGACCCGTTTTGATACTGGACATTTTAGGACACTGGATATTGTGGGAAACCTCAGTGCGCGAATGTGACTCACACTGAAGCGGTTTTTTTTAGATTATGCCGGAATGCTAAACTCCTGTCACCGATGGTTGCCTGGTAGAGATTGTTCTGTTATCAATAAGGCCGCCTTTGCATGCGTAGTTTTAAGATGTATTCAATTTTGTTTCTTTCTTGTGTGCTCTAAAGTTTTTATCTATTTATCTATCTATCTCTATATGGCACGTCATTGACGGTAGGGTGGTGACATCACCATAAGTCTCCCACCAGATAAAAAACCTAGACCCATATCTAAGCACCAGCGGATTACCTTTAAATCATTTTCAACTTGTATTAAAATTAATTCCGTACGAATAAACGGTTTAACAAAACTCAAATTTCAATTCGCGTTCCATCAAGATAATTTATTTTACGTAACAAAAATCTCCATAAGCGATAACTGGAATCCAATTTAAAATTTGCGTGTACTTCACCAACGAAAGCCGCTTGTGGCAAAATCGGGACGGCAATGGGTATGTATTTTGATATGTATTAAAAATTACGCGCCGCGTGTATCGAATTTAAATATTTTTATAGCTCAGTCTTTGCCCAGAATATCTGCTTCAGATTGACGTTAGCTGGTTGAGAAGTACCTAAACAATTTTAAAAAAGAATATCAGCCAAGCTGAAGTTGACTAATAACCTCCTATAATAAGCGGAAAGCTTGTGCTAGGAGTGGGTGCGACAATAGTGCAACTTGTGGGGTTCGAACATGCGACCTTTCAGTTTTCAGTCCGCACCTTAGGCTATTGACGCCTCAGTTGGCGCCTTAGATGCCAACCTCAATAATTGGCTTTGATCGATAGACTTAACATGCGGTATCGTCTGCCTGACGATATCGCATGTTAAGAATATCCGCATGTTAATATATAGAATGTAATCTGTGGATGTTACCACTCACTATATCAAATCCAATTTATCAAAATACTAGTATTTTCCCGTGACGTCATCCGCTTGGAGTTAGGTTTTTATTTGGAAACCCCTTTCTTCGGGATGAAAGGTAGCTTATGTCACTTCAAGTCCTTAACTATACACCCATGCAAAAATCATGTCTATCCTTTGCTGCATCATTACAGGACAAACCAATACAGTTTTGTATTTATAATATTACTAGCTTTTGCCCGCGGCTTCGCTCACGTTAATTTCGATTTGTCAATCCCCTATTTTATCCCCTTAGGGGTTGAATTTTCAAAAATCCTTTCTTAACGGACGCCTACGTCATATAAGCTATCTGTATGCCTAATTTTAGCCTGATCTGTCCAGTGGTTTTAGCTGTGCGTTAATAGATCAGTCAGTCAGTCAATCAGTCAGTCAGTCACCTTTTCCTTTTATATATACAGATTAGTATCTAAGGAATAAGTAGGTTAAAATCGTAAACAGTGCCGAGATCAAAACCTTATCGGCACATAAGCATATTAATATTAACAATAAAAATATTCATACATTATGTTCGACGATCCTTGATCGTGACACCAGCTTTAAAAAGGCTTTAAAAGCTAAATGTGTTTTACATCTGAGAGCACTCACCTCACTGAAAAATAAGGATAAAGCGAAAGGAATTTCGTGAAAGAAATTTTGAGATAATTGTTTTATAACACGTTTACTTGTGACGAGGGTCAGAGCGGTAAACAAAAGCCTCTCTCTAAACCTTTTAACGAGCTCATTAATCTCGTACAGCATAATTTTTGACATTATATTAATACTGTTTTAGCCTTTTATAAAGTCTCGTTTACGTATGTAAGTTACATAATTCGGATTAACAATCAACAAATGAAAGTTGTTAACTCAAAGATCTACTCGTACTAAGGGCGGTTTTAGACCTTTTCTTGCACTGACAAGAGCACTTTCAACAAACCGAACGTTCATGAATGTTTCAGAGTGTTAACACGAATAAGTCAGTCAGCGGGTACTATACTAAAGGTATAGATTTATATACAAGCTTCTAAATTCATCTTTCATTTTATTTATTTTTCATTTTTCACTTTTCAGATGTGCGTGTGTGTACACGCGTACAAAACAAACTCAAAAAACTCCAGTCTGTACTTAACTGACTGCCTTAAAACCAAAGCTGTTGATTGAAAAAACTAGACCGACCAGTGGACCTATAAATCTTGTGTATTATTTTTTTAAATATGACTATAACTATATATAAGCTATTTGTGACATATTTGCTGCCATATTTGTGACTATTAGAAGTCGTAAGTAAAAACTTCGTCGTTGGTAAATTGATAAATTTTTTCAGATTTACCTTATAAATAAACCTTATTCAATTTCAAGGAACAATGACAATGAATATCAATTTGACATTTGAGATCTTTGACATAATATTTTGCGCAGCGTGAATAAACTTATTTTTCATCAATTTCCATTTTAAAATCGCGAAATGCTCAAAGTGTTGTATAAAATAAAGGTAAATTATTAATTAATCACTTAAATAAAATTTATTTTGTAATAGACTTCAAACTTCGAGACATAAGTTAAGCAGACAAGCTCCATTTATTTCTATGTCCTAATTTTTTATTTTTAAAGATAAATTGTTTTGGAGAAAATAACCTCATGAGTATTTGTTTAGTAATTGTTTATTCATTTTGTCACCTGCCTACTTTCTCCTTCATTTCTTAAAGTTCAATAAACCTCAATCACGTACTTATAATAAAGTTTGAACTTACGAGAACATGGCGACCTCTGAAGTTTCTCATTGAATAAAATAATAAATTATTTATTTTATTAAATCAAACGCAAACATTATGAACAAGTAATAGAAAGTTCAGTTTAATAGAAACACTTTTATGTGAAAGCCTATTTTGGTACATGTTTCAGATTCCACAGTTGAAAAGGAATATCTATACTTCAAAAAAGCTCTGCAGTGAAGATATATTCGTTCATAGAGACAGTAAGGACAACAATCCATCAACGCCTTTTGATTTCTCCGAGGCGAATCTGAAGGTAACCACAAGTAAAGCGCACGTAACTTCGTGAGATCAATAAACCTTATTCAATTTTTAGGAACAATGATAATGAACATCAATTTGACATTTGACATCTTTAACATAATATTTTACGCAGCGTGAATAAACTTATTTTCCATAAATTTCCATTTTAAAATAACAAAATGCTCAAAGTGTTCTATAAAATATGAACATGCATAAAACCGCTCGTGTATTGTTCCTAAGCACTGCAGGTGAAAAATAAAATTTAATTTAAAACTACATTATTATATATAAGATACGCAACAAAAAAATATACAACAATCAACAATAATACAAAAAGCCTAACAATAACTCCGACAATTATATCGGAGGAATAAGGAGTCTCAAAAGTAGAGACAATAAAAAAAAACCTTCGTGAGATAAACGTAGCTACTATATTACAATTGAAAAAAAAGATTAAAAAATATGTACTTACGTATTTTTTTAATATAAATCTTTATATTAAGTCGTCTTTTAGAGATTGTCAGCAGTGATCCAAAATTATCCTGAAGGTGCCCAGCGGTCAGCTTTGTCTTCGGCTATAGATATTGCTCAAAGACAAATCGGATGGGTGCCAATATCGGCTATGCACAAAATTGCTGAGCTTCTGAGTATACCAAGAATGAGAGTTTACGAGTGGGCTACGTTTTATACTATGACTAAAAGGTAAATTAATTCAATAGTTAGACTTAGAGTTAGGTCTATGTGTGGTCTTACACAACAAACTTATTTCTGCTTTTCTACAACAACTTAACTTTGAAAATCAAGGAAATCAAATTGTGTTATCATAATATATAGCTTGATATATACCACTTGACAATATAGAGATTCTTTACTATTAGCTTATAACCGAGACTTGGATTTTGGTATACAAACCTGACGGAGAAATATTAAAATTCGAGGCTTAAAAGCATCCTATGTTTGTTTTTAGTAGCTAGGTATATGAGCTATTTTCTGGCAAAATTCTGTAAAGTTCGAATCAGTCGTGAAAAGGTTACAGAGAGACAGAGTTCGTTTCAAAATCATAATATTAGTATTAGCAAGTTCTAGTCTGACTATTGACAAGTGCAATCGGCTGTAATATTTTTCACAGGAAATACAGGGGAAAGTTTAACGTCAAAGTTTGCGTGACCACGCCTTGCATGCTTCGCGGCTCAGATTGTATCCTGCAGGTCGTAGAAGAGGAGACGTGTTGCACGGTTGGCAACGTGTCCGAGGACGGGATGTTTGGCGTGGACACGGTGCAGTGCCAAGGCGCCTGCGTCAATGCACCGGTCTTAGTTGTCGATGACGATTATTACGTGAGTAATCATCACAGTGATTCCACCCTCTGTCTTCTACAACCGCACCGCACGCCACCTAACGCAATTTCACCCTCACCACCCGGGTGCCTTCAAAACTGCAACCGTCCGCGGCTCCAGATATTTTTTCCGCGTACTACCAAATTGTGGAATCAACTCCCTTAACATGGGGTTATTCAAGGAACGGACCAACAAATTCATGAAAAGCCGGCAACGCATTGGTGGTGCCTCTGGTGCTACAAGTGTTTACGGGCGGCGGTAATCACTTAACATCACATGATCCACCGTTTGCTCGCTATTCATATAAAACATAGTCCTCAACTCATAGCTGTCTTATAACTGGGTACAGTTTCCTCTCAAATGAAAAGGGTTTAGCTTATAGTCCACAACACTGTCCAAGAGCAGATTGGCAGACTCTACACCTTTGAAAATGTGATGGAGAACTCTTAGGTATACAAGTTTCCTCACGATGTTTTCCGTCATCGTGGCACGTGATTTTTGATTTAAAATGCACATAGCCCTGAAAAATCAGAGATACCTGGGATCTAACCTTACTTCAAAGGATCCCTGTAATGGTAGATGTTAAATGAATCTGCTTAATTAGTTTCTTTATAATAAGTTTAATTTTAGTTTAGTTTAATTTTAGTTTCTTTATAACTACTACTGATGACAGTTTTGTTCTTATCGTTTGCTTGATTTTACAGGAAGACGTGACTGTTACGGATGTGCAAAACATCATTCAGTGTTTAAGATCCGGTGGAATACCGCAATTCGGACCCCTGTTAGTATGAGCTCTTTATTTTCAATAGTTAAAGGTTTTTAGGGTTCCGTACCCGAAAGGTAACTAACGGGAAGGATGTCAAGCGTAGGTAAGCGTAAGTATCTTGATGTTGCATTAAAAAAAGCGACGACCTCCCGGGCGCAGCAGTGAGCGCTGTGGTCTTATAACTGGGAGGTCTCGGGTTTGATTCCCGGCGAAGGCAATTTGGGAATTTATAATTTCTAATTTGGCTCTTGTGTGGTCTGGTGGAAAGCTTTGGCCGTGGCTAGTTACCACCCTACCGTCAAAGACGTACCGTCAAGCGATTTAGCGTTCCGGCACAATGACGTGTAGAAACCGATTGGGGGTATGAGTTGAATATACACTGCTATACCTCTTCCAAGTTAGCCCACTACCATTTAGACTGCATCGTCACTTACCACCGGGTTAGATGGCAGTCAAGGACTATCTTGTCATCGAATAAACAAAAAGCTTCGCTAGAAGAGCACGTGTTAGATATGGGGTTCATTATTACAATGACGTTTTCAGATCTGGAAGGTATGCATCTGAACCTATAACGGGATTAACGAGTTTGCTGATGCCTCCTCTAGAACCCGGATTTGGTATTCAAGAAGCCCTATTCACCCCCCCTTCAAAGCCATCGTAAAAATAATTAAATTTAATGTTCATCAGTTATGTTGATTCTTATAATTATACGAGTAATTAATTCAGAAAATTCAGAAATAGAATAAAGCTCTCACTAACTAATTTTTCATGCTTTGAAATTATTCTTCTAATTCTGCGAACTAGAAGTATTACTTTTAGTTGTAATAATATATTTATTTAAGTTTTAATTATGAAGAGTAAGTTACAGTACCCACTCGAGAGGATTTCTTGAAACAAGTGTAATATCCTTATTTCAAAGTTCTTTTGAAATTCATGAAAAATGAGACGTAAAATTAGAGTAAAAACGTTTTTGAAGCACAGCAATTCTTCGGAGCCATCGTTTCTCGTTAATCTGAAAAAGAAAAAACAACAATCTCGACGACGAGTCTGTAATAATTTTCACGAACAAGTGCGCGTGACATATTTTTTTAAATCGGTGCTAAAAATGCAGTAATAGCTTCCTTTCCGAAGGTTCCGGAATTCGATCCCAGACTTCAATCTCTGAGTTTTCAAAGTTATGTGAGTCTTAAGAAATCCAAATTATTGATTTCATGTAGGCCGAATTGTAGCAACAAACAAACACACTTTCCCATTTATAATATTAGTAAAATGGAACTGAATACTTTTTAGTTAGTACTTCTAACTCTTCTAGCAAACCGCTGCATCGAAAAAAAGTTTGTCTTAGTGCTTACACAATAATATGTATTTTCATGGAAAAGTTACAGGAATTAACCATCCTCTTAGTCCTACTAATAGGACAATTTATTAAGTTCACAAGAATCAGCTAATTTATATGGCCTACCATTACCAAACATGACTATTTTTGTTGAACCAAGCAACTTCAAACCTAAGACCTTACAACTCATCAACAAGGCATTACCATGAGGTAGTAAAATAACAGACTTACAAATACAAAAAAAAACCTCGTCAAATTATTTTAAGCGTTATATAAGCTGAATAATATTTCACGAAGGACCAATTTGGGCGGCCATTTAAATCTGTCGTCTTTCACTGTTACCGTAACGACTCGGCGGAGAACTTTTTGTTCTCAAGATTAACGACAAAGTATGGTTCGCAAAAAAGCGCTACCGAGAACGGAAATTGCCAAAACTTCGCGTCGGGCCCAACATTTTCTTAGTTTAAGTATCGCCGTAAATGTGTGATGGCTCTTTTAAAACCGGGAAAGAATTTAGGAACAGGCATTATTGAGATTATGGGTTTAAGTACATCTTAAATGTTTATTCACTTTTTAAACTGACAGTGATGGATGTACGCTGCTTACCTATTTTACCTATTCGTAAGTTTTTGTATAGTACCTATTTGACAAAATTATTTTTTCTTAAATAATTAATATTAGCCAAACTGAACTTGAATTATATTCTCCTCTCCCCTCGAAATAAACCAAAGCTTGTGCTAGGAGTGGGTACGACAATAGTGCAACGGGTGGGTTCGAACCTGCGACCTTTCAGTTTTCAGTCCGCACGTTTAACCGTTGGGCAATTGAGGCTTTTGATGCTTCAATTGACGCCTTAAATGAAATAAGTTTACAAGGTCTTTTACAAAAGTCGTTTCATACACGCCATAAGCTTAATACTTATTAACCGACATCCAAAACGGAGGAGGTTATCGATTCAGGTATCTTTTTTTTTTCTTTATTTTTACTGTAACAAAATCAGCAACGAGTTAAATAAGAATGTTTTACGAAAACTAATAGAGAATTCATAGTTGTATGGCCGATTTCAGATTTTCTCAAAAAACAAAAGACTTGGTACATTTTGTGAGAATGTATTTTTGAATGAATGATAATTATAATGAATGAGAAAATGAATGTAATTATTATTCAGTACTAACTTTACCATGCAATTTTATCCCGATCACATTGCCACGTGCGACTTCCCTATAATATTTGTTTCAGAGCGAAGGTGTGGTGAAATATTTGCCTTAGAGCAGGGACTCGTCATGGCGGGGTTTCAGCGGTTTCGCTATAATTATTTCGCTGCTGAGGTCTGCTACAGGCCTAACGGTGACTGAAACGATTTAATCGATTGATGTAACTTCTGATTTTTCTTAATTTCCTGTACGGAAATTCAAGTGTCAGTTTGATATGAAACGGGCATAGGGGGGGAAAAAATTATTATAACTTGTTATAATGATTATGAACTTTGAAAATAGCAGTAATGTTTACTTTCTTATAAATTGAGTAGTTAAAATACACTAACATCGTACTGACATTGTAATAAATTATATAATATTGATTTTTTTATTGATTGATTTGGCTATTAGGCAATTGGCAGACTTTGCACGCCTTTGAGAACACCAAGCAATTAATATTTAATTTATTAAACGCCCATAACGCTAGAATCTGTTAAAGTGTAACGAGAAAAATAGGTCTCAAGCGAAAAGAAAGCTATAGGTATTACCAGCGCTCGAGGACTTTGTTTATAAAGGTGAAAGTATAGAAATCTCTATAAAATAGACTCTCAACTCGTGTTGCGGTGTCCGTCTTATTACATTATATGAGCACCTTAACAAAGCCTCTTTCGTGCCTTATCTGTGGCACCGCAAGAGTCTCATAAGCCCAGGTAGTTTACCTCAAAACATAATATTGTAACACATTATGCGGTAAGACGCCGCTGTGTACCTAACTAAATCTTCTTGTAATCAAAATGTATACCCTGTCCTATGTATATTATTACTAGCTGTTGCCCACGACTTCGTACGCGTGGATGAAGTTTTCTGATTCCCGCGGAAACTCTCTTATTTTCCGGGATAAAAAGTCGACTTCGTACGCGTGGATGAGGTTTTCTGATTCCCGCGGAAACTCTCTTATTTTCCGGGATAAAAAGTCGACTTTGTACGCGTGGATGAGGTTTTCTGATTCCCGCGGAAACTCTCTTATTTTCCGGGATAAAAAGTCAACCTCGTACGCGTGGATGAGGTTTTCTGATTACCGCGGGAACTCTCTTATTTTCCGGGATAAAAAGTAACCTATGTGTTACTCCAGACTATAATCTGTGCCCTAGATCAGTTCAGTCGTTACGACATGATTGAGTAACAAACATCCATCCATCCATCCATACATCCAAACTTTCGCATTTATAATATTACGTATAGCAGGATAGAGATAAAATTGATAGAACCTTAATGTATAAAGTTAGGTTTTTAATTAGCATGTCGGACTGCAGATTACGAGTTCTGATTCCCGGGTTGAGCCAAAATATTCAATGACTTGGGAAGATGGCGGTGTGGCATCTCCGTTCCTCGGAAAGCACGCAAAGCTGTCGGTTCTGTGACTGTTCTCTCTCCGGTCGCGTCGGATTTCTGTCCTGTCCGACTATGAGCCATTTACAAAAAAAGTATTTGCCTGGTTTCTTCAAAATCAGCACAATTTACAAAATATGCGGTCTAACAAACTATAATTAAATAGTAAAAGTGGCAAATAAATTCTCACCTACGAAAATATGCAATAATAAATTCTCACTCAAGTTACATTAAACCTCATACATTGGAATATATTTACATTTAAAATTACGCGTATTACACTTTTGAATAGCGAGGCATTTTTACATAACTGAAAGTGGAATAATTTTAATCGTCATTGAGAACTTTTTGGCAACGCATACTTTTTGGCGACTGATAAAATTGCCAAAATTGACAGGCTTTTGTCGCATGTACGCTCGGAGGAAAAAAAATTTTGTGTTTGTGAATGTACGCAATGTACGCTATACGCCTTGAAAAGTGGGCAATAAGTACTATATTTGTACGTACGTAAATAAAAAAATTGTTGCATATAAAATCAGAATTGCAAGATCAAGACGTAGAGGATTTGTAGATATTAGGTATAGTTCTTGCATTTCACGACGGCGCGTGGTTCATGGTTGTGTGTGTGTCGTATCTGTATAAGTGTGAGCGAGAGCTTGCTCGCGCCTGATCGCTCCCACCTAGACTCCTCACAGGCAAGCACACTTACGCAATGTGCATGTACACGAGGTAACCGCATGTAAAGCGCCCATAATTTCGTGAGATAAACGTACTATATAGTGTTCCTTTAATGTAAACACTTAATAATATAATGCCATCCACCCAATTTATGAATATTTAGTACTAAAGCGATCGTCACCTGTCCGCATATTAAATCTGTTAGTGCAGAATGTTTACAGTCAGAACTTAGAAATCTTGCAAGATTTAATATTCAGAACACACACTTAACTTTATGAATATTTAGGTTATGCTTGACAGTGCGAGGTTAGAGGTAACTAAATCTAGCTCTCTAGTTTAATATTACTAGTTTAATTTAGTTTCCCAAGTGAACCGATAATAGCGAGCAGAATGGTCCAATTGAACCTATAAAGTTTTGGACTATTAACTTGTCCAATACCTATCAGTGTTTTGCGTATCGTGTTTCCAAAGTTTGTGTGAGATTTCATGTAAGCTTTCGGCCTGACCTCAATACAAGAACCAACCTAAATAACTACAAAATTTATTTACAACCTCCGGTATGACTTATTTATTATATCATGTCTTTGTCGGGTTAAGTATATAGAGATTCAATTGAGAAGTGAGAAGATAATTTTAAGTGCAGGATTTTTTCCGTATAATAAAATATTACAGCCAAAATATTATGTTTGTTGAATCTTAGTAAACACTCCTTGTGAACTGCACACGTAATTAAATATACAAACTCGAACCTCTAAAATGTCTATAGAGCTTCGACAATAGTTTGGTTAACTTGATTGAGTCAATCAATTTACGGTATTGTTAGCTCTTAGTTATTGGAAGCAAACACAACCAAGAAGTCAACAATATCGTTATGTACTATTACGAACAAGACGTCGGCATGTAAACAATGCGAAGTTGTTTAATTTATTATCAAACCCAACATACTGGTTGTTTAACCTTAAAACATTTTTAAGAACATGTTCTTCAGAATAATTGAATGAGAATTGCCTCAGTAATATCCGCGTAAAGCAAAAAACTAAATCTTTATCAGCCCAGTTTTCCAGGAAAATTACATACTACTTACTAATATTATAAAGGCGAAAGTATGTTTGTTGGTTTGTTGATTTTTCTTTCAATCACGCCGCAACAAAGCCACGTATCAACGTAATTTTTTGCAAGGGCATAGTTGAGGACCGAGAGAGTGACATAGGCTACTTTTTATCCCGGAAAATTGAAAAGTTCCCGAAGAACTAAATCCACGCGAGCGAAGCCGCGGGCATCAACTAGTAGTAAATAAAAATTAAAAACAAAATTGCAACATCCTCTTGTACAGCTTTATATATGAGTCTTCACCTCAGTTTAACTTACGATAAAGTTCATAACGAATGAACAGTAAAATTATATCGGAATCGAATAGGCAATCAACCAATAATAATTTCCTTCCGGTAGGTACTACATTCAAATGAGCACGATTCATTCGTTTAACCGAGGCACTTATTAACCTTATTACACGCGTTAAACGCTTTCCACCTTTAACTGGAGGAGGAATAATACAAACTGTAACAGTTCATCAGTATTCAGCGGCGAAGCAATTGAAACTGCGGTAGTGCTCGCTCCTCCCACTCAATTTTCCTTGTTCCGACGGCTCGAGTTATTTGCATCACAAAAACACAATGTCTGGGGAACGCGAGATCATTAATCACGCGTAACGGAACTTCAATGTAGCCGTGAATAGCGTCAACTACACGCGAGTGATTCAGATGTTTGCTATTTTGATCGAAAGCACTGCAAAGTTCACTTAGAACTAGCTTCCTTCATCTTTTTTTTTATTGGATGAGAAGATCTCCCCTGTTAGTGACCATGCAGTCTAAGATGGTAGCGGGCTAACTTGGAAGGGGTATGGCAGTGTACATTCAACCCATACCCCTAATCGGTATCTACACGCCATCATGCCGGAAGGCGAAACGCTAAACCGCTTGGCGGCACGTTTTTAACAGTAGGGTGGTAACTAGCCACGGCCAAAGCCTCCCACCAGACAAAATGTCATCGCATGATTTAAAGCCACACATCCTTATCCTACTACAAATTATGAATGGGAAAATGTGTTTGTCGGTTCGTTCTTCAATCACGCTGCAATAGAGCTATGGATCAATGTGATTTTTAGCATGTATAAAGTTGAGTACCTGGAGAGTGATATAGGCTACTTTTTGTCCCGGAATATCCAACAGTTCCCACGGGCTTTTAAAAAGTAAATCCATGCGAACGACGTCGTGGGCATGAGCTAGTTTTACGATAATCTTCACTTTCCATTAGGTAAGATTGCAGTCAAGCGCTAGTCTATATAGAGCTTATAGAGCCACTGACGGTTTAAGCACATTTGAAAGATATCATTTCTATGATAGTGACGAACCAGCACAGAAATCGAATTCTTTATTTGCAATATTTTTTTCAATGCATATAGTGGTGCTATTGTTACATAACATAAAGGTGCTCCAATCTGCAACCATGCTTAAGTTTTATTTACATATTTTCATTCTTTTCACTTGACACTTTAACCGATAAGTGATTTATTATATCAATTAATTTCTAATTAATTGTTTACTACCTTACTTATTTAAAATCAAACGGATGAAACACGTAAAGTTTAAAACAAAAATGACCCCGGCTTTCGTATCACGAATTTATGTTTCCATTAATTGTTTTGACAGAATTTTGATTTGTATTTATGGAACAGTTTGCACGCTGTGAACATTTGGGTAATTGAATGCTTTTGTGTTGTAGGTATTAAAAAAATAACGGGAATAATAGATTGTTTTGTTCTTGTATACTTTTATTTAATCAACTAGTTGACGCCCACGGCGGCGCGGGAACTCTTTGATTTTCTGGGATTATAAGTAGCCTATGTTACTCTCCCAGTCCTCAACTATACAAATGCAAAAAATCACGTCGATCCGTTGCTTTGTTGCAGCGTGATTGAAGGACAAACCAACAAACAAACACACCCTCACATTATAAAATTGGTAAGGATATTAGTAAGGATTTAATGAAAATTCCGCAAGATACCGATTGTTCTATTTTAACGAGTGATTTTTACATAGATAACATTCTCCGTTTTAATTTATCGTCTCTCTCCTGAAATTGTTCCCTTATAAAAATACTTGCTGACGCCCGCGACTTCGTTCGTGTCGATTTAGGTTTCTTAATTCTCGCGAGAACTCTCTTATTTTCCAGGATAAAAATTAGTCTATATGTTATTCCAGACTATAATCTCTGTGCCAAACAGCCAAATCGGTTCAATGGTTACGGCGTGATTGAGTAACAAACATACATCCATCCATCCATCCATACATATGTACATATACATCCAAACTTTCGCATTTATAATATTGGTAGGCTAATAAAAAGTCATAGAAATAGAAATAGAAATAGAAATAGAAATATTTTTTATTCAAATAAACTTTTTACAAGCACTTTTGAATCGTCAATGAATCTACCACTGGTTCGGAATGCCTTTCCTGCCGAGAAGAGCCAGCAAGAAACTCGGCGGTTGCTCTTTTCAAAAAAAATAAAAATTTTACAATTGTTATTGAAACTATGCTATGTATTCAGTGCTTCCACGATGAATTTTCCTGAGTACAATACAAGTAAAAATAAATACAATACAAACACAAATAAATACAATTCAATACATGTCAACACAGGCAGGCAAAAGCAGACCCATTCCCGTTGGTGGCACCCGTTCACGAGCATGACGCATGACCCAGCCATTGCTTCGCTCAACCATATACTAATAACAACAATAATAGAACGTATAATTAAACATGCGGCATACTAACAAATCCATACCTAGTGTAATTTCAATAAAATTCATAGACCTAAATAATAATATCTAACTAGAATTTACTATAATGTGCAAGTGCATCGTAATAAAATCTATTTAATTTACTGCAAAACCACCGCAGCGCCAATCAGTTTCCGCAAACACAGCCGGATGTAAAACGCAGTTACTCGTATATCCAGAGAGGTGCCATATAAAAACAAGAGGCGATAATGTTCCGCGAAAACAGCCTCAACAAGTAGCAATAAGTAGCGGGGAATATAAGCATTTTTATGACAAATCGAAAATCTACCACCGGTCCGAATGAATGTTTCAAATTGCTTAAAAACATGCAAAAGAAAAGAAGGTCTTAAAAATTTACCCAATTTCGCCATTAACCAATGAACCATTTCAAAAGAATCACGCAATGTACGTTACTGACGATTGAACCTGTTTAAAAAGTCGAGTAATTTGGCATACACAGACGTAGGAACTGATTTTGAAAACTCTTAGATCTTACATAGGAACCGTTTTCAAATACTAGAGAATGTAAGCCATTCAAAAAGGAATTAGTTTCAAAACATTTTCACGGACCAGACACAATTTCACTCATCCAGTAAAGTGCTAGACCTGTTTTTGTTTTATCTGACAATATTATTACAATCTTTATCATATGACGCAACCCTAATAGCATTGAAGAAATAATAAAATAATTAAATTAATATATGTAGTTCACTTAAAATCATCTGGGTGGAGGCTTTGGCCGTAGCTAGTAACCAGCCTACCGTCAAAGACGTGCCGCCAAGCGATAAAGCGTTCGGGCACGATGGCGTGTATAAACAGATTAGAGGTATGGGTTGAACACTGCTGTACCCCTTCCAAGTTAGTCCGCTACCATCTTAGACTGCATCGTCACTTACATCAGGTGAGATCGTAGTCAAGGACTATCTTGTCATTGAATAAAAAAAACATATTATTATTTCTATAAGTCTTTGTATGGTGGGGACGCTTGAACGATGTAGGTAGTCTGCACCTCCATGTTCTTAAACTCAGTGGCTATTTCTGTGTAGGCATATGCGCTGCCTAAAATGGCCACTAACTGTAATTAACTCAATTCAAGAGGAAGTGGTAAACTGATTTTGAAATAACGAAATACATTTCAGGTATGTATATTAATATGCCGCGGCGAAAATGGGATTATCAGTATTAATTAACCTCAAAGTGAGGTGTACGAGTGAATATTTGGGTGAACTTATACTCGTCCGTTTGACCATCTTCGTCTGTCTATCAGAGCCTTATAACTCCTGAATTAATTAACTTAATTACAATAACATGTAAACCATATAATCTATACATGTACATATTATGTATGTTATAAAAATCGGCGTGCATGTAGATGGGTATGTGTGTATGTTTCCTATGGACTTTAAGATGGCTGGACCGATTTTGATGAAATTTTCAGGCAATCTACAGATTAGCCCACTGGGTGATCCTGTGCAGTTTGATAGAACCAAAAAAGTTTTTTTTTGTTTTTTTGCCATGGACAATTAGTGCTACCCGTGCGAAGCCGGATTGGGTCGCTGATATAATATTATAATATCGAAGTAATTGCGGACCGTGACGTAAGCCGGGACAAACTCTAGGAGGAAGAAGAAGATATAGCGAAGTAAATCTGCGCAACGGACAGCTTACGATCATAATAATTTAAAAGTTCAATCCCTACTTATATAACAGTAGTGAAATAAGTTTGTTGGTCAATCTAAGTAGGTATGTCACTCTCCAAGTCCAAAACTATACCCATACAAGAAATCACGTCAACGTTGCTCCATTGCTGCGTGATTGAGGAACAAACCAACAAAAACTACCAAAAAACACACTTTCGCATTTATATTATTAGTAAGAATAACTCAATATTGATATGATATACTGATGATATACGATGAAAATTTTCCATCGTGAAGAATTGTTGCAATAATTTTAAAAGTCATAATAATTATTTAAAATCGCGTTTGAAGTTCCACTGTAGAGAAGGAAACGTGATTAAAGCTATTTAATTAATTGCAAAACCACCGCAGCGCCAATCTCATTCCGCGAACACTGCTGAATATAAAACGTAGGTATACCTAGCCATCGCGTTACGTTCACGGAGTAACAAACCTTATAAATCAGGCGCCAGAAAAACGCCCCCACATAAACGTTGCAAAGGACTTACCTCGGACCAAATACTTTCAAAAAAACATTAAATTTATCTTTTACTCTAGTTACATTACACAGTAAGAGTAGCGACATTATGATACAGCTTCATATTTTATGATATATGACATATGCTAAGTTTTTTTTTTTTTTTTTTTTTTATTCTATTACAAGATAGCCCTTGACTGCGATCTCACCTGATGGTAAGTGACGATGCAGCCTAAGATGGTAGCGGGCTAACTTGGAAGGGGCATAGCAGTGTAAATTCAACCCATACCCCTAATCGGTTTCTACACGCCATCGTGCCGGAACGCTAAATCGCTTGGCGGCACGTTTTTGACGGTAGGGTGGTAACTAGCCACGGCCAAAGCCTCCCACCAGACCAGACCAGAGACAATTTAGAAATAATAAATTACTAAATTGTCCCCGCCGGGAATCGAACCCGAGACCTCCCAGTTATAAGACCACAGCGCTCACCACTGCGCCAGGGAGGTCGTCAAAATGCTAAGTAATTTTCGAGTAAATGGTCACGTAGTAAAAAATTAAAACATTATTGAATTGAAGCGCCCCTACGGCGTAGCCTCTAGCGATGACGTCACATAATATCAAATATTCTGCCCAAAAGTCATGCGCATTTGATATAAAAAAAACGTATTAAGATTAAGAGCATCATTGGTTCTATTACGTGGCAGCAAAAAAATGTAGAGATATAAAATTGTAAAAACGTTAAATGCATAAATCGCTTCCGTTCCATCGTAGATTAAAAGAAAAAATTGTGACTAAACGTTGATCAGGTTATGGCCATTTTGTGAGATATTGCACTCTCTAGTAATTTACCATCTCACTGGAGTTTATAAAATGTATGTATAGGCACACGGGAGCACCGGAAAATGGCCCCAACTGTAATTAACATAAGTCAAGTGGATGTGGTAAACTAATTCTGTAATAACGAAATACATTTCGGGTTGAATAAACGCCCCTGAGCATAAGGAACCAATTACCGGGAAACGTGAATAGATGTAATACCCTGTGTTGCTTTTGTGTTAGAGATATTTAGGCTTTTACACTTTGAAATGAAAATGAAATAAACGGCATACTACTAAGCTTTATAAGATCATTAAACTCCGTCTATCTGCGGTATCAATGCAAGGCCCAAACCTTTAAATTCAAGGCTCAAAATCTTGGTCGCAGGCAGAAGCATGAAAGAAGCCATCGCATTATTATCCGAAAAAAACTCCTACCATTATGTGAACGAAAAGGGGTCACTACCCTCGATGAAGTGTAAGAACCAGTTATTTACTGCGGAAGAAAACGTAATTTTACGGCTATGAGGCGTCACCGTCAGTTGGTTATTATTGCGAGGGCATCGCGAATTACCACCGCAGGGCCACTTGTAAGCTTTAGGACCCATTTAGAAGTGACGATTGGGCGACCTTTATTAAACGCCTAAGAGCCATGCCACATGGCGCGTTGCGGAGCCGCAACGTAGTGTTTTTGTCGGATTGTATGTCACAGGGTTTTTTTTATTCTCATTATTTAATAAGGGACTTTTAAAGGTGACCTTTATGTCAGCGCCATCGGTACACTATGTAACATATTACATCCTTTTAGTCCTACTTCCTACTAATATTATAAATGCGATAGTTTGTAAGGATGGATGGATGGATAGATGGATATACGTAGATCGCCACAACGAGGGAACCAGTTTGGCTGAAATTCGGCATGGAGATGTCTTATGGAAAATTAAAGAGTTCCCGCGAGAATTGAAAAAACTTAATCAACGCGAAGTCGCGAGCATCATCTAGTTACTATAAGAGTTCCTTGTTTTATATACTACGGAACCCTCAAATAATATTGATTTTTAAAAAGTGTCCAAATTGATAGCAGTAACAAAATCTGTGGCAGTAACAACAAAAGAGCTTCAATTCTTTGAATGTGACACGATTTACTTTGCGTATTTACTTTGCTTCGGTCGTAAACCAAGAAGCTGGGGCGTTAATAAACAAATATTGGAGGGTCTGTACTATATTCCAATAAAATTTTATTGCACGTTAGTCCTATCCCTCTTTAATGGATAGTTAATTTTACGAAAACAACAGAATCTATTTTGTTACTGTTGCTCTCCCGAAGGTGCCGTAAAAACTTTTCTAATAAGCATGTTTACAAGCGAAATTTCCCAACGCAGGTTAATATTATATTTCGAGGAAATTAAATGTAATGAAATATTTTTTACATTTTACAGGCATACTTACTTAAATATGCTTATGCTTTAATAGAAAATGGATCTACAAAGAATATACGTCATGTACGTATTTAGACGCAACTTCGTCCGCGTAGATTTAATTCACTCCTCAGGAATAAAATTCCTAATTTTGCATAAAAAATAAATATTTCCACCAGAATATATCTAATCTTTAGTTCAATTTAAAATTTAAAAATTCAAATTCAACATTAACAAGTAATTCTAGACTTGCCCATAATATTGCAACTCTGCCGTTCATCATTTAAAACAGCTTTGGATCTTCGTTATGTGACGGATGGTCGAAACTTTTCAGTTAGGTTAATGCAAATTGGTAAACTTTCGAAATTTATGTTCAGAGTTTAAGCGCCTATTTTGTCTCCGTTAGCCGCCCCACGTTTTGAGGCACTTAACGTATTTTAAAAATATTTTTTATCTTTTTCATGAAGGGTTGGTTCCATTATAGTTCAGCAGTTCAACTAAACAGTATTGTTCTCCAATTTCATCATCGTCGTCGTCTGAAACGGTAAATGTCCACAGCTGGACATAGGTCTCTTACAAAGATCGCAACAGAACATGAACTTGTGCCGCTTGTGTCCAGGAACTTCAAGCGACCATCCAACCACCTGGTAGGGCTTTTCTTTATTTCAATTTCAATGAACATAGGCTTCAGCAGGGAGGTACTAAAGAATTTCTCGGTGGAGTTAATTCCAAATATCTTGTCTTAGTTAATCTATTCCATTTTGTGAGGATCAAAGTTAGAATGGGACTTAAAAGGGTCAAGATAACGGTTTTATTAAAGGACAATTTTAAGCCTACTTCGTGTTTAACTTTTTGGTATCTATTAAATTTTGTTGTTAGGCATAGGAACTTTTTAAAGCTAATTTATTAATTTACTATAAGGTATTTTTAAAACGACGTACAAACACCAATCGCAATTTCCATTTCTTAATGTACTACCTACCTCTAGGTACATCATTGTCATCCTCCTCCGAGAGGAGACCTGTGCACACGACATAATATGGTTGAATGAACATACTCGTACTATTGTTGATTAAATGGCGCGGCGGGTCGTGAATCTTCTTGATTATTCAACCACTGTCGGACATAAGTCTAGACTTCTACATGCCTCGCTCTTGCACTGCCTGGGACTCGTCTGATGTCGTCATCAATCTAGTGGGGGAGTCTGCCAACACTGCGCTTTCCAATGCGAGGTCACCACTCCAGCATCTTAGGATCCCAACGACTATCTTTTTTCGAACTCCAACGTACTTCAAACCATATGCCCCGCCCATTTCTACATCAGCTTCGCGACTCGATGAGCTACATATATGTCAACACTTCTGGTTGTCCCACTGATCTCCTCATTTTTGATTTGATCTCGCAGGGATACTCCGAGCTCTCTCCATCGCCCGCTGATCGACCCTGAGCCTCTGTTATGAGTCGCGAATGAATAAATGTGAGAGCATGTATTTTAGACTCTCTCAAAGCATGATAAAATCATAATTTGGCAGTAGTCACGTAACTCGTTACGTGACACAGATATGTACATGATTTGGCCAAAAAAATAACACCTCCCTTCAGAGCAATTTTAATAAACCTCCCAATTTTATATTCAAATTTTTCAATATTAATATATTTCACTTGCAAATGAAAGCAAGGTGAAAATATAAAGTGAACATTGGTCTAAGGTCTTCCAATTTGCATTTCAAATGTTTTCTTTTCTGTTAAGGGGAAACAAAATTTTAACCTTATGAATGACGCCCGTGGTTTTAATTGAGGTTGTAAATAAAGTAAAATGAAAACGGTGATATTCTTTTGAATACCTTTTTCTTCCTCCCCTTTTTCATTAAAATACTTACCTGTTGATTAAAAAGGAAGAGCACATTAAAGTAATTGAACCATAGTATAATTAATTAATAGTATTTAGTTACTTTTGCCCACGACTTTGTCCGCTTTTAATTCGGTTATTAAAAAAATCCACGGAATGCCTTTGCCTTTGAGATAAAAAGCATATAACTACTCGTATATTAACTAGATTGTCAACTATATCCGTTCAAAAATCACCTCAATTCAAAACACACTTTCGCATTAATAATATTAGTATAGAAAGACCAAAGGGTTCTTAAAAAATTCAGAAATTTCAGAATAAAAGAAAAAGTGTCAACTCATTTAAATGTTTTAAAAATATCTAAAAGTATTTTGGAATTATTTATTAATTCTCTTTCAGCTCTTTTAAACTACCATTGTCAACAATTTTATTGAGCTTTAGAGGCTTATTTATTGTGGACTTCTTTAGGGACCTTCCTGAACAATTAAGTGGTCTTTTCTTTACATAAAACAAACTTATTTTTGCGTAATCGAAAGTTTTCCAAGTAAAATTAAGAAAATAAGAGGTAATCAATTTGAAAGTTGGTAAACTTGCACATAAATACAACACCGTTAAACACCCAAACACAATTGATTGAGAATGTAATTACACGTTGCTTGATGTGGGCATTGGAGACTTAGATCAAGTGGGGTCAAGAGCAGTAAATCTTCGAAAACACTCGCAAGCCGAGGTCTACGATCACTTCCCCCGGGATCATCTCGGGTCGTAATTAAGTAGTTCCCAGCAATTACAGCCGATACTAACTCTCCCGCACACTTTAATTACCTACAGGTAATTTCTGTCTGTAAGTAACAGTTATATTACAATAGTTCGATTAAGTTTGCTTTCGCAAAAAAAGAGCTTACTGAAAAGAAACTTTAAAAAAAAAGATACCGGCCGAATTGATAACCTCCTCCTTTTTGGAAGTCGGTTAAAAAAAGTACTCGTTTACGTAGGGTTCAGTAGAGTAGGGATCTCCTGTTGTCTCTCTGAATGTTTGACTACAGCATGTTATATTGTCACGGAGTTTCAGTAACAGGCTTAAAACTCTGTCAGGTAGCCAGGCTCAGTGGATCATAATTATAAACCACACGTCCGTATGCTTATCCGTCAGACACAACCATGAATTTGAAAAATTCAGTTTGGTACCAATTTCGACAGAAAAAACACACGAATAGCAATCGAAAAACTCGCAAAAAGGGAAGTTACTTTTGAAATGCCAACATTTATTGTTAGTTCTTGCAACTCACGATGGTACGTAGCTCATAGTTGTGTATGTGTCGTATCTATATAAGTGTGAGCGAGAGCTTGCTCGCGCCTGACCGCTGCCACCTAGGCTCGGACAAGCACACACACTTACGCAGTGACCATGTACACAACGTAACCACAAGTAAAGCTCACGCGCCCTCGTGAACTTATAGGTACCTACAATTTTAAAAGTCACATACAAATTTCATGGAAACGAGTTCACGTGGGGATTATAACATTTTGAAAATTAAACACGAGAAAATATTATTTAACAAGTTGTGAGCCCGAGTGGTTTTACGCTAAAATTTAATGTTATTAAGATAACATTTCTAGGTATTCGCTCTGGCCGGGAGATAATACTGTAGTTAATGGCTCTGCCGGACTTCACAGCTTCGCTCTCATTGCTACCGAAAACGTATAAGTCTTGAAAATGTGAAAGGAATAAAAATGTTTGGATTGTAACTAGACAACTTTTAAAAACGTTGTTATTGTATATCGTCGTTGCATTGTAGTATAGCATCATTATATAACGCTGTGTTAACATATTTTAGGCACGTCAAAAGAAACACTGGAAATATTTTGTAATTTTTTGACGCAAAAAAATTCGTAGATATCTAAGTGAAATTTGTAGTTTATGAATCGTTACAGAAGCTATAAATCTATATTACTTGAAATAAAATATAATTATTATATTATGAATGAGCTGATCTAAGTCTAAAACGATAGGTAAATCCCTCAGATGACCTTAAAAGATGATGAAAAGTTATCTTTATTTGTCAAATCGGAGTGGGCGAAATATCAATTTTGTATACGCTTTCGCTTTTAGTATAGAACTCTACAAATGTCCACTATTAGATAATAATATGAGAGAACCTAAATCTCGTCTCTCTCATGAAAAATAGGTAAATATTTCTCAGTAAATATATATTATTTACATATCAAAAATTGCCGGCGGGGATCAAACCCATATCTCTCGGGATTCGCGCTCTGTGGTGTGTATTGACCAGTTTAGCAGCAAAGAATTTATTCGACCTTCTAAATTAGGTAAACACTTTAATAAAAATATATTAAAACATATTTCCCCTACTTTCATAATAAGCAAAATATATTACAATCGTTATTAAGGCCTAAATACGGAAGGGATGACGACGTAACTTTTCCTTTGTTCGACTTGTTCGGGAGGGTTCTTAAAATTAAATTCCAGAAAAAATACAATGGTAAAGTTTATCCAAAGTAATAAGTTACTTCAACCGATGATGGATTGTAATTTTTTTCATCTGTGCATAATTCGCCCCCCGTTTTAGATGTAGGAAAACAACATTATTATGTTACAAGTAGTGTTATACTGTTTATTTCATCGTAAAAGACAGCCAAATAGGCGTAGGATTCATGTCCTCAGTGGGTCCTCTAACACGACATTTTCACTTAACTTGGATCCTGTAAGTGTTGCTACATAAGTATTTTATTGAGAAACTTACTTTGCCATTTCGCGCTAGTACATACTGTTTGAAATAGGTAAATTATTGTAGGTATGTCTTGTTAGAGCTGCACTTTTAATAACTATTTTTTACTCTCACGACACAAAGTCCAGATCTTAACCTATGCATGGGGACATACTAACACAGGGTCCTTGAGGTCACCACTCCCCAACAGGTCACCACAAATTGCTATACGGTGAGCTAGGGTGTAGATAGGTGGCACCGATTTCACCATCGGATGAATACTTCCTCGAGCGGTTACCATCGCTATTACGCCATTAGATACTTTCACCCTCGAGTTGAAACTCTTGTGTACCCAATCTCTCCGGCCGGTGAAGGCATGCCGAAGGCGGGTTCCCACGAGGGGACACTCAGAGGTTGGTACATCAGATCCGGGATAGCCACCGTTGTGGAGGCGCACGTGCTCCTAGGATGCACGGGCGTAGCAGAGCAACGCAATAACCATCTCGGATCCCCGGCTTCACTTAGAAAAGTCCTTGGCAACCTGGGCGGCCTGCTAGACTTCTGGAGAGAGCTGGGATGGTTGGAGTGAAAACTTCGGGAGGATTGGTGCATCACACACAACAAACCATGACCGCACTAAGTGTGGAAACCAGCCCAGTACGAAGACGAAGACGAGTCACCGTTGTGGAGTCGCCATTCCAGCTTTGAGACTTTAACTTTTCGGCTCGATAAGCTAAGCTTTTGCATTCCGGTTCTCTTACAGATCTCCTCAATTGTGATATTTTGATCCCGCAGGGATACTTCGGGCAAATCTCTATCATCCACCGAGTGACCCTAAGCTTTTTTATAAGGCCATAGTAAGCGACTATAAGTCATCACATTACACTTCACAGTATCTATAGTATAGTTTTATATACCTATCTGTAAAATGCAGCATAGGTAAAGTATAAAAAACTATATGTTATTTGGAACAAAATACAAAAAAATAGGTATAAACAAACTGACTGCATCAGTACCCGACGATCGTGTAGCCACTAAAACGAAAAATTTCATCTTTTAGAGCATTATAATAATGCTTTTATCTCGCGAGCGCTGCATTTATTTCAAAAAGCGTGCGTGAAACTCTGGGAAAGTTATTTCATGATATGAATGTGTTATTATTTTTCAACTGTGTTTACTGTGCGTAATTATAATTTATAGTAAAATAATTATGATTAAAAAAATATGTCTGCGGGCCCGACACTTGATCGCTTGGTATCAAAAATAAATTATAATTATTTATAAACAATTCAAATTAAATTAAGTGCTACTATTTAAGTCATATAGAAAGTCATAGTCATTTAAATTCCGTTATTTATACCGCCTAGACGAATCGGCGTGCGGCGGCGGCGGTGAAAATTTTTCCTGCCGAAAATTTAACGACAAAGTAGGAATCGCAAAAAAGTGCCACTTTGAGTAGGGAAATTGCGAAAAGTTTTTGTCAAAGCCCATAGTATTCTTGTTCTGAATGTTGTTGCAAATGAATGATGGCGCTTTTAAAAATTGGATAAGAAATCAGGAACAGGCTTTTCGGGATTAGTACAAGCTTTTAACAAATTGAATTACAAAGTATCATGTTCTATTTAACTTGTATTCAGTTACTCATGGCTTTACTCTATAGAGTATAGATGGTATTTCCTTTGAAATGAAATGAAATGAAATGAAATGAAATTTTATTAAAATTAAATAAGGTCATTAGTTAGGCACAATGATCCATATTTTGTTAGGTTGAGACACAGCTGCCTAAGATAAGTTCAGAACTCGTAATATAGGCAACTTTGCATCTACAGTAATGGCTGTCCTTCTCCTTTATCTACTGATGACGTCCATTGCTGCTGGTCCCGGTCCTATATGCCGCCTGTATCCAGCTCTTCAGACTTATCTGATGTCCTCGGTGAATCTAGTGGGTGGTCTGCCAACAATGTATTTTCCGATACGAGATCGCCAATCCAACACCCAATAATCACCAGTTCTTCCAATTACTTATGTTCTTCTTCTTCTAATTCTTCTGCGTATCTCCTCATTTCTGGATTAAAATTGTAATTTAAGTTTGATGCAATAGGGTATTTGACAATTTTTTTTATATACCTACTTAAAAAAGGTATTTAATATTATTACACAAAGTTATTTTTCTTTTCTTCTTTTTCTCGAAAATATAAAGCTTTTAAGTTTCCTGTTAGAAAAAAGCGCACTGTGTCGCCACAATTCAGTAGCTCCTTACACTCTCCATACAAACTTTCATTTTAGAAAGAGACGAATACAGTCGCATTAAAACCTAGCTTATAACTTATTTGTTTTTGATTTATTTTCTGTTTTTTCGAAATGTTATTTTTATATGTTACATTTTCGATTGTAATTAATGAATATCCACATTTTGATCCGCAAACATCTCGACTTATTTTCTTGTTTTTTGAACAGAAAAATGGAATATAGAAATAGGAAGTTCCAGGGGATACGGGTTCCGATTAAGTATTCACAGTTCGTCCCCGCAGCAACAAGCGAGTCGCTACGCAAACATATTTTGAGAATGCAGGCCGAAGCGCCCAAGAGATTCGACTGACTCGGCCGGAATAGCTTTGTATCGTGTTCCTTTGTCTTTAACTGAACGTTCAGTGCTATCTGCATACAACCTTGCTTGTGTATTCCGCAGCTAAATCTCTCCTATATCTTGCACCACGTACGGTTGGCCTGGCCACTATTTACTATGTTTAATTAAAATAGAGCCACGTGTAAATGAAGTACCAATCCGCATTACCAACGTCCATGTACATACGTAATAGTGGATTCGCTGTTATGGGTAAGATCGACCGCAGACATACAAATTCAAGTGGGTCAAATATCGTTGGGGCGCCAATATAACACTCCCCGTTGCGAGTTTGCCAGCACCTTGAGAGTTTCTTTTTCTTTTCTTGGTTTAAGACTATTCTTAAGTGTTCTTAAGTCTCCTACATCTGTCAGCTATTTGTTTATAGTAATTGATTTTATTTACTTTACGAAAATCAACAGCGAATTAGAACAATTACTTAAGAGATAATGACAATTGTATGGCCAATTATAGTTTGTCTTAAAATTAAGTACAACATTATAATAATCACAAAAATAATACTATTTATAGAATATCTACTAATTTTTATCCGTTACTTCCTCTTGATATTTACTATTCAGTTAGGTTTATAAAAAATCCTCGGGAACCCTCTGGTTTTCTGGGATGGGAAGGCTATTTCATTTTCCAAATACTCAACTATGCTCATCCAAAAAACGTCAACAGTTGTTTCGCCGCTGCGAGATTTAAGGACAAACCAAGAAACAAACACACTTTATGATTTATAACATCAGCAAGGATCAATTACGATCATGTCATATAAAAACAGTGTCATTAAAAACCTGCTCTACCTACACTTTCGAAGTTTTATAAGTGCCGGGACACGACTTCGTTTTAATTGCGCCGACCGGAAAGGGGAGAGATGAATGGAAGGAAACGGCAGCCAACCGCCCTACATTATTAAAACTTGCCTCTTACTGAAGTACCGCGTCGTATTCTTACAACTCTACGAGTACAAACATAAGATACGTTACTCACTAGCGAGCGATAACTGTAATGTCACCCTTTGCGTGACGAAGCTTCGTCTACTCGTAAAGACAAATAAATTCCTTATTAGTGGGTACACTTAACCTTTCCAGCCTTTCTTGAATGTCAAAGACTTTTCAATCTATTATAACATTTTTGACACTAAAAAACCTCCGACAGTCATCCTGATAAGGAGGCATTTTAAGCGCTGCCACTCCTACATGACGAAATATTGATGGTACATCACGTTTAAATTTTTTAAAGAATATCTTACCTGTATCAATTAAATATCACAGATTCCCATGATAAAGGAAAACATCGTGAGGAGACAGACCAGTACGCCTGAGAATTCTCCATAACATTGTACAATTGAATTCATAATGATGATGATGATGATAGAGCTATGCTAAAATTGACTATCTCTCCTCTCACCCAAGCTTAACAATCTCCTCTCCCATAAGCGAAAAGCTTGTGCTGAGAGTGAATATGACAAAGTGTAATGGATGGAGAACAGTCGCATTTCAGTCTGTACCTTTAATCGATGGGCTATCGAGACACCAAATTATATTTATTGCTTTAACGTGTAAAAAACCACTGATTGAGTTCTCATGTTTCGTCACGTCAAGTAGCTCGATACGATCATTGTCACGCATGGCGATTATATGTTTTATACGACTATTTATCACGATCATAGACGAAGGTTCGTGGCGATAGACGGAAGTGTGGGAGAGGCATAACCATTGCACATTAGTATATTATATGAAATCGTAGTGTATGCTTAGTTTGAAAGCATTTTACTAGCTGCTCGCTGTGAGCTGAGGATTGTCAGTTTTTGCTCAATAAACTACTTGTACTAACTGCTTGCCATTATGGTTGCCAAAATCATAGACATCACCTAATCACCTAGGTCATAGAACCTCAAACTGTACAGTGCAAGTATTTTCTTGGACCTAAGTAGGTACGCGACTTTATGCACTTGCTCTAAGAATTCAAACAAAATGCGCATCTCGACTAGACTTCAAATAACTTTGTTTCCAGCAAACATCAAAGCAAACTGAATATCTTTCTGTTTATTAAAATTTCAACTGTCAGCTGCAGTTGCATACTCTTGATATTACACACACAGTATTTTTTATGGATGAAACGAAAGCCCTTGACTGCAATCTTAACTGATGGTAAGTGACGATGCAGTCTAAAATGGTAAGAAGGAAATAACTTGGAAGGGATATGGCAGTTTAAATGAAGCCGGTATGGGTTTACCTAAACGGTTTCTACATGCCGTCGCGCCAGAAGGTTAATTGGCAGCATGTTTTTGACGGAGTGGTAACTAGGCCCGACCAAAGATTCCACCGAACCTTCATGGAATAAAAAAAGAAATGAAAACTATAATATATTCCAAATCTGGAAGCTTAATAGCCAGCCCCAGTCATGAGTGGACCGACGGCATAAAATGACTTACTGAGAATCGCTGGATACATGTGGCGCAAGACGGAGCTGTGTTGAAATCTATGCAAGAAACCTATAACCAGCAGTAGACGTATATTGGTTAATAAAGAAGAAGTGAAAATATTAGGTTCTGCATCAATGCAATTCTATCCAATATGCCTCTTGACTTTGAGATATTCGGTTAGCTTCGAAATATACAGCACACCTATTCGTTGGGCGTCGTTAACCGTATGCATACTTAGCTTACGTTTAACAATATGAGATTAGAGGTAACTAGTTTCCAAGTCTGGAAGCTTAATAGCCAACCCCAGTGATCCGGTAATAGCGAGCAGAGCGCTCCAATTGCGCAACAAAGTTTTAACGTACCATGATCTTCTATCGGTACACTGCGCTTGTTTGCTAACTTTGTGTTTCCTCTAACAACACACAACTATGATCAGTTTGTTTGTTCATTTGAATAATAAACGGCTTACCTATAAATTAATATTTCAAGTGTCTACTTCACAACCGCTGAATAGTGGTTAAACCTAAGATTTAAAACCGATGAAGAATAGAGAAGACGATTGTTTAATGTGATTTTAACAATATTGTTCTGGGAACCATTACCATGTTTTTCTGAATTCCTAACTACGCTCTATTTTTACGAGTTTTTGTTTGTATCTAACCCTATAAAAATTTTGATATCCTACAAAGGCATGTTTAAAAGAGAATCAGACTACAGTGTTACTAACGCTAGTACCACAGTGGTTTTCCAAGAAGCTTGTAATACTTCTTTAGTTTCCCAACTCTTTTGTACACGATTTCAAAATTAATTTAAATTAACAGGTCCAAAAATAGCGTCATCTTTTTCACAATGATGTTTGCGGAAAAGAATACTTATGTACTAGGTTTCTACATTTAGAGCAATCAATTTATTTTGAGATCAAGATTTTAGCACCATTGTATGTATGTCCTGATAATTTTGAACTCAACTGTCATTTATAAAAAGCCTAATACCCTTCTTGCAGTTTTAATTCATCTGACATAAGTGAAATTACTTAAGCTTTAGCTAACTTGAGTGAATTAATCCCGCTCTTAATTTACTTAACATAATTACGGGTTAGAGCAAAACGGGCGTGTTCGGACGCAGAATAATTGTCTACTGAAACGTCAATCAGACTCTGGACAACCGAGGATAAACCTGAAGGGCGAGATTATGAAGGTCTCAACCTAATGCGTAAAGGAATATTAATTAATCGTGACCTTTAAAACAGATCTATGTTTGCTCTTATGTTTTGTAAACATAAGAGTAAAGGTAGATAAAAAATGAAAAAATATAATACGAGTATCAAAAAGTCAAGAGCATTCTACGTAAGGACACATTTAAAAGATCACAGAAGAAAGAGTAGAAGGTTAAACTACTTCGAAAATCTCAAAAACTATACACGCCAGAAAATTAGATAAATCAGAAGAGAACAGATATAAAAAATTGAATCTAACAAGTTAGTTGTACCTGTTATGCCAGAAAAACAGAGGTTTCCTGCGGTTTATTTAAAAAACCTTTCTTGTTCGTTAAATGAAACTTATAATAACATAAAATGGCGTCAAAATCTATCATCTAATGGATGCCTTAGATGTTTGAGATTTTCTTTTTAAGCCTTAGTAACTATGAAAAGTGGCAAAGGAATTTAATTTCTAAATTCTTAGAAACCTAATATTGCCCCTAATTTATTTTACAAAAGAATTTCAAAAACTTTTGTGTAATATAATACGAGGCGTCCAAATTAGTTTGCTTTGAATTTCTTTAAAAATTGTTTATTTTTCGAAGTTAGAAAACTGATCTTAAAATATGCTGACTGCTATGGCTGCTGGTATTTACTTAATTTGATCTTTTATTTTTGAAATAACTGAAAGTTATTTCAAAAATAAAACAAATAATAATAGTTAATTTCTATCCCGTTTAATATCATATCTATATTTAAATTTCAGATTAACTGGTAAAGTCGAAAAGGTTTCCACAAAACATTTTGGTAGGGTGCTGTTCTAAAATTATTATTTAAGATCCTTAACTCTTGAGAATCCAATTACCTGAGATTCCATTTCATGGATGATTGCTTCTAAGAAAGTTGCGTTTGTAAGTTTCAAAAGATTCAGCATTGAAGAGGATGTGGAGCCAATATTTTATTATACTTCCTATTTAATTGGACAAAAGGTATGTATTTCATATTCATGATTTGGGTCATTTGAATTGATTAACGTCCCACTGCTGAACAAAGATTTCTTAAGGACCGCTATATAACACGATCTTGTGCAACTTATGATCAGCTGTTTCCAAGTGCGTACTGTGGGTTTATCATTTCAGGAAATAACCTAATAGATTTATAATTCCTTTAAGTGTAGGTTAACACTTCAATAAAAAAATAAAAATTGTAACAAGCAATGTGGCATCTATAATTTCTTAAGAGCTCCATTGTAATATGGTGTCTTGGGAAAAAAGTAGATCGACAACTGTAATGTGTCGCTACTAGATGTCGCTAACAGTTGCTATAAAACTGATTGAAAAAGTAGATACATATCACTAATTTCGTGACTGACGTGTGGTTCGCCGTGGTGTAACGGATAACACACTCGGGCGCGATTCCCAGAGAGATGTGGGTTCGAATCCCGCCGGCCCCGGAATTTTTGATATGTATTTATAAATCTATTAGGTTATATCATTTCAGGAACTTTGGATCACTATATCTACGTATATAATAATGTCCTCCCGACCGAATCCGGTCACGGCGACCAACTTCTTCAGAGATTACCCATCTGTGTGGGAGGTATTAGGTTATAGTGCACAAGTCTATGCGCAGAAATAGGCACTCATTCCCTCACTCCCATAGTCCGATGGGAAGGAAATCCGACACACCCGGAGAGAGATCAGGCACAGAACCAACGGCTTTACGTGCCATCTACGAGGGTCGGGGTTGACTCATCGCCAACTTCCTAACTCCGGGCTAGTACTAAGAATTTCTTAGACAGAAAAACCCAATACATTTTTTTGTGTCGGCAGTTAAACGCCTATACGAACTATGTGGCCCGCCCAATATCTCCAAGATTGTCACTTTGATGAAGTTGGGACTTAAAAAAGTTGCATCCATGTTTCTAATGGAGCTCAAACTTAGGTAACTATATTATATTCAACACGACTTAAGCTTTTAAGAACAAGTACTTTGCAATCTGGTTACGAGCGGTGAAACTACTTGTTAGTACTATAAATCAATATTATTGTATTATTTAAGTCGGGCGCTAGACTTGGGCTAAGCTCCTTTGGACATTGAAATGTCACCCCTTACATTTTAGTAAAACAAACAGAATTAGCTCTCAACTTTGTCAACTCTTAGCTCAAGAATGCTTAAAATGGAGGTGGATGAAATTGGCCCAACTTGTCTGCATTTGTAACGTGTAACTTTTGCAGTGGGTTACTTATTAATACAAAAATATAGTATTTTTACATGTTTATTTAACGACAAAGGTAGGAATAAATTAAAAAAATCAGCATACATACTTACATAATGATTTGTTTATACTTCATTTTGACTTTAATATATGTCATTATGCTCCTTTAACTTAAGTTAGTGGCACCTCAGTATGGACAAAGTTTTTATATTATAATTAATGTAAGGCAAATTAATGAAGGTAAGGAGAAAATTTAGATATGAAGTAATCTTTTGAAAACCTTGTCTTCACCCTTATAATCCCTCTTCTAAGTTTCTAGCTTCCCAAAATGGCGGACCTGTGAAGATTGACATTTACAACGTTATCTACCCCTTCAGGCGCTTTAAAACAACCGCGGAGCATGACCGGCAAGTTTTAAATTAAACCAGTTATAAAATATTGGTGCACTTTGCTTTTTTAATTTTAAGAACATCTTGAAATTTCTTGAAATTTATGGCTTGTTTATGGCCTTATTAAGGTCTCTCGAGAGGACTTGAGACCCTTAGCAGACCTCGGTCGCGAATTAATAATTGCAGAACCGCTTAACTCCAGCATGATTGGTCAATTGTATGACAGAAGTGAAATTACTCCTCTCACTAACGAAGAGCTTTGACTATACAACTATGTCTTTTCCCTACTATTTCGGTACCTAATGTTCCTAGTATGTAGGTACATCTCCTCCCCGAAACAAATACATATAGCGAAACTGAATGCAAAGATATGACTGACTTCTTGGTACAACGCTGAAAACCCTTGGGATAAGATATTTTATAATGGCAAATGTCGTGATGCAGTTGAGCTTAAAGCTTCAGTATCAAAACTTAATTCGATTATGCTTAAGATTTAAGCCCTTTCTGAGGTATTAATAACAATTCTTTAACTTATACAATAGGTATATACATCGATACTCTTACTTCGATATATTGGTTCACAGCAAACGAGCAGACAGGTCGCCAGATGTTAGGGCAACACCAATGCTTTTTAGGCCTTAAATAACGTCACGTTATAGTTAAGTGGAAACACCGTCACAGGAAATTGATTGCAAAGTTTGGTAGAGCGTGAAAAAAAAGACCTGGCACAACAGAAGGTCGAAGTGCTCCAGGCACCCAGGCGGTGAGGGTGAAATTGTATACGGCGGCGAGCAGTGCGGTTGTAGGAGAAAGAGGGTGGAATAAGGTCAAATAGCTCTTCAGTGCACTCCCTCTTATTTATCCCTGCATAGGCAGAGTGAGCTTATATCTCGGAGGTGCTGCAGACTTTCCAGCGAGCTGGTTAATTTCGGATTGCCCACAAGCCGAATTCAGGAGCTCTAAGACCAAAAGTGGGACCAATACTGTATGGACGGACTTTCCCTTTTAGAGTAGGAGCCTGTGCTCGGGCGCAAAACACTGCTTTGCTCTATTGAGCACACCAAGCTTTTTCGATGCTCAACTCTAAACTTAATCTATTTAAAAGCGTGAAGTCATTTCATCATGATAATAGTTTAAAGATACAAAAAACAAAAGTAGGTAACACAATCTCTTTATGTGGTATCAAAAAGTTCTCTAAAAGTTTAAATGGAAAAGTTGCAAGTTTAAAAGACGCAGATTGAGTGCACTGGTGAAATGTTAAAGTTTTTTCTTCCAACCACCAAACTATTCTTTAATATTGCAGCCTTTTAAAATGTGCTCCCGTTGCATTGTGGTTACAGATTGTTGTATTCAAATATTTTTTCTTATACTTACATAATAGTGAAACAAGAAACATCTTTTCATAACGTAACATTTTTTTTCTAAAACCCTACTTTATCAACAATTACTTGAAAGAAATTTTGACAAAAAGGAAGGTTCAGCCGATAGAAGTTCACTATGCTTCACATTGGTCTCTTGTAAGGATCAGCAAAAAATTCGATCTAGTGATAAAATGAAGTCTATATGTTAAACCTTGGTATGAGCTATCTCAAGTTCCTTTCGCCCAAATCGCTTCATACGTTGCGGCGTGAAGGAGTAACAAATATACACACACACATAGAAACTTTCGCCTTTGCAATATTAGTGTCGCCGCATTTCTAAAATTCATACAATAATTTTTAAAAGTTGTTGTCACTAGTATCATATTTATTAATTGTGTTTCCACACTCTTCATTACAGCACGAAAGGGAGGTTCGAAAGAAATCTCTCGTGTCCATTAAATTGTAAATGTAGCTTTTTGATCTAAATTGATGGGGGCCCCGCACGAGCGATCAATCAAGATTTGCAACTTGAACAGCCCCTGTGCCTGTGTAAACCCTGCAAATTAAATAAAAACATCCTTGATTGAATCGTTGTAGGCGTGCAATTGAAATGGATTTTTTTACATTATCTTGTGGGAATTATTGATATTGATTAATTATTATTATGATTATTGAACGGACAATTACATTATTGCAACTCACGAGGGTACGTGGCGCATGGTTGTGTGTGTGTCGTATCTGTATAAGTGTGAGCGAGAGTTTGCTCGCGACTGACCACTCCCACCTAGGCTGCGACAAGCACGCACACTGACGCAATATGCATGTACACCACGTAACCACAAGTAAAACTCACGCGTCTTCGTGAAATAAAAGAACTATACTTACTAACTTTTAATATTGATTATTGTATTGACTAAACAAATCAACAATAGCAATAGGTACTTGTTTAACTGTTGTATGTGCTTATATTTTACTCTATATTTTACTAGTCATAAAAAATTGTGAAAACATATTTTTAATACGCTTATATACGTTTTGAATTTTTTTCCAGTTGTGTGTGTTATAATATTGTGCTTAAATTTTGATTTAAATGCGCAACTTATATAAGAGCTTCATAAACGGCCCCATAGAAGGTCTGCTTTGTACTTGTCGTTTAAATCACAATCCATTTTGTACATAGGTATATGACCTTTTTAATCAAAATGAAACAAGAAGCCTATCAACAAAAACTGTATATTGTACCTTATACTAATATTTATCACGGAAAAGCCGAGCTAACAAATGTTTGTCGGTAAATTAGGCTCGCATATGAAAAGTAGCGCAAAGGTTATTCACAAAAACGTTCCGGAGGCAGAGCGACGGCTCCTGTTAATGACGACCCGGGTCCGCAATATATCTTACGTACTTAGGGCCAGAAATCACAGCGACTCGTGCGCTTGATTGAGTTTTCTTTTCCATTCTGCTTCATTCGCTAAATAGCTTTTACCTCCCCCTTCCCCTTCATATAACTTCGTACGGGGACATATTAATTATTTCTTTTCTAGACACTATTTTGACAACTTTCCTGTTTAGTGGTGGTAATAACCTTCCTACCTACCCAAGTATCCACCCGCGGTCTCGCTGCATCGTATTTCTCATTGCTGAGGGTTCTGACTCCTTTCCCTTACAGCAATGAATCAAGACTTTTCTTGGGCTAATATTTTTTTTTAATACGATGAAAAGATAGTCCTTTACTGCGATCTCACCTGATGGTAAGTGACGTGTAGTCTGTGATGGTAGCGGGCTATAAGCGTTGAAATCTCCTAAGTGGGAGGTCTGGTAGGAGCAATTTGGGAATTTTTTATACATTATAGATACACGCTTAACCACTATCACATCTGATGGAAAGTGATGATGTGGTCTAAGGTGTAACTCGTTTGCCTAGAAGATGCCTATTCACTCTTGTTTTAAAGATACCCAATTTTCAACATCTTATTTGTAATTGGTGTATCTAGCCGTAGCATTCGTAGCAAGTTACCACACTATCGGAAAAGTCGGAAAAGTCTGATGCCACTTGACTTTTGATCGATATTCTCAGTCACTTGAAATATTTAGAGGCAGATCTATTATAAGCATATGTTTAGTATCTCACCCTGCTGCAGAAGCAAAGTGAAGTGGAACGGGTTACGGAAATACACCACGTCAATAATCCACTCGCAGGCGACAGTTGAATTATAAATTATATAGTAGCACTAGTTGAAGCCCGCGGCTTCGCACGCGTGGATTTAGTTTTTAAAAATCCTGCGGGAACTTCTTGATTTTCCGGGATAAAAAGTAGCCAATGTCACTCTCCTGGTCCTCAACAATACCCATGCAAAAAATCATGTCGATCCTTTGCTTTTTTGCCACGTGACGTGACAAAGCAACAAACCAACAAACAAACACAATTTTGCATTTATAGTATTAGATATTGGGTAGATTGTTGCACTGCGCCCCGCCATAATGTGCGCTCACCTTAAGTAAACGAGGCCCGAGTGCTCTTGTAGTCTACCGCCTAATTACCGACGTATCTAATTATACCATCGCTGCAGACTCCGACGGGAGAATCTCCCAAATTACTTATAACGAAATCTAATTACAATTAGGGTTAATGCTGCGAGGTACGCTATATATCTCGTTCGCTTGGAGTAACTGTGTCTAATGATTGTAGAATTTAACTTGAGACATTCGTATCAGTAAGTAGATTATCTGAATAACTAACTAAGGAATCTTGTTCAACTTGAAACTCTCATTTATTATTATTATAGCTTGTTAACTGATGCCCGCGACTTCGTCCACGTTCTTTTTGGTTTTTATGTTATTAGATGAAGTTAGTTATAAGTTTTATTGCATTACAGTAATGACCCGCCCGCTGAGAGTTTCGCACGTGTGTACAGATTCTGAAATTGAGATTTTTATTGAATAATACCATCCAATTTCTGACTATTACGTTGGAATTTTTCAAAGTTTTCTTTCATAAAAACCACGTCCTGACAGCTACGAATAGAAAAAAAAGCCAAATAGGTCGAGACATTCTCAAGTGGTGTTACATGTGGTAATTGATTTTTATTTATAACTAGCCTTTTCCAGCGGCTACGCTCACGTTAAGTTCAATTTTTCAAACCCTTTTTATATCCCCTTGGGGGTAGATTTTTCAAAAATCCTTTCTTAGCAAATTTCAGTCCATTCCGTCCAGTGGTTTGAGCTGTAGGTACGTAGATAGATCAGTCCTTTTCCTTTTATGTATTTAGGAGAAGATAAATATAGATTTTAATAATGTACATTGAAGATATTGGAATTAATTTATTCTGGGTCAATAAACCTTCACTGTTCCAGAAAATAGCGAACTAATCTATCCCTGAACATAATCCTCGGTTACAAGTAAACCAGTCATAAGGGAATGGGTAAATCATCCTCCGAGAGACCAATCACACGGCAGACCGTAGCTGAGGTAGGGCTGAAGATTATAAGGTTGACCTTTATAATCTTCCCCATTACCTAAAGGAATATTAATATTTAATGATACTGAATTGGAAATTAAATGATTGGACTGCAACATAGTGACATCAAATGGGTTTATTTTGACTTTAAAAATGTGTATGATAGAAAAAGAAATATTTTTCATTCAAATAAACTTTTACAAGTGCTTTTGAATCGTTGATGAATCTACCACTGGTTCGATATGCCCTTCAAGCCGCGAAGAGCCAGCAATATACTCGGCGGTTGTTCTTTAAAAAAAAATTTACAATAAGTAACAAAACTATGCTATGTATACAGTGTTTCCACAATAAAGTTTCAAAAATGCATACCTACATACAATCCAATACATGTTACGACGGGCAGACAGAAAGTAGACCCATTCCCGTTGGTGCATGACACATGATCCAGCCGTTGCTTCGCTCAACCATATTTGAGGGAACGTACTTACATTCTGGAAATTAATATTTTATAATAATATTGTAATAACTTGACTAATTATTTCAATAATTATTGATAATGTTATATGTACATAATAGAATTTAATGAAAATAGAAGTAGGACTTAATGTTATTAATATGCATAACCTTACCAAATTACAGCTCTTTAGTGGTACCAAAAGTCTCTGAGATATGCTACGGACAGATGGACTGACTTGGCGAAACTATAAGGGTTCCGTGTTGTTTTACTACGGAACCCTAACTGCAAACATAATATTTAGGAAAATTCTTTTAAAAATTCTATACAAATTATTTAAATTAACGTAAAAAAGAGCAAAAAGAAATACCCGAGGTCGCCCGCCACATTTTCTTTGGTTTACGCAATAATTAGAAAAAAAGGGGAAAGAAGAGGTGCTCTTAACTCGTATCCCTTAATGACCAACCGCTGTGGTACCTAACCAAATTAGCTTTGAGTTGAGTGCACCCTAAATTATGTATTTAGGTTTTAGTAAGGATCTGGTTATAATCCGTATTTTTAATATTATAAATATCAGATGTTTAAATCTGATAGTTTGTCTGTTTGTTACTTTTATACTCAACTACTACATCGGTAGCTCTGTTTAGTACCTACAGCTTACATCTTTAAAAAATTTATTCCGATAGAAAAAATAATTAAAAAGATCTTTAAAAATATAAATCCTCGATTAATTGTATTTACTTATATTTTATTATCGGTTATGGTGAACTTTGACAAAATATTTTTAAAATTGGTCATAAAGTTGATTTTCGCACCTATCCTATTTTTATGTGTTTACTGTAATATAATCTCTTTTCAATTAATAATGCGCTATTTTTAACCGACTTCAATAAAAGGAGGTTGTTAATTTGTAGTTTTCAAAATATGGTTACTTTTCCCTCTTACAGTTATATTTATTTCGGTTTAAAAATTACCGTTGTAAATACTAACAGAAACAGCTGTTCCTATCAAAGCACATCAATTTTAAACAAAGTACCTACCTACTGATACCTGCAATGTTATTATAGTGAAAGCAAACTTATACAAATACGTGCAATATTAGTATAGAGGATCGTTATGTTCAAACTTAGTCGCAGAATTCCAGCACCCTCTTCTTTATTATTATTGTAGGTAGGTACACTGAAGCGACTAAAACATTATGTTTCGCCCCAAACTAGTGAAAGCGCAACGGCAGACTGAAAATTTTAAGGTCGTTTCCCCGTCACACTACTACTAGTTCAAGTTTTACGCCTAGTTGAAGGGTAAGGGGGAATATTAGTCAAAAACACATCGTGCATAAGTACATCCTGCACTAAGGTCGTATAAATAACTAAAGATATACTTGTTCTCTTGCGCTTAACTCCCTCATTGATCTAGTAGTTACCATGTTCAGCTTCGGATCCCGAGGACCTAGGTTCGATTCCTAGATAGGATTTATTGGGTTTTTCTGTCAAGTAATTCTCAGTAGCCTAGAGAAGCAGCGATCACAGAAGACTGTGATCGCTGCCCGGAAGTAAGAAGTAGGCAGTACGTCACCCCAATACTTACCTCGGAGACCAGTAAAGCTGCCTGTCCTACACCTAAACTCTCGCCGGTCGTGTCGAATTCCCGTTCCATTGGATATGAGAGTGAGGGAATAGAGAGCGTACCTGTTTACTAAAGCAATCTGTAGTAACTGTGTTTGCGCACACGCTTTGCACTGTAATATCCCCAGGTGACTAATAGATATCTATGGAAATTGGCTGCCGTGGCCGGATTAAGTATTTTTCTATCGCGTTGCTACTCCAAACAACCTGTGCAAACTTTGAGTATATTTTGCAAACAACGAATTGCTTATTTTGACGACAAATAAAATTGGCAATCGTTTTATTAACCGACTTCACAAAAGGAGGAGGTTCTCAATTCGTCGGATTTTTTTTTTTACTTTTTATATACAAAAATTTTAAATAAAAAAAGTTCCCCGATTACTCGAAGACGCCTGAATCGATTTGGAAAATTCGTTTTTTTATTTGAAAGGGTATACTTCCCAAGTGGTCCCATAGTCCTCAGTTCAGAATCTGATGATGGGATCCTGGAGAAATCGAGGGAATTCTTCAAATTGTATAGGCACAATTGATATAATGTAGTGGTGTTTGAAGTCGGTTTTGTAAAATAAATTTTTACGTTTAAATTATTTTACGTTCATATAGATGCTATAGAACAAGGCAGCTTAATATAGACTGATGGGTCCAATGTAACTAAATTTAGCCTAGTTACGCGGGGACACGCGTAACAGGTAACTGCCGAGAGCCGTCTCACCACATAATGTGATACTATATATTTTGCGGTTACCTGCCTGAGCTTATGAGCCTTTTGCGGCTCCATAGATAAGGCACGAAAGAGGCTTTGTTGAGGTGCTCGTATAATGTAATAAGGCGGTCATGGAAACACAAGTATGTATAGCAGTTTACTTCGCACCTTTGTAAATAGCGTCTGGGCAATCTTACGATAACTTTTTTCTAACAGTTTTTTATCAGTTTTTGTACGATGACAAGATTGCACCTGATGGTAAGTGACTATACAGTCTAAAACATGCGGGCTAACTTGGAAGAGGTATAGTAGGTATTGTAAATTAAACTCATACCCCAAATCGGTCTGTCTCTGGTCGTCAACCGTATCGTACTGCTATTAAAGATCGCTTACACTTACACAATACAGTTTTATCCGTGATAAAAATAGCCGTATCACAAAGTTGTGCCACGGACAAAAGTATCGTATATTAATACCGAGAAATCCCATTGATTACGTGTGTAGGTATGTGACTTAAATACAAAAGTTTCTTGACCTAATTCAACGGTAAACCATGGAATTTCGTAGCACGCGATCTTTACGTGATACGTTTCCGATCGATCAGATATAAATAATAATAGGCCTGCCGTTCGGTTTTGACCACGGCGGTTAATCTGGACGATGATTAACCATCTGCGTGTGAGATTTTATAATGCATATTGCACAGGTGCATGCGCAAATTATACAGGTGCATTCTCTATTTCCTCACTCACATAGTCCTGGTCAGCTATCGGTCCTGGTCATAGAAATCTGACCAGGACCGATAGCTTGACGTGCTCTCCAAGGCACATACCACCGACGAGTACTGAGAATTTTTTGACAGAAAAACTCAATAATACATTTTTTTCCCGACCGGGACCCGGGACCTTGTTATCCGTAACTGAACTTGCTAAACACTAGACCAACGAGGCAATTCGATCAGATATACGTACGTACGATCTCAATCAGTCTCGTGTCGCTGACATGGTTCACGGCTTCGCTGACATTCTATCACGCATGATTAATGGCAGACTTCCTCAAACACCGCTTTTTCGTGATGCAAATGTCTTGTCCCATTACATTAGTGAATTAATAGAACCTTCCTACATGGCACAGTAATATTATGAAAATATTTTCTAAAGATATCCAAGTAAATATACCAAGTTATACTTCTCAATGTATTATAGCTAAATTAAAAGATTTAAAAGCAATACTTCTCTTTTAATCATCATAATCATCATCAGCAATCCATAAACGACTTGCTACTGAGCGCTGGTTTCCTCTCAGAGAAGGGTTATAAGCCAAATACCACCACGCTAGCCCAATGCAAATTGGCAAACTTTATATGCATGTGAGAACATTGACACAGTGAGAACTCTCAGGCATGCCAATTTCTTCTCGAAGATTTTCTTCCACGTTGAATTTCTACGCATATAACCATATAACTCAGACAAGTTAAAGAGGATTGACATCTTTCAAGCAGGTGCACGTGCCAATGGTCTTCGAAAGGAGGATGCAATAGACAGTGCAAAGTGGAAGAGACTAAGCGAACCCTGGCATAGGCCACAGAAAAGTCAAAAGCGCCCGGAATAGAACCTACATCCCCCGTATAGAAGACCGCAGTTCTAACCACTAGGCTATCTTCACTGCGCCTGGAAGGCTCCGGTTGTGTGCGCCTGGAAGGCTCCGGTTGTGTTCTTAGGAGATCTCAGATTCTTCCATTATGCGCTGAGGGTGGCTATGGAGGGGGTTTTAGTGGTTAAAAACCCCACATAACCCGGGACTCTACCCCACGTTTCCGGGTATCTTTAAAAAAGATTTCCCCCTCGTTAAAAAAAAAGGCTATCTTCACTGCTTCTACACTATACGCTGTAGCATGGTGCCGCATACAGACTTATTTAATTTACCATTTATTAGGTAGGTACTCATTCTGTATTTTACGTCCTGTGATATTCAGGATACAACTTCAGATAAGTCCTGCCACCAGGCGGCAACGGACAAAATTTATAAGGAATGGTTCGTCTAAATTATCATCCGCACTATCGTTGTCTATTGTCTATGCCGCACCATGCTACATTGCATGGACTATAGTCTCGCAAAATTAGACCGCAAACTGAATAATATTATCTTCCTATCATCGCATTAATTTCATTTTGTGACCGTATTACGGAATTTGGCGGCACGTGACACTATCCTGTGTATCAGATGAGCAATTGTCTGAATCACTGGAATATTGACAATTCACGGCAGCGCCGGAGTCTGTTCTCGTGATTAATGCTTTCGGCTTCCGACTGTGCGTTTTTGTAATGCAAATAACTTGTGCTGTCGCAGCAAGAAAATTGGCTGAAAGGAGCCGGACCCGCCCCGTTTTCATTATCGCTGAATACTAATGATTCGTGTTCATTGAAGATTATAGAATAAGTATCTTCTTGAATTTTCTTTCGGGGGCACAGTTGACAGTTGGTTACAGTTTCTAATAATGAATGCTGTGAACTTTTATTAGACTTTTTGTTGAAGTTCTTTTTTTTTTAATTTTTTACAACTGTCTCATTCTTCGTGAATCCAGCTTGTCTGGCTTGGACCAAAATGAGGTGATTGAGTTTTCGCTCAAGAAATTCTCAGAAGTATTTCGGAGTTGGTACACCAGCGCGTAAAGCTATTGATTATAATATACTTTCGCTCGTGTCGGATTGCTGTCCCCTTAGAATATGAGAGTTAGGGATTGAAGAGGGTACCTACCTGTGATTGCGTACACTTGTGCACAACAATGTGATTCTTTGCTTTACACAGATATTTATACGGAGCAGGTTCTTTGATAAATTTATTTTAAGGTTGTATTAAGAAGATAAGCACAACAAGTTCGTCGTGAATTTTTTTTTACTTTTTTTTACAAAATCAAAAAGGCATTCTTGGTTTTCTGATTCCACTTCATATTTATGCCAACGTTTGAACGTCTCGGTCGGAAAGGAATACGACGCAAAGCCATTTAGAGCTAGTTGTTCAAATCTCTCGAGGATTGCGGTTTGCATTCTCAAAGTTCTGTTTACGCCGTGACTCGCCTGTTGCAATGAGAATGGACATTGAATATCTCGATATCTACTTACGTCTATAGGTAATGTGGCTTTCACGCAGCAATTGCCTCCAAATTGGGTATTTAACTGTTATCAAAATGTGGATATTCATGTAAGAATAACATTCGACATTTGTAAAACAGAAAATAAATCGATCGCAAAACAAATAAGTTATAGCCACAGATTTACTCTAAATCTGTGGTTATAACATATTTTACTGCGACTGTATCCGTCTCTTTCTAAAACGAAATGAATGGAGAGTGAATGTAGATATTGAATTGACGTCATGTTGCAATAGTGCTCTTTTTTTCTAACAGAACACTTAAAAACACTTTGGCGACGAAGACGTGATATATTGCATGAATATACGAGTAGATACCTAGTCCTAGTTTGTATGGATATAAGCATCGATGTAAATGTACTGCTTACTAGATGTACGTAGATTTGGCGTTCCGAACACTCAATTTGATCAACGGACATGCACGGTCGACTGCGCATTAGTTGTTTGCATTCCTTACATACTCTATGATGGAACATTCGCGACCTTTGCCTACGCGTTTTACAAGTTATGTATTTTGATGTGCATTTCTAAGTTATTTATTTCGATGGATATAAGAGTTTCCATGGGGTTTTCTTAAACATAACTCTAACGAAGTCGCTGCAAAAACTATTAATTGAGCTTTGCAAACTGATTGTCAACTAAAGAATCGATTTTCTTCTAAAACATTTAAAAAAATTATGCTTCATTCTCGTAGAAACCGTTAGAACTGATAAACAGAGTTGGAATATCACATTATGTGTGGTTTACTTAACAATTACAAAAGAGGAAAGAAGCAAAGGGTGCTCTAATAGTCCTTTACGATCATTGCACAGAAAGTAAAATTAACTTTAAGTGCCATTTGGTTGCTGTATTTTCCTTTCACTCAGCTACGTTCCTACAAGGTTTCAACTAGTTATACTACTTATATATAAACTAAGTTTTCGCTGAGCAAGTCGGCAACAACTTGGTTTCATTTGAAAACTTTTCTTTTTTTTTGTTATACGAAGCCATAATACCAAAAACGCCTGTTCCTAATTTCTTTTACAATTTTCTAAGAGCCATCATTAATTTACGTTGACATTTAGAACAAGAAAATTTTGCATTGCGTCACAAAGTTTAGGCGATTCGGGTAGGTACTTGTGACGCTTTTTTGTGGCCCTTACTTTTGTCTTTAGTCTGGGAAAAAGTTTCACCCAAATGCTATACAGAATGTCGGCATTATAATAAATGAACCAAACAAATCATATTGTTGTCTTAAAAAATATCCATGAACAATATTTATACTAAGTAGGTATATTACATAGTACTAGATATAGTTCTTGCAATTCACGAGGGCCCGTGGCCTTTACTTGCTTAGGAGCCTGGGTGGGAGCGGTCAGGCGCGAGCAAGCTCTCGCTCACACTTATATAGATACAACACGCACACAACCATGAGCCAAGCATTACAAAAACTATAAGAGTATCTAACAGAGGTTCAACGCAATTGTGCGGATGGTTCTTTGAAGATTGTATAGATAGAGCGGCTGTGTATGAATGGCAATAGATTGAAATGACGAATCGATTATGTATTTTATATACAGCTACACTATCGATACGTTGTTTAGGTCAGTCTGAATTAATGAATCGTGAAGATAAATCGTTCCCTTTAAAATTGGGGGCTAATACTAACATCTATAATGCGTGCAGTTGGCCCAGTCAAGGTAGAGTTAAAAAAGATATAAATATGTTCCGACTGTCTTGTTTTATTTTAAGTATGTCTTGAATCTGAGTAGAGTGAGAGTGCGAATGTATAGATTTCAACCTTTCGGCATAATTAATCTATGATTGACGCGATACTTACAAGCTCACTCACACATCGCCGTGCCAGCCGAATATAAGCTGAACTATGTATAATATGAACCTAAATATTAATTTTCCATTTTATTCAAGTATTTTTATTACATCGCCCACCATCGAAATGAACAGAATTTTACCACGATACAGGGTACTCCATAAAATTTCGTCGAAGCTTTGAAATATAAATGACCGACATCAGTAACCTTTTTAAATATTGAATTCTTTTATACCTACCTATCTACATCTGCGACCCTCGAAATTTGGTTCGTCACATTTACTCTAAAAAAATTTATGTTAAAGAAATGTAGATAGCACTATAGAAACGTCAGACTAATAGCAGGCTAACGGAAAAACCTTTAGGTACACAAGTATACCTAAATAAAAATTGTAAATCACTTGTTGAATCCATGGGATATATTATTACTGTAGGCATATGCTGTGATGTACCAAGTATCTTACTCGAAAATCGGGAACTAGCTAATTTGTCTACACCCTACCAACTACTACTAGTCGAGACCAACACGCGTTTAATGGACCTGACTTCTTGTAACTACCTTCTTGCTCCATATAACTATTCATATACATATTATCAAATCAATAAGCCCGAACACGATCACACTAATATTATAAAGCCGAAAGTTTGTATGTGTGTGTGTATGTTTGTTACTCCTTCACGCCACAACGAATGAACCGATTTGGCTGAAATTTGAAATGGAGATAGCTCATACCCAGGATTAAAACATAGGCTACTTTTTATCCCGGAAAATTACAGAGTTCCCGCGGGAATCAAAAAACCTTTATCCACGCGTACGAAGTCGCGGGCATCGTCTAGTACACAATATGCCGTAAGTTGTAGAGAAGTTGGATAGTCTGCAGACTGTACTGGCTGCAGCATCAGAGGTTATAAAATTATTAAGGTTTCATTAGACTTATGCACTTCGACTTATGTACTTTTTAAACGGCTCATCAAATCAGCAAACTTAAAATAAACCCTCCTTAAAACCATTACCCATCACTATTTCGTATGACTGGTAGAGATCTCTTATACTTAGAGATTTTCCTTATGGCGGACAAGACATATTTTCTTTGTTCTTGATAGAATAAAGAAAACATATTAAAATCGGTCCATCCGATTCGACACTACGATGACACACAAACAATCTATAATGACAATAATGCCTTTATTCTTTTCTTTTCTTTGAGCATTTATCCAAAAAATGCTCTAAGTTTCTTTTTAATACAGAATTCAGGTCATGTGTTATCCCAATTAGGCTAATTCACAAAGAAAAGTGAATGAAATATTTTCCTTTAGGGAAATCATCGCCATTTAAAACAAGCCATAAAGTTAATCTCCTGTTTTTGAATAGGTAATAAATAAAAGTAAGTCCTTCCGAAGTAGGTAGGCGAACAATCTCAAGCGATGCAGATTTTTTTTTATTCGATGACAAGATAGTCCTAGACTGCGATCTCACCTGATGTTATAAGTGGCGAGGCAGTCTAAGATGGTAGCGGGCTAACTTGAAAGGGGTATGGCAGTGTAAATTCAACCCATACCCCTAATCGGTGTCATTGTACCGGTACGCTAAATCGCGTGGCGGCACCTCTGCACGGATTTCCAAAGAAAAGTTGACTTTGGAAATCCGTGCAAGGCTTTCTATTGGCTTAACGATGGCGAGTCACGTTTAAATGTTTTAACATTTTTTTTAAGTTTTATTAGTTGGGTATACAATAATTCTGGTAAATACATAAAATATTAGGACTGTCTCAAACATAAATCTTAGTTGGTTAAGTTTGGTCTTTGAGATTAATAGCACGAAATATTCTGCAGGCGAAGCGTTGCTTTTAGAGAAAGACAAGAGAGTATGAGAGATTGCGGTAAGATTTATAACAAAATTTTAAATACTATATTTTGATGAAACAGACAATACCAACACTACGCTGTCAGCTGCGGCCTGCGAGGTCACTATTCTATCACCTTGGAATCCCAAACGAAACGAATTCTTCGAAATATGGGGATTACCTATCGAATAAAAACTATTTACCTACTCTAGTTTTCCTCGGAATCTCCTAATTTCTGAAATTTGTAATACTAAGTAATAAGTATTCAAACAGGAATTAAACTTCGTTTATTTGGCACTTCCTATATGAAAAGATTCTTTTTAATAATTGATTAAATACCTACCTACTTTAATCATTTTGTAGATATGCGCGTAACACACTTACAATTTCAATGAAAGTGAAAAGTCCCTTTTCCATGTAAGATACATATGATATATAATATAAAAGTTATATAATTGCTGTTACCTATTATTCGAATATACTATATTAAGAAAGGGTTGCGATATATTTACATTTTCTGGCTGCAAGCTAGCTCTGTCGAAATCGGTTCAGTAGTAAAGTAACAGACAGGCACAATCTCGTACTTATAACATCAGTATCTGTACCATCATCTCTCTGCCTATAAGATTATATCAAATTCATGAACTCCGAAACGACATGCTTAGATGAATGTCAAAGAGAAGCGAATGTCTCTGAAGCTTATTAGGTACCTTCAAAGGATCTAATGATAATGTTTCGGAAGTAGCTTGTTTAAATTTATGCGAAAAGTCTGAAGTATACGTAAATTAATTTTCTGTTTTGTTAATAAAGTCAAAGCTAAGGGCTTACAGCTTTGTAAAAGCAAAGGTTCTCTATGAAGTTAATGCTTAGTATACTGCTTCAGTTACTTTACGATGATAAGATTATAGAAAAACATGTGCGTGAACACGTGATCACCGGATCTACGTCATATTAGGTGATTTTTTTTCTTACCCTACAGTGGGTAAGAACCTTTGGATACCATGACTACGTATCAGTTAGTAAAGATTGCATCAAGTTGCTGTACACTTACGTCATAATCCAGCAAAAACCATAATTTATGTAGGTTTTTTCCTAGTTATGGAGAAAAAATGGTTAATTATTATTAGAATTGAATACAATACTTAATTAGAGAATGTGATGTATCATATTTTCCATTAAATACCAGACAACGGAACCTTTAAAACATGGTTTTACAACTTACGAGGCATGGGGTTACAAATAAACCGTCATTAACATCCCCAATCTTACAGTGTAGCGCAACGTTTAGCGAGAAAAAATATATAAAAAGCTTCAAAAAAACAAAAAGGGTTCCTTACATTTTACCAGAGTTTATTTTCGCGGAGGATAATTTGGTTTGCTGTTAAAAATTGGTATTTACGAGGAACAACGGGTTTTACGATGCCTCTGGGGCTCTGGGGGCGAGAGCGTGCTGCTATTGTTTTCAACAGAGCTGCTTGTGTGAATTTTCTAATACAGAACAAAACGCATGCTGGTGTTCATGTGTGAAATTAATTACCTAATAAACGGGAATAGGGCGAGCGTGCAATAAACTTCTTATCGAACCGAGGTTAAAGCTTAATGTGGCCGTAAAGCTTGGCGTACACTTTTTTTGTTACACGTGGTAGACATCCTGCTGGACATAGGACTCTAGCAAGAATCACCACAGAACACGAGCTTATACCGCTTGAAACCAGTGACTTCCAGCGACTAACTTGAGATCGTCCGTCCAACTAGTGGGGAGTACCCAACAACACACCCGATGCGGATAATTCAAACACTTGAGGCGACAACGTCGATCGTGTCTTTCAGGTATTACCTTACCACGCCCATCATTACATTTTTAAAAATTTATTTCATGTAAAATAACCCTTGGCTCTTATAACAAATCAAGACTCTACCAGAGTGCATGTCATACAAGCCAACACCTGAACTATTGTTCAGATATCCCTACTATCCCTACTAATATTATAAATGCGAAAGTGTGTTTGTTGGTTTGTTGGTTTGTTGGTTTGTTGGTTTGTTGGTTTGTTGGTTTGTCCTTCAATCACGCTGCAACCGAGCTACGGATCAACGCGATTTTTTTCATGGGTATAGTTAAGGACCTGGAGAGTGACATAGGCTACTTTTTATCCCAGAAAATCAAAGAGTTCCCGCGGGATTTTAAAAACTAAATCCACGCGGACGAAGTCGCGGGCATCAGCTAGTTGGTTATAAGAAAAAAAGAATTCAGGTAAATAATGCAATCATTATGCATCCGATTCTAGTCAGAATATGTTTTTGTAGATGCCAGAATCACGAGATTTTTCGATACAAAGATGCACTTAATTTTTAGCTAACACCAAAATATACATTAGGTGAAAATGCACCCGATTAACTGAACTCTTCTGTTATTGTAAGAATATTATCATGACTTAAAAATTAAGAATAAATATCTACAAAACAAAAATTATTTTTTAACATAAGTAATTTACAAGGTCCTGCACGCCAATTTAATAATTAATAGTGGCAAAAAATCTGTAAAAAAATAGCAGTGTGCGCTTTGTCTATTCTGCGACACCCTTGTAATAATATTAAGACGCGGTTAAACGGCGCGCTATAACACGAGCCGAGCCTAGCTCGGCGCGTGACTCGGCGCGCCACGCGCCGTGTAAACAACTACGCTCTCTACGGACACGGATCCGCCATCTAGGCTCGGCTTGTGTTAATACGCGCCGTCTAAACAGATGGCACAGAGCGCGCGACGAATGAAGACTCATTTTGCTTTTTAGCGACGTTTTTATTTAGCGACGTTTTTAATTTGAATAGGGTTTGTACGAGATTTATTTATTAATTTATTAAAGAAGAATTGACAATTTTTATCTATACTAAATACTACCGTCAAACTGCAGGACAGTTTGTTTACTGTCGATGCTCTCACATTTTAAACTTTAAAATTAAATGGTTACTTATAAAATTAATTACATAAAGGGGTTTCCAATAAGGGCGGATCGATTTTGAAATGGAATAAAACAAGATGTGTGTGAGATTTTAACGAAGTTCTTTTTTTATTTCAAAGGCCCATGTATGCCATTGTGTACTGAATATGAACATCGTTCAAATATCCGCCGCGGCTTCGTACAGTGGCACGGATTCGAGAGGTCTAATTTTTAATGCCTCTCGCGCATAGATCTGGCTGAATTTGAGCTATGGCTTGGGTTATGTTGACTTTGAGCGCATGGGTCGATTGTGGCTTTTTGGCATAGACCTGCGACTTTAGAAAACCCCACAAAGAATAGTCTAGTTGCGACAAATCGCAAGACCTTGGTGGCCAATTCACGTCACCACCGAGCAAAATAACAGTAGCTGCTGCTGCAGCAAGGCGTTTTCGTTTATCCATATTGCAGAACGAACAAGCGGACAGCGCGGTTCAACGCAATGTGTTGCCGCTGATGCCGCATCTCCACGGACGGCTCGGCTCGTGCTACCCCGCGTCGTTTAAACGAGCAGGCTTGCGTCCGCATTAAGCCGAGCCGCGCCTTCACGGATGGTGTGGCGCGGCGCGGCTCGTGTTACAGCGCGCCGTTTAATCGCACCATTAAACTAAGATGGCGTCCGATACTTCAAGAATTATTGATAGTACTGTGCTATAAATAAAGCCATTAAATAAGTATTACTTATAAGTAGGGATACAATATTATTATTTCTTGAACTTTATTGCGCCGATTGTATCCAAATGCTCCCTGGGATTCGTCTGATGACGTTGGTTCACTTAGTGGGGGATGTTCTAGAACTGCGCTTTTTTTATTCAATTACAAGATATAGTCCTTGACTGCGATCTCACCTGATGGTAAGTGACGATGCAGTCTAAGATGGTAGCGGGCTAAATTGGAAGGGGTATGGCAGAGTAAATTCGAATAAAGAAGTAAAGAGGAATTACCTTGAGTTACGATGATAATAATATGATAATGATGATATTATCATTAAAAACTATCAGAAATTATATAACTTAAGTAAAATATTATCCGATTAGTTAATCAAGTAGACCAGATAGGTAATATAACAAAAAACACGTGATAGTTACAGAAAATATAGTGACATTGAATTCTCTAAGAACACAGTTAACGATGACTATACAAGATCTCTAAATAGAATAATTGAATATTGAAATCATATATTTCCTTACCTTAACCTTCATTTTCTTAAAAAATAAATTAATAGATTGAGACAGCAGACATAGATACCCATCCGTGATATATCCGGGACCAACATTATGTAAATACTTAAATCCGGTATACGCGGCACGTAATTTTTAATACATATTTATACTGTCGTGCCAATATTTCCACAAGCAGTGAAGTACGCGCATTTTCAATTGAATTTCAGACATCTCGTACATAAAACAAATATTTTTATTAAAAAAACATGGGGTGGGCTATATCAAAAGTCACCTCGGAAGATTGATCGGTGGTAAAATGATTCACGTGATGTCTACTCAAATTGTTGCAAAACACGAGGGTGCGTCAGCTTTACTTGTGGTTACGTCGATGTACATGCACATTGCGTAAGTGTGCGTGCCTGTCAGGAACCTAGGCGGGAGCGGACAGGCGTGAGCAAGTTCTCGCTCATACTTATACAGATACGACATACACACAACCATGAGCCACGCACCCTCGTGAATTGCAAAAACTATAATTACAACAAACTGAAACTCCTTAGTAAGGGTAAAGCCTTTGTCGACGAAGTCCAGTTCCGGGATCACCTGGAAGGAAGAGCTAAATAAGCCTCGAAAAAGCTTCGGATGCTCAACAGAGCAAAGCGGTTCTTTAGAGAGAGAGATAAGAAAATTTCGAAATAAACACAAAAGAATCAATTTATTTTCAAACTTCGTTGTTTTAGAATTATACATCTTTATTTAAATTAGAGTGTATCTAATGTAAAATGTTTATTTAAAATTAAAATTACAACTATTTTGCGGTTTTCTCTAGCTAATTAAATCTTATTAAGTAAACCTTAACAGCAAGGACGGTAGAGAGCGAAACGCAATCCCGGGAGCTCGTTGCCTTGGGTACTTATTTTTATTTACACAGTTGAAAGTGTAGACTGAAAGAAATATATTTTAATTAAATACTTACAATTTTAGACCAAGCAATTTTCCGATATTACGAACTTTTCTCATTAAACTTATTTTAAAATGCTCATTACTTGTTTTTGCTGATGCTAGTATAAAAATTCAACTACATGGCAGTTAGCATAGAAATCTACAATCCAATCACAATGTAGCAGATATGAGAAGAAACTATAATAGTTTTCGAATAACATTACTGCAATGTAGCAAGAAAAACATTTTAAAAGCATGAAGCTCAAATACGAATACCTCGTTTCCGAGATAAAAACGTTTCCGGTATTCTAAAAACGTCGCCGTCTAGCCTTATCTGACTTGGGGTTAAAGAGTATTACACGGATGAGATAAAAGGAGAACACTCTGTAAATGGAAATGAAACGGGTCAGTAAGTCCGTGATTTTTTTTTTCGCATTTCGTGACGTGATAAATGGACAAAGCGCGGAGCGCGCATAGACTCAATCGGAAGTATTGCCAATGACCCGAAAAATTGCTCTTATTTCTCTTATCTCGGGAGTGTTTCTTTCATGCACATTTCTTTAGGTTTCGTTTATTTTTCAGTAGCACTTGCCAGCAACTTTGTCTACGTTGAATGTAAAATTTATGTAATATTATATTATAGATTTAGTTCCTTTACATATACCGGCTTGCAAAATGTTCTTAATTATGCTGAAAACTACTTTAAAAAGCAAAAGAGAGGGGGTATCTATTTCACATTTTTATTAAAGTGGTTACACACAAAGTGCGCGTTTTCCAATAGATATCTCGCAGCCATGCTTAAAAATACAGCTTTTTGTTATGCTTTTAAAAAAGTTTGACGTCGACTCAAAATTACTAACTGACATTAGTTTAGGAGCTTAGTCATTAAGACTAAAAAGGTTTATATTTTATTTTTCCCTTTTTAGTTGCTTCTATTATCGGTTCAATTTTTTTGTAAAAAGTAGATAATTATTTTGAGTAGATATTTAAGTACTTCAAAGTATTCTAGAAACGGTATCGTTCTACAAGTTCAATGTTTAAACTAAATAAATCAATATTCTTCATGTGTGATAGTTGCAAACAAACGTTGATTTAAGAAACTATCGTTACTGATGGCGTAAGCTACGAGAATTATAACTTCACAGCTGAAGCATCTACCACAGATGCTTCAGCTGTGACGTAAATGTATGGAAATAACACAATATGTGCTTGTGGAGTTGCTGTAAACTTAATAGGGCATACAGAATTAACGAAAAGTAGGGTCGTTTATTATAGAGTACCGTTATAAACAATGTTCACGCAGGGCTATGTTAGCTCGTATCTAGTCTCAAGGGTCTCAAGTATGCAATTAGTATAACCATGCCTTTGTTTTCTAGCTAAGTGTGAAAATTCGCTTACGGTTTATGGGCTCAATTTCTTTGCTCTCATAATAATTTTATGGCAAAATATAAAACATTTGCACGGTTATCGAATTCAGCTTTTTAATCAAAATGGGTTGTTATTTAACTTATTAAGTAATGAAAGTGCGATATTACACTTCAAGACCTACTGAATCGCTGAAAACATTACTTTATCCGATTAAATGCTAGTGAGGCGTTATCTACTCAGTCGATAGTCGTCCACAGCTGGACAAAAGACTCTTGAATCGATCGTCACCTGTGCCTCCTGCATCCAGCTAATATGGGGTTATTCAAGGGGCGAACTAATAAATTCCGGAAAAGCCGGCAATGTATTGGTGGTGAGTCTGATAATACAAGTATTCATGGGCGGCGTTAATCACTTAAAATCAGGTGACCCGCCTGCTTCTTTGCCCGCTGACTTGCTGCAGATCATTTATCCACAATAGAGTGGAGGGTCATCTAAATCCCCGGGGCACATAGACCGAAGAGCTGATGGATAGTCATTGGGGTACCAACATGCTGGAGTGGCGACCCCACGTGAAAACGCCTATCGCTTGATATAAAAAAGAAGAAGAGAGACATCGCTACCACAGCATCTTAGTTTTAATATTCATTAAACTTTCAATGTTCTACAAGTAACATGTGGTACTCCAGTCGCTAAGTGTGAAGTTTTAATAATGTGGAGCGGTTGGCAAGCGTGCGGGTTTCTTCCATTTAACGTTTATCTTTATTCCAATTTAAAATAATAACTTGTCCTAGAATGTAGAGAATTGGCGAACGGCTGCCCGGCAAGGAACATTTAAACGACTTTTTTTCTTAAGACCAGTGTCTCGAATTGGCTGAATTTATGGAGTTCTTGCTGCATCAATGCATTTTAACCAATAGCGGGAAGGTACCAGCCAATCAAAGGTTATTGCAATTCAATCACTTGGCGGCACGTCTTTGACGGTAGAGTGGTAAGCCTCCCATCAGACCTGATCAGAGACAATTTAGAAATTATAAACTCCCAAATTGCCCCCGCCGGTAATCGATCCCGAGACCTCCTAGTTATAAGACCACAGCGCTCACCACTGCGCCAGGGATGTCGTTCAAGTTTCACCCCGTGTTATTAATGTTCCACGCACTTCTTTACATTGAGTTTTTGTAATGCAAATGCCCTAAGTCGTTGGAGCAAAGGAAATTAAGTGGGAGGAGTGAACAGTAAACATTAGCGCATGGCTGTTCGAAATGGTTCATCGCTGAGTTCCGATGAATCGTATCAGCTGAAGGTTATTATCTTTGATCACATTAATTACCCCATTTTCCTGCTTGTATAATAAAGCAATGTTCCCACAGCTAAACTTCTGAGCTCTTAGTTTCTTATGAGAAGTATACCTAAATATTTCGAATGCGTCCTACACTATATCGAATACAGGCATTATGCCTCTTTTTGCTAACGTTCCCTAATTTCTAAGGACTACCTAAGCTAGGTTAGGTGACGCTTCTGTCAATTTCGTTTTCACAAACCCTTAAAGAACATCTAAAGGTGGATAAATGACATTGGGTAAGGCGTTAGATTTAGGGCCCACCTAATAGACTCCTAAAGACACCTAAAGAGACTCCTACTTAGGGAATGATGTGGGTATGGTTGGTGAAAACGAGCATTAGTCTGTTACGCCTAGATATATTTCAGGTTTTACTCGAACATCTAATTATTAATTTCTAAGTTTTAAGGGTTCTCATATCGTTAAAAGAAAAAACCCAAGCTGCCTCAATTCGTAAGAAAAACCTTTCGTAACTAATTAAGAAGTTTGGGAAACAGCCCTCATTGGAATACTTTAAGCTTGTAAAGGGCAGTTAATCTGCGCAAAAAGTCGTTGCTCTCTGATGTTATAATTCTCGCCTCCCCTCTCCGATAGCTGAGGAGTCGGAGGCAATTTCGGTTTAATAATTATTATGATAGACGCATCGTTAAGTTTGTTAGGAAGTAGAGTTTCGAAGGCTATGAACAAGGTAACAAGGGAATGTGGCGCATATTTTTGGAAAGAGAAATAAAGTTAGAAAATTTTAAATAGTAAAAAGTGTCACAAATATCTTGCTTGTGGTTGCTCACAAAAAACAATTGCCTAAGGTTGAAATAATTATAATGGAACACAATTTCCAAAATTAACAACTAAGTAATTACCTACATATTACTTTTAAGCAGAAGCTGAGGTCGAAGCGAAGAGATGTTATTATTAGATCAAGTGTTTGTTTACGTCTAAAGGTGGTACTTATTATCTACTAATGAAGAGTTTGCTTATCTACAAAAATTAATTTCACCAAAATATACACGAAATGCCGATATCTCTTAATTAAAATCAAACCTTCGTTTGTTTTAATCACGTATAAATTGAAAAGCTACAATGAAATCGTTTTCTTTGTCATGAAAATATAATGTTTATGCTTCATTCCGTTTTGTGTTTGCATTGTTTGAGGAACGTTTTGTTCAGAACGGTTTATTTTATTACTTTTTTACGATCATTTTTATGTCATGTCGCGGCTTAAAAAATTAGTCAGATTTAAAAAAAATTGAATCGGTGATTTGTACCTCCTTTAAGTACGAACGTACAATCACTAATTTCGGCGCTAATATACAGTCCGACCATAGTCGTTGCGTAAAGTAGTCAACACACTCAGGGCGCGATTCCCAAAAGATGTGGTATCGATCCCGCTATTTTCAATAAGTATTTAAAAAAAATGAAAATTTCCTGTAAGTAAAATTAAACAATTTAATAAAAATTTAAAATTACTTAACAATTTATTATTTCCACTTTTTCAGACATTTTGAGTGTATTTCAAAATTAGCTGTTTTAGCGTGGGCGATTGTAGAAAGAGACGACAAGTTTATATACGTAATATGGCTAGTGCGGCAGGTCTCCTTTCAGAGAAGATGCAGCAATGTGTAAATAATCCCATCAGAATAAACAACGTTGCATGAAGCATAAAAAAATAAACTTACAAAAAACATAGTAAATACTGTTTTTTTTTTTTTTTTTTTTTTTTTATATTATAATTGTTATAATTATAATGTGCTGCATTCCTCCAACTTGATCGGAGACCTTGGTATTACTTGGTTTATAGAATTCTTTTTAATTATTTTTTTATTTCTATTATGGGTTTATCTATGTTTTTATAATATTACACTACTAGCAATTTCTACCCATGTTGCTTTACATATTCTCATAATATGTATACACATTGGATCTTTATTACTGTAGTAAATACTGTTAGAGCTTATGAACTATTGAGAGTGGTAGCTCTACCTATTTTATAAACACCACGCCTTTTTAAAACAATGCAACGCTCGCAGGCAAAGCATATAAAAAGCTTTATTATATAAATGCTGCCGCAGATAACATTTTTCATTTAGTGGCTGCATAGAAAAACTGGCGGTCCGTTAACTCATCACAGCTTTGTTAGCAGACATACTTGTATCCAACGTCGAGTCTGTTATTTAGATTTATTCTAATGAAGTTCATTGTTTTCTACAATACTACTTAACATAACTAATATACTATTTATAATAATTATCATTATTAATAGTATGTTAGACTCATGTTAGCTGATTGATACTCTCAGATCAGGTGGCGATGACTATACACTTTCGACCAATTACCTTTATAATACAAACCAAAGATACTTCAGGGTATATTCGGTATAGAATATACCCTGAAGCTTTTCAAGCGTATATTGTGAAAGCGCATGGTCATGCCAAGCAATATCTGATGCAGAACAGCTTTCGTTCACAGCGCGCACTCACGATTTTAAGTGACGTGATAAATGGATATGTGTACGTACCTATGTACATTGTACGTGGCTTAACCAGACAATTTTGCATTGAAATTTTTAAGCCTCAATAACCCAACGGTTATGGGTGCGGACTACAATATTCTTTATTCTTTATTTGCTATCATATTATAAGTACAAATAATGGCAATCATTCATATAAACATGATGCCCGGTCAGGGGCACAACATACACAAGCTTCCCCATTATTTGGCGGAGAAAATATTATATTAATCAGGTTTCAGCTTGGCTTATATTCCTATACTAATCTAAATATATATAAAAGAAAAAGTGACTGACTGACTGATCTATCAACGCAGAGCTCAAAGCACTGAACGGATTAGGTTGAAATTTAGCATAGGTATTATGGCGTATCTAAGCATCCATTAAAAAAGGATTTTTGAAAACCCTTAAAGAGATAAAATTGGAAGTTGAAAAATCGAACTTAACGTGAGATAAGGCACGAGCAAGAGCTAGTATAGCAACAAAGCTACGGATCGACATGATTTTTAAAAAATAGAGGGCTCCCGTAGGGTATTTAAAATCCTACCTTCTAAGACGAAGTTGCGGGCAAAAGCTATAGTATTCTTCACAATAAAAACTATGCATTACTAAATGAGAATCTCTTCTGAATAAAGAGAACATTGAGTGAATTTCCTAAAACGATATAGGCTTGAGAATCCCCCGCCTCAGTCGTGATTGATCGTGGTAAATGGTTTGTGATGAGAAGGTACCGCTCCGTGCGATGGTCGGGGGCGGCGGTCCGTGAAACTTTACGAGATACGAATATACAGCTCACGTTGGACCAGAAAAGATGAGCCAACCGCTCGTATAAATCCTACTCTTCCTATAGAAAAGCAATGTTTGGATTAAAGCTCTTATGTTTTATAATATAGTTTTAGGGATCAGAAGCGGAATTTATTAAGATTTTAGCAAACCAGAAGTAGAAAAGGATAATAATAGTCAGGATCCATTTACACAAATATAATTTTAAACAATTATTCAATAGAGAGGTTACATCACGCACAACCGTTAACAATTTCACACTTTACGACAAATATAAAAACAAAGGAACGATCTTACTCCAAGTAGCGACCAACAAGTTTTCCGTTCGACGGGTGCAGAGAGAATGCCCCCGCGAGCGACTGTGCACTCGCTTTTATACATTAAATTTCATTGTTCTACCCATATTATTGTGGGTAGTTATGACTTTAATAGGAGCGTCTCTTAACAATAGAGTCAATGTACTTAGATAGGTTCTTCTGTGAATCAGATTTGTATCTCCTTTGGATACGAATATAAAACTTACTTACCTCCGTTGGACCAGAAATGATGAGTTAAATCTATTGTGTTTTATAATATTAGGTATAGAGTCAGTTTAGTAATAGGTTGTACTTTGAACTTCTTTGAATCAGATTTAAGTGTAACTCCCAAGTAGCACAGATAGCTGTATAAATACTCACTTTTAGACCTATTTGAAACTCTATGCGTATTAAGACTCTTTTAAGAGTACACTGGTGATCCTACAGCTGCATAATAGCTGTCAGTGATATTTAAACAGCTTAGGCTGAATAAGGGCTGTTTAGTGGATAAAATTACGCCAAATGCTGTATAAGAGGTATTTGTGAACTCTTATTACACTGACTTATTAAGGGGGCACGTGTGAACTATTATGAAGTTAATAGCTATATAATGGATGATATGTGACCCACATTGCAGCTTAACATGAATCCTCCATTTTATTGTATAACCTCATAACCTATATAAATATACTGATTCATTTTTCAACTTTTATGATGTTTTGTGTATGAATTAGGAATGGATTGCATTAGTTTTTACTTCTCGATATCATAATAACAACTTTTTATCTTATAATTCTTTTCAAAGCACTAAAAATTGTTTATTCAAGTTTTCATCACGGCTTATTTATATCACGAAACTAATTAAAAACCGAATATTTTCGTGGCGCACTAAAATTTTCTTAGGTAATATATATGTATAATGTCAGTAAAATTACATTCCCAATCATTTTTCTTTTATAAATATGAAAACAATGCACTTAACTTTGAATATATAACCACACGTATTCAATCAAATTCAATTCACTCCACGAAGTATATTAATTTTTTAGATTTGTATTATCTATGGTTTGCTACTTCACTTTTACGTCACGTGACATATTTGCTGAATAACGAGTAACTTGTAATCTTTTACTCAACTTAAGGCTGTATAATTTGTGCCCATTTAAGAGGTATAAGAGCTGTATACGGCCGTATACAGCCCTTATGCAGCTTTTTTATACAGCTTTAAGCGTGACGGGAATTCGTTATTCAGCTGCTAAGCAGCCTTCGTGTGCTACTTGGGACTCTTTTGGACTTTTCAGTTTTTGAATTCAGTCGCATAACGAACAAGTCATACCGAACCTTCAGCGGTATCGCTGCATTCGAACTGTAGATCTGGTTCAAGCCTTAACCATATTACCAAAAGTCATAATAAAATCTGTGTACATAATATTTCCCTACTGAATAGGTCTGTTTTTTTTTTTTAAACTCAACGCGTTATCAACTTTTCAGTCGATTTTCAGACCCTTTTTGGATGCTTTCAATATTATAACCGAAATTCGAACAGCGAACGAGCACAACAAATTAAATTTCGTGAGATAGCTGATGCGTTTAAGCGTTCATTTTTTACCCGAAATCGAATTTACTTAATTTTATATTCCGCAAAAAAACTCTATTTTTGCGATATTACATTTTATTAGTTCACAAAATTAGGTGAAATTGTTAATATATTCAGATAGGTAAACCTACTCTACAATGACTGATAAGACAGGCTATCATTTAAACTTATAGTAGACTAGCTGATGCCTGCGGCCTCGCTCGCGTGGATTTAGTTTTTAAAATCCTGCGGGATATTGATTTTCCGGAATAAAAAGTAGTCTATGTCACTATCCAGGTCCATAACTATTAATACCCATGCAAAAATCACGTCGATCCGTAGCTCTGCAAAGTTATTGAAGGACAAACCAACAAACAAACACACTTTCACATTTATAATATTAGTAAGGATATTAGTAAGGAATAGTAAGGAATAATAATATTATTAAGGATATTATGGATATTATTAATAGTAAAACGGTCTAGCCTTCCTCAGTGCCTGAAGACTAAAGTCTTCGAACAGTGTGTGTTGCCAGTGATGACTTATGGATCCGACACATGGTCGCTAACTATGGGCCTCATAAGAAGGCTCAGGATCACTCAGCGGGCGATGGAGAAAGCTATGCTCGGAGTATCCCTGCGAGATCAAATCAGAAATGAGGAGATCCGTAGGAGAACCAAAGTCACCGACATAGCTCAGCGAGTCGCGAAACTGAAGTGGAAATGGGCGGGGCACATAGTTCGAAGAGCTGATGGTCGATGGGGTCCCAAGGTGCTGGAGTGGCGACCCCGCACTGGGAAGCGCAGTGTTGGCAGACCCCCCACTAGGTGGACCGACGACATCAAACGAGTCGCAGGGAGTCGCTGGATTCAGGCGGCGCAAGACCGAGGTCTGTGGAGGTCCATGCAAGAGACTTATGTCCAGCAGTAGACGACCATAACTTGATGAAGAAGAAGGTCTAGCCTTACCCTTAGCCTTACCATCTGTGTTTTATTAAAGTGCTATTGAATTAGTTTTTTTCAGGCACAGTTATATTTTGGCACTTTTGGCAGTTTTGTCAAACCCAACAAACCGTACAGCAGCCTAAAATCTTGCAGACGTGTAAAAGTATAAATCGATCCCGTGGGCCAATATGACGACAGCCATATATATCGGCCCATGAGACCAAAAACGATGTGTAAACCCAATACAATCTCGTGGTAAAATAATTTTTATGAAGAGTTTCTTCTCTCAGTGGAGTCATTTTTTATTCGGTTGAGATAATTCAATTATTATTAAACCTACTTTTCCTTGGTAAGTTCGAGCACGGATGAAGAAACATTGTACCTACTTCGCTATTACAGTGCACTTTTTACTATTAATTATAGTGACTGAGATTCCAGCTCAGTCTTATTATGTATCACTCAAGAGCCTTAGTTCGCGTGGATTCAGGTTTTTTTTTTAAAAGAACATTAGCCAAGCTGATACTGACTAATATCCTGCTGTGCCTTCCAAATAAGCAGAAAGATATGTGCTAGGAGTGGGTACGACAATAGTGCAACGGGTGGGATTCGAACCTGCGACCTTTTAGTTTTCAGTCCGCACCTTTAACCGTTGGGCTATTGAGGCTTTAAGATTGTTCTGAAAAGTCGCCTTTCAGTCTTTTATCGGATATACTTTGAGGATTGCGCTCAGAAACTTCATGCTTCATCCTTCTACCACAGAAAATCGTGAGCGCTGACATCCTCATGTGGAACGTTGAACGAACCGCTAAGGTGTGGAACGCGTTTCCGGCATCCGTATTTCCTGCGACGTATAATTTTAATACCTTCGAACCCAAGTGAATAGGTATCTTCTAGGCAAGCGTGCTCCACCCTAGGTTGGACCCGCAAGGAGTGATGGTAACAAACGCCCCACGGCGACTGCACAATAGAAGTAGTTCTATGGATGGATGGAATACGTAAACAGATCACGTGAAGTTCAAACAATTCTAATGATCATTCCGCCTCATCATCAACCCTTTACCGGCCTACTATTGTGTAGGTATGGGTCTCCTATTTGAATAAAAGGGGTGTGTAATTTGTGAACTCTAACGCATACACCTTTCTTCGGGATACTTTCCTTTATCGTTAAAGTAAGTGACATTTATTATTGCTTCAAAATATTCATTCGCTGCTTCAAACGCACATAACTCCGTTAAGTAACTAGGAGCCTTGTATTCAAACCCCGTATTCAAAAAGTCGAAGCCGATGTCTCAACGAATAGGCTATCATCTATAGTAGGTACTTATAATAAAACTGTAACGGGACGAATTCTGTACATTAAATATATTTTGAAAATTTTAATCGGAGGATGCTTTATTATCGATACTGAGCCCAAATCTGTTGTTTTTTCTCCATAACTTCGTCAAATCTAAACCGAATTTTGTTCAATTTTGGTGAAGATCTAGGGGAAAGTGGGGGAAATACGAACACCTAAGGGAAAACTTAAATAAAACAGTGGAATTTGATCACAAGAGTTTCTTTATTTTTTGATTATAAAGTAAACTTATCTGTCTAACGAATTCACTTATTAAAATTTATATTTTTAATAAATTGTAACAATATGAAGAAAAAAAACAAAACCCTTAGTGTTCGGCTTTACCCGACATTAGTTGGGTAATGGGTAATCACGAACACTAAGTGGGGTAATTACGTACTAACATTAATAACTTCTTCTCTGCATATGGTTATGGAATTTGGCGAATTTTTTTATGGTTAGTTCATAATAGAGTTTACTGCACTTTATGATCGACAATCGACAAGTTGCGTTTCCTGCTCGTCTGTAAATAAAGGTTTTCGTCCAGACCTTGGTTGCTTTATCACTGCTTTCTTCAGGTGTTCAAAAATGGTTGTTTTTGGAACATTATATATTTCTGCTGCTCTGCCGATGCTAAATTTTTTGGTTTTAACATCGTCTATAGCCGTTTTAAAATCTTCAAGACTATACTTCGGTTTGGTCTTTCTTTTGTAATTACGAGGTATCTGAAAAAATAATAAAAAAAAAGATGAACGGGGAACCAACAAAAGGTAGGGGGGTAATGCCGAACGTTCGAGATTGCCCCACATGGAGTGTTCGCCTTTACCCCGCTGGATTGAAAACAATAAAATGAAAAAAAAAAATAGGTTCTATATATATATCTCTTTTGCCAATTGCTTCATTGTCATTTAGCTGATTATTATGTGAGTATTCCACTATGTAAAAGTTAAATTACTATTGTAGATAGAAATAAAGCAACACCAATTTGAATTTACCACAACACATGCAAAATATTGAAAAATGCATACCTCGACAAGTACGTGCGTCCACATCTCCCGTGTTATTGACTGGCACTAGTGGAGACGTGATCTCCGAAATGGCGACAAGTAAAATATGGCTATATCTTTCTAACACATTAGAACCATTGGATTCGGGATTACCCCGCGTTCGCGTTTCCCCCACTCTCCCCTACTAAAATATATTATCGGAGGACCTAAGTTCTCGCAGGTAGTAGCAAGTCAGTCTAAACTTTTTCCACGCAGACGAAGTCGCGGGAATCAGCTAACCCCCGTATAATGTCGATACCTACGAACTCTATTTTCGCGGATATTGGAAAAAGATGGCACTCCGCCGTCACGAAGTAGTTGACTCTAATATTCGCCGGGTGCAATATCTCTGCTCGTTCCCATAAAACCGCTCCAAGCGAATATCTTGGGCAAGTTATTGACCTAACAGAATTTCGCCGGGAGGCAAATAGCTAAGGCAATTTCGACATCGTAAACGATGTTGATCATTTCAACCCACTGACCTATGAATACTTATTAAATAATCCAATATCTATTGAACCTGACAAACAGGGGGATGTGTTTAGGGTTTCGTAGTATAAGGAGAAACCCTCATAGTCTCTTCTACACCATCTGCTCGTGTGGGTATCATAGCTTTATTCAGTAGGGTAGTTATAAATCAACAAATAGATATTAATAGATTAATAAGTAGATTTATAGATATTAATTACCTACGGGTACGTACGCTACAGGAGTGCTCAAAAGTTTGAATCCTACTGAAAACGAATAGTTAGGTATATCTAATGAATTATAGTTGACCAAGATGATGAGTAGTTGATTTGGTGACTGATTAGAATTAACAAAGGAATTAACATTATATTTAAAGAGATCACAATCTAGAATATTGTTTTATGTCATCACCACGGAACCTCGCGTTGACAGACACAAACTTGACCAGTTCTTTTATTAATATTTTATTTGTCATCAGACTGAGTTTCACCTGTGGTAAGCGAAATGCAGTCTATATAAAGCAATACCTTATTGGTTTGAACATGGCACTGTACTGCAAGCAAAATGCCTAAATGACATTTGTGTATACACAAACTTTTTTAGAAACGGCTTGAGGTACTAAGTACTACCTCAAGCCGTTTCTAAAAAAAAAAAGCCGTGAAACACGGAAAGACAAACGGACAACCGAGCGAGCCTTTGCACATTTTCATTCGAAACCCAAAAATAAATGAAATAGGTACCTAACCGAATGGTTCACACAATAACATTATCGTGTACAAAGATGAAGCGGTACGAGATTAAAGAACCTTTTAAGAGATAATATGCGGATGTGCTTTCATAATTTCATCTGACCCTCGTCACATAATTATAACAATGTTATGAAATAATTAATTTATATTCTCGTAAAGGAGCGGATTTTTAGTTGGAATCTACGTATTTCTACAAAACCAATGTGCTCGGTTTAATCCTTAAAGTAATAGTATTAAATGACGGTTACGATTTTATGTCATAAAAAAATAAGATTAATTAATAAGTACTCATCATAATTCATTAGTAACTTAGTGATAACCTACCAGTAAGGAGAATACCCATTAGATAGATCGATAGAGAATTGTTTTCTAAATAAGATAGCATTAAAAATCGTATTTGGTCAAATATTGGTTAACGACGTTATAGCTTGAGGAGGGCAGACCTGAGAAAGTCACAAACCTTTTCTAGGCATGTTTTACGGTAATAGACCCTCGGATGCGCTGCAGAAACCCAAAATTCTAAAAACAAAGGACATACTGTGTCTTAAAAAATGTATGATTTATCTATAATAAAGCCTTAAATTATTCAAAGACCTATTACGATTAGCTCCAGAAACACATTGAATAACAAAATCACTGAAGGATTATAAAAGGCGAGCTGTAATCTTCTTGTATCCTTCGACCCAAAACCGTCGAAACCCAGTTAAATCCCTTGTGGCGGTGACATCGTGCGCTCAGAGGAACTTAGTCGAAATCTAGCGAAGCCTTAAATATGATCATTGCCTTATTCTGGCACAGAGAGGTTTCTGAGTACGTAACATAATCTGATTATGAGTTTAAGCTCAAATAAAGCTTTATAAAAGCGTGAAATTTACTTCATTATTTTATGTATTCACTAGCGGACGCCCGCGACTTCGTCCGCGTCTTCAATTCACAATGTGCAGTTCCTAAATGCATACAGTTAAGGTGGGCAGAACCCGTGCAGGATTAAGGAGTTTGGCCCTGAAATTGAACGATGTAGCCATTTCGTACCAACAATAACTATTCATAATGAATGGTAGATTCTATCTACCCGCCTTCTTGGTCTTTTTGAAGGAACATCATTTAAAGTTCGGCAAAAAACACTAACAATGTCAATTTGGATCTTTTGTCACACTTGATTCCACATGCTAGCTCTCATGCTAGCTAGTTTAAAAGTGTCTTCACGTTTTTTTTTTTTTTTCAATTCGTAAACACCAAAATTTCAATCGCTTCGCGCACTTATTGGGCATAGTGGCTGTCTGTGTGTGTAATATTTATTTTCATTACTCATACACGGAAAGTAGGTCTGAAGTTGCCTGAGAAGCGGGTTGAAAGTAATACTTTTCAGCCCTAGGGAGAATCGTTTTCAACTGACAGCTGTCAAATAATTAAAAAAAACTAGTTGTCACATTTTTATTGGAATTCAAATGAAACACGACATACCCGAGTGCATCCATAGACAAGAAGAAAGATAGAAGACCTACTTTCCGTGTATGAGTAATGAAAAATAAATATCTCACCAAAGTTGTTGATTTATGTAAAATAAAGTTCACTCAATTTTCTTTAGCTAATTTCTATTTTTATTTTGACTTTCCTTATATTCGTAATGAAAAGCACAGTGTTTACCTCGGGATAAAGACTTATTTAGTCCCTCGAACTATAGGCCCCCTCGCTACGCTCGGGCGCCAAACCCCGTCTCGGGACTAAATAAGTTACTTTCATCCCTAAGGTAACAATGTACTATTACATAACACATTACAATTCGTTGCAGTTTTTCGTGTATCGCATTTCGCGTGTTCAAAATACATCATGTTGAATATCGCTTAACATTTCCACGCTGCAGCGACGACACTCCATTAACCGATGCATTATCTCTACTCTACCCGTCTCCCCTTAATGGAAATATTTTTATAATATCTTATTATATTTTTGTAAGTGTATATTTACCAAAATTTTAAGACACTTTGTGTTTAGATAGAATGAGAAGTATGCGTTTATCCTGACCAATATTATAAAAGTGGAAGTGTTTTGGTTTGTCCTACAGTCACACAGCATCGGAACAACGTATCGAAGTGAATTTTTGTATACTTGAGGGCGTAGAGAGTGACATAGGCTATCTTTTGTCCCAAAATGAAATTCTTTTCACGAGATTTTTGCTAACCAAATTCATGTGGACGAGGTCATGCATCAGCTAGATGTCAAAATAAATTCACAATCAGGTTTTAATTTTTTGGTTTTGTACCTAATGTGTAAAACATTGTATTTTTCACTTAGTGGGGTGTACAGTTGCATGTGTCACAAGGAAGCAAAGTTATTTGTATCTAATACTTTTCTAACTGAGAATCACTCGCTACGGTCGTGATTTGATTAAAGCATCCTTTGCATGCTCGACATTCAAACTCGGCACTCGCAACTAGAACGAATTTTGCTCTCTTGTTGCACAAATAACTATTTGCAATTGCACTGAACGTTGTTAAATTAAAAACAAATTATTTATTACTAGCGGACGCCCGCGACTTCGTCCGCGTCAATTTCTATTATTATGATCGCGATTAAGAAGTTTTTAAAAGATTTTAAATATGGATAATTTTCCCCGTTTTTGCGACATTTTTCACCGATGCTTCGCTTTTTGTTTGACTGATGTAATGACGTGGAAACTGATGCATTTTATCTCGCGTGCCGAAACTAATACAAAAGAAACGCGAGTTTCGGAACGCGACATTAAACTCCTCCAACTATGTATTCTGTGCTCCAACGCACACACGCACATTGTTTTGATAGATATGATCTTTGACGTTAGGAACACACCTACATTGCTTAGACAACAGTGAGTGCTTGTAATTTAATATGAACTTTATACCATAGCAATAAAGCTCAAATTGACTACGTTTTAGTTTCAAATCATTTGTATGGGAAAAAGAAAAGGGCTATTTTTAGGGGTTTTCAAGCAATAATTCTAATTTTTCTCGCCGTAAAAACCATCCTTGAACTTCAACGAACATTTTAAAAAAAGATTTGGCCAAATTGGTCCAGGCGTTGTTGAGTTATGCGCTTACCAACACATTTTGCGATTCATTTTTATATTATAGATTGTGATGATGTTGTGAGGTTGGCACACAAAGGTAAGCCAATAATCCTAACAAGAGAGTAACCTAATTGTGTAGTGCACTGGCACAATCACCATAGCTTTAAAGGCTTTTATGTAATTACAATTTGAATTATTTTACTTTCGTCCAGCAAATTGAAATGTCAAAATTAAGTTGATGCGTGGCATTTTGCAACAGAAAATATAAGCCTCAATAGCCCAACGTTAAAGGTGCGGACTGAAAACTGAAAGGTCGCAAGTTCGAACTCCACCCGTTGCACTATTGTCGTACCCACTCTAAAAGGAATGAAGATATCAGTCAACTTCAGCTTGGCTGATACATATTCTTTAAAAAATAAAAATTCCGAATACGGCATTCCGAACCAGTGATAGGTTCATTTGACGATTCAAAAGCATTTTGTAAAAGTTTATTTGAATAAAAAATTATTCAATTCTATGAAAACACCAGAATCACTCAGCGGGCGATGGAGCTTCCCTACTCCCTTCACTTAATTCATGCAATGTAGAAATGCAAAGGCTTCTTGCGAAGGTTGCGCTATAAGCTATTATTTTAGTAAATGATACATTCAAAGGATGCCAGTGGAATGGGTGCACATAAAGAGGATCAGAGAGAGATTTGTTGGCTCGTGGGACAAATGGAATATTTTCTTAGTGCTCGTTTGCAGAGCGAGATTTCTCCACAGGGTGACGGAAACTTTAGTGTAAGTATAACAACTCGACAACGTTGAGAGAATGATTGAGTAACACACATCCAGATATTATCTGTATCGTCACAAACTTTGGCAGTTTTAATATTGAGTGTAGAGATAATTATAGTACATTATGGTACAAGTGTGTAACATTGGTGATTACCTCTGAGGCGCTATTGAGACCCGAGCCGTCAGGCGAGGGTCTTAAGATAGCCGAGGACGGTAATCATCAATACACACGTGTATCATACGACGTTTTTCAACACACTTGTGAAGAAAATAATACTAAAATAGTACAATAAGTATAGAAAAAAACAGTGAAAACGAGTTGTAAAATTTTTTCGCAATGACGGTAAAAATTAATCAGTTTTCCGGAATGCGGAAATGGCCATAGACTAAAAGAATGAGGTTTCTCTTTTTTTTTTTGGCTTTTCTCGGATAGCCACGTACAAAATGGGGAATTTCAAGTTTTCTTTATTACAGAAAAAACAAAAGTTATATTTGAGTGACAGTTTTATTTATTAAAATACGTACAAGTTGAAATTATCTATTTAAATACGAAGTTGTATGAAAAAATGAGCAAGCAATAGGTATCTTAGCAATAGGTAGGATTTTTTTTGTAATAAAAACTTTTTTAAGAACAAAGCAACTCAACCAATAAAATAAAAAAGAAATTTTATAACTCACATTGTGAATAATAGTAATAAAAAGTCACAGTTTGAGTTATAGGTGTCATTGTGTGCCTAATTGCGGTGAACCGGGAGCCACTTTATGAGCAAGTGTGTTGAAAATATAATTATACTTCCCTATAAACAAATAAAGTTACCTTTGTTTAAGTTATTAAAACAGGAAATTCACAAGGAGATGATGATATTATGTAGGTACTCAGTCACATAGTCGCGTTGACCGCGTTGACTACCGCTAAATAATAGTTTCGCAATGCAGATGTGACAGTAATAGCAGATATCGTGTAAGAAAAAAGTTGAACGGAAACGTTTGTGTTTCGTATATCCATTCAAAGTCATGACATAAATTCAGTGGCTTCGCTATAGGTATTATGTCCTTACGTTACACAATTTACGTTAACGTTTCCTCGGAATCTATCAACGTTGTCGAAATGTGTAAACTCCCTGAAAATGAATTCTCATACTAAGGGTATATACAACTGAGAGCACGGAGGGATTCTTCGACGTACTTATCCGAAAGTACCATCCTTTCTCGGTTTAAGATTCAGAACATAACACCAAATATGAAGTACTAATGCACTTATTTCTTTGTATATATAGGTTTTGAACTATATAATATTCCATATATCCCAAATATATACACATATAATATGTCCACATGGATAATATTATTACAAACGTGCAGAATTCTTTAGATTAGGTACTTTAGAACAAATTATGATAAAAACCTGCTGTAATCTCACACAAACGTTATTAATTAATTGGATCAGCAGATTACATAATTTTCTAATTGCTCTCAGGCTTCCCTCAGGCGAGGATAAACACAGAGGTGTTTCAAAATATGTAACAAAATTACGTTTTGAGGTAACTAAGTACCCCAGGTTTATAAGAGCTTCTCGCGGTGTCCCAGATAAGGCACGAAAGAGGCTTTGTTGTGCTCGTAATATAATGTAATAAGAAGGCCGCGGTACCGCATGAATACTCGATGTTTCACACCTGTACAGACAATATTCGGAAGTAGCACCTTTGCAGACAATATCCAGATCTACATAGAAAGGTAAATTGGACTCGGTATCAAGGGCACTATTAAAATACTCGCTAGGAAAGATCCTTCTTTCCTAGCGAGTTTTTTAATAGTGCCCTTGATACTTGATACCTTGATTGATACTTGATTGTAAGGATAGTAAAGATAGTGGCCTTATTTCCTTACTAATATTATAAACTAGCTTTTGCCCGCGACTTCGTCCGCGTCACTTAGGTTACTGTTTTTCGGGGTAAAAGGTCACTTTTCTTGCCATCAAAAAACCCGTTCAATACAAAATGTATGAGAAAATGAAATTTCCCAAAGTTCTCAATACTTATTTTGCAATTCGGAACGGAGATAAATACAAAAAATCAGAAACCATGAAAATCGGTCCAGCCGTTCTAGAGTTAAAAGTGTTCGAACAACCCGATTTTGTTTTATATATTTTAGATGCTTGGTGTTTATCTATTGGTTTGTTCTTTAATCACGGCGCAACGGTGTAGTTGAGAAAAGACTGGCAAACTCCACCCACCTACGAGAACATTATGGATTTACTCTCAGGAATGTAGGCCTCAAGTTGTTGTCCTTCAACGTTGAAAGACGTGACACGTTGTAACTCCGAAGACTTAGAAAAGCATATACATTCCTCCGAAGAGTAAGAGATGCTGGTAGTACTTATTATTTTTATTTTGTTGTAAGTTTATTTGAAGAAAATTGTAAACATAGGTTTGTCAGAGCACTGTCGAAAGTTGCGAACTTGCGTTTGTCGACGAAGACGCGGCACTTCAGTAAGAGGCAAGTTTTAATAATGTAGGGCGGTTGGCTGTCGGTTCCTTCCATTCATCTCTCCCCTTTCTGGAGCGCAATTAAAACGAAGTCTGCTTGTTCTGGGACATAAAACTTCCAAAGATAAGATAATTTTAAATAGGACAGTTTTATCGTCGACAGGTTTGTGTTTGACTTTTTTTGTTAACCTAATGTTAATGTAACGATGTCTAATTAATTATTCATGATTATTCAAGCCTAGTTGTAGCGAGATTACATCTAAGTATAACCCATCTTATTTCCATGCAATGATCTGGATCTGCCCTAGTTTCTTCGATATAATTCGATAAGATTTCTACAGTATCGTCTCTCACACATTGGTCTTCCTCTCCCCCTTGTATTAAGTATAATAGTACACTTATACTTTCCCTACAACAATAATTTAAAATTGAGAAGTCAAATCTCCATTAGTCAAGTCTCTGTTTTGACCAAATCGGTTCAATCGTTGCGGCGTCTTGAGTAACAAACATCCATCTAACCGTACATCCAAACTTTCGTAGTTATAATTTTAATAGGATAAAAAAGCATATGATATAAGTTCTTCTACAATTTTTTATTAATGCTGAAAACTTAAAGGTTGCAGTTTCGATCCCCGACCCGTTGCACTCTTGTCGTACCCACTCCTAACACAAGTTTTCACTTATTTAGAGGGGAGAGGAGAACATCTGTCAAGATCAGCTTGGCTGAATCTTTTAAAAGAAGAAAAAGAATAACTAAAAATTCTCTGATGTGATTAACTTCGCATCAGCCTTCACATGCATTCTGTTCTCTTGCATAGCGAGTGGTTGCGCCGAAAATCCGTGCTATTCCCGCCCGTAAATATTTTGCCCGGAGATAGAGTACGAAAATTTCGTGATTCGCAACAGTACCTACCTACTGTCCTTTCTACGTTCTCGTCCTATGTGAATAGTAAGTGTCTGAATCACTCGCACGTAGTTGACGCTTTTCAGGATGCGCTGATGTTCCGTTGCGCGTGATTAATGCCCTCGCGTTCCCCCAACATCGTGTTTTTGTGATGCAAATGACTCGAGCCGTCGGAACTGGGAATATTGGGCGGGAAATACCGCGGTTTCTATACTACATACAGTGCATATTTTGTAAACTCTTTGGACAGCAACCGAGCTCTAAATAATATCCCCGATCAAACGGGAATTGGTCTGCTTTCTGTCTACTCGTCTTAACATGCATTGGATTGTATTTATTTGTATTTGTATTGTATTAGACTTAGAAAACTTCATCGTGGAAGCACTGTATATAGTTTCATTAACTATTGTAATTTTTTTTAATTTTTTTTTTGAAAAGAGCAACCGCCGAGTTTCTTGCTGGTTCTTCTCGACAGGAAAGGCATTCTGAACCAGTGGTAGATTCATTGACGATTCAAAAGTGCTTGTAAAAGTTTATTTGAATAAAAAATATTTCTATTCTATTCAAACTCTTGACAAAAGACAAGTCTCAACAGAGGCGGAAAATAGAAAGACCCAGTACACTTCTGAGCACAGGTAAGAGACCTGTGGGCCAAGACAGGCGTGGGCCAAGAAGTAGTCTTCGAATGAAACGGGTTTAGGGCACGCTAACGATTTTTCACGAAGTCGCGTGCGACCGCTCGTAATAAATAATTAACTTATAATTATTAATGTAGCCACTAGAGCAGTCTCAAATAATTCCTAATACTTCCTAGTCGTCCCTACTTGTCAACAATGAAGAAACGGATCGAAGAGTCATAAAAATCACGTATTGCATTATATTAAGCCGGGGAAGAGAAATAGCCGATTATTTTTCGCGAACACATGATTCCTGACGAAGCATATGGGGCGCGGGGAGAAGGCTATTTAGTTAATGGAGCACATTGGGAAGAAAACCCAATCAAGCGCACGCGTCACCGTGATTTCTGCGCCTAACTACAGGAGATATATTGCGGAGTTTGACATTCGCAGGGTAAACCACATTGCCACACGGCTTTCATTCACTTTTCCTACGTGTACGAGCTCAATTTCCCTGATGATTAGTTTGGCAGCCCGCACTTTTGTTAAGCTTAGGCATTGACATAAGTAGATACTTGTTAACCACCTTTTTTTTATTCCAGGATAAGATAGTCCTTGACTGCAATCTCAGCTGACGGTAAGTGTCGATGCAGTTTAAACTGGTAGCGGGCTAACTTGGAAGAGGTATGGCGCTATTATTCGATGGTGTCACTCAAAAATAAGTTTGATATTGGCGAAAGTTGCTACTTACAAACACTTTAATACTGAGGAATTCTTCCTCGGTAGATACCTAACTAGAGAAGGAAGTGGAATATTCCCCTTCCTTTTCAAGTAAACGTGAAGCTTGTGTTCGGTGTAGGTACGACAGTCGACAATAGGGCAACGGATTGAACCGTTGACCTTTCAATTTTCATCCTTACATTTAACCATTGGCATAGAGAAAAAAAAATTTTTGTCTCTACTCTCTGCCATTGGTCTATTTGAATATTATAAACTGACTGAATAGTACATAACGTCCACACCTGAAAAACTCTTTATTATATTATATATTAACTGGGGACAGTTAGGTACCACCCGTCCGAACTGGAGATAGCTAAAAGATAAAAGCTTCGTTACTACCCAGCACTTTCTATAGGCCGCTTTTCTCGTTAATCTTTAAAAACAAAACGCGTTCAACGCCAACCGGCGGCTCCGGACATAATAATTTACACGAACGAGTGTTCGCGACATGCGGCGATGTTGTGTTAGTAGGTAGGTACCTACCTACAATACCTAGGTATTTTGTCCGCAGTTTTCGCACAAACCTACCTCTATCCCATTCCATTAACATTTAGGAACGAAGGATGACGGAGATTTAATGGACAGTCATCAAAAAGTGCTCGTTAATATTCTCAATTTTTTTTAATATTTTGCATTAGGCTTGCATTAGGTAAGTTCTACCGGTACACGTCAAGTTGGCCCCTACCTAGCCCCGCGCTTCCCCGCACCTCACTTCAAGTCAGACCCGCTTAGTACAGATAGCAATGCACGGCTCGCGATTGTCACTACCAAATTTTTTCAAATTATTACGTTTTGAATGTTTTTGTTAACTTTAAATTAGTTATTTATTTTTGTTTGATTACTATTATTAGCGTATCGTACGATGGCCGATGACGGGATATAATAAGTCGAGCCGCAGAATTTTTTTTGGCCACAAAACCTAGCTTCTAATTTAATAACTTAGCCACGGAAAAATGATGAAGCTTCTAATATAGGTACTAATTCGCCTTCTTCACAATGGCCACAAAATATTCCAAAGAAAGCATCAAATAAAGAGCCATTATTTTTATTACTTGCCCCCTTGATTTATATCTGGCCATCTAATTTACTAACTTAGCCACGAATTTTATAACTCAGCCGCATTTTGTTTTTTAAAGCATCAACATATCTTCCTCAAATAAATGTAATTTAATCCACAACTACAGCCTTCATATATTATGACTTAGCTTCTGAAATTATACATTGTATTCTTTTTTAATGAAAACTAGCTTTGCCCCCGCGACTTCGTCCGCGTTCTTAAATTGTTGAAATTTTTCCTGAATTTTCTTTGCTATAAACCTCACGGAGCCCGAGACCTTTCCAACGAATGCAAAACCGTGGAAATCGGTTCTTGCGTTCTGGAGTTATAGCGTCAGGAAGGAAACCCCGACTTATTTTTATATAGTAGAGATAGCCACTGCACGATCTCGTTGGTGAGACGGATACGACCTGCATTTGTTTTTTGTTGTTCTGTTGTTATTGTGTTAGTATTGCAATTGATTTTATATACTTCATTAAATTTTTTCTTTAAACTAAAGTTAGGTTAGGTTAGGGTTGTACATAAATCAGCATCAGCTGGAGGAGCCATCCTAGGCCTGTGAAAACACAAGGCCTCCGACTTACTCAGGGCAACCTCCAACCCCAACCGCTGTATCCGCGCCACAATTTGCGCTACCCCCGCCGTAACTAATTGACGCGCCTCCTCGAAGCTGCTACCCCTGGCCGTCACCAAAGTGTCGTCTGCGTAGCAAGTTACTTCCACACCTAGCATGTCCACATCCCGCAACACCCAGTCGTACCCGATGTTCCACAGAAGAGGCCCAAGGACTGATCCCTGTGGAACACCGCGTTCGACCTGGCACCGAACCCACGCATGGGTTGTACATAAATGGTCAGGGCACATAGGTTCTATTGGGATAGTAAACCTACCTAAAACTAAAAAAAAAAGTTTAAAAAAAATTGATTTTTTTTAAATGTTATACCTAATGTTATACAAGGTGTTTGTTAATGTGTATAACTTACCAGCGGCGGTGGTAAAAAGTAAAAATTAATTATCAAAAACTTTCATACAAAAATAATTAATTAATTAAGAAAAAAACATTTTGGAACCCTAACTAGACATAATAACAACACGCCACATAAATCCCTTTCAATTCCTGATTCCCTAGTACAAAAAAGTTCGATGTTTAGAAAGAGTCGTAAATTCTTACCGAGTGCCGCGCACTTGATGTCACGTGATGTCTTTTCGGAATAGGTAGGTAAGCGCGAAATCACTGACGACCTTTGCTGACGACTGACAAGTCGACCACTTTGCCTCTTTACTACGTACACTACGTCAGTAGTGGTGATGACCGGATAACGAGGTCTAGGTTCGAATCCCGGGTCGGTTCAAAATTACACACGCCTTGCCTTATTGGGTTTCTGACAAGAAATTATCAGTAAGTATCGGCCTGGAGTTAAATTACAAAATTGGCGTTGTGTCACTCCCGTTCCTCGGAGAACATGTTATCAATGATAAATTTTAAGATTAGCACTAGCATTAGCAAGAATGCAGCAGCTTGGAGGTATGGATGTACTTGGATTGGAGGGTCTAATTAGGTTCATCTCTAAATAACTTGCGAGTGGCACAGGTCTCCCTTCCAGATTGATTTAGTTTAGACTCAAGAAGCTCAAACAGAGCCGCCCCTAGTTTCCTAACTCTAGGCCGGTACTGGGGGTTTCTTGGCAGAAACTCAACTCTAAAAATGTTATGACTGACTACGCAGGATTCGAACTCAGACCGCAGCAGATTTGCAACCGAACATGTAAACCACACACTCCACAACACTCACAAACACATGATTATGTCATAAATACTCCATTCCACAGTTCACTTAACAGAGACGCAATCGATAGTTGATTATACCGCAACCGTTCACGTGCAATGCGTGCAACTGCGTTGTAAATTGTAATTCCAAAAAATTAAAGTCACAAGACGAGTGTTGCCAGTCATGATTTTAATTTTACCCGTTTTTCTTAAAAAAAATCCCTTTTTTTTATTCGATGACCAGATAGCCCTTGACTGCGATCTCACCTGATGGTAAGTGACGATGCAGTCTAAGATGGTAGCGGGCTAATTTGGAAGGGGTTTAGCAGTGTAAATTCAACCCATACCCCTAATCGGTTTCTACACGCCATCGTGCCGGAACGCTAAATCGCTTGGCGGCACGTCTTTGACAGTAGGGTGGTAACTAGCCACGGCCAAAGCTTCCCACCAGACCAGACCAGAGACAATTTAGAAATTATAAATTCCTAAATTACCCCCGCCGGGAATCGAACCCGAGACCTCCCAGTTATAAGACCACAGCGGTCACCACTGCGCCAGGGAGGTCATCGAATCCCTAGTCCTAAAACAATATTTTGACTTTCTTTTGGCAAATAACTTGTAAAATGAAAAACTGAATACTTTTTTAGGTAGCAATTTAAAAATTACTTATTAACAAAAGTGTTACATTTGAAAAGCCACATTTTCATCTCAGGAACGTACCTAACATTTGGTATTTACTGTTAGATTCCAAAATTGCACTCGCAATTATCACCAATTCCTTTAAAAATAGTTAAGCAAAAATCTTGCATAATACAAGTATTTTGTGTTGTTTTTCCCGAGGTAAAGGCAAAATTTCTAAAGACAAACACTATCAAAAAATATTATTTTCTAAGTCTCCTTATTTTCATGATGCCCTAGTATTCCACGTAATTTTACGATACACCAATATTACTTTGACGCGCAGTGCAAGTAAAGGCGAGGCTACAAACAAGACTTGCGGTTGCGTTTACGTAACGAAAACTCTGTCCATTAGTTTAGTTTCTAATGTGACATGGACCACACTAAGTACTTTAGTAGAAATTTATCTTTGTATTCTTCCATTGGTTTCTCCCAAAGGACAGGACGTTCCTGAATCAAAAAAATCAGATAATCGTTATCGTAATTAATCATCTTGACATGCACACGCTGGGAAGTGTGGATACCGATAGAATGGTACAGGTTTTACGGTGCACAGCGGACATTTCCACGGTGCGTTGTGCGACGTCTATGATTTTTACAATACAGCGACTTCGCACCCCAATGTGTGCTCGCCCTTACCGGCGGGCTCCGCCGCCAAAGAAACGCCGCCAAAGAGACGCCGCCCGCCGCTATTTAGAGCACCGGTGAAAATCACCGGTGATTTGCCATTCTCCGGAGATTCACCGGAGATCTCCGGTGAATTCGAATACAGATTTAGCATCAATTAAAATGTTTTTAACTGTTAATGTTCTAGTGCAATGCAATGGAATTTTAAGCGCATCGATATTGAACTCGAAATGATATTAGATGTATTGTAAAGGTTTTAAATAAAAAAAATATTAAGAAAAAAATATTTTACTTTATTATGATAATTATTATTTAAGGAGGTAGGAAATAATGATAAAGTAATTGTATTTGAATAAATGTTATTAAATAATTAACAATGTTGATCAACGAACTTCTTTTTATTTAAATAATAAAATTACTTGAGTTATGATTCAATAATAATCGGTAAAACACCGATTACTTTCACCGGAGACTCACCGGTGATTCTCCGGTGAAAAATCACTTCTCCGGTGCAAATCACTACGCGGAATACCGCTCGCTTTCAACTTCAATGCTAGTACTATGCTTGCACTGTACTGCAAGCGATAATAATAATTATTGTATCGTTTTGCAATTGATTTATTATTAAAAATTTCACACACATTGTTCATTCACATACATTGTTAATCAAAACCACAACGCGAGATATTAATTACCTGCAAATAAAGAGGCGGCAGTCACTTTATGGATTACGTAGGTACGGACTTTAACTTATGGAGTCCGAAAGTAGTCGGAAATATTCTTGCAAAAATACGAGATTTCTAATCGGTTTTCACTCTACTGAACAAAACTACAGGTTACAGGTTTAATTACATGCCGATTAATGGTTAGGTATCGCATCTGGAATATTTTATCGCAACGTTATAGCATAGCAAGTAGTACGTTGTAGGCCGAGACTAGGATACCAGCGCAGTAGTAGAATAGAAGTACTTTTAAGATTTTTCATTCATATTTTTATCGTTCGCAGTGCATTGCCATTGAATCAGCTGTTTTAAAGGGCTGCCACCTATACATTTATGGTGAATTTTTAAAGTCCTCATAACTTGGCCAGGGTATGAGCTACACGTCTCATGATATTTTTTCATGTATCTATACACCGACCCCAGCTTATGGGTTTCGGTAGGATAGGGACATTAACTAACACCTTGTACATATATGTAGGTATTTATCTTGAGTTAAATTTAAAAACAATCATTTTTTTAATTTTATTTTCTTAAAAAAAAACGTTTTTTTTCTTTCATTTAAGTATCTCAAAAAAACTTTTTTTTAAATTTCATTTTTCTCACAAAAAAAATGTAAAAATGCGGTTAAAGTTTTGGTGATCATTTACTATTTTAGTGGCCACATTTTATTATTTGATGCTAATATTAGGTACATTTTGATGGTAGAACAATATAGGATGAGTTATAATTATTAATGCTTCACTAAATTTTAATGGTGCCGAGTTATGAAATTAGAAGCTTATATTCAAAATATATAGTGGCTAAAATAGTAAGTATTTTTAGAGGATCATTGGTTGTGGCTGACTAATATGTGGTAGTGTAGTAATTTAGAGGCCAATTTATTTTTTTAGAGGCCAATAATGATATTAAATAGAAGCTTGTTTAATTACATGCCGCCGATTACTGCTGGACGATGAAGCGTGATGATCCAAACCTGTTTCGCTCAACAGGAGCTTTGCAGAAAAAAAGAAAAGGCTTTGCAGAAAAACAAACGTTCCACAAGCCTCCCTAGTGTTTTAAAATGTTAATTTTAACAATAACAATTCCGTTAGTAAATATAATAGTAATTATTCAGTTGTTTCTTTATTTCGGATTGTTTTTTTCCCTTAATAACCCAAGTTTTTCATGATTTTTAAATGTCTATAGTGAAAAATTCTGATGTGATAAAAACAAACCGACATCAGATTCGTAATTAGGAGGTCCCAAAACCCAATAAATTAGCACTATCATAAAAAAAAAATTCATTTGTAGGTCTGTGTTATTAATTAATTTACTATTTATTTGGATAGATTTAAATTTATTTTTAAATTATGTTACATGTTCGTTTACTTATAATAATTTATATTAATTTTATATACGTACCTACATAAATTGTGAGTTTTTTGCATTTATTCAGAAAATAAAATAAACTGAAAACAAATATTTACCGAAATCTACCGATTTTTTGTAGCAGTTCTACCGAATTTATTACAAGTTTGCAAGTTGCAACACTGGTTGTGAAACAAAGAGTATTTAATCACTAGGGACCGTTTTAGGTAGCAACGTAGAGAGAGAAGACATAGAGCCAGTGACGATTTCTTTCTCACTCACACTAAAAAGAGAGCAGAAATAAAGTTATTAATGTGATAAACAGAGACGCAGCTACCCAATTTTTTGTCCCTCATCGTGTAACCAGTTTTTTCAAGGTCGACACACTTTTGTGCGAAACAAACTGACAGTTAATAAGAAAATTTAGTATCTATGTGTGTTGCCAGCTTTAGGTACCTATACAATGTCCCGATTTTCCCTATCCTACTTATATTATAAATGTGAAAGTTTGAATTAGTTTAGTTTAGTGTGGCGTGATTGAGTAACAAACATATGGATGTTTGTTACTCAATACGCCACACTAAACCGATATGGCTGATATTTGGCACGGAGATAGGTTTTTTTAGTAATGTCCTCTGACATACCGTAACGGCGGGTTACTTTGGCTACTTTTTCAATTTTTTTTTTAATTTTTGTTGAAACAAAATAAAGTCGTGATATTGAAACAAAATATTATGAGAAAAGAAAAGAAAGATGATGGATACTAGAATATAATATATGTCGGCGATGATTAAAGTGTATTCAGTTAGATAGTGTCGGTTACTGTTCTGAATCATCCTGAAGTTTCGTTCGAATGTCCAACGACCAGTCGAGAACTGTTGGCGATCTTAAGAATTATTTTATTTACAAAGTTCTTAATTTTTAAAGCCATTTTTAAATAGCTAGAGGCAGACTTTTAATGTTTTTTTAAATAATTATTAACTTAAACTATGAAGAGTTGCAGTTTTATACGACTGCCTGAAAAAAGGAATATACTGTTAATTTCATTAATGATGATTTTGATGACTAAATATACAATTTTTGTTGCTTTTAATTCAATAGCATTACTCGATCGAAGGAAAATTTTAACTGTTCATTAAAAATTATTTTGTGTAACATTCTTACTAGTAACGAAAAAAAATTTTCCTTTGTGTTACATACATCTTTTTTCAAAGTGACTCACATATGCTAAATTTCTATTCGGCATTTCAATATTTTTTTTAAGGAGCAAATAATTATCTAGTGAATTGGTCCTATGAAACTACATTAAAAAACTTTAGTATAAAAAAAAATATTTTTAAAAAACCGACTTACGTGTACAAACTAAAATTATTTTATACTTTTAAGTCGTGGTTGAAGTTAATATTGTGTGCAATAAAGAATAATAAATTCTTTATTGCACACAATATTAAGATATATGTAAAAAAATAGGAGCTTACCCTAATAGGTATGTCTCTCCCAGACAACCTTATATGTGTAGGTATGTTATTTAAAAAATAAAACAGTTCAGCATCTGTTTTGTCGTTTTATTTAAAAATCCTGGGAAGAATTTTCCATCTAATTTGGGGTACTAGGGGAGTGCAGTTATTGTGGCAACATTAAACTCGAACTTGTCATGTGACGTCATCGTTACGTCATGTTATCTCTATTTCAGTCGCGGTTACACAGTACCTTGGTCTATTGCCTTCTCTGTCTACGGGTAGCAACTAGTGTTCTGTGGTAGTACCGCTTTGTTTTGTTATCTGTGGTTGTTATTAAAATTTAAAAATTAAAATCAATTAAAATGGAATAATTGTAACCAATTGTAACTCATGTCAACGTTTTTGATTTTCTAAGTAATATTTTACTGTAAGGAGTTTATGTAAAGATTTATTGATAGTAAGAAGAACTTAGATTGTGCAGTTTTCATGCATGTCAAGCCAAATACCTACATCGAATATCGTTCCATAATTACGTGCATGTAAGAACACCACACAATGAATTTAGTGAATTTGCCGGATGAAATCCTCATGATAATCCTCGCACAGTTGGACGTAAGATCATTATATAATTTGTATACAGCTTGTGATCATATACGGAACATTATTCGTACCTATCGAGCTGTAAAAACATGCAACTTATCACTAAGTGTTATGGCAAAAGCAGTAACTCTGAAATCAACATTTTTTCAAGATATATCAAGAAATCTACGGGACCTAAACGTTAGTGGAGTGTGTGATCTTTATAAAACTCTTCTCTTACAAGCAGTCAAGGGACTACACTGTTTGAAAACATTAGATGTTACTTATACGAATATAACAGTAACTGATTTCATTGAAATTTACAAATTGTGCCCCACCATAACTGACATAAGTATTAATTTTACCTTCAATAAACCACATAGTAAAATGCTAGAAAAAACATTGAAACCATATCAAGATGTATTCAAAAACATGCTGAATGTCCATTTCGTGGGTAATCTCTATGACATATTGCTGTCTCAAATGCCAATTTTTATATTAAAAGAGGCAAAACTAAAAAAATTTAAATACACCATTTTTCAATTTCATTTTGATTCACCTATCTTTTGGAATACATTGCAGCAGAAAGATATTTTGCATTTTGATAATTTCATGATTTGTTTTTCAAATATTAAAAAAGATGATTATGGCTTTATGTTGGAAATGGTACCTTTCAATTTATTGGATTTTCTAAGCTTTGAAACTATAATTATAAAAAACCATGGTGCTGTAAGATCAAGATGCTATGGAACTTCCATATTTAAGAATTTTTTTAGCAAATATTGCAAGTCACCCCTGCATGACAACATTGAGTTTTACAATATGAATAATTTTGACGTTCACTTGGAAGGAAATGTATTTGTAATGCTATGGAATAAAAGTGTTACACAGTTTGACGAAAAGTTCTTTTCAAATTTGCCTTGTATATTAAAACCGTTTCTTCCTTGTTATTTTGATTCATCAACAAATACTGCATTATCGCCTGATTATGATCTCTATGTCACCATTCCTCAGGCTAAACGTGAAATTGAAGCTGCTCAAGTAGGTTTTAAAAGAAAAAGAGTTGTTGCACCAAACCATGTACTAAATTTTGATACTGCATTTCAAGGAAAAAGTAAATTACAACTAGCTCTGATGTTTGATGGTTCTAGTATGGGAAGAGCTGTAACTTTATCGGCAAGTTGTGACTATTTGAAAAAATTAACATATTTAAGTCTTAGTGGGTCGGTACGCTGTAGTCCAGAATTTTTTAATATATTATTTAGATGCTGTCATAATCTTATAACTTTAAGAGTTAAAGAAAATTATTTGAATCCATGCTCTGCTGCAATATCCCGATCTCTACCATTAAGCCAGTCTATTAAAAATATTCATTTGACTGATACAGATATTGATTTGCAAAGACTATTTTCATCAATGAGTCAATGTAAAATGTTAGAAAATGTTCATATAATAGACATTAGCTGTGCAAATTTTTCAGACCCATTGGTTGTATTTGAGAATTGTGAAAACTTATATTGTTTATATGTCCATATAAATTCAACACCTAGTGCTATAAAAAAATTTACGAAAATTTTAAATAAGGCAAACAAAAAGAAAATAAACGCTAAACTACTTTTGATTTTGAATAATCGTGTATTATGTGATCCTTATTCTGAAGTATTTAATTTGAATGTTTTGGGAAATAAGTAGATAGTAAGTAAGTTCCAAACAACCTGAAATTACAAGAGTTAAGTATCAAAGCATCCTAGTAAAACTGCCTGGTGTGGCCTAGTTATTATAAAATGTTAATTTAATAGTAATTATAAAATGTTAATATAAAATGTGTTTCAAATTAAAATATTTCAACAAATTATTAATTTAATGGCTGTTTTATTTTTATTTTACTATTTAGTCTGTGGTTTGAATAAATAGATAATAATAAATATATTAACTAAGTTAAATAATATTCAATAACTCTGTTTTCTTTCCCATAAGAAAAGGGTCAGTTGTCAGCCCGTTTAATAAAATTAAATCCTGTGCTGTTCCCCACAGAACACTATTACTCCTTAAACCTAGTAATCATAAAAGTAGAATCTAACAATAATCAATCAGTGAAATATGTTTAAAACTTAAAATGGTTTGGTAGATCCCCGGGTCATGTTCATTTATTTTAAATTCTTTTGAGTTTTAGTACAGCGCCATCTGTCCACATAACTTTAAACTAGTTGGTGAAGTTAAAGAACGGCGTTGTACGTAAGTCATTATATTCTTAGGATATGTTTCGTAAGATAATACAATCATTCGATTATAGATGTCCCTGTCATATGACAGCGACATCTATAAGCGACAATATTGTCGTGAAAAACTTACCGTTTACCTCAAACATTATTACGTCCCCGCCCCTGCTTCGCACGGGTAAGCTAATTTACAAATCCAACGGCACAAACAGCGGGAGCCTGGAGTTCATGATAAACTACCTGTGTTTGTTATCTACTTTGTTATTTTATTTACCTAATCAATCGAATGCGAAATTATTTGGTATCCTTACCGTGTTTTAAATGGAACTCTAGATTGCTAAGTTTGTGATTAGAACCTAAGAGGCAATTTCTAAAGCCATGCAAAATTGCATCCTATCGATCCTCCCTTGATAGAAACCTAAATATACCTACCTATCTAATGAAATAAGCGATTCGAACGTTTTTTATTGTTGGATAATTGATTAATATTTCCGACTGACCTAACAAATACAATAAACCGAACGTCGAGATTACACATTGATTGATTAGGTAAGCATCGATAGGCATCGATAGGTTGATTGTTCACCTCTCTGGCGCAATGAGTGAACTCCGTGGTTCTTACAAGCATAAGGAGCCGGATTCAATTCCCGGCAAGATCAAATTGGGAAGTTGCGCCCGTGAATATAGAAGTAGTGATCACCCCGGATTTTGCATTCCAGTAATATTATGTTCCGGGTTTCCTAAAACTGCTATGCTAGGTATCTGAGGGTGGATTCACATCCAAAACGTGTGTGCCAATACTATTTTTTTTTTTTTTTAATTAATTAATTTATTTATTTATTAAAGAGGCACACAAAACAGGTTGAGACTAAAAATTACACAAAATATAAATACATACAGCTTATCGAGAACCAAGTAACAACCCTTAATATGTGTACACAGCATGATTGAATAAATTAATTAACGAGTCAGAAAATTATAACATAAAATTAGTACCTAAATGAATGACATAAAATATTGACGTGGTCCATATTGTGGTAGAATAGAAAAATAAAAATAAAAAATCAAAAAATAACGTAAGTAGGTAATAAACTTATACAATTAAACACCAATAGTGAAAGCAATTATGAGAACTATTACAAAGAAAAACATGCAAACTACATAGTTGATGATGGAGAGAAAAGTCCATGATGAATTTGTTTTCTTATTTAACAGACTTCTAGACTACTGGACTTGTTTTTTACGACAGCTAACAGAAAGAAGCCTTCTAAGATAAATTTTATTATGTAGGTATTGAAGATGAGGATGCAGCTGTACCTACCTTTAAAAAAACATTGCATCTTGTTACTACAAAGGATGCTTTGTGTACTTGCCTATATGTATAAGTAGGTACCTACCTGCACCAACAGTATTTCACTATTTTTATTTCTGGTTAGCGCTTTTGAACTCATTCAAAAAGAAAGTTTAAAACTTCAGAAAACCTGAAGTCAAGTTTTATTTTCATCTTGGCTAACATTTTTCTCTCCCATTTAAGCATAAAGCTTGAGTTGGGAGTAGGTACGAAACGGTTTAACCTAATTTTAAACATAGTTTCACCACATACCTACTTTATGTTTTTACTTTTTTAATCGACTTCCAAAAAAAGAGGTTCTCAATTCGTGGGTTTTTTATGTACGTTCCCCGATTACTCGAAGACGCCTGTAGGGCTAACATGCGCGCCACGAGAAAATTTTGTCTACATGTTTACTCGTAATCTCTATGTGAATCTCTACATAGATTCACGAGTAAAGTGTAGACAAAATTTTCGTGAATCTCTGTAGAGACAAAATTTTCTCGTGGCGCGCATGTTAGCCCTACTGGACCTATTTGGAAAATACTTTTCTTTGTTTGAAAATGCATACTTCCCAAGTGGTCCCATTGTGCATTGTCATAACGTCAGGATCTGACGATGAAATCCTGGAGAAATCTAGGGAACTCTTCAAATTTTATAGGCACAATTGATATAGGTAGATACTTTGTAGTGGCGTTTGAAGTCGGTTTGAAGTCGGTTTTGTAAAAACAATTTTTACGTTTATTTTAAACAGAGTTTCACCTTTTTTTTTTTATAGTAAAACGTGAGAGCTAAGGGACTCAGTGGACGAACAATGTAGTTCTTGACCTCAGAAAACTGAAAACTTAACACAGAATTTAAAGTCTGTACCTATTTAATGGTCCGGCACGGCAGCCAATAGTTAACACTAAAAGTCCAGTTATGCGGAACGAATTTTTTGTATGAGAATTAGTAATTGAGTTATAAGATAATAAGCTTGGTATACGCCAATTTAAATAGCCGAAAAATGTTGCTTATTTTGCTTAATAAACTAATTTGGTTCGTCGTAATACCTAACTAATTTTTAACCATTGTAAAATTTTTTTTTTTTTTTGAAAAGAGCAACCGCCGAGTTTCTTGCTGGCTCTTCTCGGCAGGAAAGGCATTCCGAACCAGTGGTAGATTCATTGGCGATTCAAAAGTGCTTGTAAAAGTTTATTTGAATAAAAAATATTTCTATATCTTTTTCTATTTCTATATTTCTATGATAAGAATTTCTTAGAATTATATCGTTTTAACTTTCAGTACCAAACGAAGCGTTCAAGAGGAACGGAATCTGATACGTCCCTTATCCGTACCTTTAACCGCAGCGACACGCGTCAAACTGCAAACATAACCTAAATATGCACGGCTCGTCTTTCAGATACAATAAGAGGCCGGATGCAGTCACGTCCTCATTGCCTAATGTGTCAGGTTGCAAGTTCAGCTAGTAGGTATATACCTTTGCTATTCTACTAGGGATGAGTTATATACTCACAAAACAAGCGAAAAAATTGTTCCGAACGACGAAGAGTATAATAGAGTAAGTACTTTATTGTCAAATGATATGATAAATCACGACAAATATCTGCCATTACGCGCTTCATTTACAGCACGCTTGTAACATATCCTCCTCTTTTTATACATTTTCTTTAACATAGTTTTATACTCCTAGTTTGACATTTTCTCAAGAGAAGATAGTTAAAAATCTATTTTTCATTTTCCTTTACTAAATACTTTAACTGCCTAGTTAGGCTTGAAATTAACATGTTTGACTGCAGATGATGAGTCCCGGGTCCCGGTGATGAGTATTGGTATTTTGAGATTGAACAACTAGGTACTCCTGTTTTAAAAGCACATGCACACACACACCTTAAACACATACACCCACAGACACACACACGCACACATGCACACACCGGTTTGTTGGTTAATATTATTAATATATTTTTATTTTATTTATTCGTTTTTGCTAATTTAATTTTGTGTCAATATTTATTATTTTAGAATATGGATAAATTGAATTGTTAGTAAATAAGTTTTACAGGGAAGGGCGATAAAACTGCGACGCAGTGGAATGCAGTTTTATCGATACTTGTAATATTATGATGTATCTTTTGTATAATAATAATAAATCTTATAAATCTTAAATCTAGAAAATTCTATTCTAGATTTTCTAGAACTTCTAGAGAACGGAACAAAAATTTAATCTTACTCTTTTGGCCTCAGATCGAATCACGTGCAAGTGGCACGTAGGTAAGTACCTATCAGCGATCACAGAAAAATAAGGTACCTACCTATGTAATATCATATCCAGATTTTCCCGTAATTTGTTTTCTTGCTGAGGCACAAAATTACGTTAGCAACGTGACGTAACCAACGAGCCGCGTTATAGCTTTTACTTCACCTCACCATCTTGTTTCGAGAATTTTGTTACAGAAAAAAATACTTGATTTCCTTTACTCAATATTTGTATGTTAAAATACCTACTGTCAAAAACCGTGAAATCCTAATTAAGTGCGAGCACAAGTCTAATGAAAATAGTCGTGAAAAAAGTAAACCTTCTCAAATTATCATCCGTTGCTCCAGATCTTTTTTTCCACGTACTACCAAATTTTGGAATCATCTCCGTTTGACGGTGGTCCCATTAATTACAATATGGGGTTATTCAAGGGGCGGACCAATAAATTCCTGAAAAGCCGGCAACGCATTGGTGTTAATCCGTTGCTCCAGATCTTTTTTTCCACGTACCTACTACCAAATTTTGGAATCATCTCCATTTGACGGTGTTCCCATTAATTACAATATGGGGTTATTCAAGGGGCGGACCAATAAATTCCTGAAAAGCCGGCAACGCATTGGTGTTAATCCGTTGCTCCAGATCTTTTTTTCCACGTACCTACTACCAAATTTTGGAATCATCTCCATTTGACGGTGTTCCCATTAATTATAATATGGGGTTATTCAAGGGGCGGACCAATGAATTCCTGAAAAGCCGGCAACGCATTGGTTTTATGAGATGTGTGATGTGATACTCCCTCTTAATTTTAAATTTTAATCTCAGCTTTCGACAAACCCACTTCATTTTTCTCGGAATAAACTCCGATTATTAAGATAAACCGAAGATAACATCTCATATTATTCGATAAATCATGATATTATAACAGCCGAAAATTGACCCAATTGCATTCAACTGGAGAAATGTCAGACACACGCCTGCAACTAAATAGCTGGCAACCTGATTCCTGATTAAACACACGATAGGTACTTTTTAACCGACTTCCAAAAAAGGAGGAGGTTCTCAATTCATCGGAATCTTTTTTTTTATGTATGTTCCCCGATTACTGGAACACGCCTGGACCAATTTGGAAAATTCTTTTTTTGTTTGAAAGGGTATACGACCAATCTCCACAGAGATTAGTCATCTGCGCTTGAGATATTATAGTGCGAAAACACAGGTGCACGCTCTATTCCCTCACTCTCATAGTCACAACGACGGAATAAGTACAAAAACAAATCATGCACTGTTTAATAAATTCATGTTCGTTGATCATGAATGTTAAGTAGCCCTTGCTTTTTAATTAAAAAAGAGCCAAAAAAAATGGTGTACTGGTAGGTAGGTACGTTAATATGAAACTTATCCTTTGGATGACGTAGCAAGGGGCTTTAGTTTCACTGTTGAAGCCTTAGAGAGCCAGTATTTGAACCCATGCAGTATTGACTCAAGTGCAAGGCTTCTGTCTGCTATTTGTTCGAGTCGGAACTTTCTGGATCTATCTACCTACTACTCCTTTTGATGAACTCAACGCATCGTCGCGGTCGTCTTATGTTGTCATTATGTACGTACCTATACTTATAGCATATACAGATAATATACTGTATGTAGGTACCTATATGGCATACAAGCAGACTGCACAAAATTTAAGTTAGGTAGTTAACAAGCTGGGTAGGTATTCCTACGTAAGATTAAATAATTGCATTAAATATATTAACACAATTCGACGCAATAAAGCGGAAACGTAGTAACCCACACCCGTTTTATCTTAACAAAAAAAATATATACTATTGCTGTAACCCACAGAAATATAGATTAAAAGTAACTTCTAGTAAATTTTGGGTGTTTGTCTTGATAAGGGATGAGAAAAAGAGTTTACGTTAAAAAAATGGCACTTGTAGGTTTCATAATAAAGGAGATATGAATTTTTTTCTGAAATGTCAAAAGGCTCTGGTGAACAATTTCTATTTTGTGGGTTACTACGTTTCCGCTTTATTGCGTCGAGTCATAATTTATATTTACTTTACTATATTTATTCATTGACATAATTATTCAAGTAGGTATTTAATTATAAGTTATATTATATTAGTTTAGTCATAATTTTCAATACTTACAAAAATTACGAAGTACCTTGCCTCTGCAGGCTCATTTGAAATAAGTACCATATTGCTATCAAAGGGATAAAAAAGTACAATAAGTTACGTATAATCTGAACGTTATATTATTATCAAACATTACTCAATATTGGGTGAAAGTGTGGAATCCAAACTCATTAACATGCACGAAGTCTGTTCTCACCTTATTAGGTAGGACAGGGTTGTCAGTTTTGTCAATATACTCGATTGGTTGGTTGATTGCCTGATATAGCTTAACGATAAAATAGTAACTTAATACATTTTCAATTTTAATAAACATTTAAGTTCTCTCTCAATTATACGTCATCTCATGTTAAGTGATTACCGTCGCCTTCACAGGCGTAAGTGTTCATACACTTGTAGTACCAGACGCGCCACTGCGAACTGAATGCGTTGCCAGCTTTTCAGGAATTTATTGGTCCGCCCCTCGAATAATATTGTAATTAATGGGGACACTGTCAAACGGAGATGATTCCACAATTTGGTAGTACGTACTAGGTCGAAGTGCCATGTGGTTAGGGGAAAATTGCGTTCGGTGGTTGGTTATATAGGTACTAAAAGGCTCGGTGGCGTGCGGTGCGGTTGTAGAAGATAGAGGGCAAGAGGGTATTTTATACTACTATTTTTATGTTCAAATAGCCCCTCATGGCAACCCTGCGTGTTACAACCAAAAACGGAATCTCGGAAGTCGTATATCAGAACGGTCAATAAAGCGGTAAGAAACACAACCGGCTACGATAGTCGTACATTTAACGAGTCATCGCGAACAAGTCAATTGCCTAAAACAATGTTGTAAAAGAGGAGAAGAATAAATTTGGACCAGTTACGTAATTGAGACAGCATCGGTCAATAACATCCTTAGGCCCACGTTACCGCTTGCATAATGCTTGTGGGTACCAACCCACCTTGGTAATACATCACTTTCTCTTAGATATTGGCTAGGTACCATTTTATTTGGGTCGGGCGTTCACGTGGTGTTGTTTATGTATGCTCATAGTAAAGGAGTTACCAAGGTCTACTCCATAAAGGTCACACATAAATAATCCATTTCTCAATTATTACGAGTTGATTTAGTAGAACTTACGTATCAATGTATGTAACGAGTGTCAACACAGAGTAGAGGGAGGGTGGTTATGAGTTATGACTATCATTTACAAATGCTGCGCCAGAGGTCAGAATACTGCCATTGACCTAAAAACTAAATTTCTTTCTTATGTATTGCACTTGAATTATGTAGGCCTGTGTTGTAATCAGTTTTATGTTAACGAGGTGTACCTATTTTATTTCAATTTTGAATTTAAATAAATCAATGGCCTTAGCTGAAGGAAGGTCTCACTTGACGTGCGAATGGGACAATTAAATAAAAAATATTTGCTACTAAGAAAACGTTAAAATTATTTTGCTTTAATCCGCCAACAAAAAAATCTGTATGGCTAAACATGCAGTTACAAGCTAAGCACCGCTTACCTCTCGAACCAAGCAAGAAAACCAAGATCCCAAGCAAGCAATGCCACCACCACTCACATGCACACACAAGACTTTTATACTAATCTCGACGCACGTTTTGCCCCGATACCGGAGCATCCTCAGATGTTGACTTTACAATGCTGTATGGAACTCAAGCTCAAAATTATTTGTGGCTCTTATGGCAATACAGTATTGTAAAGTCGATTGTTGCATTGTTTAGCTTGTAAGTAACTGCATGTTTGACCGTACAGATTTTTTTCTGTTAGCGGATTATAGCAAAATAATTTTAACCTTTTCTTGCTAATCATGAACTTTCGCAAAGTAACACTTGATTCTATCCAATATATTTGCTACTGTCAAGAAAAAGTCTAAAGAACCTAGTATGGATAGAGAACCCATGTGGACTATGATTGAATCTAACCCTTTTCATTCTGAGAGAAGCCGAGCCCAGTATTGGGCTGACGATGGCTTGAGATGATGACCTCATCATCTCAAACCATTTATAAACTTACCTTAAACCTATATAAAAATATTGATTTGTGTCCCCGATGACTAATGAAGTAATAAATTAATGAGTGACTCAAAATATTATGAATAAGAAATTATCGTAAATTATCTACTTAGCGGATCGTCCTCGCGGCATCCGTGTTTTTGTTGTCTTTTATTCATGTCAGTCATAGCCCATTGTCCTTTAAGACAACGAAATGTTAAAAATATCAAAGACTTTAAAATAATCTCCTCAGATACTATTGACTTCGACCTGGCTATTTTAGGTCTGGACCAAAACTAAAAATGTTATCTTATCTCTTATCAATAAATAAATTTAGTAAACTACAGTTCAATAGATAAATAACACAACATCAACAAAAATTGATAAATGTTAAATGTAATTTTAGTTGGCCTTTACGATAACAAAAGTCAAAGGACAAATATTGCGTGACAAACGTTTATTTTTGTCACACAAAATAACATATTCAAGTTTGACACGCTTTTACTCCAGCGATTTTGTGTTAATGTGGTATATAGTCACGGACTTATCTGTTCAGTTGATGAGTCCTTACCTACTGGCTAGTAGCTTAGTACCTACTTAAGATATTAAGCGAGGAAATAGGTCATGCATTTTCATAGCATAGCATATGGTAATCGTAAAAAGAGCACAGCAGCAAAGATCACGAACATTTGGATTTCGACATGTTATTTAAAATTAGCGGGGTTAGTTTCAATTTTGTCCGTCTGAACAGATAAGTTAGCAGTACCCACGCAGTACCTACCTAGTTACCTAGCCATCTCACCTCATTCATTATTTACTACCTACATAGGCAACGATTAAACTTGGAGCTTGATTAGACTTTGTCAAGAGTCATTTAACCTTAGGGTTGGTTTTGTAAATTATATATTATTTATTTAAACATGGGTTTAATTATATAAGAGTTCAATTCTTAGATTATTTTTTCTTCTGTGATGGAAGGTTCAATTTGAGCAAACGCGACAAAGGAAGTGACGTGAAAGATAGGGATGCGACCACCTGTGTATAGTACGACAAGCTCTTGATCCTCACAATAACAATGGAGAGAAAAAGAATTTATTTTTTATTAATTGTATTTTCTTTATTAATTAATCTCCTGGCCGATTGCAACGATGCATCGTAGGCAATAAAGTGATTAACTGTTGTTGAAACACTAATGACGACGATGTTGTACACCAAGAATGTAATAAAAATTATATTATTATCGTTTCATTATGACCTAAATTAGTTCGGTTAGTAGGTAAGTAGGTTCCAACCCAATAAACAAATTGGAACGCGTTATCGATAAAGTGGCTGCTGATAATAAAATACATTGCTTTATTTTTTTGCACTACAAGACATTCGTGACTCTTTATTGTTATTCACATAGGTATATTATATCCATAAAGTTCAGGATTCACATCACACTATTGTACAAATACCTACTAGGTGTTGAGCTAGATTCTAGCTCAACACCTAGTAGATATTTGTAATTTTATCAGGCGATATTTATACGGTTATTAACAGAAGCTTACCGATATTAGATTTTGGTAAGCTCTAAAATGTTCTCTGTTTGCGAATATTTACGTTCTTTTTGCGGTACAGAAGTACCTACCTAACCATACCAATACGAGTATCCTGAGGTTGAGCAGTTACAGAGAATTTATCGATAATAAATCCAAATATGTACTTACTCGGGATTAGAACTCAGGACCTACTCCTGTCCTAGGACTACGCAGAATCTCAGGAATGTCTTATTAATTTGTCTAGTCACTACTTGCTATATTACTCGTCTGCAGATAAATTATTATGATTAATAATGCCCCTAAACCTGTTTTATGGGTCCCAAGTGTAGCACCTACCAACTGGTTTACTGAACTAACTTTCTCAATGACATTCAAGTTAATTTGATGGCAATAAGTACAGCAGATCGCTTTTACCAAACAACCGTGAAGTTACAACTTACAATATTTATCTATCAACTAGCGGACCCGACAGACGTTGTCCTGTCTTAACTATGAATATTGAAACTCTTTGACGAAATTGGCAGCACGCATTCTGTCAATGTTATGTCAAACGCCATAAGGTTACATCAAAAAAGTTTGAATTGTAAAAGCGGTTACATTAGAAATAATTTAATATGGTGGTTAATATTTCTTAAATTTTCTAATTTTCCGCGCAATTTTCTTAATTTTTTCTTTCATAAGAACCTTCTCCTGACAATAACAAACACAATAAAAAAAGAATTAGCGAAATCGGTCCAGCCGTTCACGCGTGATGCGCTTACCAACACATTAAGCGATTCATTTTTATATATTAGATATATTATAATTAATAATAGTCGTATTTACAAGTGAGTTACTATCCTAGTTGTCAGCAAATTCAACTTTGTATTTACGATGCGACGTAAGCTGAGCTTTAAATGAATCCGTCAGACAAACAAAAATAAACACAGTCATTGAAAAAAACATTGCTTTGGCCAGAATAAAACAACTAAGCAAGGCGCTTTTTGCATCGTTTGACACTGATTGATGGATATCTTTCTTCAATTATCTTCTGTATTTGCATTGGGTAGTGACTAGTGACGTCAAACAAAGGATTTGCGTCGTCGTACGCACATGTGCATCCGGCGCATATACGATACAAATTGCAGCCACACGCACCGATTGTAAATAGCACATACATAATAATGGGTAGCTTAAAAACAAAGCTTACTAAAGTAAGCTAAACCAGTGCTATTTTTTCTTCAGTTTAGTTTTGAGTTTAAGTTTTCAGGTAGGCCGCATATTAGGTACAGATATTATTATTATCAGCAGCTGACTGTTAGAAAAAAAAGTGTGGCCGTTTTGGGTGACGCGACGGCCGGCAAATGTGGTCACTTGTCACATGAAAGATACATTTTAGGGGGGAGTGATTTGAAAGCATAGAAAAATTGCTCCTTTTTTTAAAGGTTACCTTTTGCAAACCTAATGTATCAGAATAAGCACCTATCGATATCTCTGTTACGAAAAAAGAAAGAAAAATCTATGCTTGACTCTGAAAAATGCATCTTTTACAGATTCGTAAGTTTGCTGCAGATGTCACACGCACATCGAGATTCAAGCAGCTGCAGCGGCTCAAACTCTAACTACATAAGAAAGAACTGTAATGTAACCTCTGTATTGAAAGGAACCTAATTATTTGTTTATATTAGCTAACAAGCCGCTTAAAACTTGAAAACCCGGAAGGCTCTATCCCTGAAGACCTTTTTATTAAGTTCTCGTAAATCGTCATGATCCACTTAAATACTTATAGTGCCTGTCAAGCAGTTAACAAATAACTAATTAGAAACGCACCAGGGGTGAGTGCACAAGGCAGTTTGGGAGTGTTCGAGCTCAGGGCAGCTAAAAAGTTACGAAGCTCACCCTATCGAGCTTACTAGGGCTTCGAGGCTCGAAACACTGCTGACGAATACCGAGTTTGGCCGAACCGACTTCACAGCCAGTCGGAAACAAACGAGCGATCCATGCTTACGTCTCACTTACGCTGCCAAAGTTTTATTCTCTTCGTCGCAAATTATGACAGTAAGTGGAGTGAATCTTGTGTAAATTACGCGTTGTTTGACCGGACAATTTGTATGTTATAAGTACTATAGTGTTTCTCATTCGCAAAGAAGTCAGAAGGAGCTTAATTCTGGTTTCGGCGGCCCCGTATGTGCTGCACTAATTGCTGTTTGCGGAGGTAAGCAAAGTTTATTTTTGTTCATCTACCATATTATTTATGTACGAGTTTAGAAGTTCGGCGCTCAAATCGTCGTAGGTACAAAAGGTGGTTACCTATTTCTGGTGAATCCTTGTCATCATAATCTATATTTTGCTTTTCACCAAATATTGTTTTATTTATCATAATATGGAAGTGCAATTCTTGCTGATGCCAAAAATAAGTCCATTTAAATTTTAATAAGGTTTTTTAATAAGTGTCCTGTATTAAAGACTTCCTGTCTTTGATTTTTCGGCATAAAGAGTGTCCATCTCCAGGACACAAGTTGTTCATGTGCCTCATTTACTTTCGCATTAATAGTATTTGTATGGATGGCCCCTTTAAGAACTGTCTAAATTTCCCTAAAGTTAAACGTTTAGGTAGAAAAGTAAGTAGGTAGATAGGAACCCATTTGGAAATTGAAAATCTACTCATAATCCATTAATTAGTGTTAATTAAGAATCTACTGATGGCAAACTTTTTCTAGTTCACACAATAGACACTCAGGTATGTCATTAAGAATTTATCCATGTTCAACACGCAATAAAAAGGAAGCTTCGCATGTTATTTCTATCTATAAAGCGGCTTCATCCGCCGACAAACCCGTTCTTGGACAGATGATAGGTAGTTTGTTATTATTTTTTGCTTTCAATCGCTCCCAAGACCCGGGAATTCCAAGCAGTTCCCATTAAAAATCTAGCTGCTAGCTCTAAACTAAATTTTTTGCAATTAGGTAGGTATCTATGGAACTACGTGAGTAAACATAGGAGCGTTAATAATTTATAAGGACGATTTATTTATAATATGAAAATTATAATAAACACAATAGACTATAAGAACACTTAAGAATTCAGTGTTGCACGAGTTGCAACCAGTGTACCTACCTAGTCAGTAGCTTGTTAAAAAGATCCGCAATGTAAGTAACCCCCTATTGTTTGCTTACCAGTGCGCTACGCTTTTTTTGAATAGTTCAGCGCTTTCAAAGATTCAATGAAATGTGTTAGAACAATAATACTGGTCTGGTTCGGCGCTGTCGCAGCGCTTTATGTGTTGAACCTCAAAACACCATCACAATATCGACGTAACAAGTGGGGTAAAAAAGGAACACCCTGCACGTTTCAATTGTTGCGTAACGACTATACAGGCCGTTCGAAAAAAAAGATTATTATATAAATTAGACGTCCAAAATGAGTCTTCATAAAAGTAAAACAAAATGTAAACCGCAATGTCAAAAATTGGGACTAAATCAATATACTTTTGTTACAATTATTATAGTTTGTTAATGGGCGAGCCTGAACTAAAGAGGTGTAATTAGCTAACATAAATTATAATACTTATTAATTCACTTCATAGTAATAAAGTTAGTAGGTAATAATAAATGTTGCATCAAGTAGTGCTCGAGAGATTCTAAACGCAGTAGGGTTTAAGAATCCAATTAGCTTCCTACGCTTCCAACCCTTAATAATTGTGTCAAGTGGATATATTGTGTTGATTGCATCCTCCTCTTGACATCTTTTATCCATTCAGGCTTTGCAAATTCATTGTTTTTTCGAATTGATGGATACAACAGCAGATCGGATAATATGAGAAAACTGCTAATACAATAGCGATAAAAATAATAGTCCCATCGAGCGGAAACGTTTTTTAAACAGTTGTGGTAAAAAATACCACTTTATAAACGCAGCCAACTGTTAAGTTATCGAGCTTATCATCGCGTCGAGAACGTCTTTAGGGATTTATCCGTAGATTAAACATCTAGGAAAATTGATTTCGTGTCTCCACGGATCGCTCGAACTAATTATCTGCTCAGTGCTGGGACGACTGACTCTCGTATTAATTAAAATTATGACTTCGCTTCGGCGATTGGGTCGATTAAAGATTAATAAAGTTTCATTGGAGACCATTAAGGTTTAAGTATTATATTTATATATCTGTATTACCTATCATTTAAGTATCCAGAGTGGCGATTCTCTAAAAATGAAGATTAGGCGATACTCACTCGCTATTGGCTAAAATGCATTGTTGGAGAAAGAACGCGATAAATTCAGCCAATCAGCACAATTGAGACTACAGCCTACAGCAATCCTTTGGTGCATCTACAATACCGCTCACTGAAAAATTAGAATCATGTGAATTTAATCAAAAAATATTAATTAGAAGATAAAGAGAAGTTTTCTGGAGGCTATTTTTCCTATTGAAAGAAAAAATAATTTTCTCTGACTCAGAATAGAGAGAGAAAAGAAAATAATTATTAAAAGACTCTAAGAGACTAACAGCTATTTCTATAACAATAATAACTCAACAAACATAGCTACCGGAATAATAAATCAAAGACTACATATCTAATACAAACTTCACTATCTTTACTATTGACAACTTTACTATCTTCGTGATGAGGTTTACTTGGGAGATACGTCATCCTGTCGGCTGTTTACTGCAAAGGAAATAATAAATATAACAAATTATGTGGCAACGAGATTGCAGGAGAAAGGCGTGATAAGGCAGGGTAATGTCCTGCTCCTAAGAATGTAGCCAACGCAACGCTTGCTTAGATGGCGTATGCACATGAGTAAATAATGGAACAGAGAATTAACTTTATACAACCATGATAAGTAGATACACTGCAGCATGCATACGGTGCATTTATGCGTGTCACTGGTGGCTCTTAGTGGAGGCGCTGCGAGTAGACCAAACCAGTTTACGCCGGCTCGGCCAGTAGACAACCTCAGCCCCCTGATTGTGTAACTCAGTGCCTATCAAAAAATGAAAGCAACTGATATATATAACTATATTTTTATCCATTGAAGGTTTACTATGAAATAGTAAATGACATTTCTCTTCAAACCTTCAACGGATAAAAAGTACCTATCGTCGTTGATACGGTCTGTACGATGAGCGTTATATATGTATATTGATTTTAAAGTCTATTTTTAACTCAATGATGCCCGCGACTTCATCTGCGTGAACTAGGGTTTTTTGATTCCCGCGGAAACCCTTTAATTTTCCGCGATAAAATGTGACCTATGTGTTAATCCAGGGTATAATCTATCTCAGACAAATCCGTCCAATAGTATTTGCGTGAAAGAGTCACAAACATCCATCCATCCATCTATCCATCCACGCTTACAAACTTTTGCATTTATAATATTAGTAAGATTCTAATGAATGGTAAGTACCTAATAGTTTTAAAAAGTGTCAAGTAGATTTTTAAAAAATCAGATTAACCAATGTTTTTTCTTCATTTACCTATGTTATCCACTACTTACAACCGCCCACTAATTATGAGCTTTGACTCTGTACACTTACATACTCATGAAGCTTGATATCACGCAGGCAATTATAACCCATACTACAATCTGCTGTATGTCAGAGTATTTATTTCTTATTAATTAGTGCATTCCGTTTAAGATAGCAATGTATTCTATCACGATTCTATGCATTATTTATGTTACACCTCGTATCGATAAAATAATGAAAAAATTGGATAAACATACTTACTATTAATATTATTAAAGTAAGGAAGTAACGGTGGGATGATTTATTAGGTTGTTACAAATACTAGTAGATGAATGCTATCTAAACCAATATCTATATCAATTTTCCCATTAATTAAAGTATAAAATGCTTTGCCATTCACGGTCTTATAAAGAAATGTTAAAAGATCAGCTGTTTACCCACGATTTATCACTGTCAAACACGCAAAGATGTACCAAGCTAGGCACTAGATAAAAATGCGAGAGTTTGTGATAATTACTCATCCACGACAAAACAGTAAAGAGATAAAATATTAGTTTTGATACCGTCATCGTTGTCAAATCTTTTCTGTAATCGAAGTTTAAATGTTATTCCCGCCACTGCTTAGAGTTTAATTCGACCAATTCTACCTACCTACCAAAATAGTCGTTGGCACACCTGCGCAGGTAATTAAAAAGGGGCAGTTACTGTATCTACCCGTCGAATATTGCTTATTGTGCCGTTTCCAAGTTTCCCCTTCTATATGACTGCTAAATACGAAATGCTGAGTCAGTGCGTTTTATAGTTGTTCTTGTATTCAAATACTGTGGATATAATTTCCACCGTTTTGCTCATGCTCGACAGGTGGATAAAAGAGAGCGAGGGGATAAACTTTTATCCTTTCCCCAGGGATAAAATTTCTCCCGCCCATGCTACCAGTGCTGGAACTGATACACGCATGCTCTATAGATCTCAGCATCAAACATTAGGTAGGTTAGGTGGATAGTTAGAAAAGTTAATAAATCTCGATTCCCGCAATAATACACGGGGTAGGATTCGAAAATAAAATCCCGACCTTATTATTTATGAGTACACGAGTATTTACTTACAGCCAGTTCGTCGTACAAATAAGTTTAGGTATGTTTGGACCTTGATTTCAAAGGAAAGTTTAATATTTGAAATCCTATTATGCCCGCCGCCGTCCTTTAGCTTAATCCTTTGTCTGACCCTTATTATATTCGCTAAGTCATGGCACGGGTCTGTTTTGTTTGCATACAATTTTCAGGTATGTTAAGAATATAATATGGATATATAATTATTTATGTACACCTGTTAAACGGTGACGGGAAATATCGTGCTGAAACCTGCACGACAAAGAATTCTCCATATTGTTCTCAAAAGTGTGTGAAAACTGACAGTTTTCATTGGGCCAGCCAGTGCAGCGTGGTGAACTAAAGCCTATAAGTATAACCCTTCACAGAGAAGAGACCTGCATGCAGTAGTGAGTCGTTGATGGGTTCTTGATGATGAAACTCATATACATAATTTTAATAAATATAATTATAATATATACGCTTTAAATTGGGAACCCCCTCCTTTTGTTCGTCGTAGCTATATAAGTACATTTTTCGTTTACGATGGTCTCATAATAATCCGTACTTAAGATATTGAGGCTTCAGACAATAGGAGTCTCAGGTGGATAGCTAGAAAGGTTAGAAAGGTTTTTACCGCTGTCTAGGTACTAGGTACCCTTGAGTGCGATCTCATCTGGAAGCTGGCAAGCTTAGAATTAATATGGCAGTTTGTAAAACTCATACATCTTATTTGGCCTACCCTAATTGGATATTTGATTGTTGTCAAAATGTGGATATTCAATAATTACAATCAAAAAAGTAACATGTCAGTCAATCAGAGCTGATTGGAATCGTTATACTGTAGCAATCATTTTTAGATTGTCGCAAATCAGGAGCATCGGGAGCATCCCACTTAGGTACCTATATCATCACAGTGTTCGCAATTAAGCTGGGAAGGCCGTCAAAAGACTTATTTTGGATGCGGGCACCATAAGCAGACTTTAGGTATAGTTAAAATAAATAATAGCTGTAGGTATGACACTCTACACTTCATAAAACCATGGTCAAGACTTGAAGTGTTTGCTCTAACGATTTCGCGGAACAAGCAACAAATCTCCATTACAGAATCACGAATAGCATGCCTACCTATCTTAGCAAACAGCTAGAGTACCTACTGACGCTATTTGGAAAAACTGGAAAATACGATGACATCACCATGAGGTAAAGACATCGAATACTTTACCAATGTGGCATGCGTAGGTAACAATTGAGATTCTAAACAAGAATATTCGCGGTAACAAGATAAAAATTACTGTGTTGATTACCTTTTAGATTCCAGTTCTAGTTAACACCGACATTTCGAATCATATAAAAATATAACGGTTTTCAGCTGTTAGCACCATATCGTTATAAGTTATAACTGACCACTGATGGAAATCATAATGTTAATTGACCCAGCCCTTCTATTATTTCCTCATAATTACCTCCTCTATTAACCAACCATAATTCGTAGTACCATCGTAGCGATGCTTTTAATTACGTGCTTAATAACTAATCGTTGACGGTGGTCTCATTCCATCAGATTTAAAGACTTTTGTCTGAATAAAAATCCATTGTCGATCTGAATACGAGTTTATTACAATGAGATAGAGTATATTTCTCCATATCGTATCTCTTGAGAGCGTCTGGAGGAGCAGTGAACTTTGCCGACTGGGCGAGGTTTCTTCCCCACACCTGAAGTTCACTCACACAGCTATTAGTTCCAAGCGTTTATAGTTTTAAGATAGAAATCACGCGCTTATGACATTTTGTATTATTCTAAACAGCAGTTGTGAAACTTATAAAACTAGCGTAAAAGATGAGAACCTGTTTAATTGTTAGTGGTGTCACTAATAGGCTATTGTGAAAAATTTTACGTAATCAGGGTTTAGTAGGAAGTTCAGAACTCATATTCATAGAGGTACAATTTTTATTTTTAATGTATATTCACGCAAAAAGTGGTACCTATCTTATTAGGTAGACACTACCTATTATTTTAATTCAAATAGTCCCACTATTTGAATTAAAAAAATAATATTTAACGTAGGAACTGAAAGGTTCAGTTAATGTATGAATAAATCTCCACTAATAATTTATGTACTTAATCAAACTATGTTTCCAAATGAAGTTCGATCGTTATTATCAGTCATTTCATTAAAGATATTAAAGTAAATAAGTAACAGATAAATAATTGTTGATTTGTCCTTCAATCACGCAGCAAAGAAGCAATGGATCGATTTGATGATCGAGCGCGATTAAAGTCACGGGCAAAAGCTTTCTAAACAAAACTATTCAATTTGAATGTTGTAACTTGATAATAGGTAGGTAATTAGTATTAACGTTGAGTGCTTTTAGGTTTTGCTATAACTATTATTTTCGTATTCGTTACATTTAAAGTTTACGGCTTTTTTTGACTAAGCATAAAAGACCTTCAAAGGCTTCATCGTCCATTAGATATATTATGACTGTTATAAATGCAAAAATTTATGTCTGCTAGTAAGGTAAATAAAAACTATGAAATAACTATGAAATTGGTAGTTTACGAGTTTTTCTTTGAATGCGGTAACATTTTACGAAGCATTCGCGGAGCGTGAGATCATTTTCCCCTCGTCCTTTGAAAAGCGAAAGACCGGGAAGTTAAAGCTAAATTAATTTTTAAGTTTTTATAGCAAGTCACTGCAGTAATAACGTAGAAGATTGGCTCGTTAATTGTGTTTCTATGAGAAAACTTTGTAGCGCAGACACCTTTGTGCTGAGAACTTTGCCCAAAACGAATGGAATTTGTCTGGAACGTAACTTAATTAAACCTTATTTTGAGACTAAGAGCCTACCTAAGAACCTTCCTAAGTTGAGTGAATTGCATTTGAAGTTTTTAGAGTCAGGGTACAATACAAGAGGGTATAAACCTCATCGTTCCTTTCCATCAGACTTGATTATTGTCCGCCGCTAGCCTATCTTGCAACAAAAAACATAAATGTAAAAATTATTTTTACAAAACCGACTTCAAACGCCACTACAAAGTATATCAATTGTACCTATAAAATTTGAAGACCTCCCTCGATATCTCCAGGATCCCATCATCAGATCCTGACCTGATGTCAATGGGACCACTTGGGAAGTATACCCTTTCAAACAAAAAAATAATTTTCCAAATCGGTCCCGATATCTTCGAGTAATCGGGGAACATATCTACATAAAAAAATTAAAAAAAAAAAAGATTCCGACGAATTGAGAACCTCCTCCTGTTTTGGAAGTCGGTAAAAAAAGCTTTTTCTTCAATCTGTAAGTCAAGACTTCGTCATCAGTAAGATAAGAGATTCCATTGCTAAATCACGCTTCACTTTGTAATTTATACCTGTACCTACAGTAAAATGAGTACCTATTATAATAATTAGGTAGAGGAGATCGAGCGAATTATAAGTCAGATTTCACGAATTTATTCTCTAAGAACAAAAAGAACTTTTATAAAACTATAAAATGATTATAACATACACAATACATAACAAATACGAGTAGTAACTCTAAATGCTACAAAAATTATGAATTTCATAAATTACCCCCTCGTAAACTGAAGAGCGTAGATTCATATCTAGTAGAAGGTACCTAGAACAAAACTGTCGACGCAAAAGGTTAAGCACATAAAAATTAATTTTGTCCACCACAAAGGCTAAGCACTCTCGTATGATGGCGGTTTTGCAAAATAAATAGCCGTCATTAGAGGCGGGCCAAGCATCATTGCGGAGTACTGGAGTCTCTTAACACGTAACCCCTGGAGAGCACTTCAGAATCCACTGAGACTCTTGTTGGAGATTTTCACACTAATTACTACTTTCTGGGTCTGGCGCCCTGGTATACATAACTTTGAGTACTTACCCATAAACTAGATACAGAAAAGAGGCTGTTTTGTGCCATATTATAAGGGTTTTTAAAATTATTATGTTGAATAGAGGGTGATTTTTCGTGCACTATTAAGACCATGTTCCTTTATAGAGAACATAGGTCATATATTAACAAAGCAGGGTTTGTTTTTTTTATAAAGGATCCAACGATATGGTTTTATTATATTATGTACTATGGAACTGCAAATACAACTTCCAACTGGACTCTCTCCCAGGTCTATATCTATTGCAGAGACATTATTTATCATCTTATGCTGAGTGTCCACTACCAAGTTACTATTCCCGCAGTTTCTTACAGTTAAATCATTAATTTTATCAGACTAACTAGTAGGTACATCTTCTTTTTCTTCTTTATCAACCGATAGATGTCCATGGCTGGACATAGGTCTCTTGCATAGACTTCACACTTTGCTTTATATCACGGCAAAGCGGTCAACTTGTTATCCGAATTATAACAGAGTTATAATTCTGGGTCAACGATTCTTTCCTAATTGATGTCCCATCAATCGTGTAACGCAATAAACTTAATGTCACATCAAATTCTAAGTAGCTACGCCTGCCGCAATAACACAGACAATAAGCATTCCTTTTCCAAATGTGAAATCAATTTGATTGTAATCGTATTGCGTCTGGATGTTAGTTGATGGTACCACAACCTTGAAGGGTCAAGGACCGTCAGTTTATTCGTCATCGGTACGCGGTTTCCTCACAGTAGGGTCGCCATCTCTAAACAGGTCTCTGGACAAGGTAAGTTATTGGAAGCTTAGTATAGGTACCTACTTCTGATTCACACACAACAGGTCACAAACAAGCGAGAATCACATCACAGAAATAAATAAGTCTACATCTAAATCAGGAGGATAAAAGGTCTTTTGAAGTCGCTCTACGATTCTGCTAAGTGCTACGAAATCGCTACCAAGTATTTTAACAAGCGTAACGTGAAACAGGTGTCAAAACATCGACCAAATAGATGGCTTCCACGCTTTGAGCTTCCACGTAATGCTTATAAAGAAGGGTGAGTATAGGTACATATGTATAAATAAATTACATATAATTATAGTAATATATTTACAACCATGCATCTATACTAATATTATAAGTGTTTTGTTTGTTTATTTGTCCTTCAATCACGCAGTAACGCAAGAACGGATGGACGTTATTTTTTAGAGTGACATTAGCTACCTTTTATTCGAGAAAAACAGACGTTTGCTACGGGATTTTTAAAAAGGATTTGCGAGCAAAAGTTATTATGTATCTATGTATTACATATTTTTACAATCTTTACTTGTAGTGCACATAACGATTTTGTAACCTCTTTACTACTCTGAAGTTTGTGGACAGTTTTACTTTTTTTTTATTCGAAGACAAGATAGTCTATGACTGCGATCTAACCTGGCAGTCTAAGATGGTAGCGGGCTAACTTGGCAGGGGTATGGTAGTGTAGATTCAACCCATACCTTCCTCTAATCGGTTTCTATATGCCATCGTGTCTGAACGCTAAATCATTTGGTGGCAGGTCTTTGACCGTAGGGTGGTAACTAGCCATGGGCAAAGACTCCCACCAGACAAATTACTAGATACCTACCTAATTATTCATCGATGATCATAATTATTTTGATGCAGGCTTGGCATTGATTGCATTTGATAGCTAAGAAGAATAAAGCTTTTGAGAATTCTAAAGCCAAACTACATTTTTTTAACCAAAAATTTATTATGAAACTGTAATTATTATGAAAGGAAATAAGTCCATGGACTAGGTAGCTACCGTCGCAAACAATGTTTCAGTAGTCACAGAATTCCAGTGTACACAAGTTAAACTTTAAGTGGAGTTGTTAGCAACTTTATGGATATTGAATACGAAACTTATTGAACTTAGGGTTAATAAAACTACCACTTGATAGGTAAACCTATTTCTGGAAGTGCTCCAAAAAGGAAATAAAATAAAACTTTGCCTCATTTTTGTTTACTATCATCCATAATCTGATTTTAGAAAATTCTTTTGAATAACGCCAAGTTACAAAATATAAAAACTTTTGCTGGAGGGAACCACGAATCAGAATGTCATCGGTGTACTTATATATTTTTGTTTTTGTTGATTTTTCAAAAAGCGCTGCACCATTGAAGACATACAAAACAAAAAAGAATCATCAAAATCAATTCGTAATTGGCGGAAAAATCGCGTAAGAAACGTACAAAAAAACTTTACACACCTTTGAGAAGATTATAGAAAAATCTTCAGGCGTGCGGGAGAGTGATATAGCCTACATTTTATCGCGGAAAATCAAAGAGTTCCCACGGCATTTTTAAAAACTAAATCCACGAAAGAGAAGCCGCGGACATCAACTAGTAAAGTAATAAAACCATACGAGGTCAAAGAGTTTTAAAGCTCTATTTATTCAGGCCAGTGCAGGCCTGAACGGAAGACTAGGCACGGCGTTAGTAATCGAATTCCTGGCCATTCCCCTGACATCCCCGGAAGTGACCCCACTTAATCGAGAAGCGGACTCAACGAACCTTTATTTTTGCCCCCATTCATTCCATATTTCCTATCTAAAATCACTTGAATGTGTATGGAAACGAGATCACCTGATTGGAACGGCGAGCATCGATACAAATAGTAGCTTCACCTATATTAAATGCAACATTCACTACCTACCTAATATAAAATTCCTAAATTGGTATTTACTATGAAGGGTAGACGAATGCACCGTATATAATATCTGACCTGATGGATAAGACGTTATATTTTCGCTCAGTAAATAGGTAGGTCTTTGGAGATCCGGGGAAGGATGTTGTAGGTGTCCAATAATTTTTATTTATTTTTTAACTACTACTGAACAAAGTTAAATACTTTTTTACCGAACTAAAACAAATATTGAATCAGAAAATTTGGATAATAGGTATTAAGCCAAGCGTAAAAACAATAAATCAAAAAATGGTGGTTACATTTATATTTCCAAAGGAAAGGTAGCAAAACTACGTAATAAGGCCTTAAATAAAAATTTAATTAAAAATTAATTTACGAGAATATTATAAGCGTAGTGTTTAATATCTTGGTAAATACCATAAATGACCACCTCGATGTTAAGTAAAACAGAAACGTTACTTCGGAACAATTTCGTTCTGGTAAACGCTTACTGAGAATCGTTCAAATTATTAAGAAAAACAATTGGTGAGTGTTGTGTTGCTTAAGTTTGCAATTTGCGCTGCTTTCATGATATTTTGTTTATCTGACACCGTCCTTTCTCACATATTGCTAAAGTTCATGAGTTTATTTATGATCGGACCGTCCATACTTTGAGGCTTTTGAATTTAAAGCTTTGCTAAGGTCGATGGTCCCTTGGACAACTTATGCCTACTACAAGATCGATTGAGGGCAAGTTACTTAGTAAATGTACGGTTTACTTAGGTAGTTATACGAAACATAACAAAGTACATCAACCTCCATTTAAAGGTTAAACTAGCCGTGTGGGAGGCGCAATAAAAAATTGATCTGATTTCTGATATAATCTAAAATGGTTTGACATTCAGTCAGAAAAACTTAATCTTTTTTTTGTTTACTTGAACTTAGTGAACCGATGATGTTAGCATCAATTTTGATTCAGTCCTTACTGAATGTTTTCTTTTTACGTGAGTATTCTTTTTATATAAGTAAATAAAAAAAGAAAAAAAGTCCAGTAATCTAGAATTCTTTAAATAATATTGGCTTAGACAGTTGGAACCTATTAAAAATCTAAATCGGTTCAAATCTTCTCAATAATAGGACTTCCGACTTTAAATCAATATTACATAACAGAATTGTAGACTACTGGACTTATTTTTTCCTTTTCAGTTTTTCAGGTCGGGTTTTTTGATTTTTTAAATTTAATATTTTTATTATTTGCTTCTATCATCGATTATGCATTTAAAATGTACCTTGTTTTCCCAGCTTCATTATATTATATGTATAGCACCTAATAAACCATTCCTGAGGAAGATGATTTAAAAGCAATTTAAAAAAGGTTCCCACAATTTATACGGGATATTACCTACCACAGGAATATACGCGCCTCGACAATTTCACCTGGGTATTATAATCTCATTCTTGAATCGAATTTGTTTACGTGAGAAATCCCGCCGGGCTTTACCCACCTTATAGTTTGACTTGACTTTATAAGCTAAGTTTTACCGCGGAGGTTAAATCCATTGCTGGGAAAGTGAGAAAAGCGATTCGGAATTGATACTACGCAGATAAAAGGTGTGGGAAATGGAAGATACACATATCGCCAGGTACGCAGGGGAAGTCGCCCATGCTCGCAGTCGCGATGCCGTCGATTGTCGAATAGCTTTGCTTTAGTACAGTTCGTCGCCTCGCCGAGTGAACGCGGTAACGTTTTTGTAACGTTGGCGGTGTTTTACAAATAGATTTCAATGAGAAGTGAATCTTTTCCGAAACATTGTTATTTTAAAGTGTTGTGATTTTTTTATCTGCTGGATTTAATAAAGAAACGCGTGATTATCTTGAAGGTCAGTTTTTTAATTTAATAAGGAATCTACCTATTGTAAGACTTGTGGATTAAGTTAGGTTAAACACATGTGTTTTTGGATTAATTTGCGAGGTGGAAACAGTTTTTTCTCACAAAAAAATTAATTTACTAATTATATCTATGTAGATGTAGATTTAACATGCCTCTGAGCCTATTTCTTTTTAAATAAAAGGTTCAATGCCGATTCCAAAAAATAACAGAATGCAATAAAAATATCCTAAATACTTGCCTACCTAGGCAGGTACTTAACTATCTTACTTCAAATTAAGTTCTATTCTTTCTCAGTTACTTAGAAACCACTACAATTTGAGGGTATTAAAATAGTTGAAGCAATTAAATACCCACTTAGTATTAACAGGTTTAATTGAAACTTGAACAATTTTAGGGTAGTTATTCGACCAAGATAATAGGGTGATTTCGCCGGTTGGCGACCGATTAGCGGGATATTCAACTTTACGTCAATATTTAAGTATGTTGCACCCATAGCACATGTATTAAAGTTATATGACGGGGTCCTAGATATTGTCAAGTTATATTTAAAAGTAAAAAAATAAGAATTACAGTTGTGAAAACATTTTAAATTGAATAAATCTTAAAAACTATGTGAAATGCTAGTTGGCGACCACTTTTGCTAGTTGACGACTGCCCCCTTATCTAGTTGGCGACCTCTCGATTTGCTAGGGAAAACTAAATTTGATTAATTAAAAATAAAAAATATGAACGTGTTAATGTTTAAAAAATAATTATTATTCATGCTTTATTATTCATACATTTAATAAATTATTAAAACACATTTTTTCATGAGATCAAAGGTACACTTTAATATTCAAGCTTAAGCTTAAATGAATCTTAGCAAGTATAATACATTTTCCTACACAAGTACAAAATTAAAAATATCACTTTAAACAACAATTACAAAAGTTTAGAATCAAACCATCAGATCATCAGATCTCGGGATGTTATACATTTTACATTTTTTTCTAATACCGTGTCCTCCTTCTCTTATATTTTTAAAGCACATTCCAGATCTCTTTGGGAATAAGCCGGTGTTATTTTCTAATACGGTTTGTGGAGGACATCTGTAATGAAAATTTTAAATATTAAACACCTACATTATGCAAAAAACAGATAACATTATAAGTAGTGATTGCAAATGGTCGTAAACCCACATATTAATTTGCTCATTTTTAGTTGGCGACCACTTAATACCCATACATTTTAAGATGTTTTATAATAATAATTTGGTGGTCGTAAACTAAAAGATACACGGATAAAAATAAACAAATTAAATTAAAAGTGATTAAATTCGGAATTAGATTTGTAGTCTATAAAAAATAAAAATAAATGTTTTTCTTTCTAAATGTCTATTGGCGGCCAGGTGGTCGCCAACTGAAGTTATTGGATAATTCCAATTTCAGTTAGCGACCATTCAATTTTTTTACCTGATTTTGTATATTACATGTAATAAATGTACAAATAACGTAAAACATATATATATCCACTTAACAGAACATTATAAAATTGACTCAAATAAATACATCACGATCTACTTACCTCGAACGCTTCACTTACTCACTATTTTTTTCATTGTTTTGGGAACGTGTACGCGCCGAAAGTATGAGCGGCGGATTGAACTAAGATTTGTTTGCTTTCGGGTAAACACAAAGCTGCCAACTATTGTAGGTGAAACTAATAGGTCTATCCCCGTCTTTACTTAAGTGAATTTCATTAGGAAAAGAAGAATAGAATTCTTATTATTTTCGTTTTAATGCCGTAGGACCTGTTAGTGGTCGGCTAACTGACCCCGGTCGCGTAACCCCCGAAATCACCCTACGTAGCTATTCCGGTAAGTGATTGAACTGTACTTACTATAGTAATGAAAAACAATACAGCGTATTATTTTATTTTTGTTGTAGTTCATGGCAAGAAGTTTTTTTCCTATATTATTGTTCTGAACCACACTTGATCAGTAATTTTAAATCTTGACGAATCATAATGCAATGTTAATGAACTGTTAAATTAGTTGTACATTTTTTGTCTGACTGCACAAAGCCAAGCTGTCTCGCTTCGATTTCGACGACTGTGAGCATCGTCTGATAAGACTTAGATTAGAAAAGCACTTAGTACACTTTTAAAACCAAAGTAAAGCTCGATGCTTAAGTTAGTTGGGACGTGATGAAATACTGAAGGCCGTCCCGAATCAATGCATTCCTGTAGATGAATCATCACAATAAAGCAATGCGGTTGTCCGGATTTGATGACACAATTATTAATTGCGGTAAGAACTGGTATCGGCGGAACATTCCGATAGGTGTATGTGTAAGGCGTTGATAAAACTCACAATGATCATCCTTTTCGCACGTCTCCGTCATGAAAGCGTAGCGCCGAAAAGAAAGGAATTAAAATAGATAAGCAAGTCAATTGACTTGCTTATCTGTCTTAGATTAGTCTGTTACGCTATTTTATAACGTATAATATAATATACTAGCTGGTGCCCACGACTTCGTTCGCGTGGATTTAGTTTTTAAAATCTCGCGGGAACTCTTTGAGTTTCCGGAATAAAATGTAGCCTATAGCACTGTCGAGGTCCTCAATTATATCTACTCACAAACAACTGCATAGCTTATTATGAACTCGGAACTGTTACGAGGAGCTGAGTAATTATAAGTATCGTAACGTAGGTTCGTTTTAGAATTAACTGTCTAGTTAAAAGGAAAAGTGACGTACCTACTCGTAATATTGGATAAATGCGGTGTAGTTCTAATACTGTCTGGTGGAACGATGGCATACCTACCTATAGAAACCGTTGAAGAGTGTGGGGATGGTAAATTAATCACTGCCAATTAATCCCGCTATCATCTTAGATTGCATCAGTTGTAAGGCATAGACTATATAGGTATATATTGTGATAGAATAAAAAAAAATGATACGGGGTAACAAATTCACATATCAGGCACGTAGGTATCCGTGATACATTTTGTGTACGTAATGTGCCTGTCATCGACCCAATTGGTGCGAGCCTAGCCTGTGAGTCGAATACAGGTACACCATACAGCCTTCATTTTACATATTACTTTGTATCTGGGAATGTGAACTTACGGCACGCGAAGTAATCCGCACGCTATAAGATTAATTTTATTATCATCCAAATATACCCTACCTCTCGTACTCGTATCATGCCAACAATTTTATAATTGCGAAAGTCTATTTGTTTCTTGGTTTGTCCTTGAATCACGTAGCAACGGGACAGTTGATCGGTTTGATTTTGACAATATGTAAAACTCGTTAAGAAAATAAATAATTTTGGGTATAAATTAAATTAAAAAAAAAATACAGCCAGCAAAACCTGTTACAAATAAAAAAAGTCCTCTATATTTAACTCAGGTTTAAAATAACATTGAAGATTTTCTTGGTTCTTTTTCAATTATAATTGATATTCACTTCTGTTCATTTCAAAGGTTCAGTTTTCAACAAAATTTTATACTTACAATATCAATTCTTCTTTAAGTTCTAGGACACTCCTCCAACTGCATATTTTTCTTGCTACCGACTTGATACCGATTTCGATACACATAATTGCATCTACAACCTTGTAGACCCATAGGTAGGGCCACAATTTTCAGCTCATGGTCGTCTTACATAATTTATATTGGTAACAATACGTAATAGATATTTCCACGTGGCTAAATTATCTATGTTGTCATATGCTTGCTAATAAAACTGGCCTTGCATGGTCTTTGACGTGACACTATAATATGGTATACTGCGTCTAATTTTATATTCATCTTGAGGAAACTGGTTTTGATTTAAAAAATGTTGTTTTCTTACAACTATCGATAATAATATGGATTAGGTGGATGTTAAAGAGATGCCTGTAGTATCTCCAATAGCGCCGCCCCGACACTGGCTCGGCAATGCCCACGAGCACCTGTCGCACGTCTACTCGCACCGGCGGTTCGCGTAATACTGACGTTGCAACATTGCTCATGAACACACGAGACAGTGTATAGTGTATACACTACATCCCTTCCACGTTAAATAAATAAACAACTAAGATAATTTCAAGAGTTCACTTCTATATAATAATTTCCGGCATCACTAAATCCTCAAATCATAGTAGTGACATGAGTTAGACTATTCCAAAGTTTTGGTATAGTTATCTGCACGATACAGCTTTAGAATATCAGCACATATATAATAAATCTCAAATTCAAATTCATAATTACTTATTTCATGTAGGCCAACTTGTGGCTCCTATGACAAGTCAAGAATCTACCACCGGTTCGGAATAATAATAATATTTTCTAATCACTTATTCAATCTTCCCTCAGTTACAGTTTATTCACTGATTCCATTACTTTGTCTATTCTTCTCATCCTGATCTTTCTCCGGTACTGTTGTCCACTGGCCTTCAATCTTTTTAAGATGAACTACATTCCTTAACTAACTTAGTCACCTTCATTTAGTGTCGATTCTGTAGTTCCTCTCCGCACTCTTTTCCTTTCTCTTTCTGAGTGATATCTCGTCGATTCTGTAGTTCCTCTCCGCACTCTTTTCCTTTCTCTTTCTGAGTGATATCCCGTCGATTCTGTAGTTCCTCTCCGTACTCTTTCCCTTTCTCTTTCTGAATGATATCTCTGTTTCTCACTTCAGTGTCTATTCCTAATCAATCTATTTTATCCACAATTGTTTAAAATAATTTTTTTTTTTTTTTTTGCAGGATTTCACTAAATTTTTGTCATCTATTTTTCCGCGGCCACTTTACCTTAGAAAATAATCGACCCTTCCTTACGATCCCGGAATGGCCTTTGCGTATGGCATCTATAACATTCTTAAGCGACTTCTGAGGTATCACCATCCGGTTACCTCTGAGCAATATAAAGCATAGTTCGATCTCAAAAAATTTGTTATTCTTTACGAATTCATCCTGGTTGCGCTCATAAATTCATTTTCCAGTTTAGTGGTGGTCGCATGACCAATAATATAATTTTTCCAATATTTAAAATTTCCGATTTAATGGAGGCTTATTTCCAAAACCACTTTATATTTCCAATTTAATGGTGGTTGCATGACCAATAATACAAATATTCTTATACTTGAAATTCCCATTTTAATGGAGGGTTTTCCAATACCACTAGATGTTTCCAATTTAATGGTGGTCACGTGACCCGTAATACCAATATTCTGGTTTTGAAATTCCCAATTTAATGGAGGTTTATTTCCAACACCACTTTATATTTCCAATTTAATGGTGGTTGCATGACCAATAATACAAATATTTTCATACCTGAAATTCCCAATTTAATGGAGGTTTTTTCCAATACCACTAGATGTTTCCAATTTATTGGGGGTCACATTACCAATAACATAAAAGTTGTTATATCTGAAATTCCCATTTTAATGGAAATAATCTTCAACAAGTGCTTCAATATAAAAATACTAAAATCACACTCAATGTGTCCATTTTAACAAATTATAACCTTTTTCTATATACAGAAACCAAAAGAAAATCGACCTATATTGATTTAATTGTAATTAATTTTATGAACTCATCTCCTGGAATGAATTACCTGGCTTTGTCAGATCATAAAATCGCACAACACTGTCCAACCAATAACTTAATCGTCACATTACCAAAGTAATCTTAAACTGACAACACTACACCAGAAAATCAAATAGAAACAAGAAATACCGATTGACGGTTGACAATACACACGTTGCGAGTCTCATTTTAATGGACCGAACGAGCGAGGAGCAATGGTGTAATGCTCAATGAATAGTAATACCAACGTTATAAGACTACCGTTACTAGATGGCACTTTAAATAATAATCACTTTAATTTTAATCTCCGACACGGCCAGAACTGACAATCACACGTTCCCGTGTGGCAATGCACTTGTTGACAGGGAAAGGAAACATTTGAGATATACTACTTATAAGGTTCGGACTACCTGACATGTTATTTAAAATCAAATAACTCAATTTAACTGTAACCCATTAATTAATTGAAATCATAACTATCCGAATGAAAAGTTCCCACTAATTTAAATTGATCAATATCTCAGTCACACATCAATACAGAATCCATTAAAGGGACCAGTAACTGCTTAGTCGTACAATTTTAGGACCGACTGCCACCTGCAGCGCATGATTGTCACTATCGTTATCTAACTTTAAGGGAACTTCACATCCAGGCTACCTTCGAAATCTATCGTGAGTGTACTTGTAAGTACGCTTATTAATCAATGACTTCAGAACATGTCAGTCTTCATCTAAGATTTCTGTTAATTTAAAGAACCTTTAAACTTTGGATCTAACTTAAAATGGAAACTTCATTTAAAAATGAAAACTTAAATCTCATCAGCTCAAACTAATGGACTCTATTGTCAACGGTACTCAACATAATCACTCGTAGCGTAACCCAAACAAACAAATTAAGGTTTATTATTTTGGTAAACTCTTTATTGCGACGTCTGTTCCGTCACAAAACACATATACAATTTCCATCCAGTTACTAATACACGTAACCTCTATCCGGTTACTGCAATCCATAACCTCCATCTGGTCATCGACTTAACCAAACCAAACACCTCTATTTGGCGTTCTCACAGAGCGGGAACGCAAAACAACAAAACAGTAACAAATTTAGCAATGAAATAAGTTTTCTCGACAACTTACAAAATTAGGCATTACTCTTTTATTTATACGTTCTCGCAGTGAACATCAACGCAATATCCTCTAGTTAAGATCACTACCTTCTATAATGACTACTGCGGCTACTAATAATCAACGCAATACATTTAGTCTGAGCATGTTGCCCTCAACCAAGTTACAGTCCCACTTTGATCTCATTTTAACCCAGCATTAATCTCAACTTCATTAACTAAAAAGTCTCAAAGATCATTGAACAAAGAATAATAAACACGGAACCCCTTAAAGAATCATAGCATTGATATACATTACTGTTGAATGACTCCACAAATGTCGCAATAGCTGTGCCTTCTTAAACCCCTTTTTCCTAATTGCAACCCTCTCCTATTATATTCCATGTGCATACATATTTGTCTGCAGTCTGTGGTCTGCTGTCAATATCAATTGTTATTATTACACTGCGGTGTTCTGTGAATTAATTAAATGGTTGCTTTATTTAGTAAAACGGGTTTTAATATTTATCAACGTCTTAATTCTTGTGTAACTTGTAAAACCGTGAAATATCTTACACTATGGCTATACTGGCTATGGAATCGCCATGGCATCGATCATCCTCAAAGGATCTCTCTGATCCATGCATCCACGTAAACATAATATTATATTGGTTTAGTTTATTTAAATATTAGCATGTAAGTTTATCTTCTTATTATTGCAACACCTCCTGCTGTTTGTTTATTTTTTATTTTCCTTAGCTATAAGGTTGTTTGGAAGAGTTCGCCTTTTAGCGATAAGGCTGCCTTTTTATATCAACAATCGACATAATATATCTTGTTAAGTTTACTTTTTTTCTGTTGTGGTGCAATAAATAATAAATGAATCGCCACTATTCACTGTGCATCCACACACGGGATCGCACACCACCCCTAGTTTCCACGAAACTACTGGAACGTAAGCTGACCCCACAGAAATCTTAATTTCCCATTTACCTTAATAATCAACAATGATTCTATGTTACCCTTCTCATAAGAGGTTAGGAAGAGGTTTCTAGCTAACGAAACTAATGTGGTCATAAAATCATATCCCATGGGATGAAGTCATGTAGGTATAAAATTCTAACGTGGCATGAAGCTACATCTGTGGGTATGAAATTACCATCTCACTTTTGATGACGACAAAGGCACCTCTGGCCGAACATCAGAAGCAAAACGGAAAAAATTAAACTAACAACCATACGACTATAACTGAGCATTATTAAACGTGATTATCTCATGAAGGAGACGATACACCTCACCGAGCAACTAATAAAAGAAATCACCAACTATCTCGATAAAAATAACTACCCGCAGTAAGGTTATATCGTAACCATTGCGTAATAAACACAGAACCCAACATTTCCATGATTGGTTGTCTAAGGGCAACTCTTGGCAAAACTGATTCCATACTAACTAAAATATACTTATTTAGTTTTACTTCCATATTAACATCCATGATCTTTAAAATGTTCTTCCACAAACAAGTATAAAGCATAAAAGTACTAACTAACTGTTAAACTGTTACCTTAACTGTTTTGTTGGGATAAGAAAAATAATTTAATATTTTCTCCACTGAACTGGCGAAGGCGAAGAACAGGCTTATATTAGGTTACTTGCAAGGTGTAACAGAATTTGTTAATGTAACTTATTGCTGAGCCTCATGAATGTCCTGACTGTGCGTTTTAGTTTTGATATTTTGAATAGTTATTAGGTACCTACCAACGGCCTTTGTTCATGCGACTCGCATAGCTACAGATTGTTTATTTTAAACGTTAGGGGATCGTATTAACAATATGGAGCTTGATAAATAATAATTTCCTTTGTGACTATTCCGGCGTCACTTAAGGTAACTTTTGTTTGTATTAAAATATGATCAATTGATTATTGTTACTTGAGGCCGGGGTTCCTATATTCCTGACCGGCACCAGCAAATCTATTGTAAAACTTGGCGCGAGTACACGCTTTTTAAATACACCAAATTAAAGTGAAATACGAAGTTATTTATTTAACCAACCTGACCCACTTCCTATTACAAGGATTTTACCTATGATATCATATTAAGTCAACCATAGCCCGAAATACAAATCACATCATGTAATAACAACGATATTTATTATCTCTACGTCATTAACTCTGACCATTTAAAAAATTATCCATTATCTATGATTAATAAAATATATGGGTATTGTGAAAAATAAAAATTTAACTCAGATTATTTTATAATAAAGACATTTTCTAACCGATTTGCCTTTACTCCCTTTGTAATTTTATATTCTGTTTCGTTGCGTTGTTATAATAACAATTCTCGAAACTAACCGTCTGAAATATCAACTAATTTATAACCAATAACGCCTGCCATATCCTTCCCTCCTTCCTTATAAAAAATATTTTTTCCACTTACCTTTTTCCTCGTCGCCAATGTAGTATCTCCAATAGCGCCGCCCCGACACTGGCTCGGCAATGCCCACGAGCACCTGTCGCACGTCTACTCGCACCGGCGGTTCGCGTAATACTGACGTTGCAACATTGCTCATGAACACACGAGACAGTGTATAGTGTATACACTACATCTATTATTTAGTTATAAGAAATATAAGATGTAGGATCGTAGGTGCAATGTGCATGTTACATCTACGTGATATTCTGTATCAACGAGTAGATATTGCATTCCGCAAAATAAAATTACTTATACGTAGCTATTTTTATCTCAAAAATACCAATGCAGTGACAAAATTTCCGAGTAGTTCTTTTTATGATTATCTTATCTTGGGTATGTTTATCTATAGTGTACCAACTTAAATAGCGCAATGGTCAAAATGTAGGCTGAAAACTTTCATATCCCACAAGTATCCCACCCGTTGCACTTTTGTCATATCCACTCCTATTTTTTACCAATAAAAAATATTACCTACCTATAAACTTTTCCCATATTTTTCCTCCAGCTATTTAGAATTGAAAGGGGAATCTTAACCATGTTCAACATAGCTCGTATACTTTATACGAACAAAAACAACAAGCTAGTCGGAAACGAAGAAGAATTTTCTTAGAGTTATTGATACACGCCCGATTCCTATAATTCAATCTGTCTATAATCTGCTGTAGATACCTTACCTAAAAACTTGCTTTGTCAAAAAATCTATAAACTTATTGACAGATTCTCTCTCCCTGCGTCGTGTTCCCCATTACTGAGGGCCGTGACCTCTTCCACCAAGGACTCTTTTGTAGATGATGTCGCGCCATGTGGCTCGGTTTTTTGTAACATGTCTGGTGGGAGGCTTTGGCTGTTGCTAGTTAGCACCCTACCGTCAAAGACGTGCCACCAAGCGATTCAGCGTACCGGCACGATGGCGTGTAGAAACCGATTAGGGGTATGGGTTGAATCTACACTGCCATACCCCTTCCAAGTTAACCCGCTACCATCTTAGACTACATCGTCACTTACCATCACCTGAGATCGTAGTCAAGGACATCTTGTCATCGAATAAAAAAAAATGCAAGGCTTCGTGGACCTTACTATCGAGAGTGGTATGGATTTGGTCTGACCAACGCTTTCGAGATGTGGTTATAGAGGAGAATGCTGCGAATTCCGTGATTGACGGATTATAGATAGATCAAATAAGTATAGGAACCAGGCGACAGTTACTTCCTGGCCAATACACATTCGATCCAATTCCAATAAGCCGTCAGTGGATACGTAAGACCCACATCATATTTCACCGAGAGACATATTATATCGCCATTAATATAATCCGACAGTTACGTATAAGCAATAACTTTCACTGAGCACACATCGGTAATGCAGGAAAAGTATCCGTATCTAATCGACTCGGATAAGTCATTCAGATCAATCCATAAGAAAGTAAACTTGAGAAATCACCTTATTACAACCAATCCGTAAATGAAAATATGAGATAGTAGATTATAGTTTCTCTTACATTTCTAATAAGAACTTACCTATTACCTAACTCTCTCCATGAAAATTACGAAATCAGAAATGATACCTAAGCAATCGTACTGTATCATATAAATTAAAAAACTGAAGCTAGAAGCTAAAATTTATCTAAAAAAAGATAAATTAGTATTTTGGAGATTTTATGTAATCTATAGGATAACCAATATACATATATAATCTATAGTACAAAGTTACAAACCCACAATTCTAAAAGAAGTTATAAAAGGACCATGGGGGATTTTGTATGGCTCCCGTCCCCACCTTCCGACAGTCCCTACCTCTACACCTACCTAAGTATTAGTTACCTCTTTGTAGGCCTTTTGATGCTTAAAATTAGATTTTTAGAATTTTGTCTTGTGTATTGACTCGAGAATGATGTTTAATACTGCAACTATTAAGTAATATAAACTTGTACAACTTTTTTCCTCGGCGTTTAATTTCCTGTCCTATCTACAAGATAGGTAGCGAAATATTATTGCACAGTGAAATATGATATCTATGTGACATGATGTTCGGTATTTGCAGCGGTTTGCCCAGGTGTGCGCAGGTGTCGAAATATTCGCTCTAAACAAGTTATACAAACCCAAGAATGCAATATCACTGGTTTTCTTAATTAATCCGATCGCAGCGTTCGATGTCAAATCATACATAAAAAATAAATAAATACTGTCATAATATGTTTCGTTGCTGTCCTTCAAGTTGTTTTATATAAATCCTTCAGTACCTGAAGACTAAAGTCTTCGAACAGTGTATGTTGCCTGTCAAAGGATAGTTGCTTGCTACTATGGACCTCTTAAGAAGGAAAGGTCACTCAGCAGGGCTGGGGAAAGATCTCTGCTCTGAGTATCCCTGCGAGATCAAATCAGAAATGATCGGAGATCCATAGGAAAGTTACTGACATAGCTCAGCGAGTCGAAAAGAAGCAATGTTCTTTGGAGTTCCAAGCTGCTGGAATGGCGAACTCTTACCGAAAATCACAGTTTTGGTAGACCCCGCCACACCTATGAAGCCGATAACAGGCAGTGCAAGACCGAGTCATGTGGAAGTTCATGCAAGAGACTTTTTGTCCACCAGACAGCAGTAAACGTTTATCGGTTGATAAAGAAGAAGAGAAGTGATAAAACTAGTAAAAGTCTGTTAAGAATCTGTGGGCTCTGAACTGTGAAGAGCTATTTATTTACTCCATTAAAATTGTGTTACCTTGTTAACGTAATAAAACAACAAAACGTTACCTACCGCGGGAACGGGATAGGGATCAGTGAACCTCGCCGCTGCCCATTCATTTTGCATTAGTTCCGACCCGCTTGCCGGGATTAACGGAATGCGGTATTTCATTCAGCATACTATCCCAATGTTATCTCTTATCCGTTCATTAGAGCTTTATTCAATATAGACTACTAAACGGTTTCCTCATTCCTGAAGGTTGCGATCAAAAGTATCTAAAGATAGGAGTTTTCTTGAGGAAATAACGTGATGGGATACGAAATCCTTCCGTATAGTCTGTTCTTTATGTCAGTTGACTTAGATATAGTACGTGAATTGAAAGAGTCAGGTGAGATCGCATTCAAAGGTAAACTTGCCATGGAATAAGCTTTCGAGTAAGCATCGAATTTATTCAGCTTTGAAGTAGGAAGAAATACGCTGAACTCCTCTTCGCTCTTGAAGAATATTGAATATTCCTTCACCGTATAATTTTATTGAATCTACTTTACATCATTGTTTATTTTATTTTCTTTACGTTAAAAGACCATTTTTAAAATCTACAGGATGTATATTTAGCGAATAAAGAGGTCGATGAACCCTCATACAATGACCATTTATTTTGCGAGCTCCGACTGATTGTTACGGGAAAACTGGACTGCAGCGATATTTCGTTGATCTCCGCACTATCACAGCAGTATCTATTTCTCTCAAGCGAATAATAAACCGGTATCGAACATTGGAAATAGATTGGGAATAGGTTTTAGATTATTTAGGTATATCTACTGTATATTTATTTCAAATTGCTGCGATAGAATAGGCAGATTAATATACCTATAGTCATATGCATATAATCAGTTTGTATAGCTATTCATGATAGGTAATTAGATTGTACCGGCTTTGTTAAAAATAAAATATATTATATCCCACAGAAAATATACCTCCTGTCAATTTAAGGTAGTTTAGAGTGCAGAAGTATATCAAGAATCAAGCTAGCACGGAAAATCGGCGGAGCACGGTGCCAAAAAGCAACAGTTTCAAATTAAATCAAAATCAAAACCATATAATAATAATACATGAATTCCGAACATACATCCGAACATGCCTGGGCATTATAAGACCGTAAATTAGATTTAAGTATGTTTATGTAAAACTTACAAAAACTCAAAAATTGTACCTACATATTATGTACCTTACCTACTTACCATGAATTTGATTGTGGTGCAGATTTCATAATCTACTTATTGTAAGTTGTTTTTTGTTGCATCATTGCTTTTATCTGTCAAGGTAAAAATAACTAAAGCCCAATAAAAGCCTTATAGCTGTATTTTTATGTGTGTTAATTGTTAACAAATCTAGATTTGAAACGTAAAGGTGTTACAAATGACAATGTCCTACATTTTGTTAATTGCGTCTACTTGAAATGTAAATACATATTACACTGTTAAAGCTTAGGCAGAATTCATACAAAAAATTCATAAGTTTTTTATTGTAGTTTTATATAATTATATTAATACCCAACTAGCGGACGGCCGCGACTTCGTCCGCTTCTTCAATTCACAATTGACAGTTCCTAAGTCCACACAGTTTAAGTGGGCAGAACCTCTGCAGCATCAGGATTGAGAAGTCGGGTCCTGGAATTCAACGATATAAATTACGTGTAAATATTACTTGATCTGCTCTGCTACTATTGAAAGAATCTAGCTGATATGAATTTGAATTATGTATATTTTGCACATATAAATTTTATATTATTTTTTAAACTGGTATGAAAACAAGAACCAAAACATTGCCGGTTCTTCACTGTGATAATAATTATTACTATTATACAATTTCCACAGCAACTCATTACAGATTCAAAACACCTTTTATCTTGTAAATGCCCATATTTACGGTTAAGTTTCACAATCTTGCCTAACAATACGACTTGTGAATATTTCATGGTTTTGTCTTTGTTGATAATGTAATATGTATTTGTAACTTAAAAGTTATTTACCGAACAAAAACGTTACGACACAATGAATATTCATCTCACACATGTCAGGTATCCCTGCTAAAACATTTTGTCAACGCGTACCTAACATAAAATTCTAAAGAGAGTGTTGTGTTAGGGTTTCCAACCGCACTATAATATACCTACTTACTTACTTCGCTGGCTCAGTGACCCAAAGAGGATCTTGGCCTCCGACATCAGAAGCTGCCACTCATGGCTGTCCTGCGCCGCTTCACGCCAATCGGGTGTATTGAGGGCTTGCAGGTCTTCTGTCACTTCGTCCACCCAGCCTGTGTCGTCCAACGGGGCGTTTTCCTATTGGGCGACCCAAGTATGCTCTCCTTACAGCACGATCCTCTCCCATTCTCTCTAGCACTAATGCGGATGTAATAAAAAAATGCAAGTTTTTGTACTATAATTCGGGTCTGGGTACTGTTGAAGCCTGGTTGAAGCAAATATATATACCTAAATCAAAAGATCAAAAATAGGTACTATACTTTCAGTTGGATGGATCAAGGTCGACAGTTTTCAAACAAATTCCCCAATCTTCAAACTTTAGTAACGCGCCTAATAATTACTTTTTTACTCGTTTAATAATATACTTTGTTTTTGTATGACGGCCGGAGAAATGCTGGCAACCCTAGTTTACAGTGTCTTGAATGAGATATTAAAAGAATATGAAAGTCCGGTGAAAATTTTCGTGCGACAACAATTTAAAAACCTACTTCTGACTTTAGAGCCAAATTATTTTGTGAAATTCGTAGTTATGTAAAATGGAATTTTAACTATATACCTACGTAATTGAATTCGGTCTCACATACCGTAGGCTTACAAGATTTAATCAAATAATAATTAATTGTGTACGAGATAATAAAAAGAAATAAAGGAAAACGCACAACACTTTAGAATAAAGTTTTATAACAAAAAAATGTTAGAATTATTTTGCTGTAATCCGCAAACAGAAACATAATTCTACAGCAAATAATACATACAGCAAAATAATTCTAACATTTTTTTGTTAATCATGAACTTCCGCAAAGTAACGCCTGATTCTATCCAATATTTAAAGTTTTATAGGTTATCCTATTCAGTAAACAGAAGTAACCCGTGGATGTTATGAACAAAAAATAAGAAAACACAAAAAAATGCTTTCTTGTAATTTGGTTTAGCTAGTATTTTATCACCATACTATAAACTTTCCAGACAAAATACCCTAAACTTTAGGATCTTGACGCCCGTAAAGTAACATGCCGTAAAACAAAATTTGTTACTCGTCTCTATACCGAAGATATAAGCAAAGATTTTATATTTATTACCTCTGTAAATTTTAATTAATGTTTATGAGTCTGGAATAGCTTTTTTATTACTTTATTTTTAAATATCAAATATTTGATACCTACAAGTACGTACAACTACTGAAGTAGCTATACCTTGTAATGGTAAAGTTAAAAAATCACTAATAGCACTGTTAGTAATTACGTTGAACACCCTTCTTGACTAATGTCAGATATAATTAATTGGTAAGTTCACTTGCAATACATAGAAAGTTAGGTTTGATGCTGAAATCTACAGAACGAGTTCCGATACGGCTCGATCTTGACGCAGAGGAAAAGCGAGACCCAAATATGTCCTGACATAAATCTGTTTCGTTTTAACCTTCTTTCTCTTGAGTCTGAGCCTCTGCTGAAATCTATGCTATGCTTGTACTCTTACGAGCATAGTATAGATTTCAGCCTTAATCTCTATCGAAGCTGTTAAGGAACACTCAATGGACTCGTGTCATCGTCTATTTAATATACTCGTACACAAAAAAAAAAATATTTGTTAGTTAGTCTCGTTGACTTTCTATACCAAGCAATTGCATTAAAACATGGCACTGAGATAGCTTGCATTCCGCAGGCGGTTAGTGAATACTTTTTAACCCGAAAAAAAGTCACTAGCAGCAGTTAGTTATATTAAAAAGTACCTAATCAAAACGAAATCGAAATAAATCTGTTGAGAACACTTCAACACTGTAAGAAAATACTCGTATTTCTTTCACAATCCGTTTTATTAACCGTCAGCTTGCAGTTCATTGAATCTAAGGCACAATGTGGTACTACATTCAATAGCTCCCGCTTTAACCGGGAGGTAAAAAGCCCAGTTTCGACGTGAAAGCCTAACCCGGTTCAGCAATAAAGACATGCCAACCGCCTCGGCGGGCACAAAATAGCGCCTTTATCGGAGCCCCATTGAAAGCCTTTTTATTTCTATTTAACATTTTCAAGAAATGGATGGATATCAAATGATTGCAATCTGAATGTACTTCTACTACTTTATGTCTTGATTCATTTATAAACAAAAGCATAGTTGCAGATCACGATATCAAACTAGACTTGTGACAAATGTACCTACATGCATGTGTATGCTGTAGGCCAGCATATTGCGAAGGAAAATCGTATTAATTTGACAATTTGAAACGTATGAATTCATTATCAAATAATTACGATTTTCTTACACAATCGCTAATACATAATAATAGAGTATTACTTCGTGCTTTACTCTATAGTTATTCTCACTCTTTCATTACCATCTTCCAATTGACGCTTGGTCGAGGAAATTGTTCCGGTTAAATGCTATTTCCTTAATTTTAAAGTATTTACCTGCCCTCTTTCTTTTTCTTCCCAATTCATTCCATCCACCTCATTAAGATCCTCAACATCTGCCCCTTTTCCAAATTGTTACATCTTCAACATTTGCATCATCATCATTGCATCAACAAGCAAGTTCTCGTCATCTAAAACACTGAGATTCGTGTTCAAAGGATGTCATGTCCAATTGTCCACCCAAGCAAGACATTAAAAGAAATCTTTTGTAATGAATGAGCGATAAATCTAAAGACATCACGCTTTACTTGCGATGCGTCATCTCTAATCTTAGCTGTTAGCTGACCGTCTGTGACGACTGACGCGTGGTGACCTCAAACACGCGGTCACGAGTCTAATCCCGGACAAAACAGCGTTTGTTAATTACGGAATCAAGTTTTTTGTGATAATTATGTACAGATGGAACTTAATTTAGAACTATTAAGCGTTAATCATCTGAAATTTTTCAACAGCATATTTTTAATGCAAATTATACGGATAATTAACGTGTTTGCATTAATAGGACGTTTGTAGTGAATCAAAATTAGCATTTTCTTAGCCTATAATATTATGAGTAAGTTCTACTAAGTTAGTTTTAGCCTATAGCGTAGTTTGTCGTGATTGATGTGATGCATTCACCTCTGATTGATCGATACTCGATACTCTCCGTTTCTCGCTATTTGCTAAAATGTTCTTCTCAGCAGAATCTGCATTCCGAACCGGTGGTAGAGTCATTGCATCATAAGAGCTACAAGTTGGCCTACATGAAATAAATAATTTTGAATTTGAATGCATTGTTGCAGCAACGATTCAAGCAATTGTGACTGTAGCAATAATTGATGCAGCATTTCCGCAATCGACCAGATGAACTCAAACATCTGATAAAAAGAATAATCTTTTTATACACAAAGATATAAAAATAAACATAATTTGTGATTATTTGAACTCTAGTATAGATGGTTTTTATCAGTGAGACTTTAACGTTAAACCGATCTTTTCAGAATTAGTTCCAGAAAGAGTTTGTATGCCGAAGTGGGATGAAAAATACTTTTTATGCCCGGAAATAAGAATTCCTCCTGAATTTTCAAAACCTAAATTCATACGATTGAAGTGGCAAGCATTACGAGATTGGAATGTCATTTCTATGTGGTTTGATTGTAGTTAGAATTTCTGAAGTAAATACCTATTCGCTCTCTTCGTTTGTTGATGAATTAATTATCATACGACAAGGTCTTCGTAATACCGCGACTATTATAGGCTCATTGAATTGTATAATTAACAGACCTTCTGCAACGTATGGACGTAGCAAAAACTTGTACAACAGTATCCGAAGCTGAAGCTGTGAAGCAGGTGGCTTACTCTAGTATGATGTACTTGCTTAGGTTTTTTAGGCAAGCTGGGTTTATAATTATAGCCTGTCACCCAATGATATTTATGGAATATCGTTGCTGTCACCACATAGTTGAAGACTATTTTTTTATCAACAAAGCAGATAATAGAATAGGTATAGAGAACAGATGTTACTCATAAATATCTTCTGTATATATAAAATTCAAAGTCCTGACTGACTGACTGAGATATCAACGCACAGCCTAAACTACTGAAGTTAGAAACTTGAAATTTTTACAGTTGGTTCCTTTTATAATGTAGGCGCACACTAAGAAAGGATTATTGGAAATTCCACACCTAAGGGGTTTAAATAGGGGATGGAAGTTTATATGAAACTCCGTCATTTTTCAAGCTGTATCCATCAAAGTTGGTATTTGAGCTTTCAGTTAAAAATAAAGAAGTACGTGTGTCACAGTTTTTGAAAATTCCACCCCAAAATCTAATTCCACGCGGACGAAGTCGCGGGGGCAAAAGCTAGTGTGTGTATATTTTGCTAATACAATTCCTGAAAGGGAAGGAATAGCACAGAGTAAAGTATTAAATATCTACCTATTGATATCTATTTTCTTCTCTATATAATGTAATTACGAATTCACTACCTAGATAAGCAACATAAGCTGCTAGTTTCATAAGAGCCTATAAAACTTGTAGATATATGACAGAACAAAAGTTTGTGCACAAACAGAGTTACACTCTCTATTGGCTCATAATAATAGATACTATTTATACTACATTACAACTGAACTATAAATATGAATCAATATAAAGTACCTACCTATAACAATATCATTAATTAAAAGCCAAGACCTGTCTATGCAATTTTCACGAATACAATATGAACTCCAAAAAAAAAGATAAAAGTAATGACCCAATTGTTATTGGATTTAAGAAAACCTTACACAAAAATATTTACAAAATATATTACACCAACCGTTAAAATAAATGTAAACCACCGGACATAACACAGATATTCTGTGTTCAGATCACCTCGGAAAGTCAGGGATCGTGGCATTTCTTTATAGCATACTCATTTGGCTAACGTTTTGGGCCCATATGTGACGCCATGTAGCCTTTTACATATTGCCCAAGTGCATTGGTCCAACACGAGTGGCCAACGTATTCAAGGGCCGTTAGGAATTCTGGTGGCGTACGTCGAACATTGATTCCTTACAACTCAATAGCACTAAGGTGAAAAGACCAAGTTAACGGATTAAGCGGCCTGAATACATCTCTTTTAAGGTAAGCGACAATTATAGTGTCTATATATTATTACGTTCGTACTTTTGTTTAAATTGTTTTCTTAATAAGGCAATAACTAAAACAACACTTCCCGTAGCATAGTAGGACTCAGAAATAGTTATTTTGATTCAGAAAAATTTCAGAAGAAATTATTGAAGAGACGACATTGAGACACTTTAGCAAATTAATTGACTGTTAAGACGAAACTATTAAATAAAATGAAAAGCGAGCAATAAACCACAATTGCTTTATTTCTAATCATAAAGTTATTATTGGATTGTAATCGATATAAATAATATATTGAATACAATATGTACTTACTTACTTTTTACAATGAATTCCCAAAGTCGGTCAAGCAAATTGATAAATCAGCTTATCGTTGATAAATAATAATTAAAGTTAAATTTAACCAATTCGGGTCGAAAATCTAGAAAATGATTTTTACTGGAAGGCAACATCATCTTTAATATCACTATAACTCATATAATATAATTATTATATTATTATGAGTTTTATGCATCTATAATTTTTCCTATAGTTTTTGCATTTTGTCTGAATCGATTTTAACGGGACCTTCGCAGGCATGTTAAGGATAATACACGGAGTGCTCTGAAATATTTAGAGTTCCTGCGTAAAAAAAAATCTGTTAATATATTTTCGCAGCCACTGCTGAACCGATTTTGACGAAAATTGGCAAAGAGAGTGCATTACGGTGACGGACTTAGACTACTTTTGTAAAAAGAGTTAAAAGAGCCAATGGGATTTTAAAAAACAAAATTTAACTGGAAATATTAATCCTCGAACTCTTTTATTCTTTTATCGACTGATAATTTATATTGTTGTTCCTTACACCTTATTAAATAAAGTCCTTCTGGTGCGGGTGCATTCCATTACTTCTCTTCTTCTTAAAATAAGTTACTAGGTTTATTTCTTTCTTGTATTCTGATTAATGGAAGCGGACATTACAAACTTATCTCACGTTTTGTACATTCGTAATTTTTCCACGTTGCTTTTCGAAATCGTACCTCATCGCGACACCAATACTTGATCAACACATACTTACTCGGACGTGGTCTGTACCAAGTAAGGGAGTTTTCTCTTTCTTTTCTTTGTTTATTCAAAATATGTTCACCCTCGTATTCCCTAATGACAAAGTTGCAAGACATGAAAGCAATCGCCTTTGATTCAGCTGTCCATCTATATATGTATATAAAATTCAAAGTCCTGACTGACTGACTGACTGACTGACTGACTAACTGACTGACTGACTGACTGAGATATCAACGCACAGCCTAAACTACTGAAGTAAGAAACTTGAAATTTTTACAGTTGGTTCCTTTTATGACGTAGGCGCACACTAAGAAAGGATTATTGGAAATTCCACCCCTAAGGGGTTTAAATAGGGGATGGAAGTTTATATGAAACTCCGTCATTTTTCAAGCTGTTTCCATCAAAGTTGGTATTTGAGCTTTCAGTTAAAAATAAAAAAGTACGTGTGTCACAGTTTTTGAAAATTCCACCCCAAAATCTAATTCCACGCGGACGAAGTCGCGGGGGCAAAAGCTAGTAAGATAATATATTTTGTTTAGAAAAAAGCAATGCTGAGTTTCTTGCCGGTTCAGCAGAATTTGCTTTCCGAACTGATTGTAGAGTCTTAGCTTGTGAAAAAGCCACAAGTTGACCTACATTAGATAATTTTGAATTTGAATTTATCTGTAAGTCCATTACATAATACATCGTAAAATATACATTAAGATTCTAATACATAACATCCTAGAAAAGTTACGTTGTATTAGTTTCTATGAATATGGCAATTCATTCGTATGATCATAATAGGTAATATCTTTTTAGATGCCAATAAAATGGCAAGCCAAGCAACACTATACATATAGTTGAATGGCTTAGAAAGTAAGTTTTTACGTATAATCAGCTTAAATTACCTAAGCTTAGACGTTGCATTTCTCTGTAGAGAAAAGAGCTAGTTATTACTAAATATATTTTTTATACATATAATACTCGTAGTAACGTCGTTCTATAGGTATTTATTTTTGGTCTTCAATTGGATACATACTAAATGTAGCTTTTTTTTAAAGTTTAAAAAGATTAAAAATAAAGAAGTATCTAATCTATAACAAAATAAAGCCATAATAATTACCTATGTAGCAAAATATGAGAAAGTACTAAAGCGTTGAAAACACATTTTCGAAAAATCTATTATCTCTCAAATTTTTCATTTTTATCAGTATTAATATATTTTATTCTTAGAATATATTTTACAAAGATAAAAAAATTTATTTGCGGAAAAAAAAAATTTTTGATTGGACGCTAACTCGACGGAACGAATGGATAAATATAAACTCTATAAAAGTTTATCTCAAAGCAAAGCAAAGTATCTCAATTTTAATCTTGCGTAAATGCCGACCCGGTACAACTTTGTAATTAAACTTTTTGTGCTTGTTAGATAAGATAAACGAACGTTTTTGAAAACAAAATATATTCGCTATGAGAAAATGTGTACTTAAAATATACATGAAAATGTCTACTAAGAAAAATCTCATGATTTTATTTCCATAACTTTAGCATAAGAGTGATACCAGCCTCTTGAAGTGACGCTGCGTTTATTCTGCGCCGCTGCGCGCTACGTCACTTCGAATCATTGGAGTTGTGCATTTGCAACACCGCTGCGGCATCTGTAAGGAATAATCACGGTGTGTCACAGCCACATACGCTGTGCTATAGAACCTCGAAGCATTGCGGCGTCGTTGTAGTGTTTCTGCGACATCGCTGCGGAATTCTTTAGAGAATACCCATGGTGTCACTGCTTTGAGCACTACAGCGCTAATTTTTTTAGGAAGAGCATAACGCTGCACAAACCCTGTGTAATAAAATCCCACTCTACGGTTGAAAAGTGAAATCTATGCTTGCTTTTACTGTGCTCATACTCAAGCTGTAGTTAAAACGAGACAGATTTATGTCAGGATCATTATATTTCTCACAATTCTGAGTAAAGATAGCAGAGCGGGAGAAAGAGCGCTCTATAGCTTTAGTTTATGATGCGTTCCCGCAACGCGTCGTATGTAGTGTGTCAATGCCCTTAAGTTTGCTTCCTTCAGCGTTCCTAATGGAGGGTAACAGGAAAGTGTGCCTTCAGTTTTATTTCTGGAACTTTGCCAAACATAGGATAATACAAATGCAAATATAAACGCATAACTTCCTTTTGGAAGAAAAATTATTCGATGATTGATAGCCCGAGTATGTCTCTCCTACGTTTTATTATGAACTGTCTTTCTATTATTTTCTCGTAAAAATAAATGAGATGTATTTTGTCCATTACGAGATTCGATTACGAGATAGGATATTTAAATATATTTTCGTGACATGTCGCCAAGCGATTTAGCGTTCCGGCACAATGGCGTGTAAACCGATTAGGGGTATGGATTGAATGTACACTGCCATACCCCTTCCAAGTTAGCCCGCTACCATCTTAGACTGCATCGTCACTTACCATCAGGTGAGATCGCAGCCAAGGACTATCCTGTCATCGAATAAAAAAAAGACTACCACCACATCCATAATAAATTCTAAAGTAATTATTTTTGTTGAATTTTATTCACCAGCTTGACCATAATTTTCTTCATGACTGCATAGCAACATAGCACAAATGGCTGCATAGCAACATACTCACCACAAAATAGATAGTCTGTGCGACATGCTCTATATTATACTCATTCGCCTTTGCCGTTACAACGGACAACAGTTACCGAGTAGTTGAAAAAAATGTCAAGTTAACCCGGTTTTCACTATCGTCATCAACGGGAAAAACACAGGAAGTATAAAAACACAGTTCATAACATAATGATAAAATAAAATAGTATGCTCTTCTAGTTACTACAGTCGTTTTTGCCGAAAACGCCTGGCCTGAACAGGGACTAGAACCTGTGTCTCACGATCCGAAGCCAAACAAGCTAGCTAAATAGATCAATGAGGCAGTCAAAATCTTGTCTTTACCTATTGTAAATTACGAGGAAGAGATACTTTCTCACAACAATGTAGGAAAGATCACTATTTTTTTTTTTTTTTTTCTAAATTGTCTCTGGTCTGGTCACCAGACAATCCTCCCACCAGGAAGGCTTTGATCATGGCTAGCTACAACTCTACCGTCAAAAATCTGTAGCGAGCGATGAAACGTTCCGGCACAATGGAGTCAAATATAGAAACTACATAGTAAATTCATAAATGAATGGTTTAATCCGATTAGGGGTATGAGTTAATTTTACGCTTCTATACCCCTTCCAAGTTAGACTGCTGCGATGTTAGGCTGCATCATCACAATCAGGTAAGATCAAAATCATGGGCAATCTGGTCTTCGAATAAAAAAAAATAGAAAACCAGTAGTATGCCGATAGGAAGTAGGCAAGACATAATACATTAAATCAACAGACATAATATTCGGCCATCATAATAAAAATAGAGCAAATATCTGTTGTTAATGTCGATCATGATTCATGACTCACGGATAATACACCAAAACATACGTGAGTAACGTATGCGTCATGCAACGTAAGGGGTTTCGTAATTCGGTTTTGGATTACAAAGATTACAAGAGTATAAGTTACCTTTGTCAATATGTTGAATTAATGATTCTACTTTGACTAATAACACGAATCACCGAGGTAGAAGAATAAAAGTTTATAAACTATAGCCCGATTACGAAAAATTTGATGTAGCATCATGTAACACTCGGGCGGGCCTAAATAGAAACGACGAAACCGATGTGCGACGCTAGCCCGATTTCAACACACGGGTACAAACTAGAATTATTTTATACTAATTTTGATCGGCATTTAAAGTCGATTTTTCAAGGTATTTTAAGCTTTTTAGTGTAGCTGCATAGGATCAATCTACACAATTCTCTGACCGCGAGCAATCTGCTCTTATCCATTAAGAAGTTCCGTCCTCCATCTCCGAAGATATTCATTAGGTCTTCACCAAAAAATAGGACCAATCTAATTCTTTAAAAAAAAAATTGAAATCGGTCCAGATTTGATCGAGTTATGGAGTAACATCGCCAAAAAATACGCGTCGAATTGCGAACCTCCTCCTTTTTTTTTGAAGCGGTTAAAAATGACATGATTCTAGTGGTCATAGACAACCTCGTAAAAACCTGCTAGGTATAATGGCAATAAGAGACTAATTTACCTAAAAACATTCTCGCTTTATTGCATAGACTTATTATATTACTGATTACATCAATGCTTTATTGAGATTTTATGTGTTTTACGAAAACATAAATTGTCTCTTAAATTGTACCTATTTCTTTAGCGATATTTACAAGACTGGCTTTATTAACAAAATGATTTAGTTTTACGTTTATCTTGCTTAAGGAAAAATTAAAATTTAGTATTTATTACGATTAATTTTATAGAGAGAATAGATTAACAACTCATTATTAAAGATGACATCATAATTTCTCTCAAACATTAATGATTCTGCAAGATGTATATTAATATTGAACTAGAACTGGTTCTCTGAAAGGATTATCTAGATCTTGTGTTGGCATAAAATATCCCACCCACACGTCATTGTGCCTTACTTAAGTCTACTTAAACAAAACCTTGTTATCTCCTTGCTGGCAGCTGATTATGCATACTGTTTGTTGGCACCGCTGACAACGCTATACATAATACCACTAAGAATACTTCCACGAGTATTATTAGTATCCTTACAAAGTATTATAAAATAGACAAACACAAAGTTACAAAGTTACAAAACCTAAAAAAAAATATCTTGAACTAACCTAGAAAAATAATTAATTAAAGCTAGCTGGAGAAATATTAGAACGTATAAAAAGTCATTGATTATAACTTATAATCTATGCGAAAATAATATTTTTTTTAACGGGCAGGCTCAAAATGCTCACAAAAATGGTACCAACAACCGAGATTTACTACATTTTTTGAAGTCACAAATCGAGCCCGGTTCTGTTTTCTAAAGTTTCTAATGTGCGTTCAACCTTAGCTTTATAAAGCGTTCCAAACAAAGTGCATAGGGGCGTAAAACATTATCTTGTGTTTTCCGTAGGTACATATTGCGACACCTGTTTAGACATTAGAGTAGCCAGGTGTTGCTAATCTTCAGGACATTTTTTACTATTTTTATTGCCTTATTTGAATTTTACGTACTTACATATAATCGCACTTAATACTATTTTTTGGCCAACACTTCGTCAAACAAGCAAAACATAGGCAAACTACATATTACATTTTGATGATAATAATTTTTACCATAAACAGTAGGTATAGAGACAGAGTGACTAAAAACAATGCATAGTTAACACCTAAAGATTTGCGAGACAGTATTCCTTGAGGGGTGAATTAAGGAGGTATTAATTCCGACCCTAAAGAGATGGTAAAGTAGGAAGTAAATTTTTTTAAGACACTGATAACACTTGCAGAGATAAGTTTATTATAATTTATAATATAAGTAAAATATCAAAAAAATTAAAAATTAGTAATTTTTATGTTGGTTTCTATTAACTTAAACCGAATATCGTTTACAAAAGAATTAGAAAAACAAGGCCAGTTTAATTTTAAATTAGTTTAATTTTTGTTTCCGAAGAGTCCATTTTGAGGGACTATAAAAGTACCTAATGGTCTATATTTAACTACTATTATAACGCTTTTCATTTAAAAATGTAGGTATTATGTAAGCAAATGGAGTTTTTAATTGAGAATCGATCGATATTATATTAATTTGCTTCATTCGAAGATACAGTTAGTAGTAGTTACAACAGTTAATTAATCTAAACTTGTATGAAATGAATGGTGAAAGCTTGTATGAAAGTCCGTAATTTTTAAGTTATGTTCATTAAATTCTTGGGCTATCAATTAGAAATGAAGAAATACGTGTTTCACAGTTTTTTAAATGTCTACCACCAATGGCGTTAAATAGGGGATGAAATATCCAAGAAACTAGGTGTTTTTTTTTAGTACTCATTTCACAGTTTAGAAAATTCCACCCCAAAACCTAATTCCACGCGGACGAAGTTGCGGAGGCAAAAGCTAGTATTATTTAAAAATAAAAGTTGCCATAATTAAGACCATGAATTTGATCGATGAGCGCTACCTACCTTTAAAAATTACCAGTTTTAAATATTGTATAACGGGTACTCACCTGATTATTATTTATGCAGAGCAGGTCATCAGTTCGTTCACCTATTCTATTCTAAACATTTTCCCGGAACTACTCAAGTCTTACCTACTTTTTTCTTCACACACAAACTGTAATAAGATGATTAGAGTTAATTTAGGCACACACGACGATCGTACACATTGCGAAATTGACTTCATTCTCAAAAGAATCAACAAGTTGCGCAAAATTCATTGTAAGTATTCACAGCGCTCCTTCCTTTACCAACTTCCGCTTTTGTATGGGTGGAATTTACGCGGAAAACACGTAAGGACATCATTACCTGCATACTGAATGTCATTAGTGAGAGTGTTTACGCCATACCCCATGTCCCTAGGCTTATACGCCTTGTCTTTTAAGTTCTTTTAGTACCTACTTGTTTAGATGACGAACCTTTGAAAGACTTCTGAAAAAATAGATTGTGAAGCATACTCCGTCTAGTCTCTACTGATATTAGTCGGGATTAGAAACACAACAACACACTTTCACATTTAAATAAATGCGGATGTGTGTTTGTTGTTTTATTGGTTTGCTGATTGGGATATAGTTGAGGACCTGGAGGTACAAAGGCTACTTTTATCCCGGAAAGACAAATTGATTTCTGTGACATGTAAGTTGAAAGCTAACATTAAAGGAAAAACAGCTTCAAAGATTTCCTAATTGGATTTTCGACTTAAGTTTGTTAGGAATTGATAAACCCAATCGTATCCCTCGAAAAAGAAAAGAAACATTTCATCTTAGATATACATAATACATACCGAATATTTTAATATTTTTGTCATATAATACTAGGTACACTTTATTTTGCTTGAGCTTTAAGTACTTATCAAGTACTACATAGCCACAGTACATAGCCCTTGTAAAAGAGACAAAAAGTGGAATAGGTTCTCAATTCGTTTCGTATTTTTTTCATGACGGCAGATTTAAATTTTACAAAAGAGATCATGCGCAGGACCGATGGCTTTGAGTGCTCATGCCACATCCACTTTCCAAATCCAAATTGTTACTCTACAGAAAACTCTCGACAAAAAAACCCAATGACTACTTTTATTCCGTGATTAGATTCCGTTAGATCCGTGACTCGACCTGAGGACCTTATGATCCGCACCCGAACAAGACCAATGAAGCATTTACTTTATAACATAATATTATGCATTCATTATTATTCATGTCCTCAATTTCACTTAGGAAACTTCGGAAAGTCTAAAATTGCGAAGCATCTGCATCCCGCCATATGACACCCGATAACCCGGTCTCGATCTAACGATGTGGTCGCACATATGCAATATGCATTTTACCACAGTCTGACGCTAAGTCCATTACAGTTCAAGCGAAGGCGGTTCAAAAGGTTAACGAACGACTGACGCTTTGATAACAACTCCGCACGCTATCTAAGATACCTTTTAGCATCATAACATTAGTACTTAACTACTTACCTAATACTATTCAGTTATCTATACATATAATAAAATTGTAGAAAAGTGGTGTCTGTACAATGGAAATATATAAAAAAAAGTAGCAGGGGTTGTTATTATATTGATGCCGAACCCGAAATTGTAATTAATTTTTTCATCATCATAAATCATCATGTCAATCGGTTCATAAATAAAAAAGTTATGTCAATTTAAAGAATCACGGCGAACATTTTTAACGTACAGAGTACGTACTACACGCCTCGCGCCTGAGCGTCGACGGTATATTATGTAATTCAAAATATGCTTCCCGAAAAGTCACTATTCCACGCGAACGAAGTCGCGGGCACAGCTAGTAGTGAAATATATTTTGCCATCATTAGCCCATAACAAATCAAGCTCATGGTTACTTAGCGGGCGAAGGGGAGAGTTGTATCCGAAGTAGATATCTAACCCTGTGGGATCAAATCTATACATATAATAAAATTGTAGAAAAGTGGTGTCTGTACAATGGAAATATATAAAAAAAAAGTAGCAGGGGTTGTTATTATATCGATGCCGAACCCGAAATTGTAATTAATTTTTTTTTGTCTGTTTGTCTGTTTATCTGTTTATCTGTTTGTCTGTTTGTCTGTTTGTCTGTGTGTTTGTGCACGCTAATATCAGAAACGGCTTATTCGATTTAGATATGGTTTTCACTAATATATTGTAGTAAGCTTCACTTAACATTTAGTGTTTATTTCATGTCAATCGGTTCATAAATAAAAAAGTTCGGCGAACATTTTTAACGTACAGAGTACGTACTACACGCCTCGCGCCTGAGCTACCATCCTCTGTGATCATCGTACGCCTGCTAGGCATAGATTTTGGCACAGAATACAGATTTGTTTGTATCCATCGGTTGAGAAGATAACCCAAATCTGAAGAAAGCAAAAGCATATCAAACAAAATGTTCTGGTGTAGATATAGTCAGAAATTAGGTATGTAGGTAGATAGTTATTTATGAACACAATATTATGTAAAGGTGCAATAAGTGCCACAGAGAGTGTAAAGAGACGGTATGTTATGTGATCGGTGATCAGTGATCACTTTAACATTTTCACGTTCATCTGTGCGATAAGAACAATATCACAATCGGTTCTTTACATCTGACAGAATCGATTGCCTCAAATAAATAGAATCGATTACACAATATCGTTTTGTCACGAGCGTCGCTTCTAGGTGTGTTACGTAATTTAATACCCACGAAGACTTCAATACTTGCAAGAACAGTGGGTCGAAACCTAGCAGCTAATGTCTGGACAAAATATACCTACTAATCCTATTAATACGGCGATTAGTATAGTCCAGTCTTTAATTAAAAATCTTTACTTAAATGTCATCAATATTGTAAGTAAGAATCTGTCCTATATGTTTTATAATTTATGAACAATGTGTGCAATTACGAAATGAAATCGATTTGTACCTATTTTTATAAATTGTACGCTATAAGAGCTATAGCGGACGTAAAATTAAAAGCTTTATATAGGTATACCTATAGTAGGTACAGGTGCTCTAAATTCGTGGTAATTTAATCAAATCATAACTTATTAGAACATCTAACCGACCCGTTTTAAGAATTGCCGATAAATAAATAGATTTTAACTTAAGCAACGCTAAAAACGGTACCTACCTAGGTACTTAATAATTAAATTCCGTCATGTTATACTATTTATTTTTCCTTAACTTTGCCGTTGATCCTAAATATGTGTTGTATGAAAAAAAAATCTGAAGCTGTAGTTATAGTAGGTATAATTATTCTTCTACATTAAAATAAATTTAAAAAAATATACATATTTTTTAGAATATTACAGCTATTAAGTCATAGTTTTTCCTTTACAAATTAGTAATTAAACAAAAAATTCATTTAAAACCGTGTTTCGAGTACAGAGCTAACCAAACTAATTATATTTATTATATTCTTCCCTAATTCAATCGTTGCTGCTCGGGAAAACAAAAAAAACATCATCAGATGCTATTTATGTGATAATGCACACCTGTATCTATTATTAAAAAATACCCTTTGAAGTATTCTGGATCTTGTATTTGAAGATCAGTTTTTGTAAGTGGATCTTCATTTAAATTAATTAACAACCGAAACAGTTACCACTCTAGATGGCAATTCCACTTTAGCTCAAGATAACATCCAGGAGCACCTGGTAGCAAGTTTCTACGTATTATGGCCAATAATTGCAACTTATCCATCGTATATGGAGATGTAATACATACTATTACAGTTAACGATGCCAAACTAGCTCGTAGTACACACATGTGTGCCTACAATTTGTTAATTTTATGTAGTCCTTCGCCCACATGTCTAAATCCAATGACAGCAACTTTTTAGGAGTTCTCTGAATGGTGTATTGCGACTAATAAAAGAGTCGGTTTCTTCATCATTCGATAATTTAAACAAGACCGGTTCCACCAAGTGTCTAATCAAGTGTTAATTTCGCAATAACTCGTTTAGGTTCTAAGTAACTTTGTAAGTTAAAAACAAGCTATAGCTTGCACACCTTTGAAATTATTATGATGGACTCTCAGGCGTGCAGGTTTTCTCACGATGTTTTCCTTATCCGATAAAACCAGTGATATTTATTTAGTTATTATTTAAAACGCAAAACGCCTAAAAGCCAGAAAGCCGTATCGAACCCCAAACATTCCGAAAATATATCACCGCCATCCAGTATCACATCACATCACATCACACTAATATTATAAAGCCGAAAGTTTGTATGTGTATGTGTGTGTGTGTATGTTTGTTACTCCTTCACGCCACAACGAATGAACCGATTTGGCTGAAATTTGAAATGGAGATAGCTCATACCCAGGATTAAAACATAGGCTACTTTTTATCCCGGAAAATTACCGAGTTCCCGCGGGAATTAAAAAACCTTTATCCACGCGTACGAAGTCGCGGGCATCGTCTAGTAGTACATAAATCTCAACTTTGGTATTTTGTTTCAGTGACAATATAAATATGGTATAACAAGTGGCAAGATGCGGTGGTTCAGGAAGGGAGAGCCGCCGCGGCTGCTTGCTGTATCGCCCGAAGCAGAACGCTCTACGCGGAGATCCAGAATAGGTGAATTTTTTTTTCTTCCTGAGTTAATTATATCACAATGAGCTTTACTATGACTTTACGAAATAATCTTTCGCTACAGTTAAATTCTACTTTTTTTTTTTTTTTTTTTTTTTTATATTTTTAGCGAGCAAACGAGCAGGCGGGTCACCTGATGTTAAGTGATTACCGCCGCCCATGAACACTTGTAGCACCAGAGGCACCACCAGTGCGTTGCCGGCCTTTCAGGAATTTGTTGGTCCGCCCCTTGAATAACCCCATGTTGTAATTCAGTGGAAACACCGTCGCAGGAAGTTGGTTCCACAGTTTCAAAGTGCGTGGAAAAAAAGATCTGGAACATCGGATGGTCGAAGTGCTCCAGGCACCCAGGTGGTGAGGGTGAAATTGTGTTCGGTGGCGAGCGGTGCGGTTGTAAAAGAGAGACGGTGGAATAAGGTCAAAAAGCTCTTCAGAACACTCCCCATTATATAGCCGGTAGAAGACGCAAAGAGAGCTAACATCTCTGCGGTGCTCCAGGCTTTCCAGCGTACTTACTTACTTTACTTTACTTGGTGTAAATATTTACGTAAGATCTCATTATCCTATCGAAAAAACTTCGTCAGCCCTTTTTATCAATTTATTCCATTTGAATAAGATTCGCTTTTATAAATATTGCCATTATGGGAATTTCAAACTTTCTTTTTCCTTTTCAGACATGTCCCCAGTACGCTACCCAAATCGAAAAAGTAGCAGTAGCTCAGTAGAGACGAGTTTCTACAATTTAAACGACCAAATAATAATTGTTGAGAAATCGCCCCATTCATGTCAGAGGAGTTGCGAAACGCCAGTGACTCGACGAATATCATTGCAAAATGGGCCCACTTCACCGCCTTCGGAAATCCATAATACTAGTCGCAAGCACCGTGGTGGCTCTTTAGAGAAAGAGTACGTGGTGTATAGGGAAAGACGTAATCCTTTACTCGATAAAGTCAAAAGCACAAAACTGTCATGTTTTAAATCGAATGGTCCAGTGCGTCACGGAGACGACGCTACCTCGACCTCCGGGAGTGACTGTAGTGGATTTGGACATATTGAAGACCCACATTGTCGTTATGTCGACAATTATGCTGAACACTCTGAATTTGAAAACCAAAATCCTTGGGTTAAAATGTCCAATTACGATGATGATGTATTCTTTGCTAAAAGTCCTGTAGAGTGTAATTGGAGAGAAGGGAAATCATTTACTAACAGAGGAACTCGATGTTACAGTTCTGGTTCTGAGTGTGATCGATACCATGTGATACCAAAAGCTGCAACGAAGCTTTCAAAATCCAGTGACCAAATATTTAATGATGATTATGAACCTTATCACGATCCACCAATTTCCACGAGACCAAGTAAAAAGACTGAGAAACTAAAGGATGACAAAGACACAATCGGGCCTAGTTCTTGTCTGTCCGCCAAGCTTCGGGCTATGTCGGATCGTTACCTTAAATCTTCCACAAATAAATTCTTTTCAAAACTCTATAAACATGGCGGAGAAGATGAAGATGTAAACAATGTGGGAAATGACAACATAGTTAAATCTAGCAGTGCAAAAGGTCGAAAAAAAAGAGGAGGTGTAAAAGCGAAATTAAGAAGCTTTTCTTATGGTGCTTTGCCTGGCCTTGACGAATTTCAAAAAGGCCATAATTCTGTATTCCATGATGACGTTTATCAAGTATCATGTGACGATGAAAATGTTTTGATACAAGACTGCGAAGATGCAGATTCAGGTATTCTAGTCAATGAGTCGGCTGCTTCATCTATATTTGATAGTGATAGAATATCATCACGTTGTGAAAGTTCTGCTTCACATTGTAATCCCCAAGTACCTTTTCATAGTAGAAGCGTATCTGGGGATCAAACTTATGCTAAAGCACGTATATCTTGTAGACGAAGTAGAGAAAAGAATGAACAACCAAAACCCAGACCTCGCCATACTCAAAGAGCTTTATCTTTAGATCGTAAAGAAATACTCAGACGAATGCCTAAGAATCCTGAATGTTTAGAACCTCAATATCTTCAGCTAACAGAGAAACAAAAAATGCGACAGCGAGATGCTAGTCAAGGAAATTGTGGAATACCACCCATACCACCTTGTCGTAAACCAACTAAAAATAGTTCTAATAAAATGCACCCAGAATTTAAAGTTGTAAGAATAATAAGAAAAAGTCCATGTGATGAATTAGGAATATTCATAGCTAAGACTAAGCTTGTTGATGAAGGTCACGTAGGGTATTTAGTAGCACACGTCGTACCTGGTGGATTAGCTGATAAGTAAGTTTCATAAAATATTATCACGTGTTTGATGTTTTTATATTATTAAAGATGTGAAAAATTTATCAATATCTAAGTAGATGTTGATATTTTTTTTAAATACGTAATTAAAATAATAAACTTTTTTTTTCAGAGAAGGTACATTACGCTTAGGAGACGAACTTCTCAATGTAAACGGTAGAAGATTACGTGATCTTACAATGGCGGAAGCTAAGGAAGCACTAAGATCTGGTTCATCCGAAATTGATATCGTAATTTGTAGGCAACGTGAAAAATCTGCTTTGGAAACGCGACAAAGAGAACCACCGCAAAGAAATATAGTTTTAATGAGGGAAAGTTCAGTAGATTACGAGAACGCAATAATATTAGGGAAGGAAAAACGTAGTGATAAGTATGACATCAGGACTGAACCATGTCATTCTCAGGACGAACCCATATGTAATCGTGTCGCTTTATCAGCGTCGACGGAGGCGGACGCCGCGGCGGACCCACAGTCGCGTTTCCTGAAAGGGCATAATACGAGTTACAGCAGTATGAACAACAAGTTATTACGTCGGCAAGTCGTCAGCTACGGAGGATCGAATAAAGAGGGGCTTACGCTCAGTTGTGCCGGTGATATCGTTGATGTGGATGTGCCAGACGGTGCTGCACGGACTACAGAAAAAAATGATAGTGAAAGTGATAATAATGTGCAAACCCAAAGCGCGGCAAACTTCTGCACCCTTCCCCGGAGACCTCGAGCACCGACACATACGTATCATACCATAACGTTTGAAAAAGGCCATGGTAAGAAACCACTCGGCTTCACTATTGTAGGAGGGCGAGATTCTCCACGAGGTCCCTTAGGAATTTTTATCAAGAGCATCCTTCCACAGGGTCAAGCTATTGAAGACGGAAGATTAAAAGCTGGTAAGTTACAAAATATATTAAAACAGAATTATTTTATTGTTTCACATCAACGTTAAAATGAGTGCCATTTGCTGTTAAAAAATAGACCATCCATTGACGATGATAGCAGATTTTGGTCGATAATACAAAGTTGTATTTGGAATCGCACCAAGTTTACAATATAGGCGCGATGTGTTTTTTGATAACCAATGAAATTGTGTTCCGTATATTATAACGTTGATTTGAAACAAGGTGCCTATATTATAGTTTCATCTGCAATCATAAATGTGTGACTTGTTCTGACACTTGTATTAAACTCCGAAGAATGCAAGTTGATAAGGGTAGGAAGTTACATTGTTACTGTTCGACGAACCCATAATAATGTGCGCATAAAAGTCAACTCAAAGGACCGATGTAATGTATTGTTTGATACTTAATCGGTATCAAGTACCCAATAAGTATGAATTATGAGTTCATAGTTGTATAAATGGTACACAGACTTCGGTAGTGAGATTTCTGTGTGTACAGTTGATAAACGAATGTTAATATTTAAACATGTTTTATCGTGAATATAATATTATGCAAGACAAGTTGGCTCCCGGCATCCCATTATACCTAATAAAAATTAGCTTTAGTAGGTACATAAGAGTATATAGTTATTGATATCTATTCATATTATTCTGTTAGTATGATAACGATACAACTAGCATTCAGTTTTGTTTGTGGTATTTAAAACTTACTAAGACGATGAACAGCTAAATAACGACGAAGCATCTCATCGTATCACTTGCCTACTACTGGGCACGGGTCTCTTCTCAGAATGAGAAGGGTTTAAATGTTAAGGGTTAAGAATCCACAGAGACAGACAGACATCATACACATTAGAGAACATTATGGAAAACTCCGGCCAAAGCAGACACGATGCTTTAAGCAGCAAAAAAAAGCAGCGTTTATGCGTTTGGATGCGGCATCGAGCTTCCGAAAAGCGCAAAGCGACTAATAATCGTAAAACGTCCGATCGCCGCTTCTAAAAGGCAAGCAGGTTTCCTAGCAATGTTTTCCTTCACAAGTAAAACAAACAATACGCGCACATAGCTCCGAAACATTAGAAGCCTGAGCCACGGACCCTGGACATCTTAAAAAGGAGACCGAAGTCTTATTTAGGTTACAGAGTAATGATTAGCACTAGCTATGACAGCTTTTCTTTAAAGCATCTACATACACAGTCATTCTAGTAGTAAAAGTACAAAACCGATATAATTTTCAGGTGATGAAGTATTAGCGGTGAACGGCCAGGCTTGCCACGAGCTCGCGCACGTGGAAGCGTTGGCGCTCTTCAAAGCTGTTCGGAGTGGGGCCATCGAGCTCAGAGTTTGCCGCAGAGTTAAAAACCAGTAAGGATCTATTTTATTTACATTTTGTCTCAAGTCCACGCCAAGTCTATCATCATTCATTCTAAATATTTCAACCAACAAGAATCTCCTTAAATCAGCCATAAGAATGCTCTCTTCAATATCACGTGATCGTGTATGAGAGACTTAGTTTTAGAAATCCACGTGGAAGGGTACCTCCGGGTGGTCTGTCATTTTAAACCTCATCTTAGAACCGGTTCGGTCGATCTTTTAAGAAAAATGGTTAAAAATATAAACCCGATCGCAGCTTCCAATTGTGGCATGCATAAGTAATAAAAATTACGAAAACCGCAAAAAAAAAACGAAAGCCCAGAATAGTTTCAGGAAATGATAACAAACAGTTAACAATATAATAAGTAACTACCTACTGGGTGCAAACTTGATATTAAATATTTGCTATTGATAAGAAGTGTTACCGATAAATAATGTAGGTGATGTCATAAAAATAAGTTCAAAGAACTTTAGTAAAACTTAGGTTTGTAAGTAGGTAATAATCATTAATAATTATATAATATATATAAATTAATTGAATGCGAATAAAACAAAGGACTTTCTTTTTTCAGATCTACCAAAGCTAAGTCCTGCACAGATCTACTCAACGACGATGATTGAGGCATTCAAGAACCTGATATAACAACAACTATACGGGACCTATATATAACAAGTGACCAATAATTTTGATTGGATTGCACCTAGTATCGTTACATTACCGTACAGCGATTGACAAGCCCAAGTGGTCCTCTTTACGATAATTCAATGAACTTTGCTTCTCTTCGATAAATAATCGTGCTTTTGAGCCTTTTTTGGTGATGATAATGATTAGTTTCGATGTACCTAGATGATTCTTAGATTAATGTTAAGTAATACAAATTATTACAATGATATATTTCTTAAAGCATATTTTTAACTTCGTCCACTATTAGAAATGTTATTAAAATTTAAAAAGATATAAATTTCTTCACCGTTTATGAAAAATATTTCATAGATTTGCATGCCCAGTTCGGTTATTGTCAAAACGCTTGTAATGTTTATCAAAATCAGTTCAGACTATTAGCTAATTAGAAAGTATTGCGTCATAACTCGTAAACATAGTATAGCTTTGTATGTCTACACGAATGAATGCTAAGCAATATTATTTTGCTGATTTAATATTTGCTATTCACGTAGTCTGAACTGTGGTTAAGAAAAATCATTTTTTAAAGTGCCATCCGTTAAATATAAATCTTTTTAATATTTTAATTTGCACATAGCCACTAAAACTCTATTTACTACCTAAGCTTACAAAATTTAATATGCTCCAAATTCAATATTCAATCTGTACCTGACTTTGCTTCTTTTATTTTAAAAAGCTCAATGTGTGCACACTAAAATAAATTAATTAAGAGTAGGTGATCCCAAAGATAAAATTAGGTAATTGTCCCGTAATCTCCTATTTTACGTTTTAGGATTTTTAATTTTCATAAGACTGTGCTGCGTTTTATATATTACAATGTAATGTTATAATAGTAGAACATAGTGGATAAATATAATATTAAGAAGATCTTAGATTACATATTACCTATCAATATCATAAAATATCATTCGAAAGGGGGTCCTAACCTTGCCCGAAACGGGGTCACTGAACTTATCATTATAATAAACAACTTTTACAATATGGCCGATCGTTCAATCGGGATTAAATTAACTTTTCCATACCAAAACGTAAAATCACACTAATATGTGTGTGTGTGTGTGTGTGTATGTTTGTTACTCCTTTACGCCACAACGCATGAACCGATTCGTCTGAAATTTGGAATGGAGATAGCTCATTCCCAGGATTAAAACATAGGCTACTTTTTATCTCAGAAAATTAAAGAGTTCCCGTGGGAATCAAAAACCTTTATCCACGCGGACGAAGTCGCGGGCATCATCTAGTGTAAAATATTTCAATTGCATGGACTAGACTTTTCTCTCGTCTATTTAAAGTTTTGTCCCCCCATCGATTGATACCCCTTTTTGTATAATTACCATTTCACTGACTAACCTTTTATATAGGATATATACTTAATGTTAAGGGTTCAGAAACAAAATATATTCTGGTCTGATACTTACTGGTAGTACCAGACCAGAGGTAGGATAGATACTGACAGGAACCAGTAGTAACCAATCCACTTGATGAATAAAACGTTAATAATGAAATCTGTTCTATTCTAAACGTTTTGATATTTAATCTTGCAAGTTTAAGAGTTAGGTCTATAATTATAATTTGTGATCAAAATGATATGTAAAATTTAAAAATGCAATTATTAGTAAAATTAAGTACATCTATTAAAGGTAGGTAGGTGCGCGAATTGTTTATATAATTATTGCTAAGTGGGAAGTTTACTTAAGAAGTTATTATTAAGGCAATTATTATCCTACAAGCTGGAAATTTCGAAATGATCATTGTAGACTGTTAACCTGATATATTGATGGAAAACCAGAGAATGATTGATGAAATAGGTAACGCATTTAGTAAGTAAAATATTTGGGCATATACTACAGACGGCGAAGCTAAAAGCAGTAAAGCAGTATTATTTCAAAGTTTTAAGATGTCATTGAATGACAACCTTAAAATAAATTATTAATTAAGGTTGATATTGTATGAAATCTCAAAACAATTTTGAACGAATACTGCTTTAATCGTTAATAGAAGCATGTTACTTTAGTAGTATAGGCCATTCTATCTGTAAACAAAAGAATATTATATTATAATGCTTTATAAATTGGCAACAAAAAATATTTTGTACACATATAAAAAAAAGATATTCAAAAGTGCAATAAAGTAAATGTTGAACAAACGTTACGAACAAGCTTTTTTATAGGTATTTAAAAATATTAATAGGGCTTCTATCTATGATCTGACTACGTACTGTGATATTGTTTGAGAACAAAATAATACGAGGTTAAATTGGAAGATTTTCGAAGCGATCGCAAAATCCTTTAATAAGTTCAACGACTTTAAAATTAATAACCGGTCTTAAATCCAAAATATGCAAGGTCGATTTTCCAGATATGTAGGTAGGTACTTATAAAAGTGTTCACCAAAATTTATAAAACAGATTGCTATCTCAATCCATGGATTATTATGTACTTATGTATCTGGATAAAAATTTCAACTTCGACATCTCCATATTTTGATTTATTGATATATGTAGACATGTTATTAATTGCGGCCGTTACTAAAACTAAAAATCTGAGATCTAATTTATTATTATTAAAGATTTCGGATTTCTTTATTTTGATCGTTTTATTAAAGTTTAATATAGGTAGGTACTTATAGATGGGCAAACACAAACTTGCATGGTAATGCGATTTTTTTGTTCACGAGTAGGTTCATAACATAGATTAGAAAATGTTGTAAGTTGAATTATAGAATTCGTGAATTACTGTTTATTAAATCGGATAATGTTATTATTGTACATATCATTGGATGTATTATTGTAATGATGAAATTGTTTTAAAATAATAAATCTTGAAAATTACCTTGGATTAATTTTTTACTTACTTACTTAATTACCCGTAGATCAGTAAAAGTTTTTGTACTTAAATGAACATTTAGAAATCAGAAATGAAAAAAAAAAATTTAAGCTATAGCAAATATACAAGGAATAACTAATTGTGAGGAGTAAATACCACTCAATCACATTTAAAAGGCCCTGCACAGAATAATATTATTAACTATCGTGATAAAAAGCCCAATCTGCCTAAATAGTGCCGCCTTTATTTGGGGTCAAAGCACTAGAAATGGAATACTGGATTTGATTTCTTATAATTATTGAGGTCGATCCAACACTCCTACAGACACCAGCATTACAGCATAGTTTAAAAATGGCTTAAAAATAATATGTATAGGAAGTATAAGATACAACAAGGCAGAAGTGTGGGCGACGTTTCGGGAAAATAAAGAAACGCAAGAAGCCAAAGTTGGCTTCAGGCTGTTGCTAGCGACATCTAGTGAAGATGCATAGAACGACTACGACAAATTTTTTATACTGGAGTCTGGACACAAAACAGTACGAATACCAACTTCGAGCAAATGATACGCACAAAGTGCAATAGATATCGCTAGTAGGTATTTTTACAGAGTTAATGATAGAAATGAGTTTCATTGAGTGTAGAGTCGAGATTCTAAAGCTCTAGGTAGGTACCTACATATTATTATTTATCAACGAAGACCTAGGCTTTTGCATTATCTGTCAAAGATCATAGATGCAAAATCAAACATCTACATCAGGTGTAGCCATAAAAGCTTTGGTATCTACCTATCTAGTTAGCTATTAAATAATATTTTAAATACTGATACTTCAAACTGGTGGGTTAATCTTGAAATTGTGATCTCGTACCATATTATGTATGTCCATGCACTTATTTTACGTTAAGGTACCTACTTACTATAAGAACAAAATACCAGAGCATCGTTTATCAGACCAGTCGAAGAGGGGTGTTCAGATTTATGGTTTTCATCATTGTGGTATCGATTTCCTCACCTTCCGCATTGATAGTAATCTCACGACTGTATCTACTGAGGTAGGAACTATTCGCTATTATGAGTTTCATTCTTCTATACTTTCTTCCCTAATCCTGTTGATATTTTCTGATTTCCGTCAAAGTATCAAGCCATGAATAAATAATTCATGATTTGAAGTGAGAGCCCTGATTACTTATACTTACTGTTGTTGTCTGAATGTAGGTCTAGGTTATTTTTTTTTATATTTTTAGCGAACAAACGAGTAAGCGGGTCACCTGATGTTAAGTGATTACCGCCGCCCATGAACATTTGTAGCACCTGAGGCACCACCAATGCGTTGCCGGCTTTTTAGGAATTTGTTGGTCCACCCCTTGAATAAACCTATGTTGTAGTTTAGTGGGAACACCGTCGCAGGAAGTTGGTTACTTAGATTTAAAGTACGTGGAAAAAATGTAAAGGTATAGGTTATGATCGTTTTTCTAACAACAAATTAAAATAGTCGCACCCTCTAAAAGGTACTAATCCTGTGTATGTTTAATAAACAAAGATTAAATATTGCCCGTTTCGTAACTTTATACCAAAAATAACAAGGAAACGCTTTTACGGAGCCCTTAGATTGGCAGCCCTTACAAAGTTACAACGTGTTGGTATCGCGAGACTCGTAACTTTGAGAGTAGTAAAATTTAAAATTTACCCCGTCTCTCTCAGATGTTAATCCTGTATAAACAACGGAAGACTAATATAATTTTAACTTAGCAAAATAAACTCCGTTTAGGAAACGAAATTTTTATATGCCAGTATGTGTTTTGTTATAAGTCTACTTGTTTATATTTTAATATTTGTGCATGAATATTGTTGGCTTATACAAAATCCTTGGAAACGAAAAAGAAAATGACAGAGAATTTTTTTTAGTTTTTCCAAGTTTAAAAAAAACTCGGATTTGTCTTATTGTGCTCGCTCATTCTTGCATTCTTGAAATTCACGAGGGCGCGTGGCTCATGGTTGTGTGTGTATCGTATCTTACACAATGTGCATGTACACGACGTAACCACAAGTAAAGCTCACGCACCCTCGTGAATTGCAAGAACTATACCTTGTATAAACATAATTTTGTTAACCATTGTAAAAAATTTTTTGAAAAGAGCAACTGCTGAGTTTCTTGCCGGCTCTTCTCAGCAGAATCTGCATTCCGAACCGGTGGTAGATTTATGACGTGTCATAAGAGCTACAACTGCTACAAGTTGGCCTACATGAAATAAATAAATTTTGATTTTGATTTTGAAACTATGAATTTTTTTTTTTTTTTTGTATTTTTTAAAACTTTTTTTGTTTATTTTCTTCGTGTTTTTTTTTTAATATGTATTAATTAATTTAGCATTAAAGTATGGTAAACAACTTCCGGTTTGCGTTGATCTTTTCGCGGGGCCTTTCGGACCCCGTAAAAAAAAAAAACAATAATATCCACCACGAGGAATTTCACACCGATGTTGTTCTTTATATGATATTTTAATATCTTTGTAACCTATTGTGCCATACATTCTATTATTGTTATTTGTTTTATAACAGCACAACCTACCTATGTAACACACATACATTTTACTTTTTCTAACAAATCGTATAACATGCTTGTATTTTTCTATCTAACGTCTAATGACGCGTGACGACGAGCGAGGTGGATTCCAGCGTGCCTGCAGGATATCAATCAAGGAGACTTGTACCTCTCTTGTACATTGAAAATAAAAACGTAATTGCTGCTATTACCTATTAGAGCGTTAAATATAAATCTCTTTGTACGTGCATAGAAAAGATTTTGCAATTTATTTTGATCACAAAACGCATACAATAGTTTTTACAGTTTTGTACTTAGTGAGATTTTCACATGCAGGTAAAACTGTAATTAATATTTGGCATTGGAATTTCAGAATATCCTTTGTTGTGGCTGCCTTTTTGTTTTTTATTCTACGACAAGATAGTCCTTGACTGCGATCTCACCTGATGGTAAGTGACGATGCAGTCTAAGATGGTAGCGTGCTAACTTGGGAGGGGTATGGCAGTGTACATTCAACTTCAACCCATACCCGTAATCTGTTTCTACACGCCATCGTGCCGGAACGCTAAATCGCTTGGCGGCACGTCAAAGACGAACGTAAAAGGAACCTACTGTCAAAAGCTTCTATCTTCAGTGGTTTAGGCTGTGCGTTGATAAATCAGTTAGTCAGGTCAAGTTATTTCATAAGTGTAAATTATGATTAAAACCTACAACTGTAGTGAAAGAGAGCACGAGTGTGTAATTTGTTATATTACTCCGTTCAAATAACTTTCGCAACTCAATATTAAATCTGCGCCTTACTTTACGACTGTCGTCTGTCATCAAAAATTACTTCCTTAATAGTTCAGAGAGGAAGCGCTCTTCCGCAAGAAACAATGGGTGGCAAACCATAAACGGGAGGCGTTGGTATTCTAAAAACTAATATGACAGGCAGTTTAAAAATAAAACGCAAATCAGGCTATTCTGCTTGATATAATTAATTTAAAAAAAAGAAAATTCTGTATATTTGCAGCACAAAAAAGATGTTTACAATTTTAATATACTAAACATAAAAAAGTGTACAAAGGCGACTTTAAACGTTCTCACAGTTATTATTGTACTCTATAATTTTTTTAACATACTGCCACACACTAGGTAGTGAGTTTTCATTTCATATGAAATTCAAATTCAATATTATTTATTTTATGTAGGCCAACTTGTAGCTCTTATGGCACGTCAAGAATCTACCACCGGTTCAGAAGCAGATTCTGCTAAGAAGAGAATAACTTTCGCATTTATAATATTAGAAGGATTAGTGAGGATTTTATTAGAAAATGAATAAAAAGTGCGTGTAGGTATAAGAATAGACGGAAGCTTTCGTCAGCCCGGTAGCAAGGAAAGTGACAACAAAGCAAAGGCCCGAATCATCTCATTGTCTAGTACAATGGCAAGTGGGTCGAGCGCCGCCACACTGCGGTAATGCCCTGCAGAAATACCTTTACCCAACACTAATGATACAGTATTGAGTCCTCCTAGATTTATTATAGAGCTTTCTTATTATGATAATAATGTCCTCCTGACCTCATGGATTAGCCAACTACGCAGGAGATATTATAGTGCACAAGTGTGTCAAACAGAGGTGCACTCTCTATTCCCTCACTCTCATAGTCCTTCTTCTCTTCTTCTTCTTCAACTTATGGACGTCCACTGCTCGACATAAGTCTCTTGCATGGACCTCCACAGACCTCGGTCTTGCGCCGCCTGAATCCAGCGACACTGCGCTTTCCGGTGTGGGGTCGCCACTCCAGCACCTTGGGACCCCATCGACCATCAGCTCTTGTACTGTAGCAGATACCTACCTGCAGTAGTGTTTGTTTATCTATAGGCTAGACTAATCTGTGGTCTGTGATCTAGAGCTTCTTGGTCGATGGTTGCCGCGACTTGTGGAAAGATCTAGACAATTGATTGTGTAAGAATTAATGTGAACAATGTGAAATAAATAACTAATTATATAATATGAGTGTTTACATTATTACTCGATACATGGCGCAGTCTTGGTGTTTGATCGAAAATATATAGATCGAGATAGTTCACCTGAGTTTACCTACGTAAAACATGGCGGTTTCGACATTCAACCTGCCAGAAAAGCTTGTAACAAGTGGGAACTTGGCAGAGAATTGGAAGTTTTTTGAACAAAATTTAAATATTTATTTGGCTGCTGCTGGTCTAAATAAGACTGAAGATGATAGAAAAATTGCGATTCTCCTAAATATAATTGGCGAGGAGGGCGTAAAAATTTTTAACAATTTTCCCCTTGAGAAGATTCCTAAATACACTTACGATCAAGTGATTACTTTGTTCAGAGAGTACTGCGAGCCGAAACAGAGTGTACTCTACTGTAGATACTTATTTTATCAAAGGTCGCAAAAGGATGGGGAACCTTTTGACCAGTTTTTAACCGATGTCAGAAGACTAACAAAGGGATGCAAGTTTGGATCAGAAGAGGAGGCCTTAAAGGATAGGTTAATTTTTGGAACTTCTGACAAAAAGACCCAAAAGAAATTTATTAAGGAGGGAAATGCCTCATTAGATGAAGTGATAAAAAGATTAAGATTGGCAGAGATTGAAAATCAACATGCCGCAGAGGTTCAAGGCGAATCAAATGTTGAGGTTAATAAAGTGGATAAGAGCTATGGTAAAAAGCCATTTAATAAGTTGGTTCTGTGCAAGTGGTGTGGTGATGAGCATGAGCGGAAAATGGCTATGTGCCCAGCTAGAGGGAAACAGTGTGAAAAGTGCAATCGGTTTAACCATTTTGCTAAAGTGTGCCGCACTAGACAAGTTAAGACTGTGGCTTTTAGTCAATCTCCTGATATTGATTCTGACAGTGATTTTTTTTGTAATACTGTAAACAGTGACAAGTGTTCGGTTGAGTGGACGGAAACTCTCATTTTGGAAGGCAAAAACAGTTGTATGTTTAAGTTGGATACAGGCTCAGATGTCAATTTAATTCCAAAATACCTTTTTGACAAGTTAGGTGAGAGTAAAAAACTAAATTTAAAATGTTGTAAGTTCAAATTGCATGCCTATAATCAGACAAATATTAGGGTTTTTGGAAGTGTGTTATTAGAAGTAATGTCAAAAGGTAGGCATTTTTACATTGATTTCATAGTAACAGATTCAGGTTTCCAGCCAACTCTTGGCAAAGATGCTTGTATTTTGTTAGGCCTCATTGAACGGAAAAAACAAATGAATTGTGTGGATTTGAAAAAATTAGTTTCAGATAGCCCGGAAAAAAAGGTTCTTGTAGATGAATATATTGATGTTTTCACTGGATCAGGTAAATTTCCAAAGGATTATAAAATTTTGTTAAAAGATGGGTCAGAACCTGTTTCTAAACCACCTCATCGTGTACCTTTAAAATTAAAGGAGAAACTCAAAACTGAATTGGACCGACTATGTGATAAGGGTATCATTTCTAAAGTGGATACTCCTACTGAATGGGTTAATAGAATAGTGGTTGTAGAAAAAGATAAGGATAACATTAGAGTTTGTTTAGATCCACGTGGCTTAAATAAATGTATATTGAAAAAATATTTTGAGATTCCTACTATCAATGATCTAAAGGCTAAAATTGGTAATGCAAAATACATTTCAGTTTTAGATTTGAAGGAATCGTTTTGGCAAATTGGACTAGATGAGTCCAGCAGAAAAATTTGTACATTTTCGACTGTATTTGGAACTTATCAATTTAATGTTTTGCCTTTTGGTCTTGATGTGTCCGCTGAAGTTTTTCAAGAAACTTGTGAAGCTTGTTTTAGTGGGATTGAAAATATTTTCATTTACATTGATGATTTCTTAGTTTTTGGACGTACAAAGGAGGAGCATGATATAAATCTTAAAAAAGTTTTAGACAGAGCTAGGCAGCTAAATATTAAATTCAATTTAAAGAAATTTCAATATTTACCCAAAGTTGTTAAATATTTAGGTCATGAAATAGTTAATGGCTGTTTATTACCTGATAAAGATAAAGTCAATGCAATAAGAGAATATGATAAACCGAATGATAAAAAGAGTTTACAACGTTTTTTGGGCATGGTTAATTATTTAAGAGAATTCATCCCAAATCTCTCAGAATTGATTGGGCCACTTAGGGAGCTCTTGAAAAAGAATGTTGAATTTAGCTGGAACTCCATCCATGATAATTGTGTTGAAAAAGTTAAGGATGTTTTATCTAGCCCACCGGTTTTAAAAAATTTTGATCCTTCAAAGCCATTAACTATTCAAACTGACAGCTCAAAGGATGCAATTGGTTGTGTTTTATTACAAAATAATCAACCAATAGCATTTGCATCAAAAAGTCTGAATAATGCTGAATGTGAGTATGGTCAAATTGATAAAGAATTTTTAGCCATTTTATTTGCATGCAAAAAGTTTCATTATTACATTTATGGTCGACACACTATTATTCAAACTGATCATCAACCTTTAGTTGCGTTAATGAAGAAAGAAATTCACTGTATTGCCTCACAGCGTTTAAGAAAAATAAGGTTGAAACTTAATATTTATGACATAGATGTACAATATGTTAAGGGATCTGAAATGTTGATTGCTGATGCAATTAGTAGAGCATCGTCTAAAGCTGATTGTGAAAGTGTTGAAAAATCCTTGGACATTGTGGTACATTCAGTAAATATTAGTGATGAATTTTTATGTGACATTCTCAAGGCAACTATTGATGATATTGTGTTACAGAAATTAATTGAATTTTTTAAGGTTGGGTGGCCAAAAAGTATTGATAAGGTACCAGATTATGTTAAGTGTTATTGGAAATTAAAAAATGAGATTTTTGCTGAAAATGGTCTGGTCTATTTAAATAACAGAATTATAGTACCAATATCAATTCAAAAAACAGTATTAAAAAAAGTTCATTTATCACATTTTGGTGTAACTAAAACTTTGGGCAGGACTAAGTCATTGTTTTTTTGGCCTAGTATGAAAAATGATATCATATCCTTGGTAAATCAGTGTCAACTATGTCAAAAATATAGTATAAAGAAAGCTAAAGAGCCCATGATTATTGATGAAGCTCCAAAGTTTCCATTTGAAAAGATTGGTTGTGATTTTCTCACATTTTGTAATGAGAATTATTTAATAGTTGCTGACTATTTTTCTAAATGGTTTGAGTTAGTTAAAGTAAGTTCTTTGTCTGCTGCAACTGTAATCAAAATACTCAAGTGTTTGTTTGCTACACATGGCATACCAAAGATTTTTAGAGCTGATAATATGCCATTCAATTCTCAAGAGTTTAACGATTTTGCTAAACAATGGGGTTTTTCAGTTGTAACCTCCAGCCCTTTATATCCAAAATCAAATGGTTTTATTGAGAGATTTGTAGGTATTGCAAAGAATATGTTAAAAAAATCTAAGGAAGTGAAGGCAGATATTAAATTAATGTTGCTGGAATACCGTAACAGCCCAGTAATTGATTCTCCATATACGCCTTCTCAGTTGTTGATGAGTAGGAATACTCGGTCTGTTTTACCAATGCATGACAATTTATTAGTGCCAAGAGTCATAACTGATTTTACTGAGTATCAAGTTAAAAGAAATGAGAGAAATAAAGTAAATTATGACAAGAATGCTAAACAATATAATTATAAGTTTGATAAAGGGGATAAGATAATGTATTTAAAAGATAATGTGTGGTTGCCAGCTGAGGTTGTGAGCGCTCATAGTTCTCCTAGATCTTTTATAATAAAGGATGTTAAAGGTAATTGTTTAAGGAGAAACACATCTCAATTGAAACCTCATAAGCAAAGTTTTTTATTTGAAAAATCAGTTGTTTCACCAATAAAGGAGAGTTATGAACGTCCCAAGAGGATGCTGAGAGCTCCTAAATATTTAGATGATTATGTAACTTAATTCAGTAATACCTCTTCTAAAAGATGTTTCATATATATAATATCATGTGTTTTTAATATTTCATGTTATCATAATTATTTTGATTTAACAATTATAAAAAAAAAAAAAAAAAAAAATCAAAGGAGGAAGATGTAGCAGATACCTACCTGCAGTAGTGTTTGTTTATCTATAGGCTAGACTAATCTGTGGTCTGTGATCTAGAGCTTCTTGGTCGATGGTTGCCGCGACTTGTGGAAAGATCTAGACAATTGATTGTGTAAGAATTAATGTGAACAATGTGAAATAAATAACTAATTATATAATATGAGTGTTTACATTATTACTCGATACATGTACTATGTGCCCCGCCCATTTCCACTTCAGTTTCGCGACTCGCTGAGCTATGTCGGTGACTTTGGTTCTCCTACGGATCTCCTCATTTCTGATTTGATCTCGCAGGGATACTCCGAGCATAGCTCTCTCTATCGCCCGCTGAGTGATCCTGAGCCTTCTTATGAGGCCCATAGTCCGATGGGACGGAAATCCGGCCGGAAGTAGGTGTAGGTACCTACTTTGTTACGGACTGTTGGGTAAGATAGAGGCGGATGAACAAACGAATTAAAGCACGCTCAGTTTGCCTCAAGCTCAAGTATTCCGAGGCTGCTCGGCTTGAAGACAGTTGGTACTTCTTATCTGATTGCATGAATACGTTCCTTTATATCAGTGGGTAAATTCATCTTACAAAGTAAGCACATACTTAACATAAAAAAAATAATTAAAGTTTTTATAAAATGTAATAGTTAAGCTTTTAATGTAAAAGCTCTTCTTTTGATGTAGTACCTACTTGCTCTTTATGGAGCTCAGTTATGCTATAATACTGCATGTTTAAGGTACCTACTCATGTAAAATGGACTAAAACCATAAATATTTATGGTTTTAGACCATGTAGTAATGACCATGTACAGAATGTAGTACGGATTGTGACTTTAGCAGTCCTAAAATGTAAATAAGACTATTTATGAACATTCCACTACAGCTAATAAACTACCGAGCCTATTTTTATGAATGAGGTGTCAATCAAGCAACAAAATATAAGCCTCAATAGCCCAACGGTTAAAGGTGCGGACTGAAAACTGAAAGATCGCAGGTTCGAGTCCTAACCCATTGTACTATTGTCGTACTCACTCCTAGCACAAGCTTTTCGCTTATTTGGAAGGGAGAGGAGAATATAAGTCAAGTTCAGCTTGGCTAATATTCTTTGATTATAAAAAAAATCGATTCGATATCTATAGTCCGTAACAAAGGCTACTGTTTATACGAACAAAATCAATATAACAGATGATACGTCCAATTTTCCTTAGTCGGGTGATAGTTTTAAAACTTTTATCCTTATATGCAAAGGGTGGGGTTTGAACCTTCGACCTTTCGTGTTTCAGACCGTCATCTAGCACGTTGAGCTATTGAGGTTTTTACAAAGACTGAGCAAAGGTTAAAGGCTTTGCTCAGTCTCAGTCGCAAAAATATAGTTGCAAAATTAGCGATATTTTTGCAACACTTAATGCCGATATCGGAGGAAGTCGTCAGGGCTGGGGAACGGAAATTGTCATGCATTAAGAGGGACATTAACCGTTAATATAGGTAGCTACCTAAAAGGGACACGTCACTCCCCTTACAGAAACAGTTATGACGTCTACGCAATGCGGTTTTAGGATTACACAGATATAATTTTCGCTGAGGAATCAAGATAATTGGCTTACAGTTAATATGTCCACGTTTACTGTTGCGGCGTATATTTCTGTGCAATTTAATGAAGCACGTATAATTAGAGCTGCTACTTAAAAATTACAGTTGAGAAATTATAAGTACCTACCTAGTTGCCTGTAAGTATTTAGATCACGTTGTGATTAATCTAAAAGGATGAGAATTAAGAGTACTAAACACAGAATTAATTTATGTTATGCACCTTTAATAAATAAAACAAAAATTACGATAGGTAATCCTTATTGAATGGGTAAATAAAAATCAAAGTTAAAACGCAAAAGTGAACTTCGCTATCCAATCTGAGCTTGGTTAGGTAACCTACTCGCGACCTTGAAAAATGAATCACGTTATTGGCCAAGATGACTGGCCTTTTTTTGTGCAATTACACCATTAACTAAAGACAAAGAATATCGTAAAAAACCTTGGAAACTATTTTTATAATGAGACATTATATAATTCGAGCGGTTATTTAATTTTCTGTGTATTGTGTCTGGTTTTTGCACCATTCATATAAACTTTAAATTAAAACCTTTGTTTTATTAATTATTACAAACTTTGCATAGCCACCTTCCAGCACTATCATCAGATCAGCTCCATGTTAGAATTCTTAATATTGCATTGTCATATTATCCGATTTACATTTACATGCACAGCTTAATCGGAAACCGGGAAGAGGTTCTAATTCAGCTTGCAAGATTTGACCTAAACAAACACACGTAGATAAGTATGTACTTACATAAAATAATAGTAGATACATCGCAAGTTTAATAAAAGCTTGTTTAAAGATCAGTAGGTAGCTTTTTAAGAAGTCGACGTAGAGGCCCTAAATAAATAAATAAATAGTCTTTTAATCAAGAATAAAAACAGCCACATAAAAAGAAATACAAAGGAAAACAAAAAATAACGCATTTAAATTATAAAAAAAATAGATAAACTAAGGGTGGGTCCCGACGGCTTAAATTTTACAGACCATTCTATCGATTGTGCTCTTAAAATTATGGTTTCGTTTTATCAATTCACGAAGCACTTCATTTCTTCACTTTATTATTTATTCATGACAAGATAGCCCTTGACTGCGAATTTATCAAAGGATAAGGTTTAAGGTGACGATGCAGTCTAAAGATGATAGCGGGGTATCATTAACCCGGCATGGGTTTACGAACCTACACGTCATCGTGCCAGAGTCAAAGACCTAGTTGCCAAAAAACACGTATGTATATTTTTTTATGTGAAGTAGAGTTTACACGAAGCCAGTAATGCTGGCGCCAGTCTGCAGACAAGCCAGCGTTGGCCTGGCGCTTGTTGTTTAGACGCGGCCAATCATTCTTCTGGTGTGCACACGTTTGGAAAAAATAATGAATACGCGGCAAAAGATGTTGAAAAAGAAATGTTTAAGGAATATCTCTGCACTATTAAGAGAAGAGTTGAGTCCTCTTCGTTGAATTTTCTCGGCATTTTGTCGCAGAAATTCCAAATAAAACAACAAAGAACACACACCGTACGGACGTTCGCCAGTGACAGGCGAGACTCGTCTACACGTGTCCGCAACGCTGGCGCGGGGGTCGAAGGGTATGCGGGCGGAGGTCACTGGCTAGAAAAATAGACGGTCGCTCTATTCTCGCCAGCGTTGGCAGCCAGCGCTGGCTTGGCTTGAAAAACTGTTTACACAAGGCCAATACCAAGCCAGCACTGGCTGCCAGTCTTATTGGCAGCCAGTGTTGGTTCCGTGTAAACTATGCTTGATGACAAGATAGACCTGTGACTGTCATCTCACCTAATGGATCGGTTCCCACACGCCATCGTGTCGGAACGCTTAATCGCTTTGCGGCACGTCTTTGACGGTAGGGTGGTAACTACCCACGCCAAAGCCTCCCACCAGAGATAATTCAGAAATTATAAATTCCCGAATTATCCCCGCCGGGAATCGAACCCAAGAGCTCCCAGTTAAAAGACACGGCGCTTACCACTGCGCCAGGGAGATCGTCAAAATCAAGTACCTATATCAATGTATATTATTTCAGTAAGCTTGTCAAGGAAATCCAATACTTATGCGATGATTCAAACTCCTAATTTAGACCATCTGTATCAGCCCGAAAGCAGATTGTATGAAGAGAATTGATATTGATTTCACATTGACCCCAGCACGCTAGGTCAGATGTTATTCTTTCGCTACAGTAAACCAAGAGTAATAAGCATCTCATTTACAATTTATCCTTGAGCCTTGACATATTGCATGATCCTTGGATTCGCGCCAAATTAATTGAATATTATTTGTTATTAACTTAGTAAATTGGATTTGTTTCGATTAACTTTGTTGTTTGAAATTTGTTTTGGATTTTGACGACCTGACTGGTGTAGTGGTGAACGCTCGTGTAATAAGTGAAAGTTCGATTTCCGGCGTGCGGAATTTTGGGAATTTTGGAAACTGCTCGCCACCGACCAATATTTCACCCTCACCACCTGGATGCCTGGAGCACTTCGACCATCCGATGTGCCAGATCTTTTATTCCACTTACTTTGAAACTGTTTAACCATTTTCCTGCGACGGCTTTCCCACTAAATTACAACATGGGGTTATTCAAGGGGCGGACCAACAAATTCATGAAAAGCCGGCAAAGCATTGGTGGTGCATCAGGTGCTACAAATAATCCATAATGATCCATGGTCACCTGACAATCCAAATTGCAAACCTCCTGCCTCCTCCCTCCAAAAAATCGGGTTTCTGAGATAAAACAGTGTTGCAACAAACCAACGTTTATATTGTAAAAGCATCCGTCGTAGATTTGTTCTACTTCTAGTATCGAAATAACAGTATCGGTTTATAGAAATCTAGGTTTAATTACTCAACGCATTCCAAAATAACAGAGCATGTCGTTTGGTGTCATCACACTCGCACGTGGCCGCTAACTCGACACATGCTCCAGTGCGCACGGATTGAACGATGTAGCAGACACTGTGATTGATTTGTATCTCCAAAGATTAACATCTATATAAATCTTTGTACATTATCCTTACTAATATTTAGTGTCGGTCAAAAATACCTTGTGTCCCCCTCACCGTTTTACCACAGAACTTCGAGAAATCTTGAGCTATGGTTGAAATTCAACCTACTCGTACGAAACACTTTAGTTCAACGTTTCTTAAACGAACGGCTAAGGTATGGAACGCACTTCCAGCTTCTGTGTTTTCGGCCACGTATAATCTGAGTACCTTGAAAACAAGAGTGAATAGGCATTTTCTAGGCAAGCGCGCTCCAATATAGACCTCATCCATGCTTTCCATCATTAATTGTCGTTAAGCGCAAGCGTATCCCATAATAAAAAAAAACACCAAACCTTCGGCTTAGAACAAAATGGGCCGAAGTTTTGGGCGAAGCCGAAGATTTCTAGCATGCACCGAAATTGAACTAACTGTTACGAATCCCAAAAATCTTTTGCTACAAGCTAATTGATATAGTATACGGTACCATTTCTGTAACAACTTATAAGTCACCAATATATTTTATTGCTTTTAGTTTAAGTATAATTATGTGTCACGCCGTTAAAATGAAATATATTACTGTGGCGTTCCCATAAACCGTTTATAGGTTCGTAAACCCACGAAAGTATTTCTTTTTTACTGTATATTAATTACTGTAGTTTGGTAACAGTAAAAAAGGGAACATCTGTTTTCACCACATCGAACAAAATCAGTTATCTTTTATCGACGTAACTGGAAATATGCAATAATGCCCGCATATGAATGTTCCATGCAATAGCTTCCGCTAACTGACGAAATCAAATAAGTAATAGCTAGGCCTTTTATATCCAATTGTTGTAGCTCCTAATTCCTAGGACATAAAGGTTAACTTGGAACGTATTATGTGGTTCTAAGAATGGTCGAAGGTACCTATTCTGGAATGCAGACATCGACATGAATAGTGGGTATGTTACACACTGTCGTAATTTTCAATGAAATCGTTGATACTACTTCAGTAACGCTGCATAGAATTAAATTACGCATTAGTAATAGGTCCTAGATCTAGCACCTACGTAGAAAATATGATAATGAAAACAAGCTATAATTTAAGAAAAATTAAACCGACTTCAATATATACCTATTGAAATAAAGACTAACTGAAAAAGGAAAAGTGCCCATATCATAAAAACCACTGAACGGATTTTGACCAAATCAAAAAATAAACAAAAAGTTAAAGACAAATTCAAGAACGCGATTGAAAAGTATCCTATTAGTATTATAAATGCGAAAGTTTGGATGTATGGATGGATAGATAGATGAATGGATGTTTGTTACTCAATCACGCCGCAACGACTAAACCGATTTGGCTGAAATTTGTCACAGATATAAGATTATAGTCTACTTTTATCCCGGAAAATAAGAGAGTTCCCGAGGGAATTAAAAACCACGATCCACGCGAACGAAGTCGCGTGCATCAACTAGTATGATATAAAACGTCATTTAAAAATATTCATTTACTAGCTGATACCCGCGACTTCGTCCGCGTACATTTAGTTTTTTATCATCCCGCGGGAACTCTTTGATTTTCCGGGATAAAAAATAGCCTATGTCACTCTCCAGGTTCTCAACTACACACATGTAAAAAATTACGTCGATCCGAAGCTCTGTTGCAGCGGGATTGAAGGACAAACCAACAAACCAACAAACCAACAAACCAACAAACCAACAAACACACTTTCGCATTTATAATATTAGTAGGGATTAGTAGGGATTAGTAGGGATTCCGACCACCGGATGAATTCAATCGTTAATCTATAAACTGTTTTACTTAATTAAAATAAATCGCTTATAATCAAGGAACACGCTAAGCGGCGCGGAGATTATTAAATTAACTTTATACCTTATCTATTCTTATCATTTCTTATTAAAACGGACTAATAGCGGTGCCTGGGACGTCAGACTAGGATGCTGTTATAATTAAGATTACAGCTTACGAGAGCAGAGAAAAACTGCTATTTATATTTTAACTAGCGATCCGCCTCGCATTGCACGGGTGCAATTGACTAATGAAGAACAATTTCTTCATTAGTTTTGTATGAAAACCTCAATAAGTTTTCATACAAAACTAGCATCTAAATTTCCCATTTCCGGTGCATTTTTCAAAAAATTTCTTTCATACAAAGCTTATCTCTGTGCCAAATAGCTAAATCGGTTCAGTTGTTGCCGCGTGATTGAATAACAAACATCTATCTATCCATCCATACATACATCCATCCATCCATTTACTATAGTCTGATTTTTAATTCGATGGAATTCTGACAGTTGTCATTTTATAAATAGAGCGAGTTATTTGTATGAAAAACAGTATTACCACCTGTAGTTTGATTTTACCCCAAACTATCTGTCAGGCATTTGTCATATATCTATGTGCGGCAATTGATTTTTATTTGTATAAGTTTAAATTTATTATCTTTTTTGTGGGATTTTTTTAATCTCTGGTAACATTAAGATACGTCAGAATTCTACGCAATTAAAAATCAGACTTTATATTACTGGGATTGTAAACTAATCTACGGTTTGTATAAAACACGATACGATACAAGAGAACATATTTCGATCAGTACATAACTAAACGATGCCCTTTGCACAGAACACGGCACTCCCTGCTAGAGTTCCGCCCGCCGGTTCCACCCGTATCCAGTTACAATCAAACACGACGCTCAAGGCGAACAGTCACGAAGGAAAAACTAATACCTTCTTACTTAAACTTCAAATTCAAATTCAAATTCAAAATTTATTTATTTCATGTAGGCTACCTTGTAGCACTTATGACACGCCATAAATCTACCACCAGTTCGGAATGCAGATTCTGCTGAGAAGAACCGGCAAGAAACTCAGCAGTTGCTCTTTTCAAAAAATAAAATAATTTTACAATAAGTAACCAAACTAAGCTAAGTATACAGTGCTTCCACAGTGAAGCTTCAAAAATGCAATACATACTTATAATCCAACACATGTCAACATGAGAAGACAAAGCAGACCCATTCCCGTTGGTGGCACCCGTTCACGAGCACGACGCATGATCCAGCCATTGCTTCGCTCAACCATATTTGAGGGAACGTAACAACCCGCACCAGTCCTTGTTTTACTTTTAAAAAAAATTTCGTGTTATACTAAACTACTAAAAAATTAAGGGCTGCCGGGATTTTTACCCAGACGTTATTTTGTCTGGTGGGAGGCTTTGGCCGTGGCTAGTTACCACCCTACCGTCAAAGACGTGCCGCCAAGCGATTAAGCGTTCCGGCATGATGGCGTGTAGAAACCGATAAGGGGTATGGGTTGAATTTACACTACTATACCCCTTCCAAGTTAGCCCGCTACCATCTTAGACTGCATCGTCACTTACCATCAGGTGAGATCGCAGTCAAGGGCTATCTTGTCATCGAATAAAAAAAAAAAAAAAAACGTCCGGCTAATTTGGCTGGTCTGTCCGGCTTTTCGGTTTTGAGACCCTGGCTGTACATCACTCGTGTAACATCACTTTTTATCATTTGATAAGCACCCATACTAACACCCTACCGTCAAACACGTGCCGCCAAGCGATTTAGCGTTCCGGCACGATGGCGTGTAGAAACAGATTAAGGGTTGAATTTACACTGCCATACCCCTTCCAAATTAGTCCGTTACCAGCTTAGACTGCATCGCCACTAACCATCAGGTGAGATCACAGTTAAGGACTATCTTGTCATTGAATAAAAAACATATCTCAAGACTTCTCATTTTTACTGTTAACTTATTTAATTTTAACTGTAAAATCGCAGTCACGCTCTAACTTAACATGCTTAGTCCTACTTCAACCCTTCTATCTTGCTACTATAATCCTGCAAAATATACCTACACCTCTGCATTAACTCAGTACCTACCTATGGACGTTTCAACATTAACTCAGTAGTGCCTAACAAATTGTGCTACCATCCTATCATCTACTTACGTAACCATAAGCGGAATGCGTGCATGGTATGTACTGGCGAACGCAAGATTAGGGCAACGCTTATAAATTGCGGCCTTTCACTGGCTAAATGTCATCCAGCCTGGATACTGGCGAACGAGGCGTGGCGAGGATATCGTGGCATCAGGATAAAGGTTACAACAAAGGCCTGCATACCGAAACGAGTTGATTCTCTCAAAATACAAGTGGGCGCAATAATTTTGTTGGAAAGGTCAACATTAATTTTAAACCGACTTCAAAAAACAGGTGACTCTCAATTAAATTCGATTTTTAGTATGAATGATATTATGTGCTTTACCGTTGCTTCGATATTATTTCGAAACCGATTTGCGTGTTTGCTTTAGGAAAGGGAAGACGTGTCGCGATAGCTCATCTAGATGCGAAGCTAAGGCGTTAGCCACAACACAAACGAAGCTAACTTAGCATAGCTCCCAGTTATAAGACCACAGTGTTCACCACTGCACCAGGGAGATCGTCAAAAGACCTAAGAAAAATAAGAAGTTAAATCAAAAGGTTAAAGGCTTATGGCTTATGGTTAACACTGTGGGTTAACATTACAAAAGATTTGCAACCGTTGACGCGTATCGCCAAACCGATTTCCTTGTATTGTCGATTGTTTTCTTGGCAGTTGCAATTTTATATTACCTACTAGGTAGTACTATAAAATTATGATGTTGATTGCGAAATCGATTTACAATATTTTAAAAGGAAGAGATGTGGGTAATATAGGTACCATATTGATTAAAGCGGTGAGTGTTATGGGTGTAATTTTAAACTAACTAAACAATATCCATTTTAACTATACTATTTGTACATTACATGTTTATTATGTAGGTACAACTTCAATTATATATACCAAGATATTTACCTGGTGTGATTGATGTTTAGAAAACCTTAATTTCTCCGAAGTCACTGGATTCAACCATGTATTGACAAAAAAAAAAGTTTATATTTTGATAGTGTTAGGCTTTTGTATTGTTAGTACCCAAAAGGTGACAACTGGACCCTTTTACTAGACCTAAGCCGTCCGTTCAGCCATCTGTTAGATGTGTATAATTGTCGCTAATTTTTAACTTTATTTTTTCTTTTATTTGTGTTACAAATAAAAGAAAAAATAAAGTTAAAAATTAAAGAAGGGCTCCATACTCCAACTTTTGTTTTTACTCAATTTTAACTTAATAATAATTATAGCTGGTGTTCAATCTTATACGATGGTTCAGAACCCTTCGTGTGCGGGTCCGACTCGCTCTTGGCCGATTTTTTTAGTTAAGTATCATTTATATGTATAGGGAACGTAATACAAGTAATTTAGCTGCCAGGGCCGCGACGTCCGACGCTGACACCAAAAGCAGATGTTTTATTTTGGTGTCCCTCATCTATTCGTGTTTTACGATCAAAACTGCTCACAGGAAGATATAATTAATGAAACAACATTAACAGATCGTTTATAATAAACTTTCTAAACGGAAACCTGGCTTGGAACTAAATTATCTAAGTATTAATAAATTATTATTATTTACAAATAGGAAAAATGTTAGATGAGCATCAATTATTATTATTTCATTGCATTGAATATAATGAGTAGGGAGGTTATATACTAGGAAATACATACATTACATCCATTACATAAATATGATATAATAAATTTATAGAGTACCTACTACATAGATACGTATCTACCTCCTATAATTTCAAAATTGTGTATTCCTTTAATACAACTTCTAAGCATTATCTCCAATACTTATTTACAAGTTATACTACTTAATTAATACATTAATGTTTACGTAAAATAAAATAAAGTGAAAAAATTATGATAGAGCTCACAAAATTTTAAAAATCTACTAAGGTCAAAAGAGACCAGTGAAAATCAGAAATGATTTACAAGTTTTCATTATATTTTTGTAATAAAGTTATTTTTGTAATACATTTTTATTTTTGACAAGTTACAAGATGATAGTCATAGGCGATAGTCAGGTATAGGGCCTAAATAAGATGGTCTAGAAAACTAGTACCTATACACTATTATTATGTTTTACAGAGCAGTGATATAATTTAAAAAAAAATTACTAAATACCTATTCGCGGCACAGCAAATTTCGCGGAGGTATCGTTTGCACAGTTTATCATAAACCTCGTAACTTACATAAAGTTGTGATGTATTTTCCATGGTTGAATAATCTCTAACCACATTCATAAATTGTCTGCATACGAAACCAACGCGCTTATTGGATGTTCATGTAAACGAAGGTACAATGCTCTTAAAAGCTCCGCACAGACGACAGAATATTGAATCGAAAGAAAACTTTTCTTTGGCCTTCATTATGCTCTATAATTCCCCCTTCAATAATAATTTTATATAACTTTTTATTTCATTTTTGGCTTTGGACCTTAGATTTACATAATATTATATGTGCATTTTATGTTATTAAGTTAATTAATTCAGAAGTTATAAGGTTCACAGAGAGTAGAGTAAAATCAAGTAGTCTTGGAAACCTTGCTTCGCTCCGCTGGTTCAATGACATATTGCAGAGTCTTCGAATGAACGTAGTACTTTAATTCTACAAAATACGAGTACCGGACGACAGTACCTACTTCAATCAAAAAAGAATGATTGTGAAAACGGTCTCCTCCTTTTTTGAAGTCGGTTAAGAAGTCGGTCGTCTTTGCAGGGTTTAAACTTCAGCGAGAAAATTTAAATAAATTAGGTTTACTAATTTGAGTTTAACCGATGTCTATGGTTGCGAAACTTTAATAATTTTACCTGAATTAAACTCGAATAATTTAAACAAACTAATGGTTTCCTCTAAGTATTCGCTACGCTTTAAATCTATGAATCGAATAAATACGATACGATAACAATCGAAAAGTTATAGTACGGTTGTATGAATAATTTTATTATTCATTTATCTCAGCCGGTTAATTCCCACGGGAATAGTTACCAATCTTGTATGTTCAAGGTCCTATTGTGGTCACAAGATAGCTTTTACATAGTAAGGCTTAATTTTATTTTTAATATCACTATTATTAATCAAAGTAAAAAAAATATTTATTGAACAATCAGTGAAACTGATAGAATCATAGTACTTAGAATAGTATTAGAATGTAGCGATTTAGTAGATAAAACAGCTGAAATGTCGCGTGGTCTCGATTTTTAGACGTCATCTAGAAATAGGTTTCATGTGGGAAATGACTTAGATAGTCGTTGCTGCTGTGTTGCTGCTTGATCGACAGAATTGAAAAACACTTTCGCATCCGAAGTGTTCGGATGCGAAAGTGTCGAAGTACTTTAATATCGCTGCACCAGAGGACAGAAATATTTTTTGCATTGGTATAGTTGAGGACCTGGAGAATTTTTTTGGCTACTTTTTATCCAGGAAAAAAAGGGTTCCAGCGGAAATTTTAAAACCTATCTATAAAAAAGCTACTTTACTATTAAGATATGGGTGTTAGTCCTAACTATAACATTATTTGCTTTACTTACTCAATTTTTTTTCACAACATGTTTTTCTCCGAGATACTTACCTACTGCAAAATATTTTTATAGAACAAGTGCAAACAAGTGCAAACAAGCGAGTGAGAACCATGCTCCTGTCACCCGCACATCGATATCATTATGCAGATTGGTATTTTTATAACCAACCCCTTCAAAGAATTCTCCTCGAAACATATTACTTTCTGCGGTTGGATATCGTATTTCCATTATAATTATGAGACATCATTTCGATCATTTCTATTTTATTAACCGACCAAAAAAAAGCAGGAGATTCTTAAGTCGTCGCGTATATATTTTTTATCACTCATGTGACCTGTTTCTCCTCTGAGAAACGTCAAACAAAATCTCATAATTATAATCAAATGGAAAGAAGAAATAAAAAGTCATCAAATAATAAACCATGCTAACTCAAGCGTAGAAGCTAACTGGCAGGACAAGTCGAAGAAAAATGTCGTACCTACTTCTGAACAATTACGCACTTACTAAGAATATGCTGGCCATAACAATAATACTAACAAGTTCTTTGCTACAAAAACCATTTGGCATATTTTTATGTTAAAACTGCACATGTTAGTGTTCATTTATTATACCACCTTGGTCTTGGTCTATTTTTAACCCCTAACACAAAAAGAGGTGTTATAAATTTATCTGTGTGTCTGTGTATCTATATGTCTGTCTGTTCCTTTGTAGCTCTCTCACGAATGGACCGATTTTGATAAGGTTGTTTCTATTTGAAAGTTAATATGACAGAGATTGGATCTTAGCTATACTAAGATCAAATCTCTGTCACAATTGATTGATATTGATGAAGATCTACTCAGTAACATCAAGTAGTCTGCGCAATACCCAACTCCTTAGCAAGTTACAGCAGATACGTTATAACATATATACGATACTAGCTTTTGCTCGTGGCTTTGCTCACGTTAAGTTCGATTTTTCAAACCCCTATTTTACCCCCTTAGGGGTTGAATTTTCAAAAATCCTTTCTTAGTGTGCGCCTACGTCATAAAAGGAACCAACTGTAAAAGTTTCAAGTTTCTAACTTCAGTAGTTTAGGCTGTGCGTTGATATCTCAGTCAGTCAATCAGTCAGTCAATCAGGACTTCGAATTTTATATAAATAGATTAAATAGATGATGATCAAGGATCGAGGAGGACGATCTGATGATGGAGCAGAAAACAGGGTAAGAGGATGTCAGGTATATTGTATATAGTCCAGCCATAGATTCACGTGTTAGGGTTGTTTTCAACTGACACTTGTTATTAGGATACCGTAGCAGACAAGGCCCTCTTATACTTTCGAAATGTTGAAGAGCCATAGAGACTCGTATCGTGGCGTATTCATTTCCCATATAACAAGTGCGCTCTTGAATTCAGAATCAATAATTATATATTATACTAGCTGATTCCTGCGACTTCGCCCGCGTGGGAAAAGTTTAGAGTGACTTACTACTATCCGCGAGAAGTTATGTCCTCTATCTCCGATAATATTAAGTAGATCTTCACCAAAATTGGACAAAATATTTCTAATAGATCACAATTTATAATAAAAAAAGAATTATCAAATTCGGTTAAGATTTGACGAAGTTATGGAGCAAAATCAACAAAAGTTTTCATCCCCTATCCCGGATAAACCTTATTGTTTATCGAATTTTATTTATCGAATTACCTCAGGGATTTCCTTAAAACTTTAATTACTATATCAACTTAACTTTTATTGCATCTTACGAGGCTTAAACTTATAGGTACAGAGAAGTTATTTGTTGTTGTTGTAGGATTAAATCAAACGAATTTTCTTGTGTAAAAAAATTAGCACCACCACCTTCTTTCATATTAACGCGTTTTCCTCAACTTACAATATGTATCTTATTTATCAAACTAGCTTTTGCCTGCGGCTTCACTCGCGGCTTAAGTTCGATTTTTCAAATGTCTTTTTTACCCCCTTAGGGGCTTAATTTTTAAAAATTATTTCTTAGCGGATGCCTACGTCATAATAGCTATCTGTATGCCAAAATCCATCGGTTAGAGCTGTGCGTTGATAGATCAGTCAGTCAATCAGTCAGTCAGTCAGTCAGTCAGTCAGTCAGTCAGTCAGTCACTTTTGCCTTTTATATATTTAGATTACCTCAGGGATTTCCTTAAAACTTTAATAAAATTATTATATCAATTTAACTTTTATCACATCTTACAAGGCTTAAAACTTATACAGCGAGAAGTTATATGTAGACATATCTGTCCACATTATTCATGCAAACGTCAAGATCACTAGACGTGGTTATTTTAGTTACTCTATGGTCTATTTATATTTCCCTCACGACCTGTTACCATCTTCCTTTGCAACAAGTCTGAACACCTTGAATACGCTTATAATATTACAATAGCATCCTTTGAATGAGATGTAATAGTAGATTGTTACACAAGGGACATAAGTAAGCTATTACAGAACTCCAATTTGGCGCCAGTGCGAGCGCAGCTCGCATAGGGCGCTAATGGATCGTGTGCACCCGAGATATTTAGTCACACGAGCGAGCGCAGCGAGCGAGGGTGAATATAGTTCGAGGGTGTAATAGCTACTTGCAACCGAGGTAAGCATTCTACTTTATATCATTCTTGCGAGGTAACTTTGGACTTATCCGGCAAAAGGTTTTGCATCATTTGTTCTGCTTCAAGCAAACAAAAATCAGGCTCTCCTCCTTTTTCATCATCTGATGAAGTGCTTGACATTGTTGTAAATAACTTAAATCCCTTTACGAACAAACTTCACAAACTTTCAGATCAAATGAAATTTTTTTTTTTCGTAAATAGTTTTCCATTTTTTTTTACGGCTCTGAGTTCCAAGGAGTTTTGCATAGTTTGAAATGTATGGAAATTAAATGCCGCCATGTTCAGTGTTTTTTTTTTTCAGTAAAAAGTTTTCTTACCATTTTATAAGAAAAGAGATTGTTTACCAAGGAGTTTTGCATAGCTTGAACTGTAAAGTGAACATTACAATTAAAGCATAGTGCGACGTAATGTTGTCTTGAATTGCAAACACCAACTTACAAGGAGACTTTCCACCATAGTAATCCCTAGTTACTGAGCAAGTATGATATAAAGACCTTTACCATTGTAAGAGGGCTAACTGAAATTCATAAAGTTCAAAGTATTTTTATGACTTTTTATGACAGTTGACATCTATACTTATAATAAAACTGTAACGGGTCGAATTCTGTACCTTAAATTGGATTTGATAATTCTTTTTTTTAGTATAAATTGTGTGCTATTAGAAATATTTTGTCCAATTTTGGTGAAGATCTACTAAATATTATGGGAGATAGTAGCAAGTCACTCTAAACTTTTTCCGCGTGGACGAGGTCGCGGGAATCAGCAAGTCTATACTATTATAATAAAGAGAGAGCGCGAATTTTGTGAGTTTGTATGTATGTCCGGAGCAAACTTTGGAACCACCGCACCTATTACAATAATTATTTTACCATTTCAAAGGTACATTATTCCAGATGGTTATAGGCTATATATTATGCCCATAAATGTATTATGGCTAGATATTATGTGCAAATTTGTTAAAGAAGTCGGAAAAATTTTTGACTCTCAAACGTTTTCAAGGCGTGCGCTGGGTCATATACTGTTATTGGATGAAAATGATGTATGGGTGAATTGTTCCTCTTAAAGAGTTCTAAAAAAAAGTCCGCGATAGCATATGTCTATATTCTAAGGATAACTTACAGTAACCATTTCTATCTTTCAAATCTTGATTAAAAATAATGAATTATTTTCGAAGCTTCTTTAACCGATGTAATGTCAATCTATATCTAAATAAATATGTTTATTATCGTAAATATTTAATTTAGAACATATTTGCCCTTTCCACTATACAATTTAAATAAATATCTTAGGAGTTATCGGAAAATTAATATGTCCGCGCGACAAAATAATAAAATGGTGCCGGCTGGCGCGGCGGGGCACGGTGGCGGGTATCGGTGCGGGATATTCGTGTGGTTCCTGTGGTGATCTTATTGACAATCGTCTCCTATAAGAAGCTCACAAGAACAAATATTTAATTTTCAACCCGGACGAAGTCGGCGCGGGCTTCTAGTAGTATAATAAAATTCGAGGGCTTCTGACAGACATTTCCTTCTTAGATATAAGCTGTCCTTGTGCACGTCCATTAAATTATTATGTTTTATTTTTTATGCTATTTGTAATCCTTAAAAAAATAAATAAAAAATATAAAAGTATCAGCAAATTCATTAATTCATTCATCAATTTTAAATCGTCAAAAAATATTATGCATTTCTCCATTATCTCAGAATTTTTCATTAAAAAAAATAGACTAGGGCTTGAAGGCGATCACAGCTGATGGTATGATGGTCTCTACTTGAAAATATAACCTGTGATAGAGCGCGCTTGCCTGGTAGATGTCTTATATTCAGTCTTGATTTAACTGTATCCAAATTATTACCTTTACCTTATTCCTTACATATATACCATTACCTTATTCCTTACATATGTGTGAAATCAAGCGTAGACAGGTACATATATATACTATTTTGAATAACCTTACTTTATCGTATATGTGAAAACTATCAACTGCACTTTTACAATTGCAACCTGACACCTACCTGAGACCGGTGTTGGCTTTTATAGGCTCCTAGGCTAATTGGCACACAATAATTTCTTTTCTAAGGGGTCCCGTTGCCAACCGTTATTATATGACCCGCAAACCTCTACAAACATTTCAAAAGGTAGTAAAGTCGTAGCTAATGGGCATTAGCAGCATACCATTTCTGACAATGTTACGTCGGCGCTAAGGGCCTGAAATTATAGATAATTGAGTACTTTTTAATGGGAACAGTGTCGGTTTAGCGCATGGCATGTTTCTTAGATCGTGAAATGCCAATCGTCTATAGCTCGAACAAGCACTTATTTCTTGCTGTGCCTTAATTTAATATGAAGCTGAACAGCTTTAAACGATGCTTTGAAGTAGAACACTACCTGTGATGTCACAAGAAATTCAATGTTGTTTTCTTTATTTAGAAATTGGTAAATAATTAAAACTAGCTTTTGCTCGCGACTTTATCCACGTGACTTAGGTTACTGTTTTTTCCGGGGTAAAAGGTCACTTTCCTTGCCATCAAAAACCCCGTTCAATACAAAATGTAAGAGAAAATGAAATTTTTTCATAATTTTTTTCCCGTGATATTTTCCGACATCTTAATAGTTATTCTGCTTTCCGGGGCGGAGACAAATCCAAAAAAAAAATCAAAGATCATAAAACTTTTAGTGATAGTTACTATTATAAAAAAAATCAGAAGTCATTCAGGATGGCGTATCTATATTTAACTGCAGCGATTCTCCAGTTTTATACCTACGAGTATAAAGGAATACTGCTAGATGTAGGTAGGTATAGTACGTTTATCTCACGAAGTTCCGGCCGCTTTACTTGTGGTTACGTCGTATACATGCACATTGCGTAAGTGTGCGTGCCTGTCAGGAGCCTAGGTGGGAGCGGTCACGCGCAAGCAAGCTCTCACTCACACTTATACAGATACGACACACACACAACCATGAGCCACGAGCCCTCGTGAAATGAAAGAACTATTGTGTATTGATATTTTTAAATAACATTCTCTCAGAAATTCTGGCTGGAATTTGAATTCATGGTTCTTTAATGACTAGGCACTGACCTTCTAAACAATGTAAAATTAAAAGTTTATGTACGCAATGTGATAAAACGCAGCGTAGCGTAGGGAAAATTACGAAAATATTAATTTAAAATTCAAATGAGGCTGCCTGCGGCTTCAAACCGTGAATGCAAATTGGTAAACTTTTAACCCTTCTGAGAAATGTACTGAACGAGTGAGACATACGAGTATGAGCAGAAACATAACAAACTTCTATGTCTCTTCAAACTTTACTTACTGAATTTTCAGTTAAAGATACTTTCGGAGTAAAGACTAAATTAAAGTAAACACCTTCGTTAAATAAGTATAAGGACGTTAGACAGATTTTCAATACAAAACCTTCAGAACGTCTAATTTATTCTTCGGGTCTATTAATACTCAGCGATGGTGATTGGTTTAGATTACTCAGATCCGTGGCTGAATTCGTTCGGGAGGACATTATTGCTATTTTTTTTATTTTAAAAAATCACTTTTTTTATCACTTCCGGGCCAGTTCCAATAGCGTCCTGAGGGCATTTGCTGACAGGTTCGATTGTCAGTATTTGAACCACTGTAATAGGGTTCATATATGATGACAAATCGAGCCCGTCTTAGGTTAAGTTTTAGGTTTTAATAGTAGTATTCATATCTACTAACAAATAGGTTTAAGTTTTTTATATTTTTCATTTATAATTTTACTAACACATCTATGATCCTAGTTGGTCGAAATAAATAATATTTTATTTTTTTTTTATTTAACATTTTTTCGGCTTTTAAAATTAACGCACACCAAGCTTAATTAATCGTATAATTGTTAACTTACTACGGGTATATGTATCAAAAGCACTACTCATGACAAGGTGTTCCTCTAAGCATATTTAGAATTGCATCGCGGATGATGAACTTGGTGGAGCGGGCCGGCCATTTGCATTCGCGTCAAAGAGATTTAGATAAATTGCAGAGCGGCTATAATTAAAAACATAAATAAGTCAACCTCCTTTCAGCGACGTATTTTTTAAACTTTGTTATAGAGTTATTCAAACCTTTGGTGCTACACTTGTTGATTCCTCTCATTTTATTACGTTTTAATTCTTCATACTAGCATTTCAATCTTGTCCTTTAGATAGTACTTTTATCGAAAAACAATGTAGGGCATTTGAGAAAATATGCGCTACCTACTCAATGTTTTATACTTTAATAAGAATTAAAATTGGATTGTATGTACTTACGTATGCATTTTTGAAGCTACATTGTAGAAGCACTGTATACATAGCATAGTTTTGTTACCTATTGTAAATTTTTTTTTTTAAAAGAGCAACTGCTGAGTTTCTTACCAGCTCTTCTCAGCAGAATCTGCATTCCGAACCGGTGGTAGATTTATGACGTGTCATAAGAGCTACAAATTGGCCTACATAAAATAAATAAATTTTGAATTTTGAAAATAATTAACTTGTAATTGAAATGTGTTTAATTTTTACAACACAGAACACACATTACGCAGATAATATAGGTATCTAATATTAACCATAGGCACAAATTACTCAATATTGTTGCATTCTCTTAGAACATCAGATCCTCGAATATCAATAAAAATTAACACAGAAAAGTAGCCTTTATTTTTTCTTATGAATGAATGAATGAATTGAATGTTATCCTATCTGTGACTAATATAACGTGTATAATATCTCCGCATTTGCTTCTATTTCAGTGTCGTCAGATGCACGCAGTACGCGCACTGTGTTTATAGCACGCACGTCACTCAGGCGCATGCGCAATCCGACAGCTAAACGATAGTGTTAGATCACTGGCTGTTTACTGCGCGGAATGTCAACTAAACTTGTATTATAACTTGAGAATGCTAAAAAAAGTAGTTTGGCCACATCTCTGATGCAGCGACATGCAAAATAGCTTTTGATAAGCGTAATCGGGATCGATTCCTGATAGGAAATAGGAACACTGTTTAAAAAAAATAATTGCTCCCCGTACCATGAATGTACGGGTGCCGGTAGGGTAGGGTATTACTACACAGGGTAGGGTAGGTAGGTACATACACTAATCTGTTTTTTTAGCGGGTATCCTTTGTCTTTCCGGGGTAAAAGTAGTCTATGTCCTAGTGCAATAGTGCAGGTATGAACCTGGAGAGTCACGTAGGCTTATTCGGGAAAAACAAAAGGTTCTTGCGGGTTTTTGAAAAACCAAGCTCTACGCCTAATTTTAATGCATTACTAGCTGATGTCCGCGACTTCGTCCGCATAGGTTAAGTTTTTAATAATCCCGTGGAATTTTTTTGATTTTCCGGTATAAAGAATAGCGGCTCGATTCTTGTTCGGTTTTCGTTGGGTCACCACCCTCGTCCAGACTCATACCATCGCATCGCCCGCCCGCGCTATTACTTCGTTTTCGCTTAGCGTTTTTTCTCACTTTCTTTCTTTTTGCTCGGTACTGAAGGTTACACCCGGTACCCCGAGATGTGAAAAACCTATATGATAACACTTCTCAAGATTTGTACTGTTAAATGCAAATCCGACTGGTAATTTCACAAACTCTTCCGCTTCATTATATTAGTAGGTACTTAAAGATTATGAAATAATTTGGTGTATATATTTTTCAGATAATAGTCATAGTTATTACCTAACCTATACCGTGAGAGTTAAACGAGACGCTAGATAATATTTATATCAATTCAACACGTACTGGTGTTCTATAAACTATGTAGTATCAATTGTCATTTCACAATGCAGTAGTACCTAATGATGGCTATTGAATTTAATGTTTAAAGCTAAACTATAAGCGTTTAAATGATGATGCAGTAGATAATACTGCACCTGTTCACTTTATGCATCCGCTGCTCTGTCGACAGTTGTGCTGAACACAACAAAAACATTTTTTTAAAAACAAAATATTCAAGTATTTGTGATGAGTTAATGACAAATGAAACTTTGTACCTACTCATTTTGATACTCTTTGGTAAAAAAAAAATTCTTCACGAATTAAAGATAAATAGATTTTAAATGGGTAAATCCGAATTTAAAATAAATAAATTAAAAAAAAAGATTCTGATGAATTAAGAACCTCCTCCTATTTTGAAGTCGGTTAAAAATGAAGATGAAGATGATATATTTTCATGATTTTTTATTTGTTATGTTGATAGAAAGAATGAATTAAAAATATATAATAATTCAAGCATAATATTATGATTATTACAATATTTTTTGTAAATGAAAAGATAGAATCGAAAATCACAACCAGTTCATTTCACTAGGTCAAATTATTTAAAACTCATTACTGTACGTTGGATCTTAAAACTTTTTTAAAAAATGCAAGTTTGCAATAAAAGCATTAATTTTTAAACTGCATAACCACTATCTCTTCTCAAAAACAATTTAAATTTCTCATAACAAAAAATTTAAAGACATTTTCTAGGGCGCGTATGTCTCGCCTGGCAAACGGAAAGTATAGCATAACGGTTTTCTTAATTTCCTTCGCAAAATAAAATAATGGATGCCATAAAATAAGAGAGCAAAATTTAATTATCATCAAAGAAATATTGCAGTATTAAAATTATAATAGCTTCAAAAGAACCATAAATTATTTAAAAATAAGCTCAAATTAATTCTTTTCTGATGCCGCCAACGAGTTACATATAAATACTTACAATAATTTTAATTGGCCTTATAATGTGCCTGTTACTTGTTTATAAGTTGTTGTTCGAAAATATTATAAGGTTCATTTTCAATATTTTTATTTTAAAACTAGCCGACCCGACAAACGTTGTTTTGCCATACTTATAAAAATTTTTTTTTGGGGTGGACCACCCTTATAACTTAGGGGTATTAAAAATAGTTTACGTCCTATTCCCAGACCTACTGAAATACACAAAAAATTTCATAAGACTCGGTCAAGCCGTTTTTTTTTTTTTACTTAAAATGCGGCTAGTGATATACTTGTTGTGACTATCATAAATTACTGTTTAATTAACATGACTTCGGTAAGTAATCCATTTCTGCTCCACAGAGCAAATAAATATTAATCTTAAATAAATAAAAGTTTTCTTTGGTAGGTAACCACTAAACTTTTATTATTACCAGCTATGAATGAAAAATGTTTAACAAAACAAACAGGAATGAGTAGAAATAAATTTAATGATACCAATAATGAACCGTTTAATTTGAGTTAGAGGGAATTTCAGCCTACTTTCGAACATAGTTGAAACAAAAAATAAATCAAAAAATAAAATAAGAACAAGTTAGTGATTCTATACGTGAGACAAACTAATATGATCCTGATCACCTAAGTAGGGTTCTAGTTAATCAGATTATTATTATTATAGGCAGACCAGTAGAACGAGTCGCTCGGGTAGTTAGTGGTTTCGTGAGAGGTGTAATTACATCCGATACCAAAAAAAAAAAACTTCGCCACTCAATGACAGTTCGGCGCGGTTCATTAGAATTATAGTTCTTGCAATTCATGAGGGCGCGTGGCCCATGGTTGTGTGTGTAATATCTATATAATTGGGAGCGAGAGCTAGCTCGCGCCTTATCGCTCCCACCTACGCTCCCGACAGGTACGTACATTTTTTTGCACACCGCAATGTGCATGTACACGACGTAACCACAAGTAAAGCACACGCGCCTTCGTGAATTGTAAGAACTATACAGGAAATGAATAGATGAAATAATCAAATTCGGTATTTGGATACTCATTTATTACAATATTGAAAATGTAACATGTAATTATAATATTTGTGAAAGCAGAAAATAAATCGGTCCAAAAACAAATAAGTTATACTTAAGCTGTTTTCCTGTGACTGTACCTTACGAATATATTGGTAGACTGTACCCGTCTCTTTCTAAAACGTGTATGGAACCATTGAATCGTAACGTCATGATGCAATAGCGCTCTCTTTTTCTAAGAGGAAACTTAATTTAAACTTATATTTTCGAGACTAGTTAAGATATTAAAAAAAGAAAAATGACATTGTATTATAATACCTATTAAAAACCTTATAATATTAAAGCATATAAAAAATTGTCAAATACCCATTCCATTTAATATTCCATTATTAAATTTTTTTAATAATGGAATTATAATGGGTTCCCAACTTCTTCCGTTCAACTTTTTGTAAGTACATTTCAACTAAATTACGATGCCACTGAGATACGGAATTAGCCTACTGGTATTGCGTGAGAGTGATATTATAATCAATACTCACCTAGAGCCACTTAATACCTCATACTGCATTTAGCTACAGCTAGAATATAGCGTTTACGTGAACCTATAATAGGCACTTACTACCCGTGTTACGATAATAAATGCTTATAAGGGAAACTGTGACGGTGGCAGTTAAGTTATCCGCCTAGTTTAGAAAACATAATACCACCTCTCGCCTCCGGCGTCATATCAGGTTACCTATATGATCAGTTCTTCAATAATTTCATTGCTTGAACTCATTGTATGTTCTTATTGCCCTATGTTAGACTACCTATATAAAGTAGGTAGGTACAGCCTTAATTCTTTGGTTAAAACAATAAGTCTCTTACACATAGACCTGTGAATCACCTTTACCGCTTAATTTTAGGATTTTGTACGTTACAAGGTATAATTTGGTTAAATAAAATTTACCTAACATGCATTACTTCATTCATTAGTCTGTATTTATGTCGATATCAATGATAATTGTCCATGAATATCGTATCGACAAAAGCTCGTATCGTGGCATCCCTAGTTCAGCCAACTCGAACGGCGACGGGACGGGTCGATACCAGCTAATTAAAGCTGCCCATAGTCTGCTCCAGTAGAGTTAGTGTGAGATGTATCTCGGCAACGTTGAACTCGATATCGATTTGATGTAGTATACTTGAGTGTCGCTGACATTACCCAAAATAATATGGTGATACTGATTCTGTACCATGTCCTCACATAAAGCCTAATGTCGAAACCAAGCTCCGATTCTCTAAAAATAGTTGCTACAGTGTCGCTTCTGACTGGCTGATACTCAATCGCTATTGGCTAAAATTAATTATTGCAGAAATGATCACCACCAATTAGAGTTTAGACTGTGGCAATGATAGATGCAGCTTTTACAGAATCGACACACTGATCTACGAGTCTATGCTCACTCAAGACAGACGTACGCATTTCTCGCCTGGTATGCAGTGGGCTCGCTCTAGAAGAGCTGCTTACAGAATCAACAAAACAAGTACAGTGTTGAAAAATGACAAATGGATTGATATGATGGAGAATTTTGTAATTTTATATCGATTATGATATGTTCGTACTAGTTTTAAAAGCGGTGGTATCTTGTTGGTTTTTAGTTGTTAGAGTACCCGCAAACCGCAAACTTCCAATTTCAAGTTGGACTACTAAATCACAGAGTAGATATAGGTAGGTACTATGACTTATGGTACGTAGGGTGTTCAATAATTATTGTCGTGTAGTCTTGTACAATTATATTTTGTCAAACTAATGTCATTGACTATTACTACATTTCATCATATCCTTAAACCAATCATCAATCCAGTCCTCCCACTTTTATTTAGAAATTAAATATAATTTTTTTTTCGAAGAGGTTGAGTTTGTTGCTCCTCACAATCAATAACCAATATCTTGCTTTGTGTTTTTAGTAGGTACCTCGTAATAATACATCTAAGTTTCGTCGCCATTCACAATCGAAGCTATGTCCTTAGATTTGCCATGGGCAAAAAATAACACGATTTTACACCATTCGACGTGACGTTGCTCTTGCTGCTCGTTTAGCGTAAGGGATACCCAAAGCGTACAAGGCTTTTTTACATGTAAATGTTCAGTCCCAATTTTGTGTAACGTAACTACAGAAATGTTTAAAAGCTGCTCTAATTGCCGGTAGGTTATATGACTGCTTTTTCATACTGCTTTTTCCACACGAGCTGCCGTTTCTGGCACTGTCACTTCGAAGCGTCCGCCTAGACGAGAATCATCGTCGAGTCCAAATTCGCCACGCTTGGATTGCAGATACCAGCGTTCTATAGTCCTTGAGGATGGTGCTTCTTGACCAAATACGGAAATCATCTCATCCATACATTCTTGTTTGCTTAAACCAAGTTTGAAATTGTACTACGGAATTACGCGATAATCAAAGACGCCATAGTTAAATTAATTAAAAAAATATTGCAACCAAGTTATACTTCGTAGAGTAAAAAAACAAACTGGTAATGTTTTGTTGAAAATAACACTTTAAAAACATACAATTAGTTTTACTGCTACCCTTAAAAATAAGTGGTACGACAAGATTTACTGAACACCCTACGTACTATGATTATAGGTATAATAACTTATGGCTTACTTATTTACAAGTTGGCCAACTAAATTGTGAAAGTACGCAATTTAGTTGTTCGTTAGTCAGCCAACTTGAAATTGTAGGTACCTAAGTCTACGGCTGTTCTTAAATCTTTATCGAGCGCGGCGCGAGCGCGATTGACGTGAAAAAGCGAGGCCGCGGCGGGACGCCCCCGGTCCCGCCAGCGACGCGACGCGACGTCACCGGTCGATAGCTGCAGCTCCCGGGCTCCTCCCGAAGCAATCGCCGACCCGCCGGGACGACCCTTGAATACTAAGTTTTAGATGATATAAAAGTTACAGTTTTACTACTAGCCCGCGACTTCATCCGCGTAGATTTAGTTTTTAAAATTGCCGCGGGACCTCCTTGATTTTCCCGCATTAAAAGTAGCCTGACGTCACTCTCCAGGATCTCAACTACACTCATGTAAACAATCACGTCGATGCGTAGCTCTGTTGCGGCGTGATTGAAGGAAGAAACTAACTAACTAACTTTCGCATTTATTATTTTTTTTTTTTTTTTCCTACTATAAAGCGCATCATAATGTGATGATGGCTTTATTTTAAACTACCATCTAGCCTGTAGGCTAATAAGTAATATTATTCTAACTTAAACTTCTACTTATTATTAATTTCTATATCTAATTTACAGTCCAATAACTGTCCTTAGTTTGTTCTAAAGAGTTCACTATGCATTTATTATAAGGAGATAATATAGGGAGATAATAAGATAAGATCTCCATGGCCATAGCTACTAGGCCCGGGTTTACTCTCAGAATGCTCATTCAGAGAAGATTCTTCTTCTTTATCAACCGATAGACTTCTACTTTTGGACATATTATGTAGGTCTATTATGAGGCCATAGTGCAACTAGTCATGTTAACGATCATCACCCGCTCCGGTTTTCTCTCAGAAATGAGAAAGGTTTAGACCTACCTTGTATATCTAAGATCATAACATATGGTTCGTATAAAAAAGGGCCACAAGGCATCTGGATCCTGATCACAAGATATTTAATATCAAAGTTCTTACGTTGCGGTCGGAACAACCTATAAATGCAATAACAGTTTCCGAGTTCCTCGAAAGGTATAAAAAGCAAGATTGTTCAAGGGGAGGGAGGGGAACGTAATATTAAGAAGGAATTCCTTCCACGTGTTAGATACCATTATCTATAAAAGTAGGATCAGGTGGCGAACGCGTAAGGCCGGTCATTGATCTTTATTTGTTTGCCCGGATGGTCCTAACTGCCGGCAACAGTGAGATTTCCTACACTAGAGGTTGCATTGTCTATTAAAAACGGCCTCAAGTGAACTGAAAACGCGAGACAGTACCTACCTGATTGACTCTACCTCTCAACAGTCTCTCTATGGCTGCGTTGTTTTCCTTACAATACTGACGGTCGCAAACTTTTTCCAATTTAACCACATCATAGTATAGTTCTCAGAGCTAATAAACTAAGAGACATATTATAAGAAAGATTATGGCTCTTGCGTTTAACAATTACGATCAGAATTTAGTGATTATAACTGGAATGTAGACTGTGCTTCCCAAGAAAAAGAATAGTCCTATTTTTGAACTCCAAAGTCCATCCCAAACCCATCCAGTTACCAGCGTGGATCAATCTTGCTTAACCAGGGATATCGAATGATATAAAGTTCTGCAACTCTTGGCCAAATATCTCTCCAAATCTTTATGATGCACTTCCACAGGAGTGAAAGGATGAAATTAAACCGCGTCAGTATGTATACTATATTTTTTTTAATTAGTATAGATAACTATAAATTCACTTAAATCTTTTTATAATTTGGTCGGAGCGCTTTCTTGATTGAAATTTGCATCTCTATGATCTACAAATCAATGGCCAGCATGCAGACGTAAAGTCGTGTACTACATAATATGTAGTACACGACTTTACGTCTGTCAAGAGAATATATTATATTCTCTTTATCTTCCCCTAAGACAAGTAAACTGTGTTTCAAAGCTTGTTTACACTCAGCGAGGGTGCAAGGGGGTTCTTCTTCATTTATAAGCGTTTATTACTTGGGGTTTAATTGTTATCCTCGTAATACTTTTATCAGTTATATTTATAGAGCAATAAAGTTGGTCTGTCTGTTTATTGTCTATGTTTAACTAGATATTCTGGAACTCTAGAAAGGCGTGCCTTTTCTGAGGTAAAGAATAGAAAAGGTTGAACTTATCAGTGGTGCTTTGCGACTGTGACGTGGAAATCATTGAAAGTAGGTACTTTATTGTGCCATCTTTCTAGTAACGTTTATAATGCAATGCAATAAATAAATTCTGATTCTGATTTTGATTCTGAAAGTTGATTTAATTTCGGTAGAATTTTGTAAAACAGATTGAAATCTCAATACGTACGTAATTGACGGCTGCACTGTACTACAGACATGGATTAAATTTTCGACCTTCAATTTATAGATTTTAGATTAGATAAGTTAATAGACCGACCAAAAAATTTTTATTACTTTAACAAATAGAATATACCGTACACTTAGTTCAATGCTAAGTTTAAGCTAATGTAATAGGTAAATGTTCAATGTGAAGTCAAACTTTACATTGAACATTCGGCTACTTAGACTATTCAAATAGTCAAAATATTCGTCCGTCTGACGTCTCCATATACGATTCGGAATAGGCTCCTTATATTTTATAGGAAACCCTACTACATATGTCGACGTACAAAGGTACAAAAACAGCAAAGGAACAAAGGAAGTAACAAAAACGTGATATCCGCTGATCGCCGACAATATGCGCCACGGATGGCAGTGAGCTGCGAGCTTTGGCAAAGTCAATCGGAAGCGGTTCCTGGCTTCACGATCTCCACCTTCATATTTCGTTCGCGTTCCTCGCTCGATACAATATTAATAATAATTTTGAGAAAGATATTTCTCTTAATTAGTACCTTTTATGACCGTTGCCTCAAAGAAACGCAAAAAAAAACTTGAAACATAATAATATGTCACTCTTGTCCAAAAAGCTTGTCAATGTCAGTTATGTCAATAGGTGTAGCAACGGTGACAGGTGACAATTACGTCCATGGATGGTCATCTGTAATATAGGTTCAATAGGTTAACAGTTAAAAGGGCAGACTGAAAACTGAAAGGTCGCAGGTTCGAACTCCACCCGTTACATTATTGTCGTACCCACTCCTGGCACAAGTTTTTCGCTTATTTTAAAAGGATAGGAGGATATTAGTCAACTTCAGCTTGGCTGATATTCTTTTTTTAAATAAAAAAATAAACATCTATGGCAATGACAAGTCCTTTTTTCCTCTTCTTATTTTAGTGCAGAAACTATTTTCACCCGGTTTAATTTAACTTAACAAGTGGAAACATATTTTACAGCATGTCGTTTTTTCGATGCAGGCGCACCTAATTACGCCTCATTTGTCCACAACGCAAAAAAGATAATAAATCATAATAAAACGTCGACGGCCAGTCACAATGAGTCTAGAAAATGTGTCACGAGGTAGCTGCCTTCTCAAGCGATGCTACTTTATATTAAGGACAGCTTTTCTGGCACAGAGCCTAGGAGTATGCTAGTATTAGCACATAAGTCCTGTTTTAGATTTTCGATAAGGAAAATCTACTTACGTTTAGTTTCTTGCAGGAGCTTTCCGCTGTGCTGTATTCCGAATTGGATTAGCTGGATAGTTGGCTAATGTTTCGTGATATGCCTACTTGGTTTCTGTAATCTGGAGTTTAAATGTACAAGTAAATTCTTTAGTACCTAATTTTTTTTTTTATATGAATAGCGGGCAAACGAGCTGGCGGGTCACCTGATGTAAAGTGATTACCGCCACCCATGAACACTTGTAGTACCAGAGGCAGCACCGATGCGTTGCCGGCATTTCAGGAACTTATTGGTGCGCCCCTTGAATAACTTCTTGAATTTTAGTCAATCAAAAAGCTACCTTGTAAAAAGACAAGAGCTTCAAGTACATAGGTACTTACTTACTAAAACCTTTGATGTCGTCGGTAATATAAATTAACAAACCCAACGACATAATATTTCTTGTTCAGTCAAATAAAAAGAGCTACATGTAAAAACAAAAATAAACTTTCGCTTAGTATGACACAAAAAAATGATCTCATTTTATACTTTTTATGAAGAGAGCGGCCCAGATAAGTCAAACTAAATAGGCCATACATCACAACATCGCGATCTGACTGTTCGATGTTCCTGCGTGGATCAAAATAGATCCCTCGTCGAAAGTAAGAAATCGTGTGCATCTGATAAACATTTATCATGCCAAGCTTATCACTGTATACGGTTTGCCACATCTCAGATGTGCTTAGATAAGGTAGATCAGTTTTAGACTTATAAAAGTTGTGACCTAAGAATAGTATAATTGATCTAAGGTTGTGACTTGATTCATTTTATGGTTTTACAAAGTAAATGGCTACTATATTTTCATTATTAATTTACGTAGTTAGCTTTTGCCCGCGACTTCGTTCGCGTTCCCCGTTAGTTCTTGGTTTTGTATTAAGTAGTAGGTACCTATCAAAAGTTGTAAACCTCCTAAATAAAGAATAATTTTAATTATTTTTAAGAGCAGTTGATGGTCGTGATTCCGGATTTTAATTTCATAGTTTTAGGAATGAAATTTCAAAAATCCTTATTGCAAAATATCTCTAGGTCCACCGTCGGTCATTCTCTATCAGTTCATCTGTCACGGACCACGGTACTGTTTTACTCGACTACGCTAAAGGCAAAAAGAAGGATTATGACTTTAGCAGTCTATATGTATGTTCCGCTGTAGCGCCTAAAATACTAAGCCAATTTTGATGAATGAGGTGTGAATAGGTCTGGGTGACATGGGCTACATTTTAAGCGAACGAAATCTCGGGTCAAGTTACAGTTTTTAACCCCTGACGCCTAAAACGACGGGGTGTTATAAGTTTGAAGTGACCTATGAACCGATTTTGATTTTCTTTTTTTCGTTTGATAGGTGAATTAGTCGGGAGGGTTCTTAGATACGTTTGGTGAAAATCGGTCCAAGATGGCCGCCGCTATAAAAGTGCGGATTACTTATTTTTTCACAACTCCCTCAATTTGGTATCAAAGGAAGAAGCTTAACTAGTAGAATACTCCACACTATGATAAATTTCAAATCCAAAATGGCCGCCACCACAAAATGACGTATTACATTTTTTTTTAACTCCACATGTCGGGGGTGTTTTAAATTTTCAATTTACACTTGTTAAACTCATAACCATGTTTAGATATTAATAAATACTAAGCACATTTCTTATAGATATAGATAAATAATTACCAGTTACATCCTTAGCCATATTACTGTTCGGAGTATGAGTCAACAGGATACGTTTGCGCGTAGGAACACTCATCCGACAGATTGCGCCGACTTTAGTAGTTATTTTGTAATTTCTCCACATTTTGAAGCATCGAGAGATTCAATGTTGACTTTAAGTACTTGAGCCGCTCCATATCGGCTTTATACACATAAACGAGGCGTATTGATTCGCAATCCCTTGCCTTGATGCTTATCATTGACCTCAGGTTATCCTCGCACCTGCCTACAAGTAAGCATTTATGTACCGACTTCTCATAATGTTTTACTAGTGACGTAACTACAATGAGTTACTTTTATTATAATTTATAATTATACAGGGTGTCCCACGGCTATGCCACATGGAGGGGAATTACCTTAAATATTGTAGATGGAACATTTTACTGAAAGAAGACTTCATTTTAATTTAAAAAACAATTTAAACTGCATTCATAGATTTTTAAATAATTGCCTGGTTGAACCGGGACTCGAACCCGCTATACGAGAAAAAAAATTAACCTGTATCTTTATCATACCGATCGGAAGGCTTCATCATAAGGATTATTTTTTGTTAAATAACATAGCATGAGAAATAAAAGGAAGACCATGAATTTTAGCCTTTGATGTAAAATTTTGTTCAGAAAAATGAAAAGCTGACATTGGCGTATCGACATACAACTGACATGAACTATTACTAATGAGTATGCAATTCGTAGCTCTGTTGCAGCGGGATTGAAGCACAAGCCAATAAATCAACAAACAAACACACTTTCGCATTTACAGGTAATATAAGTAAGGATTAGTAAGGATAGTAAGGATCGCGAAATGATGCGTACTTCTCAAGTGTGTCGGCAACACTGGCCAACTGATTAATATTAAGTATAATTATTTGTAGGAAAGTAGGATTAGAGTGATTATTGTTTAAAGCGCCATTTAGTGACGGTAGTCTTGTAACGTTTCATGACGCTAGTTTCGTAGCATTGGTATCATTGTTCCCTCCCCACTCGTTCGGTCCATAAAAGGGAAGCGTACAGCGTGTATTGATTCATTCGTCATTCTGTGTCGAGTCAGTCGTCTGAAGTTAGTTGTCGCTCGTCATCTCTAATCAGTAGAGAGTTAGATTAGCGGTTGGTTAGAATTGTCGCGGTTATTATGTGTTAGCGAAATATTGAAATAGTAAAGATATACAACTTTAATGTATTGAAGGTAGCTAGATAAAACTAGTAGTAGGTAGTTTGACTTTGTTGACGATGTAGGCGCCGGTCTGGTGCCGCGCCGTTAGTATAAATACAGCGCTTTGGACGTTATTAATTCAGTCTCTTTCAGAGACTCAAACGGCTATTGGATGCTCCCGCGTCTAGGTCGTTGTATTTGATTGTGGGAATGTGATAGCAATCGCGCCCTAATCAAATAAATATTGCCTATAGATTTTGATGAGTGTAATTAATTGTTGATTAAATAATACTTTGATATTTTGATAGTTATCCTCACGTTCAGATGGTGGTTTGTCTGACGTGTTGCGGTTAAATAGATTAGATGTGAGGACAGGGGCCGTTATAGGGGCGGTTGGAGACGGCTTTAGGTAGGGTTTCAGCGTTTTGAGAGATCAGATCTCTTAAGGCGTGATTAGTTTAGAGTTTTAAATTCCCATTTCTGGATTGTGTCTTACAGTTCAGAAGTGGGATAGACCTATGCTCACTACTAGCCTTGATAACCTCACACACAGCCGTTAGTTTTTGTCTTCACGTTCGAGCGAATAACTTTTACTGTTCGATTCCCATCTGTGGTTTTGGGAAATTTGGAAAAAGGAAAACACTTCCCTTTTTGATGTTCGGTTTTGACATTGAGCAGGAATACAGTGTTCTTGTTGAAACGAGTCGTTGACTCGTTTAGGTAAACGAGCGTGTGCCAATTTGTGCTATAGTTTGCAGGTAGTTGCATAAAGGTACTTTGTGCAAACGCGGTGCCAAGCAGCAGCGACTTCAGTAATGTGTGCTGCGTTGCTGTCTGCCACGGTGTCTGGTTTCGCGTCGGCGCGCTGGCGAGCGTGTTGGTGCGTGTCGCTGCGCTGCTGAGGCCGCTTCTGCGCACCTCACCTGTCTGCGCGCTGGCGGGCGCGTCGGAACGTGTTGCTGCGCTCATGGGGGCGCTGCTGCGCGCCTCACCTGTCTGCGCGCTGGCGAGCGCGTCGGAACGTGTCGCTGCGCCTCATGACGCTCTTCTGCGCGCCTCCCCTATCTGCGCGCTGCCGAACACGCCGAAGCGTGTTGCAACGGCAGCCACGGCGCTGCTGCGCGCCTCACCTGTCTGCGCGCTGGCGAGCACGCTGAAGCGTGTCGCTGCGGCGGACTCCGCGCTTCACCTGTCTGCGCGCTGGCGAGCGCGCTGAAGCGTGTCGCAGCGGCGGACTCTGCGCTTCACCTGTCTGCGCGCTGCCGAGCACGCTGTAGCGTGTCGCAGCGGCGGACTCCGCGCTTCACCTGTTTGCGCGTCACCTGTTGTCGCCTGCCGAGCACATTGCTGCTTGTCGCGACGCCTGCCACTGCGTGCCAGTTGCACATGATATGTGCTTTGCTAAGTACAAGCCTACGTGTCGGTAAGAAGTTTCCAATATATTTTTGACCATTTGAGTAAAATCATGGCAAATTCATGCCCACTATAGTTACGTTAGCTAGAAACCTTTTTCTAACCTCTTTTATGCGAAAGTTAAGAAAGAATCATTGTTGACTTTGCGAGTTAAGTTAAATGGAAAAAATGAGATTCCTGTGTGGTCAAATAGCTTAAAATCTTGTGGTTTCGTAAAAAACAGTTGGTGTGCGATCCCGTGTGTGGATGCGCAGTGAATAGTAGCGAGTGCATACGTGGATTCATGGATCGGGGCGATCCTATGAGGATGACCGATGCCATGGCGTATGTAGATGCGCTTGAAGGAATTTGGAAGATACAGTTATTGCGACATTAGTGAGATTATTCAACAGTTTATGAATTTCAGTGTAGTGATTCTTTGTAATGTTCCTTGTTTATCATTCTTTGTCCAATTATCTTTGGAAGAGATAATTAAATTGAGTTATCCTTGTTTACGTTTGTGCATTTCGTAATATGTGACGCATTGTGATTTAAATTTATCGTACAATGAGCAATTATCAAACCGGGTATTCTCATAAAATATAGTGTGGGCAATCGAAGTATAGATTGCAGAGTTTGTTTATTAAAGATCGTGTTGCAAAAATTATATTTTCGTAACGAAGGTAGAAAATTAAATTCGAGACGTGTGTAGTTACTGTCGTTCAGTTACTTCTTCAGTAAAACAAATTTGATAATGTGGCTTGTGGTTATCTTATTGATCTTTAATAATGTTTCGTATAGTTTGCTGACGTTTCCAATATGTTTTTGACAATAATTGTTTATTTTAATTGTAAATTGAACGGTTATGAAAACTGGTAGCCAGATGAAGTAGAGTGACTTCATTCCGAGTATAGGTAGCAGAGTCCTATTTATCAAAGGTTGTTTTGCAAATCATAATAACTTTGCGTGATATTAATATTACGTTGTGCAAATGAAAGTGAAATTAAATTCGTGAAATAGTTAAACATGAATCAAAACAAAATTGGTTAAGTGGCTCGTGTTTATCTCGTACATATATGGTTGTTAGTGTTTCGATCAATTTTACTGATGATTTCAAAGTTGTTGAATAGAACTAGTTTTGACAAGTGCTCACGCAGTAACAAATATCAAACAACTTTTGGTTCCATTTCTAATTTCTACAAAAGTGAGTAGTAATTTTGGGTAGTGCCTTCGATGGTATTCAGTTATTTAGATTTTTGATAAAACTTAAACGGGTAGTTTGTTTAATTTGCTGGTGTTACTTATTTGTTAAATAGAAAATTTGTCACATAAATATGTACCGGTGATAGTTTATTCGTCTCAGTTAATTTATTAATTGGTGAATAAAGATAACCTACGCGTATAATTAAGGGATGCTGTGGCTATCAATGAAATTAGTGATAATTCCGCACATGCGCATATTACGAGATGTACTTGCACTGACTTACATAATTGAAAAGAATCTTATTTAAATATTAGTTGTCGACTTTAAAGAAATTTACTTTTCTTATTTGAATCATTGAATCATTAGTTAAAGTCAGGTTAGACCAAGCTATCATACTTTGATCGATGTTTTGACTAAGCAAATTTGATTTGACTGACTGACATTAAACAGTTTGTTAATTTTTGGGATTTTGATATACAACCACGATTACGTGGCAAGCGATGTAAAGTACATCGTAGACAGATATCACTTGTTTATTTTTACTTGACTCTTCTAGTTTCTTGACCTTATGGTTAAACTGAGTCGTCTATAGAATTGAACTACTGATCCGACTGATTCGTACCACACTGAACTGAAGAGTAGAATGTATGGCCACTATAAGGTATGCCTTACTTTAGTAACAGTGTTAAAAATAGTTGTAAGCTTGCTATTGAATCTTTTGGTTTTGATATTTTGCTAAAACTATTACATGCTCATAGAGCTCGTTACTGTTGAGCGAGGAAAATGTTTTGGAGTTGAATGGTGTCCTGAGAGTTGTGTTGCTTTCTTTGAAAGCAGCACATGGGACGTTTTTAATGTTTTTATTGCTTACAGTTGCTCAGAGTTGTATGCGCGTGGTTTTGCACGCGAGAAGATGAGCAGCTGAGCTGATGAAATATAAAGGACAACCCTGGTCCTGTTAACATACTGGACAACCCTGGTCCACTAATTTCGGGACAACCCTGGTCCTGTTAGGTACTGGACAACCCTGGTCCTTAAATAATAATAATAATGTTTTATTTTCAGGTTACAAGATTAATATTAGAATTAATTATGTGTATAATAATGTTTTATTTTCAGGTTACAGGACCCATAGTTTTGCATATATATGTTGCGTTAATATTATAATTAATATAGAATTTGTATTATTCGTGGAGCTAAGAACTTATAATACAGTGTTTTTAAGCTGCCGTACCTTGTTGTCAGTCGCCCGAGGTCGAACGACTCGATTTGGATGGCCGACTGTCGGCAACACTGGCCAACTGATTAATATTAAGTATAATTATTTGTAGGAAAGTAGGATTAGAGTGATTATTGTTTAAAGCGCCATTTAGTGACGGTAGTCTTGTAACGTTTCATGACGCTAGTTTCGTAGCATTGGTATCATTGTTCCCTCCCCACTCGTTCGGTCCATAAAAGGGAAGCGTACAGCGTGTATTGATTCATTCGTCATTCTGTGTCGAGTCAGTCGTCTGAAGTTAGTTGTCGCTCGTCATCTCTAATCAGTAGAGAGTTAGATTAGCGGTTGGTTAGAATTGTCGCGGTTATTATGTGTTAGCGAAATATTGAAATAGTAAAGATATACAACTTTAATGTATTGAAGGTAGCTAGATAAAACTAGTAGTAGGTAGTTTGACTTTGTTGACGATGTAGGCGCCCGCCGGTCTGGTGCCGCGCCGTTAGTATAAATACAGCGCTTTGGACCGTTATTAATTCAGTCTCTTCCAGAGACTCAAACGGCTATTGGATGCTCCCGCGTCTAGGTCGTTGTATTTGATTGTGGGAATGTGATAGCAATCGCGCCCTAATCAAATAAATATTGCCTATAGATTTTGATGAGTGTAATTAATTGTTGATTAAATAATACTTTGATATTTTGATAGTTATCCTCACGTTCAGATGGTGGTTTGTCTGACGTGTTGCGGTTAAATAGATTAGATGTGAGGACAGGGGCCGTTATAGGGGCGGTTGGAGACGGCTTTAGGTAGGGTTTCAGCGTTTTGAGAGATCAGATCTCTTAAGGCGTGATTAGTTTAGAGTTTTAAATTCCCATTTCTGGATTGTGTCTTACAAGTGGGTACTCATTAGTAATAGTCCATGTCAGTTGTATGTCGATACGCCAATGTCAGCTTTTCATTTTTCTGAACAAAATTTTACATCAAAGGCTAAAATTCATGGTCTTCCTTTTATTTCTCATGCTATGTTATTTAACAAAAAATAATCCTTATGATGAAGCCTTCCGATCGGAATGATAAAGATACAGGTTAATTTTTTTTCTCGTATAGCGGGTTCGAGTCCCGGTTCAACCAGGCAATTATTTAAAAATCTATGAATGCAGTTTAAATTGTTTTTTAAATTAAAATGAAGTCTTCTTTCAGTAAAATGTTCCATCTACAATATTTAAGGTACTTCCCCTCCATGTGGCATAGCCGTGGGACACCCTGTATAGTTATACCTATTTTGTATGTGTAAGTTTATAATTTTTTTATATATTATGTATATGTATGTTATTATTATTGTTTAGGTATGATATATATGTGTATATTTAGTATGTACTTTTTATGTAATATATATAAAATTTGTTGCACTTTCCCATATCTCATCATTTTTGAGGTTGTCTGGAAGATATCGCTTAAAGCGATAAGACCGCCTTTGCGCACCGTACATTAAGATTCAATAAAATTGTAAACATCTCTTGTGTGGTAATAATATTATATATTAGTATAGATAGTATTTTCTATCTATTTATCTACAATGAACTCTACCAATGCCACTTTAAATAAATATGTAGTTTTCTGCGATTTGTTTACCTTTTAAGACAGTCAAGGCAAAATACACTAGGTATAATCTATTTATTTTCTCTATCGCGAAGTAGTCTTCTAGGCAAGCGCGTTTCATCTTAGGCTGCATCGTCACTTACCATCAGGTGGAATGCAGTCACGCGCCAGTCTATATTTAAAAAAAAAATCGCATGAATAATTAGTCGGACAAAATTCGACTTAAATGCACGTAAGTCAAGCTGTTTATGGAATCTGTATAACGATTTTCAAAATATAAAGCTCAATATCAACAGAATGGAATAGGATAGAGTAATATCAACAGAATGGTGAAATTGTTTGCTCGTCTGTCGATTGCGGTGTATAGAAAACATTCCGGGAATCTTTCGAACGAGCAGCGCAGAACGCGCTGTAAGAATACCAATACGGTACTGCCGTAGTTCATCCTTGCGCCACTGCTAAATTGTAAATTGTAATACTGCGGCTACGTTATCGGGATTCGGCGAATATTCGCAATATTGCGACAAGTGTGGTCGAGTAGTTTTTTAAGCAATAGCTTAAAAAACTACTCGACCAATGCATGCAATAGCATAGCTTCTATCGCGGGCCTTGAGCGTGGAGACCGAATCCAGAAATTCCGTAACGAAAATAACCTGCCACGGGACTCCTCTCACCGCTAGCTTTACCGCGGCAGTCCCCGAGTGCCACACGTCTTTTTTTATTCAATGACAAGATGGCTCTTGACTGCGAACTCACCTGATGGTAAGTGACGTGCATCGTCACCATCAGGTAAGTTGGTAGCGGGCTAACTTGTAAGAGGTATAGTAGTGTAAATTCAACCCATACCCCCAATCGATTTCTACACGCCATCGTGCTGGAACGCTAAATCGCTTGGCGGCACGTCTTTGACGGTAGGGTGGTAACTAGCCACGGCCAAAGCCTCCCACCAGATAAAGTTTGTTGAATTGCGATGTATTCGGGCGAACACGGATCTTATGAATATTAGGTACCGTCCATGCGTCTTTGAGTAATCGGGGAACATTACATAAAAAAGATTCCGACGAATTGAGAACCTCCTTTTTTTTTTTTTTTTTTTGAAGTCGGTTAAAAAACCACGTCAATCAGACCACGTCATTCTGTAGCTCTGCTACGGCGTAATAAAGATCAGAGTAACAAACAAACACACTTTCGCATTGGTGTCTAGAACAAAACTTCCCTTCCGAATTTTTTTGGCAGATATCGCCTTCTTATATAATAGACCTTTAATTATTTTCCATTTTTTTTTTGTTGACCATCCATTCATTATGAACCAAGTAGATACCAAGTAATATTATGACCAATAAAATTCCGACGTGCATATTACCTTTAATACTAGATGGAATTTTTAAACCCAATACTTACACTGCAGTTAACAACTGACTCTAGTGTCGATTGTTTACAAAATAACTTAATATATCGTGAGAAGAATAAGTGCAAGTAACATTTAGACCTGTAGGTCAAATAAAAACGGGACTTTTCTGTCTGTTTGACTTTAAACAATTGCATAAACATTGGCCCAGGGAGACTCGGTACACGCATGCATTTAATAACGCAGTCACGTTACAGCTTCGCGGTTTCGTTTTACAATCTTGTTCACAGTTCACACACTGTGGAAATGTAATGTTAAGTACTTGTATAATTAGCACACGTATACTTCAGATACTACTGTATAACCACTATCTTCTATCTATACATCTACATATATAAATAAATAAAATTGAAGTGTCTTTTTGCAATATCAAAAGCTTTTTACTTAATGCATATGAAAATAAATATGGTTCTTATAACAAAAAAATATATTTTTTTAAATTTTTCTCTGTCTGTCTGTCCGAATTTAACGGGACGTTCACTGGTAGATAGCTGATGTTATCGGGAGTAACTTAGGCTACTTTTTAACCGACTTTCGAAAAAGGAAGAGAAACAGTTGTGTTTTTCTACCTATGTATATCGATATCTCCGTGATTTCTAAACCGATTTGAGTGAATCTTTTTTAACCGATACAAAAACTTTGCGAGATAGTCCCATAAATACTTCGGGTCCCAACTCGTCAATCTTGATGTTACAGCGGTATTGCCCACCTAAACTGTGAGGATTTAGGAACTGTTGATTATGAATAGTTATTTTAGGTACAAAGTAAAGGCTACATCGTTAAATAAATTGTAGCCCTTTTTGGAGGAGACAGGAGGATATTATTCAACTTCAGCTTGGCTAATTCTTTAAAAAAAAAAAATCAACAGTACAATGAATATTTTCTAAAAAAAAAAGAAACAGCTTGAATGGCGACCTTGCAGTGAGTTTATTGAAACCTTCAAAGTTCATTAATGCGATTACAATTCATTTTCATCAAAATTGGTTAAAGTTCAGTAATGTGCATTGAATCATCTCTTTTTAATGTCAAGGCCCTTCCAGTTAACCGTTCAGTGACCGTGACATTCTTAAGTCTTACGCTGTATTTTATTATGCACTGTAAACACAACTTATTAATAACGTAAACAGTTTGTAAATAGCGCCAATTTTTTTATTATTATTGGTTAATAAAATATTTTATTATTCAATAACAATAAAATCAAAGTTTTAGCCGCTAATTACATTAAAAAACGTATTAGGCAAGTATTATGTATGTACGTAACTTAATAATAATAATCATGAAATAAATCATTATCATGAAATTTCTCTTCGGCTTCGCTCCCGCCATCTATCAAAAGTGCGATTTTTTTGATTTTTCGGCCGTTCTATTGCGTTTTCCCTATTTTTTTTTTGTTTTTAAAACACTCCTGTATAAAAACAAAGAAAATATTCAAAGTGGTCAAGCTGTTTTTTTAATTTCAGCCAGACCAATGTGTTCATTAACCGACTTCCAAAAAGGAGGAGGTTATCAATTCGGCCGGTATATTTTTTTTTTTTTTAATATGTAAAAATCAATTGCTGTTGCAATTGATTTTTACATATAAATTGCATTATACTTACAGATATACCTACAACAAAATGCATTATCGGCAAAAAAGACGTTCCGACTTTTTGGTGCAAATAAAATATGATGAACTGAATTATGGAACAAATCGTGGTTTCGTCCAAAAATATTTGTAAGGAAAAAGAAAGAGGAAATAAAGAGAATCGAATTACGTTTTTCTCAGTCACTCTGTCTCTACAAATCAGATCACGGAATTCAAAATGATAAACTTAGGTAGGCACCCTGTCCAAATGATTATCGAAAGTATAACGGAAACCATAAAATTTACATAACCAAAACAAAATCTTACGAACTAGGGAAAAAGAGCAGGAAAGAATTTCTGACATAATCAAGAAATCCCGCTGGCGTATTTTTCGAGATATATTCCCTTGGCTTTTAGGGACGCCCGCTCAATAGAACAAATGGCGCTCGAAAAATTTATGGAATATTTCCGTGCCAAAATTTTCTGCGCCTTTATTTTTCTGGTATGCATCATTTAGGGGGTTGGCCTTAGTGTAATAACTGATAATTGAGTTGATAAATTCTGCTAAGGAAAAGGTTCAATGAAACTGATTGAGATGAATATGTAGGATATGATATATAATGGAGTGTAGTTAACAAGAAAATTTTACTGTTTTTCATAAATCTCTACTAATATTATAGATGCGAAAGTCCGTTTGTTTGTTGGTTTTTTCTTTAACCATACAGTAACAGAGGCAACGGATCGACGTGATTTTTGCGTAGGTAGGGGAGAAGGAGGTAAGACGGGGTAGCGGGTAAGACGGGGTACCCAGTGAAATTCATAGTTCAAATTGACTAATCACGCTCGTTCATTCATCATTCGATGCGCCGCCGTGATACTTGTCAGTCGCCCAGTGGTTAGTGGTTCACAAGTGCATAGTGTCAAAAAAATTTCAAAAAAACTGTTTTACTGCAAATTGCTTATCATATTTTCTTCTGGTTTGACAAGTGACTGTGATTTGTTAAATAATGTTACCTGGTGAGGTGTTGCTGTGATTGACGCTTAAACTAACCTATAATAAGGTAAGCATTGTGTTTCCTTAAGATTGTCGGCTGTTTATTTTGTTTTGGTTTTTTTTTTAGAAAATGGCTCTGCAGGCGAGATGGGGTAACGGGGTACCCCATCTTGCCCCCAGCGAGAATAATTTTGTTCTTGTTTTCTTTTTCGTAAAAATGAGTTTGTTTTTTGTGAGCTTATTATAGTTTGTCTTTTTAGAATAGTTCGTGACGCATGACTGAGGGTCGTGGTCCGAAGAATCCATGCGACATCACAACCAGCGAATATACCCACATGTGATAAAAGCGACAGTAGCTTTGTTTTGACTTCTCCAAAACAACTCTTTCCACTTCCGCTTACTAAAAGTCCTCTCGTATTGCTAAAAAGCGTGGAAAAACAGCAATTATCACGAGAATTAGAAGTCATCGCCCAGAAAAAAATAAGCTGAACAGAAAAAACTAGAGAAAATAGAAACAAAAAAGAGAAAAGATGAATTAAAAAAACAGAAGAAATCTACTACAAAAGCTCAAAATAAAAAATCAAAGAAGAATAGCCGATCAGCGAAAACAGCTTTTGCTTTTTTCGCTGATCGGCGGATCGACAAAGAGTCTCATCATCTGGAGATGAAAGTGAAGAAGAGAAGGACACACCATGTATTAATTGTGAGGAGGTATATTCCGTTTCCATTGAGGGGTGAATATCATGCTCATTATGTGGAAGATGGGCTCATAATAGCTGTGCCAGGAATAGATGATGATCATGACGAAGCCACCCATGTCTGCGAGTTCTGCCTGCTCAAATAATCATCTTTCTCTGTGATCATTCTCATTACCCCATCTTACCTTAGGGGGGTACCCCATCTTACCAGCACCATGGGGCAAGACGGGGCAAAACACCTTTTTTTTTATTTTAATTTTTTTCTCTTAAATGTGTTATCAAAAGTTCCTAATGACACCAAATATTAGAATAATAATAACTAGTTGTTAATTAAAAAATAAATATGATTGTTTCACTATGTGATTTTTCATATTATTGACCTTTAAAGCTTAAGTACCCCATCTTGCCACCCTCTCCCCTATTGGACCAGGAGAGTGAAATACGCTACTTTTATCCTGAAAAAACAACAGATTCCCGAAGGATTCAAAAATGTCTAACTCCACTTGGACGAAGTTATGGGCAAAAGCTAGCGTAAAAATATTCAATATAATAATATATTATTTCAATGAAAAAACGCAGGTATATCTTTAATAAGAGTATGGTGAAAGAATTTTAAAGAATTTCTAGCCTAGTTTTTTATCACGTGAAATAATTTAAAAGTAGTTTATTCGAAAATCGTTTACCCCAAAAAACTCAGTACATAACAATAATGTTTTTAATGTATTTCTTTACACTAGGGTTTTTGTGACACTCAATCTACATTGCATAGGTACTTATACCGCTACAAACTTTTAAGCTGCGTCTACACTGGGCGAGCCTACAATAAACACTGTCCTCGAACCTCCCTCGAATAGTCTCTTCAGATTCAATAGTTCACTCGTGATTTACTATCAGCATAGAAGAATTCCTGGCCCAACTCCTCAGATAGACTAATTTTTTGCCTTCTTAATTGATTTAATACTTATATATAAAATATATATTTTTTTTTGGATATTGTGATACAATAAATTTCTGTTAGCTTTAACCAAAATTTTCTAACTACTGTTTCCATGATGAACATGGTGAAGGCATGGATAGTCACAAAGTCACAAACTCACAACGCGTGACGACAGCGATTCGCGACACCTACCATATTCAACACGGCACTGATTATGACACACTCGCACTGCAGATGCGACGCGAATTCCTTTGTATTCGTCGAAAATCGATCACAGTTGGTGAAGCGAGTTGAACGCGAGCCGAATGCTTCAAGCGTGCACGAAATGTGCTCATCTGAGGCTCCTTAGTTACACTATGTGAATTTTGGTTGTTTGTATACTCAGTTCGTACTCGATTCATTTGTACGGCAAGCGTAGATGCAGCTATAGTGAGGAGAAGCATTTTCTTTTATATTCACTTTGATTTGGCTTGTTTACTTTTTATAACGAACTCGGACGATCATAACTGTATTTTTCGTTACAATATTTGTTAAATTAACACGTAATGCGCCTAGTTAGATATTCATTTATCTGAAACCTGAATAAGTGGGCAAGGGTCTTTTCTCGTTTGGGCGGATTGGCAGACTTCTGTCACGCTTGAGAATATTATGGAGAACTTTCAGGCATGCAGGCTTTCTTACGATGTCTTTCTTCCTTGTATTTAATTGCTTAAACGTACATAGCTCCAAAAGTCAGACTTGCGAGCCTGGAATTGAATCGAATGGAGGCCAATGTCTTGAACACTAGGCTTCTCAGTATCCAGAGAGAAAAAATAATGTTTTTTTTTAAATTATAACAGGGTATCCCCTTTCACAGAAAGGGATTTTGTTTTGCTTAATTTTTAATAATTCTTAATTTTTATCGATTTAAAATGAAGTTTTTTGCAATTTTATTAAAAACCATTTTTTTAATTCCCTTTAGTATTCTTTTCATTCATTTTTATCATAATTTTAAGCACAGTAAGGTGTGTTCATCTTCAAAACTCTAAGTATGGAATAGCAGAATAGAAGACTGTTGCGCCTATTGCGAGGAATAGAACAAAGCGATTTATATGCAAGTACCAAAAAAAATATATATTGACTTAACCTAACTAATAATAAGTAATAGATAAGTCAACGTTATTTTTTTCTCTCAATGAAACTCTATGCGATCAAAGTCGCGGGGAACTGCTCGTTTAAAATAAAGAAAAGCACGTTTCGTAATTAGAGAACACTTAGTACAAATAGCATGTCGTATGCATCTATCGCCGCTGCGTCAACATTTGCCGTGGATGTCGTGCTTATAACTGTTGTTCAAACAACTGGTGTCCCAGCCTAATTTATATACGTACTCCGTATATGTAGTTGTAGGTACACGTGGAATCTTTGTGTGGAGACAGCTCGTATCCATTGCTTCGGTAACTTAATCGTTTCTTTGTTTTATACGTAAAACTAGCTTTTGCCCCCGCGACTTCGTCCGCGTGGAATTAGATTTTGGGGTGGAATTTTCAAAAACTGTGACACACCTACTTTTTTATTTTTAACTGAAAGCTCAAATACCAACTTTGATGGAAACAGCTTGAAAAATGACGGAGTTTCATATAAACTTCCATCCCCTATTTAAACCCCTTAGGGGGGGAATTTCCAATAATCCTTTCTTAGTGTGCGCCTACGTCATAAAAGGAACCAACTGTAAAAGTTTCAAGTTTCTAACTTCAGTAGTTTAGGCTGTGCGTTGATATCTCAGTCAGTCAGTCAGTCAGTCAGGACTTTGAATTTTATATATATAGATGAATACTTAGCAACGGCATCAATATTCATAATTAGTACTATAGGTATGATGATATGAGATTAGATCTTCCTCAGTGACATCGGTTGGATGTTTGATTCTACTATCTACCTATTGTTGAACTGTATAAAAATTGCCCAAACTATTTTTTTTTTATTATGAGATAGGCTTGACGACAATCAATGATGGAAAGCATTGATGAGGTCTAGGTTGGAGCGCGCTTGCCTAGAAAATGCCTTTCAGTTTTCAGTCCGCACCTGTAATCATTGGGCTATTGAGGTGTAAATTACATAGGTAACTTTAATTAATTTAATTACAAAAATTGTGTAAAAGAAAATGCAATTAACACAATTTGTAGGGAACTGAAACTACTAATCATAAAATAGTTATTAATCAACTTCATGGAACGGGAACACCAATGCATAGTTATCTCCAAATACAAACCCATAATGATTAGTAATTATATACCCACGTTAACTTATCGTAACCATTAAAATTAATTGATTGATTCTAAAAACACTTATTTAGGTTTATCAAACATACATAAAAGGGATCTATTATTATCGAAAATACCATCACACAAATACCATAACCCATAACTCGTATGTAAATAAAGCTATACAAACAAAAAATAGATTATCTCCAAAGAGCATACAAAGAACATGGTTAAGGCTTGGATAGTCACAACGCGTGACGACAAAAATGCGCGACGCCTACGTATTAATGAATGAATTGCATTAAACTGTGCTGTATCTCATCTCTATTACGATGTGCGTCAATGGTCATCGTGCATCGTACATCGTCAGGTAATAAGGGCAGCATACGAAAAAAAACACATCACCAAGATAATATTTTACGGAATGTAGAGGATAAAGAACCCAAGAAGAACAAGAAGGTTTTGTTTGACAAGAAAATTCAGCGCGGTGGACTATAGCCTATAAACCTTCTCTCAGAGGAGAGCTGCGCTTAGTAGGTAGTGAGCCATTGATAGGTTGCTGATCATGATGAATTCAAAAACTTATATTTCTAATCTGTACCTTGAAACCCAAAAATACGAGTATAAAGAAAATTACAGTCGTGTGAACACCTCTGTTTTTGTTCGCACAGTAATTTATTTTACAAATCAAACTCGCGTAATATTCTGTCGTACTGTTGCCATGACGCGTGTATCTTTGTCTGTCCTGGCCTTTATAGGGAGAGACGTAACTTAAAACGGCCTAAACTTGCGTGGAGTTATATCTGTCCAGGCCTTTATAGGGACAGACGTAACTTAAAACGGTTTAAACCAGCATGGAGCTATGTCTGTCCAGGCCTTTATCGGGACAGACGTAACCTAAAACGGCCTAAACCAGTGCACTCTAATCTCGTTAGCTGATAAAGAGCCAGCTCGGGGGACATCTGGCGCCGCTGAATCTCAAGTGTCCACACAATATAAAAAGAGTTGGACCTGACCAGATGCACGTTAAAGTTTTGACCTCGCTTGAGAGATAAGGTGACGCATCACAGTAGCAACTCTATAATATGTATATCCTTAGTTTGAAAGTCTGGAAATATGTTACTGTGTGAATGCGAACAGCGGACATTTGGAATGTAAGCCTAAATATGTGAAAGAATTCGACTTCGTCCGAGTGAAGTTACCTCGAGAACTCTTTGTTTTTCCTGGATAAACAGGAGCCTATTTCACTCTCCTGCACTGGTAGCATGGGCGGGAGAAATTTTATCCCCGGGAAAAGGATAAAACGTTTATTTCCTTGCTAAGCTTTATCCACCCGTCGAGCATGGGCACAGCGGTGGAAATAACACTCAGTGGATATACTTATAGAATATACATCGCCTTCTCCTCTGTCGCCATGCTTTAGCATTAGGAAAAAGATAATTTTATCCCCTGTCAGTGGATAAAATCGGGGGATAAAACTTTTATCTCCTTCCCATGCTACCAGTGCAGGTCCTTAAATTATACCTCGATTCGTTGCTCCATTATTGAACGATAAACCAACAAACAAAGATACTTTCGCATTTATAATTTTATAATTAGCTATGGATAGTTAGGGATCTAAAAAAAATCATTATTTTAATCGATTTTAATTTTAACCGACTTCAAAAAAGGAGGAGTTTCTCAATTCGTCGGAATCTTTTTTTGATGTATGTTTCCCGATTACTCAAAGACGCTTGGACCGATTTGGAAAACTCTACTTTGATTTGAAAGGATATATTTCCCAGGTTATTCCATGGTCATCAGGTCAGGATCTGAAGATGGAATCCTGGAGAAATCCAATTAGCCAATCCACAATTGTAGTTCTATTAGACCTAACATCGTAGATCTAATAGAACTACAATTGTGCTTATTTTTCCTTGGATAGAATATCCACTTTTAATTCCTTGTGTACCAATGATCCAAGTCAAGTAAAGGAGAGTTTTAGTAATGTTTGACTTGGTTGTTTTTTTTTTTTTTTTTTTTCAGAGAAAAAATCAGATCTCATTTTGTTGTTCACACCACGAGTAATTCGCTGAATCGATTATAAACATCACATTCGCCTGTCGATGAAAGCGTGATTGTAACCCGACCGCATTGGGCCGATTAGTGCAAATGAGTGGCCGCCTCGGTCCCAAGGCATCGGCTGTCGGCAGTCGGTAGTCAATTCCAGTGTGGTCGCAGTTTATTATCTAACTATTCACTACAGCTACAATATCCACATTTCTCTCTAGAGCAACCAAACAAATGCTAGTAAGGCCCATATTACACTATACATAGGATCCTATGTCGATCAGACTATATTCTATATAGATCACCATCATGATCATGATCATGATCTATATAGATCATATATATTTCCTACTTATTCCCTAGGATCTATACTCTATAGTACGACATAGGATCCTATATATAGTACATATAGTGTAATATGCCCCTAAGGGAAGATTTCAGGAACGCGACGTAAAATAAGTCTTATCCGAGCGTTTTGATATTTTGACAGTTTCTGTATTGTTTGGCAAAATATCACTCGGTAAAGGCTAATCGATTTCAAAATAGAAGGAGCTTCTCAATTCGTCGGAATCTTTATGTCTGCTCCACTACTACTCAAAGACGTCTGGACCGATTTGGAAAATTCTTCTTGTATTTGAAAGGGTATAATTCCCAGGTGGTTCCATGATCATCAGATTAGGATCTGATGATGGGATCCTGGAGAAATCGAGGGGACTCTAACAATATGGGATTATTATAACTACAGCCTAGTTTGGGGCAGCTTATTTCATGAAAATCGGCTCACGCAAAAAAAAGGTATCTTAACTTACAGTTTTAGGTATTCAGCTAAATGCGGCTCGTAGAAAAGTCAAGATATTTGTGTGCGATAAGAATTTTCTATACATCTATCTATAATAATTATTTAAATGTAATTTTATGTAGTACTTTATTTCTTTCATTAGGCATAGGTATATTTTATCAACACAGGTAGGAGGTATTCATTTTACATTTCAAACAGAACAATAAACTGTTTTCACTTTTACTGCATACTAATTATAGTTATAACATCAAAGGTAATGTTCGTAATGCGTAAAATATTAATTAACTGAAGTTAAATAAATGAAGAAAGGTGGGTATTATACATTGTAAAAGCACCAATAAAATTATTTGATGCCTGGCATTAATTTAAGCAATTCAAGAGGTTCATTATCTACGAGTTTTGGTTCTTTTAAGGTTCTTCCGAAGATTGTTTTATTAAGATTATTATTAGTCAAGCTGAACTTGACTTATACTCTCCTCTCCCCTCCAAATAAGCAAAAAACTTGTACTAGGAGTGGGTACGACAATATTGCAACGGGATTTCACACAAGAAAGAAAATATTCTTTTAAAACTACGCATGCAAAGGCCTGCCTGTGAAAGTCATGTCAAAATCAGTCCAGCCGTTAAAAGTATAAAGCTAAACAAGCAGACCAACAGATAGTATAAACATAAGTTTTATTAGCAACGTTATCGTTAAAACAATCATAATAAGCATAATAAATTAATAGACAATTAATTCAAGATTACAAACCTCAGAGGAATCAAATTTTTGATGTTACAAACAGACACTTCAAATGTATCGCTGTAAATGACAAAATCGAAAATGTGTTTGTTTGTATGTTTGTTGGTTCGTCCTTCAAGCACGCAGCAATGGAGCAACCGATCGACGTTATTATTAGCATTGGTAGTACAGCCATACCAATATATATATCCAATACCAGGTATACCAACTAGGTATAGGCTAGGTACTGAGGGTTTTTAAAAGTCTACTCCATGCAGACTAAGTCACGGCAAAAGCTAGTTTATTTATATTTTGAAAGCAATTTTAGGTAGTTCCCAGATAAAATGAGTAATAACTCATCCCCCACGTGAGCATCGCACGTGTTATAAGCAACTCTCAGTATCTCGAAAAAAAAATTGTTTACATTGTGCAGTGTTCCAAAACCGCGGGGTCAATGACACGCAGATGATAAATTGGGATACTAAATACACGTGGCAGGTGACTTAAACTGCGTTTTATCAAGAACTTATCAAAAAGCAAGCAGTCTGATGGAACGAAATACTTTCTCGTCGGCGATTGCAGTGAGGGGCAAACATTACGGCTGCCTGTGACTATAACCGCTCGAAAATAAAGTGTAGAACATTTTTGTTTGTATGTTGGATTTTGGTGGACCGACGACATCAGACAAGTCAGGGGAAGCCGCTGGATAAGGGTGGCGCAAGACCGAGTCAAGTGGAAGTCTATGGAAACAACGTATGCAACAAATTTAAAAAATCTAGCAGTAGGTACACGTCTGACAGTTGATAAAGAAGATGATTGGATTTTGGATTTGGATCATGGCTCATGATGTAATGACAAGATCTTATTATGCAGGACTAGGGCATCCAACCCTGTAATTTCGGGGTACCGCATGAATTATGCTGGATCGGTGATGCGGGATTATCCACGCGGGACCAGCGGGACTGAAATATTGCAGTTAGTGACCGCGAATCTCTTGCGCAACTTTCACCAACTAACGCTTTAAAACATCTGTAAAACACATGGCGTCGCGACCATTCACGATAGGCAGCCCTTGCGATAACCTTTGTGCATCCCTTTGCTCATCTGTTTCATTGTTCGTGTTTGTTTTCGTTTATTTTAGCAACTTAGGAATTCTTTTGTTTGTATAACTGTAAACTTAAAAAATTTAAATTTATTGCAAATTTCTGTCACTTGATGTTTTTTTTGTATATGAATAGCGGGCAAACGAGCTGGCGGGTCACCTGATGTAAAGTGATTATCGCCGCCCATGAACACTTGTAGTACCAGAGGCACCACCAATGCGTTGCCGGCTTTTCAGGAACTTTTTGGTTCGCCCCTTGTATAACCCCATGTTGTAATTTTGTCGGTTTACAGTTTTTAAACTTTTTTCTTGTTGATATAATGATCGTGTTGACTTTGTGTGCTTTCTGAAGCGATGTGATACGGTCCAATAACAGGGCCGCTGCGTTGTTAGCGAGGATGACTTGCTTTATTGGCCGGCATTGGAATTCGGTAATAAATTAGTTTGTGTGAGCTTCGAGATGATGCATTTCGTTGGGCTTTCTTTGTAGACCAAGGCCCAAAGGCAATTTGTACTTTAACGGTAACATCATAATAATATAGGTGCCGCTACGGTTGGCATTTCCTCTTAAAGTTTTATAACTGTTGGTCAATATGGAAATCACTTTTGTATCAAAAATAGCTGCAATTTGGGGGTCTACTTTGATATTCTGACTATAAAATTCTAATACACCTACATAATATGCATATTATTTACTTTTCAAAGAAGATGCAATTTGCTTTTGATGCAATTTAGAATAATTGGATGCATGTTCATTTATTTAGTACTAGATGATGACGCGTGAAAACCTTGGCAAAAAATAAGCAAATTATTAAATATTTAACAATATCTTAACAACATCATTTAACTTAGGATGGAAGAACCGTAAAGACAAAAACATTTAGGTACCTACAAATTAATCAAACAAACGAAATAAAATAATGCTCGTTTTCAAAACCCTCCTCTAATAAGAGTAAAAGACCCTCCTCTAAAAACCAGAGGTTTTTATTTAAATGGTAATATAAACAAAAATGTTCTATGGCGATAATGAGGTCGTAATGAGTTGTCATTTGCGCCGCGCTTGAGTCAATTTGTTCCAGCCCAGGAACAAAAGATCTCCACGCTCCTGTTAATTCCCGAACACTTTCTCACTACGTCAACGTTAAAAAGGAAGTCACGGAACCGAGTTCGTTGACCCCAGTGCCTCAAAAACTTTAACGTTAAACATAATAGAAGTAAAAACGAAAGTATTAACTTTTACAAAGAAATCTTGGTCATTTATTGAAAGTTGAAAAACACTTTTTTAAACTTTTTTTTTTTGAAAAGACGGCTAATAAAAATCACTATTTTTATTAGCCGTCTTTTCAGGCTTGTTTGATTTGATGTGTACCTACTCTTAGTTTTACGATACGAGAGTAAATGTAATTTATGTACAGTTGTTATAATATATCTAGGTATAATTAAGGCCAAGAACGAAGCATTCTAAATGTCACCAGTTGATAGATCTTGTTTTATTATATTTATCGTATTTATCTTATTATTTATACTTACTATATTTTTTTCGTCTTGTTTATTATATGACGTCTTTAGCACATCTCTACTGCCATCTCTGTGTTTGGTTTTATTTGGCAAAAACAAAACATTCAGAATTCAAAAAAAAAAATCAAAATTATTTATTTCATGTAGGCCAACTCTTATGACACGTCATAACTCTACCACCGGTTCAGAATGCAGATTCTGCTGAGAAGAGCCGGCAAGAAACTCAGCAGTTGCTCTTTTCATAACAAAATGTTACAATAATAATGTATAGCTACATAATATTACAATGTAATAACTTATTACACTATCTTGTGGGCAGCTGGATGCCAAGCCGATTGTTTCCATGCAACTTTGTCATTAAGAAAGTCACTAACTTTGTAATAACTACGACTTAACAAACGTTTCTTTACGCATTGTTTAAAGTGCAATGGGAAAATAGAAGCAAATGCATTTAAGCCAATAGCGATAGAGCTTTGGCCAATCAGTGGTGATTGCGATTGTCACAAAGTAGCTATCAGTTTGAAACAATCGTTAAGTTTTCAGGGACAGCCTAAGGTATACCCGGGGCTATACCTGTCTCTGAAAACTTAACGAAACTTATACCAGAATAACCGTAATGCTTTCACAAATCAAACAACAATAATTAAATTTCAACACAAAAGGAGACTTGGTTCGCCTTCAGAACGAATAATTTAATCAATTTAGCGCGGATAGCACCAATCTACATACTTGCACGGCAGATTTCTACTTCCTACGGTGCGCCGCGCTGTTTAAAAGTTATTAATAGAGTACGTGTCGCAATTTTGATTTAAAAAGAAAACCTGAAGGCGTAGTTACCTACACTTGGTTGTTTCGTATTAGGATGCTTCCGAAATTCAGGCTCTCGACCAGAGTAGGTATGTATGTGACCTCAACAAACATACTAACTAGGTGCTGGAGTGGCGACCTCACACCGCGAACGTAGTGTTGACAGACACCCCCCCCAATATATGACCGACGACAACAGACGAGTCACAGACACCCGCTGGATACAGGCAGCATAAGATCGAGACATGTGGAATTCTATGGAACTTTATGCAAGAGAAGGTTAATAAAGAAGAATTTGGGTACCTGAAAATTGGCTATCGACCTTTATGTTTTCAAAACGAGCCCGTAGCAACTGGTAAATGAAAGCCAATTAAAACTGAAAACATAAATAATAGACGAGAAATGAAATCCTATTCGCTATAAAAATAAATAACATGGGCATTAAAATGGTTGCATAAAACATTCCATTGTACGCAAATAATAGAACAGTGCAATACTTTATTCCGCTAAATTGCAGATCGTAATGGAAAATCTCTACCAAACAAAGAAAGTTTTTACAACCTTTTTACTACTGGACGAGTATGTATTTTTTTCTGCTTTAAGTACTAGATAATACGTATCTTGATTAAAATAATATCCTACATCTAGTATCCTGATGCTATGCTGCTGTATGCAGGGCATCAGCCCTGACAAACAGGAAAGAGAAATCGGTCATGACATGTAGGCGTTTAGGATGAGATTGTTTCTGAACAAAGACTTTAAATTGACACTAATCGAAGGACGTAGATCTCTATCCTATATAATGCCACCTACTCAGTGTTCGTACATTAAACAAAATATTATTTGTAACATAACCACGATATCCTTCAGGTGGAGTGATCTACACAATATGTAATGTTATGTTATGTTTTAATTAATTATTAATCCTAAAAAAATAAAAGAATTTAGTGAGACATTTCAACGCTGTTAATTAACCTATCTGATGACGGAACGGCTGGCCCATTTTTTTCACAAAGGATTTGCTGTTCAGCGCAGAAATGCAGCCAGTATTCTTGGCGCCATTCCACGCGGGCATGATTTACATAAATTAAATGTAGTTAGTTTGTACTTGCTTTGTAAGTTGGCAACTCAGGTTGGCAAAAAGATTTTTTTCTCAAAGACTTCCTACATTTTCTATAAAAACTTTAATCCCTATGGAGTGACACACGCATCAAGTAGTTCAATACATATATTTTTTTATCCTGGAGTTACTTTTACCAGAGATTAATTAAAGAAGCAAATGAAGAAAACAAAGAGTCAGCAAATACAAGCCTCTACTAGCCTCTGCTTTTAGTTATTTACTAGCTGTTGCCCGCGACTTCGTCCGCGTCATTTTCTGTTATTATGATCGCGATTAAGTTATGTTGATAAAACTCTTTGGCAAATAATTGGCAATAATGCATTAATTTCGACCTTTGATTACCATAAAAAAGGTTATAATGAGTCAATCTTAAAAAATAGACATAATATACTGTCGCGGACATTTTTTTAGATCATTTAAAGAGTAATAATTCTTTCAAACATATTTTTTGGGTAACTTGAACCGTTTACGCAGCGCACGCAACGGAAGCCCAAATATGGATAATTTTCCCCGTTTTCGCAACATTTTTCCCTGATGCTTCGCTCCTACTGATTGCAGCGTGCAAAATGGACTATTCAACAATTTTTTAATTCGAACCAGTAGTTCCTGAGATAAGCGCGTTCAAACAAACAAACTCTTCAGCTTTTTAATATTAGTATAGATTAATCTTGGACAATGTTGTCCCCCAAAAGCTCTCTTGGTACCTCTACAACTTTTGACGCTCGGACAAAACTCTCCCTAGTGTAATTTTACGCCTGGTACTTTAGCTGTTACTTACCGTCACATTTTATTTTATATACGCCCTCATAGCGTACTTCACTATACCAAGCGATAAGAAAACGTCATAAATTAAATGGGGTTTATCTTCGTTTTATGAAGCGATCACGACGCTAATAACTGTATAATATTAATGACAGTGTCTTTAATATATTGCACATATTTTTGGAAATATATTCATACTTAATTATTCATATTGGTATTGAGAATGCGAAAGAGTTTTTTTCTATTCCTTCTCGGCGTTTAATGGCTACCGGCTTATCCGATTTTGACGAAATTTGGCCACAGAGATAGCATACGATTTTAAAGATTATGATAGGATTTTTTTCAACCTACTCGTAAATAAAAATAATGTATTAAAAATGGAAATAAAATAGGTTAGGTCAATAAGTCCTCGAGTGTAGATCGCATCTTGGCAAGCGGAGTAGAGTCCGCCGTAGTGAATAAACTACTGTGCCGATTTTGATAATGTGTCAATCGATTCGTTATGATGGTCCGGGTGACACAGGCTACATTTTATGTGACAGACATTGCATGCAATTTTCCGAAGTCGGCTTATAGTTTATAACTTACTTACTAAATTGTACCTTATTTCTATTTTATACATTTCTATTTATTTTTGAAAAAAATATTTTTTTATTCAAATAAACTTTCACGATGTTTAGGTACGAAGAATTTATTACTTAAAATTATTTTGTTTGAGTTTTAAAATTATGTGAAGGTTGTCGCATTTCACCCTACTTCTAAAGTAACTGTAACTTCTAGTGCATGGTAAAATTAAAGGGAAAAGCAAAAGAACAGCTAAATTAATTTCCCCCATTAACTAATTATTCAGTTAATTTTGGTACCATTTTTCGAATTAAAGTCTTAAATTATTAGGCGATTACGCACAACTCGAGACTTTCTACTGAACGCTGTGGTTGTTCGGTAATCATTGAGAGTAAAGCCGCCTACACACCGAAAAAAGCAAAGTAACTATGATCTAATTATTAATTTTCATTAATTACTAATATTTAATTATTAATTATCTAATTATTATTAATAGCCTGTAGTCATAAAAATACAGGTGTATAGTTATTTTACTAGTACTCTTAATGTTTTTAACGACCTCCCTGGCGCAGTGGTCAGCGCTGTATAACTGGAAGGTCTCGGGTTCCATTCCCGGCAGTGGCAATGTGGGAATTTATAATTTCTAAATTGCCTCTGGTCTGGTCTGGTGGGAGGCTTTGGCCGTACCTAGTTACCACCCTACCGTCAAAGACGTGCCGCCAAGCGATTTAGCTAATATATATAATGGAATAATGCTAGTAGGAGATACTAACGCTGAAATCTATAGACCGTGCTCTGACTCAGCTCAGACTAAAGATAGAGGTTAAAATGAGACACAAATATTCTCTGACATAAATCTGTCTCGTTTTAACTCTGTCTTGAGTCTGAGCTGAGTGAGAGTACCTACCGTCTATAGATTTTAGCCTAAGTAACGATCTTGTAGGCTCTGTTCGATCATTCAACCCAATGCTTGAATTCTGCAGATCAATAATTTCACTTTCGATCGAAATCACAAAGTTGAAGTAACTTTCACTCTTATTCACCATCATTTCAAGTAAAACGTCAGGTTCTTTTTATTTAAATAAAAGAAAAAAAATCTTTTTTATTTTACCCAACAGCAAATCTTGATACATTATGTCTTACTCTACATTATTTTTCACCTTAGAGTATTTCAATACTCAAAAAGCTTTTATGTGTACTATTTCGAATAATAACTGAAATTATAAGAAAACTTGGCATATTATATTATCATTAAAATTAATTAACTTAGACATTATAAAAAAACCAACCTATAAATATTAGGTATAAATAATGAAATCTTTCTTAAGAGAACCGCAATGAAATAATAATAACCATTGGAATAAATTACATAGAAATAATAGTTTAAAGACACGTCAATGTTTTTAACCGCATCTAGGAACTATCCTGCCTAAGGAGTAAGGGGGCAAGTCGGGAGCCACTGCCGGCTTCAAACCTGTACCCATTAGCGAGTGGCTAGCCGCAAAAACAACAGGGAACGAATCGGGAATGCGTCCCGGATCAAGTCCTTGATTAGTGTTGCCATACACATAATAATATTATCTATCTACTCGCGATAGAGTTTACAAAAAAGATCTACAAAAAATAAGCTTTACAAAAAAGATCGAGAACATTATAATAAATAAGTAAGAGTATATTCATTTATATTCAATTATAAAAAAATGCTTCAAAACGGATAAAATTTGTGCTCACATTCCTTTAATTTACTTTAAGTTAATTTTATCTTTTATTCCTATGTAATGTGGTGTACAATAAAGTGTATTTATTTCATTTCATTTCATAAAATAAATAAATAAAAAATAGCTTTATAAAGTTAATAAATAGAAATACTATAAGGTACATAACAAATCTCATTTAACAAACATCTATTAAATTAACTTTTTGATTAGTTTGTTAGTGGGTTGGTAAAACTTTTAATAGACTATGTTGTTATTGTCATTTGCTTCAATATGGCTCCAATGTACGAGTAAAGCCACCGCCATTGTCGGTAAAAGCCTTCTTCATTTGCAATCTTTTTTTTTTTCAGTGGTTCGCTGCTCCTGCTTCATAATTTTCCTGCTTCCTAGACTACATAATTTTTCTTTGAAATAGTTTTTCCTAGAAAAATTTTGTAGTCAGGGAATTTATTTATGAATATATTGTTTAGTATGTATAATTAATTATACATTTTTTTCTCTGTCAATGTTAAATATTCTTATTTGTAAAATCTGTAGTGTAGTGGTCCAGAGATCTCCCTGGAATTGGCTAACTGTAATGTCTCACAGGGTATTTCATGAAATAAATAAATAATCAGCGTCGTCTTTAAGTCTCGTAAGTCGTAACCACGAGTTGACCACCTTTGAGTATGTATATTGTATCCCTACCTGCCCACTTTTCATTCAGAATGGAAGGATCCGATAAAATCAAGTAGGCTTTGAGTATTTCACTAACGGTAAAAGTCATAGAAGTAGAGTCACAACTCACATACGGACTTCATATCGTGTTGTATTAATTGAAGGTTAACATTTCAACCTTTTCTAATGTGCGTAAACCTTTAAGTGTAAATAGATCCCCTGTTCACATTTACATAGCGCGGCAAGTCGAATTTTGCATAAGCTCATATCGGATTATCCAATTTAGCTTACCTAACGCTCGTTTCATATTACTAGCAATATTCGCAGTGTCAAGTGTCCGGTGGGAAGTGTCACTCGACACTGGTATCACTGATAGTGATTCCAATAGAGCCAACACACACACGATACTTTTAGTATCAGCGAAATATGATTTTCCAACTACATCGTTTTTTGCGAATGTTCGCTGTAATTAAATTGACAGAATACCTTACGAACTGTAAGGTATTCTAATTGATTATTCTGAAATTCAAATTCAAAAACAAGAAATAGAAAGAAAGAAAGAATATTAGAAATACAGAAACGAGTATTTGGCAAAGAAAATATTCGAGAATATGGAAGTCCTTGGCAAGGAGCATTAGAAAATTATTGTCAGTAATTATGAGTAGATCAAAATAAGAGTCATCTGTTATAGCACGTTATTTTTTATTTACGTAACAATTTAGTGACATGCGGTGGCATGACAGAAATTGATTTTAGATATTTCGCACCATAGATAATACACTAGTTTCGCACCTTGAAAACAAAAGTGGCACTAGTATGTGGAACTTTTTTAAAACCATGTTTTCTAAATTAACTCCATAATTTACTGGCATGCTTTCAGTACACAACTTAAATTAGATAGTCAAATTGATAAATGAAATTAATTGCTAAGTTCAGTTATTTGATAAGATATTGAACAAAAATGCTGCGTCAAAACTTGAAATGGTCATTCTGAAAAATTTCAATTTTTGTAAAACGCCACTTTTGTTTTCAAGGTGCGATTTGTAGAAACAAAGCTTGAGTAATATTAACGTCTCGCTGACGCGACTAATGATTTCACTGTTTTTGGCCAACTCCCTATCAATATACTATTGTAATGAATCGCAGTTTCGAGCTTCCGAAATGAATAGCCAATGTTAAAAGTATCGTAACACTAATGTATGAACTAAATATAAATTTTTTTGAATACTGGTATTTTAAATTTTATTTTTAGCAATCCTTTGAGTAATTCGGCTGTTAAAGTATATATATATATAGTATAGATTTGTTAGTGATTCTCTCAAATTGGTATAGATATACTAGGTAGTTGATTTTGTATATAGTTAATTGTAATATTTTGTAAGTGTGTTGTGTGATGGGACTGACATAAGGTCACCTTTAAAAGTCCCATATTAAAAGATGAGAATTAAAAAAAAGATGTGTGGCACTCGGGGACTGCCGCGGTAAAACTATTGCATAGCATTTTTTATCAACGCCATCTAGCGGCTCACCGTAGAGGAGTCCCGTGTCAGGTTATTTTCGTTACGGAATTTCTGGATTCGGTCTCCACGCTGGCCCGCGATAGAAGCTATGAAATAGCTTAAAAAAAAAGTCTCGTGTGTACTTTGTTCCTTAGACAGCTAAACTGCACACGACTCAGCAAGGACCTCATTTGCGATGAATAGCCTCCGATCCCGAGCCGGTTCTATGGTTTAATTACATTAGGTACCACTGCTCCAACAACACATTGTTTTCTATTAGGTATTTTAGATGCAAGATTTTGCTGCAGCTCAGTATAGCGTATAATTATGATGTTAGTGTGGCCAAGCTACAACAATGTATTTGAAATGATTCTTCTTCTCCTTTATCAATAGATGCAATCCACTGCCTGATACACGTCTGTAATAAGGACTACTTCATGTACCTCAATGTACCTACTCAGTCTTTTGCCTCCTGTATCCAGCAGCTTCTTTCGACTCATCTGATATTGTCAGTCCACCTAACAGGGAGCTGCCAAAACTGAGCTTTCTGGTGCAGGGTTGCTATAAAAGCACCTTCGGACCCCAACGACGTTCTTCGAATTTTAATTGAATTTTTTAATTGAAATGTCTGCTTCACTTCAAGGCCGTTATAAGACATCTTGTGACTCACTGACGTTAAGTATGAGAAAAGACCTACTTAAATTACATAATAATAATTAAAAAGAGAGGTCCAGGCTACTATTATTTAATTACATCTTAGGTAGAGTCTTATTTATGTTGGGACACATTTCGTACTGTTTTTAGTTAAATAGTTTTTGCAATTTACGAAGGCGCGTGGCTCATGGTTGTGTGCGTGTCGTATCTATATAAGTGGGAGCGAGAGCTTGTTCGCGCCTGACCGCTCCCACCTAGGCTCCTGACAGGCACGCACACTTACGCATGTGTGCACACTGCACAAGAAAAGCTCACGCGCCCTCGTCTTACCCTCGTTAATTGCAAGAACTATACATACCTATTAGAGATACTATAAAATACTCCCAGCACTTTGGTGTTGTTATATCGATTTAATATGATATTTGTATCAAAATCTTTCCAAATTATTGGGATTTGGAACTACAGCTATTATAGCAAGCTTACAATAACTGCCTCGCTGATCTAATGGCTTCAGGAAATCGTTTCAAGTCTGCATTTATCGGGTTTTGGGTCGCTATTTAGATTTCGATGTAAGTTAGTTTTTTTTTTCGATTAGATTTTTTCATTGTAAGTATACCTAGATGTTTTAATGTACGAATAGGGACCTACGCTTAAACCGTGGAAATGCGTTTAGTTTTTAACCGACTTCCAAAAAGGAGGAGTTTATCAATTCGGCCGGTATATTTTTTTTTTTCTATGTATGCCCGCCGATTACTCCGAGGTTTCTGGACCGATTCACGCAATTTTTTTTTAATCGACAGAGGAAGCTCACGAAATGGTCCCATAAAAATGTTTACCTTCAACTCCTCAAGCCTGATGCCGTAGAGGTACTTTCCCCCTAAATTATGGGGCTTTAGGAACTGTCATTTTCGAATTGGTATGCCTGGCTCAAGCATATACTAGATCATAGAGCTCCAGGTCCTACTCCTCAATCCTGATGCTGCAGGGTACTGCCCACCTAAACTGTGAGGATTTAGGAACTTTCGCTTACGAATTGATATTGTTAGTATTAAGCATAGTCTACATCGTGGAGCTCAAGGTCCTAGCTCTTCAATACTGATGCTGCAGGGGTACTGCCTACCTAAACTGTCAGGATTTAGGAACTGTCTCTTACGAATTGATATTGTTGGTACCAAGCATATACTACATCATAAAGCTCAAGGTTCTAGCTCCTCAATCCTGATGCTGCAGGGTTGGAGGAATTACGAACCGTCGCTTTCGAATTGATTCGATTGTTGGTATGTACCAAGCATTAACTACATCATGGAGCTCCTGGTCTTTAGAAATTGTGTATTGTTAATAAGTACTGTAGGTACCAAGTATAGACTACATTAGTACTGTAGCGTTGGAGGGAGGGGAGAAAGATTGCAGGAACAAACTACACTAAAAAGCTTAAAATAAAAATTCTTTTCAAAAAACCGACTTCAAACGCCACTACAAAGTATAAAAATATTTTTATTTTGTACACGTTTGTTGAAGTCGGGCGGGCTTAACTAGAAACGATGAAATCGATGCGCGACGCTTATCTTATGGTGACATGTAAAAGGCACTGAAATCGGGCGAGCATCGCGTATCGGATTCATCGTTTCTATTTAAGCCCGCCCGACTTCAACAAACGTGTACAAAATAAAAATATTTTTATACTTTGTAGTGGCGTTTGAAGTCGGTTTTTTGAAAAGAATTTTTATTATGTTCCCACCGTCTTTTTATTGAATAATTTTATACTGACTGCGGTTTTGTGGTTACAGCTGAAATAGAAAGCCATTAAAGCAAGAAAAAACACTTAACAAATGATATCGAAAAGATAGTAGGTATAAGTCCTCAAAAACAGAAAAAAATAGCTCTTGCAACTTTATTATTGGTTCAAGCGATTATAGTTTTTTAAATACAGCAGGTATCTCAAAGCAGTTCAGTGTTTTTAGTTTCACTTTCAATTTTTAAAGGTAATTTTTTTATCGATATAGGATGGATACAGATTAATAAAATACAGACAGTTTCGATATTTGAACGAGTTCGTGATTGAACGACCCTGACAGCTGAAGTGATAAATAGACGTGCTTGAAGCTTCATGCTTCAACAAACTTCCAGATCGAAGTCAATTGAGAAAAGTTATCTTGAATTATATTATCAAGTTAACGTTCAATAATAGGTAGGTACTTAGTCTACTTGAGAAATCTATAGAGATGAGAAATCGTATCGCCTCGCTGAAGAATTAAAAAAATAATAACAATTATATTATATATTCGCCAAAAATACATATATATTATTGTATTTTTGGCGAAATCAGAAACTTAGGATGACGTAATAAGAAAGGCACGATATAAATAGATATTAGATTATTTATAGGTTGATTTGGATAGAGTAATTACAAATTATACATCATCAAACGAGTCGCAGGCAGCCACTTGATTCAAGACATATTATGTCCAGCTGTGGACTTCTACCGATACATGAAGAGAAATAATGACAGATAATAATACATATATATGAAAAAACCTTTGTGTCCCATATATAATACATCGTGAGAGCGTTCAAAGTGTTCGAAGTGAATGACCAATTACCTCTGATTGCGGATGCGTCTGTCCTAGTCGAAAAGTAATCTTCAGTCATTATCTCGCACCATAGTTGCCTCACGAGTACGTAATTCACGTAATAAACGCAATCTCCGTCGCCAGTGACACTTTCAAACTTTTGCTTCGTCACTAGTTTGTACCTTCGCTGGTTAAATAATAATCTCTACCTTCACCCGTGGTAACGTTCTGTTGGACAGCTGTACCTTTCGAAGAATGACTTATTTTGTGAAACAAGGAGTGCAATTTTAGGTTAGTTCAATTCTGAAACCAATCTTTTTTTAACTGTACGTTAAGATAACTAACTGAAAATATTTTAATAACTAAATCTTATCAATCTTCACTAAAATATTTGCTTTATTTTAAACGTTAGCAAAAAAGTAAAAATCATTTTTGTTTTGTTTCGCTAAGTGGTTGTTAGAATTGATCATAAAGACGTAGCTTCGTATGGTCGCGGACAGAAAATGTTTATCAGTTTTCAAAGTAGATTCTATATCGCATTGCGTGCAGTAAGGTCTATAACGCCATAGAATATCGAAAGCATATCGACTGTCAGGCATAGACGCGTGCATGTAATTATGAATCTTAAGGTGGTAAACATTTTCTGTCCGCGACCGTACCTACGATAGTAAGGAATATTAGTGGGAATGATACAGTCCAAGATGTATAAACTGACTGTATGTAGGTAGGTATAACAGTTCAACTAAATACATTATCCCAGTTGATTATTATTATTATTTACTAAGCATTGACAGAAATAGCTCTATCTAATATTATCATAGAACTACTTTATTTGTTATTGTTGACTGTGCATTAGGAATATAAAATAGGTACCTACGTCCTTTGCCTTTCTTGATAAACAACGCCTGTTCAGAATTCCTGGTACAAACGGCCACAAGAAACATAAACCGTATAAGAGCACGTACACATCGAGAGTCCATCACGCAAAAACTCGAGCACTCATAGCTTCACGCATTCAGATAAACCTTATCGGAGATTCTTAACATTTACTAAGCCTTGCAAAATACACTATCGCACAATTATTTCATTATTTTCAATATCGATAGGTAGATGTTCCAGATTTTAAAATAAATTTTCAGAATCTTTATTCAGTATGAATATTAAGTTATTGTACTTAATTAAAAATTAAGTCAGATTCAGCGAAAACATCGTCAAAAATTCAGATAGTAAAACTGAATTTTTGACCCTTCAAAAAGCTTTTTGACGGGAGCAAATGCTTCCGTTTGATGCCCAGTTGTATCAATTAGATATATGTACATTTTGTGTCTTTTGGAAATATTCTTGGAAAATTCAGTGTGAAAATCCACCCTTTTAAAGCCTTAGACAGCTTAAAGACACCAGACCTTTTAAAGACACTTTTTCAGGTCATCTGAGAGTAAATAGATATCCAATTAAACTGTATTACATAGACAAATAATCGCTCTTTAAGAATAAAGTTTTTAAACAATCTAGCTGCGACTGTTATTAATTCACAAGACGGTAATTTCATATGTATGAATGAACATTACATAATATTATTTACTTAACAAATATTTAAATCAGACCAAAGTCAAAACAAGTCAACTACATATATAGAAACCAGTCCCCAGCTTTTATGCATCGACGAATTAACATAATAATTTATTTAGCACCTGTAAAGTAATTAAGCGTCGAGAATATTAGGTATATTATAAGTAACAAAACTTGAATGTGTCTCGATTTACCACATTAGATGAATGCTCTTATAATGGGGATAACTAGATAAATTATGCAGATAGGATCGTTATTTAATATTTCTCAAAATACATTAAGCTATTGGCAGTGTTTTAAATTAGTTTTCTGTTATTAAATAAGTCTATAATTCTTTAATATTAGGTTATACTTTTGAATAATTAAATAATTCATTATTTTATGAGCAGAAGCTTGCTTTTTTTGCATGGCTAATAACAGGTAGCTTTTTTCTATACAGGGGTTAAAGCCCGTTTGAATTTTTATACATGATTATGTATGTATTTTCATTTTTTTTTACAAGTTTATTATAAGCAATTTACATCTTCCTGGGTGAATCATGATCATAGTTAAAAAGAAGAATTACAGTAAGGGTTGCCTAAACATTACGAAAGCACTGAAAAAACACCTGTGAAGAGTGAATGTGGAAAAAAATCTATTTATGAAATCCTGCAAGTAGTAGTGTACTATGGCCGGGTGGTGGATCTAAAGCTAGTAATGTAATAAATAAAATAAAAACAAATAATTGAAAAAAATATCAACGGGTGAAAGGCTAATTGATCTAAGCGACATTTTGTAAAACTTGCAGGAAGACTGATCAAAGTTTTTTTTTTTTTTTTGGAAAAAAAAACTATTGGATAGTCTTTTATTTATTTAATAAAAAAATTTTATTATTTAATCATAAAATCATAAATAAACAACTATTGGGTAGTCTTTTATTTATTTAACGATTTTTTTCCCAAAAAAAAAAAAAAAAACTTTGATCAGTCTTCCTGCAAGTTTTACAAAATGTCGCTTAGATCAATTAGGCTTTCACCCGTCGATATATTAAACAAAAAAAAGATACCGGCCGAATTGATAACCTCCTCCTTTTTGGAAGTCGGTTAATAAATAAGTAAATCCAGCAAGTATTAGTATTAAGCTTGTCTTCGAGCTACACCAGCGATATTTCACCGTCTCATCGGCCTATTAGAGCGAAGGAATAGAGAGTGTACCTTTGTTTGCACTTAATATCTCCTGCATAATTACTAATAAACAAATCTTTAGCTAATTGACAGCCCTACTGGGTTTGTGGCCGAATTAATCTAAAGCTAGTAATGTAATAAATATAAAAAATGCACCTATATAATAAATCTTGCAATAATTGCTGTATAATATAAAATTATTATTATCCTATTTCCTATTAATCCTATTATTAATATTATAAGTGCGAAAGTATATTTGTTACTCAATCACGTCGCAACGTCTGAACCGATTTGGCTGAAACTGACACAGAGATAGATTATAGTCTGGAATAGGACATAGGCTATTTTTTATCCCGGTAAATAAGAAGAGTTCCCGCGGGGACAAAAAACCTTAATCCACGCGAACAAATCGCGGGTATCAGCTAGTTAGTAGGTACGTTTGTTTTCTAGAGATCTAGACCATCGATATTGGTATGGCTTCTAGTTCTGCCACTGGCTACTCGACAGTCCTGGTTTTTTTTTCTCTCGCTCTCCTCTGACGTGGTGGTTAGAATCGTTGTTTTTATTATTTATGTGTCTTCGTTTCGCTAAGCTTTAATGTAGCTTACAAGTTTTTTTTTTTAGGATGTATTCTTTTACTTCTAGTTTTTCTTTGTACAATTTTTCAATTTTAATTTTTTAATTTTTCGTATTTTCTCATCCTGTCGTTCTAATCGACGACAGAACGACAGCCCAGCAGGGCGAACGGCTAAAAATATATCGATCCTTAAAGGACAGCATCAATGTCAGTGGCTTTTGGCCAATCCCATTGGCTAAAAACCATATTTTGACATTGATGCTGTCCTTTAAGGATTGATATATTTTTAGCCGATCGCCCTGCTGGTTAGTGGCCGGGTGTATTGGTGCGGGTCGGCGCGGTGCGGTCGCCCTGGACAGAACGACCTCGAAGGACGGCGGACGGCGCGTACAATGTGCGGTGTGGACTGCGAGTGCGCGGTTGCGCGATATCCGCATACCGCTTGACCGACCGCGCGGCTAATTGCTGATTAGAACACGCACTTACCTATTTACTTACTACAATACGATATTTACTTTAATATTTATCCTTAATCCTTACTAATATTGTAAAAGTGTGTTTGTTTGTTGGTTTCTTGGTTTCTTGGTTTGAAGCTTTGTGTTCCAATTGCGCTGCAACAGAGCTACGGATTGACGTGATTTGCATGGATGTAGTTGAGGACCTGGATAGTGGCATAGGCTACTTTTTATCCCGGAAAATCAAAGAGTTCGCGCGAGAATTTAAAAACTAAATCTATAAGCGGCCTGGGGAGTGACATCGGCTACTTTTTACATGGGAAAAACAAGGGGTTAAAGCTAGTACTTCATATTTAATAACCAGTTTTTGCGCACAGTCACGTTACCTACTTTAAAATGGATTAGGTTTTCTAGGCAAGCGCGCTCCAACCTAGACCTCATCAGTGCTATTTAGTATTGATTGTCGTCAAGCGCAAGCCTAGGTATTTCGAATAAATAAAAAAAAAAAGGTACCTACTACCTACCGTTTATTGGCTAACTAGGAAGGATTTTGATAAGTAGGTATTCTCTGCCCTTATGATGGCAAGAAAACTAAAGGTATAAAGGTGTGTATGTAAATGTGTGTACCTAACCTTCGAACTCAAACAATGTTTGGTGCTTATTTTAATTTTAACCACATCAAAGTCAATGAAATTTCGTAGATACGCTCTAGATACTATACGTAGTTTCAAATGATATGAACTCAAATATTTATACTTAGTAAATTTTAACTTTCTACAAAATACCTATTCAAATTAGAATCAAACTTCATAGAACACGGTTTCGTAGAACATACATTTCACGGGACAGAAATTAGGTAAGGATATTATAGAACTCAGCAGGTTGCCAAATAGCGATCAGTGACCCGTTCAGGAAACTATAGCATTCCACGACCCACTCGGCCGATGCGCAATAGAGCGAAGGCTTCTAATTATTCTAAACCTTTACTAATATTATAAATGCGAAAGTGTGTTTGGTTCTTGGTTCGCATTTATAATATTAGTAGGATTAGGTATCGTATCTATAGATTCTAATCACACTGAGTGGTTAATGTTGATCCTATCTCACAAAATCCTGAGAATCCTCAGAAATGAAGAGATCCGTAGGAGAACCAAAGTCTTCAGCACTTTGATATTATTGATAACTAGCTTTTGCTCGCGGCTTTGGTCACGTTAAGTTCGATTTTTCAAACCCCTATTTTACCACCTTACGGGTTGAATTTTCAAAAATCCTTCCTTAGTGTGCGCCTACGTCATAAAAGGAACCAACTGTAAAAATTTCAAGTTTCTTTCTTCAGTAGTTTAGGCTGGGCGTTGATATCTCAGTCAGTCAGTCAGTCAGGACTTTGAATTTTATATATATAGATAATAATATGTATCTATTTAATCTTGTTGGTGGTACACAATAAATTAAAAAAAAAAACACTCAGACTACTTGCAATGCTGGAATGGAACGAAAACAAGAGCAAATTAAATATACGCTATTCATATCTAAAATGGGATATAAAAAATATTAAACGCTTTATAATTTTTCAAAATGCAGTCATGTCTGAGTGTACCTAAGTGTACTTGGCCCACTCGGGAAAAATCCATTTGGTACCGCAAAGCTATGCCGTACGGAAGATCATCATTAAAACCACAAGTTATATGATTTTCTAAAGAATTCTACTGCGAATGCGGAGTCACTCAAACCACATTTGCCTACACGCTAAATGCGCTGCTTCTAATTGCCGTATACTTATTCCAATTTTATGCGCAGCCATAGGTATTCCCATTCAATACGTTACATCGAGGTTTTAATTAAAAAGCATACTTAAGTGCATTAGATACTATGTAGAATTCTGACCAAAGAACTCTGGAATCCCTGGTTACTTTTTTATAGAACCGTGATATATCCTCTGGATATTTCATTTTTATATTTTAAACTAGCTGATGCCCGCGACTTCTTCCGCGTGGATTTGGTTTTTAAAATCCCGCGGGAACTCTTTGTTTTTCCGGGATAAAACTTAATTAAAATAATTTAAAGATTGTCTACAACAGAATTAGTATCAATAAGTGAATTGTGAGAATAATAAGATCTTATTCCACGACCCACAATAAAATATACAACTATGGATGCGGGCATGATAAAAAAATATAAGAGAATATATTTCCAAAGATATTTCCTAACCATAATAAGTTTACGAGGGTAGGGTATGCAATAAAATCGTCGTCACTTATACGCAAAAGGGTCTGCCCCGGGGACATATTAATATCTATGAATGTGGGTCAAAATACGTTTATCTTGCTTATTTGCTATTATATTTTATATTTTCGTGTTATAAAATTAAAGCCAGCGTTTATTATTTAGTAAGTATTATACCTACGAGTAACTGAAAATGAAAATGTACCTACTTTACTAGCTGATGATAGCTGATGCCCGCAACTTCGTCCGCGTCTTCGTCCTATCCTTACGAATATTGTAAAAAATTATATAAAATCCGTATGTTGAAGTCGGGCTAGCGTCGCGCATCGGTTTCATCGTTTATGTTTAAGCCCGCCCGACTTCAACATATGTGTGTACAAACTAAAATTATTTTATACTTTGTAGTGGCGTTTGAAATCGGTTTTTTTAAAAAGATTTTTTTTATTCTTTTATGTTCGCGTCATGTTCCATTCGTGCTCACCAAGCGTAAACGGAGTTTTCTGGTTTTGTGTTGCGCAGATTTGTCCTTGTCCTAACTGTAATAGTAACAAGTCATCATCCTTTTATAGCGAAACTATTGTTACACCCACAAAATTTATAAATAGGTAGGTAAGCCAATATCCAACGTTACTCATTTCTCAATCACCTTGACTTTATAAAACTTAATAAAACATCATCAATCTCATTGGCCTAAATAGTAGAGTAGAAGTAGAGAGTACACCCTTTTATACAGCTTAGTGCCGATTTTACCAACTTAAGATTATAAGACTTAGTTGGTGAAATCCCTAAGTCTTAAGGATCATTCCCACTAGTACAACTGATTGGTTCAACCGTTGAACTAATGAAGTCGTTGGAAGGCTTATCGCAAAATAATGTGACATAACTTTATCCATATCATTATATTTTTTCAATATAACTGATTATAAGTACAGCTATGTTATCACAGTAAAAAGTATTCAATTCGATAGTAGGTAGACATTGGTACGCCCTTGAACAAAAGCTCTTCGTATCGTTTCACCACGCTACAAGCATATCAATCAGCGAAAGCACAGTTCTTCACTAAAACGCAATGCACCTTGAATATATTTCCGTGCATTACATCACGGAATGCTAATCTATTTACCTACTATTTTATGACACTGAAACATTGTGTAACAAAAGGATATCGAACCGTCGCATAGTAGGCATTGTAAGTGAACGCGTAGTAGTAACAATGACACCACTATAAGGAGAAATGAAATGAAATGAAATGAATACACTTTATTGTACACCACATAAATACAGAAACATATATACAGAAACATAAATTAACTTAAAATAAATGATGGCACAAATGGCGGCTCTACGATCTACGGCTGAAATCTATAGACCGCACTCTCATCCAGCTCAGACTCAAGACAGAGTTAAAACGAGACAGTTTTATGTCAGAGCATATTTGTGTCTCGATTTAACCTGTATTTTTAATCTGAGCTGAGTCAGAGCTCCTCTCATACTCTCATAGAGCGCGCTGTAACTTGGCTTCTGAATTGACGTAGGTAAGTCTATATTACGAGTACTCGTAGGTACGTTTGAGATAAATCTGTGAGGGCAATCTATCGATCTCCGTCAAAATATTGTATGCCTTATAAATACCGCAGTCGACTGATAATACCTAATTATTCAGATAAAAACATTGGCTTGATTCGTTTTTGTACGCAACTAACCGATGCCAATAACTTCATCCGCCTTCATGTCGTGAAGATGAAAGCCCTTGCCAAATGCTGAAATCAGTACAGCGCTTTAGGGTGTGAAAACTGACAGACGGAGTGAGTCAATTTCGCATTTATGATAAACTAGATGATTCCCGCGACTTCGTTCGCGTGGATTAAGAGGTTTTTTATTCCCGCGGGAACTTTCTTATTTCCCGAGATGAAAAGTTGCCTATATGTGCTATGCCAGACCATACTCTGTGCCATAGCCAAATCGGTTCAGTCGTTGCGACGTGATTGAGGAACAAACATACAAACTTTCACATTTATAATATTAATAGGATAATAGGATTAATAGGTTTAATAGGATAATAGTATTATAATATGATTCAATACAAGATCAACGTAATAATTATATTTACTTGAAGAACTAAGTTATACTTTAACCCATTTAAAAGCACGCCGGAGGTAAGGTAGCCACGGCTACATCCTACAACTTAACTCCTACGTTAGCTATTATGCAAATAAATAATATTAAGGATATCATATTGAAATCAGACATAAAGAATTAATAACTGCTAGTTCGAAGGTTACCTGCTTAGTAATTGCTAGGTACCTTATGAAGAACATTACACCTAGGTATATTAAAACCAAAGCATTTTTTACAACAATAAATCCCTACCATATTATGCTCTAACTCTTAACTATTATTTTTGTTTTATATTTTGGTCGTTTAAAAGATTTTTTGGAAGAGATCTCTTCATATACCTAGCTATAAGATTGTAAAAACAAAAATATTGAGATTGTAAAATTTTTTGTTTGTAGATTTGATTGACGCTAACGAATCGACGTGATTTCTTTTTGTATGGATATTTAAAAACCTGGTCTTCTAATAAATACCTAATTCATAAAATATAATTATGCCGTTGATCTGATTTAATATCCCAACTGTATTTCGTTTTTCAAGGAGACTAAAAGACTCAAAAAATCCACGTGAATGGCAAAAGGGTAATATTTTATCAGCTTTGAGCAGCGTCGACAGCGTCAGGTGTTTGATCTATCAATGCAATGCTCAAACTACTCTACAGATCGGACTAAAATAAATAGGTACCGTAGCTATTTTGAGTTGTGATTATGACGAAGACTAAGAAAGGATTTTTGAATAACCAACCCCTAAGGGATTTTCATTAACTCCACTCGAGCGAAACAGGGTGGCTCAACTGCTACTTTATACAATTGTACAACTACGTCACAAGATCTCCTCACCCCCATGGCTTTCACGTTGCGTTCAAGATTCGGAAATGTAACGTTATTGTGCCAATTCATTCACTCTGCAAAACAATTTCTACGGATACGTATCATACAGCTAGAATTTAGCGGTGCTATTAAACTAGTTTAATAAAAGAAAATTTGTAAAACGCTCGTCAGTGTAACAGTTTCACTTAAAAGGTTCCGTCCTACATACGTGCTCACGTTAGCACGAATCTGTGAATTTGCCCCATTCGTAACGAGAACAAAGTGAATCGCGTGCGGCAGCCAAAGATGCTCTCCGAAGCACCCGGCAATCATTCCGTTAATTGGAGAGAATCATCGCTGGAGAAAGTCAAGCAGGGGCGATGCGGTGTCAACGATAGCCACGAGTGCAACAAACCACGTCACGCTTGTTGGGTTATTTTGTAAACAATACGCACTACAATGCGTCTCAACCAGTCAACTCTCAAGAATAGAAATAGGACGCGCGCTTGCCTATGTACGTACCTACTAGGTTCTAGTTACCTAACATGTCTTGTTGTATAAATCATTCTGTGAAGCGGACAGTTTATGGTGAACCAATGACTGAGGAGCATTTTAACAAAGCGATATCTTGCTATACAAACACGTCGGTATTAACGAATTTTCAGTCAGTGATAAATAAACTTTTTGAATTTTATTGCAAACTTGTCCAGATTTTTTCTAAGTAGATCTGACAATTTTTTTTTTTTGATGATTAAGATTCTATTAATACATTTCGGTTTGTAAAAAAGCTAATATATTAGAATATTAGTTAAAACCGGCCTAAATAATAAATTGAAAAGCTAGAAAAACCATCTAAAGATATTTTTTTTTAAATAAGTTGTAGGTACACTTATTTAAAAAAAAAAAATCTTTAGATGGCGAATAATTGTAAGTAAGTATAGGATTTAGTGTAGTTATTTATGGATTCATATTTTATTCGCAGGAGGCATACTAAAATGATACCTATACATACTAAATTATTCATTTAACTTTATCTACTTATTGTGCAGTGTAATACCATTTATGTTCACTGTTGTAAACGTAGGTTTATAAATATCACCAAGTAAGGCTATCGTTGTCTTCCTAGATGACTGCTGGATAGAACTTGAATCTAATTACCTAGGCCACATTCCATACACATCAGTACTATTACCCAGAGAGTTGCCCAAATAGAGGTGGAGATCATGTACCACAGAAGGCACAAGATTCGTACTTCTTGTCATTTATATTTTGGCGTTGGGAAAAAGATTAACCGCCGAATCTAACTAGGCTGGGCAGAGCAATATTCTGGAAAGTTTGGGATGTTTTATCGTCCAAAATCCCTCAATTTCTGAAGACGAGAATCAAGCAGTGGATGTTGCTAGTGATAACTTATGGTTGCAGGCGGTGGATAGTTACAAGTTGCGCAAGATCATTTTCTGTAAAGATCCTTGCAATACCCATATTCAGATAAGAGGTTATACGTTAAGATATAGATTTGGCACTTGAGCTCTGCTTTACTAAGACTTAAATATTGCTTTCTTCTTTCTTTAACACAATGACGCAATTCTTACAACATTAGTACATACTTATAATATAAAATTAAATCAGATTCTTACTAAGTAGTTCCACAATAGATCATTTTATTGTTAGAATGGCCGGGTTCTTCACTCCGGTAGCTTCCCTGTAAGTTTTCATCCCTTTGCCGTTCACACTAATTGACAGATTACATACAGTTGATGTTTACTTCAAAACTTACAGTAGTAGTAGTATTAGGTCTGCATCTCTATGATCTGTAGCTCAATGCTACTACTACTACCACCTACTACGTCCTAGTGATACAAGTCTTTCCATAAACTACCTAGCTACTTAGTATTTGACACCGCGAGCCATCAAGGGCGAACAAGAGAAACATTAGAAAAACTAAAGTGGCATTTCGAAACCGGTGTTGCAAATGCAGCGCGTTAATTTATTATGTAAAACTTAGTTCGTTTTAATAAAATAAAATACTTATGAATATTTATTTAGAATTGTAATAAGAATTTTTCGAACAAAAGTTTTTTGAAAACAAACAGTATAATGCACTCATATTTTCTAGTTTCTCTTTGCAAGTTTTTGTGTTTATCTTGATCTAAGCATTTACACTTTTAAAGTAATTGTGAGTATTTTATATTATGTACCCTACTTAGGTATATATTTGTTTTTATAAACGCCACTGATGTTAGGCTTTGGGGTGCTTATTATTTAATTATTATTTTATTAGATTAATTAATTAGTTTCAGATCCTATCATGCCAACAGATTGCCAAAACAAAATCTGTCTAATTCAAAATTCAACGGTTAATAATTTACTTTGCAATGGTGAAACGATTATTTATTTAGCGTAAATATATTTTACCCTACGTTTTATTGCATTTGCGTTTAATAGTTCACGTGGTTTAGTAATTATAAGAGACTCAGGCCCGACTTGTTAGCTTAGAACGGAAAGCCTTTGTTCCAAGCGCCAATCCTAAGACCATATTATGCTCAAGCATTTTAATAACCATCATTAAAGCGCACCTGCCTTATAAACATACCAAATATGGCTTAGTATCGATGTATGCTAATCAATAAACACGTTGTGTCATGCTGGATTCTATTCATAATCGTGAAAGGTGCGTAGGGAGCAGTGCGCACAACGCCCGATCCGATTATGACGAAAGACCTAGTAATCTAACCAAATTTTTTTTTTTATTCGGTGGCAAGATAGTCCTTGACTGCGATCTCACTTGATGGTAAGTAATGATGTAGTTTAAAATGGTAGCAGACTAACTTGGAAGGGATATAGCAGTATTCAACCCATACACCCCTAATAATCGGATTCTACACGCCATCGTGTCGGAACGCTAAATCGTTTGGCGGCACGTTTTTGACGATAGGGTGGTAACTAGCTACGGCCAAAGCCTCCCACCAGACCTAGTAAGTAACCTAATCTTAAACACTGGCTTAGTCCTTGTGGATTCAAGTTTTTTAAAAGTGTAGTAGGAACTCTTTGATTGGGATAAATTGTGATTTTGTTTCTAAAAATCCTAATTTATCCAAATTAAATCCAAATCTAAATTCCGGGATAAAAAGTAGCCTATGTCACTCTCTCGGTCCTCAACTATACCCCTGTAAAAATCACGTCGATCCGTTGTTTTTTTTGCCGCGTCATTGAATGACAAACCAACAAACAAACACACTTTATTATTTTAGTAAGGGTGGATATTAATGATTGTGAAAATGTTTTCATGGCTAAGCTGCTAAGTAAGATCTTTATGGGTTTTTTAACTAGAACCGGAACAGCAGACGGAGCATATCGCATGGGGCAACATAGTTTATAACTTCGTACTCGCTTATTGGTGTTAATTATTTGATAAAGGAAACTATGAAATAAAACCTCCCGATACAGTCCACAAACATTCCAAAAATGACCTAACATGAAACGACCTCGGACCACATCCATCCGAGTTTTATTCAGCAGGAATAAAATCCACCAACGTGATCAATTTTCGATTCGGATTGCTGCTTATATCCAACCCTAGAGGATAGCCCGACGCAATCCAAAATTCCCCAGAGACTATTACGTCACATTCGGATCGGATGTAGTACACAAGTGGCCTTAATACGAGGTGGTTGAGTCAGGGGCCCTTCCTGGCCAGGCCTTTTTAGGCAACGTTACGTGAGCGACAGGACGCGTGCGGCACCTGAATGTCAAACTTGTCAAGCCCGAGTGTGGCCAGAAAGGTGGCCAGTCGCGTGTGGTTCCCTAGCGGCACGAATAATAATAAATATTATTATACTAACTTTACTTAGATGATATAACCTTAGGTAGGTACTTCCTTACTAAATTACTAATATTATAAAAGCGAAAGTGTGTTTGTTTGTTGGTTTGTCCTTCAACGGAATAACGGATCGACGTGATTTCTTGCACGAGTATATTTGAGGAGCTGTAGAGTGGCATAGGCTAGTACTATATCCCGGAAAATTAGAGTTCCCGCTTGTTTTTAAAAACTAAGTCTATGCGGACGGGCTTCAGCTAGTTTTATATAATGAGAATCGGTTTTAAGAATCCCAAGGGAACTGTTTTTCTGGGACAAAATACCTTTTATTCCTTAACTTAACATAATATAGGCGGTATCCTATATTATTACCGTGACAATATGTACATTGTACAGTAATAGGAAAAAATATACACTCCAAACGTGTCTGATCAGAGATTGCACTGAGCGCCAGAACCAAAGGTCCAACCTTCTTCAAACTTGCCCCTTCCCTTGATTCCTACGGGATCCCATCATCAGATCCTGACCTAATGACAATGGGACCACCTGGAAAGTATACCCTTTCAAACAAAAAAAGAACTTTCCAAATCGGTCCAGGCGTCTTCGAGTAATCGGGGAACATATACACAAAAAATAAAAAAAAAGATTGTGACGAATTGAGAACCTCCTCCTTTTGTTGGAAGTCGGTTAAAACACAGCTAAGTATGATTATTGTTTTGTTTCATTCTAACAATGAACTAATTACAAACATCAATGAAGTGCAAACGTCATCAAACGATTCATTCATTTTGTTTGCGTGGCAACAGGTTACGATTTTATTGCTGAAGGTAAAATACCGAGTCGTACTAACTGTTTGTAGGTCATTAGCCTTATTTGTATTGTTGTAGGTGTCCATTACTCAGATCATCCCACTTTCCTCCTACAGTCTGCTATTAACTTTCATGCTGAGATCTATACAGCGTGCTTTGACTCAGTTCAGACTTAAGATAGAGTTAAAACGAGACACAAATATGTTTTGACATAAATCTGTGTGGCTGGAGTGGCGGCCTATAGATTTCAGACTCGGAGCCTCGAGTAAACTCAGCTTTGCATACAAACGCTACATGGCGTATGATATCAACTCTCAAAAAAATATACTATAATCAGACGCTCATAAGATTGTTCAACAAAATCTTATAGATAGGTATAATGCTAATTTTATTAATTTTATTTTGAACTAGAAGCCCGCGCCGACTTCGTCCGGGTTGAAAATTAAATATTTGTTCTTGTGAGCTTCTTATAGGAGACGATTGTCAATAAGATCACCACAGGAACCACACGAATATCCCGCACCGATACCCGCCACCGTGCCCCGCCGCGCCAGCCGGCACCATTTTATTATTTTGTCGCGCGGAAATATTAATTTTCCGATAACTCCTAACATATTTATTTAAATTGTATAGTGTAAAGGGCAAATATGTTCTAAATTAAATACTTACGATAATAAACATATTTATTTAGATATAGATTGACATCACATCGGTTAAAGAAGCTTCGAAAATAATTCATTATTTTTAATCAAAATTTGAAAGATAGAAATGGTTACTGTAAGTCATCCTTAGAATATAGACATATGCTATCCCGGACTTTTTTTTAGAACTCTTTAAGAGGAACAATTCACCCATACATCATTTTCATCCAATAACAGTATATGACCCAGCGCACGCCTTGAAAACGTTTAAGAGTCAAAAAAAATTCCGACTTCTTTAACAAATTTGCACATAATATCTAGCCATAATACATTTATTAACATAATTATAGCCTATAACCATCTGGAATAATGTGCCTTTGAAATGGTAAAAGAATTATTGTAATAGGTGCGGTGGTTCCAAAGTTTGCTCCGGACATACATACAAACTCACAAAATTCGCGCTCTCTCTTTATTATAATAGTATAGATGTGTGTTTATTTGTCGATTTGATCTTCTTGAAAACGGATCGATTCCAGTATTGTCATGGATTCTACATGTCACTTTCTAGGTCTTTAATTAAGTATCTAGTTAAAGACCTATCTGTGGGGTTCCAGCGGGATTTTTGCAACTTACTTCACGTCGAAATAATTCTATAAGAACCTGGTTCTTTTTAATCCATTTGATATCTCCGCGATCTCTACATTCAAAGACTCAAATCTCTAGCGAAATGGGCATTCACACCGCTACAAGACGTGAATCTAAATTAATACCATGCCGTTTAGTTGTTCATCAATGACAATTACTAGTGTACGACGTACCGAGGCTGCGAGTCCGCCTCAATAACTTTTATATAAGCTGTCACATTACAACAACGATGAACGAGATACTGTCCACCGGAGCCAATGAATAGCTTTACAGCCTCACGTGCTCGTTATTAACGCCAATTTATATTGAGTCAGCATAGAACAAGTACATTTTTAGTAGAACCTTTTTTTATTCAATGACAAGATATGCCTTGACTGCGATCTCACCTGATCAGCCAGCTAAGCCAGCCAAAAAGTTAGAGAGGATAGCATGATTGCTACAGAATGAAGATTGCAATCACATTAAATTAACTACAGCTGTATCCGCGGATAGACGAACCGGACAAAACAACCCTTTAATAACGATTTTATCCTAAAAAACTGCATGGACTGATGGTGTAATGTAAACTGTCGATACTATACTTGTAACATTGAGTCATATGCAAATCTAAATACATATATAAAAGGAATAGGTGAGTGAGTGAGTGAGTAACTGACCAATCGACCGACGTAACTTGAGCGAAGCCTCGAGAAAAAGCTAGTAAAATATAAATCAAAACGAAAACCAGTGCAAGAAAAACCGTCAGGCAGGTGAAATGACGGAGTTACCTAAATTACCTATTAGTCAATCAATGTTACCTGCGCGGAATTATGATCGGGAGACGACGTATATAATGACGTCACGCGCTCATTTTTCCATCCTCCAAGCGGGCAGTGGCTGGACAGCACTGTCGCTTCAGAGCTTTTTGAATATCATAGCCAAATTCTAGCTGTTGACTTTATGATAACAGTAACGAGTTAGTTTCCAGCGCCTGTAGGTATTAATTTCGATCACTATCTCAATCTAAATCTGCCTTAATATTATTGCTAGTATTAAATGGAGACGCCTCAAAGAACGTCGCATTGGATACAGTATTCGATTTGTCAAAGTCAAACCTCGTCACCATCTGTGTCCATTTACATGCAAAATATAAAACTTGAAAATGTGAAAGAAAAACATTTATTAGTGTCATGAGAAAATAAATATAAATAATAACTTACATGTCACGATGGTACTCTTTCAGATATTACAGTAAAAGTAAATAAAATAATAAATAATAATTATTCTAAATTACACTCATACAAACAAGAAATACAATACATAGTCTTAAGTAACTATTTCTCGCGATTTCGTCTGCGTGGAATAAGGTTTTAAAAATCGTTTATCCTTTGGTTTTGGGATAAAAACAACCTATGTCACTCTCTGTCTTTAAACTCTTAGTTAAAAGACAAAGAGTAGAAGACGTATTAACTTACTTTTGCCAACCAAACTTTTAACTATGATTAAAAAAATCGAGTCAATCTGTTACTGCCTGTATTACATATTTATAATATTAATATGAAATACCTTCACAATACACGATTTAAAAATATATGCCTTTAGTTTATTTATTGCTCTTGCATAAAAACTAGATACATTACAACTAACTTTGTGATGTAGAGTGAGTGACCACCTAAATAAGGAGTGGAATTATCGAACTAAAACGCTTAGAACAGAAGTTTCTAACAAAGTTCCGCTCCAAATGTAGGCTCAAAACAACCACTGAACAAGTGAGTAGGTACCATGTAATTATTTTCTGTACTGGTACTGATAATTACGTTTTTGATAGTTATTGTGAATTATGACGCCCTTTCACAGAACAGTAGGTCATTTTTAACCATTTTCTGCGAGCTCGTCGTACTTTCGCGATGATACTGCGTAGTCGGCCTTTAAGGCTTACTAAAAATGGTTTATCGTGCCGTCGAGTATTGCGCTTCTAGGTGTTATAGTTCGATGGGTGGATTCTTTTTTTACGGATCATTTAACAAAGACAGATGTCTAGGTCCGATTGCTTCTGAGGATGTAGAGTGACATTTTTCAGCCGGTTAATTGTGGAGGCGACCGTTCCCGCATGTAAACTCCAGTTTTTAGACGAACGGGTACGGGAATCCTGATGACATTCGCACACCTGTCGCATACCGCACACAAAATAATTATTGTATTTGTTAGTTGCATTCCCTTGCTCCTCTTAATTGCGTTCACACGGCAAATTAATGTATTTAATCACATGATTTGCAATTATGATTCTTCAACGTGGATGTGGGCACTTGGGATTCTTGTTTTTCATCCTTAAGCACATCTCTACATAAATCTACTTGTACAATGTACATGAAAATGAAAAAGATCCTTAGATCACACTTTTGTTAAAAAAAAAAAAAATGTTCGCCCCTAAATAAGACTTTGCGTGATGCGTCCCCAATGTTTGTAGAACCGTGCTAGAACCCAACAAGACCTCGCGTATCAGAAGTTTGTAGAACCCACCTAGAAGATCCCATAGTCTAAATGTTTGATTTGGACACTGTCTACATTTGAACAAGGTATAAGATGTTTATCATTTAATAATTTTAATTATTCGACTAAATAAATATAACTATAAAATTATGGATCAGCTCAAACATGAATTACCAGTAGGTAGGTAAGTTCCTAATAAAATATAATTTATGCTCTTTAAATTAAAGTTTTTTGCTAGGTGTATCGAATCAAAAATATGACTTTATAATTAGACTAGATGATGCTCGCGAAAGCCTCAATAGCCCAACGGTTAAAGGTGCGGACTCAAAACTGAAAGGTCACAGGTTCGAATCCTACCCGTTGCACTACCACCGTACCAACTCCTAGCATAAGCTTTCGGCTTATAAAAAAAAATGTTTTTTAAAGATTCCGTTGGAACTTTTCCGGATAAAATTTACCTACTACTAAGGACCGTTACATAATCCTCTACCTGCCTGAAAATCCCGTTAAAATCTGTTCTACCGTTACGGAGATTAGCCAGTACAAAGAGACAGACAAAAATTTTGAGTGATTTTGATATCTTTTAGGGTTCCGTACCCGAAGGATAACAATCGGGACCCTATTACTAAGCCTCCGCTGTCCGTCCGTCCGTCTGTCAGTGGGCTGTGTCTTCTAATCCGTAATAGGTAGACAGTTGAAGTTTTCAGAGAATGTGTATTTCTGTTGCCGCTATAACAAATGATAAAAGTAAACATAAATTAACAATTAAAGGAGGCTTCCCAACTAGAAACGTGTTTTTTGGGCGTTTTTTGGTACGGAACTCTTCGTATGCGAGCCCGACTCGCATTTGACCGGTTTATAATAAAATATAATCATAAGAGGCAGTTATTTCGAAATCATAGACAGTCACTTCAAATTTATTTTATTTAAGTATAATGATTAGACAAGCAAAAGTCACATCAATTTATTATTATGGCACATTAATAGAAAATGATTTTGATTTGCTTAAATAAATGTCTGCATAAATATTTTAGATCGATCCGTTAATATGATTGCATTCATATTTTAATTTTATGTTATTTCATAATTTGTATGAAAAATGGACATACTCTTGAATGTAAAACGTCAATTGATTTAGTAATATCATTAATCATAGCAATAATAATTAACACAAATAAACAATAACCATTTGAAATTATGGACGAGTGGGTATGCATACCTAAGACGGATAAATTCAAGGAAAAGATCAACCACCGAATTAAACTCTGCTGGACATTTGGGAAGCTTCGAGATAATTTCTCAGTGCCTGAAGACCAAAGTAATGACTGAAGATGATTGCTGGCGATGACGAGAGCTGTGTTCGGAGTATCTCTGACAGTCTGAAATGAGGAGATGAGGAAAACCAGGTCAATCACATGCCACCCACACAGCTCATTAAAAAAAATTCAAAAATCAAAATGATTTATTTCAGGACACGTCATGACTCTACCACCGGTTAGGTTGAGTCGCGTTAAGTACCTATGGGCGGGGGATAAAGTTCGAATAATCTTTGAGATCCTAAGGAACTACAATGGCGAACTCGCACTGGAAACCAAAGACACGACGACATCAGAGGAGTCGCAGGGAGATGCCAATGCTGCATACAAGCTACATACACACAAGACCGAGGCATGTGAAAGACTATACCAAAGACCTGTACTGTCCAGTGGACATCTTCCGGTTGATTAAGAGGAAGAAGAAGAAACAATTAAGATTTGAATTTGATTTTATTTTTTCACATGCAACTCGTATACATACAGACTAACGCTCTAAGAGGTAATATTGCGTTTAATGATAGGTTCTATAATTAGACGAGATTCATGACGTGTCATAAGAGCTACAAGTTGGCTTACATGGAATAAATAATTTTGAATTTTGATTTTTTTTAGACTTAATTAAGCGTTACTTTCGTTGTAAAGTTGATGAGTGTAGGAACCTAGACAGGTACGCAAAATATAAATATATTTTAAAACGTACCTCCCTTGCCTCTAATCTATTCTACTTAAGTCATCTGACGTTTGATATTTCTCCAGTTTACGCAGCTTGCGTGCGAATATTGCAAAGTCATTAAGTCATAATTCGTTATGTTAGCAAACTAAATCTAAGTGGAAATCTTATGCTGCGTAATAACTCAATAGTTTTATAACCACATTTACGTAAGTAAATAGTAAAAAAATACTTTCTTGATATTTAAGAAGATCAGTTCCTATATTGCGCAAGATTTCGCGTTCCGCGATAAAAGTAGACATTTCTTTAATTTAAATGCATGCAAAATATTTTACAGTTTCTATATTTTGTTAACTTTTATTATATTGGCTATGCTGTAAAGTAGGTAGGTATCTTGCTAGCAGTACAGTATCTTGATGGTGTAGTAAACATTAAGAAAACTTTAAGTAAAATTTCTGAAAAGTGAATTACAAAGACATTAAGTTTTCAGAAATATTTTTTATGAATATATTGAAAATTGAGAAAATGAAACGGCCTGTTCTAACTTCCAACAAGCTTCTAACACATATATAGCTTTGACTATGCATAATATGTATCCTTTAGGTTCCGTTGCCTAATTTTTGGTTGGAGATAAAGTTCTGACAGTTTTTGTATTGACGGTTATATACGTTACTCGGTGATGATTGGCACTTACAACTGAGAATTTATATTTACTGTTGTTAATATAAAAATAATAAGTTGTTGAAATTAATCAATTATGAACATAAATATAAATAGAATCATTTTTTATTCAAATAAACTTTTTAACAAAAAGGTTTATAATAAGTAAAGTACCTAATACTTAATTATTTTTTCGAGTGCAATTCACTGAGCAAATAGTAGGGTGAATGGTGCGCAAATAAGCCTTTGGCATTTAGACTTAATTTAGATTTTGGATTAGCTCTAGAGCTAATCCTAAATCTAAATAACGTAGACTCGCAGACCTCTTAGAGCGCTTCCCACCATAGACCTAGGTCTATGGTGGGTAGCACTGAATAGGTATGGCTTTTATTGGTCTGTGAGTCCACGTGTCGTGCTATCATACTGCAAGAACTTATAACGTGGATGTGCTTGCACCGGCCCTAAGTTGAGCAACAGAGATACTAATGATTTATTCGGTGATACCGTACTAATTACCTCTACTGTTCTCGCTCTACTTTCGTAATATTATTGGTTGTTCATTTAGGCTTGTTAAGACAAAAGTGCTCTACCTCAAGTTATCTAATCAAGCAATCAAAATACCAATAAATATCACAATATAGTTACTGGAATGCTTTTAATAAGCTATAGCATGTCTTTGATTGTATGCTATTTAGTACAATTTTCGAATTCATGACTTTATGATTAACTAGGTATGTACTTTTTTTTTATTCGATGACAAGACAGTTCTTCACTTCAATCTCACCTGATGGTAAGTGACGATGCAGTCTAAGATAGTAGCGGGCTAACTTGGAAGGGGGGGTATGGCAGTGTACTCATACGTGTAGAATCCGAATAGGGAATCGGTTTCTACACGTCATCGTGCCGGAACGCTAAATCGCTTGGCTGCACATCTTTAACGGTAACTAGCCACGGCCAAAGCCTCCCACAAGACCAGATCAGACCACAGACAATTTTAAATTTCGAACGCTCCTTTTACATTTCAAAGGACATGTTACAGAAGCATTTTTAAATTTTTTAAAGATTCCTCGATACTTGTGAAACCACGTTCTTAATCTGTTAATACCGTTCAACAGTACGAAGGAAACCTTTCGTATTTTCAAGTACCTGCTTATATTATTACCATATGCGCCGACATACCGGAGCAAGGTTAATGCGCTTGCAAACTATATCCACCTACATATACCTGCATGATATAATGTAATTTCTTGAATGTATAAAGAATATCGTAATACCTACCTATCAGATTTAAATCTTTTAATTATCTTCATATCAGTGTCATTTATATGAAACACCTCTAGCGTGACGGATTTCGCGGTGCAATAACACGTAATGTTGAGATTTGAACTTGAAATCCTTTTTTAGCGAAGTCATCAAGTAGGTATATAATTGGCACTTTGAGGAGGTATTTCCCATGTTTTAGCATTAATAAGCATAAAATATTAATGTTTCATTCAAAGTCTAAACACATTCGAATATTAAATATTATGTAACATTAAAAAATGTGCTGCTGCGTGTGCCATTTTTTTATTTTATTCTATGACAAAGTAAGTTCTAAGTAAAGTATGGTAAAGTATGTAAGTAAGATCAAACACGGTTGTAGGAAAAGCAGTAAAAATGAAACCTATGCTACTAATTTTGTAAGTATGTAGTTTAGCATGGAATGCAATCTCCCCATCGTAAGATTTATTTAAAACTAGTTGACCCGCCCCGGCTTCGCACGGGTAACAAAACAAACCCAACCTAGATAAATGCATTACAATATAAGGACTGAGGTTAATCACCTTATTTATCACAAAGTACTTTTTATATGTATAGGTGGGTACATTGTAAGTTACAGGCGTATCTGTTTTCAGACAGACAAAACTCAGTAGTCGTCTGGAATCCAATAATTCGTCTGGGTAGTTCAACGAACCTTTGTATTTTCGAAATATTCATCAATTCGAAGTACTTTACAAAAATACATTGATTTGCTAAAAACACTTTTTAAGAGGAAACGCAGGCGGCCGTTTTGTTTTCTTCGATACTATTGTTTCGAACTATTGCTTGTTTCTCTTTTGAGAAAATGTATTTTATGTAATTGTTATTAAGCTTTTAATAAGAATAAAAACTAGCTTAGCTAAAAATTAAAAAGTCATGTCTGAAGCACATTCCTGCAACTGTAGGTTTCATAATTTTTCGCGTATTGAAAGCGCGCTGGGCCCTGATGGAACCTGATGGAAACCTGATGGAATGAGAGCAAAAACAATTAATAAGATTATAATATTTCTTTAGTATCATATCTGGTAAGAACTCATTCAACATTGACAGGATTTATATTCAGAAGTAAAAGTGTACCTAATTTATCAGTTCTCATATTTTACTTTCGCCAAAATAATACACATTTCTTGAAAACACTAATAATATTTTTATTCATATTTTTTTTTCTTACTTAGGTGATAAAATTAAACATTCTAAAAATTTTACGTTAGTAATGTAACTTATTTCTATGTTTATGGGATTTTACTTAAGATCCTTAAAGCCCTCCGTTAATTACTACAATGTAATGGAATTTTAAGTGGAACGGATGATTTTTTTCATTAAACTTTTTATTTCAGCAATAATTTTTAAAGTTGCTAAACTGTTAACTTTTTTGCAGTTATTAATTGCATACGCACAACGGTCAGTGAGCAAATTGGATAGTTTTTTATACATTCTTCACTCGTACCATGTACGATGTTGCAAATTATATTATCTACTTCATTTACAATCATATCTTTACGTTTCGAGTAAAGTAGAATAATGTGCAAAGAGTTTTAATTGCAAAATTTTGTTATATGTAAGTATGTAGTATTAAGTATGCTTATGTGTGCACCTGCACACATCAGCAAGAGAGGGGTTCCGTATGACGCTTTTAGATAATAAGAATTAGTATAATAAATTAGTTTGTAAGGTAGAATTAGGTGACATAGAGATTTTATTAGTAACACTGTTTTTGTTTTTTTTTTTGTTTTGGTGCATTTGCTTAGGGACTTGTGCGTGTGGAATAAAAACTATTATTTTTATTACAGGAATAAAAATATTTGTTGTAGTTATGAAAACTTAACTTTGATGTGAATAAAAGGAGGTGGGTTGATAAGGCCCAAAATCCGCCCCTCATACACTCGAAAAAAAAAGTTCCAGATTCCGACAAATTGTAAATGTATTTATATACTTAAAGATATAAACTTTATTTTAATATAAAGTTTAGGTGATAAAAAAAATAGTAAGTTACAGAAAATATTACCCAAAAAGAGAGTGTTTCTTTTACTTTTCTTACATTTTCATACATTTTAGTCGTTTTTTAAGCTTTGATTTAATATTTTAGTATGAGGCGCTCCATGAACCAAAATAAATTAATACTCATATAAAAGCTTATAAAAAGGAGCATCATTATCAGTTACGTTTACCATGGTTCATGGAGCGCCTCATTCTAAAATATTAAATCAAAGCTTAAAAAACGACTAAAATGTATGAAAATGTAAGAAAAGTAAAAGAAACACTCTCTTTTTGGGTAATATTTTCTGTAACTTACAATTTTTTTTATCACCTAAACTTTATATTAAAATAAAGTTTATATCTTCAAGTATATAAATACATTTACAATTTGTCGAAATCTGGAACTTTTTTTTTCGAGTGTATGAGGGGCGGATTTTGTTGCCTTATCAACCCACCTCCTTTATCATATATTGTTTGCGATATAATCGATTTTCTACTGTAATACTTTTGTAGGACTTTAAAGCTACTTCCAAGCGATAGCGTTCCATTACGAAAGAAATCATGTAAAGGCATGATTTCTATACAATCTTCTTATAACTTAACTATAAACTAAATAATTTTCATCCTTTTATGACCCCGGCAAAGATTTTTATAATACTATGGTTTTTAAATAATAAAACATAGTAATTTTAATTTGGAAGCAAGCTTTATGCACAGAAAATTCCATTTGCTGAAAAGTTAAAAGCGGAAGTTGTGTAAGTATAATGTTTTTAATTGTTAAAATGTTTAAAGTGCACATTGCATAGCGCTTCTCCACTAATGAAAATGTTTCTTTTGCTTGCTGTACTATTGATGCCTTTAAAATATCCATTCCTACTAATATTATAAAAGCGAAAGTTTCGATATATGGCTGGATAGATGGAAGATGGATGGATGGATGGATGGACGGAGGGATGGATGGATGGATGTTTGTTAATCTGTTACTCAATCACGCCGCAACGACTGAAGTGATTTGGCTGGGCACAAGGATAGATTAAAGTCTGGAATTACTCATAGGCTACTTCTTATCCCGGAAAATAAGAGAGTTCCCGCGGGAATAGAAAAACCTTAATCCACGTGAAATAAGTCGCGGAAATCGACTAGTTAAATAATAATTTATTCTTAAACCGTTGCTACTGTCTGACTTTATAATTTTTTCGTGTGTACTTTCGTTTCGTGTTTTTAGTTTTTTCAGCAAAATGCCTTTTCGACGCAGTCTCTCATATGGTTCTCAACCTCAGTTTGACTGCATTTTTTTGACTGTATATTATGTGATACTTTAGCCAATTGTGAACAAAGTTTATTATTACAATATAAATATAACAAAATAAAAACTTAAATAAATAACTTAAATAAATTAAAACTACCGCTACTTATATTTACAAAAAATACACGCCGTCCAAGTGGTCGTTTATGGGCATGGTGCCCAAAACACTGGCGCTATTCCCTCGTTGTATAGCGAGGCTTAGGCGTTGGGCTAAATAAGCGCCAGCTCTTTGGTCACCTGAGGCGTGGATCAGTCTTTCGGACACGACATTCATAAAATTCTTCGTGTCCGATGACCATGGGCCCAGAGTCTCAAAAGCAAGCGCCGCAAAAACGTAGTCCTTAGAAATGGCTGAGTATTTGCGGCGCTTGAGTAATTGAGCAGATTCGGCAGCTGCACCCGCTTTTTGGCACGAGCCCTGTAGATGGGACGCTGCCAACGTATCAACGCAGGTTGCATCCCACACCAGCGCTCGACCCATCGTCCACGGTACTATAGTCATCCCGTCCGGCCTCTTGCCGTCATCCCTGAACAAACCGGAGGGTTCCAATTGTGCAGGGATGGAGGCAGTGACCAGAGCGCGACGGACTATATCATTAAGAGCACCGTGGCGATACAAGCGGCCTGCGTTCCGAATGCAACTGAGTCCATGATGACCAAACCGATCCACTTGGCTGCCGCAAGGACAGCGATGAGACTCGCACACCTTAATCCCCAAACGCAAGCAAACGGCCACACGAAGAGCTGTCCTGTCAAGAATCGTCCCTAGGCTATGAGATGGCAGAGCGTGTAGCCAGTGACCTGACTCTTTTTCGGATACGGCTAAAACACGGGCTTTATCCGTAGCCGAGGTGCACTGTGCAACGAGATCCGCATGTGTCTTGACAACACGCGGTTTGTCCCAAAGACCCTGGCATTCCACAGCCGAAGGAAAACTCTCCCCAGGACAAGAAGCACTCCAGGCCAACTTCGCCTCCGCAAGACTCTCCACAACAACATCAGTCGGACTAGTCAGGTTAAGGATCTGACTGATGAGTGTGATAGAGCCAGAAGCGGAAGATAAGAAAGCCGGAAGTGCCACGCTCGATATGGACCGTATGCCTAAGCCACCGTATTTAACAGGTAGGCTCGCTTGGGTCCAGGCGCGGTCATCTAACTGTAAATTTAGAATTTTGGAAAGAGTATCTTTAAGAGATACGTCTAGAATAGAAGTTAAAAAAGGAAATTTCCAAAAGGGACTGCACCGTAGCAAATACATAAATTTTGGCGCAAATAGACATAACCGTAAAATGTATAAGGCCATGTGTGGCTTTATATCTAAAAGGCGAGGCGAAAATTTATTGAAATGATCTAATTTAGAATTTAGCAAAGGGGAAAATGCATCGTCAAATATGGGGGCGCCAAGAAGGGTTAAACTATCTTTTGTAATGCATGAAATATTGGGAATTAAGGAATTTAATTTATGTTTAATAATAGTTTTTTCATGGAAGCTAACTGTGTCCGAAAAGTGTACCTCACACTTTGAGAAATTAAGTGTGAGGCTGATATCAGAGAATTTTTCAATTAAAATTTCCAAATCCTGAAGGACTGACGCTGCACTTCCTCCCAAAGTGCCATCATCAAGGTACCATAAATTAAATTTGGAATTTAGCGTCGAAATAATTGGATTTATTGCCAAGCTGAAAATTGCGGGACCAAGTGGATCACCCTGCTGACAACCCACAGCAGAATCCAGAACATTTTTGCCATACATTAATTTTGAGGGGGAACCATAACATTGCCACATATAATCTAAAATTTCTGGAATTTGATTTTGAATTTCAGTTAACATGGTTCCCCTATTAATCGAATTAAATTAAATTAATTGTGAACCAATTTTAATAATTGTTACAGGCTACATACAATTCGAGGGCCACCCTCCCAAGAAAATGTTCTAACTTAAGGTAGAAAATTAAGAAAAATCGAATTTTTTAAAATAATTTTCACATTGAAAATAGTAGTTATGAAAAAAAACGCTAAATTTTTTCCTCTTAAATTATTTTATTACGTCATAAATTCCTTTTTTAAAACGGGATGCAATGTAAAAATACGCGCGCTTCCCTATTCCGGGTAAATAAAATCTGATCTTTACAGCTTCAAACTATTTTATACCATATCTATTTTATAACTAACATCACATTTTGTCCTAATTTTATTGTAATCTGTAACATTTATGTCAAATTCTTAAATAATTTTGTCTGTATCAAAAAAAAAAAATAGTAGCTATGCTGAAGTTGTGTTCATATCCCACTCTCCTCTTCAAATAAAAATCATAAAGCTTGTGTGTGCAACGGTTGAACGACGGAATCGAACCGTCGACCTTTCAGTTTTCAGTCCGCACCTTTAACCGTTGGGCTATTGTGGCTTTAGTTAAAATAGAATAGAAAAGTTTTTAATCAAAAAACTTTTACAAAGTGTTTTTTATAATTATGATTATGTGTATCTAAGTTAAATTCTTACTAAACCGTTACTTAAAAACTACAGCTAACTAAAATATAAATTAGTTCATTATTCAGTTTTTTTGCTGCTTTCCATTTTATATCTCGATACGGTGACCCAGATGGTACAATACTTTCTTTACTAAGTACTTACTTTCCATCAGTTAGAATAAAATATCGATGTCGTTTAGAATTGTAGGTGATACTGAGACATCTATCTAGTTACGGCAATTAACGATCAATTTACGATTCTATGGATCAATTTTACGCTTTCAAATGTTTCCCATTTGTATTTGTAATGGACAACATAATTAAATTATTAATCTAATGGTCAATCGGAAAAAGGTTTTAATTAAATATTTAACTCAATATTACTATTATTGAGTACCTACCTAAACCTAAGAATATAACTGATATGTACTATTATCAACATTTCAATAAAAACAAAATATTGATTTTATTTTTATTGAAATGACGGATGTTTTAAACTTTTTACGAGTACCCCCACCTTTTATTAAACTTTTTAAAACTTATTATACGACATGCGGATATGATTGTTTATACCAATTTCCGTTCCTGAACTTTTCTTCCTACAAGCATTATGAAATTCTACAACTCTGATCCAATTGTTCCAATTACGCCTATGAGTCGGCGCGGCGGCGGAATGGCGCTCCAATTTTTTTTTTACAAGCATAACAAAAATACACCAAGATCATCGCCACATGGGTGCAGTGATTCGTGGCTTACATTATCTAAATCAAGCGCGGCAGTGGAAAGGGAATGAATGGATGCACTTGTCGCGTATGCGGTCGACTTATCGGCGGCGTAGTATCGGTACAAGAGCTAGTGGCAGACTTTGAGGATGCAATTGTAGTGATACCACACTTTACTGTACCTTACTTTTTTCAGTTAAAGTAAGATATCGACGAAAATTTTCAAGTCTAAAGCTGTCAATAGGTTGCTTATGGGATTTTTATTAATATTATGTTCTAGAACCTATCACGACAAGTAAATAATCTGAAACACCTTCTTTGTCGTTGTCGTCATTCGACTGATGTCCACTGCTAGGAATAGGCTTACTCTAGGGATTTTCAGTCGTAGCTTGTATCCTGTGACTTGCTTAATGTCTTGCTTGCTTAATCTGCGCTGCACTTTCCGGTATGAGATTGTTATGCCAGTATTTTGGAAATTATTGACTGAAATACTTACTTGACAATTCCTGAAATACACAGACCATGTTTTCTTTACAACTGGACGATATTTCTACGTTTCCTTACTCAAGAAAGTAAACGCACCAGCTTCCCGGCTATGTATGCTTTCAGATTCAGATACAGAACCGCGATGTATTGAAGGCATTTGATTTTGAAGCCGAATTTTGTGATTTTGAAAATCGAATCGTTCAGCGCTGCAGCATTATCGAGGAAACCTCTACTCAAATCAACTGGTTTAGGGGCATTGCTCGTGTCGCTGGATGGTGCGGCAATAGGTTCGAGACTTCGTGTCCGTTCGTCCGTCAGTCGCGCCGCGCGCCTCGAGGTCTCCGCTACTCTCTCACGCGCGAGTGCTAACTCTCCGCGTCCGCAGCCGCCCTTATCAAAACATTCCCGCATTGGGATCGATCTGCACGTCTCTACGCTACCGGTGATAACGCACGACCCCCCCGAATAACGTTGCGACTCTAGTGCCCTGTTTTTACTGTGTTGTGACTTATGGCTTGTGATTTTCAGTTTACGGATTATTGTTCACAAATTTCGCTTTAATTTTTCACACTTCGGAAAAATAAGTGAGTATATTATCAATCAATTTTGTAAATATGTACCTAACAACCTACCTATTTTTTGTTTTATTTTTACATGAAGTAGTGCTTATAATTTTTATTTTTATCATCCTAGGTATGTAGTTGATCCATCTTAACTATCCTATCATAAATAAATAGAAATTGATTGCACGTTTGAAACTCTACGTAGAGTTGTAACTCAATGTTACGCTTCTTTACGTTTTTGTTTATATTATTTAGTTCAGCCCATAGCTATAATTTATTTAAAATTACTAAGTTTATTATGCGTTAAAATAAAGTTATGACACGTCTTATTAAAATAAAAATTTATGTAACATCTATCTTTTATTTTTTTATAATAACAGCATTTAAATTTATTTGATGTTTTTTTTTGTTTTGTTTAAAATGGTCATAGATTAGAAATTCAAGCCATATCACATGAGTGAGAAGTCACGTTAGCACTTAGGACATAGATTCCTACCTAGGTCCACATGGGTGAATAAAATTAAATAAAAAAAAACTATGTATTTCAGTAACTTTATGTAGGTACTTAACAGTAATAGTATTTAAATTTATATATCTATAGGTAGAGCTATAATATTTTAAAGAATGCTAACAGAAATGGTACCGATACGTAGGTACCTACCTACCTACTCGTAGATACGCCTATATTGGAATCGATGATATTAGGGTCGATATAATCGTTATCGAAGGTCTATAACCAAACAGACTTGGGAAATAACCTTTCCCCGCTTAATTCAGTGATCTTTGTTTTTTTTATTTAGTAATTATAGTAGGTAAATTGGTAAGTAGGTATTTCAAGTATTTAATGGTAGGTACCTACTTAGGATAATTATTTTTCATTTATGTATGTGCTTACTTAGGTACTTACTTACTTAGGTTTTCTTTAAATATACTTACACATATTTAAAGAAATTTCGAAGCAAGTAGGTAGGTAGGTACCTATTGTTTCTTTCGCAGCTCGTCCCGTTCTCATCTCGTCCCATTCCATGGAGCTATAGCTTCAAGTCCCATTCGCAATATGTTCCATGCGTAACTCGATCCATTTACAATTAATAATATTATTATTAGCATAATATTTGATTTGAAAAAAAAAAGAAATATGAAAGATATCGTTCTTGCGAAAAAAAATTAATAACAGACTTCAAAAAATTACAACATAACTCATTACGATTACATAGTAATTTACAGAATAGAATATTTTTTATTCAAATTAAGTAACTTTTACAAAGTGCTTACGAATCGTCAAGTGAATCTACCACTGGTTCCATATAAGATACCATATAAGATTTTAATACATAAATAAGTTACATACCTACATATATTATCTTTCTATCTTTATTACACCATAGTACGAGTGAAACCTTGTCTCGATAACGACTCTACGTCAATAACTTTAAACGCAATCGGTTAAATATATCAAATCAAATTAGTTAGGTACTTTGTTACCTAAAATGTCCCTGACACTTCGATTTCCTGATTAAACCAGAGGTTGCACATACCTATTTCCAATTATTATATTGCTCAATGAAAATATAACGTCCTACTTAGGTATAAAAGAACACTAGTTAGTGTTCTTACATTATCTTTGTCACGTTTTTATAAAGTTAAAAGATAAATACCCCAAGGTTATTTTTAAGTTTCCCACGTATTTTTAATTAAAGCACCTGTCGATCAATGTTAGGGCATATTATAAAACCTTACCAAAAAATATTAGAGCTAGAGTAGGCTCTGGTATCAGAATGATGTATTATAAGTGGCTTCAGTTAGGGCGGATGTCTCCATTTTATTATTGATATTACCAATCGATGCCTACCTTCTTCTTCTTTCTTCTTCTTCTTCTCTTTGTCTTTACGTCAATGTAACACGTAGACTGTCGTCGATTTGCACTCGCCACTATGTCCTCGTCGATAATATATAATCATTGCCTTCTATTCACACAATAAAAGTCTTGTACACAACTTACCTACATAATGTGAACGTTTGTGCCACCGCAATGGCCTGCCAGTAATCCCACCCACTAAACAAAGAGATTTAAATATTATTTGAAAGTAAACAAAACCGAAAGTTTAAATAAATAAAACTTAACAATCTGTATTTTGTACTATTGTTCAAACGAACAAACAAATAGTTTGTAACAATATCTTTATTTACAGTTACAAGTTTAAATCTCTTTTTAAATGAGGATATAAGGACAAAGGACATATCCGTCTCTAGGAGACTGAGCTAAAAAAACGTGGGTATTTTTATACTGGACGCAACATGGACTGAGTGATACTCTGGATGTATAAAAATGATACTTGAAGCGTAAAAGAGACGCAGCTATATGAAAATGTGACAGTGGAGATGAAGAAGATTTAAAACGGGATATAATAAGTCGACCAACAAAATTTATTTTTTGGCATCAAAACCTAGCTTCTAATTTAATAACTCAGCAACGGGAAAATGATGAAGCTTCTAATATACTAACTCGGCTTCTTCACAATGGCCACAAAATATTCCACAGAAAGCATCAAATAAAGAGTCACTATTTTTATTATTATCCACTGCCACTGCACGATTTGGTGCGAGTGAGATGGATACGACTGGCCATTTGCACGATCTCGTTGGTGCGAGTGAGACGGATGCGACTGGCAATTTGCACGATCTCGTTGGTTATGGCTATTTGCACCATTCAGAGAGCGCCATTCAAAACATGCATTTGTTTTTTTTGTTGTTCTGTTGTTAGTGTGTTAATATTGCAATTATTTTTGTATAATTTTTTCTTTAAACTAAAGTTAGGTTAGGTTAGGGTTATACATAAATATTCTGGTGCCCGGCCGAAGGCCGGGCACTTAGTTTCTGTTGGGATCGTAAACCTACCTAAAACTAAAAAAAAAGTTGAAAAAAAATTTGATTTTTTTTTCCAAAAATGTTATAATGTTATGTGTAGGTATTTATCTTGAGTTAAATTTAAAAACAATCATTTTTTTAATTTCATTTTATCAAAAAAAAAAAACGTTTTTTTATTTAGTGAGAAACATTTTTTTATTTCATTTTTCTCACAAAAAAAAAATTAAAAATGTGGTTGAAGATTTGGTGTATTATTTGATGCTAATATTTAAGTATTTTAGGAGTTCACGGTTTGAAGCTAAGTTATAAATATAGATGCTAAAATTATATTTTTTAGAGGCTCACTAGTTGAAGCTGACTTAGTAATTTAGAAGCCAATAATGGTATTAAATAGAAGCTCGTTTAATTACATGCCATTTAAAACTCACTACTGTTAAGTAATGGCATTGGTCCAGCGTGGTAGACTAAGGCCTATGAACCTTCTCTGAGCGGAGCCTGCCTTCAGTATCAATAATGACACATAGATTGCTCCTGATGATGGTTGAGAGTTTCAGCATAAGAAGGTACTTACATGATGTGCGAAAAGAAATTGGTGCCAGAAAAAAGTTGTGAATTTCGAATTTCATTGTGTTTTTATACTTTTACTGCCTCACTCAGAGACTACACTAGAATTTGAGGTGAATCCACAATGAACGGTATTTTCTGTTCCTTTCATGTAAAGATGGTCGTTCAATCTATACGCATATGGGTAAGGCCGTAGATTTTGCCACTTTGTAACATAGAGTAACATAGACACTCCTATGTTACGGTAACGTAGAAGTAACGTGAAAGTAACACAGTGTTTGTAAGGCTGATTACATAACGTACTTATTTTAACCGACTTCAAAAAAGGAGGAGATTTTTGTAATAAACTTGTAAGTATAGCATTTTTTATAATCGCCGATCATTCAGAAATAAGAGAGAGAATTCAGTAATAGGAAAAATATATTTTTTTAAACTATCATCAATGGAATTTAGTAACCAAAACTCTCTGGCTGTTTATCAAATACAAAACATTATTCTGATTATTACGAAGATGAGTTTCAATTAACTCATCCTCTTTTAAACTCATTCTTTATTTAAAAGAACTATTTGAAAAATCCGCTCCTGGCAGAATGTGTACATTAACCTTTACAACACTTCAACGTTACTAAATAACAATTAACGTTACCAGTAACATAGAAGTCACATAAAAGTAACGTAGAAGCGTAATTTTTGAGGTTTTAAACAGGAATAATTACTAAATGCGAGACGATTTTAGTCAAATACACATTATCATGTTTTTATAAATCACTTTAGCTAAGTATAACACATACATGTGTGCAATGAAAACTGTTATTTACCTTTAAAATCACCAAAATTCACAAAAAAAAGCTGCTGACGAAACACTCGCGCACACCTTTGATAAAATTCCACAGGCTAGAGAATGGCGGTTTCTTTTTTTTTATTTCGTTGCCGGAATCTTTAATGTGGCCAGTGCTATTATAAAATACTACCCTAAAGTTATTGAATATTTAGATGCCCAATTTTGGTAACATACAAAATAGTAACGTAATAAGTGAAAATAAGGAGACAACATTTTGAATTGCGATAAAACATTTAAAAACGCATATTTAAATACATGGAACCCAGGGTGTAATTGCTCAATCTATTCACATTTCAGATATTCATAGTAATTTAGGACTTTAAATAGAAATAATGTAGTTATAAAGAGCCAAATACTTGACTGGATCAAAAAGACAGCTCATTTTGGGCAAAATTTCGGGGTAAGGTCAGTTTTAAGTCATTGTATTTTTTTAAATATACGACATACATTCAATTTAAGAATGCACTATAGGAGTTTAAGAACTACCTAACCTAATTAGGATACTTGCATAACAATTTACGCAGTACTTCGATTTTTAATACGCATGTCAAGTTAAGGGACATTTTCTTTTTACAAAAAGTGGCAAAATCTACGGCCTTACCCATATACCCACTTATAATCTATGTGACGCGAACAGTAAAGAGTTACCTAAAACGGCCGACCAGCAGCTGCCGAATATAACAAGCCTATTTTAGTGAACGCTATTTTGCCTTGTGCGTTCATGTTATAGTTACAAGAACAACAACTCTACAACATTGTAACTTTTTTTTTTTTTTTTTTTTTATTCTATGACAAGATAGCCCTTGACTGCGATCTCACCTGATGGTAAGTGACGATGCAATCTAAGATGGTAGCGGGCTAACTTGGAAGGGGTATAGCAGTGTAAATTCAACCCATACCCCTAATCGGTTTCTACACGCCATCGTGCCGGAACGCTAAATCGCTTGGCGGCACGTTTTTGACGGTAGGGTGGTAACTAGCCACGGCCAGAGCCTCCCACCAGACCAGACCAGAGACAATTTAGAAATAATAAATTACTAAATTGCCCCCGCCGGGAATCGAACCCGAGACCTCCCAGTTATAAGACCACAGCGCTCACCACTGCGCCAGGGAGGTCGTCAAAAAGTTAAACAGGTGCTTATGCAATGAAAACTTTACCTACTGCAATACTTAGACCGTAATATTTTATTTAAGCCCTTTTTCACCAGTGATCGTATGTAAGTATGTAAGGATCCTTTAACATAAGGTGATTTGATATTAAGAAGGGTTTGATATTTTGACAATTTTTTTTAAACTGCCTAAATATCAAGTTTACGCTCGGAAAAGACTTATATACGTTGGTGAAATCGACCCTAAGCTTCGCTAAGTCATGCTCATCTATGGATATATACCTATTAAGAACCTACTAACAACAGCATTTCGATGACGTAAACCCATAAGATTTTTCCCGACCAAAAATCGCTTAACGCGTCTAAAGAAGTTTTCACTTCAAAAGGGTCTGAAAACAATAATAATAAGAAAAGTATGTATATGAATAAAAACCGAATTTAATCGGAATACCTAATAGAAAAGAGACGAAAAAAAGCGCAGCATAGGGAAGCAGACAGCGATACGGTAGCCTAATTAAAAGCACCAATTATTTTAGGGAAAAAAGGAGGAAAGTATATACAAGATAAAAAATGGATCAAATTAACTCCAGAGACGAGAGAAATCGGGACAGAAACCGGAGTAGTTAGATTCAGAAATCTTCTAAAAGGCTCCAACGATCTAGATTCTTAACAAAAATTTGTAAAGGATTCATTCACTACCTTGTACGAAGAAAAAGATGGCACTAATCCAAGTAGACCATGTAACAAGCAAGAAATCAAAATATGAAGTGGAAACATTTTTAGAAATAAAATTGTGCAGATGTTTTTATGTAAGTACATAACACTAAAATAACTAAACTGATTAAGCATAGCAAAATAATAAACATTATGCCGCCACTGAATAAAACTAAAGAACGTCAAGATTTTGGAACAAATCTTATAAAAACGCTTTATCGAGAAAATTGTTTGAAATTATATTTACCATCGTTTCTTAATTTAGATCCACGAATAAAACTTCATAGGGCCGGGCTACAACTTATTTCAGCAACGTAAATTAAGTCTTATCCGAGCGTAAATAATAATTTTGACAATATTTTCAATACAAAAAGTGTCAGAACATCCAATTTATTCCTCGGTTAAACGTCACTCGAGGTTGGTGAAATTGGCCCTAGAATACACATACAAAGTTATACAGTAATAGTAAAAGCTTATCAAAAATTACATACAATCTCAATCTGTCTCTGTAATGTTGTGTAGATAACAAGATATTTCCCAGTTAGATGATGACGATATACCTAACAACTATTAATCATATATCAACATTCTAACGACTTTTGTTACCTAAGCTGATCATAAACACTGGAATGGCCATTATCCTACCATGTATCATATCTGGATACGCGATAATGCTTTTTATACAAACATAACATGCTAGTCTTCCTACACACGCCTAATGATATATAATAATGATAAACTTAATGCTTTCTTTGATACCGTTATATGAGTACTAGATGTAATAGTAAAATAAGTTTTTATCGGTGCAAAGATTCTCTTCTACTGGTGGATAGATACTATAAAGGTGTAAGAAAATTATTATAATAAATGGCTCAAAAAACTAAACAAGCAAGTTAGTGACGCCGCTCTCCCTTGGTTAGGAAATATCACGGGAGGAAGATTGTTGACCGCGCAGATCGTCATTTGCTATTACATTATTATTTGCAAAACTAATCAATATTTTTAAACAAAATATTTGAATTTATTATAAAGCAGCTGAAGAAGCAACCAGACAAATCCTAGGGGCCAAAGTCGGATAAAATGGACTGTTATTTTTTTTTAACTGTCGAACTCTATTCTACTAGATAAACCTGTAGGCCGATGGTACAGTGTCAATATTGTGGTGATTGGCTGAATTTATCTTCTTTCTTTCTACATGAATGCAATTTAGTCAATAGCGAGTTAATATAGGCCAATGAGAGGCAATGAGGACAATAGTGCACCCGTTGCACTATTGTCGTACCCACTCCTAGCACAAGCTTTCCGCTTATTTGGAGGGGATAGGAGAATATTAGTCAACTTCAGCTTGGCTAATATTCTTTTAAAAAAAAAAAAAAAAAGAAAAAAAAAAAAATCGCAAACGTCGCACTGTAGCAATTATTTTAAAGAATCGTACTACTGTGTTACGAGTGTCATACATATCGAGCTGTACAATTGGTACTATATGTCAGCAAAAGTTCATAAGATCCTTTTGCATGGTGCTGATATAGCTAACATAGCAATCCCAGTGCCCTTCGGAAAACGTTCCCATGAAGCCTCAGAGGCTAGAAACAAAGATTTCCGTAGATACAAGGTGTTTCATTCTCGGAAGTCAAGCAAAGTTAAAACTAACCAAGATATTTTGAACATGATGCTTCTTTCATTCGACCCATTAATTTCTTCCTTTGAGCTTTATTTAGTACTACATAATAATTCAATGGGGCCCTGTAACTTATTGTAAGAATCGGAAGGTGTGAGTATGTTCAAAACATGTGGTAGACCTATTCTGAATGCAAGGAGCACATTGAGCGCGGCCGCGATATCCAGCGTGCGCGGACGCATATGCGCATATGCGACCTGGATGCCATCCAACCGTGCGTCGCACGAAATATTGCGGTCGCTTCATCAAGGCGGTCATTATTAAGTAGGGGAGAAGTGGCATGAAAGAGCCAGGTTTTGAAAGAGCCACTTGCAATATTTTAGTAGTTAATGAACGAATTTGGTTGGTAATTTTATTTTTAAGTGGCAATACTGATTGCCCGTCACCCACAAACATTTGACAGTCCACCGAAATAAACGTACACCGGCACATGGTTTCAAAGTTTTTGGCAGTAAAAAGTAACTATTTTGTTTCATTTAATTTGTTTTTTGGTATTTTATTGTAAACAAATATAGGCAAATGGATTTTAGATGGAGTTTGTGCATATATTTGGCCATTCAACTGTGTAAAAACTGAGTTGAAAAAGTTTTGATATTGTTGTTATTTTAAAGTTTATATTTTTTTAAAGAATAAGTCATGAAAGAGATGGGTGAATGGGCCTTAAAAGAGCTGGCTCTTTCATAACCGGCTCTTTCATAAGCCTACATTTGAATTTTGGTAATAAAATAAAATAATAATAAATATCTATAAATATGCATTTTTTTCATAAGTATATTATTAAATTATTTGCTTCAGATATTGCATTAAATAAATAAATAAATAAAAAAGCCTTTATTCTAATACGTAGCAAATAATCAACATACATAACATTTCATTTCATATATCTTCTAGCGTCAAATAATACTAGTTACAAATAAAAGTTAATACAATTAGTTAATATTGCATTATGGAAAAGCCAAATCTGTAAAAATGAAAAAGACCCAAAAAATCCGTAACTATTTTTTAAGTTAGGCAACTTGTAAAGGAAGCATATCTGTCATAGGAAATTTACCCCTTAAATTCTAATAAATTTAATGAAGACGAATTTTATCTTCATATGCCATCTGTCACAGTCTAACGAAGGTAATGAAGTGAACGTGGCTAAGGAAAATGTTGAAATTAACTTAAGACCAACACCTCCACCTACTACAAAACCATTTGAAGCTCACGAAGAAAATGAGGTTGTAACAGACCAGATTATCAGACCATCTCCCCATTTAACTTCTACCCCTACGGTTGCGATTCCGAGTACTTATTCTTTCTTTGTTTAATTTTAAAGATTTTTATTAATCACACTTCACGTCACACTAATATTATAAAGGTGAAAGTTTGTATATGTGTGTGTGTGAGTGTGTGTGTGTGTGTGTGTGTGTGTTTGTTACTCTTTCACGCAAAAAGTACTAGATATATATATAGAGATAAATTATACACTGGATTGATAATTGGGTTACTTTTTATCCCAGAAAATTAAAGAATCAAAAAACCTTAATCCACGCGGACGAAGTCGTAGGCATCATCCACTAAAAAATAATCTAATCTAAATAATATGTTAAGATTAACGCGTTTGTTAAAATTAATGACAGAATTAAAAATTGCTTAAAAATATCATTAATTTTTAAAAAGGATTTGAAGGGATCGCCTTTTTGATTTTTTTTTATAGTGCAATTATTATTATTTTATATAATTTTCACAATTACACTTTATAATACAGACTCGCTCTTTCATAAATGTTAGTAGCTCTTTCAATACCGAAATGTTATGAAAGAGCCGAAAGACACATTTTTTTAAAATGAATATTTGGTTGATTTTTTCATAGTGTTTAAGATTTTTTCGCATGAAATTACCAAGTTTAATAAATGAATAATAATTTAAGAGAAAAAAATCATCATTTATTTCTTTAAAAGTGTATTTTTTTGAGTCGTTTAGTAAACTGGCTCTTTCATGCCACTTCTCCCCTACCTATTGCCGGCTTGCTCCGACTAACATTCCAACTATTTAATTGCATATTTGACTAAAATTTGTTCATACATTAAAAATTTTTTTTTTAAAGGAGCCAAGCTGAAGTGGACTAATATACTCCTATCCCCTCCAAATAAGCGGAAAGCTTATGATAGGCTTCGAATCTGCGACCTTTCAGTTTTCAGTCCGCATCTTTAACCGTTGGGCTATTGAGGCTCTAAATTATAACACAATGCCATATTTCTTTTTTTAATTTCATGACTAGTCTCGAAAATATAGAGCTCTTAAGTTTTCTGTTAGACAAAGAGAGCGCTAATAAATCATGACGTCAAGTGCGTAGCTCCATAAGAATCTCCACAGAATACTTAGTTTTAGAAAGAGATACAGCCACAGTAAAACAACTTATAACTTATGATAGTTCCCATCTTACTTATAAAGACATTTAAACTTAATACTTACATATTTTAGTAGTTTTTGCATCGTGATATATTGCATCCTTTGCTCAAATGTCACGTACATCTACTTTATCAACGATAATTCAGAGGAAATTCCTAATACGTACGTACTTGATAAGTGGTATCAGGTTGAACTTATGTAAGTATTAGATATCAAGTCAAGTTCGTCACAAAATCTAGAAATCGTATAGAATTTCTAGGAATTTTTGAGCTAATTTAGGAAATATTTAGGATTGCTGTTTAGGAAATATTACATATTTTCATAAAAACGACTCAGGCCCAAAATATTTGTTGTCTGTTGATTTAAGGAACTGTTCGCATTTTCTAGGAATTCTGTTATACATATTTACGGATTACACGTATTTCAGATACCATACTTAAGTATACAAAAACCATACCCTACAAAAATACCCAAAAAAGCGATACCTACTGGAACTATAGATCACCTTTTGAACAAGTTAACGTTAATATATTATAGCAACTTAACTTATAATTACGTTTACTTAATTACTATGTACAATGTACATAAACGCCGGTAGAAATACTTAGTTATGGTTAGGTATGGTACCTATCTTGCAGCCTTGAATAAACATGACTACCAAGTATTTTGAACAGAAATGGTATGGTAAATAAAAAGATCCTTTATCAGGCTTATCTCATCGAGATTTCAATTTATTGTATGGTACCGTTTATCGGTTTATTAAACCATACAACCAGTATGAAACATTGTTGCACCCATACTAATATTATAAACTAGCTGCAGCCCGCGACTTCGTCCGCGTAGATTTAGTTTTTAATAATCCTACGTGTATTTAAAAATCTTTGATTGTCCAGAATAAAAAGTAGCCTTCGGTTCGGCTCTCGTTGGTTGACCGCCCGTTCAGTAATTCGTTTTCGCTTAGCGTATTTTCTTACTTTCCCTCTTTTTGCTCGGCTTCAAAGGGTCGTACCGTGATGTTAAATAGACTATAACCTTCCTCAACAACCAAGTTAACAAATGCAAAAAGAATTTTTCAAATCCGACGGGTAGTTCCAGAGATTAGTGCGTTCAAACAAACAAATTCTTTCGCTTTATTATATAAGTATAGATGTGAAAGTGTCTGTCTGTTTGTTACCTTTGCACGGCACAACGATTTCAAGTTCAAGTAATTAAAACCAAAAAAAAAAAAATTGATTATTAAAAATAAATTCATTCCCGATAAATAATAATAAATAAATTATTTATTTTCATATTTTAGTAACGAGTATTTAAGCGAGTAATTATATTCAAATGTATTCTAACTAATGATAAGCTAATCATTAATTACTAAAAGATATAATAAAACTGCAGGAATCTTTCAACAAGCGCTAAAATTATATTTATTGCAAGACCATAAAGAGTTACCTCAACGTTGCGTGATTCTACTACTATAGCAACTAGTATTGAAGTGAAAGCCGATAGATATAATAAATAAAAAATAATAAAGTGTTCTCGGTCAATGACACTCGAATTTTGGTCATATTTAGGGTTCCGTACTCAAAGGGTGCAAACGGGATCCTGTTACTAAGCTGTCCGCTGTCCTGTCACTGTCAGTCCGTCCGACTGTCTGCCAGCGGGCTGTATCTCATGAATCGTAGTAGGTTACATTTTCACAGAATGTGTATTACTATTGCCGCTATAATAACAAATAATAATAAAAAGTTAAAAATTAAAGAGGATCATTGGCCGAGCGAAGCGAGGTCTCTGAGTCTACTTGAGTGAATTTGCACTTGTCTTTCCATCCGTCCGTCCGTCCGTCCGTCCGTCGGTCTGTGCCTTATAACTTCTGAATTCCCTAAAAATTCCCCTAAAAATGATTGCTACAGTTGCAGTGTACGACGATTCCAATCGCCTCTGATAGGTGGAAACTCACTCGCTATTGGCTAAAACGGAATGTTGCAGAGATAACGCGATAAATTCAGCCAATCACCACAATTGGGACTGCAGCAATGAATGATGCAGGTTTTACAGAATCGGCCCACTGGTTTCCTCACGAAAAAAATTTATTAATTGATATCTAAGTATCCACATAATTATCTCAGTTGCGAAGAACCTGTTTGCTTCCGGAGTTACACCGAACCAGTTCACAATTTGTTTCATTTTGAAAACATTTTAACATTTTTTTTTATACCTCGTCCACAGCGTGGAGACATTATGCGAAGCAATTAAAAAAAATATTACTACTTAATGAAAACGATTTTGTACACTATTAAAGTATATTGAGAGACTTATGAATATTGAAACGGGCTATTTAGCTGCTAATTGATTTGAGATAAAAAAGTTAAGAGATACTTCGTCCCTAAAAAGTGCTGGAATGTAAAAATTGTTTTTTTTCTCCTTGCAAAAATAAACACAATACCTACCTACTTACACTTATATTTTTTACGAAAATATCAGGTATTACCAACATTCGATTTGCAAAGACAACTCCAGTGAGTTTTTATAATTATTTAAGCCTTCAATTAATTATATTATCTGCTCTCCCAACTGAGATGTGACATCCATAATTAAGTTTTCCAGAAAAGAACTAGTGAATACTTACTTTATTACTTAGGTGTAATCTTACTAAAACTAGTAATTAATAGTAAAACTAACACTAATTAGTAAGTAATTAAATAAAAAAAAAACTATTAGTAATAAGATATGGACAATAATATATTCTTAAACAATCTCTATCGTCTATCTAATCGGTAGTGTAATAGGATAGGTAAAAAATTATCCCTATTTCTTGTATGTTTGTCTAATTTGAAGTACCTGCGTATTAGTGCCACAGTAAGTAATACTATGATTATTATTAGTGCCAACCATAAACCTAAAAGGTAACTAGGAATAATTACCTACGTACCTACGCACTATTTTGGTAGGTACCTACTGGAACGTCAAAATATAAGGAACTTTTTTTTTAATTATGAAATAGGCTTGCGCTTGACGACAATCAATGATGGAATGCATTGATGAGGTCTAGGTTGGAGTGCGCTTGCCTAGAAAATGCCTATTCACTCTTCTCTTGAAGGTACTACTTTACAGATGTGTCGATAAATTAGATATGAGTACTACTTAGCTAATTTGTGTTATTTCACGCCATAATATTTCAAGTTTACGGCCGTTAGTTTTAACGCTCAAGAAAACACAGAGAAGAAAGTATGTTAAATGAACAAGGTTTACTTTTATACCAAAAATGGTTGTTCTTGCACACAATATTATTTAAATAACTCCACATTCTTTAGCGCCAGATTTTCCAAGGATGATTTATCTAATCACTAGCTTTTGCTCGCAGCTTCGCTCACGTTAAATTCAATTATTTAAACCCCTATTTTACCCTCTTAGGGGATGAATTTACAAAAATCCTTTCTTAGCGGATGCCTCCTACATAATAGCTGTCTGTATGCCAAATTTCAGCCCGATCGGTCCAGTGGTTAGGGCTGTGCGTCAGTCAATCAGTCACCATTGCGTTTTATATATTTAAATAATCAGTCACATATTTAACCTATCCTGCATGAGTTTTTTGCAATCTTTTGTTCGTGCTGTCGTAACTGGGCCACAGTTCAAATTAAGTATGACGAATTTGAAAAGTATTAATTTTTTATTCTTACATCGATTAAACATTTTTAGTTAGTTAGGTACAATATGATCTTCTGAGCTGCCATTCGTGACCGTGAAGCGTATCAAACGGCTTAAGATAATTACTATAATCGCTGGATTCTTCTCATCACACGTGTAACAAATCACCAGCCCGAGTTCCGTATGAGTCTTGTCTAATGTCTCGAGATCCGATCTACTGCCTTTGTAAAAGTAAATTGCATTTTCATTTTACTATCATTACCTCTTTCATAAAAAAGTTTTGTCCTACTAGAATAAGATGCAGTGAATAACATTTTCTCGTAATATGTTTCTTGTTATTAGAAAGCTACTCAACGATTTTTTTGTAACTACAGAACAGTATTATATAAAACCTACAAGAAAATGTATTTATTATCTATCTTTATATGTAACTAGCTTTAACCCGCGGCTTCGCTCACGTTAGGTTCGATATTTTAAACTCCTATTTTACCTCCTTCGGGGTTTAATTTTGAAAAATCCTTTCTTAGCGGATGACTACGTCATCATAGCTACCTGTATGCCAAATTTCAGCTCGATCGGTCCAGTGGTTAGAGCTGTGCGTTGATAGATCAGCCAGTCAGTCAGTCAGTCAGTCACCTTTGCCTTTTATATATTTAGATAATATATATATAAGGACTATCTCTCTATCTAGTTATCCTTATAATTATGTAATACGTAGGTACTGTATCTTGTAAATAATGACAACTTTGTAATCTATACAATTAGTGATTTTGCCAAATTGAAATACCTAGGCATAGTTTCAAATTACTTATGTGTGTGTAAACAATTTATCTCTATCGAAGAGATTTCTTACAGAAGAATTTTGAAATTACTTCCTACACATGAAGAAGGGAAATCTAGTCAGATATTATATTATACAGTATAAGTACAAAATCCATATAAGTACCACAATTTAGTCTGGTCTGGTACGGTCTGTGCTTGGTCACCACTCTACCAGCATAGAGGAAAGTGTTATGATACGATGTTTTAATTAGAAATTTGAAGTATATGGGTATTTTTAGTTTAACTTCGTTCCTAGAAAAATACCTGCGATGAAAGGAGATATTAAAATAGATATTAGAGCGCTACGGGGTTCGTTGCACCTGCCAGCTGCCAGTTGATTAGATATCGTAATATCCAGAAGCTTCGGAAGTTAATATGACTCCACCTACAGTATCTATCCAATATTATTAGAGAAAGTAAATCAAATATGTCAGGTTGGAAGACTTTAATCGCTGGCAATAAAACAAATAGATTGAGACACGGCAAGGAAGATTTGCTATTGAACAAATACATGAGATACTGTAAAGGTATTACGTCATCATATCTTTAAGTAGGTACTGAGAAGTAAAGGTTCCATTACATAAAAGTGACTTAGTTATAATTTAACGTAATATTATTACGTTTTAGAATACTAAAACATAATTATGGTACCTATGACAGAATTATTTACTCGAAAAGCTCTAAACCTTAACTTAATACTTAATTAAAAAAGCGCGTTTAAAAAACGCGTGTGCAAAAGCCCTAGTAATAGGGTCCCGTTGGCACCCTTTGGATGAGTAACCTTAAAAAACTACTAAATACGACGGAAGAATGTACAGAACAAGTAGGTAGGTCTATTTGTTTACGAGACATTATTTCTATAAATTAATAGTAGCTACCTTGACCAAAGTTTTGCCATACAAAGGACCAATGCTGCTAATATCGTAAAATATTTTCAAAGTGAGAGATGAATGAATAAAATTCTAACTGAATACTGCTGCAAGAGAGATTAATATTATGTGCTCTTCCCAAGCAATAAAGAATATTAAAGTACCTGAAGAATTACCTACCTGAAGAAGTAGCTAAAGATTCTAAATGTTTGAGACATTGAATGGTATCAATTGAACTGTTCCATATCTTTTCTATGCTACAGAAGAAAAGCATAGGAAGCAAGCATACCATTCAAATCGCGAGAAATATCTACATTGTCAGTTCAAACATTATGTATCTCGAAAGGAAATCAAACTCTGACATCGTGGGTACTTCTTTCCACATAATCAACAGTCATCACTGATAGTCATCCATTAATGTATTAGGATAATATACTAGGGTTGCATCGATACGGGTATTTGCCGATACCATAATATTGATACCGAAAAAATAGCGTTGTAATCGATATTCAAATTACTTAAAAGATACGTTTTATATCAAATCGTTGATTTAAACTTTTTAATGTCTCTCAAGGACTCCTAAATCTTTCTAAAAAATAAAAAAATATCTCACTTAACTCTACTACACTACTTATAGATCACATCCTGTAAAACCTCTACCTGCCTATGAGTCCCATTAAACCGTTTCAAAGATTAACCCAGACATACATACAGAAAGAATTGCATGCGTGCTTGGGCATCTTTCAAATAATTACATGAGTCTAATTTCTTTAATTAGACTCATGTAATTAAACTGAACTACTTTCAAACTGAAGTATCTGCCCGGGATTTAGAAATAATAGTCTTTCTATTATTTCTAAATCCCGGGCAGATACTTCAGTTTGAATTATTTGTAGGTATGGCGGAACGTTTATGAAAGTTTTTTTCGATGAGGCCTCCTGTTTAAAATAATTTCTCAGCTTATTAAATGTATCGACGGACGTGTTAACAAATCAACATTGTCGATTCCGATGTATCGGTAAAATTAAATATCGCCGAGATATCGATATCGGATGCATCCCTAATAGGTATCTGTCATTAGAAAACATCAACGAAGTAGTTTACAAATAATGCGGTATTGTTGACATTGTATAATTGTTTGCTTTCCAAATAATACTATTGAATGAATGTTAAAGTTTTATCAAAGAGGCTTTTCGTAGCGTGTAGGCGTAGGAGTCTAGCGAAGGGTAGGGTTCGTCCGCTCAAAGAGTTTGCAGTACAGGTTTTGGAAACTATTTCGAAACTATGTGAAAATAAATCAGTAAACCTAACTATCTATTATTCATTTATTTAATTTTTTTTTATATTAATGAAACAACGAAAAATCAAATTACCAATAGAATTAGTCATCTAAATCATTAATACTATTATCACAATGCAACTTACAAACATTCAGGGCGACGCACCAAAATAACTGCAGATGTACATACAGCACGTGCTGAGTTTTTGACGAAGCTGCGCCGCCTTTGGGAATGAATCGGCGGCGGCTACTTTGTGTAGCCTTTGTGAGTGTAGCTTTGCAAAGCGCGTCAACCATTTGAGCGAACGAACTGTATTTCTCGTCAATGGTGGTGTCCGCCCACAGAGCGCGTGCGCTGCCCGCCCGCCCACTCAGTTATAAATTGTTCTCTTAACAGTACACACGACAAATTGCCTTTGTAATACCCATGATACTTAGTTTGTTTTATTACAAAAGCAGCTTTCTTCATGCTCGTACTGATAACAGTGCGTGAGCGTTACGATTAGACTTTTAAACGTACAGATTTTATTACTCTGCGATATGTACTTTTAGATTACACAAGTGATGAAGATGTAATAAAACTTTACGACGTAGGTACAAATTACCTTTGAATATTATGTTTATCGTGAAAATCTATATTATTATTATTATCTATGGACACATTTATTTTGTACAAAATGATATTGGGAGAAATAGAACTATATTAATTTAGGGTGCATAAAGAGTTTTTTATTTTTAGGTGGGCAATTTTTCATGATGAAAATGATGACTAGGACTATTGACTAAATATATACCTATAATGTTGTGGTAGATTTTAATTAGTAGATGCGTCTAGATTTAGGAACAGTCGAATATGAATAGTTATTGTAGGTACCACGTAAAGACTACATGGTTGAATTCCAGGATCCAACTCCTCAATCTGATGCTGCAGTGGTTCTGCCCACCTAAACTGTGATTTAGGAACTGTCACTTGAAGAAGCGGACGAAGTCGCGGGCTTCCGCTAGTCCCAAATAAAACTTATTCGCATCGCAGTCTCGTGACATTTTTCTTCTAAGCCCAGGTTAATCATAGTCCATTGCCTGCATGCCTGTCATACCGAAGCGAGCAATCTCGCGCCAGATCTCATGATATGAGTTTGCTTATCCCTACGATATTTGCTCTGGCGCGGTTCAATTATCGGAATGAAAAATCTATCCCGACAGATCGAGAGATAAGGCTATTTTAATTTATCACGGATTTAGTTATTATAAGGCAGAGTTAATCTCTTTGTGAGCATTTATTAAACAATTTTTACGTACCTATTCTTGCTTGTTACGTAGCCAATTAAGGAGGGATATTCTAATCTTTAGAAGAAGTTAATTTAATTTGAAAAGATATTCATTTAGTTTAGGAGTTGATAGATTATAGCGGTTATGATTCTTGCCTACTTTCATAAATAGAAAGACCTGGCTCACCCGTACGAAACGGGTGAGTTTTTTTATATTTACCTAGCTTTCTGTTCTCTTCCTTGCACCTAGTTTAAAAAACACTTACTTCTCAGTACAACCAATTTAGAGAAACCTATATACATATATGTATTAATATTAATACATCTATCTTTTCACAAGGATGGGTTATCCATTGGTTTGGATGAAAATCCGTAACATTCCGTATCAGCTTTTAGATCTCTACACACGAATAACTAGACAAACTCTTTTAATGTCCTAACAAACCTTTTTTTAATGTAGTACTTATACTATTACTTATAGTAAATAATACCACAGAATACCTAAAGGTAAGAACTACCAACTACTAAGATTATGGTTGTAGATACTTACCATACAAATGTTGTACAATATTGATACATATTAATAGGACATTCCATGTAGCGCCTTATGTCTGTTTAAAAACACCTCTGGGACTTTACTTGCTATAACTCGTGACAGTTCCTGCGGTTGAAACATTGCCAACAAGCGAGCAAACAAAGCTTTTAGCGCCAACCGTCAGGTAGTAAAAAATAATTGGGAAAGGAATAGCTCTATTTGCCTGTCACGCTGGGAGGATAAGACCCAAACTTCATTGCTGCCATAGAAACTCTTTCAACGCCGCCCTATTGTCCCGCCGTAGGTGGCGATAAATCCTCTACGTGATGGAATTTTTATATATCCGATCCCTTAACACTGCCTGCATTATGATTTGAATAAAATAATAGCACTTATTAGTGTAGGTAAGTACATGTTATGCATTGTAAAAAGAACTTTTGTATAAGTTCTTGCAATTCACGAGGGAGCGTGGCTCATGGTTGTGTGTGTGTGTGTGTGTCATATCTATATAAGTGGGAGCGAGAGCTTGCTCGAGCTTTTTGTATAGAAAGGTAAAAGCAGTTAAACTGCAAATCAAGTTTAGTGTACTTATTTCATCTTAAGTTTTAAAACAGGTACATACAAAGTACAATCTAAAGTTGCAACAACTCGTAAGTTGCAAAAGCTCGTAACAGCTCGTGGAAACGCATTTTGTTAATAAGTTGTAAAAGGTATTAGTTATTTATAAATAGGTAACAAAACATTGTGTAGCTTTTAGCTATGCATAAGGAAATACATTAGAATGGAAGACCTAGAGCATGATTAAGTAGAAATTTAAGTTAAAATATTGTTTAATAACTTAGATAGGATAACAAAGTTGTCATCGCTGCATATTTAGAGTAGAAAAGAGGAAAAGTTATTTACTTTTTTTTTTGGTAAGACCATAATAATTAACGTTTTAATATCTAAGTTATACTTACTTAAGTTATAGTTAACTGCCTTTTGCACAGCATACATACTTTTTAATAATTAAGAAGCTCTTAAACATTAAGAGCTTCTTAATTATCAGCCTACCTACCTACACCTACCAGTTTCCGCGGTTACAAAGTTATTTTAGCTAAAGAATGTTTCCATTACCGAGGTGAAGTACTAACGTAATAAACAAGCAGCACGTTATTGAAATGTGTTTTATTTCATTTTTCAGCGTCGCCTGCGCCTGCGCACGCCGCCGACGTCCGTCTGCCCCATGAGCATTCCTGGTATGAGGTGAGTCATCGTACTATATTTATAGAGTAATATACTCGCCATTTGTACACCACGACGTCAACATTTGCCATACACAGTAGTATTTCAAATAACTCTTGTTACACCACAGATACCGTACCACGTATGACGACCTCCCTGGCGCAGTGGTGAGCGCTGTGGTCTTATAACTGGTAGGTCTCGGGTTCGATTCCCGGCGGGGGCAATTTAGGAATTTATAATTTCTAAATTGTCTCTGGTCTGGTCTGGTGGGAGGCTTTGGCCGAGGATAGTTACCACCCTACCGTCAAAGACGTGCCGCCAAGCGATTTAGCGTTCCGGCACGATGGAGTGTAGAAACCGATTAGGGGTATGGGTTGTATTTACACTGCTATACCCCTTCTAAGTTAGCCCGCTACCATCTTAGACTGCATCGTCACTTACCATCAGGTGAGATCGCAGTCAAGGGCTATCTTGTCATCGAATAAAAAAAGACAGTTTTTTTTTATTGTTTGTATAGACGCCTCAGCATTGAAAGATGCAGGACGGCTTTCGGTGCTCTCCGAGGCAAGGGGGTAACACCACCTACTTCCTAACTCAGCTACGAATTTCATCACAGAAAATCCAAATATATTTTTATACCGACCCGGGAATTCAAACCGGGACATCGTCATCCACAGCAGAACGTGCCAACCACTAGACCAAAATGGCAGTTAGAGTTGCCTACAATTTATGTATACGAGCAATTATTAGCTCGCGGCACACCTGCCTGCAACACGATGTCAATGGCCGTCAAACGCGGCTCTAACTACTTATACATAACTACTTACATTTTACAAATAAGTCTCCAGTGCAAATACTTCCTAACTGAATTATACATCCCACTTAGCTTATTTTTTGTATGCCAAGTTTAACCTTATCGGTAACTTAACATTAACCGCCTGATGTGCAACTGACGTAATCAGTCCCGCATATTAATTAGTGTACTATTAGAAAAGAATAGTCTTCCCTACATAATATGTATACGAGCAATTATTAGCTCGCGGCACACCTGCCTGCGACACGATGTCAATGGCCGTCAAACGCGGCTCTAACTACGTAAACATGACCACTTACATTTTACAAATAAAGCTCCAGTGCAAATACTCCCTAATTGCGTAACACTCAACTTCATGTAGGTACATACATTTCCAAAGACAAACAATTAACATTCCATTAGTGAAGCTTACACAATTTGTAATTACAGTATTCCTTACAGAAAATGACAGGAGCGCTCCTGTCATTTTCATACATTGGCGTTAAGTTCACCTTTACTATTCGAAAGTTACAATGTTCGTGCTCAGGCTACTACTTTGTTAAACGGTTATTATTAACTGAGGGTATTAATTTAATAACTTAATAAGTTAACTTCTACGAAACCGTATCAACGTTATACCTCCACTCCATTATGACTGTTTACAATAAGTAAGATAACGTGTTATTTTCTATCCATCATTTAAGAAAATGACTAGTATTCACGTACATAATAGGTACATAGGAAAACTAAAAAAAAAAACTGTACAAATCTTCGATCACAGAAAAAAAGATACAAATAAATAAAATCGAAGTGTGATGTGATTATCATTTTGAAAATAGCTGCCTCTAGCTCATAATGGCTAGGCTCTATCACGTCAGCACAGGTTTTTATTTATTTTTAAACTTTGGAACTGCTGAACGGATTTTGACGGAATTTTCACATGCAAGTAGAGTATTATACAAAGAGTAACTAAGACTACAATTTAGCCCGGTACCGATAAGGGTGCCTTTTTTAAAAAATCGTTTTATCTTCGTAAAAAAAATCGTATTAGGAACAATATCGTCGAACCGCTGAACGAATCATGGCGAAAGATAGAGAGAGATAAGGCCCAAGTTAGCGCACGCTCAAAAGGATCATACCTATTGCAAACTTTTTACTGGCAGATGCGAACGTAACTTCGTCTACTTAGAAGTTGGTTCTAAAAATCTCGCGGGAATCCATTGTTTTCCCGGAATAAAAAGTAGTCCATTTCACTATCGTCCTCAAAAACTATGCACAAAATAACTTCGATCCATGTCTCCGTTGCTGCGTGATTGAAGGACAAACCAACAAACGACTTTCGCATATTAGTGGAGTTCGTCTTCGATCGAATGCCGTGCCGTTAAGAAGAGAGAGGTAGCTGGGTAGATACGTAAACCTAACTACCAAGCGCGTTAATATATCGGACCTCGGAATGATGGCGTGCGTGGCATTTCTATTGGCACAAAGGCATTCTAAGTGTAGGAACTGTAGGTACAGTAATCTTGGAATGTTAAGCCGCAGGATTCGTTGGGTCCGTCAGTGCCGTGCGTGTTCTTTGCGAATATGTACTGCAAATTATGCAATTACCTAGACACAGTGGTTGGTCGCGGCGACATAATTATTATCAAGAAATTGATCTAGTAATTCTAGCTTTTCGTCAACTTTAAACAAACACATATCATTCATGGAGTTACGTATGTCGGTGATTCCTTCAGATCTCCTCATTTCTGATCTCGCACGTACCTATACTCTGAGCATAACTCTATCCAGTGAAAGAATACAGATGATGTGATTTCAAATACTACATAGAAACACTCAAAGATGCGAGCCTGTGATCGAACTTTGGACTCCACAAAAGGAGACCTAAGTCTTAACCATTCACAAAAAATATACAGTGGATAATGTACGTATGTTAAAGTACGCTAGAGTTGTACGATCAGCTCCTATAAACTTGTGTTTTTAGGAGCTTCAAAACATTTTTTTTTTTGCTTTATACCTACGTATATCTATATAAGTAACACGTATAAAAAAACACATCACACGAGGCAATTAACAATGCTGGCGCTTAGAAGCCGCACGGATTTCCGGTGAACCAGTCTTACCACTTGACAGCCTACGAATCGATGAGTCACACAGCTTTGAATGGCTTGAATGAAATAAACTTTTAGAAAAATAATTTTTACCGCCTCATTTAGTTTAATAATAGTCGCTAGTGTCCGTGAAACAGAAGCACATAATGATAGTGTTAAGACAGACGAGCTGCATTTTAACGGGACGCCGCCGACTGCAAAATTGCAGTTCGGATAAAGTTCTACCTACCCATTGCAGTTATTTAATTGACATCAATGACATCACTGTACTCACTAATAATATTCTTCCTATTTTTATTTACCTATTAATTTAAAGTATATATGTAGACTATACTGTTTGTGGTTGTTGTTAATTTTTTTATTTTTTTTATCCGATGACAAGATAGTCATTGATTGCGGTCTCACCTGATGGTAAGTGAAGATTAGCGGGCTAACTTGGAAGGGGTATGATAGTGTAGATTTAACCCATACCCTAATCGGTTTCTACACGCCAACGTGCCGGAACGCTAAATCGCTTGGCGGCACGTCAATGACGGTAGGGTGATAAAAATTCATAATTTGTTAGAGATTTTAACTGTATTTACTATTAATTATATTTAATCACTCAGATTTACCTTTAACATTAAAAAGTCAAATTCCCTATTATTGCAACTGCAATAAAATAGTATCCAAACTACAATTTTGCAGTCGCAGCCCGTCTGTTCAGACACTAACGGACACTAGATACCGTTGTTTGTCCACTAGTGACAGTTAGATGTATTTCCTTAACAAATTTTAATAGCCCGTACCTACTTATAAAACAAACTGTGATTAACGTGTAATTTGCCACAAAATTATCTCTCGTAACGGCTATGAAAATACACACTCTATACTTATGATCAAAATTCAAAATCGGAACAACACGACGCGTCTTCATTTTAAAACCGCTAACTTCAGTCAAGTGTTTTGATGGTTCTCAATCTATGTTTAGATAAGATTTTTCATACCCATATTATTAAATGAAATCTTTAAATAGTGCTCTAAGTTGACCCGAAGTTAAGATAGAATTAAGTAAAGTCTTGACTTCTAACATAAATGTCTCGTTTTAATTCTTGTCTTGAGTCTGATCAAAGTAAGATTTCAGCCCGAGGTAACGTCACAACTTCTTCATAAAACTTGAATAGTACGTAGGCACCTATTTAGTGCCGAATTCACCAATTTCGAGTGACTCTTTACCGAGGAATAATTTGAGCACTCTGACAATTTTTGTATGGAAAATCTGCCAAAATATCTGTACGCTCGGATAAGCCTTATGTTACTTTGATGAAATCGGCACATAACAAACTTATTTAAAACTTAAAAAGGTGTTTTTTCAATCGGATGTTTTTATAATCTGTACTTAGGTAAACGGTGAAAAATTGTATTTACATATGAAAATATCGCGTGTTAACGCAACACGAATGCACTTTACGTTTACGTTGCGAGATATTATGCGTGCAAAACATTGCATAATTCGTAGAGTCGATGACTGCTTTTGCATTATTACTCAAGTTACGAAATACGTAATATAATCATCTTCATTTAACCCTATTATGTGAAGAATTAAAATTCGTAATAGGCTGTAACACATTACTTCATTGCAATCCGAACTTCGTAAGAGTTCCTAAGTAGATAATTTACGAGTATAATTAATATTTCAAAAGGTAACTTGTGTTAAAAAAATTTGAAAAGTTCCCAAGTACAAAATTGTTATTACAACATGGATTCCTCTCATGTCTCCTCCCCTATGTCCAGCGGTTGACTTTAAAACCATGTGGACTTAATACTTATAAATAACACGTAGGTACGAAGCATAAAAAGTTTTCATACGTACCTTCTACGATACGCATACTTTTTGTGCTCCAATACCAAGTCCAATATCAAGTAATACAGACTAAACTGAGCAAAAATCGTGGCTTATGTAAAACAATGATGTCTACTGTGTATGATTCAGGGGGTCTGTGGCCGTTTAAAAAGTGTGTGGCAAAAGCACACATTTTCACAAAACCAGTGTTTTGTTCACGGAGTATCTAACAACTAACCTGCGACTTTTACGACAAAAAATGTAGAATGATTCTAAATTTAAATAAAGCAAATAACATTAAATACTGCTAAAAATCTGTTTGAAAGAAAATTGTGAAAAATTTTCTTTGCAATAAAGAAAATTGTGTTTAGATAAAAAGTCTAAGTGTATATTAAGTATAGTTTTCACGTTGTCCGCAGAACAGGGTGCGTAGTGCGCGCGCGATGGATGCGTGATCGGTCATCATGCGCCTCTTCCGCGGGCCGAAGCGCAGGGAAGTGACCGGGCCGCAGGCCGCGCCGTCTCCGCGCCGAGACCTCGCCCCACACGCCTCGCACAACTACACGCTCGTGACGGCGCTCCCCGCCATGGTCATGGAGGACGACGTCAACGACATGAAAAAAGGTACCTACTTCATTTATTTTTATTTTAAGATTTTTTTTTACTCGATAACAAGATATACCTTGACTGCTATCTCACCTGATGCTATAGGGACAGGACCCACCACCACCCATGGCCCTTCTAACCTCGCGATTATAAGGGCTTAATTTATATATCTTTTTGAAAGCGCCCGGTACTTGCTCTTGGCGTGTTTCCCGTAACGCTTTCTTGACTCCCTACAAATTTTATTTGTCTATTCTATTCCTCCGTGTCCCGGCGTCACTCTCCCCATTCTGGGGCTGGATGTTACCAGCACATGTGCTCTCGCGCGTCTCCTCAGCGGTGCCGTACCTAGTCCCTGACGGTTTGTGATGATACAATTTAAGATGGTAACAGGCTTGGAAAGGGTAAGACAGTGTAGATTCAACCCCTAAACCTAATCGGTATCTACACGCCATCGTGACGGAAAGCTAAATCGCTTGGCGGCACGTCTTTGACGGTATAGTGGTAACTAGCCAAAGGTGTTGCCTCCCACCAGACAACCATATTCCGTACCTAAAGGGTACCAACGAGATCCTTTAACTTTTGTTATAGCAGCAATAGAATGTGTATTTCTATTGCTGCTATAACAACAAATAATAAAAAGAAAAAAGAGTGTCCGGTTTTTCACTTTTGTTGTAAAATTTGAAAAGTAAATATTACAGGAAAAATAAAATGCTGTCGTCTGTTTCTTTTTAGAAATCTTTCATAACTACCGCTTAAGATTTTGATAGTGAATTAATTTTTCTCTCTGTTTCAGTGTTTGCTACGTGGGGTCGTCGCATGGGCAAGAAACTAGATATTCTCAAAAGGGCGGAGACAAAAGATTCCCCTGAAGAACCAGTCAAAAACGAAAATATAAGTGATGATTCTTCGATTATTATTACCGGTCAGTATAAAAAGAAACAAAATTGGAAAATGGGAAGAAGCAGTTCGGATTCAACCTCCATAAAAAAAGAAAACGATACTGATTCCATAAGGAGTGGATCAAGAGATAGATCCCCGAGTCCCTTTAAGACGTTTTTTCATAGAATGGGTTCGACTGGTATGTTAAATTCCTCTAAAACTCAATCTCTACACACTCCAAAATCATCAGACAACTATCCCTTACCAAACGGACAATCGCTTTATCGTAGTTGTTCTACATCACATTTATCGACCTATGTCAAAGCGGATGACCCTTCGGATGATATAGATTTGCGAAGTACTTCCACGGAAAATAAAACATCTCCTAAACAAAAACTAAAAGCTAACTTATTGACAGAAGAAAGCTTAGGAAGTACATCGACAAAAGCAGTAAGTTGTGACAACATACCAAACAAATTAGATGGGCAACAAAATACAGGAACAAGTAAAAAGCCAAATTTTCCTTACGCATTTTTGCGATCAAAGTTATCCGTATTGCCAGAAGAGCATATGGCATCACAGCATAGATCTGTATCGGTACGACAAAGTTTCTCCGAGAGAATAGATCGCAGATCTCCTAAATTTCGAAGAGAACGAATGTATTTACCTAATTCTCGGTCAGAAGAGCGATACCAAAGCAGTGATAACATATCCGTCCACGAAGAAAATATACTTATGAGTGCGAGTCTAAGAAATAACTGCGATTTCACGAGAAGTTCTATCAGAAGTGTTAATGAACCTGACAATGTCTATCATCCTCGTCGAACTGAGGATGTGCCTCGAAGATCGTCGATGATATCTCATACGGCGCCATTTGATTACGACCCAATGTTGTTACCCAGGAACAGGAATAGTTTGCCAGTATATGAATATAATTCTGTTTTAGGTTCTGCACAAGATCTGAAAGCAGATCTTGCATCTTCGAACCAAAGTATACATCTAGAAGTATTACAGGCTCATAGGTTAAGCAACTATGTAAGCTCTAACGAGTCTGGATATGATAGTGATGGTAGACCAACGGATGAGCACAGCAATCATTCACCTCCATATTCTTGCAATTCACAAGGGGTAACAAATAATAATGGGGAGCTAAATCATAGCAATTTTTCACGGCAGCTGAGTCTAAATCATAAAATTAATGTTAGTAGAGTACATTTACCTGTTAGAAGAAGCTCAACTCCCTGCGCTCTATTTCCTGTTGACAAAAATACATCTTTTGAATATGAAAACCAAAATGAAAATATTAATAAATACAAAAATAACGATACAAATCATCTTATCATGATAGACTACAATGATGCAAAACCTCCGCCATTACCAAAGAAAACCATGAACAAAAAAACACCATATGTATACAAAACAATAACTTTAGATGAACGTGTACAAACAAGAAAAATAAAACTGTTACAATCCCAATTAGTTCCGGTAGATCACTCATCGACACCAAACCTTTCTGAAAATTTAATAAGTACATCCGAAGAAGTGGTTGATGTGCGACAAATTCAAGAAACGGATATACTCGGCAGAGGGCCTTGTACAAAACGGTTTCGGAAAATAAGATTACTTAAATCAAGACTAGACGAAAGCCTGGGAGTCTATTTAGCGCAACATAGAGTTGATTTTGATAGTGGAGGAAATAATTATGAAATCCGCTATATTGTAGTAAAACTTGATTTTGATGGTATAGCTCACAGAGATGGAAGACTGCGAATAGGCGATGAAATAGTCAATGTCAATGGAAAAGTTTTAAGAGGATTATCTTCTTTGAGAGATGTACAGCATATAGTTAATTCCTGTTCTACCGAAGCAACCATTGAGGAAGGTGCGTTATTTCACAGATATCAAGTTGATTTAGTGATGGCACATGATGAAATATCACCAATCACATTGAGCCGAATCATAAATAATCAACATAATCAACAGTGCGAGTCCAATTCTATGCATTCCATGTCAAGTATACCTCCTGATATTATATCTCAAACGGTGCACAAACCATCTCCCAGCCAGATAATCATTGAAACTCATTTTCCAAGTGAAGACCAATACGGGTGTAATGCAAATAGCACCAATGCCTATTCTAATAAAACTGATATCAATAATAAAAAATGCGAAGTTGGAGTTCAAGTGAGCAATAGTCTAATGTTGTCAAATCAAAAGAGTGACGATGAAAAATTACTAGAACGAAACTGCTACACGCAATCTCATTCATCTCTACAAAATATTACAAACATAGAGATTTCAATGAGATCATCTCCATCACCGAGGCATTCTAATAGCAATAACTACAGGCCCATATCACTTCATAATTCACGTCCACAACCCATGATTGGATTATCCGTTTGTAGTGACAATACAACAAATGAAATCAAAGAGAACTCCTCACATTATATTAAAAATGCCCAAAGGCTATACCAAAACAGATCTTTTGAAAGTATACCAGAACAACTGAGGAGCAGTAGTCGCAGCAGGTTTTTCAACAGAGTTGGTTCACAAAGATGCACACCTAACTATTCCCACGTGTCTCGACAGCAAGAATATAGCAATCATCAAGATAATGTTCATTTTTCACATAATACCGTACACAGAGCTGAGTTTTGGAAAGGTCCAGGTCATAAGAGTCTTGGATTTAGTATAGTAGGTGGAACAGATTCACCGAAAGGGCAAATGGGAATATTCGTTAAGACTGTCTTTCCAAATGGTCAAGCTGCTGATAAGGGAACTATCTATGAAGGTGAGCCTTGATTCTTTATTGAGCCTTACCTCTTTATTGAGCATTTAATGTCTTCTTATCTTGGAGATTCTAACAAAATAAACATTTTCAGGTGACGAGATTTTATCAGTAAATAACGTTCCAACACGTGGACTCAGTCACGCTGGCGCAATATCGTTGTTTAAACAAGTAAAAGAAGGAAAGATAGAATTGACGCTTTCAAGAAGAAGGTAATTTGATTTGGACTTTCATACCAATTACAAAAATTTAAACCTTTAACTAAACAAACTAAAATTGCAGTTTTTTCTTACAGAGCTCCTAGGTCAAGATCTGTGGAACCTCTCGGTAACTTTCGCGGTGAATGCAGTAGAGATTGATACTAGAAGAGCCAGAAGCCCAAAGACAGCTAACATGTTTCATTAAGTGCAATAATATTTTACTTTTTATTTGGCCAAAGGCGAATCACTTACATTTTAGAATTATTTTTGTAGATGTAAAAGTACGTGGTACTTATATCTGTATCCCAAGTACCTAATCGATATTGATATAATGGTATTCATCATCTTTCATCGAATGAACTTATAAATATTGTACACAATATTACATCGATAGCTTTACAAAAGTAGAATGTATATAATATGCAAACATAAAATGTTATATCTCTACTTTCATGAATTTAACTTTACGTTTGTATATCGATATTTTAATAATTTTCATCATAAATTGTATAATGTGACTATAATAAGACTGTACGTAATATCTAGGTACTAAGTTATAAGTTCTTAATTTAAAGGTTAATATCCCGATAGAAAAGCTAGATCTCGTTATTTCTGTAATTGTACGTATTCAAATAGGTGCTATGATTATGGCGTTCACCTACTTATAATATAGGACCCAATATGACAAAAGTAGGTACATACACAGAACTTCTTTAATTCTATAAATAGACTGATATTTCAATTTTCTATAATAATTATTACTTGTACCTATATTCGCAACCAAAGCTTAGTAATTACGTGGGTAATATTTAAACATTTACGATACATACTTCTCTACTACTTACACATATTATACTTACTACAAATCGCCGGTTATTATCAGCGAGTCAGCTCCGTCCAATAAAATTGTTCAAAAGGTCAATTACTCAGTATTTTGAAGATTGGCAACACACATCGAGCATTTATATGAATTCGAAATGAAACGAACACTACCATCCAAAACCGATCGAGATATACATAAGTTTTTAAAAGTAATTAATGAACAGTATTGTTAAAACATAATTTTTTTTTAAATGTTTTTGTAAATAAATTAAGGATACCTCTCGATGCTTCCACACTTTTAGTTGATGAAAATAAAACATTTATAAATTTAACGAATTTCATTTTATTTATTTAAATGTAATAAATAACAATATTTAATCAATACCTGCTAGATATAAAAAGAATAATAAAATACTACCTGATTAAGTATAAAAATAATGTCGAAATGAATTCAAGATCAAGGTTACTCAAAAAATCCATACAAATTCCTTCTTTTGACGTAAATCATATTCCACTGATGAATAGAGTTTTGCTTATTATGACACTAGTAAATGGCCATTCTCCTGAATATAATCTTCTATGTAATATTATTTATGTAATAGCAAATAAAAAGAGTGATAAAATTCTACCCAATCACGTTCAAAAATGTTGTCCGGATCAATTTCAATTTCTTCTTTCAACGTAAAGTATACTGCTTTGATGAATGATTTTACTTTATATCACACAAGATGGCCACTCCTCTGAGAATCCAGTGATCAGGGTTCTTAATAGTTGGCAGCCACAGAGGGGTAATAAAATTTAACCCTGTACGGAAAGGCTTCTTATAAACTGGACACTGAAACAACAAACAATCTCCGTTATTTTAATATTGATCAATAGATAACTACCTACTTTAATGCCATTCCAAAGGGACACTTTTCACAGTACTTAAAACTGTTGGTAAAAAATGTATAAGCTGAAAATCCTGGATCAAATTTCTGTTTCTTAAAATTATATGGCTAATTTGGTACATTTTCGATCGTAAGCAGTTGATGAATAGGTATATAAAAAAATGTTGACAAAACTCAATTTAGTTAAGAGATCGTGTAGAACAAAATTATAAGCAATATTAAAAACAAGATTTCCTCAGAGCGTAATGACATAAAATGTTATAGCTATATTGTCTTTATAGTTCGAAGAGCTGATGGTCGATGGGGTCCCAAGGTGCTGGAGTGGCGACCCCGCCCCGGGAAGCGCAGTGTTGGCAGACCCCCCACTAGGTGGACCGACGACATCAAACGAGTCGCAGAGAGTCGCTGGATTCAGGCGGCGCAAGGCCGAGATCTGTGGAGGTCCATGCAAGAGACTTATGTCCAGCAGTGGACGTCCATAAGTTGAAGATGATGATGATGATGATATTGTCTTTGGTATTACTGACTTGATAAAGCTTAGGGTCCTTGGGTGCGGTAGAGTTGATAGCGTAGACATGCACGACTGGTAGTGCTGTGTACAGCACTTTGAGTGTGGACTCACACAAGCGTAGATTGCGACGATCCCATCCAGCGCCGTCAAGGAACAGTCCGTGAACAAACACACCCTCCTAGATAAATAAATAATTAATTATTCTCTATTCTAGTTAGCCGATTTAGAAATTGCTGAGTAAAAGAGATGTATCATTAGAATTTTGTTAACTAGAACAATGTAAAAGGAAAAAATCTAAAACATAAAAGGAAAAAAGATTAACAACGTTGAAGGTAAAACTATCTTGGAGATTTTGCCTGCTCCGCTGATTTACTAATCAGTGGGTATCCTTTACGAGTTAAATCTCACTATAGATTTCAAACATAAGATGGAGCTAATTATGGTTTTTTTTTTTCAAGTCGTGCAGTTCAGTACTACCGATTAAACCTTAAGTCAATTTCTTAAAAAATTCAGAAATAAAAGGAATGAATGATTCCAGAAAAAACATTAATAGAAATATACTTATAAAATAATTTGACTCTGACTTACGTTAGGTGGCGCCTTAATTTCATCTAACAAAAATTTTGTCACATCGTTGTGGAGAGCGACCATGTCTAACGCCCACCCTTTATGGGCTCTAGTCACTTCTTGGCGCATAGCCGTTAAGAATCCTAAAAATGTTGATAAAGTGAAAACACACAAGATACTTATCAATGACCACATTAATAAGGGCTAATGTCGTACAGATGTTTACAATAAGGTTACTGAAAAGTTAAATACCACCAAAGTTTTTATCATCATTATATCAAAAGGCTACGCAATGACTGATTTTTGCAAACCTATTTGCTGGTTTGCTTAGTTACTCGGACTTTTGGTGATTCTTGTGAGACTTATGTCCAGCTGTGGACCTCTATCGGTTTAGAGTTAAGACAACTACGATGACAAATCTTGTTTTACAAGTCAGTGTTTTATTAAATTATGCGAGTCGCAAAAGCATACAGCTTTAGTAAAATATATTTTTAATTGTAACCTTGAGGATTAAAGAAACCCGTCATCCAGAAAGAAAACGGTCTGGCTTGAAAGCACCACGTGGAAAACTGAATATTCCGCTCCAAAAACTCTGTGAACCAGAAACCGAGAGTGGAAGATGACCACGACCCCTTTTGCCAAATTTTTGGCACCTTTGCATCGTAAATGCTATCCAGCGAATCTCTGAGAGCCTGAAATGGGATAAGTATAAGAAAAAAGTTAATAATAGTGAAAAGTTGGGAAACAGATAGCTAAATATAGGTATTCTTTTTGCGAGGAAAAAATTAGCAATTGGAATTTCCACGTTATTAAACCTTCCTGAAATTACTATGAGCAATCATAGGACAAAAATGATATTGTTACGTGACTCCATAACTATAAACCTCAATTATTTGAAGGATGGAACATCAGTTCCATCCTTCAAATCGTATATCAATACGATTTAGTAGATTTCATTCCCAACAACAGATCTCCAAATCTCTAAAAAAAATCTCTAAATTAAACTATAAATGGACAGGTCTGAAAATGGTGCTATCTCTTTCAAAGTATGGAAATGACAGCACTAAATTTAAATCTATCAATTGAGTTTTAAAGATTATGTTATATACTGAACTAACGTACTTAATGAAGCACTGTTTAAATACCTCATTCATAATGATTGTTCCGTCAATGGCGAGAAGTAAATCTTTAAGAGTAGTTCTCACTAGTCCAATAACTTTCTGCATCCTGTCAATCTCTTGTCTTAAGAATATCACCATCGAATTCAGAATACCGTAGAACCTCAACCTTTATAAAATATATACTTATGACCAAAATATATATTAACGAAAATCATGTCTAATACTCATGTATATGCTCATGCTCACGAGATTATACCTAATAATATATACCTGGGACAAGTACAGCTAGGTAGGTCCAATTTCGCTAAATTACACTAGACAAATGTCAAAAATCAGATTTCATATTAATAATATTCTAAAACGTTAAAATTCTTTAGTATTAAAGTCACTTTCAATAGGGAAGATTACAACATTAAAATAATTTTCAGTATTCGGTCCTAACCTCACAGCTTACCTCTCTTTAACCTCATGAGGGTCGAAGTTGGGCGGTACTTTTTCTAACATCTCTTTACTTTGTCTGTAAACTGACGCTTCGCGTGTTTCTCCACCGCCAGAACTAGATTCCTTCGGTTGAATTGATAAGATTGTATCGAGCAACTCTTGCGTCTTATTTCTTTGATAGCTGAAAAGGTTTCATAGTTCGTGTTGCTTTAAATGTATTCAAACTTAGACCTACGATACGCGCGATCTTTTCAACCAAAAGTTAGTGATAAGTCAGTCATATTTTCGAAAATATTTCGCCAGTTCTTTTGAAATACCAACCTTTACCAACCGTTACTTTCACGTATAAACAACTAAACTGACTTCGAAAGACAATGACATAGCTGCTATCTTGAATAAAGACAAAGGATACTTTTTATGCCGAAATATTATATCAATACAAGATCTTTAAATGGGCTACGCCAGAAAATTCACTGTATACCAGTTTCACCTATTCTAAAATTGTTTTCGCTACGGATATCAGTGGCTTTCTTCGCTCGTTACCTTCAAATCCACTCAGCCACATAGGCTCGCTTCATTCAGGTCCTCGTTCACCAACTTCCAGCTTTTAAGTATGCACTTAAAACTTAAAAGAATGACAACAACGCAACACACGAACGTTATGCAACACGAATTAAGGACTGTGTTAAAGCCAGAACGAGTTGTTAGCTAATTTTTCTCTCAGCGGTTTTTGAACTACATATATGGCCATAAGGTACTTACGTTATATCGGCGTTTGTATGTAAACCATAAGCTTGGGGCGGATCAGTGGTCTTCATCTTCTCAATTTCTTCAATATATTCGGGGATATTTTTGAACTTCATAATACCGTAACCCTTATAAAATTGGAAGTCGTCAGAGAAGAGTTGTTCCGTTAGCCACACTCTACAGAATGTACTCAGCAGACGATTATCATAATCGTCCGTCACTCGTCCGCCATACTGTACAGCTGACACCATGTACCTACAAACATGATTCGAAATCAAAGCTTGAACTTTATTCTTCCGAAAAAATAAAATAGTGCGCAAGAGGGACGGCCCGTATTTCTACCATAATTATACCAGTCTGGATTAGGACCGTATAAATGTTGCTACTAATGTGTAACACATTCATGTTGTATGGAATTAATTCCCAAAAAAAAAAAATTAAGGAGATCGTATATTTTTACGAATCCTGCTTTGCCAAATAAATCAATAACAGTTTACAACTTTCTGTTTAAGTTAGGGGCTAAAACTTATTAATGACACAAAATACCTAATAGTAATGACAACGATAAGGCAAATAGATAATTCACTTATTGATCGCTTATAAATGCACTCAGTGATTGATTCACTGCAAAAATACTGATACAAACTGATCACATTGTACAATATAGCCTCCGATTAACAAAGTCAATAAGCAGCCAGTCAGCCACAAACTAAACACCTAAGATTCCGCCGTAATTTGCGTTTCTGTAAAACTTACCGCACTGTAGTCCAACTGACGCTTTGACCAGGTTCCAGCATATCCAAATGGTTTTGTACGAACATACAAGAAGCCAACCAATCCGCCGAGTTAAACTCGTACGGTATATTCCAACCTAGAGGTCCAAACTTGCGTCTCTCTTGTACCACAGTGTGGAGGAAGGATATTGTGTATATCATCGGGAGGTAAAACGGACTGTCGCTGTAATCGAGGAAATCCTGGCTCATGGAATCGTACGTTCTCATCAATCCAGCTTTTATACCTGAACGAGGAAGACTTTAATTTTATTTTCTCAAACATGCATGGAAATATTGTCATTATTTTCGAAAAAAGAACACGCGAAGTATCGAATTGTCGGACAAAGAAAATCAAATCCATTGCAAGAGCGTTTTTTGAATTTGGAACATTACAACGCTCCGCGAAACAGTTGTTTCGCGGAGCGTTTTTTTTTTAAATATTCCAGGAGCTTTGTAATGTAATGCCGTTTCATACAACAGTATGAAATGGCGTGCTGGGGTTACTAAATACTCCTTGATCGGATCTCTTTTGTCATTCTTGGCATACCATAGTCTCTTTGCTTAGTACAAATTGCGTTTACGTGGCTGTATAGCCATAAATGCGTTTGCCTGTCGGCACAGATAATAAAAAAAAAATTGGCGATAAAGCTGAAAATTCGTCTTGATTTGTTATTTACATACCGACTTAATAAATATAAATTTAATAATAATCAAAATGAGTTCCAACGGTTCAGAGAGTGAAATGGAGATTGATTGTACCTACTCCACCAGATTTAAACCAAAATGGCGGATGGATTTGGATGTATAATATAAAAAGTGTTTTATTTCCCTGCATTCTTTTGAGAAAAGCACTATATATGCCTCGGCGGGAAATGGCAATTGCCTACTTCCCTGCCTTTGCAATAATGTACTATTATTGGATATATAGAAGAGAAGATTTTTATAAAAGTTCAACTAAATAATGAACGATTAACTTAATAAATAAAGTTATCCTGAATTTTACTGCTATATGAATTATAGAGTATATAATAATATTGCCCAAGGTTAATTACCTGAAGGAGGTTCACAAGTATATTTTATAGACATTTGAAGCAGAGTGATGGGGAATCTTTCGTGAACTTCCGTAGTGATCCAAAGTCTGAATGTTTCGTGAACTTTTTCTGGTTCCTTTTCCAACTCAGCAAATTGTTCCATTACCTCAACCATATACTCCAAGCCTAAATGGCAATTTTGAAGTAGCACCCATAATCCCTGTTCAAAACAAGATACGTAAAACAGTTCAAAATAAGTAATTGATTTACGAATTTACCTAGTACCTACTTAATTTTGAATTAAATCCAATTCATTTTACGCCAATTTTCTCAGCTTTTAAACTTAGTAATTATGAATGGCTGAATACTAAAATGGATAGTTACTTTTTGTCTTAAATCTCATCATTTGTTTACGTTGGGAAGTGAGTTAACATTAATTCTTTAGAAAGTTCCAACTGTCCAAAATCTGGAGTAATAGTCTTTGAAAGCGTATATGTTTCAGTATTCCAGTGAATATTTTTTTACCTCTTTGAGTGCGCGTTCGACAAGTTTCCTCGCATGAACTTCCTGCCCCTGGCCCATCGATATAGAGGAGCATAGGCATTCCAGACGTTTGGCTGTGGTCTCGATAGATGGCGTAGGATCCGAACCCATGGATAAGTATCCGATTAGTGGCACCAGAGGTCGCGATTCTATCACCATTGCCTATAATCACTTGTGTAATATTAATGAAGTTACACGGTAGTAACCAAATTTTGACGCCCGAAAAACGTTCAATGACGTTAAAAAGCTGTGACCAAAGTAGTCTTTGACAAATTGCAGCTATGACATAAGTTATTATTTCAGTGGCGTAAGTAATAAGAGTCAAAAGTTTACAATCTTCATATGTAATATGTTTGAAATACTTATTTGAAAACATACTTAATTAAGATCTGAATAAATTAGACAAATGATTGTACCTCGTAATTCACAATAACAGCTTCCGAAAATCTTGCCCCCATAGAGAACGTTACATATTTTCTGAAAAAAAAAAAAATTAAAATAAATAATGAATATGAATTCTTTTTTGTTCAGAGTTCCTTAACTAGTGGAATATACTCACACGCTCTGTGCCAAAGCTCGGTCCGAACACCAAGATCGCACAATTAAAAGTTTTCTAAAAACGTCCAATGTGTGATATCCATCAGGCAGTGGCTCGTCTTCAGGAGCTTCCTTATCAAACCTTCAATTTTGAAATTATTGTTTATTATTAATTTGTCATAATTTAATTACACGATTATGAAAAATTTAAATAAACGTTTGTCTATTCTCGCTGGTTAGCGATAAGGCCGCCAATGTTTTGCTGACTTATTTTTTTGGGTTTTTTAGGGTGTACAACGCCATTGATGCTTTTGCATATTGTTCATCCGATTGAGCTGAAACTTGGCACAGATATATGCGTAGCTCGCATCATAGAGGTAGTTTGTGAATCCTTTCCCTCTATAATGAAAAAAGCAACAGTGGTGTCCCTAGAACTAGCTACAGTTATTTTTTCTGATCAGTCTTTAAGCAATCGATAAGTTTTAAAGTAATGCATATACGTACCAAGATTTCCAAGCTTTCTCGTTGTTATTAACCTGTTCCAGTATATTAGTGAATTGTCGCAGCGAAGACAACTGCACCAGATTCAGCCATGACATATCGCTTACCCATTTAAATGGTTTTGGAGGACATGCGTTTAAGTCTAACGCTGCACCACCTGTTTTATTTGAAAAAATATAATATAATAAATATATAATTCGATATATATTAACAGCAGAGATTCTATTTTATAGGTTAAACCTAGAGCTAGAAGGTAGAGCTAGAAGTGGAAGCGCAGTTATAATGGGGGCTACCTTTTAGGTGGACAGACGACATCAAAAGGAGTCGCAAGGAGCCTATGGATTCAAGCAGCGCAAGACCGAGACACACGAGATGGCAGTCCCTATAGGAGACCTATGTTCAACCAGTGGACTTCTATCGGTTGACAAAGAAAAAATCAAAAGAAAAAGAAGAAACAACACCTTCTTTGGAAGCAAGTTGGACTTCAGTATAAAAAGAAAGTCATAAGATCTTCATTTTTACCTTTAATAAATGTCTGGAATTCATCATAAGTCACATATTCTCTCTGAAGATCAATCTTTAGAGTTAGGAGCAACGTAAACAAATATTTATGCTTCTCATAGAAACCACGACTGATGTATTTCCATACATCGTACGTCTGAATCAAATCAAAGTTAAAGTATTAAATTATCTTAACAAGTAATCCTTTAAATCGGCATATGTTGAGCCATTTACAAGAATTAAGTCTCAATAAAATCACTCTCAAAACAAATTCGCATTGCGCTGTCAAAAAAACAAACGGCAGATGTAAATGGCATACTTATGTTCAACGGTCATACTTTATGGTCATAAGAAGACGCTACAATGCTTGTTTTAAAAACTGTTAAATATTTTGCGGCCAAAGTATGAAACACAATTGTGCAGAGCGAAATTGCTTTGGACATTATGTTGAGAGCTCTAAATAAATAGTAAACCAATTGAACGAAAGATTCACTAAACGTATATTGCAATCGTTTATGAAGATACAACCTTGGGTTACGCTGTAGTGAATGGTGGAATTTACTTACCAAATAATCGATAATAAAACCAATTCTCTTAAACGTGATAGGGCTTTGCGGTGACCGCTCCATGGATATGTCGAATCGTTCGAGAAACTGCGCCAGCGAGGTCTGGTACATGTTGCACACGAGTGACATGTTGCATATCAGGAAATATAGCACGGACCCTCGCGTTGCTACCGGCCTGAACTCCTCGCGCGCAATGTTGATCTTTATTTCAGTTTCTTTTGCCGTATCTAATTTTTCTTTCACCTAAAATCGTGGGATATCATTTTAATTCCACTTCTGATAAACTTCCTTACCATCAGAGGCGTAACTATACCGTTTGAGGCCCGTGGCAAATTCATCAGATGGGGCCCTCCCTCACCCAATATAAAGAAGCTCACCCAATGAGATATTTTATTATTTTATTTTTTCATAAATCACTACGTGAAGTAGGTACATACAAACGCAATTACAATTACTTGATTTTCTAATAACCTTTAATTCGGAGCGTATTGTATTTATGATTACATTACGGCACTTAGTAGTCCGTTCTTAGCACCTACAATAGCACCGTAAAAGCGACATTTTCGCGAGCGAAGCGAGCGCGAAATTTTTTATGATTGCATTACGGTACTTAGTAGTCCATTCTTGGCACCTACAATAGCAACGTAAAAGCGACATTTTCGCGAGCGAAGCGAGCGCGAAATTTTTTATGATTACATTACGGCACTTAGTAGTCCATTCTTGGCACCTACAATAGCAACGTAAAAGCGACATTTTCGCGAGCGAAGCGAGCGCGAAATTTTTCATGATTACATTACGGCACTTAGTAGTCCATGCTTGACACCTACAATAGCAACATAAAAGTGACATTTTCGCGAGCGAAGCGAGCGCGAAATTTTTTGTGATTACATTACGGCTACTAGTAGTCTTTACTTGGCACCTACAATAGCAACGTAAAAGCGACATTTTCACGAACGAAGTGAGCGCGAAATTTTTTATTCTGCACTACGCCATATCTAGTCCTGTACTTTAGGCGCTTGAGATCCTGCGCTTATATGCGCCGCACACTCGGCATCGTAGGTAAAGTCGGCCCTACCAACTACATATTTAGTTATTGTTATTGGGGTTATTTTAAAATGTGTTTGTGGACCTAATGACATTTAGGTATTACAAATATGTATCTTTTTAATTTCTGTAAGACATAAATAAAAATTTTGGCCCCAAATTCGCCGCCCCTAAAATCTGCTGCCCTAGGCTCCAGTCAAATCAGCCATTTGGTAAATCTACCACTGTGCGTAACCTTTCTTGTCCCAAAGAGTTTAGTTTATATCAATTTTTATTTTGAAAATGATCGCTCGGCACTAGCCGTAGTCACACTAATGGCTATAAATGTTATGATCATCTTGTGCTTCCGGCCCTCTCTAACCGGGGGCCCTATAGTTACGCCTCTGCTTACCATTCTACTGGTAAAACCCACACCAAGCGATTCAGTGTACCGGTAAAATGTTGCATAGAAACCTATAGAGGTATGGGCTCAATAAAAACTGTCATACCCCTTCCTTCAGGTAAGCCTGCTTTCATCTTAGACTGCATTGTCACTAAACGCCAAGCAAGATAGGAGTTAACTAAGTTCTTCTGTTAAGTATTTCTCAGTAATGAACCGGAGCAGGTTGCGGGGTAACTCCCACGTGTCTCAGATAGCACGTAAAATCCTCTCTGATCGATTCGTATTGCCGTTCCATTGGACTGCGAGAGTGATAGAATAAAAAGTACCCCTGTCAATGTAATATCTCCTGCTTAGTTGGTTGGTCTCCATGGACATACTGTCCTGGCCGAAATTCGGTCAAGAACCATTACATGTTTGCTGAAATCGCTACACACCTCAGTGGCTGTAGTTTTGGTGATATTCAACACTTGAATCAGTGACACGTCCTCAACTAAAGAACCCTGTATAGTTGTCAGCTTATGCAGCAGATTTGCTTCCAGCTCCTGCATCTTGCGACGATTCGCTGTTACGTCCATTATTAGCTGCGTTCGCTCGGCTTCCATTTCGGCTTTCTCCGTTAGGATCACTCGCCCTAACAGTTGGTCTTCTAGACCTATTTTTTAACGATTAAATCTTATTACATCTATGAAATTAAATAGAATATTCGCTATTATTAATTTTAATTAAAAAAGGATAGCGATATAAGCAGACATAATAAATAAATGATTGAATGAATTGGCTGTACCTTGCATTGTGACTGTGAAGTCTATGATAGATGTTCGAGCAGATATTTCCGGAGTATAAGCAGGATTGGGTAGCTTTGTAGTTATATAAATTTTATGACCGGCAGTTACATCAATTTCCTTATCACCTAGTTTTACCTACGAACATTTAATCGTTAAGTACATATTATTCAATGAATGAAGACTATCTTAGACACTCTTATAAATAAGTTACAACCTTGTTCTTGTGCAAATACAGATACATTCCCTCACCTAAATAGGTGGTACAAATTTTTTAATTTCCGTTATTGATAGTTTCGATACGTATCTACATATTATTATTATTTAATTGGTGGCTACAATAAAGTTTTCATTCGGTGAGAATATTTTCGATACAACTTTCTTTAGTGGTCTTACTATAACTAAGTACATAATTATAAAAGCTATAAACCTTAAACGAGGACCCGATTTTAATGTAATTTTTCTCTAGAATATTATCCAAAGCAGGATCTAATTCCTCAGCTACATCTTCAATTAACATTGGTCTTCCCAAAGATACACAGTCTTCTACATGGTTTCTGAACAAATAAATATATTTATCAACACATTATTGTAATGTCATAGAATAAACATTCGATACAATTTAATGCTGCATCCACACGCTTGTACAACTACTTGTTGCATTAACAGGCAGACCAAAAATTGACCAGGCGTGTACTTACTACTTACCAATGTTCTAGAGTTAAAGAGCCTTGAACCAAGGCTATACCCAGGTATTGCTTATTTGGAGAGGAGAAGAAAATATAGGTCGTGTTCAATTAACGTGGATAACTAGCAAACCAGCCGATCGGCTTTGTTGTAATATGTGGTTCGGGTGATTACCTGAACCACATATTAGTGCTTATCGAGGTGCTTTTTTGGTTGGCAAGCGTGTAGACATAACATAATACTTTGAGAACTGCATAAAATCGTACATGTAATAAGAACTTATGATTGCACTTATTACATCGTACCTGAAATACTTATGATTTAGGGTAGTAACGATGAGATCATTTAACTTTTCCATGTTCTTAATCCAAATCTTTCCCTGTGTTTGAGGATCGATGAGCAAGGGGAAGCGTGACGCTTTTGTCACGATAATTCCATTTTGCACCGACAATTCGTCCGTCGGTAGACCGCATAAATTCCATTCGCCCATCTAAATCAACGATCATCACGATTTATTTCCGGTCTCCCGTTAGTTAGTAAAATTTTTATGTACACAAACGTAATACCTACTGCATTAATTTTGAAACTATAATGCTTCAAACTTTACAAATATGAGCGATACATATCGAGATTTGAAATTGGTTTTCGTTGTGAAAACAAAATTGTGAGATTTGTTTTTTTTTTATTGCCAAGCATTAGGTATATAGAGGGTAACCAAATTCTGATTTAATTTTAAGATGAAAAAGGCTTGTCGGCAATTCAAAAGATAGTAAAATATATACATACAGTAGCAGCGTCTGTCAGTTGATCTGTTATGCTTAAATTCATTGAAACGGGAATTTTCCTTCTCAATAGTTCATGTAGCCAAGATTGGATCAAATATAATCTGAATTCCTGGTTGAATGGTCCGGTGTATGACAAAAATCTAAAAATAAAGGAAATAGTCCAGCTGGTAAACACATATCTACTATACAAAGGTATATGATCATGAGCGAACTTAGGCGAAAGATAGATTGCATCCTGAATATTTTATCCTTGAATATAAAAAAGAAAAGTAACATTATTGCTCAAATTACTCTGGGACCCCAATCTAAGATAATCGGTGAAAATCAGTGCACAACTGGGAAGCTACTGGGAAGGAACTAACTCACTAGTTGGACTTTTTGGCGGGATTTTTTTGAAATCCGCGTGACTAAGTCGAAGCTAGTTAGTAATACTAATGAAAATATCTACCCAGTAAGTAGAAGGATGTCTCCAACTAGACGTTCAATTTCCGATTTGAACAAGGCAGACTGTTCGGTCCACCGGACTCGCTCTCCGCTGAGCCCATTGATCAGAGCCGTGGCTGCGTCCATTTTCTGCTGGCATTTAGCCGCATCGTCTAACACAGCCTGCTTCAAAGACATCGCCTCTTCAAACTGCCGCTGAACTCCGGCTAATTCCCGCTGCAAAGAGTATTCCAAATCTGACTGGATTCGGTAAGGGCGAGAAAATGAGTAAATAACCGAACAGAGACGAAACTTCTAAAGATTATGCCAAATTCGTATCTAGCTATTTTGACCATAAGGTTACTACAACTTTTTTTTAAAGATGTTCAATACAAAAATTGAGAAAATATTTGTTAGGTATTATGAAATCTTAATAGGCTCGTATTCTCAACTTAAGCGTCAAGGAATCCTGAAAGTCATTTGCGGGAATGGGCGTGATGTTCAAGAACAAAACTCCATAATATAGTCAATTTCAGATTACATCAATGATAAAAAGAATTATTATTGATAATGTGCATAAAATAACATAGTATGATACAAGGTGGGTCTGAAGCATATTATTTGGTTTAAAAATTGGTAGATACATTTAAAAATTTGTAAGCACTTTGTAAAAGTTAATTTAAAAAAAAATAACGCCGTTCTCATTGTCATCATCTAATGAATAGATATTCATTACATTTTACCTCCTTAGCCTGTAAGAGCGCCTCGGCCGCTTCCAACTCCCTCTTAGCAGCCTGGTACTTTCCCTGCATTACAGCCAGGTTGGCTTTTAGCGGCAGCACGTCCTTGTTCACGGCATAGAACTGCGCCATGGCGATAGTCCACGATATAAGACCAGCCACATTGCCGCAAGCGATCTTAGCTGCTTCGAATGTATACTGACTGAAATTGTGCAAAATTTAGTCATACAAGCTAATTCCACATCGTATTTGCTCGAACCCCCTTCTGGATCCAGCAGTTTGAGCTGTACTTAGATATTTCAGTCAAACAGTTTTTCTTATTTCAGTTTTTTGCGCAATTTCAGTGGAGTCCTATGTCCTTGTGAGTGACATAGAGCACTCTTTAATCCGCGGGACTTTCGAATCATCACGTGAACAAAGTCGATATGGAGGCACATATCGCAAAAATAAGGAGAAATCCGAAAGATGCAGTGTTTAGAATTAACAACGTAAAGTGTGTGAGAAATATATCATGTACTCGTACCTGAATCTAAAATACGGTTGAAGTAAGTCGACCATTTCAGCATTAATTTCATCCTTCGGATAAAACTTCAGGTTATTCAAAAATCTTGCATCCGCCATTACCTAGTCACATAAAGGAACAATAAAAACCTCGACTAAGCAAAGATTACTTAAGAATTATAGACATTCATCATCATTCATTAAGTTAGGAGACAAATGTAATGTCACACTTCGCGAATTATTGTCGTCCACCTTTGTACGATAATGATGATCGAAACAATAGAAACTAAATATGCCAAATAAGTTTTTTGGCAGAAATAGTCAGATAGGTTAGGTTACCTTTAAAGACTCAGCCCAAGAAGCGGTTAAGAATTGTTTTTCAGGATCAGGCTTGATGGGATCAATTCGTTTCCTGAATAGAAGTATGACGGCGTCCATAATCAGTGTAATGAGATACGGCGGTTTGCCAAGTTTGCGCACCGTCGCTATATCAGCCGCATTGATAGTCTGAAAGAAGACCGATAATACTCGTAGCAACAAAATCAACAAGATCTTCCTTAAAAGCACAACGGTTTGAGGTGAACTGAAGTAATGGGCAACTGAAAGGTAATCGGGTCGATTCCCACCAGTTGTACTATAATCATACCCATTCCATAGAACTTTCCGCTTATTTGAAGAGGAGATGAGAATATTAGTCAAGGTCAGCTTAGCTAATATTCTTTAAAAATAAATAAACAGAATATACAAGACAAATATTTTTTATTAAAGTTAAAATTGTTTAAAAATTGTAAACCCGGCAGGGATCGAGCCCACGTTTTGAGAATCACAGCCAGAATATATTGAACTTACACTAGGACCTGACGAGTATCTTACCAGTAAAGCGGCCTCTGCAGCTTCTAAGGCGGGTTTTGCAGCTGCCAGTTTCTCTTCAGCGACAGCCGTCTCTGCAGCAATCACTCCCACTAGCTTCACTGCCCGATCCTTTACCGCCAACACCTCGGCCTTCACTACTTCCGCCGCAGCTGCCGATTCTGCCACAGCCGCTAACACCTGTAGGGGAACAGGAAGCATAACTCTATTTCTTTATAGGTTTTATTAAAAGGTAACGATAGAGCGATGGCACAAGTCACGTTGTAGAATCGCTGCGATACTTCTACGCCACTGTTGTGGCCTCCTACATAAAAATGTCCATAGTATGCCTTATGCAGTGGCGTGCACAGGATGTACTACAGGGTAGGCAGATGATACAAAATGGAAAAAATCTTCGGTGCGAATTATATTATATTAAAAAAACTTAAGGGTAGGCATTGTACAAATTATAAAAAGCCTACCCTTAAGTTTTTATAACTCGTACTGGCGATTTTCTCCATTTTATATCATTTTTCCGCATTATGCCTACCCTGTGTGCACGTCACTGGCCTTATGGTGCTTCGCTCTTCGCATTTTCTATTATTCCCAAGTCAAAATGTTTGCTAAAATATCCTAAAGCTCAAAACTATAAGTTTGAACTGTGAACGTATAAAACTAGGTTATCGAAGTCTTACTTCTTCTGCTTTGGCAGTAGCTTCCTTGATTTCTAGTTCTTTAACTTCCAGTTCCTTTTTCAAAATATCGACGCTTGCGGCCGCTTCAACGAGTTTATCTAATCCAGTTGTCATTCTAAAAATTTTATTGAAAAGTTCAGTTAAATATTCCTCCAATTTTTTTTAAACCATTAGTGAGCGAACGAATTTAATAAAGGCTTAACAACAACGTTTAAATATTCAAAACCTTACAACAAACTACAGTCCTCCCTGTGGCCTTATCTTAAAATATATCTAAGAACCTGCCCAGAAGTGAAACCTATGCATACAAAATCAAACTAGTGTTTTTTCAGGAAAATGGTGAAAAAAAATACCAAACATACAACCTCAAGCCGAACTTATACCATCTATAAAGGGGTCTACTGCACAAATCAAAAATTGCAGAGCAATCTCTTACCGCCTAGCCATCTCGGCAATGTGCATATGTTTCTCCTTATACAGCACCTTGTAGCCTTCAAGGAAGGACAGATACGACTTGGGCGTGACGTGCGTCTGTCGCCGGAACCTGTCGTAGTACATGACACACGTGTCAGCCACGTTGTCTTGCACCATGCCCATAATTTCTATTAACTGTACTTTGGTTTCCGTTGAGCACACGACCTAAAGTGGAAAAATGGCGTATGTTAACTTTTTTATTGGTAACAGTTATGGAAACAACAAAACAACTCTAAAATAGTATTGTCAGAGTAAGTTTAACTGAAATATTGCTCCATTATCGTAGCCACTATCGTACAAACTTTCCGTTTATTCGGAGGGGAGAGAAGAATTTAGTAAAGTTCAGCTATTATTCGTTTTTAAAAACCCAATAAAATGTTTGATATCCCAATAGTTAAATTACGCCCAAAATAAAATACTCTAACGGCAAAGAAAAACACGGAGAAAACGGCATGCCTGAGACTTTTCCATTGTGACCTCAATGGTGTGTGAAGTCTGCCACCTGAATTTTGACACTGTGAACTAAACCTTTCTCATTCTAAAGTGAGACTCGTGTTCGTCCTACGGAATCACCAGATTTAGGATTTGATGGGATGATCCTTCATAATACACTTTATACACGACTATGTATGTTCACATGAAAAATTTCATTTATGGTACACTGATTATTATTTCTTACAACGAAATGCGTTTGTGTCGTGCTGTCACTCTTATTACTACTTGCAGTGTACTAGCCACTAATGATGCGAAATGCCACTTACATTGAACTCCCATAAGAAATGATGGGCCACTTCTATTAAAGCTTCCCTCGGCCATTTTTGGAACCAATCCATAGTAGAACCAGAAATGAGACCGGGGAATTTTAGCGCCCTGCTACGGAATTTCTCACCCACCTGACAAATATTAAAGTTATATGAAGAAATTATTTTGACACTGGGAGTTTCAATTTTATTTACTTCATACTTGACTGCGATCTCTGATGGTAAGTGACGATGCAGTCTAAGATGGGAATCGGTTTCTACACGTCATCGTGCCGGAACGCTGAATCGCTCGGGTCGGCGGCACGTCTTTGACGATAGGTTGGTAACTAGCCACGGCCAAAGCCTCCCACCAAACCAGACCAGAGACAACTTAGAAAAAAAATAGGTTTTGTAAGTCCGGAAACGGTGATAGGTAAAAACTTCAGCCTCCTTTTTGGGGGTTAGATTAGTAGGCCAAATATGAATCACTATATTTTCCCCGCTGTTTTATAGATATAGGTTATTACCGGCGAAAAACACAAAACGACGTGCAAGTTGGCCCTAGAGCGCATGATGAAGTATTCGTACAACACATCAGGCACTGGTATTCTTCTCGGTGCGTACTTCTTCATTATCGGCGTCAGTTCGTTTAGCATTTCATCTAATCACAGAATAAAATGTTTTAAGATTATTTGTTGCTGTGTTGTTTTTTGGGCTTATTTATATGAAAGTTTTCAATATTTCATCATAACTTTCTACTTGTGTTAAATTTTTCTTTATTATTAAATTATTTTAAACCATCGCAAAAATAGTTTCAGCAGCGGAACGAAAGAGATCAATTCTTAGCCAAATGTTTGTACAAGAAAAAACAGTTTCGATATGTTTTCTGTTTATTTCATCTATCTTTTCGCAGCTACGATTATCTCTTCCTAAAGTAGCAGTGGCATACAATTGCCCTTATATCACAAAATATATAAATACAATATAGTACAATAAATATCGTCACAATATAACAAAAACCTTATTACAAGTTACTAGATGTAACATAAATACTAAGTGAGAAATTGCCTCACCCATTTCATCTTTAGCGAATAAATTAGCAATTTCTCCTGAGCTGAGAATGTTGTTAAGGAACTCTAGAAATTGCTCATCCTTAATGTCATTGTCTGTAAATATAAAGGAGACCCCCTGTCCTTGCAGGCCAGCCATCCGATACAGCACTTTAATATCGTCCATGAAGTTGTTTACGTTGTAAGACCTAAAACATTGTTATGAAATTAATACCATCTACTGTTTTTGAAACTATTAATATAACTTTATTATGCGACTAAGAATGCTTTGTCTAACAAAAATTATGTTGTTATATTAAGAAACTGTAACTAAACATTTTTAAATTATTTTCGGTAATTGCGCTTTTTGAGGCGCTAGCGCCTCAAAAAGCGCAATTACCGAAAGCAAGCGGATACAAGCGGTGCAAGATCGCAGCGTGTGAAAGACCCTACAAGATCTATCTATTTATGTACAGATTTGTACATGTTATATATCTGGAAACAACATAATTAATACAAAGTAGGAACCTCGTTAGTGTGATTTGATAAAATGAGAAATTGGCAATGAATGTAGCCAACTTTGTCAAACTCTGTTTACCAGAACCACCGACTCCCACGAGTAAGGCATTTCCTCTGTAACAAAACAGCTTATTAATATTATTTTTTATTTAAATACATAATTCACTATTTTTTTGGATATAAATCAAAATTTTGAAATATTGAATTTTCTCTTTGAACATTTAAGTTATAATGTCAACAAGCGCCTTTCAGCCTTCGATCATAGAAAAATAAGTGGATATCGCATGTTAGTCCGATTTGTGCAACCACTAAATATGAGTGCAAGATCATTTCGCTAGCTAGCCTGTCATCGAATATTGACGTGAGGCAGTTATTTCAATGACTAGGAACAATGATGCATTTGAATAATAGATAGTCGAAGTATGAAGTGCTGAACCCCCTTATTTTTCTGTGATCGAAGCTTTCAGCTGACAGAATAATGGACGAGCTATGTCACGTATAATCTGTATCGTTTTAACTCGAGTCTAAGCAGACAGAGAGCTCGCTTTATAGATTTCTAGCTTTAGAGCCTGTGCAATATGCATAAACTGAAAAATATCATGTCCGCGCCACTTGCCACTTCTGCGTTAACCGTGCATTTTAAACAAATTGCTCACCGAGGTGTATTGATAATACGCGATATAATAAACAGGTGGACCATAGCATCGTGGAAGAACACCAAGTCCAAATGGGCTCCTCGAATTTGGTCATTGAACGTTTCTTGAAACTGCCCGAGTTTCATTAGTACGAAGTCCCATCTGAAATATTAAATCCACACTTATATTATTACTGCAAAAGTAGGTAACTCTGTTTGCTAACTTTACATTCTGGTAAGATTTCGACAAAAAAAAACAGGATTTCGTCAAATCAAAATAGGCCTTGAAGTTTTTCGGCTCCCAAATGCAACCCCAAAACCTAATGACATTTTCACTTTTAGGTGTTCCTTGGTAAAAACTAAATAATTTTTCATTGGTGTTACCTAACTTAGCTTAAGTAGTTCCTAAAATTTAGGAAACGTTTTTGAAAATGGGCAAGAGCCTGATACTCTATGGTGTGGTTTTACAACGCGACCCGCAGGTGTAATTTACCAAATCTTCGATCGAATAATACGATTGTGATCAAGAGCTCTATGGTTTGTATTCGATGATTTTAAAATATCTCACGAAGGCAGTTCCTCGTATATTTTGGGAGCATCAGTGCTGAAGTCTTCATCTTCATCCCCAGTGGGATCAACGGGCTCACGGAGGAAGTTCACAAAGAAGGTCTCCTCTTCGGGAAATTCGCTCACAACGTCCGGTAGCTCTTGGGCTGCGGTCTTCCAAAAGTTCGCCACAAACCAATCCTTGTCGTCAAATGTTGTGAACCTATCAATTAATATAATTCTTACCAAATTTGACCTAATAATAGAGCCTGTGTCTTACATTAGGATATATTTATGCAAGGCTGACCATACACCTGTAAGCTTTACACATGTACCTAAGAAACCTACGTGCCCACTTATGATTTTGCTTTCTTCGATTGTAAGTTACCTAATTCTGCAAGCTAATAACTTACATTTGTAAGACCGGCCTTCGATTAGATCAAAGAATTGGAATAAATAGGAATGCAATAATGTTCTAGCTAATTAAGATACGTTACAATATTCAGCCGTTAGAATAACCTAACTAATATTATTTATTATTTACCTGTCTGATATAACCCTCAAACATTCGTGAAACCATAATTTGAGCGCAATTTTTACTGACGGAAGTTCTTCCTTCTTAATAAAAAGAATTCCTTCCCAGATTCTTGACAGATCTCGTAAATTAAAAACGTAGTGGAACTTTGCTGGAGTTGGCAACATTTTTACCTAAACGAGTAATTAAATTGAATATTTTGCTTATTGATTGTATGTACATTCTGCATGTAGACGATAGTAGGTATGGTTTAAGAGTACTCACTTTTGTCTGCTGCCATAAGATGCGCGTGACGGGGACAAGACGAGGCATAAAATCTACAATCTTCTTGTCAAATCGTGTCTTGCAGAAATATCCCGCACTTATAGTCTCTATTTAACAAACAAAATGATTACAAAAATAATATTTAGATAACACAAGTGATTATATCGGTTGGTTGAATTCAGGTAAACTCTTCGACCAAAAAACATATAAGACATGCAGTTCCTCGTAAAATTTAATTGAAAAAATGTCAAGAAAAATAAGATCTCACCTACGAAAAATACCTATGCAAAAATATATTTTCCGTCAAACTTATTCAAATCTTAAACTTCCTTTTCCGCTGAAACTAGATTCACTCTCATGGATGAGAACTTATTTACAATTGACATTATAATTATAATTTTCATTAAATTGTCATTTTTATTGAAAAAGTTCTCAGAAAACATAGCTTTTCCGATATTATAAAAAGACAAAACTAACCAAAGATTTTATCCATAGAGACGTTACTGGGTAAGGTACAATTGAAGATATTGAACTGGCGCTTCAAACGTGGCGGAATATCATTTCGGCCACCACCTAGAAGAACATGTTTTAGATATCATACAGTTTTCAGCTTATTCGCGCCTGACCGCTCCCACCTAGCCTCCTAACAGATACGCACACTTACGCAAAGTGCATGTACACGAAATAACCACAAGTAAAGCTCACGCGCCCTCATGAATTACAAGAACTATACCACCTGCGAGTTACACTCAAGTGTGTCAGATTTCTTAATAACAATAATAACTGTTAAATTGATTTAATATCGTTCAAATTAACATTTTTTAACTTCCTATTGATAAGAGGTATGCATTGAAGCATAAAAGGAACCGTATATTTTTTCACCTACAAGATATTAGAAAAAACTAAGAGCGTTATTTTCGCAAAATCATCTATCCTGATTTACCTACTTCCCTTTTTATTACCACGGCTGAAAGCTTTTAATCATCTCTGATATAATAATCTTACCCGGATGGATCATGGCCCCGAACATTTGTATGTCAGCGATTATAATGAATTCGCCCGGTTTTTCAAGAGAGTAAAAGCCTCCGCACTCCATCATTTGACGGACTATTTCATTTGTGACCTAAAACGATAAAATATCGGAAAATTAAAGAGTTCCCGCGGGATTAAAAAACTTTACAGAAAGACATCGTCTAGTTTTAAATATTTTCTAACAATTAGGTAAGTCGTCTTTACACCTGTAAGTTTTACTCACTAAGAAGTAATCAATTTACGGTTTTTCTTTATCGTAAGGTAAGCTACTTACTTAAGTAAATTCTAAAGGTGCAAAGCCAGTCTTCTCTGAGATGAGATATGCGCTCAGTCGTTGTTGATGGGTTTCTGATGCTGATGAAAATGATGATGAAGGTCGATCATTCATCAATTGAAAGTTGTGTCTGCATATGAATTACCTGATCTCCCCATTCGTTCACAACTGGCATATTTATATCATCCACAAAAACAGTCATGGCTCTTCCACCTGGCGGTCCGTATGTCATTCCAACCCTCTTCTCAACATACGATTCTATAATTCGCTGCAAGTAAAACCCAACCCATAATTGCCATAACACAATATTCTGATAAAGGTTCCAGCACTTATTTTTTTTTATTAGATGACAAGTTAGTTCTTGACTGCTATCTCACCTGGTAGTAAGTGACGATGCAGTCTAAGATGAAAGCGGGCTAACTTGGAAGGGGTAGCGCAATGTCCATTCAACCCATACCTTACGGTTTCTACACGCCATCGTGCCGAAACGCTAATCGCTTGGCGGCACGTCTTTTGTCGGTAGGGTGGTAACTAGCCACAGCCAAAGCCTCCCACCAGACAAATTTTTCTATAGATTATAAAATAAAAATAGATTGTATATAGAAGTAGGTAGGTACCAAGGTATGCCACTAAAGTTACGCATCTAACATACTCTATAGTCTATTACGTCGCTCAGTCAGGCAGTTAGGTAAGTAAAAATATTAAGTGACTCACTTGGAACATATTCGGTGTGGTAGCGGAAGAAAAGTTGATCATCTTAAACAGTTTCACTTCATTGTCGTATTTAGCCATGTAACTTTTCAACATCACAGTCTTGGCGGTTCCCTGCTCGCCTATCAACAACACAGCTTTATTCTGCTTCGCTATGGTGTCGATTAAAAACGATATGCACACGTTGTCAACGTTAGGCACCAATATAGAAGCGTACTCTGGTACACTGTCTGATGGATATATGTAGTCTTCTACGTTTTCAGACCTAATAACAATAATGTTATTTATACATCTTTAGTTATAATTAGACTTGATGGAACGCGTCGGATCTATTATCACTGGCAATCCGAACTGTTTGAAGACTTTGGTCTTCAGGCAATGGAGGACTATGAGAGACTATGGACATCATAAGAAGGCTCAGGGTCACTCGGAGCTTAATGGAGAGACCTATGCTTGGTGTATCCCTGTGAGATAAAATCAGAAATAAGGAGAACTCTAGAAGAACCAAGTTACCGATATAGCTCAGCGAGTCGCGAAGCAGAAGAAACAATGGGTGGGATACTTAATTTAAAGAACTGATAGTCATTGGAGTCTCAAGCTGCTGAAGTAGAGCTATATCGGTACTCGGTAACTTTGGCTCTCCCACGAATTTCCTATCCTTATGAGAACTGAGGGACGTAGTAATTTCAATTGTAATAAAATGCTTCCAAAGTTAAATTTTTGAGTAAGCTTTAGCACGCTTTAGGAACATTAAGGTCGTCTTTGACACATAATTGTGTTGAGTAATAAAATTGCAAAAAACCTTGGAAGTCAAACGCTTACTCATTTACTTGCTGTACAAAAAACTGAAGTTTCACGTATTCAAAATGTTACATTACCAGTGCTGCCACACGCCCGTCTCGTTGACCATGAACTCGAAGGGCATGACCCACTCCTTGGAGCGCGCACCCGGCCAGTCCATGCGCACGGGCAGCTTGGTCATGTACTCCGCCATGCGGTACCGCGCGTCCAGCTCCAGCACCGCTCCCAGCGACCACATCATCGCGAACACGAACAGGCGCTCCAGGTGACGGTCGGTGTGCAGTTCTAATGATGATAAAAAGGTTAACATCGGATGGGTATAGATATGGACTTGAAGAGTGGCATGCTTATGTTCACGCGATATTCTTATTAATAAGGCCATCATCAGCATAATAGGCTCAAGAACTTTGGACTTATCGAAATAGTTCGAGTCGCGAAGCTGAACTGAGAATAGGTGGGGCACTTAGATCGAAGAACAGATGATTGTCAGAGTCTCAAGGCGCTGTATTGGAGACCTCGCATCGGAAAGCGCATCGACTTAGGTGGACCAACAACATTGGACGAATTGACAACGACATAGTACAGGTGGTAAAAGACTGAGGCGTTTGAAAGTCTATACAAGAGACCGATGTCAGGCAAAGATCTATAAATCAAGATAGGAGACGAAGATCCAGAACAGAACTGTTTTCCGTTAGTTTACTTCGAATTGAAAAGTAATAATACTTACTACCACCCGGTATTTCGATTTGCAATAGACCAACCAAAACGTCAATACATTGTCTGAAAAAAGACGATTTTTTAAAATGAAATTTATTCAACTGTTCAAAGAATGCTCTAAATTAGTAAAATGTTCCTCAGAACCTTATATAAATGGCTTCGAGAAGTTTCATTTTAGCCGGCAGCTTTTGTTGCACAAACGAGTGTACATCATCGTAAACTTTGTTGAAAGCTGATCTGAATGCATCCGCTTCCTTCTGGGATCTCTTTTTAAGCCAGCCCTACAAAAACAACAATTTTAAGTGTATGTCTGTGATTTAGAAATATTCCTGTCTTTCTATTTTTATTGAGTTCATATACAAAAGGATCTGAGAAACCATGGCATTATTATCCCAACAGATTCCCTATCATTATCATTTACTTAATGGCAATGGATAAATTATAATAAATAATACGCTCAAGAGCACTTGCAGCAAAACAATTTCTGATGTAACTTATAAAATAAATTGCGAAAATTCATTCCTATTTGACAAGAATCAAATACGAGCACGGGATTGCTTTGTGAATTCCCAAACGTGCTATGTGCAGGACCAAGGAAAAGTTTTCAAATTTTTGCTTGTCCGTTTACTTGTCCAAGCTTATCGATAGAACGCTGCAGACGTGACTTTCGAAAATAGTTTATCGAAGAATTCAATCTAATCATAAAGTAGAAACGGAATTCCCGCGGGATTATGAAATACATGTTTCTTCGCTGTCAATATAAGTATTTACATAGAAATCACCTCTAGTATAGGTTGCCATTTAAGCACAGAAGAGGAAAGAAAGACCATGCCCATTCGACTGACGGTGGCTGGTGATGCGTTATCTACATTATCTGGCTCGAATACAAGCTTGCTATTTTGCGCCATCGAAATACGATCGCCATTCGCTAATGTTAGCGTTTTGTTATCATCTAGTACGGAATTTAGATTTTCAATCCACACCGCATCTACTGGCCCATCTGCAAACATATCGAATAAAATTATGTTGAGCAGGTTACCTTTCTTATATAGGTAACAATATGACAAAAATATTATTGATGTATTTTTAGTTGGTATACCGATTTGGAAGAAGCTAGTAGTAACCATCCATCACATTAATCCACCGTTATATAATTCAATTAAGAGTTAATAAGATGAATTACTGAAATATTTAAGATAGACTTTTATTAGGTGTTTACCCAGAACAATCCAAGTGGTATCTGACTTCTTTACTTTCAAAGCCCTCCGCCATAAAGTCGAAAATATACCATCAGTCCAATCATTGGTTGCAACGTCCAAACGACCAAACATTTGCGGAGCTGTAATAGCCTGAAGATGCATGCAAAATGTTAGGATAATTGAGCCATTTTTTACCTAATTATCGAAAGAATCAGACGAATCTAACGTTAAATGATTGTTTAACAGATCTTTGAGTTTCCTACATTAATGTTTATCGCCTCTGTTACCTTAGGATTCATCCGGTTTTCCCTATGAGGCCTTCCGACTTCAGTAAGAGCGGCCATGAGTGTATGGATACACGTGGTCTTCCCCGACCCAGTTGGACCCATAGTCATAAGTCCATGGCGTACAAGGGATGTTTCATACAGCTGAATAATTTTCAAATTCCATTCCGGATGATTGACCAAGCCTGTTCGCTCTGTTATTATTCCAATTGCACGCTGCATGTCCCTATGTTAAAGAATATAGCAACTTTATATGTTTGTAATTATTGTCAATATCACTTGACTTCTATCACATGTAATGGTAAGTGAAGGTTTTGATTTGCGGTTAAGTAAATTACAAAAATATGTTGTGATTAATGGAAAACATACTTGTGTGAAGTCTGACTTAGTTTCATGCCAGGGAACAAATCTTCAATTAGAGATATAAACAGCGGTTCGTCTTCATCTACCAGCTTTGATACATTCATTTCTCTGTAATATATTACATAAACAATCAATTATAAGATTTTACTCTTTTTTTAGATTATTATCAATTACAATTAAGAAGTTACTTAATAAACTCAATTTCTTAGTATCTGCAAATTATTTAGAATACATTGATTTATATTATACATACTTCAATACTCTCATCATAATATTTTCCTCAGTACTGTCTGGATTAGCGCGTTTTTGTGACCCCATTGTCCTCAAGACGGACAAAATGTTTCGGAGACCAAAATCATAATGCACTTGTTTCGAGAGTTGTTCTTCACAAAGCTTGTACAAAGTAAAGAATTTGCGAGCTAAAAAAAATTAAGAAGTTACAAACTAAAATTATTTAAAATTTTTTTGTAAGTAGAAATTTGATTAGGCCTTCTTCAGAAATTCACCGAGAAGGTATAGCAGCAAACCGATATTTACAGAGCACAATACAGTGTACGTTAGAACAGACGGATGCTGTTTGGCAGTAACGAACCAGTGAAATAGGCTCTGGGTTTGTTTCTGTCAACAAGTGCTGTCATCAAACCTAAGCGAAAGTACTTGTTTTAACGCAGAAAGATAACCCATCTTTGTGTCTTTAGCACATATTGCCTGAAATACCTTGGTATTACTTAAGATAAGCGCTTGAAACAGACGTGGCAGACTTTCTTTTTTATATTAAGTTTATTTACCTAGTAAAATATTTTCCTTAAAACCGCAACTGGCCAATTTGACTCTGATAATGATTTGCCTATCTGGTACCATCATGGCCACTGAGCGGAACTGAATCTTCAGGTTTTCTGGCAACTCCTGCCGTCCAGCATAACCAGGATTCATTGTAATGATGAAAGCAAACTCTGGATTTAAACTCACTGTATCGCCGTCGCTAAAAATAATTATAGATAGCTTCAAAAAAGGTTTTTAGATTGTTCAAAATCTGGCGGGAACCTTCTGTTTTTTCATAATAAAAGATAGCCTCTATGTGCTGACGTTAAATTATTAGATGTGAGGTCAGGGTTCGCTATAAGGGGTTGGTGGAGGCAACTTAGATACCACTGTTAGCGTTTTAGTAAAATTTAAAGATGCGTTCACCTCGGGCTTTATTAGTTCGAGAGAAGAATAATTCCTGTTTCTGGAACGGCTCTTTACCCATTTTAATCCCTAGATTTTCTCTACAAAAATTTAACTAATTTTAAGTTCGTCTTTCTTGACATAGAATTATATTTCGAAGAAATTGCAAATATTCAACCATGCTTCTAATTTGAAAAACAGATTTCGTATGTAAAATGTCTAACCTAAATATGAAGAATTCCTTCTTTTCGCGTCGTGCAGTTAGACAGATATAAATCTGCTGTGCTGCTACAGACAATACTGGCAGTTCAATGCGATTGAACTCATCAAAACATCCCCACGTGCCAGATTGGGCCAAGCCCTTGTAGATACGACCCAGACCTTGAATTTTTAAATAACCCTGATTATATAAAATTAATGAATGATCAATGAAATGTTCATAACATTAACCATTAGTGCTTATCTAACTGTCTAAGGAACGTCTAATTCGTGGCATTTGTATATCTGTTCAAGTTACATGCTACGTACAAAAGTACCTTTTGGGAATAAGTTGTTTCTTTGGTCTCTTTCGATGGAGGAATTTGTTTGACTGAACCAAGACAATTTACAAAAACAATAATGACATAATAATTTTTAGATCATCAGGTGACCGCGATCTAACCTAAGTAGTAAGTAACGATGCAGACAGATGGAGACAGGCTAACTTCTCAAAGGTGTTTGAAGTCTACCAATTTCAACTTGGGCAACGTGTTGGACTCCGCCCTAAAGACCAGTACCCAGTAATGGACTGGCGATGGCTTGAGATGATGATAGTGAAAATGATTTTGTGGATGAATGTTTTTTAAGTTTAAAGTATGCACAGACCTCTAAAGTCCATCTGATCTGAGCAGTTGAAAACAATAACAAGCTTGCCGAGCGTGCGACCCATATCCTTAGTAGTCTCCGTTTTGCCAGTGCCGGCCGGTCCTGCGGGTGCACCGCCCATACTCATACCGATGGCTTGCGATAGTGTGATGTAACAACGATCCGTTAGTGGCGTGATTACTAGACGTTCCGTAATACCCAAGTATTCGTTCTGGAAGAATGGAGAAAAATAGGGCAATTCAACATCGAGCAACAAGATAACACTACACCAACGTCAGCCGAAGGATGTAGTAATTGCTCGCCTTCATAACCAAAATAGATACCGCCACGTGTTCACAGTGATCAAATAATGCTACAGCAATGTTCGTGTTTTAGGGCATTATAATAACATAGAAGTTCCTGGATACGACGTTTGGACCATCTGGATCTCTGGACACAGCTCTAAGGACGGTATACCCGTATAAAAGTACTTAAAGAGGACCTTAAATCTATCGGTACCCAATATAATAATAACTAATAAAAATGCTAAGCTACAACATAACTATCTAAATTGTATTTAGCAAATATGAATAGGACATTGAATACATAAATTCTCTAGGAATTTAGTTTCTTATGAAATAAACAGTTAGAATCCATGATAACAGTAAACCTTTGTAAATTTTCTTATTACTCATAATAGAAAATGGCATGTAATTAAACGAGCTTCTATTTAATACCATTATTGGCTTCTAAATTACTAAGTCAGCTTCAACTAGTGAGCCTCTAAAAAATATAATTTTAGCATCTATATTTATAACTTAGCTTCAAACCGTGAACTCCTAAAATACTTAAATATTAGCATCAAATAATACACCAAATCTTCAACCACATTTTTAATTTTTTTTTTTTTTTTGTGAGAAAAATGAAATAAAAAAATGTTTCTAACTAAATAAAAAAACGTTTTTTTTTTTGATAAAATGAAATTAAAAAAATGATTGTTTTTAAATTTAACTCAAGATAAATACCTACACATAACATTATAACATTTTTGAAAAAAAAAATCAAATTTTTTTCAACTTTTTTTTTAGTTTTAGGTAGGCTTACGATCCCAACAGAACCTAAGTGCCCGGCCTTCGGCCGGGCACCTGAATATTCATGTATAACCCTAACCTAACCTAACTTTAGTTTAAAGAAAAAATTATACAAAAATAATTGCAATATTAACACACTAACAACAGAACAACAAAAAAAACAAATGCATGTTTTGAATGGCGCTCTCTGATTGGTGCAAATAGCCATAACCAACGAGATCGTGCAAATTGCCAGTCGCATCCGTCTCACTCGCACCAACGAAATCGTGCAAATGGCCAGTCGTATCCATCTCACTCGCACCAAATCGTGCAGTGGCAGTGGACAATAATAAAAATAGTGGCTCTTTATTTGATGCTTTCTTTGGAATATTTTGTGGCCATTGTGAAGAAGCCGAGTTAGTATATTAGAAGCTTCATCATTTTCCCGTTGCTGAGTTATTAAATTAGAAGCTAGGTTTTGATGCCAAAAAATAAATTTTGTTGGTCGACTTATTATATTCCATAGAAAATCAATAACTATCACCTGGTACAAAAAGTCAACATCAGTTATGGACACGATACAATCATCAGAATCCTCGAAGTAATAGAAACGCGCTTGTTTTTGCCATTCAAAATCTCCCGGAGACTTGATCCTCATTCTTACAAGATCATCGAAAATATCTCTAAAATATAATTTAAAAAATTTAAACAAAACGTTTGTTAAATTACGTTAGCTATTATTATTTCGCATTCTGTTGTAAGTAAAAAATCTCAAAGCAAAACTACATTAACAGATGTAAAAATAGAGGTATTTATCCTTTTCACAATCTTCAGTTCTTGCGTAGGATTAGCATCATTTATAATAACAAAACCACAATGATTTCGTTATTATCAATGGTGCTTGTCCCACGTACACAAGCTCTACACTTAGCGTGACTTTTCTAAGTGTAATTCTTTTACACAGGGAATTATATTTTAAGACCTGTCAGTTTAATTTACTTACAATTATGTAGTACAGAATTAGTACTAATGTCTACTCAAAATCTAACCTCTGATGCACATGAATAGTGATCATAGTTTCAACTCTAGTCCTATCCAAGGGCACCAAGTCAGTCACAGTTTGATCAATTAGTCCATTTAACAAATCAAGATTCTTTTGATTTGTTAGTCTCATAATGAAACGGTCGACTCTAGCTTTCTTTAGCGCATACTCAGCATCGCTGGTCCAAAGGATTTGCATTCCCAATAAACTTGCCTGAAAATGGTACATCTAAAATTACCTTTATATTATTTATAACCAAACACCAAGCTGTGATTTCGGCTTCCTTTTCGGAAAGCCCGGAGTGCGATCCCTTTGTGCTTTTCAAGCAATTAAATATCACTTGCAAACAACGGTGAAGGAAAACCTGGTGTGGAAACCGGCTTACCTGAGAGCTCCACATAATATTCTCAAAGGTGTATGTAGTCTGGAAATCCACAATTGGCCGGCGTAGTGACCAGGCGTAAACTAACCGTATTCGAGGGGAGGCTTTTGCGCAGTTGTAAGCCGGCGATAGGTAGAGATGTTGATGATAATGAATTTACAACAGATTATTATTATATCTTATAAAATAATTTACCTGACCCGGAAAATTCCAAAAGCTGACCAAGAACTCAAATTCAGGATCAGAAGCCATGGCTTGAGCTATACTTGCAATTATATTCCTTACAGTGTCTTTCATTGTATCCAGCAAGGTGTTGAGCCATATCTAAACGTTTTCAAAAAGTAAGATAATCACATTAAAATAGATAGAAAAACATTAACATAACGTCGGTATTTTCTTTGAAATCACTATGACATTTAAATAATTTAATGGTCTTAAAACTAGATAAGAATACACAAATACCTCGACTCCACCAATGCAACTGACAGGCCGATCCAGAGGAATCGTTTCACCATTGTCAGAGTTCATATTTATGATACGGTCTTTATCATCAAAGTCAACGGTGTACATTGCATCAAATATGCTGGGTAGATGAGGCTAGGACAAGCAAAAAACAGTATTTCTAAAAGTTCTAAAAAGATAATTCTGAATAGGTATTCTGAATATTATACATTTATAACAGAGAGACTTATCCATATATTAAGGGTTCTTCACGTAGAATTAAAAGGTCATCTTTTCTTGTCTTAGAACAACAGTAAATAAGTACCTGAATAGATTGCGGATTAGACGACTGACCGAGTATTTCCAATAGAACAGGGTCTGATACGAAGAAAAATCTTGGGAAGATGAGACGTTTGGTCTCCAAGTAACCAGTAAGCGACTTCTGACAAGCCTCGAGCTGCTCTATGAGATGAGGGAGCAGTTGTTTTAACGTATCATCCGAAACGCATACTTCCACACAATTCACTATGTCGCGAGCACGGTACATTATCTTGACATAAGTCTTGTCAATCGTCTGTAAAAAAAGCCATAAATGTACTGTAAAGTTGCAACAAAATCATCCCTTTAGTTTTTACCAGAAAATGATTACACAGTAAAATAATTAAAACACATTATGGCGCCTCCTTGTGGCTAAAAGATTGTGGCAAAATTCAAATACCCCGTCATAGTGCATCTCTACGGCATTACTTAAAGCGGATTTAGGGCATTAAATCTAGGTACCAAATTTCAGATCCCATACACTTTTAAATAGGTATAGAAGTAGATTCATACACCAAATCTCTTAGCCTCAGCCGGTAGCTGCTTCGCGATATCGCCACCAACAAACACAGCCTCCAGATACATCCATAGCGTTTGCACTTGCAGCCATTTCTCCAATATATCGGTCGTGCCCACCAATTTATTGATCCACAACAGTATGTCTCTCTTAAACGGTGCATTGTACCTGATGATTGAAAATAACTCAAGACTCTGACAAACGAAAACCATTAGGGTAAAGATGCCGAATATGAGATGGTTGCCAAATATGAGATAGTTAGGTTTTGGCGAAACTAATCGCCGCAGCTATTTGGCGATACTGTCACCAGAAGCCGCGTGGTAACAGACTGAAAAATGTGTTGGTGCTTCCCAGTTCGAGGCGAAGTCGGGTTGTGTACGTGCGGATTTTTACGAAACCACAAAACCCGATTTTTGACACCAAATATTAACGAGGTATGTTACAACTTTATAGTCACACTAAATGATTTAAATTTACAGTCATTGTATCAGTTATATGATTAATTTTACAATGCATTTGCAGTTTAGTTGTATTTTCTTCGTCAAGAAATAATAGGCAGCCTAGTTTTTAAATTTGGGTATTTTCCTAATATGAGATACGTGGGGGCTCCTTAAATGAGATATCTCATATTAGGATGTATAGAAATACGACTATTTAAAAACCTCTTTTTCTAGATGCCGTCGATCAAGGAAGTCCTAGGACCACGATGCCATAATACGGGCCGTGAGTGCAGTGCGAAGCAAACAAATATGTTACCTAATAGCATCAAAACTTTCGATGTTCCTAAGAGTATCCTAGAACGTTATGTCAAAAAAGATGCTAATGCAGAAGTATTTGTCAAGGTTCATGGGAAGACCTCCAGCTTTTTCTGACTATTTAGAAGCAAAAATAGAAAAATATTGTAAAGTTGGACTAACGATTTTATGGGTTACATCTAAATCTGAAGAACATCAAGTACTTGGCACAAGCACATGATAATATATTATTAAGTTGTTACTAAAACCTTTTTATTTAGTAGTACGATGTTGTAGATTAATAAATATCGCCAATAAAAAGTTTTTTGAATTGATTTCTTTCCTTTTTCTCTAAATCTATACTATCTCATATTAAAAACCCTTGGTATCTCATAATAGGAGACCATTTCCCCAAGACGTAATTTCTGACTTTTCTAATATTATCTGAAATAACAAAAAATCTATTATACCTAGCACTAAATGGTCTTTCAAGGATAAACTTCATTAAATACTTATCGAATATAAATGATTTTCATAGTCATTAGTGCAATCATTTATTTTTTATGGCCGAATATGTAAATGGTATCTCATATTCGGCATCTTTACCCTACCATCTACGCAAGGAAATGTCCAAATATTAAAATTTCTTGTATGTAAAAAAGCAAACCAAAAATTATTGATTTTATGTAGCTCTTATGACGACTTTGGTTTGGAAAACAGATTCTGCTGAGTAGGGCCGGCAAAAATCTCAGTAGTTGAACTTTTTCTTTCAATGTTACAATATGTAGTATTATCAATGTATTCTTAACACATACCGATGAATCCTTTGTTTTTACAGGATTCAATGGCATTCTCCGGGTCCTCAACTAGCTTGCAAAAAATCACGCTCAACTATACCAATGCATATTATTAACACTCTAGACTCTAGAGTAAGGAATCGATTAATTAACTCATTGAAATATCTTACGGTTTTTGACGAACAGCTACTTACCTGTTCGAGGCTAGTGAATTCAAAACCATTAAAGAGTCTTCCAGCATCGTTATGATATCGAGCGTTTCTTGTGGTTTAATCAACAACTCCCCTCGGTTCTTAAACGGAGCGAAAGTGAGATCCACCACCGCCCAATCTGCTATGACCTGCTTTAGTTTTGCTTCTATATCTTTCTCTTTCACAGCACTGATACAAATATCCTGTAAAACAATAAGTTGATCTGTGTTTAACAGTATTTGGTAGTTTAGAGTAATTAGTAGCGAGGAAGGTGTAGCCTAGTTACGATACAGCATATTAGTCGATAGCGCTGGTTAAGCAGCGGTGACCAAAATCGGTAACTGGATGGGTGCCGACTTAGATGATCCGAATCATCCCCAAGACTACACCGTTGGTTCTGTTTATATGTATATCAACGTCTACGAATATATGTATTATTAAAGAATCGAATTTCCCTTATAGTAGTCATACAAAAATTCCACGCGGATGAAGTCTCAAGCTTCAGCTATTGACATAATAACTAATTTTTTTTACTAAAATTTAATTAATTACTTCAACATCTTCCTTGTATTTTAATAATGGAGCTTCCATTACATTAGCCAAAGTGAATGAGTCTGATTCTACATCCAAAACGCAATCTGAAAGCACAAAGAATTTATTATAGTAAAATATTATTTTATTCATAACGACAAAGAATAAGATAAAACAAAGTTGATCCTGCGTATGCATTTTGAAAATCACTTAAATCTCTCTCTCTCTCTCTCTTTCTCTACTCACTAGTTTTACCTAAAGAAACAGACTATTTACTCATTAATTTCTCGAGTCTCCTCCAATGTCTGTCCTTCATAGATTTGTCCGCCATCAGTTCTAATAGAGGGCATGTTTGGTTGAAGTCGTCGATCTTGTTCTTTAGATCAATAAAGGCCGGCCAATCTTTCATACCACGAGGTAGCTTTCGACATCTAATAAAGAAAACATGTATATTTAAAAGTGTTTTGTAAGTATGTGTGTCTCGTATCTTATAAGTGCAAGCGAGAACTTGCTCGCGCCTGAAAGCGCCCATAACTTTGTGAGATAAACGTACTATAGTATCTATGTGGTTTTCAGTTTTTGTAGCGCAAACCACGTTTTTAATTTCTTTGTATTTAACAGCTACGAAATTTTTATTCATGGACTTACCTTATATCAAATTCAGCTAATTGAGCCACTATTTGCTCAATATCTATAGCTACCCACGGTGTTTCAAAGTATCCATCAATTGAATTCATTACAGCGAGATACAAACTATACCTGCAATATTAAATAACATATACTTATATGAACAATCGAACAATTAAGAGTCCCTCCGCTTTGTGGCCCGACTCAGATTTGGCCCGAGCTATGAATATGTGCGTGTGTGTGTACAATACGACCATAAGTTGCTCTCGCACACTAGCACGGTACACGAATGTATCTCGGAAAAGATAGTTTGATACTTTGTACAATTTTCACTATTTATTATAGATATTAATATTTCGTTATGTTTTTTAGGTACATAATAGATAGTAACACAGAAGCCGTTGCGTTAGTAACTTGGAGCAATATTCCGTGCGGAAAAATATTGTCAAGTTTAAACCTATATATTTAGTAAGTTTAGGGATCGTGTACAACGTTCGAATACCATAAAAACATTGAACTTACAGTTTGCTAAGTAGATTAAATTCTTTCTTCCTCTGGTGAAGAATAGGGTAATCCTTAACCTCCATTCCAAATAGTTTCTCACCGTTAGAATACATTTCAAATCGCCGCCATAGCTCATCAAATCGCGATTGGAACATTATTACTCTAGAATTACCAAAATATTACCACATACACAGTGTAACAAATTTTGATACTCCTTCACGCCACAACGAATAAATCGATTTGGTTGAATTACTAAATAACATGCTACTTAATTGAAACGGAGAAGAAATAGTAACAAAATAGACAAGATGTTACCAGAAATTGATATAAATAGAAAACGATGAACAGAAGATTGTCATCAGATTCAAATTGTCACTTCTTTTGTATACGTAAACGATAACGCCTACCTGTCACTGGCTTCTCTAGCTGTAAGGCCAGGGGTCATGGGTCCAAACTGCTCGTAGTCAGCGTCAAACTTTAGAACGTCTTTCAAGAAATTCGAGACACCCTCAGTTAATTCCTTCTGTAGAGGCCCCTGCATTTCCACTATACGCTGTTGCACTTGCTGAGCCTAATGCAAAAATTGATTAAGATTAGTTCAACAATAGAGCCATTTTAAATAAGTACCCATTTAATTGATAAAAGGGGCTAGTCCATAATCCATTTATCCAGGAAAATAGAAACTAACCGTTAGTAGCATGTTTTGAAACGCGTATCGTAGCCCATAAACCATGTCAGCGTCGTCTTTTGGAATGTCTATGTTAAATTGACTGAACAAAGCATAGCTCTCTTCAATTAAATCTAACTCCATATCCATTCTACAAGATAAGCAAGAAAGTATTATTTCTACAAGATAAGCAAGAAAGTAGAAGGTATCACAATTCATTAGACTAACAGACTCTGGCGAGCGGGAAGATAAGTGTCGATATTTCGTGTTCACATCAAGAGATCTAAGCGTAATTTACCTAACAGCCTTCATAAACTCGTACGTTGACTTACTTTTCATCAATAAATAAATGTATAAATAAATAGGATGTTGAAAACCTAAAGCCCCATGGACGCGTTTATGAGTACCAGACATAAGTAAATAATTTTCAATAAAATTCCTAAGATTGATCGCACCCAATAAACTCTTCTCGAATCATCTCCAAGCACAACATCGCCACTCTGACGTCATCTAAGTCTTTGATCTTCTTGCTCATAGTCTTCATGCGATCTTTAATGAATTGCATAAGTTTCAAAACTCTTTCCTTGTAAGCCTGACTGAGAAGTTTTCCCAAAATTCTCTTCCATTCAATGGACTCGATGTGTAATGCTAGCGTAATTTTATCTGAAAAGGAGGAGATGGATATCGTCAACCAATAGATATATTACTCTCTCTCTTGTGTGTTTCATCGAAACAGTGTTTTGATCATATTTTTTCGGCCTGCTTTCGTCCCAGATGACTCCCTTTTGTGTATATTTTGGTGTCTAAAGATTATACTTTATATAGAATCTAACAAATCATCTACAGCCTACTCAGCTCAGCTCAAAATAACATTTACAAACTCATAAATATTACCCATATTAATTTGTATAGATCCAATAATATGTCTTTTTGGTAAGTTGAGAACTTCTTCAGTTTGGCTTTCATACTTTTTAAACATATCTCCGATGATCACATTTAGAGGATTCGTATCAACAAAGCTTTGTATTTGTTGCACTCTATCTTCCGCCCATAATGGTGCGAATCTGTGATAAGCCTAAAATAATATTATTTACGTACAAGAACCATACTTAATAATAATAATAATTAGTCTCGCAACTGTTTTGTCAACATTTAAGTAAAGTTACAGATCTCTAAAATACAGCAGTTGCGTTACGTATGTAATGTTTCAGAAAAGCTCAGTGTTGTTAATCTTATCAAGGAATCTTCGCAATTGCTCACGCATGCCATAGACTATAGTCAACAATTCTACATTTTCATAAACTGCAACAATTGATTATTTGTGTCTCATAAAGCTTTAATTAATTACTAACAGTCAGCAACTTTTCAATATCTGGTTTAAACATGTACATCATGCCTTGCAAGGCCATAACAGCTCGTACAATGTCTTTATGCTCGGAGACCATCCGGAAATAAGTCCTGACTCCAAGCAGATTAGAAGCTGATCTAGAACCAGCTACAACAAGATATTAACTTTTAAAAAACCATTTGTGAAAAAGTGATAAAAATGATGAATAATGATACAATGATGAAGTACTTCTGTCAAATGATTAACTTACAGCTCACAGTCCTGGTAACTGAAAAGGATTTCCCTTTCAACCCCTCACTCTTAATCAACTCCTGCTGACCCCACATGAACACGCTACGATGTATGTCCATGATACAATTCAACACCACCTAGAATTTTGAAATTTAGCGTGACAAATAAAATTAATAATTTGAATTTGAGATCTCAAACAGCCATAAGCCAACCAAGCTAACATTTTTTTTAGTTTACAACTACTTATGCTATTAAATGAATGAATAGCACACCAGTTACACTTGGCAGTGGCACCTGCCACTTGGCATTAAAGCACATACGGTCGGGGACTAAATATGTTTACCACTTTTCAAATTAGATTCTTCGTAACCCTGCGTTCAGTAAGGTCTATAATGCTATATCAAGGCATTTGTTACGTTATAAAAATTTCATGCATCGTTTTATCAAAAAAAAGTTTATAATGACTTTTCTATACAAATATTAATAATAAAACTCATTTCGTAAATTCAAGTTTGACACATTAGATCATTGCACTTGTAAAAGTGTCAATCAATTATCAAAAATATTAGATTTGTTATTTGAAATTTAAATATACAAAATAAATACAAAATGGAAGCTTAATCATGATTCTGATGGTGAAGTTCATATTGTGCATTGAATCATAATGATGCTGGTAGCATCCACAGTCAAAAACAGTCAAAAGGAGGTGGATGAGCTATGGTGATGCGTGGTGTTTCTGCAGCATTTTACATTGATGTTCTGCAGCAAAATTCCGACAACCTAAGTTCAAGATAATGCGCTGAGATACTATTCCATGGTTCAATCTGCACCGTGGCAGTCATCTCGTTCAATAGCCCGCTCGATCTGCTGATTTGAAACTGAAAATTTATGGGGCTTAATGATTCAAAGCTGGGACTGTCAGAATCAAAGAAATCCTCAAAGCACATCTCAAAGTCTTAGATCACATTGCACTGGGGTATGGGATGATATGAACTGACTTATCGCCTTGTCGCGTCTATGCGAGAGAGTCTACGTGTTGTCATTGCAGCGAATGGAAGCTAATTAAGCTAATTATTTATTTATACTAATATTGTTTAGTTTCTCAATAATAAAATTAAGAAATAAAGATTCTTTGAAATTTCATTAGATTATTACTTCCGTTTTCTCATTTTGGTAACTCATGTCCTGTGCTCGTGTCTATATGAGATGATATCTATTTATTAAAATTACTAGCTTTTGCCATGACTTCATCCACGTGAAGTTAGGATTCTAAAATTTCCATGGGAACCCTCTATTTTTCCGGGATAAATGTCGCTATCCAAATCCTCAACTATATCCATGCAAAAAATCATGTGGATCTATTGCTCCGTAGCTGTGTGATGGAAGGACAAACCAACAACGAACAAACAAACACTTACATTATTTTATAACATTAGTAAGAATTTTTTGTTCCAAAAAAGGTTTTCTACATCTAACCTATTTAGCAGTCACCTACTAAAGAGACCGCTAAAGGAATGTCTAAGCACCGCTACATGTTAAAAAGTCTATGATCTATGGCTAATCAAATCACATATCGACCTTCTGACACAGATGTGTGCATGCAATTATGAATCTTAAGGTGGTAAACATTTTCTGTCCGCGACTGTACATATCTACGAATAGTAAGACTGTAAACGCATAAACCAGCCTAAATCTAAACTAGAGATTGAAAATATTCCTAGAGGTACAGTAAAGATAATATTTTGTAAAACCTCTATGTGGATAAATTCGTGAGCTTCATCAAGTTAGTTTAAATTTCCTTAAATGAACCATTATACTTACCTGTGAGAATGCGCTTTGAATCTCATCTAAAGAAGGTTTGATTAATATCCTTGGAATTTCCACATACATCATTGTGAGCATGAGTGGTTTCAACTTCTTTTGCTCTTCAGGATCAGTTGTCATGGTCAGAAAGCTGTTGAATTACACAATGTCAATTTATGTATCAGACCTTTCAGCCTTATTAATATACTAGGGTGTATCATCAGGTAGTCCTAATGCCCAAAACTTCGTACGCGTGGTTTAAGGTTTTTAATTCCCGCGGGAACTCCTTATTTTCTGGGATAAAAAGTAGCCTTGTTGTGTGTTATTTTAGACTATAATCTATCTTTGTGCCAAACAGCCAAATCGGTTCAGTCGTTGCAGCGTTTACTGTACGACACACGAGTTTTTTCACACTCATACCTCGTCAACCTTAATTGAATCGCAACCCTTCCTAGACCCTAGAACCTAGTAAGATCTTCACAAACGTTACCTTGAAACCGAAGCCCGTTTTCTGAGAATATCTAGACTTTGCCGAGTACATTTTATTAAAGATTCCAAACATTTCGTGGCAAAATACGCAAATAGTTCATTGCATTCATTGATTGCATGCATTGGTTCATATCTATCTGGATTCTCTATTTCCAGGAAAGCTGAAAAAACAATTAATATTAATATATAAACTTATTAAGTCCAATAAAACAAGAAAAAACAAAGGCACTGACTGACTGATTGAAATACTGATTGATTGCTCTACTGCACAGCCTAATTGCCAATGAACCTGTAGCAATTGGAATTTTGTAGGAAATATTCACTGAGTTGGAAAACCTAAAATTGGGTGGACGAAGTCGCGGGTTTCAGCATGTTTATTTGAAATATATTTTTTTTACTTACCCGCATCTTCTGGGAATACTCTTGTTGCTGACGTTACTTGCTTTAATGCTTTTTCAATATCTAACCTACGTGGAAAAAATGCAGTTGTAAGTACAAATTATACAACAGGTTCTTGTAAATAACTTTCAGCATCAATAAATTTTATTAAAACGTTTTGAAAACCCACTTTATGTAAAAATTTGATAACTACAACATAAAAAAACATTCGTAGCTTTTATTGAATGTGTATATGTTCAATAAATAAACGTCAAATATCAGGTGTTTTAATTTTGACTTCATTGACTTGTGGTATCAAGCCATAAGAGTGAAAATTATTTACCAGTTATCCTTTAGATCCTGAATCGGTTTAGAAGGCACACTACCTAAGAACTTGTTTATCAGTTCTATCACAGCTATTTCTGCATTGCATGATTTTTGTTGCAAATCCATAGCTGTGAAAAAAAAAACAACTTATTCAATCGCTCTAAAAACTCGATAAAGTTTGTATGTAATTGATTATTTAATTATAATTAATGCTGATTTCGTGTTAGGTTGAGACATTATTTTAGTTTTCCTGCAATATTTACGTAAATTTCTAACAGTCTGACAACCTTAATGTTCAGTTTGGTATCGAATTTTCCCGTTTGCAAACGTCTAAGCAACAAAGTAGTTCATCGTATCGTGAAGCTGAAATGGCAGTGGGTGGCGCATAGGTATTTTGTTTTCGAGCCGAAGGTACTTGGGGACCTAAAATGCTGGAATGGCGATCTCCTGGTAAGCCCGTCCCCATAAGGTGGACGCTCCCACCGAAAAGCGTAGTGTTGCGTATAAAAAGCGTATAAAAACATTTCACCTATTTCATCACGTCTAACGAGGTTATCTTCATAAAAGCTACTAGGATCGACAGCTTGTTCCGGTAAATATACGAGTAAAGTCTTTGCTATCGATTGAAGGATCGCATCGACACGCGCTTCTTTCATGTCTACCACCTGCAATATAAAATTATCCACTTACAACCATAAAATATTATGATTGTGGTACGGCTTTCATGAAAAAATACTAGTAGGTATGTGTGTAAGCGGCAATTCATTCGTTTAATAGCATTACCTCTTTAACAAACAGATCCACTTCATCCAAAATACGTTCAATGTTATCACAGTATGACGGTATTTCCAAAGATGTCCACGTTATGCTTGAGAGGCCGGGTTGGAACGCGTTATCTAACTTCACCAACTGTGCGCGTAGCAACGGCAAATATAACTTTGGCATACTCCTGTAATAAACTCAAAACATCATCGTCTTTGAATATTTGATTATTTTGGATCGTGATGATAATGGTGAAAGCTAAGCTCGTAGTATCTCTAGTCTAATGAACGAGGCCGGAGCATGTTGAATTCCTTGCAAGAAACTTAATATGTCGTTTAAGGAAACCATAACAGAAATTAAGATGCAAGAAATTTTAATAAAATTGTAATTTAAACTAAGTACCTTCTTATTTGGTCGTTGCGTTCGACTAAATAACATATCCTTTCGTAATCTCCATAAATTTTGTTTTTACAAAACGCAACAACCTGGGCAGTATCTGGTACATCTGTGAACATGAGTTTAATTACGCATTACAGATAAACGCTAGATATACATTTTTGTGTATGCTAGCCCTGCTGTTACACATATTGTGTTTCATAATTTAAGAAGATCTTAATCAATTATATCTCACATAAATTCAACTGCCACATATACTCCACTTCCCGGATGCATTCAGGAATATAAATGTTGAAGTTCACGATAAATCTATTCGTCAATGGGTGACGGATCAAGAGCGGAGCTATAAGACCCAATCTCACCTTAAACGAAAGAGCATTATAAAATTCTTTAAATAACTTTAAGTTGCATTACCAATGTGAAAGAGTTTTACAGTTTACAGTACGAAATCTCGCTCTGTTACACATTCCATGTTTAAAATGTATGAAACTAATCTCCGATCTCGAAGCTGAGCAGAATAAAGATGTTAATTTTGTGTTAATGAACTCAAAAAGCTAAACTTGGATAAGAAGTCATAAAAAAAACAATCACATGCACTTATTGACTTATCATATTAAGTAGGACTGCAAAATAATGAATTCAAATAAAAATTACCTGTCCCACGTTTTCTGTCCAAGCACGGTGATAAATATACTCAAATTCAGTGAATACTATACACATCACGTTAAAAAGTTTGATGCATCGCTGTGTGTTCTAAAATGAATACGATTGCAAATTAATGAACATAATATTCAGGTATTATTAATAAGTAACTAATAGTTTACTATTTATTATTATAGTTGTCAGTTTCTATGTTTTTTTTTTTTTTTTCAATATTCTCCTCTCCTTAATGATATATTTTATTACTACCATGTGAGTTATAACTTCCTTGTGTTCCTTAAACTCCTGCATAGGATATTTGATGTTCTTGTCATAGAATCGTATCCACATTACTCTACCGGACACAGGTGGCATATTTCTAGGTAGTTCTGGATTTTCTCTTTCTTCATTATACCTTTAAAGTACATATTTTTTTTTACGATTACCACGTTTTTACTTTTACAAGATTGTTATTGTTACTAGCTTTTGCCAGTGACTTCGTCCACGTGGAGTTACTTTTAAAAATCCCGCGGTAACAAAGTTAGCTTTCTAGTCTCTCTTTAAGTCCTCTGTATTATACTCATGCAAAAAACGTCGATCCGTTGCTTGGTTGCTGCGTAATTGAAGGACAAACCAATGGACAAATAACATGCTTTTGCACGATTTAGAAGAACAAAATCTATTTACAAGAACACAAAACAAACCTGTCACGAATAGATTCAATCTCGCCAGTATATTTGCTTATCAAGTCATAGTACTGATCTTCGAGATATAAACAATCAAGTTTTAGCTTCTTAAATCTCTCCAGCAAATGTAGAGCAATCTCGGTGGTGGGACATTTATTTACACTCTATAATAATTGGAGGAATTGTTATATGTTTATACACCATTTGAAAATTGTACAAAGTATCAAACTATCTTTTCCGAGATACATTCGTGCGAGAGCAGCTTACAGTCGTACTGTGAGCAACACAAAAGTGTGAAAAGCCTCAATAGCCCAACGGTTAAAGGTGCGGACTGAAAACTGAAAGGTCGCAGGTTCGAATCCCACCCGTTGCACTATTGTCGTCCCCACTCCTAGCACAAGCTTTCCGCTTATTTGGAGGGGATAACAGAATATTAATCAACTACAGCTTGCCTAATATTCTTTTCTAAAAAAAAAAAAAAAACACGCACACATTCATAGCTTGAACTAAATCCGAGTCGTGCCGCAAAGTGGAGGGACTCTTAAGAAAAGGTACATTATTACGACTATCTACATCTGCAAATATCTTCATTTACAATCGACAACCATATTCTGAATTTTAATTATTTTTCTACAAGTTTATTATTTTTAATCAATTATTAGTACCGTAATCATAAAGTTTTCTAAAAGTAGTTCCTGTGTCGCAACATTGTCTTTATACACTTTGTAATCTTTATCAAAATCGGGCCGCCTGAAAAAACAATTGATTAGAAATACTGGTACATAGATTTGTAATTACTGCAGTACGTTATTTAAGGAGGTACCTGTGATCCATGGCATCATAGGTTTTCGACGAAATAATTTTAAACAATTTATTGAAATTCACTGCGAACTCCTCGATACCTTCAAGCGTTGTTTTGTTCAGTACGTAATATGTTATATATGTTTGAAATAGATCAACAACCTGTTAGAATAGAAACTATGTAGAAAATAATTGATATAAACAAAATATTATGTAATTGATAGTACACGATTACAAAACAGAATAAAACATAAACGCGATTGACTGACTGAAAGACAACACATAGCTTAAACTGTTGACTGGGTCTAAAGATAGCATCCATCGATGCACACACAAGGAGAAGGTTCGCTTTTATTTGTCGGAAATAATCAGTTAATATTAGCTATAACGCCTGAACAAATGATCGCATTTTAATTCTAAGGCAAGATAACTGTTTTTTAGAAGTTAATACCTTTAATAACCGTTTCCGGAAGGTTTCAAATTTTCCAAAAATGTACATCTCTGAGCAATCAAATGGACGCTCATCAGCCGCTTCCATCATTTCTAATTGGGTCTCGTTGTAGCATTCTCGATAAAAACTATACAGGTTTAAGCATAACTGAAAATAACATAGAAAAATATTTTCAAGCGGAGATATTGTTATTTACTTAATATACTCATTTGCAGAAAACAAATTTTGTTATATTTGGCACTACGTCACAGTTTTATTCCTCTGTAAGGCAGAATACAAATAATTGCGAACTTTTATTGATATCAAATTCAACCATTTAGCCAGGACTTGACAAGCGCACGCATTCCCCTCTGCCGAAGTACATGTACAAACGTACGTGTCAGCTTGTAAGTGTGATAGCTTTTGAGTTAGTGTGCGTTCATAGATACATTAAGTTTTTTACAAGAGTGTGCGGAAGTGAGTAAATGTGTGCTGTACGTAGGCTGTATGTGATTACCTCACCTCCCGCAGAAAGTGGCAAAATATATTCAGTAGTAAATCTGCGTAAAGGCTCGTCCCAGCTAAATGGTCGAAGGATATCAAGTATAATTTAATTTAATAATGAATAAATTTAAAAACCTTTGCTTTCTTAATGTAATTCAGTTTGTCCTGATTCCAAATAGTCTTCTTGCCACTATTGGTCATATAGTCCATGCACATGTTGAGGATCTGGTTAGTGACCTTCACCAGAAGGGTGGAGATCTGCTTAGTGGTGTTATAGTACCGCGACGTGGCAAATATCATCCGCACCGTGTAAAGTAGACCGGGTATGTACTGTTGCATCGTGAGTGGATCACACCTATAATTAGGTATAAATAAGATTTTGAAATAAAATCACTATTTAGGATCTATTTTTTCACTCTAGAATATCTATTTGTCAGGGTACTAGTATTAACACAAAGCCTACGCTTCTATTCCGTATTTCAGTGGCTACGAATTTAGTTATTTTCTACACTATTAGGTATGGACGAAATCCAACAACATTCTTCTTCGTGTCGTCATAACTTATTTGATTTCGATATGATTTGACATCCGTGGGTACAACATCCGCATCCCAAGGAATATGATGTAATGACGAAAATATGTAATAAGTACCTATATAGAGGTTCGCAATATTTCTCCAGGGCGTACAAATACTTCACATTGTCAAATGCCTCGTTGAAGTAATCAGTAACTTGATTGTCTATCAACCTCCATTTCTAAAACAGATTACAAAATTTTTAATAGGTATATAAAAAAAAGTCGGGTTTGTTCGAACACATAAATCTAGGACGGCTGGGTCGATTTGCATGGTTTTTGATTTGTTGTATTTGTCTCCGTCCCGAATAGCAGAATAAAAATATTAAAAACATCGGAAAATTGACGAAAAAATAAAAGAAAAAACATTTTTTTGATTTTCCCATACAAAATCTGTTTCTCACGCCATCTTACCGGAACGCTAAATCGCTTGGCGGCAGGTCTTTGACGGTAGGGTGGTAACTAGCATTGGCCAAAGCCTTCCGCCAGACAAACCTAAAGCTAATAGCTTGTTTCTTGATAAATAGACGCTCTTCATCAGTATTTACCTTGATCAGTTTGGACTTGGCTCGTATGAGGGTGTGTATGTACATCTGGCAGGGTTCGCTCTTAATGTGCTCGATGATAGACGTAAAAGAAGTCAGCTGTCGTCGCCAATGGTCCAATTCAGCAAGAGGGCCAATGTTGGATGGCTCACGACGTAGCTGTTGGCTTTGGACTAGCACCTAATGAAATAACTATTTTAACCTGTTCTTTTCTTTAACCTCTATTTTTTTTGTTAGGAGTAACGTGATGTTTGAAAATAGTTTACTTATAGCCACCGGACCGGAGAATTCTTGAATTTTCATACATTGGAGTTAAGCTGACGCTCTTTTTCTTTTTTTCTTTTTTTTTTTAAAAAAGAATATTAGCCAAGCTGAAGTTTACTAATACCCTCCTATCCCCTCCCAATAAGCGAAAAGCTTGTGCTAGGAGTGGGTACGACAATAGTGCAACGGGTGGGATTCGAACCTGCAACCATTCAGGTTGCAGTCCACATCTTTAACCGTTGGGCTATTGAGGCTCTCAGAATAAACTTATATTATGTAATTTATTACCGGCAAAGATACGATAGAAACGATCTTGAAGTTATTTTATTTTACCGTTGTTTCCTTCAGCTTTTCCAATGTACTAATATCGTAGAGAAAATACATTCCTGACTTAGGCACTGTGATAAGATTTTTTTTTTATGCCGTTTGTGTTCAGCGACTCGCTTGAGATCATAGATTCAGCTAGTTGCAAGCTTTGAATGCTGAACTACTTATCAGCATCTTGATATACCAACATCTATCGCTTCTTCGAGCTACTTTATCATGGACTGTTTAAAGCCAAGCAGATCCTATACCTAATCCCTATCTGTGGTTAGATAGTTTTCATTATCTTACCATCGTTATTTGCTTAACCCATTGCTTAACAAAAGAACAGACTTCTTCTAGCACGTGAGTTTTGGTGATGGCGAGTTTCATTTTATCTTGGTCAGCCAATTCCTCTTCATACAAAATGAGATTAATTTTAAACTTCGTGCAGCAATCTAAATCTACTTTCGTTTCTGTAAAGATAATTATTATTTTCAGATCGAAAGCGTTTGACGAGGACGAAGTTTTTCCGGGATAAAATATACCCTATCACGTCCATCCCCAATTATACTTAATGTCATATTAGCTATCTATACTTATATATAAAAATTCAGTTGCTGTTCGTTATTGACCGATTTGAATATACCTACCTATTTTTTTTTTGTTTTGTTCGTCAATCTTAATACAGAAGTGGTTTAAAAATTTAAAAAAATAATTGGAAAACCCAAAAGAACAGCTGAAAAATCCAAAAAAAATTGGTAATTTTGTATAGGTAAGTTTGGATTACGTTTTAAGTATTAATATAGGGTGGGAGCGATCGTGAGTTTATATACACACAACAGGAACAATAAACTAACTAGCAAGATAATCCAGAAACAGCATAATCTTCGATATGTAAGTCTTAATAATGTCCTCGCTTTTAGGATTAGGTGGGTTCAGATCCCCCCAGGCCTGGCATGCCCTTATTGCAGGCACGTGGACGCGTTTCAAAGTCTTGAAAATTCCAGACACCACATTCTCTGTCTCTTGGTTCATGTCGAATACCACAAAGAAGTAGTCCTGAAAAAAATTACTTATTTAGAGGGTACCTGGATAATCATTTCAAACGATAGACGTTCACTGCTGGACATAGTCTTTTGAAATTATTGTCACAGAACACGATCCTGTGCCGCTTGCATTGAGCGACTGCCATCGACTCTCCTGCAGAGATTTTCCGTCCACCTAGTGAGGAGTCTACCAACGGCCGCGTCTCTTCGTGCGGGGTCACCATTCCAGCAACTTGCGACACGAACACCCATCAGTCCTTCGCGCTATGTGCCCTTCAGCACAGGCAAGACAAGCTTCAGACAAGTTATACAAGCACCAACGACCTGCTGTCGTATATTTTATTAAGCGCGGACCACGCGACGCCTCGTCTGGTGGCCAATCTATACAGGCCAGTCAATAAGGCCAGTAGTCATAATGTGAACATTCTGTGAGTGAACGCTGTTTTTTACTGATCTGGCATCCTAATACTTTGTGGATACCCATATGGATAGCGCTATGTTAGGTAAGACAAGAAATTATATCTTACATCTGCAACAGACTTCGTATCAACAGCTTTATTCTTGATCCTGTAGAATGCGACACACATGCCCTCGGTACCTATACTTGTCGCGTCAGATATGTACGTCCTGTCCATCTTCCCTTTCTGGTTAGGCACGAATCGACCAGATTCTGTCATCGACATCAAAAAAAAACATTAAATGCATAATCTATATGGAGAAATATTATGGTTCAAACGAAAATGATCAAAATAAAAAAGCAAAGTGAAGTCCACATTCACTACTTCTTTGAAAATAAAAATCCCTTCTCTTAAAATAACTCTCTGTATCTACCCATTTTTAAAGGAGGCAAAGATGCATCGCATAGTACAAAGCAGCTCCTGCCACCCTCAGCTACCGAGCTGTCCAAAATATCTATATGGACATCGGCATCGTAAACACCTTCCTGAAAATATTAAATCATAAAAATATTAATAAAAATAAGCAAAGAATTGACAAAATATAAGTCTGAACAAACTTAATCGAAATACAGAGGAAATTGTAAATTCATTCACTTCGCAAAACTGCGACGTCGTGGCATACGCTGCTTCCACCCTGATGGGACAGTGTTGAAAGCGACCCCAGCAGTACCTACGAAGTATTTGTGGCAAAGATTCTGCTTCCACCCTTGCTGGGACAGACATTTTGAAAGCAAATACTTTGTGCTAGCTCTCACCTTTTGTAACACCTGTTCTGTGTATCAAACAAAACCCGTACCAAATAACGTCATACGTTTCCTTTGAATTATCGCCCCTACAATTTATTTTTCTCTGTAGGCACTAAGTACCTAAAGTTAAACTTTTATAGTTTTCCGTTATATTTAAACCTGTCAATTGATTTTGTTAAATCGTAGTATCTACCTCGTATGGTAATGACAAAATCGGTATGCCTCAAGAGTTCTCCATAACATTGTTCTCATAGGTGAACCCAATTCTGCCAATCCACACTAAGCCAGATTAGTGGACTATGACCTAATTCCTTGTATAACTTTGCCCTTCTTATTCTAGAGGGAGTTGAGATGAATACCTACCAGAACATATTCAAGCATTTTATTCAAAGCAGTTGCACCATTTTCCAGTAAAAATCGACTCTGGGATTTTAATCCTCCTATTCTATTATTCCGAGCCTCCTTCGCTTTAGCCTGAAATTAAATTCGTCTTTTGAGGACCAAAATTACAAATTAAACACGTTTAAATTAATTCAGAACTTTATTTACTTGTTTGTCCTTGTATGACTCATGAGCTAGAGCCAAAGTGCTCATAGACACTTTACTCTTCTTTTGAATATCCTGTATTCGGGAACTGACGTCGAGGATGGCTTCTAGGGCAGTTCTGTCTATGTCAAGTATCTGCGTGGAAGTTCCTGGCTTGGCTGGATAGACCGACTGCTTCCTGGACATTCTCTGTGAGAGAGCACCTAATTTCATCGCAGTTTGCGATACGTCTTCTGCGTGAGTATCACCAGCAGCGGCTTCACCAGACTCAGGAGCGGCCTGGTCTGGACCTTCTTTATCAGCTTCATCCGCCATTATTATTAATTAAAAACACGCGCAGTTCAAAAGAAAATCAAATATTTGCAAAGATTTTCTTTTCAAACCGTATTGAAAATAATTTGTCAATTTAATGTCAAAACCAATTTTATTCAATAAGTAAATAAATTCTTTGATTCCATTTTCAAATTCAAATATTTTTACCTCGGTTAACAACAACCGATCTTTTTTTATTTTACCAATCCGCCATCAGTAAACTATAGAATAAGTATATAATAGAATCTGCAAACGCGTTAGTTAGGAACAATCAGGGGGCTGAGATCATTACGGTTGTCTAATGCTATCATTTTTAGAGAATCGACACACTGATCTGTGTTTATAGTAATCTTAGTAATCTGTGATAGTAAAAGTGTTCTGTGTCTGTGATCAGGCCCTATCGAGTCAAGGGTCAAACATATGTATCAGTCTATCCCTTTCTATTTATATGATACATACAGGACTATCTCTTTCCACGCACACGCTTTTTAAATTTACGCACACATGCTTAATATACTTTCTATCATATTTACTATCAAATTGGCTTGGCTTCCCTTCTCAATTCAAATTTCAAATAAAAAATATGGCGGTAATGTTTTGGTTCTTTTGATTTTTATAAGTATTTCTAAATTAAAATATAATCAAAGAGTTACGAACTCGAAATATTTAAGTTAACTACGTAGGTACTCAAGAACTCAAGAAGATAAAACGTAGTGATTATATTATAATATACTCTTGGCTCGAATCACGAAGTATTCAGAAGTACCTATACAATACTTATTTACAGGTTATTGTTTTTGTTTTCAGTTTATTACGGCGTATAAGGTTTGTTTTTGTGTTTTAATTAATTAGTGGTATTGTTAGTGTTTCGGACTCATACTTTTTATCCGATACTAGCTGATGCCTGTGAACGCGATAGATATATATAGTAGACTAGTTGATGCCCACGACTTCGCTCGCGTGGATTTAGTTTTTAAAAATCCCGCAATAACTCTTTGATTTTCCGGGATAAAAAGAAGCTTATGTCACTCTCCCGGTCTTCAACTATCCCTATGCAAAAAATCACGTCGATCCGTTGCTTTGTGATGCGGCGTGATTGAAGGACAAACCAACAAACAAACATACTTTCACATTTATAATATTAGCAAGGATATATAGGTAGGTAGTAGATAGATACGTTTAATGTACATTTAATTCAATTAGATTTTCCTACAAGTTACCTACTGAATAGAAGAGGCGAAAATTAATAAAAAAATGATTTAAAGTGAGAAACCAAACTGAAACATAATAATACATAACTACTACATAAATTCTAAATATTATTTTTATTTGACTCTATACTTTAAATAATATATTGAACTAGATGACGCCCGCGACTTCGTCTGCATAGATTAAGATTTTTTAACTCGTATAATTTTCCAAAGTGACAAAGTGTAGCCTGTGTGTTAATCCTGGATAATATATGTAAGAGCTATCTCCATTCCAAATTTCAGCCAAATCGGTTCATTTGTTGTGGCATGAAGGAGTAACAAACATACACACTTATACTACAAACTTTCACTTTTATAGTACCTATACTATTATGTTACCTACAATTAGTGGGTAACTTTGTAATATGGACTATTTATTCTAATTAGATAAAGAAATACTTTTAAATGTAGTAATTGTTAATAATAAAATAAATACAAACATATATAGACTAGAGACTACTAAAATGATAACTCTTCCTTTCGGTTTTCCAGATAAAATGCACCTGTCATAAACCCACATAAAAGCAAGAGGTTTTATAAGTACTACCTACCTGTTATTTTTAGTTTTAGATGGTGGTGCCATCTAAAACTAATTTAGGCCGTAATTTCATCATAAATAAAATTTTTATATCATATAAAATTTGTTTTATTTCAAAATACTAATATTCCTTTTCAATATGATCAAAAATAATATTTATATTTTTGATCCTATTGAAAAGGATTTATATGTAAACCTTAAAAGACTAGATCTTTGCATTAATTAAATTTAAAAAAAAAAGTGATACGTCACTGAACTACAGCTGGGTAGATACCGGATGTGTATCACTAAATTATTGCATCCTGATTTAATATTACGATATAGTCAATATAGAAACTTTAATATTATGTTAAGTTAGAAAGAGATAAACCTGTAGATTTTCATACTTGAGACCAACAAAAGGTGAGACACACGATCATATATGTTTAATGACATTTTCCCCTCCTCCCGCACCCCCTTCTGCATCCTGCTACTATTCCATAAAGCTTCTATAGACATGGGTGTCTGTATATTATTGTTACTGGTCTGTGTCTGTGATTCTGTGACATCTGTGACTAACTTCATCTTAAAAAGTTCAAAATTTCAAAAACTATCGAAATTTTTGTCTATCTATATTATTTTTCAAGTTTTGAGTTTTTGACTTTCACTACTTTATGGCTTTTGCACTTTCATTTAAATAGGCAAAAATCTACTTACTCATAGCCACTGTTAACATTTGCGAATTGCGAACAATACAAGTGAAAAAGAAAACTGAAACTTTAGAATTACTTATCGCGGGCATTGATGTACGCGGGAAACTAGAATTCAGAATGTAAAACTGAATTGGTACCAACTTGCTCTAAACTTCTTAGTTACAGATCTACTTACTTACAGAAGCTCATTCTCTTTTCTTAAGAGATTTCGTATAATGCGGCGTGGTTGGAGAGGTCGTTATAAAAATAATTGGAACAGGGGTAGTAGAAGTAGCAGCCGAATTACTCCTAGCAGTAGTAGCCTCAATAATTCAATTTCCTCTAGAGCTCCAGCAAATCAGATACCTTTAGTAATACCTATTCATTCAGAAAAAAATATATGGAAACTGTATTTTCCCACTGAAGGTAAGTGAATACTTTTTTTGTAATGCTTGGTTATATTTTAAAAACATGATTATGTGCGAACGAAGTCGCTGTCACCATCTAGTTATTACAGAACTTGCTGATCACGTTGCAACATCCTTGATTTCCCAATAAGTCTTATGTCTTTATTTCCAGACTGGAAACTAGATCTCTTCTGAATTTTTTCAAGATCAATTCCAATGGTAAAACCTAGAAATCCAAATAAACAGATAGCCTTGTCTATTTATTTCCATCTCATGGCTTGTACATTAAAAATATTTAGTATGAATACCTAATCTAAGCTTATTACTTCTATTTAAACATTACAGAGCAATCACCAAATCCAGCTATCACTGATAACATTAAAAGCTTCCAGAGTTACATAGAAAAGAACAGAGGCTTGTTTGATCTGGAAAAGATTGACCAAACTCGCAGCATTTCCTTAGACATACAAACTTTATTAAGCGATGAAGAATTTAAAATTAAATGGTCTTCTTTCCAAACAGACTTATTTGAGAAACCAGATACAACATTGAGGATTTTAGAGTTCTGTTTACATGAGGTACTTATCTAATTTATTTTTGTACATCTGAAGAAATCACAACTGCATTAATTCCCTTTAACTGTCCTTTTTCTTGTGATGTTAGTCAGGTGGCTAGCTTATTTGGCTGCAGAAAGATTTCACATTTTAATAATCTCAGTAGCTGTTCAGATATATGCAATGCTATTTCCCATTGTTTCTGAGATTTCTTAAAGCTGAGACTTCCTGTTTACAGTCACTCAAGTGTGAATCTAGAATATGGGTCAGAATATTGAACCATGAGCCTGTGATTCCAATTGCAAATCTGAAAGTTAACTACTATGGTATGTATTTAGTAATAAATATTATGTTGAGAGTAATAAAATATATGGTTACTAGACGATGCCCGTGACTTCGTACGCGTGGATAAAGGTTTTTGATTCCCGCGGGAACTCTGTAATTTTCCGGGATAAAAAGTAGCCTATGTTTTAATCCTGGGTATGAGCTATCTCCATTTCAAATTTCAGCCAAATCGGTTCATTCGTTGTGGCGTGAAGGAGTAACAAACATACACACACACACACACACACATACAAATTTTCGGCTTTATAATATTAGTGTGATGTGATAAGTGTGATTAGTGTGATGTGAAGTGTGATTACTAATAATTTCTTAACTTATTTGCAAGGAGCTGCTGCATACTGCTCAACAAGAGACCTGTGTCTAGCAGTGGATGTCTATCGGTTGATAAAGGATACAATGTTATAATTTGTATCAGAAGACATTTTCTACACAGCCATCTCTAATTCTAGTTTCATCTCTAGTTTCAATTTCAAGTCATTTGGTAGTGAGTAGCTATCAAGTTTATTAAATGAGCTACGCCAGAATAATCACTTAATCTTCCCTTTGTTAAGTTTCACCTATTTGACCTTTACTTTTATCAGTTGGTTCAAAATAATTTTGAAGCTGAAGCCAGTGACATTGTCTGTGTGGATGGATGGATGGTAATTAAAGCACAAACTGACAAACAAATGCGCTTTATTAAATTTATAATATTAAGGATTAAGAGGAATAGTGTAAGGAGAAAACATAATATTATAAATTTCCAGGAAAATTAGTAACAATAAAAGGCACAGTGATAAGAGTTGGCAGTGTGGGTCTGATGTGCACCTCCATGGCCTTTGAATGCACCAGCTGTCACAGTGTGCAGGCTGTCATGCAACCACAGGGTGTATTTACAGGTATGTACCTCTTTAAATGTTATAACAATTGTCATTCTTGTCCAACAAATAAACTCAATAGCCCAACGGTTAAAGGTGCAGACTGAAAACTGAAAGGTCACAGGTTCAAACCTCACCCATTGCAATATTGTCGTACCCACTCCTAGCACAAGTTTTTGCTTATTTGGAGGTAACAGGAGGATATTAGCTAACTTCAGCTTGGCTAATATTGTTTTAAAAAAAAAGTTCAATGCTGGACATAAGTTTTTTGCAAGGGCACAGAACACGATTTTGTTCCTCCTGTAGCCAGTAACTATTTTTTTTTTAATTATTTATTCATCATTATTTGAAATGTTTTCTGCTTCAGCACCGAACTTTTGTCAAAACTGTAAAAGTGGTCACAAATTCGAACCCCTACAATCATCCTCATACACAAGTACGACTGACTGGCAGGTTGCTAAAATACAAGAGATACAATCACAGGTAGGCATTTCTACATTGTCTGACTATCAAGTACAAGTATTGTTAAGCCTAGGGGCCGATCAACACTGGTACGGCAGCACTTTCAGTGTGAAATAATTTTAAAATTTATCTACATAATCGCTAAAAACTATCGCTTGACGCGTGACCTTTTTGAGCGTTTCAAGCTTTAAGCGTTTCAAGCTATACTGGTCTTTAACTATTATGTAGATAAAGTTTAAAATTATTTGACACTGAAAGTGCTGCCATGCCGGTGTAGATCGGCCTTTAGTCCCATTTAAATGAGCTTTAGAGATATCGAAAATGCAAAAATCTTCTGCATTCAAATGCAAATAATTCTTGTAAATAGGTATATGAATTGGATACTCCCAGAATCATGGGATTTATTCAACACAAAAGTGTATTCCACATTGCAAACTTCTGAAAATTAGAAATATGTATCCTATGTTCCTATCTAAAAACTAAGAAACATATTTTAAATATGTATTTTAAAACTTTTATTTTCAGAGTTTATCAGGAACAATTCCTAGAACTGTTGAAATAGAGCTTCAAGGTGATTTAGTTGGCACAGCTTGCCCTGGAGATGTACTCTCTGTCACTGGTATTGTCCAGGTAAAACTTTTTCTTCCTTGGGACTAGTAATATAAAAAAAAATATTGTAGTATTCAAATATTACACTCATTTGAGACGTAATTTCAAATAATGTAACGTTTAAATTGGATACTAACTATTATGCAAACCATCTTTGTTCTTACGCCTATCTCTTTGAGCGTTGAAAATCGTTCAACGTTCGATTAAAACGCGACGCAATCACAATAATTTTTAGAGCACATTCAAAAAGTTTAAAGTTCTCGAACGATTTCGTTCGAGAACGAAATCGTTCAGAATCATCGTTCTGCGAACGATGATTACTTTGACTTTATACTGTCTATTCGAAATCTATCAACATTGTAGAAACGAAGAAGCTCGCGGTAACCTTATGCTGTTGTATCTGCCAGGTTCGCGGTGAGAGTAAAGGTGGCGAAGACGGGCGCAGGGCAGCCAGATTGTTGCAGTTATATGTCGAGGCTGTATCTATTCACAGCCAAAGGAATCTCAGCAATCCCACACTGTCTTTTACTTTGAAAGATTACTATGCCATCCAGGTATGTAAATTGTAAAGATTGACCAAAAAAAATCCGAAAACCTTGTGTAAAACCTGGATGTCGCCAAATAATCAAAGAGATAATTTTTTTTTATCAAACGAAAAATGTCGCACCTTGTATGAAATAATGATCATACAATATTTTACGCACTTTTTGTAGATATTTTAACAAGCATGGTATTTCTGTTGAATGAATTTCTTAGTCTAATGAGGTGTTATTAATCTTGACTCACAAGTTGGCCTACATGAAATAAATATTTTTTTAATTTTGAATTGATTAACTGCGGTGTGGGTGTAAAAATATATTTTTTTGAATAATATTTGAACTTTCTGTCAATATTTTTTTAGTTTTGCAATTTTGTTTATAATCATTTGCTTATTATTTCAGGAAATCCACGCATCAGAGGACGTATTTAGGCTTCTAGTGCATTCTCTTTGCCCTTCAATATTCGGGCACGAGGCGGTCAAGGCGGGGCTCATACTGGGCTTGTTTGGGGGAACTGAGGTCGAGAATGGGTCTCGATGTAACCCACACGTGCTAATAGTGGGCGACCCGGGGCTGGGGAAGTCACAGCTTCTGCAAGCCGCCGCACATGCTGCGCCGAGAGGTTAAGAATCATCATACATCATACTCGTTCATGCTCTCACACAACACGCACGCACGCATGCACGCACGCACGCACGCACGCACACGCACGCACACACACACGCACGCACACACGTCAAACGAGTCGCAGGGACAAATTCAGATGGCGCTCAAGACATTCACATATTTGTGTGGGTATAAAGAACATATTGTATAAAAGACAATTTTTTATTTTTTATTGAAGTGTTAACCTACACTTAAAGGAAATAACCTAATAGATTTATAAATACATATCAAAAATTCCGAGGCCGGCGGGATTCGAACCCACGTCTCTCTGGTATTCGCGCCCGAGTGTGTTAACCGCTACACCACGGCCGAACCATACGTCAGCCACGAAATTAGTGATATGTATCTACTTTTTCAATCAGTTTTATAGCAACTGTTAGCGACATCTAGTAGCGACACATTACAGTTGTCGATCTACTTTTTTCCAAGATACCATATTACCTCCGGCCTCGGAATTTTTGATATGTAAATCTGTATAAAAGACAGTTTATGTTATAGGCGTTTATGTGTGTGGCGCTTCGGCCTCGGCTGGGGGACTGACGGTGGCGTTGGGGCGCGAGGCGGGCGGGGACTTCGCCCTCGAGGCCGGCGCGCTGGTGTTGGCAGACAGGGGCGTCTGTTGTGTGGACGAGCTTGACAAGGTATGACGTATATTTTTGGATTTTAAATCTCAGATAGGCAAGACAATATTTTTTGAAATTTTTTCCAAAAGGTCATCCAACGCGAATTGTCTTTCAGCAAAAAGGTCATTCTGATAGGCATTGAAATGCTGATTTATTGAGAGAAGTGTTCAGTTATCCAGTTATTCAGAATGTGTTCAGTTATCCAGAAAGAACACAAACGGCCGATATCGGGCAGTAAACAAATAAATGACTCGTAACTTTGACAGCTCGTTGACATTTTTTTTTATTTTTATAGAAACACCACAAGTCTTCTACATACATTTGTCTTACGATTCGTTATTCGTAAACCTCCCATCAGTAGGTAGCAAGCTATAGGTAATTTAGCTCACGAAACGTTTTTTTGCTTGACTTACGCTTCGCAGTAAATAAGTACTTTCCGTAAGAAATACAAATCGTTTCTTACATAAATAGTAACCGGGCATTAATCCACAATCTATATGAAGGGGCCACTGCTTCTGGAAGTCCATTTTCCCTGACGATACAGCGATGAACACGACACAAAACATTCCACCGGTGGGCTGCTGGGTCCACTTATAACACCAACGGGCAATGGCGTGCACAGAGGGTAGGCATAACGCGGCTAAATGATATAAAATGGAGAAAATGGAGTTATAAAAACTTAAGGGTAGGTTTTTTATAATTTGTACAATGCCTACCCTTAAGTTTTTTATAATTCGCACTGAAGGTTTTTTCCATTTTGTATCATTGCCTACCCTGTAGTACATCCTGTGCACGCCACTGCCAACGGGAATGGGTCTGCTTTGTCCGCCCATCTTGACATGCATTGGATTGTATACATATGCATTTTTGAAGCTTCATTGTGGAAGCACTGTATACATAACAGTTTTGTTACCTATTGTAAAAAAAAAAAATTTTTTTTAAAAGAGCAACTGCTGAGTTTCTTGCCGCCTCTTCTCAGCAGAATCTGCATTCCGAATCGGCGGTAGATTTATGACGTGTCATAAGAGCTACAAGTTGGCCTACATGAAATAAATAAATTTTGAATTTGTTCCGTCCGGAGATCCGTAGGAGAGCCAAAGTCACCGACATAGCTCTGCGAGTGGCGAAACTGAAGTGGAAATGGGCGGGGCACATAGTTCGAAGAGCTGATGGTCGATGGGGTCCCAAGGTGCTGGAGTGGCGACCCCGCACCGGCCGGGAAGCGTAGTGTTGGCAGACCGCCCAGGTGGACCCCACTAGGTGGACCGACGACATCAAACAAGTCGCAGGGAGTCGCTGGATTCAGGCGGCGCAAGACCGAGATCTGTGGAGGTCCATGCAAGTGACTTATGTCCAGCAGTGGACGTCTATAAGTTGAATAAGAAGAAGAAGAAGATGTGGTCCTGAGTAATAAACAATTTCCAGATGACGGCTCATCACAGCAGTCTGCTGGAGGCGATGGAGCAGCGGCGAGTGAGCGTCGCCAAGGGAGGCGTGGTGTGCAGCCTGGCCGCGCGCGCCACCGTGTTGGCCGCCGCCAACCCCGCCGCCGGCAGCTACAACAGGTATAAATTCAAAATTCAAAATTTATTTATTTCATATAGGAAGTCACAAATCTACCACCGGTTCGGAATGCAGATTCTGCTGAGAAGAGCCGGCAAGAAACTCAGCAGTTGCTCTTTTCAAAAAAAAAAAAAAAATTTTTTTTTACAAAGCTATGCTATGTATACAGTGCTTCCACAATAAAGCTTCAAAAATGCAAAAATGCATACGTAGGTACACCAATCCAACGCATGTCAAGACGGGCAGTCAAAGCAGACCCATTCCCGTTGGTGGCACCCGTTCACGAGCATGACGCATGATCCAGCCATTGCTTCGCTCAACCATATTTGAGGGAACGTAACAACCCGCACCACACGACACCACCACAGAAATGCTTCTTGCAATATTACAAATAACACCTATTATAATCCAATTATAAGAATGTGTCGCTCATATAATGAAATAGCAAAATTATAGTCTGTTCCAATGGAGTTGAGCTAAAGGGTAAATAAATATGGCCGTACTGATCACGTGACCTCATTTTGACATGACCTCTAGTGATAGACCTTTGCCGGCTTTGCTTTGAACTATATCGGGAAGGTGTTAATGAAAAGGTGTGTTTATTTACTTTTTCTTTTAACTCCAGCGGAACAGACTGCAGATATTGATATTTTGGATTCAAGATTTTCATTATTTTTTTAATAAATTAAGTAAAATAATTAAATAGTTTAGGAATTTTGTAGATTATGAATATGAATACTTCGCGCGCCTGATTTCAAAATCTTAGTCAATCTCATTGTGGGATTACAATAAGATTGAAATGTAATTTAATTGAGACTTTAGGTTAAATAACTATTTCTCAAACATGCATGGAAATATTGTCATTATTTTCGAAAAAAGAACACGCGAAGTATCGAATTGTCGGACAAAGAAAATCAAATCCATTGCAAGAGCGTTTTTTGAATTTGGAACATCACAACGCTCCGCGAAACAGTTGTTTCGCGGAGCGTTTTTTTTTTTTAAATATTGCAGGAGCTTTGTAATGTAATGCCGTTTCATACAACAGTATGAAATGGCGTGCTGGGGTTACTAAATACTCCTTGATCGGATCTCTTTTGTCATTCTTGGCATACCATAGTCTCTTTGCTTAGTACAAATTGCGTTTACGTGGCTGTATAGCCATAAATGCGTTTGCCTGTCGGCACAGATAATAAAAAAAAAAATTGGTGGTAAAGCTGAAAATTCGTCTTGATTTGTTATTTACATACCTACTTAATAAATATAAATTTAATAATAATCAAAATGAGTTCCAACGGTTCAGAGAGTGAAATGGAGATTGATTGTACCTACGCCACCAGATTTAAACCAAAATGGCGGATGGATTTGGATGTATAATATAAAAAGTGTTTTATTTCCCTGCATTCTTTTGAGAAAAGCACTATATATGCCTCGGCGGGAAATTGCAATTGCCTGTCTCGTATTTAGTGAAGTCCTCGCCTACGGCTCGGCCTTCAAACTCATACTCGACATGCAATTGCCTACTTCCCTGCCTTTGCAATAATGTACTATTGTTTAATCTGTTTAGATTGGCAAAGAAGGCAAGTGAGCTTTACTTGTGATTACGTCGTACTCTTTTATTTCAGAGCTAAAACTGTTGCAGAAAACTTGAAACTGAACTCTGCATTGTTATCGAGATTCGATTTAGTTTTCATCTTATTAGATCAGCCAGATGAGGTATGTTTTTTGGACATCTCTAGTTGTCCTTTTGCTTGTTTTAGTTGGCTTTGTACTGTACAATGTTACTTTGAAAAAGCTATATATTATAACTTTTGTGATAGAACAACTATCGACCATAAACTCATTGTTGTTTTCTGAACCAACGGTAGTATTGATTTATAGGAGTCACAAGTAGGCCTATATTAAATAAACTAGCTTTTGCCAGCGGCTTCGCTCACGTTAAGTTGGCCTTATCAAACCTCTTGTCTACCCTCTTAGGGATTGAATTTTCAAAATTCGTTTTTTAGCGGATGCCTACGTCACAATAGCTATCTGTAAGCCAAGTTTCAGACAAGTGGTTTGAGCTGTGCGTTGATAGATCAATCACTCAGTCACCTTTTCCTTTTATGTATTTAAGAAGATAATATTGCTTTTTTGAAGTAAATAAAAAAATTTCTTGCAGAAATTAGACGCTATGTTATCTGAACATGTGCTTGCACTTCATTCCGGTCCCAAAAATAAGAGGAAAGACGGTGCTAGCACTAGTAAACTGAACGTTAGTATTGTATCCAGCCAAGCTGACGACGATATTTCGTTAAGGTAACAGAATTGGGTATTCGACTTTTGTCAAAATGTGGATATTCGTTACAATCGAAAATGTAACATATAAGAAATATATTAAAAACAAATATTTGTAAAAACAGTAACTAAATCAGTCAAAAAACAAATAAGTTATAAGCTGTTTTACTGCGATTGTATCCGTCTCTTTCCAAAATGAAATTTTGTATGGAGAGTGTATGGAACTAATGAATCATGACGTCAGGTTGCAATAAGAAAGAAGTTAAAGGTGCAGACTGAAAACCATGTAAGGTCCACCATTACATCCCCAACTGTTGCACTAATAAATTCTTTCACAAGCGCGGGTCAAGTCAGGTTTTGTTTTTAACTTTCTTAAATAAGTACAAACGTAAATAAGTAAAACTTGAAACACGCACGTTGACTATAGTAATTATGTTCCAGCGTGTTACTAAAATGCATGAAATCGATCTAATCCATGAAATCGGGTAATTAATTGAAAAAAAATTAGCTTTAAAGAAAGACTATAATTAATGCTGCGAATGTTTTTTCGACAGAAACAGGCGTTTCTTTGCTTAAGCCCATATGTTTTTTTTTATAATGTAAAAAAAGCACACAGTAGATATGCACTGTCTGCTCTCCCGCTATAAGTGCATACTAAAAATGCAAACAACCAAGCCACATGCTTTACACATGTAACCACACACTGTAACCCGAAAATTGGATGTAACATACGGATGTTACATCCAATTTTCGTCGTTAAAATCGGCTCAGTAATTTATTCGATATATAATCATATATATAAAATCATAACCCTTCCTTTTTTGGTTTTGTCGTAGTCGGGTAAAAATAAGCCGATTGTCCATTATAGGCAAGACTTGACGTAACTGTTATCGTACTACTATTATCCAGTATAATCCTTTTTGCTCCTTGAAAACTTGAAGACTTTTATAAATTACTAGTTGAAGCCCGCGGCTTCGCTCGCGAGAAATTAGTTTTTAAAATCCCGCGGGAACTCTTTGATTTTCCGGGATAAAAACTAGCATACATATGTCTCAACTATACCCGTGCAAAAAGTCGCGTCGATCCGTTGCTTTGTTGCGGCGTGATTGAAAGACAAACAAATAAACACACTTTCGCATTTATAATGGTAAGGATTACCAAACTTATTTTAGTTCTCCCTTTTAGCAAAAGATTACGACTCAGGCCTGGTGAGGTGATCGACACTTTGCCCCTAGTTTTACTTCGCAAATATATCGCGTACGCGCGACGATACGTCCACCCTAAACTCAGCCTGGAAGCGGCGAACATTCTGCAGGATTTCTACTTGGAGCTACGTCATAATCACCAAGGCGTGTCGAATGACGGTGCACCTATCACCACTAGGCAACTTGAGGCTTGCATACGATTAACACAGGTAATAAAAAAAAAATTTCAAAAAACCGACTTCTTACGCCACAACAAAGTATAAAAATAATTTTTGTTTGTTGAAGTCGGGCGGGCTTAAAAAGACACTCTCACTCAACTCAGACTCAAGATAGAGTTAAAATGAAAGAGGTTTATGTCAGAGCATGTTTTTGTCTCGTTTGAACCTCGATCTTGAGGCTGAGCTGAGTCATAGCCTTGTCATAGCACACTCTATAAATCTCAGCATAGGTAATTTGAATTATTACAATTGATCGCTTTTCAATGTTACCTATCGATCGTGTTATAATCACACTAATATTATAAAGCCGAAAGTTTGTATGTGTGTGTATGTTTGTTACTTCTTCACGCCACAACGAATGGACCGATTTGGCTGAAATTTCGAATGGTGATAGCTTACACCTAGGATTAACACATAGGCTGCACTTTATCCCCGAAAATTAAAGTTCCCGCGAGAATATAAAAACCTTAATCCACGCGGACGAAGTCGCAGGCATCATCTAGTATTATTATGTTAGGTACTCAGTAATAAATAATTAAAAAAAAAAATCAACAGGCTCGTGCGAGAGTGGATTTACGCGAAGAGGCTACCGCTCGAGACGCGAATGACGTCATCAGCCTCGTCAAACACAGCCTTATGGATACGTTCAGCGACGAGTTCGGCAACATACAACTGTCGCGATCTATAAACGGATCTGGAGTTAGCTCACGGAATAAGGTAAAGACTACTAAGATTTTGACTATCTATTATAAATTGACTAACTGATACCCGCTAGTTCGTCCACGTGGAATTAATTTTTAAAATTCCATGGGAACTCTTTGATTTTCCGGGATAAAAAGTAGCCTATGTCACTCTACAGATCCTCAACTATGCCTATGCAAAAAATCACGTCAATCCGTAGCTTTGTTGCAGCGTGATAGAAGGCAAGCGTGATAGAAGGAAAATAGAAGGCGTGATAGATAGCGCATTTATACTATTAGTAAGCATTCAATGAACTACTATTAGTAAGGGCCAGTTAACTTACCTTGGCCTTGCACGTAAGTGAAAAAATATGGCCATTAAACCATTAAGTGACTATGAGATGTCACGTCAATGGATGTGCAAAGCCTAACGTTTGATTAAAGAACCCCAGATCTGTTCATAGTTCACGGACTGATCGCAGATAGAAGAGAGGACAAAAGAAAAAAAAAAGTGACTGTGTCTAATTTTATTACAGGTAAAGAAATTCCTAGACGTTTTGAGTCGTCGATCGCATCAGTTAGGTAAAGATGTGTTCACAAGACAAGAGTTGATACAAATACACAAATCCGCAGGCATCGCTGGCGACCCTAACGATCTCATCGAGGCAATGCACGTCCATTCTTACTTACTACTTAAGGGATCAAATACTTATCAATTAATTGCCTTTTAAGTTCATTAACTAATTATTATTACTGTTGATTAATGTTAATAAAAACATTATATTACATAAAATTTCTTTTCAATTACTAGTAGTAGAGTTACCTTTTTTGATTTAATTGGAATATAAAAGTAAATAAAAAGATAATAATGAGCTTGTAAATCATTTTAATATTATCACTTGACTATCACAGTACTTAATAATACAATTTGTCAGATTCCCAATACAAAAACTGTCAAACTTCAAAATTTATATAAACTTAATAAAATTTTGTGTAGTAAGACCAATAAATCTTAATCTAATGAGATTTCTAAAAATATATTATCCTAATGTTCACGTTATGGGAGTCTCAAGCTGTTTTGATCCGCCTCTCGACGGAACATGTTCCAGAGCCATAGAGACGTGACAACAGCTATACAATGATACACCTAACACAAAAAAGCTTAACAAAGATGGATGCGATAAACACTCAAAAAATAGATTACCGACCTCGCTGCCAGCAAATAAATAGAAATTAGAAATCGCTGATAGTGCAAGTAGAGGTGTACATAACAAAGCAATAAACCGTGTCTCCATAAACTCGGACCCATAAACTAAAATATTTTTCTTAAAATATATGTAATTTGGGTGCCTTGAAATACACTTGCCCAGATGCTCTAATGTGATTCCAGAGTAGTTTAGTAAGGACCAAATGAGTATGTGCCACACAGTGCCGTGCCAGACAAAGATGAATAGAAAGGTGGCCAATGATGCTATTAGTTTGTATGTGAGCTTCGGTAACTTGCAGCACTTGCTAAGTACACTATAACCGGGTTTGTAGATGTACCTGTAAGAAGGAAGTCGGTTAAAAAATTCTTCAGTAAGGGCCGATCTACACCGGTATGGCAGCGGCGCGACGAGTACTTTCAGTGTGAAATAACTTTAAACTTTATCTACATAATCGAAAAGCACAAAAAGGGCACGCGGCCGCCAGCGAGTGGTGCCGCGAGGCCGCTGGCGGCCGATACTGGTCTTTAGCGATTATGTACATAAAGTTTAAAATTATTTCACACTGAAACTGCTCGCCGCGCCGCTGCCAAGGCAGGCCTCTGAGGCCTACTAGCGCTGAATAGGAATAAACCTAAGGCATTAGTGGGACACTCAATAATTAATCAACCACTTGGGGAAACAGATTAACAGGTAGTATTGGTCCATTGGGGAACACTCCAAGGAGGTGAGGGGCCCTGGGGAAGATACTACTGATTCTGGCAGCAACTAGAATTGGAAGAGAACAGTAGATAGTGTTGATACTCACTTGACTAAAAATCTGTACAGCCCAACATCAAAATGCCTCCACATTTGAGAGTAGACGTGAATCCTTGCTATACATCTAGGTGTCGGAGGTGGTTCAATGTTGTCCAACCTAGCAAACGCTCCAGCCGTGCCATATGAAATCACATACTTCATGTGGAACTCCAGACCCATAAAGAGACCACCACCACACAAAGCTATTGTGGGCAGCTTTCGTATCAACTGCAACAAATCTGATGTAAGTACAACTTATGTTTTTGCTCAATCTAGATAAATAGCTGGTGCTAAATCTTGTAAGATGGTAAGGAGCCCCTCGTATACAGGTCCAACTCATACTTGGCCGATTTTTTATTTATTATGTTGATTTTTTATTATGTTGACATAGGCTACTTTTATCCTGCAAAAAGCAGAGTTCCCACTTAATTTTAATTCAAAATCTATGTAGCCAAGTTGCTGGCATCTGCTACTTTTTTTATAGAAGAATATTAGTCAAGCTGATTTTGACTTATATTCAAATCTCCCCTCCAAGCAAAAGCTTGTGCTACAAGTGGGAATGACAGTAGTGCAACAGATGGGGCTCAAACATGCGACCTTTCAGTTTTCAGTCACCTTTCACCATTGAGCTATTGAAGCTTCACTTATTAATATTATCAATAAGAGAAATATTTTATACAAACCTCCATGTTACTCTGCATAGCAAAAAAATATATGTAGTGGAACACATAATCCAATATCACTGAATATAGTTGAAAAACGAACATGTCATAGATAAACCTTTTCAGTCTTGATAGTAAATTTTCTGTCCTTGCTACAAAACTATTCTCAAATTCCTGATATAGAATAATTGGTCCAGTATACAGCAGTGGTAAATATAATATGTAACTGAACATGTTAACTATATCATCTTTTTTTAATAACTTTCCATCCTTTCTTTCAACAAAGTCTAGTGAATAACTTATACAACGAAGTTCAATCCATGCAACACTAAATAATATTAGATACACTTCTTCATCCTGCATGTCCTCATAATCCAAAAAGCTCCAAAAGTAATATTTATACTTTAGAGAGTTATAACTAACAAGTAGTAAAATACTAGTGATCCAAATACTAAGTTTTTTACCCCCACAACATAAGATCATTGCATATATCACAGGCTGTGTAAAAATAATTATCATTTGTTTATATCCCATAAAGATAGTTACAAAAGCTACACTAGATACAATGTACCAGTATTTTAGGAAAATAGGCGTAAATGTATTCCGTAAGGTTTCCGACACGACGAACTGGAATAGCAGATAGCTCCAAGAAGTTTGTAAAAAATATTTCCAGCTACTCCATTCAATATCTGATACATCTTTGAGTCTTCCGGTGAATCTCCAACCGCTTTGTAAATCAGTAAGGGTATGTATTAAATTTTGATGTTCGTTTAAAATATCTGCAAAATAAAATGTACCTACTTGGGCCCTTTCACTTAAATATTGGCCTTAAAAAACTACAATTTCGCTATTAAAAAACTATGAGGTTAAATAAATGAATCGTAAAACTCTTCACAAGTTTGTCTCAAAACAACTCATGATTGTTCTTTCAATAAGTACATAAGTTTAACAAAATCCGAAATACTATATAATATTTAAACTAAGTCTTAACTGTGCTTACCACTTTGTGCCTCAAATAGTTTATATAAAGAGTAAATATTAGCTGAGATCCAAATAATAAAATAAACATATAACTCTGTAGATTTTAATTTCATTTTTGATTCAAAAATATATATTACATTGTGTGTATACTTTGGATTTTCGCGGTGTTTTTTACATTTTCAATAGTACTACTTATTTGTTATTGTGTTATTGTTTGTTTTGTGACAGCAGTGGTGACTGGTGACAGCAACCACAGACTATTGTGACCAAAGAGTATTCATTCAATGTTCACTAATAACAGTGACAATGTCAGTTAAAGATAGTGATGTAGGTACCATTTATGTCCCCTATTTTATGGGGTCCTATTGTCTATTTTCGACATTTAGTGGCCAACTGTAAAAGTTAGACCCTCATGGGGTTTTTTTACTATCTCAGTGGCTAAAGCATAGGTATAGACACGGAATATGTATGGTGAAATGCGGGTTTAACAGTTCCGCAGCCTACATCGTCGTGTCAACACGGACGCTCGTCAGTGTCTAAAAATGACCGAATAATAATCGGCCCTGCATGCATACACTATACAATCAGCAGTGGCACTGCAAGTAGAGCCATGCATGCAAGGCTTTGTGTAGGTCCCTTAAACTAGTAGGTACTCGATATTAGTATCAAATCAAAGTATCGATAACATATTCGATACTGTATTAAAGTATCGTTATTAGCTTGAGTAAATAGTAAATACTTATTTATGTACTCGTTTTTTAAACATAATAATCTTAATAATAGTTTGGTTGGTTTCTCAATCAGTACGAAGATATAAGTATGCAAGTGCGCAAATTATAACGATTAACGGCCGATAAAAAAAATTTGATGGGCTACACGATTGCCTTTAAACTGAAATGTCTGCAAGTTATTATGGGTCGACTGCTAAACAGTATAGCGCTTTTTCACGCGCGCACATTACCAATTGTTTGATCGCCCGGTTACTAACTAACGCGAACTAACTAACTAACTTCCATTATGCGACCGCTCTCTTGAAAAGTCGCTTAACAACCAACAAATCGTTCGAGAGCAGTCGACCGACTGTTGTCCAGTACTCACCATCAACCCGACTGTTTAGTTGGTCCAGTATGCGCTAGAGCAGCCCAATCCGATCAAGCACAGGATCAAACTATCGGCCGATATGGTCTGCGGAGACTAAGAGATCATTAACCTTTGTATTCAGTATTTTCAATTTAGGAAATAAGTACCTCAAAGCCGTTTCTGAGAATAAGGGCCTTGACACACCGACAAATGGCCACAGGCCAACAGACCCTATAAGGGCAACGTTTTTTTCGGAATCCTAAAACCGAAGGTAACGTCAGCAAAAAATTTTATATCCGACAAAATATAATTGATGATTATGATTATGATTTTAAATAAATTGTAGAATTTAGTCTATATAATATAAAAGTATGGAACGTACTATGTTTCATCGCCACATCACAGTCACAACCGCGCGCTAACGAAGACGAAGTTCACTGATAAATTGATGTAAGATGTTAGTCATACCTATACTAAAATTCTTCATTTCATTCGCCTCCGCGATCTTGTATATATCAGACCATTTTATTCAAGTGCGGCTTTCTCTTTAACATAAATAAATTAAACCGAAGTGAAATATGTTACATATATACCTATCTTTATTTATCCCGTTTTAAGTTTATTATTCAGTGAAACTAGATTATTTTGTGATATTCGTTTGGTTCTAAAACAAAAATGGAAAGTAACTTAAGAAGTTTCATTTTCTCTTTAATATTCCTTCTTCATATTAGTTCAAGTAAGTTTCTTTTACTTACCTACTGTTTTATTTATACAATTTTTTATCAGTGTTTAGTGCAGATTATAGATGTTATAAGTCAAGGACTTATCATAACTACAATGTTATTGTTAGTTGAGTTTATTTAAGGCCAACAAAGCAGTTAGTTTTACTTAGTTGACTAGGTTTTGCTTGTGACTTAAGTAAGTACTTAATGGCTGCGTGGATTAAGGTAAGTATTTAAGGTTTTTTAAAATATCTATATCTGGTTCCATTGTGTTTCACTTGCCCGGAAAGCTTCGTGAAAATCTGTGCAACCGTTTTAAAGAGTAGCTTGGATCATAGATAACAATTAAAAAAAATATAAAGCTCATGTTTTTACCATTATGAGACTTGCCAGGACAAATACTAGGAGAAAAAAAATGGTATTATGATTTTAGTTGATCAAATAATAGCCATTGTAAACTTTGGCCTGCAGTATGGGGTGTTAACAAACAACAGCAGCTGTCTGCCACAGTTTTTAAGCTCACCTTTTTAATATGCAGTAATAAGACTTGGCAAGGCAGAGAGTAGGTAAATCACATATCTGCTCTGCACTTGACTGTTTGTATTTATAATAATTTATTAGTATTGGTTTTCCTTGTTTACATAGATTTTAAAAATATTTAAGTTATTTAGCTTATCTTTAATGGTTTGTTCGACCGTGATGACGTTAGAAATGCTAAGCACTTAACAAAAAAATGTATACTTACCTACGTAGTTTAACCCAGTGGATCCAATATACCCCTTTTTAATTGGAATACAAAGTTTACAATACCAGTCATAACAAAATAATATCTCAAATATATGCTTTATATTTTTATACATGTAGGTACAGTGTATACCTACAGTAAATTTCCAAATACATTACATTTGAGGGGATGGCATAAGGATGACATAAGTTGAAACCATAACTCTGTAGGATGGCGCCTTGAGTGTGTTGGCCATTTTACACAACGGGCACGTTCAACTGCCTGTCACTGCCAAAATTAGTAAATTCCTTGAATAAACTCTTTAGTAAAAATTCTAAAAGGACCATGGCTGTGGTGTAAAGTGGTCCACACATAGGGTGCGATTCTCGAGAGACATGGGCCCGATCCCGGCTGGGCCCGCTTACTTTGATTAAGCTATGTGTTTAAAATTTATAAATTAATTTTATTTAAATTACAGGTTTAACTAAAGTTCAGCGATATAATCCCAGCAGTGACTTTCTATTACATGAAGCTGGTGGACTACCAAGCAATAAAAATGATTACGCCGCTCAATTTCCAAGTTTACCATCGTCGAATCCTAGTCAATCTACCGCTATTAACAATGTTCATATGGTCACTACAACTAAAGTACAAACATCGGGTAGGCGAGATTATGTCGCTCCCCAACGTAGCTCAAACGCACCAACATCTACAACGCCATCTAAATCCACAACATTTCAGGCAAGTCCTGCATCTTCTCCAAACTCACCTAAACGCGATTATGTAGCACCCCAGTGGCCAGCACTAAGACCAGTGGGAACATCGCAAAGGCAAGGAAACGCTGGCACAACTCCAATGCCATCTACGTCACCAAAAAGAGATTATGTAGCGCCGAACTTTCCAAACTCAAGACAAGAAAATAACCAGCATGGGCAAGGAAAAGTGAAAGATCTCATAAACTTTTATGACAGACAATCGCAGGGAACTTCAACACCATCACGAGGGCCGAGTTACAGTTCTATTTTACAAGGGCCGAAGGGTAATCAGATGTCAAGTTCGACTTCCCAGATTACACAATCTTTTACACAAACTCCAGTAAATACCCCAAAACCTTTGAGCTTTAATTCAGCTGTAACGGGTCCAAAAAATATGAATTCTGGAGTACCTTTTATGACTCCCCCCACAACTCCTGGTAGACCATCTAGTCCTAATAGGAATCAATATAATAATCGTCCAACAATGCCTGTTTTGCCCAGTTCTATCGCCAATAACAACCAAGGCACAAGCTCAAACAGTCCAAGTGATACGGAAATACAAACTGTCAGTGAAGAACTGCTTCGAAAAGATGTTAATAATGCAGCTAGATATATAGTAGTAAATTATCAAGAGAAAACAACATCCCACTCTAAAGATGATAAAGCTCCATCAGCGTAAGTTATTTAAAAATTAAAGCATAACGAAGCTACCTAGTTATATCCTTAATAATTATGGTCTTGTTAAGTACTAGACATCTAGTAAAAATAATAAGGAAGGAACTCGTTTCATCTGCTTATTCAAGGATAATCTAAGTATGTTTTACAAATATTGAACATCGTATGTAGCTTAATTTTTGTTATTTTTAATTGCCTACCATCGCGCGGTTTTGTTTACCCAGTGTCAAATTAATTTTATCTTTGTTTGCAGATTGCTCAACATTTCGCCTGAAGTATGGAATATTACAACCATTCAACATTTTTTGCCACTATTAGACAATTACGAAAGGGATACCTTAATAAACGAGCATGTAACATCACAAGTAAGAAATATAATGCCTGAGAAAATTAAATTCTCAAATAAATAACATTTGGCTTTTTGAAAACTTTTCCAAATAGCAAAGGAGACAATAAAAACTCAGAAGTTTAAAATTGTTTTTGTTTTAGGAGAGAATTGAAGAGAACAACTTTATGGATGCAATAATGGCTACAAGTGTTATACGCCACTTAATGATTTTCTTAAAGGACAGAGGTGCATATTATGGATTACTTTTAACTTCGTAAATTTCTGAAAAAATAAAACTTACTTATTCTATTATCTATTTATAATACTTACTAATTTCATCTGTTACAGGCTATGTTACTCCAGATCCTAAACAGCAAAGAGATTTTTTAAAACAGATTTGGTTTGGCTTGTATTCTAGAGGTAAAGGTAAAATTAGCAGTTCAGGATTCGAACACATATTCGTATCCGAGCTTAAAAATGGAGAAGTTTCAGGTAACTATTATCTATCCTATTAATGTTTTGAACAAATATATTACCTATCATAAAATATAATTGCTAAACATATTTTCGTACAAACAACAAATATAATTTTATTGTTACAGGACTGCATAATTGGTTATATTTCTCTAGAGAAGAAGTTGCCAATCGTATTAATTACTTGGGCTATTTAAAATATGTCGAATTTAATGACGTAAGTTGTATTTTAATTCATGACTTATTGAGTTAAATAGACATATATTTTATATGACCTACTTATAAGTAACATGTTTATTATTATCTTATTTCAGAAAGGAGCAGTTATTAAAATGCATTTTAATCAGCAAGGAGTGGATAAGCCTGTTGATACTATGTTCATTGGTACATCACCTGAATTAGAGATTGCTATTTATACTTTATGTTATGTGACTCGAGTTGACAATGATTGCAAACTCAAACTTGGAAATAAGGATGTAGATATTGTCACCCATAACTTTAGATACCGCAGCAAAAATTACATCGGTAGCGCTTATCCTCAAATATAAATTTTGTATAAACTATCCTAACGGCTGAAATTAGTAAGTGATTAGGCAGTTTTTGCAGTGATATCTACATAATACTCGATTTTTTATTAAAGAACAATTATTTCGTGTACGTTGTTGAAATAATTAAATCATGTTGGCACTAGTTACATAGGTACCTATAATAATATGATTTTATTTGGATTACAAATAATGTGTGCACCTTAAAAATTTTCAAATAGTTACGTATACCTATAATATTTGTTTCTCTTGTATATACATAATTATATATTATGCTTAGTTTATATATTATGCTTGCATTCTCACCAGTGAGCTCATCTAACTTTAGGTAGGTCTAGGTGCCTACTATCAATTGAATGTACCTACATAATCTTTACTCGTAATAATATGGCTCCTGTGGTTCTAAAATTAATGATGAAATCAAATTATTTACTTACTTAAGTTTTACGACATACTTAAATAACGAAAAATTTGTTTACTAGAATAGAAAAGAAATAAACTATTAACAAAATGCTTTTGAATGTTTACCTTACCTTTATACAGAAGACGTATTATAAAGATAATAGAGGAAATATCAAGGAGGAAAGGTCAAGACTCCGGCCTCCTTTTTTTGAGATCCAGGGTTCAAATCCTAGTCACGTACCTGTCTCTAATTTTTCGAAGTTGTGCAGTCTATGCTAGTAAAATAATGTCATTCATATTTTAATAGTGAAGGAAAGTTTAGTACGGAAAGCTGCATGCCTAAGATTTCTTCACAATGATTTCGAAGATAAGTATTTGCCAGCCAGGCCCAGTAGTAGGCCAACGAGTGATGAATGCCTTTTTTTGCACTCAGTACCATTTCTTGATTAAATTAACAATTCAGTACCTACTAGAACCTACTGGTAGGTAGGTATTAGTTGGAATAATTTTAATTTTTTTTGCTGTCCGAGGTCCGAACACATTTAAATTTTTTTTTAAGTTAGATTCGTTATTAATCAAATCCAAAATGGCGTCGATCAAGTAGAACCAAAAAGATATCACAGTAGCCAGTCCAGGGTCAATCTCAGAATATAGATAGAGGTCAGTATCTATGTCGTCAATGTTGCAAATGGTTGCAAAGGTTGCAACTTGATTGCAGCTCCCATCATCCATGTGACCATGTGACACACAAGGAACAAATGTGTCAAACAACAAATGTCACTGTCAAACTTGACAGCAATGCTTGACAGTGACATTTGTGCAGTCGGTAAAAGAAAGTGTTGAGGTGTACACGCACACGTGCTAATTATCAAAAAATGGAAACTACGAATCGACAAATTATGCAACGATAACAATTTGTTTTAATCAAGTGTTAAGTTAATAAATAAATCATTTTAGTTTCGGTATGCCCATGTAAACATATTATACGTCATATATACATCGTTTTTAGTTAAAAACAATAAAAATGACTTTGTGCAAGTCAATAGGAGGTATTTTAAAATTAAGCCGCAATTTATCACACAAAAAAATAAACAGCAACTTTGTTTCACCGTCAAGAAATTTCTCTACCCGTGAACTTTTGAAGGAGGCATATTGCCGTACGAAACTTAAATGTAGATGTAAGTGTATTTAGAATTTAAGTTTTCTAATTATAGTTAAGTTATTTTAAAAGAAAGATTTAAAATCTTATCACCAAACTCTACGCAGCTTTCTCATGGTCTGGTCTTAGAAATCATGTAAAGTGCGAAGCAGCTTCAAAATGAAGCGAGCTTACGAGAGCAAAGTACTGCCGACCTGAAAAGAAGACCAAAAAATCCTTTGTCTTCTCTCCATATTGCACTTAGTGTAGTATCCTCAAGGAAGGTTTCCTTCCAATTTAATCTCTAGGTCCACAATTTAGGATATGCCTTGTATGTTAGTTTCCGTACTGCTTTATAAGCACATACATATACAGATTGGGAGACATATGGCTTAGTTGTAGCGCATATTATGAAACTATCATAACATTGGCTCTGGTTGGTAACTAGGTGAGAGATGCACGTTGGAGGTCCAAAGTTGCCTGTTTTATTTCTTCTATATCTTGGAGGTTCTGTCCTCAGTCTAGACTCTGGGTTATTCTCAACTAAACTGTTATCACTAACATCTTATAAACTTTTAAACCTCTCAACAACACACAAGCAGAACGACAAGCTCTCGTTCTTGTAGTTGAGTTGTATGTAGAAAGATCTGGAAAGCCATCACATTTTTATCCAACAAAATATACCATTATAATAATTAATAAATAGGGTCACAAGCCTCAAAGTTTATTCATCTTTTGATTGCAGCAAAGAAACTGCCCCAAGATGTCAACCCTCAAGGAGTGTTCGCCTGTAATGAACTGGACCTCTCGGAAGTCAAAGTTTATGGATTTGATTATGATTACACATTGGCACATTATAAACCCTCTTTGGAGCATTTATTGTATAACCTGGGCAGAGACATGCTTCTGAATAAATATAAGGTATGGTTTAGTTAAGCTTAAGTATCTCCATGTTTTTTGGAAAACGAGAAGTTTATTAAAAAAAGGTCTCAACTCTCACCACATGGCCAACCCACTACTGGGCTCTCCACTCAGAATGTAAGGGTTAAGGCATCAATTGACTGTCCAAGTGTGCATTAACAGACTGACTAAGCAAGTTATATTTTAATGGCTTGAATCACGCACATAATAAATCCCAAAAGTAAGAGGTATAAACCTAGGATTCGCCATAACAAGTAGAATACTACTGAAATTTTTTATGTGCTATATTTAATGTGCCAACCCTATTAATAATAATTCAGCTTTATGTGATATCAGATATCTCCCAAATCTGATAAGAATTTTTGTTACTGATAAATCACAATTATGAATGATGATACATTATCTTACATCTAATTAGTTAGTTATTAGAGTTAAAGGTTGCTTGAGAAACTTAATAAAGCAGTTTTAAAAGTACCTATATATGTATACTGGAAAATACATATTTTATTTAAGTATTTTTAATGCAATCTAGGTAGGCTTTTTAAAATTCTAAAATTAAAGTTGATTCACCAAGCGTGAATCAAATTTAATTTTCACGTCACTTTTATTTTAATTCTTTTTTTATTTTTCAGTATCCTTCAGAAATTTCAAAATTGGAATACCAACCTGATTTTGCTGTAAGAGGCTTGCACTACGACATTGAAAAAGGTCTTCTTTTGAAGTTGGATTCATTCCTTCAAATTCAGTTTGGTGCTATTTACAGAGGACTGACACCCGTATCCAATGAGGAAATCCTTAAAATTTATAGAAACAGAATAATACCCATTGCTTATGTTGAGGGTGACACGAGAGCACACCGAGTAAGTATTAATCAAATAATTAGTTAAATCATTTTTCATAAGTTAATATTTATAACATTTTTTTACCTACTTATATTTTATAAACTACATTAGTACATACCTACTACATATTTATTTTTATTTTTTCTTTAATTCTAGTAAATAGTACATTAGTTACACATAGTACCAAGTAGTAGTAAAGTAGGTATTAGTCGTTAAAACAGAAACTGGGGACATTATTTTTGGCGATGTATAGGAGGCAACAAAGCTCTTAGTACCTATGGATAATAATTAACTACCTTACATATAACAAAAAAATAATAGTTACTATAGTTATAGTTGTATTCTATTACCCCAGTAATGAGAGCACTTGTAAGCAATCATTCATTTGCGCGATCCCCTGCCCTTCTACAGCTACTATAGCGACGAGACAAGTACAAGGCCTGCTGCGCTAGCCATATTACAAACGTGTCGTATCTATTCTCTTTTCATGATCGCTAACGCCGCTGTAGAGCAGGGGTTTTCAAAGCTTTTTTATCACACTTCCCTACTGAAAGAATAGGACGTGTGATAAAAACTTTGAGAGCCCATGCTTTAGCGTTCGCGATCTTAGAAAACGAATAATTGCGAGCGATCGAGATAGACATCTCGATCGCTCATTCTATATCGTGGAGAGAAAAAATAAATGTTTATAGTCTATGGTTAACGTTTTTAAACGTCAGCCGTGACTGCTTCGCCGGCCCAGAGTCAAATAGCGCGATTTAATATATATGCAGCGCCATTTATTTTTCGATTTTGAAAGTCGAACATACTTTGCTTAATATTAAAATTATATAATTTACTGTAGTGTGCATTTAAAATGTACGCTTTAAATTTAACGCTAAAGCAGGGGCCCCCAAAGTTTTATCACACGTTCTAATCCTTTCAGCAGGAAAGCGTGGTAACAAAAACTTTGGGAACCCCCGCTCTAAAGCGTTAGCTATCATGGAAAGAGAATAGAAACGACCTATTTGTAATATGGCTAGGACAGTGGCCTCGTATGATACATGAGACACTAACTACATAACGATACTCAATAATGCGTTGCATATGGTTTCTAACGACTTGTGCGTTAGATACATTATTATGTACAGTGAATGTTTGCATACCAACTGGTATGGAAGATGAATTATTGATGTTTCATAAAACAAGGCTTTCATTCAGAATAAACAGTTTACTTTATGAATAACAAATAATAGTATAAACTATTGATGCTTATACTGTTGTACAATTTCTCAACAGCTCTAATAGTAGCGTAAGTCACTAGCACTAAGCGGACTTTTTATTATTGTATTGTATTGTTTATTTCTTCGATATAAGCGCTTACGAATGACAAAAATGTTACATGATATAATTAAAAACAAAATCACACTACATGCAAAAATACGACATCAAAAATGCCAGAGTCATTTTTGGACTTTTTGCAAATCCGTTACTGTTCTACTATTATGACGAAATATACATACTTATTAAGTATGTATAGGCCCTAAGTTTTAAGAGCTCAATGAAGTTTGATTAAACGACGTAAAATCGAAATCAACGCTCTACTTGACTTGAAAAATAATAATTAATTAACCTTTATCTACTTTGTTTGCAGGCAAACCGTGCAAAAATGGTACACCTCGCAGATTTATTTTCAGTTCCAGAAATGGGTCTACTGTGTAATGTTGCAGAATTTTTTATAAGAAATCATATAGACTACCACCCTGAAATTTTGTTTTTAGATGTTAAGGTGAGTCTAGGGTTAACTAGGTTATATTATATATTGAAATTTTTTTTTGGAAATCTTACTCGACTGACTGTTTGCTGCTATCACTGAGGAGTTCTGGCCTCTATCTCCGATAATGTTTATTAGGTTTTCACCAAAATTGGGCAGTACTTACCTAATGGTACACACTTTATAGTAAAGAAAGAATTATCAAAATCGGTTCAGGTTTGACGAAGTTATTGAGTGAAATCAACAAAACCGGTCATTCCCTATTTCATTCCCTTCTGCAAGTTTTATTTTGTGACAAAATGTAGCCTATGTCATTCCCAAGGTTTAATCTAACTATACCGAAATCATCAAAAGGAGGTGGGTTGATAAGGCCCAAAATCCGCCCCTCATACACTCGAAAAAAAAAGTTCCAGATTCCGACAAATTGTAAATGTATTTATATACTTGAAGATATAAACTTTATTTTAATATAAAGTTTAGGTGATAAAAAAAATAGTAAGTTATAGAAAATATTACCCAAAAAGAGAGTGTTTCTTTTACTTTTCTTACATTTTCATACATTTTAGTCGTTTTTTAAGCTTTGATTTAATATTTTAGAATGAGGCGCTCCATGAACCAAAATAAATTAATACTCATATAAAAGCTTATAAAAAGGAGCATCATTATCAGTTACGTTTACCATGGTTCAAGGAGCGCCTCATTCTAAAATATTAAATCAAAGCTTAAAAAAACGACTAAAATGTATGAAAATGTAAGAAAAGTAAAAGAAACACTCTCTTTTTGGGTAATATTTTCTGTAACTTACTATTTTTTTTAACACCTAAACTTTATATTAAAATAAAGTTTATATCTTCAAGTATATAAATACATTTACAATTTGTCGAAATCTGGAACTTTTTTTTTCGAGTGTATGAGGGGCGGATTTTGTTGCCTTATCAACCCACCTCCTTTGTTCAGCTGTTTAGGCGTGAAAGCGTAACAGACAAACAGACAGACAGTTACTTTCGCATTAGTAAAAATATTAGTAGATGTAGAGATTATACGAGTACGTACAGTTCTTGCAATTCACGAGGGCGCGTGGTTGTGTGTGTCGTATCTATATAAGTGTGAGCAAGAGCTTGCTCGCGCCTGACCGCCCCCGCCTAGGCTCCTGACAGGCACTCACACTTACACAGTGTGCAAGTACGCGACGTAACCAGAAGTACCCAACTAACAAAATGGTCTTAATATAAGTCATATAAGAATTGTGTAAACGTTTTCGAAAAACTGAATGGCATGAAAATAAGGCTTACAAACGCTTATACAACGCGATTTTGGCGCAGTTACTATTTCTATAAAGTCGTATAGCTGTCATTCAAAAGTCATAAGCGAGAACATAGTAGTGTTGTAATATTATCATTGGTATGAGTATTTAGTCGTATAGGTACCATAGCATTCATAGCGCAGACGTTTACCGGACCAATGAATCTATTTGATGCAGTATTGAAGCGCTTTCAATTATAAGTAATAGAATTTAACTATTAATAAATTCTGCATATGTGCAGACTATATTTTTATACTTTTATAGTATAAGTGTAATCAAATTATTTACAAGTTTGAAATGGGATGTGTTTATGTTTAAGTTTGGAAAACTTAATGCGAATATTACTTTAGAGACCAACTTTTTAGGTTTATTAATAAATTTTAAATGCCCCCTTCATTTATTGTGTATTTAATTATTATTTTTTAAATAAAAAATAAATTATTATATGTCATAATGCCATTATGACTTACGAAATACTTATATACCATGAATACTGCTGTGTTAAGAGTTAAAACTCCCTTCATCGTGCCATTATAAGTTACAAAATACTTGTATACGATGAATACTGCTGTGTTGAGAGTTATAAACTCTTAAAGAACATGGCGTTCTTTCATTACGAACCTATCAGAGTTCCCTAAAACATTTTAGTAAACCGTTATTTGTCATTCCAAAAAATAGTTTTTTACATTAACAGAACATTTTAGAAACCATAAGTTTTTTGGGAATGCGGCAAAAAACATATTTTGTCAATGTGGAAAAATGACATAATTGTCGGTTCCCAACTTTATCCGGGGACTAGGGGCCGTTGTGTTGTGTGGTTAACCATGGGAGGTATGGCCATAATGACTTGATTGACATGATTAAGGTTTCTTTAATTATCAGGGATAAAATGTAGCCTATGTGCTAATCCTGGGTATGAGCTATCTCCATTCCAAATTTCAGCCAAATCGGTTCATTCGTGTTGACATCGATTTTCAACAGAAAAAAAAAGATACCGGCCGAATTGATAACGTCCTCCTTTTTGGAAGTCGGTTAAAAAATAGGTACGGAACCATCACTCTCTGTCGCATTTATTGGGCTTGGCTGGTTTACATTACTGCGAATATATTTAAAATGTCATGTTCACATGCATAGTCTTATAGCAGCGTTATTAAGGTTGTAATACCAGCCAAAATGTCCCGCCTAAAACGTTTGTATGACTGTGTATTTTCTACGATTAAATTGCTTTATAGCTATTTCACACAGACGTTTGTACAACGACTTTTATTACCTAATTGCATTGAAACTTAAATGCAATACACATGATGCCTGTACAACGTCACATTTTAAAACTTGCTAATATACGACACCTATGTGACGAAATAATCATAAAAGCTTAAAATCTTATGACCATTTTGTTAGTTGGGTAAAGCTCACGCGCCCTCGTGAATTGCAAGAACTATAGGTACCTCTATAAATATTATTATTGATTTCCCTGATTTGCGTTATTCTTTTCTTTTTCTCTTGTAGAACTCAGTACAAAGTTGTCATCCAATCATGCATCAGATTGTCGCAAAAAATTTGGAAGAGTACATAAGACCAAACGTAGATTTGAGAAAATATTTTCAGCTTTTGCAAGATTGCGATAAAAAGCTGTTTCTGGTCACAAACAGCCCGTACCATTTTGTGTGAGTATCTAGTTTTATTTAATTTAGGTTGTACCAAATAATAGGTAAAGTTATAATATATAGTTCTTGCAATTCACGAGGGCTCGTGGCTCATGGTTGTGTGTATCATATATGTATAGGAGCTTGCTTGCGCCTGACCGCTCCCACCTAGGCTCCTGACAGGCACGCACACTTACGCAATGTGCACGACGTAACTACAAGTAAAGCTCACTAAAGTCAATTAAGCTACTCGAATGTTAGGTATTAATTCTGAGGAATTGTATTAAGTTCTTGAACGCGGAGGAAAAACGAATCGCATAACTTGTTAACAGTTTTACAAAGTTGCGAATATGTATTCTATTAATATAAATCCGGTAGTCATTAACAGCCAAATGCGTATTATAGAAGTCCCAACGTGTTGCGAAAACATCTTCCTAATTTAGTCATAATTATTTTAAGAAATAAAATATATTCTGTATATAGATATATATATACGTAGGTTGTTCTATAATTCTTGCAAAAATATCACTATGTATTAAAGTTTTTCAAATTAGTGCAATGCGGTGATCCGCCGAGAACCGAACAAAAGCCAAACCGACGGGCTTGAAGCTAGAAGGAAAAAGTAGCATGAAAGCTAGTATGAAATAAGTAATTATAGTTTTCTTTATGGATTGTAATTATTATTAACTAGGTGTTACCCGCGATATCGTCCGCGTGGGTTAAGGTTTTTATTGACTTGGTGATGCCCGCGACTTCGTCCGCGTGGATTAAGCTTTCGACGGGAACTCTTTTATTTTCCGGGATAAAATGTAGCATATGTGTTAATCCTATGTATGAGCGGGTTATTTCTTAGAAATTGTTGAACCATTTTTTTTAAATAAAAATACCCAGTGTGATATTGTCTTCACTTACTTTTATTTAAAGGGGATCCTGATGAACAGATGATTTCACGGGGATCCCCTGGGGGATCGGGTCAGGGGATCCTGGTGGACTCACCCATTTCAAACAGTCAAATTGGTTCTTTCGTTATGGTGTGAAGGAGTAACAAACATACACACACACATACAAACTTTCGCCTTTATAATACGAGTGTGATGTGATGTGATTTAAGTAATGCGGGCATGGAGATGTTGGTGGGTGGCGATTGGCGCGAGTTCTTCGACGTGGTGATCGTGAACGCCAACAAGCCCAAGTTCTTCACGGAGGTGTCGCGGCCGATCCGAGTGTTCGACAAGACCGCCAACACGCACATCTGGGAGAAGGTCACCGCCTTAGAGAAGGGCACCATCTACTATGAGGTGGGATATAAAATAACTACACTTATAGCCGTGCGGTTAGGTTATCAAAAATGCCTCGGGAGCTATCTATTTTTCAGGTATAAAAGGTAGCCTATGTCGCTCTCCAAGTCCTCGACTATACCCATACAAAAAATCACGTCGGACCGTTGTGGCGTTGCTGCGTGATTGAAGGAAAAACCAACAAACAAACAAACATACTTTTGCAGTGCAACGGGTGCATAACCTTTTTTTGTAATGTGTATAAAATTTGTTGCACATTCCCATATCCCTCAGGAAATTCTTTTAAACTTTTTAAGATTGTCTAGAGCGATAAGCCCGCTTTTGCGCACAGTAAATAACTATAAGATTCAATAAATTGTAAACAAATCATCTCTTCATTCCAGCACTTTGTATGCCCCCCGTTTTGTGGTATGCATTTCCATTTTCTTTTTAAATTTGTATTCCGTTGGATTTATTTTATTTTGTTTTTCTTTTCATTTTATTCCCCATTCATAGGGTCTCCACTGAAAACCAGCGCTGCAGCTTGCTGCAGCAAGATGCTGAATGGGAGACCTTATTTGATCATATGCAATTATTTTTATTTTAGTTGATCAAGTTATTATGTTACTTTTTTAAATTTCTATGGCATTGATCAAATGAAATATGTAGTTGCTTCTTTATTTCTCTTGTGTGTTGCAATAAAGAATATTCTATTCTATTCCAGGGTACTGTGACTCAGCTGCAGGACCTGACGGGTTGGAGCGGGCATCAAGTGTTGTACTTTGGGGACCACCCCTACAGCGACCTCGCTGACGTCACGCTCGAGCACGGCTGGCGGACGGGTGCCATCATCAACGAGCTCACGGTATGCTATAGAAAAAGAAATAGAAATAGATTTTTTACCCGACTATGAGAAAGCCAAAAATAAAGATTATAGTCTGAATAGCCCAACGACCAAAGATGCGAGCTGAAAACTGTAAGGTCGCAGGTTCGATGCCCACCCGTTTCACTAATGGCGTACTCCTAAGGGTAGAGGATAATATAAGTCAAGTTCAGCTTGGCTGATATTTCAAAAAAAATGTAATCACTTATCCGAATCCATAGTATACATTTTTCATAAGCACACTTCGGAATTTTAATTCGATTCCAGATTTGACAATTTCAGTGTTGCAACGTTATGACAAGTACTAAATAGTGACGTTGCGAAATTATTCGATACGGAAATGGAATATTTCCGGATCGATTCCTCTCGTTTATAGTAGTATATCTAAACAACTACTACTTTAATAGAAACTAAGTATATCAGGAAATTAAATATTTCTGAACGGATAATTTAGTTATGACGATTAATTTTATTAAGGATCTGAGAGTTTTCTTTAATAATTGTGTGTGAAATAAATAAAAAAATGTGATCATGAAGGAACATGAGAAATAAAAGAAATAGAATATATATTATGGTAATATTTTATTTTATAAATCGTCGCCGTCATCGCTTTCTATCGCTGTCACTTTCTGTAACATTTATTATAAATGTATCTGTGCTGAATATCTTCGTACGCTCACATATGATGAAACGGAAGTCCTTGTAAAGTTGCGTCAATTCCAATAACACACACACACACACACACACACACACACACACACACACCACATACACACGCTCATTCTCATATGCACACATCCCTCAATACACATACACAAACACCTTAATTTTTATTTTAAGTTTAAATTTTTGTATTTTGTAATTTGTCTGTCACATTATGTACTCTGTATGTCTTTTTTAATAATGTACGAGGAGGGCGATGATCACCGCAACACAGTTTATACTTCTGCGGGATCATCGTTCTAATCTGTTTTCGCATCCTGTAAGTGTAAAGACTTCAAATAAATAAAAAAAAAAAAAATAAAAAAAAACATATTATCTAGCCTACTCATTTTTTCCTATTCTTGGACAACATGGGATATATAGGCTCTTTTATTATAAGTTTTGTTTTTAATATAAAAAACAAAAATATTAACTTTTTATAAAATAAAGCAGCGGTTTAAAGTATTAACTAATTAATAAATAATTATTATGAATAATTATGTATTTATTTAAATAAAAATCAATAATTTAGTCTTTAATTGGCACACCAATATTATGATTACATAAACATAAATCGCGATTGTTTATCGATTTTTGTGTTCATCACTACACTATTATATGTGGTATCATTATTTTACAAAATGACAGTAGCTAATGTCAAATGTGGAATCGAATTATAATTCCGAGATTAGATTGCATCATTACTTACCATTAGATGACATCGCAGTCAAGGACTATCTTGTCATCGAATAAAAAAAAACGATTTTTGTTATAATGTATTAGTTTTAATCTATATTTTGCTTATCTATAACTCAACATTGTAATAGCAACACCATGAATCTTATGGCGGCTCTCCACCGGAATTGTTGGCAACTTCTGTGTTTGCAACATTTAGGAACTCTACTAAAAGTTAGAAACTTTTGTTTCACTTGTGTCTCCACTGAAACGAAAAAGTCGCCAACAATTTGAGAAACATTTTTAGTCCACAACTAGCTGTCTCCCTCAGTGACATTAATACGTCCAGAGTCAGACATGTTTCTGTTTCAACTAAATGTTTACAACAAGCGTATCCACCGAGCGCATGAATGTTGGCAACACGCTTTCTTTGATGTTTACCGCCAAAAACGGAAACACGGTTCCCGACATTTGTTTCCGACAAATGTTGGAAACACGTTGTCTCCACCAAGAAAAGTTGTCAACTTTTGTCACCAACACGTGTTGGCAACACAAAAGTTAGCAACTTTTCTTTGGTGGAGACCCGCCATTATACATGAATGTTTTCCAGCACGAAATCAACACTCTGAACACACCATCGTTCAAGGAAAACGCGAATTGGCTCCAGATGCTCACCCAACTTATAGAGGACCATCAGGACTATAAGGAGCCAGCGGCTGTAGCGGTCATAGCTGACTGGATGAATGAACGCGACTACCTCAGGTTTGTTGGCAATAATTAAATTAATTTCAGACTATTTATCAGATCTTATCTTCTCTTTGTCATGTGAAACAGTTTTTAAAATACAATAGAATCATTTTTTATTCAAATAATCTGTTAAAAAATGCTTTCGAATCGTCAAATGAATCTACCACTGGTTCGGAATGCCGTTCCAACCGAGATGAACCAGCAAGAAACTCGGCCGGTCGGTTTCTACACGCCATCGTGCCGGAACGCTAAATTGCTTGGCGACACGTCTTTGACGGTAGAGTGATAACAGCCACGGAAAAAGCCTCCCACCAGACCAGACCAGAGACAATTTAGAAATTATAACTTCCCCAATTTTTCCAAAAAATCCTCCGTCGGTAATCGAACCCGAGACCTCCCATTTATAAGACTTCAGCGCTCACCGTTGCGCCAAAGAAGTTGTCGTCAATTTCTTTTTTTTTTTTGCATGTTTACAGAAACGCCATAAAAGCTGTGTTCAAACCACAGTTCGGGAACGTGTTTCAGACCTAAAATGCACAAATCTCCGAAAAGTCTGGAATCGAACCCTGGACTCCCTGAAAAGAACGCAGAAGTATTACCACTAGGCATTAGATCTGATAAAAGATAGCCAAATCAAATAAAATCAAAATTTATTTATATCAGTTGTAGTTGTAGGCCAACTTGTAACTCTTATGACACGTCATAAATCTACCACCGGTTCGGAATGCAGATTCTGCTGAGAAGAGCCGGCAAGAAACTCAGCAGTTGCTCTTTTCAAAATTATTTTTTTTACAATGGGTAACAAAACTTTGCTACGCACACAGTGTTTCCACAAAGAAGTTTCAAAAATGCACATCTACCACAACCTAACACATGTTAAGATGGGTAGACACAAAGCAGACCCATTCCCGTTGGTAGCACCCGTTCACGAGTTTTCACGAGCCTTTCTCATTCATGCTTTTTTTGCATGGTTACAGAAACGCCACAAAAGCCGTATTCAACCCGCAGTTCGGGAGCGTGTTTCGAACCTATCACAACCCTACATACTTCTCAAGGCGCTTATTCCGATTTGCCGACATCTATACGTCCAATATAAGGAATCTGCTGAACTATTCGCTCACGCACACGTTCTACCCGAGGCGCGGTGTGATGCCACACGAATATGGGTCTTATTTCGTTTGAATAAGGATCACAGATAAGTATATTTATTTTGTAATTTTTGTCTATATACTTTATATATTTTGGAGGAATATTTATCTTTATTGTACAAATGTTTAGTTAAGGATAATTTTTACAGCGAATTAGAGAGTTTGTGCACTAGTCTGATTCGATTTCGAAAAAATGCTGATGTGCGTTTTTTTGTTATACAAACATATTGGGCTAAGTTTTTTTTTTCTAAATCATAGTGCACACAAAATAGTAAAATTATATTTGCCTATCGTTTAGACCTTTCAAAGATCTTAATTTCTCTATTTTGGTGCAATTTTTAAGGAAAGTTCGTGAGTGTAAAGAAAATACTACGAGATTGCAGTCTCTTTACTTGATAATAATTTCAAAGTTATTTATACTATTTTAAACATCGAAGTTTTAAACATATTGATTACTTTTGCACAAAATATTTCCAACCGCACTGTAATGTAATGTAAAAGTACGCGGTGAGTTATTTCTAATTAGAATGTTATTGACAGTTAATCTGAACCCTTGAAAGTATGGTAATTGGTAGTTGCTATGTCTATTTCGGCGCGTAATATTTCGGGTTTGAATCGGCCTAGTGCACGAGAATTCTCATATTTTTAATCAAATGTCACGACACGTGTCTAGAGAATAGGCTAAGGCCGGTAATATCAATCGGCTGATATATTTGTTCATAATGTAAGTTGTTTGAAGTTCAAAGAACTGAGGGTCGTTGGGTCCCAAGGTGTCGGAGCGGCGACCGCATCGCGCCAAAAGCTGCGACGCCGAAGTTGTTGGCAGATTCTAGGTGGACCGATATACATGCGGCGCAAGACCAAGGCCTGTGAAAGATTTAGGCTTATTTTTTTGTTATTTCTGCTGTCCCATATCAGATCCAGTCAGTGCCTTAAACTAAACTAACAGCATAAACGGTTATTTTTGGATTAAAGAACAACAAATAAATTAATAAATAAAACAAAATATTTGAATAAATATTACTTTGGAATGTAAATATTCTTACGTTATTTCAAAACTTGTTATTAAAAAAATATGAATTTATTGGGGTTTTGTTGTTTCAAAAACATGTTTTCAAAATGGTATAGGCATTTAGTTTTTTTTTAAAGAATAGTAGCCAAGCTGAAGTTATAATGAACTAATATCCTCCTGTCCCCTCCAAATAAGCGAAAAGCTTGTGGTAGGTGTGGATACGACAATAATGTGACGGGTGGTGTGATGTGGTGGTGGGTGTATGATATGGGGCAGCTGATTTTTACTCTATTATATTACGTTAAGTGTTACATTAAAATAAGTAAAGTACATTTGGATTATTTATTTGGAGTGAAAGTTTGTAAACATGCATTTTTAGATTATATTATACACTCCAATCTCAGTTAAAAGATCTATGGTGTATACAATAATATATTAACTTGTATAATATAATTTACATTTGTTAAATCAACAAATTTTTATAGAGTTAACTAATTACTATAATTAAGATCATTCATTTACAAGTACTTTTTTGGTTACTTTTCTTTTTTTAATGCTTTTGTTAGTGTGCAATATATTGCACTCTAACAAAACCTACTCTTATAAGAGTAGGTTTGTTAAACCGCCATTTTCTATTTATGTCTTGGTCACGTGTGTCTTGCACCGACAAAATGGCGGTCTTATATCTTGTTTGCATGATACACAAAATTATACCGAAATCTATTACACCAATTTGATAAAATGAAATGAATAAAATAAAATAGACCTTATTGGCTATTTTAGTATTTAAACAGTCGTGAATTCTTTCTTAGCTCTTTCAATTCATGAGGGCACGTGAGCTTTACTTGTGGTTACGTCGTGTACATGCACATTGCGTAAGTGTGCGTGCTTTTCGGAGCCCAGCAGTGGTAGCATGGGCGGGAGAAATTTTATCCCCGGGAAAAGGATAAAACGTTTATCCCCTCGCTTAGCTTTATCCACCCGTCGATCATGGGCACAGCGGTGGAAATACACTCAGTGGATATACTTATAGAAATATACATCCTTTTCCTCTGTCGCCATGCTTTAGCATAGGAAAAAGATAATTTTATCCCCTGTCAGTGGAGAAAATCGGGGGATAAAACTTTTATCTCCTGCCCATGTTATCAGTGCAGGTGGGACCGGTCTCGATCACACTTATACAGATACGACACTCACACAACCATGAGCCACGCGCCCTCGTGAATTGCTAGAATTATACTCATAGTTATAAGTAATAAGAAACCAGCGAGAACACATATTGTTGTAAGTCGTAAATGTTTCGAATCGAACTTCTTACACCAAATACATGTAGTTACATTGTTTTGTTACTTAGGCTTTCTGATCGGAAGGTATCAAAATGAATGCGGTTTCTTATTAAAATTAATTTACCTCATTGTTGGAATATACCCTTTAATTTTATAAGCAAAACAGTTGTAAGAAATCTGTGAGTATTCATATCCTATTTTCTAAGATTCTAGTCAATCGTATTTACTACAAGATTATACCTTCGTTGAGACAAGATCTTAAAAAAATATAGGTAGTCAGTTTCAAACCTGAATTTGTTTCAATTTATTTGGGTATTTGAACAAACGACTTCACCATTGTCAAGTAACTTTTAACTTTGGCGAATTTTCAAAACAAAAACTGGCAGAACGTAAAATTTATTTCAGGATAGATGTTACAGGGCATGGTTAAATTATTAGGTACCAATCACAACATTAATCTGTTTTTTGAGGCATTTAAGATGTACAATGTACGAGTACCTATATCCTGCATACATTATAATTACATATCGTTTATACTTTAAAATGTTATTGATGCTATGGAAGTAGGTAAATGCCATTCTCTTGCCTTGGCAAAATAGTTGTAATAATATAATATATTATTTTGTAGAGGAATCGATTTTACTCACTCGATCTGTCGAACTCGAGAATATAAATTAGATAGATAACATTTTTAGATAACTTATTTAAAATGTTTATAAATTTATAGTTATACATAATGTGTTATACATTGTTGTTTAGTGTTAGGTATATAATTTTTTTGAATTTATGTTTTCCGTTTTGTTCTCAAAAAAAAAACCATCAAAACGGAATGTATTACGATTTAACCTCAAATGGAAGTATTTTTAAACGTTAGGTAATCAAAATATGCTTGTTTTTATTAAGTAGTGTAACTTTAGATAACTTTATATTATGTTCTGTGCCATTTTGATAGACAATAAAAAATTTTAAAATACATTATTTTTCATTTCACCTTTATTTAATGTCCATTTTGAAAAATTTATACGTTGTACGTTACTACTGTAAATGTACACGTATCTACAGGTATTAGGTATGACTTACCTAATACTTACAGTTACACCCTAAATATTTCAGTCGTAAAATATGAAAAGCGTAATAGTTGTTGTGAATAATTAGTTAATTAAGTCTGTAATCTATGCCGCACCATGCTACACCGCGCAATGTAATCTCTTGAGCCGTATTTAGTAATGATTTCTACAGTGTGAAGATTGCTAACTCTTCTGATTGGCTGAATTTATGACGTCACCAATCAACCGACCAATAGCGATCGAATACCAGCCAATCAGAGGCGACTACGATTGTCCCACTGGCAACCTTTTTAGCCAATCCCCCCAGCTATCCTGGGTAAGTTTATGGCATCTAAAACCTCATGGTGAAAGCCATCGAATAACCGAGCTCGAAATCGCGCTTGTTGCAACGCGTGCCGTGGGCTATATAGGTACATTGTACATGTTATTGTACAATGTACCTATATAGTATACCATGTTATTTTATTAAGGTATTATCATGTACCTAGTTGCTGGATAATATCCAGACGACGGTTAACCACCAGTACTTCCTAACTAAAAATTTCAAAAGTTTACACAAGGCAAAAAAACGATTATTTAATTAAGTATTTTTAACCCACTGCCAAAGAAGGAGGAGATTCTCAATTCGTTGAAATATTTTTTTTATGTATCGATGGCTCCTAAGTATAGTGAGTCATCTGCAAAAATCAAATTTTACAGGAGAGCGTGTCAAAGATAAAAAGTTTATAACTTTTTTATTATTCGTACTAGCATTATGATTTTTTTTTGTTTGTATTTTGATAACTATTAGGTTCATTAGGTATTTAAATAATTAACCTAATTTATTAAGGTTCTGATATATTGTAGTTGACTCAATATACATCAAACGTAATGTAGCCTTTTTTAAGCTAACTACCACTTACACTAGTATACAATGGATGTAAACATTTCATATCTAGTAAATTAAGCATACGTCTTGCTCTAGTATTTCGTAGTGACCTCTCCATGCTGAATACTGCTCTAATAAAGATATTAAACTTAAATGATCGTAAATTAATAACCGGAAAAATAAACACGTAAAACGTTCTCTCGCGCGGCGCGAGTGCTGTAAACTGGTGCGACTTGCACTTGTACCTTTCCGCCCGCACCACCCCGCTGCGCCCGCTCAACGTATACAGGAATTTTGTAGTCACCTCAGTATACGACGAATACAAATCGTAAACAGCTCAACTTGACTCAGTATACGTTAGATTATCTTTGTATCTATTTGAGTTTTTTGAAGTTTTGTGACCTAGGCAGGTAGATAAGGTCTTATAATGATCAAATTCATCAAAAACTCAAAATACCTAAAAGTGCTAGTTGACTCACTATACTTAGGAGCCATCGGTATGTTCCCCGATTATTCGAAGACGCCTGGACCAATTTGGAAAATTCTTTTTTTGTTGCTTGAAAGGTACTAAATATTACCAATAATACTTCCCAGGTGGTCCCATTGATATGAGGTCAGGATCTGATTATGGGATCCTGGAGAAATCGAAGGAACTCTTCAAATATACCTAGGCACAATTGATATAATTATGTACTTTGTAGTGGCGTTTGAATTCGGTTTTTTAAAATTATATTTCTGAAGCTTACTTTGCTTGGGCTTCATCATTCTTAGACGTAGCAGTGGTTTTGCCTTGCAAGTTGACCTCAATGTCGTTGATAGCATTGTTAGCATCGGCGTTGAACATTTCCTCGCCGATTCGAAGCAGGTCATCGTCGGAGGTTTGGTCCTGTACTTTACTCAAGAAATCGTCATAACTCTTGTCGATCGTGGCGATTTTTTTGCTCATCAAGTAGACTTTGACGACCTGATCATTTTCTCTTCCATCTCTTTTATACTTTCAGTGTCTTTAAAAATCTCTCTAAAATTTGTATAGGCGCTATCTTGAATCCGCCATTTTAAATATTTGAAGCTCACTGCCAATTGGATGAGATTTCGAGTGACTTTTGTTTGAACACCCCCCACCTATCTTCAATATCCTGGCCGTGCTCTCATCCTTCTCCGAAATCCTCAATCATCAGCTCTCTCCATATTTTTTTTTAAAATGAATTTATGTCCTCTATAGGAAACCATCAGAAATTTTGAAAACGAACCCTATCAAAGTCTTGCATATATTTTGTATGGAAAAAAAAAATCAACCATCTTCAATTTCTTTTTCTATTCATCAAATAGACCATCGGGTCTTGATCATCTTTTTTCAAAAAACCACTATTCCATCGTTTATAGTCGTCGTCCGTCTAACGTCCGTAAAAGACAATTTGAAGCACATGTCTTCCGACTGATTGCAGATTTTAAGGACAAAGCCGCCCGTTTACTCTTACGTGTATTACGATAGATGATCAAGTGGAATTTTTTAAAACGTTTATCAGACTATACTTTTAGGTGTAACTTTAGATAACCTTGTAAATATTGTGCTATCTTGTTATACAATACCTAAAAATTTTTTATATAATTGTGCCACATCTTACAATTACCTAAATCATCACAGGCGTGTTTATTCACCGCCAAAAGGAGCCTCTTTATCTTGGCTCCAACTTTCCACAGTGTATTTATTCCGATTAGTGACCATATTACCATACTAATGTCTTGGATTTAGACATATTATATCTCACCCAATCCTTTTTTTCCTTATCGGACTATAGGTTCCTTGAATTCGGATATGAAAACTCCTATTATATGTTGTATTACTTTTATTAACAAAACCACTTATGTACTAAATAAGAATATTTATATTTAGAGAGACAAATTATGAAAATGCGAAAAAATAGCCTTTGAGTAAATTACGGCTAAGGTTTACTACTTTCTTTGGTGGAAGTGATTTGTTTTAGATATAAAAGAGCTCATGCTTTCCTTTCACATTATAAAGATATAGTAAACTATGTTGTTGGAGATTCTTCTTTATCAGGAGAATAGGAAAAAAATATCCAGTATGAGCCGTAATTCTTAGTAATGAGGGAACTATGCTAGGCGATCCAAAAATGGCTACGCGTTCAGGTAAAACGGAGCGTGTAGCTAGTACTTTAGGTGAAGGATAGTCAAGCGCATATGGAAACTCAAATTTAAAAAAATAGATAGTAAAAAACAAAGTAGATAGGTACATAGGTCTAGTTAACGTCAAATTAAAAGAGCGCGTGCCTTTTTATAATATGTGGAATATTATGGTGCTGGAAATTCTCCCACTATAAGTAGAATAGCCAAAACTCAAGGGATGGATGAGCCGTAACCCTTAGTAATGAGGGAACTGAGATAGGCGAAGGATAATAAAGTGGACATGGCAACTCTAATTTTAATTTAGGTATGAAACAAAAAGTAGGTACATAGTTCTAATTAATGTAAAATTAAAGAACTGGATAAGCGGTGTCGATAACGAGTAAGTTATCAGCCTTCAGCGTCTTGGTTTGTATAGTGAACGGCACGTTGTTGTAGCGTAGCCTGCACGGGCGGTCTGGCCGCGCCATGAAACACATTGTGTATAGAGCTGTCTCTAGCTCCGGGGAGGTTCCCACGAACATGTTCACTTCTGGCGCGTCCTTCGTGTCACTTAGGACTGAGTGTTGCTTGAGGATCAGCCCTTTCTATAAAATAAGATAATGATAATTTACAATCCTATTATCTTAATTATTATTATTTTATTTCTTTATTTTATTTTAATATTATAAATGCGAAAGTTTGTATGTTTGTTAGGTACTCAATCACGTCGCAACGGCTGAACCGATTTGGCTGAAATTTGGCACAGACATAGATTATTATCTATGTCTGTGCCAAATAATTAATCAATCAATCGGTCTGGAATAGCATATAGGCTACTTTTTATCCCGGGAAATAAGTAGCTGATGCCTCTTAAGTAATAAGTAGAGGAACTCTTTGATTTTCCGGGATTAAAGTAGCCTATGTCACTCTCCAGGTCCTCAAGTATACCCATGCAAAAAATCACGTCAATCCGTAGCTCTGTTGAAGTGTGATTTAAGGACAAACCAACCAACAAACAAACATACTTTCGAATTTATCATATTAGTGGTAAGGCCAACAACCGGCCAAGTTCGAGTCGAACTCGCACATGAAGGGTTCCGTACCATCGTAACAGCGATTGTTATGGTCAAGCGAAAAACGCCGAAAAATTTATGTTTTCCCCTACCCTTTATTTTTCATTTTATTTTATTTTTATTATTTTCGTCGTTATAGTGGTAATAGAAATACATTTTCTGTGAAAATTTCCGACCGTCCGTCCGTCTGTCTGTAGCGGGCTGTATCTCATGAACCGTATAATAGGTAGATCTTGAAATTTTCACAGAATGTATTTCACAGATACAAAATGGCCATCAAATATGCTAATTTGATCGCCTAAGTAATACATACTTACCTGAGATTCAAAATTCAAAATTTATTTATTTCATATAGGCTAACTTGTAGCTCCTATGACACGTCATAAATCTACCACCGGTTCGGAATGCAGATTCTGCTGAGAAGAGCCGGCAAGAAACTCAGCAGTTGCTCTTTTCAAAAAAAATTTTTTTTACAAAGCTATGCTATGTATACAGTGCTTCCACAATAAAGCTTCAAAAATGCAAAAATGCATACGTAGGTACACCAATCCAACGCATGTCAAGACGGGCAGTCAAAGCAGACCCATTCCCATTGGTGGCACCCGTTCACGAGCATGACGCATGATCCAGCCATTGCTTCGATCAACCATATTTGAGGGATCATAAAAAGGTCTATTTGCATAATTCGTATTAAAAAACGAAAATTAGGTGGGTACTTGAGGAGTTCCAAAACCAATCGAATCGTTTTGCTAGGAAATTGATGTTATTCTATAGAAAAACTAAAACATAGATTCGACTTACTCCAGACAGGTCTAATTTATCCATGTATCCCAAGTAGTTAGCTTTGCGATCCTGCTCGCGCTTGGCAAAGAACAACCAGCTGTGAAGACCTGTAAAAATAAAGATTATAATTATGTTACTAATGCTTAGATCTATAGAGTGTGCTCTGACTTAGCTCGAACTTAAGATAAGAGTTAAAACGAGATACAAATATGCTCAGACATCTATCTGTCTCGTTTTATCACTGTCTTGAGTCTGAGGAGAGTGATATAGTATTGTTTTATTTATTAAGCTATTGCATAGCTTCTATCGCGGGCCAGCGTGGAGACCGAATCCAGAAATTCCGTAACGAAAATAACCTGACACGGGACTCCTCTACGGTGAGCCGCTAGATGGCGCATTTTTTATCAACGCCATCTAGCGGTGAGCTGCCAGATGGCGTTGATAAAAAATGCTATGCAATAGCTTTACCGCGGCAGTCCCCGAGTGCCACACGTCTTTTTTTATTTATTTATACAACTTTATTGCTACACTTTGAAAAACAAGAACAAAATACATAAGTAAATAAACAGTGTAACACAAAAGGTGACCTTATCACTAATAGTGATCTCTTCCAGGCAACCTGTACGAGAGAACTTAATGTAAGTGAGAGAGGAATTGTTCGACATTCGAAATCGGTCAACGTCGTCTAGAGGTACAAACTCGCACTAGCCCTACAGGTACGCACCCAGCACGTCGTTGGACTTGAGCTCGCCCATAAAAACGTTTTCGAAAGCGCAGCTACATTTGCACAGACTGGTCCAGTGGCGTGCGTACTTCGTGAACCAGATCTTTTTCAGCAATTCCACTTGCTCGTTGTATTCGTTCATTTGTGTCAGACCTGTATAAAAATAGTTATAATCAATAAAATTGGGGGCAAAGGAGGGCTACTTTATTTTTTAAAATATATTATTTTAGTAATAACAAGAAAGCCTTTGACTGCGAGCTCACCATGGTAAGAAAAATGTAATCTAAGATGGCAGAGGGCTAACTAGGTCGTATATCGTCGGGGATAGTTCAAACCCGCGAATGTACCATAGGTAAAAACCGCGGATCTACACTAGACCAAGTTTTACAGGTGAAGTTAACCTTTATTAATTCTTATTTCTACGGCTACGGGTATTGGGCTAATTTTTATACAGAGATTAATAATTCATGTGTTCTATGTATTGATAAAAATAGATTTCTTTTAAAGTGATTAATTTAGTCGCTGCGACACTTACGCGGTTTTAATTTGACCACAAACGTCTGAAAATGGATTTTAATGTAGGTACCTACTAATGCTAGTAACGCGGTTTTGCACTATCCCCGACGATCGCCGCATCGTGAACGGGTGCCGCCAACGGGAATGGGTCTGCTTTGTGTCTACCCATGTTAACATGTGTTTGGTTGCGGTAGGTGTACATTTTTGAAACTTCTGTGTGGAAACATTGTGTGCATAGCCTAGTTCTTTTTAACAATTGTAAAAAAAAAAAAATTTTTTTTTTGAAAAGAGCAACTGCTGAGTTTCTTGCCGGCTCTTCTCAGCAGAATCTGCATTCCGAACCGGTGGTAGATTTTTGACGTTTCATAAGAGCTACAAGTTGGCCTACATGAAATAAATAAATTTTGATTTGATTTGATTTGATTTGATATGGCAGTATAAGTTGAATTGGTTTCTTCGCGCCTTTGACGCGCACGTCTTTAACGGAAGCCACGGCCGGATAAAAATGACGCAATTAAATTAAAAAACAAAAATATTCCGACTTTTAAACTTGGAACAGTTTGTTGTAACATAGAATTGTTTTGGAATTACTTATCACAAAGTTTCTTATCAAACTCATAATGACCGATCTTGCAAGTCAGTTGAAAATCTGTTTTTCAATCAGTAAACATATGAGTCCATTATTTTTTATGTAAAAGCGCACATTATATTCTGTGTACTTAGTATTATTCACATACTAGTGTAATATTATTCAAACTAATATAATAATTAAATATGAAAATGTTTTTTTTCTGTTTATTAACATTTCACGGCCCATTATTGGCAAAAAAAAAAATTGCATCCTGAAGAAGGATGCGGAATATTTTTTATCAGGGAATGTAAAATAGTTCTTGTATGTTCACATTATCACATAATAAGGTCTCCGTCTTTCCGCCGCGGAGGTCATACCCTCTCCCTTAGTTCAGAGGTATAGTACTTATAATAATGTTCAAAGTCACACATATGTTGCTCACCTTTGCTGACTAAGAAATTCATTAGACTCCTAATCGGCCCTGTCGCCAGAATCGTGTTTATGTACGTGATCACCTCCTGTTCTTCCTGCAACGTACAACGCATATTTGGTATAATTTGTTTTATTTTTTATTTTATTCAAACTTTAAAAATACGATTTATCGATAACATAAAAATGTACAATGTACATGCTTTATCTATTCTATCTTACTCCGGGCCGATTTCAACACCGTTAAAGTAAGTGTATCCGAGCGTAAAATAATTTGATATATTTTTTTATATATTTATAGCGAGCAAACTAGCAGGCGGGTCACCTGATCTTAAGTGATTACTGCCGCCCATGAACATTTGTAGCACCTGAGACACCACCAAAACCAATGCGTTGCCGGCTTTTCAGGAATTAATTGGTTCGCCCCTTGAATAAACCCATGTTGTAACATGACATGTTTTGACAGTTTTTGTATTGAAAGTCTGCCAAAATATCAAATTTACACTCGGTTAAGACTTATTTTACGCTAGTGAAATCAGTTCTTCACAATCACAATCGCCAAAAAAAAAAAACTTTAACCGACGATCTTTGACACTAAACAGATTGTCAAGACAAAAAAACTCGGAAAAATGGTAATTTTATTTGTCGGTTAAACACTAATCGGTTATTGAAAAGCTTATAGTTAATCAACTTTTCCATAAATAACTAAAGTTTTTATACGTACTGGTAAATAAGACTTTGTTTTGTGGATTGATTATGTGAAATGACTTACGTTTGGTGTTACGAATTCGGGCCTGATTACGTTCTTGTGGTAATTATCAAAAAGTGCCACCATCGGCCGTATCGTGGGGCCGTTCCATACATTATCAGGAACTGTCAACAGGCTGTAATTTAAAGAAAAAAAAATTTAGAATAGGTACCTAGAAGTTCAAGTTTTAAACGCAGTGACGTAATTAGCACTGTCGCATTGTTCGTCGGTGTGGATTAAGGTGTTTTTTTGCCGCAGAAACTCTTTAATTTTCCGGGATAAAAGTAGCCTATGTGTTAAACCTGGGTATACACACACAACACACACACACACACACACACACACACACACGCGCGCGCGCGCACGCACACACACACACACGAACGCACACACACACACACACACACAAACTTTCGCTTTTATAATATACGTATTAGTGTGATTGAATTAACATGTTTTATCTTCGATAACATGTGAAATAAATAATGCAAAAAAATATTAATTCAATGCTCTAGTTACATAAAGATAGCTTACAATCTGTGCTTTGTATCTTTATTGAGAAGTTAATGAGAGTCGTCAGCTGTTATCAATCAACACCGAAGATCAACACGTCTTTAACTATGCTAATGATAACAATTAATTTATTCAAATTCGTACCCATACTTAATATTATAATTGCAAAGTGTGTTTGTTTGTCGATTTATTCTTTAACTAGCTTTTGCCCGCGGCTTTGCTCATGTTAAAATCGGTTTTTCAACCCCCTACTTTAGGGGTTAAATTTTTAAAATCGTTTCTTAGCAGATGCCTAAGTGATAATATCTATCTGTATGCCTTTCAGCCCGATGTATCCAGTGATTTAAGCTGTGCGTTGATAGATCAGTCAGTCAGTCACCTTTTCCTTTTATATGTATAGATCACGCAAAATTTTATGTGATTTATTACATGCGTGTTATTGAGAACCTTGGGAGTGGGATTGGCTTCTTTTTATTCTGGAAAAACAAACTGTTTCCGTGGATTTTTTTTTTTCAAATCTAATTCAACGCCGACGTAATCGTGGGAATAATTATTTTATATATTAAGCTAGTTTAAGTGTCCATATAATTAATTGTATATCATAATTCTGATCAATGAAAGGTTACGGTGATGAGGTAAATAGATATTTATAGTGCTTACTTCGTTTGCGCTTCATCATTCCTAGACATAGGAGTGGTTTTGCCTTGCAAGTTGACCTGGATGTAGTTGATTGCATTGTTAATGTCCGCGTTGAACATTTCCTCGCCGACCCGGAGCAAGTCATCGTCAGAGGTCTGGTCCTGCACTTGACGCAAGAGATCTTCGTAGCTCTTCTTCTTGGCGTAGTCCACAACACCTCCAACAACAGATCCTATTTGCTGGAGTGTGTTAGCTCCAGTGTTCCCTTGCTGGCCGTTCACGGAGTTAGTTATGAGGCTTGGCAGGATGTTCTGAAAGATTTGACCGGCCGCGGAAGCTATGTCGTCAGCTCGGCAGGCCGCTACACAGAGCAGGAAAACTATTGAGAGTTTCATCCTGGTCGATAGACGTTACAAATGGCGCGATGACTGCGCACTAGTGATCTCTGCGCCCGCGCCGAGTAGGCGATACTGCACGACCTTTGGCTGACGTCATCTTCAACTGTGTATGAGATACGAGATACGGCATGTTATTGGGATTCAAGTTGCGGATTTCCAGTTTTAGCAGCGGTGACTGCCCCGAATACATAATGCTAAGTGCGAGGTTTGTGGCACGGTAAACAGTTCCGACCTTCACGACTCATTTGTGACTATTAACTATATTAACATCAGAGCTATAAAATAATTCATGACAGGAAGTAAGTCTCAAGTTTCTTTCAAAAAAACAAAATTAAAGTAGACACGTAGTCTAGAGGGACATATGGCCTAATTGGGACAGCGCATACCAAATTAATGCGCGGTTAAGCATATCGGTAACTGGATTTTGGAAACCCAAATTAGGCCTTTGTGTTTCCTCTCGTTTTTTTAAAGTTCGATCCCGGTCGCTACCACTAACATCTGATAATGATCGTTGACCCTAATTTTATCGAAATTTTGTAATCTTAGTGGGGTCCTGTGCAGAAGGATCTGGCTGCACTGTATTGTCTCAAGAAAACACCTACCGTTATGTGATTGATGGATAAAGGTACAGATACAACGAGTCGGCAATAAGAAATAGCTACGATGAAAAGAGAGAGTTTACGTTCCTATAACTAAGTAGTTAGTTATGCTGTCTACGACATGCGAGTTGTAACTCTACAAACCATTTATTAAAGATATACCTACTTACCTTTAAAGTGTAAAAGGTATCTAATCTATACCTATATAAATAATAAATTATATATCTTACAATAAAGCTAAAGTTCTTAAAATAAAGCTATTACAGAAATCGTTAGTTGATAACGAAACTCATGATTTTGTGCTTTAGAAAAAGTATTTTGATCCTTATGTAGAGGGAGTTTGTGGGCAGACACAATTTTTTTTTTAAGTTTTTTTTTCTCTGGAAGAAAGTCTGTGACTAGGTATGCCGTATGCGTATACGATAGACTTACGGTCGCAGGCGACTGCACACCTGCAATGCAATTTTTGCGCCAAACATGCGCATCGGGAAAATCGTATCTAACTTTATGTATTATGCATTTGTTTCTGCTCATTTGAAGAATATAGTACAAGTTGTCAGCATGTAAAACAATTATTGAAAATAAATAGATACCCAATACATGCCCAAGTGTGGACTAGCTCCATACAAGATGTATGGAGTTTGTCCATACCCCTTGGGAGGTAGGTATGTATAAGTTTTATTCAAATGTTGCTGATAAGTTAGACGAAGTCACGGACTTAGTAAATAAGAAGTGCCAAAATCAGGTAGGTAATTATGATCCCAATCTGGTTCACGGAACAGTAGCTAAGTACAACGAAATTCACAGTATTTATACATTATTGTTTTTTTATGTACCTATGTACAATATAGTTATAATAGGGGTTTTAATAACAACGCTATTTGTTTATGCATTCTAAGAACACAGATATGAAATGACTGGGTCATTACGTTCCAGTTTATTATCATTTGTTTGCAAAGGATGCAATGATTTACCTAATTCGTCGTTATATTCCCACTTGTGAGAATCGGTCTTACTGAGCACCATTTTCCACTTCATATTTTACGTATCTACCTATGACACAATATAAGCGAGATCAGGTAGTTTGTATTACGTCGGCTGATGAGGTCATAGAGGTAATTGGTTTGGTAAATAAAATTACATGTAGCATAGTAATAGCACAGGTACGAGTATGAATCACATCATATTATACAACCATTAAAAAAGTAGCTAGTAGACATATCCTACATCGTCATCTCAATTCTCAACCCATTTCCAGACCAAAACTGGACTTCTTGCTGATTCTACTCGGTTGGAACGGCATTCCGAACCAATAGTAGACTCATTTGACGATTCCAAAACACTTTCTGAAAGTTTATTTGAATAAAAAATTCTATTCTATTTCTATTCTATTCAACCAAGCTTCCTTTTCGGTGGTACGGCGTTCGAGGCTTAAGCACACATTTCTGAATAGTAAGTTATATACCTACATTGTACTACCTACGTTTTAAGATATCAATTAGGTACTTTAATGGTGGAGACAAACTCTTGAGGAAACCTGCATACCTGAGAGTCACCATAATGTACTCAAAGGTGTTTGAAATCTGTTATTCGGTAATTGGCGAGCGCGGTGTACTATGGCCTGACTTTTCTTATTCGACCTAACGATGAATTGAAAAAATTAATGAATTTGGTTGCTTAATATTTTTAGGCACCAAAACACACTGTATAGCTATTCCTATACAGGGTATTTTGGTGCCCTCTTGTTTTATAGCATTGCATAATGTTGTGTACACATACAAGGGGTTGTTATTTGGTTCTTGGTATACCTAATAATACATATTTTGAAAACTTTTTAGTTTCAACCTATTTTGTGTGCCTTTTTAATAAATAAATAATATTATTAGTAGGTTTACCTACTGTTTTAAAACATTGAATAAAAGATCAACCGTTAAATTAAAGCTCATGAGATTAATCTTCGAGAAGCGCACTATCTTGAGGTCAAATTGGTAAAGGTCAAGTTAGACTCGCATTTTCATTCGTCTATAACTCAGCAGTGTTGCGAGAACGCTGATTCGACCTCCACTATCGCTTGCCACAGAATAAAAACATTTATTTTTATCTTTTCGGTATAAAATTGATTACAACGTGTGCAAAGTCGACGCAGTGAGTAACCATGAAGATCTGTGCGTTTGTTTTGCTCTTAACCTTTTTTTACGTTCAATGTGAGTATTCTTTCGAATTTTAGCTTTCATGTTCATCAGATAGCATCTAAAATATGCGCGAATTAATAGCACAGTGTATTTAGAAATTTTCACATCTCACGTCGAGCTTTGCTGTTTTTATAATACTTTACTTATCTTTTATTTTACTGTTTAATTTACTAGCAAAAACAATTTTAAAAAGAAAATAGCACCTACCTTTAGTAGGCAATATATTTTAGCAATAACAACTTAATTTATTATTACGGCAGGCGCAGTTACTGTTGTTTAGGAAGTCTCTTAAGAGAGTTAGGTTAAGATGGAGTAACTTCGCTCATTAGGATCAGTGCATGTCTCACGCAAATCTATTTGAGAAAGTGTCCATGAAACATAAGTTCTATACTCTCACCTATAAGAAATATACAATACCTACGTAATACATTTTCCTTCAAGTTTTTCTAAACCCTATATACCTACCTGTGTGTGTTAGTATATTTTAAGTCTTTTGAAAGGACATCGCTGCAATGTCATTGATACGGTGTACATTTTGGCTTCCTTACTGAAAATAGGTTTGCAATCACGATAAATTTAAAGACGAACGACATCATAATAATTAGAATAGAATCCTAAGAAACTAGAATCCTATAAACTATTTTATTCATGTTTTATTTTGTATGCCTTACAGGTCGCAAAGTTTATGCGCCGATCGACAAGAATGCTAACGTTGCTTTTATAAATATGGAAGGCGGCGGGGGCATAAGGCCAGCTCCGCGGAACGCCAGTCCAAACCCTACGCCCGCAGTGAAGCTACCGGAGCCTCCGAAACCAACTCCAGCACCTCAATCAGTACCAGCTAAACCACCATCTGCACCTGTAGTGAAGCCTAACCCACCGCCAGCAGTGCAGCCACCAAAAACACCAAATCTAATAACTCCGAAGCCCGTATACCCCACCCCCGCGATTAATCCCATAACCACTCCCGGACCTGGAAGTGTGAAGCAACTTATTACCTTTTACGATAGCCAGGGCAAAGCTAGCCCGATCCGCCCATTTTCCTACAGCCAGGCTGTAAAACAGGGCTGAGTCTCTGAGAAATTAAAAAAGTTGTTCCATTGTTTTGAAATCGAATTAAACATTTTAAATTCTTACCTTATAATAATTAATTATCACCAAATTATTTTGTTTTTACTTGTTCCACGATTTCGGACACCTGTAGCTTTTGCGAGATAAAGGCAATTTCGGGATACGATTGTGTGTGAATGTATAAAAAAGACTAGGTTTTAAAAATTCTGTGGGCAGTGGGCACCCCTTGATTTTCCAGGATAAAAAGTATATGCCTAAGTCACTTTTCGGGGCAGGTGAACTGTATATATTTAGGTATACACCCAGGCAATGGATAAAGAAACACACTTTCGTATTAGTGGGTTAAAAATAAGGATTAGGATGGATACATAAATCCATTTCCCAAGAGTCTTAGCCTTGAAATTATGATATACATAATCAAAAACAGTTATTAAGGCAGAAATTAGGCGCAGTGATTTGTATATGGCACGTTGATATGGCAAAAGGCATTAATGCAGGCATTAATGGAAGAAGTAGGTGGATACTCGTAACGAGCGCGAGCTAAGGATTCAGGCCAGTAGTTTTTTAAAATATTTATTTATGCAAAAATCTAGTCTAAATTTTCTATAATATTGACTGCTGACACGCGAGCTTTAATGTTTTAATTAAATTTTCTGCCATAAACTTCGTATCTATCAATAAAAACGAATGAATCAGCGAGTTTATGAATATTCATTTTCGAAAGATTAACCTAAAGATGGTTTTTCTTTCATCCAATTAGTACCATCTCGTTATTTAATTAATTATGTAGGTATCATGTAGTATTTACACTTTCATAAGGTTATTCCTACGGTGCGTTACACGTATATCATTGAAGTCATCGACCGCTCCATCAGCCGGATGTATCTATATAATATATATATAAAAGACACGTTAGCTCGTAAACAATAGTTGCAGCCTGTTAAGCCTGCACCGGATCAGAGAAAGTGAGAACCATCGAATAATACCAGGATGTGTATGCAGTACCTACTCTCACTCTCATAAAAGACGCCCGTTTTTTATGACCACGACGAACACCCACCGACACTCTCTTCCTGTCGACTGTTTCATCCAGATTTCAATCTTTACACTTCCTGATCGTACCGGGCGTAAGAACTAGTCAAGTCCAATAAAACCATTGGCTCCAACGACCAACGTCGTCCAAAGCCGTCCATGTATTATAGCAGGCTTCTAGAAGACTGCCTGAAAATGCTTCTTTGAGCCCTAGCCCCATATTACCTATGTAGTAAGCAATAATTGTACGTCTCCTAACTTTACTTACAGCTTCGTTGACTTGCACAACTTACTTTAACTTAGTTAATCATCCAATTGTCAACCTGATCCTAAGTAGGTACCTAGTTCATTAGAGTCGTAGGCTAAATGTGTACTTAGATATTACTGTTAGATTTTTTTTTATTAGTCTTGTACAAAAATAACAGTAGTTCATCTTTGAAATAGAAACTTCCAGCTTCCCTCGAAAGTGAGTAAGCTGAAAAGCATTACAATAAAAAAACATAAAAGGTATAGAGGTTTTAATTATGTAATCATGTAAAATTACTAGGAACAGTCTAAATATATAAATAAATATTTACTACATCAACACAAAATACATAAATATCATATTATTATAATACAGTAGAGATACATGAATTATAATATTATGGCGATAATAAAAAAGATAGTGTTATTTCACTCTGAATTTGAATGTCTGTGTTGACTGGCTGTCTCTTATTTGATCACCATTCTAGCACATAGAATTATTCTAGTACATACCTAATTCGAAATACATTAAAATTAAATACTTTCGTATAGTGTTACGCAATCTGGTGAAAGTATTGAATGTTATTTTTGGAAAATGCATGTTACAGATCCACTTTCGAAATCACTCGTACATATAGTTATATTATATTGTATTTAGTCTAATTTTTGTACGAAAGTGAAATTAAAATGGTAAATTATTAGCCCGCGTTACTCTAATACGTGATAACGTATCATGCAGTAATATAAATTACAATGACGTTGATATAATATGTTCTACCTTTATTTAAATATTTTTTCTTTTATTTTAAGAGCTTTATTTTTAGGTTTCCGAAAAAAAAAAAACGGAACTTTTAAAAGGCTCGCTCAGTTGTCCGTCTGTCTGTCCGTGTGTCAAGGCCCTTTTTCTCAGAAACGGCTTGAAGTACTAAATTGAAATTTATACTGAATATAAAGGTTAACGGTCTCTTATTGCTGTGAAAATTTCAAGTTTCTAGCTTAACTCAGTAAATTTCAAAGCGTATTTTCATACAAGAATTCCAGTGAATCAAGGGAAAACCCAAAAGAACGGCGGAAAAATCGAAAACTTTTAATTGTTAATTTCGTATACGAATCACCCCTTGGTACTTTTAATAAATGGCAGAATCGAAGGCGCGGGTAAAAGCTAGTAGGTATATAAAACGAAAAGTCCTGAAGCTGTGAATTTATAATTCTACGATAATCTTGTATACACAGCTTGTATATTATTCTTTTTCTTCTACTTCGTAAACTTAGCAGAGTGGTCGTGGTTATCACTAACTGAGCAGAATGACGAGTTTTCGTCACTTCTCCCTGCTAGCCGATAGTCAAGTCATAAAATATTACTATACTTTATGTAGAACTTATATTATAAAAGAAAAGTTGACTGACTGACTGACTGATCTATCAACGTACAGCTCAAATCGGACGGATCGGGCTAAATGGTACGGTAAGGTATACAATATAACTATTATGACAAAGGCATCCGCTAAAAATTCCGCTATTTGAAAATTCAACCCCTGAGGGGATAAGATAGAGGTTTGAAAAATCTAACTTGAGCAAAGCCACGGGCAAAAGCTAGTTATTACATAATAGTATTAAGCTTTACCTGTATAATTGATATACCTACTCTACTCGTGTATTGCGGTTAGAACAGGGTTCACCCAAATGCACTTTCACTGCTAGCTGTGGTCGTGAGTCACTCGTTACGTCGACAGGACCTTTTACGCTCTCAATGCACTCCAATTGTTCTCGTATTGTGCAATGTGTCCGCGAGCCAAATAATAGATACATAATGATTCATCAACAGCTTGCTTTGTTACATAACTTTATTATTTGGAAGTAGCGTCTTGAGCTGTTCAAATGAATTGAAAAGTTTTTTAGATAGAAAATGTTACTAAGTGAAAAGTAACCTGAAGTTGTTTATATATTTATTTTCTAGCTTTTGCCCGCGGCTTCGCACATATTACGTTCGATTTTTCAAAACCCTATTACCTATACCTTTTTAGGATGCCTACGTATGCATAATAACTATCTATCTGTATGCAGCCCGATCCGCGCAGGTGGTTACAGCTGTGCGTTGATAGATCAGTCAGTCATTCAGTCACCTTTTGCTTTTATATAAAATAGCTTAAACTCTATTTTACCCTCTTAGGGGTAGAATTTTATTTATTTATTTATTTATACAGCTTTATTGCATGAAAAAAAGAACAAAATACGTACTTAAATAAACAGTGTACCTAACACAAAAGGTGACCTTATCACTAATAGTGATCTCTTTCAGGCAACCTGTACGAGAGAACTTAATGTAAGTGAGAGACGGGGATCGCAATAAATACGTAGGATAATATTATATTATTACATAATTATTAGAATTTTCAAAAATCCTTTATTACCGGATGCCTAAGTTATAATCGCTATCTGTATGCCTTTCAGCCCAATCCATCCAGTGATTTGAGCTGTGCGTTGATAGATCTGTCAGTCAGTCAGTGAGTCAGGAAATCAGTCAGTCACCTTTACTTTTAAACATATTAGATTTATTACTTTTATGAGAAAATAACGTACTCTTTTCTTAGGCAATAAATGATTATTTGGGTATTTAATAAAGCTATTATGTGGCGTTAGGGGAGACCGGGGATGGTAGGCTATAGGGGTAGGTAGACTAACTGCCAAAAACTCGTCGACAGTGTACGAATTGAATCATCCAAATACAGCCGAGTATTACACTCTGCGTCCCGCTCAGGTGTCTGGAGCGCCGCAACGCAGTCGTGCGCCGTTTTCGAGCAGTGATAGGTTTTTAATTTTTTAACCACGTAAGTAATATTTTGATTTATTACACTTTTTGATCTGGTGCCTACAAGTTTTATGTGAACCATTTTTATGTTAGTCCCAACGTTTGATGGGTGCATATTTATCATATTTCGTATCTTATTTTTCAAGTCACTGTTAGTGTTTAGGCTAGCCATGCGATCAAACTAAAAAATAGCAGTTGGGGCTGATAGACTAATTTTTTCCGGGGCTGGTTGACTAATCATTCAACCAATCAAAAATGGTTGTGTTGGTGGTTTTAGTTAACCTTTTATTGGACTTTTAAATATTTATAGCAATTTTGTTGTTGCAGAACAATGAGGACCTATAAAAAACTACTGAACGACATAGATAAATTATATGTATAACTGAACGAGCGATAGATGTTTTAGAAAGAGCTTGTCATACTGTAATTTTTGACGAAAAAAGCATTAATGCCACATTAAAACAGTGCAACACTCCTGATAAATAAAAATGTAACATCGTTACGTGGTCAAATCAAAAGGAAAATCAAAACGTCACCAAAATTAACTCTGGACACAGTTGCATATATTATGAAATAGGCAAATTTTTACTAATATAGAAGAGGAAGCTTTAGCCAATTATATAAAGAAGTCACCGATATTTATTAGGGATTGACGCCATATGATACTCGAAAATTAGCATATGAGTTCGCAAAAAAAAAGCTATGCCTGATTCTTGGAGGACAATTGTTAGTTGGTGAAGATTGGTTGGACTCCTTTTTGAAACGTCATCCTTCTCTATCAATCCGACCTCAGCAACGAGCCTGTTGAGTTATTACGTTACAAACTACGTTAGTTTATATTTGATACAACAAGTAGAACTACATTGTTATTAAGTTCCGACAAAAACCTGTAATTTTTTGTTATAGAAATTATGTCTGACTAGGATTTACAATAGGTATTAAACAAAGAGTTAAATTAAAAAATAAGATTATTTTTTGGTAATTTTTTTAAAGACATTTTAAGAAATGGATGATCAGCTGACTTAAGTTTTTTTTTAATAAAAGGCTCAATTATATTAAAAAAATGTTTAATTATTTGCTCCTTCCCATGATTCGACTCTTATTGATACATAAGTCAACCTACCCCTGGTGTATGGTCTACCTACCCCGGACCAGGGGTAGGTTGACTAAGATTTCTTGTTTTGGAAAATGCATTAAATTATCACTATTTTACTAAATTAGGAACTAGATATTACGTATTTTTTTTAGGTTAATAGATTTCCTATCAATTAACATGGTTTTCTTTTCTATAAATATTAAAACAAAAAATATATGTACCACTTAGTAAAAACCTAGTCAACCATCCCCGGTCTCCCCTATACACAGATTACCACAGCGTCCTCAATAAAATTACTAGGCAGCAGTATTGATTCCGTTGAAGGCAATTAATCACTACGCATCATCATTATTTTTTAAATTAACATGCTAATTTCATGTTCATTAATCACTTTAAAAATGAAACGGGAATTCATATAGCTTTCTTTACATTTAATTTGCCGCGCCTAAGTTTTAATCAAATGATTCTGATTTTTTCAATAAAAATGTTGTTAAGCGTGTCCATTAGTATGTATGTAAAAATACTTTTGATGAAGAGTTTTTGTCCACGGACTTTCCGCTATGATAATAGCAAAGGTCAATTTCAACAAAGGCGTTTTTTTTTTCGATCATTTCGGTGGACGTTAAGTTTTTTCAAATTTTTGTACGAGATAGAGATTACCTGTACGAGTGCTTGCTTCTCGCCATGATGTAGTGAGATAGTGGATGACTCCACACTGCTGGTCTGTAGCCTAAACTACATTCAAGAGGAAACCTGTGCCCACTAGTAAAGTTGGCTAGCGATGAGTTGAGATGAATGATGAATGAATGAGTTTTTTTAAAGAATTTTAGGCAAGCTGAACTTGAGTTATATTCTCCTCTCCCCTCCAAAGTGAAAAGCTTATGCTAGGAGCGGGTACGACAATAGTGCAACGGGTGGGGATCAAATCTTCGATGTAGGTATCAGTTTTAAGTCCGCACCTAAACCACCAGTTACCAGCGTCTTAAAATGAAAATTTTACTTATGTATTAGATACTTGAACTCTGCACTGTATTTACCACCAACTGTTTTCATACCTACCGATTCATCATTCAGACAAGCAATTCAACAGCCAATTAATATACGAGTATATGCTTAGACAATAGCTTAATCCACGGTACATGCCAACTAATCTGCACACAATAACAAGATATCATTTTGTGGCTACATGCATTCTTGAGTTGGCGAAAGTGCTTTTACATTTGTAGTTATGTGAGACTAAGAAACGATTCTCAAGTTTCAATGATGTAGTTACGCTTATTAATCGAGAGCAGAGCATTAGTACTACACATTTTTTATTTAATTTAAAAGTCTACTTATTATACACATCCGTTTTTATCTACGTTTTTATTTTTCTATAGATATCGTAACTCGTAAGTGACTTTCCCTTCAAACCATTCGTACAGCCAGCATGTAAATAGATTTATTTTTTTAAATATTTTGGCTAATTATCTCTTTTCCCCTCGAAAAAAAGTATAGCGCCATAATGTAGTAATACAAGTTTTTCGCTTATTTACAGGAGAGATATATATATTTTATTGTACACCTACTGCGTCAAATACAATAGCAATTTATGCTTAGCGATATTGTCTAGCTAAGTTATTATGTCGTGCTTATATTATTTACCATCCATTCTTACTCAAATATTATAAATGTGACTTTGACTGTCCATTTGTTACCTTTACCCACCTACACCAAAACAACATAAAAGCCTAAGAGATGCTTAGGAGAATTCCAACCTGAAAGAAATAACGTTATTTAACCATGTAACCATTTTACTTTTCACAACAACACAGCCTAGGAGATACATATTAAATTTCTATCTTAAAGAAGGACATATATTATGCTAGAATATTAAGGAGTTCCCAGGAGGTTACGAAAAACCCAAATCCAGGCGGAAGAAGTCGCAGGCGTCAGCTAGTATGCTAATGAGTAGATACAACAACTATTTGTCTACATTGCATTTGGCGTGTAATTTTCTTTTTTAATCGTTTGAAATCGAATCCCTTTATCATGATGCTGTTTAAGAAATCAAAATCGATATATACATTGTTATAATTACAATTATGTTATAATTACATTATACCTAGATATTGAGTATATTTACTAGGTATACGTAAATAATATGCTTTAACTATATGGTAAAACAATAGTTTTACCTACATAATATTGAGACCTCAATAAGAATTTATTTAACAAAATCTAAATTATTACTTAGTATTCACGAGAGCTTATCTTAAATTTTCAAGCGCGCAACATAAATCCGTTGAATTCGTAAACATTAGAATTTCCTTTCAACATCCGGTTGGGACTCTCACTTTCCGTTAAGCTCCGGGCACGGGCGTGTTACAAAATACGCAAGATCTGCCCCCATTCCGCATGCATCCGCGTCACCACTACCATATTGAATAACCTAGGTCGTTTGTTTCATTTTAATGGCTCCTTGGCGTACACTTATGAAACTTATTTCGGGGCGAGGGTCAATGGCATGCTATTACGCTGGCCGCCCACGTATTGAGTATTACATTCGTAATTATTAAGGCTCGACCACAAGAATATATAACCCATCAGTAGTTTCTAAAGAACGAGCGAAATGTAGGTAATTATTTTGTAAGGTCGGTTGTCACGGGAAAATAAAATAAATAATAATAATTGAAGAAAAATACATGAAAATATAAAAACTTACAATATATCGTCTTAACTTAAAATATATATCTTAACTTAAAATATAACTTAAAATGTAACTTAAACTGGACATATGTCCAGTTCCTATTCAATCTATCTTTAATCTCTTGCTAAGTTACCCAGCAACAGTGAGAGTGGGAAATTATACAAAAGTAAATATCAGAGAGCTAGTTAACTAGATAACAGAGAGCTAGATAGCTAGACAATTGAGCGTTAGTTGACTAGTTAGCAGAGAGCTACATAGTTGAGAGATTACAGATTAAATATAGGAACGGCTACCGTCCTTCTGTAGACAGTTAATTATGTATAAAACCGCAGACGTACCTTGTTTGTTAATATGTTCATTGTTACATTGTTTCTAATAATATTAGGACAAGTAATAAAATCATAATGCGCAAGAAGCTTCTTATGTAAATCGACACACTTTAGTCTGCCGGGTTGGACACGGTGACGAATTTAACCCAATTTCGTTAGTGTATTCAATTCCGTTCTGACACACAATTGTTATGCAAAGCGGATCTGTGAAGGAACTCAGCTGGTACAATAACTTTAGTGAAAACAGTTTGTTTATGTATTGATTTTAGGGCGTGTTTGTCCAATACAGTATTTGAATTCTTTTTTAATTGGTTAGCTGAACTATAAATTGTACGTTGTGTGTGTATGTACTACGTTTACGAGGTAAAACTGTTCTTGAAAACAATTAACATTATAATGAACAGTAAAAGAACTCAAAATGTTGCTAAAATTCTAAAATTATGACGTAACAAGCTAGCAAATCAATAATACACAATATAAACGTAATAAATAAAATGAATGAATAAATAAAAAATCAAACGTAAGAAAAGTATATTAATTTTGCCTATAAAATATGAAGAGTTCCCTCGATTTCTTCAGGATCCCATTATCAGATTCTGACCTGATGACCATGAGATACCCTGGGAAGTATTATAATACCCTTTCAAATAAAAAACAATTTTCCAAATCGATCAAGGCGTCTTCCAGTAATCGGGGAACAAACATAAAAAAATTAAAAAAAGGTTCCGACGAATTGAGAACCTCCTCCGTTTTTGGAAGTCGGTTAAAAATATCAAACTGTGTGGATTTCTAAAGGGTTTTTGAGGTCACAGTCTTAACCACTAGGCTAAACATTATAATGTACCAATTTGGACAAAATGTATAAAGTATAAGGATATCAGAAACAGGTTGTGCACGCTTTTATGCATACGCTGTGAAGTGTAAGCGTCGCACGTAGCGCCACCCGCAGAAAAATATGAAATTGACGGAAAGAGTGAAATCGAATAAATTGCCCATTGTGAGGTGCACGAATTTGGCAAGCATTACTTTCTGTTTTAATCTCGACACGCGGTGGCAGCAACGGAACGATATTACCCGCGTATTCGCTGACGTGATTAGTGACGGTGATGCGTTTCTTTTTCCCCACTGTATTTCATTCAGCTCAATCTATCACTGGCCCCCTACTGGGCACAGATCTCTTTTGGACAAGTGATTTGGACAAAATAAAAGTGAATTCGTTCATTTATTCATTCAACATTCCACTCAACCCGTGTTCACTTCTGTCGAACAAGAAATTCATAATATAGTCCACAATGCTGGTCAAGTATGGACTGACAAACTTCATACGCCTTTGAGAACAATATGGAGAGTTCTTGGGCATCCGAGTTTTCTCATGATGGCTTCATTGTTAAGTCAATCGATACTTAATTGCTTAGAACGCACTAAGCTCAGAAAAGTCAGAGGTGTGTGTACCCAGGATAGAACCGCCCAGATCTTTAGAAAATGAAGCTATACTTAACCGATTTTATCTCACTGTAAACATTCAATCGATAATTGGGTATTTTAATTTTATCAAAATGTGTATATTCATTAATTACAATCGAAAATGTAACATGTAGGGATAACATTTGTAAAAACAGAAAAAAAAAATCGATCAAAAAGTTATGAGCTGTTTTCTACTAAGAGTTCAGTACGATAACATATAAAAACCTATTAAGTCTGAACCTACCATCTAAGACTGTAGTCACTTACCATCAAATGAGATAGCAGTCAAAGACATGCAGTCCTTTACAAAATCTAATTGAAAAAGTATCTCACAGGGAAAACAGGTTTGCAATACTTAATAAGGACTTATTTTTCGCGAACCATTTTGACGGCCGACATCATACCTATTAAGTACACTATAATCGATTAATGCTATTTTTACCACAGCAAACAAAGAACTACTAAAATCTTCAATCGTGTTAAATAGCGTCCATCAATAAAATATCGTTTAAAACATACGACTTTACACGCGTTGAAGTCTTTTGATTAGAATATTTTTATCAAACAGATTTTTGCTGTGTATCTACAAAAGCTCTACGTTTTAAAAAAATATAGGCTAGAGCCTATTCCTATATAGTATATATAAATATAGTTTTTGTATTTCTGCCTCTAAGGTAAAAAAGGGGCGTAAAGTTTTTATGAAAAAAAATTTTTGAAACCGAAATCCACGCGAACTTAGTTATGGTTGTCAACTAGATTTACACAATTTTTCCTATGTATTACTCTACGTATTGCTACATAATCATGTAACTAATATTTATATAAACTTGTTCAATAATTTTTCATTCGCTAATCATTAGTAATGAAATTGTTCAAAAAGTGAAATTACAGTGCTTATATCACTTTTAGCACTTTCACATACACTTAAGTTTATGAGTAGGAAAGCGTGCCTTGCAACCTAAACATAAATACAATCATATTAAAGTTTTAGAGAGAACTAGATGATTCCCGCGACTTCATTCGCGTGGATAAAGGTATTTTGTTCCCGCGGGAACTCTCTTATTTCCCAGAATAAAAAGTAGCCTATGTACTATTTCAGAATACAATCTATCTTTGTGCCAAATTTCAACCAAATCGGTTCAGTCGTTGCGACGTGATTGAGTAGCAAACATACAAAATATTATAAATAGAATTAATTGGATAATAAGATTATACTACCAAAATGGGGACGGAAGTGCGCTAACCTGAAGGAGTAAGACAGTTTTATAGCCCAAATAGAAAGAAAAAGATTAGAAGTAGTAATCATCAAGCCTACAAGTTAGTCCGAGTAAATTTTTTAAAAAAGACGTGCCGCCAAGCGATTTAGCGTTCCGGCACGATGGCGTGTAGAAACCGATTAGGGGTATGGGTTGAGTTTACACTGCTATACCCCTTCCAAGTTAGCCCGCTACCATCTTAGACTGCATCGTCACTTACCATCAGGTGAGATCGCAGTCAAGGGCTATCATGTCTTCGAATAAAATAAAAAAAATCTCTCGACATTTCCAGGCATAAAAATATTTTTTTGACTTCGTTATATACGCAGACATCTCAATGCTAATATCAAGATCGTTTTAGTGGTAAGACTGTAGAAATGTAATTCCCGAATATACTATTATGTTTCCTTTTAAATATTTTATACAGGAACGATAAATGTCTTTTAGTAGCTAGATCACTACTTATATTTCTTTATCTGTCTGTAAGGTCATCATATCAGTCATACAGCCGTTTTTAAGATACGCTAAACTCCAAATAGTAAGAAGTATATAGGGTCTACAATGAGTCAAAGACAAAGAAACGTTTCAGTATGCGCTATTACGAAATTTCGTTCATTCATGCCTACGCCGTGTTCAGTCATCGCGGTGACATCAATGGCGTCATAATTTCAAAATCCAAATCCGCGCCAAAACCGCTCGATCCGGGATAGAAGCCCGGTGGAAACGTCGCAGGTGCGGACACAACTTTCTCGCGTATAAAACGTGGCGGGCGCCGGCCGCCGCGACCAGTGCGCTGTACATTGCTGCACCCGTGCGCGCGCATCCCTAGCACCCGCGAAAACGAAAGTGCCTGACACCTGTGTCGGTGGTACCCTCCAGACTGTGATACTGTGATTGTGTGACCGGAACAGTGATCGGTAGCTCGCTGTGTTATCCTGAAACTGTTTCTTCGAATTCTTACCGCATTGAAAGCTCACCTGAAAAGGTACAGATATGGATATGTGTATGAAATTAATATAGTTGGTGATGAAAAGTGCATGTGTGTAACGAAAGCGTTACTTTACGTTGAGGATAACCTTCGCCGATTTGTGGTTTCAGGATTTGTATTTCGAAATAAGGTTTGCCTTTCTTTAAATATAAAGGCTTAATTAATCTTAACGATAATAATCGTCATAAATATCCAGGATATATTAAAAAAAAACTTTTATTTACTAATCTTATTTATCACGGCTCAATCAAGAGAGAAATTTTTAAAAATAAAGTAACTTTCTTTTCGAACCTGTTGGTAGATAAAAACGCAGATAAAAAATATGTAGGTAATAGATGGCATGAAAACAGATTTATCTTAATAAATTTTGATCCAGATGATTTTTCGAATGAGGTTTATTATCTGCGGTCTATAGTTAATTACCTTTAGAAAGTTGCATAATTTTACTTTCACTTACGACAAATATTATCTTTTGCGTATCCGCAACGTTTGAAAATTGTATTTGCATGTGTTCAACTGTTTTTACCGCCAACAGCCGGCTTCTGCTGGTTATTCAGTTTAAAGTAGCCTCTATGTTAGCGCAGTAAGCGTCAAGTGATGCTCTCCACAGACGATGTGTGGAAGCCGGGTGTGGAAAGTAGGTCAGTCGTTACAGAGCTCGCGTTTTATAGGTATACCGTGGGGTTTCTCGTTTACTTTAATATGTGAAATTACTTGTGAGCATTCCGATTGATTCGCAAAACCACTGTATATTCATTATTATTGTGTTTTATAACGTATTTTTAATTTTTATCGAGAACAGAATGCAATTTTAATGAAAATTAATGTATACGAATTTATATATTTAAACAGATTGATATATTTAGGACCATTTTTCAGATGATTATTATCATTGGATATAAACATCGAAACTATTGCCTAATGTTGCCTTAACCCTATCTTTTGACCTTCTCGTAAAACACAATATTAAACAATTAATTATGTAGTAGAAAAAAACTGGCCATCTCCATTTTTTAGGTTGGTAAATGTGAAACCCAGAATTACCTGAATTTTCCTATTTACATGCTACATTAACTATAGAAGACGTTATCTTAAGCTTTAGATCTTCCCATCTGTACGATTTTTTATCCATATATTATGACTATTTATTGATAGAGTTAATTAGCCTATATCTAAGCCATAACATAACTAAGCCTATTACATAAACGATCATAAGATATAGTTAACATGACCATAAGATTATTATGTCAGAATTTGCTCAACGAAATCCAAATTACTAATACATTACACTAATGAACAAATGGTGTCGAAGAACCTTTTAAATTGCTGATGCTTCTTTCATGTTGCGTATTTTGCTTACATTTTGCTTATCTCTGCAACGGATGTGTTAACTGCAGGTTGTTACGAAATGCTTTGAATTACGAAATTCCATACAGTAGGGATTTCCATTCTATTGTTTAGATGTAGCTTGAATTCGCAACAATGGGGCGTCACGGTGTTCTGTCATCTTCAAGGATTATTTTAAGAGAGGGCCTTACGACATAAATCCTACTAACATTATAAATGCGAAAGTTTAGAAGTATGGTCAGCATCCACATACTTGCTAATCAATCACGCCGCAACGACTGAACCAATTTTCCTTTTTCAGCCAAATTGGTTCATTCGTTGTGGCGTGAAGAAGTAACAAACATCGACCCATCCTCACAAAATTTGGTAGTAAGGAAGTAGGATGCTTATCCAGCAGACTTGTAAGTTAAATTTGAATGTTACTGGTACCTATATATTAAAATTCTTCATAAAATATTAATAATATAATTAGCTGATTCCCGTGGATTTAGTTTTTAATATCCCGCGGGAAATTATTAATTTTCCGGGATAAAAGTAGCCTATGTCACTCCCCAGGTTCCAACTATATACCCATGCAAAAAATCACGATGATCCGTAGCTCTATTGCAGCGTGATTGAAGGACAAACCAACAAACAAACACACTTTTGCATTTATAATATTAGTAAGAATAGTAAGGAATAGTAAGAAAACACATTGAAATCCATTAAAAAGTTTAGGAGTTTTATTAGAACATACAAACAAAGGCAGATTGAAATGTATTAATTACAATTTATAGATACTCTTTATGTCTCTTTACACGACAGGTACCTTTATGAAGATCTAATTGTAAAAATTATGATGATGAATGACGATGAAGAAAATGTAACATTTTGTAATGCTTTTAATACCGCCATACGTCATAATTATATGAATCGTCACTTTCTCTCTCTCTCTGTATAGATTTCATATTTACGAGATAAATTCTCGAATATAACGGAAATGTCACGGTGAAAGCGTTAATGAGTATGTTGAGTTTTAATTCACATCAAGCTGAGATGCAACGCAAATTAGATGCGATTCATCCTATCCTCTAATATATAAATGCGGAAACATGTCTGTTTGTTGATTTTTCCTTCGATCACGTAGCGACGTAGCAACGTATCGACGAGAGCTTTTGCATAGTATAGTTGAGGAGAATGACATTTTTATTATTAAGCCTTTATTTCCTTATTTACTAATAATTACAAATAATTACTAAATCCAATGTTAGTGGCCGTTACATATTTAATCGCTTAACCTAATGTTAGTATTACTTAGTATACGAATCATTATGTAACTTATTTTATTATAGTAGATACTAATTCTTTGCTTATCCTTGTAGAGACTTCTAAATCTGAAATATGCTTTACAATAATTTAAACGTAAAAATTCTTTTTACAAAACCGATTTCAAACGCCATTACAAAGTATATCACAAGATTATGTAAAAACAAGTGTTTTGTTAAAACCAGTTAATATGAATAAAGCTGCATTAGTGAAACACTGTATCGCAGTTTTATCGTCCGTCCTACTACAACAGATAGACAGACAATAGGCATAATAGACTTTCGCATTTACAAGACAAACCTTTTTGTAGTATTTTCGGCACTAGGATTGTGTTTACAAGTAGGAGTATGTCTTATAAAGCCGGGGTCCCACGGCCCGCGTTGTAACAGGCCAGATCGCGCCAGGCCAGCCCCCCGATTCAGAGCCTTCCGATAACTTATTTGTCGATCGATTCGGTTTGTTAACATATATTTCGCTCACTCTGAATCCACACGACAAAAAGAGATCGATATCTAACCGTATCGACACGGTATGTTATCGAACAGGTCTGAATCGCCCTGCAGATCAACAGGCCATTGGAACCGTCGCACTCTATGAAGCCTGTTGTCACCCGTCTGATCCGTTGGGAGTCGGTAAATTCAAAGGCGGCACGCTTTCATGTTGAATGACGAACAATAGGCCGCGTAGGCCGACACGCGCCGTAGGACCGCTCGACTCGGGCCGCGACGGGCGCCCACAGGCGTTACTCGTCCGGCGGGGCCCGTCAATTCATCGTGCCGTGGGACCCCGGCTTTATAAGCATGGCATGTGGTCGAGCGACGCGCCGCGCTAATGGAAAGCGAGTCAGTGTGTCAGATCCATGCCACTCCGCGGCACTCCTATGCCATCTTACACCTGATTCGTTCGACTAATACACTTGTTATATTGCCATTGACTTGATATATTATAAGCCCGAGGGCTAAAGAAAGGTGATCAATAATATGTGGCTTTAGAAACAATGTACTTACTGCTTCATAACATAAGTGAAATATTATCTTCTGTATCTATTCATAAAACAAAGATAACGATTAATCACGACGTGTCCATATTCACAAAACTAGAGAGTTGAAAATTGGAACGTGTAAAATTAAAGGTTTATTTTTTATTAGATGATGCCCACGATTTCGTCCACGTGAATTGAAGTTTTTAATTCCTATGGGAACTCTTTAATTTTCCATCATAAAATATGTGCGCGTATATGTTAAAAATATAACCAAGATTAACACAGAGGCTACATTTTATCCCGGAAAGTTAAAGAGTTCCCGCGGGATTTTAAGATCTAAATCCACGCGTACGAACCCGCGGGCGCCGTCTAATATCTCTATAGCTCCTTACTAATATTATAAATGCGAAAGTGTGTTTGTTTGTTAGTTTGTCCTTCAATCACGCCTCAACAAAGCAACGGATCGTCGTTTTTGCATGGATACTTGAGGACCGAAAAAGTGACATAGGCTACTCTTTATCCGAGTTTTAACGAGTTCCCGCGGGATTTTAAGAACTAAATCCACGCGTACAAAGCCGCCGGCATCAACTAGTCTAATATAAATAAAATATAATATTAATTCTATTTTCGCGATTAAATCTTCTTATTCTTGTATCTATCATTGATTTTTATGATATCTATCTAGATAACGAAGTAAACGCTACTGCGATAATAAATTTAGGTTAGGGCTGGAAAGCTCGTAGTTTTGAGAAGCGGAAGCGGGTTAGTGAGCGCGAGCCGGTCGCCCGACAAGACTTGTCAGCCGTAAACACTAGTAATTACGAGTACTTGCACCATGTATTGAGAACGGCGAAAAATACTGCTCAGCGTTTTAATCTGGATTTCGCATCGAATTATGCAACTACCTTTAACTTCAAAAATGCGGGTTAGAATCTGAAGTTAATCAAATCTGTTTGGTCTGTTTATTTATAAGAACAAAGACCGCCTTTTTGTACTGACATAATGTATTCTGTTAATTTTGCTTTTTTCTGTTTGTGGTGCAAAAAAGAATAAATAAATGAAGTTTATACCTACCTATGTACATAGATCATATATAGACTTTTGGCTTTTGGTAAATGTGAACCTTTAAACTTCCTCACAGTGTGGGAGAACATTACAATAATAAATAATTTACCTAGTATTTTTAACAAGTATGAAAGATTTTGATTTGATGGTTTCTTGAGTCTGAATAACTCAACGCACAAACAGAGATGCGAAAGGTCAAAGGTTCAGACGACACTTGTCATACCCAATCTTAACACTAGATTTACGTTTAATGTGAAGTAGAAAGGGAAATATGGGATATAGTAAGGGTAGTAGTAGTAGTATGTCTGGTGGGAGGCTTTGGCCGTAGGCCGTAGCTAGTTACCACCCTACCACCAAAGACCTGCCACCAAGCGATTTAGCGTTCCGGCGCGATGGCGTGTAGAAACAGATTAGGGGTATGGGTTAAATATACACTGCCATACCCCTTCCAAGTTAGTCCACTGCCATCTTAGACTGCATTGTCACTTACCATCAGGTGAGATCGCAGTCAAGGACTATCTTGTCATCGAATAAAAAAGTCTATCATCTCAAGTGTAAAGTAAAAATTTTATTTTAAAAAAACATCTTTTCGTAACTGACTCCATCATCAGCTCCTGGATATTATCTAGGATCAATATGAGCTTATCCGTATTCTACCTTGTAAATGCGTGGCAAATAAAGTAAACATGAAACAGTTTATATCGATCAAACTAATTGTGTAGAAATAGTTTATCTTAATTGCATCTTTACAAATGTGAACGCTCAAGCAACTATCTAACATAAATGATCGTGGAAAAGCTAAGCGCGCGGTCATATCCAGGCGCGGAGCGGTAGCGGACGCGTCAGCTGAAGTGAAGAAGTAAAGAAGGGACTCAAAGTTAGTTACTTACATTAGATTAGGAGCCTATTTATTAAGACTAAAAAGGTTTATTTTATTTTTATTTGCTTTTATCGTTCGGTTAAATTTTTTAATGAATTATTATGTTATAGAACGTTTCCCCAAATAACCACTCCACTGACTCCACTACCACTTCTCTATCTTTTTTTTTTTAATAAAGAATAAAAGACAAGCTTTACTTGACTTATATTCTCCTCTCCGCTACAAATAAGCGGTAAGCTTGTGCTAGGATAAATAGTGCAACGGGTGGGGCTTGAACCTGTGACCTTTCAGTTTTCAGTCCGCACGTTAACCGTTGGTCTATTGAGGCTTATATCTTAAAAAGAACCTATTTCTCATCTATTCCTTATTTGCTTGTTACTGTCATACGTTTGACATATGAGTAGGTACCTAAGTTCGATACTGACATGACCTAAGTGCTCGCCGCCCGCGCCCGCGTTTCAACGTGGACAAACAGCTCTAATTGTTCTTTCGATCGCATCATGCGCGGGAGCATCAGTTATTGTTGCAAGGCATAGTTTACAAGTAGGACTCCTTTCTTTTGCCTGGGAAAAGAGCCGCTGTCTGGAAACGAGAGAGCTCCGACTTGTAAAATCTTAATTGCACAAGCACTTCTTCAGCCAATACTGAGAAAAAAGTCTCTTGCATGGACTTCAACAGGCCTAGGTCTTGAGCCGCCCGCATGTAGCAGCACAGAAGTTGACTCATACCTCCTATACCTCCAAATAAGCAGAAAGCTTATACTAGGAGTGGGTACGACGATAGTGCAACGGGTTTTTTAATAAAGAATATAAAACAAGCTTTATTCGACTTATATTCTCCTCTCCGCTCCAAATAAGCGGTAAGCTTGTGCTAGGAGTGGGTACGACAATGGTGCAACGGGTTGGGTTCGAACCTGCGACCTTTCAGTTTTCAGTCCGCTCCTTTAACCTAATATAACTGTTGGGCTAATATAACTGTTTTACACTCTGCTTTTACTAGTAGGTACATTAATTAAATATATTCAAGTGTATGAAAGAGATCTGTATTTAAGCTATGTAGCCTTGCAGAGTGTAAAATTTTATTTGCAAGCACTAAATTGCATGACATGACATCAATGCATGCTTTACCAGAGAATACATCATTAGAAGACTATACTTATACTCAAATAAAAATAATGTATTACAATTGTCAAACACGTTAATAATGCTGAATCATAGTAGAAAGTGCCTCTATAATTTGATTTTGAGCTAACAATGTATGCAAAAGTACTAACGAGGATGTCAATACGTGAACGAGGTATGTACGGGTACGCCCGTATACATTAAGCCGAACGAGACGATAGAGCCCCTATATTTCTAAACTCGCCTTACACTGAGACGGGAGAAACTATGCGAATTTCTCTTTAGTCAAATACTTCCACATATCGGGATTAGCTTATGCATATCACAAGATAATTTTTTTTAAAAAAGAATATTAACCAAGCTGAACTTGACTAACATCCTCCTATCCCCCTATACCCTAAAAATAAGCGGAAAGCTTGTGCTAGGAGTGGGGATGACAATAGTTCAACGGGTGGGGTTCGAACCTGCGACCTTTCAGTTTTCAGTCCGCACCTTTAACCGTAGGGCTATTGAGGCTTAAATTTTTATGAGACATTTCACAAAGAAACCAACAAACCAATTAAGTAAGAATTAGTAAGGATTTGTTATTTACGCATTGGTAAATGCTCACACATTGTTTCTACGCAATTACGGATACAAATCAGTACCTAGTTATTTTTTAACAAAAACACACCTAGTATCTCATATATTTTATAACAAAATATTTACAATAGCGTCGCAACGCGACGTGACTCGTGTGCGAATACTTTTCCAAAAAGTACAAAACGATGTAAGTACCTACTTAGCACGAAACTATACTCCTATTGTTCACAGTGCAATTAGAGAGAATGAAACGAAAACTTTCTTACTTCATTTTATAATTGTTCACTTATTGTTAAGATAATAAAAGTTATTCATAAAAACCAACAGCACAATTAGAGCAAAATAATCTAACTCACTTTCTCCCTGTGTTTCTCTTACTAATCTTTCAGCATCCAACCAAATATTACCAACAGCCACAATGAAAATAAATAATTATGGCATTCGTTTTCCGTTTTAAATTTTACTAATATACCGGTTATTATGATACTACTGAGTCCACGTGAGCTTATAATATTATATCTAATAAATAATGCTAGCAACCTTTGGCTGCAACTTCGAGTGAGGCTTCTAAAAATCCCGAAGGAACTCTCTGTTTTCCTGGGATAAAAGGTAGCCTATGTCGCTCTCCAAGTCCGTGTCGCTCTCTGTTGCTGCGTGATTGAGGGACAAACCAACAAACACACTTTCGCGTTTACAATAGTAATAATAAGAAGGTAAAGGTGAGATAATTATAAAGGTAGTTAGAAAATCATAGCTTTATGAGTTTATTTTAATTACTCGTATTTATTGTTTGTTACAATTTTTTTTTAAATTTACATTTATTCCATAATGGTTTAGAAAAATATACCTGTACAACACTATTTTTCTTCTGCGATGTCTTTATTATTGAAATCTCATTAATCGCGAGCTGTAAACGCGTTATCGCGGACGAGCTAGCAAAAATGAATTCATCTTTTAGACGAGTTTTGGCTTTTCTATTAACAAATTATACTTAGGTTACGTATGTAGTAGTAAATAACGAAAGTTTTTAAGTAAAAACTGTCAAACCCACAAACCCTCATTGTGTATAACAAAATGCGGATTTGAGAGTTCTTAGTTATCAACTTTTTATTGTTTTCCGTAGCTACAGGCACTGTAAATGTCAAAAATAGAGAATATGGCCGCTATATAATCTATCAACAAAGTATTACCAAGAAAAGAATACATACATTCTTACACTTTGAGTGGAATTGGAAAACTCATAATAATATGAGAGAAATTATCGATTAGTCACGCAATTGAAGCATTTGTCTTTCAATAACGATCGATGGTAGATATACGAATATCAACTCGATCTCTATGATCGACAATCACTACTAAGGCCCAGTTGCCTGAGTGGCCGGCACGGTTACGTTACGGCTAAGTTAGGTTTAAAGCTAAATGTGACAGCCGAAACAAGCAAATCGCGTTGCACGAGTCCTTTTTTAGTTTACTTTTGACTTTAACTTTAGCCTTAAACCTTACCGGCCGAATGCGAGGGTTTACGGTCAAGTTAACCTCAAAATAAAACTTCAATAGACATTTTTCAATATTTTTGATGGATTGTGACAGTTTGTTATTTTGTTAAAAGTACAAATAAAATAAATAATCTTATCTACGAGTATTTTCCGAAGTGTTTATTCGCAAAATAAATTGAAGATGAGAGTTCCAGTGATGAAGAAAATATAATGGGTAGAATATCTTTTCCAAGGAAAAAAATCATTACACAAATAAATCAATGTCCGTAGCAGATCAAGTAAAACAGAGCAGCAGGAGCAAATGCAGAGTTTCTTGTCGACTCTTCACCAGAAATCGTCGATTTCAATGTGGTGCAGAAACGGCTCGAAGGATTAATGATGTGTATGGTGGCGGTGTCGCAAAAGAAAACACAGTGCGTTTTTGGTTCCAACTTTTTCGTTTTGGAAATTTCGACCTGCAGAACAAGCTCCGTGGACAGCCGGACACCAAAGTTGATAATGAAGAATTGAAGGCTCTTGTGGAAGCGGATCCATCGCAAACCACGTCCGAGCTAGCTGCTCGTCGGCTGTAGTGCTAGTGATAAAACTGTTAATGTGTGTTGTGTAACGGGACGAATTCCATACATTAAATATATTTTGAAAATTTTATTCGGAGGATGCTTTAATTATAGTATCGATACTGAGCCCAAAACAATTTTTTTTGATTTTTTTGTTTGTGAATTTGTGCGCGCATCACGCGAAAACTACTGAACAGATTTAAATGAAATTTGGTATAGTGATAGCTGATACTCCGGATCAACATATAGCATACTTTTTATCCTTATAAACGAAAGGGTTTATCCGGGATAGGGGATAAAAGTTTTTGTTGATTTTGCTCCATAACTTTGTCCACTGTAAACTGAATTTGATATTTCTTTTTTTAATATAATGTGTGTACTATTAGAAGTATTTTTCTCAATTTTTTTGAAGGTCTAATAAGTATTATCGGAGATAGAGAACATAACTTCTCGTGGAGTTGCAAGTCACTCTATAAACTTTTTCCACGTGGACGAAGTCGCGGGAATTAGCTAGTTATTACATATTTTAATTAACAACAGCTCTTTAGATATTGTCAATAAGTTATGTACTTAAAGCTATTGAATATCTAATTAAATTATAACATTGTATCAGTATTGTAAATAGTTAGAATATGTTTTTTAATAAAAGAAAAACCTCTATTTAAAATCTTTTATTTAGCTTACAATGTATGTATGTACAACAAAGTACCAAAAAATGGTTTATTTCCTTACTATTTCTGTATTATTGTTAATAAATGTGACTTCCTGACTTTCTTTTAAGTCTGAATATTCAGTTCCAATTGACTCCTCAGTCACCTGTAAAAATAAATAATTACAAACCAGCTTTTGCCTGCACCTTCGCTCGCATCAAGTTAAATTTTTTAAAACTCTATTTTCCCTCTTTAAGGGTTGAATTATCAAAACCCCTTTTTTTAGCAGATGGCTATTTCATAATAGCTATACATATCTGTATGCCAATCAGTATGATCCGTCCAGTGTTTTGAGTCGTCAATGATTTACAGTCTTGATTTTGGTATGGTATTTTATTCATAATTACCATTAATTACCATAAAATATTTGGTAGGCATATTGATTTTGTTTGTGTATAATGTAACCTGTGTCACCTGGACCGACCTGGACTGAATCGATTGATACCTCATTCATTAAAATCGGCTCAGTAGTTAACACATGTTTATCCCGGAAAATGAGAGCTCCTGCGAAAATTAAAAACCTTTAATCCACACGGACGAAGTTCCGAGATAGTCTAGTTAAAATATAAACAGGTACTCACAGTTTGTGGTTTAAAATCATCATTTATTGATATATTTATAAAATGATCCTTCACATGCTCTATGGGGCACAATATGTTAATAAGTATAGTTGGGACCAGTGTGTGTGAACGCTTTTTAATAATACTGTGAAAAATCCCTTTTTCCGTGATCAGTGTCACTTACTTTGCATTAACATGCATTTTATTTTTCTTTGTAATCTATAATTATATAAAAAGGCTTGTAAAACTAAATAAAATGACTATTTCGACAAAAATCTTTTAGTTGACAATCCAAGAGAATGTAATCACTCCGTGTTGACGTGTTGATAATCAACAAACACAGATGAAAAGACAACTATCACATAATCACAGACTAGAACACTGACTGTTATTTCAGCATAATGTTGCATGTTGATAAAATAATTCAACATAATAAGACTAAAAAACCGAGAAGGGAATCATTATTTACTGGCAGCTCCATTAGCTGAAGTTAATTTTGACGGGGGTCAAAATTGGCGTTGTGCAACGCCTATAATGGAGTTCAGAGCTCGGTTACGGAAAAAGTTAAAGTTAAATGTAGCCGCGGTTACAACTTTAACTTAACTTTAAACGGCCACTCAGGCAATCGGCCCTTAATGTCATGAAAATCACTTAACAGACTTTCGTGTTTACTTTTTGCGTAAATAAGTGCGAGAATTTCGTAAACAGTTTAATTGGTAGGTAATTTTTTTAACTATTTAATATTATGTATGTTTATTTTTTGACATTTTCATTACTTAAAAAAGGTGAAATTATCTATCATATACCGACATAAATTATGTAAGAAATTATTATAAATTAATATTATTATTTTGATTTTAGTTTTATTTTTAGGAATAATTTAATATCAATTTATTTATTTAATATTAATTGTTCAGTTATTTTCCAAAACAAATTACAATATTAAACTTATAAGAAAATAAAAAAAATATTTATTAATAAAGTCAAAATATAAAATGACTTTGTATAATTACTATGTAAGTTTTAGTAAGCGAAAATGAGATTTATTCTTCTAGAAATCTAAAGTGTAATAGATCCATTAATTGCCATGGAATTCTACTTAAAATGTCTATCGAGCAGTTTTCAACGCCCAGGCTTGTTTTAACTGGTTAGGCCAGATGAACTAAGGAAGGGCTGCCTTGACTGAACTAGTGCATTATTTATTATGGCAGCGATTTCTCGCGACTCGTTTAAGATTTCACCACTTTCATCTTGTATTTGTAGTAAGAAATTTCATGTTTCATTAGATCTATTTACTTACTAGTTACATTGTATAATGAATATATATAGATTGATATACTTCAACTAGCTACCTTGGATTTATCTTGTTGTAACTCAACCAAATCTTTGAACCTACTGAAACGTATTATAATAAAAGCATATATAAACACTTGATAGCACTCCAATAATACGTAATACTAACTACTGCTAGACTACGTTATACCCTTTTTTACATATTTTGGTGTACACAATTTCTAAAATCAGAGAGGAAGAACTGAAATTTTTCATGAAAATATTCTGAATTTAGTAAACTCTTCCAAGATATAGGCTCACGTAGATCTATGCTGCACTATACTAAATAAAAATAATATATAATATAAATATTATTTATAAAAATATTTTTTTTATTTACGCTGGCATTGACATTGGTATTTGTTGGAGCGTGGTAATCGATGGCCTAACCCTTAGGCCGCGCTCACTTTGGATAAGTTTTCGTCCGAATTTTACTCGCGCGAACACGTACCAACACGCACGAATGATCCCAACCTTTCAAGTACTATGAGAGCGCGTAGACTGGGTGCGAGTTAGTCGTACGTATACGCGCGTGTAGTTCCGACGTCAGAAGTCAATCCCAACTTGTTGGGATTTTAAACGCGTTCGTGCGTTAACACTGGAAAACTACCTGCTTGACGGAGAAAAACGTATTCAATGTGTGCACTTAATTCGTACGACCACGATCATACGTTTACGTACGATACAAATTCGTATCCAAAGTGAGCCCGGCCTTACTTTCTGAGAGGAGAGCCCAGTTACAGTAGGTTGGCCAAGAGTTGAAAGTTGAAACTGTTTTTTAATATAGAGCTTGTCTAAGATGAAATAACGCGCCCCACTACATAATTAGTTGTGACAATACATAGTGTCTTGTGTGTGTAAATGCGGTAGTGGGCCGCGTCATTTCAGTTTAGACAAGCTCTACTTATCTTTCTTTTAAAAAGATGGAGATACTTAAGCTTAACCCAAACATACCTTATATTTTTCCAGAAGCATGTCTCTGCCCAGGTTGTACAATAAATGTATGTAATGTGTTGTATCTATCTAAGATATGTAGTTGGAAACAATGTAGGTTCATATTACACTACGAATAAATAACAAGTAAGGAAGTCTAATTCAGAACAAAATCCATTCAAAAAATGACCCTATTTCAAACCAAAACGACGTATGATTCAAAATACGAATCACTTGGGAGATTACAGATAGATAGATGTTTGGCGATTGGTTCAAATTCAGAACGAAAGCAGGGATTGATTCGCGCGTGTGCTGCTATGTTTGCTATGACAGCTGAGTTAATAGACGATGTTATGAAAATTTGACGTGCAAGAAAAATGTCCAAATGTTGACCTGCTATTTTTGTTTTTAATCGGCCCATTTTCGCACAATTTTTGTTGGGGTCATTTTTTAAACGCCGTTAGACTTCCTTACTTATTATTTATTCGTAGATATTACACAAGCTACTCTTTTTAAAGATACGTTATTTGACTACGGCCTAGACGGGCCAAGACTACTATTGTTATGCGTGAAAATTACAATAGTGACACATATCAAACTTTTACTTTCATTTCCGCAAACACGGGAAGTCGAGTTATCGTAAAAACTCATTGTGTTTCCACTACGACGTCAAAAGGAGGGTTTCTCTAACTGACAGTGCATCAGATAAATTTTAATTATTATAGATAGTGTAACAATTACTTGTCTCGAATAAATTGTTGTTGCAATTACTTGGTTATACAGGGTGTCCCACGGCTATGCCACATGGAGGGGAAGTACCTTAAATATTGTAGATGGAACATTTTACTGAAAGAAGACTTCATTTTAATTTAAAAATCAATTTAAACTGCATTCATAGATTTTTAAATAATTGCCTGGTTGAACCGGGACTCGAACCCGCTATACGAGAAAAAAAATTAACCTGTATCTTTATCATACCGATCGGAAGGCTTCATCATAAGGATTATTTTTAGTTAAATAACATAGCATGAGAAATAAAAGGAAGACCATGAATTTTAGCCTTTGATGTAAAATTTTGTTCAGAAAAATGAAAAGCTGACATTGGCGTATCGACATACAACTGACATGAACTATTACTAATGAGTACCCACTTGAGAAGTACACATCATATCCCGATCCTTACTATCCTTACTAATCATTACTTATATTACCTATAAATGTGAAAGTGTGTTTGTTTGTTTGTTGATTTATTGGTTTGTCCTTCAATGCCGCTGCAATTCGTAGCTCTGTTGCAACTTGCAACGTTTTCATGATTTCATTTTTCTGAACAAAATTTTACATTAAAGGTTAAAATTCATGGTCTTCCTTTTATTTCTCATGCTATGTTATTTAACAAAAAATAATCCTTATGATGAAGCCTTCCGATCGGTATGATAAAGATACAGGTTAATTTTTTTTCTCGTATAGCGGGTTCGAGTCCCGGTTCAACCAGGCAATTATTTAAAAATCTATGAACGCAGTTTAAATTGTTTTTTAAATTAAAATGAAGTCTTCTTTCAGTCGAATGTTCCATCTACAATATTTAAGGTACTTCCCCTCCATGTGGCATAGCCGTGGGACACCCTGTATACTCAAAGCAATTACTAAATACTACAGCAGACTTAGAATGGTAGCTTTTGTATTGTTTTCCAACCGCCACGGGACTGACTGTTTTTAAATAAGCCTTTGCCCGTAATTTCGACCACTAGGAGTTAGGTTTTGATAATCCCGCGAGAACCCTCAGATTTTTCCGAGATAAAAGGTATATCCATGCCAAAAACGTCGATTCGTTGCTCCTTTGCTGCGTGATTGAGTTCAACGACCAAACACACTTTCGCATTTATAATATTATATTAAAGAAAGAAGAATTAATGAATTCATTAATTGTTCTCACTTTTCACCCCATCCCTGGGCAAACTACGGTAGTATCTGCGGATGAACAAACTTCACACACCGTCTATAAACTAATTCTTAATTTAATTCATTAGACTTTCATTATTTAGGTTTCTATCTTATTTATTTAGTGAATCAAAACTTAACCACAATATTTCTTCTTTGTTTCAGGTTTTCTCGACTGTGATTGAAGACAAAATATATGACACCAAAAATATCTTTTGTAAGTATCTTTTGAAATAATCGTGCAATATTTAATTTACATTTTTTAAACACCCTGTATTTATTTACATGTTTTGAGCAAATAAATTGAATTGAATTGAAATTATGTGGGAATTATATGTAGATTTTAATATCGACTAAGTTTAAATATGTACATATTGATATTTTTTACTATGAGTAGGTAGATAGGATGTCCGTGACGTCATCCGCGTAAATCGGGTTAAAAATTCTCTTGGGAACACTTTGAAAAGTATTCCTTTTCTATTTCTTTGATGCAAATTATCTTAATGAATTTCAAGATCGTTTGAATACATGGAATCGTTGGGCTGTGAAGAAGTTTTTAACACTAAACTGTCCCTAATATCAATTTTAATTTTTCAACCAGTAACTCTTAATATTTCCGTAACAAAAGATCATCTTGAGCACTCACTGCAGCACAGCATGTCAACTCATTGCTGGCCCACTTTTGGGCAGGGTGTCCTCTTAAAATGCCACCCCAAAAATAAAACCAAATTTTTGAAAACGCGTGTTTAACTATTGGTTAATATTTTAATCACTTCTTTACTACTCTTATCAGTACCATTGTTATTGGAAAGTAGTTTCTATGGATCAGTATCGTCAAGAAAGTCGATAGAACTCTATTATAATAATAAATATTTTATCTACAAAACAATTTTTCTGACAGCCGGATACGATTTAATACTACGCCTCTTTATCGCTTATTAAATCATTACCACAGCCCGAGGTAGTAGCTAGAAACAATATGAAGCACTTTAGTTTGATCAAAGAGAAGTCCGAATAATTTTAATTAAAATTAATATCTATGTTAATATTACGCAATCTAAGCAATATTAACTAATTTCTGGTCACTCTCACTCTGTTCTGACTCAAGACGGAGTTAAAACGAGATAGTATATAATTGCGTCTCATTTTATCTTTATCGCAAGTAAGAGCACTTAAGTCCATCAAAATTACATATTCAGCGCTTCTAATAACAATTAGAAGATAGATATAGAAGGCGAAGCCGCAATGTAGTGATTTGGTCGAATTGTGCTCGACTCTGCTGCTGCGGCGTCGTCAGTAACAATTGCATACCCAACTGATATTTGTCAAGTAAACACATGGCGTAGCATACTATGGATTTTTTTTGACTGCATTGATATCGCTGAATCAACACAGCGATGCCGAAAGGCGATGAGTCGTATCGATCTAACTAATTTATTTGTGGGCCGTTTTTTCTCACCAAGCAACTACATAAAAAGAGAAGACACATAAATAAAACTGAATCGAGTGAGTTGCGCAACGTTCTTTAATATGAGGGACCAGCTGCTATATTTCATGTTCGCTTGATCATTTCTTCGCCAAAATATTCGACTTTCTCCGTTGGTAATTACCTCAGTGCGAGTGAGGCTGTGGCCGGTTACGCAACTCTGGAGGCCATGCGTGCCAGTGAAAGTGCTCTGAAGGATCACTCGTGTAGCGACACGTTTCTCCATTGTTTCGCGTATTTATAAACATTGTGTTATTTGTACTGAGGTATGCTGTTTTTATGAAAACTGATTAAATACACGCCTGAGAGTTCTCCATAGTATTCTCTAAGGTGTGTGAAGTCTGCCAATCTGGCAAGGGCCAGCTTGGTAGATCTATAAACCTTGTCTGAGAGGAGAACCGCACTCGGTAGTGAACCATTTATGGTTTATGGGTTGCTGATTATGATGATGTAATTTTAAACGTGATCTCTTTAAATTCATTCACGGCTCTGCTTGCGTTGAAGTCTTTTATAAGGACAATGCAATTACCTATAATTCTCGAGCGGTAAATCAAGCCTTCCCATACATGTAGGCGCGTGTTGTCGTTCGATTGACTTCTTCATCGGATTTTTTGCATGAATATGGTTGAGTACTTGGATAGCGACATAGGCTACCTTTTCTCCCGGAAAAACAGGTTTTCCATGGAATTTTCAAAAACGTAACCTAACCAAGTCACAGGCACATAAAACAATAATATGTCTACTTAAAATGAATCAAGTAGCCTTCTTCACTCAAAAAGGAGCCACCTACATTTTTACTATAAAATACTTCTAAGTATCAAAATGATGCAACACTTTGAATAACGAGTGAAAGCGTTGCCTATTCGGTTCCAAAAAAAAAGTAGCTCCGTGAACTCATCATCCTTAAATCGGTATCCGCATTGTGATTTCAACACAATAGTCGGGAACCCTTCACGCGCGTCAATTATCTCACGGTGTTGCGCAACCGGGCATCGACACTCGCCTCCCCTCGTCCTTGAGACATTACTCGACTTTCTCTTCCGCGGGGCGCCTGCGCTGACCTCATTCTATCGGCATATTTCATGTGCATGCGTATAATTACGTCATTACAGGTAGTATCAGGATGAGGAACAAAAAAGAAAATTACAATTTTGTTTCATTTCTTTATGTACCTACCTCAGTTTATTCTGATATGAATCTTCATTGCCGGTAAATCATGTCAATTTCAGGGTCTTGATATCTAGGTATTCATGTTCCATTAGATTTTGTACTTGATTCCGGTTTACCTAATCATTTCCTTGGCCACGAATAATTTAGAGATGAGCAATTACTACAGTCTATGAATAATATGCTTATTATTAATATGCTTATTAAGTACTAACTAGCGGATGACCACGACATTCTACGTCCGTCTACAACCAGTCCGGGATTCCACCTATCTCAATGCTAATTTTGTGATGATCGGTTCAGTGGTTAAGCCTAATATCTTTCATGGTATAGACAGACAGACACACTTTCGCATTTACTTACTACTAGTATTACTTGTAGTATGGAAATCCGAATCACTGAAGTCTACTTTATTTAAGCTCTTACGTTTTTCTATCAAAGGATGTGTCTTTCTAGTTATTACATCCGAAGTACATAGTTTCTATATAGTTAAAAGTGAGCGATATCTCTAGTTGTAATCCGATAGTCGGGCGTCGGATGTCGCGAAATTCTCGCTGCAGTGAGGTAGAGAGTTTTCTCCGCTCGGAAGTTCCGGCTGGTCGGGAATGGTAATATTGGGAGGTGGGATGTTAGCCTCCTATTGAGCGTTAATTATGCATAGGTACCTTGTTAACTTGACATTAATTAAGTTTACAATTATCCAAAATATTTCAATGAAAAAAAACCTCTGTCTTTTCAATTGATATTGAAGGTAGACAAAAAATTAGAATGACAACTTTTGTTCCAACGTGCATGGCCTATAGTTCTTGCAATTCACAAGGGCAATTCATGAGGGCACGTGAGCTTTACTTGTGGTTACGTCGTGTACATGCACACTGCATAAGTGTGCGTGCCTATCAGGAGCCTAGTTGGTTCTCGCTTCCATTTATATAGATACGACACGCACACAACCATGAGCCTCGCGCCCTCGTAAATTGCAAGAACTATACAACGTTATAGGATTGGTGGGAGACGTATCCTAATAAAATCTTTTTACTTTGACATATAGTTGAAAGCTATGTTTTTTATTTTTACTGCATGTCAAAGTAAATAAAGTTGTTATCATTAAAATGCGTCTCGGCACCACTCATATGCGCTGGCCTAAGGCTATCTCTGATCTATGAAAATATAATTAAAATATACCTAACTGTCTGTCTGGGACTTTAAAGTATCTGCCTCTTACTAAGCTGTGATAATAAATGATTATTTATTTAAACAACAACATAATCCATCTGTTTGATTGTTTGTGTGGGCCAACCTTCGGAACAACTGAACCCATTGTTGTGAAACTGTCAAAGGCATCCATCAAAGGTTACCATCGGGTAAGATTGCTGTCAGGCACTATCTTGTCATCGAATAAAAAAAAATTCATGCGAACGAAATTACGGACCGAAGTTAGTAACCGAATAAAAACACGAATTGATTTATAACCGCTAACCGTTTTACCTTAATATGTTTTGACAATCTTAACATAGAGGCTGCGGCTAATGATCAGGTTATGCAAATTACCGAGGGAAACCAGGCCAGTTCCCTAGAAATACGGAAACTGCTCTTTAGGTTTAGCGTGTTTGACAGTAGCAAGTGCTACCTATTAAATTACTGGCGGCTAATGACAAGTGCAATTTATTTATTAGCACTACCTTACTCTAGTTTATGTTAGTGCGTAGGATTTGAATTTAAACGAACGCATATTTATACTGTAACATGACATGAGAAAGTATAAGTCAAGGGGATATATTCAGGATTTATGCGATAAGCTACAACTTGGAAACTATAACGACAGTGATCTTGAAAGCTAATTTTTAAAGACTATCTAAGATCAACTTGACTTATATTCTCCTTTGCTCGTCTTGAAAGCTTGTGTTAGGAGTGTGTAGTGCAACGGGTGGGGATTGAACCTGCGATCTTAATAGTTTTCAGTCCGCACCTTTAACTGTTGGGCTATCGAGGCTCTATAGTCTATATTGGAGCTCTAAATTCGCTATAAGATTACAATTATTTTCACCATAAAAAACTATTACAAATGCTCCGCAGTCTAGTTTATTTGTATTTTTAACTATATGATGCCACGACTTCGTCCGCGTGGATTAAGGTTTTTAATTTCCGGTGAAACTCTTTGATTTTGAATAAAAAGCCTACGTGATTATTCCTGACTATAATCTATCTCTGTGCCTAATTCCAGCCAAATCGGTTCAGTCATTGCGGTGTGATTGCTGTTCACGTTTATCAATCAACATCGTACTGGCTGTAGCCCCTCTTATGATATACATGCTACATTGATGATAATAATGTACTCCTATCGACATAATGACATTATAAAGTCATTAGCATGCATGATCTGACGGACAGTGAACTCATATGTATATAAGGAAAGTTGTCTCTATTCGGCAATGTTACGCTATAGTATGCTAATTGTTTATTGAATTATGAAGTAATAGAAAGCGCTGTCTTGCCTACAAATCGGTTACTTATGCAACGATTGGCTGTCTAGTTAATTGTATAGCTGCGTGGGCGTAAGAAATAGTAAATACTATTAGTGCGCCCGCAGAACCTACTGTGTCATACTAACGAAAGTAACCGGACTTTGCGTTTGCGCTTCTAATGCCAAGTGCGGCGAAGAAAGCGAGCTGCTCAACCACTTGGGGACCTCTTAAATGTATAGTCATCTCGCTCTACCAAGTTTGGAATCAGCTTGCGAGAGAAAGACTACGTGTGCTTAAAAGAGAAAGTGGGCCACGTTACGTTTCTCAGTGCCATTAACATGGGCATTGAACGTGAATCTCAACGGGTACTAAATTGAGCCCTCAGATTTATGTATATTGGGCTGTAATGCTGCTTTTTTTAAGGTCTAAATTCGTATGTTTCAAAACGATAAATCCGATTGTAAAGGTAAGCAGCTTACCATTGATGCAGAGGTGCAAAATTCGGAGAGCAACGAACTGTGGCAGCGGAGAAAGTGTTGTGTGGCGTAAGGCGTAACCTTGAGACCGCGACGCGGGTGCTCCTTATCGGACCATCTAATTGATGGGTCAATAAGAATTCAAACGTAAACAGGTGTAAAGCATTTGCACAAATTTTAAATTTAGTAAAAATTTTCATTTTGATCATGTACAAATTAGAAACTAATTCATAGTTTAAGATATGAATAATACGCTAAAAAAAACTGTAAACTTACTCTATTTAAATGAAAAGAAATTTATTTGCCTCATAGTTATACAATTATTACATTAAAAAAAATTATAGCCTTAATATGAAGTTATAAAATTCAGTCCAGAGTCCTGCATTCTTTGTTTGTTTTTAACATCTTTAAAATATAAATAAATCAATTCGAACGATAAACAAATTGAGATTATCAATCGAACATTTTTTTTAATATTTATTTTTAGTTGAAATCAGCTTCTAGGTCAAGATAATTATTATTTTTAGCTCCCGCGAATAGATACGTGATCGGAAAGGTAAATTTTTGCATTTAGTACAAAAAAACGCCAACAGCTTACCGCTTCGCGGTTGAAACTAGATTTCTTTTTCAGGCTGTTTTTGCGGTTGTTTACAGGCACGCACGATAAATGGTGTTACTGTTATAGTCTTATGTGAATACTAATCATTCAAATCCTTTACATACGTTTATTATTTAGGTAAAGTGGTAAACCTACTAGACTACTACTGTAAGTCTATCAACTTGCCTTCAAGATAGGTATTACAAAGGTTTTTTAAACAGCAAATCACGTTTTTTGTGGCATTTTTTTATTTTTTTATTCGACGACAAGATAGTCATTGACTGCGATCTCACCTCATGGTAAGTGACGATGCAGTCTAAGATGTTTGCGGGTTAACTTGAAAGGGGTATGGTAGTGTAGCCCATACCCCTAATCGGTTTCTACACGCCATCGTGCAGGAACGCTAAATCGCTTGGCGGCAAGTCTTTGACATTAGGGTGGTAAGTAGCCATGGCCAAAGCCTGCCACCAGACCAGACCAGAGATAATTCAGAAATTATAAATTCTCAAATTGCCCACGCCGGAAATCGAACCCGAGACCTCCCAGTTATAAGAACGCAGCGCTCACCACTGCGCCACGGAGGTTGTCAAAATCAGGGAGGTTGGCATGTATTGGAAACTCGTGATCCACAGCTTAACTAACTTACCTAGTATCTACGAGGCGTTCAATAGTTAATCCTAAGCAATAGTTCATCAATAAGACCATCAGAAACCGAACAATAGTAAGTTAATGTAGCTATTCGATCTTTGACCTATTAAGTGAAAATATCGAATTATGGAACACCACCACACTGTGAACAATAAAAGTGACGTGAAGACAGTTTTTCATTACAAATGAAAGCTGGCAAAACAAATTCAATGGCTTCATATCTTTGCAGCATCTTTGTCTCAGAATAATTCAATTCTCGCTGGATAGTAGAATGTTAGCAAATTATGCTATTCTTGCAACGCTTCAATAGATCAAGATTATTTTTCTTTTTTTGCATCGGAGTGCTGATGACAAATTCTAGAGAAATCTTTAAGCGTATGATGTTAAGAAATGCGATAAAATATTACAATGTTGCTATACGTTTAAGGCGAAAGAGTTCTCTTTGCTTTATGCTTTGTAATTTGTATTGAACATTAGATAGAAACTTATATCGCTTTAGGCGAAGTAATAAAAATATAGTACACTGGGATTTAGGTTTGCTACGGGAAAAAATCCCATCTTAAAATAATATTGCATTCATTGGAACTTGCGGTAAATAGATCCTTGATAAATGCAAAATAGATACTATATCTTCAGTATATTTTCTTCTATCAGATATCTAACTTATATAACAATCGGCATATTATATCTTACTATAGCGACACATTTATTAATCTGCAGTTTTTTATAATAGTTATTTATAGTATTTCTAAAATTTTCGACTTAACACTTATAACTAGCAAATAAAGTATCTAAGTAAAGGTTACTTTACAAATCAACGAAATTATAGGCGTGTTCGCGATGAACTTACAGATTAAACATTCCTTGAGATACATTCTCAAATCACGATGCGCTTAAAGTATTAAAAGCCCTACCCACATTATTTATTAGGAGTCGCGAACTTTCTAAAGACACGCTTTAGAGAATGGTTAGAAAGAAGTGGATCTTTTAGGCATTCCTATTTAATAATTAAGTAAAAGTTTCAGCTCTCGTCTCTATCTAATTAAAAGTCGCAGCACTCACGCGTCGTTAATCAGAGCCGAAAGTGACCGAGCTAAGCTGAAACCACCAATTATTTGCCACAACACGTACATTCATTTAGCATACTTGCATTTAAACTGGCTCTTCAGATCTTTGTGAGATCGTCAGTCTGGTGCATCAATGACGTCACGTTATGTCTTTGTTTGACTTTCTATTGTGTATCTTGAGAGATATTTCTTGGATAAAACAAGATATTAATAATGTCTTAGCTAAACCTTGTTTAAGGTCAACTTTAGAACAATTGCCAACTTTATGTTGTACTAAAAAAGAAAATATAATTCTTATTTGGATGTCAAAAAACTGGCTATCTATTGCATTTAAATCAACATGGCAATTGCAATGATACCTAATACAAAGTTGTTTTTGCACCAACTTTGTATTAAAAACTAAAAAATCTCAGTAAAAATTTTAAAGATTTGTAAAATGGATATCTTTGTTATCGCAAATAGCAAGGGTTTTTAATTAGGGACGACTTAGATGAAAAATTATTTTTCGAAAGTTCATAAAAATTTAAAAATAATACTATAATAATTCTTGTATGTAATAAAAATAATATTTATACAAATAGTTTCTCAAATATAATCCAAATTAACGATATGAGTAACATAATTTCTGCCAACTCTATGTATTGACTTGCACACTAGCATTATACTAAACTAGAAAACGAAAGTCTTCTTTTAAAGGTGGCAAAAGTAGCAACTCATGTTGCTTTCGGTTGATAATCTCTTCTAAAAATTAATACATTCATCTTTAGAGAGAGTTCGACTTAAATGCATTTATATACCTAATATACGTCTAAACTTACATAAGTTTCTTGAGGGCTGGTATATTAGATTTTGTAATCAACAAATCTTGCTCATTAATTGAAGACAAGATACTACGATTAGTATCTTGTTAATCGTCTATCGTGCCTCTTGACGCTTTTTATTTAATACCTAAAATAATACAGTCTCTAGCTTAGTAATTAAGTAATCCTTCTCAAAAGAAAAAAGACAAGAGCAGCATTAGCAGCCTTAGGCATGACTCAGCTAGACAATGAAATTATAAGATCATAATACTTCAACTATCGTTATACTATTAATTTGATGTTTGCATCTTTATGTTGGTAACTGACTGGAACACTTAATTAAGAAAGAAATAAAGTGAAAGACTTCTTGATGATATTAAACTTTGGACTTTGAATTTATTATAACTGTCTAGCTTTTGCTCATGACTTCGTCCGCGTGAAGCTAGGGTTTTTAAGTTTGATTTTTCACCATAAAAAGTAGGATGTGTGGCCTTGAGAGTGTCACTGCACATACTTAAGTAAAACATAATTTTGATTAGTTCATTCATGACTGAAGGACAAACCAATAAGAAAAAAAATCGCATTGTAATATTTGTAGGGATTTTTAATGTAGAGGTAAAGAATAGCTTTACTTTAAAATAATGAAGTGGTCGATCCTTTAGCTTCAAAGAATTAAGTAGGTGCGTTAATGCTCCTTAAATTAAAATAATCCTCCTTTAATAACTTTAGGTTAATAGTAAAACATTCGAACGGAACCGCAAGGGTATTAGCAGTTTGATATCCATCGAGCGATTGTCGCCCTACATTTGTTGGTCTGGCGCTTAATTGAAGTCGCCAGCACTTGGCAAGCCATTATTATAATATCTCCCACAGATTATATTATGAAAACGGAAAACGCCTGAGGGTCTACTTTCTTGCTAACTTGCAACCTAGTTTCGGTCGGATTGATCGATGGCAAAAAAATAATAATTGCCTTGTCTTTAGTCGCAAAAATGTAAGTGGGCTTAAGACAATGGGTAAAGTATTATACATAGCATTTTTTTTATAATACTTTCATAATTATATTTTCTATAAGCATATAATAGTAATAAGTCATTAAAAAAAGAAAAAGTATCGTACTTTTTCAGGCTAATTTTTTAGGTGATGTGATGCTACGGTAGTACGCTACCGTTACGGTCTACGGCTACGATTTTGTCTACGAAATTTTTGTAACGCGTTATGTACTTTTTGACACGAATATAAACCATCATGGCATCGTTATTAGTATTCTAAATATGGATGCGTGCTTTTTGTTGGTTTGTTCTTCAATCACGCTGCGACAGAGCTACATTTTATTTTTAAGAAAAAAGTGTTCTCGCGGGATTTTGGAAACCTAAGTACACGAATGAAGTAACGGGCAAAAGCTAGTGCAAACTACAATATACGTGCTTAATACGTTACCTAATGTTTATGATAGATACATGGAAAATTCTTCATCGCTACACAAGTTACTTAATACTTATAATTTAAAAATAAATAAAATGACAAATATATAGAAAGTGCGCAAAGGCGGCCTTATTGCTTTTGTATTGGATAAACTGCTTCAGTAGTATGGTGAAATATAAGCTTCCCAGCGACCTTGCCCCTTGGACGTGAAGGCCGCGCGCGCGGTTTCCGCTCGTCGCAACGGGAGCGCATCAGTGAAAGATGTAAGCCGGTGCAGTTCCGGCGCACGCTGCACTCGGTCATTGGGTCACCCCACACGCTGCGCGCCGCGCTGTTGGGGGAACTGGCGGCTAAGAGGGAGGGGGGCTGCTAGCTCGCGCCATCAGTCTCAGAAGCTAACGCTATGCACGGTGCGTGCGCGTTGGAGCGTTCTTAGCGCTCGCGTCCGCGAAGCGCCAGCGTCGCGTGCGCCCTCTAGTGACTTCTTCAATGTGTTGCGTTGGTTGCAGGCCGCCGACTGACTGGACTGAGACTATGAAGAGGACCAGGCTACTGCTGGTGCTCGCGACGCTCCTTATAAAGGTGAGTTTCTTACTCTGTTCATTTTTGAAGCCTCTACAACGCAACAATTTAAGGTGCGGGCTGACAACCGAAAGGTTGACGGTTCGAACCCATTGGTTGCACTACTGTCGTGCCCACTCCTAGAACAAGTTTTACTCTTATTTGGAGAGGAATATTCCCTGTATTCCCAGGATGAACATCCTGTCTTATATTCTTTTTAAAAAATAAAATTAATTGTAACTAGAGAAAGCTAGAGAAATGATAAAATTAATTATTTTAAATTAAAAAAAGATTCTTTAAAAATATAAAAAATGAGCGGTAACTTTAATGTTTTAGAAAATAATACGATATGCACATAAATATAAGTCTGCGGTTAAACTTTTCTTATAAACAAGACTAAACTTATGCATAAGAATAATAATTTTAATCATGAACATTGCACGTCTGCTAGAGCGATACCGTTGATCCTATACTAATACAGCAAGCTAACAGTCCACAGAAACATCTGATATATCTACCTAAATGCGTCGTCACTGAATCGTTCGCTGAACAATATACCATTAGATTTCACCGCAAGAACAGATTACAATCATTATATTGGTATCAGCGTACAGAGCACACACGTCATACGAGCACTGAAGTAAAAGAAAATCAAACCACATCAAAAGTAGAACAGCTACGATTCATTAAACACTAGTTAGGTACCTCTCTACCTGTTATGGGAGCCTAGTAGAATTATTATAATAATTTTAATGTTGATGTAATATGTTAGAACAATACCTACCTACTCATATATTCAAAATTAATTATTTCATGTAGACAAACTTGTTGCGCTAATGACAAATTAAGACTCTACCACCGGTTCCAGAAGAAAAGAGCCGGCAAGAAACTCAGCAACTTAGCTCTTTCAAAAGTGTATACCAAGAGAATATAATCACTTCGTGAGTATGTATGTGTAGCTTATCAATAAAGTTCATATATAAAAAAATAATTATCTTGTAGAAATTCACTGAGTAACCTACTTTTTAAATGTGTTTTTACAAACGGCAAAAGTTATCCAAAAACTCTGGCGTCGCAACCTATCTTTGAAATTCTAACTACAAAATGTTTAATTCTATAACATTAGACTTTGTGAAATAATATTCACAAGTTTTTCAATTATATTAATTTCATTTTTTAGAAAATATTAATCCATGTCTCTTTAGTTCTAGAACTTTATTGTTTACTAGATAATTCTCGCGATTTCGTTCGCGTGAATTAAGGTTTTTTATTCCCACGAGAACTCTCTTATTTCCCGGGTTAAAAAGAAGCATCTTATTCCAGACTATAATTCTATCTCTGTGCCAGCCAAATCGGTTCAGTCGTTGCGACGTGATTGAGTAACAAACATCCAAACTTTCGCATTTTTAATATTAATAGGATGAATGTAGGGTTCTAAATCCGGAGCTAGGCCGGCTATCGCCTCGATATCCAACCAGTAACCATATCATTGCGGCTCGTCGGACAAAAACTTGTATAATGAGACTACGCGTCATCAGTGTTGCGACGCGATCAACATCAATATTGTACGCGAGCCGAGCATATTTTCATTACGCTACGAAAGGTAATTTAAAGGAGTTTATAATATTTGAGGAATACGGTCAATTTTCTGGCAGCTTCATTCTAGTTAAGTTCGATTTTTCGAACCCCTATTTTATCCCCTTTCTCAAACCTATACACGGATTGGGTTGAAAGGCACTATTATGACATAGGCATCCGCTAAGCATCCGCTAAGAAAGGATTTTTGAAAATTCAACCCCTAAATGGGTAAAATAAGGGTTTGAAAAATGGAACTACTAATGCGAGCGAAGCCATGGGTCAAAGCTTGTAGGTATGTAAAGATATTGCCCATTAGATTATTCTGTAAGCCTCAGTTTAAATTAGGGAATACCATGACATTGTAAACATTTAATACGCAGTTTCTTTGCTTTATGCATTATTCAGCTTTGCCGCTCGCATTCTCGGCAAGTAGGCTAATGATTCCGTTAACGCATACACAAAACACAACCATTGGAAATTAACTGCAAACGCTGATCAGTGATCGCACATCAAAGGCCTTGAAGTAGGTAATTTTTTAATCTAGCTTCAAGTTAGTTTTACTTCATCGTCATATCATATCTCATAATAAAAATAAAAAAACTTAGTGATTCGGCCTTAACTTATACCTCGCATCCTATAAGTTTGTAAGTATCTAGAATAGAATGTCTACTTAAAGTTTAATTGGTTTTTGTTGTATCTATAAGGCTTGGAGAGAAACTCAGCTCAGACATGCGTTTGCATTTTCCTATGAGTAGACTCAAAATATTTGCTGGTTTAAATATAAATGTTCCTACTTTACTTGTAAAAATAGTTACAAATAAATTATTTTTTACCTAGATTTTTTATTCATATCTAATTATATCTAATATTTACAACTTAATATTTATTTATTTATTCTTTATTGCACCATAAACAGAAAAAATCAAACTTAACAGTATACAAATATGTCAGTACAAAAAGGCGGTCTTATCGCTGAAAAGCGATCTCTTCCAGGCAACCTCGTGGCTAAGAAAGACAAAAAATAAGAAGACAGCAGGAGGTTATTTACAAAAAAAATAGAGTAAAAAGCTTAAATAAAAATATTTATATAGAGCAAGTTCTGAAAATAAATTTAATGGTAGGTAATTAAGTAAGCACAGAAAATTCTGCAAACTGAAACTGTAAACTTTCACCGTATTCACATTATGAAAACGACAAAAAAGAAAAACCGGCATCACAGTTACGTTACAGATAATGATAATTTGCATAACACTTTAATGTTTCGAATTACGAGTGTCACGTGGAGTCAATGAACGCTGAAATGCCATGACAGTGGCAAGCGGCACTTTCACTGCGTTTTGTCGCTCAAATGATGCAAGCGTTTCGTGCGAGTCATTTCGTTTTCAGTCGTGACCACCATTGTTGCGCATGCTGATAAAAATCGATAAGTTTTACTCATACAACTTTTAACTACCTCCCTGGCGCAGTAATGTGTGCTGCGGTACGTAAATAGTAGGTCTGGGGTTCGATTCCCGGCGGGGGCAATTTTGGAATTTTTAATTTCTAAATTATCCCTGGTCTGGTCTGATGAAATAGCCAATTATCTTATTAGCCAAGCCAATTTTTTTATTAGCCAAGCTGAACTCGACAAATATTCTCCTTTCCTCTTTAAATAAAGCTTGTGGTAGGAGTGGATATGTCAATAGTCCAACGGGTGACCTTTCACTCGACCTTTCAGTTTCTAGTTCGCACCTTGGGTTCAATTCCTGGCAGGAGTAATTTGAGGTTGTTTTATTTCTTAATTAGGTATCTCTGGTTTGTATGAAGGGCTCGAGGTCCCGCCGATTTAACTTACTGGTAGGAACACGGTATACCACTTTATGTACCCGTGGTCCTAATGGGCTTGAGGCGAATGATACAACGGTCTGTAAGGCTTTGGTCGTGGCTAGTTACCACCTTACCGTTAAAGACGTGCCGTCAAGCGAATTATTAATCCCGCACCGAAACCATTTAGGAGTATGGTTTTAATTCAAACTGCCCTACCCCATTCCAACCCCCGCTTCAATTAGACTAAATCATCACTTATCATCAGGTGAAGTCATAGCGAAGAGCTATGTAGTCATAGAAAAAAAATAGGAATGTAGACTTCGTAAAAGCTTCTTAGATATTTTAAACTGAAACCGATTTTGAAATTATTTCGTAATAGTTTAGATATCTTTTAATTACCTAATTGTTTAGTTACACTACAGCCATTTTAAATTTTTATGTAGTTTTTATTTAATTAGATTTTCAAATAGTGCTCAATAATTATTATAAACACAAGAATAATTTAATCGCATTCTTTGTTTTTTTAGAACCTACTCAACTTTTTTTCCAAGTTTAGTTTTCTCAGACTTTTAGGGTTCAGATATTTATTTCTTAGAATATTTTAAACTATTGGTAAATAAATAAATAGGGTACTTAAATACTTATGTATTCAAATAAAATAAGAAATCAAGAATACGCTAAAGTCCGAGGCAATTTACCTTTGCTATTAGTTTCGACACGGACAGTAATAAAACGACCACTTAAAATGCAAAATGAGAAAATTTTCTAATTTTATATGCATTTTACAGTACCTTTTCTTTCTTTGTACGTGTACCAACCTACACCTATTGTTTCAGAGAAGATTCTTCGCTACATTGTGTTAGAAAGCAATTTGTCATAGAAAGTTTAAAATTATTACCGATCACTTTCATTTATTGGGTAGCTTTTAAAGCAAACTTGTTGACCCGACCAGTTGAAGGTAGTCGTTACCTAATAGTTAGGATTTCCATTTCCTTTTCGGGGGCTAATACTACATAATTATTATCACCATCAGTTATAATCATCATCAGTTATAATCATCATCAAATGTATTTGGACATAGGCCTCTAGCGCCAACCTTGCACTTTATAGATATCATTTACAAAAATGTCAACACTCACTTCGCTAACAAGTTAAAAGACTCCAGGTTCAATTTCCGTTTAAATTAATCAGGAAGTTTTTTACTTTTATTGGTCTTAGCTGTAATACAGTAAAAGGCTTCGCTGCCACTGTTTATTTTAATTTACATTGTATTACGATTAGAAGAATTCTGTAGATAAATTAACTCGAATAAAACCTTTAAAGATTTTAAGATCATAGTTCTACAAGGCGCGTTTTGACCCAATTTTATGCTCTTAAAATTCATGAAAAATGTGATCTTTCAACAAAAATCCGGTTGCATACGATTCACGTAAACAACAACTTTCATCTTTGTTGTAGTAAATGTAACCGGTGTCTCCGCGACCTTTCCTAAAGGAAAAAGTCAAAAGAAAGATTCGGATTTTTTTAACTAAAATATTTTTGTTTTTCAATAATTAATTATATTGTTCGTTTTGAGTGTGAACAGGCCTAATTTTGATCTGAATTGTAAGTACCTACAATAAAATTACCATATAGGTAGTAGGTACTTCGGTGTTCTCCTGACGGAATTTCGGCTACAACGACTAATTTCAAGGGAAAAACTAACCAAGTAACAACCTACTCAAGAGATGTTATATTGTACAAGTATGTGTACAGACACAGTTGCCATCTCTATTCCCTCACTCTCATAGTCCTATGAGAGAAAAATGATCGGAGAAAGAAAATCTGAATAACTATATTTGCCTCTACGTGGGATTAGGTCCTAGGCCACACGACTAACGAGGCGCGAAACTTACCCATGCTACAATCCTATTAATTTTTATAAATGCGAAAGATTGGATGTATGGATGTTTGTTAGCCAATCACGCCACAGCGATTGAACCGATTTGGCTGTAATTTGACACAGAGATATATTACCTATAGTCTGGAATAACATATTGGCTACTTTTTATCCCGGAAAATAAAATTAAGAGAGTTACCGCGGGAATCAAAAAACTTTAATCCATCAACTAGTTAGTAGGTCAAGCTTAATTTACCATTATACCATGGCCTTCTCCGAATTTTAAAAATGTATTTTTGCAAATAAGTACACCTGCGGCTCGTGTTCCGCGGAAACGGATGCGTGCTAAGCCGGATGCTTTCACCCGCGCGCGCACCTGACGCCGCACATGACGGATCAGCCCGCGAAAGCTTTGAGACACGTGTACCTTGCACTCTATGATATGTACTTACACTGCAAAAGATTCTGGGTACTTGACAAAAAAAATTCTATAGTTATAAAAAAAAGGTCTTTAACCATTTCCCCGTCCCATAAGTCACATGTGAGCAAGGTCATTGTTTAACTCTTGTGCCTGTTGTCTGAACAGGGAAATTGTATTATAACACGACACAATACTTTTCTTTTTTAATATCTTAACTAGTCTCGAAAATAGAGCTTTTAAGTCTCGAATATAGAGCTTTTAAGTTTCCTGTTAGATAAAGAGAGCGCTCTTGCAACTTGACGTTATCGTTCACAACTAGCTGTAGAGTTAGTTTTTAAAATCTCGCAGCAACTCTTTGATTTTCCGAAATAAAAAGTCACTCTCCAGGTCCTCAGCTATACCAATGCGAAAAATCACAGCGATCCGTTGCTCCGTTGCGGCATGATTGAAGGACAAACCAACAAATCAAAAAACCAATAAACAAAGATACTTTCGCATTTATAATATAGTTAGGATTAGTTGATGCCCACGACTTCGTCAGCGTTGATATACTTTATTTTCAGCTCTACCTACTTTATTATTTGCTCAACCATTTACCTAAAGCCTGAATCTCTTTCCAGTCTAGTCTGAGATCTATAGTGCTTGGTTTGAAATTGATCAGATAAATATAATATTGTTTCTACACATTGCTGATGCGGACCACTACATACTTATATTCTTCTTTTATTGAGAGAGAATGGCAAAACGGTAGATATCAAGCTTTGTGCAAGCATTTGTGTAGAATAGCGTGTTAGTATTAAATACACGCGATCGCACATTGTATTATGATGATGGACAGTTATTCGCCATTGCATAGCGGTATCTATATTATGATTTAGTGAATAACATAGATAATAATTCGGCTACACACAATCTCTTAATTGACCGATCTAAACCAAACTAACAAATAAATAGTGCTACCCTTTTCACAATATGTCCTGCGGAAAAGGATACTCATAGCGTTACTTTTAGTCCTGATATAATTGTCGAGATAGTGATCAACTGAATCACTATTTAAGTATACCTTTTAAAAAAATAAAGACCAGTGTAAACCAAATTTTTGTCGAGTACCTAATTCCATACTTTGCTAAAAAAATTACAGGTTAACGTAAAACTATGTTTTTCAAAATATAGTTTTACGTTAACCTGTTAGCATAAAATATAGATACTTATTGACGGTAGGCTGTTATGTTTTCAATACTCTGGTAGTGCCAAAAATTATGTTGAAGTGATGCACGCGTGACCACGTTAAATGCTTTCACATCTTTTACCATCTTTTACAGTGAGTCCATAAAGAAAAGAAAGCATTTGTGAATAACATTCTGCTTTTCGACAAAAAATAATGTTTTTTTGTTATAAGTACCGTATTTACTTACATATGCATTTAGTAAAAAACTGTTATTTTGACAAACAGATACTTCAATTTTATAGATCTGTACCAATCCGTATTTGTAGTCGAAGAAAGCTATTTTTGCATCGCGCATACCTATTCGCGTACACAGTACAGGCTACAGGTCTGGGGCTTTTCTCGCTATCTCGAGCAGTGGGTAATTTCTAACCGGTTTAGAAAATGCGACAGTGAGCAAGGCCTCAGGCTCTATGCAGACATCGCTATCCGCCGTTTGTACCTGCCATGGTGTGTGAAGAATTTTGGGCTGGGTACAGCAACGCGCAAGAAATTTCCCTTTTTATAGTTCCGCAGCTTAGAAACATAACGGTGCCTATACTTACTTTTAGAACATAAGTTTTGAGTCCATTATTCTATCTGTAACTAATAAATAATTATACTTTTTGATTTCATTCCGGTGGACACTTCCAATTAAGGTTCCCCGTTTTCTTCTTAACTTCCAATTAGGTAATTTTGCAACTTACATAAGATAACTATTATAAAATCCGGTATATATGTGAAGTAGCGTGAAAGCCAGCGGATCCCATCTCGCAGTGGTTGCGCTGATTAATATTATAATTGATGTTGCGCTATCCATCGTGTAGCTGTAGAAAGTCGGAAAGAATGAGCGAGGGAGATGTGCCTACACGCGCGTGCCGACTGCCGACAAGTAGACTGCGACGCGTCCGCGCACGAGGAATGTGCGCCCAACGATGCATTTGAAAACGTTTCTACGTTTCAGTGCAACCATAATCCATATTGCTATCCTTCTTTCAAAATTAAAATTGCAACTTTTCTACCTATCACAGATATCTACGGTTCGGGAAAATTTGTTCTATGTGGAAATAAGGCTTTTTGGAAAGTCACTCCTCTAATACGGCAGCAGTTTTCCAAAATGCTTCTCCCCTCCCATCAGAACGCCACCCAATAGCCATAGACAAGTAGCTATTTGCCCGCAATTTTTCTAATGATAGTTTTTCTGTTTTTCAGGATGCAACATGCGAACCACCTGTAGACTCGGCGTCGTTACCGCTGGAGCACAGAGGCGGCGCGTACGGGCCACCGCTGCCTGCGGCGCACACAGACGACCCCTGGCCTCTCGCGACACCAGACAGTCCAAAAATTAAACATCTTCAAGTACAATGTGAAAAAACACACATGCGCGTCAATATAGAATTCGATCGGCCTTTTTATGGAATGATATTTTCGAAGGGTTTCTATAGTGATCCTCATTGCATGCATCTAAAACCTGGCACGGGGCATTTGAGTGCGACATTCGAAATATTCCTTAACAGTTGTGGCATGACAAGCTCAGGTAATCACAATGTTGCAGCCTATGGAAGCCCCACGCCGAGCGGTTCGTATGTAGAAAACACGATCATAGTCCAATACGACCCTTACGTTCAAGAGGTATGGGATCAGGCACGAAAGCTGAGGTGCACGTGGTATGACTTTTACGAAAAAGCAGTAACGTTCAGACCGTTCCAAGTAGATATGCTGCATGCCGTCACGGCCAACTTTCTCGGCGATAACTTGCAATGCTGGATGCAGATACAAGTTGGAAAAGGGCCTTGGGCATCGGAAGTGTCAGGAATAGTGAAAATAGGACAGACTATGACGATGGTACTCGCAATAAAAGACGACGAAAACAAGTTCGATATGCTTGTAAGAAATTGTGTAGCGCATGATGGAAAACGAGCCCCCATTCAACTGGTTGATCAATATGGATGCGTCGTAAGACCCAAAATTATGAGCAAATTCCAGAAAATAAAGAACTTCGGTCAATCAGCTTCCGTTGTGTCGTTTGCATATTTCCAAGCGTTCAAATTCCCCGATTCTATGAACGTACATTTCCAATGCGTAATTCAAGTCTGTCGATACAATTGCCCTGAACCAAAATGTGGCGGGCTAGGTGGTGAATATGGAGTTCCACTATTAGGTGGGAACGCTCTGAGTGCAGGCGAATATGGATTACCTAACACGGTTCACGGAGAGTACGGTCCTCCGCCGCCTGCACCTCATGCCGAATATGGCGTACCACCAGCGTTCCCGGACCCACGCCATCCAGCAGATTCAGCTGGCGCTTACTCAGAAAAACGAGATGATGTAGTTTCTCCACCGCAAGCACAGGTTTCCTCAACACCCAACGCCGCCAACCCGTCATCGCCTGCTCCCTCACGCGATTCAGATGACGTAAATTTACCTCCGCCGCCTCCACCTGGTCGCCGGGGAGTGTATAATACTGTAAAACGAAAGGACGAAGGCCATGGCAATTTAGCTACATTAGGCGGACGTCCACGATCTGTAGAAGATTTGCCCGAAAGTTTAGTTGGAATAAGAAGAAGACGAGAAACATCTCCGACGCGTATCTACAAACGTGACGCACAAGAAATGACCGATGTAAATACGAGTCGAACAATTCAAGTAGTGGCACCGGGAGATGTCAATTTTGCACTCAACAACGCAGCACAAAATGAAACGGTAGTAATACAGTCTCCGGCGAATGATCCGGAGACGATATGCATGTCCGTGCCGTCGTTCGTGGCGGGCCTCGTCATGCTGCTGCTGGTGCTGGTGGTCGCGTCGCTAGTGGCCGCGTTTCTTTTCGTGCGCGTTCGTGCGCTCGATAGGAAGGGCGCGCACGCCGCCGCCTACTACGAGACAGATTACGTGAAACACACGAATTAGCGGCGGCGAGTTCGCGAATGTGTCGCGTGGACATTCCATAAACTCTTCTCGGATCCAAAGAGCGTGCGTGCATCGGCCCCGGCCGGGCGGCGCCCAGCTGTCGCGGTTGCGATCGAAGCTCGATGACATGTGACTTATTTATTTAGTTATTTAATACGTGTGATGTATATGTTTGACTGCTTTTTTGTAAATTATTTTATTCGTGTGGAAACACTCACTGTACTGCCCTTATAATTATAGTCGATATGTCTGTTGTAATTTTGTAAAGAGTCGTAAGATAAGACATAGAAAATAAGTTGTATACCAATAAAAGTGTCGTGTGCGAGTGATATGGTGTTCCTTGTCTAAATGATAAAAAGTCCCATAAATAAGGCGTGATACACATCAAAAATTCTCGCCCGCCGTATTTTATTAATAAATGGACAAGAGAACTTTATTCAAAACGCCATAACAAGGTGACGCAGAATATGTTTTGTATTTTACCTTTCCCTTCAAATTGGTACTCTTATGAAACTATTATTTAATTTATATAATACTTAATAAGAAATTTATTATAAAAGAAATAAAAATGGCGTCGATATAAAATAATTATGATAATTAAACATTTTCTGTTTGCAAATCTTCGTGAAAGCTAAGAATCTAGTTATTGTTATGTGCTACAAAGAAAACAACAATGAAGCTCTCACGTTTTAGTTAACAAATAGAGTACTCAAGCATGTAACGCCTACTTATCTACTTTATTGTCATCAAAGTTACCCGTTTACTCGACAACTCTAATAAAACTGTGTGCTTACAAATACCTTTACAGAATCTAAACAAATAAATAAAATTGATGTGTATGTCTCTGATTTTGAAATAATTGCCTCGTAGTAAGCTTATATTTGAACGACAGCGTTCAAACACAACCCCCAAACACACAAATGAGTAAATACTTATTTGTCTGACAGATTGTCGTCCAGACTAATCTTCGGAAAAGCAGAACCGATTGAGACAGATATGTAGAGGATTATACCTACAAGCCTGCAAGTAGTAATCTAGGCTACATTTTAAGTTAGGTAAGGTAAGGTAACTGAGCATATAGGACAATAATATGTGGGTTTATACATTTTTCCCGGCCTAAACATTAAGCTGATGTTGATGGAGAAATACCTAGATTGCATCCCAGAAACTAACTGACTGACCGACTTATATCGGGTGTAATTGTGGGATGAGAGAGGGATACAGGATACTTTTTAACACCGGAAAATTAAACAATTTCCACGGGATTTTAGAAAACCTAAATTCATGTGGAATAGTCTCTAGTATCAGTTATCTATTTTGAAATAAAACTACTTAAATATATGGCTTTATTTTTTTTATTTATGTAACTTAATAAAATAATAAAATTAATAGTAACATATTGCTAACCGTGAGTTGTTTAGATAAAAAGAAACTGTATTCATGACACTGTGATTCAGTTAGGTATTTTACCTCCAGGGACGAGCCGGAGTCTTGCGAGCTGCAAACTTTTTCCCAGGCTTATTGAGTGAGAACAAATTCAAAGATGAAGAATGTGTACTCGTATCTCTGTCCGGGCTTCTGTACAGAACTTTTAACATCTTATCATGCTTTTCACCAATGATATCGATGAGATCCTGAAAGCAGAGACAAATGATTGTACCTTGGTGCTCAAGTGATCAAGTCACGTTGTATAATATCTACCTAAGTATCGAGATATAGTTTCAAGATATAATTTTTACAGAAAAACTAACACTCCTGACTGACTCCTGACGTGAGTTTGCTCTATGCCTAGGTTGGTATATTTGTATAGATAAGTATCGTTACATTTTTAAATAAAGGCGGAACTTCTCTATCTGGGACCCTGTGTTTGGGCTCTATTGTTGCATTATTCTTATATTTGGATGGTGAAAAGGCATTCGCTGTACAGAATCGATTGCAATTGCGTGGGCTTCTAGACTTCAAGCTTTTCCTTAGGGTAGGTAATTCCGTCTTTATCTTCAAAGTTTCTGTTTGGGTCCATGCATCAGTCATTTCAGGCCTATTTTTGATTCTCTCGATCTAAAAATATGATATAGACTATAGATTACTATCGATAGGTATAGAATTGCTAAAAAAGTGTTCAAGCTAATAAATAGGTAGATAAATGGTACTGCGACATTAGAGCCATTTTAAAATCCACTCTGATACAATTCACAATATGTAAATTTTGTAAGCCAAGCTTTTCTTTCTGCTGTCGCGTTGTTTCCGCAATCTGGCATTCTTATACATTTACTTTCATTTGAAACAATGCACTATATCTGTATCTAATTAAATATGAGTAAAACTTTATACGCACTTTCATACTATTTTTATGAGGCAATCTTTGCTTCCTTGTTGGTGATACGAAAGTAGACTCCATTATATTCTGCTGTCGATAAGTTTCTGTAGGCAACTGGGGAACCTTGTATTTGTTCTTGCGGGTGTATTTTACAGTTCTCAAATCTGTTAGTTCTTTGGATTTATGACATTGGCTCTAGAAATAATATCGTAAAATCGAGACTTTAATAAAATCGCTATCTTTGTAGTACACATAATTATAGCTGAGAGTCGACTGAAAGAAAAATCACTGGGTGGGTATCACTCAAAATTTAACTGGAATGTTTTAAAGATTAATTAGATAATATCTAGTGGAGATATCTCTTCATGGTATTTTGGCAACGAAAACTCGAAGACTTCAATTGGTTTAGGTAGATTAATAGGTATAATTATATCAATGTCTGCATAACAGCAATGCCGAACCCGCGTTGCGGTGTCGCTGTGAAGCAAAGCCGCTGCGGCATCCGTCGTAAAGAGATCCTGGCATGCTATGCAGTGCCCTATGGTACCGCGACGCGTTGTGGAGGCCCTGCGACGTTCTACATAGAAATATATTTGGCATGCCACTCTGTGCGCTGCGAAACTAAAACGCATTGCAGACCTACAGCTGTTAATGTGTCATGTGCCATGCTATAGATGACATGGAAAAATCCGAGGTGTGTCACTGTAGGTCTAACTTGTTTGAGTTGTTTTAAAAGCGTAAACGACGCACCATCCGAGCCCATCTTCTAACATCGCTCTTACGGCTAAACTAAGCAGCTAAACAATTAGTTAGATTGTGTTTTTTATTTCTGCTGAATATATCTTTGAATATTATTCAAATGAAAAGAAATGAGGAAAACTGAAGAACCGAAGTTACCGGAGCACATATTTCGAAAAACTGATATTCGTTGCGGTCCCATCCAAGACCTTGGATTTGAATAGTATAAATACGGCAGATTTGACGCTACGAATTCAGTCTCTGCCACAAACTGAATCGATGATTAGATTGAGGGATTGCGATAGCAATCGCGTAAAATATCGTAAATCGCCAAAGACTACAGTGTATATCGCCTAATCGAATAAATATTGCCTGTAGATTTAGATGAGTGTAATTATTGATTGAATAATACTTTGATATTTTTGATAACTACCCTCACGTTCAGACGTGTTATAAGTTTGACCGCTTTGTCTGAGAAGAAAAAGAATATGATGAACCTTTGCCGGGGGTCTCCTCGGGCGGGGCGGCGTTGGCGGCGCTGGTGGCCGAGCCGACGGAGCCGAGGACGCAGGCGGCCTGCGACACGGCGCTCTCGATGCTGTTGGCCGCGTTGAGCAGGAGGCGGCACAGCTCGCAGCGCGCCGCTGACGACACTGCTGATTCCATTGCTTCGTTTACTATAATAACTCTTTTTTAGGGTTCCGAAAAAAAGGAACCCTTATAACCTCACTCGTTTGTCGGTCTGTCTGTCTATATGTCAAGACTTTTTTCTCAGAAACTGCTTGAAATTTATACCTACTGATATAAAAATCAATGGTTTCTTAATGCCCTGAAAATTTCAGATTTCAGTTAATTCAATGTAAGTAAAGCTATGGCTTTCAATTTCAAATTATGGATTTTCCCAAAAATCGTTTTTTCCATACCTTTTATTTTCATAGTAAGTCCCATTGTATCGTACACACATGAGCTTTAAAATCTTGTAAATGTCGGAGATTTTGATACCTACTTCTAAACTAAGAGGTAAAACCGTACCTAATCTAATGCTCAATAACAAGTCATAGATGAAAGTTATATAGATTCCGTATAAATAGGTATATTATTTTATTTCATAAAATAATATGTATTAAGTTTACAAACCATAAGGGAGCAGTCCGTTGTTGGTTTTTAAAATGTTATCGTCCGTTTTAGAGATAATTTAATTGCAATACAGCGTGTAAAGAAAGAAAAACAGATTATTAGGGCTGTTTTCGTTCTTGGTTATAGGGGTTTAACGTCGGTTCTAACACCTATGCTCAAGGATTTTATATCAGGTGCACAAAATAGATATAATATTAACTATAACTTTCAATATTTTCAACGATTTTCTTTACACGCTGTATACCTATTTAAAACATTTATAACCAGATGTCAGAGCTAGGGGGGCTCGTACATCAGATCTACCTGGATGGAGGTGCGCGCAGTCGGGCGCGCCGTGCACGCAGCGCTCACTGCTGTCACCTTGTCCGTTAACAGCGGCCGGCTCGTGTACGTGCACCTTAATGTTGTTCCGCTCTAAATACGGCTTCATCTCTTCAAACCACACATCGCACAGCTAAAATTAGAGATTGAACGTAGATTTTGATTTTTTGGGGCACGATACTGTGACGCGAGGCTATGCAAGCGACTTGCAACATGCAGTATTAAGTATTTTATCAGCTCCTGTACTACTACACTGAGTTGCCATTTTCCAACATTTCTTCGCCTGATTGTATAGTACTTAGGTATGTATTTCTTATAAAGAGTAAGAAATAGAGATATCTCTAAATATATTTCTTTATACTTCTTATTCTTCTTTGCAATACCTACTTGCGTAGGGTACCAATGCAATGCGGGATGGCAATACAACCATCACTCATCTTAGCCCAACGTCTTTTGGTTCTTTGAACTTTGTAATGTACCCATTACCAATTGCCACTTCAGTATCGGGACTCGTTGAGCTGTTACTCCAGTTCTCCGACCATTAAAGCCAGGTAAACGGATAACAATTAGACGTGGAAACTGTACCTTACTGAGTACCACGCTATCTATGTTAAGTACCAACAGATAAACGATTTATTACGAGGTGTAGGTCCAAATTAAAATCAGTTTACACTTCAACCAGTTCAACACAACCCCATTGCGTTGTAGGTACATTTCAATGGTGGTACATAGTTAGGTAACTAGTACACTGAACAAAATTTTCAAGGGCAACTAGAAATTATGAGCAAACACGATTGAATATTTCGTTGGTGTTAACTCATGTGAGAATAAGCTGTTAATTATGTTATGACACTAATTATATTATTATTTAGGTATAGAAGATAAATGCAAAACAGCTGATTCAGTTTTTGCTCATGAAAAATAGAAGGCGTCAACACTTGCCGAAATTAGTGCGTTTTCCAAATCGTAGCGCAAACTTTTTGGTATCGTATTTTTGCTCTTTTGCTTAGGAGTCTTCCCATTAACGGCATCATCGAGTTTGACAAAATTGGTTGTTGAGGATTGTTGTATAGGATCTCTCATTACACGACTTTTTCGAGGCTGATGTGCTGACATCATACTACACGCATTTTACTATCTCAAATATAGTGTAATTTTAAGAAATGCTGAAATTATTACTTTATATTATATCGATTTGTGTAAAATCATAAAAATTGTACAAGAATGTCAAAACGTCAGTCTAAGTGACACTTCAAATGGTCATGACCTGTCATGACAGATTTTTTATGTCAAGTTAAAAGAAATACACAGTAAAGACATCATTTAAAAAAAAGTTTGCTAAAAGTTAGTTAAAAGTTTTTAAACCATTAGTAGGTTATGTTCAACAACATTATTGTTATTTTCCTAAGGCGGGTACCTAAAAAGCCTTAACTACTTACTAATCGTGAGTCATGAGGGTAGATCGAAAATTCATGTCACCACAAAAAATACGATTAACGGCCTTTTTTCTGCAGAAGCTATCGCCTCCCTTATTTTAAGGATTATAATATTATAGCTTATAGCATTTAACCAACATCAATATCAATATCAATATAATATAATCATCAATTCACAATGAATTCTACTTGTAACTGGAAAACAGTTTTACTTGGAAGTGCGTGTGTATCAATTTTGAGTGGAATGTTTGCAAAACTTACACAAATCGTAAACTCCAGGAAACAAAGTGACACAATTAATGAAGTGTTATTGTATGGTGCAGGCGAAGAGGACAAAAAGAAGCAACTGGGGTTAAATAACCTCTACTGCGTTTATTATGTGTTGGTCCATGCAAGCAAAACTATAGACGTATGTATGCAAAGTCTAGATAGTGACACTATTTCCAAATGCCTAAATAATGTTCATCAGAAGAACAAAACTAAAATACGGATAGTTTTACATAAGAATCTAGAATCGAATTTGAAGCATTTTCTGGATTGCGGAATAGAATTGAAAGTAATAAGCAAAACAGAGATACGATTGGAGCATGAATTCATGTTGATTGACGCAGTAGACGATTGTGAAGAGGCTTTAGCTATTATAGGTTCTTTAGATTATGAAGTGAAACGTGTAAATTGCAACAGCGACAGTACTTTATTGACATCCGAAAAAGCAGTCATTTTAGCTTTGAAGAGAGAATTCGATAGAATCTGGAATTCTATTGTTGAGACAAACTAACTAAAGTACCTACCTACTCACTACAAATAATGTTTAGAAAGAAATAAATAAAAACTAAAATTGTATGTGGTACCTTTTTTAAATCAATAATTTAATTTTACAATTTTAATATTATGTTTAACTGGTTTATGAAATAAAAATCTGTTATAACAAAAATACTTTGATTTTATTCACCTAATAAGACATTAATGGCATTAATCAATAATAGTAATACAATTATTTTTCACAAAAGTAAAATCATATACATACATTTATACAATTTTTCATTTGTACTAAAGTGCTTTTGTTAATGCCAAACTTATTATTAATAATAATTAAAAACCACAAAACGACGAGTAAATGATTTTCAAATTATTATCGGTGATACTTTATCACAGATTCACTTATGTTGATACTTATACTAATTACATATATTTATTCAATATACAGTCAAATTATTATTAAATTGTAGGAGAATCTGCGTATTAATGAGTATAAGTGTGATTAGACGAACAAAGTTATAATAATTATTATTGTTGTTTTCATATATCATTTATCTAAGACTCTTGCAAACTGCTAATATATTTTAAGGGTATAATAAAAAATACATAATATTATTATCAGATATGAAGCTGATTCGCGGCAGCAAACTATTTACAAATTATTTTTCACGCTTATTTTTTTAATTATTTTACATTGTTCGTCTATGTCAGTAAGCACTCATACAAAGTAGCAATTATTTACAACTAGCTTTTGCCTAACGTCCAAGTGGAGTAAAAATTTTAAAATCCTTCGGGAAACCTTTGGTTCTTCCAGAATAAAAAGTATCCTATGTCCTATCCAGGAGTCAACTATACCCATACAAAAATCACGTCAATCCGTTGCTCTTTATCTGCGTGATTAAATTAACAAACAAACAAATATATTTGTGTAATAATACCTACTTTTTATAATAATGAAATTTTCAATCACCTAAATATGCTTATTCAGGGATTATTTTGTCATTTATACTTACAAATAAATAATAACTCAATTTTTTTAAAGCGCTGTCAATTCATGAAATCGGTAAAAATTAGATTTGACGGATTTCAAAAGGCAATCTTCCATATAAGTATTATGCTGCCGTCCACAAGCTATAATGCCGTTAACTACCAAAATCATATTTCCTAATATAAATCCAAAAACATTTGATTTAGGGTTTATATTAGGAAATATGGTCTTGATAGTTAACGACATTATAGCTTGTGGACGGCAGTATGAGGAAAAAACTTTCAAAGCAATTTTTGTCCTTATTGAAAGTTATAACTCACTGAAATATTTAAAAACCTAAACTACAAATCTTTGGTCATCGGTTTAATTATTATTGGACATTGAATATTAGTATTATTGGTTTTTTTTTTTTTCATTTTAACTATACGTTACGGTACGTTTTTTTTTTTCATTTTAACTATAGGTACGTTTCCTCGACTTAACAACCCTCCGCACCGCGCCAGGGTTGAGCAAAAAGTTGAACAAAATTTGGAGTGTTGATTTCGTGATCGGACAGCACTTTAATATTTCCTACTTGTAGCTAAGATTTGTTTGTGTATTAATAAAAAAAATTAACCATAACTAATTGATGCGCGCGACTTCGTTCGCGTGGATTAAAGTTTTTCAATTCCCGAGGAAACTCTCTTATTTTCCTGGATAAAAAATACATAACGACTCCAATTCTAGGGTCGGCAGACTAAAGCACATAAGTCACAAAAAAAAAATTATTTAACGAATAATATTCATTTATTTTAATACACCGTCTGACTAAAGCACATAAATCAAAGCCGTTCGCTTTAATTTGAACTCTCAAGCGAACGGCTGTTACGTCATAATAGCTATCTGTATGCCAAATTTCAGCCCGATCTGTCCAGTGGTAAGAGCTGTGCGTTGATAGATCAGTCAGTCACCTTTGCCTTTTAAATATTTAAACCTAATCAGTTTTGAATGAAAGAATGACAAAAAATATATTGAATTACAATATTACTTATTGCATAATTATATACTGTAAAAAGATGATGAAATCCACACAACTATTGTAATAATAGGAATAAAATTTACAACATGAATGGCCACCGCAATAATAGAATGTGACACAATCTCTTAACTATATTGAATAGTTGAAGTTGAAGGTCTAAATTAAGTGCAATCCTTATAAGTGGACGTTTAAACAAAAAGCCCTTTTAAAACAAGCGTTCAATGACGTTTTTGAATACATATAAGCTAATTTTGTCCAAACTTTTTGGTCAACCGATCTCGAGAAAGCGCAACGTTTAAACGCGCTTGTTTTTCCCTACTCTAATGTTTATCCACCGAAAGCTTTATGAAAAGAATAGCACCTGTCAATTTAGATTTGTTTAGAAATTGTGTACAGCAGAATTAGCCAATGTCGATGCCCGATCGTAAAATTACCCATATCATGAAGCGGCCGGCCATTCCATGAAACGTTACACTGTCTACTATTTACATTATTGTGTCTTGACCCGATCAAAGATAAAATCGTTTGTTAATATGGCTAACTAAATCCATGGCTACTCTTGATTTAGTCCATATCATGAATGAGGCGAAGCTGAATAAAGGGACGACGAGAGGATTTTTCTGGCGTAGTCCATTTATTTTCACCTCATTCATTTTAAAGAAGGAAGCATTCCTTAGTATAAATAACTTAATTATGTGCTTATGACTTTTTTATTTGTATACTTATCCTAAAAAATTTGGGTAAAATTCTTATTCCTATATCGTGAAAAATCGGGCGCTTCGCGATATGGCTAATTTTACTATATCGGGCTGCAAGATACACGTAGATACATATTATACACATAACACCTATATTGAGGTATTTGACTTTGGATCCTTAATATTTATTTGTTTGCATTAATGTCAATAAAGGCATGACCAGAATACTATCGGCATAAAATACAGATGGAGCATTTAGTTTACTTGATAATAGGGAATATGCATGTGGTAACCACACCACATTAAACCACACACATGAATGCAATCATATAATTATAATATTTCACTCTAATTGCGCGCAGCCAGTTGGCTACCATGTCAAGTAATCAGGTGTTTCTTGGTTTTGGCCACCTAGTGCGTGGGCTGCCATTAGAATAATTGTCTAATGCACAACGCCAAATTGTTTTATTTATGCAATAACAGTTAATTAGTAATCCTTTGACCGTTGTAGTATAATTCTGATCAGGCTTTTCAGAGGTGACATCCAAAAATACCTAATCTACTTTATTAAGTTCAATAAGTCTGCCACTAAACTTTCTGAACTATAATAAATGTAGGGATAACATAAATTGTCTATGGTAAGCGTCATTATATTTACACTAAACTGTGGAAACTTAAATATAATAATTTAATAAGGAAATTATTTACACTTAAAACACAATAATGCAGTCCATATATTATATGCAGATGTGACTAGTAAAACTCTATACAATACTATAGTAGTACCCTTTGCACATGACGACCATCAATTAACATCAACCTTTTTTATTCAATGACAAGTTTTCCTTTATGTATGACACTAAGTATGACAGTTCATTTAGTGCATATAATATATCAGTTTTTGTACGAAATCACATAGTACTGGAATGCTAAATCACCAGACATGTCACAGGATACTGTGATATTATAGTACCGTTACATTTTTCAACGACTTTTAAGATCTGTCATTCTGATTATCATTCTCATGCTAAGTTGGACGAAATTGTGGCTTATTCTGTTGTACACAAGTCCTAAACTAAATTAAGAAGTCTTAATCTAGAATCTTTATGCACAGAGATTTAGACCTGTCAATTTAGTTTAATTTGAAGATCGTGTACAACAAAATTGGCCCAGTTAGATGATATTGCACAAGGTGGCATGTCTCATAGTAAATAGGCAGCTTTACGCTTAACGTCTAGGTTGTTAAATCAAAGCGGAATGTTTCACTTAATATTCGATCAATTGATTCGCATCGCTGCACCGTATTACTTTGCCGGTTCATTTTATTTATTTCGCAAACAAAACAGACGCAATTTCGAGCGACACATTTACGATTCGATTTGGTGACCTAGATATTAGGCCTATTTAAGAATACGTTAGGATTTTATTTTCCTAGCACATAACAATGTGCCAGGAAAATAAAATCCAAAAAATCGTCATGTGCAAAGGACTTAAGAGAAGTTTATCTCGAACGGGCAGCATTTCTATACAAACTTTGGGAATCAAACTTATATAAAGTTTGATTCCCAAAGTTTGATAATCAATTAAACTCGTACCAATGTACAGAAATGGCTTTAATATTATAATAAAAAGCAAACTTCCTTTCTATGGAGCAAAATCCAGAGTATTCGAGTGTCACTTCTCTTAAGCTATAGATTGTATAGCAAAGCATAGTTCCCCCAAGTTATGTCATACTGGGGCGAAACAGTCCTAGTCACCTGCAATGGAAAGTTGCTGTCATACGTCCACTTCGATATCACTGTTAACATCGTGCGTGGCCGACTGCGGCGACACTGTGTCCACATCGTTGCATTCCTGTGGGGAGTACTGTGTGTAGTCATGGGGAGAGCTCAGCTCGTCGTCCGGTGAGCCCGGCAAGTCCTCGTCCATCATTATCGTCGCTGGCAACGATGGTGACACTTCTTGTAATTGACTTGTGTATACTAAAACAGGACATTTGATGTTTTTTATTATGAAAATGCAATTTTTTTCTATGTAATATAAACACCCACTGTATAGCTCTTGCATTGTGAGCTTTACTTGTGGTTACGTCGTATACATGCACATTGAGTATGTGTGCGTGCCTGTAAAGAGCCAAGGTGAGAGCAGTCAGGCACAAGCAAGCTCTCGCTGACACTAATACAGATACGACACACACACAACCATAAGCCACGCGCCCTCGTAAGTTGGAAGAACTATAACAAAAACTGTCATTGTTTCAAATTCAAAATTTATTTATTTCATGTAGGCCACCTTGTAGCTCTTATGACACGTTATAAATCTACCACCGGTTTGGAATGCAGATTCTGCTCAGAAGAACTGGCAAGAAACTCAGCAGTTGCTCTTTTCAAAAAATAAAATTTTTTTTTTAGTTAGTTTAGACTTTATTGTTGATACCTTTAATATTAGATGATTTCAATTCAGTAGTGAATGACAGAGATTCCTCCATGGCTTCCATGGTGAGTGTGTCAGTGTCCAGGCTGTCCATAGAGCCAGAGCATGACGGTGAACTATCAGGGTTGGTGTTCAGATTCAGTTGGAACGTGTCTAGTTGAGGTATATGTGGACGCACCTGTAAATTGTTTAAGTTTCAGTTTAGTTTACAACATTCGCAATAATAAGACTTCTACAATAATCTCATAGCTTTAGTTATCCTCGTTAATGTTAAACGAGAATTGTATGAGAATTGTTGAGTTTGCTGAACTAATTTTAACAAAATTTTGCAAAAAGGTAGCTTACATAGAGACAGACGGATATCATTAGTAGCTTATAAGAAGGTATATTATGCAAGAAATATATGAATTTGATCAATGAATTCTATTTATTTTTTTTTTTTTATTTTTTTATGTACATAATTATAAGAATTAACACGATAAAATATATTAGAAAAAGTAGACATAGGTTCTACAGGATTTTTAAAATTTTTTACCACATGTGGACAAAGCTTGGGACACCACATACATACATAAAATGGAAGATGCTATATTGTAGCGGGAAGACAAATTCACTACCCACCAACAAAACGTTATAACGTTATAACGTAAAATGACATAATCTTACATATTATATTAAAAAAACAATGTTAATAAATATTAAAAAATAAAGTGTTTGTTGGTTTATTGATTTGTCCTTCAATCACACTGAAACAGAACTACACATCAATGAGTTTTTTTCATGGGTATGAGGACCTGGATAGTGACATACGCTACTTTAGCCGGAAAATCAAGAGTTCTCATAGATTTTAAAAACTAAATGACTTGATGAAGTCGTGAGTGTCAGCTAGTATGCAAATTTTAATAAATGTTGGTTTTACTGTGCTTATTAATTTACCTTCATTCCATCCGGCCTGTGTGGATTTCTGCAGCCTTTACATTTACACTCAGTACATGGCTTGCTTTCTACGTAGCACGGACATCGTTGACCACAACATGTCAGTTTCCCTGGTGTGGCAGTGGCATTACCGCAGCGACAGCCTTTTCTCTTACTACTAGTTGAGCTTCGGGAACGATTTGAAGGCTTCTTAAAACCTAGTTGATTCGACTGAAATTTAAGATGAGTTTTACTAATGTACATAATAAGTATTACATTAAAATAACAAATTTAATTACTTTTTTCTTTACTTTGCTTTCTCTTGTGCTTGTTTCAGTCTGCGGAGAGTCAATTTCATCTACAGCTTTCCTTTTGATAGTGATTTTATTCCCTGAACCTGCATACATAACAGAGTAAAGTGGGGACCCATTTGAAATAGCTCTAGAATTTGGAGAGTCTCTACTAGTTGATCTTGAATCTGAATTACTTGATGTCGATGCCACTTGGGTTTGGGTTGATGCTGAATTTGTATAAACACAAGGTAATATGCTATAAGCGGACTTTGAGAGTCCTGCAGTGCTCTTGTAATCGTCGAAAAATCCTGCACCTTCTTGTATCAAGTCAATCAACCCTGAACTAGCCACAGTACCGCCGTTCACTCCCGCCGTTATTTCATCCTCTTCCAACAGAGACTTGTATGTATCAGTGCCCATAAAATATTCGCACAGCTTTTTGTAACACTGAAGAAGAATGCGTAACTGTAAATTTTCTGTATACTTTTCGTAATCTTTACACCAACCGCAAGACGGTTTCAGTTTCTTCCTCCCACCTTTGCAGTTTTTACACACATGGTGTTGGCAACTGGAGCTCGTCGGCGTGTAGGGCTCCTTCAATAAGTTTCCACACACAGTACACGATAACGATTGCCGTAAATATGGAACTAAGCGAAACAAATCTGTCCACGAACTTTTATCAGCCGCGTCGGCTAGTATTATTAAGCGACATGTTGATACATACAAACTAGTAGCGTTCATCTTCATTTATAAAGTTTTTATTGCAAACATGAATAGCTTTTCCGAAATTGTTTACACCAAAATATTAATAATAAACAGCCTAGCAAAAAGCCGCAAACGCTTACTCAAAAACTGTCATCATGTCATGTGTCAATTTTGCTTGCCAAAATTATGTCAAATTGACATAGATAGTGATGTGACGATGTGATGAAGCTACACGACTAAAAGTCCAGCCCCCTGGGGGCTGAGGGCTGATTACTGGGGCCCCTGGGGGCTGATTCTGTAACTCAGTGCCTATCACCGACGATAGGCATTTTTCATCTTTTTTTAGCAATTTCATTGTCATATCGTACGGTAACAAACCGAATCAATGGATAAATAAGTTATCGGAAGGTTCTGAATCGGGCTGCTGATTTTGTATCTCAGTGCCTATCAGAAAATTGAAGCCACTGACATATATTTTTTATCCATTGAAGGTTTACTATGAAATAGTAAATGACATTTCTCTTCAAGCCTTCAATGAATAAAAAAGCCTATCGTCGTTGGTAGGCACTGAGTTACAGAATCAGCCCCCAGCATTTCCAGTGGACAGTAGGTAATTGAAAACATAGTAGGTAAGTAGGTAGTAGGTATCTTACAGGGGCCCAAGTCTGCTATTGCAATTGTAGTTACATTACAGTTACATTGCCTATCAATGACATCCCAATTGCTACTTTTAGCAATTTGACTTGGGGCCCAGGGGTTCAATTGTCTATCGATGACATGACAATTGCTAAAAATAACAAATGTCATGTCATTGATAGACAATGTAACTACAATTGCAATAGCAGACTTGGGCCCCTGTTCAGTTGCCAACACAAACATAATAATATAAATATGTTTGTCTTTGTGGTTGTCATTGCCAACTAAAACACGGAGCATGAAGAAATAATAATGCGGTAGGTAGATACAAACCGTCCACGTCAAGTTGGCTGCTACCTCGCCTCGCGCTTCCTCGCACCACTCCCCCTCAAGTCAGACCCGCTGTAGATCCGCTAAGTACTGATATAATTATATTATAGCAACGTAGGTACCGCTCGCGATTGTCACTACCAAAGCTTCGAAAAAATTTGGTAGTAAATAAATGAAATAAGAAATTAAAAATTACTACGCCTTTAACAGAGTTTAGAGTAGTTAATAACGTTTTTTTTATATTTTGAAAGCCACCTTTCGAATTAAAAAAACGCATTCAAATCGTTCCAACCATTTTAGCGCTAAGATGGCATGTATAGACAGGAAAAACGGTCAAACTTATCCCATCCCATTTTTTCGTTGGGGATTAAGTTTTAAGTATAAACCCAGTAGTAACTAGTAGGTAACCTAGCTATCTACCATGCTAGCTTTAATATTGTAGAATTTGAATAAAATCGCGCAAAAATTTTGATTCAATAGATATAGTCACGGCTAGGTAGGGAAAATCTTTTTTATCAACCGATAGATGTCACTACTTGCATAGACTTTCATATCGACGCTTGAAAGGCAATAATTTTGGGCGATATTGATATAAATAAATCATTGAAATCAACAAAATTTTCTGCGTCGATTGATCCTACTCTCGTAAGACGTAAGAAAGATTTTGATGAATTTATTACCTACTAGCCACCCCACTACCTTTAGCCCACACTAAAACTTCAGAAAATACTTATTGAGAAAATTCATAATCTTCAAATATCAGTTTATTAAGCCTTTAAACTACATTTAAAATTCGTTATAATCGAGTAGTTATAACCAATAGAAGTTTTTATAGAATTAAAAAAAACCTTTAAAATGGTCTGGTACCTATGTAAACTTGCCAAAATGTCGCTCGGTAATTATTGCCTTTCAAGCGTCGGTAATATGGCTATAATTGGACTTGCGCCCCCTGTGCAGCGAGTCCCTGCGACTCGTTTGATGTCGTAAGTCCACGTGGGGAGCCTGCTAACCACTGCGCTTTCGCAGCTTTGGGGCCCCCAACGACAATCAATTCTTCGAATTATAAGCCCCGCCCATTGCCACTTTTACTTCACTCCTCGGATCGGAGTTCCTCATTCCTCCTCACTCTATACTCCGAGCATAACTCTCCTCATGCGTCGCCCTATCTGATAGCAATAATTATAAACCTATCTGCAGCTTTGACCACTTTAATTTGTAAGAAGTTAGGTACCCAGGTAGTAGATGCCATGCTATTTGTACATAAATAACATAACATCTTGTTATTAATGAAAACATAGATTAGGTACCGGGTACCTAGTTAATTAATGTGCACATTAAGGTAAAATGAATTCAAGAGATTTTATCATAATCAAAATGTCCAAAACAAAGACAGTCATTTACTTATCACGCACACTTCAAGAATAAACATAATCATGCGACCAATCGCATCATTCAGATAGCAGCTCGTCAATTACTAGATATTTGGTTGCTACGATTGTTCACGCACTCATTGTCTCAAGCAGACTTCTCGTAGCTCCAATTGATACTTGGTGCAGTAGGATGACAAATGTTGATAAAAGATTAACGCGACAGTATCATTTGATCCTCCGAGAGAAAAACATCTCCGCATTAAGGACTACAGTGGAGTCAGATGTGCAGAGGAGTGTAATTGAATCAATTTAACGAACGCTTTCCGTTGGTGATTTCGCTTCTTTAAAGTGCTTGTGATCAGTGAAGAGTTTCAAAAGTTTGCGTATTGGTGATGTTGACCTCAGAGTTCGATATACGGTGACTGTGTATTGAAATACAGGATTCAGAATGTTCAGGTACTTACTTTTTAAACTTAGGTACCTACCTAGCTATTATCTACTAGCTTTACATTAGGGACTCTATTTGCTTTCCCATTTTTTCCATTACCTACCTATACCTACACACTATTTATGGATTAGGTACCTACAACGTTACATATAATGTAGATATATAAAAACTATTGTTCTAAAAAGTCATGCATTATGTATTGCACTTCCTGAGGAATCTCCTGTTCATCTATGCCTGAATAAAGGAATGGAATCATTGTTCTACATAAATATGGGTACCTACTTACCGACTTTTCTTATACACGTAGGAAGACGGAGTATACCTACTATATGTATTTCTAACTACCACCTACTGAAATTATACCTACCTCTACTGACCTACAGCAATCCATCCATCCAATAACAATCCATCTACCAAATCCTAAGGTCCTTAACTACTTGCGGCCGACCTACTAAATTGTTAAAACGCCGCGACAATAGGAAAGTACTAAGAAAGTACTAAGTAGGTACGTAAGTATCACGTCCCTTAAATTTTCTTAATCTTCACGAATCCACATCAGGCGTAACTCTTAGGCAGCAATCACTAGCAGTACAGCAATTCTGTCTTCCTCAAGCTATAACGTCGTTAACCAACATTTTGGCCTAATACGATTTTTTAATGCTGTCTTACTTAGAAATAAATTCTTTCGATCTAATCGGTATTCCTCTTACTGCTGTAGTTTTCGATGAAAAATGTCGTTTATTATTAGTTATGAAATGGCATAATTTCCTTATAAATTGCTGCTTTTTGGATCATAGTTCGAAATAAATGGTTTGGATAGCACGTCCTCCAAGTTTCTGGGTTGTACCGCCGCCAACACGATGGTCCTCCACTTGCAATAAAATTATGTTCATATTCGTAGCTTTGAAAAGAATATAAAAATAATACATTTCATGTAGGGTCCGAACTCGGTGGTAAGGTCACTATCAACTGACGGACTTTACGTGTCCAAAAAGGCTGTAAGGTGTGGTAGATCTTACTGAAATCGTCTATTTCGTACTAAAGCCTTGTTTCTTATTTCAATTCATTCGAATGAAATCAGAGTACCTACCCAGCTATTGTTATTTGATAAAAAAGCATAACTTGTTGACTCTTATCAAGGTGTACCTAGTTTTTGATTAACGTCACGAAAATATCTTTATTGTCATTAGTTGAATCACCGAATTTCATAATAATTTAGCCATTAGTCCATTACAAATGAGTTGATTTCATTAAGTGGCAAACGTTTAAAAGTACAAATTAATAACATCAAATAGGTACTTACCTATTTACGTACTGTTATAGGCTTTGATTTAATTTCATAATAGGTACCTTCCTACTCAATTCAGATCCCATTGCAGACACTAGCTAGAGCTATGCTGCTACGCTCAAAGTATCATGAAATTGTATCAGGTATCATTTCACAGAGTTAGAATTCTGAGTGAGGAGATCCTTAAGAGAATGGTAGGTAGTTTATTCTCTGAAATTGATTGCACCAGTGTAACGATCGCAATGATCTCTGATTAGCTGGTACTGTTCCGCTATTGGTTAAAATACATTGATGCAGCAAGAACGCCATAAATTCAGCCAATCAAAGGTCATTGCGATCCTTACACTTATACAATCAATTTAAGAGAACGCCACTAGTATCTCTCGTAGTTCATCGAGTCGCAAAGCTCGAGTATAAAGTCCGGTAAAAGTTGGCGTCTCAACTCACAATTAGTACTTAAAATGCAACTGCTGAGTTGTAATTATTGAATTAAAAAAAACGGTGGACATAACTACATAGAAAAAAAGAAATCGACTGAAATGAGAACTTCCTCCTTTTTTTAAAGTCGGTTAAAAAGACGACAACCGATCCATTTATAGTGGATTAAGATTAGCGGATTTGAATTTTCTGAAAAAAAAAATATTGATAAGATCAAACTTCTAATTTGTCAGCATTAGGGTATTATTCAGTTGTACTTACCTACTACCTATATTATTTTAGGCTCTAAGTACGTGATTTTTGCCCATATCTTCTAAAGAGTTTGAGGAGGTAAAATTTTCATCACATGAAAACTGAAAAGATCATCAAGATCTAATACTTACATCGATTTTACTACAAATTACAGAATAAATTATAATTTAATAATATGTATAATTTATCTTATATTATACTTCCCAGGTCTCATTGTCATCTGCTCAGGATCTGATGATGGGATCCTGGAGAAATCGGGAGAAACCTACAAATATAGGCACAATTGGTATACTTTATACTGGCGTTTGAAGTCGGTTTTGTAAAACGAATTTTTACGTTTATATTATATCCTTCACTGCACACATATGCAGTATGCAGTATGCACATCGTTAGGTTAGGTTGAAGGGTTATCGTTATCAGTGAAGGCGAGTCTTCTGTAAACAGTTATTAGTATAACAATCATCCAAAGGTTATCTGTCTTGACTCTATATTCCAGTCTAGAGAAATATGAATCAGACTTTCACCAGTAGGTACCTAATAAATTAGCCATGACTGTGACATGATGATGATGCATTTTGACTGCAAAATTAGAAATTTGGATATCAGTTTCATTACAATTGATATAGCTCGATCAGGAACTGCTAAACGAGTGCGTATTCCGCTTACAGTAGAAGTGCAGTTCTAATACAAGCATGCAGTGTGCGCTGAACTTACGTATAAACTGCAATAGAACTGCCTCAAAACTGCATCTATGCAGTTAACTTGCAGTTTAAGTGCATTCCGTCTATTTAGACACTCAAACACGGTAATTATACTTCAAAATGTCTACGATAAAACGTGGCATGTGATGGAACTATCGCGTATGATACTTATTATATAAATCCATGGCAAATACTAGAATTTTATCATTACGTACGAGTATCTAAGCTTTTACAGTTGATGTCCTAGGTTTTTATGTGATTAATATCTAATTTAACCAAGGCTTTATTGTAGTAAGAATCATCAAAATCGATTCATGCATTACCTGTGTAAATGAAAATCCAACATTAGAATAAATTAAAATAACAGTTCCTTGGTTCATGGATTTCACTTTTTTAAGCTATTGCATAGCTTCTATCGCGGGCCAGCGAGGAGACCGAATCCAGAAATTCCGTAACGAAAATAACCTGACACGGGACTCCTTTACGGTGAGCCGCTAGATGGCGTTGATAAAAAATGCTATGCAATAGCTTTACCGCTTCAGTCCCCGAGTGCCACACGTCTTTTTTATTTGTCCCAATGGCTATGTCGTTTATGGGGCGTGAAACTCGTAAGATTTACATGCTAGGTCTGATGAACACATTTCTGCGCTTGCCGCTGCGGGGTCGCCACTCCAACACTTTGTGACCCCAACGACCATCAGCTCTTCGAACTATGTTCCCCGCCCGTTTCCACTACGTTCTTTTCGTATATAGTTTCCTCGCACCGGAAAGTGCAGTGTTGGCAGATTCCCAACTATATCAGACAAATCGCAATCATATTATTCAAGTTCAACATTATTATGAAAAGCAGGCAACGTATGGGTGGTACCTTTGGTGCTTCAAATGTTCATGGGCGGCGTTAATTACTTAACCTCAGGTGACCCGCCAGCTCGCTAAAAAAATCCTACCAAAGCATAGATAAGGTGGACTTGCGTTTTAGCTTCAGTAATATTAAAGTAAAATTAACGAAATCAGCTTCAATAAAGCTCCACCTATTTATAATGTAAACGTCAATAGAAACAAATGTATTTGAACGTTAAATCTGTTTGCATTGTTATCGCATTAGGCGTAAAAATGATTTTCCATGTCTCTATTAAGTGCCACAAAACTAAATGTTATCTAAATAGGCAGCGCAAATACCGTATATTGATGTGCTATATCTACCCACTTAGTAAATGATCCCTTGCCACTAATTTATCTATTGTGTTTAGTTGCACGGTCTTTGTCCTGGAAACTTGAGTGCCTAGATACCTACTTAAATGATACTCATCAAGAATTGACATGTATCTACCTATAGTTAGGATGTACCTACCTATTTAAGTAGTGAGAATTATTTGTTGGAAATCGGGATTTTACAGCGGTAATATTCTAGTGGTAAAGACTTCAGCTACGTTTTCGGGCTCTCTGGAGTTGGAATCCCAGATACCTCTAAATTTTTGGAATTATGTGCGTTTTAAGCAATTGAATATGATTTGCCTTAACGGTGAAGGAAAACCTTAAAAATTGCATGCCAGCGAGTACACCATAACGTTCACAAAGGCGGGTTAAGTCAGCCACTTCGCATTTGGGTAGCGTCAAGTGTGGTAGACTATGGCCTAAACCTCCGCACCATGCCGTATAGATTACCAGCGATGGGTTGAAATGATGATAATCATATGATAAAGCATTGGTGGGCACATGCACACATGGTTTAATGTCAAGGTATGCAATAGGCTGTTTCATTGTCAATGTCAGTCTAGGTATTAGGTAGGTACATACTAGGTCTACTATAGGTATAAATAGGTTTTACATAATGTAAAAGCCTGTAAATAAAAGATTAAAAAAACTTTTCATCTCTCCTTCTATAGTTCCTAAGCAGTGTTTATCTCATGTTAAGCAGTGCTTCTCTGCATTTATGAACTGCAGCCTTTGTAACAATATTTATCCACATCCGTCTCCAGAAATTAAATTACAGACAAACAGAATTACGAGTAAAAAGTAGTCAGTTGCCGTCAACCAAAAGATTACAATTGGACATAGGTTTCTTGTAAGTACTTTCCACCGGTACTTCCACTAGTTCAGTCTTGCGCCGCTTATATCCAGCTCCGAGCATCTGCTGCTTCATTCCACCGGGACCGGCCAACACTATCGTACCTATTTAAAATATTACTAAATAGTTACAAAGTTTTTTATACTATTTAGAATAACACTCGACGAATCAGCACAAAAACGCTTCCTGAAATACAGCTCACATTTCCACGCTCTACCCACCGCACCTATAATTTTCCGCCGTGATGTGGTGACATTGTAAAACAACTTAGTTGTTCCTAATGTCAGCGAATATAATGAAAATAATTGGAGTTAGATTAATAGCAAATTAGCCAGTCTAAAGTAATGCAATAACAGTGCCGCGCTGGGCACATAATGAGAGACATCCTCGTGATACGACAATGATGGTCAATCTCCTATCTTTTTAATATTTACCTACTCGGTTATCTACTTTTGTATTATGGATGACTGTTGTTGCTTTTGTTATGTGCACGTTATCAATTTAAATTCAGTATTACGGCTCTTATAAACTGTCATCGTCCTTAGCTGATTGATTTGATGCATACAGCTGGTCACAGGTAGGTAGGTACCTACCTACATCTTTCTGAAAACGCACGAAAGTTTTCCTCTCGAACAAAGTCAGGGATATCAGAAAATTACTCATAATAAATATCCCGACCGAATCCAACCACGGCGGCCAGTCTTTAGGCATACCTTAGGTATAGGTAGAGATTAGTTATATATATGCACGTGTACAAGTATGTGCACTAACGCAGATGCACTCTCTATTTCTTTACTATAGTCCAATGAAAACTTCTAATTAAATGTAAAATTAACACTTTCTTAATAATAACTATTAGTTATTACCTACTTATCAACATTAATTAGAATTAACCAGCATAGGTACTTGATAGGTCACAAATTTTTTAACGAAAAATTCGTCAGCTGAACTTTCCTTTTTTTGATTAAAGTCAACTGATCGAAGATTATAGTACCTAAGTACCTACCTACCTTTAAGTAATTGACCATGCCCTAAATATTATTATTGTAAGAGATAATGCAACGGCCGCTATATCTCATTTTAACGAAGATAAGTAAACTATTGAAGGTTAAAAAAAACATATTACATACTAGGTACTATCAATATTAGAAAAATCAACAAAAACAGATGATTCTACTACTTATCAATATGGTAAGTATATACTTAGATTAGTTAAAGTTAAGGGTTAATCATGGGTTAATATTAAGAAACTGATTTAATTTTAGCCAAAACGTGACAAGGATAGAATTTATTTTCTGTGGTACTCACTTTACTTAGTTAGGTAGGTATAAACTTTAAATACTGTACTTACGTGAAAAAAGACTATCGACTTTATTTAAATTACCTATTAGATATTTTAAACGTACTAAGGTAGGTACCTACTAATTTAGTTTATTTATTATTACTTATTAGTAATTACTAATAAGGAAAATTTGATGTTACCACTGACAGATTATTGTAATCGCATAGAAAAGTAAAATTCCATAAGTACCGAAAATACTACAAATAAACCCATTTGTTCTTTCATCTTCCACCTTTTAAAATGCAAGTAGTGCTACTTTATTCCTCAGGAAAAGCCGTTATGAAAAGCAACTAACAACTTGTAGTTTTGGTAATAGGCAGTTAAATGGGTCGCGAAGAAATCAATTAAGCTCATGGGTGCAATTACAATCCACTTAAAAGTATACTAGGTCAGCGGATTCCATCTATACCTAATAGTTTAAATAATCTTTGCTACTATAATTAAAGCCATCTGAATACTGTCAACCACGATGACCGCAAACGTTTTCTAATGAGCCGGTCGACGAAAAAGTTCGAATAACTGATGGTCGTTTCGGTCCAATTTGCGACCCTTGCACTGGAAAGCCTGTGCTTTCCAACACTGCCAACACTGTTGTTGGCAGACCCTCCCATTTGGTGGACTAACGACATCAGACGAGTCGCAGGGAGCGGCTGGATACAGCTGGCGTAAGACAAAGACTTGTGGAACTCCGTGCAAGTGACCTCGATCGGACGGACGTTTATGGGTTAATAAAGAAAATTATCTATGGATACATATTACATATTTTATGTCTAATTCGATCTTTAAAAAAATTCGCAACCATTCCAGATAATTCTAATTTACTCTGAGGCATCGAATTGAAGATCGCGAAGTTTTTAAAGACGAGGGTCCCATCTTAATGAATGGAGGTCAAATTAATTCCATTAATTGTCCACTTGGTCTTTCCCGACAGCTATTGGTTGCAATAGCCGTTAACTTCGCAGATCCAAGCCCACGAGGTGATTCACAATTTTTAGGGGTCTGCACCAAAACGTTCAAAAGGAACCGTACTACTACTACTAATACTACTATATGCTACTTCGTCTGTATGCTACCTGTCACAGCTGGCCTAAGCAGATCTAAAATAGGAAGTCGGTTAAGAAGAGTTATGCTCATGTCATGCATGTATTGCATAAAAAAATTGCATATCCAGTGGCTATGGAAAACAAAAAGAAATTGCCAACTAAGAACTGACAAAACTGTATGTCTTCACACAAAATGCGGGTTTGACAGTCCTAGTTAGCACCTGAACGATACCCATCAAAAACGTAAAGAAAAAGTTCACAGTTGTTTAGATAAGTTCAGTTTTACTCCCCGATCTTAACATTTGAGTATCTAGGTAAATGTATCTTGCATGATCGCAGATGCTACAAGGAGTAAAAAAAAAATGATTGCAGTGAGCCATCAAACGGAAGCTCTGTGCATTGTGCGGGACACTCCTGCGCAGCGAGCGTGGCGGCTCGGCCCCAATTGTCTGATTGATCTTTATGACGGGCCCACGCCCCAGCCAATGTTAATCGAAAGAATTGGTTTGTCATTGCATACCGCGTGCGCATACGCATGTTCTATAGATTTAGGGATCGGTACCTGTATCTAAATCTGTATTCTATTTAAAATTGAGGGCATACAACGATCCTGAATTTCGACAAAAATGTGAGAAGGATTTATTTATCTCCTTTTAGGTCTTAAGGTCCTATTATGCTATAGAAATAGCTCTAATACAAGTCGGTCGCTAAATGAACAATAAATAAAATTATGTAGTTTTACGAATGAACTAAAAATAATCGTAAATATTTTGTGATTATTTACGAAAAATAAACAAAAATTTAAAAATTAAACAAAAAAAATATGTTTTTCAAAAGATAATATTATTATAGAGCATAGAGATTTTCCCTACATTTTCCTCTACCAAAATCGCTCAACGCGCCTTTAACTTCAAAAATTTTTTTGTGTTTTACAGATGTCCGCTATATCCGTTGGTTCTGCTCGCGCTGACGGCTCGCACCCATGCCAAGGAGCTAACAGACATTGAAGCGCTGGCAGCGAAGCCTACGCGGTGCACCTACGAGTATGCCTTTGAGATGTATGGGGCTCACTGCGGCGGTCTCAGACTGTCTAAAATACCAAGCCTCAGGGGTGGCATTGAAGTAAGAAATTATTATTTTTCAATTAACTTATTAGATGCAGTGGGTAGGTAATTCAGCAACCCATTAACCGCTCACTACTGAGCACAGATCTCCACAGATAGCCCACCACGCTAGCCCAATGCAAATTGGTAGGCCACACACCTTTGAAAACATTATGGGACCTCTCAGGCGTGCAATTTCCTCACGATATTTTCCTTCACTGTTAAAGTATGTGTTTTAATTGTTAAAGGCAGATAACTCCGAAAAGTCAGAGACCCGGAATAAAACCCGCGACCGCCCGAATAGGAGACCGTATGTCCTAACCACCAGGCTATCACAATGCAGTCTAATATCCGACAGTAAATAGTCATGACATTCCGTAGTGTTGTCTCTGTGTCACGACGCAACATTACCTACGTCATACATGTACAACGTACATGAGTAATAAAGACAACGCTCTACGAAGCCGAGATCTCGATGTGTTACCGCGTAACAGTGCACATAGTAACTAGGTACATAAGCTTCAAATACTCAAAGTATTATATACATACATATTTAGATTCTTCGAGTATTATAAGTTTGTTTAATACCTACTCAAAGTAGGTACTTAAGTACCTAGATAGAGACAATTGTCTCTATCTAATCTAGAAATGATTATCTTATCTATTTTTACGCATCATTTTAATTGTTGTCACAATTTTGTGTCGCTAATCAGGGCAAGTAAACTTGCATTGCAGTTTTTATACCAGACTGACATTTCTTTATTTACAAGCCGCACTATGCTAACAAAAGTAGGTATGTAAATTAAGTAGGTACATACTTTAGATAGGACCTATCTAGCTATCTAAAGTACCATCTGTTGGTACTTAAAAGTAAGTACTTCTGCCTACATGTCTTGTTGTACAAGACGTCGAAGTGTCTATCGTATGTGTGCTTGGACCATAATAATTATTTATTATGATGATCTAAATATGTGTGATTTCGACGTAAAATTACATTGTATTAAGTTCCTATTACTGCATTTGAGGTAGGTACCTAACGTATACTTTCTCGTAATCCAAAACATAAGTTTCAAAAAATTATTATAGTTTACTTAGTTAGTTACCTACTTATTATGTTTGCCCGTACTTTATCCTCGGAACGGCTGTCAGACAAGAAAATCACGAAAAAAAAAAATACCTTGACGAATCGGCACCAGCTCAGATAGCTTGCATTCCGGAGAGACATTTTCATAGACCCAGTGATTTCAAGCGGGCGAATTTGCGCTTCAGCTAGTTTAAAAAAATCAAAATTATTTATTTTATGTAGGCCAACTTGTGGTTTTTATGATACTTGTAAGTCAATACTTTATTATCTTTCCACCCACCGCACCGGTTCGGAAAGTAGGAAAAGTTCTAAAAGTTTTTTCTCTCCGTTTCAGATCCTTGACTTCAGCGACAATAAGCTACAAGAAATACACGCCGACACGCTTTCATCGTATTCCAGCATAAAATTCTTATACTTGTCCGAAAATCAAATCTACTCCATCCACAAAGACGCTTTCGCGTATCTCACTAACCTCCAGACTCTTGATCTCTCCAAAAATGTCATACTAGAGCTGACAGACTCTATATTTCAACTGCCGTCTTTAAGGAAATTATACCTCAACGGAAATCCGTTGTTGCACATAAGTTTAAGTAGTATGGAAATAAGCAAGCCAATCAAAGCGCCATTGGAACTGCTAGATTTGTCCGACTGCAAGATAAAGGTGCTGCCAGATTTTGGTATTCTTCCGCAATTGATGTTGTACAACATCTCTTACAATCCTCTGATAACACTCGACGCGCAAGCATTCAGCTCTATGTGTAAACTGACGAAAGTTGATTTATCAGAGTCCATTGAAAAAATTAAACTCTGCGATTTGAAACTGAGCATTATGTGGTTTCAAGAACGAAAGATATATTTTCAACTAGCCGACTATTCGCAACTGAATTCTAGAGGTAAGTTTAATACTGTGTCAATTGGAACTTTATGCATTCCTTAAAAAAGAGGGTAGTTTATAATTGTCTTTTTTCTTTCAGAATTTGAAAATTGTCCGAAGTTCAATTTACCTGACACATTCAATACTAGTTACCACAGCTGCCAAAATGCGTATACCGAGGTAAGCACCTACCAACCTATACCCATTTTTTAACGGACTTCCAAAAAGGAGAAGGTTCTCAATTCAGCTGGTATCTTTTTTTCTATATAGGTATTGTCCACCAATTTCTCTACTGAAAACTTTCATAATAATTAGGGTAATATCTACATTTGCTTAAATTGAAAATCTCTGACAACTGAAACTGAAATTAAGATACTATAGTATTGTTTAAAGTCCAAACGGAGCAACTTTCTCAATGCTATCTGTGTAATTTGTATCTGTTCGTTTGCTATTTCAGATACAAAACGTGACGTCATCTCGTCGCACCTGGTTGACTATCGCAGGTGGTCTCTTCGGCTTTCTCGTTGGTTTCGTACTATTGCTGTACATAATGCATCGACATAATGTTGCGCAAACAAAGAAAACCACCAAAGAAGTTAACACGGCGCCGTCCGATGAAGACAAGAATGCAACTGCCATACTACTAAATAATGCATCATAGCTTTAACTATATTATTTAAGGACACACACACACACTTTACAGCACCCTAATCAGGATTCAAAGTTGACCTAATTTCGCCTGCAGGGTGAGCATGGGCAGGAGACAAAATTTTTATCCCCGATTTTATCCACTCCTTCTTCGAATAAGCGTTGTCCCACTAGTTTCTGGCATGCTTTTGCCCACTTTGCCCGGTCTTGTGCATCCGATTTTCTCAATTTATCCACTGACAAGAGATAATAGAGATCTTATGCCAAACATCCGTCCGAATGCAGTTCCGAAATCGCGAAGGAAAGAAATACCTAGACCACACATCACAACAGTAGATTGTGTGTGCTGTTTTAAAAAAACTTAAGGTAACAAGAATAACTTAAACTAAGTAATTAGGTATAAGAAATATATGTATAAACCGAGACGAGAGCCCATCTAAAGTTAAAATAAGTTGACTATCCTTAGGTATATGATTTCGCGATAAAGGGAACTACACTATAGCAGCATTAGTATGTAGGTACTTCCAGTGGCGTGCACACAGGGTAGGCATAATGCGGAAAAATGATATAAAATGGAGAAAATCGCCTGTACGAGTTATAAAAACTTAAGGGTAGGCTTTTTATAATTTGTACAATGCCTACCCTTAAGTTTTTTTTAAATTCGCACCGAAGATTTTTTCCATTTTGTATCATCTGCCTACCCTGTAGTACTGTGCACGCCACTGGATACTTCATTGGTGTAACTACTTAGTACTACCTAACCGATTTTATTGAGTTGTTGAGCAATTAAATACCGTCCAAATATTTAACTGAATTTTGAACCTACTGAGCGAGTTAAGGACATACGAATTTTTAAAGTAGGTTCCATACAAGTATATATATAGCCAACACTCTTGCCCACGATACTAGCAGGGCTAGCATAGGCGGGAGAAATTTTATCCCCGGGATAGGATAAAATGTTTATCCGCTCGCTTAGTTTTATCCACCCGTCGAGCATGGGCACAGCGGTGGAAATAACGCTCGGTGGATATACTTATAGGAATATACATCGCCTTCTTCTCTGTCGCCATGCTTTATCATAGGGAAAAGATAATTTTATCCCTTGTCAGTGGATAAAATCGGGGGATAAAAAATTTATCTCCTGCCCATGCTAGCTATGCTATAGGCGTTGTACAGGTATATGAGTAAAATAATTATTATAATCGAACTGAGATAAAACTTCGTACAACTAGTTAACTAGAAAGTTACAACTTTCCAAGCACGTGGCAACTGTGGTCTACCGTTGACCTACCATTTTTATTGGACGGGTCACTTTGTTGACACTTTGAGATTTGACATCAATTATATTATTTATCATAATAACTTTCGCATTTATAATATTAGTAAGATTAGTAAGGAGTATACACAAACTTAGACTCAAGGCACATTAACGCAGAGCAGTTACTTACCGCCAGTTTTAAGAAAAAAAACCGGCGATGTGCGAATCATACTCGCGCATTGAAGATTTCGTACGTCATGAGGTTTGTGGTGTGCCATATACTTATTACTGGATACGTGACATCTCTGGAATTTTTGAATTAAAATAGCTACGTATTGAAAATCTGTAAGTTTTTATTGAGTTCACTATAGAAACTTGAAATTTTTACAGCATTAAGCATTACAACATTAGGGACCCATTGAAATTTGTATTTAGCCGTTTCTGAGAAAAAGGGACCGACGGACACGCAGATGACGCAGAAGGACAATGAAGTGATCCTGTAATGGTTCTGTTTTTTCGGAACCCTAAAAACGCGTCTCTGCGCTACGACCGGACAAAGTGCCTTGAGCCTTATTAAACGAATTAAAATGTTATAAGCAAAGTCGGTTGTTGCGGTGCACTACATAGGTATAGTTATATCAACTCACGAGGGCGCGTGGCTCATGGTTGTGAGCGAGAGCTTGTTCGCGCCTGACCGCTCCCACCTAGGCTCCTGACAGGCATGCACAGTGCACACTTACGCAATGTGCATGTACACGACGTAACCACAAGTAAAGCTCACGCGCCCCCTTGAATTGCAAGAACTATAAAAAATGTGTGCAAAATTTTGCCAAAGATGATTAATGTAAATATTTTTTTATGAATTAGCAACAAAATAGGTATGTAACGAGACGAGAAGTTAAATTATCTTCTGCACTGTGATACGAAAATATTGAAGGATTAAATCTTTACAAATTATTACCTTATAACATTGTTTTATTTTTGCCAACCTTTGAATAGGTACCCACTCCCTCTCAGCACCCAGATTACCTTCTCAGGTATTCTAACTTTAGAAACTTCGAAAAAATTATACTTACTTACATATAAGTACCATAACCAATAGGCGACCTCTGGCGGCAGTGTAGACTTCATTATTCTTTCGATATCATATTAATTAGGAATTAGGATGCTTCTATAACAAACTAAAAAAATGTTTACACACATTTATTAGCTGATTCCCGCGACTTCGTCCGCGTAGAAAGTTTAGAGTGACCTGCTACTATCCGCGTGTATGTTCTCTATCTCCGATAATATTTAGTAGGTCTTCACCAAAATTGAACAGAATATTTCTAATAGTACACAATCCTTACTAATATTATAAATGCAAGTGTGTTTGGTTGTTGGTCTGTCCTTCAATCACGCCGCAATAAAGCAACGCATTGACGTGATTTTTTGCATGGGTGTAGTACCTGGAGAGTGACATAGGCTACTTTTTATCCCAGAAAATTAGACTTCCCGCGGGATTTAAAAACTAAATCCACGCGGACGAAGTCGCGAGCATAAGCTAGTTGAGAATAATTATATCGAGAACTATGACGATATTTTATGTATAAGTCAGGGGTGGATGAAGTGCACCCGTTCGGTATTTTGTAGCTACTTTCTATCCCGGAAAGTCCCCTGGGGATTTTTAAAAACTAAATCCACGCGAGTGAATTAGCGGGCATCATTTTATAATAAAGAATTATCAAAATCAGTTCAGATTTGACTGAATTATGGAGTAAAATCATCAATAACTTTCATCTCCTATCCTGGAAGAACCTTAATTTTTATGTTGCATTTAAATCCACTTGACCATATAATCATTTAATGAAATTTCCAACAAAACAGTGTATTAAGACGGTACTCTAGCCCCAAGGAATTTGAAAAATAGGTATTTGAAGAAAATATCGCCGTCGCGCTGCGCCCGACCAACAGGAGTTATCCATGTGTACGAGTAGTATAGTGTATTTGTGTGCGCGAGCCCTCGCCCCTCCCATGCCCGTAACATTCACCCGCCGGCCGCCTGCGGGTGAATAAATATATTTTGAAACTTTGAATCGGATGATGCTTTACTATTGATACTGAGCCCAAAACAATTTTTTTTTTAATTTTTCGTCTGTATCTTGGCCGCGCATCACACTGAAACTACTGGACGGATTTAAATGAAACGTAACATGATTTAAGTTCATACTACGAGGTAAAATATAGGATACTTTTTATCCCGAAATTCAGCACGGTTCCCTTGGGAGAGGGGATGAAAGTGAAAATGTGTATTTCATTGTAATTAATTAACGTGTACTCCGATTTCATTCATTCATTTTTTATTAGAAAGAACATACTGCAATAATTGTTCTGTAATTATTTCAAGGTCGTCAGTTTAGTAGTTCAGAAATTATAGACTTCACAATGCTCAGTAACAGGTCCAAATAACTTGAACCCCGTTACGTACAGGAAACTTTGAATGTACGGCTCATTTTAAGCTGGCATAACACACTATCGTAAACTATAATGGATAGCCCTATTTTGAACCGACCTTCAAAAAGGAGGAGGTTATCAATTCGGTCGGTATCTTTTTTTTTCTATGTAGGTATGTCCACCGATTACTCCGGGGTTTCTGGACCGATTCACGCGATTTTTTTTAATGGGCCCTTAAAAATTTTTACCTTCAACTCCTCAAACCTGATGCTGCAGGGGTACTTTCTCCCTAAAAGCTTTAGGAACTGTCATTTACGAATTGGTATGCTTGCTACTAGATCATAGAGCTCCAGGTCATCCTCCTCAATCCTGTAGGGTGATATCATTTTTTTCTGAACTGAATAGTTTGCGCGAGAGACACTTCCAAAGTGGTAAAATGTGTCCCCCCTGTAACTTCTAAAATAAGAGAATGATAAAACTAAAAAAAATATATGATGTATATTACCATGCAAACTTCCACCGAAAATTAGTTAGAACGAGATCTAGTAAGTAGTTTTTTTTAATACGTCATAAATCGTAAACCGCAATTGCTGCTACGGAACCCTTCATGGGTGAGTCCGACTCGCACTTGGCCGCTATTTACTAACTGCATACGAAAGTAAATACGGTACTTATATTGTTGTCTGTCTGTCTGTTTGTTGCCACTAATCTCGGGACTGGCTGAACCGATTTTGACGGGACTTTCACTGGTAGATAGCTGATATTATCGGGCATCGTATAGGCTACTTTTTTAACCGACTTTCGAAAAAGGAGGAGGAGTTGTGTTTTTCTACCTCTGTATATCGATATCTCCGTGATTTCTTAACCGATTTGCGTGAATCTTTTTTTAATCGACACAAAAACTTTGCGAGATGGTCCCATAAGAACTTCGGGTTCCAACTCTTCAATCCTGATGCTGCAGGGGTACTGCTTCCCTAAACTGTGGGGATTTAGGAATTGTTGATTATTATGAATAGTTATTGTAGGGACCAAGTAAAGACATCGTTAAATTCTAGGATCCAAATCCTTAATCCTCATGCTGAAGGGGTTCTGCCAACCTAAACTGTGGTGATTTAGGAACGCGGATGAAGTCACGGGTGTCCGCTAGTAATAAATAAAATAATCATTGTATAGTGTAAATATCGACATCAGAGTACATCACTAGAGTATCGATAAAAATATCGACAATTGTCACTTCCCTATTAGTGTACATGTAAGCCTTACCCTCCCTCACCTCCACCCTACCCCCGTAAAGTACGAAAGGGACAACTGCAGCTCGGGCTGATTTTTACCTACAAAAACCTTGACCAAAAGACGTTTCGTATTCTGCTGTTTCCTTCTTCAAAACTGGACAAATCTCAAATATTCTTATATCAAAATTTAGAGGAAGAGTATATCTATGCTTCTATGTTTTTCTTTTTTGTTAAAAACTTATCAAATTTGTCTGATAGTCGTTTGAACATGGCGGTAAAATCGAGGGTTTTTTTTGGGTTTTTGGATTGTCATATTTTTTTTCATGATAATGTTTTGGAAAAAAGAAAAACATAGAGGCACGTATTAATTAGACCTAGATTTTTTGGAAAAAAATCATTCCTCTAGAGGCATTATCCACGAAGAAAACAGCAGAATACGTTTGTATGGAGAAATGCCCACTAGAGTACCCTCTTAAAGAAAAAAACGAGTTGCTTCCCATTTAAAATGTATTATATTTAAAAGAAATAAAACAAACTGAACTAAATGGTCACAAGCTAAACATATAGAGCATTTAATGCTTGTACACAGATTTTAATAATGACATAAAAAAATCTTGGATGCATTTCATTTGCACGTAAATTAAACAGTAAAAACAACAGGTCTGAATTAACACAGTCCCTCAGTTGGCACATCCAGGTGTCCTCTTCTTACGTCTACTATCTGCAAGGACCTGTGTTGATGCCAGCTTCAGGGTGATTCCGTTGAATGATGTCCAAATATCGGGTTTCGTGGCCGTTGTCTCAAGTGTCTTTCTTTTCACTATCGTTTATAGATTTGCCAATCGACGGTGTGTCCTTTTCCTTTGCCAGACGCTGTTTACTGAACTTGCCCATTCCCGGCTGATAAATAACTAGGCTCGGCCGATCCTGCGAAACAGAAAAACGTCTATATTTGCTTTTGATCTTTAATTCATATACAACAATTAATTCATTTAAAAAAATCGTTTCCGCGAAAACAGAACCTTTTTTTTTATTTGATGACAAGATAGCCCTTGACTGCGATCTCACCTGATGGTATGCGACGATGCAGTCTAAGGTGGTAGCGGGCTAACTTGGCAAGGGTATAGTGGTGTTAAATTCAAAACATACCCCTAATTGGTTTATACAGGCCATCGTGCCGGAACGCTAAATCGTTTGACGGCGCGTCTTTGACGGTAGGATGGTAACTAGCCACGGCCAAAGCCTCCCACCAGACCAGATCAGAGACAATTCAGAAATTATAAATTCCCAAATTGTTCCCGCCGGGAATAGAACCCGAGACCTCCGTTATAAGACCACAGCGGTCACTACTACGCCAGGGAGGTCCTCGCACCAAACCAAACCCTTACTTTGGTTTAACACCAAAGAGAAACTTCTTATAAAATAAGTAATTATAATTACCTAACATAATATTATGGTCCAAACTTAAACAAGTTAGATGAAATGACACTCATGAAACCATTTAAGTCTTATACGATATATGTAGTTGAAAAACTGAGCTTTACCTTATTCCTTATTCTCCTTTCTGTGCGACGGTCAGTACTTTCACTTTTTTCGGTCTCCTCAGATCCCTCTCTGTCAGTGGATTTGCTCCTGTCGTCCAAAGATTTTTGCCTCTTTAACGTAGACTCCTCCTTACTCTGCATGTCACCAGATTCCAGACTATTTCTTCTCATTTTAGTGATTTCATCATGTTTTAATTTCAAATCAAACTTTTCTTGGAGATAGTCTTTCTGAAACTTAAAGTCTGATTGAGCTTCATCAAGTTTAACCTTGCGGTCCAAATCCTCAAATAATTTGGTTAAATCATCAGTCTTCACTTGGGGTAATTGGGTAAATGGTTTAATATCATCATAGTTAGATTTGCCTTCAGATGACATCATTTTATTTATAACGGACTGTTTGTCCGATTTGCCCAACTCAGATTGTTTCAATCTTTCCTTCCTAGTATCACTATACTTCTTGCTCTTTTGTTCACGTGGGGATTCCTTGAATTTGTCAGTTCTCTCTTTCTTGCCAAATTTGTTCTCATCTGGGTCATCGTCTTTGCTCGAGCTCTCTTCTTTACCATCTATTTTTTTCTTTTTTTCAATCAAAGTGCTTGAGCCTATTTTTCTTTGATCTCTGTATGTTTTTGATTCAAATATTGTACTATCTTTGCTGTCACTTTTATCGTCATCCCTCTCAGCACTTAATTTGTCTTTGTCTCCTTCTCTTGGTTTAATTTTCTTTACATCATTGTCATATTCATCTTCCTGAAATTTGATAATATATGAAAAAATATTATACTTAAAATTTGGGTGAAAGTCAAAGATACTACTTAGTTATCTAGGTACCTATATCATTTAAAGTCTTTTAAGATTCGAGAAATACATAATGAAATATACTTTTAAAAAGTTCAAGTCCATTATTACAGCAGTTCTACTGACTATCTAAAGATTTGTGAAGTTCTAGTTTTTCAGGGAAAGTATAATTATTATAATATGTATCTTGTTGTATAAATAAAAAATATTTAAATAAATATGAACAAATAACATATAAAATACAAATGAAACCTTATTATCACCACAACTTCTTTGCATACATTCTTGGATGATTTTCTTATGACAAGTTTTATTAGAAGTTAATGTATATGTGCTATGAATTTTCATGTTTAAAGCAGGAAATTGAGTGTCCCAATCTGAATCTGTACTCATTATTTCATCGGAAGCATGTGCTGTTTTCAAATCACTATTTTCCGTGGAATATTTAACTTTAGTTTTGTGATAAACTCTTTGTTCTCCATACCAAAAACTTCGTTTACTTTTATAATCACAATCGTCAATATTATCATCTTCTGACAAGTCATCTGGTTTCTATATCATGCCAAAATTATATTTAAATAAAACAATACTATTATAGGAGTCCTGCCCAGTTTAAAGGAAGAGGAGGAAAACGGTACTTTTAATCATTTCCGCACATACTTAAACTAAACTTATTAAACTTAACTTATTTTGAATTGTTCTATATGTTATACAAGTACATGTGAAATTAAAAAAGATATGTAAACCGCCATTTTGTGGTGGCGGCCATATTGGATTTGAAATTTTTCATAGTGTAAGTTAAAAGAGTGCTAATACAGTGTTACAAAAAACCTTGCACAAGTTACAAAACTCAAGTTATATATGACATTTTGCTATCTTAAACAATATTGATTTCTTTACCTTTATAGGCATATCCTTAGATTTTCTTTCAATCCTCATCTTGCGTTTGTCATTTTCTCTTCTCCTACGCTCATCGCGTCCTCTCTTATCCTGTTTACGTGCTGCAAGATACTCCAGTAAAGGTGTTGACTGGACTTTCTTGTCATTTGCTGAAATAAATTATGAGTGTTATTACATCTGTCAGTATCATATGATTACTAGAATGTTAGCATAAACTAAACTTGTTTTAAAACTTTTGAAAACTGACACAGGCAGGTAGATACACTTATATGAGTGGTACTTTTTATACCAGAAAATAATGTAGTTTCAGTTAGGATTTAAAAATAATAATTGAAATATATATTCAAGCCTCAATAGCCCAACGGTTAAAGATGCGGACTGAAACCTGAATGGTCGCAGGTTCGAATCCCACCCGTTGCACTATTGTCGTACCCACTCCTAGCACAAGCTTTTAGCTTATTGGGAGGGAATAGGAGGATATTAGTCAACTTCAGCTTGGCTAATATTCTTTTAAAAAAAAAAAATGTACGAAGTCAAGGCCTAAAGTTAGTTTTTGAATAATACTTACTATCATTCACAGGATATGAATACTCAAGTTTCGGTTGATTCTCAGTTTCCTGATCTTTACTGAGGCTCTCTATGAATTCCTGATATATTGGATCGCTTTCAATGGTCCCACATTTAGGATCTTTCTTTTTCTTCTTTTTCGGAATCCTTTGAAATGGTGCATATTCAACAATACCCACATATTCAACACCTGTTAAAAATACATATAGTACCTATTTTCATAAATTATATGAATTTTACTCTAAGTAAAGAATAATTTTGTCAATGTCTGAATGAACTATACTATCATGTTGTATTGATGGTCTTTATACAAAAATCTTAAGTGAAATTAAATAAGTTTTACAGGAAATTTTAGTATCAAATTAACTCCAAATTTTTTAAGTGGGTTGTACATTATACTATAATTACAATATAATTTTGTGATGTAAGATAATAATTATAGAACATATGAGAGTAGAGACGTTATGTACCACCAATAAACAATAATAAACATTTTTTTTTATTTTTAGCGAGCAAACAAGCAGGCAGGTCAGCTGATGATAAGTGATTACTACCGTCCGTGAACATTTGTAGCACCTGAGGCACCACCAATGCGTTGCCGGCTTTTAGAAATTTTTCATCCACCCCTTGAATAACTCCATGTTGTAATTTAGTCGGAACACAGTCGCAGGAAGTTGGTTCCACAGTTTCAAAGTATGTGCAAAAAAAGATCATCATCACTTATTGTAAGTGAACCAACAGAGAGGAGTCATTTAGGGTATTAAGTTTTAGCTTGGAATATGTACCATAAACTTCTATTTACAATTTAACTTTCAATAGATATATGATTTAATATTTATTATGCTTTATATTACCTTTCTCATCTAAGAATATGTAACCATCAAATTTATCTCTGAATAGATATATATCCTCAACGTTCACAAAATTTATATAAGCCCTAGAGTAAACATTGTTGCCAAGGGAAGGATCAGGCTTGGCAAAATATAAGTGATCATGTTCCGGTATCGGCGACACTTGTTCTAAAAACGCTTCCTCCGTCATAGTCGGCGGTAGTCTTCGCAGTATTATCTGAAATTAATATCACGTACAAATACTAAACAAATATAAATTTTACAAAAGAAATAGCCCAGTGTTGTGGCAAATGTCAAATCACTTTAGTCAGGGGGCGATGGGGCTTTGCTTTCTTGTCTTTGTTCTTGTTAGCAAACGTTTTGCTGCCCGAGTCTGATTGTGAATCTTTAACATCTTGATCTTCAGTCATTGTCCAGGATTTGCTCAGTTTACACAACAATTATTCAACATTATCGAAAAATGTGGATATCAACAGCACAATAATGACGTTTGTTTGTGATGCGTGTTGAAAATTTGACGTCATTTTGACATGCTTTCCACAGACTAAAAAAATATGTTGCTTTCATTGCTTTGTTGCTTTGACAGTGTTTTGAGATTGCCATAGAATTAGGGTTGCCTCATGGTTGCCTCGCTGGTGCCTCGCTGTTGCCAATGTGAAGCTCAATAGAGATTCACGCTATGAAGACGAATAAAGTTTAGTCAAAATTTTCTCGTGACGAACATCTTAGCCTGAGCCTTAACCTACAGGGTCTGCGTAACTTACCACTGTACTCACTACTCGCCACTGTTTTTGACCAATGTAAATCGAGCATAAATAGTTTAAGATTTTTTTCTTTCTTCTTTGGTGAATGGCTAAGATTTTTTTTTAAATTGAAATCAAGTGTCAACTGTCAACGTCAATTTTCGACTTTTTGAGGTTAGGTTAGTGTATTAGTAAAAATATTTATATTTATAATAATTGAATAAAATGAAAAATATTAATGTTTAATATCGAAGAATAGATTTAAACAATACATACAAGGAATTACTATTAAAAAACCATTAGACATTCTTTATATTTATAAATCATGTTTGGAAGCGTGTCGGTGTGCAGAAATTTAAAAGTATGTAAAATAATCATAAACCAACGCAATTTGTGCCGTTCAATGAAATTTTTTACTATAGATACTACTGGAATTGATGATACTACAACTAAAATTGGGGGGTTTGCAAAGTCTTACGAAAAACAAAGTCAATTATTCCAAGAGGAACCCGAACAGAAACAGAATTTTGCATCTTTACTCAGAAATTCTAAATTAATGGATGTAAGTACTATTATGTTACATATTTATGTGCTTTGATTTCAGAAACAATCTGACAACACAGAAACATCTCAAAAGAGAGTGTATTATAATCTTGCTTTGCCTTTAACTGCCATTTTGGTATTTGCATTAAAATGTTCGACTGTGACGAGGTTCTGGGTTCGATTTCCAGGTCTGCCTGTATTTGCTGTTAAGATATTTTTGCAGTACTCGGGTAAAAATTAGTCAGTCATCCCCATGCTTCAGGGAGCATGTAAAACTGTTTGTCCTGAATTCTTTGTAATCACTTATTGTAATATTCCACCTCTATAAAATATTTTTTACATTTCAGCTTGGTGACCCTCTGGATAAAATTGTGACTGGAAAAATATTTCATGTTGTTGAAGATGATCTATATATAGACTTTGGCTGGAAGTTTCATTGTGTGTGTACAAGACCTACAAACAGAGGTGAAGAATATGTGCGAGGGGCAAGAGTTAGACTACAGATCAAAGACTTGGAGCTCTCTTCAAGGTTTCTTGGGTCCAGTACTGACCTCACGCTTCTTGAAGCAGATTGTAAATTGTTAGGCATCATTTATTCACCCATCCAATCCTCTAGTAGCGATAAAAGTACTTAGCTTCCTCGGTTTTAATTATAAAACTGTCATTAAGTAAATAAAGTAGTTAAGTATTTATTCTTTCTCTTATTTTTCACTAGATGATTCCCGCGACTTTGTTCGCGTGAATTAAGGTTTTTTATCCTCTGGGAACTCTTATTTCCTGGGATAAAAAGTAGCCTATGTGTTATTTCATACTATAATCTATCTCTGTGCCAAATTTCAGCCAAATCAGTTTAATCACTGCGACGTGATTGAGTAAGAAACATCCTTACCCAAACTTTCGCATTTATAATATTATAATAGGATTCGTTTTGTCTTAGTGCTCCATTAAAACAGTCAAATTACTTTAACAATTTAATTGACGTTACAGATAAATACAAACAATTATAATTCATTTATAAACTACACACACATTAAATAATTTGATATTATTGTCAGATTGAGACACCACTGCCTTCAAGCTCTCCATTTCGAATACATTTCTTGTAGAAAGCCTCACAATTTAATACATATATCTATTCCTTTCCTCTTTGGCAATTTTAAGCAACATTTATCTTTATTTATTAACAGTAACAGCTATAATGTGTATGGAATGTATAATAATATATTTTATATTTTATTTAGTTTAAAGGAAACAGTTTATGTAATTTTCATAAACTAGGTAGGTAGAGTTATACACTTGTTATTGACAAAAATCAAGTGATAAAATATAATTTTCTTATCTGAATGACAGGATAATTAATGATACTATGGTACATGTAATAAAATAATATGATCCTGACATTTGGTTCATTGCTATGTCTTAGTATGCCTGCAATATTTTAGGTACCTAGTTAGATTGCCTATTAATTAATATAATTTGATGTAATAAATATGAAATTCTATTTAATAAAAGTAGGAAAATTATAAACAAAATGTTGAAAAATAAAATTCATTTGAATTTTACTAAAATAATACTTTATATCACAGCCTCTACACAATCATTAAATGGTTTGTGCTAATAACTGAGAAATATTAATTATTATTAAATGACATACAGCTAACTCCAATGAGATTCTTTATTTTATTTAACAAAGATCTTTGTAAGTTTCGGTAAATAATAAGTATTGTATAAGTACTCAATTACCTAAGAGTCACTAGTATGTTACTGGTAGGTAAGTACTAATTATGTTGTTGATACACATTACCAAAACTATAAATTGACTGATCGACAAATAGTAGGTGGGTACCTACTATTCTTTTCCACTATTCCCTGTTAAAAGGGTGCATTCAACTTAGAGCTGTCAATTAAGAGATTGTGTACCTACAACATAATTAGCACAATGAGAATAATAGTATTCTCAGAGTGTTAAACTAGAGAGTGACCTGAAATTATTTACGTAATTTCAATATAACATGAAATATCATTTTCAATGAAAACGCACCCTGGTTCTATTTTACTCCCAAGAGTATACAAAACTTACAAGCCCTGCTCCTTGAACATCACAAAATATGCACCATCTAGACGTTATATTTTAACTAGGCAAGTCGATACTTAGTATGTATTCCGTACCTGCTAGGTCCAACACCCGTAATCGGAACTGCTGTTAAATTGCAGTGTCTTTTTCGATAACAACTCAATTTTAGAAGCAAGAGAATTGCAAAAAGCAATTGCTTTAGTGAACAAAACTTAAAAGCCTCCGCCTGCCGAAGTACCTATGTAAATAAAGCCGAGTTTGAGTTGTTATTAGAAAATATTCTTTGCCTTGCTCCATTCCACCAGATATGCGATGCGATGGCGATGCGCCTAATGATTAGATGATTATGTAATAGTTAAGTTGATTTCTTTTATCTAATCTCTGGATTTTACTTCTCGCTTTGTTTACTTCACTTTGTCACCATTTCTGGATACTATTTCTTGTATGCTTGGATCTTTTATCGCGTCGTCTGCGTCTGGTTTTACGACGAGCATTTCGTCAACCGTGTGCGATTTCTCGAGCGGTTTGCTTTGTGGGTGAGTCTGTTCCCATTCCTTCAAGTACTGGACAACTGCAGCGTGTTTGAATGTCTCTGCTTCATTGAGGGGTCGGCTGCCCCATCGGTCTTGTGGATCGTGGGGTACTCCACATTGTGCCAGTAAAAAGTCCACGCAAGCCAGATGCCCTTCCGCTGCAGCGAGATGCAATGCTGTGCGCCCGTCGTAGTCCGATAGAGTCATGTTCATGCCAGATAAATGGTGCCTATGAAAAAAGAAACTTATGTAGTTAGCGAGAAGTCTGGCGTAGATACCCTGGCCTAACGTTTCACTGAGACATTTCACGAGGTTGTGGCGTAGTTAAGGAGGGACAATTAACGTTAATAAAGCTTAGACGGTTACCCCTCCTACACGTGCAGCTACCACTGTCAGGAACAACATAGCAGAAACTAACTCAGTCAAACGGTAGGCTCAAACATAGAAAGCATTAAGTACTTATATAGGTACTTAACTTGTAGCTGTTGAGTAGGACTATTGTAAAATTCATAAGTAGATATTGCGCAAAATAAAATGCGAGTGATTTAGCGGTTGATGTTATATTTGCCTCTACTCTCTCTCTCTACTCTTAGCTTTCATTGTTAAGTACTATTCAGACCTGACAATGAATCCCGGATTTTAATTTGAATGATTGTCAAATTATTCCATTTTTCATTCATCTCATTTTTTATTGCATTGCCAATGCAGTCCGTCGCGCTCCGTTAGGTGTGAATTGTACTTTATAGTAGTATCTTTAGGTATGTAAGTACATACATAAATAGATACTAATGCGAAGCTGATAATAACGATACGTTAACCAGCTTATTAGAGATGTTAAGTAGGTAGGTGTATTGAAAATTATTTTGGGTACTCGTATATCTAATAGTAGCATACCTACTTGTGTAAAAGATTTGTCTATGTCTGTCTATGTACCACGAGTAATGCAATCAAACTAATATTTAAGAACATCTCTAATATACTTAGAGTTGGTACCGTGCAATTTCTTGGGTATCTAAATCTAGTGCGAGGTCGGGTCGAGATATGGTTTTATTTAGATAGTGAGTAGGTATAAATGTATTATAATGTTTTAAAACTATATGATACAAATTAAAATCAGCTTTAAAAATCACTCTTTAACTAGGTACCATTAGTTTTACTTGATTTAAATTTTATTCAGATGATGGTTTTCCGAAGATGACGGTTGCGATTCTTCAGGGGAATCTGGCGGTGTGCTGATAAATACATAAATACATTTATTTAGCTAGCTACGTGTATTTACCATTCCCATAAACAAGTATAGGTAGATACGTAAGTAGGTATTTAGAATATTGACTATGTAATATTACCTGCGTAGAGCACTGAGATCTCCGCTCGCTGCTGAGAACAGCAAATTAACAATACTGAGTCCGGTAGACTCGAACTTGTAACGACGCGGGTCCTTTTTGTGACTCGCGTAACGGATGTTGTCATATTTATGGAAATTGAACCGCTTGATTAATTCCTGGAATAAGAAAGGATTACAATTGTTGTAAAAATTTCCAAAGTGCTCAAAGTGGAAGCAGTAACCTAGAATAGATAAACTGATTTTTCCGTCCAAAGTATCGTCTGTAACCAACAACTTTTGACCTCGTGATGAAAAATTATGAACTCACGATCTTTCAGTGTCTGAAGAAGAAAATCTTCGTGTCGTCTAATGGACCCTAACTATGGGTCTCACAGAAGGTCAGAAAGGTCATACGGCGGGCGATGCAGATAGCTACGCTCGTAAGATAACGTAACGTAGTGCCTTTTTGGCGATGAGGAGATACGTGGATGAGGGCGGGATCTACACTCAATATCCATACATAGATATATATTAGGGTGCCAAGGTGCTCGAAAGGCGACCTCGCACCAGGCAATGCAGCATTGAAGGACTCCCTGAAAGTCGCTTATTTTGTTGCGGTCTTTGCAAGAGAGCTATACATATTATATCCAGCTGGAGTCTTTCAATTGAGATAACGATCTTCCATTACCACCATGTGCGGTGCCTACAAAAGTTACTTTCTTGCTTTCTTTCTAGTAGGTACCTGGAAAACTCACCTCACAAAACTGAAGCCCTCTGCAGCTATTGCCAAGAGGATCGAGAGGTGGAGACCAGGTACAAATCCCCATAACGTTTGGCACAACTATCAGCATGGCTCCAGACACCCCGGACTTGGCCGGGAGGCCGACCTTGAAGGCGAACTGTCCGGAATAGTCGTACATCCCACAACTGTGCATCAAGGATAGCACGTTACGAACTGAATCGGGCCGAAGGGTTTTCTCGTCAGTGATGGGGCAAATGCCGCCATTAGCCAAAGTCGCCGCCATTATTGACATTATATCGCAATTCGCCTCCATTGAACAACACTGTAAAAAAGTCTTCTATTAGCTTTACTTTTGTAATAGGTGCGGTATGTACTAGCCTAGATATAGGTACCTATCTAAAGTGCAGGCTAGTGGTTATTCTGTTTCGGAGTGTGAGGGGTTTTCTGTCAACAAATTTCCAGTAGCCGCCAGGAATTAGGAAGCTAAGTAGCTGGAACTCGCTGGGACGACGCGCTTGACGCAAAATTGTGTTCTTTGGTGACCCTAGCGAGAGATTTCTGGCAAGTGGTGGCACGCTATAGTGGTGGCTAAAACCACCGTAAACCACCACTAATCCTTACTTCATAGGTATCTATTGAATTACTGTAGTGGGTATACATAGGAACCATCAAAAAACACTCACCTGAAAATAAAAATCCATGCACTCGCGGAAATTCGTTTTATCCGGAAAACATTTATGTTCTCGCATGTAAAATCCCAACGCGTAGTTTCGATCAGCAGCCTCGCGTTCGGACAAAAATACTGCATTGTTGAAACCCAATACTTCATTGCCAGCGAGACGACTGAAGAAGGACATCACGTAATCGAACTTTTCAGCTAAAGTCATCTCCGGCTTGTCCAGTTCTTTGAGTAATGAGCACACCAAGATTGCCCCAGCGTTTATCATAGGATTATGAGGTTTCACTGCAAAGTAAATGATAAAGCATAAAATATTTAATAGATTGGTATGAAAATTTTCTGGGCTGAACTTCAGCTCTGCCATGATCTATACCTACCTACCTACTGCTATATTAAAGGAAAATATGACATCTTTTATACCTATTTAAATACCTACTTATATACATATGTATGTATATTATATTTTGAATCTTTCACTATGAAATAGAAGATATTGGAAATTTTCTTGATAAATGATTTTCAAAACACTGCTCCGAAAACTGTATTTTTTTAAATCGGAAACAGTCTTGTAATTTTTTTATTTTATATATCTAGTATTTGGAAATTGTGATTTACGTACATTGAAATATTTTCTAGCCCTCGTGACATCAATTTTCAATTGAGTAAGACGCATTCGCTTCAGTTAACTATTTAGGTACCTACCTATGTTTTCGAAGTGAACTATTTTCATTTGGCATATTTTGTAAATAGGCATACCTACTTCCTACATAATGTGCAGTGTGTGTAATAAATAGAATACATACTATTGTGATCTAGGACGAGTTCATTGAAGTTGCGGCCGCTGGGCTCTGTGCCAACGTACTTGTGAACCACTTCAGGACTCAACGTCTCTAACGCCATCGCGTAGGTCAAAGGCTTGCTGCATGATTGAAGAGTGAACGGCACGTTGACATCACCTAGTGATAATGATTAAATTATTATTGAAAAACTATTTTGGTCCCTACAATTTATGCCTACGACTTCGTCTGCGTTGACAAAAAATACAAAAAGAAAATTCTATAGGTTCACATTTTACCAACCCTCATTAAATTAAAAGAAATCCCGCATACGAGCTACGTACCAATATGGCAATATCATGGAAATAACTCCCCTCGTGGTTTGTCGTGTATGAGTCAAAGTTTACGCCGCCGCCGGTTTGGGCAGTGGAGAGTTTATGCGATGCGTGCTGTACCTATACCTTTCACTCTACGTTTTAACTTTTGATGAAGATGTTTTGAAAAATTCCCATAAGTGTTAGTTTTTAAACGTATTCTCTCTTATTTATGGAAAAACAGGTAAATAATTTTTTTTCTTCATTTATCTCATCCTCTTCTGACAACTCTACCAAAATGGGACTTTACTCAGTCCTTTGCTTAGTACTTAGAAGACTCCGTTCGGATAGCCTCCGTTCGGGTAGCTTTTCATATGGTGATGCCTTGTGTACAGTATTTGTATGAGTCTCTGGAGGTAGACTTACCAATAGAGAACCTTTGGCCGTCGATGGTACACACGCTCACACCCCAATTATCCGGATTGGCCCTCGCTAGTTGTGGAATGTAACTGGCCACTTTCCCGTCAGTGATGCTTTTGGCTGTCCAATACATCTCTTCTATGTCTTTGATAAAATCTTGAAAATCGGGGACGACAAATTGACTACGGAACGCTCTTGTTATTAACACAATATTAGGCGATATAACTTCTTTAAACGTCTTCCTGTCCAGTTTCAATGTTTCAGGGGATCCACTTTCAAAGTTTGATTCTTTGTGGACCTTGTATAAGTTATGCATGACTTCTTTCACCCGTGGATCATTTTTTCTAATGCCCGTTGTTCTTAAGGCCTGGAAAATTCGAATTGCTCATTCAAGAAAACATCGAGTTACAGGTTAACCGTATCCTATACGTAAGTATAGGATAAAATAGCTAATAATAATAAATTAATTAAATTAAATAATTAATATAGGTAATATTAAGTGTATTACATACGGCCAAAAATTTTCCCACAGGTAGTAGTCCCGAATCATCGTTTTTGAACATATCGAAGAGTACATCGTCAGCATTTTTATGGGATCCCTCCCGAACTCTACACAAAAGAAATAAACTTGTTAGGTATGAAACATATAGTAGGTACCTATATAATAAATGCGAGCTTAATAAATGCCATGCTATTTTAATTCAGCCCGGTAGCAAAAACCTTAACGGCAAGGTAGTGCAATCAATTGACGATGTCTCTATATTTTAAAATATTTATTTACGTAGCTTAAATAAATAAAGCCTCTTTGTTTACGTTTTCTAAGCAGGTAATCATTTACGGTATACAAGCGAGTCATGCATTAGGTATAGTCGTACGTAACGCTCGTGGTCATAAGATGCAATTACCATCCAGTCGCTAAATAAAGTTTGATAACTAAGTCACACAATAAACGTATCTACTCGTATTTTTAGGCTTGATGAAGATAGTAAATACTTCGTCACAATATACCTATTAATAGGTAGATATCTGTCGTGATATAAAAGCGTCAGACGGGTGTGTCTGCGACGTAAAATGTTGTACAGAAATTACCTGACGCTCGATATTTTTGGATAGCGACCAAGGTAAGCAATCTCAAGGATGTATTGTTTGTACGAGAGCAAATATTTGTAACTAGCTAATTACTAAGCATTTTATGTACCTAACTCGTGATACAAAGTGATAACTTTTAATAAAAAACTTGAATTTCTCACTGGTCCAGTCAGTGGAACCTTATGGATTGAGGGAAATCAGTAGTAGGTAGTAATTATGTACCTCATGGTAAAGAAGATCGCAACATCATTTTAAAGAAAGTATGCTTACTCAGATATAATTATTAAAATTATTGTAAAAAGATTAGTAGGTAAAACTGAATAAGTACAAACTTGAAAATTAAACACTGAAGAAAAAAACAATTTACATCTAATCTACAATTTACTACAAAATGTTGAAAAAGCATTACCTACTCTTGAGTTATAATTATTTATTTAAATAGATAGATGTATCTGTTTAAATAAATAATTATAACTATTTATTTAAATAAATAATTATAATAAAATAACTCAAAAAACGCATGCAGTATCCCGTGGTAGGTACTCACGTTGGGTCTACGTTGTGCACGAATGAGTAGGGTCTGCACCATGAAATATCAACATAATGTTATATTAGATTCGATTTTCCCACGCACTTAATTATTTATTATTAAATCAGGCATCTACACGTACAGGATACGTACTGATATATCTTCAGAAAAGGGATTTCAGAAACCAATACAGCCAGTGGCGTAACTATACCGTTTGAGGCCCATGGCAAATTCATCGGATGGGGCCCTCCCTCCCTCAATATAAATAAGCTGATAGCCGTAGTCAGCTGGGGGCCCGTGGCATTTTGCCGTGTTGCCACCCTATTGTTACGCCACTGAATACAGCTGTTCTGTTGTTATTTTTCGCGTGGACACTTCGTCACATAATCTACAGCAATCTTACGAATCTGCATAACATGCATTTCTAATGCATTTTACAACGCTCTCATTTTGGAAGTATAGATTTTTTTCTTATACTATAAGTACTTATCGGTAGACAGTAGTATACTCCTTGCTTATCGGTATTCTGGTATGACATGACATTACCTTTATTTTTAAAAAGAAAAGAAAAACAATTTCTCTGTGTTTTGAAAACATACTGTGAAATGCATCTTTTGCACGTTCGTAAGTTTGCCGTATACTATGTGACGACAAGCTTTAATATAAAAATAGATAGCACTTTTAAATGTCAGGGGTGAATTAAACGAGGACTCGGCGCACGGCGCGGCGTCTACGATAAAGTTGTTACGTCCTCCGGATATTAATACAGATCAATAGGAGTTGATATGTGTCAATAAAAACAATTGGCTTTTATTAGAACACTTCTCACATTACTCTCACATTAGCAAATGAGTCTAGAATAATTTCTAGAACAATTGAGTGAACAGAAACAGTGCGATATTGTTCTTACCTCATGTCAATCGATTGAAGGGCATAGAAGTTGGGTGCTGAATTACGCCATTTCTGAAATAAAATATCAATCAAATTAAGTAACTATATATAGTTATTTTTAGGCTGTCACCTGTCTGTTGATGGCGAAGCGGTCAGGGTCACGGTTCACCTACATGATACAGTCAGTGTCAATGGCACATGTAAAAGCGTAACACATCGGGACACTCACAGGTCTTTCTATAACATAGACGGGCCTCACTTGGCTGTAACGGCGATGGCAGATGCATGGTGGAGAGTAATTCTCGAGGGCAGGGCGGCTTACAGCAGCGAGCCTACGAAGCTGGCGGCTATTCATAACGGCGCGGCGTACGGCAAGTGATCAGTGAAGGTTCGCGTTTCACAATCCACCTTCAGCGCGCAGGCGCCAACTGTCGCTCCCGTCCCCTCGAATATGTATTATCTAACTTTATTTACCATGTCTATGACGCGGCTTTGCGTGAAAATCAAACATTTGTCTTGCCAATCAATGTAGGTAATTTATTATTTCATTATCATGACATTTTAGATATAGGTACATCTGCCAGCATTTTCAATTTATTGTTCTCAAAAAAAAATAGTAGATAACTATATTATAAATCAATAAATAGAGCTATGTAAATAATTCAGCTAGGTATGTCTTAAATTCATTAACGTAATTTTTACCTACCTCTAAAATATTAGTAAAGTTTTGATAAAACTTCCAGTAAAATTGGAAACACGCAACAATCTTTGCTAATATTATGTATTTAAATCTTTACTAATTAACTGAAAACATAAATTATCGAACCATGCTATCCGAAGTGCGAATTCAATGAAAGGTGAAAATTAAATCTCATAATCTTTTATGAACAGCGTAGCAGCAATGTTTGTATATTTTATCTTATCAACATAGATCAAAAAGAATGTAAGTAGACAAGTGGGCAGGTACCTGCCTTGTTACCTATACGTATTTGTTACCGACGAAATACGTAGTCAGTTAGTTAAATGATTTTGAACCGTAGGTTGCCGTGCTCAATTAACCAGTTAAAAGTTACAGTGCCACCAACTTATCGGTTCAAGTGGATAAATATATGGATAAAAATTATTTTTACAAAACCGACTTCAAACGGCACTACAAAGTATATCAATTGTGCCTATAAAATTTGAAAGTTCCCTCGATTTCTTGAAAAACCCATCATCAGATCCTGACTTGATGACAATGGACCCACCTGGGAAGAACCGAAACCCTAAACAAAAAAATAATTTTCCAAATCGGTCCAGGCGTCTTCGAGTAATCGGGGAACATACCTACATAAAAAAAAAGATTCTTGAGAAGAAAGTCGGTTAAAAATTGTAGGTAACTAAGGACGCTATTAAAATATTGATCCGCTCAATTCTGCTGTCCAAGTGCTCATGGTCTTTGCTGCTGTCAGATCTTTTTAGTACGAGAGCCATAGATACAATGTTGTGAAAATGCAGTCCTCGTTTTCTTACTAATACTAAACGCTCCACTAGCGACCCCGTATGTTAGTGGATCTCAAGCTGCAGCTATTCTACCTGCCATTAGTTAAAGTGAAAGAGATTGGTTCTTTGCTTGAACAAGTTGTGGGGGACTGAATTCTAATAATAATTATGTGGGTACCGCGTGACTCGCTCACTTATATCCAGGGTAGAGGGCCCAACAAACTGTACAGTGTACAGTGTCCGTACTTATGTAATTGAGAAGAATAAATGTTATACAATTAGTGATGTGGTTTTTAACTGACTTAAACTATGGGCATCCCCAACAAAGTCGTCATTAGATTTCATAATTAAAGCATGAGATTAGATTAAAGTAGCTTCATTAAATAATAATTAAATAAGTAGGCACTTTAAATTTTTTTTACTTTATACTTTGTCAACAATAGCGCTGTAAAGAATACCTACGAATGTCAACCAAGAACGTTTTTTATTTCACTGAGATTGAATAGAAATACCTATGGATTGACGTGATTTTTTGCATGGGTTGGTATAGTTGAGGACCTGCTAGGCATAGGCTACTTTTTATCTCGAAAAATCGAGGAGTACCCGCAGGAACTTTTTTAAAAAACTGAATCGGACATCAGCCACTAATAAAGCGTCCTCCAAATATTTTCAAACTACATTATTTAAAGTACAATTAGTCCAGTTCTGATGCTCTCGAATTCGTCCGCGTGGATTTAGTTTTAAATCCCGTGGGAATTCTTTGCATTTCCGGGATAAAAAGTAGCCTGTGTCACTCTCCAAGTCCTCGACTATACCCATGCAAAAAATCACGTCGATCCGTAGCTTTGTTGTAGCGTGATAAACCGACAAACAAACACACTTCCGCATTTATAGTATTATAGTATTAATTAGAATAAGACGCATTAGGTAGTTAATAAAGAAAAGTTCACCTCAAATTCATTTCCACTTTCCATAACGAAATCGTCGAAACTGCACTTGGACAAAAAACGCATGCGGATGAAACGTATTCGTTTGCACGGGATACCGGCGCGTGAGCACAGAGAGATAGCAATCAATGAAATTCGCGTAAGAGACGCCAGTTTCACTCACTCACCATTGATACTGAACCATATTTTCAGCATGTCTCATATAAATACACGCCTCAAAGTAGTGCCAAGAACTGCGTCGGGACTCGGGAATTTATAATTAGAATGTTAGTTTGTGATCGTTCACTGAAAGAATTTTGCTATTTTGTTTTTAGGACAACGACTGGTCACTAGTTTGATCTATAGCACTCCTAGCTATAATAGCTGTACTATTTAGTTTTTGTACTTTATTTACCTACGTCATTATGTCATTGAGTTGAACCATCGTTTACCAATGGATTAATTTAATCGACGTACCTACTGAAATGTTTGTTTTTCCTCAAGCCATTTTTAGAAGGACTTTAAACTGTAACTATGATCGGTATTATACCTACCAATTATTTGTATTTTGTTAAAATAGGAATACTTACATCAGCCTTTAAAATCTAAGGGCTCTAAAGCTGGATCTAAATGAGTCAACTTTAGCTTCCCTTTACCTCTAAATACCTATTACCTAGACCTAACTTATACCCACACCTTCGTCGCTTTAGTTTTAAAAAATCCCGTAGGAACTCTTTAATTTTCCAGGATTAAAAGTAGCCTATGTCACTCTATAGGTCCTCAACTGCAAAAACACGTTGTTCCGTAGATCTGTTGCGGCATGATTGAAGGACAAATCAACAAACAAACAAACACACTTTTAAAGATTTTCATTCGATTTTCGACAAGGTGCAAAATTATTCAATAAAATATAAAATGGCTACAGTAAACGTGCCACGAATAATTTTCAAAAAAGCCGTAGTTTTGCTTACTTAAACTTAATCGATAATAAAATTATTATCATCATAATTCATCTGTACAGTAGTTTTTGAGATTATCGTCGACAGATGGACGAACTGGGTGTAAGAAATTATTTCTTATACGAGTAGGTTTGTTGGTCGATAGCGCTAAATTCCAAAATCGAACCGAGTGCTTTGACTTATATAAACACTTTGAAACTTCGCAGAATAGGTCGATTTTCTATTTAAACTGTGCAAACCGCGGAAAGACCATGCAAACAAAAACTAAATAATCATGAAAATACCTCATCATTTGAACTCATTATACATATTTTTTTTCAATTCAATGTCATTATACCTGCTTGTTGAATTTGCGTAAAACAATCCATTTTTTGTTGTATCAAGGTGTAATCTCTTTGATGACTTGAACTTACCTTATCTAAATAACTACCTAACGATACCTAACTACTCTACCACGTCAAAACTAAAACATGATATCTAAGGATGAGATACCTGACGCCTGTTAAATCTTATTATTGTTAGTATTAAATTAATAAAATCATAACACATATACACATAACAGTTAGGTATAATAACCTACATATAGATCATACAGACGCATACCTATTAATAGAGACTATTTTTGCCTTCAGGGGTCGTGACTCGTGACCAATCGGTATCAGCTATTAAAGTTGTCTGTTGCTCAATTAATATTTAAGAAAACTAGTCAAGTGGCAGTCGGACTCTTGCGCTGAGAGTTCCGTATCGTGGTTTTCAAAATGTAGGTCACCGGAAAGTGCCTTTGTTATACCGAGGTTTTGATGAATTTTCAGTCAGTGTTTTGTTTAAGGCTACGTTTTGAAAGACATTTTTAGTGGGTTTAATTTTATCAGAAACTTAAGTTTTAATTGAACGATAGCAGAATCCGAACAAATGTTTTATTTACAATTTTCAACTTTAATAAGTGCCGATTTCACCAATCTCTAGTGACGAGGAATAAATTGGGCGTTCTGACAGTTTTTGTATCTATTGAAAATTCGCCAAAATATCACGCTCGGATAAGACTTATTTTACGTTGGTGAAATCGGCCCGAGAACAATATGCGGAACCCTAAACACTAGTCAAAACAGATTAATTACTATCTAGCGCCATTATTACAATGTTGTTACATCAACAGCGTTAAATTGGTTCTACTAGAATTATTAGCTGATTTTACTAGAATTATTTATTAAACTAAAAAAAAAATTCTTCAAAATTCAACCCTCATACGGGTATGTTTATTTCAGTATCTTGGCAATTGAACGAAACATCTTCAGATCCTTAAAACCCTTAATACATTGATCCGCATAACACGAACCTTGATGAGAAATAAGAAGGGAGGGAGGGAGAAAAGTTAAACAGTTAAAAAAAATATACACTTCGATACTGTCAAATTAATATTTATTTATAAATGCAGCTTATTTTGTTGAAAATAATTTATTTTACATTATACAAGTAGGTAGGTACCTGAAAGATGTTTTTGTAATTGATGTAAGTAACCAAATTTAAACAAATGTATTTGTAATATTCTTGTTAAGAAAAATAAGTGGTACTTTAGGTCGAGTAATTGAAATGATTGCGGATAGTAGGCAATGACAACAAAAAATATTCAAGGTAGTTGATACGTAGGTACTTACAATCACACTGGGAGGTCTCATACTAGCTCTAATGAGATTAAAATATATATCCTACAATTTTGATGACACCAAGATGATATAAAATATCAAATAAATCTAGTAACAACAAAATGGAGATTCGACTTCATTATAATCTTTAGCAGAACCAGAATTAGAATGTAATAGAATCAATAATATACTTAAAATAATATAATCATTATACATATATCAGATCATAAAATTGCAATCCTAAGAATGTATCTCAAATATTAATTATAATTTTATCGCTTTTCGAATTTTACGAAAATAGGGTCCCTTGTGCGTAAGATGATATCGATTGTAAACAATATATCCTGTGGCCTGGTGACCGGCAGCAGACGATACTTCGACAGAACTGCGGATATGGCCAACTTCATTTCCATCATTGCAAATTTTTGGCCTGTGTAAATAAAATATCATGGTTATTTGTGCTGCTTTTGGCTTAAATAAGTGGGCAGTGGCTAATTTCTATAATCCCAAAATTTCAGAATGTATTGGAATTACTATTCGGTTTCTCGGTTAACGGACATGATTCTTTTTCTTTATCAAGCGATAGATGTCCACAGCTAGATAAAAGTCTCTTGAATAGACTTCCACAGGTCACCGTCTTGTGTCACCTATATCCAGCGGCTCCCTGAGACTTGCGTCTGTGCTTTCGACTTAACGGCAACTACCATTTTAAAAAATTAGTATTTAAATTAATATTTAACGCATTTGGAATTATGGATAAAATATATTTTTGTTCTTCTTATAAAAATATAACTAGAACATTAAAAAAAAAGATACCCACCTATACAGTTTCTTTGTCCAGCACTGAATGGTATATAAGCAAAGGGGTGCCATGTTGGTTCTTTCAGGAATCTTTCAGGGCGGAACTCCAAAGGTTCGACGAACTGATCAGGACGCCTATGTAAGTCAAATATTAGAACAGTTAAAGTCGTGTCAGGTGAGCTTTCCATATTATCTCCTGAAAGCAAACAATAGCCTTCGATCAATAACGTGCGTACATTTTTATCTGAACACCACAGCGGTTATAAAAATAATATATTTAACTTTATACCACATTATTTGGAACACAAAGCTTACCAAATTTCAGTGGTATATCGCTTCTCCTTTGGATGAAATGCACCGGCGGGTAGAGCCTTAATGCTTCCTTTATACAAGCTTCTAAGTATTTCATTTCTGATAAATCACTCAATGTGGGCCTTCGATTGGATGAGCCGAAAATTTTTGAAGACTCTTCCACTATCTTTTCCTATAATTTTTATTAGGTATATTATGTATCTTAATGTTAATTGATATTATAACTATAACGCGAGAGTGTTTTGAGTTGTTGCTTTGACCTTCAAAAAGGCAGCAATTAATCTCCTGATCGAGGTAATTTTTTGTATGGGTATGGTTGATTACCTGGAGAGTGACATGGGTAAGGTTTTTCAAAAACCTTACTCCACGCGCACGAATTCCTGTGCAAAACCTATTATTATTGAAGTCATTCTGAATTTTATGTACCTATTAAGTGAGTAGTAGAGTATTATATATGTGATTGTAAAAATATAGGATTACTGTAATTATAATTCTTATTTAACTATAGCTTATACCAGTACCTCAATTTTTCCATCACACACTAGAAAGTGTAGAACTGATAAACTCTTTGATTTTTAAAATATACCTATTTTGAGTCGCTTTATTTTATAGAGATTTGAAATAAAGAGATTCATAGGGAAACCTAGCTTAAACTTATTATTTTGCTCGTCATAAGAGCATTGACGTGTGGAGCCCAAAACATTTGGAGTGGAGAGTGCGTAAAAGTATATACATAGTGCGGGTTGGCCTCTAGCAAGTGGACCGATGATATAAAGAGTGCGGCAAGAACTTACGGTAGAGTAAGGAATGCTTTGTTAATGGGCGACAAGATGAAGAAAGCTGGGGACCAGGTGTAAAGGCGTTCATTGGAAAAAGCCTAAGTTCATAAGCGTAAGTTCGCGGGCGAAAATTATCATGATGGTGATAAGAATACCTGATCATCCGGATGGTTAGCTAACAACATAAAGGCAAACTGTAGAGCTGATGCTGTCGTATCATGACCCTGTAACAATTTATTTTTTCACTGTAAATAAACTGACATTGAGCAAGGAATGCAATTTTTCACGATTGGATATTTTTACTGACGACTTTTTTTCTATATGATAAAAAATGAAAAAATAAAGAAGTCGCTGTGGACAGCACATAGAAAAATAACAACCTCAAACATGAAGGTGTCGACTTCTTCGTTGATGCCTTCTGAATCAATAATGCCTTGCTCCTCTGCATTCAACAGGAGATCCAACATCGCCAGTCGTTTCTTATCATCCACTAAAAAATCATCCTCACTTTCTTTCATCGTTTTTGTGTACAAGTCGTTAAAATTTACATTTTGCCTTCGTTTTTTAATGACGCAATCACGAAATGAGGCAATCAAATCTAATGTTTTCTTTTGAGCTCGTCCAAGCTGGCTCCAATTAAACAATAGATCTGGATGTAACCATACTCTTACACTTCTGTCGCGCAAATGTCTACCCAGTTCGTGTATGGCGTCTTTGTAGCACTTACTGCCAGTTGATGATTCTTCGTCAAGCACAGTGCCCATTGCTGTCTCTGAAAATACACAAGTAAATATTCATATGCAGCATTTATGCAAAGCTTTAAATATTCAAAGCATTTCACAAAATGACCTTACCACATATAGATTGTATTGTGAAGTCCGTAATAAAAGAACTAATATTTGTTTTCGGACTGTTTACTTCCGACTGCAGACTTTCTACCAATTTTGCACTTTTATCAATTAATACAGAATTAAAATGGCGTAAAACCTTGAAATGAAATGCTGGGGTAAGTATTTTTCTCCGTTGATGCCATTTTTCACCTAAAATATAAAATAGCGCATACATAAAGCTTACGTCCGCACTGAAAACATTGGCACTAGTTTATATGATCGGTAACTGGCAGTTTTTGTAATAGAAATCTATTCAGTTGAAGTAGTTTAAAATAAACACTCAAAAACTTGTATAAATAATCCCGATTTTTCCGTTGGAAAAGAATGCGTTGTTTTGAAATGTAACGTGTCAGTATTATGATGTTCTACTTTACCACTGCTCAATAGAAGTCCATTATGTAGCCACGGTTGAAGAAACCTATAAAGGTAACCCTTTTTATGATACTGAGTACCGTTAATCATGGCCTGCAAAAATTCATAAAATTAACGTATATACAGTGTGGAAGCGATAAGCGTGCGCAGGCGATTATTTAAAAAAAAATTGTACTGAAAGTAGGAAAAAAGCTACATCGCCTGATAAACAAAATGACATACTTTAAATAACTAAGTAAAAGAAATTAAACATTTATTGCTCCCATTTCCTATAAATGCTTAGAATTAATAATTTTCCTTGTTCATAATTCTTTTTCTATTGTTCATATTGGTCTATTATGTGGGACTGTGGAAAAAAAACATGATCATTGTTCATCATCACCTTCATCAGGCAAACGTTGGCACTAGTTTATATGATCGGTAACTGACAGTTTTTTGTAATAGAAATCTAATCTTAATAATTGACTAAATAAAATACGTTCAACGATGCCCCATTTTTGAAGCGGTATGCAAAATACCACTTTTTGAGGTCACGCGGCGTACGTTAGTATACAAAATACCACTTTTTGACAACACGCGACATCCGTTAGTATACAAAATACCGGTTTTAGACGACACGCGGCGTCCGTTAGTATACAAAATACCGCTTTTTGACGACACCAGGTTTGTACCTATTATACTTTTAGCGATCATTCACGCAAATGCAACACTAAGGTTGCGCAAAGCGCATCACGAACTTATAGCATCTTACCTCTACGTCTTTTGGATTATGAAAAATTAAGAATTGCGTATGTCCCAACTTTACTTCAAACATATCCTTATATTTATTTGCCATATATCTGAAATAGTTGAATACTGACTCTGAAAAATAAAAATGAACTTAGAACATGCTACTGGCAACGGAAGAGTTAAAAACGTACATTTTGCATAAGTATACTTAAAATAAAGGTTTATAATATTATAACACGTCCTTTTTCTTTTCTTAAAATCTTAACTAGACTCGAAAATATAGAACCTTTAAGTTTCCTGTTAGAAAAAGAGAGAGCACTATTGCAACATGACGTCAAGTTTCAATAGCTTCATACACTCTCCATTTTAGAAAAAGACGGATACAGTAACAGTTAAACATCTTATAACTTGTTTTTTGACTGATTTATTTTCTGTTTTTATACATGTTATTACATTTACAATTCCACATTTTAACAACAGTCACATTCCCAATTATTTATCATCTGCGTACACTTATCGTTTTTACTACGTTTCGACATAATATTATGTACTTACATACTCGTACATACATACCTGCTGACATCAAAAAATCAAATGCGTTTGCAAAAAAATAGATTCCTTTAGGGCCGGGGATCCCATTCTCTTGCTTGTGTTTTGACGTGCCGAGAAGAAAATAATACCAGTAAAATAACAATGGAATAATTAGTGCCACGAAAATAAAAGTCAACATTTTCAGAGGATTCGTTTACAAGGTTTACAGGCTTTATTTACAAGAGGTATCGTTAATGAATTTCTTTGTAAGCTCTTTCTTTATCACTGTCACACGTCTTAATTAGGTATGAACACTAACAAGTCAAAAATATTGTTTCACATATTTATGTCTAATAATCTACCCGCTTATCGTATCATTATTGGCTGGATGTTAAAGGTCTAAAGGTCCAAGTAAAATTGGACAAAATAACGTAATTAAGTATATCGTAGGTAAATACTCTTTTTAGGGTTCTGAAAAAAAAAAACGGAACCCTTACTCCAAACTCCGTTGTCCGTCTGTCTGTCCATGCTTCAAAGCCTTTTTTCTCAGAAACTGCTCGAGATACTAAGTTGAAAATTCTGAATAGTCAGGGTAATTTCCAGCTTCTGACCAATAACCGATGAAAGGTTACACCTTCCAAAGTGTAAATTAAGTTGTAAAGTTGTTTAATAGAAAAATTATTGTTTGATTTTACAAGCTTTTAACTTGTATTAAATCAAATCTTATATGTCGATTGAGCTGAAAATTTTCGTGTATCAATTCAATTAAATTAGCTGATCGTCAGAGCTGATCTGACGATGGAGCCGGAAGGTGGCTATGAGAGCTCTGTAATAAAACGACGCAACCCCATCGAGATTGGGCTCGTTTTATTCGTCTTGACAGGTATTCTGGTCCTAAGTGATATCCAGGGTCTTTTAATGGAACCAGAAGATGGCTATAGGAAATCTGCAATAAAACATTTAAGCTGTTCATCTATTATTTAATACTAGCTGTTGCCCGCGACTTCGTCTGCGTCAATTTTTGTTATTATGATCGCGATTAAGAAGTTTTTAGAAGAATATATTTTAAATGTGGATAATTTTCCCCGTTTTTGCAACATTTTTCACTGATACTTCGCTCCTGTTGATCGCAGCGTGATGTTATAATATAGCCTATAGTCGGAATTTTAATTCGATTCCAGATTTGACAATTTCAGTGTTGCAACGTTATGACAAGTACTAAATAGTGACGTTGCGAAATTATTCGATACGGAAACGGAATATTTCCGGATCGATTCCTCTCGTTTATAGTAGTATATCTAAACAATTGCTACTTTAATAGAAACTAAGTATATCAGGAAATTAAATATTTCTGAACGGATAATTTAGTTATGACGATTAATTTTATTAAGGATCTGATAGTTTTCTTTAATAATCGTGTGTGAAATAAATAAATAAATGTGATCATGAAGGAACATGAGAAATAAAAGAAATAGAATATATATTATGGTAATATTTTATTTTATAAATCGTCGCCGTCATCGCTTTCTATCGCTGTCACTTTCTGTAACATTTATTATAAATGTATCTGTGATATTGTCAATTAACATATATCTAGCCTACTCATTTTTTCCTATTTTTGGACAACATGGGATATATAGGTTCTTTTATTATAAGTTTTGTTTTTAATATAAAAAACAAAAATATTAACTTTTTATAAAATAAAGCAGCGGTTACTAATTAATAAATAATTATTATGAATAATTATGTATTTATTTTAATAAAAATCAATAATTTAGTCTTTAATTGGCACACCAATATTATGATTACATAAACATAAATCGCGATTGTTTATCGATTTTTGTGTTCATCTCTACACTATTATATGTGGTATCATTATTTTACAAAATGACAGTAGCTAATGTCAAATGTGGAATCGAATTATAATTCCGAGTATAAAGTCTACCTCGATAAATGGACTATCCAACAAAAAAAGAATTTTTCAATTCGAACCAGTAGTTCCTGAGATTAGCGCGTTCAAACAAACAAACTCTTCAGCTTTATAATATTAGTATAGATAGTCCTCGCAAGGTACGGAATCCTCATTGCGTGAGTATTACTTCGTACTTTATAAGTTTTTATCTAATTAGCACCTACTTACATTTTTTGATTTGGTTTTATGCAACGATATAATAATAAATGACGTATGTATGGATAGCTATATATTGGTATTGATATAAATAAAATGTAAGGCTGAAATCGAATTTACCCATTGATCGAAACCAGCATAATTAAATTTAAATTACCTACCCTCGACATAATATCTATATAAGGTTTATTCGGGTTAGGGGATGAAAGTTTTTGTTGATTGCTCCATAACTTCTTTCAATCTAAACCGAATTTGATAATTCTTTTTTTATATATAAGTAATATTTTATCTAATTTTGATGAAGATCTACCAAATTGTATCAGAGATAGAGGACAAAACGCGTAAATTCTTGCGGATAGTAGCAACAGCAAGCCACTCAAAATTTTTTCCACGCGGACTAAGTCGCGCGAATCAGCTAGTCTATTCTCAAATTATAGAATAGAATAGAAAATTATAACTGAAGTGTCTGTATGTTGCCGCTAATCTCGGGAACGGCTGGACCGATTTTGACTGTACTTTCATTGATAAGCAGATAGCTGATGTTATCGGTAGTAACATAGGCTACTCTTTTAGCCAACTTTTGAAAAAGGAGGAAAAGGAATTGTGTGTGTGCGTTAGTGTGTGTGCCTGCCAGGAGCTTAGGTGGGAGCGGTCAGGCGCGAGCAAGCTGTCGCTCCCACTTATACAGATACGACACACACACAACCATGAGCCACGCGCCCTCGTGAATTGCAAGAACTATGTATAACGAGAGCTGAGTTCCTGCCACTGGTTCATGCCTGCCTCCCTGCTCAATCATCAGACTAAATCATTGAGGCCAAATACAATGCTATTAGATGTTGAAGAGTTGTATTGTGGCAAACTGCCCTCATCAGCTCAAGGCTACCAATAATATTACAGAGTCATCGACCATAATTATTTTATCTGTCAAGTCAATTAGATATACGGAAGTAGGTAAGTAATATGCGAATAAATATCAATAATTGTATGACTCAGATTACTATACCGGCTTGGAGTATAAAAAACCATTTTAGTTTGTACACGTATGTTGAAGTCGGGCGGGCCTAAATGGAAACGATGAAACTCTGCGCGACGCTGCTGGCCCGACGGGTAAACGCCCGTCTGCGACTACGGGTACGTTAGTTCGGTTATTGTTGCGAAATCAATTCAGAGCTAATAAATAGGAGGTTTATTAAAAACTGCCCCCAAGTTCTTACTATCAGGTTATATCGCAGTGTTGGGCTATGTCGTCATAGAATAAGAAAATCTGTCTCTGAGCTTAGCTATTTAGAGTACGGAGTAGATATTTATCAAAGTCTATGATAAACTAGTCTATTTTATAAATTATTCACTTACAACGCGTAATAGGCATCAACAATTAGATAGCTTCCGCATTGTAGGTACTACATCACTATCAACATGCACTGATCAAAGGCTTTGGACTCCACTGAGGGATTTTCGACGACAAGACATCACGTAACTTCCCATCATCTGTATTATAGACAACTTAAAATTACTTTATAAGAAACATCTTGTAATAAATGTTAGGTATCGAAATTGATTAAAACAAATCAAAACAAAGCACAGAACATTCGTCCCGTTACAGTACTTAGGTATATTTTATAAGTAAGTATTATATCTTTACTATTGTTACAAATACAAAACTATTTCTAAAATTAAAACTATTAATAATATTCTAAAATTAAAACTAATATAAACCTAAAACCTCATCGATATCACCGCAGCGCGGCATAGTACCCAAGATCCTGGCAGCATTGCCCCTTTGAATGGCCAAACTAATTCTTTGGCCAAGGTAGCTGCCAGCTCTTGGATCCCCGGTGGACTCGATGACCTTTCTAGATAGCTCTTCAAAAAGAGCTCGAGCCCCCGGGCCCCACGGCCCGAGGGTTTCCACCCCAAAGGCACAAATACGAAACTACCATCAAGATTTTCATATTTGCGCCTCTTGGCCTGTTCGGCGCTAGTAGCCGCCGCACCCGCTACTGAGGAGGTCGCTTGTAAATGGGATGCAGCTAAAGTGTCAAACAAAGCATATCAAATGTTATATTGATTTTAACGCGTTTCAAGTTTTTACCTTCGGGAACCGTAAAAACATAAGTTTTAAAAATAATAAATTTAAAAGAAAAAAAAAAATTTTTTTTAAACAAGCCTTTATTTAAATGTACTGTAAGTACCTACTCTTGCTTAATAGCTGTACTCGTACTTATCTCATGCACTCACATTTTGTATGCCAACTATCAATATAGTTACCGAGCTAGTTCAGATGACAAGCGCTTAACGTGCGTTTTGATAACGCGCGTTTACAACTACATAAATATGCAGACCGTACACATGAACGCTGCGCTAGAGCTAGCGCTCGACTGTTCACTGTTGTCAGCGCTCGTCAACGCGCGCTTTGAGATCATTGGATTTCTATGTTTCAGTCGGTTCAGAGTTCAGGCTCAGACACTCAGTTGAGCGCGCGCTTTCGAAGCAGATTGACGTATTTTAGGGTTCATCAGTATTAGTAGGTACGTCCAAAAATTGTTCGAAATGGAAACCAAAGCTTTTAATACGGAATTATAGATGAAATAGAGAAACGTCCTGCGAGGAGTTAAAAAATTTGAGTCCGAATTGCCTTAATTTTGGGTACAAAATTATGTACTTACTGACTCTCAGTCAGCCTATGTGACAAAATTGGGTGGACCCAATATCTCCGTCTTCTGTCGCGTCGTTTCTGCCGTCGATATAAAATCACCGTTAAAACTGTTTCTACGTCCATCTTCGACAAATGCAAGAACTGTACTGAACCATGGCAGCCGCGACAACGCGCGTTCAACGACTGACCAGCGCGTGTCATGTGAACACCGTACAAAAATTTAGCGTGCGTTCAACGCGCGTTGAACGCTTGTCATCTGAACATAGCCAGACCAGCTTATCTCTCGTAAGTTTTATTTTCGTGACTTACTTTATTATTAACTTATGACTTACGATAAAGGGGTTTGAACATTGAAATTTAGTGCATCATCTTGAATTTAAAACAAAACTTAAAATAATCTGAAACAACATAACTAGTGGTGCAGTCTACACCTAGTATATGCATCGATAAAGTAGAAATAGTTTTGTTGCAATATTCCTGAATAGGTATATCTCGTCTCCACTAGTAAAATAGTACATTATTGCAAAGGCCGGGAAGTAGGCAATTGCACGTCGAGTATGAGTTTAAAGGCCGAGCCGAAATTAAATTATTTTTATACTTTGTAGTGGCGTTTGAAGTCAGTTTTTTGAAAAGAATTTTTATGTTCGTCGCAAGTACGATCGAAGGCTCCTGGTAGAAATATCTTCTAGCGATTCTTGGAATGTTCTGTACGTGTGTCTTGTGATACAGAACAAATTAAATGTATAAATATATCCTTGGTTCATAATTATGTTTTATTTTTTTGTAAAAATTTCACTAAAAACATATTACTTTGATTAAATTTTTGAATTATCAAAAAGTCCGAGGTCGGCGGGCGGTTACATTACTTTTCTTATATTATAATAAACTAAAAATTTTGCTAAAGTATCTAAGCTTCACTTTTAAATTGACTTCGTTCTTCTAACTTCACGTAGATTGGATCTTTCACTCGCAGAACGAAATCGACAAGGAAGACGATGTCTTGAGGCTTGGTGACGGGCAGCAGACGGTAGCGACGCAGCAGCGCTGATAACGCTAGCTTTAGCTCCATCATGGCGTACTTTTGACCTGGAAATAATGTTCATTTTGACATAATATCACCATTATCATCAGCAACCTATCAGCACTTCTGAGCACAGCTCGCTTCTTAGAGAAGTGTTATAGGCCAAAGACCACGACGCTGGCCCAATGCGAAATGGTGGACTTCACACACCTTCGAAAACATTATAACCACATTATAACTTTCCGGTGTCTAGGTTTCCACATGATGTTTTGACATAAATATAACATCGTTACTTAGGTATAGTTTTTTTCAATTCACGAAGGCGCGTGACCTTTACTTGTGGTTACGTCTTGTACATGCACATTGCGTAAGTGTGTGTGTGCCTTACAGGAGCCTAGGTGGGGTGGTGACCGCTCCACAACCCACATTTAAGACAAGAAGAGATCTTGAAGCTTCTTGATCGTTGCGTAGCTGAGCTGGATTTGGTGGTTGATCTCTCAACATACAATTTTAAAATTACGTAAGTAACTTATACAGTATACATACCTATACAGTTCCTGGGTCCTGCACTAAAAGGTATATAAGCATAGGGATGCCACGTGGGTTCGATCAGGAACCGTTGTGGGCGGAACTCATTCGGTTCCACAAACTGGTCACTGCGACGGTGCAAATCGTAAATAAGAATTCCGAATTCTGTTCCCGCTGGGATTTTGTACTTCCCTATTAGTCAAAAAAAGAGAAACAGGATGATAATGAGTTGTAAAATAACTATTCAAAAACAATCGTAGAATAACTTCTAATTTTCAGTGATACGAGAATTCGTAGACACCATCCGAATATCTGTCTTTTTCTATGGATTTTCCAAAAAATTTCTCTCATATGAATTTTGTTTTATTCATGCATAATAATATAGATATATACTTGCTTACCTAAATTGACTGGCTCTAAAATTTTTCTATTTAGCATAGGCAGGGGTGGATATAGCCTTAAACACTCTTTAATACAACATTCCAAATACTTCATTTGTGCCAAATCCGCCATCGTTGCACAGCGGTGGTTCGAAGGTCCAAAGATTTTGTCACATTCGTTCACCACTTTTTCCTTAAAATTACTAATGATAATGAATTGTAGAAACAAAATTGGGTATCATTTTACTCTAGGCTTTATTATTAAAATTGGGTTACTATTTTTTGTCAGTAAAATAATTTAAATTAGTATCTATACAAGCATTACAAATAAATAAAATTGAAGTATCTGTAATATCAAAATAAAAAAGCTGTGCTTTTTACTAAATACTAAATAATTTACGAAAGTAAATACGCTTATGACAAAAAATATTTTTAAAATTTTTGTCTGTCTGTCTGTTTGTTTGTTCCGGCTAATCTCGGGAACGTCTGAACCGATTTTGACGGGACTCTCACTGATAGAGTTCCAAGTAAAAACTACATCGTTAAATTCCAGGACCCAACTCTTGAATCCTGATGCTGCAGGGACTCTGCCCAGCTAAACTGTGGGGGATTTAGGAACTGTCGATTGTATATTGAGACGCGGACGAAGTTGTGGGCGTCCACTAGTAGCTAATAAATATTAATTATTATTAGGTATGAATTTTTCAATCACCTGTGCGTCTTGGTCGTTTGCCAATAACATCATTGCAAACTGCAGAGTATTTGCCGAAGTGTCATGGCCCTAAAATAATTGCAAATTGTCTAAATAAAATTAAAACTTATCATTCAAAAATAAATCATTCGGCTGCTTGTTGTCCTCAAATTCTTTTTTTAGTTTTACATAACTTATTACATATTTTTGAGTCAATATTTCTAACTAACTTACTCCAAACATAAATGTGTCCACTTCTTCACAAATTCCATTTGCGTCAATAACCCCATCTTTTTCAGCTTCAAGCAAAAGATCCAATAAAGCCATTTTTCTTTTCTTATTGAACTCCTCGTTTCCATTGTCGTTGCAAATTTGTACGTCAATAAGATTGTTCTTTACAATGTTGTAAAGATTTTTTCGTTTCTCAATAACTCGATCGCGAAAAGAAATCAAAACTTTTAAAATTTTTTCTATTTTTCGCCCTGTGGTGGTTAATCTGAATATGAAGTTTGGGTACATCCAAAGTCTTTGCGCCCTGTACAAAACGTACTGTCCTAATTTGTGTATTCCATTTCTGTATATTTTGCTAAAATTTTCATCTTCTTCATCAAGTTTAGCACCCATCGCAGTTTCTAGCAAAACAAATATTTAGATACTTACATTTAACAATCTTTTGTTTTATAATAACTAGTAACTCTAATCACTTACCACATATAGAATTTATAGCGAAATCATTTACGTAAGGCGTAATGTCTGTCTTAGATGCATTAACTTCTTTTTCTAGTTTATCCATAAACTTTTGACAGTTTTCTTCAATAACTGAGTGAAAATTAGCCAGAACATTGAAGTGAAAGGCAGGTGTTAATAATTTTCTACGTTGTTGCCATTTTGAACCTGAAATAGGAAAAAACCAAAGGGCTGAAAATCGTCAAATATTTTGTGAGGCGCATTTCTTAGGCCCAGTTAGCAGATCTTGGCAACTAACTGAGACGCGCTGACTTCTACAAATATTTTTTTTATTTATAATTATTTTTACAGAAAGCTTCAGAATCTTCAAGAGAATCTACTACAAGTTTAGAATGCCGTTTTAAACAATAATGTCCCAAGAAAGCTCGCCGATTGTTTGGACGGTAGAAAATCTGGTAAATTCTAACTAATTTTCAAGTGATGCTACCTCTTTCCTAAACCTTGATATAAGGCGAATAAATCGGCACTTCGGATTTAAATTTTTCCTGTAAAAACACTTTTAATACAGTAAAATACCAACTATTGTTTTTTATTCAGGCATACATCTTTTCAGGGCATTTTTATGTTGAGTGTAGGACGTAGGTAGTGCACTATTTTCTATTATGCCAAAAGAATTGATCCAAAATTAATACAAAAAATAGAGTAAGTAGGTACAATACAGACTCACCTTTACTTAAAAGCAGCCCGCTCTTTAGCCAAGGCTCAATAAAGGTATACATAATTCCTTTCTCACTACTAACGTTTCCATTAAATATTTTCTGAAAAAGTAATTTAAAACAATTTAAAAATATTTTAATTCAATAAGAAATATTTGAATAAACTAATCTTATTTCAATTATTAACGTATATTGTTTCCACCATGTATAAGTACGCCTCTCCCCGTCTAACTACTTCTGTAATTTGTGAATTCAGTGACTTTCTAGTTATGACTCATTTCCATAACAAACCTAATGTTACTTACCATTCCTTCCAGACAGTATAAGTTCGTTGTATTCCAAATCCTACCACATGACAATACACAATACATGATAATATCATAATACTTAATTTTACCACACAGAACTTAAAACATACTTATCTACCTATAATAATTTTATTTTATCAACTTAAGCGTACCTCTATTTCCTCTGGAGTATGTATAATAACACCATATATAGGACCTAGCTGGAGTCTAAACGGCCCATCGCGATATGTATTACATAACATCCTGAAGTGTTTAAACAGTTGAACTGAAATATAAAACAATTGTGATAATTACATAATACCCCTATACATCTTCCAAGTTACGTAAGATCGCAGTCAAGGACTATCTTGTCATCGAATAATTAAAAAAAAAATACGAAAAAAAATGCTACTTTATTCCTACCTTAACGCGGTACGAAATGATGGGAAACTTAATCAAACTTAATTTGGTACCGCGTTTAAGTAGGAGTAATGGTGTAGTAATCAAAAACAAGGAATTGAAAAGATTTGCTTCTTTATCAACTGATAGACGTTCACCGCTGGACATAAATAGACGCCTATATGTTGCTTGTATCCAGCGGTTCCCTGCAACTCGTCTGATTGCATCGATCCACAATACAGGGCGTCTGTTAACACTGCGCTTCCCTTTGCGAGGTCGCCACTCCAGCTCCTTGGACCCCAATGACTATCAGCTCTTCGAACTATATGTCCGCCCATTGCCACTGTAGCTGCTCGACTCGCTCAGCTATGTTGGTAACTCTAATTCTCCAACGGATCTCCTCATTTGATCTCGCAGGGATACTCCGAGTATGCTCTCTCCATCAATCGCCCGCTGAGCGACCCTGAGCCTTAATTTCGGATCCATAACTCATCGCTGGCAACACGCACTGTTCGAAAATAATTGTACTGGTGCAAAAGACTTATGCCCGTTTTCACCAACTATAACAAATTCATTCTGTATGTAGGTAGGAGTAATGACAGGCGTCAATATAGCCCTTGTCTCATTTCATTTAAATCTCTACAGAACTTAAAGGTTGGAGATAATGAAATTGTCAGTAGTTGGGACTTGGGTTACCTAACGCAGCAGGACTAGGTATCTAATTTAATTTAAGGAACGTTGGTATAAATGGGCAATACTAGCTCTTTACCATTATTAATTATTATTAGGAAGAAAGTCCTGCACACTGACCTGGATCCACTAAGAAGTCCAAAGCGTGATTAAGCAAGAACAGTTTCGGCGGACCAGGAATTTTTTCAAGTTCATTGTTTTTGGTCGCCCAATAATACAGAAAGACCAATAAAAATACTATACACTGCAGGGCTAACAACATTTTCACTTTTTGAAACACTAATCAAAAACTCGAAATAAAATCCAATAATATAGACGCAACTTTTCCTACATACAAGAATTGGTACCTTCGGTCAGTTTTATTAAGTATACAAATTAAGGGCGCATACTGTACGGAGTTAACCATGTAAAATGACTGTACTTGAGAAAGAACTGTACCTATATATCACTGTGGAGTTACTTATTACCTTTTAACCTGATCGCATATCTGAGTCCTGGCCGCAAAAATTCTCCTCGCATTTTGTATACAATCTACTACTTACTTGACCACTATACTAGACCACGAACACACCTGGTAGAAAGTGGTCTAAGATGGATGGAACGCGTTTACCTAGAAGATATGCATCTTTAAATATAAGATGGGATATCAACGTAGCTTAGACGTCGAAGAGCGCCTCAGTTTAATCGTCCTAAATCTTTGCCGATATCGAATAAAAGCCCTAATTCGCCTATTTCACGATTTTAAATGCTTAATTTAGAGGTGGTACGAAAAACGTGACACGTAAAGGCAAAATCTTAACGCTTATCAGGGCAATTTTTTTTTTTCTAAAAAAAGAAACGTAGCAAACAACAGTTAGTAACATTTAGTTGCGTTTGATGCGGTTATAATGAGCGATCGACAATAACTTAGAATATAATGTTATGCAACACCATCACTCAACCATTTCGTCCGTCCATTGATCGCTGCGACATTCAGAATAGTAGAACTAGATACCTTTTATTTCGCCAAGTCATTAAAACTACCAAACATACAAAATATCTAATAATAGTAATTCTTTGCTAATAGCCCTTCCATTTCGTCCATCGTTGAATATAGGCCGCCTCATGTGTACGTCATTCATTTTGGTGTTATAAGTCTCATCCAAGTATTAACTGTAGGTATTATACGATACCTGTATAAGTCGCAAAACCTTACCAATATTATAAATGCGAAAGTGTGTTACATTTTGCAGAATATTTCTGATATTAACATTTTTTTATATGAAGAAGTATAAAATTTAAATAAATTAAAACTACTACTAATTATACCTATTTACAAAGTGTGTTTGTTTTTGGTTTGTTGGTTTATCCTTTCAATCAGTTACAGTAGAGCACAGATCGATGTGATTTGTTTCATGGATATACTTGAGGGCCTGGAAAGTGATCGTGGAAAATAAAGGGTTCTTGAGTGATTTCAAAACTAAATCCACGCGGACGAAGTCGCGGGCGTCAGCTATTAATTTCATAAACATGTGCAAAGTGCGCAGAATGACAGAAACAAGCTATAATTAAAAATATTAAAAAATACGACTGCCCAGTCAAAAAACGAACTAAAAAGTTAAATACTTCCTACAGTCATTCATTACCTTTGGAATCTTATTCACATTTTTAAATGATATTTTTTTATAAATCACGGGATATTGAACTATAATGTTATATATTTTTAGAATCTACTCATCATTTTCTAGGTAATGATTATATAGTTAATCTTATTTTCGAATTTTTTTTTTCAACTTTAGTCTTTATTGCGGGGTTGACTAGCCTATCTCACCCGGAATAAGCTAAGGATTCTAACGATACCTCATTCATCAAAATCGGTTCAAGCATATAGAAGTTATGGAGGAATATAGGAACTCACATACATACATACATACATGAACCCTGGAAACAATATACTCCTTTTTTCAGGCAGTCGTATAAAAATCCACGCGATTGATGAAACATACCTCGTGTGAAACGCGACAGATGCTAGCGTAGTAAGCGCCAAATACATCATGTAGGTATTCTAATAACTCATAAGATATTCATTTTTTTTAATGGCTGTATAGTCTCTTAGTAATATGTATAGGAATTTTATATAAAAATATTTGGCTCTGTAATATGCAACCCATTAAAAATAAATGCAAATTGGTTAAAATTAGACCTAATTTCGCGATTTTTTTCGAACTATTTTCATTATTTTATGTTTCTGCTCAGTATCGTCCCTTGGAAATATTATGTAATTTTTGCCTGTTTTTTTTCGGATAATTAAAACTTGATCTACTACAATCAAATCTGCATCTGAAGATTTACCATCACACGCCCCCCTAAAACATTAAATCACCCCCTTCTTGTGTAATGATTTTTTTATATTCGATGATGCCTAGTTAATCGTCATCCGTCTACTACTATCTCACCTGGTATTAAGTGACGATGCAGTTTGAGATGAATTACTGGCTTAATTGGAAGAGGTATGACAATTCAATTAAACTCATAATATATCTAATCGATTGCTACTCGGCAACATTGCAAGATAGCGATGGCTAAATCACTTGGCGGCAAAACTGCCAGTATGGTGGTAACTATAGCCGCGACGGAAGCCTTCCACCAGACCAGTCTAGAGACAATTTAGAAATTATACCTAAATTCCCAAAGTGCACCCTCCGGGAATCGAACCCGAGACCTCCCAGTTATAAGATCACAGCGCTCACTCCTGCACCAGAGAGGTTGTCAATTACGAGTATATCCATTCTCGGATTGCAGTACCTATTACAACACGTGGCGCCAAGCGATTTAACGCTCCGGCACGATGGCGTGTAGAAACCGATTAGGAGTATGAGTACACTGCCATACCCCTTCCAAGTTAGCTCGCTACCATTTTGGACTGCATCGTCACATTGCAGTCATGGACTATCATGTCATCGAATAAAAAAAAATCATATGTAATTTTTTTTTATTCGATGACAAAGAAAAAAAATTATATATTTTTTGCGTTTGTTCTTTTGCGTTTTTCACTTTGTCGGTGCCAAAAAATGCTAAGATTTATTTAGCGGTTACACTCTAGCAAGCACTTAGAAATATTAAAAGTACAACTTTTAAACTCATTTTCTTACACGTTTATATCGTGTCTAATTACAAATTAATTGCTGCAATTGACAGGTCACTCCAGTCACAAGTCAATTAGCACTCAGTCGGTAGGTATAGGTAGTACTTAAAAAACTGTAGGTATACTTAAGGATAACTTTAATGCACGCTTCAGAATTGCATAACAAGGTCAAGCGCAAATCATACTTAATACCTGAAAGTCCTTTGTAAACTAAGTATTTTAAGGACAAAATGAATTATTAGAATCTAAATTCACTACGGTGCGTGGGTCATGGTTGCGTGTGTGTCGTATCTGTAGAAGTGTGAGCGAGAGCTTGTCGCGCCTGACCGCTCCCACATTGGCTCCTGACAGGCAAGCACACTTACGCAATGTGTGTGTACACGACGTAACCACAAGTAAAGCTCACGCGCCCTCGTGAATTGCAAGAACAATGCACCTAGTTTTCAACTTACCTATTGGCAAAACGCCATCTAAGTAATTTTGCTATGGAGTTACTTGACATAAAACAGAGTCTGCTCAAGACGAACACCGCGTCGTGGCCAGACTATGTACTGACGTTATTTACTGCACTATTGTAAGCTATTGTACTGCATGCTAAACAAAAAAGACAACTAAGCACAGCAGCGCTCTCCAATCCAACGACGGCTCTCTTTTTGAACAGACTCAACAAATATTACTTACGAAACCGTAAGTTAAATTTTTTATTTTTGATTATTAATCTAAATATATAAAAGGCAAAGGTGACTGACTGACTGACTGACTGACTGACTGATCTATCAACGCACAGCTCTAACCACTGGACCGATCGAGCTGAAATTTGGCATACAGGTAGCTGTTAGGACGTAGACGTCCGCTAAGAAAGGATTTTGGAAAATTTCAACCCCAAGAGGGTTAAATAGGGGGTTAAAAAATCGAACCTAGCGTAAGCGAAGCCGCGGGTTGAAGCTAGTTTTTCATAATTTTATTATTTATTGCAAAAGGTTACAATAAAACTTATAGCTAAGTAACCTAATATCTAATAGATTACTATACAAATTATGTTCTTTATTTTATAGGAGGAATTTGCGATGTTTTTATTTATTGACAGTTCTCCAGTAATTTATAATAATAATATGGAAGCGTAACAGGCGTTGCGTTTTATTTGGTTATACCATGGGTTATACACACAGAATACCTAATAGTACTTAGGGTATCGATCCATAGACCACAGGGTAAGGTTGAGTTTTGGACTAAGCATAATTCTTCTTTTTGGACTACGCATTATTCTTCTTTTTAGCCCTTCACTTCGTTCATCATGGAACATAGGCCTTCTCATAGTTCGCTTTTCCCTTCGACGTTTCGATAGTTCCATCCAAGTCTTCCCCACAAGCTTGATGATAATATCGACATCATTATGCACATTATATTATTAGTATTGGCTACACTTATAACTTAAATTTAACCCATTATTTATATAGTAATACTGTATATTATATTAATACCTAACTTGACGGCAAACTTGGTGTTTGCTGTCAAGTTTGCAAAAATTGACAAAAAGCAAAACAGTCATAACAAAAAGGGTAAACACGTAAATTTTACACGCTTCGTTCTTCTAACTTCACATAGATTGGTTCTTTAATTCGTAGAACGTAGTCCGTAACGAAGATGATATCACTCGGCTTGGTGACTGGCAGCAGGCGGTAGCGACGTAGCAACGCGGATAACACTATCTTTAATTCCATCATAGCATATTTTTGACCTGGAATAATATCTTCACGCATTAAGGGTTAGCTTATAACAAGTGTGTCGTAAACCTAAGGGAGCTACGACTTACGAATGAGGCTTCGTTCACACGGCATTGTACTGCACGTTCTTATCGAAAACAAAATATATTATACTAGCTTTTGCCCCCGCGACTTCGTCCGCGTGGAATTAGGTATTGGGGTGGAATTTTCAAAAACTGTGACACACATACTTCTTTATTTTTAGCTGAAAGCTCTAATACCAACTTTGATGGAAACAGCTTGAAAAATGACGGAGTTTCATATAAACTTCCATCCCCTATTTAAACCCCTTAGGGGTGGAATTTCCAATAATCCTTTCTTAGTGTGCGCCTACGTCATAAAAGGAACCAACTGTAAAAATTTCAAGTTTCTAACTTCAGTAGTTTAGGCTGTGCGTTGATATCTCAGTTAGTCAGTCAGGACTTTTAATTTTATAGATTATCATAGTCTGAAACATGATCTCATTAAATGAACACGGCATATTATTTATTAATGCTGAAATTTTTCTTAGAACTCTTACTTTTTAATTTTAACTTAGTAGTTACATACCTAATACGTTTAAAATATTGACTGATTAATTATTCGTTTCTTAATAAGTAACTCTCTCTTTAATCCCTCTTGGAGAATGAAGTTGGCCTTCGTGCTCGGACGTTAAAGAAAATAAAAGAAAATATAGATTATTAGGTAGGTATGTTTTACACGTCGTTTACACGTCAGTTGTTAATATTGCCAAAAAAAATTGCAGTATTAACGTGTGATCGGTTCTACGGCATATGTATGCGCCCGCGCCACTATGTTTTGGATAAAGTTTATCCTGCAAAAAAATGTACAGTGCAATGCCATGTGAAACTAGCCATATTATTCAAAAAGCGTGTTGTTGTGTTTTTTTGTTGTTGATTACGCTACCGTAAATTATAAGACTTACCAATACAATTCCTTGGGCCTGCACTAAATGGTATGTATGCATAGGGGTGCCACGTGGGTTCAACCAGGAACCGTTCGGGGCGAAACTCTTGTGGCTCTACAAATTGGTCGGCGCGCCGGTGCAAATCAAATATTAAAATGGCACATTCCGTTCCCTCAGGTATTTCGTATTCCTCTGTAAATTACGTTAGTAATGTTATAATTTTACTTATGTCACACGAGGACAGATTATTATTTACGAATGAATCTTTGTATGAGTAGTAGTAATCTGCAAAGTGACATAAATTACTTTTTATCCCGGAAAAGCAAGCTTCGAGATTTTCAAAAAACATAATTGCGCGCGAACGAACCAGAGATAAATTGAGATAAGTAAAACAAACTTCCTATAATGCTAAAGTTAAGTACATAAATGGTTTTCAGCATGTATCCTAAAAAAGTATAGTAAGTAACTAGTATTATAGTATAGGATAGTAGGATGGGAATTTAAATTATGATAATACTTACCTAGTTTAAGTGGTTGCTGAATTTTCCTTGTTATGGTAGGTAATGGCGGATAAAGTCTCAAGCTTTCCTTGATACAGCATTCCAAATATTTCATTTGCGCCAAATCTGCCATCGCTGCAGAGCGGCCCGTGCTTCCGAATATATCATTGCATTCATTAAATACCTTTTCCTTAATAAAGTAGAAAATTTTTGGTTAAATCCTCGAAGGGTTATAAATACTATGACATATTTTGCAATGTTAAATTATTATTTTATTTCAAAGTTTTCTGAGAAATGTGTTAATTTGTAACAACTAGTATAAAGTATGTTGATGTTGTATCTGAATCATTTTGCAATGTAAATGACATTCGTGAGAGCTTACACAAGTCTTAACTGGAAAATATTAAATTGGAAAAAAAAATTAAGTCAACGTTTATACGAAATAATATTATCAACTTTATTTACGCTACGTACCTTTAACTTTTCGTAGCTACGGCCTACGAGTATAGACTAGGTAGAGATATTAACTAAATGCAATTTAAATTCAGGTTACCTCATGAAGTTTTTAATATTAGACCCGTGCCCAGTTTTGGGCCAACGATGGATTGAGACAATGATAATACAATGATAAAAAGGATCAAAGAATTAACTTTAACAACGTACATATATTACATAGAAGATAAATTCATATATGGGTAAGGCCGTAGATTTTGCCACTTTTTGTAAAAAGAAAATGTCCCTTAACTTGACATGCGTATTAAAAATCGAAGTACTGCGTAAATTGTTATGCAAGTATTCTAATTAGGTTAGGTAGTTCTTAAACTCCTATAATGCATTCTTAAATTGAATGTATGTCGTATATTTCAAAAAATACAATGACTTAAAACCGACCGTACCCCGAAATTTTGCCCAAAATAAGCTGTCTTTTTGATCCAGTCAAATATTTGGCTCGTTATAACTACATTAATTCTATTTAAAGTCCTAATTTACTACGAATATCTGAAATGTGAATAGATTAAGCAATTACATCCTGGGTTCCATGTATTTAAATATGCGTTTTTAAATGTTTTATCGCAATTCAAAATGTTGTCTCCTTATTTTCACTTATTACGTTACTATTCTGTATGTTACCAAAATTGGGCATCTAAATATTCAATAACATTAGGGTAGTATTTTATAATGGCACTGGCCACACTAAAGATTCCGGCAACGAAATAAAAAAAAGAAACCGCCATTTTCTAGCCTGTAGAATTTTATCAAAGGTGTGCGCGTGTGTTTCGTCAGCAGCTTTTTTTTGTGAATTTTGGTGATTTTAAAGGTAAATAACAGTTTTTATTGCACACATGTATGTGTTATACTAAGCTAAAGTGATTTATAAAAACATGATAATGTGTATTTGACTAAAATCGGCTCGCATTTAGTAATTATTCCTGTTTAAAACCTCAAAAATTACGCTTCGACGTTACTTTTATGTGACTTCTATGTTACTGGTAACGTTGATTGTTATTTAGTAACGTTGAAGTGTTGTAAAGGTTAGTGTACATATCCTGCCAGAAGCGGATTTTTCAAATAGTTATTTTAAATAAAGAATGAGTTTAAAAGAAGATGAGTTAATTGAAACTCATCTTCGTAATAATCAGAATAATGTACCTTTATTTGATAAACAGCCAGAGAGTTTTGGTTACTAAATTCCATTGATGATAGTCTAAAAAAATATATTTTTCCTATTACTGAATTCTCTCTCTTATCTCTGAATGATCGGCTATTATAAAAAATGCTATACTTACAAGTTTATTACAAAAATCTCCCCCTTTTTTGAAGTCGGTTAAAATAAGTATGTTATGTAATCAGCCTTACAAACACTGTGTTACTTTTACGTTACTTCTACGTTACCGTAACATAGGAGTGTCTATGTTACTCTATGTTACAAAGTGGCAAAATCTACGGCCTTACCCATATGGGCGTTACTGTACTATGTAGTACTTACTTTTAACTAGTGGTTCGCCCCGAACTGAGACCTCGCGATATCCCATAATTCCCAAAAGTTTTAATTATATATTGTAATAATTAACTTTTAACATTAGACGCAATAAAAAAAAATAATAGTTGACATAAAACTGTTTTACTGACACAGCGCCATCTATTAGCATTATAGTGAAGCTATTAGCTTCACAATAATGCTAATAGATGGCGCATTAAAATTAAATAATTTCGTTTCTTTATAACATTTATCTAATTTTAGTATTTGTTGTTCGAGTACAGGATATAACTGAATTTTCAACCAAGTTTCACGTTCTAATATTCAGTAATTCAGAAGTTATAGGGCTCTGACAGACATTTAGACGGACACACTTCTCTGTCTAGTAGGCAAGCGCCCTAGTTGACTCAGAGAACTCGCTTCGCTCGTTCAATTAACTTATTTTTATCCGATCGAACACATTAACGTGAAAAACTTAACAAGCTACAAGTTTTTGAATATCTGTTACTTATATTGAGTAACATCTATTCTATTAATAAATATTTGTCTTCTAAGTAGGTATTAAACAACCATCATGTGTGGAACTTTGGATTTTGACAAATCTAGAATCTAGATCATTAGTTACCTGTATATCTTGATGATTAGCCAATAACATCATTGTAAATTGCAGAGTATTAGCAGATGTGTCATGACCCTAAAACAATTGAAGTAGATTATGATTATAATTGCTAGAGCCACTTAAATGGAGGCAGTTTCTCGTTTCGATTATCTATATATATAAAATTCAATGTCCTGACTGACTGACTGACTGACTGAGATATCAACGCACAGCCTAAACTAATGAAGTGAGAAACTTGAAATTTTTACAGTTGGTTCCTTTTATGACATAGGCTAAGAAGGATTATTGGAAATTCCACCCCTAAGGGGTTTAAATAGGGGATGGAAGTTTATATGAAACTCCGTCATTTTTCAAGCTGTTTCCATCAAAGTTGGTATTTGAGCTTTCAGTTAAAAATGAAGAAGTACGTGTGTCACAGTTTTTGAAAATTCCACCCCAAAACCTAATTCCACGCGGACGAAGTCGCGGGGGCAAAAGCTAGTTATACCATTATCGAAATCATATAAAAAAGTTTCTTCGTCTTTCGCCAAAGTTGAAGGGCGATAGTTGTGAATGTTTATTCACAACTATCGCCCTTCAACTTTGGCGATAATTTCCTCGCACTCACTAAACTCGAATGACAAATCTCGCACTCAAAAAATCGATTCAAACCGATTTGTATGATACTCGTATGAATTTGAATAAATATAATACGAGATCAGTTTATACAAGTTGAGATTCTCGTACGCTAGAATCTTCTTACTATAATTTGGCTGTGTAAACAGATGCATCAATCAATGTTCTATTGACCTGTGACCTCCATGTTAACCCTTTCCCTGTCCCATGAATCACATGTTAGCATGGTTATTGTTTAACTATTGTGTCTGTTGTCTGGACAGTTAACGTGTTAAAACGAAATAACAATACAGAATATAACTATAATGCTGCGGCTACATTAAGGTTAATGTCAATGCCCAACAATGCCTTTAACTATGCCATATTTTTTCACTGGTAAACTACGCGTAGAACTGAGTGGCCACACATACGGTAAATGTGTAAATAATGCTATAATTCTGCCGTTGAACCTCTTTGATCTGCCAAAATTTACCGCCACCCGACTTAATGCCAAACTTCTACGGCATTGTCAATGCCATTTCCCGTAGATCGTGGCTACACCTACGGTTAATGGTGATATACGCCATATTCACTGGCATATCCCATTAATGTGGCCGCAGCATAAGTGGTAGGTACGCACGCCAAACATAAACGTGTCCACTTCCTCACGAATGCCGTCCGCATCGATAACACCATCTTTTTCAGCTTGTAGCAGTAAATCTAACAGAGCCATTCTCTTTTTTCCACTCATCTCTACGCTTTTTTCTGGCTCGTTGTTGTTTCGATCATCAATGAAATTGTTATTCAGATCGTTATAATAACTTCGTCGGTTTTCGATTACTCGATCGCGGAAGGAAGTCAGAATTTTCAAAATATTTTCTTGTTTCCGCCCTGTACTTGTGAATTTAAAAATGAAACTCGGATACATCCAGATTCTTTGCGCTCTGTACACAGCGTACTGTCCTAATTTGTATATTCCTTCCTTGTACATTTTTCCAAAACTGGCGTCTTCCTCGTCTAGTTTAGTACCCATTGCAGTTTCTGAAAACAAAAATTATATCCTCTCACTTTGATTTATCTTCCACACCTCACAACATCACGTTAGCAATCGTAAATTAGTTATTCATCATCATCATCATCATAATTTCAACCCATCACCGACATACTATCTGGGCATGGGTATCCTTTCAAAATGAGGAGGTTTTTGATCGACTTCACAGTTCACTCACATTTAAAAACATTTCTTTACCGATTTCATTGTTTTTTATTACGATAAATTAACTTACCACATATAGAATTAAGAGCAAAATTATTAACATACGGCGTTATATCTGTTTTGGAACTATGAATTTCCTTTCTAAGATTTTCTACAAATTGTTGACTGTTTTCTTCTATAACCGGTTTAAAATTTGCTAAAACATTGAAGTGAAAGGCTGGAGTCATTAGTTTTCTACGATGATGCCATTTTGAACCTTTAAGAACAATAATATTATAATTAATAACAACAATATATAAAAAAAAAACAATTTAATTTATTTATTTGAAAACATAAATAATATTCACCTTTACTTGTAAGTAGCCCTTCTTTTAACCATGGTTGGATAAAGTCGTACAAAAATCCTTTCTTATTGTACTTTGTGCCCGTGATGACTGCCTGAAAAAGTATTAGTATAAGAAAACGCTCATAACATGAAGATAACAGGAAGATACCTATTGGATTTTTTTAAGTACCTACTTAAGTAGATAACCAAAATATGAATAAAGATTTAAATAATAAATCTCTGGAATTTATTTAGACATAATGACTGAATAGAATAATCATTATAGGAATCACCAAGTAAATAAAATGAAAACAACATAATATAAGAAATAAACAAAACAGTACAACAGGCAGCCTAACGAAAAGAAGCATAATAGCTAAGAAGCAGAAACAGCAGTCATAATTATTATTTCAGGAGGAAATGAGATAGGTAAGTATAAATATATTTTTCAACACACTTGCTCATAAAGTGGCTCCAATTTCACCGCAATTAGGCACATAATGACACCTATAATCAAACTGTGTCTTTTTCATTGCTATTATTCACAAGTGAGTTATAAAGTTTTTTTTTTTTAATTTTATTGGTTGATTTGTTTTATTCTTAAAAAAGTTTCGATACAAAAAAGATCGTGTTCAATAGTATTTATTACTCCCTGCAATAGTACAAATAAATTAATGTACCTATTGCTTGCTCATTTCATGCAACTTCGTATTTAAATAGATAATTTCAATTTCTACGCGTTTAATAAAAAAAACTTTCACTCAAATATATCTTTTGTTTTTTCTGTAATAAAGAAGACTTAAAATTCCCCATTTTGTACGTGGCTAAAGCGCTATCCGCGAAAAGCCAAAAAAAAAAGAAACCTCATTCTTTTAGTCTATAAGTATAATTATAGTTGTCCTTTTGCAATTTTTGCCATTTTTTAATGGCTAAAACCATTCGAGAGATGACCCGTGCTCAGTAAAGAGCCAGGGTTGGTTTGAGATGAATGAATGGTACTGAAGTAATTGTTAAAAATGTCATTTTTACAGTACCTCTACGTCTTCTGGATCATGTAAAATAATAGCTTTCACTGGACCAAATTTTAATCGATATAGTCGTTTGTATTTGTTGCTCAACTCTCTAAAGTAATAAAAGATAGTAACTGAAATGAATTAAAATTGTTATAAATAAAATAAGAATACATACCGGTTTGTAAAGGACTGGGCCGATTTCGATGAATGATATTATGTCAATCGATTTTGAATATGAAAAAATCAATGTGGCAGATGCGTTGGGCAGATTTTTATGCTCGGATAAGACTTGTTTTACGTAGGTAAAATCGGCCTTTAAACTTTTTTCTTGTTTCTAGGCATATTTATGTTTGTTTCCAAGATCAATATGCTTCGAATAATAAATTGGAATAAAAACGATTAATTCTAAAGCCAAGAGAATTCAATGTTTATAATTTTATTGTAATAAAATTTAGAAAAATTAACAAAATTCACGGGAGGGAGACGTTGAATCCATAAAATGCAGACAATATTCGTTAACTTATAATCAAGCAAATAAAATCCTTTTTTTCTTTCTAACTGCCAATCACTATGTAACCGCAATTCAACAGTAAAAATAATATCAATAAGGTAATACCACTACTTACTTGGATCCATTAAAAAGTCTAATGTGTTATGAAGCAGAAATATTCCTGGTGGTCCAGGAATTTTGTCAAATTCCTTACTTCTGGTCAACACATAGACGACCATCGATATAATTACAAAACACTCCACAGCGAACAACATTGTCATTTTTTAACATAAGAAGTAAGTACACTAAAACGAGATACCTTTCTGTTATAATTAATTACACTGGAGTTAATTTAAGATTTTACACAAAATTGTGAGGTGAGGCGTAGATAACAACATACATTTTCAACGGAACTGTCCAATTAAAATGACCGTTTTTAAGTAAGAGCCGTATATATAACTGTCGGACGAGCCTACTGCCTAATAATATTATAATTTTCTAGGTACTTACTATGGTAAAATTTAAAATTAAGAATTTTTATTGTTTCTAGGGCAAGTGGAAAACGCAACCTTTTATAAGGATAGTTATTTGTATGTCTGTTTTGACTGTTTGTTCGATTTTTCTTAGAAAAAGCTTGAATTAACTAGTTGACTTCCTTAATAATAAGAACCAAAGAAGCTTTTAGTTGACTCTGAGAGTGACCCTTTTTCAAATCTATACTAAGGAGTAAGGATCTCATTAGTATAAGATTAGCGACTGTGAGGGCAACAGATAGTCTTTCAAAATTAACATTCATAATCAAGTCCCATTCTTTATCTGATCATTAAACCTACAGTCGTCTTAGGGACTACAAACAGTAGGTAAATCTGGCACAAGTGAAGAGAAAAAAAAAACAGAATATAAAATGCGGATATCATTCTCATTGTAAAAGGGTCTTAAATGGTTAGCAATTTCAAAGTGTCGATTTGCTACTAGATAAAGTGGGGTATCATTTAAAAGGCCTTCATTAGCACAATTTAACATACCTATAATATACCTAGTTTTTCATAAGAAGTCTCAAGGTCACTCAGTAAGCAGTGGAGAGAGTTATGCTCGGAGTATCCCTGTGGTATCAAATCAGAATTGAGGAGATCTGTAGGAGAACCAAAATTATGATAGCGAAGCTGAAGGGGGAATGGGCGATGCATAATATAGCTTAATTAATATTTAGAAATAAAATATATCAAGATTCAAGATAGGCTTTTTGAAATCTTTATAGTTTTCTGAGTCTTGGATTTAGTTTGTGAGTCGCACCAAAGGAGTCGCAGGGAGGCGCTGGATTTAGGCGGGAAAGACCGAGGTTTGTGGAAGTCCATGCAAGGGGCCTTCAAGACTGAGGCCTGTGGAAATCCATGCAAGGGGCTTTTGTCCAGCAGGACACGTCTATCGGTTGCCAAAAAAAAAAGAAAATTTAGGTTGAATCCTTTATTATTTCCTTATTGATAATCCTTATTGATATGTCTATATTTATGCGGTATACTTTTTTAACACACTGCACAATACTGATCAGATGTGAAAATGCAAAAGTTGTTCCCTGAATTCGAACCCGAATTCAACAAGTTTGATTTCAGATTAAAGAATTTTATATTCTCAAAGAATTACAAAAATTCACTTACAGAGAAAATAATAGTAATATTTCAATTTACATATTTCAGCAGTCAGATGTGATTACAATATTTATAATATATAATAAATAATTATTAGTTTAATTTTAAGTCTGCCCTCATAAGTTTATCCTAACTACGGTTGAAGAATGCGAAATCGTTGCCATTACGTAATCTACAACAGTAAGTTAATTTATGATTATTATATAAGATTATTTGAGTAAGTTTATATCATGAAGTACATGTTTTTTTTTTGTTTATTGAACGAAGGCGCATTCTTCACCTCTTTGGGTAGTTTAGTAGGTATATACTTGCCTATTTGCACTCCTACAAACTTAATATTCCTTTTACCTTGGTAAGTGCGTGTGTGTGTAAAATAATCTACGTCTATGATGCTACGTCTATGTCACTGCCAGAAACGAGAAATTCTTTAAAAATGTCAAGTGCAAAACATAAACAAATCATTTTTCCTACATAAATATCAGAAAAAATGGACTTAAAAGTGATGGAAATTAAATAAAAAAGAAAATTAAAATTAATTAGATGAAATGACTAATGAAATTAAATTATGAAACCATATCGCCGGACAAACAAAATATTTATGCAGCAAGTGAGTATATAAAAAAATTATTGCACTTATTTAAATATAAAATTATCTTTTTAAATCGTCTTGAATATCTCTTACATAAAGTTTCTACTTTATGGGTTTCCTCATTGAAGTATTTCGTAAAAATTATAAACGCATAAAGGCCGTTATGTACATATATAATATATAAACACACCGTTTATTGCTTGGATTAGTGAAGGTTTATTGAATTCTTGGACGTACGTTACCTATTAGAACTTGTTTATAAAATCTATGTGGGTTTGACAAAAAAATGATGGTTTTTACATGGTCTAAATAATTTGGAAAGGATGATCTAACCTTGATACCTAGGCAATTACAATTACAACAGCATTTCTGTTGTTCACGCACCGTTTATTTAATTTGGTGATTGCATGTACCCCAGTAAAATTAAGCGAAAAAGATACCAATCTCACAATTTCAGATAATAAGCTAAAAGTCGTTGTTTTAAATCTTTATTTTCACATGCTTTACCAACCATAAATCACTGGGTGGCTGCGTGTTGCCCGGGTAGAACAAATCTAGTAATTACTTCCTAACATTGTTACAATTATTTATTGCTAACACAGTAATAACTTATACAAGCTGTGAAAATGTGCTTTGCTTTTTTAATAATTAGAGATGGGTAATAGAGCGCCTAGCGCCATATTATCTTCGCTATCTTTCGATAGCACATAACGTGTGCTATGAAACGTTATGCTCGTTTGTTGGTTGTTGTTGCACTTTTTCGATTCCTGCGGGAACTTAAATTTCCGAGATTATATGTAGCCTTCGTGTTAATCCTATATGTGGCCTGTTAGCCAAATCAGTACATTCGTTGTGGCGTGAAGGAGTACCAAACGAACTAACACACACACACACACACACACACACACACACACACACACACACACACACACACACACACACACAAACACAAATACTATAAACTTTCGCCTCATAATATAGCACGCTATCACACTAATATTATGAGGCGAAAGTTTAACTATATTTTTTTTTTTCGGGATAAAAATAGCATATGTTTTAATCCAAGGTATAATCTATCTTCATTTTAAATTTCAGCCAAATCGGTCCAGTAAGTAGTTTTTGAGTTTATTCATTACAAACATACACACAAAAATACAAATCTTTCCCCTTTATAATAGTAGTGTAGTTTTATTAAAACAAACAATTATTTTGAACTTTTTTCTTTGCTTCATATGATATTTCCACTGCAGAGTTTTAAGCATTAATTTTCTCTACAAAGATCTTGAGCAATATTCAATACAATATTAAATTATGTTCTCTAAACAGACCGTGAAGAATAGGAAGCACATCTAACACCTCTTGCACGTGTACCTACGTTATGTACTTCTACCGCTGACTTCTACAAAAAAATCTTGACAGTATAATTATATAAATTATTGTCTGCTCATTACTGCTATATTTGGTTAGGGAAAGATTTAGAAACCTCTATGGTAATGGAGATGGATGGTACAATATGAAACCTTGGAACAAATAGCAGGATATTTTGTACCACCAGCACCAAAATATAATATGGCGGGTCCCGCGCGTTTTAATTTTCTATGAAAACATCACGGTCACGTGTGCAACGTGTCGCAACTTGTGGGTTATGGTATCTTTAGTACTAGGTATTCTGTGGTTATAATATGTCAATGTTATAGTAAAAAAAGATACCGGCCGAATTGATAACCTCCTCCTTTTTGGAAGTCGGTTAATAAAAACGTCGCAAGCGACGTGCCGCTTAAGTGGATTTTGGTATTTAGCTGTATGACATGTCAATTTCAATGACTGAAATATGTTATGAAAATAACTAAGTGATGCCCGCGACTTCGTTCACGTGGATTAAGGTTATTGACTCCCACGGGAGCTCTTTAATTTTCCAGGATATTTAATTCTAAAGGTGCGATATATTTACAGCTCCGTACAGCAAGTCGTCTGGGCAAGGCTCGCCTGTTAGTCCTGGAGTTCGTAAAAGACATACACTCGCTATGGCGCTACGGCGCGCCTTTCCCCACCTTCCTGAAACTCATCGGCACCCTCCTACTCTGCCTGGTAGTCATAATGCCGCTGCTGTATCCTCTGTTTATCATTGCATTCACTTACATCACTTGCGAGGGCTTATTTCTGAGGTAAGTAAACTATAGGCATAGCTCCCTAGCTAAATTAAAAATCCCTCGGGAACCCTCTCTTTATCCGTTACAAAAGGTAGCCTACATCAGTCTCCATGCAGAAAATCACGTTGCTCCATTGCTGCGTGATTGTAGAAAAAACACAAACACTGTCGCATTACAACTATAAGGACTAGCTTTTTTAAATGTCCGCGTGGAGTTTTTAAAAATCCTTCAACAACGTTTTGTCTTCTCGGAATAGAAAGTATCCTAAGTCACTCTCCAGGTCTCTTGCTACGTCCATGGAAAAATTAAGTTCAAGAAACTTGTGGAAGTCCATGCAAGATACCTTTGTCCAAAAGTGGACGCCTATCGATTGATAAAGAAGAAGAGATATACCTAGTAAGTAGCATAGTAGTTTTGTAGGTGGATTGATAGTGGGATGTGATGTGATGTGATTCCAGTTGGTGGTTGGACCAGCCCTGGCGGTTTCAGCCGGTCGTCATATTCCGCCGCGTGCTGTCGCTCGCCGCTCAGCCGTGCAGCGCCCTCGACATGTGGAAAGTCAGGGATGTGCTCACCCGCGGAATACTTCTGGCTCACTCACTCGCCACTTCCGTAGACTATCTCTGCGTCATGCAAGGCTTGCTAGATGAGACTTAATGTTTTGGTGAGTGGATTGGTTTATTTGTTTGCTTTTTTACCCAAATATTAGTGCATGTTTCTTATGACGGTCGCCACAGTAAATCCTTACTAATATTATAAATGCGAAAGTGTGTTTGATTGTTGGTTTGTCCTTCAATCTCGCTACAACAGAGCTACGGATCGACAGAACTTTTTTCAGGAGTGAACATGAAGACCGGAAGAGTGACACAGGCTACTTTTATCCCGGGAAATCAAAAAATTTTCGCGGGATTTTAAAAACTAAATCCACGCGAACGAAGTTGCGGGCATCAGCTAGTATCAGATAAGTTTGTTGGATCATCAGTAACTAATGACCGTTGGTCTGACTATGTTCGTTTTATGTATTTGAAATTAGGCGCGTTTTCGATTTGCTTTTTTGCATTTTGATATTGCGTCACTAACATCAGATAAACGTTAAACCGAAGTTACCTAAGATCAAACACAATCTAAAAAAAACATATTGTACTTCATGATATAAAGTTACTCAAATAATCTTATTTAATAATCATAAATTAACTTATTGTTATATACTACACTGTGGCAACGATTTCGCATTCTTCAACCAGAGTTATGATAAAGTGTGGGTAGACTTAGAATCAAACGTATAATATGCGTATAATATTGTTTATTGTAACTACAATGACTGCTGAAATATGACGAATAAGAAAATAAGAATAGGAAAATGAGATTTCCTTCACTTTGTTTGGCTTTATTTACCGCATAAAATCACTCTTTCGTAAGCAACTGATAATAAATAATCAAATATGAAGTTAGAGCTTTCTAGATAGGTCCTATGGAATTTTGTTATATGGGGTACATTTATCTCACGAAGTTACGGGCGCTTTACTTGTGGTTACATGCACATTGCGTGTACCCTCAATTTCAATCCTATCATCCTATCCACCATGCATCATGGTTGCCTGGAAGAGATCGCTTCTTAGCGATAAGGCCGCCATTTATGCTCTCATTTATTATAATTTATTTTAATTTAATTTTACTTTATATGTTGCTATCTAATGTGGTGTATAATAAAGTGTATTCATTTCATTTTCATTTCATTGCGTAAGTGTGCGTCTTGCCAGGAGCCTAGATGGAAGCGGTCAGGCGCGAGCTCTCGCTCACACTTATACAGGATACGATACACACACAACCACTCATGGTTGTACTATAGTTCTTGCAAGCAATATAGCAAGAACAATACCTAGTATCATATTATTTAAACAGCACATAACCGTGTACTTCGACTAAACCCGATTTCAGGACAAACTAGTTTTGCCTAGGCTAAACTAGTTCTTCCTATACGCGATAGGATGAACCAGTTAAGGCTAGAAGGCGTATAACATTACGGCTAGCTGTTCAAAAACAGGGCCGTTTTGAAATGCAATGGGCTACGCCAGAAGACTCGCTCCGTCCGTCGCCCCTTCATCGCGAGCTTCTGGCTTCGCGCTTCATAAAAACACTCTAGGGGTAGGGCAGACAAGACGTGGAGTCGGGGTTTCCCATTTCGGTTTTGGCGTTAAAATTATTATTGTAAAATATTGGTTCATCCTATCGCGTATAGGAAGAACTAGTTTAGCCTAGGCAAAACTAGTTTGTCCTGAAATCGGGTTTGGCCGGTAACATATCTACGTCCTAGGTACACTTAACCCAACTGAATAATAGCTCCTTTTTGTACCTACTGTTCCGCTCTACCGAAATCTAAGTGTAGTTATTTTTCCCAACAAAAAATCTTGGAAATAAGATAATTACATACCTACTATATCATTGATCGTAAGCAACGAAAGATAAAAAATCCTCTAGATGTTCACTTATCATTATCAAATTATCACCCTGGTTTTCAGATAAAAAATACAGTTACATACAACTAAACTTTACATAGTTTTGCTGTTGTTAAGGAAACAACATTAACAAGTGTAAATTAAAAATTTTAATTGAACAGAGACTTTTTTATCAGTTGTTAAGAAAAAAAAAATTGAAACCATCGAACTGTAACGCTTAGAACAGAATTTTCTAACATACCACTCCAATCGTAGGCGCAAAGCAACCAATGAATATGTGAGCGCCATATTGTAATTTCTGCACTGGAACTGATATAATTACGTCTTTCGTGGTTATTCACAGCATCACTTACGCCATTTTTTAATAATTTTCTGCGAGCTCGTCGTACCTACTAACGCGACGATAGGTACTACTGTGTGTGTGTTCGATGATCAAAATCTTAAGAAAACTCAAAGGGTTGCGTCGTTGTACCTACTTGCGTGCCAGTTCCCATAGCCAACTTTCAAGGAAACACCTTTTGGCTACATCATCAGAGTCAGACCTGGACTGCATATCATTTAGGATCAGAGTACTTTGCACGACAAATCAAATGAGCCCAAACACGATGGGGATTTTTAAGCTACTGCATAGCTTCTATCGCGGGCCAGCGTGGAGACCGAATCCAGAAATTCCGTAACGAAAATAACCTGACACGGGACTCCTCTACGGTGAGGCGCTAGATGGCGCAATAAATGCTGTGCAATAGCTTTACCGCGGCAGTCCCCGAGTGCCACACGTCTTTTTTTTATTATTATGAGATAGGCTTGCGCTTGACGACAATCAATAATATGGAAAGGATTGATGAGGTCTAGATTGGAGCGCGCTTGCCTAGTATATGCCTATTCACTTTAGTCTTGAAGGTACTCAGATTATACGTGCGCCGGAAACAGAGGCTGGAAATGCGTTCCATACCTTAGCCGTTCGTTTCAGAAACTTTAACTGAAGCGTTTCGTACGGGTAGGTTAGTAGTTTTATACGTATTACAGAATTATAAATCAATAGGTGAAGTTTGTTTGGAATAAATATCATCTAAACCCAAATCCAAACAAATCAAGACGTGTGCAACAGCTAGTTATAACAATAAAATTAATATAACAGACGCAAGTATAAATTAAGAATATCATTTTTGAAAACAACAACAAAACTAAAACAAGCTAAACAAACACACATACTTACATAAATACATTATGTAAAAGCTTGTAAAAATAATATCTAGATCAGTCTTAAAAAGGTACAAAACAAACCTTGTGTGGTAATATTATATAATACCAGATACTAAAACATATAGGTAGGTACATGATATACTTCATTGTAATAACTTTCCAATTTTATCTGAAGATATTGCCAGCACTTGAGATTACCGTAACTGCTAACTGGAAGGCAGTCAAAAAAAGAAGTGTCAACTAAAACGGCATTCTACCAGTAGAGCGGTGGGAGTCGTCAACGCTAGACGACATTATGGCGACCAAAATTATCATCGCCCTGTTAACAATCACTCATTTGTAAGTACCTACATATTAATTGTTTATAGCGCACGACCATAAACATCCGTATAATTGCCGATTAGTCGCCATTGAAATCATTGGCTCGACTTGATACCAACTACTTCTTTTTCATTATGGCATGCATGTCAACGAATAGATCCGTGATATTATGTCATTTACATACCTTACTTAATATGGCCTTAACTCAATATACTATATTATTATTAAGCAATTATTGTTATTAAATCTTTAAGTGTATAATTTGATGATGATTAAGAAATAAATTAAAATATTAATATTTTATTATTATATTATTATTTTATTATTGTGCATGTGCATTGTGCGTGTACACCACGTAACCACAAGTAAAGCGCCCGTAACTTCGTGAGATAAATATACCTACTACAGTGGGTAACATAAGTAATATATTCTCCCAATAATATTAGGAATTCATGATTTTGTTACCAATTTAGGTCAAGGTGCTGGAGTGACTACACCGCACTCGCCGGGAAGCGCAGTGTTGGCAGACCCCACACTAGGTGGACCGACCATATTGATCGTGTCGCAGGGAGCCGCTGGATACAGATGGTGCAAAACCGTACAGGAGGCCTGTAGAAGTTCATGCAAAAGGCTTTTCTCCAGCAATGGATGTTTACCTATCGGTTGATAAAAAAGAAGAGGAAGATTTTGTTCAAATCCCAAACGTTAGATATGGGCACGACAATCGTGCAAGTTTTCACTCCACGCCTTGAACGTTGCTATTGGAGGCTTCAATTTCAGCTTGGCTGAAAAAGAAAAATAGATAAACAACTTCTATTCTTCTATTTTAAGGGGTGTCGCGCATCACACGAAGTTCCCGGAGGGTTTCACATTCGGCGTCGCCACCGCAGCCCACCAGATAGAGGGGGCGTGGAATGTAAGCGGTAAGGGAAATATTACACTTATATACCACTCATGATAATATAATTAATCCTTTTTTTTCCACACGTCTTTTTTTTTTCAAAGGAAGCCTAATTATTTCCCGGGATGATGATATGTACTGTCTTGAATTACTCCTTGAATAAGGCTCCACCTCCCTTCCCACTCCCGCTGAAATCAGTTCAGCAGTTCCGAAGACTAAGCAGTACAAACTGGCAAACGGACAGACAAATATTAAAAAATGTGTGTTTATAGCATGTTAATAGGTAGGCATTTCTGATATGCATAACATACGCTGTAGGTACAACGCTTCAGCGGTGGGGGATTAAAATAAATTTACTGTTAAAGCAAAGCATTGCTTAAATGTAAGTATATAAATGAAATAAAATTATAAAATTCCACACCCCCCTAACTTCCATCTCCTCGTTTCATAATATCTTATCGATATCTCCCTATGAGATAATAGATAATGTCAATCAATTGTTTTTGTTTATCACATTTCTGAAGCACCTATAGGTACCTTTTTTTATTCAATGACAAGAAAGTCCTTGACTGCGATCTCACCTGATGGTAAATGACGATGCAGTCTAAGATGGTAGCGGGCTAACTTGAAAGGGGTGTGGCAGTGTAAATTCAACTCATACCCCTATTGAGTTTCAAGACGCCTTCATGCCGAAATTGCTTTGCGGCACGTCTTTGACAGTAGGGTGATAACTAACCACGGTCAAAGCCTCCCAGCAGATCAGACCAGAGACAATTCAGAAAATATAAATTGCCAAAATCCCCCGCCGGGAATCGAACCTACTGTCTTTCTCCGCAATTAAGTTAAGTAAGTTAAGCTTTTGTAACAAATAGGATACTTAAAATGCAGGGCCAGGTCTTGATGTTATTAAAACACATGGTGATAATAATTTTATTATTATTCCTTATTATAATAAATATAATATTATTCGCGCATATATTAATATTATTATTCGCACTTTATTATTATTCCCTTCCGGCAATTTTCCATCGTATAATCTTAATAGAATCTCAATAGATAGATAAGTACTTGTAACTAACAATACATACATAAACATCGACAGTTTATAATAAAACTAGAGAGATTATTAACTGACGACAAATTGTGAATGGGCAAAAATATTTTTTCGATATATTTTATAGGTTATTTTTTTGGTATTTTTACTCGACCTTAACAACCGCTGTACGAGTTCGACTCGGATTGGCCGATTTTATTAACCCCTGATGCCCCGACGCAAAAACGACGGAGTGTTCTTAGCTATGTTTGATGAAAATCGGTCCAAGATCGCCACCGCCACAAAATTGCGGAGCATAATTTTTCACAAGTCCCTCAATATGGGCATCTATACACTACGATAAATTTCAAATTCAAGATGGCCGCCACCACAAAATGGCAAATAACATTATTTTTTTAATTTCAAATGTCAGCGGTGTTTTAAATTTTCAATTTACACGTAATGTACTTTTATGTGTTAAGGGAAAGCACCGATACAATAATATGATAAATCGAGTGATAAGTAATTCAAACACAATATGCGACTTTTGATAAAATTATATCCACCCATACCATAAACATAGTACTTATTACTACTAGCGTTGCCAGACGTCCCGTATTTCCCGGGACATCCCGTATAGGCATAGTTTAAAATGTCTCGGCGGGACTGACTCTGTCCCGTATTTGAACCGTACTTCGTTTTTCATTATGAAATCGATCCAAGCATTCAAACACGCAACATTCGTAAAAAAGCGAGTTGATGATCGTTTATAATTACGATTATAATTGTATTGATTTTTGCAGATATGTTAAAGTTAAAACGAATAAAAATATGCTTAAACTGACTCGATCCTCGGAAAAATATAAAAAAAAATGACACTAAATAATTTTGTTTTTTATTTGTTCCGGCTGAAAAACTGAAATCGCGTATTTTTTGCCTATTTAACCATTTGTCCCTTATAGGCTAAAAAAAATCTGACAACCCTAGTTACTACCCTAATTATTGTTATTCTCCGAACCCAGGTAAATCGGAAAATGTATGGGACCGACTGTCTCATTCCCGGCCATGGATGATCGCTGATGGCACCAATGGCGATGTCGCGTGCGACTCCTACAACAGATACCAAGAAGACGTGGATGCTCTGGCTTACATGGGCGTGGACTTCTACAGGTTCTCCCTGTCCTGGGCGAGGATCCTGCCGTCAGGCCGAGTCGACCACGTGAACCCCGACGGAATCCGTTACTACAATGATCTTCTTGATGCATTAGCCGAGAAAAATATTGAGCCACTGGTAAATATACTAAACTATAGTTGATGTCCGTGACTTAATTCGCGTGAAATGAGGTTTTTTGGATTTCATCTGGAACTTTTTAATTTTCCGGGATAAAATATTAGGTATATAAATAGAATAGGAAGGTTTTTTCGAACACTTTTTAACCGATTTCAAAAAAGGAGTTTCACAATTCATCGGAATCTTTTTTTTTTAATGTAGGTATGTTCTCCGATTACTCGCAGACGCTTGGACCGATTTGGAAAATTCTATTTGTATTTGAAAGGGAATACTTCGCAGGTGGTCCCATAGTCATCAGCTCAGGACCTGATTATAGGATCCTGGAGAAATCGAGGGAATTCTTCAAATTTTATAGGCACAATTGATATACCTAGGTACCTACTTTGTGGTGGCGTTTGAAGTCGGTTTTGTAAAAAAAAAATTTTACGTTAACATTATTTAATTTACCTTATAAAAGTATCTAAGTACCTACTATATTATTTAATACGTAAGTATATGATAATAATGGGTTTTTTGAATACAACCGTGAAAACGGATAACGTATGTGCTTACCGTAATTTAAGATCATTTATTTAACACTGGTAATCATAATTGGGAATGCATAATTAAATAGCTGAACTTGTGATTGCAAGTGATTAGGTCGAGTAGATGGGTACTTTGTATGAAGGTACATAGTTCATTCTCAAAAACTAAGTTGGTACAATGTATATTTACTTACCTACCTCTTGAGTTTTAACAATTTTACAAGTAGATACTAGGTATAGTTCTTGCAATTCACGAGGGCACGTGGCGCATGGTTGTGTGTGTGTCGTATCTGTATAAGTGTGAGCGAGAGCTTGCTCGCATCGGCCCGCTCCCACCTAGGCTCCTGACAGGCACGCACACTTACGCAATGTGCATGTACACGACATAACCACAAGTAACGCTCAAACGCCCTACAATAACAACTGTAAATTAAAAATTTAAAAACCCCTACGTGTGAATCTATGGTCTGTGTACGATATACCTACCTTAGGCCCCCAGCCTTAAGGGCCTATCTCATTGGTTGAGCTTCTTTATTTTGGGGGAGGGAGGGCCCCATCCGATGAATTTGCCACGGGCCTCAAACGGTATAGTTACGCCACTGACCCTGTTACTCAGTTTTCTGCTCCATCATCAGATCCTCCTCCTTCATCCTCAATCATCATCTTTCTAACACCTCATTGTAAGTTGCTGAGGAGTTGGGTAACCCGCAGACTACTTAATGCTGCAACATCAGCTCATGGTAATGATGTCTTAGAAATAATACGAAGTAACCTCCCTGAGTAAGATTAGGGCTAGGTATACATAGATTGAATGTCCACTGCCATACCCGTTCCAAGTTAGCCCGCTACCATCTTAGACTACATTGTCCCTTATCATCAGGTCAGAGCGCAGCCATGGACTATCTTGTTGATCGAATTTGTTTTTCTAGGTAACTTTGTTCCACTGGGATTTGCCGCAAACTCTTCAAGATCTCGGCGGATGGGCCAATCCGAAAATGATTGACTATTTCCGTGATTACGCTGACTTGTGCTTCAGAGAGTTTGGCGACAGGATCAAATCCTGGATCACCTTCAACGAGCCATACGAAATATGCGAGGACGCTTATGGTGACGACAAGAAAGCGCCTGCAGTTGACAGTCACGGTGTCGGCAACTATTTATGCAGCGACACACTTCTGAAAGCCCACGCGGAATCTTACCACTTGTACAACGAGACGTATAGGGCGAAACAGAATGGCAGAATCATGATCTCGATCAACGCGATATGGTATGAACCAAGTGATCCTGAAAATGCTGAACACGTCGCTCTGGCTGAAGTGGCGAACCAATTTAAAGTAGGTTTATGTTTTATTTAATAGACGTAGTTGCATATTATTAAGTAATTTTTTATTACAAGTGCAGTGTATAAGTTTGTTTATATAGATACAGTTAGATGACTTTTACGACTTTAACTTTTAGCGCTGAAATAAGACAATATAATTACAAAACTATTGAAAGCGTTAATAAAATACAGGCATTAACATACTTTACTTTTAGATTTGAAATACACAGACTGAAAAAAGAAAGTCAATGTTTCAAACCCGAACCATTGCAATATTGTCGTACCCATTGCTAGCACATTAAGCTTTACGCTTATATTATGAAGGGCAGAGGAATATTGATAACTAGCTGATGCCCGAATCTCGATGATTGAACTCTTTGATTTTCCTGCATAAAAAGTAGCCTATATCACTCTCCAGGTCCGTAACTATACACATGCAAGTCGAGGCGATCCGTAGCTCTGTTGCAGCGTGATTGAAGGATAAACTAACAAACAAACACACTTTCGTATTTATGATATTAGTAGGAAATAGGATAGGATGTTCAAAATCCTAAGTGGCTAATCCGTACTTATAAGTTATAATTAAAATTAATAACGCGTAACATATAAAATATCTGCATCCGCGGATGTAGATATTTTCGCACCTACCAAAAAATTACTACACTTGCCTCTCGTATTTTCTAGTTTGGATGGTTCGCACACCCAATATTTACTGTAGAAGGAGGGTACCCCGCTGTGATGGTAGAAAATGTGGCGCAGCAAAGCAAGGCCGAGGGTTTGGCTAAACCACGCTTAGAACAATTCGACGATTACTGGATCGAGAGAATCAGAGGCACTTCCGACTTCCTGGGCATCAACCACTACACCACTCACTTGATCACGGGAGCTGGTGTGGACCCCATCGCCAAGTCACCTTCTTGGCTGAAAGATATTGGAGCTGTTACCAGTATGAAAGTTGGCAGTGATTCGGCTTCTGAGTGGCTTCGGGTAATATTGTCCATTTATTTAGATTTTTGTGTCTCTACCCTCAGTAGGCCGGGGGTTAACCAATTTATGCTGCTAGAGGCTTGAACTGAATTGCAGTCTGCAGTAGCATAGGTGGGATGCATAGCTCGAAGAACCGTTGAATTCTCAAAGTGCTCGAGTGGTGCCCTCGCACACGGAAACTTACCTATCATTGGACCATCCCCCTAGATGAATGGACAATCGCCAGCGTAACGCTGGCAGCCGCTAGATTACAAGCGTCACAAGATAGTGTTATATAGCAATCCTTGCACGAGAGCTATGGACAGGTATCGACGAAAACGACAACAAAAAAAATATTTTGTTAGTTTTTTGTACCTATTACAAATTCTAGAAGTCACGTTGTCCATGGGCTGTCCTATCTCGCATCGCATTTCAATAGTCTTCACTTAGATTCCTTTTATTTTCCTAAACAAAAATTACTTTATGGTTCTGATTTACGACATTTTTGTAGGTGGTGCCGACAGGATTCGCAAACTTATTGCGTTGGTGCAAGAGTTCCTACAATGATCCGCCAATTTACATCACTGAAAATGGATTCTCTGACCGTGGCACGCTGTTAGATTACGGAAGAATTAAATATTTCAATGTAAGTTGTTACCACTTACGTAAGAGTATATAAAAAATTGTACATACCTATTACCTACCTGGATTTATATTTGCTTTTCAGGATTACTTGTCCGAAATATTGAATGTGATCTACGATGATGGTGTCAACATTCTTGGTTACACAGCATGGACCCTTATGGACAATTTTGAATGGCGAGCTGGATTTTCGTAAGTTTTTTTAGGACAAGTCCTTGATCTCTATAATGCTAGTAGGTGGTAGGTCCGCTGGTCGATCGTAGAAATACTGCAACAATCGCAAAAGTCGGACGATTCTGTAAAAGCTGCATCAATCATTGCTACAGTCTCAATTGTGGGTAGTTAAAAAACCTTAATCCACGCGAACCAAGTCGCGGGCATGAACTAGTTAAATATTACCTTTAATTTTTAATATCTCTTCCCTAGTGAACGTTTCGGCTTATACCACGTCGACATTACGGATCCCGGCTTACCGCGAACCCCGAAATTGTCCGTCGAATACTGGAAACAGTTGTGCGCCACACGAGAATTACCGCAAGATGAACGATTCAAGGACCCTGCTGTAAGTTCTTAATATTATAAACCGCAAAAATAACTAATACTAACTTTGTTGTAAATATACATCTTTGAACTAAAATTAAGAGAGGTCTAATATATCGCTATCGTTCTCATAATTTCAGCTTTGGAAAGGTATAGCACTACATTTAGACCTTCAATAACCTTAGAGATTTTTTGCAATCAAATTAGTTAGTAGAAATAGCTAAGTACTTCTTAACTTTAAGTGATCAACCTAACTTCTTATTAATAAACAGGTAAATTAATTTGTTTTGTAATTTCAATTGGATGATGAAGTTACTAACACTTTCGGTTTCGTGGAGGCATCGTCGAAATAGAAAAGTTTTCTATTCTAATAAACTTTACAAAGTGCTGTTGAAATTTAAGTACCACACTGGTTCAGAATGACGTTCCAGCAGAGAAGAACCAGAAAAAAACTCAGCGGTTGCTCTTTAAAAAAAAAAATTACGAAAGAGACGGCGCTCTCTGGTGCCAATACGGGCAGACTGTCCCTTTGCAAAGCTCTATGTGAAACATTTACTATCTGATACTTACATACAGGTTTATCCTCAAAAATATGTCACGATAGAATGGAAAAGTAGGCGTGGCACGTTAATTATAATTCACAGCATAACTAAATCCTTTTTCGTAATTTTAAAAATAAAAGCTCGGAAGTTAATCTCAAAAAAGGAGCATCCTTTCATATAGAAGTGTTTATATTCATCAAAACAACAAGATTTTCAAACAACACGGGCGGCGTTATTTCCAAAAATAACACGCATTCGTTTCCCTAGTATAATAGGTGATAACCGTTCTATCTAGACATATTTTAGTGTTCGTAGTCTTTCATTTTGAAACAACCAGAAAACCTTTCGTTTTGTAAACAACCTGAAAATGAATGGTTTTCAGGTTGTTTTGTATTTTGCATGCCATTTAAAAAATTGATGCACAGTAAAACGGTTTTCATTTTTAACAGGAGAGGACACTTGTATGAAGCATGCTTGGATGACTCTAGAGGGAACTGCTTACCTAATATATATGCACTAATAAAATTTATTTATTATTAAAATATTACTAACAAATATTCGTATTTATTTACTATTTATCAAACGATAAACAGCTTCGGTTTTTAGGCAAATATTTTTATATCATATGTAAAAGCCACGATTACAAGTACTTAAAGCCTCTAATATGGTTGCTTGCATGCAAATTAGGTTGGAGTGGCAATCTTTTTTACAGTAGGTACAGTCCGAAAAGCGTAAGCGTAGCTTTTCGTTTGTTTGAGTTTTCGCTAAGTAGATATAAAACTGAATTGCAAGAGGCAATACGCCATTTTGACATTCGGTTTGCACTGCTTTACCGGCTTAAATAGTTCGCAGGACGTGACGTTGCAAGCCGAATCTAACGTTGAGATCTATAGAGCGTACTTTGACTTAGCTCGAACTTAAGATAGAGTTAAATCGAGACACAAATATACTCTGACATAAAGTCTCGTTTTAACTCCGTTTTGAGTCTGAGCAGAGTGAGATTGCGGTCTATAGATTTTAGCCTAAAGGTGCGATTAAACGGCGCGCTATAACACGAGCCGCGCCGCGAAGCACCATCCGTGTAGGCGCGGCTCGGCTTAATGCGGACGCAAGCCTGCTCGTTTAAACGACGCGGGGTAGCACGATCCTACGCGAGCCGAGCCGTCCGTGGAGATGCGGCATCAGCGGCATTCGTTCGTCGCGCGCTCTGTGCCATCTGTTTAGACGGCGCGTATTAACACGAGCCGAGCCTAGATGACGCGCGCGCCTTTGATCCGTGTCGAAAAAACCGACAAGTGATGGATCGGGCAAAGTTTGCCGAGCCGCGCCGAGCGTAGTTGTTTACACGGCGCGTGGCGCGCCGAGCCACGCGCCGAGCTAGGCTCGGCTCGTGTTATAGCGCGCCGTTTAACCGCGTCTTAAGTCTAGTCTCTACACTATTTGTGTGAACTTATAGAAATGCAAAGCTGTGCTTCCGTCTCGCGGATTGCACAAATATAACAAACTATTTATATCTCCAGGAGTTGCCACACTACAAAACAGAACTTTGAGGGTCTGGAAGAAGCAATAGAAAACGATAATGGATATTAAAACAAATATTTATTTAGGTCGCATAAGAATATCAAATTATTTACAATGAAATTATTGCAAATTAATTACAATGAATGACATGTATAATTTCATTGTTATAACATTGATACACGTAAGTTATATACACTACAGAGAAAACTTGCATGTGTCAGACTGAAAAGATATGTTTGTAAAATATTTAAGGCTATACTTAAGAAATAAACCGTAAAACAGTTTACTTAAAATATTGTTCTGAATATTATTCTGTTATAGTCCCAGAGACCATGTCCTATTGACGCGGCGCCCCGACGCACAAACGGTTAGATAGCAAACATGGAATGTTTCTCATTATGTCACCCTGATAAAAACATAGTAGGCATACGTATAAGTATTCGCTAACCTGAGTCGCTACCTTTATCAACTGGCTCTCATGAGCTAACGTGTGACACGTTTAATAATTGGACTGAGGTCACTGACCTCTATATTTAATGTGACAACTTGATTGACGCCATTTAGCAGCTATACGAATGTCTCTGGAAGTAGTAGGTAATATTGCAAATGGTGCACCAGCCTCTATAATTAGTCTATGATTTCATAGATTGTTGTATGATTTCATAGACTAATTATAGAGGTCAGTGCGCCATTTGCAATATTATTAGTTCCAGAGACACTCGTATATCAAAAGTTGAGCTTCAAATTTATTCATGGCTGTCATTTGTATACGGACAGCAAGTCCAGTGTTAATCATAGATTGAATATAGAGGTCAGTGCCTGAGATAAATAGCTCTACTGTCTGACTAAGACAGTTCGTGAAGTATCTAGTTGTAAGTGCTGAAGAAACTTCTGCTGTAACAAGCTAAGAAACTTTGGTATAATTAGTTGCAACGAATACGTTACAACCAAGATTAATTTGACTTATAATTTTAATGAGCATTTTTAAAGGGATTAATTTAGTAATGTCAATCGATCTTTGGTAATCGAAGTTAGTATTTTAATAAATTAAAGCTCTTTTTAAAAATATATACAAGTACCTACTCGTAGTTCTGTTTTCAACTTCACAAATCTCAAATTGTCCACTTGATTGTGAAATTAATAACCTATGCAATCCAAAATCTGCAGATTGTAGGTTTAAAAATCCAGATCAAAAACATAGTACTATTTACTACAGTGGTGTAGTGTTAAGTGTTTACCAATCGGTAGAACATTATTTACAATTTCTATTCGTACATTGATTAATTTTATAATTATTGACACGATTTTACTAAAATCTGGATTAAATTTTCAACCTTCAATCTGTAGTTTTTGCTTTAGATAGGTTATTAATTTCTACCAATATTGAAGCGTGATTACAGATAGGTAGCCGCTACTATGTTTTCACGGATGATTGCATAATGCAGTGCATGTTTTGTTTATTACTTAAAAATAAATACAAAAAGACGCAGGCACATTAATAAAGATATAAACGACCCTACAGTTCGATACATATAACACCTAAAGGGAAAGGATAAAGCGAACAAAGAATAATGAACCGAACAATATGAAAAGCATCATTATTACTTACAAGATATAAGAATTAAAACACAACAAATAGAAATACGACGAAGGGATGAACAGAATACAAAATAAAATGTATAATAAACCCAGCACCGTTACACTTAATTATTAATAGTTACATAGTTGATATTTATTGCTATTTATCTATATAATTAATGAAAATTACATTAAAGTCTTACAAGATTAAAGTACTTTTACTAATATGGCAAAGTTTTCAATGTAGTATTTTTAATTAAATTTTAAGGCCTAATTTCAACATTATTTTCAAACGATCTAACTGAATTCGTAAAAATTCTAGAGACTAGGTGGGCTAAGACTTGATTTTGAAATGTCAACTTTTTTAAAGCAATCACTTTTTTAAGCTTTTAAGTATCTCAGAGAAATAAAACAGTAAGCCACATTTTATCGTAGTTCATATAGCTACAATACATTTGAATTAGTTGAGTAGGTTCAATCTCAGTTGCCAAAATATATAGTGTACGAGGTCAAATAAAGTTATGGATCTCTAAAATGACTGATTCTGGATTCACAGGATAAAGAACAACTCTCGAGCGGTGTAGTATACTGCTAGCAATAAACAGACTAAACATTCAATTGTATAACACAATCCAAAAAAATTCAGGCGCCATAAATAGATAGGAAATATGTCATACGAGTTACTCTCTAGCCAGTGAACAAACGAATCGGCTATTTCGGAAATCATCACAAACTTTGCATTGACCTCTTACGCCAGTTGGAAGCATTGCCAAACTGTGAGTTTAGTGAAGACTAGAGGTGGGTGATTATGAGATATACTAATGAACTCATTCGATTACGAAGATGTCTCGAAATATCTCGATTATGACAAGTTAGTAATTACTAATTTAGTTAGTAGTCGCGGTCGCGAGTCGATGTAAAGTGAGCGATACACGATGCTTGGTTGAATGGCTTGGCAAAAGCCAAAGAGCAACTCTCGTGTCTCTCGACTATTTAGTATTTACAACAGGATTAGTAATACAAATTAGTAACGTTATTCGATTATGAAAACAATTTACTAATTTCATAATCGATTATCATCATTAGTGTTACAAAGTAATTCGATTATACCAATCATTCATAATCGTCCACCACTAGTGAAGACCCTAAAGGCATCGGCACAATATTGCACTCTCATGACAAACACACGAGCACAAGGCAAACACATTATGTCCTCGCAGCTACTATATGAGTACTGATTAATTATTGTCTAATGTTACTACCTAGCGGCATTCACGCGCTCGCATAAAATATTTCATTCATTTCGAAACATTAGGTATAAGGCATATAAGTAAACCTAATAGTTGCCAAAATAACTAACTATGTTGCGTTTAACTATCACTATTCTAATCATAATCTCGAAAAATACACAAGGACGGTGTAAGTAGACAAAACACATTTGACATTAGGTACTGTAAAAAGTACATTTATGTAAGTAGATTTATTTTATTAATATTAATAATACATATAGAAATAGTCCGATCGTAAAAATTGTAGAAATATAATAATTATCGTCACCTTAATTAAAAACGCAATAAATAAATTGTATAAAAGGCACAATAAGGCACTATTACGTCAAGATGTTATCACAATCTAAATTACATCGATATCGATTAAACTACATAAATCGTCCTTCTCAACTCATCGTTCTTGCGTGGAGAATGGGATTACCGATAGTCTGGTTGAAAGAGTATGGAAATCCGATCTCTCAAATAGCTTTAATTACAAATAGTATTGCAATATTACTTCTTTCTACAAGGAAAGATGCTTTGCAAAATCCGCAGGTGCTTCTATACGCGCTCGGATACAGACCAACCGAACATCACTATGAACTATTAACTAATCAGTTATCACGACGCTAACATACGACTCTTCGCGTTTTATTCAGGCTTACATCGAAACTGACTCACGATCGACAGGAAACAAAGAATTTGAGTGATTAGACGTTTGATATTTCGAATGCTCATATCGATGGTCTAGATTCTAGACTAGACTCTAGAAGACAAAGTGCTAATTAATGTGGTAATTTTTACGAAAAGGCATTTAATTATTCATTCAATGTCATAAATATTTACAAATTGTAACCGTTTGTTGCCTTTAACTACGGATTAGATTATTAGGTATTTATTTTTATAGAAATACATTGTCTTTTATAGCTCATTTGTGAAATTTGAAAAATATTTGGCAATAAAAATGTCCGAACTTAAAAAATCTAAAATTTGCACTTAGCATGTTTGCCTTCTAGATTTCTAGAGCATCGGTATTCTATCATACAATTTCATAATATCTACAAAGATATTTTTAAATGATTAACTAGCAGACATGTATATTTTGTTTATAAACTTGTAAACAGGTAGTATTGTACTTATCATGCAGAATTTTGCATTCGTATCTCATTCAGATAAATGCCGAGACCCGAAAACCAATTCTGAATAATAAGCCGCTATGCACACACGAAGCATGGCATGTTTAAAAATATTTTAAGGTGGCGACTGACCTAGAATTATTGTGTCGTAAGTCGTAACGTAAGATTCACGAAGAGCGTGTTTCCACGTCTGTTGGCAATATCGTTCATTCCCACTACGTAGTCGGTACAACCGATTAGTTCAACCGTTGAACCAGTGAAACTAACTTTTTTCCAGTACCTATAGTTCAACTGCATCTAATTTCTGGGATAAAATAGTTGAACTCAATATACGGTTTGCGTTGCGATTAGGCACCTACAGTTTTCAGCTGGGGTCCATTTAAATGTAAGCCACAACGCAAACTTAACTACCAACTTGGCTCACGAAGCTGCGGCATTTCTTTAAGACTTTAGTTCTCAGCGCGAACAACATACTAAAATCAATCGAGCGCTAATCCAATCCCAAAGATTTTAGCTAAAGTAATAAACTAACCTAACCATAATCCAAAATTCACAGATTGAAGGTCCAATTATTAAAATTTTTACCAGATACCAAGTAAAATATTAAGTGTAACTATTGGATTGATGACTCGATTGAAGCTTTAGTACCATTTAACTATAGGTATACTCAGGGTTACATTTTCAAATTTCGACTGTGGTTTTGGATTCAATTAGCTAATAATGCCGAGAGAACTTTGTCGCCCCTTTACCCCTTTCCATCCTCTTGTCGCAAGTCACCACTTCAGTTTGTTGCAAGCTAAGTTACGAGAGCTAAGCTAAGTAAGTTTAGTTTGCGGTGTGGATTTATTATGATGACTTGTAACTAGCGTTGCCAGACGTCCCTTATTTCCCGGGACAACCCGTATTTTAGGCATAATTTAAAATGTCCCGGCGGGACAGGCTATGTCCCGTATTTGAACTGTACTTCGTTTTTCATTATGAAATCGATCCAAGTATTCACACACGCAACATTCGTAAAAAAGCGAGTTGATGAGCGTTTATAGGTAATTACGATTATAATTGTATTGATTTTTGCAGATATGTTAAAACGAATAAACATATGTTTAAACTGACTCGATCCTCGGAAAAATATCAAAAAAAATGACACTAAATAATTTTGTTTTTATTTGTCCCGGGTAAAAAACTAAAATCCCGTATTTTTTACCCATTTAACCATTTATCCCTTATAGGCTGAAAAAAAATCTGGCAACCCTACTTGTAACGTAACACGCAAAGGATTCGTCTAAAAATTAACGAACGGGTTGAGTACGCGAGCTCGCAGCTAGCGGCTCGGCTCGTTTACAGACAATACGAACGTTCAACGTTCATGTTACAGTACGTTCAAATTCCACATGTCAGTCGCCAGCTTTATATTAAGGAAGTCGGATCAATACCTACAATTTTCAACAGAGGGAGGATACTGTTCAGCAAAAAAAAAAAACTCACTTAAACCCATTACAATTTACAGTCATACCTGGTTCGCTTCGATCGTCCGTTCATTTACACACATTACGCTATAAACTGTCATTTACTTAGTGAAATGTACACCATTACCGTTTGGCCATCGACACTGTCGGGTAGAGTCGACGCTAGAAGCGGTAAGTACTCTATGATAATACCTAATTTAAAGTTTGTGGCGAACTGCGCGGACCGTTTGTTCGCACAGCGCGGGTTGACTCCTGACACAACTCTGCGACACTGCACGTCTAAAGCCAGGTCAGCACGTTGTCTGGTTTGTTCGGCGTCGAGTTTATTAGCGACTGCACGTCGTCTAATAGTATGTCATTTGTGAATTCGCCCAACTGAAATAGATCACAGGACCAAATTAATTGAGAAAACGCTTACAACGATCTGCAGTGCTTATTATAACTCTTAAATTCTCATCACCTTTAGCAATCCATCTATGGCTCACTACAAAGCCCAGGGGCCCAAGTCTGCTATTGCAATTGTAGTTACATTGTCTATCAATGACATCCCAATTGCTACTTTTAGCAATTTGACTTGGGGCCCAGGGGTTCAATTGTCTATCAATGACATGACAATTGCTAAAAATAACAATTGTTATGTCATTGATAGACAATTGAACTACAATTGCAATAGCAGACTTGGGCCCCAGGTCTCTTCTCAGAGAAGGGTTTTACTACGCTGGCCCAACGCTAATTGACAGATTTCTCGCATTTTTGAGAACATAATAAGAGAACTCTCAGGCGTGCTGTTTTCCTTCATAGTTGAAGCATAATATGATGTTTAATCTTAAAGTACATGTTAGTGTCTAAGCCCCTGACCTGAATTGATACCTGTTTAATTCAAAAAGCCTCATTAAAAACTGCTCAGTAGTTTTTCAGAAAAATAGTAAGAAATTGAAGTATAATTCATTAAAGTATACCTAATATTTGATGAGTCACTAACTAATGAGCTGTTAGTTAGTACAACGAACGTTAAATTGTCTCTTTCAGAGTCAGTTTTAACGCTTCATTTAACTATTTTAAATCTACATGAAGGAAGAAATTAATAAGAAGGTGGACGAGGAATTTAGAAGGAAACAAATTTAAAAGTATGTTATGCTTAAGTAACGTTCTCAATGAGATTTCCAAAGAGGAAAGGAAGGAAAAGGTAAATTATAATAAATCATTACTATAGTCATAACAGTACATAGTGAATTGTAAATCCAAAGAGAATCTAGAAATACTGTCTCTACTTAGGTGTAAAAGTCGAACAAGTAAATAATTGATCTATGCCGTTATGTTATCTGCAAAATAATTGAATGCAAACTGCAATTTTAAAGTTTGCATGCAGTCCATTTGTCTAGACTCTAGACAATAGTAATTAAACATGTAGACAGGTCGGTAACTACTTACTTACAAATTCAGTCGGCTGCAGTGGAGGGAATGAGGTTGCGGACACATACACACTATAGAGTACATTATTTACTTGCAATGAGGGTACCAGGTCGTCGGTGTCGCCGAGAGCGATGTCCGCGCTGTCGAGATTAGCGCCCGCTTCGCTCGTGCAGTCCATGCGGTCGTCCATGCCCGCGAGGAAGTCCTCCGGCGTGTGCGGCATGGAGTAGGACTGCGTGACGGCCATGCCCAGCCCGCTGTCCGCCGACTCCTGCCGCTGGTGGTCCGTCAGCCCGGACAGGAAGGGGTCCAGCGGCAGCTCCGTCGCCGCGCCAGCGCTGCTCGCCAGCGACGACACGATGGACGAAGATTGCCGCGCCATTAAAGATTGCTGGAGAAATTTTCATGCATCTTGAGCTCATTTAATTATGATTACGTTTTCGACGTATTGCTTTTATTTTACGGTGAACGCGCTCGCGCTCGTATTATGTACCTACTTATCTATCTATACTTGATCTATACATATAAATAAAATTGAAGCGTCCGTTAGTCATTTTTAACCCCCGACGCAAAAAGAGAGGTGTTATAAGTTTAACGTGTCTGTGTATCTGTCTGTGGTATCGTAGCTCCCAAACGGATAAACCGATTTTCGTTTAGTTTTTTTTTGTGTCATAGATAATTTTATCCCGAGTGTTCTTAGCCAAGTTTCATGAAAATCTGTTCAGCCATTTGAAAATTATTTTAATTTCACATGTCGGGGGTGTTTTCAATTTTCAATTGTTACTTGTTTAATTGTTGTAAATGACTGCCTCTTATAAACCTTATTTATATTATCATTCATTGAACGATAGTCTATTTTTCCGTACCACCTAATTCTTCCGATTTCGACGGGATTCTCAGTCAGGTTAGTTATACCTACAATCAAAATCTAGAATATTTTATAGTTCGAGCTAAACAATAAAAACTCAGGTTAATAATTGTCGCGGCCCAAACGCTAAACCAATATTGGTGAAATATGGCTCAGAGATAGTTTAGATCCCGGGGACAAACATGGGTTACTTTTTATCCCGGGAAATGTACCTAAGTGTCCACGGAATTTTTAAAAACTCCATCCACACAGACAAACTCGCAGGTGTCAGCTAGTAAGCACATTATTATCATCACTACATAGCATAAAACAAAGTCGCTTTCTCTGTCCCCATATCCCTATGTACGCTTAAATCTTTAAAACTACGCAACGGATTTTGATGCGGTTTTTTTAATAGAGAGAGTGATTGAAGAGGAAGGTTTATATGTATAATAACATCCATGAACAGTGAATGACATAGGCTATATATTTTATACCCGTGCGAAGCCGGAGCGGGTCGCTAGTAACTTTAATAAGTAAGTAACGGGTGGATTTCGAAGTCGATGAATTGTCGTATCGAGCAACGTGGATTTATAGTCACGGCATTATAAGCTGAATCCGATAGTAATTTGATTAAGAAAAAAATTGCTCGATTATGGATCATTAATAACGTATTCAGGGGGTGTGTTGCGGTCTCATAAATTAAATGTTTTGCAAAGGTTTTTGCACTTCCGATGTGGAAGATTAAATATCGGAGTAGAAGATTAACTGTTGGACTCGATTAATTACGGTTAAATAGGAACTTTAAAACCGTTAAGTACCTAGCATGTTATTGTGGAACAAGTTTTTTTTGAAACTGTTCGACCGTTTTGTGATACTGATGGGGAAAAGAAGGAGTCAGAACAACGATGAAAAAACGAAACAAAAAATTTAAAATTAAAGTAAAATTTTGTAAAATGAAATTCAGATGAGTCGTGCCAAGCTGCTGGATACAGGCAGCTCAAGATCAAAGCCTGTGGAAGTCACCTCCTTCAGTATTATTTCGGAGTTTCAATACACGTTGTATAGTATCTATTTGAATAGAATATAATAATTTTTGATTCAAATAAACTTTTACAAAGTGCTTTCGAATCGTTAAATGAATCTACCACTGGCCAGCTATCAAGAAACTCGGCGGTTGCTTTTTTATGCCTTTTAGCCCAATCCGGCCAGTGGTTTGAGCTGCGCTTTGATAGATCAGTCACCTTTCCTTTATATATTCAGATTTACCTGGAGCCGTATCTCCTGCTGGCGTTGCTTAAGCCGCTCTCGCTCAAGCTGTAGCGACTGGAGGCGCAGTTTCTGTTGGCTAGCCTGTATGGACGCGTTCGCCCAGCCGCCGCCCGCCACGCCGCTCGACGCGGGCGTGCGCTGTAAATGTTGTGCTAGAAAAACAGAAAAGGAAACTTTTTTTATTCTTTTTTTTTATTCCTTGCCTGCGATCTCGCCTGATGGTAAGTGACGATGCAGTCTAAGATGATAGGGGGCTAACTTGGAACGGGTATGGCAGTATAGATTCAACCCATACCCCCTAATCGGTTTGTACACGCCATCGGCTTGGCGGCATGTCTTTGACGGTAGGGTAGTAACGGTAACAAGCCACGGTTAAAGCCTCCCACCAGACAAGATAGCCCTTGACTGCGATCTCACCTGATGATGCAGTCTAAAATAGTAGCGTGCTAGCGTGGTAGTTCTTAATTAAACCCATCCGGTCCATTCAACCCCTACTCCGGTTTCTACACGTCATCGTGACGGAACTCTAAATCGCTTGCCGGCACGTCGTTGACGGTAGGGGGGTAACTAGCCACAGCACACCCCACCAGACTAAAGGAAAACTTTAAAAACTTTATTCAATAGTTTTAGCCCTTTTTCACCACTGACACCCTAAAATTTCCTTAAGTAAGGGTCAGTTTTAGTCCGCACCCTTAACCGTTAGGCTATTGAGTTCTAAATCACGTGGACGAAGTCGCAGGAAGAAGCTAGTACCTTTATTCACATTGATCACATTCACATTATTTATTTCATTACATTTACCGCAACGCACGCCACCGAACGCAATTTCACCCTCACCACCTGGGTGCCTGGAGCACTTTGACCATCCGTTGCTCCAGATCTTTTTTTCCACGTACTACCAAATTGTGGAATCATCTCCCTTCGACAGTGTTCCCACTTAATTACAGTATGGGGTTATTCAAGGGGCGGACCAATAAATTCATGAAAAGCCGGCAACGCATTGGTGGTGCCTCTGGTACTACAAATGTTCATGGGCGGCGGTAATCACTTAACATCAGGTGACCCGCCTGCTCGTTTGACCTCTATTTACATTTTTTTTAAATTACAAAAATAATGGCTATCCTTTTTCTCTGCCCTATTTAATATCAAGGTGCTTGGACTTTGAATATAAACTTACGTATTCTGGGATCGAACCAAGACGTCGTTCTGGCGGCGTGGTTGATAAAATAAATCTCTCCCTCCGGCGTGGTGGCCTGTTCCCAGCCCTCAGGCAGCGGCCCGAGCGGGTCGCTCGTAGTGTTAGTGCTTGTACTCTTCGCTGCTGAAATTAATTAAACGCGCTTGAATATTGACATTCATTTCAATGGCAGTTCTATTGGCAAACGAGGTTTAGTCCTCTCAACAGCGACTAGTTGCAAGACAGTGGGAAAAAATGGTATGGCTGCAGGGTGAGCATGGGCAGGGGACATTTTATCCACGGGGAAAGGATAAAATGTTTATCCCCTCGCTCAGTTTCAGCATGGGCACAGCGCAGCCGTAGAAATAATATCCACAGTGTAATGTCAAATTCGAATATACTTCTCCTTTCCCCTATTGCCATGATTTAGCTTGGGGGGAAAATAATTTTATATCTTGTCAGTGGATAAAAAAAGGGATAAATTTTTTATCTCCTGCCCATGCTAACCCTGCTGGTGTGTTGAAGGTTATAGTGAGTTATGTAGCTACGAGATATGTATATTTTTATATGACAGACTAGTGCTTGACTGCAATGACACTTAATGGTAAGTGGTATTATAATAAATAATTAATCTAATACCCATGCATGCATATCTTAGGCTGCAATCTATAGACTGCACTCTCACTCAGCTCAGACTCAAGACAGAGTTAAACCGAGGCAGATTTATGTCAGAGCATATTTGTGTCTCGTTTTAACCTCTATCTTGAGTCTGAGCTGAGTCAGAGCACGCTCTATAGATCTCAGCATAAGATAGTTCAGTGTCATCAGAACAAGTATGTTAATAAAATAGGTAATTTGTTTACATGAGGTTGTAACTAATTATGATATCAGTGTGATAAAAAAATGAAGAACCATTCGTTTGTATCCATTCTCGTACTAGTAGCTATGTACCTACTTATTAGGTACGTGTGTGCCTTTGGCTCCGAACAACGCAATTGAATCCCGCGAACACGAGATGAATGTTGGGAAAATCATTTCCTTGCAGTGTTTTCGATATACTGTAAACAGTGCGAGTTCGTCGTGTACACTTGCTCGGACGGTCTGTTCGAGAAATAAAGGCTTGGACGGACAAAACGACGCGACGAAACAAAATAAGTCGGTCAGCGCCTAACTGCGGAAACAATTACCAGAAAGAAGAAAAGACACAACGCGTAACGGGAAAAACGCACCATAGCAACCCCGACACTAGAAGATGTAATAAAATAAACTGTATAATGTAGAGATGTTATGGAGCTCCGTTAGAGTAAACTGAAACTAAGAAATAAAAAATATCCAAAACTGTAACTCAATAATGACGGATAAAACCCATTTTAACAGTTTTTCCCCAGCCGTTTGCATTGTTTATAAATGAAAATATCCTGAAATATCAGATATTAGCTAAAGTGTGTAATATCATATCCGTATCCGTAAACCGTTTATATATCACGCGCGTGGTGAATAGCTGCATTTATTGCATTCTTGCTGGAATAGTGCATTTTAGCGAATAACGAGAGTGAGTCGGAAAATAAAAAGTAATTGCGATCGTCAACTGTAACAATCTCTATGAGACAATCCAGCTACTACCGTCGCTCGCGGTCCGCAAGAAGCATGACTTCCTTCACAGTTCTTCGCATTATAATTTCTTCGCAGACGTTCAAAGTGGCGTTCAGCCACACCGCCGCGCGCCGCTACGTTTCGTGTTTGAGCAGGCCTTTAAATGAATCAGCGGGCAACGGATGCAACGCCAACACGACGCCCGCTCACGCGCATCTCAGCAGGTAGGTAGGTGACACGTAACAGATTATACCGCCATTCATAAACAACTGTTATTATATAATATATATTAATTCATAGATCACCTGTCTACAAATATCAAACAAATGCTTAGATAACGGGCGCGGGTATTTAGCTATGTTTGGAGACCGGCTGATTAATAAATTGAAACTTTATGTCACCTATAAAATTCCCATAAAAACAACAAGTCCTTGTGCACGTCCAGTTCGTCCACATTTAAAATGTTTATGTTTTATCGTTTTGTTTTCTGGTACTAAATAAAACAAATAAAAAATAAAATTCAAACGTAAAACTTCTTTTTACAAAACCGAATTCAAACGCCACTACAAAGTATACAATTATTGATATACCTATAAAATTTGAAGAATTCCCTCAATTTCTCCAGGATCCCATCATCTACGGGATCTGGTCCCATAGATGGTAGTTTGAAAGGGTGTATACCTTCGAGTAATCGGGGAACATACATTAAAAAAAATACCGGCCCTGGATATCTTCTAGGATATCTAGTACTAGTCAAGATGAATCAAACGAACGCAAAATCGATGGGGTTACGTCGTTACTCCTTTTATTACAGACTAGAAGCCCGCGCCGACTTCGTCCGGATTGAAAAATTAAATATTTGTTTTCACGGAACTGATTGCATTGAGAGTTTCTTATAGGAGACGATTGTAAATAAGATCACCACAGGAACCGCAGGAACTTCCCGCGCCGACACCCGCCAACATGCACCGCCGCGCCGACCGGCACCATTTATTTTTTGTCGCGCGAAATTATTCATTTTCCGATTACTCGTAAGATATTAATTTAAATTGTTTAGTGTAAAGGGCAAATATGTTCTAAATTATATACTTACGATAATAAACATATTTATTTAGATATAGAATGACATCACATCGGTTAAAGAAGCTTCGAAAATAATTCATTATTTTTAATCAAAATTTGAAAGATAGAAATGGTTACTGTAAGTTATTCTTAGAAGATAGACATATACTATCGCGGACTTTTTTTTAGAACTCTTTTAGAGGAACAGTTCACCTATACATCATTTTCATCTAATAACAGTATATGACCCAGCGCACGCCTTGAAAACGTTTAAGAGTCAAAAAAAAAATTCCGACTTCTTTAACAAATTTGCACATAATATCTAGCCATAATACATTTATGTGCATAATATATAGCCTATAACCATCTGGAATAATGTACCTTTGAAATGGTGAAAGAACTTTTGAAATAGGTGCGGTGGTTCCAAAGTTTGCTCCGGACATACATACAAACTCACAAAATTAGCGCTCTCTCTTTATTATAATAGTATAGATAGGTTTATCTGTAATCCAGGTCCACATCAGATTCTGGATATCATCGAGGACCGGAGTACTTGTCAAGACGAATCAAATGAACCAAAACTCAATGGGGTTACGTCTTATTTTTCTATGATCGAAGGGTTACGTCGTTTAATTACAGAGTTCCCATTGCCCCCTTCTGGCTCCATCATCAGACCCTGGATATCATCTAGGTCCAGAACACTTGTTAAGGCAATTCAAAGGAATGTGGGGTTACGTCGTTTTACTACAGACTTCCTATCTTCCGGCTTCGGGAAATGTTACTAAATTACTAATTCAGCTTTCAGATTGCAAGATTTGCATTTTTTTAGACATACATACATACATACATACATTGCAAGGTAAATAAAAGCTTGTAAATAATAATAAAATAATTGGTGTCTACGTTTATGGTAAAAATTTTGAAACGTGAATAACAACTCTCATAGCATCGGCAGTCACGTAATGCAAAATACATAATATAAATTAAACAACACGTAATTTGCAATAAAAGCGTGATATTTTAATAGATTCATGGCTCATATAAGACAATATTACAGAAGACCATTGGCTATCATGCCTTTTTAAGTTTACAAGCGATTTTTTCGAAAGCAACTAAGATGCAGAGGATATTTGATGACGATCTGTGAGAATGAGCTACAGGCAGCGATCACAGAAGAAAAATATCTTCTGTAATCGCTGGCTACAGGTGTACAATTAAGTAAGTAATAATTATCTATAATTATATAAAAAGGCTTGTCCTGACTGACTGACTGACTGACTGACTGACGATCAACGCACAGCCTAAACCACTGAAGTTAGAAACTTGAAATTTTGACAGTAGGTTCCTTTTATGACGTAGGCGAGCACTAAGAAAGGATTTTTCGAAATTCGCCCCCCAAGGGGGTAAAAAGGGGGGCTAAAGTTTGTATGAAACTCCGTCATTTTTCGAGTTATACTCATGAAATTCGGTATTTAGGCTTTAAATTGAAAACAAAAAAGTACGTGTTTCACAGTTTTTAAAAATTCTACCCCCTAAGGGGTTAAATAGGGGTTGAATGTTTGTATAATAGTCCTTCGTTCTTCAAGTTATTTTTCAAGTTACGTTTATCAAACTTGATATTTTGGCTCTTGATTAAAAATAAAGAATTACGTATTTTACATTTTTTTTAAATTCTCCCCCCAAGGGGGTAAAAAGGGGGGTTAAAGTTTGTATGAAACTCCGTCATTTTTCGAGTTATACTCATGAAATTCGGTATTTAGGCTTTAAATTGAAAACAAAAAAGTACGTGTTTCACAGTTTTTAAAAATTCTACCCCCTAAGGGGTTAAATAGGGGTTGAATGTTTGTATAATAGTCCTTCGTTCTTCAAGTTATTTTTCAAGTTACGTTTATGAAACTTGATATTTTGGCTCTTGATTAAAAATAAAGAATTACGTATTTTACATTTTTTTTAAATTCTCCCCCCAAGGGGGTAAAAAGGGGGGTTAAAGTTTGTATGAAACTCCGTCATTTTTCAAGCTATACCCATAAAATTCGGTATTTAGGCTTTAAATTGAAAACAAAAAAGTAAGTGTTTCACACTTTTAAAAAATTCTACCCCCTAAGGGGTTAAATAGGGGTTGAATGTTTGTATGATAGTCCTTCGTTCTTCAAGTTATTTTTCAAGTTATGTTTATGAAACTTGATATTTTGGCTCTTGATCAAAAATAAAGAATTACGTATTTTACATATTTCGAAAATTCTCCCCCCAAGGGGGTAAAAAGGGGGGTTAAAGTTTGTATGAAACTCCGTTATTTTTCAAGCTATACCCATAAAATTCGGTACTTAGGCTTTAAATTGAAAACAAAAAAGTAGGTGTTTCACAGTTTTTAAAAATTCTACCCCCTAAGGGATTAAATAGGGGTTGAATGTTTGTATGATAGTCCTTCGTTCTTCAAGTTATTTTTCAAGTTATGTTTATGAAACTTGATATTTTGGCTCTTGATCAAAAATAAAGAATTACGTATTTTACATTTTTTGAAAATTCTCTCCCCAAGGGGGTAAAAAGGGGAGTTTCAATATTCATAGTTAAGACAGGACAACGTCTGTCGGGTCCGCTAGTTATAATATATATAGGCCTACATATATAAACATAAAAATTCAAACAAAATATATTATACTTATCTAATAAATGTATTAATTAATAGTCGATGTCCGCGGCTTCGCTCTCGTGGATTTAGTTTTTAAAAATCCCGCGGGAACTCTTTGATTATCCGGAATAAAAAGTAGCATAATATGTCACTCTCTCGGTCCTCAAGTATCCCCATGCAAAAAAATCACATCGATCCGTTGCTTTGTTGCAGCGTGATTGAAGGACAAACCAAAAAACAAACACACTTTTGCATTTATAATAATATTAGTAAGGATTACTTATTATTGGTTGTGCATTTTTCGTTTAACATAAATAACTCTTTTCCTATCTGTAACGGTGGATATTTTAGCAAAATTCGTTTCATTTCACTTACAGGTGAAAATAATAATTCCTAAAATATTTTGCTTTCGGATATAATAACATGGGATTCATTTTCATTGTGAACACAGGTTTATGTAAAGAGGTACTCATAACAAAGCAGAAGCGCCGACCGTACCTAATGATTAGTTGTAACTTGTAAGAAGATATGTTCATAACATAGAAATGCAATGTATCATAAGAAAACTATTTCATGTTTGAAAGGTAATATATTATCGCGACATCAGATTATAATCAGGAATGCGCTGTAAAAACATTATTCGTAAAGTCAGGTGATCTAAATATTCTACATAGTGGCATTGTTTGCGGCTGTAATAAAACACAGATAAGAGCATCTCAACGTCTGCCATACCTTGTTTCAAATGAACGTGGAGCAAGTAATTTTAAAAACAAAAACCTGGCCCCATGCTAACAACGCTTAAAGTAGTATTATTTCAATATTGTTTTGACATGTCACATAATGCCGACCTTAAAGGAACTAGTAATTAAACTTAAACTGTAACACTGTTAACATGTTTTATGTGCACAATAAAGATATATTAAACTATTAAATTAAAGTAACATAAGGACGTATTTAAGCGTTGTGATAGAGCCTTATTTCCCTTCCTTGCCTTCTCCATCAACGTGACACTGGCGAAGCAATCTGTTCCCAGTTGGCACACCTGAAAGCCACTGATTGGGAATTGAATTGAATTGATCCCTTCCTAACATATTGTTTCATTAGTATCCTTTTATTTGAACAAACAGTTTTTTTTATTAATAATAATATTAAGTAATAATCTGTTTGTTGTATAGCTTTGTGAAAACGCGCTTCAATTGAAAACAAACAAGGCAAATACTCAAATCTAACTCGTGGAACTGTCACGCGTGGAAACTGATTTATGCGTGGCCCGGTGATAGCCTGAGCAGTACGTGCCGTAGTCACGTTCAAGGTACTATGAAAATCTGCCTGCCAGATAGAAGTCCGTCCTTACGTCCGTGTATGACATGTCAAAATTTCACCGCCCATCCGGAAAAAAGCAGAATGCAAAGGCCGACAAGAACATTAGCAGTTGTTTTTTACAAAACCAAAATGTTAGAATATCTAGTTTAAAAGTGTAATATAATAAATGATTTATTATTAGGTACCTTATGTTACATTGTGAGCTACTGAAGCAAAGCCGATACCTTCGATGCAACTTTGTCATTAAGAAATTCATAAACTATGTAGGTAATAATGCTGACTTAACAAATGTGTTCTCACAAATGGTTCAAAACTTGTGTAATGGTAAATCTACCAATTTTTTCGGAATATAGATATATAATATTATATTCTATTAATTATATGTAAATATATATATTCTAGTAGGGCTCTTTCTAGTACAGGTTATAGATATTACTCGTTTACGAGTAGAACTTTGGTTAGGTTCCTTTGGTACAAACAACACCCACCAACTTGTCAATGTACCTAAGCATGGTAAGCAATAAGCATACAGCAACGTTGCAGAGGATTGATAAACTTCATCTTCAATAAATTCAAGGAAACTTCTCATCAGCGAGATTTACCTACATATAGTATCGATGGAAATCTGCAACAACAATAATTAATCCGTATTTTCATACGTATTGTGTAGAGAGAAGATTATGAGATATCGCGCTTGCCAAGGTTACATTTTCGAGGTATCGTAATGTTAGTCATCTGCTTTTTGTTGTTTTCTTTTTTTCTGAAAAAAAAAAAATCGATTTTGTGACTGAGTCGTTTTTTTTTTTTTGGAAAACTACAAGTCTAGTATAAAATTTTATAGTATCTATTAGCGACTAAAGAATCTGATAAATCAATTGCAGGACCAAATGGCCTTTATATTTTTTTCAAAGCACTTCGGGCTACGACTGAAAACTTCTTGAAAGGAAACCTAACAGCTTTTTAGGTCCAACCCAGAAGATAACTCATAATTCGCAGGCGAATTGCTAACAACCAGACTAACGTGGCATTTTACGATAATGAAGCCTGAAATAGCAATTATTTTTGACAGAAAAAATATTAAAATTTTATTGGCCTGCCCACTAAACTAAAAGAAGATAAACAGCAAACGCTACAATATAATGCAATCCAATCGTAAGGACGTGTCCACTCTAAGCTCAGAGTGGACCGCGTCTGTAGTTATTTCTTTAATTTTTTTTTTTTTAGTTACCTAGAGCCATTTGACGAGCGGCTGACTGTAAGAAAATTTTCATCAACTTAATTTTGAACTCATTCTTACGCTGCGAAGGAGCCGATATCTGAACGAGCCCGCTGAGCGTTAAGCCACTAAGCCGCAAACTTCGTACCGTAACGTTATGTGATGGTCTATTCCAAATAGTATAACGCGCATTTCATAGGTGATTGGATGAATCAGTGGGCGTACCTAATTTCGCTGCCAACCAGCCGTTGACTGACTAATTGGTGAGCGTTTAGCTTAGTCGCAAACTGCATACTCTACGAGTAGTGTGAACTTTCTATACTAAAAAGGTTTGGAACCTCATGGCAAAGCTTGCGAACTGTTAGCAGTACCTATACAGGGCGTTTTGTACTAAGACGACAAACAGACCCAGCAGCCTAGGCTTACTGGTCTGTGACTAAACCACAATCTGCCGCCAATCTCTGAGCCGAAAGTCAACTTCTCAGTCAGCGACTTGCGCTGTAAACCGTTGAGTTATTGAGTGGTTGTTAGCTAAGCTAATTTACGGTTTCATTCGACTCGTGTGCGAATTAGCCCGCGTATCGCAGCCGCCCGATTTACTGTATAGATGTGAACACGTCTTAATAATTAGTATGGGTAGATATATTTGTTATGAAGCCAGCGCGCGCGGCGGCGCGACGGCAAGGAAGAAAAGCGGCCCCTTGTAGACCATATTACAAGAAATATGTCGCAAGCACGGCGCGGCGCCACTCTCTGCCGGCGCCGACACTCCGATGTATTTTCCGAACACCTTTCAACGCTCGTCGCGCATCGACCGACGGAAACAACGCGTTAATTCCCGTCATAAAATCAGTTTTAGAATTCGGGTTATTTACTTATTTTTATTTTAGTTCCATGATAATTTTAAACGTCGCCCCGAAGCCAATTAGATCACGTGAAAACAAAATCGAGTAATGTGTTCGCTTCGACAGCGCAATAAACAAATGTTACGCCTATTGTGGCTACTGAAATATAAATTACTTATTGTAGGCCGGTAGGTACAATATGTCAGATTTTATAACATTATGTAGAAAACAGTTGAAGACCTTTTTTTACACGTGTTTTACAGTATAGAAAACACGAGACAGATATTACTCAATTTGATGTTATAATTAGGTATAAAGTACATAAAGTATAATAATATCTTTGTGATAATGAGAAGAGAATGGAGATTGTAAGTGCACAGTATTCACTGATCTTTATGGTTAATCTATGATTAACACTGGATTTGCTGACCCTATGACACAAATACAAATGACAGCTTAATTATGGATCAATTTGAAGAGCCTCATTTGTCATACGAGTGTCCCTGGAACTAGTAATATTGCAAATGGCGCACCGACTTCAAAAAATATAGTCTATGAAATCATACAACAACAACAACAACAACAACAACAATGATATAATAGAATAGACGTTGATGTGCCATTTGCTATATTTTCTATTACGAGTAGTTCCAGAGACACTAGTGTTATAAACACTAAGCAGATACAAGTCTCTCTGGAACTGCCAAAATGGCGTTAATCAAGTCCAAAATGGCCTCAATCAAATAGACAGCATCCTATCCAGTGTTAATTATAAATTAATTATAGAGCTCAGTGACAGTATTATACAGAAATATTTTGACGACCTCTTTGGTGTCGTGGTGAACGCTGAGGGCTTATAACTGGGAGGTCTCGGGTTCGATTTCCGGCAGAGACAATTTGGGAATTTGTAATTTCTGAATTGTCTCTGGTCTGGTCTGGTGGGAGGCTTTGGGTGTGGCTAGTTAACACCCTACCGTCAAAGACGTGCCACCAAGCGATTTAATGTTTCGGCACGATGGGTTGAATTTACACTGCAATACCTTGTCCAAGTTAGCCCGCTACCATCTCAGATTGCATCGTCACTTACCATCAGGTGAAGTCGCAGTCAAGAAATAGTTATCTTGTAGGTAATCGAATAAAAAAGAGTGTTTAGAAAATGCATGCAAAATAATTAAAAGAAAGCATCCTCGAGAATATCCTCTGGTCTATAACTTTGCATCATGGAGGTTGTTTCATGTTTGTTACCTGGTGTCGCAGGTGCTATCTGCGGCGACGAGGTGACTGTCTGTGTGAGCAGCGCTTCTGCGCTTTGGTGCTGCACGCCCCCCGCCACCGTCTGGGCTGCCAGGGTCTTGCGAGGGTCCTCCCACGTCGTCGTCTTTGTTATGTGACTGAAATCAAAGGGCATTGGCTTACTACAAACATTCGCCAACGTTAGAATTGCGCGTGGAGTTTGACAGTTTATAATATCTAAGTATTCGTAAACCCCTGGAAGTACGACTATAAAGCACAATTAAGTCTATTGAACAACACGTGTAATTTGACCAGGATTATGGTATTTTAAAGACAGTATAAAAGACGAATGAAATAATTTATTTGACAATTATTTGAACTTGAATCTTTGCTCACATTAAGCCTGGAAATACACGTCAGGTTTTTTCATCCGATTGTCTGATCCGGTAGCCTGATCAGGCTACCGGAAGGCATTGAAGCCAGTACTTTGTATGAACAGTCAATACACGTCCGATCCGGTGGCCGGATCGGACGTCCGAGTCGGAAACGGGCGCGAGGCGTTTCCGATTTTACTGCCGGTCCGATTGTCTGAAGGCGCGGTCTACATACTTTTAGTATGAGACAAAATAGACATCCGGTTACTCCTTCCGATTTTGCCAGTCAGGGTTCCCAACTTAGGGCTTTTAGACCCAAATTTAGGGCAGAATTTTGCTTATTGGGATTTATTAGGGCCCAAAAAATCTAGCGCTGACACTGTGTGGACGCATCGTTGTGGTTCGAATAATGGGCGAAAATTATGAAAAAAAATAATAAAAAAAAAAATAATAAAATAAAATAATTCATAATAATAAAATTATTTTTATTATGAATTATTTTGGATGTTTTAAATAGAAATGACTCTCAGTAAGTCTTGTCAAATTGATTGGATGAATCCAATAGCGACATTTTTTCTTCTTTCTCTTTCCTCTCTTTAAAATTTCTGTGGTGGTGTCGTGTGGTGCGGGTTGTTACGTTCCCTCAAATATGGTTGAGCGAAGCAATGGCTGGATCCTGCGTCATGCTCGTGAACGGGTGCCACCAACGGGAATGGGTCTGCTTTTGCCTGCCTGTCTTAACATGCATTGGATTGTTTTGCATTTTTGAAACTTTATTGTGGAAACACTGTATACATAGCATAGTTTTGTTACCTATTGTAAAAAAAATTTTTTTTGAAAAGAGCGACCGCCGAGTTTATTGCTGGCTCTTCTTGGCAGGAACGGCATTCCGAACCAGTGGTAGATTCATTGATGATTCAAAAGTACTTGTAAAAGTTTATTTGAATAAAAAATATTTCTATTTCTATTAACTCGTCATCCATCTTCTTTTCTTCTGCTTTGCTCCAAACGCAAGCACTCGGGATGCTTGCTCGGGAACGACTGAGTTCAGAAAAAGCCTGACGGAAAAATCGGATGTGTATCGAGTAAATACGATCCGGTTGCCTGATCAGACAATCGGAAACAAAATCGGACGTCTATTGCCAGGCTAAGTGTTAAGTTCGATTTTTCAAACTCCCTTAGGGCTTGAATTTCTTAGCGGATGCCTACGTCATATAATAGCTTTCTGTATGCCTTTCAGCATGAACCATCCCATAATTAGACCTGTGCGTTGATAGATCAGTCAGTCTGTCTGTCTGTCGGTCGGTCCAAGTTCCAACGCTGTTATAAATCGACGCAAGCCCATCGAGCTTGGGGTTTTTTGATTCGTCTTGATAAGAACTTTGGTCATAGATGATATCCAGGACCTGATTATGCAGCCAGCTACTAACAGCTTGTTTTTGAAATAAATTTTCTTATTTACTCTTGTTGTTTGCATTTTTCTATATAACTTTGTAGGTAACCTTACTTTATCCATCTGAACGGCTCATGAACGAATAGTTTTATGTATAAAAACTCCAACAAAATATTATTTTTTGCGTCTATTGTAGCATCCTCCACTAGATGAAGGTAATAAAGAGAATGCTACTTTGTTTTTTTTAATTAAAACAGATTACTGCCGGTCACAGTGACTGGTTTCCATTGCCTAATATAACTAGTATAATAGCTTATTATCTGTGCTAATATACTCATTATTTAAGTAAGACGTAAAATTAAGAAATGTCCTTAAAAAAGTTTTAATATCCTGCTATTTTCGTATTATTTTAAAGACCAGACACTTTTTGCTTGTTTCGCATTTAATTAAATAAAGATGTTTTAAACACTCGCATCTAAATATTTTTAATTTATCTCGACCTTTCTTTCAAAATGAGAACAATGTGGAAAACTCCAGACATTGAGGTTTAAATGCTCGAATTCAAAAGTTATTTCATTTTGGAATTGTTGGTCAACTTATCGCTATTTTTGTGACACACACACCCTCCCTCCCTTCCCCCTCTTTTAATACATTGCATGAGGCAAATTGTATAAATTTATTAAAAAAAATTATTGGAGGTCAAATGGAGTGACGTAGTCCTTATGGACCAAACTCCTAAAATAAAGATAAAAAAAAGACGTGTGGCACTCGGGGACTGCCGCGGTAAAGCTATTGCATAGCATTTTTTATCAACGCCATCTAGCGGTGAGAGGAGTCCGTGTCCGTGGGGTGTCAGGTTATTTTCGTTACGGAATTTCTGGATTCGGTCTCCACGCTCAAGGCCCGCGATAGAAGCTATGCAATAGCTTAAAAATAAACTATGCCTTCAGCAACTTTCACCTGAATTCATAACCTACCATAGAGTCAAACACACCACGAAATAATAAGTAGTCTGTGGACACAACAATGATTAATTCTGAAGCTTTCACCAAACAAGTGAGCAAGTTTTTGACAACATCCACTTTTATGAATTCGAACATGTCAAACCACATTGCAGACCGGCCAAATTCGGCGATTTACTATACCTTAAAGAGGCATATTTTAAACATTTAGCGAAATAGACCATCATTTCATATTCATGATCGTAGAGATCATGACTATGCTAGGATATTTTATATGAGATATTATCTTCGGCGAGTTTTCCGCTTGTGCATCTCAAAATCTATTTAACGAAATAGACCATCATTTCATCTTCATGATCTCTATATTTTGACGACCTCCCTGGCGCAGGGTGAGCGCTGTAGTCTTATAGCCGGGAGGTCTCGGTCCGGTTTTTACCAACACATAGCTTAACTCTATGAAAAGTTTTAGGGTTTTTATATATACATCACAGACACATAATAGACCACGATCACGCCTGATGGAAAGTGATCATGAGGCCTAAAGCAAGGTTTCCACCACGAGCGGAATGGATTCCGTTTAACACGCAGAGGAAAACTGCAAGCACTTTCACCAACAAAGAGTCTAGCGGAAAGGACTGAGTGAACAAAAAGAGTTCAAAAAGTTAAAATGAGCGAAAGTGGAAGTGTCATTAAGATAATAATAATTTTCAAAACTCTTTGTCAAAAGTAAATGTTGATAAACCTATTTTGTTTACACACATAGAGACCGTCCCGCTTATAGCCCAGTCATTAAAGCCAAAACCCGAAAGTAATTAGTAACTTGATAAAAATTTTAGGGGGTTTTTAAAGAAGGTAAAATAACTTACCGTGTGATTTTGCAGTGTTGTGGGGTGTACGGAAAGGGTTGAAAAGGGGTGAAAAGGGTTTTTTGTTAATAACATTGCCAAAAAAATTAGTAACACGCTGCAAATTTATAATAAGGTTGTTCTTACCGTTTTGTAACGTTTATTAAATTTGCAGCGTTTTGCAAAATACGGAACATTGTTTATTATTAAAAAACAATGAAATTTGTTATTAACAAGGGTAAAAAAATAGTAACACGCTGCAAATTTATAATTAGGTTGTTCTTACCGTTTTGTAACATGTATTAAATTTGCAGCGTTTTGCAACATACGGAACATTGTTTATTATTAAAAAAACAATGAAATTTGTTAATAACAGGGGTAAAAAAAATTAGTAACTCGGTGTAAATTTATAATGACGTTGTTCTTACCGTTTTCAAACGTTTATTAAATTTGCAGCGTTTTGCAACATACGGAACATTGTTAATTACTAAAACGCTGCAAATTTAATATACGTTACAAAAGAGTAAAAACAGCTTAATTATAAATTTGCAGCGTGTTACTACTTTTTTTACCCCTGTTATTAACAAATTTCATTGTTTTTTAATAATAAACAATGTTCCGTATGTTGCAAAACGCTGCAAATTTAATACATGTTACAGAACAGAACGGTAAGAACAACCTAATTATAAATTTGCAGCGTGTTACTATTTTTTTACCCTTGTTAATAACAAATTTCATTGTTTTTTAATAATAAACAATGTTCCGTATGTTGCAAAACGCTGCAAATTTAATAAACGTTACAAAACGGTAAGAACAACCTTATTATAAATTTGCAGCGTGTTACTAATTTTTTTGGCAATGTTATTAACAAAAAACCCTTTTCACCCCTTTTCAACCCTTTCCGTACACCCCACAACACTGCAAAATCACACGGTAAGTTATTTTACCTTCTTTAAAAACCCCCTAAAATTTTTATCAAGTTACTAATTACTTTCGGGTTTTGGCTTTAATGACTGGGCTATTAGCCATTTCCCGCTAATTACCCTTTTGCAGTGGAAACCGATCTTTAGATACACCTTTGCCTAAGGGAATACAATCAGGTACCTAACTGCGTTCCTGGCCTAGATTTTTTTTATTCGATGACAAAATATCCCTTGACTGCACACCTGATGTTTAGTGACCTACAGTCCAAGATGGCAGCGAGCTCTAAATCATTGAGGAATTCCGTCCTCCATATCCAAGGATATTCATCAGATCTTCACCAAATTTAAGTACCAACCTGACGATACGTCTTTTCAAATAAACAAAAAAATATTGAAATCGGTCCAGATTTGACGAAGCTATGGAGCAAACATCGCCAGAAAAAAAAATTACCTACGTGTCGACTTGAGAACCTCCTCCTTTTTCGAAGTCGGTTAAAAAGAAAATCATCAAAGGTTTGTCTACTTTTGGCTGAAGGAAAGTAAAGTCATTTATCACGGCGAAGTGACTGTTCATATACTTCATTCACTAGGTCGGCGCACGCGCACTTCGCGTCCGGTTTACCTGCCAATTGGTCACATCGACCGCTAAGTAGGGAGGCTCCACAGACGACTCGACTCATATCTTGATTGTCTTGGATGTCTTTTGCCTACATCCAAAAATAGTTGAATACTTTCTTCAACGCGCACGAGATTAATTTCAGAGTTATCTAATTCTATTACTGTCGCTTATTGAATTACATTTGAGCTGTCTAATATATCCTAAAATCTAGGTAGACAAAAATTATTATCTACACTCTAGCTGATACCCGTGTCTTCATCGAGTTGAAGGACAAACGAATAAACAAAAACGCTTTCGCATTTATAATATAAATCGTTCAGTTCGTTGTGGCCTGAAGGAGTAACAAACTTACACACATACACACACGCACACACACACGCACGCACACACACAAACTTTCCCCTTTATAATATTAGCGCGATTTGGGTGACAGTTTTGAACATTATTTTTTCTGAAGTTCATCTGATCTATCCTAGAGCTAAAGGGTATAATAGTTCCGGTCATTAGGTATCTCTAACACTAGCGGCGTCAAAGAATGCGATGAAAAATAATGTATATTATGCTTAAAATAACAAAAACGGAGATAAGGAAATGGTTTAGCAATGAAAAGCGACGGGGGCATGACCACGATGAATCGATTTGCTCGGGGCGTTAATGAACTTGGCCGCGGTATCAGCTGTTTGCGATGTCGTGGACCGTGGTAACAAACTGTACCAGCAGTGGACTGTTTAAAAATCCCTTTTTTTTTTAGATTTTAACCAAGTTGAACTTAAAAGGATAACGTCAGCTTTCTTACTTACTTCACTGACTCAGTGATCCAAATAGGATCTTGGCCTCCGACACCAGAAGGTGCCACTCATGCCTGTCCTGCGCCGCTTCAAAAAAATCGGAGGTATTGAGGGTTTGCAGGTCTCAGGTCGCTTCGACCAATTAGCAATACCTGGGTCGTTCTACGGGGTGTTTTGCTATTGGGCGACCCACGTATATCCTCTCCCATTCTCTTTAGGTGTCCGAGCCAGCGGAGTCTTACCTATTTATACTCTTTAATGATATCCAACGTTAGCTAACGTAGCTTAATAAAATATACGCTCTGCTTTTCTAGGATGTCACGCCATGGATGCCATGGACTAACTGATCGTTATTTTTATCAACGTACCTGAGACCAATTACCATTACCATGAGAGGAAGCCGGCATGCCTGAGCATGCAGGTTTCCCTTCAAGTTCTCCGTAATGTTATCAGAGGAGGAGAATTTACACAAAACCTAGCTCCAGACTGACGAAGTCACTAATGAACTTAATTTAAAAAAATAAGCATGTGTGATAGCTCCTTCATAGAGCCGGTTGAACGTTCTACTTCAGTAGGTATTACTGATTAAAACTATTTACAGCGATCAGTTTTATTTAAGGAAAGTTGCTTATATGGGGATTAGGGCAAGCCTAAGCTGATTCTGAATTGAAGGGAACATATAAGCAAAGAATTCAAAAAAATGTTGAAACTTTGAAAAAGCGCCTAAATGCCAAAAATAGTAGTTACCAGTGACTAAGAAGCAATCATAATAAAGACATGCCCAATATAAAAAAGAATGTGTAATAGGTGCCGATTGAACGCTCTATTTCGGGGAACATCAATCAATTTTATTTAAGGAAAGGTGCTTAAATAGTAACGTAATAAAACAGTAAGCTGTAAATACGTGATGAAATGAAGACACGTGAGTGGCAGCGGGGAGTGGAGGGGACGCGGGCGTGTGTAATTACAGCGGCAGCCTACGGAGTACGAAGCCCGCCGCCGCTGGTTGCATAACAGCGGACACACGGTCATACATGATACAAGCCTTACTCGGGCAAAATGTTTGTACACAATCACATTATTCTCACCCCTAGAGTCTTTACTTTTCTTAGAAGTTCTCCTGCCGCGAAACCAGAACATTGGAACGAAAGAAACGCAAAGTCAAATGTTGGTTTCCAGTTTCCTTTAGTTTCGCAGAGTTCGTTTTATGTTCTCTTTCATTCCACTGCTATGATATGCAGCCAAAGTCTGAACGTCCACTATGGCTACTGTCGCCTGAGCAATTATCTCTTTTCAGCATTGATTTTTTTAACAATTTAGAAAATCCTCCATCGAGACTCAAAGAAGATGGTGTCTCGAATGTCCGAACAAAATATTTGAGGTACTTCTGAGGAGCTTAGAATTCTTATTTAGACGTAGTGTAATCATTGTGCGTTAAGGGTAAAGGATATAGTTGTGGACGTGGAGAATGAGATAGGCTAGTTTTTATCCCGGAAAATCAAAGAGATCCCGCGGGTTTTTAAAAACTAAATCGTCGCATGCATCAGCTAGTCTTCCATAATTGGAGAGAGATCAGGCATAGAAAAAAGGCACGAAGAAGTTACTTCCCAACTCTGGGCTACTACTTCTAACAAATACTCATTTCTATTTAGGCTACTATTGCTAATTAATACTAATTTTCATGACTAAAATCCTAACTTTTTAGCCCATCCCTATGGACTCTTAACTAAGAACCTCATGGTCCCTAGTCAAATGAACTAGTTACTAGTTTAACAAAGATAGTCAACTATAAATAATCAGAATAGGTACAACAAATAAATCTCGCCCACCGAGAGAAATTTTCTTTCCCTGTGGTCTACCTGTAAGCGTTTACTTGCGGTTTTGTCCATTTTAAAATGGTTACTTTTCTCGTGGGAACATGTAAATACCTACTCGTAACATGAAATAAAACGTATTACTTCTTAATTTGTTTAAGATGAGTAAGAGTTTAAAAAGTATATTATCTTTAAAAATCTAAAATCTAACCGATTATTTCGATACTCTATTGTAGAATCTAGGAACGCAATCTAGATTTAAAGATCTCTTGTCATTGTCATCACTCTTGATAGAGTGGTATTTGATGATGTGACATCAGTCGTCGTCGATCTTTTTGGTTTTGGGTCCCACCGCCTCCCGCGTAATTTTTTTCAGGAATTTGTTGATCCGCCCATTGAAAAACATCATGCTGTAATTAAATGGAAACACCTACAGTGTCATGCTCTTCCACTTGATTGATTTAAAGCCAGCCTTATATAGATAAAGCTGTTAGATTTGCCCGTTCGGTAAAATAAACACTCTAAGCTAGAAAGTTTCGAAAACAGGGCTAGGTTTACAAATGAATATGAATATTGTATGAATGACATACGAACATAATATAGGGAAATTAGAATATAAATAGACGTGGTGAACAATCACTAGGTGACAAGGAGCGTTGAGAAACAAAATGTCTTTCTCTCGCGAAGGCCTTCCACTCTTACACAACAGCGCTCAGAGTTCTCGATAGCGCCGATACCACTTGCAGTGCCTCAGAACAAAGAACACCTTTTAAATCTTTTACTTTAAAGTCATGCTTTGTATATTTTGTGTGATTTTGTTTCCCAGACCAGACTTCCGATTCCGAGAAACAGTCTTTCAACTTTTTCACTTTCCTCCTCTTTCGCAGCCTTTTTTTTACCCTCGACGGAACGGAGACGGTGTAATATAAATGCGTTTAACGTAAAAAGTTGCTTGCTTGTGCGTTTTTATATGACCATTTTTTTAAAAAACTACTGCGTCGATTTTAATGTTTTTTCATTCAATATTTTAATACATCGTTATCGATGGGACCATACTAAACTTTTTTATATTCAGGTTTTATTTTTTCAAAAATTGACGTAAGTTTCTATAACTGCGAAATCCCAACTTTGTTACACATTAGTTTCTGAAAAAATGGCTGTGATATAGACGGATTGGAGGAAACTATAAGTTGTTCCTTGTATGACTAAAGAACTATATAAAAACAGAGTGTAGTGTGCACCTGACCTACTGCTGATCGCTCCTATGGCGCTGAGCGCCGGCGGATGCACGTCACGTCGGACGCACATCCTCATTCGTCTTACACGCAATTTTCCCCCTTTTACAGTACACTCGACTTCCAAACTCCACACACAACAGATAACACAATGAACAGACCACCGCGTAACCTCGAAACAAAGCTGGTTATTTATTCTCGAGATCGATTACGTAACCAGACAAATTGCGCGGTTACTGCACATCAATTTAAACCCCGGAAAACAAACTAATCAGGACAACACTCCGCTGTTTATACAACGGTTATTTAGCTTTATAAAGTGTGAAGGCGTTGCCGCAATTCAAAGTACTGAACAGGGAAATGTTTTATTATCCTACTAATATTAAAAATGCGAAAGTTTGGATGTATGGATGGATGGACAGATGTTTGTTACTCAATCACGCTGCAACGACTAAACTGATTTGGCTGTTTGGCACAGAAATAGATTAGAGTCTGAAATAAGACATAGCCTACGCTTTATCCCGGAAAATAAAAGAATTCCCGCAGGAATTAAAAAACCTCAATCAACGCGAACGAAGTCAGCTAGTGAGGTTATAAGCGCTACCAACGATAACGAACGAAATTTTGCTCGAATATTGTAAACTGGACCTAGATAGAGGTATGGTTAATGGAAGAGTCTGCGAGCTGCGAGATAGGCCCCGGTAAAAACCGCATCTTTCAGAGTCTCCCATTTCTGCTGGATCATTAAAAAGCTACAGCCACGCAGGCTGAGTCGTGGCCAAAAGCTTTGAGGTAGCTTTTGCCTGCGACTATGTCTGCGTAGAGTTAGGCTAGGTTTTAAAACTCACGCGGGAACTTTCTGTTTCTCCGGGATAAAAGGTATCTCGCCATGTAAAAATCACATCAATCCGTTGCGACTTCATTGCTGCGTTATAGAAGGACAAACCGGCAAATAAGCTGACTATCGCATTTATAATAATAAAATATTAGTAAAGATATGTACCTTCCCTAAAAGGTAAGGTATGTGCTACGAGTTTTATCACACCATCAAAATTATTACTACATAGTGCTCAAACGGTTTCTAAGTTAAAGCTATTTTAAGCTGTAGCCTGTACGGTTTAGATATAAATACATCAATCGACCCTTTGTCGCGACTCGAGAGAGCTGGCTGGCGCCACTCTTGTATTATATTTTCCTTTTTAGCAGTACACTAGCGCCTGTTTCGAGCTCCAATGCATTAACTTGTAGAGCACCTAACCTTGAGTTCGCAATAACTCCTCACTAAATGCGAAAGTCCTTCAACCAGGCAGCAGTGAAGATGGTAGATCGACACTGACGTATTTTTTCGAATCGTTTTAGTTAAGGGCACGGACCTAGTTTATACTCGTATCACTTCATTTCATACTACATAGACGATTTCATACTAAATATAGATTCCTGTGAGATTTTTAAAAATAGAATTCCACGTGGACAAAATCGCGGGCAAAGCTAGGGCACTTTACAAAGATTTTGTGATATTCCTTTTGTTGGTCCTTCGTGTATTGCACTTGAAGTTGAATTTTTGTATAAAGGCAGGTAAATAAATGGGTGTAGTAATCTCCTTCCGAACCTTTCTGGAGACAAACTTCAACTTTCTCCAACTTCATCAAGTAGAGTATTATTATTACATCGTGTCGGATTTCCGTCTCATCGGAGAAGAGATATGGATATTAAAGTGAGATTAGTATGGGCAAAAGCTGAGTTCGGGCTCCATAATATCTTCTTCATAGTTGGTTAGACGCCGACTCCGTTGAGATTGACTGCCGTAGCCAAAATCGGTAGGGGGGACATTAAATACTCGTTATATTTTTCCTTCTAGAAACTTCACTTCGATATGTTAGCGCCATCGTAAAAAAAATTAGAACCCTTAAAATAACTGTACATCAAATACACAAATTGCACGCGAAACAAAATATATATATACCTATGATATTATAAATTTTATTGTTAAGATGTCATCTTTCGCAGAAAAGCTTCTCTAATGAAAATACGTTAAATAAAGTTTGGCTGGAACAGTAGATCCCGTAATAAAATCATCGGCCGGAAGTCGATGCGTCATTCGAGCGTTTTTGTCCACTTCTTGTTTGTGTGGGTAGCCTCAAACGTTTGTGCAAAGTAGACAATAATATACGTAACACAATAGTAACACAACTTTTAAAGAGATTTATATTCAGTGCGTAAATCGCTTATCCACTATGGGTGTTGAAAGAAATAATTGAGTCAAGTTTATGTTATAATTATGGTGGTGTTACACGTTACTCTCGTTTGTACAGTGTGTTACTGATTACTTGTGTGTGCGCTTATTTACGTACGCGAGCGCCGACGCGTCCGAGATTCAAATATAGAACGCCGTCTCCGCCATATTGCTCACGGTGAAAAACCTACGATCCATCTTGTGGAAGTCGCGCCAGCGTCACGAACATTGGAATATAGAAAACCTTCGAAAATTAAATATGTGAACGTATTAATATATAGAGATACGTTATTATTTGCTTGCCACTTCGTCCACTTGGCCCAAAAAAGCCTATGTCATTCTCCTACTCTGACCTGAAACTACACCCATGCAAAAGTCACGTCGTTCCGTTTGTCTGAAAAACTAATTCATTTATAATATTAGTAAGAATTAACGTACCTATTTATTTGAATTTTATTATTATAAGTATAGATTATAGATTTTGGTTTTTTTGATCCCGTGGAAAACCTTAAATTAACCTCATTACTGGGTACAGGTCTCCTATCGTTTAGGCCGTAGTCCATTTGCTTAGCCGTGGTGGATAAGCATACCTACTTTACACGCCTTTGAGAACAATATGAAGACTCTGGCTTACAAATTTCTTTGAAATCTTGAACTAAGTAGCCATGAATTATATTCAAATACGAAGGAATACCTACCCAATTCAATATTAGTATTGCAATCATAGCTTTTCTGTTTAGCAGAATATCACCACTCAGACGTGATCTTCAATTCTGTTAGCGTGAATAAATTTGGTTGGTTAGTAAAGCGCGTTCATGTGAATGAATGACTCACGGCCAGAATTGGTTCATTTATCCACCAGATTGGTACGGGGCATCTACTATCATCGTTTATTTAAACTCGTTTGATCTGCTTTTTATGACATATTTTTAATAACTCCTAAAGAAATTTCGTACATAAACATTTTGATAACCTTACAACAAATCCTTTGTTTAAATATTAATAAATAGACTAGCTTTTGCTCGCAACTTCGTCCGTGTGGAGTAAGATTTTTCGAAATCCCGCAGGATTCGTTTCAGTAGGATAAAAGGTAGCCTATGACGTCACTCTTCAGGTCCTCAACTATACCTATGCAAAAAATCAGGTTGATCCGATGCTGTGTTGTTGCTATTGACAGAGACTGTACCTAAATCACTGGTCCGACTTTAGTCCGCGTGGATTTCGATAATTTTAAAATCGCAAGGAAATCTAATTTTCTGGAATAAAAGACTATTTCCATCTCCGGGATGCTAACCTAGCTATCTCTTTCTCTGTACCCTTCCTCCAGTCCGGTTCATTAGTTATCCTGTTAAAATGTATTAATGCAGCATAAAGGAAACCATATCACATATTTCTAAAATAACTCGCCCCATTAGGTACTCCTTTTGCGCGATTCAGACGTTTTAAAGATTAGCCCGGTCCGGGTAGAGTCCAAAACTCCGAACCATTAAACACAGACAGGTAAATATTTTAAAAACGCGTGTTTGTAACCTTATCTAAATACTCATCCTTAACTAATAAATGCGAGTGTTTGTTTGTTGGTTTGTCCTTCAACTGCGTTGCGCGCAGCAACAGCAAAAGATCTATACGTGTTTGTTGAATCAGTATACGTAGGTGAGGACTTGGAAAACGACATAGACTACTTTTTATCTCGGAAAAGCAGAGGGTCCTTGCAAGATCTTTACAAACCTAACTTCACTGTAAAAAGCTAGTAAAACATAATTTGGCATTCAAATGGAGCGTTTACCTCCGTGATCCCAGTGGGTCGATGTCCAAAAGTTAATAATTTGTACTTAGCCCGTTTGACCATCATTTTGAAGACAATCTATATAAAGTACTGTTCGGAAAGAGCAATATTTGAAATACAGTTATTCATCAGTAGGTATATAATGTTATAATATAAAAGTGTGTGTGTGTGCCGCGCCGCCTTGTGGCCTGGCCTCAGGCGGCAGCCGGCGAACTAGTCGGCCTTGCTAGGTGGTCCGCCGCTCGCCGCCAGAGGTTAACAACATGTTTTTCATCTAACTTTAGAAAGTAACCAGATAACACGATCGCGTTATCTTAAAGAAATTACAGAGCTCTCTTGCTTTGCTGCTGCGAGCTGTGGTAACAGGCAACCCGCGACCCACTGAACGGAGATTAAAACTTGCCAAATTTTTAATTATGCGAACAGGTAAGACGTTATATTTAAGTTTTTTAATTTTTCTTTTGACTTATCGTAGAAAATTCAAAACAATTGATATTATTATAACTAGCTTTTGCCCGTGGCTTCGCTAAGGTTAAGTTTGATTTTTCAAAGCCCTATTTTAATCCCTTATGGACTGAATTTTCAAAAATTCTTTCTTAGCGAATGCCTATGTCATAGCTATTTATACGCCAAATTTCAGTCCGATAAGTCAAGTGATTTGAGCTGTGGATTGATAGATCAGTCAGTAAGACAGTCATCTTCTCTTTTTGTATATTAAGATTAAGTATTCAATTCATAATTTATTCAAATGTTATTTGCACTAAAACGCGGTACGTAAACGTCCAAAAAATTATTGTCCGATATGATTATACGAGTATTTCTAATTTTCTTGCCGGGTCTTTACAGCAGAATTTGATTTCAGAGTCAGATTGCCTCAGGAAATAATTTTGAATTTGGCATCCTATTCCAATGACATCACATTACTGAATCGCATAAATGAATGATAAACGATAGCAGTTTGGATTGTTTGATTACTCCTTGTGATCGTAAACACAGCATCGCTTACTATGCTCGAGACACACTCGTAAGTGAATGCTAAATATCAAAGGTATAGGTGGCGCGGGACAAGGATGACGGGGCGTCGTGACCTGCCTCATATCGTCGACTCAGAGCCGGTAACAAACAGCATCCGGGTCGAGTGAACGCGTTATCATTGAATTCACAAAACCACCGAACGGTTCCCAAAATGAAGATTGTGGCTAAAATATTGAGACCGGTTTTAGGCTATGTTCACATGTAACGCGCGTTAACGCGCGTCAACGCGCGATCAAATTTGAAGAGAGTTCAGATGATGAGCGCTAATGCGCGTTGCGAGAGTACTCGTCAGTCTAGTTCGGTAGAACGTAGAAAATGGACGTGGAAGAGGCTATTATTTTGTGGTTATATTATAAAGAAAAATATAGAAAAAGAAAACGTACACACTGGGTTCATCCAATTTTGAAAAATAGACCCAGTTTGTTTGCGACACTATATCCGAATCTAAGAGACCATGAATCTAAATTCTTTAATTACTTTAGAATGTCTACAAAGTCATTCGACAATTTGCTTCAACTCATCCAAGAGGACATTACAGCAGCTCCGAACGCCATCAGATATTGTATTTCACCCAAAGAAAAACTAATAATTACATGCGATCGCGATGAAAGCGCGCGCTCAACTGAACAGCAAACGGACATTACATTAATATCAAAGCGCGAGTCAACGCGCGATTGTCTGCGTCTAGAAACTTTTTCTCTGAGCGCCGCGTTGACGCTCGCTGACGCGCGTTAACGCGCGCGCATGTGAACGGTTGCTAGGTATATATTAGGATGTCTAAGCGCGCGATTTGAAAACGCGCGTCGCAATTCAGCCATCTGAACATAGCCTTAAGGTCGTTCGGCTTCATATAAAATACGTCTCAATATAAGTCACATTTAAATGCCAATCGTAGTCGTAAAATAGAGGACATAAACCGGTAAACAAATAGTAGGAAAAACTATTCAAAATAATATAGTTGCGACACTAGGAAGAAGACGGCTACTTTTCAATTTTCTATGTATGTAATAATAAATAAAATCTACCTACTATCTATTGTAATGAACCTACACGTTCATTCATTCATCTGAATTCTCAACAGACCACAGCCTGTTGTAGGTCGGCGATACAAACTTGTCCAATCAACCCATGTATCCCAACTCCCAATATTGTCGTAAGGGCAGAGCCATGTTTCGCAGGAGACACCTTTAGAGCTTCATGCCCTCTCTCTTCCTGGCCTAGTTACGCTGTAACGGTTATTCTCTTTAGCATTAGGTATCCTCACTCCGACAAAAGTTTTCCTCACAACTACTTGGTTACCTGATGATTACCAACAACTTTTAATATGAGTAGTACAAATCTATTTCTTAATTATCAAAAGCAAAGCCAAACGAGAGTCGACTATTATATAGTAGCGACAGATATAAAGGTGGGTTGACTCACTCGGATCATGTGCAGAGCTATGCCCTATAATTAGACGATAATCAGAAAAAGTCGGAATACGGTGCAAGTGTCCGGCGCCAACGGAAGCCGGGCTGGCACGAATAATTCATTGTGCATTACGCGCTGCTCATTCATATGGCTTCCACTCGCCAGCTTTAGGGTTGCTTATCTACATAAATAAATGTAGTAATTGAGATGTTATTAAAATAGAATAAAAATCCTGAATCCACTGGGGATAATGTAAGGACTAACGACACATTTCAACACTATTCAAATCTGTTGGGGTATTTAGAAGTTACGGTAGAATAAACTCACATTTATATACACACGAACCCTAAAAATATTACACTCCGTTTTTAGGGCAATCGTGTTGAAATAAATAATTTCTTACCGATTATTATTTTTAAATAGAGGGTTTCTCAAATGAAGTAAAATAGGTTCACGTCCGCTGTTACTTTTGTGTGATAACAATTTTTTTATCGATGAACTACAAAAAGCAGCATATTGAACAGCATTTAGCTCAACAAGTAGAGAAACATATTAAATAGCGAGGACGCGTTATAAAGTAACACATGTTGCGGCTTCTCTGACAAGCAAGATGGGGTTATTCAAGGGGCGGACCAACAATTTCATGAAAAGACGGCAAGTGGCAACGCAATGATAGTGCCTCTGGTGCTACAAGTGTTCATGGGTGGCGATAATCATTTGACATCAGGTGACTCGCCTGTTTGTTTGCTCACTATTCATATAAATTGCGTTGTGCGTCCAGTGTTGCATCGCAATAGTTGCTTGGTGAATAATGACTTGAGTGACAGCCCTAAACTTGGTTGAGTTTAGCAAGCGAGCTCATTCACATAGGAGCAAATGCGCAGGAAGTCATAATGGTTGCGGCCACTTATTCGGTGCAGCAGCACCGGATTCGCAACTTGACTAGACAGTTGTTGTGATGCGGGTCATTCTTATACTAAGCTTTCTTCTATTTCATCATCCATTTCCGTTATACTTATTTTGTTCTTAGTTAAAATCCTAGCTTATCCTATAGAAATTTCAGAAAGGATCCAAACACAAATTGGCAAAACAAGCTTCAATTAGATCGTTTTTTAAAAACCTTGGTGCTTTAAGCTCATATACCTAGACTCAAATTAAACCGATACTAGTTTAACAACTACATAGTAGAGTTTCCTAGTAAAAAACAAAGAAGCCTTTTAGTTTCGTCGCGTTCAAATTTAAGATTCTGGACAACTTTAATATTACTAAGGATTGATTATTACAATTTTTTAACTTGTACAGTGAGTATGTAGGTGTTCTTTCATCGTTTTCTTCTTATTGTCAATATTATTTTCGCGTCCATACAGTGAGTCACGAGGGTTTTTTGACAAGGCAAAATCTTTAAGGAAATCTTTTAGAATAATTATTAATGCTTCTGTGTTTTTGTTTTTGTTTGTTTTAACTTCAAATCTCTTCGAAACGGATAACAATTTAAAATCAGAAATCGTTAACCAACTTCGTAAACTGAAATTATTAAAAGAATGGCTTAAGCCAACAGAAACAAAACTGTTTCCAAAGAGAATGTAATCACTCGACTGTTTCTCTAGTAAAGTTAAGATTCTCTAGTAAAGGTATTTTAACAATTGGTTATTTTTATTGTTCTTTACCAATAAAATTTCCAAGTCCGACTACAGTAACAAACTTCAAGTCACTCCAAGAGAATATAAAGGATTCTGAAATCACATAGCATCCCTAGTTTGTATGCACGTCTTGTTCCCTCCGACACGGCGGGTCGAATGCTTTGTCTCCCTTGCTCTACCTCCCGCATCATCATTACCTCACCGCTAGATTCGTTTCGATGTCGTTTTGCTGTCACCAACAACATATCCTTCAAGCCAACAACCTGTCTTGGACAGGAGTACTTAATAATAGGTGGCATACCTTCAACCGTATGCTTATCTGTGGTACTGGGATATACCTACTCAATACTCAAAGCAACCCGCACTATTTTATTGACTTAAAAAAACCTTTTTCGAATTACAAAAAAAAAATTGACAAATCGTTAAACCACATATAAATTGTACACGCTGCAAGCCGACTGCAAAATTGCAGTTACGATGCAATTTTATTACAGTTAGTCTACTTTGCAAGTCGCAACGCTATCAGACTGCGTACCTAGTTCAATGTACCAGACTACGGACTTCTAATCGGTTGACAGATGGGTTGCAACTTGCAGTTGGCACAACTGCAATAGAAGTATGTCAAAACTGCAATTTTGTTGTCGACCTTCAGTCCAACTCTATAAAACCTAATGAGTACCTCTACGAGTATATCCGCATTTAATAAATTAAAAAATCAATGAAAACAGTATCATAAATTAGTTTATTAAACAAAAAGTAGGTTTTCAACTGCTTTTTCAATTGTAAGTAGTTACCCGTGTGCCTTTTCCTGTTTACTTGGAGAAACAAAAGATCGTTTCGTAAGTGCAGTGGCGTACCTCCACTAGCTTGCACGACTGGTTTACCTTTATGCCTTTCTAATATTATGCTTACAGCTTAGTGCTTGAGATCTGAGACTGTCTATGTTCACAGGTATCGTTGCTTTAGATCACAAGGTAGATATGAACACTGAAGCAAAAATGACAGTTGCGAAAGTGCGTGGGCTGTGGGTGTGAGCGGTTTAGACTTTGAGATGCAATATGACATTTGCGCAAGGCGCAATCATATTACAATTATTCAATATACCAAGGTCGCGGCATATCATAAGGCTTTCAATATGGTAAGGTCGTTCTTGCATCAGGATCAATCGAGATGTATCAAACCATTCTTTCGATTAGGACAGGTTTTTAGTTTTGTATAAGATAATCTTATTCATTTAAAAACCACTTTTCTAGAGTAGGACTAACTAAGAGGAGACTTATTAGGTTCTACCTGTGGTTCTACTATAAGGTAGGATAAATAATTTCTTGGAAACTTCTAAATCCAATGCGAAGGAAGGGATCCTTACAGTATATCGAATTGTTTGTATACCACTGATAAAATCGGACAAAGCATACTTAAAGCCAATTTCACCATAGCCAAGTAATGTTAATCCTTTGCAATTGTGCATTGTGGAGTCAACATGTCCTGATGATGCTCCGGTGTCGAAGCGAAACGTGCGTCGAGTGTGTTTTGAAGAGTTTGTGGCGCTGCGTGTTGGTGTTGTACAGAAAAATATCATTTTTCTTTTAATTTTATAATGTTAATCCCAGGTTAATCCGACGAATAAATACGCAGTTTTGACAGATTTTCAATATGAACCCTTTCAGAATGTCTTTACATCTCAGTTAAACGTTACCCGCCAGTGGTAAAATTGGCACTTTATCTGTTACCAATTTACCATAAAACAAAAGTGACAACTCTGTTAAAACTACTTAACCAGAAAGTTTTATAACTCGTGCAAGCGAGCGGAGGATAATTTTGAGAAGTTATCGATAAACTTTCTGAGATTACTGAACGATCGGCGGCTGGTTCCGAGAATGCGGCGAGGCGCTCAAAGACCGCAGCGGAGCCGGCCGGAAAAAAAATCAATCCCTTTGTTACTAACAACTCAGGTGTACCAAATAAAATAAAATAAGCTCAACACGACCTGACAGTGCACTTGCAGGGAGGCGCCGAACATAATTTATCGATATAAATAATGAAGCGAGGTGAATAACTATTATAGCGGACACCTTTTTTTTAACGGTTATTTTTTTTTATTTATTGGCACTGCTTTACGTGATAGAAAATCTTATCGTTAATAACTTTTAAAAATTTAACACGACATAACTTTTTAGATTATAGAAAGTAGTAATAGAACATAACACAGAGGAGATCCAAGGAAGAAACCTTAAGAAGAAACAAACGACACATCAAGTTGCGATGCCGAAGTGGAAATGGACTAGAACGAGCTAGACATAGAAGAACTGATAAAGTTGGTCCCAAAATGCTGGAATGGCGATTTCGCACCGGAAAGCGTAACATAAGCGGATCCCTTACTAGGTACTAGCCAACAGACATCAAATGAGTCGCGAAGCTGCAGTCGTAAAACTCCCTGAGACTTTTGTCACAGTGGACGGCTGTTGACGACGATGTCGGAGTACACAAAATGCATCCAAATCAAATCATTACAACCACACATTTTCTCACAAGCAAGTTTGCCTACTGTCATGTACCTACCTTGTTAGAGAAAAACTTAACAAACTCAGGCACAGACAAGAAATTAAAATCTGATATTGATAGGTAGTCATTATATAAACACCAACATCGATGCAACATCGTTATTTAATATTGTGTTAGTATTAAGAACTTGAAAGGTGAGATGAATAATGTCGATAGTGTAGATGAGGCGATGCTTAGTACGAGCATAAAGAACGTCCTGACGCGGACGGAGAGATGATTATCGATAGGCGGGGGGCGCGAGGGGACAAGTCGGGGGACGCGAGGGGACTTGGTGAGGTCGGTTCCAAGAAACTGAATCAAGCTCGGGGGCAAGACGCGGCAACATCACAGAACGCAATCTCGTTAACTCCGCCAGCAGGTGAAAAATGGACTCACGGCGAATGCACTTTGAATATACTCAATTAAATGTTAGACACCGCCCATCTCATTTCATTCAGGCTATAATCTTGTAATATGTTAGGACTTCAATAAATTGCTTGAATAAGTCATTTTGGTAATAGCTCTCAACGTGATATTTAGTTTAGAAGCATAGAAGCCATGTTGTTCAGAACCTATTTCACCACAGCTTACTGTAAATTTACATTTTGGCAGATTGCCAATACAAAACCTGTCAAAACGTACAGTCAACTTTATTCATCTACTTATAGCTAATTTAGCCTATTTAGTTTTTTAGCCTACTAGTGACGCCTTCTATCATGTTTTAACAATGTTTTAACCCCCGGAGGAACAAATACGCTTTTTTACGTTTGCTGTAAAAAGTTGTGTATTGTTATCGATTTCTTTTGAAAAACTTCTTTACCTGGGCAGATTGTAAGATACATAAACATAATATGCATTATGTTAACGTTTATAGGGTGAAGGAGGTGCTGAAATTTTTTGCACAACGGCAAAATCAAAAGAAATGGTTATGATTTTAGCAGTCTATGAAAGTAGCAGTGTATGTTTGTAATTAAGTATGTATGTGATTAATGAGGTGCCAACCAATGCATTATTATGGCCCAGGTGACCTAGGCTTCATACCTACGTACATTTTTTATGAGCAAAATCAATAATGTGACGGATGTTATACATGCAGTTTTCCACAGTCGGGTTTTTAAACTTTTTCTCTTGTTTACTATGTTACCATTTTTCTCCCTAGTGGCGGCGCGGTAGGTGCCATACGCTCGCCGAAATAATCGCATGCGTACACTGTTCAATAGCTGGGTCCCCACCAGACGATCCATCGCGCTCCGATCGCACGCGGCAGGAGCGCGATCCAAATGTGCAGGCGGTGTGGACGTGCCGCGCGCGATCCATGCGCTCGTATTGGAGCGCGCGCTCCCTGATGCGCCCGATCCGTTCGTTCCGGATCGCAGTTTAAACAAACTGGATCGGCCTAGTACGATCCACGCTCCACGTTCACGATTTTGGATCGCGGATCGCGGGATCGCCGATCCATTTTGGATCGTCTGGTGGGGACCCAGCTATTGGGAAAGCGCGGGAGGCGCGCGGGGGCGGCGTCGCGGCGCTCGCGCCAAAATTAGACGTAAACAAGACGAGCGAGGCGCCGCTGTCGAAGATGAAACGACGTGCTCCACTCCCTATGCCTTCACTAACTCAAGATAACTTATTATGAGCCAGTAATAACGTTGTTTCTTTAACGTAACGTTGTTTAAACGTTACAATTTGAGTAACGTTAGACACCAACAAAAGGAACATTTATAGTTTATTCAATTATTAAATCAATTTCTATATCTACTTCTATCTTCAATTACATTGATAAGAAGCTCTAGTAAAACTTTGAAGTTTACAGGCGCTGCGGCGGAAAATTCGTAAATAGACACATACGATACATATATACAGTCAATTTATATGTTTATATAAACATATAAATTGACTGAATAGTGAATACGATCCAATAAAACTACTGGATCACGAATAATTTTCCAATAAGTAGGACCTGCACCCATTTATAAAGAGTCCTTCTAAACAAAGAGTTTTGAATGCACAAATCAAGATAAACAGAACATTCGATCCCATAAGGATTGCTAAAATTGCGTGCAGCTTGACACAAAAATTGCTGACATCGATGCCCGGTTATTTATATGTCAAAACTAAGGTCATTCACTCAATAAATAATCGCTATTGAGGAACTACCTATTACGATAAAGTGTAGCGTGTCCATTTGATTGGAACACCCGGCTTTATTTTCTTCTCTTCGCCGGAGTATCGTGATTCAAGATAACAGCGTCATTTGATTTAACGATTATGCACCATTGCGCTCATGAGATTTTCCATTTCACACGCAAAATGTTTGATCTATCTCGTAGAGATTATGATCAAAATTAATTTAACTGAACCCTAATTTGAGAAAAGTTATGTTTTTCTAAACAAACATCTTAGTCAATTTAACAAGTCTAGTTATGATCAAAGTTCTGCCATCTGTACTGCATCTGTACAGCTACTACAATGAATACTACTAATAAGCAAGTTAACAATCACATAATCAGGATTCTATAAAGGCTCTTGTTGTTTATGAATCCCGGCGGCCTGTCACCACTTATATTTTGCGGTTCAATATGAGTAATAGACCAGTCTTCCGTTCCCAAACACTTAAGCCATAACTGATCAGCATTAAGTGCTATTCAATAATACCACCATTTCCTACGTCGACCCACGAGATGACTATTGTTAAGGACCTTACCACAAACACTAAGGGCCTACTTAGTTACTTATACTGCAACAGTGTTTTAAATAATGATTTTAACTGGTAGGTATGTATACATACATTATACACATACTTCAACATGGAGATAGGCCACCGTGGCCGAATTCAACCGAGAGACGTTATTACTTTTTGTTTGAAAGTAATGAATTTCAGGTCCTTTCGCTTGTACCTACCGTAACTAAAGCGAATGAGATGACTTCATTACAAAATGAAAGCCATGAATGAGAGCAACAGTTTGTTCAATATATTATTCTGTAATAACTGACATCACCCCACATATATACCTAATTAAAGAACTGCTCATGTTTAAAGTTGTAACATCAGGAGATGACGTTGGGCCTAAGGCGCCCGTCAATATACACACTTGACCCCTTTTGATCCCACAATGAGGCATGGCGATACTCCCAGCATATCGAGGTTCTGTGACTACTCGCGCGCAATGATCAAGTAAACTATTGTTAAGCTGTTGTTCTAATGTATACTTCTATATTCTCATTTTGACATTCTAGCATCCTAAGCCTTTAATAGACAACTTCTCTTCTACAAACAACTTTTGCTCAACGTCTAGGATCCGGCAACATAAAAAGAAGATGATAATTTCTTTAGAATGTGGATCAACTTGGGGATAATTTATATTTTGAACTGATATGTACTCCGGCACTGGTTTGCAAAAATAAACATAATTTATCACGGCATTCCGAAACAGTGGTAGATTCATTTTAAGATTCGAAAGTGCTTTGTAAAAGTTTATTTTTTAATAAAAATTATTCTATTCTATCTTGTTGCAGGAGAGCAACTAAATTTTACTTAAAAATTTAGTAGGTATTTCTTAACAAATTCGCGGTCAAATCACAGTGGATAATAAAGCCAAAATAGTAATTCGCCAAGTAGGACTGATTCGCAACTTTACGTTCCAGTTCTGACAACAAAATCAGTTAATTAGAACTGATTATACAACCCAGTCTTTAACAAATTAGCATATATAGTACATACATAATTGCTGCCGATGAAAGGTATGTTCTAACGTCCATCGCTCTTGTAGGTATTCAACCGGTGTGGTCTCTGAACGCCGCACACGTTATCATTACAAACAGCTTTGTTGATCACGACAAGTATTATTGAAGTAGGTACATTAATACCGATGACACAAGTCGATGAGAAACATCTGTGTCCACAAAGCTCGATAATGCAGCGTAGCGCAACACAAAGATCTACCCTTGAAGACACCGCTACATTTGAGCAGTAGGTACGAGTACCTATACGATATTTTTTTAATAATAATCCTTACTAATTTTATAAATGCGAAAGTGTGTTTGTTTGTTGGTTTATTGGTTTGTCCTTCAATCACGCCGCATCAGGGCAACGGATCGACGTGATTTTTTGCATGGGTATAGTTGAGGGCCTGGAGAGACATAGGCTAATTTTTTATTCCAGAAAATCAAAGAGTTCCCGCGACATTATTAAAACTAAATCACCGCGGGCGAAGACGTGAGCATCAGCTAGTTATTTATATATTCATACTATCTTTTACCCGCGGTTTTGCTTCCGAGTCCATCCGAAGTGGTGATTCCTATATACTTATACGAATTTGATAATTTTTTCGACTTTTCAGCTGTTTCGTTTATTTATTTTAAAACTAGACCTGTATTAAGGCGAACAAAACAAAAAAAAATATTCAAATTTGTCAAGCTGTCTTGAGTTTCAGCAGTCATGAACAAAAATTGATTTTTATGTACGAACACTTAGAGTAGACGCTAACTAGTTTTAACCGTAATTAGTAATTACACATGGTTACATTTTTGTAGCTTACATGTAAATTGTGAGCTTCAAAAGATTTTATCGCGTTATGCTTATGACCGATTATTGTAATTTCCTTAAGCAAGAGATTAAAACAAATAATGCCTTTAACAACAGAATAATAGTTTCTGATTGATTCCGATAAAGATGCTGTCTAGAGCCAACATCCAGTAATCAGACCGTGGAAACTGAGCTTGTTTTTGCTTCTAATACTACAAACAATAATAAGATTTACAACAATAGAAATAAAGTTCAAATTTCTTCGATAAACATTATAAGAGCAGCTCTTAACGCTATCTTACACACAAAAGGATATAAATGTCACATTATACTTCTTGAAGTTTAAAAGTAACAACAAATATCGCTTTTAATGACACATACATAATTAAAAATAAATTACACTAGTATACTTACTACTATTTTAATAAAACATTTCAATTCAATAAATTAGCATGCAAATAGAAAGAATGACTGAAGAAGTAACTAATTTTAACTACCTAAGTAGGTACCTACTTTCTAGGATAAATTGTACTGAGCACCACTTTGGTACTCAGAATCAACAGAAAAAAAAAACTTCTAGGATATGAGCTCAACAATATAGTCTTAATTTGGGGTGAGTTCAATCTTGTAGAATGTAACATCCGATCCGAAGTTGCTAAGCTGGGAAACAAACAATCCTATTTTACCTTAATAGGGGAATTAACGAAAATTTTATGAGTCAATAAAATAATAATGCAATTATTTAATTAACCGCAATTACGCAATTGTTAACTATACCTAGTAAGTGTTGTTAAGTGCAATGACGACAATTTGATTAACATTTTCTTGTATATAAATATTAATAGAAAATGTTATTCGAATTCATCCTTTTGAATTCCACGTTTTGAAGTCAGTTTGCATAGGTAATCTTCTTGATAATCCCTTTGAATGTCTCGCTCAAATCGGCTCAGTTGTTCAGTTAAAGTTAGTTTAATCTACTGTAAGTATCGTATGAAAAAAAAAAATATAATAATTCACGGCCATCAGTAGGTCTAAATATATAAAAGGAAAAGCTGACTGACTGACTGATCTATCAACGCACAGCTCAAATACATACAGATAGAATGCAGATAGGTGTTATGATTTATGATGTAGGCATCCGGTAAGAAAGGATTTTTAAAAGGTGTAAAATAGGGGTTTTAAAAATCGAACTTAACGTGACGAAGCCGCAAGCAAAAGCTAGATCTATATCGATGGCTCCTAAGTATAGTGAGTCAACTAGCACTTTTAGGTATTTTGAGTTTTTGATGAATTTGATCATTATAAGACCTTATCTACCTGCCTAGGTCACAAAACTTCAAAAAACTCAAATAGATACAAAGATAATCTAACGTATACTGAGTCAAGTTGAGCTGTTTACGATTTGTATTCGTCGTGTACTGAGGTGACTACAAGATTCCTGTATACGTTGAGCGGGCGCAGCGGGGTGGTGCGGGCGGAAAGGTACAAGTACAAGTCGTAATGACGATAATTCTGACATTGACTGAATTTATTTAAAACAAAATGTATAATATTTTACTTCTTTTTATTAAGTTTTTGTTATTATTCCCTTTGATATTTTTGCGAATGTAAAATATAATTGAAACCAATTTTCGCAGATAATGTCACGTATTAACGATAATTAACCTGACGTGTTGGATGCTTTATAGCATCTATAGTTACGGGTAGGAATAAGGATTGATTACACAACATCTGGACTTCGATCACCTTAGTACTCGGTGTTTTTGAATCTGTAAATGATCCGAAACATCATGTACTGGAATAAAATTCCATTTAGCTCCATAAAAGTGATTTCATTTATGTTCTTTATTTCTTTATTTTTACATTTACGATAAAAACATTATTCTAAGAGAATTCTTAGGGATTTTTTTTAGAAGACTGAATTGATTGAAGACTGTTTGTAAATTAATCTAATTCCTATTACTTATCTGGTATAGAAAATATCTACATGGATACATTAACTAGTAGTTAGTATTATAATAAATGGCTGTTTTAATTAATCAAAGATAAAAGCGTCGTTTTTTTTACTTATTTTTATGAGAGTTCTAAAGATTTGTTAAAAAAATGAATAATATATGGTTGTTTTGATTAAGAAAATATATAAGCATTGTATTTTTTAATTTGTTTTTATAAGAGAGGTACTCAAGATTAGTTATAAAAAGGATTTAATTATAAAAAAATATGAAAAAAGTCTACTCATTAAGTTAGAAAAGTTTCGTGTTAAAGCAAAGTATATTATTGACTTTTATTATGTTAATTATCTATGAAAATGATCATTTATGTTTTTTATTTTTACATTTATGATACTTGAAATTTGTTTTTTTTTTAATTTAAATAATGTGATTGTGATTTAAGTAATCTAGTTTCCAAAGTTCCTGGAATAGAAAATTTCTGCATGAAAATTCTAGTATTATAAATTATGACTATTTTGAATAAGAAAAGATATAAGTATGCAATATTTTTTTATAATTTGTTTTTATGAAAGATTTACTCAGGATTTTGTTAAATAATTTGTTAAGAAAAGGATTAGTTTTCGTATTCTGAATACTTTTTGTTTTTAAGTAACTTTGTTTTGTTTTAAAATTAAAAATATTACTGCGTTATGTTGATTCTGACCTTATAACTGACTCCTATGAAGATTTAAAATTTGATGGTTTGTATTTTTGTTACTTATTAAAACCATTATGAAAACATAGCTTATTTTATTTACACATACACCCGTATACTACGCACACTTTTGGTCATAACGTTTGCCCTAAATTGGGTCAACTACCTTATTATCCTTTATATCTTAGTTTTTTAATCTAAAAATCTATAAAATTATAATCAAATCCATTATTTTTATGTTTGGTTAAGTATATTACTTTTTTATCTAAAAATATCGCTTTTAGCTACATCCATTGTATACTAGTGTAAGTGGTAGTTAGCTCAAAAAAGGCTTACATTACGTTTGATGTATACTGAGTCAACTACAATATATCAGAACCTTAATAAATTAGGTTAATAATTTAAATACCTAATGAACCTAATAGTTATCAAAATACAAACAAAAAAAAAATCATAATGCTAGTACGAATAATAAAAAAGTTATAAACTTTTTATCTTTGACACGCTCTCCTGTAAAATTTGATTTTTGCAGATGACTCACTATACTTAGGAGCCATCGATATTATAGTATGCAATTTGTTCGTCCTAAAAGTAAAATCCTAATGTCGCCAGAGTGCCGTTAGCCCTGTTAGCTACCTGTCGCGTCCGACGGTAACACTAAATGGGACGCCAAGTTTCTGAGAAGGCGATAGTGTGCTGTATTTCAAACGTTATCGCTTTGAATACACTACGATAAGTTCACTTGTTGTGCATGTGACTACTTCACCTTCTTTCTAAGAAACGGTCGTGAAGTTTTAAGTTAATTACTTAACTAACCATTAAGCACTTTGGGATTATTTACCGTTTCACATGTAATAAGTATTATGTTTTTTGATAATGGACTTGACTTCATATTTTTTGGTACGGTGACATAATATTTACGTGTTAATTTTAGGTATAGATTATCAATTCCAGTGCCGATAAGAACAGATATATAATCATATAAAGTATGTATTGATAGTCTTTACTTTATTAAATCTATATAATAAATTACTTATGTAAAAATCTATTGCTGTTCGTTAGCCTGTCTAAAACTCAAAAACGGCTTGACCGATTTGAATGTTTTGTTTTTGTTTTATTCGCCTTAAACAGGGGTGGTTTAAAAAAAATAGGGGAAACCAAAAAGCACAGCGGAAAAATCTAAAAAATCTAAATTGGTAATTTTGTAAAGGATCGTCGGATTACTTTAATAGATAGCGCGAACGGGAGCTAAACCGCGTATAAAACTAGTATAGTACGGTCGCCGAACAGAAAGAATTTCGTACAATGACCTCTTTGCCTACTGACAGTGGTCACAAACATTTTTCTATTAAGTGCGGTTTATATAAAATATTTGAAGGAGAAAAAAAATTAGTAGCTTATTAAATAAATTATTTATTTTTAAACAGTTATTATAATCGAGTTATATTAACTTATTACATAGAAATAAAAAAATGAAAATTCAAAAATCAAAGTCCGATTTCTCTATATCGGAGTAACTACTTTCCAACGACGTCTCGCCTGTCACAGTTATAACGAAATAATGTACAGTTTTGTCTACATTATGATCTAGACTCCCTAAATTCAATTCACAAGCAAACAAAAACAAACCTTAGGTTTGCAAGTAAAAGGTTTACAATCCCCGAGGACGGCGGTCATTGCATTTGTGCGAGCGTGACGCATTATTTTAAAGCGGGAGTGACAGAGACAGGTAGTAACAAGTTAATGTACGAAATTCTTTCTGTTCCGCGAGCGCACTATAGGTACTTACTGAATATAATTTCTTGTGCGTCTAGAAACAAAATCGTTCTTGGCTATGAAAGCTACACTCTAAGAGTGTAGCTTTCATAGCCAAGTTTTGTTAAGATCTGTTCAGCGTTTAGACCGTATTGTCCCAAAAAAAACTACATTACGTCCTAATTAGAATATAAGTCAACACATTGTATACAACGTGGACGATACACCACGCTAACGATACGCCATAGCAAATCATTTTCTGTCAAATTTTTGTAATAACTAAACAGTAAAAAAATGTTGTACGTTATACAACCTCATGTCAGAATGTTATTACCAAAGCGCGAGTGTAAAAAACAAAATACATAATTATAGCAAAATTTTACTAATGCTAGAAAATGTTTTGTAACTACATGATATTACAGATGACGTGATATGTTGAAAGATCTATGTGATAATCAATAAGTAACTATTTTTTTTAATTAGGCAACACCAAAAATATAGCATAACTTTAACATACTTTTAAACACCTAATACAAAATTTAGTCATATATATTTTATACAAGTTATCGCTGCCTAGAATTGATTTGGAGTTGAATGAACCATACAGTTGTCATCAGAGGCTCTGAGTATGTTTGTATTCAACAGAAGCTTCTCTGATTAAGGATTCAAAGGACGAACCATTAAAGGAAATATTGTCCGATGGCAAATGACTCTGATCACTTTACGAACAACGACGATCCTTTTGTTATGGGCAACATGAGGTTGGGTTGTGTTTTTCTAAGTATATATTTATTTCTGTTGATACTAACATATTTTAATTATTTCTTTTTCGATTTTGCTAGCTCTTAATTTAGTCATTTTAAGCTGATTATCTCTTTATTCTTACTGTATTGCATTAAAAATATACTCCAAATTAAACGTTTATGAGAGGAAGACGATAACCTTATTTGTTTAATTAAGAGGTTTGTGTGCAACCAAATTATATTATCCTGAATTCATGTCGTCCCAAACCTACGACATACCTTAGGAAGGTTTTACTACTGGGTTTATTCTTTGTACTGTTTTATTAATTAAAGTATATTGATTCTTGCATTCGTACAAATTACGGCAAACATCGAACGCTTAGAACAGAAGTTTCTAACAAAGTTCCGCTAAACAACCAATGAATGTGTGAGTGTCATGTAATTGTTTTTCGTATTGGTTCTAATAATTACGTTTTTGATGGTTATTGTGATAAATTATGACACCCTTTCACAAAAAAGTGAGTCATTTCTGAATAAATTTCTGCGAGCTCCTCGTACTAATGCGACAAAAGTCATCTTTTAAAGGCTTTACTAAAAATAGCTTATCACCGCGTTGACTATTACACTTCTAAGCGTTATAGTTTAATGACGGCAAATAACTTTGTTCCTATTCGCATGCGCATTTAAAAGTCCAGGTCAAGAGTCATCAGTAACAGTAAGGTGTTACACTAAAGCGAACGGGCTGATAGCGCCGCGTTGGGCGTCCGCCAAGGCAATTTGCATCGCTACCCATTTCGGAACATCGCCAAGTCTAGCCGAACAAAACCACAGAGAATTACCCTCCATTCCAATAATAATTAAAGCAAACATTTCGCAAGCGAGACACGCTGGCCGTTATGGAGCTTATAAAACATCGGCCCAACTTGCAATTAAGAAACGATGCGCACGTCTATTTGCTGACACGGAAGAGACGCGCCGCTTGCAATGGACCATCCCGTGCTTCGTGCGGTCGACGCGGTGAGCAGAGCCAAGCGGCTGACTATCTAAATTAATACCTTTGATATTCCAAATATCAATATTTTCAGAGCTTGTGAATTGCTTCACGGCTAGACGTGCAGGGCAGGCCTTCCGGCTTGGCATCTCGACCAACTAACGAAGCGAGTTATGCGAACCACAACTGAAGACTCCGAAAAATATACCACAATAATTATATTAACTAAACTATGGTGTACCTTATTTTATGAATTACATTTAAACACTACTTATTTAATCTAAAACTTCTAAAGAGTTCATAAATGGCCATATTATAAAAACGTTAAAAGTAGAGCAAAAAGGGCAAACCTTAACGATATTACAACAGTATTTTTATAATACGGATACTTTGTTGCCCACATATTTTGTCGCTATAGTTTATTTACGAGGTGGCAAAAGCTTTGATGTAGCATTGGCTGTTGTCCACCGGTGAGACGGGTGAGACGGACGGCGCGTCGCGTCGACCAGACTCGACACGGTAACTACCTCTGTTACCAAACAAACGAGATTATTATAGGCCTACAAATATCATTATTATGTGACGTTAGATTTACAGACATCATGAGATAGGTCATAACAAGTATTTTAAGGCTGACATTACAATCGACAAATTAAAACAGAAATACAAGATATACTGTAAATAATATCAGGTGTGAAAGAAGCTAGAGGTGAACTAAATGAGAACCTACTTATTTCCGATAGTAAAAATTGGAACTATTATCCAATTAAAGTTTATTTCGCTAGCTCACTTGTCTTTCAAAGAGGATCATGGCAGACTAGTCTATTGGAGGACTTGGGCACTTGAATAATGGGTTCCCTATGATTAAGTCAGAGGAATATTTTATTAACAACATGCAAAGGTAAGCAATCTTGCAATAAGGAATGGATAAAAATCTTATCAGTAGGCACCCAGACGGAATTGCCAGTGTTTATTTGACCCCTTGTTCATTAGAATCCAGAAAAAGCCTTTAAAATTATTTTAAAGGCAACTATCGTTTGATTTTCGGTAAATAAAACTATAAGTAGTTCGCGCGCGCGATGGATCGCGGGGTCCAGGGCAATTGTCCAGAATGGGGAACAAAACAGGAGGACAACCTCTAGACCCTGAAATCTACCTACTACTCATGCCCATACTATCGACTTGCGGCACTATTATTTCATGCATTCCCTTTCGAAATCAGATTAGACAAAAGGATTAAGACGATGTTATGACATTAATTTATTTAATTAAATAAATAAATGACAGCATTCGTTAGTCTGATCTAAGTTTTGTGATCAAGTTGTGAATGTGTGATTAAAATTAAATCCCAAAATAAAATCCGATTTGAATTAAAAACATAAATTGAATAGACAGTCTGTTTAATATCGACACCTAAACTACAGAAGCAGCACCCACGCTTTACGATATAATCCTAGACAACAAGAGTGAAACGGAACCTAACAATAATGGCACCGGCGCCAGGCAATGGTTAGTTATTATTACTATTAGTTACAGATTATCTTTATGTTTATATTTTATTCGATAACTAGCTGATACCCATGACTTCGTACGCGTGGATTGAGGTTTTTTAATTCCCGCGGGAACTCGCTTATTTTCCGGGATTAAAAGTAGCCTATGTGTTATTCAAAATTAAAAAAAACCAAAATTATTTATTTCATGTAGGCCAACTTGTAGCTCTTATGACACGTCATGAATCTACCACCGTTAAGGGCCGTGGTCCCACCGATTACCGGTTCGAAATGCAGATTCTGCTGAGAAGACTACAATCTGTGTCTGTACCAAAATTCAGCCAAATCGGTTTAATCGTTGCGGCGTGATTGAGTAATAAACATCCATCCAAACATACAAACTTTCGCATTTATAATATTAATAGTATTTACCATTGACACAACGCAAGCGTAAATCTGGTGTAAATTAAATATTTATAAAACCCCCGTTATATGGATTCTATTACCGGAATATGTATTACAACTAGCTTTTGCTCGCGGCTTTGCTCACGTTAAGTTCGATTTTTCAAACCCCTATTTTACCCCCTCAGGGGTTGAATTTTCAAAAATTCTTCCTTAGTGTGCGCCTACGTCATAAAAGGCACCAACTGTAAAAATTTCAAGTTTCTAACTTCAGTAGTTTAGGCTGTACGTTGATATCTCAGTCAGTCAGTCAGTCAGTCAGGACTTTGAATTTTATATATATAGATTTACACTTATTAAGTAATAAGTATGTCATGCTCTCTTTAAAGTTTCTGTGGTGGTGTCGTGTGGTGCGGGTTGTTACGTTCCCTCAAATATGGTTGAGCGAAGCAATGGCTGGATCATGCGTCATGCTCGTGAACGGGTGCCACCAACGGGAATGGGTCTGCTTTTGCCTGCCTGTGTTAACATGTATTGAATTGTATTTATTTGTATTTGTATTGTATTTATTTTTACTTGTATTGTACTCAGGAAAATTCATCGTGGAAGCACTGAATACATAGCATAGTTTCAATAACAATTGTAAAATTTTTATTTTTTTTTTGAAAAGAGCAACCGCCGAGTTTCTTGCTGGCTCTTCTCGGCAGGAAAGGCATTCCGAACCAGTGGTAGATTCATTGACCATTCAAAAGTGCTTGTAAAAGTTTATTTGAATAAAAAATATTTCTATTCTATTCTATTAGAAAGTGTTAATAAAAAGTTTGTAATATGTATGTGTTTGTACTTATTAGAAAGTGTTTTAAACGTTTTTCTTTAAAAAAGACAATGCTGAATATTTCTTTGTAATACCCATTTTAATACCCCGTGATTCATTTTTACAAGACTTGCCTATGATATTTTATCGTTAAGTAGGTATTATCAGGTCGAAAGATATGAATACGATAAGAGAGTATAGGTACCTATGACGACGCAAAGATAATGTTTTGAAGATAGAGCAAAAAATTAAATCTAACTTTTCAAATACTTTCATTGATAAAATACAAATATTATGACAATAACAACAAGTAGATATTATTATACATTACAACACCATCAATATAATAGGGTATTTTACTCTCAGTGAGAAAAATCTTAAAATATATAAACGAGATAGTTTAAGCAATAAGAAACTGGGATATGATTTTCGTTTATATATAGCTATTATTTTTATAATTATTATTATTAACATTACATTATTGTTCAAATGTTACAGTTTATTCCTTATAAAAACTGAAATTAAAGCGGTACTTATATTCTATCGTGAAAGTTATCGTTATCATAAAAGTTATCGTTTCTTAGGTTGTAAACTTTTACCTAACAAGACTTCTTCTTAGTCATTGGAGTGGATGAGAACATTGAATGGCATGACATCATCTATACATCTTGTATACATATAAATAAAATTGAAGTGTCTCTTTGTAATATCAAAATAACAGATTTTTACTAAATGCATATGTAAGTAAATACGGTAAGTACTCATAACAAAAATCATTTTAAATTTTTTTGTCTGTCTATCTGTTCGTTTGTATAATTTCGGGAACGGCTGGACCGATTTTGACGGGACTTTCATAACTGCTGTTACCGGGAGTAACAATAGGCTACTTTATAACCAACTTTCGAAAAAGTTGGAGGAGTTGTGTTTTTCTACCTATGTATATTGATATCTCCGTGATTTCTAAACCGATTTGCGTGAATCTTTTTTCGATCGATATAAAAACTTTGCGAGATGCTCCCAATAAAAACTTACTAAAACTGTGGGGATTTAGGAACTGTCGATTATTGTAGGTAGGCACTTACTAAGTAAAGACTACATCACTGAGTTCCAAGACCCAACTCCTCAATCCTGATGCTGTAGGGGTTCTGCCCACCTGCTGCACAAGCTGTAGGGATTTAGGAACTGTCGATTGTGAATTGAAGTGGACGAAGTCGCGGGCGTCGCTAGTCAATGAATAAAAGCAGGTACCTACTCATTGTTTAAATACTAGCAGTTTAGTACTCACGTTTGTACCTACCAATGCATAATTCTGTAAGTATACGGATAGTGGTTAAAATAATATACAGACATACTTTTTAGTTAGTTAGCCATTTATGATGTGATGTCAGATTAAAGTCGTAGTTCTACAAGGTATTATAAATCCACTTGAGTGTGGAAACCCTACCGCTTTCCTTATACGTTGGTGTGAGACTTTACGATGAATACAATGTATTATTGTAATCTGCTTAACCTAAAGTTGTTCTTATAATATTGCGATTAAGATTTTAATGACTTAGATACTAATAAAAGTAGGAACATGAGATTTTGTTAAAAAAAAAAAAAAAAAAAAAAACAAACTTTGATGCCATTTTAACTTCCAAGTATTTTTTTTTTACTGTCACGTTGGTTTAGTGGTTAGCATGTACGACTACAGATGACGATTCCCAGGACGAGCCAAAAACTTACGTTTTTCTGTCAAGAAATTGTCTGTACTAACTTCTTAACCAGAGTTAGGAAGTAGACGGTGTGTCAAGTCACTCCTGTGCCTTTGAGAGCACTTGAAGCCATCAGTCTTAATCTCTCTCCCGGTTATGAGAGTGAGGTAAAAGAGAGTGCACCTGTTTGCTACAATGTCTCGCGCAGATGGCTAATTTCCGAATCCAGCCACGGCGGCCAATCTGATGCGATTGGGAGGGCAATACTCTATTTTCCTATACGGATGTTATAGGTACTTTTACATTAATTAATTTTATATTACCTCGCTAGTTCATTCTTTTTCACTACATCTATAGAAAATGTGTTTACATACTTACTTCAGTTTACCTATCTATGTTTTAAAATTTTATTCGCATACCTACCTATCAATTTGCAGACAAAGGCAACCACCTCAGCGATAATAATCGCTTTGCGACGTACTTTGTAGATTTATTTTTATATTAATGCAAGTAACTATGAAGTCATATTTTGTAGGTAGTTATAGGCTTATAAGTATACGTATTACCCAAGTAGTAAGCCTACTTTAGTGTATAAACTAGGTAAGTAGGTGCTTCAAATGACTATCAAATACACAACTTCATACATATCGCCAGGCACAATGATATGATTACCACAGGTAAGTATTGCGAGGACGACGAGGTTATTTCATTACATCTGAGAAGCCAAGGAAATGCGCAATAACTACCTACGACTGAATTAAAGAATAGAAAGGCCGATGACATCGTAGAATATTTTTAGGTATCTAAGTAAGAAATGAACATGCCACATAATGGCACAACATTCTGAAATATTCCAGTTTCAAGCAACTTACTTGAGATAGTAGATTTGTCCTTCTGGTGTGCGAGCCTGTTCCCACCCCGCCGGCAAAGGGCCGAGATCGTCTGGAAGGTGCGATCCCACGTCATATGACCTCTGTTTGGCATGTTGGTGAGGCAGTGGCGGCTGCTGGGTCGGCTGGGCTGCGGCGTATGTCTGCTGCAGGCTCGCGGGTGACGAGTGTGCTCGGGAGTGGGACACCGGAGCGGAGCCAGTCGCGGACGACGATCCGAATGCCGAATCGGCCGAGTTTTCTCGCGAGTGAGAGACAGATGGCGATTTGGAACCGGTCGACGGCGGGTTAAAGAACGACTTCGGAAGCTGTCGCATACGCAGAGGCACCTGTAGCGGTCGTTTAGAGTCCGGCTTGAGCACTGTGTCGAATAATGACTGCAAAACCGAGTCAGAATCCTGGTCTACGCGGAGGACCAGGTTCGATTTCTGTTCACCGTCCGAGTTGAGAGCCATGGTTGAGTCGGAACGAATAAATCTCGAAACCGACCTGGCCCACCGCTATGACACAACACTGGCACGCGACGGGTCGGCGCGACGCCACCCGACGTATTCGTAGTATAGCGCTCGGTGCGCGACTGAGGGCCGCGCGCCCCGCGCCTCTGCCCGGCCTGCCCACGCGCATGCCCCGCCACCCGCACCGCCCGCGCGGACCGGTCCCGAGAACGATGCCCCGCAACATGCCCGCAACCCGCTTAGCGCACCTACCGCACCTACCTAGCGAGTAGTGACTGACTATCCTTCACTTGCGTTTAACCCATCACAAAGCTCTACAAAAACAAAGACATTTTGCCTATTAATAGGTTTTATAAGGCAACTTTCTGTCACCTGTACTTTACCTGAAACACACCTGCAATGCTTTTCGCCTGTACCCTGAAAAGTCTATTGGGGTTAATGTACTTGATAAATTCAGTAGGAACTGAAACGTTTTCTCAAATTTTTCTCTTAGTAATGTAACATAATATATTAATATCAACTCCGCAATCTGGTCCAAAGGACCAATCTTACATCAAAGTGAAAAATGACCCAAGGCCTTTTCTTAGTCATTAGCGTTTTTGTCATTATATAAAACAATACAAAAATACAGTTCAATGAAAGTAAATGATATACAATATATATGTTTAGCATTAAAGCAAAGAGTGGCTAAGATCACTGATATTGAGCAAAAGAAAAACTTTTATAAAGGTAAAATATACTTACCAGAAACTTATGAAGGCTTTATAATGATTTTTTTTGTTCAATAAAAACCAAGCTTTCTGAATGGTTATTGTTCAAATGTTTTTACAGTGTGGCTGAGTATTTCAATGATAATTGAAATATCATATTTGTTTTTTGACCTAAAGGTATTAGCATAAAATCTTAGGAAATATTGACATCTTTCTAACTATATTATCTATCTAAAGAACTATTGATTACATAAGATTTTCATATCAGACAATAGAGAAAAGTAAAATACCTCATAGTAATATATTTCAGACTTAATATTTATAATATTAAGTAATAAATATAGTATAATTTATTTTATGTCCCATGAGAGTACACACAAATATTATGTTCAACTAAATTATAATAGGTTATTACAAAGAAGTTGCAAAAAAAGCTGCTTTTTATTTCAAGTTTTTTTTAAAGTCCAGTCATATTTCAAAGCAAGAAGCCAAAAAAATCCAAAGCTAGGAGTCTTCCTAGCACTAGAAAAAGTTTACTAACAAAGCTCAGCAATTTAAGCAATGATTTACAAAATTAATTTAATTTGTGTTACAAGTGTTTAATATTGTTAATAAATTTTAAATGATTAGTTTTACTAATAAAAAAATAATAAGTACATAAGTAGATTATTTCACACTCTTAATAAAACAAGGGCCAAATCCAAAATCGGTAACTTTCAGAAAATAATGAAAACCAATATTTTACTACATGAAATACCTACTTTTTTTTTAAATCAAACCCAATATTTTATATCTAATTACTTAAGGAAAAAAGGTGTTTTAGGTTAGTATTATACTAACTTACTTATTTTGCCAAAATTTTGTATTAAGTCTTTGCTTTATCAAGATTGCAAATTGTAAAAACACTATAAAAAAAATTACTACTTACTTACCTGCTTTAGATGTTAGTGTGCCTAGCAACAAAAAGTGATTATAGTCACAGTAATGCACTACAATGAAATTTTTATTAAGGTTTTTTGTTTTAATGAGTGGTTCAAAAGATTCAGTGGAACATACTAATATGGGAATTAACTTAGACAAACATTTTTAATTTCATTCAATACTCAGAATTAATCTGTACTTATTCAGCGCTAAATCTCAGTTACGAATTCAGGTAAGTTGGTAGGTTTTTCTTGGTACCTAGTATCTACCTAGATATGTACTAACTACAGTTTATTTATAGTAGGTAGGTACCAGTTTTCTCAAAAGTTTATTGAAAAACATAAGTTGAAGAATAGAAAAACTTACCAAAACAAATTATCGCACAAGATTCCTCTAGCTTTCAGTGGGACATTTAATTAGAAAGCCAAATAAAAGGTCTAATTTTATTTAATTGATTTAATTATTTACCTAGATCTGGCTAAAAATTATATAATTTTAAACAACCACGATTTAACAAATAACAATAAATTATGTATCATCCTAAAATCATGTCGTTTTCATGAATTCAAAATAATAGTTTGGACCATAGATAATACACGGTTTGGACGTTGGGAACTTGGTAACTGTTGTGTTGACAGTGACATGACAGTGCTGCCATATAAGGAGCATGAAAAATCCGTACTTCCAACCACAAAATCCGTAAAAAAACCGGCCATGGAAAAAAGCAATTCCGTTCATTCCGAATCCGTACTAAACATGCCATTAAAATTTTTAATATTTGTTAAAGGAAAGAGTTGGTTTTTCTATTTAGTTTTTATTGTTTTTTTTATATAGTCATGACTTTGTCACCTTGCTGTCTCTTCTCGATATAAAAGAATATAGCATTATAAAAATGACATGAATGATTACATGAATTAATTTAATAATTATTATGTTTCCTGTGCTGGTCAGAAAATATCCAAGGCCTCATATTTCAACACACATGCTGTTAAAAAACAAATGGCACAATGTTTGAAACAATCAACCAGTTTATTATACAAGCAAAAACGTAAACAATTTCTAACTAGTAAGACGTATTGTCATCCATTATTATACTATAAGCAAAGCTAATAACATACAAAGCTCCGTACATAGGGCAACACTGCGGATACCTACCTTTGTGCCTACCTTTCTGTATCAAAACTCAATTCAATCAACCCACTGACCTGTATTTTTAATCTATGATTAACACTGGACAGGTGGCTGTGGTTTCTTTTTTTGACCTACGTATGTGCTTGACAGCCTGTTCCCTGTTGACAGGTACTTGACACTTGACAGAAAAAAAGGTTTGCCAACCTAAATCATAGTTATAGTTATTTGTTTGTTTATTGTTGCTTCAGCTTTCGTGTTTCGTGACGAAAAACAAAAATTCCGAAAGACTTAATTCAGTGCTTATTTTGTAATATCTGATACCTTCAGAATATTGTAGCCCATTTGATATTTTCATTGTTAATTTGGATGTAATCACTTCAGACAATAACAACTATAAAGCACTAGTGCGATTGCGTAATGTTATTTTCTATAGTGGTCGAGTTTGCGCACTGGAACATCAGTACCATATCTTCAAATATCAATATTTCACTATACAAGGATCGCTATATTAAAATGCGCATGCGTTATATGTGCCTAGATAGCTACGAAAAAATCACTATCCAACATTCACCCAGCATACTTAAGTGCGATAAACTATCTAAAGTTCGTTTCCTAATTATGCTTTTGCTAATTATTATTTGACTATGTCTACTATTAATGATTTCGAAAGATGCTGTCGACTTTGCGCAGAAGAACAGGAAGTGACGATAATGCTATTCAGTGAGGAGGCTGAAGCAATGCTTCTAAAAAAAAAGCTGAATAAATATTTATTGATAGAGGTAAAAATCTTTACTTAAAATAGAAAAATAGTATTGAGCAAATAAATTTTAGACAGATATACTTACTCAAAAGTTACAGAAATGACTTAAAAGGACTTAATTCTCTTTTTTTATATTTCATTATTTTTTGTGCATTATGCAATCTTCATTTTTTCTTTTTATTGCTTTACTGCAGCAGTGGGAGTGCGGTCTATATATTTCAGTCTTACTCTGCTCACACTCAAGACAGATTTATGTCAAAGCATATTTGTGTCTCATTGTAACTCTATCTTAAGTCAGAGCACACTCAGTAGATATCAGCATATGTGTAAAAAGGCAACAGAAATTACTTAAACATTTAAAATATTGGTACAAAATGGAAAGCATTGGAATTAGTCAAAAGTAACTCCTTTATTTACTTTTTACTTAAATTTTAGGTTGATGAAGATGACAAACTACCAAAAAACATTTGTATAACATGTTGTTCCAAATTGCAAACAGTTTGCGATTTTATTGATAAAGCGATCAAAGCACAAGAGATATTGCACCAGCATGTACTTTTTCTGGAACAAAGAGAGCAGCCAATCAGAACTTTGCAGACAATTAAGGAGGAACCTGATAGTGATGATGATCTTAAATTTGCAACTATGGAAATTAGTGTTGATCCCATGATGGTCCTGCAGAACTCAGATGACGAACTGTCACTGAACACTGCAGAAAATAGTGAAACTGAAGAACAGGATGTGACTCACCTGCACAGTGTTGATGGGGAAGACGTCACAATTAAACTGATTAAAAGGGCAGATAAAACTGATGATACTGATCCAAATAAAAAAGATGACAAGCCCTATCCATGCCATACATGTGGCCGGAGTTTTCACACAGAGTTAGCCTTGAAAAATCATTCATGGGTACATAAACAAGAGACAGAAACAAAACCGTTCAGGTGTGGCTCTTGCATGGAACAGTTTGATTTTAAAGCAGAATTGTTGACACATTTAAAGAAGCACACTACATCTGGAATGTGTCTTTTGTGTGGACGAAGGTTAGTATTCATAGATATATGAGATTTTATTTTGAACATGGGTACAAAATAGATGATGTCAGTTCTAACATATTCTGCCATTTCTGTATGCAAATATTATAATTTAATTTTTACATTGCCTTCCAAATTCAGTGTGGAAATCACTGCTTCACCTTCTAGATATTTTAGTTTTTCCTCATAGTCATTGTGGTTTTTTAACCCTCTCTATTTTTATTTTTTTTATTCGATGACAAGACAGCATTTGACTGCGATCTCACCTGATGGTAAGTGACGATGCAGTCTAAGATGGTAGCGGACAAGGCTGGCTCTGCATGCCAGAAGGTCTACACTCTACACACATTTTGTACTGCAAAGTGGATACCATGAGAATAGAATATTATGTACTAGATACATACTCGTATATTATGTCCCTATCTAATTCATGAAATAAACTTTTCTGAGTCAATTTTGACTCAATTTAAAATTATCTCATATTTTCTAGGTTTAGAACAGTAGCAAACTTAGCAGCACACATGGAGGCACATAGCTCAACCAGTGGGAGGTCATATACGTGCAAAGTATGCGGGCGCTCCTACAACACAAGCAGCAATCTTAAGACCCACAGCGTTACTCATAGTAATGAAAGACCTTACAAATGCCAGTATTGCAAGAAATGCTTCAAGCGAAACCAAGATTTGAAGGTAAATTACATTCATTAGCTAATTAAAATTTAAGCCTCAATAGCCCAATGGTTAAGGTGTGGACTGAAAACTGAAAGGTTGCAGGTTTGAGCCCCACCCGTTGCACTATTGTCGTACCCACTCCTAGCACAAGCTTTCTGCTTATTTGGAGGGGAGAGGAGAATATAATTCAAGTTCTGCTTAGCTAATATTAGAAATAGAATAATTTTTTATTCAAATAAACTTTTACAAAGTGCTCTCGAGTTGTCCAATGAATCTACCACTATGAAAAAAATGAGAGAGCTCTATGAGAGCTTTGACAGACAAACAGACAATTGTTCACTTCACTTGGTCAAAATGTCTACCACATAAGGATGCCAACACTCATGATTTCTCACAATTTATAGTATATGGTACACGAGGCACAAGGTTGAGAAGTTCCAAAACGCACTTTCCAAAAAATATCAAATATAGACAGACAACATTGCATCATATTAAATTGAATTAATTTACTTGTGCTAATTACATTATTCTGGCATTACAGTTCCATATCAATCAGCACACTGGAGAAAAACCTTACAAATGTCCATTCTGTGACAAGCGATTTGCAAGTTCTGGCAATTGTTACTCACATAAGAGTCGTATGCATCCAGGCCGGCGAGCTGACGGGAAGAGCAGAAAGCTAGTCACCATAGCAAGAGAGAACCCTTGCAAACAGAGCATGCAATTTCGCCCCATCGCACCAAAACCTGCCTATCCAGTTGTGAAGGCACCTTTAAAATACCAGTGCACCTTGTGTGAACATAGCTTCTTGAAACGAGATAACTTCACTGTAAGTTGACTAATGCACTCCAATAATTCAAAGGCTAGGAAATGTGTGTGTTATATCTACACTTCTTTATCATTTACTAGAGGCCCGCTCCGGCTTCGCACGGGTATAAAATATATAGCCTATGTCATTCACTGTTAATGGATGTTATTATACATATAAACCTTCCTCTTCAATCACTCTATCTATTAAAAAATCCGGATCAAAATCCGTTGCGTAGTTTTAAAGATTTAAGCATACGTAGGGACAGAGAAAGCGACTTTGTTTTATACTTTGTAGTGATATAATCATCAATTGTTTAATATTTTCATGAGAATTCTTTTTAATCGATTTCTTAAACCTGCGTAAAGGCAAGTCTAGAATCGACTGTAGTTTATTATAGAATGACACACTCGGATTGGCGTTGTTTGTGGGTATCCACAAACAACTTTCTTGAGGAGTTATCGAGGAATTACGAGCCTTTCTCATTTGCCTGTCGTGTAAATCACCCTTTTTTGTGACTCATAATGTGTTTTCTGACAAATATGTTGTTATAAATATATTGGAGAGGCTACTGTAAGATTACCTATTTCATTAAACTCTTGAAGGGAAATAAAACATTAATTACCTATTAATTTTTTTTCCAGTATCACATGTACCAACATACAGGGGAGAAACCATTTCATTGTTCATTCTGCAGTGAAAAATTTGTAACAAGACGAGGTCTTTTGATTCACCACGACAAAACACATCCAGGGAAGGATCGCCCGCTGGCTTTAATATCTCGGAATGCTTTACTCAAGTGAAATGTTACTTAATGTGTACTACTGTACTTAATACGTATTTTTCCCATAAATAATGTTATTAACTATACTTACCTATTTCATACTAAAATTGCCTAGGTATATTTTGCACACATACTTTATGGGAAAATTACTACAAACCATTCTCTGTAGGGAAACGGATTTTGCAGTTACTAAAAAAATTAAGCAGAGCAAGAGACACTAGAATAGTCTATATTCAAATGGTCGGTCGCCACATTCTATTTGAATAGAATAAAATAGAATAATTTTTTATTCAAATAAATTTTTACAAAGTGCTTTCGAGTATTCGGCAGTATGTATATTTTGTTGAACAACAAAGCAGACCTGAAGGAATTACATATAATTATGGTTTTATTGCATAAATATATCCGATTTTACTGCCTTTTGCAGATTAATACCGATCCGAATAAGCTTAATAACATCCGGATAATCTTAATGATTATTTATTTGTTTTATTTTTAATCAAAATGTTCTTATTCATCACAGTTATTTGGAGCTACGAGAAAGTATTAATTTACAGCGAAGTAATAAATTAAGATAGTCGTACATTGCCTGTATTCTTGGAAATTGTAAGTTGTAAAATTAAACCAGGGCTTTAAATACTGTTTATCTTTTTAATTTGTAATATTAGTCCCCACGACAGCATTAAGGTAGACTTCCGATCCTCGCGTCAAGCGTCTGTCCTGGTATATGCGTCAGACGCCCGCGCGGAGCCTCTGACACCGTCAGGACTGGCGAGTGACACTTCATGAGAGGATCAGAACTCGGAAGTCTACCTAAGTAGCATTAAAAGTTGTAGTTCACGACAAGACACCACTCACGCACATTAAACGGGTTACAACTTAGATTCAAAAATAAGGGTTTTTTTTAAGGCCCAAGACACGGAGCTGCCCGCGAAATTCAAATTTAATTTGGTTTTTAGCCATTTATAAACGAATACTGCAAAGTAGGCTTATGGTATTCAAATTGCGCCAATGGCAGTATCATCTTCACAGGTTTATATACTAATCTTTACGTAAAAGTATCCAGTTTAAGAAATTAATCAAAATAATGACTAATTTGTGAGTAACTCACGTCAAACTCATTATTTTGACTAATTTCTTAAACTGGAACTGAATAAAGAATATTAGCCAAGCTGAACTTGACTTATATTCTCCCCTCCCCTCCAAATAAGCGGAAAGCTTGTGCTAGGAGTGGGTACGACAATAGTGCAACGGGTGAGGCTTGAACCTGCAACCTTTCAGTTTTTCAGTCCGCAACTTTAACCGTTGGACTATTGACGCTATGTGGTTGTGGTCTTGTTCGTGCTGTATATACTTTTTCAGTGACGACGCTTTGTGCGCGCGTGGCTTATAATTTCACAACGAAATCCTGTAGCCTCGGGTGTGAGGTGGTGAGGTGATTTTTATACTTTTTTGAACAGTAGCCTTCCATCTCCACAAAGCTTCCCTCCTCTAGCTATAACGTCGTTAACCAATAGTTATTTGGCCAAATAAGAATTTTTATGCTATCTTAGAAAAAAAATCTCTATCAATCCACCTGATCGGTATCCTCCTTAGTCCTTACTGCTGTAGTTTTTGAAATAAGAAAAACGAAAAAGCGCGCACCATCTTAGGCTGCATCTTCACTTACCATCAGGTGAGATCGCAATCGAGCGCTAGTCTATATATTTAAAAAAAAAACGTCGTTTATTAATTACTATCAAATGGCCATAGTTTTTTATAAATTGCCACTTTGTGGATTCCCGCGTTTTGGTCGTTATTAACAGTTAACTTATAGTAGGGGCATGCGAGTTGCGGTTTTGCTTGTAAGACACTCTTACGTCAAATGTGGTGCTTCAAATTGATCCTTAGTGTCATTTTTATAGGATCAACAAATCCAGTGTTAATCGTAGATTAACTCTAGAGATCAGTGAATTGGGTGTTTTCTATTTCCATGGCAAATACCTACCTATTCTATGAGGTCACATCTTTACTTTTTTATAAATTGACAGTTGACATGACGTGATTGTCGATTTGACACATATTTGACATATAATTCAAAACAAGAATTCGTCCATCGACCTTTTCTTTCAGTAAATGTGACCTCAAGGTTGAAAAGCTAATAGAAAATTAAATGCGCATGCGTAAGTAGAACTCCGTCAAACAGTGTTTGGTTTGGCGCGCTGATAATACGAGGTTGCTTGATCACGATGAAATTATTTCTCTCATTAGTCGCTCGTCAGTTATCGTACATTTCCCACGTTAACTACTTAGCACGATCATAACTTCATTCTGAAATGTCTTGTAATTATTTAATAAACAATAGAGAAATGGCTCGGCAGAACGGTATCGTCCAACCTTTGCTCACAGGTAAGTCTTATGTCTTAAATAAGTCTGTAGATAATTACCACATTATAGTTTTTTATTAGGTTAAAATGTTTTGGAGCGAAATTTCAAATTATTGACTATTTACATTATACTTTTTCAGTTAATTTAAGATGACTTGAGATCTCCAATTGCTAAGTTAAAAAAATGTTTATAACTTTCAAATTTTTTATGTATATTCTAGCACTTTTTCCACTTAACTTTTATAAATATTTCAGTCTTCTAAATTTCTCATTGCTTATAAATTATAATAATTATTATAATTAATTTGTTGTTTGGAACTTTTGCTTATGTTATAACAATTTGAAGTTTGGCAAATGGTGCTTGTGTATATCTACTTAAAAACTAAAATAAAAGCAAAATGCTACAAGCAAATCAATTAAGACAGTTTTTACATTCAATATTTTTCCAAAATATCAGCCGGACTTGCAACTTTGTTTACTTTTTTCACAAGGTTCATCTCTCTTTTAATGTCATTCAATCTCATAAACAAGTTACTAACATTGCCTTTATCGAGGGCACAGTGACATTACAAACAGTAAACTTTGTTGACGACCTCCCTGGCGCAGTGGTGACCGCTGTGGTCATATAACGGGGAAGTCTCCGGTTCGATTCCCGGCAGATTTGGAAATTTATAATTTCTGAACTATGTTTGGTCTGGTCCGGTGAGAGGCTTTGGTCATGGCTAGTTACCACCCTACCATCAAAGACTTGCCGCCAAGATGTGTTCTGGTACAATGGAGTGTAGAAACAGATTAGAGGTATGGGTTGAAAGTATACTGCCATTTCCCTTCCAAGTTAGCCTACTACTACTATCTTAGACTGCATCACCACTTACTATCAGGTGAGATTGCAGTCAAAGACTATCTTGTCATCAAATACAAAAGAAATATTAGTAACAGTAAGAATTTTACAGATTTATACCAAATAACAATGGCTTATGCATATTGGAAATCAGGCAAAGTTGCTGATACTGCTGTCTTTGATTTGTTTTTTCGCACAAATCCATTTCACGGAGAGTTCACTATTTTTGCTGGGCTTGAGGAATGTCTAAAGTTCTTGGAGAATTTTCACTATTCTGATAGTGGTAAGTAATGTTTGTTTAATAGTAAATTGTAGTTTATAATGCATATGAAAGAATATTTAAATGTATTTAAATACATCATACAACATTAATATTTATGATTTTGACATTTTGTTTACTACCAAAGAGAATGTAATCACTCCGTTTTATTTACTACTATGAATTTTAAAAACAGCTGTTACCTAGACAGTCATTCTCATGGAACAAGTCATTTTTTCGATTTCAGCTCATTCAATGAAAATAAAAAAATTGCCTTGTTCCAAAACCAAATGTTCTAAATTAAGTGTTGAATCACTTAATTTGGAACATTCTTACGGGTTATTAAATTAAATTGCATTTCTTCATTAAAATGATAGACTTGGAATGATGGAGATAGAATGGAGAGTTGAGAATTGTTTTTTTTTTATTTGAACAATATTTTTTCAGATATTGCATATTTAGTTCAAACATTGCCTTCCAATATTGAACCGGAATTTTTTGAATATCTCAAAGACTTAACTTGCAAGGACATCAAATTGAGCGCAATCGAGGAGGGTTCTGTGGCTTTTCCAAGGTAGGTTTTTCTTAAACAAAATTAAAAATTACTTTTCTAATGACTGCATTTAGGTGTATAGATTTTTTATTACTATTGAATTTAGGGCTCACGCATGTTACGCTGCATGTAATTAGTGGATCCCTGTGACTTGTTTGATGTTGTGTATCCCCTAGACTAACACTACTCTATTCATTGCGGGGTCACCACTCCAGCACCTGAATCTAGCATCCATGCTCTTACACATAATTATTCTTTTATCCCAAAATATCTAAACTAAATACATTGAGCACTGAAAAGTAAATAGAAATATGTGCCCTGGAATTATATACAACACAACACATTGGTGGTGCCTCTGGTGCTACAAGTGTTCTTGGGCGGCGGTAATCGCTTAAATCAGGTGACACGCCTACGTTTGCTCGCTATTCATATATAAAAAAAATATATACAATATACATATTATGTGTAAGACCTAGAAAGCTGATATTTGGTACAAGGAATATTTGGAAATCCAGAAACCCTAGAGAACTATATTTTGAGGGCCAATTCTAGTAATGCTTCTTGAGTCTGGGGTTTGTTTCCGCATTTAGTATATTTCAGCTTGTTTTGCGTTCTAGTAACGCTATAAAAACACATGTAACATAATAACATAAAATGCAAATACTACGTATACTGTTAGTATGATATTAAGGAAGTTACAACTTCTAAATTATTATTATGCAACACTTCAAATAAAATTTTATAATCTCTAATATCCAATTGTCGTACAACAATCTATAAACTATGGCATAATTTTAAGACCTGTAATATAGTTTGGAAGATTGAGTACAACAGAATTAGAAACATCATCTCAATATATACGTATTTTCTTAATTGGCTCCCTAATATATTATTCCGTACTAATTTTAGACTAGGGCATTCACATGCGTTTTGTAATTCATACAAAACATGTTACGTCATTAGTGTCGTATTTAAATAGATCGAATCGAACTTTTCAAATGAGTTCGATCGCAGTCGAGTAGACAGACTTTATAGGTATCATACTAGCTGATGCCCGCGACTTCGTACGCGTGGATTAAGGTTTTTTGATCCCGCGGGAACTCTTTAATTTTCCAGGATAAAAAGTAGCCTATGTCTTATTCCAGACTATAAACTGCCTCTATGCCAAATCGGTTTAGTTTTTGCGGCGTGATTGAGTGACATCTATCCATCCATCCATCTATACATCCAAACTTTTGCATTTATAATATTAGTAGGACTAGCTGATACCCGCGACTTCGTCCGCGTGGATTGTTTTTAATAATCTCGCGGATACTTTCTGGTTTTCCGGGATAAAAGATAGCCTATGTCATCCTCCAAGTCCTCAAGTATATCCCTGAAAATTCACGTTGATTCGTAGCTCTACTGTGGCGTGATTGAAGAACAGACGGGAAAACCAACAAACAATCGGAAAAAGGAAGGATTATAATTTTAGCAGTTTGTCTATTTGCGTATGTTCCACCGTAGCGTCCTAACTGCTTCGTTGTCAAAGTCGGGGTGACATACTTATACCGAACAAAATCTATATTACAGATTTAATATCCAATTTCCCGTCATTGGGTAACAGTTATTTAAATTGTTTTCTTGGAATAAGAAGTCGTATACCTATTTCTCAATTCCATGTGTGGGAAAGATAGAACAATGGATGTTGTGTGATGTCGCACACAAAACATAAATCTGCAGTTATACTATAGGCTTAGATTGTAGGCATTCAAAGAGTGGAAAATATACAACAATATATACACATTACGTAATCGAATGTTTTTATTGCAATTGAGATGTCATGGAAAAGGTTTTTACCCTTGAGGGGAGCCTACCTTTATAGGAGTAGGTATACAATATTACCATTGAGTATGCAATTATTGTATAATATTACATAAAGTACCTATGTGATTATATATTTTCATCACCATCATGTTATCATCATATAAACCGATCCTTACTATCCGGTTACTTAAATTTTAAAAACTAAATCCACTCGAACGAAGTCGTCGGCATCAGCTAGTGTTATTTGCAAGTACATAATGCACTGCTAAATATCCTTACAAATATGTACTTATTTATGAATGCGAAATTGGGTTTATTTGTTGGATTATACTTTAATTACGTGATGATCGACGTGATTTTTCGCATGGGAATAGTCGAGAACCTGGAGTACGACATGGACTTTTTATTCTGGAAAAACAAAGGCTTTCCCGCTGGATTATGAAAAAAATTAGATAGATAGATAGAAAATTCTTTATTGCTACACACAAGAGATGATGTTTACAATTGAATTTTATAGTTAATTATAATTTATTAATGTACGGTGCGCAAAGGCGGTCTTATCGCCGTATGCGATCTCTTCCAGACAACCTAAAAGGTTTAAAATTTAAGTATGTATTAGAAAAAATTAACCTCTCGAGACGAAGTCTCGGGCGAAAGCTAGCACCTAAAAACCTAAAAGATCCTAGAAAAAATCTTAAAAGATGGAGGTATCTGTGTAATTAGAAAAGGGTTCACATAAATTAAACTAGGTTTGTATTTCAGAGTTCCCCTTTTGAGAGTTGAAGGCCCGCTCATAATTGCGCAAATATTGGAGACGACCTTATTGACTCTAGTTAACTTCGCAAGGTGAGCTACTATGTATATTATGTCTAAATAGTAAATGACATCACATTATATTTGCATGAAAAAATTTGTAAATATATTCCTAATTAATTTCATGAAGTATAGAATAGAATATTAATAAATGTCGTGGCAGTAAGCCCTATTGAACTCTGTTTGTTTATAACGCTATCTTATTTTATCAGTCAAGCTCTGTTGGGTGAATTAATTGCGGCAATTTACCGGCCATAACTTTTGCATCTATGTACTTTAGTATGAAAACAATGTTGCATATTATACAAACTAGTTCTATATAAAATGTGTATGTCTAGGTTTTATTAACCTAATTAAGTACATAATAATCAAAAAATGAGGTGTACTTATTTCTTTTATTACAAGGTGAAGAAAAGTTCATATCTATAAAGTTTTTATTAATATTGCTATAATATATTATATTTAGAACATATTTTTGTATTTGTATTTTGTATCTTATTATAATTTTGGTGTCACGTCAGCCATGATTAATTTGTCATAACGTCATAATTTATCATACAAAATGCTCTACCACAGAAAATTTTGAAAGTCATATTTACAAAGAATCTCACAAAGGAACAGACTACTGAGATCATCCCTCCCTCGAATAATTAGACTGAAATAGGTATCTAAGTCTAATTCTTAGGTAATAGATTATAAATGATTTTCATTTCAGTTTAATGGCGACAAATGCAGCTCGGTATAGAATGGTAGCAGGGAAGAATATATCTTTGCTTGAGTTCGGATTGAGGAGAGCACAAGGCCCGGACGGTGGCCTTTCGGCGTCCAAATATGCTTATATTGGTAAGTTATCTTCTTAAATACAGCAGTTGGATACAGGCGACGCAAGATCAAGAAGTCCTGTGGAAGTCCGCGCAAGAGATCTCTATCCTGCAGTGAACGTGTATCGATTGAGAAAGAGGAAGAAAGAGAACTTCCTAAAGCCAAACTCCCTCTTTAAAAGGAGGTGGGTTGATAAGGCAACAAAATCCGCCCCTCATACACTCGAAAAAAAAAGTTCCAGATTTCGACAAATTGTAAATGTATTTATATACTTGAAGATATAAACTTTATTTTAATATAAAGTTTAGGTGATAAAAAAATAGTAAGTTACAGAAAATATTACCCAAAAAGAGAGTGTTTCTTTTACTTTTCTTACATTTTCATACATTTTAGTCGTTTTTTAAACTTTGATTTAATATTTTAGAATGAGGCGCTCCATGAACCATGGTAAACGTAACTGATAATGATGCTCCTTTTTATAAGCTTTTATATGAGTATTAATTTATTTTGGTTCATGGAGCGCCTCATTCTAAAATATTAAATCAAAGCTTAAAAAACGACTAAAATGTATGAAAATGTAAGAAAAGTAAAAGAAACACTCTCCTTTTGGGTAATATTTTCTGTAACTTACTATTTTTTTTATCACCTAAACTTTATATTAGAATAAAGTTTATATCTTCAAGTATATAAATACATTTACAATTTGTCGGAATCTGGAACTTTTTTTTTCGAGTGTATGAGGGGCGGATTTTGGGCCTTATCAACCCACCTCCTTTAAGGAGCCCTTTAGGGCTCGAATTTAGCTCTTCGAATTTATCTACTCGTGTGTAGCTTACATTCTATTGTTCGCCTTCGCAGAACAGAAATTCTACGCGAAGGTAGCAAAAACTAGTGTTATTTGCAAATATATGCATTGTCTTATAAAATCCGTTTTAACTTACCAAGTGAAACATGATTGCAGCGTTTAATTATAAACGGAACATTGTGTAATTCGTTCAAAGGTATCGAATTACATAAACCAAATAAGTAGGTAGATAATTATAATTAGGAACTATATGTAACTTTTAGTTAGTGTGTACTTAGGTAGGTATTTGGCCGTTGCTAGTTACCGCCCTAACGTCAAAGACGTCGTAATACAATACGACATTGAGAGTTGTGCAGGGTTGCCGGACGTCCATTGTCAATATGTCTAAATTGTCTCTGGTCTGGTGAGAATGATCAGACCACTTTGACAGTTTCATTTGCTCCCTCCTGGAATTGAACCGGAATCCTTCCGTAAGATCATAGTTCTCACCACTGTACCATCGTCGAAATTATTGATTATAATAGCGTAATCCTGCAGCTTATTGCCGTGAAACCAAACCGTTCGGTGCCTGGCACGGCGGGGTCGCACATAACACGCCCGACGCGCCATTGACTCAAGGAACCCCGAATAACAAATAAGTTTCTTTAATTTGGCGCTATCATGCAAGCACCTTGGCATTGAATACTTCACCCATTACTCACGAGCAAATGAAGTTTCCAACTTCTTAGATAGCTTTTTGTTGGTCGAAGGCTTTAGGCGTTGTGAAACCTTGATATGACCGCCTCATTGGTCTGGTACTTAACTTTCGGCTGCGGATCATGAAATCCTAGATTTGATTCTTGGGTTGGGCCAAAACAAAGTTATTGGGGGTTTCTGTCTAAAAATTCTCTATAGCAGCCCGTAGTTGGGTAGTTGGCGGTGTTAAATATACCCCTGTGCCTCGGAGAGCACGTAAAGCCGTCGATCCTACGCCTGTTTTTTTATCCAGTCGTGTCGGATTGCTGACCTTACTCTCTGGTCTCTCTTCATATTATAATAATTATACTACTATAGACCTAATTCTGTCTGTCTTTTACATATTTAAACCGCTGAACCAATTTTGTCAAAAGGCACGGAGACATATTGCATCCTAAAAGAGCTTCCATGGCACCAGCTAGTTATAAATATCTTGGAAAATGAACAGGCTTATCAAATTATATTCACAGGTGGCTTCGACGGGACGAGCAACGTCCTGGCCGGGAAGATGTTCAACATACCCGTCAAAGGCACGCACGCACACTCGTTCGTGACGTCATTCAGCACGCTCGACGACCTCCATACAGTTATACTCAGACACGCAGAGACACAGAAACAATACAACCTCCTCGAACTGGCCGTAGAGTGGCGCGGACGGCTCTCCGCCGTCATCGACGTGTCGCCGGAAGAGGCGAGCGACGGCGAACTGGCCGCCCTGATATCCTACGCCCATGCCTTTCCCTCGGGGTTCCTGGCTCTAGTGGACACTTACGATGTGAAGAGGTATAACTTTCAAGGCTTGCCGTCGCGCCACCGGCGGCACGCGAATGGGCATTCCGGCTACAATAGCAACTGTGGATCCAATGGTCGTAGAGTCCGAAACTCGACCATACGTAGTACGTGTGGATATAGCACGGTCGAACGCACACTGAGGTAAACATGCAAGACCACTATTGACATTTTGGTGTCTTGATATAAACTTGTTATTGTATTGCATCGCTCGTTTGTGGTTCATTTGTAATGTGGATTTTAACCTGGCCACTGTCCAGAGGATCACTTTCATACATTCATCTTGGGAAAGGGAGCGCATTGCCGGTTCACACTCACACTTTTAGCGCACCTCCGCTGCAAATCTATTGCAGCGAAACCCCTGAAGTTCTTCAATAAAGTGTTCGTTGTATGACACGGAACAGAAGCGAAACGCTCTGTTCTAATGCAGGGATTTGACTATAAGTCGTTCTCTCTTTCGCGATGTACTCAACTGATTCAAGATAGAATATATTAATTCTTGGCAGCGCGACTAGCAATGATACGAGATTGTCAGGAAACAATAAATGTAAATTTTATTATAACCTATTTATTTATTTTACAATACAGTATTTAAATTTTATAAAAATACCAATTACCAATGTTCAAAGCTCATTGAAAGCCCACTTTTTAAGTTTATTACTGCATTGGCGGACACTTCTTAAAAATGTTTGGTATCCGATTGGTAGATATTTTGTTAAAACAAAATCGCTCTGTACTTAAATACCAAAGAATATTCGAAAAGAACAGTGCGTGTTGCCAATGATGACTTATGGGCCTGAAACACGCTCGCTATTTAGGTGTTCGCTAACTTTGACTATAAACGCTGAACGGAACACACCCGCACTAAGAAACATATAAACAAAACTAAAAACTAAGCAAAGCTAAATGCGGTAACCACGGGACAGAGATAGATTCATAGGCAAATACTGTGTTAGGACGGGAAGCTTCGCTTCTATTTTGCATGTACAACGAATGTATCTTAACGAAGCTTCGGCAGTTTTGGTGCTGTGTTTTTGAAGCGTAGGAGTGCTAGTTTTGGGTATTAACAATACGAGCACATATAACAATGTGGTGCCAGGTGGTACCGCTTCTATCTAGTAGTGACATTCCCGAGCTTTGGCGGTGAATCGCGCGTGGACGGCGTTTCACTAACCGTTTGAATGTACATATATCAGTTACACGTCCGTACAGGACTACATTTTGCTTCAGTGTGACGTATTGTCCTAGAAACATGGACATAGGGACAGTTTTGATCATTGGGCACAGTTGCATTGTATAGGGATTGCACACAGACACAGTTACCCTTTATATGATTGCACGAATATCATTACATGGCATATAGAGTCATAGTATTACATTTTCTTAAGCCGCTAACCGACTGCGGGGCATGGTATGAAAGGACAAGCTATCCACGTTACATCTTAAAGGTCGTAGCCCATTTACACGACACTGCTCCTACCCAACCAAAGTATGAGTATTCAAATACCGTACCGCGGTGTTGTTACTGTAAAGTGCACCTCCAGAGCACGATATTAAGTTCATATTTGAATGCTCATACTTTGGTTGGGTAGGAGCGGTGTCGTGTAAATGGGCTACGACCTTAAGTCGCATCCACATAAAATATAATAATACTAAGGTAAACGACAGTGAATAAATTCTAGAAGAAAAATGCTAACGCATAAAACCGATAACCGAATAGAGGACTTCTTTATTTTCTGGAAGCCGGTTAGTTCATCTAAATTCTGAAGTAACAATTCTTACTTCTTTTCCATAATACGTATTACGTCTCAATAATCCAACAGTTTAAGGCGCTGAAAACGTACACAAACTCCTAACACAAGCTTTCTGCTTATTTGGAGGGGAGAGGAGAATAGAGAAGCTGTACTAAAGCTTGGCTAATATTCTTCGAAATCGAAGGGTTTTTGCCCTTCTCACGTTAATTTTGGGAAGGTTGACGGGTTTGGTGGTGGGAGGGGGGGACTTTAAAGCTAACTCCGTCACCCTTCCCAAACCGCCTTGCTTTCGCGTTCAGAAAGAGTTTTAGTTAAATGGTAGTTCTAAAGTCAAAAGTCAAATCTGTTCAGTAAAACTGATCTTTTTTATTCCATTATAATTGTATCTTTTGTATGTAAATAAGAGCAGATTTACCGACATTGCTCATCGAGTCGCGAAGCGAAAGTGGCAGTGAGGGGGGCATATAGTTCGAAAAACTGATGGTCGCTGGGGTCCCAAGGTCCTGGAGTGCTGAAATGGCGACCTCGCACCGGAAAGTGCAGTGTTGGCTGGACCCTCACTAGGTGGACCAACTTTCAGACGAGTCCCAGGGAGCTGCTGGATACATCCGGCGCAAGACCGAGGCAGGTGGAACTCTGCGCAAGAGACCTATGTCGTCTATCGGTTGATAAGGAAGAAGGAGAATATACTTTCCTCTTTAATAGTTTTATGAATGAAATAATGAAAAACCTTCAGACTTGCGTCTTTTATCTCGATTATTCATTTACGTAAATGTTATTCAAATACGACCATGTGTTATTTTAGGTTATATACCTAAAGTATTGTTGCGGTTGCAATATCGTTATCACTTACGTTAAGATAGCTAGTATGTGTAAATGAGAACAAGGTGAAACAAGGTTAGGTTAGGTTAGTCTAGACAGAATTATTGCATTTGCACTGCACACCGACTGTGCAATCCGTTGTACTAGAACTGCACGCGGACTGCTGCACACGAACTGAACGCGGACAGTGCTCCGATGCAATATATGAACTGTAGAGACGCAGGATTCTTCCTGCAATTCCAAGTAGGGAAAGTCCACAACCAACACGAAAACTACACAATCCGACTAAAATGCACTCTATGCACGTTTTACTTCGATACCGAAGCATCTTCAGAAGATGTTTGTTGACTCGACACTGCACAATCGCAAAGACACTTTTGCAAGCAATCTTTGTTGACATATTATATGAACTAAAATTTTGCTATATTATATTACGTTCATGTCGTCTGTAGCCAGTCCAATGTACTTTTACTAGGCTTACCACCAACGCTTAAAGTCATACAATGTAAACTTTAAAGTAGTACATGACATACAATGTCAACTTTAAAGTGGTAATACATACATAAAATACAATGTCAACTTTAAATTAAGATAAGGGCCTATTAATAATGTTTTGACATCGCACCTTTATAATTAAAATGACTTCATTCAAAAATTGCAATCTGGGGGGCAAAGAGCAAAAAAGAATTCAAAAAAGTATATTGTTGAGTCATCTCCGCCGTGTTTTATTAGAAAAAGTTTTTTTGCAGATTTTTTTATATTGATCTTTTGTACATGCATTGTTATTATTGTATTACATTTAAATGTATTTAAGTCTACATGAATTTTTAGTTAGGTCATCTAAATATATAAAAGGCAAAGGTGACTGACTGACTGACTGACTGACTGACTGACTGACTGACTGACTGACTGACTGACTGACTGACTGATCTATCAACGCACAGCTGAAACCACTGGATAGATCAGGCTGAAATTGTGCATGTAGATAGCTATTATAACGTAGGTGTCCGCTAAGAAAGGATTTTTGAAAATTCAACCCCTAAAGGGATAAAATAGGGGTTGGAATAATCGAACTTAACGTGAGCGAAGCCGCGGGGTAAAGCTAGTATATTATGAAATTTCAAAACAATAATGACATCTCAAAACAATATTGAAATAATACTACATTTAACGTTGGTGGTAGGCCTCTAGCGCACTATACTGACCCGTAGCCTGGTAATACATAGAATTATATTTTCGACCCTCCACATTCACCGACAGCTTAAAGCTACACGTTTCTCGACAGGAGTGGTCTATTGAACTTTTGCGCCGTAGCTCTTGCGTTGAACGACTGTGGATACAAAGCTGTGGGCATCCGAATAGACAGTGGAGACCTGGCGTACTTGTCCGTGCTCGCTCGAGACACATTCCACCAGGTCGCGGAGAAGTTCCAACTGCCCTGGTTCTCCAACTTGACCATCGTCGCCTCCAATGATATCAACGAAGAGACCATACTCAGTTTACACGAACAAGGCCACGCTATCGACTGCTTCGGAATTGGAACTCATTTGGGTAAGTTTTCCGTTTTTCCCTATAACTACAATTTGGGTACCTTCAAATCAAGAATGCATAGGCATTTTCTAGGCAAGCGCGTTCCATCTTAGGCTGCTTCTTCACTTACCAACAGGTGTGATCGCAGCCAAACGCTAGTCTCTATATTAAAAAAAAAAGTTTTTTGTTTAAAAAAAATTCTATACTTTTAATTAAATGCATTTTCCTTCCGTGTTTATGTAAAGTCCCTTTATTAGAAACCATGAGGAAGTTATGAGACTAGATTATGGGTTCACAAAGTGTGAGCCAATTAGATCGATTTACAGAAATAATAATAATAATATACGATACCGACCTACCGACGTCATAATTTTATGTTTATCCGACATTAATTCATAAACATACCTACTTATATACTTTTGTTCGTTTAACTTTGAAAAATATTAGTTCTGATTAATATTTTCTTGGATTAGTTCTCACGTAGAAAAACTTTCAACTTATTATGACATCGTGTAAAAATAACCGAATGTTACTTATCGATGTCATTACAGCTTTTATATTACGTTAGTAGGTAAATATTATATAAAAGATGTATTAGTAGATAAACTTACCACATGTCATGTGTACTATATTTAATCGTAAAAGTTATCAAAAACATAATTAAGTATTATCTTATCAGATAGTAGCAGAAGCCATAGTCTACCTCTATGAGCACACCTAAAAAGATATAAGATATATCTTTGAACATTATGATTGTCATGCTATCTTTCCCATTTTAAGGTTTCCGTATTAATTCCGTACTTCATTATTGAAAAACGGATTATAGGATTGCTCCGTCTATGCGTCAAGGCCCTTTTCTGAAAAATGGCTTGAGGTATCTATTAAAGTGGGATTTTGTATGAAAGTACTTCATTGCAGTATTTTTTTTTTATTCGATGAAAAGAGAGCCCTTGACTGCGATCTCACCTGATGGTAAGTGACGATGCAGTCTAAGATGGTAGCGGACTAACTTGGAAGGGGTATAGCAGTGTAAATATAACCCATACCCCTAATCGGTTTCTACACGCCATCGTGCCGGAACGCTAAATCGCTTGGCGGCACGTCTTTAACGGTAGGGTGGTAACTAGCCACGGCCAAAGCCTCCCACCAGACAAAACAGTATCTACATTAAAAATAGACTAAAGCTAGGAAGTGCAAACTTAGTATAGTTCTTGCAATTCGCGAGGGCGCTTGGCTCATGGTTGTGTGTGTGTCGTATCTGTATAAGTGTGAGCGAGAGCTTGCTCGCGCCTGACGGCTCCCACCTAGGCTCCTGGCAGGCACGCAAACATACGCAACGTGCATGTGCACAACGTAACTACAAGTAAAGCGCCCGTAACTTCGTAATATAAACGTACTAGACTAACTTACTTAGACTAACGGTCTAAGGACGGAATATTTTATCAAACTTAACACCAAAGCAAACTTATCAGTTGTTTATTCTTATCTTAATCTTTTACTAGCAGTCGGAATAATATCAAATCAGTGGTGACATAATTAAATGAATTATTTTTAACATCACCATAATATGACGTCAGAAATCTCGTCTGGCTCAAAACATATTATAGAGAGTTTATGTATATGCTGTTCGTGTCAATTGCGACCGGCGATTGTCCATATAGAAATATTTAAATCTATATGATTATATATGTCATGATTGCGATCGTTTTCATAAACTGAAAACGCAGAAAAATGCTTAATTAATTAGTGTTCTCAATTATTATTACAGTGACCTGCCAACGCCAACCTGCATTGGGATGTGTATATAAGCTAGTGGAAATCAATGGGCAGCCCCGAATTAAACTGAGCCAAGACGTAGGGAAAGTGACAATCCCAGGCCATAAAGAGGTAAGATGTGTTCCACCCCCAAATTCATTTATTCTTCTATCGTCTAAAAAGCTATAAGCCACTAACATTAGGTAGTCAAATCACGTATAATCTATATACCTACAGACAGATATTACTATTTGTGGGAAATTTCTGGGCAAATTTTAGAAACATTTAATTATTTATTTATTAGTAATTACAAAAATAAATTAATATACTTTTAAGAATTAAATACGTATTTGCAACTTTCGGGGAAAAACAAGAATAAAGTTATTACAATGGCATCACTCTTATGAATGGCTACAACTTTAATATTTTTGCTTTAGTGTGTAACTTTCAAATTAACGTTAAACTATGCATCTATTAATCTATCACAATTAATATGAAAGGAGATGTACTAAATTGGGCCCAACTTGGGGTTTCGCACAGTTATATAAAAATATGGAGAAAATAAGTCGATAAATTACTTACATAATTGTATGGTTTTTATTTTTGTACAGCTCAGGAAAATCATACAAAACATTTTTTTTAACTAAGTATGAAACCTAATGCTTTTTGTTTGGTAGAAACGGAACGTTTTCATGGATGTCCGTTTAATTAACCACAGACTAATATAGTACTAATGCAACTGTGGGTTCTGGCCTTTTGGTACCTACCCAAATAGTTTATCTTTATAAAATCAGTAATCTAGAAATAGACCAAAACTTGTTATAAAACATTTTGCATTAAAAAATATACTGATTTACAAGGGAAATATACTTTAAATATTTATAATAAAAAAAAATAGTGCATCATGAATATTATTTTTTTATCACAAAAATGCTAGAACCCAGATCTGAAAAAAGACGTCTTGAGAGACGGTTTGTCATTCTCATTGTGTCTTGCGCTTTGTGAATATTATTTTGGTGTTTTCGTGGATTATTTCATATTATTTAATACTAACTACAAAAGTAAAAGAAACATGCATCCAAACATCTTCCCGTAATACTTTTTCCATTTATTGAAAGTATTTAAACAATACTTCTTAAAAGAACTTTAGATATTGAACGTCTTTTTCACATAACCTACAAATATAAAACGAGAAATAAACAAAACTCCGAAGGTCTGCAGAAGTACGAGTTTTTGATGTAAATAACAAGCGTCTAAATCTTCAAAATAAAGCATGTTTCATCCTTGTTCAGTGTTGGGCCCAAGCTTGTATGGAACACAATCATCTCCTTTCCATTCCATAATCTATATGACTGATTACTGTTAATTTTAACTGAGCATGTTTATTTTTGGATTCCTATTGTTATTATTACTATTTTTTTTACATTATCTCGTATGTTTATGTTTTTGTTTAATTAACTTTATTTTATGCATCTGAACAATGTTTTGCATCAATATGGGTGAACATGCCTGCATTAAATAAATTAATTTGAAATTTGAATTTGACATCTGTCATTTACTACCAATGCAGATGTGAAGTCATGGTGTTTACTTTTTTACTTAATTTAAAAAAAGGTGTAAATAATAGTTTTAATATTAAAAAAAAATTGTAGGCATACAGGTTATTCGGCGCGGATGGGCACGCGCTGATAGATCTACTGCAGCGTTCTTCGGAGCCCGCGCCGGAGGTGGGACAGAAGGTTCTGTGCCGGCATCCCTTCCAAGAGTCGAAGCGGGCTTATGTCATACCGAGCAAAGTCGAACATCTTTATAAGGTACCTTAAATCAATAGGGATGTTAACAATTTTTCGGAATGGGGATGTTAACACTAATCACAAATTAATGTTAAGTGTTAATTTTATGATAGTTTGTAGGATTAGAATATAGAAAATCACATTTTTGTAATTTAATATAACTTAATAAATTTATTAAAAATGATTTTAAATGCTATATGTATTTATAATCTGATGTCAGTGACTGCAAACGCCAAGAAGAGGATGAGACGTCACTACACGAACCGCGAAACAAACGGAGTGATTATAGGTACAGTACGCGCCACGAAAGAAGTCCCGCGGCCATCAGGTGGAACTAATAGATTTTACATACACTAATTGCCTAGACAGACGACTACTAGCGCCGTCTCTATGGGACTTCTTTCGTGGCGCGGACGGACCGATGACGTCATGTCAGTCAAGTGACAGTTGTAGTGTTTTAGCAGGAAAATTAAAAATTACTCTATTTTTGTATATTTTCTCGTCGAAAATACTATTTTCAAAACACACGAAACACAGTGTATTTTAGACCTTTTCATCGTTGAATTCCAGGTGTACTGGAAGGATGGACGAATATGTATTCGTCCTAAGCCGTTAGTGGAAGTTCGGGAGAGGGTTCAGTCATCCTTGCGTACACTACGACAGGATATTAAGAGGAACCTGAACCCCACTCCGTATAAGGTCGGTATTAGAAAGAACGAAAGAAAAAAAAGTATTTTATTCGATCAATACAATTGAAATATTTCAAAATATATATATATAGCATAACTTAATCAAAAAGACAAAAATAACGATTGCATGTAGAAATAGAAATAGAAATAGAAATATTTTTTATTCAAATAAACTTTTACAAACACTTTTGAGTCGTCAATGAATCTACCACTGGTTCGGAATACCTTTCCTGTCGAGAAGAGCCAGCAAGAAACTCGGCGGTTGCTCTTTTAAAAAAAAAATTTACAATAGTTAATGAAACTAAATGAAAAATGTGATTAAATAAGGTCTCCCACTCATCACCAAGCTGCAGCGCTGGTTTTTAGTGAGAGCCTTACGTGAATACAGTGAGTATTACAGAAGATTGTTGCTGTAAATATTTTTTGGGGAATATGGTTGTTGGGATATAATAATATATCTAATACTAAACTATTCTTGTTCAACAATGCCTACTTGGCAAAGAAAGCAATGTTCAAAAACACTATTTGAAATATGCAGGAAGATTGTTTTAATTATTTTTATTCAATAACAAGATAGCTAATACTGCCATCTCACCTGATGGTAAGTGACGATGCAGCTTAAGGTGGTGGTGGGATAACTTAGCAGGGATATAATATAGTGCAAATTAAACTCACACCCTTAATCGGTTTCTACATGTCTTCGTGCTGAGACGTTAAATCGCTTGGCGACACGTTATTCACGGTATAGAGGACACTACCCACCCCAAAGCCTCTAAGCAGATAACACACTTTCGCATTTATAATATTAGTAAGGATATATGTTCGGAAAATAATGTAAACATTTTTGTTCCCAATCAGGTGGCCGTCAGTGATGATTTGTACTGCTTCATACATGAATTGTGGCTGCAAAACGCGCCTATTGGTGAACTATCATGAAATACGTAATTAAATGGCTAAGAATTGATGGTGCGTTCACTTTCCAAGCCATATCATGGCTTCATTCAGAAATACAACTATGTTGAACACCTCTGCATAGATAAACAATAAAATATTCTCGTTGGTATAACACCTCAAAAATATTTATATTACACGTTTTACGCGTTGCCAAGATCGATCGATACACATCGATTATACGAGAGTTGGTATATTTAATGTAATACTTATATGCTGCGTTTTAACGTGTTCTATGTATTACATTTAAACGTGTAATAAATGCGCAAATCGAGACATACCTACCTAATGAATATGCGTCATATTTTGTGTGCTCGAATTGTGCATATATTGTAATTATTGACACCTAAAATATAAAAGTATAATAGTTATGAATGGTTTGTTCTCCATGGTATGAAAAATTTGGTACTTTCTATTTCCGTGGTGGTATAATATACCCCTACAAAAATTTCGTTAATGCTACTAGTGATGTAACAAGTACTCATTGAATTTTTCGACTACGTTTTACATCTTACTGAAATGTTTTTGAACTTTTGTAAAATCAAGTTTGCACATAAGTACTCATTATATCACTAGTTTTAACATTTACTGTACTTTAGTAACTGTACGAAACGTCTCAAATTAGCAAAATACCGTGAATTTTTTCTGGTAATTTTTTTATAAGAACCAAAGTTTCACGATGTATCAAATAGCATAAATAAGTTCTGATTCATCCTAAGTAATATTTTGCAATGTGTAATTAGTGATAATGATTACAAACAATGCTATTAGTATGTTTGGAGACTAATAAAATAAGTTTTCGCTGTGTCTTTATCACCTTTGTATTAAATATTGTAAAAAAGTATATTGCAATAAAATAAGGCCATGAAATTTCTAAAAATCTAAAACATGAACGACCTTTGGTATCTTATCTATTAGGTAAGTGATGGAATTGGTGACATACCAATAATTCCAATTATTTCTTAGAACTAAATTAAGAGCATAAGTTACAATGTGCGAACCAGACGCGTATTTAGTAAATGTTGCATTTAGGTGTTTAATAGTTTAAGAGTGTTCTGAAAATATGTCAGTTCAAGAAAATGCCTATATAATAAGTTTTCGTGACCCATATTAGCCAGATAGTCTAGATAGTGATGCCACACGGCGTGCTGAATCGTCGCTCTTGCTTTTGTGGAGTCATACATAGAAAATTTGAAATATGCCACAGCGTTGCGGAACCGGTGCGCTAATTTGTTTGTGCATATGAAAAAAAATCTGGAAACGACTATATTGCTTCGCAGCAACGCGCCTCATGGCATCGCTATCAAGGATGTTTTGGAAAAAATCAACTGCATAATCTGGTTGTGTACAAGTTACGGATCTTTAATGCTATATAGACGTAGTTAAGTTATTACTTATTTCGGTGGTGTTTGGCGAGAGATACCCAGTTAAAACAAAATCTGTGATAGATGTCCAAACAAAATTGTCTACAAATAAAACTATTTTTCTGTCTTTTTAGTTTACAAAGAATTACTAGTCAAAATTATTTATGAATTTTCTTTCCGTTTTAAAGGCATTATTACTTTTAGTGGCTATATTTTAGTCTTCAGTAGTTTGAATCTTTTAGAGGCCTAATATTTTTTTTTTTGATTTTTTTTTTTCAATTACAATGATGTAGATATAATCTCTAACAGTGATTAAAGATTCACCCAGTTCAATTTATCTACTTAAAATATTTATTAATTTCAATCATCTACCACAAAACATCGCACATACGAGTACGGGATGATTACTAAAACCGTTTAAGTAAGACTAGGTTATAATTTTTTATGTGCAACTATGGGAGATTTTATTTTTGCATGAGCAAAAGCGTTATTTATTTTTTAATATAAATTAAATGTACATTGGGAATCGCTAAGTGTAATGCCATATTAAGTAGGTAATAAGTTACATTTTATAAACCTAAAGTTTTATATTTTATATATAAATTAAGTAGCATTTTATTAATATACTCAAGACAGATTTACGAAACGATTTAGGTCATAATATTATATCCACATATTCACTGAATAACAAATATATGAGGCATATAATATCAAAGTCGGCAATCTCCACTTGTCACAAGTTCGAGTTATCAACAAAAAACATTTCTTAGGTTTATTAATTTTAGATATCAGCGTATATTGACAAATTCTATCTTCACAGAATTGTTGAATTAATTTCAGTAATGAAATATAACTATTTTGTAATATTTAAGTAGTAAATTCTTTATTATTAAAATGGAGACTGCCGGATTTGAAATACACTTGTGGAGACTGCCAACTTTGATATGGACAGTGTTGGATATTGCCGTATTTGATTTGAACGCCGCCATCTTGATACGTGATTGCATGACTAGCCAGATTTGATACTTACATATTTTGAGTGTTAGGATAGAACTTCGAAATCTAATAAAAGTTTTAAAAAAATTTAATACCATGCAAATGTTGATTTCAGAAATAAAACCCTAATATAGTAATCAAATATTCTTTTTATTTATTAAAAATACAGATTCATATTTTTAAGTCTGGGGAATCATCTTGGAATTCGCAAAGTGTATCATTTTCGTTGTCATTTAAGGGGATAGCATCCTCGTTCATATTATTTACAGGCAGAATCAAATTTCTGAAATACACAAGCTCTTCATCATCCATCCAGCTGTCTCCGTAGTGCGTTTGCAATAGTTTTTTGACATCTGTCAATTTATTACTGTTAACTTTCCCTGATGAATGAATTTCTGGCGGATTAAGCATGTTCATATTTTTGTTCTTTTTTGTTATGCCTCCAAATTTTCCATCACTTACTCTATAGTAAAGATCCCCTTTAACTACAACGTCAACTTTGCTTTTTGTTCTCCTAATGTAGAATCGCTTGCTCTTTTGAAAAGCAAAATGCCATGAACCGACATCTTTCAGGACAGTTTTTAAACTATCTCTCCAATCATAAACCTTGCAATCACCTTTTCCTAATTCAATAATGGTACTGTAATTTTTAATAATATCCAAATAACCATCAGCGTTTTTTATTATTTCCCTTTTGCGGATATCTCGTTCTATATGCCCGAAGACTCTATCTGGAGGAATGAAGGAATGTCCTACAACCGGAAATACAATTTCTACGTTTTTCACATGACTTGGGGCTTTAGATGTTAGCCATTTAGCAAGCATACCCACCATGGTGGTATTTTTATTTTGGCCCCCGCAGCCGTCCGCAATCAAACGAACTTTAGTAATATCTGTCCAATCTGTCGAACAAAGCCGATGATAAACAGCTGACGCTATTTCATTAGAGCTTTTTGCGAACTTATCCTCGGTCCAACAGTAGGCAAATGTATTCTTTGGAGACAGTGCAGCTTTTGAACTTCCCTGCACTATTGTAAAATTATACAAATACAATTGTCTGGAATAATACGTACTTTGGTCTGGTAGTTTTGGAATAGGACTATTTTTTTGGCAATCAAAAGAAAGTGTTATCATGCCATCTTGCTCTTCTTGAACTAACTGAAAAAAAGCTTTCGCTCGCAATTTGTGCACTCTCTTCTGTATTAGGCAATCGGTTTTTTTTTTGTAGGTCGTCGTTTTTTTGGTGCGTTTTAATCAATTCATCATACTGAAGACACGTTGAACACACGTCGGTTCTCGGTGATCCGAATCCCAAATTATAGAAATTGTTGAAAACGGTTCTAAAATATCCTCTTTTCACTTTTACGTTTTCATTTGCTTGGGCATTGTACATTTTAAACATTTTGTTAATGCTAAGTTCTGCTGGCAAATAAAATCGTTTAGATTTCCCTCGACAATAATGGGCTTCTTCACAGTTAAAGGAATTAATGAAAGTTTTGACTGCAATTAGTTTTTCTCCAAATTTGTGCTGTTTGTGATTGCCACCTCGATTTTCAGGTAATAAAGTACCAGTCTTAAAAAAATGTGCCATGATTGTTTGAACCCTGTGTTTTGTTACATGCAAAATTCTCAAAAATGCCTGTTGACATATTGGAATGGTACATCTTTGACTTGAACAGTACATTGTATATTTTGTTTGTAAGAGTTTCTGTCTTTGAGGACCCTTTGTTCCACGTCGTCTCTTAATTTGTTTTGGCTTACAATATTTTAAAAGGAATGCATCTTGCTTCGATTTTTCTTTGTATTTAAAAAAAGGCATCATGGAAATATTTTACATCAGCTATAGAAACAGTTCCACATTTAAATGCTTTTGTGTCATGTCCGCATCTTGGCCGCTCAGGAAGTTGCTTCGATGAATACCTACAAGAAGTGAAAAAGGAAAATAAATAACGTAATTTTATCATGGGCAGTCAATTACTATAAAAGATATGAGTTTTATAACTAATAAAAAATAAAATGACACTACGAGTTTTGTAACTTTGCCAAGTCCATTTTACGCATTTTTATAGTACTACATGGTATTATCAAAAATCAAAAATAAAGCGTGTGTGCCGAGCACACGTGAAACTTCTTTGACATCTTTTGAAATTTCGACTTCCGTTGCCATTCGTGACGTATTTCCGTCACACGACCTTGAAATTTTACTCTCAACACGCCTAAAGAAGTTTCACTTTAAAAAGTGAACCAAACTAACATAAGAATATAGTAATGGGCAAGTATCAAAACCATATATCGCAGTATACAAACCTCTCTCTCTTGGCCACATTTCTTTTCCAATTTTCTGGATCACTTTTCCTTTTTCTCGATTGTCTAGGTGAACAGGGTCGTACTAGATTATCCATTTGTCTATTTTACACAACTAATATCACTTTATAATAAGAAATCCCAATAAAAATTACAATAATCCACGTGCAGATCTTTGCGCTGTGACAGCAGACGCCATACTAAATGCCGAGCTCTGATTGGTTGGAACGGAGACTGCCATGTTTGAAAGAAACGAATGCGGAGGTTGCCGGTTTTGTTACCGACATTCATTTTTAATTGCGTCTTGTATGAGAGATAGCCGTCTTTGAAACGCCTTAACTTTTACGTAATGGAGAATTTACCATAGAGAAAATATTTGCATTGTTAACTTTTTTTTGACCCTGACTGGAGACTGCCGGGTTTGATACTATATGCCTCATATGTATAATGTATATCTAAATAGATGGACACATACTTTTCTTAGATTTGTACATCTTTGAAATTTGGGATCACTAAAGATGAATTTAAAATGAAAAAATAAATATACATATATATATTCATAACCACAGAATCCAATAAGTGCCTACCTACAAACCTGTAGTTGACAGTTCACATTTTGAAGCAAAAATTGTTTAAGATAAATTTAAGTAAAGGTTAACCAGTAATAATAAAGGTTTTTTATCACTAAAGACATTTTTTATATAATATATTATAAGGTGTATTTGATGAAGTGAATTCTCGCTCCCTTGTTCGTATAAAATAAAATGTAGTTGGAAATAGGTTTGTCACATTATGTCGCATGTCAAAATGTTTGATTTTGCAAATGTATTCTTAAATGAGTTAGGAGTAAGAAAAACCTTTATTTTAGATAACTGCGATATAGTATTTTACAGATTCTACTAAATCCTAAAACGGTGTTCTTCACCAAGTCTTCTTAAACATCAAGAAAGCCTTTTGTTCGCTTTAAAGTTTGAGTAAATATAAATATTATGGTGAATCTACACTTTTATTACATAGGAATAGAATAGGCTACATTTATTACATAATTTGAATATATAGTTCGCTCTGTATTGTGCACAAAATCTTATAAACAACCTGTATTTTTAATAAGAAAAAATAAATTATTTGAAGTGCTTGTTATTAGAATAATAATAATTAATTCTAAGAATGCATATTACATTATAGTTCATAAGTACAGTAGCTATACCAAGGTCAATATAGTAAATACGTATATGTACTTATTTATATTTTTGTAATTCAGCGCCGATGCCTCAGTCAGCAATAATTTTATACAAGTTTTATTGAAGAAAACATATATTCAACTATGTATAGGTACCTAATTTCATAAGTTATTTTTGCTTGGTTTTTGCCGTTCAAAGTCAAAGTTCTTGCTACGTTATTAAATACTTTTAATTATACCTATTTGCTGCATACTGAAAAGTAGTTATTGAATTTTATTTTTTTCAAAAATATTAATCTCCTAATAATTCATTAGAATGTCAATTTTTTTGAATTTGATTATAAAAGACATTTTAATTCGAATTGATACAGAACCTAGTCTTCAATTATAATTTATAATAATTTGGATTTATGTATTAATTACAGAAAAAGTCATACATATTGATCATTTAATATATAAACATTAGAACTGGTCTTTATATAAGTAATTTTTGTGTGCCTTCAGTGCAATAAAATGTTTTGCACTTTTTAAAGTTAGTTAAGAACAAAGCTGTTCAACAATTTTCGATTGCCTTCATTAAATTACAAATAAATAAATTAGATTAAAAAAATGTTTGTTTATTATAATATCCTTCTTTCAATTCCCCTTAGTTTTTTCACTCATGAAAATGAAATTTCAACTGAATATGGAAATTAAAACACTTTTTAATTTGCATATTTTTAAGTACCTTCATCTATACAAAAGAATTGATTGAATTTAAGATTTGAACTCGAACGAAAACTCAAGCCAATTCTGAGAAGAGAGATCTTGAAATATGCACAGACGGACAACCGAGGGATCCTACAGGGGTTTCGTTTCTTCAATAAGACAGAACCCCAATAACGAAAAAGGCACCTTAGAAATAAAGTCTGCTCCAGCCTCCACTTGACAGTGAAAATCGACTCTAGCCAAAGGTAGTCGAATTTATATTCTGTGGTTCAACTATATTGTTTTCTCAAGACGTGACATCACTAAACCTAAGTATAGTTTTATTTGACAAGTAACCTCTATTGAATCTAAATTAAAAGACTGATTTTATATTATTATTTTGTACTGATATAGTAAAATTAAGTGAATTGGAAGTTGTGATTGCAGTTGCTGATTTACTCGTTAGGGAAATTGTAAGTACATTACTGTTTAATTGGTGTCTTTACATAGGTTATCGTAACGTTCCCTCAGCAAAGTAGTTTGTTTTTAGCTGAATTATTTGCATTTTAAGCAGAGAATTAATGGTTTCTTGGTTTTAAATAGGTAATACAGCAGTTATTAAATGGAATAAACTTAATTCTTTATTGTATTTTTACAAATTAGGTATCTTGTATACCTAATAAGTAGTTTGTTACCTTATACCACTTTTTGTTTTTCTAACGGTAATTTAAAAAAATGTATTATTAAGTACGTGTTAAACAGTTGTAATCTAAAAGAAATGTATGTTTTGTAATTAAGTATTTAAACTTTTCCGAGTTCGTCATTTTATTGAAGTGAGGATTTCAAAGCAGAGAGTAAGTTCATAGCTTTACCACAGAATACCAACTATGTAAGCTAAGCAATCATTGCTCCCAGCCCATTTATCGTTACATGCATTGTAGCATTTTCCTTGTAGAACTACCATGCTGAGATTAAACTAATATTGAACTAGCAGTGACATTGTCTGTGTGTAGTTGGTTTTTTTTAATCCCAAGGAACCCTTTGCTAATTTGGAATAAAATGTAGCCTATGTTAGTCCTCAATGAAATCCATTCAAAATATGAAGTTGATCTGTAACCTGTTGCGGCGTGATTGAAGGAGTTAGTTAATATTATTACAGTATACAATTTAACAATTCTGATAACATGTGCTCAAGTGGTAGATGGCTAATGTGGTTCAAGACTACCTATTTGGGTTGGCTATAGACGTCCAGTACTTGATTTTAATTATTTTGTCAGTTTAGGAACCTGTTCAGGGATAATTAATTAATTTGAACCTTTAAGATTATTTTTGGATGTCGGAAATGTGTTTTGAATTAATTACGATAAAAATAAAATTGACTAAAAATTACTTAAAATGAAACCTAAATATGACAATTATTGCTCTAGTAAAAGGTTAGCTGTTGTCAAATACAGGTAAATAGTGTGTGATATGGAACGTTGACAGCAATTTTGTGGACGTCAGTCATTGACAACGAAAACCACCCAGAAATACCCGGAAATTGTTACTGTTGGTTAGGTTAGAAGGCAGTTACCACCTATTCTTTTGATTTAAACCTAACCCTACCAGAAAAATTTATTGAACAGAAAATTATCTATATATTTTGAATATGTTGTGAGTAGGTTGACAGTGAAACTATAAGAGTGACCTATAACAAATATAATTATGTTTTAAACATATATGTAAAATATTTTCATATTAAAAGATTATGATGAATTCATAATGCTCCTTAGATAGGTACAGTAGCATCATATTATGTCACTATGAACTATTCATTTCATATAATTATATTCAATACAAATATCCAATTTGGTTCTTCAAGCATTATTTTTTTAATTTTGATTATTTTTCAGCTTTATAGCAATTACATAGTTTTAAAAATTGATGTAAAATTTTCTCTTTTACATAATGGTCAACTACCATACTGAGATAGTCCTGTTGTATGGAGTGTTGGGTGAGCTATAGGTACCTACTGGTTTATCCAAGTCACTGAATGGAATATGATTAGTCAGTGACTTAGCATTCCATTTAAAAGCAGTTCCTGTCACAAAGAAAAAGTTCAGTGCAGACTAAGTAAGCAACTGTACTTTGCCTTTCACATATGAACAACTTGTTCATTCCCTTTGCGAGCATCAACTAGTGTTCATTCAGGTGGATTTAGGTTTTTTAATTCCTACGGGAACTCTTGTATTTTCTGGAATAAAAAGTAGCCTATGTGCTATTCCAGACTATAATCTATCTCTGGGCCAAATTTCAGCCAAATCGGTTCATTCCTTGTGGTGTGATTAAGTAACAAACATCCATTCATTCATCCATCCACACATTTATAATATTAGTTAGTAGGACTAACTGATGCCCTCAACTTCGTTCAAGAAATTAAGTCCTTTGTACGAAATTAAGTGAGAGATCTATTTCTTTTACTACATAAGTTTATATTTTGGATATTTTCGAATTTTAAATAGGTACCTACATGATAAATCAAAATAGCCGCTCACTAATGTTTTTCAAGAGTTATGTAAAAAAAAAAAACAGATTTACAACAGAATTGGTTCGACAATCATGAGGATATTGTTTTCCCGCTAGATACCTTAGTAATATCTACTACGCATGCGCGTCACTCTGCGCCCAAACCCATTACTTGCAGACTGCCAAACAATTGTATTTTATTCTTCTGCGTAATTTTGAAAAACTCCATTAAACTCATGGCTATTCTTCAAGCCTATTCACGCTTTGCTATCTTACATCCATATCTAGGTGTACAGTGGAAGTGTGTCAGTCTGTTACCTTTTCGTGATTTCGGCTTTACTTTTCAAGCTCGCATGATCTTGACGAAATTTGGCACAGGTAAAATCCTGGGATGGCCACAGAACTCTTTTTTGCCCAGAAAAATCAGAGAGTACCTACCCATGAAAATACCTTGGTCTGAGCCTAATTTACGCAGACAAAGTTGCGTGCATCAGTTATTTATTATACATAGTATAATAGCTGATGCACGCAACGTATTATATCTACATATAAATGTTTTTATAATCTTTCATTACTTTATAAAAAATGGGAGCTTCATCAATATCTATACCACGATTTAAATATCTGTTTCTAACATCAAAAGTTTTTTTATAACGTCTTAAATATTTCTGGGATGAAAAGTAGCTTAGATTACAGTTCAGTCGTTCAGTAGGTAGATAGATATTATGTCCAACAAACCGACAGACATAACATGACATTAAAAACGTAAAATAATATTATATCAAATAAATAATAATCATAAAATCAATAGGCAGTTAGTTCGAAATTACAGACATCACAATTACTTAATTTTTTTTTAAGTAGGTATGTGTATACCGATGAAAAGAAGGTAGGTTGCGTTTTGTAGCGAAACTTTCAGCTGTGGACTTGTAATGGTTGAGATAATGGTGAAACGTTCACATAACGCTGTGTGCAAAGCTGTGCGGGTTCCTTCAAAGCCTCGGAGTAATGGGGCGGGTGGCTGGTGGCAGGATGCGCCAGGCAGCGGCGCATCCGCCCTGCGTCAGTGCCGCCAGTCGCCCGCCGCCGCGCGCCCGGCCGGCCGCCGACCTAAACACAACGCTTACATCGCACAATTATTGTTATGCTGTTCACGCAATTATCGCACGGAAATACTATATTAACGTTATTCAACTCGTTAACAACAACTGAAACCATACAATATATGTACACTCTTCATATATTTTAATGTTGTTTAATTCATTAAAGTCTAACGTATGTTTATAGTTATAGAAGTCATATTTAACACACTTGTTATTTGAAATTATGTTTAAAAGTTGTTGTGCACGGCCGAGTAAAAAAATTCAAAAAAGTAAATCTAAATCTGAAATCATGGCGTCTCCCACGGAGAGTGAATGTAAAGAGCACTTGGAAGCCAATAGGGATTCCGATTCAGAAAAAAAGTATGCGCCGGAAAGCTCTAGTGATTTATCTAAGGAGTCTGTGAATTTGGATGATATTGATGTTGAAGTTGATAGTAATCTCGTGACTGATGATGATAACACTGTGACAGTACCGACAGCAGACGAACACGCAGAAGACGTCGATAATGCTTGTACAGATGAAAAAGAAGCTGAAGATACAGACGATGTTTTCATAAAACCGGAATTTGCTAAAAAAAGGTACTCCGTTGACTATAAGAAAATCCGTTCAGAATTCAAGAGATATTCCGTTGACTGTGGTTACAGGAATGTGGCTACTTTGGAAGAACTCGCCAATTTGGAGCAGGAGTTAGCTCGGACAAATATAGATGTACGTGTAGGCAGACGCAAATCTACTGGAATATTGAAATCTACTTCCGAAAGTGTGGATATCGCTGAAAGGCTACCAAAAATGAGGCGTGAATCGTGTTCGGATGATGACGATGTATTTGAAAAAGATGCAGCCGGTATTGATAATGAAGGGCCCAGAGAACCTCCGGCAACACCTGTAGGACGAGACGAGTTGGCTCTTCGGAGACATCGATTCTTTTCCGATCTAGTGTGTGCAGCGCGAGCGGCGGTAGAACATCGCGTACGATTTGATCCTCTGGGACCGGTTGTTGCTGACTCAGGTACCGTATATTAAATGAACAAAGAATATATGTATATTTAAAGACTCCGGAAATAAATAAAGTAGAAGGGCCTTAAACATCTAGCATTCGAAAAAAAAAGCTCATTGTTTTCAAACACATCGAGTAGGTATTATGGTATCAGCTTACATAAATATTTAACACCAGTGTTAGGTACTAGACTAGTAAAAAGAAAGCTATCTAATGAGTGATCTTACCTAGATCACTAATTAGATAGCTTTCTTTTTATAGGGTAGATATATGCTTGGTGTATGCAGAAGCATACAATATAGTTTGAGGGTCCGTCTGGCGGAAATCAATGCGGTTGGCGGATGCCCAAGCGAGCGTTCTGCTCCCAATTCGGTTATCCAGCATCCGTTAAACTAACACTCATTGATCTAGTAGGTGGCTTGCATGATGCAAAAAAGTTATCCTACTTCCTACTAACCTACTATAAAATTTTGAAAATTTGGACGGCCAGGCGGGCGGATGAATGGATGTTTGTATGTTTGTTGTACTCAATAATGCCGCAACGACTGTATCGATTTGGCTGTTATAGTCTGGAAAAACATATAGTCTGATTTTTATCAAGAAAAATATGAGAGTTCCCGCGAGAATTAAAAAACCTCAATCTACGCGAACGAAGTCATCGGCTAGTTTATTATAAAAAATATATTTTTGACCAGAAATTCTTCACTCCCCGGTCCCCATGCATCGGAGGGCAAAGGGCGTATTGGCTTCCCATCAGATTATGAAAATGAGGGAATAGAGAGTCTACTTGCGTTATGCATTGTGTAATTTTGAATTTTTAGATATGCCATTACACGAATTAAAATAACGTGTAGAAACCTTGTAGAAACACATTTATGAAGTTGAGTTGTTACACAAAATGAAATTCTTGATGACAAAGTTGCATGGGAGCAGTTCACTATACATCCAGCTGCCTATAAGACAGTGTACATAACTTGTTACATTGAAATAGCTTCATAATAATATTGGAACATTTTGTTATAAATAGAGACCTACCTTCTCGAAAAGTCACAGGTTTGCCTGTATGAAATAAATAATTAATTTTGAATTTAGCAGATATCTCTTGCGTAGTTGATAAGCATTCATTTCCTTTGAGATTCGCCACCGTAATAAAAATTCGGTCGGCAACTGCAGAAACCGCTGCTTCTGCAGTTGTTTTTCACAGTTCGGCGGTGAAAAACAAGTTGGTTAGTTTATTCGTCGCGAAAATAACAAGATTTGATTCTTTTTGAAACATAAAAAAACACTTAACCTCAAGTTAACGACAATGAAAACTCATTCGGTGTAAATCCGCGCTGTTAAACGAGCGAATGGCCTTTTAAGGGCATATATAGCGCCACCTTGAGCGGAATATGCCCAATAAAAGCGTTTCATAGCAAGCGTGAAAACTTTAGTTTTTTACGAATACCTACTCGCAGTTTTCGTACCTACATAACTAAGTGTAAAATATCCATGTGTATGTCGAGTACAACATTGCAGGTGCTTTCGTATCCCAGTTGTTAGCTTTGATCTTTGAACAATTTTAGTACTTCAGAATTGTAGGAGCACGATCATCAGATTACTGTTATCAGTTTTTTTTTATAATGAAGCAGAAGTTTCTGTGATTTTAGAATAACTACCATTTATACAGCTCATATGAGCTCATTTTTTTTGTACCCTATTGTCTTGTCCCTTCTATTCTTCTTCTATTTAATTAAGTTTGTCGGGTTAATTTTCTCAAAGGTCAAACCAATTTCTCCCCTTTGCAACGCAGATGGTAATACAAAGATAATACAAAGAATAACATAGGTTACTTTTTTTCGAGGAATTGTCGTGGAATCGCTTGTATGTATGAAGCTGTGTCTCTGCTCGGCTTTTCACTCATTGGTAAAATAATGTCCTCCCGACCGAATCCGGCCATGAAGGTCTCCACAGGGATTAGCCATCAAAGCGGGAGACATTATAGTGCATAAGTGCGTACGCAAAAATGGTGCACTCTCTATTCCCTCACTTTCATAGTGCGATGGCACGGAAAATCCGACACGACCGGAGAGAGATCAGGCGCAGGATCGGCTTTACGTGCTCTCCGAGGCAAGGACTAACCGCCAACTTCCGCAACTCTCTAACTCCGGACAAGTAGGTACTGAGAATTTCTTATCAGAAAAACCCAATATATTTTTTGTCCGAACCAGGAATCGAACCCAGGACCTCGTTATCCGCAGTCGAACTTGTTAATCCCTAGACCAACGAGGCAGTTAACTCATTGGTACAAGGTATACAAGCCAGCCAAATTAAAAAATGATGTCAATAGCGAAAGCAGAACGCATTGAAACGTTTCTAAAAATATCCAAACCAAATAAATATACGAGCACTCAGATCAACTGTATTTTTCGAATAGTTTGTTTTTAGTTATTCAACTTTTTTGTTGAAAGCTGTTGTCGGCGTAGCGTAGAATTTAGGTCTCAACTTTTTCATAGAGTAACTGTATTCATTAACCAAATTGCATCTCTAGCTACGTTCTATTTTCGCCTAACACCTCCTGTACTTAATTAGCCATAACCGCGCTGTAGCGGGACACGCCGCTGTATTAGTACCAAAGCTATTAAAAAGCAAATGCAGTTTCTATGTTCTTAGTTCTTGTTTAAGTGGGTTTATTTGCAATTAGGAAATAATGCAGAGATAAATTTAACTACATACCTACTTAACTGGCTCTGGATGCAAGCTATCTCTGTGCCTTTTATTATTAAGATCCATTTAGTACTTGAGCCGCGAAAACGCAACAAGCAGACAGAGTTACTTTCGCACTTATAAAAATACTAGTTGTGGCCCGCGGCTTCGCTTGCGTGGATTTAGTTTTTAAAATCCCGCGGGAATTCTTTGATTTTCCGGGATAAAAAGTAGCCTATGTCACTCTCCCGGTCCGCAACTATACCGATGCAAAAAATCATGCTCGTCTATCCGTTGTTTTGTTGCGGCCTGATTGAAGGACAAACCAACAAACAAACACGCATTCGCATTTATAATATTACTCGTAAGTAAGGATAGTATTAGAGGGTTTAAACATCTGTTTGGCTATTGGCTCATTAAAATGTCATTGCCGTCGCTTGTAATAGATATTCGATCATGTTTGTTGTGGAACGTCACCACAATAAGTGACTCATTATTATCGATGTACCAAAACGGGCGAGGCTGCAGAATTATAGCGTCGGCCTTTGCCTGTACTGTTTCTAGAGAACGGGTGACCGGCTAAATGGCCGGTCGCTCTGAATCACAGCAACATCCGTCCACACAGGGCTGCCACTTGTAAAATTTAAATCGTAACGATAGGTACGATTTTTTGACAATCACATGTGTGTACGACCTCGGTGTCAAAATCGTACAGAAAATGTACGATCATATGCCTATTTAAAGCTATTTACATAGACTTGCGAATTTTCTTTCCCCTTTTGGGAATTGAATTGGATTGAGTTAATACAAAGATAGAAGATATGTATCGACTTATGAACACAGAAATATTTTATACAAAGAGTGAAATACTTTTAGCTTTTTGATAACTAGCTTTTGGCTTTGCTATCTCTATGCCAAATATCAGCCTGACCCGTCCAGTGGCTTGAGCTCTGCGTTGATAGATCAGTCAGTCAGTCAGTCTAAGATTAATTTACGAATGATGCATTGTTTTATCTGGCAGCCCTAGTCCGCAACCGTGCTGGAGTCAGTGTTGGACGAACGACAACGTACGCGCACGCTTGCGGTTTTAAAGTGCTATTTATTTTATCAGTGCGTGAAAAAAGTGGGTGTCTACATTGTGTATTAGTTGAGTGATTTGGATTCCGGATTCGTTGAACGTGGAATTTTTTTGGTAAGCAGATCATGATGTAAAAATGTTTACTGGACATAATGCGCGCGAACTCCTCCGGTAGTAAAACCCTCAATAAAACGGTGCTCGTGAATCACGTAAATTATTATAAACTATAAAGATTTTATGAACCAGTACAGGTACCTTTATGTACTCATTTACTTACCTATAAAACAGTTCCGTGGCTGAATAACAGACTGGTACCTACCGCGGAGATAATTCTCCGCGATACCAGTCTATTATTCAGTAGTCGTACCGGTAGATCGGAAACCAGAGATTTGGAATGAAATAATTCCCTTAAAGGGTACTCAACCTTATAGGTACTAGTACACTTTTCATCCCTAAAGAGATGGCAAGGAATGGAAAAATTTGCACGGAAAAACAAGTTTTTAAAACCTATATCGAACCACGTAGCCGTAATCGCGTCAACTAGGACTTTATACATTTTAATTTTTAATTAAAAGCTATTTACAGAGTCTGTATTCACAAATATTGTTTTCCCTAAATTCAAGGCTGGCGGTATAATAAGACCTATCCGCCGCTGTGTTGTTCATTATCATCTATCATTCAACGAAGATTATTTTTCTAATGATAACGTCTGATATGCATAATATTAGAGTACCAATGTATTTTTATTACAACAAATACCTACAACAATAACAGTCAATCTGGTTCCTTTATTACTTACTTAATTTTTAATTTGGTAATTTCAGCTTTCAAAGAATTTTTACTTTTGATTGTGGTAAACGAGCTTCTTATTATTAATTGAAGTGCCTCTGCCTAGATACTTAGTTAATGAGATTTCGGTTAATATGCCTGTATTTAGTGATTTAAAAAGATGCAATCTTAGCTGTTAGGTTTTCAACTTAGACCATTATATGATGGAATATCAACAATTAAATTTTGTCGCTACTCATTTAATCTGGAAGTAATTTTGTAAATCATTGCTTGTGGTTCTGGTGATGATTCTATAGATTTAATTCCCTACAGGTATATGTTTGCGTACCTTTTCGTAATAAGATGTGCCAATATATTTTAGGTTTATGAAAGTTTATGCGTAGAGTCGACAGCGATATTATTCTCTCTGACCTGGCTGGCAGTTCTCCCACTCAGTATATTTAACAAAGTAAACTCGAAATAATGTTAAAATAGCTCAACTTCTAAAATATTAAAAGGTTAACACTTAGGATTAATATTAGAATGTTAATTATCCAACTATATTTTTTAAGATTTGTTAATTATGTTGTCTCAAGATCAAGAAACTGATTACTTTATCTAAAGTATACCATGAACAAACTTATCATAATATCTTTTCTTACTTATATTATAAATGCGAAAGTGTGTTTGTTTGTTTGTTGGTTCGTATTTCAATCACGCCGCAACAAAGCCACGGATCGACGTGATTTTTTTGCATGGATATAGTTGAGGACCGGGAGAGTGACGCTACTTTTTATCCCGGAAAATCAAAGAGTTCCCGCGGGGTCTCAAAACTAATTCCACGCGAGTGAAGTCGCGGGAATCAACTAGTATTTTCATATTAGAGGTACTATAAAACGTCTGTCATTTCTACCATATTGAATTTGCAACGACATATGATTTTGCCAATTAGTGAACCAATGAACCCACACAAACAACGTATATGAACCACTAAGTTCATCATAAGTCACAACTCAAAATAATCCAGTAACCGGGGTCCGGGAATTGAAACTCTTTCATCACCTGTTTGCATAATTGAAGTGCCATTACGATTTTCACTGACAAGGGTCACATCGTTAAAATTTTATAGTCCAACTCTTTGTTTGGGATGAAATGTAGAGCGCATTAAATAGCTTTGTTCCATTATTTCAAAAGTCTCAGTGATTACATTAATATACATAACCTATCTACTATTATTTGATAGTAAAGCTAAGTTTTCTTTTAAATGTGTTTAACAATTTACATTGCAGTGCCTTAGCTCGTGGCACTTATTACATTGTTTTTCTTTATATCCACTCTTTATCCACTACATATATTCAATTATTGTTAAGATAATCTGTTACATTCTTTAATCATTTTATTATAAAATCCTATGTCATATTGAGTTAATCCGCAAATGAAGTAAATTAAGTTCTATATGTAATTGCCTATCTGATTAGTACCTACCTAAATAAACAATATAATACCGCGGTTTGGGATGTTTTCATTGCGTTCTCTGTCAGTAAGTGTTTCACGATTATCAATTTTCATTCGTCAGATCCTTTTTTCCTTCGTGCTTATAAACTTGAACCCACACATTGTTAGTAGTTTCTTGGGAACAAAATTACTATGAATACCTATACAATAATCATTCAAAAGATTAATTAAGAACATCATAAAACCCTCCCCAGGCACGTAATTAGTAAGCAATGGCACTTAGCATAAGGTACCTACCCACAGCTGTTAGGTACACTGAGCGGCCAAGGTCACGGCCCCAAACCCGAATGAAAATGTCAAAGGATATATTAATAGTACTATAACTATTATATAATTATAATTTTTATTGATTATATTATTATCGATTGAAATAATATTATAATAAAAGATGTGACCTATTTTGAAGCTATTATTTATGTGGGCATTTAGATAGTCTGTATTGAAAACAAAAATTCATATTGAATTGTAGCATAACATAGTAAATGAAATATCCTGTCAAAAATGGCCGCTCTTGATATCGGCTTACGCAGACTCTGCGTCGCAACTCGCAGACGTCGAGCGTGACAGTGGTATAAGGCCTATGCACTTGGATCCTACGCACAAGGCGTATTTTTACGTGTAGATGACGTGATTCATACGTGAACCACACGTGCGTCTGTCGCAGCCAAAAACAATTGCAGACTTGCGATTCAGTCGCGGTATTGTATAGATACAGTGCATGCGCTTAAGTTTACTGCTGATCAGAATGGCCGTTACAGCTTAACCTGGGGAGGGGGTTGGAATAGAAACGCAATAATCAGCTTTTTGTACCGAAAACTCGCCGTAAACGTGTATTCGTGAAACGTTTGTTGCCTGCGCGTAGAGCCTTGTGCAAGGAATCTTAGATAAGATCAAAATTAATAGTACTGCTGTATGTATTCCTTTTATGGCCATTCGTTACCACATGGCAAGTTGGCACACAACCGTGAACACAGCAGATGTCTCGGTATTTTTTATAATTAGAATTACGAGTATGTAGTCAGTACACGCATGTTTCTAATACATACAACTTCGTACGCGTTGATCTTTGTGATAGATAAAAGTTTTTTTTTTATAAATACGTTTTAACCGAAAACCAAAATTGAAAAATGGTATATTTTTAAGCATGCTTTCATCCTAGAATTTAAGTTTTTAAACAAAAATACGACTAAAGTTCATTAAAAATTTTGAAGGACATTACTTGAAAAATTAAGGATTTTCATGCAATTCTGTAGAAAAATACGAAATAAAGCTACTTACTAAGATATTACCTGAAATAATGATCTACTTCTTAACATGTAATACGCAGCATTTTACAGCTCACATTAAATAAAATTGGTATTTGTTTGTCGATGAGTTAGTCATTTCGCGGTTCAAAAAACATCCATCTTTCGCTCGGTCGCAGTCGATTGATGGAGTTAAGGAGATTTGACAGTAAATAACAGGGCAATTTTATAGCCTCCCATGTACGGAGCGATTTGTCTTCACAGTTCACGATCCGTCCGGTTTAGCCGGATCGACATGACGAATGGATATCGTTAATGAGTTACTATAATCAACTAGCTTTTGTCCGCGGCTTCGCTCACGTTAAATTAGATTTTTCAAATCTCTATTTTACCCCCTTAGAGGTTGAATTTTCAAAAGTCCTTTCTTAGTGGATGCCTACGTCATAATAGCAATCTTTATGCCAAACAGCTGATCCATCCAGTGATTTAAGCTGTGCATTGACAGATCAGTCAGTCACTTTGAGCATTTCAGTCAAACACCTTTTCCTTTTATATATATTTGATTAGTCATTACGATCGATCTGAAAAAACAGATCGTCAAGATAAATCGACACGTATATGGAACTTCACTGTTCGTCTTGTAGTAAACGAGAATAATATCGTTGTTGTGTGTTTCTATTTCTATGTGTTGAAAGTGCGAAACGTTTCGATTTACTCACTATTATTGTGTTACAGTCATTAATATGTTTGGTTTGTGGTTTGTAATTGTTGCTCTGCAGTAAGTATTGTGTATTGAGCAAGTTTACAGAACTTGTATTACTATTAAACCACAACCTAATCTGAGCTTGTGACGAGAGAGTCTTTAAACAATGACGACAACTTTTATGGGTACAACAATAGCAAAATCTTAAAATCTTTCTCTATGGTATAAGAAAGATACAAAGCAATGATAGGACTGGTCTCCTGTTCGAGGGGTAGCGGGTTCAATCCTAGGTGACGGTGTCTGAATTATCGGGTTGCGTTTAATTCGCACTGGATTAGCTTGTTGGAAACGTATGGCCTAAAATCCTTCTCTATAAGGAGATTTGCGGTCTGTAGTGAGCCGTACATGGTTTGCTAATGATTATGGCAGTGCACGATTGCTTTTCTCTTCACGATTCGTAATTTCAGACAGATTCAATAATTAATCGAATACGACTTTGATTTAGAGCTCGTGGGTTTGCTGCAATAGTGACTACAAGGAATAGACGCTTTTCGCTTTCATATGTTACTAGTTGATTCCCGCGGGAACTCCCTTATTTTCCAAGATAAAAAGTAGCCTATACGTTATTCCAAACTATAGTTTATCTCTGTGCCAAACAGCCAAATCGGTTCATTCTTTGCTGCGTAATTCAGTAACAAACATCCATCCGGACATCCACACTTTCGCATTTACAAGTATGATATTAGTAGTAAGTGGGATACTACTATACTTTTATAATATTAGTAGGATACTACGACACTACACCTAAACCTACATTGTTTTGTATGAACAGAGTAAAGACGGTAGCTATGAAAGCGTGGCACTCGTAAAATTTCATTTTATCGTGTGTTACGCCTTTTCTAATCCACTTATTTCCCGCACGTACGTTAGAAGTAATAAGGCAAGAACATTTAATATGGTGCTTTTAAGTTTCATTACGCGAGGAAATTCCTTTTGCTTTCATAAATTAGGATTGGAAGTCATAAAGGTGCGGTCTAACTGATCAATTGCGTTTTAGAACACGCATGACTTTTGCAATCCATAGTCTTGAAAACACTTCGTATCATAAACTTGCAAGAATTAAAGGAAAGGTACAAAAAACCTATCTATAAGGATTTTTTAAGGCATCACGATTTGATTTTGTTGATTTAATGACTTTCAGAGAATAATAATTGCCCTGGATAGAATAAAAGTAAAAATTAATTAAATTAATCCCCACTTAATGGGGAAACTTACATGGATTGACGTAGTTCTAATGATGTTTTCTTCTTCTTTTCTTTGGTGAATGGCTTGTTTGTATGTAATGATGTTTTTTTTAAGAATATAAGCCGAACGAAATTTGACCAATATTTTTTGTCCCCTCCAAAATAAGCGTGTGGTAGAAGTGGGTACGACAATAATGCAATGGATTGAGATCAAATCATCGTCGACCTTTCAGTTTTCAGTCTGCTATTTTAATCGTTAGGCTATTGACGCTTGTTTAGAGGTCATGTTCCTAATTAGCCAAAAATGCGGGTTGATTTATTATTCATGGATTTCTCGGAACGTGTGCTTCGGGTGAAGTTTACACTGAATAATTTCAGCATCTGTTTGATGCCCAACATCATGCTCTCGTGGTCCATTCGCACATGTTTTTTTTTTTAATTTTGAGCATTGACCGTGGTGTACAAAGGGTTGTCTAGATGTCGAATCCCACGCTCGGACGGCACCGACCTTACCGAATGGCAAAAGTGAAAACGCCATTCGTAATCTCTGCGAACCATTTCAGAGGTAATTGTCGTCACTCCTACCCAGACAAACTACTCTTTGTGTTGCGATCAATAAGGCCTTTGTCTCAGGCTTTGTATAAGAGGATACCTTCTCAGGGCATCTGCAAAGAAAATTTCTTGTACCGCAGTCAGAATTCACCTACTCCAGACATGTGATTCTCTGAATGCACAATAAAACCCGTGTAAAACTGTACCTCACATTGCGACAAATCATCTATTTCCGCTACAATCTCCTGTTCCTGCGCTTAGGCTAAAGCTTACAAAATTCAACTCGTTTGACATGACCTATTTCCCAACGTACGTGAGAAATAACTCCGTTCCTCCCGTGTAATAATCTTGTTACCAAAAAAATGATCCGACGGGTACTTAAACTCTCATCAATTTCGGGTCACTTTCTGTAAACTCTTCAATTCGATCTATATAAGATGCTGTACCTCAGTCTGTATGAGATGGATCTTGTTTTATAATCATACAAACAATTACGTAAGAGCGTTAGTCATGTTAAACCGGCCTTGGCCGTGGAAAGATACGAAAATAACACCCGATGCCCGATTCTTCCTTTAGCTTCGAGAGTTCTCACTCAAAATTCGCTTCGCTTCAATTTTATTGATTCTCTCCTTTGTTTATTTTGTTTTTATCATTGAACTCAGCAAAAATATAGATTAAAACAAAAACTAAATATATATTAAAACTAGGTAAGTAAGTACTTACCTAATCTATAAAATAAACTCCAATTGAAGCTAAATTCCAAAAAAATATTTAAGGAAATTAAATCAAAACCTTTAAAAAACAAAGAAATCTTTGGCTACGATTGCTGCCAGTTCTTTTTTTCCACATAAAATTGTAAAAAAAAAACAGCTAGATTGGATGATATTAAAGTTAAATCGGACTTAAATATTGCTTATGCTTTAGTGAATTTTAAACTTGAATTTATTCAGAGTCAAGTTTAAAATTGACGACTAACGGAGCATATGCAAGTGAGTCGCGACCCACATACCCACATCGATCCGGAGACTTGGTAAATAAATTATTCTTTGAGCCGTATTCCACTGGCTTAATTTACTCCAACGTAATGTGACATGTATTATGTACAGTCTCGGTCACAGCTGTTTCCACTCATGCCCTTGCAATACTTTGACGTTGACCTTGTTTAACGGTAAACGAAATTTGCAGAATGTGCCCTATGTTAAAACTAGCAAGACCACTTAAGACGAGGTTCTGGACGAGTTTTAGGTATTTGAGGGGGTGCGACAGAGGTGAGCGCGGGGTATTAGTCCCGCTCACCGCGGGGGGAATGTAGCGCGAGCGCGAAATATTAGCTTGATAGCGGCAAGAAACGACTCAGTCCGGCTGACAAAACTATATTAGGTCTGTACTGTAACTTATTTTCGTCACTCATATTGTAACTTATATGGCTCGGTTGGTATGGCTACAGTTTATTTTCAGAAAGAGAGTACAGGTTCGATTCCTAGCCAGTAATGTAATATTGTTTTTTTAATTTCCTTATTCATTTTTAGCCTTTTTTTACCATAGTATGTATTTCAATATTACTTACATTTTTTTTAAGTACATAATTTGAATAAATGGTGTTTTAAGTTAGGTGTTGTATTTTTTAATTTATTACGTAATTTTTTAATCTATATTCTAAAGGAGTTATGTTTTTACCTATGTACCTACTATATCAATATCTCCGTGATTTCTAAACCGATTTTAACGGGACTTTCACTGGTAGATAGCTGATATCATCGGGCATAGTATAGGCTACTTTTTTAACCGACTTTTGAAAAAGGAGAAGAAGGAGTTTTGTTTTTCTACTTCTGTATATCGATATCTCCGTGATTTCTTAACCGATTTGCGTGAATCTTTTTTTAATTGAAACAAAAACCATGCAAGATTTAAAATTAATTAATTAATATCCTTTATTTTTTTTGACGACGTCCCTGGCGCAGTGGTGAGCGCTGTGGTCTTATAACTGGGAGGTCTCGGGTTCGATTCCCGGCGGGGGCAATTTAGGAATTTATAATTTCTAAATTGTCTCTGGTCTGGTCTGGTGGGAGGCTTTAGCCGTGGCTAATTACCACCCTACCTTCAAAGACGTGCCGCCAAGCGATATAGCGTTCCGGCACGATGGCGTGTAGAAACCGACTAGGGTTATGGGTTGAATTTACACTGCTATACCCCTTCCAAGTTAGCCCGCTACCATCTTAGACTGCATCGTCACTTACCATCAGGTGAGATCGCAGTCAAGGGCTATCTTGTTATCGAATAAAAAATAAATAAAATGTTCTAATAAATATTTTTCTTACATGTTGTATGAATCCCTCACTACTCTTATGATTCTAACTTAGAATCCTTCTCTCGCTCGGGATTCAAACTAGGCACTCGCAACAAAAAAACTTTGCTATCTTGTTGAACAAATAACTATTTCGGGCAAACTATCAATTTTAGAGAAAATTTTTATTTCGTCCCATAGTGCCGCCGCCGCACTATGGGACGAAATAATATAAACCGTCTCATAAATGGTTGGGACGAATGTTATGATTCCAAAGATTTTTCCATGGATTAATATTCTCAGATAATAGGACCTTTATGAATAATGTTGAAAAATAAAAATATTTTAGTTCTAGGTATATAAAATTACTAGTAGGGCGCGTGGGTGCGCGGTTCGCTAAAGCGAACCGCGTGTTTTCTGTTCCCCAAGTAGATCTTCGGATCTTGATCATCTTTTTCCAAAACCAATATTTCATCTTGTACATTTTATAAGATAGACATCGACGAAATTTGTATGGCCACCATCTTGAATCCGCCATTTTGGTAGTTTTTTTCAGCTCATTGCCAATTGGATAAGGTTTCGAGTGATTTTTGTTTGGGCACCCTCAACCTATCTTCAATACCCTGACCGTGCTCCTCACCCGTCTGTGAAATCCTCAATCATCAACTCCCTCCATATTTTTCATACAAATGAATTTTTATCTTCTATACGAAACCATCAGTTTGGAAAAGAAACCTTATCTTAGTCTTGCATATATTTTGTATGAAAAAAATAAATTCCGCCATTTTGAATTTTTTTCTATTCATTAAGTAGACTTTCGAGTACTGATCATCTTTTTCTAAAAAACCACTCTTCCACTTTTTATACTCCAAGATAGGCACCGACGAAATTTATATGACCGCCATCTTGAATCCACCATTTTGGATTTTTTTTCAGCTCCTTGCCAATTGGATGAGGTTTCGAGTGAATTTTTTTCGAGAACCCTCCACCTATCTTCAAACCCTGGCCGTGCTCCTCACCCGTCTCAGAAATCCTCAACCATCAGCTCTCTCCGTATTTTTTCTCCAAATGAATTTTTGTCCTCTCTACGAAACCATCAGAAATTTTGAAAAAGATCCACATAAAGTCTTGCATATATTTTGTATGGAAAAAATAAATTCCGCCATCTTGAATTTTTTTTCTATTCATCAAATAAACCTTTGGGTCTTGATCATCTTTTTCCAAGCAACCACTCTTCCACCATTTATAGTCTCCGAGATAGACACCGACGAAGTTTGTATGGTCGCCATCTTGAATCCACCATTTTGGAGTTTTTTTCGGCTCTTTGCCAATTGGATGAGGTTTCGAGTGACATTTGGTTGAACACCTCCCCACCTATCTTCAATATCCTGGCCGTGCTCCTCACTCGTCTGCGAAATCCTCAATCATCAGCTATCTCCATATTTTTGTTCCGAATGAATTTTTGGCCTCTATACGAAACCATGAGTAAAAAAAAATTTTTCCATACAAAATTTATAGGAGAGGTGATCAATGAGTCAGTGAATCAGCACGAGTAGCTATATATACAGGGTGTCCCACGGCTATGCCACATGGAGGGGAAGTACCTTAAATATTGTAGATGGAACATTTTACTGAAAGAAGACTTCATTTTAATTTAAAAAACAATTTAAACTACATTCATAGATTTTTAAATAATTGCCTGGTTGAACCCGGGACTCGAACCCGCTATACGAGAAAAAAAATTAACCTGTATTTTTATCATACCGATTGGAAGGCTTCATCATAAGGATTATTTTTTGTTAAATAACATAGCATGAGAAATAAAAGGAAGACCATGAATTTTAGCCTTTGATGTAAAATTTTGTTTAGAAAAATGAAAAGCTGACATTGGCGTATCGACATACAACTGACATGAACTAGCTAATGAGTATGCAATTCGTAGCTCTGTTGCATCGGGATTGAAGGACAAACCAATAAATCAACAAACAAACACACTTTCGCATTTATAGGTAATATAAGTAAGGATTAGTAAGGATAGTAAGGATCGGGAAATGATGCGTACTTCTCAAGTGGGTACTCATTAGTAATAGATCATCTCAGTTGTATGTCAAAAAATAATCCTTATGATGAAGCCTTCCGATCGGTATGATAAAGATACAGGTTAATTTTTTTTCTCGTATAGCGGGTTCGAGTCCCGGTTCAACCAGGCAATTATTTAAAAATCTATGAATGCAGTTTAAATTGTTTTTTAAATTAAAATGAAGTCTTCTTTCAGTAAAATGTTCCATCTACAATATTTAAGGTACTTCCCCTCCATGTGGCATAGCCGTGGGACGCCCTGTATATTAACTAGTAGGGTGCGTGGGTGCGCAGCTCGCTAAAGCGAACCGTGGTTTTTCTGTCCACCAAGTAGACCTTCGGGTCTTGATCATCTTTTTCCAAGGAACTACTCTTCCATCTTTCATAGTCTCTGAGATGTACATCGACGAAATTTGTATGAGCGCACCTTGCATCCGCCATTTTGGTATTTTTTTTAGCTTATTGCCAATTGGATGAGGTTTCGAGTGATTTTTGTTTGGGCACCCTCAACCTATCTTCAATACCCTGACCGTGCTCCTCACCCGTCTCCGAAATCCTCAATCATCAGCTCCCTCCATATTTTTCATCCAAATTAATTTTTGTCCTCTATGCGAAACCATCAGCGGAAAGGAACGTATCAAAGTCTTGCATATATTTTGTATATAAAAAAAAAATCCGCCATCTTGAATTTTTTTCTATTCATCACGTAGACTAATGGGAACTGATTATCTTTATCAAAAAAACCAGTCCTCCATCTTTTATAGTCTCCGAGATAGACACTGACGAAATTTGTATGGCCATCATCTTGAATCCTCCATTTTGGATTTTTTTTCAGCTCCCTGCCAATTGGATGAGGTTTCGAGTGACTTTTGTTTGAACACTCCTCACCTATCTTCGATACCCCGGCCGTGCTCCTCACCCGTCTCCGAAATCCTCAACCATCAGCTCTCTCCATATTTTTCCTCCAAACGAATTTTTGTCCTATCCTATTTTTGTCCTTTGTCTCTATACGAAACCATCAAAAATTTTGAAAAGGACCCGTACTTTGCATATATTTTGTATGGAAAAAAATAAATTCCGCCATCTTGAATTTTTTTTCTATTCATCAAATAGACCTTTGGGTCCTGATCATCTTTTTCCAAGCAACCACTCTTCCACCATTTATAGTCTCCGAGATAGACACCGACGAAGTTTGTATGGTCGCCATCTTGAATCCACCATTTTGGAGTTTTTTTTCGGCTCTTTGCCAATTGGATGAGGTTTCGAGTGACATTTGGTTGAACACCCCCCCACCTATCTTCAATATCCTGGCCGGTGCTCCTCAACCGTCTCCGAAATCCTCAATCATCAGCTCTCTCAATATTTTTCCTCCGAATGAATTTTTGTCCTCTACACGAAACCATGAGTGAAAAAATTTTTTTATTATGTAAATAAGATCATTCTTATTATTTAACTAGTACTTATTTTTAATGAAATAACTAAAATGACAATAATTATTTATTAATAATGAAATAATTTTAAGTATTATAATTAAATTTTTAGTACTTATGGAAAATTAAATAATTTGATTTTTGACATGCTCTCACGAAATAAATATTATCTTTAAAATACTGGCGTTTCATTTTTCTAGTAGCTTATACATTCAATAATACGTGTACAAATTTTCAAATCAAAATGTCAAGAAACAAAAAAGTTATTGATTTTCGAGACGGTTTATATGATTTCGTCCCATAGTGCGCCGTCGCCGCACCGCTGCCCGCAAGATTCGGAGCAAAGGCTTTACTCACTCTTGCAATGTTGATGGTTCCTCAGAATTGAGCTTCAAACGTTTTTTTCGACTGAAAATTAAATATAACTTATTATAATTAATTTTGAAAAAAAAAAAAAATACTATTGTCCTAAAAAAATGCGCTTAGAAAATGCAAAACAAACACGGTAGAAGAACCGAACCCGTAACTTCTAGCTATCAACTCTCTCCTACACTGACTATTACACCACTGGGGTATTACACCATTATTATTAGATACTTACCTTCTTCTTCGTCAACCCATAGACGTCTACTGCTGAACAAAGGTCTCTTACGTGGACTTCCACAGACCTCGTTCTTGCGCCGCCTGAATCCAGCGGCTCCATGCGACTCGTTTGATGTCGTCGGTCCACCTAGTGGGGGATCTGCCAACATTGAGCTTCCCTGTGTGAGGTCGCTAGTCCAGCACCTTGGAACCCCAACGACCTTCAGCTCTTCGAACTATGTGCCCCGCCCATTTCCACTTTAGTTTCGCGACTCACAGAGCTATGTCGGTAACTTGGTTCTCCTACGGATCTCCTCATTTCTGATTTGATCTCGCAGGTAATTTGAAAAAACGTAATAATTGTGAAGAAATTACGTAAGTTACCAAGTAATTGAAAATTGATGATGAAATTGATATTTCATGATCCCTTACATAATGCAAAACCTTTACAAAATATTGAGAAAATTAAAAATAGGTAGAGACGTACTTTACAATTTCCATCATCTGCTTTTGATATTTTTTATATAGTGAATTCTTGGATTTTGCTTTTCTTTAGGACCCATTTTCAAAATTAGCCTCTACTACCTAGTACTTATTTATTTAAAACTTCATTTTATGGATTATTTATTTACAATTGACTATAAACAAACTTATAACTAGGTAAACTCTATTTAACTTCACTAAAATATAACTTCACAAAATAGTCTTCAACATAAAACAAAAACAATTTTACTTACTATAATTAATTTTGAAAAAAAAAAACACTTGTCCTAAAAAAAAAATAAAACCTTTTTTTAGAAAATGCAAAATGAACATAGTTGAGATTCGAACCCACAATTTCTAATTATCAAATCGCGACCAAACTAACTGAGCCAAATTTCTATTAGAAAGAATGACGAAAATAAGGTACATTATAGTAAAGTTTGATTAGCCGATTTACGTCACATTTACGTACTGTACGATAAAATTAAAAATAGGTAGGTAGACACTTATAACTATCACCATCTGCTTTTGTTGTTTTTATTTTGTTCATTTTCTTTTTCGGACCCATTTTCAAAATTTTTACTACTTAGTACTTATTTATTTACAACTATATTATGGTTTATTTATTAACAATATATTGTATACAAACTTATAACTAGGTACACTCTATTTGACTTCACTAAAATATACAAAATACTCTTCAACATAAAGCAAAAACAATTTTCAATTATTATATTTCGCGATGTTATTTGATAGCCGAGCGAGAGCAGCGCAGCGCAGGTCCAGCTAGCAGCACGCCTCAGCGATCACTGTCTAATTGAGTACGAGTGACAAAGAAGCCGCTACTGGAAATAAAACGGCCAAGACACAAATTGTGATAAAAAAAGATTAAATTATAATAGTCGCTGTAAAAAAAATCTAAAACTGCCATTTTTTGTAGTAAAATATGACAAACAAATTGTACTTAAATTTTACAAAAATTAATGTATGGTAACTGAGAAAAATGGGAATTCATGTATTTGCAGAGGCAACTTTGCAATTTTTTTCTATTGAAAAAAGTTTACGTCATTGTGTTTTGGAAACAGGCATCAGGCCAGAAATATGATCAATTGTAACTCCCTTTTTTTTCATAGTATTATGACCAATAGATTTTGAATAAAACGATCTTCTTTCGGCTCTATTTAGCTGATCAGAGAACCTTAAGAAACACGATCTAAAGCCAAGTTACACCTTAACTTTTGATGTATGTACGTCCGTGAATCACTCTGAATCATCATAGATGAATACAAACGTATTATTTTAATCACGTTCTATGTTCATACATATTATTTTAATCAAGTTCTATGGTTTCACTTGCTGTCACTGTTCATTTATTTCTTGTCTTTTTTCTGTTTAAGACTGGACACTATTATTATCACTTTGGGGAATAACTCTTCTAAGGGCAGATTTTACCATCACCGAGTAAAGTTTAACAGACGAATGAATTTCATGTTTTGAGACAGATTTTCAATAAAAAAACTGCCAGAACGTCTATAAATACCTAAGTTCATTGCAGTAACTAGTGAATTTCTTGTGAGCTTATTCTCTGTAGAGCAGTTGTAAAGTCTACATTGTTATCCAAACATAGTAGATTTATTAGCAGCTCGATGGCAGCATAGAGTTCAAAATACAAAAGAGCTAGTGAAAGCCTTTATTTTTTATTCCGTAACATTCTTATTAGCCTGCTAGTTACTTTGCTAGTAAGTGATGATCTAGTGTAAGATGAAAGCGGAATATTTTTGATTATATTTTGAACAGTAAATTAAATCTATACCTTTAAGCATTGAAAAAATTATGATGTACAAAGTAGAACTGGATTGCTAGCTTTTAATAACTACATATTATTACAAGTGCCAAGTCACTGACATTGGTCATTGACATCTTCCGTTAAACGAAGTGAATACCAATTATCGGGACGATAACTATCATTAGGTACATTAGAATTCAACATAACAGTGTTTATGACACGACCGTCGAATTCTCAGAAAGTCGCTTTCTTGGACTATTATAAGATTGCTGCGTTATTTAACTTTTTTTGATGGCTTTTTCACGGCTTTGTACGTGTTGCATTCGTACTATCTGATTCTATTTTACTAATTAAAATAAATTGGCAGGTCTAAAATTCAAATCACACAGAATACTCTGATTATACTCACTTGTTATTTCAATTTACGGTTAAAAGTACGGTTACTGGAAACTGAAAGGTCGCAGGTTCGAATCCCACCCGTTGCACTATTGTCGTACCCACTCCTAGCACAAGCTTTCCGCTTATTTGGAGGGGATAGGAGGATATTAGGCAACTTGAGCTTGGCTAATATTCTTAAAAAAAAAAAAAATAATAATTTCGCATCTTTCTGGGTACCGCCGCAAATTACTAATGAATCCGTCCCTAATATTAGAAGAATTTTATTTCTGGATTTGCTAACCTTGCCTTTTACCTATAGCAGGTTTATGTATATTTATAGCAGGTGAAGAACTCTAAAAACTGATGTTATGAACTTGTGACACATTACCATCATCGTATACTGTGACTCCATGAGGAGGCGTTCGTAAACATACCTACCAAGGACTGATCCAAACAAGACTTGAACTTTTGCCAACATAGATTTGTAGATTATATTCGTAACTATTTTTTGTCCTGATGTAACGCCCCTATGATTTCTATTATTTTTCTGAAGGTAGCAGCAATAAATAAGTTAATTTAATTTCGACGATAAATAAATGGAAATAATTCATTATTTATTGACTTATCCGACATTGACTTAACATTGGTCATAATTCCAATATTGTCCCTGACTGCGTCCGCGGGGAAAGTTTTTTTTTTAAATTTTCATTTATGCCTAATATCGTCATGAGTGGTAGTTTATAATATTAGTGTGAATCACGTTTATAAAATTAGTGTGTGTATCATTTATTTCGTATTAATATATGACTAACAAAGCGATCATTTTCTGTCCCTTTCTTTCTGAGAGCATTATTTGTAAACGCACTCTGCTTTGCTTTATCATCATTTTTGTCAGTAGGTACCCGGCACTGTTATCGTACCGTATCAGCTCCTTAGTCATTAGATAGTGAATTACCGTTGAAGATACACTAAACTTCAGTAAATTATTAATTTATTTGTTATATTTGTGTACCTAATAATAATAAACGAAGTGGAATTTAATTATGATGGAGGGTGATAATAATAATGGAAAGAGTATGAGGAATTTGATAGAAATGTTTGAAGCGCGTAAAAACAGGCCGGATGAAGAGCAGGGTGCGGTCAACGATGTAGTTGTTGGAGCTAATCAAGCGGACGCAGATATTGATGAAAGTGTTATTGGTATGGACTCTGATGAAATTGTTTCGATAACATTATTACTATAGCGATGATTATTACTCAAATATTGGACACATTCCGTGCATTGGTACATTGTGTTTTATGCAAAATGTATTTCCGACGCGACGTAATAAAGCATACTATCAAGCATAGATTTATGAATGGTAGTCGCTTCGCGTAGCGACTACCAAACCAATCCTAAATATATGCTATCAAGTATCCAAAACAATTCACAGCATAGTTAAAGATTAATATTGACGAATATTAATGTATCTGTTAGTCAATTTTTACGGCTCGTTCGGTCTTGACGTTAGGCACAGAAGTCCGTCATATTGTTCTGATACTTCTTTTTATATTCCGGAAACAAAGATTTCCCGCGGGATTTTTTAAGCACCTAATTCCAAGCGGACATATAAAACTACTTAACACTGTTGTATTAAAATATATTGTTTCTATACATAACTTAACCACAGATAACGAAAGAACGACGTCATAAATATTATAGTACGCTTAGGTATCAAAACTGTTTTATAGAGTCCGGTAACCGGCAGTAAATTTTACACATCGAGCTCTAGATAGCCGCCAGCCAATTAACTGTTCATCAATTAGTCCGACAGAGACGACGCTCTATGAAGGCGAAGCGAGCTGATGTAATATTCACTGCTGTATGGGAATATGCTGCAATGTTGCACTAGTCGGTTGTAATGTAAACACAAAATGATTCTACAGGTCACGGACACCGAACACCTTGTTCAATTGGTGGAACTTCCCAGCCGCGACAACCGTTTGTTTATACTTTGTATCTATCCACTCAGTAGTTATTTACTGCACTGGAGTTGAATCAGCAAGGTGTACTGTAATGTTTCAACAAATTAGTAGATTCACCGGCACCAGACTCCGTAGTTCGTATTGTGTAAACGTTTTGATGAGGATGTCAATCTTTACTCCAACTCTATTTTTTATGTTGTCAACATGGACATGGATAAACCTTTTAAGATTATTTTATTTAACTACCCACTTGGCATGGATATTTATTATTTTATAATATTAGGTTGGATTGTTGAGGCGGCGGCAAAAAAGGGTTATGATTTTAACAGTCTATGTATGTATGGATGTATATGTCTATTTACGTATGTTCCACCGTAGCGCTTAAACTACTGAGGTGTCAATCGATTTAATTATTATAGGCTACGTTTTTTTGCGAACAAAATCAATATAACAGATGTTACATCTAATTTTATTGACCGTAGTCTGGATAAAATTTTTCTTTCCTTTATACTTTCGTGTACTTACTGTATTTGTTTTGTTTTAAATAACGTAACGTGTCCATGCTATTACTTAATTATTTTTATTTTTGTTGTTCAGGTAGTGAAGTCGAGCCCACCGCTGCAGCTCAAAGCCCGGCTGCAGATCTCGAGGCTCTGATAGAGCGGTTGGAGCGAGTGACGTCACGCTTGGAGCGTCTGCCCGTGCTGCGCACGCGCACGCCGACCCCGCCCCGCTCCCCCGCGCCCTCACCCGCCGCCGCCTTCACACCGCCGCCGCCGCCGCCGCTGCCACTGACAGCAGAGATTATAGACACCGACAACATGAGTATCAACGGATACCAAGATTTGATGCAGGTTAGATTGCGTTATGCGTTATGTTACATAGTAAATTAGTACACATATTATGACGTATTACACCATAATTTACGGTGTAATACTTAAACTCGTACTTCATGATAATATTATATAATTTTTCTGTCAGTGTACACATTAATTTTTCGGGGGACCTCAAAAGAAAGCAGAAAATATTGCTTGGTATTACAGGAGATTATAGTTTTTGTCAAGAAAAATCAAACGAGCCCAAATATGATGGGTTTATCGTCAGCAGAAACAAAACCTCCCACCAGATAAATTAATAAATATATCACTTGCTGACCGGAAAGACTTATATTATTCTTAAAACATTGCAAGTAATTGTAGAATTTTACTTGTTAAGTTTTATTGGATCAATAAACATTTATTATTATTATTTATTACTAGCTTTAACCCGCGGCTTCGCTCACGTTAGGCTTGATTTTTTAAACTCCTATTTTACCTCCTTCGGGGTTGAATTTTGAAAAATCCTTTCTTAGCGAATGACTACGTACTAACAGCTACCTGTTTGCCAAATTTCAGCTCAATCGGTCCAGTGGTTAGAGCTGTGCGTTGATAGATCAGTCAGTCAGTCAGTCACCTTTGCCTTTTATATATTTAGATAATGTTCTCTATAGAAAATAATTACTTACCTACTAAAGTTAAATAAAAGCTTGTAATAACGCTACATGACACTGGAAAGTTGATAATTGCTGATTACAAACACAAAAGTAAAATCTTGAACATTTTCTCATTAAAAATACACAGAAAGTTTCATAGTTGATATTCCACTGCCTATTCTACTCGTAATTGAAACTTTCTACGTTCGGTGAACCAAGTTGAAACCAGACTTTTCTTGAAACCTTCCGACTTGGAGCTTTTTATTATTTTAATTTTCCAATTCTTTATATTTCAACATCGACTTGAGGACACTTTTCAACAGTAGAATAGAAAGTATAAGGAGTTTCTAGCTCAATTTATTAATTGGTAGGGGTATATGTTTATTACCTACCTATATTGTATAGGTAACCTATTTTTTTAAAACTACATACTTATACGAAAACTGGAAGTACTGTCGTGCGCTTCGAATTAAATTCGTATAATTTGTGATCTTTAGAGATTCTCGAATCAGTCAAGCCTTCTTTGCAAGACTCCATCCATGATATTATGTTAGGATCAATGCAAACACATACCTACGCTTCGTCTTCATACTAAATCATACTAATCATATTCCAACAAAGTAACATATTTTTCAACAAAACGGGATGACGTATTGTAATATCCTGCGTTATATCCTGCTTTGAAAGATTTGAAATACATAGGGTTGCCAACTTTATATTTTACCTTCTAACATACAACGCACAGCCTAAACCGGTGGACCTAAATGAAGGAATATTTTTAACTAAAATATTTTGAATGAAAAGAAAATGTTGTTTAGGTTTTTATTCAAAATAGAATACCGTCCATAGTTAAGTACTTTTAAAATAATTATAATATTCAGAGCCTCTTAGTTTATTTATAATAGGTAGTTCTTTTTTAAGCTATGGTTGGGCAACCATCATGATCCTCAAAAAAATCCGCCCATACAAGATTATTATCCTTAGATTTTCCTTGTATTATACTACATATTATATTCCATATAAATTAAAAAATGAAAAAAAATACTGTTTAAACAAATCGTGAAAGGACAGATGAAAAATTCCAAAGTTAAAGGACTCTGAATCTTATACCTAAACTGAATCCGTTGTTTCTTCAGTTTTTGTTAGCCCTTACACCTGTATAATCGCAAACAGTTTCCGCCTCAGAGCATTTAGTTTCCGCAGGGGATCGGAAAGTTGTATAAGCAGCTTTTGAGATCGTCTTTGCCTACACGGAATTCCGGTCCTGTATACAGGGTGCTATTTTAAGAGTCTAAAAATATGCGTCAAATAAATAAAAACTACATTCGAAGAATTTTAAGGTTCCGACAATTTCGCAACTAACTATATCTAAGAACCAAGATCAACCAAGCTTGTGATTTTTACCTTTAAGAACTGTTATTAGGCGGAGGACTTTTTGGTACATTTTTAGTGTGACACATGTTATCTAAATATATAAAAGGCAAAGGTGACTGACTGACTGACTGACTGACTGACTGACTGACTGACTGACTGACTGACTGATCTATCAACGCACAGCTCTAACCACTGGACCGATCGAGTTGAAATTTGGCATACAGATAGCTATGATGACGTAGTTATCCGTTAAGGAAGGATTATTCAAAATTCAACCCCGAAGGAGGTAAAATAGCAGTTTAAAAAATCGAACCTAACGTGAGCGAAGGCGCGGGTTAAAGCTAGTTTATGTATAATTTTCTTCATTGAATATTATTTTATCTATTTTATAAAACATAAAGACCTTAAATAACCCATTCAACGAGGTTCCACTCAAGGGTGTATAATTTGTTTACATATCTAACGACTCCTTATTTATTAAAATTTGCTTACAAGTACCCTAGACCACTTGACCAACCGCTCTTTAATCCTTTTAATAACCTGTACATTATATATGCCCATCTGACGCAGTCGGGCAGAAGTAACAAGATATATTGCGTTCCGAAAATATTTGTTCGTAAATTCCTAATCACCAAATAGAAGCTAATATTAATGTTTAATTATGCTAACGAATTTGGATGGGTTGCCTCCCACTTGCAAATCGATTACCTCAAATTAACCTCTATTGGAACTCCCAGTGGGGAAATCAAGTAGAGAATTTCTAATTATTATTCTGTTGGCAAATGACACCTTTGAAGTCAAACCTAATCACTTATACTTCGTATTGTATTAGCCCTTTTCAGTTATTACATTACATACTTTTCCGTGAATTTGTTGCACAGAAGTAGGTTTTTAAAAATCCTGTGGGAACCCTGTTATTCTGCCCTCGTAATTGAAAACACAGTAACTTAAAGGTAACTTCTATTTAACTTACCGTGTTTTCAATTACGAGGGCAGTATTGTTGTCCGGGATTTATCTCGGACTGTTGGATATTAGCTGATAGAAATAGAACAAGTGTAAACGTAAAAATTCTTTGTACAAAACCGACTTCAAACGCCACTACAAAGTATATCAAATTGTGCCTATATTTGAAGAGTTCCCTCGATTTCTCCAGGATATCATCATCAGATCCTGATCTAATGACAATAGTGGTCCTATTGTATCCTAGTAAGCGTAGCCTTTTAATTAAAAAAAAAGAATTTTCCAAATCGGTCCAGGCGTCTTCGAGTAATCGGGGAACATACATAAAAAAAAAAGATTCCGACGAATTGAGAACCACAAAAAAGCAAAAATATTTTTGTCCTTATAAGTATCGGAATCAATAAAAACTATCGCCAAAGACCACCCTTGTTTATACAATTTGTATTCTTTACGACGTTTTCTGTAACGTGATTTTGTAACTTCGGGACGCTCTGTTAGCTCTTTGCTTTTATAAGGTTTTACTCTTACCCTTTTTAATATTAAATGAAGTATTTATCTAGTATTCTAGTTTTAACTGTAGATCCAAGTTGAGCTGTGTTTATTTCGTAGAAGAAATAGTGCCGTAGATAGAGCAGGCATTATCCAAACATATTTTAAGGTTTCATTTTCAATGTGGTGTACAATAAAATGTATTCATTTCATTTCATAGCAGTTGCATAGAAAATCTAATACAAATAGCGTTCGTGAGAACTTATTTTTCACGGCCACTTTTTGCTACGGGCCGCCATATCTAGTACATTTAATGATCGAAGTCTAAAGAGTAATACCTCAATCCATTTACGAGTAGGTACTACCTCGGCAAGGGCCGCCCTTGTTTAGACAATTTGTTTACTTTACGACTTTGTTTTGACTTGATTTAATAGAGCTGGCAAACAGAGTGAGTTCTGCAGATTGTGTTACGTTTCATATTCTTACTTTGGAACAGGCACAAATGGGGTGAAAATGGTTGCTTTGTGACCTTGCCTTTGTTGTAACTTGTAATAAATGGATGTAAGGCTCTAAAGAACTAAATCGCTCGCTCAGAATGCTTTGTAGCATCTTTAAAACAGCCACAACTTTCATGAGAGAATATCATGATGGTCTTAAGGGCCAGGGTAGACACGACGCTTTCAGCACCGACGATGAGCGTTTTTCGTTCTGATCGAGCTTCCGAAAAGCGACTAAAAATCTTAAAAACGCCGATGGCAGCTGATAAGAGCATTGTGTCTGTGCACTAGCCCTAACAGCTTGTAATGAAATCGCCAGACCTACGTCGCAATGGATTTGTTAGGTAGCAAAGGTGCAGAGAAATTACTACACACTTACATCTCAAGAACAAAGCCCAATTTTTTATTTACCATATTTTTTAAGAACTGAGACTCGGTCTTGTTGGCGAGAAAAAAATAAAAAGGTAGTATAATAAAATAGAAGTAATATAAGGTTGTTATAAGTATATCTAATACTACTCTTGTATATTCAAAGACTATATAGATTTACAAGTAGTCTAATCATCATGTCAAATCGACTGGAAGTACGGCGATTCGCATATCGATTTACATAGTCAATGGCCGGCCTTGTTTGGACAATTTGTCTGCTTTACGATGTGACTGTTGTCTGATAACTACGAAATCACTGAAGCTTTGTTTTTATTGCTTGGGGGCATGGAAAATGATCCGAATAGGATATTGTATTTTTTATAGCATTCTATTTTTATGGTTGCATGAAATTGTTCCCTCGCAACTATTAAACTCAACAAGATTTGGTTTTGGAAATTAAGGAGTTGCTGTCATCATATTCTATGCGATCCCCAAAAAGATAAAATCGTCCAGATGTGGCTTCGTAGACTGTCGTCTTCGTCACTCATGCATATTTGGCGTTTTATCTATAAGCTTCTTGCGACATAGTCGACGCTCTACGAAGCTGAAGTTAACCATTGTTTATTATTTACTGCCGGATACTGTACCTAGGGTATTCCGCTTATCATGACACCATGGAAAAACCTCGTCTTTGTCGATTCAAATTACACCACCCCTTTACACCCTTCTTAAAAAACCCTCCTAAGTGAACTTCCAGGGTTCTCGAGAATTTTTTTAATTATGTCCTCCACATTCCAAATCTCTAGGTTAACCGCTTCACACTGTGCATTGTCTTTCAGTCAGTCAATAGGTATTGGTACTGTTTTATAGCCATAAGATCATGATACTGCTTTGTAGTTATTTTTTATTTAAATCCTTACTATCCTTACTAATATTAAAAATGCAAAGGTGTGTTTGTTTGTTGGTTTATCCTTCAATCATGCCGCAACAAGGTAACGGATCGACGTGATTTTTTGCATGAGTATAGCTGAGGGCGGGGAGAGTGACAAAGGCTACTTTTCGGAAAATCAAAGAGATCCCGCGGGATTTTTAGAAACTAAATCCACGTGAGCTAAGCCGCGGACATCAACTAGTCTAAATATATAAAATGCAAAGGTGACTGACTGACTGACTGACTGACTGACTGACTGACTGATCTATCAACGCACAGCTCTAACCACTGGACCGATCGAGCTGAAATTTGGCATACAGGTAGCTGTTAGGACGTAGGCATCCGCTAAGAAAGGATTTTGGAAAATTTCAACCCCTAAGGAGGTAAAATAGGAGTTTAAAAAATCGAACCTAACGTGAGCGAAGCCGCGGGTTAAAGCTAGTTTTAAATAAAATAGGCATTTACTACCAATTATGGGCTAGATGTCCTTTTATCCCTCTTTAGCTTCGATCACAGCTCTTTAGGTATCAAAAGAGTTGCTCGGGTCTGCAAAAAGGGCTTTTGTTGCTATGAAACATTTCAAGTATCTACCTATCTGCCCCATATTCCCTTCAGGCTTGAGCGAAGTGATGGATCATTTATCATAGGTACCCTCCATAAACTATCACGTCAACTAAAGTTTTGGGTTACTAAGCAGCTTATTTGCCTCCTATTGATATTTCACTTTGTGAATGTGACGGTTGAGAAAAATTCTAAGCAAACTCTTAGAACTGCGTAGTCTAAGCCGTTTTCAGTTAAGTTTCTAAATGGAAAAGTTGGGTATTTAATAAGGGGCTAACAGGGCTATTGTTTCAGTAAAACATTTCAAGTGCCCCATATTCCTTTTAGGCTTGAATGACGTGAGGGATCATTTATCATGCCACCCACCATAAACTATCACGTCAACTAAAGTTTTGGCCTGGGTTACTTAGCAGTGCATAATATATCGATATTTCCCTTTGAGAGTGACTTATATTGGCCACTGAGTATAATCGCTTTTATCTACGTACTCTTACATGTACACAGTTCAGTTTCAAGATGGATGACTGCGGGTATCTAGTTCAGGTGCTCTTTTGGAAATAACTGTTTTCTGTTACCGAAAACAATTTCATAAAAGGTACCTGAGCACATAAATTATACTTTTGTGAAAGGTGACTGACTAATGAAGATTGCTTTCTAATTTCTTTAAATAATCTCTTTCAATACATCTATTGAACATTTCATGTTATAATTATTAAGTTCATGTAAATCTATTGTTCTAGGGACCCCTGCAGACCTATTTGCAGTTGTCGAAGAAACTGGGCGGGGACATCGCTACACACGCTAACCTCGTGAACGACGCTTTTCAGTAAGAATATTTGTTACTGTTTTACCTAATTATTAATTACAAGTTCATTAGTAGATAGATTCCGTGGCAACATCCGAATCAGGGCCCTGTCTGAAAATTAGCGCTGTATTCCCTTGTGCATGTACAAAGCATACATACAGCATTATGCTGTTGGGACCTTTTTTCCGGGTTGTGCCATGCATGACTGTTGTTCCGGCGCTTCTGCTTGACGCCTTTTGTCTTTAATGCTCAAGTGGTGGAGGTATCGGGACAACCTAATCTAGGTATACCTACTTGCTGATGTGTGGCACATTTTATAAAATAAACGTTTCTTTCTAATATCACTATTATTGATATTCCTTTTTTTATTAATGTCGATTTAGGGCCAATTTCACCAACGTAAAGTAGTCATATTCGAGCGTAGATTTACAGTTTTTGTATTGAAAATCTGCCAAAATATCAAATCGCTCAGATAACACATATTTTACAATGGTGTAATGGACCTAAGAAATACTATAATATTTGTACTATGATTGATGATTGAATGATATATAGTATAACCAGTCATTCAGATACGTTCTATGCACTAACCGAAATTCGTTTGTTCTAGGGAGCAACTCCGCTACATACAGTTGGCAGCATCGCGGTCCAAGCCATCCGACGGCGAACAGGTTCAGCTCCTCAAACCGACCAGCGACAAGATCTCCGCGATCCAACAATATCGTGAAAAGAACCGCGCCTCGAACTTCTTCAACCATCTTTCCGCCATATCCGAGAGCATTCCCGCCCTGGGATGGGTCGCCGTGGCGCCCACTCCCGCCCCGTACGTGAAGGAGATGAACGACGCTGGCCAGTTCTACACGAACCGCGTGCTCAAAGAGTGGAAAGAGAAAAACAAGACCCATGTTGAATGGTGCCGAGCGTGGGTGCAACTGCTGACGGATCTGCAGGCGTATGTGAAGCAGTACCATACTACTGGGCTGGTGTGGTCTGGTAAGTTTAGAAGTATTTCTAAGAATTTCGTCTCTGTCTTCCCCATGCAAAATGACAGGATGCGAAGTGAAACCCCATTATAAGCTCTCTGACGTAGTTAGAGCCTTCCGCTTGAACCTAACCATCTCGAACAGAAGATCGTAACCTTTTTGGGGATGAGAGGGTGGTTTTTTGCTACGAAAACTTCTGATCAAGTATGATTGAAGTATGTGTAAATTGTATTTGCTCCGTGTCGTAGTACACCATTTTTCTGACGATGTACAATTGTACATATTGATTGGGACCTCAAAATTTGGCTGAAAGTTAATTTTAACGGTGTATGCCATCGATGTATACCGATGTACTAGGTACTAGATATCAATATGATAAAACCAGAAAACACTCAATTCCACTGAACTAGACTGCGGCTCGTACACTTACAATCTAATTGTTCACAAAATCAATTATACTTTTTTGTTACTTATTTGAATATACCTAGGTAACTATAGGTTTTTGGATACAAAATTAGGCGCTTAGCTTTATCGCATAAACAGCCCCCGTCTCTACGTCGCGAGTGGAACAAAGTGAGTGTTTGAACCGCCATATCTAGTACCCAGTAAGGACATATTTATATCGATGGCTTATGGCCATTCTTAAGACGTATGAAATTGAGCTATTAAAGTAAAGCGATAATATTGCCCCCTAGTGGAAATAACCTCTTAAAAAGAGTTTCTTCTAAACGAGCGCATTTTATTGACATATTTACGTCATCGTCGATTCAATAAAAACAAATTTATAACTCGTGAACCTGAAGTTTATGGGCACAGTCTGCAATAAAGAAGCGCTGTTTTCTTAATTTTTATGGAAAAAGTTAATCTAGTATAATATAGAAACAGATGGAATATAGACGTACAATAAGACCACAAAATTACGTCGTCAATATTCGTTAGTACAGAAAGGAGTAATCCCGTCGACTAAAACAGATCGTAAACGCCAATGAAATACAATCCTTGTTGCTATACGGTTAGATTTGAAATACAACCACACTCATACTATCTCCATTATTACGCGTATGGAACAACCATTAGCGGATGAAGAAAATATTACGCCTACTAAAAGAAATATAAATCTGCGTAGTACATACCAGAGCTGTTTGACATATATTTTTCTCATTTGCTGTAATGTTTTATCTCGAAAGTGATAGGCAGTTATTTTAACTAGTAATGCAGAAAAAACATCCATTTCATGCTATACGAAAAGCACTAGAGTAGAAGAAAAGTAAATTCACAGAAGACTATTAGAAAATCTTATATGTATTAAGATTTTAAAAATTTTGAAATATCGTGTGTCTTAAGACACATTTTTGAAAAAAAAATAAAAACCGGATTTTTGTATACTCAAAGGATCAGTAAAGGATGCAGCAAACGAGGAATTGAAAATCGACCTGTTCCAACCTAATTGAACTTCATGATAACGATAAAAAAGCCTGAATTGCTTAAATTGAACCTATTAGTTGCGCTTCCGACTCCCAATACACCAAGCAATTAACCTTCGAACAAAATGAGGTTAAGTATGCCATAAAGTTCGTACAATTTAATTAGCATTGATCATTAAATATTCGCGTGTCAGCCATCGTTTAAGGCCAGGTATTCCTGCAAAAGTAACAATACTCCGGCGACACTTAATTTATGCGAAAGCTCCATGGAATGAAGGAACAAAAGATAGCGGATTATGCCGTTGAATAATGCAGGAGGCATTAGATAGATACAATACCTAATCTTTATTTGTGCACCACAAACGGAAAATACAGAAAATAACCTTTTGTATCCCACATCTGTCTCTGGTATCTTTTTTTTTTATTCGATTACAAGATAGCCCTTGACTGCGATCTCACCTGATGGTAAGTGACGATGCAGTCTAAGATGGTAGCGGGCTAACTTGGAAGGGGTATAGCAGTGTAAATTCAACCCATACCTACCCCTAATCATACCTCCCCCTAATCGGCTTCTACACGTCATCGTGACGGAACGCTAAATCGCTTGGCGGCACGTCTTTGACGGTACTCTTCTACTACGGAGATACGAGTTTGGCTTGCTAAGCACGCACCTCGCGTTTTAAGCAGTCAAATATATTTATAAACTGTTAATTTTAGTTATGATAAAAAAACATCATGAAGTAGGTAATCTGTATGCCTAGGATTCTGCCAAATGTGTTTTGAGTCTGCGTGTGTCTCAAATAAATGCTTTTTCTTTCTTTCTTGCTTACTTTAACCAGCGTGGTGTACCTACTATGGGCTACACCCTTTGGCCAGTCATGGACCGGTCTATGTTGAGATGATGTGATGATGATCATTCTGTGTATATCACAAACAGAAGTAAATTTTTTTTTATTCGATGACAAGTCCTTGACTGCGATCTCACCTGATGGTAAATGGCGATGCAGTCTAAGATGGTAGCGGGCTAACTTGGAAGGGGTATGGTAGTAACATACATCAGTACAGTAGTACAGTTATCGCATAGCATTAATATCTACTAGACTATAGAGATAAAATGTAGCCTATGTGTGTTTATACTGGGTATGAGCTATCTCCATTCAAAATTTAAGCCAAATCATTTATTGTGACGTGAAGGAATAACAAACCATCCATCCATCCATCCATCCTTCCATCAATCCTCACAAACATGCGTTTATTAGGAAGTAGGATCAGTAGAGTATAGGATATATTTATATTTTGATCTCTCTATAACTCTATCCTTTATTTTTGATTCGTTAAAAGTAAGCGCTTTGATTATATACTCAGTAAGCGCTTGCCGCTGCTGGGAAGTTTGGCAAAGTGGCATGAAAGTTTTATTAAATCCACTAATCTGTTTCATCCTACAACGTACTTTAGGCTGTGGCACAAATTAAGCCTACTTATCCAGGTTGAATCGCCCTCTCTCGGCCGCCATTTGTTACTCTCTTGGTTTCAAGTAGAAGTAGCCATTTTGCCTTAGCCGAAGTGTTCGTTTAAAAACCAAATACGTACATATTGACGATCTCGTCAAATCTAAATATATAAAAGGCAAAGATGACTGACTGACTGACTGACTGATCTATCAACGCACAGCTCAAACCACTGGACGGATCAGGCTGAAATTTTGCATGAAGATAGCTATTATAACGTAGGTGTCCGCTAAGAAAGGATTTTTGAAAATTCAACCCCTAAAGGAATAAAATAGGGGTTTGAAAAATTTAACTTAACGTGTGCGAAGCCGCAGGGAAAAGCTAGTACTAATATAAATATTGATCGTGATTGAAAATATTCTCGGCTAATATAAATTTTCCCCACTTGATCAAGTAACACCCCACAACCACTACTAGAACTGCAATGTTCAAAGGCTAGATAAGATGTTGCCCTCTGCATCTTCGGTTGTGATATTTGGTTCAAGTACTTGCATAAATATACTTAAAAATGCAGCGTTTATAGAGTTTTGGTTAATTTTACGGTTCCGTACCCGAAGGTTAACCAACCTTATTACTAAGCCTCCGCTGTGCGCTCGTCCGTCCGTCTGTCTATCAGCGGGTTGTAACTCATTCGTAATAGGTAGACAGTTTAAATTTTCACAGGAGGTATGTTTCTGTTCCCCTTATAACAACAAATAATAAAAATTAAAGGGGGCTCGGCTCCCCAACTAAAAATGTGTTTTTTTTTCGGCGTCTTTGGTACTGAACACTTCGTATGCGAGTCCGACTCGCATTTAACCGGTTATTAATTATGGTTGTTCTTTCCCTTAGGCAAGGGAGCGGGCGCGCCTCCCCCGCCCCCGCCCGGCGGCATGCCCCCTCCGCCGCCCGCTCTGCCCGAAGTGGACTTTGCGAACATGTCCGCTGACGACAGAAGCGCACTGTTCGCAGAAATCAACAAGGGTGAAGCCATTACTAACAGTAAGTACCCCTTTATCCAAGTTTACCAGCTGGTCGGTTGCGGAAAAATAATAATAATAATGTCTTCCCTACCGAATCGGCCACAGCGGCCAATCGCCACAGAGATTAGCCATCAACTCCCGCACTCTCATAGTCCGATGGGACGGAAAATCCGACACGACCGGAGAGAGATTAGGTTTAGGACCAACGGCTTTACGTGCTCTCTGAGGCACGGGATTGATTGCGGAAGAGTATCATCCATCAGTGAACTTAGGATAGCACTTCTTCGTACTGCGAAGCGTCAAAATTTCTTTGAAATATCGACCAGCCGGAGATGATTGCGATCGTCACACTGTATCTGTAATTTTTAGACAATCCTTAGTTCTTTCGAAAAGTTCAATTTACTCTTAGTAGTGACTACCACTGGTACCGAAGTCAGGTCTTACTGACAAAAAATCGAAGCATTTCAGCAGTTACTCTTCAGTACGTAATCAATAGCAGCAACACTCAATAACGTGGGCCAATTAATGTGGAGCCGATTGCTTCCATGCATACTTTATTAAAGCGCACACATTCGGATTACTTAGAGAGCTTTGGGGCTTATCTCAGAGCTCTCCAACTAATGATGTACCTACGGGGGTGACATCTTACTTAATATTATAAATGTGAAAGTGTGGATGTTTGTTACTCAATCACGTCACAAAGACTGAACCGATTTGGCTGAAATTTGGCACAGAGATAGATTATAGTCTGGAATAGCACATAGGCTACTTTTTATCCCGCAAAATTGAAGAGTTCCCGCGGGAATAAAAAACCCTCAACCCACGCGAACGAAGTCGCGGGCATCAGCTAGTTTATCAATATAAATGCTCCGTAAAAAAAAAAAACGTTACATTAGCCGTTTATTACGCGTTGTTAGGCTATTAGTTCGATTGATCTTACAGAAAGGAATAACAGATTTCGTTCCGGATCATAGCTATCCATTTCTCTGCAGGGTAGGTAACCACTAACCACGTCTGAAGTTTTCATTACATTTTTTTTTTATTGCAAGATAGGCTTGCGCCTGCCGACAATCATGACTGATGGAGACAAATAATGAGGTCTATGTTGGAGCGCGCTTGCCTAGACGATGCCTATTCACATTACATTTTATCCATGCGATTTTGATCTTTCAATTTATCGCGACCAGATTATTTATTATTAATTATAATTATTGCGAATTTATTGCTTATTCTGCTCACGTAACCAAATTTCGTTGTACGTGATTGGCACTATTTTGATACGTACCTGCTTACCAAAAACAATTGTTTGTTCAACCGTGCGGATACATTTTCATCGCATTCTCGGTATTGATCTGTGGTGTAAAATGTGAATCATTCCGTGTCATGTGAAACAAAAACTGTTGAGCTGGTATAGTTATTACAATTCACAAGGGGCTTTATAGTTCTACCATTATGTATATCCTACTACAGATATTTTTTTATTTACTTTTACAATGCATTTTAAATGCAAGTTGTAAGCATAAACATATTATTCCTTACTTGGTCTAAAAACTAAAAACCTCAATCCACGCGAACGAAGTCGCGGGCATCAGCTAGTATATAATATAAATCTTCAGTATAATGTTTTCAGAGTTCATTTATAAATGTTTGTCTCTCTCTCTTAACAACCCTCTCTTACACCATTCCGAGTGACAGTGGCTTTAAGTTGATATTCTTTAAAGCTTGTTCACACAAGATTTTTGACAAGAGATAGCATACTTTACTAGTATATTATTGATCGAAATATATACGTCATAATTTGTTCGTAGCGCTCCGCAAAGTGACGTCGGACATGCAGACCCACAAGAATCCCCAGCTGCGGCAGGGGCCCGCGCCCTTCAAGGCGACCAGCCCCAAGGTGCCCTCCAAGGCGCTGCCCACGCCCGGGGCCGGCAGTCTCGACAAACCCCCAGTGTTCGCGAGAGACGGCAAGAAGTGGGTCATTGTGAGTACATTTTTGCATTTTAGATACGCCCACCTGGTTGATATAATATGTATTTCCTTGAAATCGTATATAACCTTAATCCTTACTAATATTATTATAAATGTTAATGTGTATGTCTGTTGGTTTGTCTTTCAATAACACATAACGAAACAAATGATCGACGTGATATATTGCATAGCTACATATATTTGAGGACCCGAAGAGTGACTTACTTAGGATATTTTTTATCGCACTATTTAACGTTTCCACGGGCATTTTGAAAACTAGATCTCTCTTAGTTAATATAATCAATCTGAGCAGTGACAAGTATACAATAACAATAATTTACTAATGGTATTAAAATGTATTTATAGCTCCGCAATTGTGTTACAGTTATTTTTTTTATTTAATTTTATAATGCATTTTAAATGCAAGTCGCATAAACACAGTATTCCTTGCTTGGTCTCAAACTGAACAAAGAATAACTTTCCCATGCCGCGAATTAAAAAGACGAAAAAAAAACTAAAACTTCGCAGATGCAGTAGGGATTCGCGCAATATTGTCTTTTGAGAGCCGCAGCTGTGGCACGAGTTCGCGGCATTTAGCGCTCGCCCGGAGGCCGGTGCACTCGACACGCGCGCCCGTATTAGCTTGAGATGACTAGAAATGGGTCATTGTAGCTACACTACACGTTTTTATAACACCCTGCTCCGAATTCCACGATAAACATCAGCTCTTCTTTAGTATAAAGGCAGTTTTTCATTGATCCAGTTACTTGCCGACTTGATCGCTAGCGTGCACGCGCGCTTGGTACAGACACAATGCACGCACCATATAAACACTTTTTCCTGCTCCTACTCCACGTGCAAATGACACGAATGTTCCAGTGACTTTCGATAGTCACACACGTCAGCAGACTCTTTCAGTGAACCGCGTATTTTAAAGAATGTCTAATTTCGTCAAGATCGATTGAGTGTATTTTTAAAGAATTTAACCGTTCTGAAAATGATTAATATTCTCCTCTCCCCTCTAAATAAGCGTAAAGAGCCATTTAGATGGAGAGTTTCTCGCACGTTTTCGTTCGAGAAATCGTACGCAATTATCGCAAGCAATAATCGCCATAACATTATCGCATCAAAATGTTTACATACAGACAAGAACTTAAATCTCGTGTGAGTTGGCGCGACAACAATGCAACGGGCGGGGATTGACGTCGTCTTATCGGTTTTCACAGTTGCGCTATTGAGGCTCTATCTAAATTCACAATTCACAGACAACGTATGAAAAAGTGTTCACACGGCAACACAACCAAGCCAGCATCGCTTTCGACAGTAAATGTATCAATGCAAACCTGCCATTATAAAACAAAAACAATTTAGCGCTTGACTGCTTTCCCACTTGATAATTGAGATCTGATACGGAAGCGTACCTACCTACTTATTTGGAAGGGGTATGAAATTATTGGTGTGAAATTGATAGTAAAGTAGGTTTTGTTTGGCTTTTAACTGCCTCGTTAGTCTAACGGTTAAAATGTTCTAATGAATTCGAGAATAAAACAAAAAAAAATATTATTCAAATCGGTGACGCCGATTTTGAGTTTTAGCCAGGCCAACGAATAGCAATTCATTTTTATGTATAAGAAGATTACATATAAGTACATATTAATTCATTATAATATGATGGTCCCTTTCAATCTACTTAACGTGTAATAGTTTCGGGGTATTTACTAAGCTAACAATATTATATAATGGAAAATTCGTTCAAGCGAATCCCTTTGAGTGTTCTTATGATTTATGAAGGGCGTTGTCGGTTCGTAAGGTAATTTCCTTCATACTTGCTCAGAACTTTGTTAAAATAACGCATTCCTAATAAGTATCTACATACTTTTTGAGTTTTTGTGCGAGTAATGAAAATACGAACTTTTCATTCCGGAATAATATTGCTTTTAGAATTAATAAAACCGAACAATTTTAATCAACAAAATTACTTTAGTGCATACTCGCATCTATAATCCAGCGGGTTTTGATTGTATCTGTACGATAACATCTTTATTACTATACTAGTTGATGCCCACGGCTTCGCTCGCGTGGATTTAGTTTTTCGAAAATCCCGCGGATCTCATTAATTTTCCGGGATAAAAAGTAGCCTGTCACTCTGCCTGTCCTCAACCCATGCAAAAAATCAGGTCGATCCGTTGTTTTGTTGCCGCAAGATTGAAGGATAAACCAACGAACAAACACACTTTCGCATTTATAATATTAGTAAGGATATAACTATTACTTGTATTTATGAATCCAAATATAATAGTGTAGTGTGTAGTTTTAATAATCTCGTGAGAACCCTTCGATCTCCCGGTCTAAAAAGTAGCCTCTTGTTCGGCGGAATAGAGGCGGAGAAGGTTTTCATCGGCCACCGTATTAGTAGACTTCGTTTTCGCTTAGTGTTTTTTCTTACTTTCTTTCTTTTTGCTCGGCTTCTAAGTGGTGTTGAATAGCTTATAACCGTCCTCGTGAAATGGGCCATGGAGAGTGTATGGAGCTCTGATTTGTGACGTCACATGCCAGTAGCGCTTTCTCTGTGTAACAGGAAACTTTACAGCTCTATATCTCCCACCAGATAATCCCACAGCAGGTGAGATTGTAGTCAAGGGCTATTTGCCATTGAATAAAAACAAAGGCTAAAACCGATTTTTTTTCTCAAAAGAATATTAGCCAAGCTGAAGTTAACTAATATCCTCCTATCCCCTCCAAATAAGCGGAAAGCTTGTGCTAGGAGTGGGTACGACAATAGTGCAACGGCTGGGGTTCGAACCTGCGACCCTTCAGTTTTCAGTCCGCATGAACCGTTGGGTTATTGAGGCTTGTGCCTTCACAGATTTGCTTGTGATTTCACAGACTGACGTCGAGAACGAAAGTATTTTCCTAAATAAACACATTGTTTCCAGGAATACCAAAAAGGCAACGCGAATCTTGTGGTGGAGAATGCCGAGATGAACAACGTCGTATACATGTACCGGTGCCGCGACTCCGCGCTTACTGTGCGCGGGAAGATCAACGGCGTGGTGCTGGACTCTTGCACCAAGTGTGCCGTGGTGTTCGACAACCTCGTCTCTAGCGTCGAGTTCGTCAACTGCCAGTCGGTGCAGATGCAGGTAAGTGTGTCATCACCTTTATATCTAAGGGCAAGCGCGCACAGCGAAAAGAAATCGTTGCGGAAAAAAATCTAAAAAAAACGCATGCTGTTTATAATCGCAATTACGGTGCGATGCGATAAAGGTTCGTATTGTTCTCATGGCGGCACAGTATTTACTGATTTCGGCTCCATGTATTTCGTAGTGCGATAATAAATCGTTGTGCTCGTAGGAATAGTTTCGTATTACGATTTAATTTCGCATGAACATACAAAACGCTACTCGACGTTGGTGAAATTGGCACTAAGTTAATAAAATTATACATACTAAGGATAATTTTTATAATATCTCTAAGTAAATGAAATATTGTATATGATGCAGTTGTATGACATAAAAATTGTTTTATTCGACATCGCTTTGTACTTCCCTTATTTCCATCTGACTGTTGGTTTCTTCGGGCACGATGTACAGTAATCCTTTATTACAGTCGTGTTGTTCTTCGTGACATTTGTATTTTTCGAAGTCTCCGACGTAATATTCTCTCGAGACTGCCGTATCGCCAATGAACTCCTGAAATAATATAATTTTTCAACACACTTGCTCATAAAATGGCTCCCGGTTCACCACAATTAGGCACACAATGACACCTTTAACTCAAACTGTGACTTTTGATTACTATTATTCACAATGTGAGTTATAGAATTATTTTTTTTAATTTTATTGGTTGAGTTGCTTTGTTCTTAAAAAAGTTTCTATTACAAAAAAGATCCTAACTATTGCCAAGATACTTATTGCTTGCTCATTTCATACAACTTCGTATTTAAATAGATAATTTCAACTTGTACGTGTTTAATAAATAAAACTTTTGTTTTTTCTGTAATAAAGAAAACTGGAAATTCCCCATTTTGTACGTGGCTATAAGAGAAAAGCCAAAAAAAAAAGAAAACTCATTCTTTTAGTCTATGGCCATTAAAGGTGCGCGCGCATTCCGGTAAACTGATTAAATCAAATAAACACCTGAATAGGCTGTATGGTCGTCGATCTTTGCCTGCCCTCAAGAGAATCTCAAGAGGGCGAACAAAAGAACAACATTAATTTTTCCCGCCATTGCGAAAAATTTTCACAACTCGTTTTCACTGTTTTGTACCATAATGTACTATTTTAGTATTATTTTCTTCACAAGTGTGTTGAAAAACGTCGTATGATACACGTGTATATTGATGATTACCGTCCTCGGCTACCTTAAGACCCTCACCTAACGGCTCGGGTCTCAATAGCGCCTCAGCGGTAATCACCAACTTTTACACTTGTACCATAATGTACTATTATAAGGCTAACACACATAGGAGGGTTACCCCGCGCACGTTGCATGCGGTTTTATAAGAATTTAGGTCGTACAAATCGGTGGTCGTACGTAAACGCGTTAGACGCAACAAATGAATTCGACTCCAATCTTTTTGAAACGAGATTTCGACGGTTAACCGCCAAGATCTAACTGAAAATGTCAAAAGTTTACACAAGGCACAAAAACTATTATATATTTTTTGTTTGAGCACTCAAACATATGATTAAAACAAAACTATAGTTCGTTTTAAATAGTAACAATCGTATTAATTTCTAAGTAGGAGAATTTTTTATAGTGTGAGATAGAAGGTGCGGGATCAGTAAAAAAAACAGTTTGACTAAAAATATCAGATAGGAGGTCTTGGTGGTTTATCGTTGATTTTTCATTTACAATTTTACAAATTTATTTTTTTACATTTTGTTGTTTCCTATAATTAAAGGAATTTATTTTTTTAAATAAATATCAAAAATTGCGAGGCAGGTTTGTAACCCGCAAAGTAGCGAAAATATAGTGAAAGTGCCTGTTCTAACGCAGACATTTTGACCGTGCGTGGCTGCGGTTTTACGGCGGACGTGTGGGAAGGGCCTTAACTTCATCAAGCGCAGCTGAAAACAGCGCCCGTCTCGAAATTTAATTTATTAACGATCTGGGATTCGCGTAATACGAGACTTTCGGGTTCCAGAACAATTAATTTACGAGAACTCTCGCAAACTTCGCCTGTACCAAAAACGTTTATGAAAAATTGCTTTTCCCCGCTTAATATTTCTTTGGGAATTTAGGTTATCTTAAAATCTCGTAGAAACACAGTTTCCCGTACTAAAAAATAGCCTAGATTATTTCTTCCATAAATATCTAGATTTAATTTGTGTAGACTACCCGCTATACCTACCTATTAAGACGAACTAGATATATTTAAAATGTGTCTTACTATTATTGTCCTTGGACACTAATGATGCCGGAACAATAATTTCCAGCATTTTTTGATTGTTTTTCTGTATGTCCGTCTAATGTCGTAAAAAAGTCGCGGCCAACCACAAAAAATTTCTACTATTTAAGAAAAATTATAACAATTTCATCATACCGAAACAAAGAATAACTGAGAAAAAAAAAGTGTCCATATCTTGAAAATTACTGAACCAATTTTGATTAAATCTTTCTTCTTTCCTAAGTTGAAGTATATATTTTGTTTGGAAGACCTAATAGATTATCATATGTGGATATTTTGCAGTTCCAATAATATTACATACATATCGAATTGATAATCCAGTTTTGTTGAATTCTATTAAAAACACAGCTACAGCGAAATTTTATACTTACATCGTAGTTGTTGTAAGCAGTAACGGGCAAGTATTGATTCTGTGGCCAACTTAAACTGTAATTATCATGGAAATTGTCGGCGCTGTTCATGAAATCACTATCGGAGTCTGAAGAGTTATTGTACAAGGGCTTGGAACAGTCGCCCATCGCTTCCTGGGACGCTAGTTCCACTTGCGGCGGACCGCTCAACAGACATAGTTTAGTATTGATCACCATGCTCAGGGTTTTTTGCCAATCCTCTAATAGTTTCTTGATACTATCCATCTGAAAAACAATGTCCATTTACTAAGTAGTAAGAATATGACATAATTTTTAAATCACCGTCCTGTAAGGGCATCGTAACAGCGATTGATAAGGTCGACCAAAAAACCGATAAAATCACGTTTCTTGTATGGGAACTGCCCTTTAGATTTTATTTTATTTTTACTATTTGCTAATATAACGATACATGAGATACAGCCTGCTGACAGACAGACAGACGGACTGACAGCGTAGGCTTAGTTAGTAGGGTCCCGTTGGCACCCGTTGGGTACTGAACCCTAAAAAAAGAATATTAGCCAAGCTGAACTTGACTTTTAATCTCCTCTCCCATCAAAATAAGCGAAAAGTTTGTGTTAGGAGTGGGCACTACAGTAGGGCGACGGGTGGGAACCGAACCATTGATCTTTCAATTTTCAATCCGCATCTTTAGAGTTCCCGCAGACCACAAAGTTTTTATTGGCCGATAGCTTGATCGGATTGGGCTGCTAGCGCACACTGGGCCAACTAAACAGTCGGGTTGATGGTGAGTGATTGTAGACAACGGTCGCTCGACTACTCTAAAAAGATTTGCTAGTTGTTAAGCGATTCTTGAAGAGAGCAGTTGTATAATGAAAGTTAAGCGTTAGTTAGTAAGCAGCCGACTAAACAATCGGTGGGTAATATGCGCGCGTGGAAGAGCGCAATAGTGATTTAGCAGTTGGCCGATAGTTTGCCGACAGTTCAGTTCGAGGGCAATCATGTAGCCTATTAAACTATTGTTCGTTCGAATCAGTATGAAGATGTGTGTCGCATACATCTTCATACTGATAAAGAAACCGACCAAACTATCGGCCGATAAAAAGTCTGTGGTCTGCGGGGACTCTTAAAGGTTTCTAATCTTTGTCTTGAATCGCTTGCCACCACCCCGTTGTCATATTAAGCGTTCGTTTTGTGTTAAGTTACGTATATAAAAGGAAAAGGATCTCACTAATGTTCAAAGGACTATACTATGCGTATCATAAAAATAAAGGATATTAGAGCATCGCAAACCTTTTTCCTCAATAGAGCCTGTCTATTCAGGCGTCGTAATCGCTTTTGTTTGATAAAGTGCCGTAGATACGCGACTCTATAGACGTTAGTTACTTTGATTATCTTCACATGGCAATCCTGCTTGCCGTCGCCATCGGCCGCTGAGGAGTAGACACTGTTCTCCGCAGTGGCCGTGTCCCGCGAGGGTTCACCGCAACTCAGCATCTCCGGGTCCAGCTCCGGTATCTCAATCTGATCATACTTCAGCTCCCTTAGTAACTCCATTACGAATTTGCTCTCTGAGCTAACTGAAAGAGACATTGTATAAAAAGACTGGTATTTTCCCGCCAAATCGCGTACCTGTACGTGTACGAATAGCTGTTAAACTAACTTTATTCCTACTGAGCAAATTTTGCAAGTAATTACAATCTTTGAACAACGTTTTTGAGTGGTAGGTACTAATGTTTTAATTAATATATTCTTTCGAATTCTACAATAATTTATCTATATTTTTATACCTTTATAGTTAACGTATACCTGATACAGAGAATTACCTTCTTCCGATGTGTTATTGCTATTGAAAAAAGCATTATCATCCCATAACGAGTTTTCATTAATGGCGTTTCTTAGTTCGTCATCGTCGGCAATAATCTCTCGAACTCTTGCACGGACTCTGCGAAGGTTTTCCGCTTTTCTTCCCAACAATTCTCCTCGCTCGGCGAACTCCGCGTCGCGTACGCTCAATTTAGTTTTCACTATTTGAATCTGTGGAAAATTAACTCGCTCCACAGTTTTTTTTTAAATTATCCGGAGGCCTATTAAGTGTCAGTTTATAAACGGCGTCCGACGAGTGCAGACGTACACATGACGCGTGCAACATTATCTATCCAAGCAATGGAAAGTAAGGCTTTTCATTTAAAAGAAATCTACGAAATGGCGATGTCGATCACCGTAGTTTGACAGATGTAATGCCACGAAGCGGATGAAGTCGCAGGTGTTGCTAGTATCTCATATAAATCCGCTTAAATATTGATAAGTTTTAAAAGCCTTTTTATTGAGGGTACTTATCAAAAGACAAAGTGTTCACCAACTAATAATGGAACTAACAGACTGGATGCAATTAAAAAACTTGTCAATAACCTGAAGTTGAAGCTCTTCTAATTCCAATTGTTTCAGTTTAATCCTTTCTCGAGAAGTTGTGTAAATATTCTTTACAAGTCTGTACATGAACACGGCCATTGGTACACTTTTAATTAGAAAAAATACCTAGTGACAAGAAATAAAATTTAAAAAAAATCATGACTAACGGCGGCATTTAATATTCATACTTATCTAGCAAGCTGTTCTAATTTACCTATGTAAAAATCAATCGGTTCATTAAATTTCTATGGCCTATAGCCATAAAACGTAACCAAGAAGATGTATAGAGCGAGCTCTGACTTTGTCTTGAGTCTGAGCCGAGTGAGAGTGCGATCTATAAATTTCATATTCATATTCATATTCATTTATTTTTTGCATTCCAATGTCATAGGTACAATGACTCTTAAAACTAGAGACCACCCTTTACATTAGAACCCCGTTGGGGCACAGCAAAATATTGGCTGAGTAGAGAGACGGACGCCAAGTTACTCATCATTTCAGCCTAAGTACGTGTACTGTAAAGTGATGGATGCCTAGTTATTAATCCCAGCACTTACATACGGTATATTATATACCTACAAAAAAAAACAAATAGGAAATCCACACATAAAAAACTGGATGATGGCCGCGACTTCGTTCGCGTGGATTAACATTTTATGGTTCGAGCCGGGATAAAATGTAGCCTTTGTGATAATTCAGGGTATGAGCTATCTCCATTCCAAACAGTCAAATTGATTCATTCGTTGAAGCGCAAAGGGGTAGGTAACATCCATCCATCCATACTTACAAAATTTCGCATTTAGGTACAGTATATTATTAGATTTTATTATCATTGTTAGATTTATCTTAAAATATAATACATACTTACCACATTAAAAAAAGTAAAGTTTGTATAAATTGCGTATAAAACCTTTATGCAATATTGGACAAACGGTATCCCGCAGTGGTCTATAACGTGCTCCCAGTACTTTACGAAACCAGACCTAGCACCGTTTGTTACCTCTTTGTTCAACGTTACATGCTTAATATTTTCAACATTCATTGTATTGTCAAGCTACAGTAATAATAGTAGCTAATAACATTGAATTATTTCGTGTTACATCGGATTTTTTTTACAAAATATAAATACAACTCGAAACCTCTAAAATAAATCTATCAAATCATGTCAAACGTTACAAGTGACATTATTCTTTTTAATGTGATGTCTTCAATTTTTTTGTAATATTACTTAGCGTAAAATTTAAACTTTTTTGTTTGTCGTAAGTTCATTAAATATTAGTGGCTTTTTTAAAACACCACTATTAACACCACAGTAAAGATACTGTTTCTAAAATTTTTCCGAAATATTCTTCTAATTCATAATACAGGATATTATTTTGAGAGTGGTCAGTTAGGAGAAATTAACTACAAATTAAAGTTAATTGTCTATTTAAAAAAACTGCATTTAACTATTTTCAAAACAATAACCATGGATATGCCAGGGATGGATCTCTAGTTTTCTCTTAATAATACTTTTAAAAATTAATTTTTATTTTCTTTAAAATCGATGCCATGAATCTATGGATCTTTATATAAAATTCCTGTCTCTAATAGTTCAAAATTTATTTATTTTAGGTGCGATCAGTGACGCGTCCTGTGCGTGCGCGCCTGGTATAAAACACCTGTATAAAATGACACACCGCTGTCCTATCTGTCACGAATCTGTAATTTCAAAGGTGTCTGCGGTTATTATATTAGATCGCAAGTTGAGATGGGTTTGAGGGCAATCTTAATTGGATCTTGGCGTGTTGACTGAAAGGTTATGTGAGTCGACGCAGGGCTATTTTTAGAATTCTATTAAAACTAGTGGTTCGCCCCGAACTGAGACCTCGCGATATCCCATAATTCCCAAAAGTTTTAATTATATATTGTAATAATTAACTTTTAACATTAGACGCAATAAAAAAAATAATAGTTGACATAGAACTGTTTTACTGACACAGCGCCATCTATTAGCATTATAGTGAAGATAGCTTCACAATAATGCTAATAGATGGCGCATTAAAATTAAATAATTTCGTTTCTTTATAACATTTATCTAATTTTAGTATTTGTTGTTCAAGTACAGGCAGTGGCGTGCACACAGGGTAGGCATAATGCGGAAAAATGATATAAAATGGAGAAAATCGCCAGTACGAGTTATAAAAACTTAAGGGTAGGCTTTTTTTAATTTGTACAATGCCTATCCTTAAGTTTTTTTTAAATTCGCACCGAAGATTTTTTCCATTTTGTATCATCTGCCTACCCTGTAAGTACATCTGTGCACGCCACTGAGTACAGGATATAACTGAATTTTCAACCAAGTTTCACGTTCTAATATTCAGTAATTCAGAAGTTATAGGGCTCTGACAGACATTTAGACGGACACTTCTCTGTCTAGTAGGCAAGCGCCCTAGTTGACTCAGAGAACTCGCTTCGCTCGTTCAAATACGAATTGCGCGATAAAAATTAGTTTTGACAGCATAATAGAACTTTTATAATTGGCAGCAATAATGTAACAGTTGAATTATCGTCTCCTTCCAGAGAACTTATACAACAATGTGTTCATTTTTAGGGTTCCATAGGGTGCCAAGGGTGCCAACCAGACCCTATTACTTAGCCTCCGCTGTCCGTCCGTCTGTCTGTCTGTCAGTGAATTGTATCTCATGAACCGTAGTTGGTGCTGCTATAAAAAGAAATAATAAAAATAAACAATAAATTAATTAAACGGGGACCCGCATACGAGAGTGATACGTGATTTTTTCGTAACCTTAACAATCGCTGTTACGATGGTAAATTACCATCCTACACTGGCGCACACACACAAAGTCCTGTGTGTGCGAGTCCAACTCGCACTTGGCTGGTTTTTACATTAGCTGATGCGCCAAGACGGCTCACCAGCACAAGTGCAAGAGTCACTTTACCTTTTCTGATATTTGATTTTTACCGCACGGGTATTATAATATCTACATCGTAAATATTGTATGGTGACCAACTGTGCGGCAATATTTTGATCACACGTGTGTGGTAACACTACAGTTTTTACAGTGATGCACTGAGATCCATTTTCCTTATTGTGCCGGTGGCTTACAGGTGCTGGGCAAGGTGCCGACGGTGTCGATCGACAAGACGGACGGCTGCCAGATCTACCTGTCGCAGGAATCGCTGGACGTGGAGATCGTGTCTTCCAAGTCATCGGAGATGAACGTGCTCGTGCCAAAGGCTAACGGCGACTACGTAAGTGGAACTTTCTCTCATCAGCTTCTGTAAGGGTCTGTAGGTTTTAAACAAGATTGCAGATCTCCAGAATGATAATAAATTTCGAATATCGAATCATTAATTGGACCTTGGAGGATCTTATCCTCCTATACTAGAAGGTTAAATTCACGCCTGACGCTTTATGATACGCAATCGGGTCTTTCGAAAGCTTATAAAGTTTTTGCTCGCTTCGTCCAACCAATGATACTTAGGATGTCCAAAAAAGTGTTTTCCTAAAACCTATGCTCTTATTTGGGCCGACCATGGTGAATTAGCAATAGGCTGTTGTTTTTCGCAAGAACTATGGACCGTTGGAGCCGGAAAGTCATAGAGTGGAGAACATTTAAAGTGTAGGGTGCACTGCACCACTTTGGGCCCTCAATATAAAGATCATCTTCTCACTTTCCTCATCTTCCCACCCGAAAGGGCTGTATGAGGAACGCTAAGAACTCATTGGAAAGTCCTATGTCCAGTTGTAGACGTCGACATGCCGATGATAAATAGAACTACATCAGAAATGAAATTTCACAGTTTCGCGCTCTGAATATCCAATTAAACGGAATAACGCTACACTTTCCATTGCAAATTCAATAAAACTTGGTAGCTAGTGGCGCGATGTTTTTCATTTAAACCAGTGGTAGATTCATTTAACAATTCAAAAGCACTTTGTAAAAGTTTATTTGAATAAAAAAATATTCTATTCTATTCTATTATTTAACCGAGCTGATCTAGCCAGAGGAGATAGCTTGGTAGGGACAAATAGTATAGGCCTAATGAGTAGGTTTATCTCCAAACGTACTGCATTGGACTATTAACCAGTTGTTTCTACTGTGCAAACCTCGTGCGGACACTAGTGCCAAGTCGGATCAGAAATTTACTGAGATTTGCCGGCAACTTAGCGATATTCAGTTCCCGCTGTTGTGCTATTTAGGCCACACCATCATTTAAGCGGGAATTTTCAGAACTTATTAGTCGGTTCACGTTCTTCGATTTTCAGTACAAAAACTGTTAGAACGTCTTTATTCCTCGGCAATGTTGAAATGGGCACTAAGGCTTCTTTTACATTCAAGTGAACGCTACGGTCTCGTTGAACGCATCCTTTTTACACACTAAGCAATTTTTTTCCAGACCGAGTACCCCATACCGGAGCAATTCAAGACCGTGCTGAACAAGCCGCCCAGCGGCCTCACCACCACGCCCGTCGAGAGCAAGGGCTAGATCTCAACGACCCTTTGTCCGAGCTCGGGAACTAGCTGTAATTTATTTTTTTATCATACACCGTATAATGGGATAATTGACTCGCTTCATCTTTATCGTATCTATCAAAAAGTTACGTTACTATCGAGTACCGTGTAAAATATAAATAAGTAATTGGTAAATCACCTTGAAAATGAATAATTTATATTTTAACCAGGAAATGGGGGTAGTTGTCATAAAACTACAGAGCATTAAAGTAAGAAAATTGGTACATCTTTTCGCCCAATCTCCTTTGTGCCTCTATCAAGTTACTTGACATTGGTTAAGTGCACTGTGTTGGCTCGGTTATAAGAAAAGCCGCTACCTAAAAAAAGAAGAAGAATAAAAATGGATTTAGTGCTGGAGTGCGAGGGAGATGGCCAGATGTTTCTATAACGACCCTACTATACCGCAAGCTTCAACACGTTCTTATTATACGACCAATTTTGATTCACTTACAATTTTCTTGTATTTGTTTTTGCGTATAAAATAATGATCCAAATCAAACAAGCAATTACCCTATTACCCATAGCATATCGAAGTCAGAGGTTTTCGCCCACTAACCGCGTGAACGCTTTTGCTAGGTAGAAATATAGTCACTGTAAATTGTGTTTTCAATCCCAAAACATTTACAACTAATAGTTACAATTTATGTCAATGAATATGCAGGCTCTTGGTAAATTCCAAGGTTCATTCTTTATCGAGCATAATATTTTAATAATATCTCGTCTAGTTAACGGTCTCTTAACGATCAAAAATAAACGTTCAGGCTTACAGTGGGCAGGTACCTTAAGTGATTGAAAATTTAATAGCCAATTATTTTGCATATTTTGCACTAATTACTTCAACGATTAATTAATTAATTCACGGGCATATTTTCGTTTAAATTTGATGGAAGCACTCAACTTTAATATGATAAATTTTATTGTGTAAAATAATTTTACATTGTTCCCGATGCTCATAATCTGTATAATTTCTTAATACTGAGTTCTATCGTAAATAATTTCTTGCTCATTACGCTCGATCCTAGAGTATAAGGTATACATAAATCAATATGACGTAGACATAACTATCATTCAAGTATTTACTGGCCTTTATGTGGATGTAAAGATGTTCCTTATTCGTGTATTTGATATTTTTTTAAACGTCACATGTGAAATGGCTCGGAGGTACCGCTTGGTACGGGGATATAGCGTAAGATTAAGTGTAAGCGGGGACCGAATAAAAAATCTTTGTTACTTATCATATTTCCGTATTTCGCTGCCGTATTTTTTATGTGGATCTCTTTGCTTTTAATCAAATGAAGCCTTCTTTAAGGGCCTCGCGCACTACGCGCTTACCATCTCGACTTTTCATCGTCTTAGTCGCAGAAGCCCCGGTGAACGTTCATAGTAAAATATTTCCCAACTCATATAAGTTTAACGTTCTCGTGTACAAGTTTATGATATAAGTTTATGTTTACACCATAAATGTTTACGCCTGTACTCTACGCAGTGTAGCATGGTGCGGGAGACAGGTCAATAGAACGCAACTTATTTTGTACCATATCGTTGCAGTTGTAAGGTTCAAATTCATACTATTAGACTAATCTTTTTCAGAAAATCTATTTGAACCTAATGACTGCAAGAATATGGTATAAAATAAGTTACAGTCATTGGTCTGTCCCCCGCCATATGCTACACCGCACAGTATAAACTTGTTACCATAAATAATTTTAGTGTGAAATAAACGGCATATCGTGCGGCTAAGTGCACGATGCGTATTGTGGAGACTCTGTGGCCACTGGGTGTAGTCTTGGCCGCGTAGTGCGCAAAGACCCTCATTAATAAATTGGGACAACCTAAATTGGAAAAGTCAGGCTCGGCATATCAAAATAATTATATTATGTTATTTTATATGTTATTTATTTCATGTTCTAGTAAAATATGTAGGTATCTACGTGTTAATAATGAAGTCAATCTAAGACACTGGTACTATTCGGTCCCGCGATGTGTGTCTCGAAACTGTGTCGTGATTTTGGATTTTCAATTCGGTTATAAATAACTTAAATAGTGTGATTCTAAAACCCCGATTCGTCGATCGTATTTAAGAGCTTTCTCTAACTTTACTTTCTAAGTAACTGATTTAAATATTTCTTTTTTTAACAATTTCAATGGAAGTGCTAATGTTGAAACTTTCACTAAACCATTTCGTATGTTTTGGTCTTTCCTTAACCTTTATTTATTTACATATATTATGCTAAGAAATGTACAATGGTTAGATAAAAGTCATCCTCAATTTAAATTGTATATTAATCATATGAATACATATTAACAATTTTTAATAGTAACATATTAATGTTTGTGTTGAAATATGCCTAATGATATTGTACTCTGCTATAAACTATGCAATTGCTGCAACATTGTTTTATTTCGAAAATGACGATTTTACAAAAATGTTTCCAAGGTTTCAAAATTTTCAAGAATAGTAGTCTTCTGTGTATTTTTCAACTAATATACTTTCCGAAGCCGATGTTTTTTACATTAGGTACTAGTTAAGATCACCACTTTTTCCGGATAAAAATTCATTAAGTGCAGAAAGTGAGCGAAATATTTCTGGTAGTATCGTCAGTTAGCATTTCCATCGATAGGTATTATTATTAATCGTTCGAAGTAAATATTTTATTTTAGGACATTTGTAATTGAATATCTTAATGATTATTAATAATAATTGTAATTTGTATTAATCGAAGTATTGTAATAGGAAACAATTTTGTTGTTCAGTATCGTTTGTGTTTCGTCGAATTGTGACTTCGCTTATAAGAATTGTAATTATTTATTATGCCATTCTTATTTTGGAGATTTTAATTTATTTGTCTGATTAAAATAATTTTTAAGTATAGAAGGATTTTTTTTTACCCATCAAATAAGAGGTTTACCCAAAAAAGAATTGTCGCACAAACCATTACTTACAACAAAAAAAACTCGGGGACTGCCGCGATAAAGCTATTGCATAGCATTTTTTATCAACGCCATCTAGCGGCTCACCGTAGAGGAGTCCCGTGTCAGGTTATTTTCGTTACGGAATTTCTAGATTCGGTCTCCACGCTGGCCCGCGATAGAAGCTATGCAATAGCTTAAAAAGAATTTCATATTGCATTTCGACTAAAACTTTATCGTAAAACTTTTTTTAAATACATACATATCCTGTTATCTAATCCTACTAATATTATAAATGCGAAAGCTTGTGAAGATGAATGTTTGTTACTCCTTCACGCTACAACGAATGAACCGATTGGGCTGGATGCAGGTAGCTCATGCTTAGGATTAACACATAGGCAACATTTTATCCCGAAAAATAAAAGAGTTCCCGCTAGGCAACGTTTTATCCCGGAGAATTAAAGAGTTCCCGCGGGAATTAAAACCTTAGTGCACGCGGAAGTCGCGGGAATCATCTAGTCAAACATACAACAACGTACAGAATCCGTGGTTTGCCACAGAATGTTTATTTGTATGGAAACTGCATCACACCCACTGGCATAAAAGTGGCATACAAACCAGTTTTGTCCTATGCATGGCTTCGTGTTTTTGGGATAGAGGAATCAATAAATAAAAGCTTTCAGTTTTTATGTTAACTTTAATATTTTTATTTTTGAACATGGGCTTCGTCGTCCATTTAAAATTATAAAATTAAGAATATTTCAAACGAAAAAGGTAGCCCATGCAATAATTAATAAATAGTCCATAACTGCCGTAATCGATTCAAGCTTGGGCCGAAATATTTAAACCTATATGTACAAAGCCCAACATATTACATTTATGGCATAGAAAGAATAAATAAAAATATAATAGCACAGAAATATTGTGAACGCACTCAAGATTGATATTCGGACACTAAACATTTATTTTATTACCTACAACTACTTACACAGTATCAGTCGAAAACGAATAACTTTAACCTAATTTCATTACTGGCTTATACAATATGAAGGGTTAAGGAATCTTTCGAGTTCCGCCTCGCCCCATACAAACGAAAGGGGATTCTTTCGTTCAATCAAATGATCTTGCAAATTGGAATCGTTCAAATTAACGATAAGTATATCGTTTCATCGATATCGATTTGAACAATTCTAATTTGCAGTCAGATTGGTCAGTTTTCTTAAAAATACGTATTTTCAAAGTTTCACGGTGATATTCAAGTGGTTTCCTTCTCCTTTCCGGAGGGTGCGGGGTTCGAATCCCAGGTCTATCAGCCGGACTTCTATCTTTTCGGGGCATTGTGCGTTTAAACGCAAATAGCCCCGAAAAGTCGTGAGGATCGTAAGGTAACCTGCATGCATGAGAGCTCTCCGTACTGTTCTGTGTGAAGTCTGTCAATCCAGACTTGACCAGCGTGGTGGACTATTGCCTAAGTCATTCTCATTCTGCTAGGCTAAAAGACCTACTTACTAAGAACGTAAAACTTTGAGAACGAAAAACCAAAAAACGAAAATAAACCAAATTCCCGTAAATAAAAAAATACTTTCATAGTAACAACTATGAAAGGATTTTTTTATTTACGGGAATTTGGTTTATTTTTAAATAAGAAACGAATTTTGTTTGTATGGGACGCGCTCGAGACCAAATTCCTCTTAGATAAATTATAAACCTCTTAGGTCTGCTCAGATATACACTATGACAGCAGCGGCCCAGAACACGACGTAGAAATTTTGGCGGTTTTTAACCGCCTTCCAAAAAGAAGGAGGTTATCAATTCGGCCGATATTTTTTTTTGACATAGAAGCATATGTAGTACCTTGACAGTTGCCACATTATTGCCGCCGCATGGGTGCTTCATATTTCATAGAAATGCGTACAGAGTAACGTGCTGATGTCATGCGTCTATCCTAGCGAGTGTCTGTTGAGAGTTTTGGTTACAGTAAGACCACTAAAATAAGTTATCTACTGAGTTACATCGACCGCAGCACGAAAACGATTGTAAACACAACGATCAACAATCCCATACAAAACCTAATTTACAAAAAAAATACATGTGCATCGATTTATCAACCTTAGATAAGGAAACACGTCAAATTGTGGACATATAGACAACTAGAGGGGCTATTCTCTATCTCAATGGCTATGTAAAACAATAGAAAGTTGCTAACTAAGAACTTTCGCTAGCCACTGAGATAGCGAATCGCCCTACTGAAGTTTTTTGACTTCAGGTAAATAAATCGATGGCTCAAGTACATCCTTGAAACTTATTAAAGTGGTCGACCTTTACACCAATATTTTATGTAACTGCATGTCAATCTGGTTTAACTCTACTAGAGTTCGTCACAAGTTCACTGCATTTCCACTCGTCACTACCGTCAGAACATTCTAGAAACCCATTACAAATACTAGACGCTGGTAAACATTCACCGAGAGGACATCGAAAACCTCTACAAGTGTCATACGGTTTGTGTACTCTTTTGTTCTCCGCTGCTTCTAGGTCTGTATAGAAGTCCTCGTTGGACTCTTCGTAGGAATCTTCGTTGGAAGACGGTGCGGTGTCGTTTTGCTTGGGAGTGAGGGTAGTTATCACACTGTCTATCCAGTCGATGTAGTGCGACACTTTGGTGTAGACGCCGGGACGGTTAGCTCGCGCGCAGCCGTAACCGTTGCTGGTAACACCGTAGATGTACCATCTGTCTGATTCCTGGAAAAGAATTCGGATAATGTAAACGTAAGTATATCAATAAGAGGCCACAAAGTAGAGAGCGTGCATACGTAAATACTTAGGTACGTGGTTGAATGAAACATGGAACAGCGATCAGGAAATAAAACGAAAATTGAAATAGCCCGAAGTATCTTTAACATTGAAGAAAGTACTCTGCAACCGCAGGCCCGACATAACCGATGGAAGGCTCAGCTGCGGTAGACCCTCACTATATGAACGAATGATGCCAGCGAGTCACTAGCAGCCGCTGCGTGCAGACGGCGTGGGATAGAACTCGTCCTCTCATGGCGATAATTTCAAGAGTAAGTACTTCTAATAGCACTGGACATCTATCGATTGAAAGGATGAAGACAACAAAAGTTCCTGCGACTGTCGCTATAAGAAAACGCAGTCTCACTTGGCACATGAGCGGTCCGCCGGAGTCCCCGAGACAGGCGTCGCGGCCGCCGCGCTCGTAGCCCGCGCAGAACATGTCGTCGGTGACGCGATACAGCGGCAGTAGCCGCGTGCGGCGCCGGCACTCCGCCGTCGAGATCACCGGCAGCTCCACCTCTTGCAGAGTGTCCGCTGCAAGTACAATAATAGTGTTTTGTAAACCTCTCTTCTGAAAATCAGTGGTGTAGTGGGAATTGTTATAGAACATTCTGCTAGAAATATTAAGGAGGCGCCTTATAAAACGTATAATCCTATGTACTTATATCGGGCGAAATCACAGGATAATTTTAATTATGATGTGATTTCGCCCGAGTACATAGATAAATTATATATAGGTACAAACGACACGGGAACCGCTGTTTTTCCTGGATAAAAGGTAGCCTATATTCCTCTCCGAGTCCTCAACTAATCACGTTGACCTATTGCTCCGGTGCTGCTTGATTAAAGAGTAAAACAGCAAAAGTAACAAAACAACATCATAATTCAAAATGATAAGGTAGGTAAGTCAACTCACGGAAGACTCGTTCATGCTCATACAGCTGCCCCCAGCCGACGACGGTGCAGTGGTGGCCGGCGGGGGGCTGCGCGCGGGGCGGGGGCAGGCAGGCCGGCCGCAGCCGCGCGTGTAAGGGCAGTGGCTCCACCCGCAGCAGCGCTATGTCGTTGCGGAAACCGCGCGGCGCGTACCGCGGGTGCAGGACGATCTGCCGCACGCGAGTGATCCGCTCCCACGGCCCGCGTGGCCACGCTCCGCGCCTCAGTGCTCCCAGCCGAGCCACCCAGTGCGCTTCTGTAGCTCTGAAAGTTTCGAATGTCAATTCTAAAGACACTTTCTTTGAAATCATGATCTTGTTCTTCATGTAGTGCCGTCTTCTGTTGGAAGTTGGCAACCATTATTACCTTGGACGCTCCTGCACGGAACAACGGATAGGGTACTTTTCTCAGAACGTTTTAAGCAAAGATGATCTCCGACCACGTGGTTTTCGGCCAGCTAGTTTTCCTTGAATAAAGTGCTGCAGGAGGTCGTATTTGTTATTCCTTATAAATCGAATGGGCCAAATTTGGACACCCAACTTCGTCACCGATCCAGTTAACGACCGGCTTCTGTAGTTTTTTTTCAATGTCAATCGTAAAACATTATTGTTAAATATTTTTTTTTAACTGTTAATAAAAGAAAAAATATTGAAAGTGACTCACTCATAGAAGCAGTGGCTAGCGGACAGCAGCCACTGCGCGGCGATGAGCGTGGCGCCGCACTGGAAGTCGCCGTCGCGGTAGAGCGCGGCCTGCCACGGCCACGCGCCCGCCGCCGCGCCGCCGCCGCCCACCACCCTGCCCCAGCGCACGCCCGAGTGAGTTACTGCCCTAAAGCCGATATTAATTTCACGAATCTGCTTTCCAAAACGGTGCTACGTGAACAATATTCGTAAAAGTAATATCGGCTTATGCGACTTTCTTCTTCTTCTTCTTTCTTCTTAAAGACATCTGAATCACGGTCTTTGCATCAAGTAGCATGATTAATTTATAGCTAAAACGGAGTGTTTATATCATGTGTATCATCAGTGCCTATAACTCAGTGCCTATAACAGCTACAGCCAGATCGTGAGTTTTTTAAACGTCACAGTAAGTAAGGTAGTAAGTAAGGTCTTCACCACACAAGTTTTTTCACAACGGCAAACTTTTTTTTAAATTGTCGAGAAACAATCCAGAGAGGAGCACTACAGACAGACAGATCGACCGACAGAAGACACGTTAAAACTTGATTACTCTTGCTTTCGTTACCTGGGCTGCTGAGCGTCAGCGTGAGGTCGGATGCCGCAGTCCAGGTCCTTGCAGCGGATCCTCAAGGCGCGGTGTCGCGCGCACGCCGAGCGCCGGAACGTGAGGCGCGTGTCGGCGGCGCGCGCGTGCGCATTGTGCGAGACCTCCCAGTAGCCCAGCGCGCTCACCTGCCGCCCCTCCCGCGCCTCCCGCACCCACGGCGACTCGCTGGAAACAGTTGCCATCTAGTATCCGTTCAAATAGACTGGCATATAACTGCCTTGTCGGTCTAGTGGTTAACTTGTTCGATTGCGACGTTCGACTAAGCCCCAAGTTAGATTCCCGGGTCGGGCCAAAAAATGAATTAGGTTTTTCTGTCAAGAATTTCACAGTGCTAGAGTTAGGAAAAGATCAAGAAGGCGGGTAGATAGATTCTACCCATGACAGCTTCAACTTGACGTCTCGCAACACCGCAGTCTCGTCGAGACCACGGTCCATGCAATTGGATCGAAATATCGACAATGCCAACTAAAAGAATTACCGTGGTACGTACTCGTAGTATTTTATAACAATTATGTCAGGAAACCACGAATCAAGTCTAAAATCTTTAGAGTTAGGAAGTTCGCGATGTACCAATTATGTCCTGCGCCTGATCTCTTTACGGTCGTGTTGGATTTCCATCCATCAGAGAATGCACCTGTGATTGCATACACACTTGTGCACTATCTTTCGCATAAATGGCTAATCTGCGTGGAGGTTCAAAATTGGCCGCCGGGCTAGATTGGGTCGGTAAGACATTGTTATTAGTATAAAATAACCAATTCAAATCCATAATATTTTCAGACAACCTCTTCAAAAGTTTTCAGAAATATAAGAACCTATGTTACTTACTGGAAAGTCATAGCGCGACACACAGCTCTCCCTAAATCTGGTAACTTAAGAGTGCTGTGCGCTTGCGAGACGACGTCACTGAAGCTTTCCACGCACAGCCGGCCCCACACGCCGCGCTTCCGCACCATGACAAACCCTGTGAAAACACAATAATGTATTTATAGTCTGTGCGGTGTAGCATGGTGCGGCATAGACAATAGACAATGATGATGACAATTAAGACGAACCATTCCTTATAACTCTAACGTTGCCGCGAAGAACTTATTTGTAGTTGCGCCCTAAATATCATAGTTGTAAACTATGTAATGAGTACCTAGTAACTGTAGTAAATTAAATGTGCCAAGTTCGAATAACGAGCAAGCAAAGGAGTCTACAATTATTGTTAAATCACGAGGTATTCATTAAAAGTTGAAGGATTCAAAAGCACAAGAAACAAATTACTTAGCTGTCGTGTGACGCGACAACTTTTCCTAAAATTGAATTGCAAGTTACCTTCTTCGTTGTAAGGAATAACTTCGTTGTCTTCGATGCTATCGCCCAAAGCGACGCAGCTTTTTTCATCATCGCCCAAAGGACAGTCTGGGGTCCCGTCGCAGACTTTGCTCATTTCCACGCACTGCCGAGCATTTGCACATACAAACTGATCTTCTTCGCACCATTCTAAAATAGCATTAAGGTCCATTATAAGCGTGAAACATCGATTTTTCAGAACAAAGTTTATGTAAAGTATTGGGATTTGGGAAACAATAGTTAGAGTCTGTAAAGGATAGTCCTAAATGGCAAATCTGCGGGAGGCCTCTGCCTAATTAAGGGTAAGTATCCTTTTAAAATCTTTACTTATAGTATAATTGCGATAATGTGTTTGTTTCTTGTTTTGTTGGTTTGTCCTTCAATCACGCTGCAACAGAGCTCTGTTGCAGCTACGTATCCGTAACTACGGATCGACGTGATTTTTTGCATGGGTATAGTTGGGGACCTGGAGATCACTTATGTTGATACTTTTATTCCGGAAAATTAAAGGGTTCCCACAGGATTTTAAAAACTAAATCCTACCTTGATAATGATACCTTGGCAGCGATTGGTGTACCAGACCATTTAACTGTAATTACTATGAGGGAAATTACATTAAAAAATGAAGTACTCGCCACATTTATTCTCGTCAGAGTAGTCCCAGCAATCAACGAAGCCATCGCAAATTTTCGATTGCGAAAACTCAGCACGCAGGTAATCTGCGCAGGAGCATGCGTGTTCGTCGTCACCTCCAGGACAGTCCAGCAGCTTATTACAACGTGACGTCATGGGAATGCATGCACCAGAAGCGCATAAGAATGATGTGGAGTTGTTACAGTCCTCTGTAATGTTGGTGAGAAGTACGCAAAGGTAAAACATTAATGGTCACTAACAAAGAATTACTTTTAGGTCCTTAAGCTATGTCTTCAATTACACCGCAACAAAGTAACGAATCAACCTGATTTTTTGCTTGGCTATAGTTGAGGACCCGTAGAGTGACATAGACTACTTTTTATTATGGAAAATCAAAGAGTTAGTTCCCACGGGATTTTAAAAACTTATTCCACGCGAGCGAAGCCGCGGGCATCAACTAGGTGATATTAATTTTATTATTAAAATACATTAATGTCCTTACCAATCATAACCTTGGTAGGTTCTTTATTAGTGTCTTTTTCTTTCTTAGGTTTAGTTTGCTTCGTCGATTCCGGCTTGTTGTATATTTTTTCTGGTGTGTCAAACCTATTTTCCTCTTGTTTCGACGATTGTGCCTTATTGTATGTTTTTGTTAATATTTTAAACCCTGCTTGATTCAAAGTATAACTTGACGGAATTGCTTTCGTTGATATGACACCCCCTGGGGCTCGAAAATGCTCGAAACTATTGTTACTATAGTCAGAGATGGTAGCAAGACTAGCCAGTTGTTTTAGTTTATCTAAAGTTAAAGTAGTAGTTTGATTTACAGGTATTTCTAATATCACATCAGGTTCCAACGCCAGCTCGTATGCCGGAAGATTTTGTGTTTTATCCGCTTGTTTGCTACTAACACTTCCAGTGACGTGGTAAGAGACTCGATATGTACCTTCTGGGATACTTGATTTATTTGATAACATGAAAACATCGATGTTACTATCGGCAGAGGAGTAATTCTCATTTGACTTGGGTAGTCTGTTACCGCTTGAAGGGGTATATATCGGACCTTCTATTTCACTAATAGGTACTTTTAAATTGTCACCAATATTCGCCGGTCTGGGAACGTTGGTTCTCTCTATATCGATTAAAGTAGCGGTTGTTACAACTTCCGAAGCCTCTGGTATGTTTTCAGTTAAATTATACATAACATCATCTATATCTTGATCACTAAATTTTTCGGTTTCTATCTTACTTGTTATGAAACTTCTTTTGCTTTCCTTGTTTGCTTGTGATTCAATTTTTGGCCTAGGTCGAAGTGGTCGATTTAGTCCTAAATTGGATTTGGCTGGCATTAATGTTATTACTTTTGCTGTAGTAATATAAAGCTCTTCCTCGGATACTACTTCAACTGATCCAGTCATTTCATTGCGAGTATTACGGAATTCATCTTCAGTATTCGCTGATGTTGCATTTGGTTTTAAATTTGTACGTTCTGTTGAAATTTGGGATTGCTTTTCTGATGTATTTTGAGAATATCGCTTTATAATATCTGTTAGATTTCGCAATATAGAAATTTTACTGGGAAATTTTGGAGTTGTTTTGGGTGAGGTGGCATCATTTCTTGTTATTATAGCTTGTAAAGTATCGTTGTAGTATTTTTGAGGTGAAACTTTACTTATCGTACCATTATTACTTGTTGAAGTATTGACTAGTTCCCAAGTATGATGTGGAAGGCCTGTTGCTGGTATAATTGAAACTTTATTGTTGGGGCGCTTAGTTGTGTTTTCTCTCTTCTGTTCAACTGTCTTGTTTTTAACAGGTACTCTTGTGGTTATCTCTATCATAGGAATATTGGACGTAGTTATAATTTTGTCACCCCCAGTTGTAGTGCTTACGGTGATGGATGGTTTACTTGTAGAAGATATATTCTGCTTTTTAACTATCGAAGCACCATCTATGGATACTTCTTCAGTACTATTATCAAGTTGATCGAACTGCATGACATTAATGGTCACAGATGTTTTCTGTTCTTTTGGAGGCCTCTCAAAAGGTCTACCGTCATTGTCATCAGTTGAAACAGTTTCGGGTACAACTTCAACTACGCTGCTTATTTTGTCAACTGGTAATGGGTGCGGTTTTGGATAACTGGATCCTAGAGTTTCCATATTTTTGATAGGTGGTGCAAAAGTAGGAAGTGTAAAACTGGTGTATACTGGACTAGGGACGTATACATCAGCAGCTAGATGAGGATCTATATTATAAAGCCCTATTGGTCGACGTTTTGTTTTATCTCTATGCTTTGTTGGTGGCGCGGTGCTTAGCATGCTTTCTAATAAGGATGTATCTTCTACCACTTCGGCTACCCCTATTCTATCTTCTGCACCTTGTTCAAGTTTTACTCCATCGGGTAGTACCGATTGTTTGCTCGTTGTTTCATAATAGGGTCTTGTTATAGGTCTCCATGGCTCATTGTCCATTACATGTGGTACTGTGAACAGCATATCAATTTTAGGTAAATCTTTATCGTGGTTTTCATTGGTAAGAAGGTCTAATAAAATTTGAGATACGTTCTTAGTTGTCGTGTCTATAGGTAAAGTGGATGTCGGTGTAGGTTTTGTTGTTAAACTTGTTGTAGATATTGTAATCATAGTTTTGCGAGTACTTGTATCCCTTTCTTTGTTAATGTTCGGATCAGTCTTTGGTTTTATATTTAATATTGATTTTATAGTAAGTGGTCGACTTTTCTGTGTCGTTGTTGGAATTTTTCTAGTACTTACTGTCCTTACTGTAGTTGGCTTAGCTGTGGAAGGTTTAGTAGTAGGCCTTATAGTCGGAGGTTGCTTATTATTAATTTTTTCCTCTGTTCTAGTCGGATTTGAACTATGTTTATTTTCTGTTATATCTGCTTCTGTTTTAGTTATTTGAAACGACCCTTGCAGAACTGGTATATTATCAGTGTCAATATCAGGTTCATCTGAATCATCTTTTTTCATCGGTCTATTTGGTTTAATTGTAGTTTTCCGAACAACACCTATTCTACTTTCTAAAATTTTGTCTTTTCCATTTTGTGACGTTGAACTCTTCGCATTATTGATAGTCATACTTTCATTTAAGGCTTCTTTAACATATTGTTCCGAGTGATAAGTGTGTTCTAAATCTCTTTTTATTACAATACTTGTTGTGTCTATTTTTATTTGTCCGAATGCTGGATGCTTCGATAGTAAGTCTTGTATTAAAATATTTTTTAATGTTTCTTCTATATTTGTTATGGAACTGTAAATATAAATAAAATATGTATTAAAAATCGTTTAAGTAGACACAGTTTTATCAAGGCATTTTTCATATTCGGAGGACTTTTATATCCGTTTTCTATGGAGGTGAATCATTGATGGTTCACCTCCATAGAAAACAGTAAAAATTTGCATATAGTTGCAGATAGTTGCAGGCTTAAAAGTTACCTGGGTATTTTTCTCCTGTCTAAATACAATTTGAAATTAACGTCTAGCCGTCGATCTCCAAAGCCTGTAACGATTGCCCCCGCGAAGGCATGTCGTAGAGGTGAAGGCGCGGCGTAGACTTGGCGCAACGAAGCTGCGTAGCGTCGAGCTCGCTCTCGCCATGCCGGACTGCTGGCCGCTCCGCCGTACACGTCCCCTCGCGTCACTCGAAACGTACCCTCGAACGTCATTATTGCTGTAAACAGACAATATTCTTTTAATTCCTCTTCCTTCATATCAGATTTAGCTCCTACATCCGATCAAAAGCCAGAAGGGTAGTCAATATGCTTGAAATGGCACGAAATTCTTCGCATTGATTGCCCGACCTGTCTATCTCCAGCTCTTGAATCGATAGCTGGTTTACAACAAATAAATGACAGCGTAAGGATGGCAAGCACAGATACAGCAGTCAGCTGCACTACCCCAAACAACGTCGTGTAGCAGAGGTAGCTCACTACGCACATAGACCGTGCATACGGAACGTGCGTAGCCTTGCCAGTGAGCCGACAGATTACTTACGTTCACCATTGTCTGGTCGAAGGGCTCCCATGTAGAATGCCAGCGCAGCGACGGCGAGCACGGCCACGGCAGCCAGCAGCGCTCCGCCCACCAGCGCCGCGGAGCAGAGTCCACTGCTGCGACCGCTGCTCGGAGCGCGCGTGTAGCCTCCGCCAGCGAACCTATATTCGCTCTGAAAGAAAAAAATTGTTTAATGAACATCATATACATAATTATAATAAAGTATGGGTATTAGCTTGAACGATTCAAAAAGGACTTGCTTTTACGCAGATTTAGTACCTACTGAATATATTCTGCCACTTTCTGCGGTAATCACGTACAGCACACGTTTACTCACTTCCGCACACTCTTGTAAATACTTAATGTCTCTATGAACGCACACTCACAAGCTGTCACACTTACAAGCTGAACCGTACGTTTGTACATTTACTTCGGCAGAGGGGAATGCGTGCGCTTGCCAAGTCCTGGCTAAATGGTCAAAGGGTATTAGTAACGAATTTTCTAGCTATCCTACTTAGTTTATGAAAAATCGATTAAAATCACATACCATCAGAATATCTGAATATGAACGATGTTACAAAGATAGCTGGTATCAATACAATTTTTGACGTCTTGAAACTGGAGGCTGATTATTATTATTATTCATCTTACGAGTACCGTTATGCTTACACGTACCGTTAAATTATACGTACCTATATAATTAAGCACAGATTGATTTTAGGAAAATTCACGTGGACAAATAGAGTAGGAATCCGTACTAATAGTTACTTACGTAGTTACTAATATAAATTCGGAAGCAGCAGTCTGACTATTTATTTATCTGTCTTCCTGGTTCTCTTTAAAAACTATATTGAATCAATCGTGGCGAAAGACAAAAGATAGCTTCCTTTCTGCCGATGGAAAAAGAATATAATAGGGAAAAGAAAAGAAGGAATCATTAATTTTATCCCGAAAAATATAATCAAAGAGTTTTCAACGCGTTTTTAATAACCTTTCTTGACAGTGTAGACGAAGTGGCGGGGGCGCGTTTGTAAGAAAGAAGAAAGAGATACTTAGTAGGAAATAGAAAAAAGAAAAGAAAGAAAATAATTTCATCCCGAAAAATAAAATCAAAGGGTTCTCAATCTGAAGGCATTTTTAATAACCTTTCCTTACCGAGCAGACGAAGTCGCGGGCGCGCTTGTAAGAGGTAGATACGTAAGAGAAATATTTTAGAAACATAATTCAAGAGGTTCGCAACTAAGTAGATACGTACGAGAAATATTTTAGAAACATAATTCAGGAGGTTCGTAGTAAATCTCAAAACGCTTAAATTTGGCCTCGTCGAATACCGGCGTCGAAAATTGCCTCAGTTTCGCTCGGTCATTACCGTGCCAAGACGATGGGAAAAGGCATAGCGTACTCGCGTCACCGGGGCTTCTCGCTCTGGGAATCGCCGACGGTGGGCTGGCTGTTGTTATTTCCCTAACCACTCATCATGCCCGTCATTTGACGTCGTTTATCATCATAACTAGGCTCTGTGTTGCGGTAGGTAACACCTACATGGTACCTCAGTGCCTCTACCTACCCTACCTTATACCTAGGTACCTACATTTACAATTGAACTATGCTAACCTATGCCAACATTATAAAGGTATGGCGTTGCATCTTTGAATAATTTATCTTGAGCGTGCTCCATACAAACGAAGTGTTAATTTAGAAGGATTGAAATCGCAGGAGACCAGAATTCACTAGATTAGTTTAAGCAGATTTGTGAATTATGAGGGTGACGTGTTCATAATATTATTATATACTTAAACAAAACCTTTTACGTAAGGAAGACAGGTAATCGGTAATAAAAAAGGAAAAGGTCAATTAATTTACAGGTCCCACCGAGATTTGAACTCGGATCGTTGGATTCAAAGTCCAAAGTGCTAACCATTACACCATGGGACCTCGACGTCAGCGGACGAATTTATTGTTGAATTTATCTTGAGGTATTAAACGCCCCGCCATTCTCTTCATCTCCTATTCGCTGAAGATAAAATAGGTCCGGTTCCTGAATATTTTGGATAGTTATCTGATTATTTCATTTTAAATAGAATTCTATATACACTGAATGTGCAACGAACGTCAAGCGAAATCTACTATTTATTTGTACTATATATACAAAATGTAAAATATCACTATCACTACATATTATTATAAAACAAAGTCCCCCGCCACGTCTGCCTGTCTGTTCGAGATAAATTCAGAAACTACTGAACGGATTTTCATGCGATTTTCACCAATAGACAGGGTGATTCATGAGGAATATTTAGGTGTACAATTTGTTAAGGTTTTATGTAAATTGGTTGAAATATGATGTATTGTAAAAAATGTAGGAAAAAGTCAAGCCGCCTGGGAGCTTTCATCGCAAACGCTGCCTTTGAGTTGTAACCAAACAATGTACCTTTTCTGGGGCTCGATAATATTTATTGCTGGTTAGGTACGGTGGGTGGCTGGTGGGTACGGACCCACTTTAGTACATATGAAGAAACTTATGAATCGACAAACATAATAACAGAGATACACACCTGACATGTGGTCCGCAGTCGGTTAAAACGGGGACTGATGGAATTAATATCCCTAATTAACTTAATTAGGTAAGAGGTACAAGGTAGGTATCTTCATAAAGAGCGAAGCCGATGTGACGTGCTTGCAATACTTTTGGATTCCTACAGTTTTTGGTATAGCACCGGTAGGCCGTAGCATTCAAAGAACAAGGCCCGAATTACGACGAGACAAAATATATTTCGGGCTGTTTAGTTTTTAGGCGGAATAATTACACGATGTCCATTAAGAGGCGTTTAGCGTTTTTATGAGAACAAGGAATGCGTAAGAGGGGATACCTGCACGTCAGACGTAATAAAGTAACAAAGAAATATGTTACTTTAGTTTTGTTCTTTATCAAAAATTCTATTAGGTACATTCCTATTGATCCTATCACAATAATATTAGGCGAAAGTTTTTTTTTCGGATAATTAAAACTTAATCTTCTGCTGTGAAAATCAAACCTACGTCGGAAGATTATTCCATTACGCGAGCTCTTGGAGACAGTAAAAAATTTCTTAGAACGCACATAGCTTCTAAAAGTTATAGGTGCGTGGAATTGTGGTGACTGAAGTCATACGTCTATATAGTGGCTATTACCTATACATATACAATTATACAAGCTGCCACAATTTAATAATACCTACTAGAGAGGAAGCCTACCAACATAAATACTTGTTACATTTTTAAACGTCGCTTTATATAAGGCGCGTTATTTATGTAATTATCTCGACTATTTTTTCGTCGACTCATCGATATCCTTCGGATAATGACTGTACCTCACACGAAAGTATTATATAATAAGTACATTCACCTTCGAGACAGTTAATTATATTGAGACGTGCGTTTATTCTCGTACGTAATGATACAATTTTAATGTCCTCCCGACCGAATCCGGCCACGGCAGCCAGTCTCCACGGAGATTAGTCGTCGAACGAGAGACGTGAGGCGGGAACACAGATATAGTACGCTCTCTATTCCCTGACTCTCATAGTCCGACAAGTGTTCCTGTTCGTATGTGTTTCCTAACTCCAGGCTAGTATCATAAGCGTCTCAGCTAGTTATATACCTATCTATCTTCCCGAGCACACTTTGGAACAGCTAAACAGACTTTGACAGGACTTTCACAGATAGGTAGAGAGATTTTACAAGGAGTGCTACAGATTTATTTTTATCTAAGAAAATCGGAGATTTCTCAAAGGATTTTCAAAAAAAAGCTTAGAAATTCATCATCAAGTGATACCTTGTCTATATTCATTTTTATTCGCAACAAAAAAGTTCTAATTTTAAAATATTTAACTGAAAAAAAGGTATGTAAATAAAAGGAAGGTCCCACCGAGATTTGAACTCGGATCGCTGGATTCAGAGTCCAGAGTGCTAACCATTACACCATGGAACCATTGGTACCTGTCGCGAATTCAAGGAATAAGTATTAATAATATCGCCCCTTTGGTAGAACAAGGGCATATTTTCAGTTTTTCGCCAACGGGAGAGCCATTTTAATTTGTTTTTATTGGATTCAGTATGGTCTGGCTCTGCTGATAGTGGTCTAAACTAATTCTCCTTTGCATTAAATAAACTATATTATAGTTAACAAACACGAACTATAATATTATAGCTAACAAACATGTTGTTAACAAGAATTAAAAGCATTTAGTTTTGTTTTAATCATGGGAGCTAAAATTGTGCCCTTGTTCTACCAAAGTTGCGATATGATAACGTACATATAAAAAATGCAATATTTTATTTTATTCTTTTTGCCGGAAAACTACGAGGACTTGAAGCTCATATATTTAACCTTGGGAAAATTCCTTGGTGAGTTATGTAAAATATGCCTCTCCTATTATTATAAATCTTTTTTTTTTAATAATCAAAAGTGGTAAAAAGAACCGTAATCTACAATAGAAGATCTATAATAAATAATCAAATAACTGTATGCATCATAAATAACATTGACCTCAGAATGCAAATTACACGGTTGACCACAGTCGAGGCTAAGAAACATTTTTTGTGGGTAGGTGAAAAATATTTTTTTGTTGTAATAAGGTATTATTATGTAGGTATCGTATTTCCATAACTATTCTAAATTCTAATGCCAAAAACATTTCAAGATCATTCTTTACCTACTTGTACCTACATATTAAATTTTTTACAATAGAATTTTCGAATTTCCCTTGCGAAAGTCCGGGCATCTTGCCAAGCCTGTAGACCGTACAGCACAGAAATAAACAGTAGGTACACGTTGTTAGTAATATATTATGTACTACAGTTATGTACATTCATCAAAACCTCTAATCAATGCATTACGGTGTACCTAAATAAGGGTGTAAGCTGTAAAAACAATTAATTGGACGTATACTCGCAGCAATAGCGTCTCTAGCTATATTACAAACGTTTCGTCTCTATTTCCACGATCGCTAAAGCTAAAGCGAGGGCTTTTTTTATCGCACGTCCTATCCTTTCAGAAGCGTGATAAAAAAACTTTGGGAACCCCTGCTCTACATCTTTAAATATCAGTATATTAAACCTTCAAACAACATTTTAAATTCGTTGGAATCGAATAGTTATGACGTAATAGGCGTTTTTTACGAATATTTTTCCAAAAAAAAAATTAAAATTCTCTAGTGTAAACGTGCCATATATAATATCGCTTATTTCCTTTCAAGCGTCGATATGCACTGGACAAACTGAGCATAAATGGAGCATGCAACGAATAAAATTCACGCAGCGTAGACGAGCTTAGAAAATCTCGAAAGAGCACGTATCGTGTGGAGCAAAGCAGCTCGTTAGGGGCTCCTTAGTCTCGTCTAAGCTATATGAATTTTGTTTCTTACATATTCCGCTAGTTCTCGGTTACTTATAGGCTCAGTTACTACCAACTTCACCATCGCCAAAACCTTAAAGCCTTACCACCACACACATATTACGATTATTTCGACTTTCAATTTGTAGAATTTGTAGATAGGCTATTGAATCCGCCCATTAGTCTTCTACATCTACACTACTATTATAAAGAGGAAAGATTTGTAGGTATTTTTGTGTGTATGTTTGTAATGACTCAAAAACTACTGTGCCGATTTGGCTGTTTGGCACAGAGATAGATTATAGTCTGGAATAGGACATAGGCTACTTTTTATCCCGGGAAATAAGAGAGTTCCCGCGGGAATAAAAAACCTCAGTCCACGCGAGCGAAGTCACGGCTATCAGCTAGTTACTTATAAAAGTCAAAGGTCCTACTAAGTAGTAAACTAAACATAATTAAGTCTTACATAAACAACCTCAGCTCAATACTTCGTACTCATTATGTACGAGTAAAGTGTACACTGTAGTCTGTACAAACCCTATTTGTATGCTTAGGATCTGTTGTGTTCCTGTAACTTGAGTCTACACTAGAGGCCTTTGTTCTAGTCCTAGCTAATTTATTTATGTGCCTACATGATACATAATACATACTCTGTTGACCGTGTTATGTGTATACCTATTATTTTATTTATTTTGGAAAACCAACAGCTTATAATACTAAATAAACTGAATATTAGGTGACTAAGAGCTAATAATAGATTTTCACATATAGAAACTAAATGAACATGGTTACCCGAGTGCACAGTAAAATTTCCAGAAAAATCTGCACGTTGAAATAATTTTACGATGCACTTGACTGAATTAATATCTTTGTTAAAATAACGTACCTACTACGACGTAAACTATTCGTACGAGTATTACCACAAAACAAGTCGACATTAGGTGGACATTATAATTAAGATTGTTGGTTTGTCCTTCAATCATGCAGCAACAGAGCAACGGATCGATGTAAGTTTTTGCATGAGTACAGCTAAAGTCTTGGAGAGTCACATAGGCTACTTTTATTCCGGAAAAAAATTTTCGATTTTGATGGCACTATCGCAAGCAGATAAAGGATTATGCAAAATAAGATTAAGTTACTTTTTATCACAGAAAAGAAAGATACCAACAGGATTTTTTTGCGGATGATATCGAATGCAAAAGCTAGCGTACTACCGACTTCGCGTAGCGTAGCGTAGTTTTATCCGTTCGCAATTCGCATGAGATGACGCGCGATGCGTATAAATGTGACTGAAATCATACGGAAAAATCCTGATCCTGAAAAGAATGGATGCGCGACACATCCGACAAAATATGTGAATCCAGCCTTAAAGCCCTTTTAAGTAAGCCCGCTACCATCTTAGTTTGCATCATCACTTATCATCAAGCGAAACCGCAGTCAAGCTATCTTGTCATCGAATAAAAAACCCTTGACTTTTAAAACTGTGCAAATTATTCCCGGAGTCTCTTATATCTGCTCTAGCGGGTGCCTGCAATTTTGTCTGCTCGGAATTATGTTTTGGGGTGGAATTTAACTGTGGTACACGAATCTGAAAGCCCAAATACCAAGTTGCATGGATATAACTTGAAAAATGACGGACCTACATATAAACTTTAAACCCTCATTAATTAACCCCCTTGGGGGTAGAATTTCAATAAATCCTTTTCTTAGTGGGTGCCTACGTCATAAAAGGAACCTCCTGTCAAAATTTTAAGCTTCTAATTCCAGTGGTTAAGGCTATGCTTTGATATAGGTATAAGTCTGTATAAGTCAATCAGTCAGGACTTTGAATTTTATATATTAAGATAACATTATGCTAGTTATTTCAAGACGCACATAATACTTGTATCACAGGCGGCTGGGCGGCCTTGCGGTACATGACCTCGCGAAGGACCTCGCTGCAGCTACCTGATGTCCAATGACCGAGACTACCCTTATCTATATCCGGACTAGCTCGCCGATACGACTTCGTTCCAACAAACTGAAATTATTCCACATTCTAAAACCTATCCTATGTTACTAATACTACCTATAAGTGGGAAAAATTGGATGTATGGATGGCTGGATGGATGGTCAGACGGATGGACGGATGGACGGACGGACGGACGGATGGACGGATGGACGGACGGACGGACGGACAGACGTACGGACGGACGGATGGACGGACGGATGGACGGATGGATGGACGGATGGATGGATGTTTGTTACTTCAATCACGCCACAACGACTGAACTGATTTGGCTGAAATTTGGCACAGAGATAATCTGAAATAAAACATAGGCTACTTTTACCCGAAAAATAAGAGAGTTAAAATAAACTCAATCGACGCGAAGGAAGTGCGCTCGACGTGTTAGTAGAAGACAAGACAATAATAACTAAATAAATAATAACTTGTAATTAGCTTTAATTCTTCTTTTGTATTTATTAACTAGTTTTTTGTCTAATAAGCTGTAAGTTTTCTTGTAAAATAAAAATAAAAATAAAAATAAAAATAAAAATAAAATAACTAAGTGTCGATAACTTATTCAAATTGCTATCACAAGCGTTGTTTGGTTCGATAGATACTCGTATTTTGTTTACTCCTAGTCTGAAAAAACAGTCTAATAGCAGTCCTCCCTACCTATGTGAATAAAAGCTTGATTCTACAAGAATTGCTCGTTATACCTACAATGTATCAGGCATTTAAGTATTTGAAGATCATGCTTCTTTGTATCTAGATCATGCACAGCGAAATCCGCCTGTAGTTAGTATAGTAATACAGCTTCCCTCACAAAAAACTAAGTACGTGCTTGTGTCCTGCGTATCTAACACACTACTGTGATGTTATTACAAGAATGTATGAAAAGTTAGTAAATACTTAGATAAAAACGCAGCTGTTTTAAGGGGAGGCTTAAACTGATAAACTCAACCATTCCTTCCTTCACCGACTATAATCTAAGTTACAAAAGAAGCATTAAAAAGCTCTCAGCAGTCTTTAAAAGTTTCTCGTCGGTTTTCACAAGGTTTTAGCGATTCAAGCGCTTTTTAGGCCGCGAACTCTTAATGAGTTTTCGTCAATTAAAGCTGCGTTTACATAATATATGCAATTAATTACTGGGCAAGGTTCCTTCGCAGCTACGTCCAGGTCATGGATGAGCACGTTATTGTTCTGACACGGCAACTAGCATATTAGTCATGGTAGCATTGAATATTATTTCATCGATGAGATACATCGTTTATAGGGTGATCACATTTCAACTTTGAAAAGCAGGATATTACTAGCAGGTTATGTTTTAGTGTACTCAGACGAAGTCCGATTGCCAAATTGCCAAAGGCCATATGGACGCACATATGCAATAAAGAGTCAATTTACACAACTTATCAATTGAAAAGTTAACTGTATTGCTTTACATAATGTATGTATTTAATTTGACAAAGGTTTGTGGGTTGAAACGTTATTGCGTATGTGCGTCCATATAGTATCCTATCCTCAACATAAACGCAAAGTTTCCTGAGGATAGCATAAAAAATAATCAAATGTATTGTGTACAGATCTTAATCAATAAAAAAAAAAACAAAACAATGCGAACGAGGTATACCTATTTTATTTTTGAAAAGTAAGCCTATACCTTCGGACCTAAAATCAGTTAAACAAACTGAAAAGTCAACGAAAAAAAGTTCTACTCAATAGAGGTGAGAGAATATATCATCAACTTTTTTTCGTAAAAATTTCTAATGAAACGATGAAAATCGCTTTAATGCTGAGAGCATACTTCGACTTAGCTCAGATTTAAGATAGAGTTAAAATAAGGCACAAATATAACATAATCTCTCTCTCTCTCTGCTCTGACATAAATCTGTCTCCTTTTTACTCTATCTTGAGTCTGAGCAGAGTGAGAGTGCGGTCTATAGACATCAGCCTTAATCCACATCGAAGTATAGTTTCTATTTAAGAGATAGACAACTCAGGAAGTGTCCCGTGAAATCAAAACGGTTAGAAACCCTAACTATCGATGCAAGCAAGAATCATCATGGAATCATAATTAGTTTTAATTTATCACATGCCGGTATCGAAATACAATGGCGCCTAATTATGAAATGAATTGAGTATTAAAGAGATTTTTAATAGATGTCGTGACATCCTCAGTATTCGAGGCATGTAGAGGCACAGTGTAGGTAGAGCTATGACTTTTGTACTACGTGTTCAACAGTCGGGTGAAAACACTTAGAAGCTGTGTGAACATTTTGCAGAGCAAATCACACACGGATTTTTTGTCAGAAAGTACATAACTAAAGATCAAACAACAATGCTAATATTTTGATACCAGTTAGGTATTTTTTGTCGAACCAAAATAATGATCGGTCAATGGACATGGGAACTTAATGAATCATAGGACACAGCAGACCTTTAATTGTTTAGTACAATAAGAATAGGGCTGCCGACCGTACTGTATGAAATAAAGTAGTAATATAATAATTAGTACTTAACTGTACTGTATTTCGGTTCTGCGTGTATGTTTTACTATATCTAATTATTATTTTGCTATTGAAGAAGTATATAGTACCTAAGCAAAAATAATATATTTCAATTTCAATTTAGAATAGTGAAAGTTTAATAATTTGAAGGGCATTTTTAATTTCGACTTTTATTTTTTTAGAAAAAATTTAAATGAAGTGCATAAAATATATTTCTAAAAACATCTAAAGAAATCAAGAATTAAATAACGTTTGTGTTTTTGTAGTAGATCTTATTTTTTATAGAATTTTCTAAAAATTACTATATCCAGTCGAAAAAATGTGTAAAACCCTAATTCTTAAAAAAGAAAATTAAAAAATGTTAAATGTTAAGGAAGTGCCCATTTCAGGTGTGTGTATCAAAAGTAAAAACTACTCTTTAAATATTAGAAAATAAACCAAAACTCATCCAACTATAACGCTTAGAAGCGCAATAGTCGATGTGGTGATAAGACATTATAAGCCTTTTGTTCCAAGTATTATAGTTTGGTGCCAAAACCCTAATGAACAATGAGCTTTATTCTTATGGTGTCTTAAAATATTTTAACAGAAAAAACAACCGGGTGTGTCTACAAATCATTTATTTGGCTGCTCTTGTTCAATAAAAAATAATTGAATTAATGATAAGTGCTAAGTGCTTATGGTTTTGATTAATTATTATGGGAACATAGACCTTACGAGCCTGCTTGACGATGGCTTTTTACGATTAGATCAATAAAATCTACTTTAACTTAGGTCAGACAATGTTTTATCAATGTAGATTACCTACTTTATACAAGGAAATACACCACATTTGTCATTTATTATTATGGGAAAATGTATTACATAACAGCGCACGCCTCCACTACCTTACTGGGATTAACAATATGGAAATTATCTGTTCCAATATGTAAAGTATGGTGGCCGACAACATTATACACGTGTTCACGTATATAACATGCGCGTTCAATGTCGCGCAAATGTGCGCGTCAAATGTTTTATATTTTAGTCTAACTAACTGTAAAGTAACTGATGTATAATAAAAGTACAAGATGTTCATACAATAACATATAATTTTTGTATCACTTCATAATTTTTATATTAATTGCTAAAAAGTAAGAATTGGATAAAAATTGTGATGCCGGGCGTATAAATATGCCGATGTAGTTTTTTTTATTGAAATGAATTATTCACGGTTTACTTCGGAGATTTTTGAACACGAGAATACAGAATTCATTGAGAACTTGTGAAAGCCAGACAGACGCGTGGAATGTGTGTTATATAAAGCATTTATTTTTACGGCTGTGTTTTAAGATGTTCAGACCTTACCCAAATAGAATTAAGACCATCGATGTAAATATACTATAGATGTAGCATTCCAAACACTCACTTTGTTCAACTGACATGCATTGCAGACCGTGCATTAGTTGCACTTATTGCATTTCTTACATACTCTATGATTGCCTGCGCACAAGTTTTGTATTCTGATGTATTTCAACCCCCTATTTTATCCCCTTAGGGGTGGAATTTTCAAAAATCCTTTCTTAGCGGATGGCTACGTCATAATAGCTATCTGTGTGCTTTTCAGCATCTGTCCAGTTGATTGGGCTGTGCGTTGATAGATCAGTCAGTCAGTCAGTCACCTTTGCCTTTTATATATTCAGAAGATAATAGGATATACGTATATATTTCGATACTTAGGACCAATATCGCGTCCTCGCCCGCCACCGCGCCTGCGTGTTAACGTGAACCAGCCTAAAGACCATCTGTACTGTACAACGGTTGTCACCCGCAAAGAATGTAGGTGCATAAAAATGTGGAATGCAGCTCGACCGCCAGTCCATCAAAGCATTGAAGATAGCACGTAGATTGCCGTAATGACGTGGCCATTTCTTCGCAGTCACATTCTGACAGATTATGACTTCATGTGTGACAGCGCAGTAACTGTACCAATGATTCAGTACTGCATCGTTTTATTGTATGAGATTGTACGCATCATTTAGCTTGGTATCGCCTTTTCTGTGTACCTACCTACTAACTGTAACTAACTTAACTGCACTTAATAGTTATCGTACCTAACCAATTTCATATTATAGTTAGGTACTTATATATTAATTTAGAGTTAGGTTTTCGTTGATTTTACACCTGATTCTATAATATACTACACTAGATGATGCCCGCGACTTCGTTTTGATTCCCGTGGGAATTCTTTAATTTTCCATAATGAGAATTCTATTCCGTAATTAAAATTTGAGCTATTCTGATTTAATTAGGGGCGTAGCATTACCCCTTTGAATGGCCTAACTAATTCTTTGGCCAAGGTAGCTGCCAGCCTTGGCCAAAGAATTAGTTTGGCCAGCATCTTGGGTACTATGCCGCGCTGCGGTCATATCGATGAGGTTTTAGGTTTATATTAATTTTAATTTTAGAAATAATATTTTACTGTATTTATTCCATGAAATCATCTAGTAAATACGTCCTGCTGGCTGCTTTGCGTTTTGGGATAGTTGTTCGCCTGTGGCGATGAGCCAGCCGCCAGTGTGTCAAGTAACGGGACCGCGTCGTAGCGTCACGCCCCCCGTGCCGCTGCCAGCGACGCACTGCCACTCTGCTCTGCTGCGATTATCATTTACTAATCTGTCTATTATTTCCAAACGATATTATTCTTAACAGTGCGTAGAATTCCAGAATTCCAGAAAAAAATCCCCGCGATAGATAAAACATACCCAAAACCTCGTTTGAAACGCGACAGATCCCAGCCTGTAGGAGTGTAGTAATCGCCAAATAGGTACATCATGTATGACTCGTAATATATATATTTTTTTAAATGACTGGTCCTTCTCAGGGTCTCTGGACTTATAAATAGGCCTGTTTCAAAACAAAAGTAAATATCCTAATGAGAAACCAAGTGAACAGGTCTCACGATGCCTAGTGTGCTTAATAAAGTCGTTACAAGTATAAACGTACGTATATTTTGTAGTTAAAAGATTTAAAAACTTCAGGCCGATTTCACCAACGTAAAATAAGTCTTATTAAGCGTAATATTTTGGCATATTTTGAATACATAAACTGTCAGAACGCCAAAATTTCTTGGTTAAACGTCACTCGACTTTGGTGAAATCGGCAATTAGTCGGGGAACGTATTTTTCACGGACACTCTTTCAATCAAACTATTTCATCTTGTACATTAGGCACGTTTGATGGCTAATTTTCAATACTTCTGTTAAGGTAGATAATAAAACTAACATCTATCTATAGATAAATAGATGGACCTTTTACTTTTCTCAATCACAATGATTGTTGTACAATATATGTACCTACTTACCTACATATAAAATATAAGCGTACAATTTAGTCTTCTTAGGAAGACTAAACTTTCATTCATCCGTCCACTTTCTCCGCCAATCGCCAAGTCACCCATAAACAATTTTGAAAATGTGGGTCACCTTCATACGCACAAGGCGTCGCTCGAGACTCGAGAGTGGTGACGACAACGCCAACGCTGCGCTGTATGACGATACCAGATGCTCTAACCTAAACCGTGTAGTGGGCGAAGAATAACCAGACTTATTGTCTCCAAAACTCGGTCATCATCACTATCGGTTATTATAAGAATTTAATAGTGTCCCAAGAATAGATGGGTATTTTTATTTTTTTGGACTTTTGGTACGATTATAATAACTAGCTGTTATCCGCGGCTTCGCTCTTTTTCAAGTCCCTATTTTACCCCCTTAGGGATTGAATTTTCGAAAATCTGTTCTTAGCAGATGTTTACGGCGTAATAGCTCTGTATGCTAAACAGTTCGATCCATTCAGCGTTTTGAGCTGTGCGTTGATAGATCAGTCAGTCATCTTTTTCTATATAAGATATATTTTTTCAAGACATTTGAAATTACTATCAAATAAAGTAGTATAGGTACCTTCGGAAATATATACCTACCTTTTTTGTTATACTCTAGTTGTAGTTAGTAATTTTGCAGGAAGTATCCTCAAAGTTTGCTCTAAAATAGCGACGATAGTAGAGGAGTCATAAAATTCTTCAGGAAGTACCTACTATCGTAGATACTCAGATATAATGACATAACAAAGTACGCAAAAAACACAACTTATAAGTTACGTAACTATCTTGGAGATAATAATAATCGAAAGAATCTAATTCTTGGCTCTTTCCAATTCGATTTTATCCAAATCGAATTGGAAAGAGCCCTTGGTCAAGCGTGTGTAGGTCAAGGACTCGGTCAGTGACCTCGCAGACGCCTCCGGGATTTTGTTCTTTTTGGAGAGCTTGTTAGACACCAATAAAACAGAAAATGCTCAAAGCCAAGGTTGGTAAATGATTATCGAGTGGTACATATATATTTTAGTGTGAGTATAATAAAAAATATCGAATTTATGAATGAGTATCAATAATTCGATCGGTATTTTGTTACCTTAGTTTAACGTTTAGATATTTTTATACTTATATTAAATATTATATTAAAATTGATTATGGACGTATTATAAAATTATTTATTATCGATAACGATAATAATAAATAAAATGATGAAAATTTTTTTTAGTTGTCTCGTAAGTGTTCCTTTAATATACACGGTGTTATTTTATTCCCCGTAAACCCTGAAGGAGGTGAATGTGCTCATGAAACTGAACAACTTTCCCCAAGGAACATAGGTCGAAATATGAAAAAAAATTTTGGACCTCCCATAGTAAATCAATCAGCTAATCGTCAATTTTGTATGGAGGGTCCAATTTTTTTGTGTATAGTTATATTCTGAAGGTTCGTGGATTTTTTGATATCGTTTCATCTCAGAAAAAGTTCCCTCGGGAAAAATTTTCGGGCAATAGCTACTTTACTAAAGAAAGCAACTAATACTTATTATTAAATGACAGAAACATCAATACATAAAAAAATATGAAATGATATAATTTTACAAATACAGTGATGTGGTGGCTAATGAAAATTTACGACCTATTGTGTGAAGCTTCATTTCATTTCTTCAACAAAAAAAAAGGGAAAAAATGAATTCGATTTGCGTTCCAACATTTTATTTTGTTGCTCGTTTCTTATAAGATGAATGGCGACTCAAAGTTGGCATCTTATTACGGAGAAAAATGTATAAGGTCTACTACAAACTCCGCGATACAAAACCGGGCGGACCGCGTGGATTTAATTCACTTTTCTATTTCACCACATTCGTTTTCGCACATATTATTACTTGACCGCGCATATCTTAACAGGTTCGCTGTCCAGACAACAGACACAATAGTTAAACAATGACCAGGCTCACATGTGATTCACGGGGCAGGAAAAGGGTTAAATACACGTAGCAGCTGCAACTCGAGCGCTAGGAAAAACATAGATACATGTGGCATCCAGGCAGCGCTGTTTTGAGGCAAAAGTAGGTACTCGCCAGTCGTTTTGTCCACCAACCTGTGGGCTAAGTATCAGGTTTAATTCGATGACATTAGCATCTAAGTAAGTCGAATCATAATAGCATGGAATTAGCGCTCAATTTCATGTTTACATTCTTATACATTTACGTATTCGCAAATTAAAATCGAATTAAACTGAATTTGTGACTTTAAATTACTGGTGATAAGATTCTTTTTACTTTGACTTTAATGACATCGAATAGGAATACGATCAATCGAATTAAGTCTTATACTAACCCTACAGGTAGTCCCAGTAGTAGCAGGAGATATTTTTCCGTCAGTTTGCACCGCTCGTTTTTTACATGTTTGTAATCACCCTAAACCGGACATTACCGAAGTAAATTATAAAAGTTTTATGATTCGAATTTTACACGATGTCCAAAGATATGACTTCGACATAATTGCCTACTTATAAGATAATACCTTAATACCTATAATAGGTTAATATATAATTAATTATTGTTATTATTATGTGGAAGGAATCGATTTTCAAAATTAAAATGACTAGAATTTTGAAAAACAAGAATATTATACAGTTTTAAATGACCAAAATCCGACGCAGAAATTGGAAAGATTGTAGATCAGACCTACACTACATACCTACATCATAGATAATTAATTTTTTTGAAAGATTTTTCATTTTTCGTACCTTGACTTAAATCCTGTGCATTCTGCATATTGCAGTTGTACATGTATATCGATTACCGTAAAAACGTAAAGGTTAAGCCTTTGTTAGATTAAAATTACCCTTCAAAGTAAATAGATTAACTTCGTAGATGTAAATAGTAGCTGCTTTACTCACAGGTGCATTCACGAAAGGGTAAGCTTCGTATGGAACGTGTAATTTGCCCGCATAAAGAATATAATCAACATTGCATTGTTCATTTGTTTATGCTAATCCTCCATATTATACATAAGTACTTGCCCCCACAACTTTGTCCGTGTGGAATTAGATTTTGGGGTGGAATTTTTAAAAACTGTGAAACACGTTCTTCTTTATTTTCAATCGAAAGCTACATTACCAAGCTTTATGTTTCATAATATATCTTCCTAACTTGGAAAATTACGGACTTTAAACCAAATTTTCCACTAGCTATCCCCTTTTGAAGTAGAATTCTTAAAACTGTGAAACATGTATTTCCTTATTTCAATTGAAAGCCAAAATAGCAAGTTGTACGGATATAACTAACTTGAAAAATTTGGACTTTAAAATTCATCCAATATTTAACAAGTTCGGTGTATCCTAATAGAGTTTGGGGTACAACTTTAACTTTAAAATACTTTGAAACACGTTCTTCTTTAAAAGCTTACGTAAGTAAATTTCATGGATATAACTGTAAAAACGACGGACTTCCATACACCCTCCTCATCACTCCCTATTTAACCCCGTTAGCGAATGGAATTTCGAAATATCCTTCTTAGTTGATGCTTAAGTCATAAAGGGAAAATACTCTCATTTCAAGTTTCTAACTCTACTGGTTTAGGTTGTACGATGATAGATCAGTCAGACAATCAGACAGCCAGGACAATTCTTTTTATACGTATAGATAAGATTAGATTAGATAGATTTTTCGTGTTTGTGAGGAACTACGAAAATTTTCCTTTCAGTAAGGATCAGCTGTCTTAAAGATACATTATTTTTGTTTAAATTTTTTTTTAAGAAATGCTCCTATCCCCTCTAAATAAGCGGAAAGCTTGTGTTAGGAGTGGGTACGACAATAGTGCAACGGGTGGGATTCGAACCTGCGACCTTACAGTTTTCAGTCCGCACCTTTAACCGTTGGGCTATTGAGGCTTAATAAATACTCGTAACAAACGACTGAAACTCTCGCATACCCTTTTCAAGGAAAATACAAATAGGTTAATACCTAGTGGGCGTAGCCCGGGGGTTCAGGTTCGTAATATTTTATAGCATTTGCGTAAAGGTTACATTTTGTCCCTCTAGGGCAATTTGTTTTTATAAAATATAGCTATTATTCTTTTTCAATTAATTCAGATTCCATTTATGTGGTTTTAAATGTCCAAGTAATTTAGACGTTCTGTCTCTTTTTATAAGTGCCAAAATTTTTTTTAGAAAAACGTTAAAAGTTACTCGGCAATGTGTCGTGATTGTAAATTGGCACTTATTGAGAAATTGGCATTAAGGATAATACGCAAAATCCCAACTAATGACTAACAAATTATTTTTTATAAAGCACTATCCAATGCCTGGTGGGCAGTGAGATAGTTTTTCAAAAAATCCATTGATAATTTTTTGTTTTTCGGAGACATGTTGTGTCCGTTTTCAAAATGCAATTGTGTGCCAAAAGCTCAGTTCAGCGATTCAGCCGAGAAGAGATAATGTAGATCCACCAAACCAACTTATCTGTTCAGGTGACGGGGTCGCTACTGGACGGATTTGGCTAATATTTGGAATGGAGATAGATTATATCCTGGATTGAGACATACGCCACATTTTATCCCGGAAAATTAAAGGGTTTCCGCGGGAATCAAAAAACCTTAGTTCACGCAGACGAAGTCGCAGACATCATCTAGTTATTCATAATTTCCTCATGGAAGTAGGAAATACCTCATTCTTCGGTATACATATGTAGGTAAGTAGTTAACTATAGTTTAACAGACTGTGTTTCAATTGAACAGTCAGTAGATAGACCTACCTATACATATGACGGGCGATGTACACAAATTGTTCTACGAATTCGCAGTAGATCCTCCAGAGCGGATTGTAATTAACGTGTTGGATCTATCTGCGTCCAATGAACCCAGATCGGTCAAAGCCTCCCATTGCCTGTGCTCTGCACGCTCATTATTATTTTCTTCTTTTACATTTTATTTCTCAACTTTATGACTGTCTCGAGTCCTAACTCCCTTTCTTGCAATTTTCTTTTATTCGCACTTTTTATTTCTGTTGTCTGGGTATTACGTTTCAAAGTTAAATAAAAATTATCTAAGGCACATCCATCTTAAACTCACGCTGCACGCTGTGATATTTTTTTATTGTTCTTTTAAATCTAAGTTCAATATCGATTGTCTTTACTATATATGTATGCTTTATCGCAATAAAAAGTGGAATGATATTTGTTTTGGAAGTTATCTCAACATCTTAATTTAAGACATCTCTCGCTATATATTCGAAGGCATACTTTAGAGAATTAAAAAAAAATTGCTTTAAGTACTTTGTGAAAAAATATTGAATGCTCAGTTTTGTAAAAAATAAGGTACTAATACTTTAAAAAATAATGTGTTAATAATAATAATTAAATGGTATACATTCCTCGTTTTTACCTTTTTATATGTTTTGTACATAAGTACCTACTCATGTTTCATTGAAATCATTGAACACGTGGACAAAATTGTGAAAGCTTAGATTTCTTGTTACATTTTTGAAAGCCTAATAGGTATATCTCCAATACAAAAAAATACCGCTTTCAGAACACTCTCCTGTAATAAAATAAATAGACGCGACGAATAAAAAAAAAGGAGGTTCTCACCTCCTTTTTTTGTCGATTAAAAAGCATCCTGCAGATTTTTAAGATTGCCGCAAATGTGAAGAAATCAAATAGACCTATTTATTATACGCAAGCATGACGCAAGCCTAAACCACTTTCTATTGCTATTCACATCTATCTATGAAAATAATATCTGTATCAATAGTTCAATTGGAAACATTTTTAAAAATCTAAGATTGCAAAGAGAAAGGTAGGACCCACTGACACACTTATAGAGATCACTTTCCTTTGACCATTGTTAGGAAGTACTTGCTAATGAGGAAGACACATTGTTTTGTTATCACCCTAATTCATTATCACAGAACTAGCCAATTTATTTGATACATTAGAGCTTTTATTTAGAGTTACAATCACATATCGTCTGGGAGTGACGCGTTTTATGGGTACAGTTTGTTAGAGCATGCCACCTCCTGACTTCACTATAAGCAAGTCATATTTACAATGGCATTCCTCAGAGGTTTTCTTGAAAAGAGGTGCTTGTGTGCCTACTATAACCAGAAAACTTACCTTAACTTACTCGTATTTACTTACAGAAAACTTACTTATACCTAGCTTATACCTGTACCTATGTCAAAGTATATATTATATCGTATGTTTGCTAGTACAAACTACGTAATAAACTAGATTTTAGAAAAAAACGCATGTAAAGATTTGCAATGGCTGTAATACTTCATTTATTTGGTCTGCGAAAGTTCACATTTTTTATCCTCGCGACAAAAGTTGTAATGCGCGGTTTCTTTGCAAATACAAATAGGTAGGTACTTAACGTCATCGTCTTTGATATTTCAGTTTTCTTTATTGTTATGTAAATCTTATTAACACTAAATTAAGCGCTGAATAAAGCTGGTAATGTACTTGAAATACTTGAAGAGCTATTAGTTCAAAAGGAAACCAACAGTGGTCGGGTAAGCCTGAAGTTTATGTCCACAAGTCCTTGAACAGTAGCTGCAGGTTAAACAAAGTTAATATGTATTCTCATCGTCCATTTAGGGGCCAGTGATCTTGACACTCGTGAACCAGTCCGACGAATTGCAATTTTTGAATATTTTTAAAATAACATGCTCCGGTGTTTACTTTGTACGATGCACACATGATAATTATACAGGATGTTATTTTGGGTGCGGTCAATTAGTCAAAAACATTAAATTAAAGATATAGAAAATACTTAAACTACTTTAAGATGATGGACTGGTCTCTTGAACACTAATTTGGAACTCCTTCTTTTTAAGCCATGATTCTTCAAATCAAATTGTACCAGTCCCAAAAGAACATCCTGTATATGAGAAATCAAAGTTCCTGGGCACGTTTCTTGAGTGGATCGCTGAGATTTTATAAAATGAATTTAAGCAAAAAATTTGATGGTATTTTAAATTGTTATCTACCGAAAATCTGTACGTGAGACTATATTTGAAAAGGATCCCATAATTTTATAGCTCGGGCGAGTGATAATTTTAATATCCTTGCAGTGCATTTCTGACGACGCTCTTTAATATTACGTTATTGACAGTAACATCAGCTTCGAAAAAATTATGGGTGTTTGTGAAAAAAACGAAATGCTGATCATCAATTTAGTTGGTACCGAGTTGGTATTATTAACTTTTGCCACGTTCATTTTGAAGAAGGCATAGTTACCATTGGACCTAGTAGTCATCGGTTACCTAAATTACCATGATAATAATATATATTATATTTTTAACAAGAATATTTGCCAAGCTGAAGTTGACTAATATCCTCCTTTCCCCTTCAAATAAGCGGAAAGCTTGTGCTAGGAGTGGGTACGACAATAGTGCAACGGGTGGGATTCGAACCTGCAACATTTCAGTTTTCAGTCCGCACCTTTAACCGTTAGCCTATTGAGGCTTCAAATATGTATATTGTTTGTTGTGATAAATAATATCTTCCTATGATTGTCGGACTGCGCAACTCAAAGAAAGTATGGTAAGCATGAATGTAGCCCTAAATGTAAACAAAGCAGGCAAGCGCTCTCGTAAATGCCAGCCACATAGCCCCAAGCGGCTGAACTTGTTCCAGCAAGTGGAGTGTAGACCGGCTCCGTCGCCTTGCCACGGCCGTAGCCGGCTATTGCACTGAAGACGATCCAAGTGCAAGGTAAACCGACGTCGCACGTAATACTGCATAGCGATTACAAAAGCTGCTAGACTCAACCTCGCTTGTAATCTCACTCGTATCGCGTGTGTAAAAATAGACCACGCTTTAAAAGAACTCGTATTTACAAGTGCGGTTCTCGTTAGCCCTGCGTGCTCGTTTACTTTAAAATATTTTTCTTTTATAATATGCGGCTTGCGTTTTAGCAAGTGTGCGTTTTATATGTGGAGTTTTTATATCGCGTGCCCTTTTTTAATTTATAACTAAACAGTTAGAATTTATTTGCACGATAATCTCGTGCCCATATAAATAATTTTGTGCCCATTCTATTAAAATGCTAAAGGGCATCTCTACATACAACCTGAAGAGTAGGTACCTGTGTATCCAAAATTCTTTATGGGAATTAGTAGTCAAAAATTTTACTATAAATTAAGCTACATGTTCAGTTAAATAACTGAAAAAAGTTGAAAAAAAAAAAATGCAAAAAATTGTTTTTCTGTCATCGCAGACATTGACTATCTATTTGCAATGTATTTTATAGAAATATTTTTCAGAAATTTGCACAAAGGCACGAGATTAGGTACGGAGAAACTTTATCCCCTGTCGTACACTTCAAAGTAGATCTTCAAGATCTGTCTGGCCAAAAAAAGTTCTTTGCGCAATGTTCTCCTGAAAAGTATGTCTAGCGAATACCTACACTCCAAACGCGATGGCGGTAAAACATTGTTGCTTATAAAAAAACCCTTTTTTAAACATTTTTTAAGCTTTTTAAATTAACGCATACCAAACTTATTTTGTATGTCTAATTTTAACTATCAATTCACATAAAAAAATTCATCACGCGTGACGGGGCTTTTAATGTTACCGGCTCCCGGCATATAAGTTACATTAAGGGCCTATATCACAATCGTATTGACGTTTTGACAGTTTTTATATTGGCAATTTGTCAAAACGCCATTCGTCAAAGTCGTCAATACTTAGGTAGATGTTGGTGAAATAGCCCCTTAATGTAAAAAAAACTTGTTTCCACAAAGTAAGTCTGACATCAACAAAACAAAATATTGATGTTCACATTTCACATGGAAGCAAATGAACTAATCATTAGTTAGTTATTAAGTACCAATGACTGCAATTATTACAACTGCAATTTATTATACTGCCGTCATAAGGAAAAAAGGTGCATCTGTCATTTTTTTCGAAATTGAGTTAGACACATATTCGGCATCAAAACAAAAAAACGCATCTACCAGTTCTTACCAGAATTTTAAATTTTGTTTAAACTTATCACAGTGATAAGTTTAAACAAAATTTAAAAATTCTGGTGGATGCGTTTTTTTGATCTGATGCCGAATATGTGTCTAACTCAACTTCGAAAAAAATTACAGATGCGTCTTTTTTCCTTATGACGGCAGTATAGTTGGTAGGTATTATTGAGCAATCGCAGAGTGTAATCGATAGATTTTCAGACAATAAAGTATAACGAATGAACCAAATATCAACTGCGAGTAGAATAAATATACAAAATAAATTAAGTGATAATACCCTGAAACCACTAACAAGTACTCCCAAGTCTAATATAAGTCTAACAAACACCAAGAATTTTTCCTTCAGGCTGCACAGTTTCATTATAAACCAGCTTCTTAGGAAACTGTTTTACGTCCAATTTAATGCCATTTCTTACTTTTATGACCTGATGAAAGTCGAATCTAATACCTGTTTCCAGTAACAGTCTCTCAACGCAACTTTATTATAATCGCTGTCCGACTGGTATACTAAACCCGTTAGTTAGGAGTCTATTAATTAACTTGCAAAAAGTCTCGTTTCTTCAGATTTACCGCTATGTGATATTTGACCCTGGAGTCTTGTGTCCACAGAAATAGATCTAGATAGAACGGAAATGTGGGCACGCGGGTCAACAAGTTACAATATTAGTGTAAAAGTTTTTCAATAAAATAGAAAATTTTACATTACAATATTTCTGAAATTATTATAGAAACCTGGAAAGGTTGGAAGAAGAATCTCAATCAAACAAATAGGGATTTCTTTTCACAAGGAAGTGTTTCTTTTCAACGAAAAGAATATTTTCAAACAACACAGACAGCGTAGTTTTGTCTAGAAAAATGCGTGAATCCTTAATGAAACAGCGCTGATAACCGTTCTATGTCGATATATTTTTGTGCTGGTGTCTTTCGTCAAAGCTTTTACTACTTTACTCTCGAGTGTGACTCACAACAATCTTATCCGCACTAGTACGAGGAATTAATGATGCAAAAATTCAAAGCTATTTCATTCTTATAAATAAGAATCAACCGTTTAAATGACTCTGAGTAGATAAACATCCTCATAAAACATCAATTCACCGCTACGTATAATAAATTCCGTCTCCCTCGAATAATCTCGGCTTACTAATATCATTGAATTGCAATATAATTACAACACAACAGAACAAATAACACCATTAGAAGATCGAGCCTTTACGGTCAGCCGCGCTATGGCATCGCATAATCACGCCGTACGTTGTAGTATCGCTGTTTAATTAGCTAAGCACGCGGAAGAATATTATTCATTATATTCATTAGCAGCATCACGGGCACGAGGCAAGCTTCCTGGGTTTTTAGGTGCGGTCTCGAGCTTGGCCGCATCATCGCGTGACGCGCGGCAACGCTTGCGCGCACTTGCATCTCATTTTTACATTACATCATCATTGGGAACAGTACGAGTTCTTCTCGATAACGATAATAGTTTTCGACCATCGAAATAGTATAACTTCAAAGTAAAATAAAACTGACCCTCCTGTTTTAAGGCTCAAGGTCGAGGTCGTACATCTACAGCCAACGGAAACTGCAGAAAAAATCGGTTGTAGGTAAAACGAACTATCGTACATTAAAAATTAGCACTTTAGGTCCACTATCGTCATCACCGCCCCATTACCTGGCACGTGTTTCCTTTTTAAATTGGGTTTAGGCTATATTCCCCCGTTGGCCAAGTATGGATTTTGAGAACATTATAGAGAACTCTGAGGCATGCAGGGTTTCACACAATAATTTCCTTCACCGTTAAAATAAGTGATATTTAAATTAAAACTCACATAACCCCGCAAAATAAGAGGTTGTAATCGACCCCCAGACCTCTCGAAAGGTAGGCGGAAATCTAACCCACTCAGTTATCACTGCTTACCATCAGGTCCATTTTACTATGATATGTATTATTATTGTGTTCTCAAAATGGACCAATGTTATTGAGTTGTGCATACTCGTACTAAACGTCCTGCTCTGCTTATTTTACTACGTCGCATTAACGTGCACTTGGCTTCGCTCTATGATTTTAATTGTTTTGTAACTGTATCGTTTATTAGCTTCGTAATGGCTATCATCTATTATAACAATAGTGTATATTTGCAATGTAGTAATTGTAATTTATTGTAACTATGTTTGCATTAGCAGATATCTGAAAAGTTCTTTCCAAGAATAGAGCTTTTAACATCCTTTAACATCTCATTTCTTATCTTCTTCGTCAGTCGTCATCGTCAACCGATGCATTCATAGACTTAGTAGTTGATTATATGGCAACACTGCGCTTTCCTTTTTCTCAAATTATTGTAAAACAATATTGTCATTCAAGATTATTTTCAATGTGTTTTTCATGGAATTTTCACCAATACTTAGAATATTTGTCGAAGAAAGTGCATCATACTTACATATATTATAACTATTTATACATATATTATAATACCTACTATTGGATTTATAAAATAGGTATTATTTGCTTCATAGTTAAAATCATGATTACAAAAAAACAACGTTCTCATAAATTGATTAACTACGGAAGTTGAATTCACAATATCTGCATTACTTTTTTGATATACAAAATACAAATCAGCTAACACAGGTTGAAATTATTCTCGAACACGTACCTAATAAGTAATCTTTTAAGTAATAAACTGGTAGTAAGGAAATGTAAAAATCAAATAAATACAATCTTTTGAACGAGCTTCTTGTTAACAATTAATTATTTTAATGGCTGTCTGAAAAACTCTTCCACATGGATGTTTTTTTACAATACATACTGCACAGAAACCATTGCGTCATGCTTACAATAAACACAAAATTTTTTTTCCTCCGAGTTACAATAGCAATAAAATATTGCAAAATGCCATTTCTGTAAACGATTTGTTGTGGTATTTAGCCAAGTATTTAGTGCTTTTTTCGATTAATAACTATTGTCAAATTGTTTGAAAGAAACTATCAATTCCATTTAATTACTTAATCAAAAATGTCGGAAAGTAGATTGACAAACTTCCTCTTTCGAGAATTGCAGGTGTCCTTAAGATATTTTCCTTTAAAGCAAGTAATACATAATTCCAAAAAGTCAGAGATGTGTGCTATAACTCGAAACCACAACCCCCTGAAAATGAGTCCTAACTCCTAACCACAGGGCATCACTGCAAACTGCTAAATATAGCTACGATTTTAGAATTATTTCTTATATACACCGAAAGCGGTCGAAATACAAAGAATTAATGGTGTTAACCAGAGGAAGGTAGTAAACAGTCGAGTTTAAAACTTTAAAAAAATGCTAAATGTACGTAAAAGTATAAATAACTCAGATAGGTACTTTCTAGATCTTAGCCGTTACCTGTGTAAGCACTAGGTACATAATATTACGAGGCCAGTGTAGCGGTAAAATTTCCTCATATCAAATGATGATGTAGATCACTGGCGCATGAATATACTGCTTTTTCTTAAGTTAACACTGAACGTTGAAAATTAGTATCCGTTCTTTGAATCTTTATTAATATACATCTTTATTAATATAAAACAAAGTCAGCTTTGTTCGAACACTTATAACTCTAGAACGGCTGGACCGACTTTCGTGGTTTTTGATTTATTGTATTTGTCTCCGTCCCGAATAGCAGAATAACTAAATTTCATTTTCTCATTTTGTATTGAGTTTTTTGATGGCAAGGAAAGTGACCTTTTACCCCGGAAAAACAGTAACCTAAGTCACGCGGACGAAGTCGCGGGCAAATTAGTAAGTAATGTTAATAAATCACCAAAGGGTATAAAATTAAAGTAAACAGAAATAATACCTATTGTGAGGTCAGGGAAGGGGATGGTGGAGACGGCTTTAGGTAAGGTTTTTAGTTGTCATCAGAAGTGGTATGGCCACGTTCACGTATCCAGTTCAATTATTAAATAATATTTGGATATGTTTGATAATTACCCTCACGTTCAGATGGTGGTTTGTTTGACGTGTAGTGGTTAAATTGATTAGATGTAAGGTCAGGGGCCGTTATAAGGGGATGGTGGATACGGCTTTAGGTAGGGTTTCAGCGTTTTTTAGTTGTCACTATATTAATTTATGTACTTATTAAAAGACGTATGATCAAAAAAATTAAGTATGGATGCTATGTCTACTATCTACATATTTATATTGTGTCTGTGGCCGTCCTTACACATAATCTGGGTTTATGGCCTCTTTTTTTATTATAGAACCTTTTAAGAAGCTTGTAGGTATACTATAAACTTATTAACCTTTCTTGTAAAATTTTCACGTAACGACTGTTTTGCTCTTACCTAAAGTTTTTGCTACATGATTTGGAAAATATTTAATTGAAAATTGTCTTCTCTCCGGTCTAAAAACCTCAAAGAAATATCAAACTGAAATGAAATTCTTATCAGGAAATCTTAAGGTTTCCTGGCACGACTGATGATCTACTAACCTTTTATTTTGTTTCGAAATAAAATAATTATAGTGAATGGTTTCATTCAGCTTACGATCATTCTTGGATACCGTTCATCTAACGGGACCGTCCCAGCGGCCCTAAGGTTGACTACGAAATCTATTTGAAACATCTCTTTAATATGAAAGCATGAACTAGATAACGTTTATTTTAAAACAATTTGTTTCTATTTACAGCTTACTTTTGATTTCGGGAGCGTATTAAATTTAAAAAAAAAAAAACCTTTTTACGTCTGGCCGAATCGGAGGCCCTGAATTTAATCATTGTAAAACGGTCCCACGGGAAAGATGATGTCTCGACGGTCAATACTGCAACGTTGGCTTAGATTTCTCAGAAGTGCATGTTAATCTAGTACGGACGGCCGAGTCATCATAACTGCTTACTCTTTGTGGGTATTTAGAGAAACTATTTTGTATATTACAGTACCTACCTATATCTATAATTATATTAAAAACAAACCATACTAGTATCAAAGCCTTAATAACCCAACGGTTAAAGGTGCGTACTGAAAACTGAAAGGTCTCATGAGGCCATCTTAATTTGTCATCGATAAAAAAAAAATCATATCTGCTGTAAGTTGCTTAGGAGTTGAGTGTCCTGCAGACTATTAGATCCTGCAGCAACAGCTAAGTGCCTTGGAAATAATCTGAAGTACACTAAAATTCAAATCAATTGTGAAAGTGTTTTAAACCCTTTAATCAAGTAGGAAATGAGCAGATCTTCACAAATTACTTATATCTAAAACCCACTTCCATCACGTCAACTTTCACACGGAACAATCTGCATCAAAATCAGTCCATTCGTTAGGAAGCTACGAGGAACAGACAGACACACAGATAAACCCAATACAGAGATACACAGACCCTTCTTTTTTTTGTCGGAGGTTAAAAATAACCTTCCACGCGTATAAAGTCGAGACATCAGCTAGTACCTACTACATATAATACAAGGAAAATTCTTCAGATACCGCCGCATTCCTTCATTCCTCTAAAATATTTGAAGATGCGTTTATTATGAAAAGGTATGTCGAGAATTTAGACTGGAGAGGGGCTAAAGTTTCCGAGAAATGGAGATTAAATTATTATCGAAAACCAAGGCCCTAGCAAATAGCACGAGATAAATGATCATTAAAATAGTTCGATTAGGAACACTGGATAGGATTTTTATGAACTGAGCAAATAGTTTTATAATAATATCTGTGGTCTCATGCATCCGTTATGTTCGAGGCTTCAACAACTTCAAATAAATAGGTTTATAGATAAACATTCCTCCACGTACCCGGTCTTATTGTTCGAAATCATCAGTTCATCGAACTTGTAAGTTGACGACGTAATAAGCAGGAGTGATTTGCAAATATTGAAAGATGTATTCGTATATCTTATTTCAAAAGATTATTGTTATATCAACAAAACGAAAGATAATTGACATAATTTTTTATGAGATCTACACAAATAAATTAAAGTGAAGTATATTCTGGCTTTGGTTTTAAAATTACGTAAAATTAAGCTTTTATACCACAACCCAAACACGTTTTGACGATGAAGTGGGTAAGAGGACGACCTCCCTGACGCAGTGGTCTTATAACTCGGGAGGTCTCGGGTTTGATTCCCGACGGGACAATTTGGGAATTTATAATTTCTGAATTGTTTCTGGTCTGGTCTGGTGGGAGGCTTTGGCGATGGCTAGTTACCATCCTATCGCCAAAGACGTGCCGCCAAGCGATTTAGCGTTCCGGCACGATGGCGTGTAGAAACCGATTAGGGGTATGTGTTGAATGTATGGCAGTGGCCATAACCCTTCCAAGTTAGCCCGATACCATCTTAGACTCCATCGCCACTTCCCGTTAGGTGAGATTGCAGTCAAGGACTATCTTGTCATCCAATAAAAAAAAAGGTGAAATATGTACAAGGTGTAAGTGGTGTACCTATTCACAAGGTTCTCGTGAGGACACCCTCACGAGAACCTTGTGAATAGGTCTCTATCGTCTCTTTAACTCCTTTAGAAATGATGGGTTACCAAAATTAAGCACGCGAACAATGAACGCCGATACCCCTTTGAGAATCACTATACCTCCATTAGGTACAACCATTAGTACTATCAGGTAATCTGTGGTTTGGTTCGGCGCGTCGCAAGCGGCAACTTAGGCCAATTGCTTTAAACTTTTGATAAACAGCTGATCGTGCGCGTTATACATCGCTGTTTTGTGTTAAACTATGCATAATTAAAATAGTGAAAGAAAATTGTCAATTCATGAAAAGATCAATGAAAAATTCCAACGCTGAGTGTACTGAATCCTTGTTTCTGTTGTAGGATGTCCCTAACATCCTGTATAAATGAGACTTACCTGTGGTCGAAGAGTTGTATGCCTGGAGTAGTAGTCATGATGGTAGAAGCTGTTCGGGGAGAGCGGCGGGCGGTACTTCTTATGGCCGTAGCCCAAAGTGTCCATCGTATGCATTTTGAACACACTAGTCCATCACTTCACTCCCTAGCGTGAACTACATGTGGAATCTAATTAGATCGTCACATGGTTTTTTCATCTGAAACAAAGAAAAACAGGTTAGTAAGTTAGGTTAGTTATTTAATTACAAAAAATTGGTTAGGTTAGTTACACATTCCTGAATGTGTAAATTGCTAACTTGTTATGGTTGTTTCTTTTCCAAAAACTCTTGTTTTTTTTCTATTTCTACTAATAATATAAATGAAAAGGTGAGCTTATTTGTTCTTTTTTTTGTCCTTAAATCTTGCAGTACCAGAGCAATGAATTGACTTGATTTTCATAAATTATAGGACCTGAAGAGTGTCATGGGAATGACGTAGAAATTGATAGAGTTAGATATACGGGATATTATAAATATTATACCTACGAGTAGCTTCATATTTTATTAGACTTTTGATATGAAAAGACAAACTGCCAAGTTTCATGCCGGCAGAATCTGCTTCCCGAACCGGTAGTACAGCCTTGTCCTAAGAGCCACAAGTTGGCCTACATGAAATCATTTTGGAATTTGATTTAGTTGAATGCCACGACTTCTAACGGGTCTCGTCAACGTCGCTAAGCCCAGTATAAGTCCATCCGGTCGTCCCCCTATTTGTTTCATTTACATAAATAAGTAACAATCGACTTGGCAACCGGTTTCGGTTTGATCGGTCGTGTACCCCGCGCTAATAAATATAATACGAACAACAAGGACGCTTGTACAAGTGAATAACTGTACTTAACAGCTTTGTAAATTAGTCTTTAAATACATAGTTACACGTGAGGCTGTTTAATTGGGGATGAGTGTTTATCAATAACGATTTTTGACGACCTCCCTGGCGCAGAGTTGAGTGGTCTTACAACGGGATCAGTTTGGGAATAATTTCTGAATTGTGTCCGGTCTGGTCCGGTGGGAGGCTTTGGCCGTGGCTAGATACCACCCTACCGTCAAAGATGTGCCGCCAAGTAATTTAGCGTTCCGTCACGATGGCGTGTAGAAACAGATTAGGGGTATGGGTTGAATGTACACTGCCATACCCCTTCCAAGTTAGCCCGCTGCCATCTTAGACTGAATCGTTACTTACCATCAGGTGAGATCGCAGTCAAAGACTATCTTGTCATCAAATAGAAAAAAATTGAAATTCGAGACATTTTACGGAAAGATCTGGGATGCCACCGCGTTAAAATTTTGTGAATAATAGAAAGGGGTCACGATTGAATCAGAAACGAATAATACAGCGCAGAGAGAGTTACTTAGCTCGATCGCTTAACCAACTGTCTCTCTTACTCTGTTTACAAAACTCTAAATTCAGAAATACGATATAGACTCTTGTCTAAGCTGCAAGTAAAAAAATTTGCTTTGTAATTTTAATCAGAAGTGAAATTATTATACAGCAGAATTCAAGTACCTATAGGGTTGAATAATTTTATATTATTAAGATTCAGTCATGCACGTAAAATACGATTCAGAACTGTTGACCGCAATGGCAATACAATAGAGAAAATTCAAAAGAAAAGTTTATATTTGCTTGGTAATACAGTTGGCCGTCTACAAAGAAATGTGTAAGCAGCCATGTAAATTCACAGATTTGAACTTCAATTTATCACATTACTAGCCGCGTAGATTTAGTTTTCAAAGTCCCGCGGGAGCCTATGTAGGCTACTTTTTATCCCGGAAAATCAAAGAGTCAACAAAGCAACGGATCGACGAGATTTTTTGCTTGTGTATAATTGAGGGTCGGGAGAGTGACACAGGATACTTTTATCCCGGAAAACCAAAGAGTTCCCTCGGGATTTTTAAAACTAAATCCACTCGAACGAAGTCGCTGGCAAATAGATAATAAATTATTTTTGAAAATAACGTAATTATTAGATTTAACGTCAAATTCTACATAACTTAAGATTTTTACAAACAAATTTACGAGTGGGAAAGAAAAACTCAGCAATTTAATTATTTACAAACATACAAGTACACGATGGTACTAAAGTGCTCCCAAATAAAAGGGTTTTGGTTTCTTTCCCGATAAAATGTCGAATCTAATAAACAAATAATAATTAGTTATCAAATCACTTTCAGGCACGGAACCCTCGGTGCGAGAATTTGATTCTCACTTGACCGAATTTATTTAGGTTAAGTTGATCTTGTTTAGCCAGCTTTCATGCTATAAGCTAGATTTACTTTCCAAGTTTATAATTAAAAAGATTTTAATACAATGTCTTTAATCATGAAATGAAGCTGCTTTAAAAGTGAATGGTAAAAACTTTATTAAAATTTTTATTACAGGCAAGAAATATACTCATTTAAATCTTAAATACAGCTATGTCTATTAAAAGCTTAGTTAATTTTTGTTAGAGAACAATAATTTTGTACTCGTATTTGTTGACTTCATATTTAGGTCCTGAGTAGTATCAACAAACACAAGGCACAATAATAAACGTAAAAATTCTTTTTACAAAACCGATTTCAAACGCCACTACAAAGTATATCAATAATTGTGTCTATAAAATTTGAAGACTTCCCTCGATTTCTCCAGGATCCCATCATCAGATTCTGACAATGGTACCACCTGGGAAGTACCTATACCCTTTCAAAAAAAAATCCGAATAGGTCCAGGCGTCTTAGTAAGCGGGGAACATACATAAAAAAATAGAAAAGAAAAAAGATCCCGATGAATTGAGAACCTCCTTCTTTTTTGGAAGTCGGTTAAAAACATCGACGAATCGAGATTTTGTGGTGATAATTTCAACTTGCAAGAGATATAAATAACTAGCTTTTGCCCCCGCGACTTCGTCCGCATGGAATTAGATTTTGGGGTGCAATTTTCAAAAACTCCGACACACGTAGGTACTTCTTTATTTTTAACTGAAAGCTCAAATACCAACTTTGATGGAAACAGCTTGAAAAATGACGGAGTTTCATATAAACTTTCATCCCCTATTTAAACCCCTTAGGGGTGGAATTTCCAATAATCCTTTCTTAGTGTGCGCCTACGTCATAAAAGGAACCAACTGTAAAAATTTCAAGTTTCTCACTTCAGTAGTTTAGGCTGTGCGTTGATATCTCAGTCAGTCAGTCAGTCAGGACTATGAATTTTATATATATAGATTATGTCCAACAGTGGGCATCTATCGTATTCGGAAACAAGGTTAGTGTACAGTGGTATCACAAACGAAAATAATAAAATAAAATAATAAGGAAGGAAATAATATTTCAGCGTATTTTTTCAAATATTTTCGTCAGTAAAAACTCGAATAGATATTTTAAAGTGACCTCAATTCACGGCTATTGAACGATTCAATGGATATTTTTTCATCAGATTGTAGTCGACAAAGTCTCATTTACAGATGAAATAGACATAAAAACGTACGAATTAATTGTTAATTGATATCAACGGATATCTGGAAGGCATGGTCACTTTATTAGATCATAAAAATATCTACAAGTCATATCTACTAGTTCATAAAATATTTTTTTATAGTCCTTGACTGCAAATTGCGATCTCACCTGATGTTAGGTGTCGATGCAGTCCAAGATGGTAGCGGGCTAACTTGGAAGCGTAAATTCAACCCATACTCCTAAATCTGTTTCTACACATCGTGCCGGAACGCTAAATCACTTGGCGGCACGTCATTGACGGTAAGGTGGTAACTAGCCATGGCCAAAGCCTTCCACCAGAAAACCAGACCAGAGACATTTAGAAATTATAAATTTGCAAATTGCCCCCGCCGGGAATCGAATCCGAGACCTCCTAGTTATAAGACCACAGCGCTCACCACTGCGCCAGCAAGGTTGTCAAAACTACAACTGGACAGGTAGTACGTCATCGCATTAATTTTTTTGTTTCTAGAATACTTAATTGCTTGTTTGTTACCTTTACACATCTAAACTCTGATAACATTTAGAAAAGAGATGAAAGATGATTTGAATCCCGAGGAAAGAGAGTGAGTATTTTTAAAAATCTAAATCCCCGCGAACAAAGTCACCGGTATTAGCTAGTACAGAGTAAAAGCTCCCAGAATTGAATAGAATAGTTCTTATTCAAAGAAACTTTTTACCACTGGTTTGGAATACCGAAATGCCTTATAATATTCGCCATTTTAAAAGAAGTTTCTCTCAAGCATTGTAGCATAAAAGTTTTAGGTAAGTAAGCTAAGAAGCTTACCTAAAACTTTTATGCTTTAAAGGTTTAAAATTATATAGTTTCCTAAATTGTACAATTTTAAAACTACATAATATTTTACGGAAATTTTGACAAAATCACAGACATACCTAGTTTCCAGAGCGGGTAGGTATATCTACATAGTATACATAGTGTACGTATATAAATATCATTGGCTTTGATTGCTTTTCTAGAGTTTTCTAGTTTTCAGTTCCGATATTTTCAATTATTATTTTCAGACGGACGGTGGAAAAATATAAAATGGGTTTCTAGTAACCCTAACTCTAATTTGTTTATAAAAAAGATACCGGCCGAATTTATAACCTCCTCCTTTTTGGAAGTCGGTTAAAAATAAAATTCAGGTGCAGATAGGAGTTAATGTGATCTTTTATTTCTGGACTATTAGGTAAATAATTAGTCAAAGTCCCAGTGGCTTGACTAAGCGACAATGGCAGTAAGTTCTAACTTCAAAGCATAAGGCCCTTATAGTTTAATGATTATTGCGGGTAGTTTGCATCGTTAACACGTATCGTTACTCAAGCAGACGGAACCTTGCTCTGGGCAATGAGTTAGCAACTTATGAGTTCTTGACTCACGCACCGTGAGAATAATCGCTGATTGTCTATCAGACCTTCGCGACCCGGTACAGAGGATCTGTGTAGTGTGTGTTTACAAGTAATACTACGTTTACGGTGTTTACCTACTAAACAACTGCTGACACATTAATTGGCACGTCCCTCTAGCAAGCTTTTAGCCGTCAGATGCATTAAAATCTTTAATATATAAAACGAAGTCGGGTTTGTTCAAACACTTATAACTCTAGAACGGCTGGACCGATTTTCATGGTTTTTGACTTACCTGCGTCCCGAATAGCAGAATAACTATTAAAATATCGGAAAAATTTACAAAAAAAGTCACGCGGACAAAGTCGCAGCCAAAAGCTAGTATACTCTAATATTCACTTTTGCTTCGTCTGTGTGGAGTCTGATATATTGAAGTTTAGTATGGACGATGCGGTAAATCGTAGGTCGCGGTAATTTTTTTTTTCTATACTGACATTCACTATAATCTGACTTGGTATGATTGAATACTAAGAACGAATTCAAAAATTAAGTTTATGGGAGTTAGTTTAAACTGAATCGCTGTCGCTTCGTCATCGCTTCACTAATGCATCCTGGCCTGAATGAAATACCTACTATTTTTTATACAGGAAACATTGTGATCAGGATTAGTTTGGAGATTATGTGCTTAAAGGCTCAAAGGTACAATAGAATAAATACCTAGTAGGTATGTCGAGAGTTCAGCAAGTTCAGGGCTTGTACAGGGCCGTCTAAATGTCGAAGCTCGTACAATGTCAATGTTACTAAAGCATATACTGAGATCTATAGACCGGTTCTGACTTAGCTCAGACTTAAGATAGAGTTAAAACGAGACACAAAAATGCTTTGACATAAATCTGTCTCGTTTTAACTTTGTCTTGAGAGTGAGTTGAGTGAGAGTGCGGTCTATAGATTTCAGCCTTCGTGTATTTTCGTCGCCAAAACCATAGCTAAGCGAGCGGCAACACTTCTGTTTGACACAAGTGTAAACTGAACATTTGAAACGCCCGCCCCTGACATGCACCAAAATCTATGGTTGGAATTCGGAGTATGTAGGTACGATATATTGTATAGGTAATTACAGAAAACTGGGTAACATGTTGTTGACATCCTGACATCCATGATATGTACCATGACCCACTTTTCTGCTCCATCATCAGATTTTCCTCCTCGATTCTCGATCATCATCTATCTTACACCAACTTACACAGCCCCATCGACATAGATATGAAGGACATTTATTTTATATCGATGTTGAGACCACTCTAGGGAGCCTAAACACTTATATGCTGTGAGTTGCTAAGACTCTTGAGTTTCCTGCAGATTACTTGATGTTGCAGCATCATATTAAGGTTACCATGCCTAGTAACAGTACACCAAGTTTCAAATCAATCGCACCCGTGAAAGTTTGTAAGACCTTTTAATCAAGTACAAAATGAGCTGACTAGTGACTACCTCTACCTATGTAGAACGATGTCCGTAAAATAGATCTTCTCTGTAGTGTTTTTAACTTTGATACCTATCAAAGAAAATGCCTTCCTGCTTTTTAATTTTCAGTAGAAAATAACAAAGGTTTTCAGTGAAAATGAAATAGTCTTTCACGAAGATTTGTAGTAGATATATTGTGCTGAATACATCTAACCCATGTACATTATTCATTGATTTGATTCATCCTATTTACAATTTTTCCGCAGTATTTGCATACATCACCTATGTAGGTCAAGCCTCGACTTAAGTGTTGAGCCGTGGCGTATAAATAAACCTATGTAGGTGAAGTAACGCGAATTCTCGCGGAATTCGGACCACTACGGTGCTAGAGGCATGTGGAAGCAATAGTAATGGAGTAAATAATGTAGTCGTACAAAATTGGCACATTAATTAATATATTGTGGGAAGAAAAATAATGGTGGTAGCTCTCGAGCATGAGTCGTGGCTTCTAAATAAGCTGTTATCTCTACATTCCTCGAATTTTCGAGGGATCTGAAATGACTATGCGATGCTTGGGCGCATTTTTGAAATGGTAACTCTCTATTCTTCTTTATCGACCGATGGACGTCAAAGGACATAGGTACATACTCTTGTATAGACTTCCACGTCATGACTCGGTCTTGTGCCTAGTATCTAGTAGCTCCCTGCTACTCATGACTCATCCGACGTCATCGGTCCACATAGTCTGCTCCAATTAGGCGTCTGCCAACATGGCGACTTTCGGTTCGAGGTTGCTCTCTTCGATTGATCGAACTGATCGAATAGGCGAAGGTAGGAACCTTCGCCTATTGCCACTTCGCGACCCGATGAGCTATGACGGTCTTGTTCTCCTACGGATTTTGATCTCGCAAGTATATCTACTCTCTACTTAATCAACAGTCGGAGGGTCGTTACGTCGTAAGCCATAATACAGAATGTATAACAAAGAACGGCACAAGCAAATACCGTGAAGCATAAAATAATAATCGTCAAGTAATCTACGCCGCCGACACATATTACAAGAGGAAGTTTGGCCACTTACATTCAGCACAAAAACCACTGAACACAATCCTAGATAATAATTAGAGATAGGTATTTTGACACAAACTTAGTGGCGAATTGCCGAGGAATAAATTGGGCTGGCACATTGCCAGTTTATGAATTCCCTTATAAACTATTTTGATTGACGGATACATATATTTTTTAAAGTAGGTATGTTAGGTTTATTCTATTGTATAAATATAATTAATAATAATAAAATAATTTTAATAAGAGGCAGTTGTTTCGACATCACGAGGAGGAGGTTCTGAATTCGTTTGGTAGGTACAGTTTTTTTTTTTGATATTATCAAAACGGCTATCATGAACGTTTCCTCGTTCTTGAGTCACGAATTGATAGTGAGAAGTCATATCACGAAGCCTTCTGCTGAACGTGCTTAGAAGACCCATTGACCTTGGCAGTGACGTCACGGCTGTAATTCTAGCCTACAGGTTGTTATGTCAATTACCAAGTGATGTAACTACATGCTATTTACTGCATGCTTTAGGTTCACGAGTATCTTTAGGGTTCCTTACTCAAAGGTCTGTATATTCTTTGCTCAAAGTGTGCAAAACTGCATTCTATTTATAAGGCTCGTATGTCTGATAGGCAGCTTCAGTTGTAATATATTTTTTCAAATTTTCATAGAATACGTGATAGTCTCCATCAAGGCAAACAATAAAAATAGTCACCCAACGCAATACAAAAAATTGCATTTTTTTTATTTTTTGATACTGGACTCATACTTGGCTGGTTTTATTTTTAACCGACTTCCAAAAAGGAGGAGGTTATTTCATCATTTAACAATGTTTGAATTAATATATCGACATCTTTGCACTAATAATAAAAAGCGCAATTTTGTTTTTTAACAATCCTGAATATCAGCGAACATAATTAATTAATAATCTCAGACCGTTGCAAAACTATAAAGAAGTCAAGTCTGCGCTGGAGGTATTTAGGAAAAACCTAGAATATAATGCTTATTTTTGGAATTCATCTAAATGCATTGTTCAGTTTAGGGATATGAAAAAATGTGAGAAATAATTCGTTAAAATTGCAGTTTCCTTTATAAATTGTATTAAAAGTTAAATTTATAATTGCGGCAACGAGTATTTCAATTGTGTGACTGAGTTATTTACCCTTTATTTAATTAGGAATATTTAACTTTGAATCAAATTATAAATTATTATTTGCTTTTGGTTCCCACATGACTAGAAATATAGACACTGATGATCACTGTTAAACTAAGGATTTTATTATAAACTAGCTGATGCCCGCGCCTTTGTCCGCGTGGATTTAGTTTTTCAAATCCCGCGGGAACTCTTTGATTTTCCGGAATAAAAAGGAGCCTATGTCACTCTTCAGGTGCTCAACTATACCCATGCAAAAATCACGTTGGTCCGTATCTGTTGCAGCGTTATAGAAGGACAAACCAACAAACAAACACACTTTCGCATTTATAATATTAGTAAGGATTTTATCTAAGTGAAGATAAAAACAAAAAAGATGCCGTGACCTAATGGCGGGCTTAAAAGTTGTTTTCGGAAATGTGACAGAGAAGGATTTTAAGTATGTAGGTATGAAACTATAATATAGCACCTGTCATACGTGCAATCCAGTTAAAGGTACATCTTCCCGTGAAGAATCTATCTGCTCGTAACAACCATACAAAACCATAATCATCACGGCAATGACATGACAGATTGCGCGCGAGCCTCAGTAACTGTACATTATGATCCATTCAATATGGTACCTACCCATGACGTAAGAAAAGTAAAGATTGTTAACCTTTCACTTGCAATAGATAAGGAAGTGGTGGCAATTTTAGCATTTCATTTTAGCTCGTCATTAGATAAGCTGGTAACAGCAAGGGTAAGGTAAGCAAGATGACAAAGTTCAGGTGTCGCTGAATTTCAGAAATATTATTGTGTAAAAGTTGTCCTGCAACATTTACTCACGCTTAATATTTAGTTTGTAAATTCATATAGGTATACACGATTCGAAGCCTCAATAGCCCAACGATTAAAGGTGCGGACTGAAAACTGCAAGGTCGTAGGTTCGAGCCTCAACCGTTGTACTATTGTCGTATAACGCTATAACGCAATAAAAGGGCTTCGCTAATAATAACGTCTGGCACGCGAGTCAATATGTTTTAATATTTTTCCCCACCAACTCCCTGACTATAGAATGTAGTCGTGGTACATTGACATTAACATTGAAAAGCGTTATGATACGAAATAAGAAATAACATTACTGGAACCTCACTTTTTCTTCTTCCGTAAAGTCGAATTTTCATTCAAACAAATGATATGTAATATTAAAATTTGTTTAAATTTTAATATGTATTACATATCGGATTGATATAAAACTTTGCAAATACAATGGGGTAAATGCTTTAAATGCTATGCTATCACATCGACATTCGAAACTAGTTTTTGTATTTAAAAAATTTAGCAGTTGCTCTTTTTCAGTCCCCTATTAAAACCCAAACGCTGCCCAGTCCTCGAAAAGTACTTACCTAGCTGGACCGTGTGTAAAAAATATTTAACTCAATAAAATAATACAAGAGTCTCTTTTTCGACTTATGATCCGCACAACCTGCACAAACTCTGACACTGAGCGAATTAAAATCTTAGTGCAATGATTGTTCATCCTTACGTAGGTATGTATGCAACGTGTGAATATAATAAAAACACCTAAGTAAAACAAACAAGGACGAAACTTCATAAGAACTCTTCATCTTCATTTAGAAGCGCTCACGGTAAACCTGCTATATTTAATCAGTACCTATCATTGAAGTGTGTCTAATGTAAAAATACAAGGTACGTATTATATTAATTATTATTAACATTGGTTTGTTATTGTTTGTCAAGATCATTGCGTTGTTACGCCCGACACAAATGAACTATGGAAATAGTATATCCAACACAATAAAATTTAATGAGAACATGCTCTTTGTAGTACCTATAGTGACATTATACAAATACGCATAACCATTGATTTAGCCCAGATGGAACCCTTTTGCCTAAAAGATGCCTATTCACTAATGTTTCAAAGATACCAAGTTTGTAAGTGTTGGGAAACACAGATCTCGGAAGAGCTTGCCGAGTAAATAAAAAATGTAGACTTAAAGCGGGCACATAGATGGTATATCAACGACGCGGTAGAGATGGCCTCCCGATATCTTCGATGGTAAAAAGTTCGGCGGCATTTACAAAATTTCATTGAATTTGTTTGATTAATTAATTATACTATTCAAATAAGAATCAAAGTTTGTTTACTTGGGACACCCTCGGAAGACTTCGGCTTTACAGACTTAATAAACTTAACAAAAGACGCCCTTCTTTTAAAAGATTCGAAGACTTTTTCGACTTCCGTTAAGCTTAGAACTTTATCTAGAAAATCTTTTGTCGAAGTGATTGAAGTGCCCAACGAACTATACTTTATGCTTCCAGTTGCCCAAGCCATATTACCAACGTATCGTATCACGCTTCCCTTCTGAAAGGACAGACGTGTGATAAAAAAACTTTGGGAGCCCCTGCTTTAGCGTTAGCGATAACGATCATGGAAAGAGAATAGATACGACACGCTTGTAATATGGCTAGGGCGGCATATAACCAGTTAAAAATCGTGAAATAAAGATAAAAAAGTTACATAAATTCAGTCCGTGGAACATCTTCGTCTCATTTACAAACTGAATACAAATAAAAAAAAACAGTTCATTCTGTATCGCAAAAACGAATGAAAAAAAAGCTTAAGAATTTCTTTCGCCAAGGTCGGCGTTAAGCGAGCCGTCCAACGTTGAAATGCTGGTAACTTATACTCTTTTAACATTGGATGAGACATTTGAATGGAACCAGTTGATTAAACATTAAATTAACCTTTTTAACAAATACGAGAAAAATTAGATTGCGAACTAAGTGATAAGTTTTTTCGGTTCTCATTAATCGTTAGAAAAGTATGATAAAATAATAAAAAAAACTTGCAGGAGGTCCTTAAACTTTTGCATATATAACAAAATCCATAAAAAAGTTCAAGGATCTTTTAATTTTTTTCAGAATTCTCAGACGCAGATCGCCAACAAAAGAGCTAAAAATATTATTGTCATTTATTTATCACTAATCATAATAATGTACCTAATATCATGTATGAATGTGGTACTATGTATATAGCAGAATATAATATGCCTTCTTGTAATGGTTTCTAAATTAGTCCGATTCGAATTGTAGAAAAACCGGGTCAAGATTTTTTACAAAAATCGGATCTCGTTAGAGACAGTGTCTGACACGAATCTAAATCAATAGAGCTACAATAGCTCTGGAAAAGGAACAAAATCGGAACTTTAAACGGTTAAACCCCACTGCTCTGCACCAGAAACTATAAATTATTGTAGTAGCACAAGTTTTAAACTATAGACTTTTTTGTTCTTTATTCTATTATTTTTGTACATATAAACGGTGTTAGAAAATCAATATAATTATTAGAAGTGGTCAATAGTTGACAAAATATAATGTTTTGTCAACTAAAACGGTTGCTTAGACGTTTCAGATCGTATTTATGTTTTTGGATTCCATTCGTATTGGGGTACAGGAGTCTAACCTTGTTTTCTAATTAAAAGTGTATTTCATTCATAAATTGAAACGATAAAGATGCAGTCGATAAAATAAATATGTTAATAATATTAAACTGCTTCCTTTACCTACAAGCTTCTTGGCTTTAGTTTCCTAACCTGTATGTTGACCTAGGTATATTTATGTAATAAAGAGGCGTGAATGACTTTATTACCCCAATACGAATACCTAAACGCGACCTTATCATAAATGTCAGTTTTTATGTTTCCGTCCGGAACTGTGTACCTATCCAGTGTACTGTGTATCACATATAGTTACAAAACTATCGTAGAAATCTGTACTGCATTTGCAATATTTGTTTTAATATATGTTTTTTTATTAATTCATGTTTTTATACATAAATACATAATGTTGTTATTAAAAACGGTATTATGTTTCAAATAAACATACTTAATATGACTATTTATCTAACTATCAATTTGATTCTAGATCTATGATTCTAATATTTTTATTTCATATATTTCCTAAAACACATATGACGGGTAAAGTCACAGCGCTTGTAATACAGACGATGTAATTACCTACTCTTTATCTTCATCTTGAGTCGTGGCGGGCGCGCTTTCCGGAGTTGTGGCACAGGATGTCCTGACGGCGACGTACGTTTGTGTGTATAAAATAATGGACATTATCATAAAATATACAACGCGTAATTGGAAATTTAATCTGTAGTCAACTGGAATAGAACTGTGTAGAACATACGCTATAAATCAAAATTGTTAGGATGTGTACTAGAAAATTCTTAGCTTATAAAAAACTATTTTGATCAGTTACATTGACTCTTTTCACAGAAAATGCCGATGTAAAACAGTAATTTTCTTAACAACGACACTCAAGTAACTGATGATGTTTTGCACATAGGTGAGTGTGTGGTGCGTTATGATTGACTAGCTTTTTCTTCCGCGTCAGACCCTTTGCTTTTCCGGGATACAAATCCTATGTTATTCTCCAGGTCTTCAACTATAACCATGCAAGAATCGCAACGATCCATTGCTCCGTTACTGAGTGATTGAGAAATGGTAATTCCTATATAAAATTACTGATTGTAATTTCTTCCATTTATCAGCTTTTGGAACGAAGTTCCTTATCACGCGTTGTGAAAGGGGGCTAGACGGAAAAAATTCTTACGAAAAGTTGTCACGACACTTTTTGCTATAATACGCTATTGTAAGCTGTGCGGCGTCGCATGTTTCTCTGTCTGTCTGTCTCTCTCTTATAGAAAGCAAGCCAGATATTTTCATTTCTATTTCGCATTGAATTTCGTTCCATCCGGGTGTCCCTTGATACCTCTCAAGTTTTTTTTTTTTTTGGTTTTCCGTTTTTATTTTTTATTTTAGGCACCCCTGTATTAAGGTGAACAAATAGGATCGGCGACGGTCAACGTGCTTGTGACCTGCATAGCCACAACCCAAAAAAAAAGAACGTGAATAAAACAAAAAATATTCAAATATGTATAAAAATCTGTTTAGTTATGAGGATGACAAAAATTGATATATGCCAGATTTATATCCTAGATTAGTATTATTATTACAGTGATATTAAATTGTTTGTGTATACGATGTGAATAAAACTTGCAGTGGAATGAGTCACCGGATGAAATAAATTTAACCGGTCTCTTAATTATTATGATAACGTGCTGGCTATTTTATAACGGCATTTATGCAGGTTCCTATATTTAGATGGTTTTAATTTTTAACTTAAAAATAGACTTTATTTTTAATCAGTTCTTAATGTTAAAAATCAAAGTGATGTAGAATACTTTTTAAGGAAAAATAATTCAAAGAAAAAAAGGTACCCGCGGGATTAAATAAATAACAACGTAGACAAAGTCGCAGGCATTAGCTACTTAACCAAGTGCATAACAGTTCTATGAATAATTATGGTATAGCTATACAAAAATGTTTGATGTATCATAATGTATCTATCACATACATTCATACCGCACGCTCGCTGCAATAGATGCGTTGATGTCTTTTCAAGGGAACTTATACAATACACTTATTTACGTTTAAATTTATCATTTCAAAGTGTATTTCTTATTATTTTTGTATTATGCTCATTGGTCTAGTAACTAGCTTATTGCGATGTGGAGCACGAGGTCCGGAATTTGGGTCGGATCAGACAATGTTATTCGGTTTTTCCGACAAAAAAATCTAAACAGCAACCCGGTATGTTTTCGTTGTTACTCCCTTGCCTCGGAGATAAGGTAAAGATGTTTGTCCTGCATCTGATCTCCAATTCTGATCCTATGGTATGGGATCGCGTTACCATCGGATTATGACAGTGAGGTTAGAGAGTGTACCTCTACCTAGTGATATTTGCGCAAGTATACTAAGCTTTAACTTAATATTTTCTAAGTAGTACGCTAGTGTTCATAAAAATTAGTCGCTGTGGCCGAAATTTGGTAACTGTGACCAATCTTCGGTCATAATATTCTGCTGACCGAAATAATTATTATTTCGTTAGCCTTTATCTCAAATTCAACGAATAGCCTATACCTTTATACGCAGAGGCATTTTCTTAAATCTGGGAATCGAACCAGAGATCATTCCATGAGGTAGGCAGATATCTCAATGGAGCATCTATGAGATGCTTAAGAATTTTACGTGTCGTGTTTGAAAGTACATTAAAGGTTTTCAATGTTCATTAATAACTGTTTTATATTCAAAAGTCCATACTTTAATAATTAATTAATTCGTGTTGATTGAATTATCCGCATAGCCGCACCTCTAATAATAATTAATTGTTGTTTTAATTAGCCCATCATGCCAAACAATTAATTCTATTATTATTTACTGAACCCATAATGTTTTATGTGTTTTCTGTTATAATAAAATAATATTGGAGTAGGTTGTCTGTTATCCAGTTTGGTGTGAAATGATATGAACCTGTAACATCTCGGTTTTGACCTAGTAAACATCGGACTTTATTTCGGACTTTTTAAACGACTTACCCATAAAATAGAGCAGCTCAGCGCTTCCCAGGAAGTTTCTAAATACCAAACAAACACTGTTCACTTAGTTCGTTTATTTGTTTATAAACCAACAGTGCGCCAGTTAATCGCGTTAGGGCACTGTTTGAACAAACACGAGACACCCGCGCGGTATAACTGCCTTAAAGGCTGTGCGTTTGCGCATCGCTTGAGCGTTGAACTGGCACGCCAACCCGCCCGAAGCGAAACGCACTAACAACCTCAGCTCCACCAGCGGCAATACAGACCTCTCGAACATAACGGTGTCGCCGGGGCTGTGCACGCAAAGCGATAGAGAACCGCAAAAATACGGAAACTGTTGTGGTTTACCGCTGAAGCGTGAGATAGCCTAATTGATCGCTCGATAATCGGATGCGATGCGAAACGTTATCGTTCGGCGGAATTTTGACAAGATAAGAGACTGCTGTTGTGAGCGTCATACTCATTTTATTTTCTTTGGAGGACGAAAGTATTCATATAGGGTATCGATTGGTGTTTCAACTAAACACTTCTTCCATTCTCCGCTCACTGCTTCCCGTAAACCTACAAATTATAATCAGGAAGTCAACTGTTTTTTTAAGGTTCTTGCTCACATAATCAGCTGTTTTATTTTTATCAATTAGCTTGCGTATTTTCATACTTCTTCATTCTTCAATTTACCTATTAGATTCTTTAGACCATTCCCTAATAATGCGAATACTACTATTACCTACATCCCTTGCTCACCAAACTTATATGGAACTTTAATAGTCAACACAGAAATCAATAGTTTACTATTACTATACGTTTATTACTATACGTTTACAGGAATTAGGTATTCGACATTTTTTTTTTAATATCTTAACTAGTCTTTTACGTTTCCTGTTAGAAAAAGAGAGCGCTATTGCAACATCGTCAATATTCAATAGCTCCACACACTTTTCAGCCAAAATTTCGTTTTGGAAAGAGCACAGCCGCGGGAAACCGGCTTATAACTTATTTGTTTTTTGACCGATTTATTTTCTGTTTGTACAAATGTTGTTCTTACGCGTTACATTGTCGATTGTAATTCATGAATATTCACATTTTGACAACATTACAATCAAATACCCAATTGCTAGGTACATTACATCCTGCCTATTTAGGGGTTGGTGCATAATTTATTGTGATCTAAGACATTTTAGGTACATAAAAGTGTTGGTTTAATACTCGAAGATGAGAATACGGTAAACTGTAAATAACTAATGTACCTACTCACTCTCTCATATTATTTTGATTTCTTTGTTCTTCAAAAATAAATTCGTTACAATGTGATGACAAAGACACCAATACAATAAGACGTCAATAAAAACTAAATAAAACGTTGAACACAAAAATAATTAATATAAATTGTATGTTGCAAACTTTGTAAAAACATCTTTTAGCATCGAAAAAAATTATGATTCATACCACATTTACAGTTACACGGAAAATGTAAAGGTGAAATAACAATGGTCTGTAATAACACGTTGCAGGCTGGCCGGCGGTGTTAGCGACATCCTGTGAATATCCTAGAGTAGTCCGAACGACCGGCCGTCGAACCCTGGCTCGACCACTGCCAACGTAACCCACACTGCTATAAAGGCTTGGCTTTTTGATGTAAGTAGATATATAAAATAGAGAGAAAGAGACGGCTTATTTTACGAGTACCTTAGGCACAACTTAAAAAAATTATGGTAAATCGAACTTCAAACCGATTTCACCAAACTTGTTTACTTTCGATAGTAAATATAGGTATTAAGAATTATTTTACACTTAGGCTGAAATCTATAGACCGCAGTCTCACTCTGCTCAGACTCAAGAAAAGATAAAACGAGATAGATTTATATTTGTGTCTCGTTTTAACACTTATCGTTTTTATCTTGAGTCCAAACTAAGTCAGGGCACGCTCTTAATAGATTTCAGCAATATGCGCGATAGTCCAAGTTGGTGCAATTTTACTCAAATAATTTGTTTTTGTTATTTTGCAAAAATTCATTCAATATAAAATTGACATCTACGACTCTCCAATATTAATGACGAAGCACATCCATAAAGTTTGTTAAGAAATAAAACAATCACTTACTATTTCAAACTCGAGCAGAATCTATCTGCAGAAGACTGAATCCCTTGGATTGAATTTAAATAAATTTTCCTTGAACATCTAGATACTTGTAGATAAACATTTCAAATATAATTCAAAAGGGAAATTTAGTTTTAGCGAGCCTTTGAAAACTCGTGAAATTTCTTCGCACAACACAAACATTCGCGTTGGAAGTTAGAAACTGGAATTCCTTATCGACCCTGTTTAATGCTTCCTGTTCCCCACAAAGGGCCCAACATCGGAGTAATATTAGCCAGTCAGGCAATACAGTCGTGCTTAATGGTATAGTCTAATACAGGAATGCGGGAAAATGCTGTTATATACAGCCGGAGTAAACAGCCGTACACATACTTTTTTTTTATATATGTACTACTTGCTTGGCTACGTTAATACCTGATAACAAATGAAGATACGAGTACAGCCAAAGATGAAGATAACGAGAGCCTATTCACTCCTTATCTGAATATACCCAAGTTACAGTAGAAAAAAAAACGGAAAAGGCATTCCAAATGGAACTTTTTTTTGTCGGATCAGACTCTATATTATTAGTGACAGAGTAAGATCAGATCTAAGAAAATCTTTGTTCTAAAGGTGTCATTACTGGCTTCCTTTAGTACAAAGTGTTTACGATCAGTATTTATTTTGATTGGAATCAATCATATCTGTAACATGGAAACGATGCCTAACGACCCTTTTCCATAGTCAATAATATATCAACTGTAATCTATCAATAACTTAATTAGCAACGTATTCCTCAAAAAATTGTTTAGACTCTTTCAAAAATAACAATGTAGCTGAGGAATTAACCTGTACAATACAAACATAATGATATCAAAAGTTGACGCAAGGCTATAAGATTATCATATAATTATGATTACCAAAGAAAAATATAAGTGAACGTAATCAATTTTAATATGAGCTTTGTAAATTTTAACAATTTGTCTCAGCAAAGTTTACAACCAAATAAAATCTAGGAACTAAATTTGAGCATATTAAAAACCTCATTAAGTGCCGATCCCACAACGACAATGTTTAAACAAACTGAGCATTTTAACAGTTTTTACATTGAAAATCTGTCGAAATATACTTTACTAGTGTAATCCGCCTTTAAACAAAAAAATATTTTATAAAAATAAACAATTGAGCATATTTTTGACTACACACTAAATACCACTTACATTATAAGTAACACGTTATTTAATTACAAAATAATTGACTAAAACTTAATTATATAAAGATCAAACTACAGGGAACTTTTCCTAAAGTTCCATGGAGTCAGATCGGTTTTACACAGGGTAACAAAAGCACATTTCATTCAAATAGATCCTAATAGTTGAGTGATTGCTGTCGTTACCGTATATAGAACGACACCTTATTTAAGTAGATTAAACTTCTATTAAAAGGTCATTTTAATTCTATTAGCCTCAGCAAGGTGATCATGGTCAGGGGATATTTTATCCACTGGGAAAGGATAAAATGTTTATCCCCTCGCTCAATTTTATCCAGCCGTCGAGCATGGGCACAGTGGTGGAAATAATAACCACAGTGAAATGCCAAATACGGATAAGTATACTTATAATTTTATCTCTTATCAGTGGATAAAAACGGGCGATAAAATTTTTGTCTGCTGCCTATGCTAACCCTGCTGGGCTCTCTGAAAGTGTGTAACACTGTACATACACTATGTACACCTTCAGTAAATATTATTTAAAACCCCTTAAATTTAGTTTCGAGTTTCGATACCGCAGTTTTAATGATTTTATCGATGGTATTGAACCAAATTATTTCTTCCAAAAAAGTATTTTTTTCTTTTCTTCTTTCTTTTCTTGTAAAATATATAAAAAGAATAGTTTAAAATAACCATTTCAAGGTACAATAAATACGTCAAATTATTATGGCATCTCAGTTAAGATCTACAATATTAAATATACAAGCTCACATAAAGAGCAGCTAATTTAATATTGTTAACAATAAGGATTATTATAGAACGTAGGTACTTTGATATTTTAGGGTTATAAGCTTTTAAGTTCAGTCTATCGTCATTGTTCTACATAATGCTTTGATATCGAGTCTAAAACGAACTGAAACGTTGTCGGATTTATCCAACTAATTCCTGAAGGGGTCTCCGAAACATCAACACTTCTAGCTTTTCTCCCTGTGCTACGCTCCAAGAAATAGTCGTCGTATTCTAAACTGTAATCCGGGATAATAGGGTTGAATTTGGCGTAATAGATGGCTGATAAGCACGCGTAGAGAAGAACTGCTGCCGTGAAGAGCTGAAAAGGAAAACAAAAAATAGTTAAACCTTTTCTACGACGACGCTCCATCACGCAGGTGTGGAAGAGGCATTACATAAAATGACCATAGAGTTAAAAAAACACAAACTTTTCAGCAAAAAAAATATTTTTTTGCTGAATTGATTGAATTATGTGAAAAGTGGTTGAATTTTAATTTTTGAGGTTGTTGGTAAATTATATTACAATTAGTAAAGTTGTCTATAGTAAATTCAAATCAAAGCAAATCATTTATTCCATCATCAAAGATTATAATGATCTAATAACAAAGTTGCACTATTACGTAGTCAAGTAAGTAAACAAAATCATCAAGCAATTCTTATTATGCATCTAAATACTTTAGTAATTATATATCATACAGTGTGAATAATCGATTTCTACCTAAATGCTTAGCTTATGTAATTGTTGTTGTTAATAATTTTCACGCTTTACGTAAAGGTGTTTGACCTAGACAATTGAACTTGACAAATTCAAGAGCGGCAATAATTTTATAAATGAATACAAGCGTTTCTTATATATATTATACTTTGGACTTTAAATACTTAAATTATAAAATGTATGTTTCATAACATTTAATCCCGAAATTTGGAAGGTCGACAATTTTTAAAGTAACATTTTAGTGCCTGTATTAAACATAAATATTTCCTTAATTAAAACTAATTTAACAACTTAAGATAAAAATCTTATCAAACGGTTATTATTTCTTATCACTATTGCGAATAGATCATTAAATTTCATACGTCATTACTAAGTTAATTAATAAATGTTTTATAGATTGTTACGGTATCATCCATTATTATTTGACAAGAATTTTCACAAGAATTTTAAATAGGCGCTTCTATCATCTTTTCCCACATTTCATAAAATTTATGTGAGAAAGGCTTGATGTTTGCTAAGTAAATTTTCCTGAACTAAAAAATATGTACCTACCTACTATTCAACTTAAAAGTTGAACTGAAAAACCTTAACCGGAAATTGAGCCCGGGATTTTAACTAAAAGCTTCGGATAACTACTACGCTTTGTTTTTATCCGTAAGAATTAAGCTTGGAGAAACACTATTTTATATCCTACAGGCATCAGCCTGCGACTTCGTACGTGTGGATTTAGTTTTTAAAATCCCGCGTCACTCTCCAAGTCCCCAACTATACCCAAGCAAAAAATCACGTCGATCCTGTTGCAGCGTGATTGAAGGACAAACCAACAAACAAACACACTTTCGCTCGCGATTTCGTCCGCTTCTTCAATTCACAATCGACAGTTCCTAAATCCCCAAGTTTAGGCGGGCAGTACCCCTGCAGCATCAGGGTTGAGGAGTTGAGGTATTGGAATTCAACCGTCGTGCATTGTGTCTGCCCAAGCCTTAAAGCTACATGTGAAGTTCAAAACCACGACCCGCACGCTTTGAGTCGCAGCGACGTGATCATCGTTCATACCTTTCGGGAACTACATGTTTACGGCTTCTCGAGAAGATAAACTTTTATATCAATACGGAAATAAATTTCAAGAAAATTAACTATTAGATCATCATACTTCCTTACCAACACGTTTTATAAACTTCGTTGTGGAATTAGGTTTTAGAAATCCCAAGTTCCCATGCAATACCCATGAAAAAATCAAGTCAGCAGCAGAGGCAACGGAGTAACGGAAGGAGGTAACTTTTTACATATGTTGAGGACTTATAGAGTGACATAGGCTTTTATTCCGAGGAACAACATGTTCTCCAGGGGGATTTCTACAACCATAAGTTCACGCAAACGAAGTGCGGGCAAAAGCAACTTAATGTGGGTAATAAATGCCAAAGTATACCTGATCTCTTTGTCTATCAACATTTCAATTGATCTTGACAAAATTGTGCACCTTGCATACTTAAGACGCACTAAAGATATTTTTGATCCAAGATAATGAGAAAGGTCCCGTGATCCCAGATTTAAAACCTAAATGCAATGATGAAGTCGCGAGCGTCAGCTAGTAGGTACGGAAATAAATCACTGTCGAGCGAAAACGAAAGAGATATAACATCACGAACTCTAAAGTATGTATACTCATTACATTACATTTAGATGTGCTTACAAAGCATAAACGAATTATTACTACCGTTATAAAGTCTTTCAAACGTGTGTATCTTTCAAAATGCGTGTTCATATACTTCATGCGCCGAATAGGAAAGAAAACATCGTGCTAATTTAACACCACTTGGCTGGTTATAAAAAAATATGAGGAAACGCTTGAAGACAAAGAAGAAACACTTAAAATATGGCCGTGAAAATAATATCACGCTCCCGACGAACTTAACATTAAAGACGTGTTTCCGATATAAAAGCAAAATATAATTCAAAACAATAAAATTACCTAGGTACTTATTATACACAGGGCAATTTACGTTCTAAAATATACCTACATAAATCTGTCCTTTATAAAGTACACACTAAGTAACAAACGAATTGGTGACAAAGTTGGGACGTGCAAGGTCTTTATAAAATACTTCCTCTCATATATCATAATGTACCTAGGAGTATTTACGGTCGTCGCGCGTCGTATTTAAACTGTGTCATTGCTAAAGCCATAGACTTAAGGCTGAAATCTATAGAGCGTACTCTGAAAATAAACGTAATTAAATAACTTAATGACACTCACCGAATTAGCTCGGACTTGAGATAGGGTCACAAACAGAGACAGAAAAATGTCATTACCTATATAAATGTGTAGTCTATCTCTAGAGAGAAGAGATTATATTCTGTGATCGAAGGATTCTAAGCATAAACAGCCTTATTGCGATGCCCCAAAAATGCATCATGACGCCTCAACGAAGTAATCTCCTCAGATTGTAAGCCATCGGCGCCGCAAAGGCAACGCAACAACACGACACGTACATAAACCATAAAACAACGGAATTAATGGTTTTGCGGTAAGCAACTAACAGGGCTAATGTTAATTTTTCGGTACGATGCGCTACAATGAATTTAAGGTCGGAACTATTTGTTCGCCTAACATTTGCATTGCGACCATCTTGGAATATTATGTTGACATTACGCCATCCACATTATGCAGATTATATGGAAAACTATAAAATTAGTTAATTTTTTAAAAAACTAGATAACATTGTACATTTTTAAGGACTTTAAGTTCCTTTACCAAAAAGATTAAAGTATTAAGAAAGGTCTGAGAAGTTACGAGAAGTTCATGAAATGTAGATTAATTTGAGTTTATGAAGTGATGAAAACCTTCGGATTCAAATCATTTTCAATCGGAAGCAAAAGTCGGTCACCCAGATACATAATTTCCAATAATAAAGTAGGTCAAGACGGCTGATGCCTTTTTAGGCACATCTTCATCCATTTTTTTTTTAAAGGGAATGAAAGTATAACAGATTTATGTTAAAGGTGTCAAAAAAATTATTAGAAACAGTGTGGTACAGTAGGTACTTATTTTTTCTTCTTTTAATATTAGGTATATTTGGAATTGAAAAACATCGCGCGAATTGGACTATTTTTTGCCAGCCAATGTAGCCGATAATAATGTTGATATTTTATTATTGTAACATAATTAATATTCGTTAATTATATCTCTAAGATGTTATTTCACATCAAAATATTATTCTTAATAATATTTGACTGTTTCTTTTTTATCCGATAGCAAAGATTTTAGCTGTGCGATTTTCCAAAAATAATTGCTACGGTGTAACTTCTAGTCGCCTGTGCTTAGATGATACTCACTCTCGATTGGCTAAAATACATTGTTGCAGAAAGAACGTGATAAATTCAGCCAATCACCATAATTGAGACTGTAGCAATGATTGGTGCAGATTTTACATAATCGTCCTGGAAGGCAATTTTCCTTACTCTGATAGATAAGAACGTTTGATACGTTTGATACTATAAGAAGCAGAAGAGATCTTTCAAATACCACGAGAAGGCATCCTAAAATTACGTAGCCTTACCTGGAACACGCTCCAGAACTTGAAGGAACCCTCGTTGATGATCCAGTCGTAGTACCCAGCCCAAGGGTCAGTGTATCTTCCTTGCTTCATCGGTTTTTCAGTGGTTGTTGTCTCGTGATAGTGATGCTCGTCGTAGTAGTCCTCAAAACCTCTTCCAGAGTCAGATGTACCGTTACCGTGTTTTCGACGCAACTGGAATAAAAAAATTATTTAAAAATGGGAAATTTTACTTATTTTTATAACTGCGTTTTGCAGTATAGTAAAATACACGTACACTGTCAAGAGGAAAAGGACTTCATTTGTACAGTCCAAGGAATGTTTTTATATCTTTTGTAGCCACATAGGTTTAGGCATATTATTTTTACTTCAAAAAATTCCCTCCCTTATTTCCGAAACCCAAACTACTATTGATACTAGGTTTGATGCACTGGGTTGAACCTGATGTCCATGATACTCGTATAGTTCAGGTTCTAGCTTCCGAAAAGTGAACAAATAATCAACTTCCGATGCTAAAAGTACTGTGTGTGCTTTGGCCCTAAAGCTTAGGTTACAATTGCATGTCTAAACAGACTAACCAGTGCACAATTAGCGTTGACACCCGGTCACCTAGTTCAGACGGTGCCGTTATCGTGGCCCTCTTTCATGGTTCGTTACGTTTTTGAATGCCTATTGCCTATACTTATGTTCAGAGTTTTTCTTCATACTTTTTTTATAGAAGTACTGAAGTAAATTTATTCCTATGGAAGTTCCTTTCTACTTTTGCTTCTTAAACTTAAACTCCTTTAATTGACGATCGTTTCATAGCATCTTGATAAGATAGAATTGCTTTTCAAATACTTTTTCCCGGTGGAAATCTACGGAGAAAAAGTAAGTGTACCTATCTATATCATTAGATTTGATATTTCCTTGATACTATTTTCAGTAAGGTTCTATCCTTAAGCATCGTTGCACTATTGAAAATATACATATATTACTTCTGTATTTACATCGTAGTCTCCTATCTTCAGCAATATACTAATTGCCTCTTCCTCGAAAAGCTCACAAAACAGGAGATCTAGATACCAAGTACATTTACTGACGGTTTAAATTCAGTTCAAAAGTTATGAATAAGTGACCTTTTTGTATACTACCTAGTAAAGTTTAATATTTCCTAGTAAAATTCACTCTTGAACTTCAATTTCAATTCCTGCAAGTATTCTAGAGATACTATTCATAACAATAAATCGGTAGATAAAGAATCGGTAAATATATCTGTATGATAAATCTTTTCTGTCTATCTCTAGAATTTACGTAATGTTACATAGAATTAAGTTTGTTCAGTGTGTAGATATAGATCAGAAAAAGTGTTATGTACTCGTGTACATAAAGTACATAACACTTTTTCTGCTATCCGCAGTTAAAAAATTACAAACCTGGATGGCGGTACTGTTGCTACCAGCGGTATGCAAGGCTGCTGTAGCTCGGTTCTTGTTGATTTTTCTGACCACGTCTAGGGCTGTACGGAACAGTGTGAGAATCAACTCGGATGTCGGCATTCCCGAACTAGAAGAGTCGTCATCGAGTTCCTCTGTGTCGGGTATTTCTACTGCGCTATTGGGACTGAAAATTTAAAGAAGAATATGTTTTTGCTAACTCAAAAAAAATAGCAGACATAGGTAGGTAAATGTGATTTTTATAATATGTTACAGTAGGCACTACTTTACACACATCATAATGGCTTACTCGCCTCTAAGCTAATGGTTCATGCAATAGACTCAACTCGACTCCAGAACTTTACGTTCTAGGCAGTCGAAGTACGTTGTAGCCAGATAAACTAAACAAGACCATCGCGGCGTTAGTTGAGTATTAGGTACTTAAATACTCAACTAACATAACATACTTACTATGAAAGTACTTTAGTTTAAAAAAATGTCTAAGAGATTTTTTATCCATTTTTTACTTTAAAAAATAAGGTAGATCTCTAATAAATCCTAACAAATCTTGTCTATATAAAAGATCAATTGTTTTATTTAGTCTCGCTAAAACTCAGAAACGGCTTGTCCGCTTTGGGCTTTTTTTTGGTTTGTTCAAAAATGTATCTAACGTAAACTCAAAAGAACAGCCGAAAAATCGGAAAAATCATAATTGGTAAGTAATTTGATAGGAATCACCACTTTTGATTAATTTTAATAGATGGCGGGGATGAAGGTCGGATATACTTTGGAGAATGCGCTCAGGAACTTCACAAACTTATGTCTCCCTCACCATTCTACCACAAAACTTCGAGAAATTTTGAGCAATGACACCCTTGCGTGGTTGAAATTCAACCTGCTCATACGAAACGCTTTAGTTCAACGTTTCTGAAACGAATTGCTAAGGTGTAGGCACTTTCAGCGTCTATGTTTTCGGCCACGTATAATTTGAGTACCTTCACGAGACACGAGTTAATAGGCATTTTCTAGGCAAGCGCGTTCCAAGCTAGACCTCATCAATGCTTTCCATCATTGTCGTCAAGCGCAAGCGTATCTTATAATAAAATAAAAAAAGCCACGGATAAAATTAAGCCCAACATAAATTGCAACACTTACTGCAAAGGAATGTACTTGTATTTTACGGCGGGCGGCGCGTACGGCGTCGCTGTGTCGTAGCGAGCGGCGCCCGCCCTCGCCCCCGTAGCCCAAAGCGCCAACGCGACTGCCGCCGCTATCACCAGCCCGTGCAAAGACATCGCTATTAAATTCCTGGCCATATCACTCCGCGTTTAACGTCTACAGTCTTATAAAAACAAATAATCCACAATTCCAAAAGACGCGTAAGGCAACGCAAAAACTAGAATAAGTTACAACGCGAACAGAACTTCACACTTTAAACCCGTTTTTGCCACTTTATCGAGCCTTAACCTAGAATCGTAAAGCTAAGAAAAAACTGAAATAAGTTCGAACCCGTATAAAATTATTATTACACTTTGAAACCGTTTTTAGTACTTCAAGAAGTAAATATAAATGATACACAAACAAAACTGTTAAAGCTTTGAACTTGGAGCTTCAAAGATTAAGGCCACCTCACTTTTTTGACTGAATGTGAATTTTCTACAGGATGTACCGTATTGCATGATGTACAATAGACTGGCTGCTTCAAAATGATCTGTCTGAGTTAACCGCTTGTAGAGCGAGACTGAAATATGAATTCTGTAAACACACAACACGCACGGGGCTTCTAAGTGGTGTGTGAATTGAATTTACAGGATTGGAGTCTTGGTGATAAATGCCTTATTAAAAAAGAAAGTTAAAATAGTTATTACAGACGTAAATTGCCCATTAATATTGGCGATGCCTAGTCGACAATTTTCAACAAAGGATCGCTATATTTTTCAAGCAACGTGGATAGTGGTTTGTAACTGATTAAATTGTTAACCTTAAAACTAGCACATAATTATTCTAGTTCATAGAGCTAATCTAGATAGATCATTAATTACTAGCTAAAAGATAGCGAGATAAAAAGTTATGCTATATCAACTCTCGAGAATTTTTTGGGTCACTCCCACTAGTAAGAAATTTGTGTAAAAAATCAAGTTATTTTGGGGCTCTTGCGTAGGGGGATTAAAGCACAACCGTGAAACAAAAAATTTTTGTGTCTGCATCTGGATAAATAGCTGCATTATAATTTCCTAAAAGACCGTGTTCTGTGAAAATCCTTGTAAGAGACCTTTATAATGAGCCCAAACACGCTATATCTGCTGTAAGTTGCTGAGGTGTTGGGTACCCACAGACTTCTTGATCCTGCAACATTAGTTCTAGGTTACCGGGCCTTGGAAATAATACGAACTAAGAGTACACCAAATTTCAAATTAATCGCGCCATTTGAAGAGTGTAAAACCGAGTAAGAAGTGAGCTGATGATCTTCTAATGTCTAAGCAAATCTTCACAAATTATAGCTAAGATCCACCTCAATCAGTCAGATTTCAAATAGAGAACACCGCATCAAAATCGGTACATTCGGCAGGGAGCTACGAGGGAACAGGCAAATACATAGATACACACGTCAAACTTTCAATACCCTTCTTTTTTGTCGGGGACTAAAAACAACGTTGACTTAATTAGAAAATTTAAATTAATATAATACCGCGCAAAGATCCCCCAGAAAAGCTTTGATGAAGTATTCTAATTAAAGGTAAACAAGTTAACCATTTGGTTAAATTCAAATTGGTTTTCTTAGGTTTAAAGTACATAGAGTACTTACCTGCTTATAGAGTTTCAAAGCATTTCTTGATAGAGTTGAATAAATTTATATACCTATACTTAGCACTAGCAGTCTTCAAAATGTCTTCGAATATTTTATCAAGTACAAACAAAATTCAAATGAAACATAAATATTTTCAAAAATCTACTTGTGGGCCGATTAGGTATACTAGGAATTTGAAAGTCTTTTCCTATTTCAAATGTTAAGACAGGACCGTTTTTATCTGTATTAGTAGATCAGATCACATCACACAAATCATAAAAGCTAGGTAGTTTATATGTGTGCGTGTGAGTGTATGTGTGTGTGTACCTACCGATTTTGATGTTTGGAATAAAGATGGTTCATACCCAGGACTAGCTTTTGCTCGCGGCTTTGCTCACGTTAAGTTCAATTTTTCAAACTCCTATTTTACCCCCTATTTTAGGGGTTGAATTTTCGAAAATCCTTCCTTAGTGTGTGCCTACGTCATAAAAGGAACCAACTGTAAAAATTTCAAGTTTCTAACTTCAGTAGTTTAGGCTGTGCGTTGATATCTCAGTCAGTCAGTCAGGACTTTGAATTTTATATATATAGATTAATACATAAGCTACATACATTTTTGGCCCGGAAAACTAAAGAATTCCCGCAGGAATTAAATAACCTTAATCATGCGGACAAAGTCGCGGGCATCGTCTAGTAATAACTAAACGGGAAGTCCACGCAAGAGACCTTTATTGACAGTGGAGGTCTATCGGTGGATACAAGAAATGCTAATGAGAGCTACGGCTCTCAAAAGAAAATAGAGCTAGAGCTAGCTACGGCGAGCTCTATTTTCTTTTCGAGTCTACGTTGTTCCTGAAAATACGCAAACATTATTCATGGAGCTAGGAGGACGTTCGTAGGTATTTTAGGTAGGTATCTCCTGTATGTATTATGTAAGTATATTCCCTAATTCCCCGCTCTATCGTATGTTGATTGTCAGAGGTAGGTACATACAAAGAAACGTACAAATAAGTTTATTTCATATAATTTATTATAAATCCATATTTATTTTTCTCACCGTTGAGACAATGAACAAATACCTATTCAAATGTAACAAACAAAAACTAAAAACTAGTATTATGCTTGGAGGATATAACCAACCATTTAAGTATGTCCAGTTCCCAACGCACACGTATTAACAATACGTTTCATAATTCTATTAATTAAATTAACATGCCTACTTAAATCTATTATTTTATATACAATTTTATTTGGGTCTCGATTCTCGATTTTAACTCAATTTGTTTTTACTGTCCATGTACTTTTCTGCAGCTGTAGCTATTGCGCTAGTTACCTTTTTAGTTATATCATGAAGATTTTCATGAGAAAGATACTCGTCGACTGATCGTTTTGAAAAGAATGTCGCTGTCGTACTATTTGGCCTCCAACTATTAGGATAAACGATTTTGTGTCGCAAGACAGCCTTTATGATTAGAGCTCCTACATAAATAATGAAGTATACGCTAAAATATAGCGGCAGATAATACAATTTTTTCCCTAAGTAGTAATAACTAAAACGATTTTCTCGAGGAGATTCCGTCGTCGTCGTTGTCGTCGGATGTTCAATGATATGATAATGTCCATGTTCGTGATTATGATAGTGGTCGTCAAAATCTGGAGGAAATTTGAAATCCGTGGGAAAATCGCTGGGAAATCCGTGATCGCTGGGCGAGGGCCCGTAAGCTGCTGGTTTCACTTCACCTTGAAATGAAGGCGGCTTCATACCCATATCATCCTCACCTTTTACCACGCCGTAAGGCTTACCGTAAGTCATGTCATCATCAGAATCATGACTTTTTATAGGAGAATCATCGTCTTCGATTTGTGGAGGAGTATCGTCGTGTTCATAAACATTTGGAGAAGAATCATCTTGGTCAAACGTACCCGGAGGAAAATCGTCTTTACTATAGGTAGGTGGTGATCCATAGTTTGGCGGCATATTGTCGGATGTTATATGATATACTGGCTTACTGTAATGATATCCTTGAAATTCCGGCTTATCAGCTACTGTTATTGGAGAGGTGTCGGCAGTCATGCTGGGCTTACTGTATGAATAGCCTTGAAATATTTTACTCGGTAGTACAGGCGTAGGATAGGATTGTGGTATGGGAACTGAAGGTGGTTTGTACTGATATCCTGGATTCAATATAGGAGCATCATTATCACTATCACTACTATCGGACGGTGCTTTATACCGATAAACTGTCTCCATCATGGGGCCATCGTTACTGGAACTCGGATCAGACGTCTCGAAGTCGCTCGCTACTTCTGCACTTTTTGTAGGTGTTTTCGATGGTGGTGGTGCAGGTGCTGAACCAAAATCAGGAGCAGATGGTGCATATGGAGGAAATGATTCATAATTAGTTGGAACTGGGAAGTCATTACTAGTAGGTTTTGGTGGTGGAGGAGGCGGAGGAATTAAATTAGCAGTAGCTTTCGGAGGACCTGATTGTTTTGACAAATTACTACCGTATTTCTGATGCGGTAAGTATGGTTGGGCTGGATTATAACGATCAATCGGTAGAGACATAGGGACATCCTGAGCCTCACCTCTTACGGGATGTTTCAAGTCGTAGAAGTTATCCAAATTTGTATACAAGTTACTCTTTTTACCATTGGATACGTTACTGACTAAAGGTTTCTTGGATGACTTCATCTGAAACGGTTTTAAATTAATGTACGGAAACCGTATATTTTGTTCAGTTCGTATAGCTCTAGACTCGTTTTCAGCTCCATTTCCGGGATTTGTGGCAAATCTGCAAAGGTAAAGGTAAATTGTTAACTATAACTAATTATAAAGTTACCATAAATAAAATTATTAAATTGTTTGTTGATTTATTAGGTTCGTTGCTTTATATTTCAAACACGCAGAAACTTTTTCAAATGATAGAGATGAGGTTTTGAAGAGTCACGTAGACTACTTTTTATTCAGTAAACAAAGGGTTCCCGCGGAATTTATAAAAACCTAACTCCACGCAAACGAACCTAATAGAGCATTAAAGTTAACATTACTATAACTTTTAAATGGTTCAACATCAAAGATGTTATTTTATATGAAAGTTTGATAAAATGCCAACTAATTACCCTGGTAAAGCAAAATTATCGTCGATCATTACATCGTCATCTTCGTTTTCTGGTTTGTATTGATTGCTGCCTGGACGGTGATTTTTTTCAGCTCCACTTTCAACGTTTGCGATGTCCTCGTTTTTGGAATCAAGTGATATTTCTTCCCATTTATTTGAATACTGATCAGATTTTTCGCTATCAATTACATGCCAAATATTTTGAATATTATTTTGATTGCTAGGTATTACATTAATTGGCGAAATAGTAGTCGTTGTAACTTTCATTGTGGTAGTTGGTAAAGTCGTTTGTAGTGCTGCTTCATACACTGGTGCAGGCAAATTATTATTGTAATAACCATCAGAGGACATAAAAGAATTTTTGTTATTTTCAGTGGAGGTTTCGTTATAGTTTGTTGTTTTCAGTGGCAAGCCATAATTAACCACACGGGTCACTTTGTTTTCATCTTCGTCCGGTACATATATAGGACTCATAGTAGTTTTCTTTGATGATATTCTTTCATTTTCTAATAATTTTCTTATAGATTTTTGCTTAGAACCGTCGGACTCGAATTCTGCAAATATTAAATCGGGCGTCTTCACCTTTGATACGGAAGGTTCGGCAGTCGTAGTTGTAGTTGTAGAAGTATCTGATCCTTTGTCCATCCTTCTCATCCAGTTATGATAATAAAACGGTGTTGGCTTCCCTTCATCTTTTTTTGAAATTCGTGTTGCTGGAGTTACTACATACACTCGTGGTCCAGGAAAACTAAATGTGTTGACACTGTATTCACATAAAAACACACAGAAGGCAAAAATAACTAATTTCGATTTCATCTTAAATTTATCTATGCATTTGTTACGCGCACTTCGTCCCAAGTGTTCTACTCGAATTCTAATTTGAAAATGTCAGGTGTTACCCAGAGCACACGTTTGCGTTAGTTTTTTGAATTGGCAAGTCAATACAAAATTGTGTTAATTTATAGCGGTACTACAGTATGTAGAACGCCTCAAGCACGATTTAGATGACCCAAGTCTGGTTAAAATTTACACTATTAGCGGGATAATCAATGTCACTCGGGACGAAGACTCTGTAGAAAGTGTCACACAAATGTTACATATTTGTATAAACTATTCAATTGTAGTGGAAAAAGAGCGTAATGATGAATACCTACCAACCTATTTTACGTATATGCATTTCTGGTTTCCTTTTTGTCGTAGGGCCTAGCTTGCCTATTCATCGCCATTTCATGTTTTAATAAAAAAATCCATTTACAAACATGTAAATTCATTCAAGCAACGCCTATAAAATAGTAAGCTAAATAAATAATAAAGCGTATATATTCAAATTAACTTATACAATAATATAAATAAGCTAGGTATTTATTTTATAAATAAAATAACATTATTTTATGAAGAATATTACACTTAAAATATCAGAATATCAGGTGAAGGTGGAATATTAAATATTTTAACTCAGCCCGTATATTTTCAACCGCACGAATAAACTTATATGTATATTAAAATTACTTTCTCGAATTAACATACCTACTAATAATATTATTTCTCTACTCATTTTTGTACCACCTCGAGGATCCATATCGGCGAGGATAGGGGCGAGCATAAAAGATCGTTGATGGTCAATCTACAAAGAATCTACGATCTGCATATAGCCATATTCATAAGAAACAAGTAACAATTGAAAATTGAAAACACCCCGACATGTGAAATTAAAATAATTTTTAAACTGCTGAACAGATTTTCATGAAACATGGCTAAGAACACTCAGGATAAATTTATCTATGACACAAAAAAAAACAACGAAAATCGGTTCATCCGTTTGGGAGCTACGATACCACAGACAGATACACAGACACGTTAAACTTATAATACCCCTCTTTTTGCGTCGGGGGTTAAAAAGAAGAGGAAGAGAATATCTTTAAAGAGACTAAGAAAACGAAAACAAAAATTTTTGTAAAGTTCTTTAATAATAAATACTGACATATACAATTTATACAGTATCATACAAAGGTACGCTTACGACATCTCAACTTTTCTTAATGCCGATTTCACCAACGTCGAGTGACGTTTAACTGAGGAATAAATTTGGCGCTCTGACAGTTTTTTTTTCTTATTGAAAAAAAAAATATACGTGACGGTACGTACGTGAGAACCTCCTTTTTTCGTCGGTTAAAAATACTGTCAAAATATCAAATTAATAACCCTAATAAGCTTATTGTACGTTAGTGAAATCGGTCCTTAGTTTAGTTTAAAATAATACTTATTTATCACATGTTATGCTGTTGTCATGTATCAAACACTAGGTTTGTCATTCTTTTTGACGTCATTAACAGAATTTTGGCTATCGTTCTCATTATACGCAGGATTCTCGAAACCAGAGTCGCTGCTGCCATCTATAGATTCCGGTACTAACTGAAGTTTTGGATTAGTCGGTTTACTTGAGTCGTCAGTTGTTTCATTGTCACAACTTCTTACGATTTCACTCTTAGTGATGCCATCTAACGGAGGAATACTTTTTTCAGCCTCCTTATTTGTAACATCGCGACTTGCGTCACGGCTCTCGACGTCTGATGAAGGCTTCTTTTTGCAGATGTCGCTATCGTCGATAACTTTAGTTCGCTTTCGTATATAAAACTGGTTGAATAGGTAGTAGAAACAACCGGTGACAAACATTGCAGCGGCGAAAATTTGATACGTAGGTCTTGTTCCGAAGAATTTCATCAAGTAACCCCCGATAAGACTGCCCGAACCTTTGCCTGGAACGATTAAAAGGTAGGTTAAAACTTTGAGTAATACTATACTACCATAGATATAGGAACTTAATGTGATAATAACCTTTATCTTAAATAATAAAAAGTACAAAAGTAAAATCTTTCTAAAATCGTGAACTAATGCGATTCTAAACTCGCATATTCACGTGACTTAATTTCAAAATTTTGAAATCCAAAACCCTCTGAGTGTACACAGACAGCAGTGAGGTATCATGAGGTATTTTAAGAATCAAACAGTAAGTTAACTTTTTTAACTGACCACTTTAAATAGATAGCAGAAGATAGGGTATTTTAGTTTTTTGCCATAACTTTGCGCCTAACAATAAGATACATTTAGAAAGTACTCAGTGGAAGGGACTCACACTACCTAACAGTAGCTGCGCCTAATTAACAATGTTAGTTGTAATCGTATTAACATTTAGTTGAAACGAAGTGTAAGTGCCAAGTAGCTTACCAACTCCATAGTAGATTCCTCCCAGCAGCCCTTGCACGGAGGTGTCGGTGGTGGTCGACGACAGGCTCGCCGCGTAGGTCACCGCCGCCGTGAACGACAGCGATGACGTCACCGACTCCAGTGCCTCGAACACCAGGCACAGCCACGGGTTGTAAATCAGCGAGTAGCCTGTTGTAATGCAGAATACGCTCTGTTTACATATATGACGCGATAGCCTAGATGCGGCGCTTTATGCAGATACAGTTTAGTCTATCGTATCAATACTTACGTATTACGTATTATAGTATTAGTACTTGCGTCATATTAATTGACAGCGATAAAATTAAAAGTGAACAGATCTTTGAGTATACCAACAGATAGATATCTTCTAGGCAAGCAGATCCCATCCTTACTATAGCTGCATATTTATTCAGTTACTATCAGGTATGATCGCAGTCAAGTGCTACCCTACGTACATTAGATATACAAAAAGCTGGACGCGTTCGGGAACCTAGTCTGAATAGTACGTAATACTATCTAGTGGGCAGCTAAACCATAGTAGGTCTACTTACCAAGGACGAAGATTTTGATGACCTCTCTGGCGCAGTGGTGAGCGCTGTGGTCTTATAACTGGGAGGTCTCGGGTTCGATTCCCGGAGGGGCAATTTGGGAATTTATAATTTCTAAATTATCTCTGGTCTGGTCTGGTGGGAGGCTTTCACCGTGGCTAGTTACCACTCACCGTCAAAGACGTGCCGCCAAGCGATTTAGCGTTCCGGTACGATGGCGTGTAGAAATCGTTTAGAGGTACGGGTTGAATATACATTACCGTATCCCTTTCAAGTTAGTCCGCTGCCATCTTAGACTGCATCGTCGATCAGGCGAGATCGCAGGCAAATACTATCTTGTCGTCGTATGAAAAAACTTACCAAGGAGCCTAATAGCATAGAAGAGAAACCCAATGAACAGCACGTTAGCGTGGCCAAGTTTCTGAATGATTGGTCCGGAGAGCACCAGCAGAGGCAGGCCAGCCACCCCGCCCACCGTGATGGTGATACCCATCAGCGAGCGAGACGCGCCCAGGTCTTGCAGCAACCAGAAGAGGAAACTCTCGATGTAGCCCCACGCGGTACCTGGAATTGATGATTATCATTTTTACCAAATCTACTACTGTTGCGCTCATCGAACTACATATATAACTAAACGTACACTCAGAACAAGCAATGAAAGTGCGAGTGCCATGTAATTGCTTTCCGTAATGGCACGGATATTTACGATTTTGATAGTTATTGTGATGAATTATTGGCGGCGAGGCACGGGGGTGACTCACCGCCAACTTCCTAGCTACCGTTTACTGACAGAAAAATTCAATACATTTTATGCCCCGACTCGGGAATCGAACCCGGAAACTCGTCATCTGCAATCGAACTTGCTAACTACTAGACCAACTAGGCAGAATAGAGATACTTACAGTTTGAAAGTCAATTTGTTAATAAGATATAGGTACCAATGGGTATTAAAAATCTCACCCATAAGGAAGCAAGCAATGAAGAGCGCCACAATTTCAATATTTCGAAACACAGAAATAACATCCTCTAGCAAGTTTTGCGCCGGCTGCTTGAACTCCAGATCGATACTCAGCATCAGAACACCGGAGAGGACCTTCAGCACTGCATACAGATAAAAAGCGGGCCTGAAATAAATATACGTTATCTTTAAATCTGATACAATATTTTGTAACCGTATACGGTGTTACAAAGTACCCGATACTGTTACCGATACGCCTATGGAGATAGATGACTTAACAGGCTTGCTATAATATTACGCAATTTTTTTTTTATTTATCTCGTCTACGATTATCGTCTTATTTTTGTTTACCATACAGCAACTAAATATCATGTAGTATTGAACGAAACGTGTATAAAATGATCCCATAGAACCAGCTAATCCATAAAGGTAAGTAATACTGGGTTTATGAGCTACTTCGAAATTATTTATAACATGAACAAACTATAAGTCTAGCGTTAATTTTTATAAGCCAAGACTTCAATCAATAGTAAGGAAGGCAGATTCCGCTAAAACCGTCCAAGAAAAGCAGCAATCTTTTCAAAACGTGAAAGCTTTCAGGTATCAGTCTTTTTCTTCTTCCTCATCAAGAACAATCATTCACAGTTGGACAACGGTCTCTTGCATCGATTTCCACAAGCCTCGGTCTTGCGCCCCCTAGATCCAGAGGCTTGCAGCGATTCTTTTGATTCGATTGGCCATTTGAAGAACTTGCTATAACCACTGCAGTATTTAAACAAAGCATACATATTTCTGAAGTACCTACCTGAAATCTGTGTAACCTTTCCCCCTACTAGCATAGTCAATAAGCAATCCGGAGAGCGGCGACGATATCATGCCGCCAATACTGCCGTAGACTCTCTGAAGGCCGTAATCCGCCCTCTGATCTCTCACGATCGCAATCACTGCTCCCTCGAACATGGCGAACGCTGTGCCGCCAATTATTCCGATAAATACACGAACCTGCAAGACACAGTAAGTATGGTCATTATTATTGCAACGCCTTCAGCTAAGATTGTACCATGTTTAAAATGAAATCATATCGTATCAACTTATTGGTACACAAGTTGGTGACGAGCTGAATTTTGCTCACTTATTCCCAAGCCTAAGCCAAAAATAAGCCTTGTGATCAAGGGACCTTTTCCTTACTTCTAGCACCAACTCGGGACCTTCAGGCAATTGGACATTTGAAGAATAGGAATTTAGAAGAATTGGACCTATATCCATAGGGAATATCCCTATGTCATCCTATTTAGTAATACTACTCAACACTCAGTATGATAACCCCTATCAATAAACCTCCTCAATAAACCCTATATATTTGGAGATTCTCTACGTGATTATACGAGAAATGAAGATGAATGAGACCAGAGTAACCATCGTAACTCAACTTAAACTAGTGGTTCGCCCCGAACTGAGACCTCGCGATATCCCATAATTCCCAAAAGTTTTAATTATTTATTGTAATAATTAACTTTTAACATTAGACGCAATAAAAAAAAAAATAGTTGACATAAAACTGTTTTACTGACACAGCGCCATCTATTAGCATTATTGTGAAGATATTAGCATTTAAAATTAAATAAATTCGTTTCTTTATAACATTTATCTAATTTTAGTATTTGTTGTTCAAGTACAGGATATAACTGAATTTTCAACAAAGTTTCACGTTCTAATATTCAGTAATTCTGAAGTTATAGGGCTCTGACAGACATTTGGACGTACACACTTCTCTGTCTAGTAGGCAAGCGCATTAGTTGACTCAGAGAACTCGCTTCGCTCGTTCAAATAGGTGCGACGCTAAAGTGACATAGGCAAGGCACAAAGTCCGAAATATTGATAGGCATAAAGTGTGTTTCTATGTTTCTGGAATGGTAACCTCGCACCGAAAGTGCAGTGTTGGCAGACCTCCCACGAAGTGAACGGAGAAAATTAAACGAGTCGCTAAAGATGCATTTGGCCTATGTCCGGCAGTGGATGTGGATATTGATGCGAAAACATACTTCGTACGGGGGCAACGGTTATGGAAGAAAAGTCAAGAATTCAAAAAAGGTTCGTCGGATTGCCGCCAAACCCTTTTGCTAATATCCGTGGTTTTACTGCTTCCATCCGCTACACATCGATTCAAGACGACAACGGCTTAAGTAGTACTAGACGTGCATAAATTCTATTATTCTTTAATTCTAGGTAGGTACTCGTAAGATGAATACACAATATAGCATCGTGAGATCTCTGATCACTGAACGTGGGAGAATATTCCGATTAATCAATTTTACAATAGCGTTACTCTAAGCGAAATGGAAAGCTAATAGTAATTTGGTACGCTTAAACGAGACAATTAGGTATGCCTCACAGTTTTCATTTCAAGATGTAGGTCGTGTCTTGGAGTAAGAATATACCAACCTACTTTTTTCTAGGAGGCTTAAACCGTAGCTAGTTTTCTTTCGAGGATGTCTAGCTATACACCAGTAAAGCTAGACCATTTCATCTCATAGTCGTGTGAGATAATGTTTCTCAGACTATGCACAGGAAGTATTTGCTACGCGCTGGCAACCCGCGTTTCCTTCACGCTTAGAATCCAACAAGAAAATAATTTAATAACTACAACCCGACTACGGAAAACTCGATATAAAATCCGTCGTAAATTGATTTTGTTCGAATAAAATGTAGCCTATATATCACCAGGACCACAACATCGAAGATTAACACCTCATTCATCAAAATCGATGGCGCCACGTTGGAACATTCATAAAGGCAGATTGTTGCATTTGTATCGGTTGTATTGTTGCATTTTGATGCGTGCATTACGTGCGTTAAAAGCGCATCTTCAATCGTATAGTATAAGCATTGTGTTATTAGGCGACTAATTTTCCGTTTTCTTTTTAAAATAGCAATGAAGCCTTTCAGCCAGCAATAAACACTGTGCTTTCCTATGCGAGATCCCATTCCAGCACCTTTACCAGACCCCAAAAACCAGTTCCTTAATATGTGCCCCCTCTTTTATCACTGAAAAAATCTAGATAAAAAACCTAAATCGATGACATATTAAATAAGCCTCAATGGCTGGAAACTGAAAATTCGCAGGTTCGAGCCCTATTGCACTATTGTCTTACCCACTCCTAGCACAAGCTTTCCGATTATTTATTTGTAGAAGAGAGGAGAATATAAGTCAAGTTCAGCTTGACCAATATTCTTAAAAAAATACATTGCTAATAAACCTACTTTTCACATAATATTTTACACAAAATAAGTAATTATAGTTGGTAATAAATACATTTACTTCACATAAGGTTTATAAACAATCCCAGGCAAGCTCTCATACATCGGGGACAAGGCCGATGTAGATCACGTCTCGTCTATGCGATTGTGAAACACCTGACATGTGCGACCTTAAGCTTCATGCGAGCTTGCAAATCAGATGCAGGTACATACAAATCAATGTACAACTTTATTTGTCGCCAAATTTGCAAATACTTCTTTGCATGGTAATAAATACTAAGTTATTTTTACTAATCCTAACCTGCTGTCACCATTGTCAAGCTGCTTTTGCAATCTATGCATGTACGGTGTACCTACTATTTTTAGTATTTCGTATTAAAAGAACAGGCAGCCCTTGTAGTTTCGCTAAGTCCGTCCATGTGTCTTTGGTTTAAATCGGCTTGGATTTTGACATGGTAATAGCTACATATCACGCCTACAAAGTTGTGAAATAAATTATGATAAAATTATACGAGTTCGTACCATGGTAATTGTTTTAGTTGGAACTTGGAACCGTCGATATTTCGATCCAGTTGCATGGACCGTAGTTACTGGATCAATTCCAACTACAATTACCGTGGTACGTACTCATATAATTTTATCACAATTATGCCATTAAACCACGAATCACGTCTAAAATCTTGTGAAATAAATCTTAAAAAAACTTTTTTTTGTTACTTCAAAAATTTGGAATGCCCTTCCGGCTTCCGTTTTTCCAACTAACTGTAATGTGGGTAACTTTAAATCAAGAGTGAATAGGCATCTTCTAGGCAAGCGCACACCATCTTAAGCTGCATTTTCAATTACCATCAGGTGAGATCACAGTCAAGCGCTAGTCTATATATTTTTAAAAAACCTCCCCTACTCGTCTATGCACTTCGCCGTTTATTTGATAGCAAATAAAGTTGGCAATGTCTGACAAGGTCTTTACGTAATAATTATGTCGAACATGTTGTTAGGCTGTGGGTACCTACCTTGTACTAAGTTCAAAATATCGAATGATAGAGATCTACGCAACTACATAATTACGTAAGAGAAAGTATACAAACAAAATTTAAAATATCTGCACTAGCAATGGATGTAGCTTAAATAGGTTTGAGTACAGAATAAAGTAACAATTAGATTGTTGATAGACTATTGTAACAAAAAGAGAGAAATGAAAAGTAAAAATAAATAAATTAAGATCTTATTACATGTAAGATTCGAATGGATTAAATAAATTAATTGAAATGGAACGATACCATGAAAAGATATTAAACTGAATAAAAAAAGTTAAAAATACTCCACTAGAGCCATTACAGACCTAATGTGCTTGAAAATACATCCGAGTATAAAAACAATATACCTACCTCAACCATTAAATGCTTGATCAAATTATAAACTTAAAGATTTTAATTAATCCATTTTGTATCAGCTCTTTTTAATCTACGCCCTGGAAGTGTCGGGCATCAGTTAGTTGCGAAATATTCAGAAGCATAATATTACTAACAACGCTTATGACGTCTCAACGCTTAAATTGGTAAGAAAGAACATTCTAGATTGTATCTGTAGGTAAAAGTACGACGTCAGGGAGCAATAGAACGGGGACAGAGTGGCAATGGGTCAGGCCACAAGCGGTGAGTATCAAGTTCGCGATTACGCAGTTAGCGACGATTAGCCGGCAATCTTTCTATCAAGATATCCGCTTCCCAATCTTCACACGTTTTCTTCACGTGACTTCGTCAAAATTTCATAAATTTGGTAATATACTAGGCAGATATATTGCGACAACTCTTTGTTCTATTGTTAAAAGCCTGTATAGAAGGAAAATAGAAAAGTTAAAAGGTAGAGTTAAATTATTATTTTATTGAAAGAGCGAGAAGTAACTGTAGATAGTCCGTGGAATGATATTTATCTAGAACAATGGACGGTATAAAATATTTAAATATCAGGTACTTATGTACTGGAAAAAGAAATATTCAAGAACAACCAAACGTTGTGCCAACGACATGTACTTCGATTAAGGAGAAGAGGTTCAACGATGGACGATATAAAGGATAAGAAGAATATAGTTACCTATATGCATGTACGTAGAATCACGTAGATTTTGAACTTAGCTTTTTAAATGGAAATAACTATTTACTGCATTAACTTACTTACCGCCAAGTAAGTCCAGAAGGTAAACGATGGGTCCAACTCAATCTGTTGTTGCCGGTTGTCACAAAGGCTTTTCCTGGGCGCAGTGGCCGCGCAAGCCACGGAACACTTAGTTAAACTTTTTGATGCCGCGTTTACCCAGACTGTGTCGCCCTCGACGTCCTGAAATAACATTGAACTTCTAATATCACAAGTACGGTGTGCAGTGATAGCCTAGAGGTTAGGACTGCAGTTTCCTATTCGGGGGCCGCGGGTTGCCGGGCACCAAAGTTCAAATCGTCAGTTCGTCAGTCAAATTCATTAGTGGAACATTTCCAAAAACAGGTGTTGTGAATTAAGTATACAAAATGGTTGGAAATTGAATAATCTTTCCGGAGCACTAACGGTACAAGTCAAATGGTTCTATTTGACAAAAACCACATAATCTGCTAGAGAAATACCTATTGATTTTAGCTGTCAACTCAATACTTTGACTCTCAATTACTCGCAACTGTATATTTTGAATTTCACCATATATTAATTTGACCGACGATATACTTAAAATTATACTTACTTCAGCAAAATTATTTTTGCACATTGTTATATCAATCCCTTCATAGTCTTCGTCCAATTTAGTGTCGTTGCTCGGTGATATAGCATTCACCCAGTAATTTCGCACTTCAGCAGCATCCTTCTGGGCATCGTGAGTTATTCGAACACGAAACGTTTTCATCTCTCTGATTTCTTCAATAGAGTCATTGATGTAGTTCTTTTTTCCAAATAAACACGTGGCGTTGTTTCCATCGTGGGAACAATCTATTTGATACAGTTGCGGCGAAGGAAAGAATATTCTATTGCCAGCTACTTTAGTCGCAGTGGAGTTAAAATAGGGGTCGTTAGTCATAATACGAGAAGTGCTGTGGTCTCTTATCGGCCTTTCTTTCCGTGCCAACAATGAGGAAACCGTGTTGCGGTACACGAGCCGCTGTGACTCAGTTTGTGATTTCAAATGCACGTCATACGAGTTCGCATGGACAATAGCCTCTATTTCTTCCGAAGAAACTCCTTGTGGCAATTCGCAAACAAACCCGCACGATAACACTCTGTGAAAACATTAAGATATGGCACGTTAGACGCAATTATAACGTACCAAGTTAGTTATCTCAAATATTTTATTGACATTCTTTTGCAACAATATTTATTTATTTTTAGTTAGTTATTATATTTTTACTATTTCGGGAGACATATTATTATATACCTACTACTTATGACTACATACTCATATTCTACTTTAAAGCCCTGAATGATCGAATCAAAAATGAAGAGATCTGAAGGAGGACCAAGCTTTCTAGGGGCATATACGAGTATGCCAATTCAACTTCACGAAACTTTAAACCGATAGACGTTGGGGTCATAAGGTATTCGAATGGTGACCCCATACCCAGAAATACAGCGTTTGATGACCCTCTTCCCCAATTAGGTGGACGGACAGTCTCAAGCGATACGCTAGGAACCGTTGGAAAATAAATGAGGCACAAGATCAAATTCTGCAACGAACTATCTTTACAACAGACTGAATTCTATCGATTTAGATGACTACGAAGTTTCTGACAATCCTTACTAATATTATAAATGCGAACGTGTGTTTGTTTGTTGGTTTGTCCTTCAATCTCGCGGCAACAAAGCAATTGGTCAACCTGATTTGCATGGGTATAGTTGAGGAGCGGGAGAGTGACATAGGCTACTTTTTATCCCGGAAAATCAATGAGATCTCGCGGGTTTTTTAAAAAGCTAAATCCACGCGAGCGAAGCCGCGAACATCTACTATAAGTTGAACCGAAAAATATAAATACGGTAAGTACTTCCAGAGTTCCAAGATAATACTTACGTAAGATTGACATTATACGCAAAAGGATGAAGGGGGTTGCAAGAATGATCTCGAACGTGTTGAAGTCGGAGGGCGCCACTGTCGCACGACGCGAGCAGGTCCACGTCAGGGGGGAAAGTCACTGTAAGGCGCCCCACTGGCACCGCCAGCAGCAGGAGAGCTGACGCCCCGCCCAGGGCAGACGAAAGAGCTAAGAGTAACTAGAAAGACAAAAAAATGGGTAAGCATAGGGTGCAAATCGGATCGAATCGGATTATTTTATGGACTAGAAACTTCGATTATACTAGTAAGTAATGGACGTGTTATGCAATTTAGACTTGTGTTTTTACAGCGTAAGGCGTGTTCACATTGGCTCATTGAAAATAGGTTCGCATTTGTGCGTAAAAACTTATATCTATAACGGTCAATTTGCGACAACTGATAGCACTTGTATAATTACTACTACTGATTGAACTGGTACTGATTGAAGACTAAGAAAGCACCAGTTCGTGTTAATACACGTAGGCGTAGCTCAAAATCTCCAAAAGTACTCAAAATTACATAAATAAAAACTGAAATACACGACTGACAGAAACGTGTTTTATAAGTTATCGTCAACGATTTATTAAAGATATAAAAAAGATAAAGATATATTTATTTTATTTTAGCTCAGGGAAAAATCAACTCGTCAAAACCTTGGACTAAGTTATGTACCTTAGACTTTCATTGTCAAGTGAGTTTTCCACCAACTTGGTGTCATTAGACTTGATGAGAAACGTAACGGTAAGGATAGAGTAAATATTTATAACTAGTCTTTAAATAGATAATGTAAGAATTGTGATCCTTGAGTAAGGTTCATAATTAACCTTATAGTCTATTTTTATAATGTTACTCTCGTTACTTTACATTTTTAGAAGATTAATCAATAAATAGTAAGTTTAATAACCACTGAAGTGTAGGTAATTTATTCAGTGAGAACAATATTCAGGAAATAACAGCGTCTGAATATGCTAATTAATGAGTAAAAGAATAACAGGATGTAGCGTTTAAGAAGAATGATCAGCGTAAACGATCGCAGCGGCATTTTGTCCAACAATGACAGCCTGAATAAAGACGCGAGCGACGATGTGCAAATACCATGCTTCGCGGAAATACTATAATTGCGTACCTACTGCATGTCGCTACACAATGCAATTAAGTATTTATTATCCTCGCGATCAAAATGTTAATAGAGATTGAACAATAGCTGCAATGAACTCTGTGAAAATATTTTTGTAGCAAATTGGTTTACGTTAGTGGGTCTTGGCTAGGGTGTCGGTCGCATTTTTGGTGATATATTATGATTATAGCTTATAGCTATGATGAGATTTTTTTTTTCATTTTTTAAGCTATTGCATAGCTTCTATCGCGGGCCAGCGTGGAGACCGAATCCAGAAATTCCGTAACGAAAATAACCTGACACGGGACTCCTCTACGGTGAGCCTCTAGACGGCGCAATTTTTATCAACGCCGTCTAGCGGTGAGCCGCTAGATGGCGTTGATAAAAAATGCCATGCAATAGCTTTAGCGCGGCAGTCCCCGAGTGCCAAACGTCTTTTTTTTAATTTCGCAAACATTAAATGTTTGAAAAACCTTCTAACTGTACAACTTTGGGTATAGGTAATATTCGAACAATTATTTATTGTTGTTCATTGTTCGTCATTGATTTTGAAAAGTAAATTGTATTTGACAAAATGAGTTCAAGTGAAGACAATGAGTGTGTGAGTGAGTGAAATTCAAGAGGCGCGGTGGCAAGATCCGTAATAGAAAACTCGTTGCCGCTAAAATCGAAAGAAAACCTATGAAATTTTTGTTCAATTCTGCCTAGCCTACTACTTAGTTTTAATTTCCGCGCATTATTTGAGAAAAATACTATACAAGCCTTGGCATAAACTAAGCATTGATGGACTTACGTATGTGTGCCTCGGCTTCGCCTCGGCCCACATGTACATGTTTGTTCATCAATACCTCTTTTGCTGGTCGCTGCAGTAATGTACTATTAATTATTTAGCCCACGAGCTAAATTTAATTTTTTCTGCCACTCCCCTCCCCATCTGTTAAATCTTGATAACCACCTTGTATGGTTTACTTAGCGCTGTTTTTACCGATGCTGACTACCAGTTCATATAGATAACTATGACATATCGTTACGAAGTAGATACCGAGTATGGTACCGAGCTCACAAAAGCAATGATCCCTAGCCGATGTAGGCATACGCCAATAAAAGTCAGAGTGACTTCCGGCACTGTGACCGTGTGACGCAAACGGGTCGTCCGCGTCAACTCGACGGCCTGTGACCAGGAACAGTAGTACAAGTTTGCATATCATTTCGAAAACTTTAATGGTTTCTTAATGGTCCAAAAACTAAAAAAAAATTATTTGGTTGAAGTCGGGTTAGTGTCTCGCATCGATTTCATCGTTTCTGTTTAGGCTTGCCCGACTACAACATACGTGTACAAACAACAGTTATTTTATACTTTGCAGTGGCGTTTAAAGTAGGTTTTTTTAAAAGTATTTTTATATTATGTCATTTATATATGCCTTATATATTTATGTTAGGCCTTATCAGATTTAAAAAAAATATCGAGCGATTTTTTTCTTTCATAATTTAACTATTTAATGTAGGTAATTTTCTTCACCAAGCGACATGTTTTAATACCGGTAATAAACGTTTTGGATACGGTGTATTCTAAATGGAATTTCGTTTACAAATTCATATTAGCGTTACAGCTGATGCATAGCAGCGGAATAACATTCGACATTGCCATCGTACGAACACAATACAAGGTAATGGCTATTGTCATCGGATTGGACATACGAGTAATTCCCCTCATTGAGGATTAGCTTCCGCTAATTCGACCCTTTGAAACCTAAATCTATGGATAGATTAAGATATATTTCAAAAGAATCTATCAAAAATAAAATAGGTATATATTATTGTTTTTCTAATCACCTAGTTTTTGGAGATTTTGAAGGCAACATGCTAATTAAAACGTCCAGAAGGAATTTGTATTTACTTATAGCCTGGGGTTATTAGTTTTGGACTGTGGACACTTGACTGGTAGTTACAAAGAATAATTAAATTAGAAGTTATCGTTTCCAAGTTAGTACTTAACTACTTAGAAGTAGGTTGTTATTAATTAACTATTGACACACCTGAGTAAATATAATGTATTAATTGTGTAATAATTTATAATTTTATATGAACAAAGCTGCATAATTTGCTCTTTGTTGTGGAAAGAGAAATTAATTTTACCGCCTCTTTCCAGCAAGAACTGTTTAACAAACTGGCGCTGTGCTAGAGTATTGGCTTATCACAAAAGCCTCAAGTTGGCTTACCTGGATTATACCTATATTTATTTCATTAAAAAATTTTGATTTTTTAAATCGATGACAAGATAGTCCATGTCTGCGATCTCACCAGATGGTAAGTGACGATACAGTCTAAGATGGTAGCGGGCTAACTTGGAAGGGGTATAGTGATAATGTTTATTTTTTAATTCAAAAAATCCCACATCATCCTGATATAAAATAAATATGTAATTTAGTCACAAAACGTTTACTATATGCGTTTCAAACGTGAGAATTATCAGCTTCGTAGGTACTAAATATCTACTGGGTACTTAATACTGTACCAAACCTTAGGCATTAGCTACAACTTTTTTAATTAATTAATAAGTTCAGCATTAGTACATTTCAAATATGGTGATGGTCTCTACACTTGAAACGCATACCGCATAAGGACTACATTCTGTTTGTTGACTATATTCTGTTTATACCTTAGTAAGTATACCTATTGACTAACCCTGAAGTTTCCGATCTTGTCAGCCAGCATGCCGGCGAGCGGCGGCATTACGATAGAGATGACCGGAGTCACGGCTGACATGATGGCTGTCTCCTCCACATTGATGCCAAGCTCGCGCATGTGAATGGTGAGGTAGGGGTATAAGACGAACAAAGCTGAAAAGTGTACCAAATTTTACACTACCTATTACCTACTAAATACGAATTACCTATTGTTTCCTTAGCTGTCTTAGCAGTTAGTGCCAATTTCACTATCAACGAGTAACGTTTACCTAACCGAGGAATAAAGCTGAAGGTGAAGTCTATAGACCGCACTCTCACTCAGCTCAGACTCGAGACAGAGTTAAAACGAGACAGATTTATTTCAGATCATATTTGTGTCTCGTTTTAACCTCAACCTTAAGTCTGAGCTGAGTCAGCATAAAACGTTTTGGCAGATTTTCAATACCACTGTCAGCTTGCTTATTCCTCGATTAATTAAACGCGAGTAACGTATAATTAACCGGGAAATAAACTGGAACTGGTATTGGTGAAATTGACACTTATAAGATAAACAAGTGGTTTTTGCAGAAAAGCGTAAGCGACGCTCTAACACACAGCAGATAAGACGTTCTTACCGCACTGAATATAACCAGTGTGGTATTATCAGACCATGCTACAAGTGAAAAATCAAACTTAAAAACGTCGTAAGCTCCCTGCATTGTCGGCTACGCGTTTCTGCGATACCTACGTTTCCTGCTATTTGTTTACCTTTTAAGATAGCTAAGGAAAAATAGATTATTTTTACAGGTAATTATGAGTCAACATGCTAGCCAGCAATTTCTAAAACACGATAGGCGAGCATAAACTTTCTAAGTTAAAAAACAAAGAAGATCACGACAGGCAAATAACAATTCGAAGTAGGCTCGTGATTCCTCCACGTCCGAAAGTTGGAAAGTCGCTTGGGGAAATGAGTGTGTTGCACAGTCAATTTGAGACTTCGGTTTAATAATACTATGGTCCTAAAAACCATATACCTAATAGGTATATGCGTTCAATTGACTTGCTTCGGCAATGCGAGAGATCTACACAAGGCGGTTGCCTGTCCACAAGCCAAGCAATGCTCTATTCACACAGACATTAACACGCCTAGTAGAAGAATCCTGGACTTTTTAATCACATGAATCAATTCAACGTCAGTCAGTCCATCTCCCAGCGAAGAAGATTTTCGTTGCTTTACTTATATGTGTATACCTACGTCATGAAATTATGATATAGAGCCACATAGAAATAACAACTGCGATCATAGCAATAGATATAAATCCACTTATTCAAGGAATTCTCACTGGTTGAGCAACATATAAGGTTACTGGCAACAGTAAACGTACGTTGATAGAATCTTTGTTTAACTTTTAACTAACCTTTTGTATTTTCAAGGCAACGTGTGCGTCCTAACTGTCATAGAATAGTTAAAAAAATTCACGTCATACTTACTCGAAGCGTGAACGAAAAACAATATTTTGAGAGGTATAAGCTTCTTTTGCTTGAGATCATCAGTGATCCTTTTGAAGAAGGAGCGTATGAACTGCATTTTTCTTTTTGTTGCTGCAGTTCAATATAGGTACTTAAATCTTATTTTCCACACGAGGGCGCGTCCTACGTGGGAAAATGTTTAATTATCCAATCCCCCGCATGTATTCTAACTAGTTTGTTATCTTGATACATGGAAATGTAGTTTTACCTGAAATAAAAATTAAATTATCATTTATAGTTAAGTACATATCTTTATTTTAAATATCCACACAGCTAAAAAGACTGCATTTTTGGCTGCCTTTTAGTACGTTTTATGTACCAATAAAAAAATTGTCTAAGTATCTATCTATAGAAAGCAAAAGAAGGCGCAATCCTTACCTTTTTACTTTTGCTTTCTATTTAATTCTCAGAGTGTTTACTTGAAACAAAGCTTAAATTATATCTATATCTAAGTAAGTATAGTATTTTGGAGTTCATTTATTTAGGAACTCTGTTGACTGTTTAATTAATTATTAATAATGCAATTAGTTTTGTACGTTTATTTTATTTCAATAAATTATACATATAATAATACAGGTAGGTATTTAGGTAATATACCTATCTACTTTACAGGTACGTAACTTGTAGTTGGTAATTTTCCATTCCATATTTAGTTAACATTTTAGACCTGCAATTTGCCAGCAATGCACTATAATGTTTGTAATTTGCTCAGGTTTTTAGAGGTACGTAACGTACATAACTAAATGTCTTATAACGGCAATATTAGCACTTCTTATCATCATTTAATGCCGGATATAAAGACTATGTAACAGTCATTATAGTAACCAAACCTATTGTACCTATGTACTGTTTTATAAGCTATACTGATTGATTACATTTCATCAATTAATTAATGGTAAAAAAATTAGGTAAGTACTTAGTTTAAAATTGTATCGAAGTTTTTAGTTCCAAAATTGAAAAAAAAATTTTAGGATAAAACTTTTTATCTCAAAATATTTAAAAGTTATCCAAGAATTCTCAATAGCCCAACGGTTAAAGGTGCGGACTGAAAACTGAAAGGGTGCAGGTTCGAATCCCACCCGTTGCACTATTGTCGTACCCACTCCTAGCACAAGCTTTTCGCTTATTTGGAGGGGAGAGGAGAATATAAGTCAAGTTCAGCTTGACTAATATTCTTTAAAAAAAAATAGTTTGACAAAAAATGTATATCAAAATATGTAACATTATACAAATAGAATATAACTATATAACAATTAACACCATTGATCTTCCTGCATGTTGAGATTCCTCGACATTAATTGAACAGCAATGATGCAAAAATCATTGCTACAGTTTAAATGGAGACAGATTTATGTCAAAGTATATTCGTGCCTCGTTTTAATTCTATCTCAAGTTCGAGCTAAGTCAGAGCATGAGAGCATATCTATGAAGATAGATCTCAGCATAAGTATAATATAGGGACAAAATGCTAGAAGATGTTTTACAATACCTACCTAAGGTTAGAAAGTTTTAATCGGTATGGGAGCATAATTATCATCTAACAAATTGTAGCTAAATTGTTTGAGAATGTTATCGTGTTATATGACTTAATATTTAACTTAGGTATGCGTGGGAACACCAATATGTTTAAAATAAACAAATGCAGATAATGCGATCCCTGACCATCAATCAATTGTTTTCTGTGCTCTTAGGGCTAAGCTAAGCCAGACCAATATATTTACCAATACTCTTTCCTAAATACTTACTGGTTAATTAATTTTAAAACGAGAGATTTTGAATTTTTACTTGTATTTTCCGACTGTATGATCAATTAGCTAATGCCGGCGACTTCGTTCGCGTCGATTGTGTTTTTTTAATTCCCGCGAGAACTCTCTTATTTTCAGGAATAAAAAGTTTTCTATGTGTTGTTACAGACTATAATCTATCTCTATGCCAAATATCAATCAAATTATCAACCAAATTCCTTTTCCTTACATGCACACGCATGTAATATACCTACCTACAAAAACGACGGACGAAGAGCAGGTTTCCCGAGATACAGGTTGGCTATAACTTAAATCGGGATTCCTGGTACTATTGTTACAGACGTTTATTTTATAAATAAATTAAATTAAAAAAAATTTAAATAAAAAAATCGATTTCGTCGTTGCGGAGTGATTGAGTAACAAACATCCATCCATCAATAAGTCCAAACTTTCGCATTTATAATATTAGTAGGATAGAAAGGTACACTTTGCTAAATCTATATAATAGCTACCTGTGACAGGAAGTATGAGTTTGCCTGCAGAGTGCCGACACTGATTGGCGGAACGCTTGCCATGTCATCTCACTCAATTATTCAAAACATGGCCTATGGGCACTTGACACTACTGCAATTTGCACTACAATTTCCAGAACCCGATATCTAGGATAAGTACCTTTAACACCGTACGGTGACTAATAAGTTAGGTAATAACTGACCAATTTACGTCCTTACTCCCTATATCACCTAGTACCTATTAATAAAATGGGAAAGAGTTTGTTTTTTCTTGAAAAGTAGAGAGTTGCTGCGGATTTTTAAAAACAACTCCACGTGGACAAAGTCGCTGGTACAATCTTGTTTACAATAAACTCATGAACTTTTATGTATTAGTTACGTACTCTAGAGATCCACTAGGGATAGATTTTTGAAAATAAATCTTTAAAAACAAGAATTTAAAAACCTGTGTAAGAAATGCGGGCATCACCTAAAAGAAGCTAATAATAATCATATTATAGTGATGTTAAAAATCATCTAACCACTATTTACAAATTGCACAATGATAATTTTTCGCAGACAAGGTGCCTTTACCTGTCTAGGTTAAAATGTCTAAAACCGAAGTCGAACTTATGATTTGAATACTTCAGATCGAATTTACTATATTTATACCCTCATGGGGTATTTCCCATTTTAGTATATTAATAGAAAAAAAAAATTTTGTTAGCTGATGGAAAAACTGGAAAACAGAAAAGTATAGCGATCTAATTTGAGATGAGTATGGGTAGATAAATAAGCTATCTATTGCAAATAATAATTGATCTTAATGCTGTAAAAATATTGGTAGGTAATTTTGTATATATCTCTGAAAATATCGCATCGTAATTTACCCTTACAAAACATCAAACAGCAGATATATTTCTATTCTCTATATTTTGCAATTCAATACGTGAGTAGAGAAGTTTAACTACTTACTAAGACAGACGGATGACAATAATATTATGAATATCGTAATAAGTATGTTATTGTAACAGTTAATTGATTCGTCAGCCAACAGCTTTATGATATGGAAATACAATAAAATAATGATGAGAAAATGTTGCTCTAACAATTGCGTCCGAGTCGTTACGATGATAGTTGCGAAAACCTACGCTCACCGCTGAGATTTCATAACTTTACTAGTCTTGAAGTAACCAAAAACTAATTGAATTTATACGTTCATCTCGCGATCGTTGTGATTACCAAAATATATTTCAATGAAACGGAACCGTCTATTGCATCGTTATTGATCAACGGAAAGCGTTAATTAGAATCGAGAAACGACGGAGAAAAAAATCATAATTTAATTTTATTACCGACATTTGCAAAAACCGATTTTGATGAACTTTCAAACCCGAGGCGAGACCTCGTATTAATATACGAGGTCTACCTCGTAGTAGCGTTATAAATCTCGGATCCCGCTTTATACAATAAAATTTATACCTACCTATTGATTCTATCTATCTATCTCTACCTATTCTCCTCCTCCTCCTCGATCATCATCTATCCAACACCTACACTCATTGGGACCATTTTTGAGTCCAAACAAACCATTTTCTGCTGTAAGTTGCTGAGGAGTTAGGTATCCCGCAGACTACTATGCGGGAGGCCTTGCCTTTTATAAACCATGCCTTGGAAATAATCCGAAGTAACGGTTCACCGAATTTCAAATCATGCACCAGTGAAAGTATGCAAGACCATTTTATCAAGTAGGAAATGAGCTGATGATCTTCAAATGCTTGGCACATCGTCATAAATTATAGCTAAGATTCTTCTCGATCACATTAGCTTTGAAACAGAAAAAACCGCATCACAGACAGACACGTCAAATATAGCATCTTCAACAGCAGCAACCCTTTTCCATCGGGGGTTAAAAAGAGGTTACTCTGGTGTCCAGAATTTATTATTATTAAAAGATAATATTGTTCTTATTATCTATCTATATATATCTTCTTAGATTCTAACTAATATATAAAATAGGTTATGTTATTTACGATTTAAATATAAAAAAATAAAATTTATTTTTATCGTTTCACGGCCAGTTACGTATATCCGCACCAACCAGCAAATTATTTTGATGTATCTGTTGAGGTTACCTTAACCTTTTCTATTTATTAACTAATAAATTCCGTCTACAGTGCTTATAATATTAATTTATAAACTAACTGATTCCCGCAATTTCATCCGCGTGGCCGTTATTTTCCGGAATAGGTTCTCGGGCTCAAAGTCCCTTAAAATCGGAATAGCCGTTTCGAGGTCGATCCGGCAATAGAGCAAAATTTTATAACGTTCAAATAATTGTAATTTTTACAGGTTTCATAAGAAGCATTTATTTTTAAATCACAGACAAACGCTAAAATTTTTTATACCTAGGTAATGAATTGGCATTGAATGTAACATTTTAGATTTTTTGTACTCATATGATCCTTATTACGAGTGTTAATATGCATACCTAAGAATTATAATTATGGTAAAGAGGTACCATATTAAATAACTATAATAAAATACATTCTCTAAATACGCCATTTTTAAAAGAGCACCTTTATGTTTATCAATATTATATTTTCAATCTTTTTTTAGGTAAGTATAAAATCTTTATAAATTAAATAAATTTAATACCTAATTTATATATATAGGTACTTATGGTAAACAGAATATATTTTCAAAACATTTCGCTGCAAATTTTTAACTTCAGTAGACTTCAGTTTGAGAAAATCGTAAAAGAAAAACCTTTTAAAATCACTCACCGCATTCGCAAATAAATAATAACCCTTATCCCCTTATCATATTAATGAACTGCACTCTTAATTATAAGTACCTATTGCAATTTTTGTATCACAACATTCACTGTTTACAATTTAAAGTTCTGTATTTTGAAAATACACTGTAGTTTTTTCAACTGTTTCTCTTGATGGCGAGATTCGTACGCGCTTGCGTCGATTTTTGCGCGCGTGTCTGGTCCAACTAGATTCGCGCGACACTGTCGCACCCACAACCCCGTGCACTTCCCACTATTGTACATAGTTCACGACACACGCCATTCGTACCACGAGGCATGAAATCATTCAAAGGCATTATCGTACCAAAGCATCGCCAAACTTCATAGCAGGCATAGCACTCTTTCGGTGAAAGCATGCGACCGCAATAGTCTCCAGTCACGTTGTGCGTACAGTGACCTAAAGCTATTGTTTTGGTTAAGAGCCACAGTGGTTTGCACAACACTCTACATCAAGACGATTAGCTAGTGAATGAAAGGGTAACAACAATCATCCTTACTTCCTTACTATCCTTATATCACACTAAAATATTATAAAGGAGAAATTGAGTGTGTGTGTATGTTTGTTACACTTTCACGCAAAAACTACTGGACGGATTTGACTGAAATTTGGAATAGAGATAGCTCATACCCAGGATTAACACATAGGCTACAAATCTTATAGGTAAAAAAAAACCTTATTCACGCGGACGAAGTCGCAGGCGTGACAGTCGTGGTTACAGTATAAAATACAATAATTCTTTTCTTGTCAACAGTACGGTAAGACGTCATTTTGTAAAGGTTGACAACGGCCAACTTGAGATGAAATGATAATAAGTAAAAGTTTGACATTTTGAATGTCTGTCTGTGTCTTCGTAGCGCCAGACCGGCGATTCATTCCACGTGTCGAAGTGATTTGAATTTTTAATTTACTCTTGTTATTAATTAATACTAATCCGTAATAAAATTATGAATAACAGACTGATGCTCGCGACTTCGTTCAGTGTTTAAAAAATCCGCGGAAACCAGGGACCACGCATAACTTTTCGCAGAGTCGTCCGATTTTGATAATTTTTTTTTAATCGATAGAGTCTACCTCGAAATTGGTCCCATTTAATTTTGAAAAAGAAATTCTATCTCTCTAAGGGTAATTGCACCCGGTTTTCCCATTCTGCATTTCGATCTCTAATTTTTTTTAGGACTAGAACGTGGACAATGGACATTGCAGCTAGTTAGTCCTTAGACTATTGTAGAAACAAGGCAGCGCTCATCTCCGTTAGGAGTAGTGTTCTGTGGCGCTCATTCTAATAAAACAGGACAGTTCCGTGTTTAAAACACAAAAATCTAATTTATTTATTTCACGTATAACAACCGGTGGCTGTTATGATAATATGACATGACCATATTACTCTATGACTCGGTTCGTATGGCAGATTCTACTGAGAAGAGCCGGCAAAAAACTCAGCAGTTGTTCTTTACAAAAAAAAAATTTTTTCTTGGCCTACCTCTTCGAAGGGCCTAAATTCAGCGAGTGCCAAGGGATAAGAGTTACGTGATAGAAAGAGAGAAAAGTGAATAAGACGGTAGGTAAGGAGCGTTGTGTCAACCTGAATTGCACTTTATTGTGTGGTAACAAGAGTCGCTACTCGTATTTATTTAAATCATATTGTGGAGTGAATCATCTATACCTTTAGGCACTATTAGGTATTCTGTGCTATGCTGAAAGTGGTGCTATGACACGAATTTGAAGGCTATCAAAAACCGCTCGGCCTTCTTGGGCGAACAGTTGTATCGTTCCTGCACAGGTTAAGTCCACAATGTGAAGTGCAGAATCAAAAACAATGCCATTGTTGCCGACAGCCGATGTAATTAAGTCTGTTTATAGCGTTGAATTAACAATCTATAACCCAGACGTGTGAGGTATCCGTGAGTGGCGCAAGACCGAGCAGATCGCGTTACTGTATCTACACATATTCATTACATTCTTTAACTGCCTCTTTGGTGTAGTGGTCAGCATGATGCTGTCCCGGCAGCAGATCCCGGCTCGGGCCAAAAAAAGTTACTTACCGGGTTTTTTGTCAAGAAGTTCTCAGTACAAGCCGGGAGTTAAAAAGTTGGCCGTGCGCCACATCCGTGCCTCGGAGAACATGTACTGCGCCTGATCTCCCTCTGGAAGTATCCGATTTTCGTTCCATCGGTGATCGGACTATGAGAGTGAGGGAATAGAGTGCATCTGTGTTTGCGCACACACATGTGCCCTATAGTTAATATTTCCCGCTAATGACTAATCTTTTTCAACATAGTCCGCAGTGGCCGGATTAGTTCGAAATGGCTAGACGATAGAAAAACACTGGCGTAAGTGTGAAAATACTTGCTATGTATTTACCTACTTAGTTACCTAGTTACCTATATAAGAGCTTTTGCCCTCAACTTCATCCGCAATTTAATAAAAATCTCGCGTGAATCCATTGTTTTTCCGGGATAGAGAGTAGCATATCAGTAATCGGCCTTAAGGCCCTCAACTAGGGCTAACGGGAAAAACATCCGATCCTTGTTCGGACAGCAAATAGCAAAGTATAATTAGACGGGATCTGCGCTGTAACCTAGAACCGCAAGTATGTAACCTAAGGTTGCGACGTGCTTTACCTACTAAATTTTCACAGGTCGTAGACATGTCTTTGAACTTAGATATGTCCTCATATTTAGACAGGTAATGTAGCCAAATTTTAAGTAATAGGTAACCAAGTAGGTAAAATATGTAGGTACTGATATAATCATCATCTAATCCCATTGCCAACCCACCTCCGGGTCTCCGGGTACGGGTCTCCTCTCAGAAAGAGAAGGGTTAGGCCACAGTCTATCCTCTAAATGCCGATTGAGAGACCCCACACACCTGTGCTCCCGGCGATGTATAATTTGAGCACCTTCAAGACGAGTGAATAGGCATTTTCTAGGCAAGCGCGCTCCAACCTACACCACATCAGTGGTGTCCATCACCGATTGTCGTCAAGTACAAGTCTATCTCGTAATAAAAAGAAAAAACACACACACCTTTTTTTTTAATTAATATTAGCCAAGCTGAACTTGACTTATATTCTCCTCTCCCCTCCAAATAAGCGAAAAGCTTGTGTTAGGAGTGGGTACGACAATAGTGCAAAGGGCGGGGCTCGAACCTGCGACCTTTCAGTTTTCAGTCCGCACCTTTAACCGTTGGGCTATTGAGGCTATTGACCTTTGATAATATTATGGACAATTTTCAGGCAAGCAGATTTCCTCATGATTTTTTCCTTCACGAAAGTTGTATATAATTTCTTAAAACACACATACCTACGAAAAGTTAGAGTTCGATTGTGGTTTGGGATTCGAACCCTGGACCTCCCGAAAAGGAGACCGAAATCTTAACCACTGAGGCATCACCGCTGTATGCAAATTATCTGCAATTAAAATCGCGTTAAATAAATATAATGAGTATACCTAAGTAATTATTAGACTATTAAGTCTAATAAAAGAACGATTATAAGAACGATTAGGACAAAAAGAAATTATTTTGAATAGGTAGCTAATTATTAGCTCGCTCAAAATCAATAGATTAGTTACTCATAGAATTACCATATGTTCACAAATCTTGCCCACTTTCAGGATGTACTCATACATTACCTTGTAAGTATTCTGTTTTAACTAGGTAGGTACATATTTAAAGGTACTTATTTGTATTAAATTAACTGTTTGGAACTAATTATTAAAGTATGTACATTGTACATGTAATTAAGAAACTAAACTCCAACGCCGACCAGACGAGCCGAGACGCAGCTTCTTTTTTTGATAACAACTCACACTAAATAATAAGTTTTTACTAATTCAATTTCAATCGGTATACAATGAAAACAAAGAACGAAGACGGACGACCATGTGTCTCCATCGCCGAGACGCCGCTATTCCAAAGAAAATAATAAAAGACTTCGCCTCAGCTAAACTACACTGTTCTGTTGCACCTTTGAAGTAGGTATACCTGTGGGTATCTATCTCAAAGATGCAACGCAGTATAGTAACGGGTAGTATTGGTATACACCAGTCACGTTCACGTCATGTTGGCCGTTACCTCAAGTCGCGCCGCCCCGCACCGCACCTAAGTCAGACCTTAGTACGGATAGCAACGGACAGCTCGCGATTGTCACTACCTTTCAAAGTTTTGTTATGGTTGTATTTTGAATGTTTTAATCATTTTTCTTGGGTCTCGCATCCCTACCAATTTGAAGTGTCTGGGGATCTCGGAGGAAAAAAAAATTTGTGTTATATACTTCACGCTGGGGATAAAGTTTCTCCTTCATCTTGTGCATACCTATGCGTAATGTTTTAAATTAACACATACCTAGCTTATCTTAATCGTATATTATTTTAATTGTTAAAACCAATTCACAAAAAAATTAGATTCCGCATGACGGGGCTTTTAGTGTTTCAGAGTTCAGGCTCCTTGACCAGTATGACCACAATTATAATACAGTAAAAAAGATAGGTAGGTCTTTAGAATCATAATTGGCATAACTAAGTTATACCATGTTGGAATTTAATTAAAATTAATAAATATTAGAAAAACGTAAGGAACGCAGATTTTATACTTGCTTAAGAATACCTAATTAACTAGGTACTTATCCACCATCTCAGAGGTATAACACAGTAAACAGTGAAATTGATATATTGTACGTTCGTCTCAACTCTCACGAGATAGAGGTCCACTGCACCACTGCTGTACCCAGATTTCTTGCAATGCAAGGATTGCCACAGAGCACGGCCTTGTGCCGCTTGTGTCCAGCGGCTCCCGGCAATTTGCTGGTCCATCCAACGAGTAGGGCCCTTTCCAACGCTGCGTCTCTCGGTGCTGGGTTACAACTCGAGCACTTCACGGCCTCAAATTTGACCAAACCAAATGTTCAATTTAATTAATACTTGACGACATTGAACATTCTAAGTTTTGAACATTCTGCGTATTGACCATTTTTAATATTCTGCTATCGCGTATTAACAAATATTGTACACTACTGATGCCCCCAGCTTCGCTCGCGTGGAGTTAGTTTTTAAAAATTGCGCGTCATCTCATTCATTTTCCGGGATAAAAAGTAGACTATATCACTCTCCCAGTTTTTAAACTATACCCATGCAAAAAATCACGTCGATCCGTTGCTTTCTTGCTGCGAGTTTCAAGGACAAACCGACAAAAAAACACAATTTCGCATTTATAATATTAGTAAGGATTTTGCGTATTGAACATTATGGATGTAAACGTATTAAATAAAATAACATGTGTCAGTAAGGTAGTTTCTGATGTATAGGTATAGTAGGTACTTAATGAAATACATTTTATTTGAAAGAAATGCCTTTATTTTATGTTCAGTCTTTGATTTTATAAAAAGCGTACGAAGCTAACAAAGATCAGATTTTTTGTGCAAATCATTAAATATTTCAGTAAATGAAAACATTTTCTGAACACTGCACAAAAAGTGTTTACATAATAGGTAGTATAGTAAGTATAGTTCTTTCAATTTACGAGGGCGAGTCACCTTTACTTGTGGTTACGTCGTGTATATGCACATTGTGTAAGTGTGCGTGCCTGTCAGGAAACTCTCGCTCATACAGCTACGACACACACACAACCATGAGCTACGCGCCCTCGTAAATTGCAAGAACTATACCTTTTATTATTTAGGAATTGTGTAGGAATTATTTTACTTTTTGGCAGTTTCTTATAAATTAGGTAAGTCTTTTTCCATCGACCAGCGATTGGTTTACGTACTTTCTAACATTTTGAAATATGAAGCGAACGGGAGAAAGATCGTACAAAACTTAAAATTAACATTATTATGATTATATTAATACCTACATAAAAATAAATTCACTCATATTTCTTATACTTATTAGAATTTAGTTGTTTATAAGTTTTGACGTCATATTTCCTTTTAACCAATAAGTGTGTTTTGTAATTTTTAATATTTCGCGCATAATTTGGACTTCAGTTCATACATACTTTGGCAGAACTTTTTTTAATATAAATTTTAATCACATATTTGAAATTACATAAGCAGTAGATAAATTAGATAGGAAATATAAACCATCAAACGATTATTTATAAACACATTTAAATAGTAAAAAATTATAAAAGTACATAGGTATTCAACAAAACATTTATAAATTAAGGCATAGCGGACACAAGCCGATTTTATCGTACTATACAAACATGCTACAAATAGTCATTTCACAACAATAAAAATATTGAATTAATAGATGATGCCCGCGACTTCGTCCGCGTGGTTTAAGGTTTTTTAATTCCCGCAGGAACTCTTTAATTTTCCAAATGTATGCCTATGTGTTAGTCCTGGGTATGAGTTATCTCCATTCTGAATTTCAGCCAAATCGATTCATTCGTTGTGGCGTGAAAGAGTAAAAAACACACCAACACACACACAACTTTATAATATTAGTGTGATTTATGAAATTTGGTTATCTTAAATTAAGGCCAACAGAACCGCAAGAGGCGCACGTACAAAACTTTCAATACCTAATGAAAGTGTAAATATAACACATCGGTTTCATTGCAGAAATGTTAATGAATTCACTAGAGGTTGCCAAGTCACATTAATGTGTTTTCTGGGTACTTCCATACATTTCACTTACACTTTCAATACTGAACCTTCTGCGGTTTTTGCAACCATGTGCAATCCCCTTTACCAGCATGAATCTCACAATAACACGCATTCACAATTTATAGTAGATACAAAAAATATGCATGTATTTTTTCTTTATTAAGTACCTATTAAATAAAAATACTATTAAAACTACAACTAAATTCGAACGAATTTAAAAGCCGCCATTTTGGCACGCATGTTTGCTGACGTCACAAGGACGTCACACGTCCAGAATCTAAAGTTAATCATTGGTTTACACGTATTGCTTACGATCATGTTGACGTACTTTCGTTGGAACCAATGATGTGCGTTTTGCAACTTTCAATGTGAAAATGAAGTATTTTAATAAAAAAATATAGTTTTAGAGATCAAAAAAATCGTTTAAACAAGAATCAAACCACACACATACATATTCCCTTGTTAAACAATCAGCTTTTGAATTAAAGACTTAAAATTTTAAAGAAATATTCAACTTCCAGCAAACCATCCTCAGCTAAATCACTACAGTGTATTGCGTTCTGCACCTTGGTTCTTCCTAGCTTTGCTCTTAAGGTGTGAGGACGCAGCAATCTCGCGATTTCCTTAAAAGACAAAATTGTAATTTAAAAATGGAGGAAGGAATGAGATTGAAAGTGGGATTCAAATGCCTCTGATAATATTAGATTCAAGACTATGAACCTTTGCGATTCAATGTATAATGCGATTCAAATGAGAATAGCCATTGTCACTGTCAAACAGCCATTTTATACTTATGTCCTGCTCATATGCGGTTTACACTGAGTGAGATAGAAACAGAAAATGGCGGCTTCTCATTCCTATTGTTATTTGAATCGCATTATATTTTCGAAACAATGTGTACACGTTCATTAGAGATCTCCCTTATCAACTGATAAACGTCCATTACTGGACATAGCTCTCTTACCAACTTCCACATATCGCGGTCTTACGCCGTCTATATCCAGCGGTAGCTGAGCAGCGAAAATAAAATATAAAATCGGGTTTATTTAAAAAAGGGTTTTCTTTTTACAATCGTTATGGCTCGAACGTAGGCATTTAAAAATATACATACCGGATCTGAAGGTCCGACAAGCTTCCTAAACTCGACGGCCGTGTTAACATTCTTGTCTTTAGCCACTAACTCCATGGCTACGCAGCGACCACTCGACAACTCTTCCACCATGCCCTAGGAAAAACCATAACATAAGCATAAAAAATCACAAAGATATCGTTCAAAAAATCCCTGTGTCTTCTCGATTAATACCTAGTCAATCTGCTTTTCCGAGAGAATGCCATAAAGTTTTTTTTTAATTAGATGACAAGATATCCCTTGACTGCGATCTCAACTAATGGTAAGTGACGATGTCTACGATGGTAGCGGACTAACTTGGAAGGGGTATAGCAGTTAAGTTCAACCCATACCCCTAATCTGTTTCTACACGCCATCGTGCCGGAACGCTAAATCGCTTGGCGGCCTTGGCGGCACGTCTTTGACGGTAGGGTGGTAACTAGCCACGGCCAAAGCCTCCCACCAGACAACCACTAACAGTTCACCACTTTCTACCTCAGCTAAGCATAAAGATTCAGCTATCGAAGTAACTTAGTTTCTAATAGAATGAGCAATTTTTTTAAATAGATCTCTTTTGGTACATCTATGATTAAAAGGCAACCTTATCACATGGATTAAAGTACCTGATACTCTTGAACAATGCCTTTGTACACCTCATAGAATTCGGCAGCATTAATGTTTTCGACTATAAACATATTTAGCGCTGTAACTTCAAAGCCCCCCTCGTCGATGGCTTCTAACGCCGCTCCAAGCTTTCCCTCTCGTATGGCGTGTGGCTTCACGATACACAGGGTGCAGTTGGACAGGGTCGCTGTCAACCGGAGTCGAATGGACGATAAGGGGGGCGGAGGAAACACGTACTCTAGATCCTGAAATTAGACACTTCAATTTTTTTTTTTGTTTATTGGATGACAAGATAGTCCTTGATTGCAATCTCACTTGTTGGTAAGTAACGATGCAGCCTAAGATGGTAGCGGGCTAACTTGGAAGGGGTACGGCAGTGTACATTCAACCCATATCCCTAAGCTGTTTCTACTCGCCATTGTAAAAATTTGCAACATTTTTTCATCCTAAATCCTATCATAATAATGTTATAAATGCGAAAGTTTAGGTGGATGGATCGATGGACGAACGGATGGATGGATTTTTGTTTGTTACTCAATCACACCGCAACGCCTGAACCGATTTGGCTAAAATTTGGCACAGAGATAGATTATACCCTGGAAAAACACATAGGCTACTTTTTATCCCGGAGTTCCCGAGGAAATTAAAAACATCAATCCACGAATACGAAGTCGCTGGTATCGACTAGTTGGACATATTAAAACTTCTTATGATGATTACCTCTATAGCAGCCTCAGCGCTAGGCGACACATGTACACAGTTCTTTACAGGATCAGTTCCATACAATGCCCTAATAGTGCCTGGCGCCGCTTTCAGCGGATCTTTATCGCCAAGGATTTTCACACAGGCAGTTACAGACTCTTTACCCACAAGTTCTAAGCAAAATACTTGCTGTCCTGTTAGATAATCTAGGAGGAAGCTAGAAATTAGAGTAGATATTATTTTATCAAAGCCATTTGAGTAATTTACCAGGTACATTAGAAACATAAACCATGAAACTTACATGAGAAATAATCACATCAGATCATACTTATATTATAAAGGCGAAAGTTTATATGTGTTTATGTATGTTTATTACTCCTTCACATTACAACGAATTAACCGATTTGGCTGAAATTTACTCTACACTTTAACCTGGAAAAATAAAGAGTTCCCGTGGGAATTAAAAAACCTTTATCCATGCAGACGAAGTCGCAGGCATCTTCTAGTAATTTTATAAAATGAAATCACACTTTTAACAATGATTCTAACACTCTCGATGAGAGAGTGTGGTCAAACCCCATTTAACTTAATTCCTCCACCATCCCTTTACCACCAAATCACAAGACATCACTTCCTGCAAGGCTTCCTGATTCCTATTATACACAATTATCCATCACTCGGTATGTCTTTCTGGATTCGAATCTTTAAGCTTTCGAACTTTAACATTTTAAAACTTTTTAGAAGCATCAATATCCCAACAGTTAAAGGTGTGGACTGAAAGGTAGTAGGTTCAAACCCCAACCATTGCACTAGTGTCGTACCCACTCCTGGCACAAGCTTTCTGCTTATTTGGAGGGGGGGATGTTAGCCAACTTCAGCTTGACTAATATTATTTAAAAAAAGCTAATTACAACTCAGGTATCGATAAAAGTGAATAGACATCTTCTATGCACACATATGTAATTTTAGGCTACATCTACAAGAGTGATTGCATTCTAACAGCCTAAAAATAAAACACTGTAACAATATAAGCCTTACGGAAATGTTGGATCTGTCAGCAGTTTGCGGTATATAAAGTTTATATCATCAATTGTCAGGTATGTTTTCTTCATTTTAGTTATTCTCATCCCCTTTTCATGAAAATGTGTTATTATCTTACCCACTGTGCTGGTGGGCATTGGTTTGATCATTGCAAATGTCCTAGAAACCAAAAAAATTGGTTTTTAAACAAGCATTTTGCAGTGTAAGAGCCAGATTTTTTTCGAGAAGGTACTTCTAAAATAGTGTTAACACTGTATAACAATCAATTTTAAGGGACCAACAATTTCTTTTTAATTCTTTATGGAGTAGAAAAAAGAAAAATATAAAATTTCACAAATCAAAATGTGGCCAGGCAATTTACTAAGTCAGGTTGCTTTCTTAGAAATTTCATAATTGTAAAAACAAGCAAAAGTAGAGATATTACTTTGCGACATTAATTTTAGTTGTATTGTATCGTATTTGTAAGTATGAGAAGTTTAATATCAAAGACAGTTTGCACTGTATGCGATTTTATAACAAACAGACGCCTTACACTTGTACATCCTTGTGTAATTTATTCCTCGTGTCTTCACATGCAAAATCCACAATCTTTACCAATCGGCCCAAAATAGGTAATGTTGATCCAATGAAAAAATTGTCTAGGGTAACGCCATTCACTTTAACTCTACGCAGAAAAGTTTTTCGATTCTTAAGGTCATACATTTCTACTGTGTCGTCAGTAGGGTAGTAGAAAACGTTAAACCGGCGTACGAGGCTCGCCTGATTATCGTACCATTCCCCGATAAATGAATATTTGTCTTTATATGCACCTTCCTGGTAACAATAATTTATAATGAATACCTATCAGTCTGGAAACTTAATCTAAAACGGATTTCAAATTAATAGTTCAAAAAAAGCTTAATTACCATTTTAAATAGCAACTTAAGTTATGATTTTTCTGACTTTAAAGTTAAAAACCTCCGTTATTTTTCTGACCACCTTGAATGAAAGAATAATAAAAATAATCATAACAATTTAGATTTTAGATGAAGCACGACAACAAACAAAATATTAATAAAAATTCAAATGTTTATGTTGTATGTTTCAAACATTTTCAAAATAACTGTCAACAGTCATCTGTCAGTGTCAAATTGATATGTCAATGATGTCAATTGTCACCGTAGACAGAGAAGGCAATAGACCAAGGTACTGTGTAACCGCGACTGAAATAGAGATAACATGACGTAACGATGACGTCACATGACAAGTTCGAGTTTAATGTTGCCACAATAACTGCACTCCCCTAGTACCCCAAATTAGATGGAAAATTCTTCCCAGGATTTTTAAATAAAACGACAAAACAGATGCTGAACTGTTTTATTTTTTAAATAACATACCTACACATATAAGGTTGTCTGGGAGAGACATACCTATTAGGGTAAGCTTCTATTTTTTACATATATCTTAATATTGTGTGCAATAAAGAATTTATTATTCTTTATTGCACACAATATTAACTTCAACCACCACTTAAAAGTATAAAATAATTTTAGTTTGTACACGTAAGTCGGTTTTTTAAAAATATTTTTTTTTATACTAAAGTTTTTTAATGTACTTTCATAGGACCAATTCACTAGATAATTATTTGCTCCTTAAAAAAAATATTGAAATGCCGAATAGAAATTTAGCATATGTGAGTCACTTTGAAAAAAGATGTATGTAACACAAAGGAAAATTTTTTTTCGTTACTAGTAAGAATGTTACACAAAATAATTTGTAATGAACAGTTAAAATTTTCCTTCGATCGAGTAATGCTATTGAATTAAAAGCAACAAAAATTGTATATTTAGTCATCAAAATCATCATTAATGAAATTAACAGTATATTCCTTTTTTCAGGCAGTCGTATAAAACTGCAACTCTTCATAGTTTAAGTTAATAATTATTTAAAAAAAACATTAAAAGTCTGCCTCTAGCTATTTAAAAATGGCTTTAAAAATTAAGAACTTTGTAAATAAAATAATTCTTAAGATCGCCAACAGTTCTCGACTGGTTGTTGGACATTCGAACGAAACTTCAGGATGATTCAGAACAGTAACCGACACTATCTAACTGAATACACTTTAATCATCGCCGACATATATTATATTCTAGTATCCATCATCTTTCTTTTCTTTTCTCATAATATTCATTTCTTCCATCACGACTTTATTTTGTTTCAACAAAAATTAAAAAAAAAATTGAAAAAGTAGCCAAAGTAACCCGCCGTTACGGTATGTCAGAGGACATTACTAAAAAAAACCTATCTCCGTGCCAAATTTCAGCCATATCGGTTTAGTGTGGCGTATTGAGTAACAAACATCCATATGTTTGTTACTCAATCACGCCACACTAAACCGATATGGCTGAAATTTGGATGTATGTATGGATGGCCCTACATACATTCAAACTTTCACATTTATAATATAAGTAGGATAGGGAAAATCGGGACATTGTATAGGTACCTAAAGCTGGCAACACACATAGATACTAAATTTTCTTATTAACTGTCAGTTTGTTGGGCACAAAAGTGTGTCGACCTTGAAAAAAACTGGTTACACGATGAGGGACAAAAAATTGGGTAGCTGCGTCTCTGTTTATCACATTAATAACTTTATCTCTGCTCTCTTTTTAGTGTGAGTGAGAAAGAAATCGTCACTGACTCTATGTCTTCTCTCTCTACGATTGTCACTTAGTTTTTCTTGCGCTCTGGACTCGCATCGCTGATCTCTATTATAGATAATAATCTAGAATGATTCACACTGGATTTGCTAACCCTATACGAATGACAGCTTAAACGTTTAAAATTTAAAACACCCCGACTCAATTTTGCGGAGTGAATTCGTGAATCTTCTGTACCTTTAGATAATAGGTATTATATAGCATACATATAAAATACATACCTAGACTATTCGGTATTCTTTTATTTGTCAAAAGTCTTCAAGAAAAAGCGTCGATCAAAGAAAATGTAATCACTCCGTTTTATGAAAAAAGTCATCAGGAGTGACTCTTTGAAAGTCATTAGAACATGATTTATATGCAGTAATAATATAATGTATCAGAAAGATTTTTGAGTTTTGTTTTAATTTTCTTCATCGCTTATTGCTTTACAAAATAGGAGCTTTGAACATTTTCATCCACTGAACTTGTGAAGATCAATAGAAAATGGTGTGTACCTACTCATAAATGATGTGTACCCATAGAATTATTATATTGCTGTGTATACCCCTTTGTACCCACTTAATCTAAAGCATCGATGATTACTTAAAGGGTGTAAAGGACAGCCTAAGGAAAACTAAATATGAATAGGTTAAATACACTGAACCATGTACTGAATCCCGACAGTTTCAGTTTTCGTTAGGCTATCCTGTAGGGCTGTCCCTTACTAGGGATGTAAAGCGGTAATATTACTTTCGTAAAATTCGGTAATTTACCATATTTTACGTAAAATATAAATAAATTACGTAAATTACGGTAAAATTGGGTAAAATACGATTTATCTCTCTAACAAAACTATTGTGACTAGGGTTGCCAGACGTCCCGTATTTCCCGGGACATCCCGTATTTTAGACATAGTTTAAAATGTCCCGGCGGGACTGACTCTGTCCCGTATTTGAACCGTACTTCGTTTTTCATTATGAAATCGATTTTAATTACGATTATAATTACACAGTCCTACAACGAAATTCCTTTTTGAAGTTCAAGTAACGTTTCTCCTAGATTTTTGTGAGTTGAGGAAATATTTTTTTTTATTTTGCAAAATTTTTCTACATGAATATAGCATGACGGTGATTTTCATTTAGTTAAACTTATAATTATGATATAAAATGAAGTTTGTCTGATCGGATGGATAATTGCCCTGTTTATTTATTAAAAAAATATATAGATTTCTTTGAGTTCTTAGAAAATCTTCAACAAAACGCAGCTACTATGCGCGTATACGTGCTAGTAGTAAGCATAATTAGGTAATGAAGGTATTTAAGTTTTTTTAACTTTTAAAAAGAAAAAGTTCCTCAAGTTGCACTAGTATTTTAAAATGTTCCTCTTGACTAACTATTCGGATACTAAAAATAATACTAACTATCCAGCTATTTCTTTACTTCTGGTTGTTTTTTTTTTCTTGAATACCCCAATATATTCTTGATTTTTATAAATGTGTATTGTGAAAAATTCTGATGTACTCTGATGTGATAGAGCCAAACTGACTTCAGATTCGTCATTAGGAGATTCCAAAACCCAAGAAATCAGCACTGACATCAAAAAAGGAAAAAATAATAATTTGTAGGTGTGTTATTGTATTGACGTTTACAGATACCCATGTTCAAACAAATAAAAATATGTTAAAACTGACTCGATCCTCGGAAAAATATTAAAAAAAATGACACTAAATAATTTTGTTTTTTTATTTGTCCCGGGTATAAAACTGAAATCCCGTATTTTTTTGCCCATTTGACCATTTGTCCCTTATAGGCTGAAAAAAAATCTGGCACCCTAATTGTGACCCACACTTTTGCTTGATTTCGTGGCATAATTTACTAAATGCACGTATAGTGCAGTCAGTCAAAACAATTCAACTGATCGCCGATCGGCTTGCCGAATGCTCACTGTTCAGTCGGAATGGCAACAGCGCAAAACATAAAGGCAAACTGCACTAAACGGCAACGTCGCATCGTGCGAGTCGCGCCGCGCGACTCGCATTACGTATGTTTCAACTACACGCTCGTCTCACCCCCCCGCCATACTTTTCAGCATACATACGTAGCCGGTAATTTTACCGTAATATATATAAATTACCGTAAAATATCCGTATTTTACAAGCTTTTTCGGTAAAATTACGTAATTTTGCAACCGTATCCCTTACACCGTTTAATAACTACCCACTTGCCTAAACTTATCTACCTACCTAAGTACTTACCTAGGTACTTACACTAGTTTCATCTGACCAAAATTTAAAAATTACTTTAGTTATTTATTTCTTGCAGGTTTATGATTATTTCGAGAAATACACATTTCTGTGTGAAATGTATGATGAAGAAGCGGATGAAGTAAAGGATTTAGTGTTAAATTTTTTTCCTTTTGATAATTCTGTACAAATCACCGATACAAAGATAGGGAAAAACCTAGTTAAACGAGTTCAGTTTCCACCTTTAAAAATTGAAATGCTACAAATAGGAAACATTGTCAATATATTTTCCAAAATGTTATATATCAAAGATTGCGCACCTGCTACTCGAAAAACTCTATATCACAACGTTCAAAGGTAAATTAGGTTTAAAAATCTATCAATACTTTGATACCTACTATATTTAGTGTAGTTATTATATTAAGAATGAACATTTAACTAGAAGTAACGGTTTAGCAGCACCGGTGATTGCGTCTATTTAGGAGCTCCGAGGTGGGTACCTACGTTAGAAACCACATTTTAGGTAGGTATATCGAGACATCAGCATGCCCACCATGGATAAATCCATTCCATAGCCATTCATACAATTACAGCCACTAATAATACGTAAGTACCTACTTTTATCTTTCAGTACTTTTGCCTTGATAAAACCAGTTCCACCGAGTGCCCACGGAAAGATCATTACATTCATCATGAAAAAAGGGTTCCGTATTGTACGTATGAAAAATGGAAAAGTCGATAAAGATTTTGCAATGGAATTATACCAAAACGTTGCTTCTAGTAACATGTTGCCGTAAGAAACTTGCTTATTTAGATTACTTACCTTGCACATTAAATATTTAATCTGGTTTTCTCTCATTTTTGACAAATTTACTTCAGAGTTGATTAGAATAGGATTGATAGAGGACCTTAATCTGGAAACCTGACTATTTTTAGAATTATAATAGATTAGGGTCAGATGTCCAACAATGAAACAGTGGTACACAATAAAACACTGTGATATTTCTAAAATTCTGCGTTGCCATTTCGTGCATTATATTGCGTTAGGACACTCTCGTGATCCCCCCGCCCTAGCCCAATTTGCATCGACGCCGCGTGCGAGAAGATGTGTTTGCGGAGCACTTTTGGTTTTTTTCGACAAAAAGTAAGTATTTTTAGCATTCTTTATAGATTTTTTACTAAAGTATGGTTGAAAATTTCATAAATTTCATGATTAATTAGCATTACACACATTTCGTAGATTAATGTGCAATAAATTATATCTTAAAGTGTTACAATTTAGTGGGTAAAAAATTGAGATTAGTAAAAAAAACCTTAGGTAGTTCACAATGAAACAGTTGCACAGTAACACAATGAAACACTATTTCAATGTGTATCATTTTATTTTATTGTGTACCGTATAATTGTACATACATAATATCATGTACTTTCCGGGCAAATTAATAATTTTTGTGGCTACAAATTCACAAATTAATCTTATTAACATTAAAATTTTTATAATACCAGTAATAGTACTGGTAACCTGATTAAAGTTAATTAAAAATAAATCCTTTTGTGATTATTAACTCAAGCATTTTTTTTTATTCACCTACTCCATAAATTACACAAAAGTCGAGACAATACTATTAATGTTTCATTGTTGAATTTGTGGTGTTTCATTGTGTACAACCACTGTGGACACAATGAAACATTTCCCATTTTTTAGTTTATAATTTTTTGCCGATTGATTACATATTAATTAAAAAAATTGTAAATGAAATTCGATGCCGAACTAAATTACCTACACACCTGTAAAAAATTAGACTTCTATCTGTAAAAACAAAAGGTGCATGAGACTTTGAATTTTTTGTGTTTCATTGTTGAACACATGACCCTACATAACTGCCGGCGAAGTAATTGGCTTAGAATTAGTGGCGCCCGACGCAGTAAAAAAATGGCGCCAGTGTTTGGGCACCACCGACCCGGCGACAGCAGCTCCTGGCACGCTCCGAAGACTCTACGGGGAAAATAAACTTAAAAACGTCGCCCATGGCTGCGTAACTCTCGAAGAGGCCAATGCGGTTGGCAGCTAATTTACTTTATTACCTGTATAATATGGCGAAATTATCTCGATAAATAAGACCGACTACTTCTGGCCCACAAGTTAAAAAGAGTTAAAAAGAGATTTTCTTTCACGCAGTACATAGTGTATTTAGTCCAAGATACCTACCTAAACTAACAATTTATAGTAAAAACAAACTTCTTTTAGATGCTAGACATGTTTTTTGGCTACGAAAAGGGTATTCCCCGAATTCCATTTAGGGCGACCTTCAAAAACTGCACCTGTTGTATAATTAGGCCACATGTAATAATTGATGGAAATGTTGGAGCGATCTTAGAACAGATTGCAACATCTGAGAAGTTTTATATATCAGCTATAGCCATGTTTTCTGTAAAACTAACTAATGCAGAAGAGTTCTTTGAAGTGTACAAAGGAGTGTTGCCAGAATATGAGGTACCTAATTGTCATTTATTTTCTGTAAGTACTCTATGATTAACGAGTTTTGGAGGCAAGACGAGCAGACTTTTCACGCGTTAGATAAACATAAATGTTGACAATATATCGTGCTGAAGTCCGTATGCAGTCTCTAACCCTTGAAGCCTGAATTCCTTATAACCTGATGTTTATTCCGCCTGGGGTATCTGAGCCTTAGAGCTCGATCGAGGGGCAACTTCTTATTCCTGTGAGCGTTTTCTGCGAGCTACACTAATGGTAGTCTCTGGAAGATAGTACCGTCCGCGTCCCTCCGAGAAATACCGAATAAAAATTGTACCTAAGTCACGGGTAAAAAAATTACGTGGTCCCTTACGACTACGGGTAAGAAATCTAACGGTCTTACCGCAAGAGTTTTTGGACTACCTTCCAAGTAGATAAGTAGGTATAGGCACAGCTTAAAGTTAAGTTTTAAAGTTACCACGCGAAACGTTGTATTTGTGTTACGACGACGGCGACGGTTTGTATTTGTTTAAATTGTTTATAAGACCGTAACAGTTTTGCATAAGTACGAGTATAATAGGTAAGTATATAGTTAGGTGCTTTATCGTACTTTTGTTCCAGGCTATGTGTATCCATTTGGCAGAAGGAAAATGTATTGCTCTGGAAGTGAAATGCACCGATCCCAGTTTGAATTGTGTTTGTGAATTCAGGAAATTATGTGGGCCAAGGGATCCTGTGAGTGAAACTTACCTTATCATTTATTATACCTACATTGAATACATTTAATGTCATTTAGTGTTCAGAAGCCATAAATAAAAATTTGGCCTTTACCCATACTCTTATAGGATTAACTTTAGGGCCTTTGCTCACCACGTTTTTTAAACGCGCCGTTGACGCGCTTTTTTATCCTACAGAGCAGTTTGTTGTCCTTTGTATAGATACACACGCGCGTTAGCATCGCGTTTGTATCGATACAAATGCGCGTCAACGGCGCGTTTTAAAAACGTGGTGTGCAAAGGCCCTTAGAGTGACCATGCACCACTCAGCCATACTATGGTCAAGGTCATATCGCTCAGACCGTAATCGAAGCTCATAGCTAGCATAGGGTTCTTTGGTATACCGTGTAGGGCGGCGGGCGGAAGGTGTCGGGGGACGTACAAACCATGGTAAAAATTAAATCCGTCAACCACTTTCCCTTTCCGCACCGTGCACAGCAACCCCACAAGTATTACTTATACTACTTATTAAGGGCCTACTCTATTACTAAAAAAAACACAGTTAAATACATGGAAGTGTACTTAATTAAAAAATTTCAAATAAAATACAAATAGAAACCCAGTAAATTTTTGAACCAATGTTTTGCAGGATCTAAGCCGTCAACTGTATCCAAATTCAATAAGAGCTCTTTATGGAAAAAATATAATACATAATGCAGTGCATTGTACAGATCTTCCGGAAGATGGGGAACTGGAGATTGAATACTTTTTCAAGTTGCTAGCCAATGACTGAGCTTGGTTTGTTAATTTATCATTTATTTTGAATATAAGGCATTTGTTTTATTGGCTTAGATTTTCCCTGTCTTTTCTAATAATAAAGCAAGTTTTCTTTGTGAATACTTGACCTTTTATTTTTGATTAAAGATAAAGAAATGTTGAATTTCCAATTCAGCAGCATGTGATTCTAGAATCATTTCTTTTTATAAACATTCTTGATGACAAAATCATTGCCTTCTATTTCAATCTTTTCATACATCCAATTTCTATTGACCCTAAAATACACAAACAAGATTTCAATTAACTTACCTATCTACTTAAATTACAAATAATTATATGAATGTTGCATGTAATATGTGCACTCAGTAATGCTAATACACTGGACTTGCATTGTTTTGGTCACAGCCAATTCTTGTAATAATTCAAAGGGCCTTTTTATATTTCCCAATACAATATCACTCCTTCTTTGAACCTCCATTCTCACATCTTATCAATCAGCTGTAAAATTGTGATAGTGAGATTGCATCATTTTGACATCACCTAGAGCCTTCGATCACAGAAAAATAAGTGGATATCGCATGTTAGTCCGATTTGTATAACCACTAAATATGAGAGTAAGATCATTTCGCAGCCAGTCTGTCATCGAAAATTAACATGAAGCAGTTATTTCAGTGTCAAGGAACAATGACGCATTTGAATAATAGTTGAAGTATGAAGTGCTGAATCCCCTCATTTTTCTGTGATCGAAGCCTAGAGCCTGTCCAGCATACTAGTATCTTAGGAGGTTTTATTAATTATTTATTAATAGTGAATACAAAATGTGAATTATCATACACATTTCCTTGGACAGACTAATAACAAAAAAAATCAATAACTCGACAAACTCAAAGAATTTGTAGCTTTTTTGGACACAAGCTAATCAAATACATACCAATAAAGACTCAAGTCTGTAGTGTTAGCTATATTGGATATCACACTCTTTTCAATGTGGCAGATTTGTCAATGGGGCAGTCATATTCTAGAGTGGGGACAGAGCACTAGGAAGTGCTATGTAGAACAAGCACAAGTTGGAGAGAAGCAAGTAGATGAGTATATTGGAAGACCATATTTGGTGGTGCATCTACAAAAGGGCTATGGTCGAGTTAAAGTCGAGTAGGTAAAGATTAATGGAATGGAATGAAAACATTATATACCTGCACTCATGCCCACATTTGTTGGAGCTGCACTTAACACAAGGATAGTGGCAACCAGGGCATGCTTCATCTAAACAGTCACACAAGTCTTTTCCCGTAGCAGCTAGCAGACCTCGTTCATTGTATAGTTTTTTCGATTTGCGGCTGAAATGAATAAGAATTATTTATGAACAAAAGCATCCCTTACTAATTGCAAGTTCAAAGAATTGAATTTTATAACTTACTTCATGAAATAACTTTTGCGATTTAATTTGCGACGCTCACGGGCTGATGTTTCAGGATCAAAGTTTTCTAGAAAATGCATTTTCATGGTTTACCTACTAGTAATTACAAAATTATTTGTCAAGAAATAAGTTAATTACTTTTAAAACTTAGAAGCTTATTTTATTTCAATCCTCAACGTTACTCAAATAGAAATTTAAATTTCTGGTAATAAAAGTAGGTCAATAAATACAAGAAACAATACGAGAAACAAAAACAAACTGATTTATTTTGAGTCTGGGATTTCCACTGATTTCCATATTATGAACTGAACTGACATCTAGATATGTGCCGACTGTCGTCACTGCCGAGTCAGGCTAACTCGAGTACCGACTTACGACTCGAATAAATAAGTAGGTACTCATATACTCGAGGGCGATTATATAGGATTCGGATATCTGGTATTTGAATACTGGTTCCGAGTAGGTACTTACTGGTATTCGAATACTAGTTCAAGACTATAAACAGAGAGGTGATTCACATGATCTACCGTCATAAACTAGTAACACCTTACTTTCGTGTGCGTAAAGTGCAGAAGTCCTTTGTGGGGTCGAGTATATGCTTTTATAACTTGATTCCGAAAGAAATTGTAGATTTATCATTACGTAAATTTAAACAGAGTGTAAAGACACATTTATTAAGTAGAGGTTATTACACAGTTAATGAATTCCTTAATGACAAAGTTGCTTAGAAGCAATCTGCTTTGCCCCAGCTGTCCACAAGATAGATAAGCTACGTATTGTAACATTTTTTTTATTTTCATTTTTTGTTCTACTGTATTCTGTTCTACAGTGTTTCTACTTTATTTGTGTCTCGGTCATGTCTTAAAAATGATATGTATTGCATTTTTGAAGCTTCACTGTGGAAGCACTGTATACATAGCTTAGTTTGGTTAGGTACTTATTGTAAAATTATTTAATTTTATTTTTTGAAAAGAGCAACTGCTGAGTTTCTTGCCGGTTCTTCGGAGGAGAATCTGCATTCCGAACCGGTGGTAGATTTATGACGTGTCATAAGTGCTACAAGGTAGCCTACATGAAATAAATTTGAATTTGAATTTGAATTTGAGTACTTGATGGTGTTCGAATCCTAATCGGGTACTTAAATCGCGACCTTATATCTACCATTATAGTCTATTTTTTTTATTGTGAAGTGACTTACGCTGTGAACAACACTACTGAACTTGTAAGTCCGGCCGGCCATCGAAAGAAATAAACGAGAGTGATATTTTAATAATCACTAACATGGAAATAATATTAACCTATTCATTTTGATTTCTCGAATGTTTTACTCCGATTGACTGTGATATGGGACTGTGCGTGTGTGTGCGAGCGTATGATTTTTAGACTTAAAGTGTAGTGTTTTTGTTTTGTTTGACTTTTTCAAATGTTAAGCTGCCTTCGAAGAAAACATCGGAGGTGTGGAACTTATTTATTAAATTGGGGAACAAGAAGGTAAAGTTCAAGGAGTATAAAAAAAATTACTAATTTTGGTAACACAACTAATTTGCTAAAGCATATTTAAAAAAAATTCATCCTTTAATTTTATACTTCTTCCATTAAAAAAAATAGTAATGTAAGTCCTACTGAGTTCGAATAATCATACAAGGATTCGAGTACCAGTCCGAGTCCTCCGGCTCGAGTACTGACTCGATTCTTTTTTTAACGAGTACCAGAGCAGGGTTTGCACATCACTACCGACGTCACAGAGTATTTTTGTACATTCATAGACCACGAACACTACGATATGTATTTTTTTTATAGTAGTCTCAGTAGTCTATAGTCCGACCTACCTCAATCTTACAGATCTGTGGTATAAGCATAAACCGACTTAGAATTTTTTTCGCTATGGGTATTAAGTACCTAACCTTTCCCTAATTTATACTCTTTGACTTTCCCTATGTTACTCTTTGTCTTTGACCTAACCTATATAAAGTATATATTATATATTAAAGATAAACTGTTTTTTTTTGTTTGTAATATTGTAAACTTGTTGTCTGTTTCCTCAGGACTCAGGTAAGTATTTATTTAATAGAATAGCTATTAATATATTCTTATTTTTCAATTAAAAAAAATCACAATCATTGTTTACATATTTGGTAACCTATGAATTGATTCTCTTCATGTTTACTTAGGGCCTATGTTTGTATTTTAGTTTTACTCGCATACGATTTCATAGATTTATTAATAAGAATTCTTGTTCATATCAAACGAACACCTAAACGTGTATTTAAGTTGATACAGCATTTTCTTTTTCTTTTAGATCTTGCCCAATTTCTTCACACTTCCCAAAGATCAGGCCCTCATGGCTGACACAAGTGCTAAAGAATCGTCTGTGACTAAAGTGCCTATGATATATGTTTGTGGCGGTAACTATTATGTTCATTATTAATTCTCTTGGCTTAGCAAAGTCAAATAAAACAAATGCCTGTATAACAAAGTACCTACTTATAGGCCTTGCCATCTTTTTGAATGCCCTGAACAACAGAGTGAGATCAATAAACATGCTCAAACAAAGCTTACATGAAGTCTGGTGGGAGGCTTCGGCTGTGGCTGTGGTTAGTTACCACCCCACTGTCAAAGATGTGCCCCAAAGCAATTACATGTTATGGTAGAATAGTGTGTAGAGACTGATGAGTATAGGTTTAGTTAAAAAACTATCTATTGGGTATTTGACTGTTGTCAAAATGTGGATATTCATTAATTACATTCAAATCTTTAATATGTAAGAATGTGTAAGAATAACATTATTTAAAAAAATCAATTACTTAATCTAAAAGTAACCTGTTTTACTGTGACTGCCTCTTTCTAAAACAAAATTATCGGGGACTAGATTGTAATGTGATATATTAGCATTCTACCTAACAGGAAACTTAAAAGCATAAATTTTCGAGACTAGTTAAAATATTAAAAAAAGAAAAATGACATCATGTTATAATAAGCCTCAATAGCCCAACGATGAAAGGTTGCAGGTTCGAACCCCACCTATTGCACTGTTGTCGTACCTGCTCCTAGCACAAGCTTTTCACTTATTTGGAGAGGAGAAGAGAATATAAATCAAGTTCAGCTTGGCTAAAATTCTTTTTAAGTACCTATATAAAAAAAATTTAGTTAAATACCCAATTACAAACAGGTGAGATTCCAGTCAAGGGCTATCTTGAAATGAATAAATAAAGTTTTAGTGCACTTGGACACCTATTCATTTTTCTGCTTTGGTAGAATATTATTCTGCTGTGGTAAGCAAGATGACAGTCTTTTCTATTACTTATAATAAGTTAATTGTAATTGCTATATTTTATTGAATAATTTACCTAACAACAAAAAAATTTATGAGATGACTGAGATCTCACCTGATGTTAAATGATGATGCAGTCTAAAATGCTAGTGGGCTAACTTGGAAAGGGGTATGGTAATTTTAATTAAACGCATACTTACCCCTAATTATTGATCTCTACACACCATTGTGCTGGAACCCTAATCATGTTTTTTTTTTTTTTTTTTCAGAATGCCACAGGGAAAATGAAATAAAGCCCAGAGATCCAATCAGATGCAGAGAATGTGGATACCGCATAATGTATAAGAAGAGAACAAAGAGATGTATCCTTTTTAACATGAAAACAATTTAATGTTTTACTTCATAACATGGTAGCACCTATGATTTTTTTTTGTTTGCTAATTGTATGCATTGCTGTTTTTGCAATTAAAATATGCAGAACGCAGCAACTAAAAAACGCAACTCGATCGCTGCGATAGGCGTTTGCATGTGAAGCGTTCGGACGCGAAAACGCCTGTCGCTACTGCTAAAGAAGCTATAAACTGTTATGTTCACTAATGTTTTCAAAGTGTGATTTTAACTGGATCACCAGTGTTGAACTTCTTAATTAATGACTGTGCCTAGATAGCCCTTGCCCCAAATGCAATCCTATTGTACCATATTCCATCTTTTTTGTCTAGAATATCTGCACATTGGCACGACATTCTTATTTACTGCAAAAACAATTTTCATTACTCAGGTATCTTGGCTTTAATTTTTCTGATTTGTGTGAACTTGGGGGTTGCATCGTATGTTTTTTGCTTTGTTTCAGCTTTTGTTTAATGAATGGCACCGCATTGCACACTATGTTATCTCTTTATGGCTGTTTAATACAAGTCAAGTCAGTTCGCGTTCATGTAATAAGTACTGTCTTTCAATGTCCTCGTGTGAAACAGCCATAAAGATTTTATTTCAACTCACATAATTTGTACACAAACTATGCTCAAATAACCACATTTTAAACCACAATGGAACGGATTATTTTATGAACAATAAATGCGGACAAAATGATTAACGTCTTATAGAAAACATTTAAAGCTCTCAGATGTTCCAACTTCAATCACTGGTCCGTTACCGTCCCACTCCGTACAGCTACGTACTCGGGATCTATCTCAGTCCTAACTCCTAAACTGTTGTGTACCCGCCCTTTAGGCCTACCGGTACCTAATGCAGCAGTCCGACATAACTTTTCTTTCTTTTGTTCCATGATCCATCCTACTCCTTTTTTCCGTAATTATACCTACCATTTCCAGGATCTCTAGCCACTTTGCTTTCATCTCTAGCATTTTTGATCTGAAATTCAACACCATGTAACCATCTCCACTATCCCGATAACGTATCTTAAACCGTTCTGACTAACCTCCAAAAAATTTAATTTAACTTTTCAAATTTGAATAAAATTATGCATGACTCCACTAAAGTACGTATAACTTACCACCTTCGCTTAGTACGGGTATCCTAAAGCATGGGTGACATTTTAATGCTTTTCTAAGAAAATGATTTACAAAAACATCCATCGGTACGTATAATATATTTCGCAGCTTCTTTTAATATATTCTATATCAATCCTACAATAATTTATAGAATATGTATAATACAACAATTTTCTTAATAAAATTTTCAGTGGTTGTGTTTGACGCCCGATAAGAAGAAAATAAAAATATATTTAATTTTACATTTACTTTAATCTTATTATTATAAAATATCTATAATATAATGTATAGTAAACAATAAATGGGCAAATATTTGACGTTTGTATTTATTTATACTTCCTATTACCATTTTTACCATTTTATTAAATAAAATACCAATTTCCTTTTCTCATCTTGTAGTATAAAAATAACGATACAATGATATTTATATGTATTACAATCCCGTTACATTTTCAACATCAAATTGGCTGATATTATATTATCCAAATAATAATCAAACAAACCAGTTAATGGTTATTTGCCATATATCCTAAATAATGTTAACAGATACCAAATAATAACGTTTTCAATTAAGTAGGAAATTAGGTGTTTCTGTTTGCGTTACATACTTAATACTTACTGTTAATGCAAACACCATGAAGTACGATACGATACCTTCATGTGACTTAAGTTGTAATGTACGGCGTGAATTAACGCTGCGCACACTACTTAATAGTGCCTTATTTACTGTAATAGTATTTATTGGAATAAGCTTAACTTAAGTCACCAGTATCTTCATATAAAAGGAAAAGGTGACTGACTGACTGATCTATCAACGCACAGCTCTATCCACTGGATGGATCGGGCTGAAATTTGGCATAGGATAGCGCCCTATACGACGCTATTTGGTATACGTAGGCATTTGCTAAGAAAGGATTTTTGAAAATTGAACCCCTAAGGGTGTGAAATAGGGGTTCAAAAATCGATCTTGGCGTTAGCGAAGTCGCGGGTAAAAGCTAGTTTTTATATATGACTAAAACACGCAACTAACAAACATAACGTTACGTAAGAGCAGGTTTAGGTCAAGCATTGCTATTTATCATTATATAAAAAACACATAGAACTCAAAAATAAACACAAAAATTGCTAGAATGCGAATTTTTAAAGGTAACGTTTAATTTTAAATGAATATATTAAAACGCCTACGTTTTTATGGTAGGTAGATACTATCATCAGTAAATACCTAATACGGTGTTTGCCTTTGCAATTAATATTTCGATTAATAACTAATTATACAATGTAAAGTGTAATGCCTTCGTAAACCATTTTTTCTTAACAAATATATAATAAATAAATAAAATACACAATAACAAGTAATTATAATACACACAAATTGATAAGTGAAGAACCAAGTAGCCAATTAAATGATTTATAATGGAATGGCATTAAATACATTACCTACAAGAAGATTCGATAGTTAACCCTGTTAGACAGGTTCTTATTTGGCTTTTTGTTTTTTAATAAGAAAAAAAATAGTTATTATGGTTGAATAACATAATGTTATACGTATATACGTATGTACATAGGTACAAACTTAAATTAATTACAAAAAACTTGTGAAATTATATAGGTACGTACCTATCACGGTTTTTGCAATAACTCAATGGCATACGCACACAATAGAAAAAATATAACTCCTTAAAATAATTAATTTTCTTTTTACGCTACTGGGCCTATACTACCAACGTTTAAAGCAGTAGGAATTATGTCAATATAGTATTACATAAAATGTCAACGTTACAATAATGACATCTCAGTACAAAATTGAAATACATATTACTGCATTAAGCGTTGGTAGTAGGCCCTGATACATTGTATTTTATCTTACAGAAGTTATGATCTCAATATGCGATTTATGCGTTTTATGCAAGCCAAATTTTACGTTTGCAACGCAACGTTTTACTTCGAAATAGTTTAAAAAGGTTAAAAAAAACTATCTATTTATCTTCAAAAAATTAAAAAAAATACTTTTTAATTAAGTATTTATTTTTACTATTTATATACCTATATATAATTATGCGTAGGTAGGTATATAAATAGTCGATACACTTATAGGCCATTACTATATTATTTATAGTAGCGACTATAGATAATATTATAGTAATGGCCTTCTCTTTCACATAAGTAATTCAATGCACAGGAATTAAGAATAATATATTTATGTATAGTCAATTTCAATAGTCATGGTGGATTTTAATTTTTGTTGTAACCAATTTAATCTAAACAAACTTGATAGGTCCAAAAATAATGCTATCCTTTTCATAATATTTGTTGTGGAAAAAGATAGCACTACATTAGAGCTTTACCTAAGTCTAATGTAGATTAAAGATTGTGTCCAACGGAATTAGTACAAATGTCTAAGTTTATTCACGAATCGTTACTGATTTTGCGGTCAGTTTCTGATTTTTTATTACATTATTATTGTGCTAAAATGGTTCTTAAAGGTTCTTTATATTTACAAGTGCAGTATTGTGTATGTTTAAATAGGTGTAACAATATTAATAATTGGTCCTTTGTTTTTATTTTTTGTTTATGGTTTACAGACTTAGACATAGGTCCTAGGTACCTTTTCTTATTTGAATCGACTTTTCCTTACAGTTCAGGCTTAAAATTACACAAGTCAAATATTTACCCAATTGAAGAGTTAGTAACTAGTATAAAACAAATATCTAGCACAAGTACTATTTTTTCGATATGGAAGACTCTTCAAAACATTTTTACCTAAATTTCGTTTATGGAAGTTGATATGCCAATTACATTATGATACTATAAAAGGATTTTGGAAGTAATAGTTGTTCAGTGTAAATACATTATGTTATATATTTTATAAAAATACATACAAAAGAGTAATAACTATACTACACTTTTCAATATGTTATATGTTTCAATGATATTTTAAACATTCTTTACCTTAATCATGGACCACATATTACTACGTTTTGACAAACTGAATGTGTTTTGAGTTATCTGTTTCTTGCCTCAAATTCAAGATTATTTAACAAATGTCGTAATATCTTTTTATAGAGCTGTTGGTATATTATAATAACAATAAGCCTAATATGGAAGCAAATATAACAATATTAAAATTACTTCAATTTGAGATATTTACATGATAGTTTCCAGAACTATAAATATTTAAAATAAAACCTACAATGGATATAGTTAAAGCGCGTCATTTTGTTTTCACAAATATCTGAGTTAAACCCCAGTATGGATAATTACATTTTAAATTAAAAATAAAAACAAAATTGCACATTAAAATATTCTACTTACATTAATTTTGGCACTAATTATCTGTGGCACTATAATTAACTCGTAGTTCGGCATCATGACCTTTATTATTTTCAATAGTCTTTATCGCGCAATCATTTACACTTTCACACGTCTTTTCTGTAATCACACCCGAGTCTTCGTCTTCCGAAGAGTCCCTGCCTGTCGGAGGTAAGGCCGGCAGCGAACCACTTGGTTCCCTGTATTCCAGCTTCGTCGGGTCTTTTTCGTGCAACTTCCTTGCGAGCGACTGAAGACTGGCTAATGAACTGGCACAATCCGTCGTGTCGATATCCGTTAAACTGAGGCCTGCTCGCTCAATTTCGGTAAAAGTACCGAACGGTAGTTTAAACAAACACTCGAGACGCATCACATGCATTTTACTTCTAAGATGTTTGGCTAAATGTCCATGTATTCTAAATGCTATATTACAATCTGAACAGCGAAAAGGTCGCGGGTTAAATGATGTTGCTGCTCCAAATGTAGATGTCATTGAAACTTTATTATGATGAGAGGCTGAACGCTCATGTTTCTGAAGGTGGCCTCTCGTCCGAAAGCTAACAGCGCAAACGCTACATCTAAAAGGTCTCTCCATGTAATGTATATTCAGATGTAGCCTTAACTGCGATGGTTTTGTAAACGTTTTGTTACAGAAATCACAAACTCTTCGTCCATCTTCCATTAGTTTTCCAGGAGCGTAAGAAGTGCCTTCAAAATCTTTTCCTTTGGTTACTTTGAATGCCACACCCCCGACCCCAATCACTACTTTAGGCGCTACAGAATCATATTCTGTTGGAGGTAATTTTATTCCGTCACCTTCTGAACTGTCGTCTGTTCTTGTTTTTTCTTCCAAAGGGACCTTGCTCGCATTACTGTCGTCACTTGTTATATCTGAATGATTTTGTAAAGGATCATCCAAAGTTTTTATGGGATTTATTCGGGCATGTTTTAAATATTCTGAAACTACATATTTAGCGTTTTCTGAATTAGGTTTCTTCGTAGCTTTATCACTATGATACGCAGAACGATCATTTTTTTGAAGATACCCTTTAGTCCTATTACTAACAGCGCATACACTACATCTAAACGGCCTCTCCATGTAATGTATATTAAGATGCAATTTTAATTGCGCCGGTTCACGAAACATTTTGTTACAAAAATCACAATCTTTCCATTCATCTATTATCTCGAAATCTTTTCCTTCAGTTATATCTTTAGATGCCATGGGCTCAATATCCATTCTTAGTTTTTCTTCCGAAGGCATCTTGTTCCCATCGTTTTCATCATTTAATATATCTGAATTATTTTGAACATCATCAAGAGATTTGACAGGATCTATTCGGGAATGTTTTAAATATTCCGACACCACGTGTTTGGCATTTTCAGAATTAGGTGCCATTGAAATTTTAATATTATGCGAAGCTGAGCGCTCATGCACCATTAAATGGCCTCTCGTTCGAAAACTTACAGCGCATATACTGCATCTAAACGGCCTCGGTGGTTTAGTGAATGTTTCATTACAAAAAAAACACACGCGCCGGTCATCTTCCATTAGTTTTTCAGGTGTATAAGACGTGCCATCGAAGTCCGTTGGTTCAGTACCTACATTCGATGACCCTGAATCAAATTCTGATGGAGGTGGTTTTATTTCATTAACTTCAGGAGGCTCGTCTGTTCTTGCTTTTTCTTCCACATAAATCTTACTCCCGTTACTTTCGTCACTTGATATATCTGAATGATTATCTAGGGAGCTATCAAACGTTTTCATATGTTTAATTCGGGCATGTTTTGAATATTCTATATATTTAGCGTTTTCTGAATTTGGAGTACTTGCGGACTTAGTTATATTTTCACTGTTATGAGTCATCATCGAACTTTGTGAAATTTCCTCAATGACAGTATCATTTTTAGTAACAGAGACCCTATTTATCATATCGTTAGTACTGATTTTTATTGTAAACGTATTTAAAGGTTTTTTATAACCTTTTTCATAACCATCTTTATTTGAAAACATAGAGGTCTCCAAATCTATTTTTCTTGTTTTAGGATTACAAGTTAGCTGACTTTGTTTTATTTTCGAATCTAATAAAGCTCGTTCCGTTAAATAAGTGTGAAGCATTGGCTCGCCATTGACCCACTGACTTTGATGTTGAGGTAATTTAGCTGTATTGGAAGCTAATGATGCCAAAACGCTTGATTCTCTTGCAGTTGGTATTTCTGGTACGTTATTGGGTGCTCTTAGTTCATTTTTGCTTAGATCCATTGGCTCGTTATCCACGTCCATACTTGAATCAGTCATAGTAGTTCCTATGGTTGGTACTTTCTCCAGAGTATTATCTGCCTCACTTTCTAATGAGATAGGTGTATAAGGATAAGTAGTAGGCCTGGCACTAGTTATTAAGCCTGGTGTCGCCGACGTAGCCGGCCTACTTCCACCTAAAGATAGTAAACAGTGAGCAGCTTCGTGTTCGGGCAGTCGAGATTTACAAATCTCTGTATCTGAAAAATGAAAAACAAAAACTTAAATTATATGTTATTGTTATAGAAGTATTTATAAAAATTTCAAAAATCCTTTTTATTCGACATAAAAGTTGACAAAGTCAGATAGAAAAGTTTTGTATTAGTAGGTTTGAAATGAGCTTCATTGTGTTCAAAATAGAAAAATCTAAAGTACACACCACTTGATTCCGTTTCTCCTTCGTTCCCCTCATCACCTTCCGAATCAGTTTCGTCGTCAGTTTCACCTGAACATTGCGCCATTTCGACACCTTCGCCGTCATTCCCTTCATGTGGATTTATTCCTAACTCGCAACATTTTTTGTAATGCGCTTTACTCTTCATGTGTTTTGTCAAGTTGCCCTTTGTTTTAAAGCTGAAATGTCTGCTGTTGTTAATAATATAATAAATGATTTTTATATCTAAAACCTCTCATATAGTATATTTACCTAAAAACGCAATGAACGCATGTGTAAGGTCGGACATCAGTATGCGTTCGAATGTGTTTCTTCAGCATAGAAGGCTTTTTACATCGTATTCCGCATTCAGAACAAACATAGCGTCCTCTGCCACGACCACGTACATATGTGTATTCTTCATTACTTTCGAATCCACCAGTTACTTCTTTTTTAGATGTTGCAATATTTTCAGCAATATTTCTCAATTCTTCCGACCTTTTTGTGTCCATAAAGGGTATAATCTGAAATTTAAAAATATTCTTTGTATAAAATATGTATAGTTCTTTCAATTAGATAAATATTTTTCCTCGATTTCTTATCCACACCACCACACACACGCACACAGTTCCACAGTTGAAAGAATATAAGAATCCTATTAAATCATTGGAGATTAAAAAGTAGCTCTAACAGGCGAATACATAAGAATTAAGAAATTCACTATTTTTAACCGACTTCCAAAAAGGAGGAGGTTATCAATTCGGCTGGTATCTTTTTTATATATTAAATAGCAAAATAAAACAATAAATATTTGTAAAATTTTCTTAGTAAAAAAAGAAATGTGCCTATTATGCGACGCCCGTACAGACTTTATAACATGACGTCACACGCGAGATTAAGGTGACAATCTTTATTTCGCGCTAAAATTATGCTTTATTATGATTATGCTACTTTTATATTACTACAAGATTACTACCTATACAATTATGCATTTTATATTTCTCTATGATTATTTGACGTTTGCAAACAAAGAATTTGAGCTTTTGCCCGCGACTCCGCGTGACTTAGGTTACTGTTTTTCCGGGATAATAGGTCACTCTCCTTGCCCTCAACTATATTGAAAAAATTCATCGAAATCAGTTTATCCTTTTTCGAGATATCATCAAAAAATTTCAACAATTTTTTTTTTCACAAAATGATTTTCTTCATAATTTTTTTTTGTGAATTTCACCGGTGTATTAATAGTTATTCTGCTATATTCGGGACCAAGACAAAGCCAACCAATTAAAGATCATAAAAATCGGACCAGATATTCTTAAATTATAAATGCTGTAAGTTGTAACTAACCCTAATTTGTTTTATATACTTATATTTAGAAAATAAACGAATTATAATAGCAACACGATGAAACTTGATACTTTTTAAGTGTATACACTTCATGGGACAAAGTAACACTTTTAACTATACCTAAAGCTTTTCATTATTTCTTCAACCTCTGAATGGTAAATATTACATATATACCTGATGCATTAGGTACATAATATATACGACACGTAGAGTTAAAAAGCTATAAAATTATTAATGTGAATTTTAAAATATTCCAGTAGATTGTATACCTGTTTATTGTCCTTCGAATTTTTATTCCATTGCGATGAATGAGTCAATATGAGATCCTGTTTAATCACAGCTACAGCCACGTTTTGCGGTCGATGACGTGAGTCATATAGAGACATAGCAGACGATGCTGACAGTCCCAGCGGGTCTGGCGTCAGCTCAGATAATAACTGTAAATATAGTCACTTATTTACCACACAATCGACCAGCAAACATATATATACGTAACATTCAAAGCGTCGGTTGTAATTACCTGCCAATTACTATACATCGATAGGAAATGTTGATTTGGTACGTAAGTTGGCTGTGGACGATTGATAGTGCAGTAAAAAACTTTTGTCGAGCATTTCAAACCCAAATATGTGTAAGCATTGCCATTTAGATAAAGTTGCCCATAAGCTTTTGCTGGACGAGGAGTTTCAGGAGATATCAATGGCATTGTATTTGCATTTGGTGTAATCCCATGGTGTTTTTTTGGAGTAAAAGTGCCGGGTTTTAGAGGTAATGTCGATGGCCTCAAAAACTTTGGCTTTCTTTCATCGCTAAGTGTCTTTGCTGCTAGATTTTTTTGGAAGTAAGATGTTTCCGACCTTTCGTTTTGAAGTGATGTGGCGCAAGTTTCAGATGTGTTACAATTCTTCTGGACTTCCGAAGAACTTTGAATTTGATTGTTATATATTTCTACTTTAGTTATTAGATTCTCGAAATTAAAATTCTTGATTTCATTTTCAGGTTTATTTTCAGCATTTTTTGAAGGAATATTAGAATCCTTGATTTTACTTTTAATAAATAAGTAATTAGAATTTTCTTTTAATACAGGCATTCTTGGAAAGCCTTCAGCATTTCGTTTAACACCTTCAGTTCGCAGAGCTACTCTGATATTATTGTTAGCTGGAAATGACGTAGCGACGGGCTCGTCTACGTGTTTGATTTTTATAATTGGCACAGTGGAAATGCTTTGTAATTCTGCATTGTAATTATTATTTTGATTATGTCTTTCTAGTTCGTTGCTAGAAGATTTTGTGTTAGGACTCTTAGAATTAAAAACTCTGTCGTAATTTGTACTTCCTTTTCTATTATGCACACTGAATGTTAAACTATCTGAAATATTCTCTGACTTGATCGCATTGTTGAGACTTTCGTTGTTTTTCATTTGCGGGCTTTTATTCCCGACTAGTAAGCCAGGTGTGTTGGGCCCAGGTATTCCTGGGACATGAGGTATCAGTTTGCCGCCGTGAAAAATTGTTGTTGCGCCATTAGGCGACGAAGATGGACTGAGCGGAGGCAGAGTTAAGGGATTATATGCTGTAATCGCACTTAATGGTGGAAACTGGAAGTGAGTTATGTCATGAATACTTAGCAAGTTCTGGGCGGTTGGTGTTGACACTGCAATTCTGGTGGCTTGAATCTGAGACGTGTTTGCAGTATCTTTTGGTGTAGGAGGATTATGCACAATTGTGCCTCCAGAATGAAGACCTGATCTAACGACAACGCTACTTGCTTCTAAGTCATTAGCGTACTTTGAAGGTGAAAGATTTTGATGTATTAAAATTGGCGATAGTTGAGTTTTACTCGGTTCGATGCGCAAAGTTGTCGTACTGCCAGAGTGATCGACTATTTTCACTTCACCTCCGAACATTTGAAGAGATGTAGAGTTGTGCCTTATATGTGGTGACATTTCCTCCAATGATCTCAGAGCAGATGCATTTATTTCCATACATCTCATTTTAGACTGAGAATATAAGTCTGTAGACCGAGGTGATGAGTTATCAAGTAGTCGTGGGCTGTATGTTTCCGATCTGCTATCAAGCCGTCGCTTTGGACTAGATTCTTTAGGCCTTATTTTTAATGTCTCAGTCTTCTTATTGAATTCAGATGGTAATCTAGAATCTACAAGTCTCGTGTTACCAAGTAAAGGACCTGGAGATGGCAAAGGGGCAATTATGTCATTACAATCTGGTTTTAATATCACAAGATTATCGGGTTTATTTTTCAAAGGTGGTGACTTGGTTGAAATATTTATTCTGGAGACTGGAGTCATAACTTTTTCAGGCAATCGAACATTAATGGAATTACTTCTTACAAATATATTTTCAGGTCTTGCACTTTTTATTTCTTTCTGAGGACAATTTACTTCAGTAGAATTGTTTGAAAGGGCACCTTTGCAATAGTACAACCTATGAACTTCTAAATTATCTGCACTTCTGTATACTATTTGACATACAGGACAAATATAGAGTGGTCCCAACCCATCAACTAGTTCAGTTGTCGCATGATTAAGTCCATTAGCCTTTGTTTTAAGTAAAAGATCTTTAATTATAGAACCCTCCGGATTGAGTGGATGCTTTTGATCTTCTAGAATCTGAGCAAAACTTTCTGAGTGAGACCTCTTTCTTACCAAACTGTCTGTATCGTAACAAGTTTTTGTTAAATTTAATGGTGCCAAATCTGGTGGAATTTCCATGTCGTTTAAGAACTGTTTACTTTCCGCTATTTGTTTAATTTTGCCATACTTTTTTTGTAAAGGGGTTTCAATAACATCAACAATGGCCTCATTGTCTGATATTATTTTAGAGATATGTTCTGTAAGAAAGTCAGCATTCTGTGAAATAGTCTTTTTTATCTTATCTTTCTCATCCATTCCATGATAAAAAGCTGCTCTAAACTTGGGTTTATAAATTGCCTTCGACTTGTTATCATTTAAATTAGAAATCGTATGTAACGACTTATTATTACCAAACGATAATTCGTTTGGCAGCTCTGGAGATGAAAATTCATAAGGTCTCCTTTCTGAACGAATCATTGAAGTATCCGAACTTTGATCCCTGTCGGAACCTGATAAGGATGTTGGTGGTATCGACGTGTCACTTTCGGAATCACCTGACAAATCATCATCATTAATTGCGTTGGCAATATCTGCTCCTTGTAATCGTAAAGCATGCGTTCTTGACCTTCGATGTTTGTATAAATTTGACTTTGTTTTAAAAGCAAATCCACAAGGTATACATGGATACGGTCTCTCATTTGTATGAGCTCTGATATGTTTTTGTAGAACTGAAGGCTTGGCACATGATATTTTACAATATGGGCATATATACCGCCCTGCACCTCCACTATAAGATTCCCTTATAAAATCATTTTCAAGGTTTTCAGTCTTATTTAAAAATTCTTCAGAAAAACTGGTTTTACCAGGTATTTGAACAAAACTATTTACATCACTTAACCTAAAGTTCTCATCATTAAAATTAGTTTGTACATTTTTCTCCACATCCATGCTGCGTTTATCGTATATATCCTTAATTTTTTCTATTTCTGGGTGAGCTGCTGCAATACTTCCGTTGGTAATAGTAGAACTACTAGTAACTTGTAAAAGACTGGTTTCTTGATATCCACTTTCTTCCCCTTTAATTGAACTGCCCGGAAGCATAGACATTGTAGATGCCATTTTTTTGAACTTCTTATGAAGATAGCTGTTGTCATTGTTGTTAGAGAAATTATTATCCAAACGTTTTTCTTGTGTTAGCGGCATCTTTTACGCGACGTTCGTACCTGTAATTGATTGAAAAAAAAATCAAATAAATATAACAATTTAATTATAATAAATAGTTTATATTAACTTTTATATTAAATAATATAATATATACTTAACAATTTTTTCTAAAATAAAGATAAAGTCAATTTCTAGGTACATAATTTGAACTTAAAACATATTATTATCAGAAGAAATGCCTTAATGTTTGTAGATAATTTATTATCTAACATACGTGGCAAACCTCGTAAAGGCAATAAAAATTACGAAGTAATTTAAGCAAATTGCAATACATATACACAATTTCATGTAAAGTAAACAAAATGGTATACACTGTAATTTATATTCTTTATAATTTTAATAAAATTGCAATGAGTTGATTATTTGAAACGCAGTGTTTGTATCCACTTTGACGCAAGACGCATGTGCTATCGTGTTATGGCTAACCAATGTGTATAATAGTACGTAGTGACATCACCATGACGTAAGCACGAACTTGCGCTCTACACACGAGGATGTCCCCGTATTTTCCTATAGTTTTTTCTTGTTCATTCAACTAGGTACTTATTATATTCAAAAGAAACGATAAAGAGATGTGTATTACGATAGTGAAATAACGTATGTTCATATATATTTCTTTTTTATTTAGTTATTATCTCCTAATAAAAATAGTAAAATAATATTATTATGTTATATTAATATAGTGTACATTGTGTTGTACACAACGTAACTTGATGACTCTATATGTACCTAATCCAAAATTATTTGCCACAGGGAACATTGTGAAAAGGATAGCATGATTGTTATACCTTTAGTTCAGAGATTACATACAAAAGAAATAGTACTACATATTATCATATTAACTATACCTACTAGGTATATATGCTAAGATTAATAGAAACTATAAATAATTAAGGAATATCTTACGGTTACGTACCAGTTATGAAACATTGCATTTATATTTGAAAATATACTAAGTATGTACTTAAATGTTAAAGTACATATATCAAAACTTAAAAAGAGCAAGCTGTAAAAGAATGCTCGATTGCATGTGTGGGTTTATCTAGATACAATCCAAACGCGTGTAGTGGTACGAATGACGACCTCGGTTTGCGCTCACTCGAGGTATTTTGTAGAGGGCTGCGTTGCTACGTTCTAAGAAGGCGTTACAATTTCTGAGAACCGGAGACAAGCAAGCCGCTCCGCTCGTTTATAACGAACGAGCAAATAAACGCAATACGCATTACGCACACAAATGTAGCGGATCGTTCAGATCAGCAAAGAATACACTTGAGTCGCTTAGTTCCATGCTAGTGTGCTCTTTTTATAAGGGAATTCGATAATATACGTATATTCTAAAACCTTATTATTTTAGCAGCCCCCTCTTGGCTTGTTCATAATATTATGTTAGTCTTGGGGATAAAAGTTAACTTTAGTAACAGCTAGATTGTGAATTTATCTCATTGTCAGTAGTAAGACAGGTGAGCCACATTTTGATAGTATTATAGAAAAGTTAAGATGTGTTAGAGACAAAGGAATCCCAATGGTCGGCCGCCGCCCGCCGGCCTGGCGCCAAGCCAGGCGGCCCTGGCGACGCCTCTGTCTGCCGCCAGCACGCCGCCAGCCTGTTTCGCCCCTACTTAACTATCTATACACACTATGGCCTATAGCTTATGGTATAGACTATAGACGGTAAGAACTAGAACTTTACCTGAGACTGACCAAGCCTGTCGTAATTAAAATCCTTTTTCTAAAAATATGGGGTTACGAAATCTGTATAAAATTTCTAGACTAATGAGGCTTTCCTTATCAAACTCATATTCGTATTCCAGATTATAAGACAAACCTATAGCAGTCGCCAATTTGTTGACAGATGTATAATGAATATATGCATAGTATGTATGTATATGTAGTTAGGTCTAATTGTTAATTATATTAATATTTATTGTTTATTTACAATATTATACCATTTTGTTAAAATTGCTTAGAATACGGCTCGAATATTTGTGTAAACGTTGTTTCATCATTAACCATAAGTAATAATTGACAGTCATTTTTCTCATACGTTAACTTACGAAGAAGGATTAAAATTTTGATACTTTTATGAATTACATGGATGTGAATCCTATCCTTAACATCCTTAATTCAATCATATTTCTTCATAAGAATTCTAAAAGGTATCATAAGGTATCATAATTTTCTATTTGCTCCTTAGAAATACAATTAAGCAGGTCTTAGGTAAATTGTTCGAATACTTATTCATTGCAAACACTCAAATCTATTGAAATAATGAGCCTATAACTAGGGTTTTCAATAAGTAATACATATAACTAATATAAAATGTAAAGTGCAGTTCTTCCTTATCTCAATGCACTATATTTATAAAAAGATTTCTTACCGGCCGCGGGACAATGAATCAATCCACCATTATATTGGGAGTATCCTCAGTATCATTTGTTTACTCCTGAACATATGTCAACAAGTCCGACAGGCTGCATTTCCCCCGCGCACAAGTGAATCATCGTTAATAATTGCGCGACGATCCACGCCACGACTCACACACACTCGCATACACTTCTGTTAACGTCACACTTGCACTCGAACAAAATTTACCACTCTCTTTTTCGCTTCTGATAATTGTTCACACATAAGTAATTCACTATTTTATCTAAGAACCGTGAATGTATTTCGGATGAACGTACATTCCAGAAACGAGCGACGCATGTTACCGCGCCGCCGCTGCTGTTAAACTGTTTTTAGTATTGTACTTTGTCGCTCGTATCGTTTCGTTCCGTTCGGCTTTAGCCCCCTGCCCGCGTCGCCCGCGACCCCTCCGCTCAGCTCTCGGATTGTACGAGTGTGCGCTCACTGTGAAGAAGTGATTCATGGCGCGTTCTATCTATCTCCTTCCTTCACCGCAACCGGATCGGTCGCCACTCGCCCGTCGTAATCTATTTATACGTATCTATGCACGGACTTTAACACTGCGATTACAGTGCCATCTTTACGAATTTATGATAAAAATATGCAAAATATGTGCTGACTGCTTAGTCAACACCAATACATAAACGACGACGAACGCACCCTATCCCTAATTTTGCATTCAAAACTTTAAAGGATTCTACCTATATACCTACATTGACATAATTTGTATATGAGTCGGTATTAGTTGTCTAAAATAGTTCTGAATAGGTACAAGTATGTCGCATTCTAGGTAGGTAGTAGGCACCCATTATGGGTCGAGTAATTATTATTATTGACTATCGGTAGCTCCAATCGTATAATTTTCATGCAGCAGTGATTTCGTAACGGTTGCGCTCGACTAGAACGGGTATTGCCTTTACATGCCACTGTTCATTTATGACTTAAAATAATTCTCTATCAGATATTGTTATAGGTAGTATTGTAAAATTATCTTCGTTCATTTATTATATTTGCTCTACAGTTACAGGTATGCCTATCATATTAATATATACCTACATCACATATAAGGCATATGTATTATTATATCCGTTGTATTTGACCCACAGTTATAGTTTTAGGTATCTCTATGATGATATACTTGTACAAGTAGGTACTTATTTATTATTAACTGTTATTATTTTCATCTCCAAGAGGTTAGCAGTTATAGCACTTAGGTGGTGGTATTTTCCTATATATAACTTATCGCGTGAACTCGCTATCACGACCCCTTTATCAAATTTCTGTTAGCATAATTATATCTTCACATAGGTACCTACATAATATTTCGCTCGAAGACAAATAAAGGCCGCGTCATTGTGGATATTAATCTCATTATTTAGTCAGTAAACTGAGAGATGATAACTTCTAGTGGAGAAACTCCTCGACACTCGAGTGAGATATGAATGTATAAGCACATTATTTGCAATGATAATTCAAGGCGCTTATCAGTTGTGCGGAGGCGATGACGCACGCGCTATGTCGAGATAGCGCAGTCGCTCGATTGTTGCTTGTTGGTGGAAACTAGTGATACAAGGAATTGACGAATTGTCACTTACCATTCACTTACGCTATAATTATAATGTAAAACTTGAAACATTTATTGAACTCCTTAAATTCACAGATTCCGTGTCCTGTTGGTACCTATCTCTTATTTACCATTATCAATACTCAAAATACATACAGTTATGCCGACAGGTTAATTCCATTTCAAGTTCGATTATGGGTCATTCGTGACATTTGACTCCTGCTTGTTAAACTTTTTCTATACTTTACGATACTCTACAGATAGGTACCTAATCATGTTTAAAAATAATACCTACCTACTTATACGATAAAACATCAAGAATTGCGAAAATGAATACTTGGCTATCAAATATCGCACTATCTACGTAGTTTATAAGTAGGTGATATTAGAAGAGTAAATCAATTGTACCTACCTAAACAACCAATTCCGATTAATTTAGTATACCACCAAAATCTAGTTTATTTTATACCGCAATAAACAGGAAAAAATTAATAAATTCATTCACTAAGTAAAGCCTGTCTTTACTAATTCCCAAATAGTTTTTTTAATCGTTTAATATATTCTACTTAAATTGTAGAATCTTATATAAATATTATGAATAATACGAAATGTTAGTAGGTAGGTTTAGTTTGGGTACATAAAAAGTCGTTAAATCTTGGTCTGTAAAATGTAACATAAGCAGTCGTTTATTATAAAAATATAATAGTCAGAAGCCAGCAGTAATTCAGACAGTTAGGCGGGGGCGTGGGCACTTGTTGCGTTGTTTTGTCGGCAATCTTGCAGACTTGCCTGTTGCTGCCAGCCATGTCACATTACGACCTTGAGAACGCTCTACGGGGGTAGACAAACATCTCTTAACAGTTTCAACATCAATGGCGCTGATTCGGTTTTGCACACTTTGCGAAATTGACAGGTCTTAAAATACATAACTCTATGCGTATACTTTCTTATAAGGACTGATTGAAAACACCTCATGCGCGAAAAAGTGTCGAGGCGTTGTTCGAGATGCAAAGAGCGAGAGAAAACCATAAACAAGGATAAACAATTAATGATTCCACCATTTTCGGAAAATGTTCACCAAAATGAACGAACGGAATGTTTTGCTTGTTTTCGATTTCTTTGTTCACGACTTCAGCATAGGTTACATTGATCTTAATACAAAAACAATATCTTATATAGATGGTATTCGATATCAAATTGACGAAAAAGTGAGTGGCCATATTATCGGTAATGATGAAATAATATATTCATCCGATCTTTAATTATAACATCAAACGTTGGATCGTTGGAAACGTAGCTATTGAGTAAATTGTTGGTCCGGTCAGGCGCCATAAAGTCGCGTGGGCGGGAAACCCGTCTTAGAGGCAAGCGTTGAAATGAACACACAATATTTACCTATATGTAGCGTACCTACTCTCGCATACTTTTTTAAGATACTGATTTAAATCGGTTCGGTAATATTAAACTGATTTAAATCTTAAAATTCAAAGTTGAAAAGTCTATGAAGATGGTTGTATGTACTAAGTATATAGATATGTGGCAGTTGAAGAAAGCCTCGAAGTGAGCAAATATTCCCCCACCTAGTTGGGCTTCCCTCGGATCCAGGTCATCGGCTGGCTGGCCTGACCGCTATGCCGACGCATTGATGTGACGGCCCGCTCGCTCGGCCGCGCCCCGCCACCGTGCTCCTTGTTAGAAGTATGGTTAGTACGAGATTGTACATCTCGAGAAACTTGATAGATTTCGTATTTCGAAACACTATATAACGGCAAAATAAAATTAATCTCAATACCTAGTCTTGCTTTCAGATTCAAAGTTATTGTAATTCATAAATCCAACACCTCAAATTGAATCTTTAAGAACTAAAACCTGAAAATCATAACTTTATAACAAGAAAGTTCAGATTAATTTTACTGTGACGTGATAGTGATAGTGTTTCACTGTTTGAAATCTATCAAAATTGGCAAGATGTGCAAACTCGTACTAAGGGTGCTGTTCTGTACACAGGCTACGTAACGCCTACTTATTTATACCAAGCTAATCGATAGCGAATGAATGACACGCAAACGCAATGGAATTTAATGAAAGTTCAACCAAGTATATGGTATACATCAGTTGTACGTCTAATTCTAAAAGAATTGTGTAGTGACTAGTGATCTGTACACTCTATATTGATATTAATAATATTATCATCAATAATGCAGGCAGCACCTATGCGAAAATCAATAGTAACATTGGGATGTAGGAAGTATCCAGTTTCCACACAATTCTTTGTTCAATATTATTAAAAGGCTTTATTACACCACTTACGTTATAATTTTAAGTAGGTTTGATTTAGAAAGTGTTAGAAAATCGCAGATCCTACTTAGCCAGTCAGGATGTTTCCATACCTTCGTGACTCTACTAACTTAAGTCTTGATTAGGAAAAATAGGACGAAAGGCATTTCGTTTTAGAACGCAGGAAGCGTTCTAAAACGAAATGCCTTTCGTCGCTTTATTCCAATTTTTATCAATATCAAATGATTCGTCTGAAAGTCTTTTTGATTGAGTCCAGGAATGTTTTCTTCCAGAAATATATTTGCAAAAGCGAAAAGGAACGCGAGTCAATCGGTTTACTGATGACGATGTGAGCATGCGTGATTATTGCCAAAAATATTTCTGTAAACAGTTATCATTATTTATACAGCGCACAACTTTCATTTTCAATTCAATAAATAATAATTATTTATTAACAATATAGATAAAAAAAAATTGAATTGAAGATGAAGGGGGTGCCTTTACACCTTGGAGCCTATGCATACTACCAACGCTTATAGCAGTATGATTTCAATTTGGATTAATTCAATTTTTTTTAAGGTTGTCATTAAATTATATCTCAAGACAAAATTGAAATAATACTTCTATCGTCTTATCAAGTCTTATCTCAACTCTGTAATGAAATAAGTCAGATTGTTAAAGACCAACACAAAAGTACCGCGTATTCATTGAAAATACTTGAAATTTGACCAATCACTCAAATATTTTCGAGATGATTTTCTTAAACAAGGTATTCTACAAATAGACGATTTTATTATATTATTAAAGATCTTTGAGGAATTATTACAATGTTAAAGATCATATTTTTGAAATTCTAATCATATCATCATTTATCTGCAAAAAAAACTTAGTAAATACCTATCCACAGATCCAGAGTACAAATGCTATGATTGTTCCATCCCAGCCGTAGACAGAGAAGGCAATAGACCAAGGTACTGTGTAACCGCGACTGAAATAGAGATAACATGACGTAACGATGACGTCACATGACAAGTTCGAGTTTAATGTTGCCACAATAACTGCACTCCCCTAGTACCCCAAATTAGATGGAAAATTCTTCCCAGGATTTTTAAATAAAACGACAAAACAGATGCTGAACTGTTTTATTTTTTAAATAACATACCTACACATATAAGGTTGTCTGGGAGAGACATACCTATTAGGGTAAGCTTCTATTTTTTACATATATCTTAATATTGTGTGCAATAAAGAATTTATTATTCTTTATTGCACACAATATTAACTTCAACCACCACTTAAAAGTATAAAATAATTTTAGTTTGTACACGTAAGTCGGTTTTTTAAAAATATTTTTTTTTATACTAAAGTTTTTTAATGTACTTTCATAGGACCAATTCACTAGATAATTATTTGCTCCTTAAAAAAAATATTGAAATGCCGAATAGAAATTTAGCATATGTGAGTCACTTTGAAAAAAGATGTATGTAACACAAAGGAAAATTTTTTTTCGTTACTAGTAAGAATGTTACACAAAATAATTTGTAATGAACAGTTAAAATTTTCCTTCGATCGAGTAATGCTATTGAATTAAAAGCAACAAAAATTGTATATTTAGTCATCAAAATCATCATTAATGAAATTAACAGTATATTCCTTTTTTCAGGCAGTCGTATAAAACTGCAACTCTTCATAGTTTAAGTTAATAATTATTTAAAAAAAACATTAAAAGTCTGCCTCTAGCTATTTAAAAATGGCTTTAAAAATTAAGAACTTTGTAAATAAAATAATTCTTAAGATCGCCAACAGTTCTCGACTGGTTGTTGGACATTCGAACGAAACTTCAGGATGATTCAGAACAGTAACCGACACTATCTAACTGAATACACTTTAATCATCGCCAACATATATTATATTCTAGTATCCATCATCTTTCTTTTCTTTTCTCATAATATTCATTTCTTCCATCACGACTTTATTTTGTTTCAACAAAAATTAAAAAAAAAATTGAAAAAGTAGCCAAAGTAACCCGCCGTTACGGTATGTCAGAGGACATTACTAAAAAAAACCTATCTCCGTGCCAAATTTCAGCCATATCGGTTTAGTGTGGCGTATTGAGTAACAAACATCCATATGTTTGTTACTCAATCACGCCACACTAAACCGATATGGCTGAAATTTGGATGTATGTATGGATGGCCCTACATACATTCAAACTTTCACATTTATAATATAAGTAGGATAGGGAAAATCGGGACATTGTATAGGTACCTAAAGCTGGCAACACACATAGATACTAAATTTTCTTATTAACTGTCAGTTTGTTGGGCACAAAAGTGTGTCGACCTTGAAAAAAACTGGTTACACGATGAGGGACAAAAAATTGGGTAGCTGCGTCTCTGTTTATCACATTAATAACTTTATCTCTGCTCTCTTTTTAGTGTGAGTGAGAAAGAAATCGTCACTGACTCTATGTCTTCTCTCTCTACGATCCCAGCCTATGATGACTTATATACCGACTTATAATCAAAGATCCCAGTTAAAAACAATGAAGTCACACGAATGAGATAGGTACTAGAGTATAAATACAGTTTGCTACGCTCTTATTCTAGCTCTGTCGAAAACATATTATGTGTTGCAAATTTTAACGGAACCTATTAGGTGTTCTGTGACAGAACGTAGATCTCATGTGAGAATGATTATTTTGGATATAAGTAAAGGTGTCTCGGGGTTCAGTCCATTAGGCTTATCTACCCTTCGCATAAGATGAGGCGTAGCTGCGTCATTCAAGTTTAAGAACCTTGACCTTTTAGGCTTTTACATTCCTTATTTAAAATACAATAAATAATTCGTTGTATTATGATGAATGGATACAAATGCTACAAAATTACAGTTTGGATGCGGGTTTTACGCAGTGTTTTAAAACCCACATTCAAACTTAAACTTGCAGTTCAAATGCACAGCTTCTGGATATATTATTTTGGTTTTGGAAAACTAATTAAAATCTGTTCAGTAGGTCTAGGTACTTTTTGAGATCCACCCGTTTGAAGTGACTTGCGCAGCGATCTAACTTCACTTTGCAGCAATAGTGATTATTATATTAGTGACCAGAAAAATAGGTATTATATGACTAGCAAAATTTTAATTTCTATAGAGAAAAAAGATACATTATCTTATTGATTTGAATCATTGTTTGAATACCTATTAAGTACATAATCATAAACACCTGTATAAAGACTTATTACGTCATATTTTTATACACATACGTGCGATATATGTGATAATAATAATCGTGAGTCAGCGGAGCCAAGTTCCACTTGACCAAATAAATAACCATACACTGCCGCAATGTACCGCCAGTCTTTCCTTAATAAAATTAATCAGTGTAACCAGTAGTAGGATTTGCTCGCAATACTCAATGATGATATTAGATAAAGAATTTTCCGACACAATTTCTAGTTTTACCCACGTTATAAAAATGGTCCTTAGAATTTTACGCGTATTAATTTTGACAGAAAGCCCTACCAATATCCCTGTCTTGATCAAGAAGTTTTTAAACCCCGATAAGAAAGTCTGTTCCCTCGTAGTTCCCTACGAATGGAACGATTTTGATGCGGTTTTGTCATCGAGATGGTTCTTATAATTTGTGAAGCTCTATTGAGGCGTTTGAAGATCATCAGCTCATTTCCTATTTAAAGGGTTTTACAAACTGTGATAGGTGCGGTTGATTTGAAATTTGGTGTTACTGTTACGTTTAGCAATCGTTTTTAGACAATTATATAGCAGTTAAAACATATACAGTCATTTCATTCCTAAGGATCTTGAAATTCTTAAATTTTTATTCAAGCGAAATGTTATGTTCTTTAAATAGATTTGGCTTTCATCACAAATACAGCAGTGTGACACAAGACTTGAGAGAAGCGTTTGGTAATCTGCCAGACTTCAAGTTTGGGAAGGTGTTCCTGCTTCCGAGATACATTCTTCGCACCTACACACGATAGCAAAAATATTTTTGAGATGATGCCACTTGAAGATTGAAACAAATTGATATCACCCAAGTAACATTTTGGTACTATAATTTAAGAATTCATCACGAAAAGGTTGAGTTAACATCGTGTAGAGGTTGTAGCGATAACCACCCGTTATATAAAAGCATTTGCTATGACTTTTTTGCTCTATAAGCTTATATAGCCAAACTATCCTTTTAGCAGGGGATGTAAAGGTTTACAAAACCGTTTTGTAGAGCCGTTATTGGCAAGTTCTATAAAAACCTCGAATTTAGACAATATAGCGCTATATGAATGTATAACAGCGTTTGAATTCACTATTATGTACCCCATTAGTACTATAAAGTTTTCCTGGTAACTGCTATAAGTATGGCGTTTTAGCAGTGATGAAGGACACAACAATACAATAATTTGACGCTATTGTGGTCCCACAAAACACTGCTATAGTACATGGTACATAATTACTCATAACAACACTGTTATAGAGCGGTTTTGCTTTATAAACGATTTTCGGGACATTTTTATAACAATAAAAAGTGTTTTAATTATCTTTGTTGGGTTTATTATAGTCTCATTGAAGAAGAAGTCACCATGACTCTATTACATGACCAAAGTTTTCTATTATGGTTTTGGTTGTTCTGTTTTAAGACAACAGCGATATATAGCTAATTCCTTTATTTCCTTTATAGAACAAATTTTAGAAAATCAATATCCATTACTAGGGGCATATTTATTATAAGTACCTGAGAAAGAAAACCAATCATGACCAACGATTACCTACCTACCTATTTTATTTCTTCCTTGGATACAAAAATGTATTCAAAAATTAAGTATGTGGGACAAGACTAGTCATAAGGAACCCTAATTTTACGTCAATGGCGGCAGATTTTTTGTCACTTGTGCTATAGTTAACCTAAAAGAGAACCAAATTAGCTTTTTGGCTGTGTAGCAGAAACTACGGTTAATTTTATTTATTTTTATTAATATTTTAATTAAAAAACTCAATTAATTTAGGGCGCATTGAAAATAATAAGTAAAACTAATGCTATTCTATCAGTAAAACTTTGGTTCCAAGTGGTTTTTATAGTATTGGTCGAATTTATCCATGTCTAAATAAAAGATGACATTAAACTCAGCAAGATGGAATCCTTATCCCTTTTATTTTTTTGTTTTTGTATAAACACACATAGACCACCTTGCCGTGAAAAATTAAAATGAAAAGCGTAGTAAAAGAATCACGTACTTTTCTATAGAGTATAATAGCACTATAATGGAATTACGAACGCTGCAACAGAATAAAAAAGAACTATAAAAGCTTTATTGTGCCTCGTATGTCAACAAATTGTCATACAAGGCACCAATATATCAAATTTATAGAAAAAAAAAGTCCCAAGCACAACTGCTATAGTTTCGCTATGTCTCTAAATAGAGATATAACTGCGCCAAATCAGCGTTATACGACCTTCTTATTGCTTTTACAGTGCTTAAGTGGTGTTAGAGGAAACGTTCTATGGGCTGCTATAGGACAAGAAATTGTTACTTGGGCATCTATCTTTATTTTTAACTAGCTGTTGCCTGCGACTTCGTCCGCGTCAATGTCTGTTATTATGATCGCAATTAAGAAGTTTTTAAAAGAATATACCTACCTACCTACTCGTATTTTAAATATGGATAATTTTCCCTATTTTTGCAACATTTTTCACTGATGCTTCGCTCCTATTGGTCGCAGCGTGATGGTATATAGCCTAAAGCCTTCCTCGATAAATGGACTATCCAACACAAAAGAATTTTTCAATTCGAACCAGTAGTTCCTGAGATTAGCGCGATCAAACAAACAAACTCTTCAGCTTTATAATATTAGTATAGATTTGTTGTACCTGTATACAAATACACTACACATTTACAAAATATTTTAAGTGGAAAAAAGTAGGTAAGTACTTACTTGGATACATTATAATAATAACAATAAGTTAAGAACAAAAAATGGTCACGAATTAAATATGTAAGACTTATGGATATTCGTAGTTTACGAGCGAATGACGCCTTAAAAGGATAATGTACATAATAATTATTTATTTATTATAAGTAAAGGTATTTTCCTGTCTCTAGTTTCTCTATCATTCAGTCATAGTTTCATAGTAAATAGAAACAACCTAATATAGGTATTTGCCACTTATACACTTACAACATAGTAGGTACACAGTACATACATTAATTAACGCCAATAGGTAGGTGAATCGTCAGTCGTCAGTCATCATATTATTTCGCGAAATTGGCATAAAAAACGACTAACATTACCTACTGAGTACTGACTATGGAGCGTTTTTATAAAATAAGTTTTAAAAAGCAGAATTATTCTTATTATTATATAGTAATTTTATTACTTATTGAGTAATAAAATTGGGTAAATGTTACCTACCGCAAGCTTTATACAGCAAAATATGTCATATTTTTACGACGTAGCGATAACTGTGCAAGTTCTACATGGGTCGACGCCACACTGATAAAGAAAACTTTTCATAAAGGACAGCTCGCTAGAATAAAACAAAAGAATCGGGTGTAACGATTTGCTTCATCTTTTCATAGTTGGTGATATACTCAAAGGCCTCATCGTAATCATTAAATTCTGAAAATAGTCTTCTTTGCAAGTCAGAGCTCATCAATGCAGATTCCTTTTTAAATCCTTAGTTAGTTTAAATGCTGATCTCTATTAGATTTAATTTTTATAAATTGCTTACCTATTACTTTCTTCTTTTGTGATTTTTCCATTTCTAAAATAAAATTGGAGTTTCTCAATTCTTAAACTGATTGTCACAGCTAATTATATTGGTTAGAATTTCTGATTCTGATAACTGATTGTCGTCAAAAAAAGACTGTGCTTTAGTAACACTTATGGCTTACATTATGTTCTTTCTTCTTCCCAATTATATATTTTTTTTCATGTCCTTAAACACTGGATGGCGCTTAAGGACGAGACCACTCATCACCACCACCACCAGATCTGTGATCTATCATCTATCTCGAGCTGAAGAAGTGGTTAGTATGATCCAAGCTAGATTTACTGCCTTTATTTCCGCTTCTAGGTTTCGTTGATCGCTTCCACGTTGTCTTTTACTTGCCATGCTTTTTTGTAAATCCCTGGTTAATTAGAATGTTATCTTGAAATTCACTCATTTAGATTGATATTCTATTATCTAATGGCTGTTTGTTGCTTACGTAATGTACATTACGTTATGCTTTTGATTGCCTTTATTCGTTGTTACAACTTTTTCGTTGACTAAATATTACAATATTGATGACTCCTTCAATTGTTGTACTAGTGTCAACAAACATGATCCAAAACAACTATCCGATTATAATTTGTACTCACATTTTTAATAGATATTTATTTTTTGCTGCCATTTATTAGCATTCTGTGGTTGAAGCGTAACTTGAATAATAAAAAGTTTCATGGAATAACAAGCTCAGAAAATTCTGAGAAGTTTTAAATCATTATACTGACTGGACTGGTTGAATGATTCAAAATGTTTAATTGCTTGTTTGAAGCTTATTTGTTTGACAACGAGGTAGCCAGTGCTTGCTTGAATACCTACAATTTGTTGCTTTTGATTGTTTTTACCTGTGGTTTTTACCTATTAAAATTGCTAAGCTTGTAATTTTGCTTACTTTTATATCACTTTTAATTTTTGCACGATTTTAATAAATTCATAATATATTATGTAAGATTTTACCCAGCAAAAGAGAAAGTCCTAAGAAAGTGAAAAATGAAAAAGAATGTAAAGACTGAAGAATAGACAGCGACAGAAAGCATGTAGGTAAGGAAGGCGAAGGACCATATTAGCGTATTTGATCATGCGGTCAAAAAGGTCTGTATCTAGTAGGCATATAGGCTGATGGATAAGTATTATAGTCTGGTAGCAACTGCAATGTTTGGTGATAATAACTGTGACATAAATCAGAGGTGTGTAGTTTTGGTACCTAAGATACCATATTATGCCCACTTTGAGGATTCAGTCTGATTCATCCCAGTCAGAATATACCTACATTGGTATTTAACCTACCACTAGTATAGTAGGTATTAACTCGAATGCTTTTTAATAGGTAGGTACCTACATCACGCATCTTAAGTTTTTTACTGATGATTATCACAAAGCAAATTATCTTACAAAATATTTTAATGTACCTGCATTATGTAGGTAAATAAAAGCTTGCGTAAACGCTACTTTATTACGTAATGTCCTAACTCCTAAGATTGCTCAGTTATATTTCTAAGCAAGAACTATAGACAAGGATGGAGGTATCACGTTTGCTCTTTTGGTCGCAGTCGTCAGTCGTCACAAATAATGACACAGCCGTTGCCGGAGAGCCGTCAATAGTTGTGTTGAACCGGTATTACGATTCTCGGAATCCCCCCGAGCACGCGCCACCGCGTCCCGCCACCTCGGGTTACCAACTTTTTCACATTTACCATTGCCATATTTCCAAGAACCATTCTCGGTTCCCACTACCGCGTCTATTTTGAAAAGGAATCCGTATTGTTTTTTTTATTGCATGACAAGTTATTCCTTGGCTACAAACTGAACTGAAAATAATGATGCAAACTTCAATAATGGAAGCGAGCTTACCTGAAATACCCATTGTATTTATTCTATTAAAATTACAAATCCATCTTTGGTTTCGATGCAGCAGTTTACCAGGATGCAGATTTTTAGCGGCATGTCTTTGCCAAACGGGGTAACAATTTAAGAATTATAAATTCTTGAATCAAACCTACTCGTATCATCTATAGATGATAACGTATAGATGGTAACATATACGTTATACTTATAAGATACAGAACACAGCGATAACTACCGCGCCAAAAACTCATTATCTAGTAGAGGTGAGGTCTTATCTCGTCTTATATTATCTCTACTTAAGGTTACAGGGTTAAGGCCGAACACAAAAAGGAAAATGAATGGTTAAGACCATTATTATTGACGTTTATTATATGAATGAGATCAAAACCTGGTCCTAATTAACTTTTTAAATCATTTTTGATGCTCGGTTAGTCTTGCTAGGCCATAAACGTATTACTTATGGTATATCTAGACAGATTTATAGACCTTTGAGTAAACTCAAACAAAAAAAGGGAATTTAGGCTTCTTTTTAACCGACTTCCAAAAAAGGAGGAGGTACTCAATTCGACAGAATCTTTTTTTAACCAACTTAATTTTTTTAAATGTATTTTCAGTAATTACTCGAAGACGGCTGGACCGATTTGGAAAACTGTTTTTTTCTTTGAAAGGGACTATGTCCCAGGTGGTCCCATTGTTGTCAGGTCAGGATCTGATGATGGGAACCTGGAGAAATACAGGGAACTCTTCAAATTTTATAGGCACAATTTATATACTTTGTAGTGGCGTTCGAAGTCGGTTTTGTAAGAAAAAAAATACCCAGGAGTGCTCTAAAAAACTTCAATACGACGGGGACGTAATCGCGGCCATTGCGGCATTTGGGTATTAATCTAAAGTTATAAAAGTAAGTGGCACATCAGTAAGTAAGTAATAATAAGTTACAAATTAAACAACTGCGGTGTCCGGCGCTCTCATTAAGAACTTGAAGGAATATACGCAGGTGCACCTGCCCTGCGCCATCGTCGCTCACAACTTGTTATAAGTACAGGTGATGCCAGTTGCGGGTTGCCCCCAAGCCGGCTATTTCTTACAATTCTTTCGTACTACACCGTGAACATATTCTTCATCATTCCTTTTTGAAACTTTGTGTGGCTTTTTGTACAAGCAATCGTTAATTTAAAAGTTATTTTAAATTTTGCTTTTATGATTTTCGTCTGTGGCAACTCCACTTAAATTATTTCAGTGCATTTTTTCGCAGAATCCTATCCTTCTGATTTTTCAGTGCAGGTAGCCTATGGCAGGGAGAAAGTTTTACTCTCGACTACCTCGATTCATACCTAGAGCCGAATTATGTAGAACTAGAAGTTCAGTTGCATATCAGGCGTTTAGGGTAAGGTTAAATACCACTAAAAGAAAGCTGTTTGCTTTTAAACAAGTAAAGATTGTTTAAGCAAAATTAAAAAAAAAAAACAATAAAGTTATAGTGACTTGTGCAACTTTGCTTGTTTTTTGGTGGGTAAGTTCCACTTTCACATTAACTTAACTTTAACCGCTTATCGCCAGATAGAATTAAGTAGCTATACAAGGAACATTAATTGTAATTAATGGTCTTTGTAAATTAAGTAAGTATTTAGGTGGACGGGGTTATTCTGGAAATCATTAAGCGGGAATAATTATATCATTCTTTTAACATAATATTGTATCTCTGTGACCTCCCGGACGGCGCGGCGGTGCGGCGCCCACGGGCCTAGCGTTCGTTGCCATAGTGACCCTTGTAAATAGCATGGTACGGGAGCATAGTACCTACTTTGGCACTTTGGGATCAAACCTACATAATTTTTGGAATGTAGGATAGATATTGATGTACTAGCTACTACCTACCTATTACTACCTACTGCCTACCTACTATCTACCTATAACCTACTTCTATTTAAAATATTACGTAATTGATCTAGTTATAGCCAACTGTAACCTAGTCAACCTAACAGTAGGTATTTGCGTGTACCTGTTCAGGACGTAAGGTAAAAAAATCACACCCTCTAACTATTCTGTTCACTTCACATAAATCCTTGCATAAAGCTATAAAATTAAATAACAGATCTCGAAAATATTTTTTACCTGAGATATTCTGATTTCTGACTTGTGGGCAAACTATCTGACCTCTACAACTAAGAATTAAAAGTATTTCATTACACAAAAACATACTCAAACAAACTCGTGACGATGGTAAAGTCTCGTCTGCAACTCAGACTGACAGAAACAGACAAACAGACAGACAGAAAGTCAAGTCGAGAACTATTATGCTACGAGTAGATATCAGACGTGGAATTTTGAACTTGGAAATCCCTATGATAATTAGAATTACCATTGGTTGAGAAGACGATAGAATGAATTGTAGTTTCAGATGAATGCCCTGTATCTACCGGTACGAGTCAAAACATCTTGAGGAAAAACAAAAATATTTAAGATTTCGCAGTATGATTCTTGAATCAATAATTATATTAACGGCTAAAATATTCAGTGACGTTTAGAAATAACAAGGCGATGTCGTCAGTTTAAACACATTGCATCATGAGTCATAATAAGATGAGCGTAAACTTTAGTATGAGAGGAAAATCTTTAGCATGGGGATTGCTTGGAAAGTCTTATGTTCGGGAATAAGGAACCTATTAATAGACTATTCTAAACAATGAACCAACATGTTTCATTGAAGTTTTTGTTTTAAAGTAGGTCGGTAAGCAAGGTCAGCCTTTCTGTTTACAAAAAAGTGTTAGGGACACCACCGCCAGTATTCCTATGATCGCATATTAGCAATTAGCTTCTTGCATTATACATAGCGACCTCTTATCTAGTTCAAGTCTCTGAAGATGATCATGTCTTGAAGCTTGGAACACCACGTGTCAAAGCTTTCCCTTTGAGCGTGCCAAGTAGTTCTGCCGCTACTGTCGCACTTTGTGGCCTAATGCCCTTAATACAGTTGACAAACTGATATTGTATTAGAATTCTAATAGAGTTGGAAAAAACTTGAAGATAAAAATCAGAATTAAGGGATTAGGCAAACCGTTAACTAATAAGTACTTAGTATCAATTGATTAAGAAGTGGATAGTAAGTTAATTTATTATTTGGGTAGACGTCAACGTGGCAACGACCGTCTGTAATGACGTGATTGAATCAATTCAATAAGGGTCGCTCTGCATTGTGTTACTGGTGACCTGTGAGACACTTGAATTATAAATTGTTTTACATAAGCAGAAGTATATTTTCACTTTACCATAAATACCTATACTTTTTAAGTGTAGTAAAATAGTTACACTCCGCAATCAAATGGCTGGCTGTATCACAAGCGGCCCAAGGTGCTCGAGTGGCGACTTCGCGCCACAAAACGCAGCGTTGAAGGGCCCTTCTCGATTAAGTGGCTGGACTGCCTGGACTGGATTGGTACCCATAACCGCCACTGCGTGTATAGCGGCATAAAATATCCGTGGTGATCAATGCAACAGATTAAAACCAACTGTGGACGTCTGTTGATTTCGGTTGAGACGACGCGAGAGGCGAAGAAAAATCTCGCTAAACGACATTAATTAATCGCAATATTGAAGAATGAAAACGGCATGCAATTTATAACACATTGACTTTTGGCTCGCTGAAGTTATTAAACCAGTAGGTAGGTACGTAAGTACGACGTGAAGAGAGTCACGAAGTACACCTGCCTGTAATTGTAATGTTATTTGAACTGTTTCATACAATATTATATTATTATATTATATTGTTGTCGGTACCTAACTGTTCCAAGTGCAGTCTGAAATTCTTGCCTATATCTTGTAGCTAATTTATCGTCAATTAGTTTCTTTTGTCCAAGGCAAGTTAGGTAAATTCCATAAATGGCTGGCTCAAAAATATATTTCGCTGTCACACATCTACATCTTGCCTCTTTGACTGCTCTTAATCTGTGTTTGACTGTATCATCGCATTATTAAGCACAAATCTTTACGTGGTCGGTGATAGGTACGCAATATCTATTTGACGAAGAACTGGTACGGATTTTCTCTAATAAAGCACAAATTTGATAAGGGAGCTAGGCTATCTTAAAATCTCTATTTATTTATGACGGTAATCTTATCGTTACCTACCTATCACAATGAAAAAATAAACCTAACATGCACTGATGTATATGCTAACATGTAATTAAGTCAGTATGTAGATATACTACATGTCTTTACATAAATAATTTTTAGATATATACAAGCATTTCTCGGTTAAAAGTATCTACTATAGTACCTATAGCTCAAGGCGTAGGTAGGTAACCTAATATATTATGTACTCGTATTTACATAATTGGAACTTTAGATAGGTAGGTAAGAAAAATAGGTAAACTTACCTGTGGTACTATCATGCATACTAGGCAGTAAAATATCATCTTGATGGGCATTTACCATAATTATTTACTACCTACCACTACCATATTATTACGAACCTACTTATAGTTACGAAATAAACCTAGAGTAGGAAGGTAATAAGATATACCTACCTAAATTATTTATGAGTAATTTATGGTATGGTATATACTTAGGTTTTTATCAAATCAATAACTTATCATTTCTACTTGATTCCGATTTTGTCTATAAGAAATAATAATATAAGTAGGTAGGTAGGTACCTATCTAATAACCTTAAAAATGTTGGAAAAGTGTCTACTTATAGACGGCATGATACCTACTTTTAATTTGAAGTAACGACAACGAGTTGAATGAAGGAGAGAGGCACAAGAACCTGTGGGATGAGCGAACCGGTCCGCTGTCGGGGTTTTTGCCTGACAAGTTCTCGCTGCTACGACGCGACGTGCGCCGGCCGCCAGAGCCAAGCTAACCGGCCCACTAATGAACGCTCTTGAATGTGAATTGACGGTTACTAAATTGAAACGGGAATCATGCCGCTTCAAAACACAAATTGGCTATCATATAATAATGTTCTTCCAACCGAAGCCGGCCACGGCGCGGCGGCCTATCTCCACAGAGTAGCCATTTGCCCGGGAGATAGCGCACGACCGACAGCTTTGCGTATTCTCCAAGGAAGAATACGCAAACCAGCCGCCAACTTCCGAACTCAGGGTTAGTAGGTACATATTAGATACCTACCTACTGAGAATTTTTTTTATTTCGAGGCGGGAATCGAACCAGGTATGTATGCCACATTCGAACATGCTAACCATTAGACTATCATAATACGTATTCTCGGCCTGATTATACTTATCCACTCAATTGCATCCGGTGTCAGAAATCTCACGAGTAGCGTTTTGTAGGACATTTTGTTTTTGGACATCCAGATAACATTATCACAAACTTCTAACCATCTCAAACGAATATACCTACTTACTAAGCAAAAAGATTAAAGTAGAAAAGATTTTATCGGTTCAGATCATCGATGGTTCAGATAGGTCTACGGGTAATCTACCCTAAATAAACTCAACAAGGGTACGTATGGGCGTTTTTCCACTAGCCGACGCGTCTACGCTCGGCTTTTGGGCGACACGGACTTCAGTTCTACAACACGTAAAATGTCAAGTGGTCATCGTCTTTGTTATATCTCTTACTTTTAAGACAGAAATATATAATTAACGTAGAAAAAAGGTTGAAAATGGACCCCAAAAAATTCTTTAAGCCCCGTCTCCAAAACATAGTTCGAGCTCTCATTGCGTCCCTCTTACCCCTAACCTCGCCCCTAGCACACACCCGCGCACAACAATACACATGCTGTTTTGCCAGCCGGCGACGGCGCCAGTGGGAGTCATCGACGTTGCCGTCGCCGTCGCAGGTAAGTGAAAAAACATGCCATACAATTTCATAAATTAATGCTGCCTCATCTGCCGCGCCGTTGCCGTTGCCGTGCCGGCTAGTGTGTCTAAACATATCTAACTAATATTATGTGTAAGTACCCCTAATATTAGGTATGTGGCGGTGTAGACGAGTATAAGTAAAGTAGGTAATTAATCAACGTGGTCGAAATCGTGAGCATCAAGTAGTGTGTGGGTAGGTAATAAACGTATGTGTGTGTGTCTGTGTTCAAGATCAAATCTTGCAAGCTGAAGGTACATAGGTATATGTAAATCGGATGACAATGCAATAGAGCCGGAAGATGCCTCTGGGAACTCTGTAATAAAATGACGTAACCCCATCGAGATTGGGCTGGTTTGATTCGTCTTGACTCTTGACAAGTATTTTGGTATGATGATATTTAGGATCTGATGATGTAGCTACTAAAAATTGTAAAAAAAAAAAAATACACTTCCCATTTTTGAAAGTCATAATATCTTCTCCGATGCGTCATGTCATCCACACCGGCAGTAGGTAGGTAGGTACGTATCTACTTACATTTTAAGTTCATAACGCAAACAAGAACAGGTTACAGCCTCTTTTATATTTATGTGAATGCCCATTGACGGTATCGCTATAAGGAGTTTTGCTCCTGTTGGTTCATTTATCAAAAATCACTTTATTTACAACTAGCGGACGCCCGCGACTTCGTCCGCGTCTTCTATTCACAGTTCCTAAGTCCCTACAGCTAAAGTGGGCAGAACCCCTGCAGCATCAGGATTGATGAGATGGGTACTGTAATTTAACGATGTAGTATTTACTTGGTACCTACAATAACTATTCATAATCAACAGTTCCTAAATCCTTCCCGTTTAGGTGGGCAGTACACCTGCAGCATCAGGATTGAAGAGTTGGAAACTGAAATTTTTATGAGAGCATCTCGCAAAGTTTTCGTGTCGATTAAAAAAAGATTCACGCAAATCGGTTAAGAAATCACGGAGATATCGATATACAGAGGTAGAAAAACACAACTCCTCCTCTTTTTTCGAAAGTCGGTAAAAAAAGTAGCCTATATTTTGCCCGATAATATCAGCTATCTACCAGTGAAAGTCCCGTTAAAATCGATCCAGCTGTTCCCGAGATTAGCGGCAACAAACAGACAGACAGACAAAAATTTTAAAAATTGTTTTCTTGTCATAAGTACCGTATTTACTTTCGTATGCAGTTAGTAAAAAGCTTTTCTTTTGATATTACAAACAGACACTTCAATTTTATTTATTTGTATAGATTTGGTAAGTAGGTAAGGTTTACCTACTTCTCGGTCTTATCCAACTTAGGTAGGTACCTACCGCCGCGGCGCTAAGTTGGATTAATTCATGTTAATGTATTAGAACGCACTTCCGTGTTATAATATAGTAATTACTTGTTCAAATGGCAATTGACCTAGGATATTCACAATTTCAGTGGCTATCGAAGTTCCTAACTAAGAATTGCCAAAGTCAAACCCGTAGGTATGTGTTAGCAACTTTCCATTGTATTTCAAAGCCACTGAGGTGGAGAATAGCTCCTCAGATCTACCAGAAACGGGTAAAGATTAACGTTTCTATCGCTAAAAGATGGTACGTAATATTTTGGACAAATAGCTTATTCGTATCAAGAACTTTTTTATGTAGGGACTTCCTAGTTATTTAAGTAGCAGAGGCCTATCATTTAACTTAGATCCCGAGGTAGCTATACGGAGTGGGAGCGGTAACGGACATAACTTTTACTTTAACCGTCAGCCGCCCTTACTACCCAAGTTCCAACCATTATTTGCGGGACAACCGTGACCCCACACATTTAAGAATAGGGAAATTACCTACTTATAATCATCTTATAACGATATTTCCCCAGTGGTGTAGGTTTTATCTATGCTGATAACCTCGCAGTGGAATCACGTTGATGTAACAGTTACATTTCATTTATTTGCAAAATTACATTCGCTGAGCTGAGAGTTACTATACATATGTACCTACTCGTAAGTACCTAACGTTTTCCGAACAACTTTAACAAATTAATCATGTCTATGACATGTAGGAATGTACATGGACGTAAGAAGTATGGTCAGACGTAAGATAGATGAAATAACTTTTTGAAACATTACTTACATTCAGTAGAGATGTTGGAAAACTATAAAAGCCAACATCACCTTGCCCGATTGTCGCGCGTCGTTACGCTCAGTTCACATAAAATAATGACTACGTCATACCGCCCCACGCATGCATTCTGTTGGAGACGTGGTAGGTCGCGACTCGCAATCACTCGCCCGCCATCGCGATACTTTCGAGCGCTACATGTTGCGCGCCGCGGGGAGCGGAGCGGTGTGGCGTGGCAGCCGGCACATCGGTGGCGCGCGGGGGCGGCGGGAAAGCGAGCGGACATGCCAAGGCAGGCAGGCAAGCTACATATTTACTCATACAGCTGAGGCGTAAATCACCGTGCATCTATTTCGAGTGAGCGGTGGGACGCGGGCGCGGGGCGGCGTGCGGGGCGCGGGCAGACGCCGATGCCGGTCTGGCGCCAGAAGGATTCCCCAGCACCTCGCTCCCCGCTCGCCGCCTCGCCGCCTGCTCGAGGTCACGTGCGACGCAACCCAAGCCTGAGCCAACTACCTGCCTGAGCTGATCTTAGTATAGGGCTGCTAAGTTTTTTTAATTCGAATTCATTATAGCAACTATCATATTTAGATTTCAGTTTCAATGGTAGTTACTACTCGACCAAAACGATTACAGCGTCATTTGAACTAAGTAGTGAGAAAATACCAAATCACCGGAATACTGATACATTTTGTATTTTGTGTTTGTACTTGTACCATGAAAATCTCTGACGAAAGAAAAATCTGTCGAAACGATAACAACACGCCACACACGCCATCGTACCGGAACGCTAAATCGCTTGGCGGCACATCTTTGACAATAGAGTGGTAACTAGCTTCGGCCAACGCCTCCCACCAGGCAAAAATGCACTTAACAATAGTAACATTTTCGGTAAAACTGGTGGTAGGTAAAATTATGGAAACGTTCGCGGTAGCTTGAAGTATTTAAGTACCTAATCAATCATTAAATAACATTATTTGTTAACACCTAAGTCTGATTCTAATATTGGCAAAACTTACGTGGCAGGCGGCAGCCCTGCGTTATGTGAAATCCGGGTTTGTCAAACGTAGCCAATTATCATCGACATCATTATGAACACGATGTAAACAGAAGAATTCAAAATCTTCTATTTCTGTAAATACTAATTCTTAATACTGGTCATAAATACCTACTTATTTTAATAATAGTAAGTAATAGAATTATGAAATCGATTTAATGGTCAAAGGGGTTGACCGTTCATAAAATAGAAAGATATATTTAAAGATATATTTAATATGTAAAAAATTAAAATCTTCTAAAATATTATGCGCATTTTAATTACAACCTTACTCTTAATACTCTATTATCGAGAAGGTAAACGGGAATCGAGTAGATAAAGATCTTGCGTTGCACAAGTACGTAACCTTTACACCTAGTGATCTAGTATTTCTGTTAAAAATATTTGATGCCATGTGGATGAGTTACGGAAGCGATAGGTACGGAAGAAAATTAAATGGCAATTGTTCTCGGTATGCTTTTATTTTCATAACCAGTCAAAATTATTATTGAACAATTATTGTTATTACATATAAAAATTATTATTATCCTACGAATGCGGATTGGTTAGTAAGAAATACATACCACAAAATTAAACACCTAACTAAACACAGAATTGGCATGAATTGTATACCTATACTTTTAGTAGAAATACCACATACATATTATGCTTTTATAAATATGAATAATAATGTATTCGGGTAACATTTTACAACGTGTTCCATATGAAACCTAAATTAAAAAGCCAACATTTTCCTGTGTCACCATAGACATAGTACATATTCCTTACTATCGTATAGGAAGGAATGCCATCTTTGTGTGTCACGGAATACATTGACGAATATATATTTACTAACGAATGGTTGCGCGAAAACGCATTTCTACACAATACACTATCCTAGAAATGTGAGCGTTTTTCGCGCAACCAACGAATATGCTCCACAAATATTAGTTCGGACTTTGAAAATGCTTGCAATATAAGGCAATATTATTGATGAATACAAAATTAAAGTGTGTACAATATAAAAGTAAGATACATATTCTTTTGGAACATTTTAATCGAGTGACATGCCCGCGTCATCGTCTTTCTTGTCACTCTTGTCGTCTTGCGGCTTGTCCTTCTTTTTGTCAGCATCTTGAGCCTTGCTGCCTTCGGAGCCAGACGAAGCACTTTCTAAGGCCTTGAAGAACGCCTGCATATCGCCCGTGTTCGCGGCTGCAGTCACCTCGGCCGGCAGACCGAATTGCGACACAACTGGACCCATTTGCCCCGAAGTCAGCGCTGCCGAAAACTGATTGGCCGCCTGGAATTTCAATAAAACTGAATCCATTGAAAGACAGGCCCGTTCTCGGGCAAAAATCAGTTTCCAAAACAGACGTAACCGATCACGCTGAAAGAATAAACGACAATAGGGTATTTTGCTCTTATTGAGAAATAATTTTTGCCATACGATTAAATAAAGTGAGAAATAATCTAATCTAAAAATATATAAATGTGATGTGTACACAATAAGAAACCGGGATGTGAAAGTTTCAGTTCACAAAATTATAAAATAAATTCCAACCATTTGAGCGAACGAATTTATTAAACACACATGACGTCATCTCATGGCGTCTAGCGTATACGCGCGAAAATTTAAAATACAAAATTTACATGTATTGGTACTTATCGATTTAATAACATTTAACTAAATTTTCTAGTAGTATATTTTCCCCTTAGGATCTTTAGACACTTTTCAAAAAAGATTAAAATACCCTACTTGCGCCGCGTGGAAAGTTGTCATTCAAAGGGATGCGAAAAATACCGTAATGTAGGAGTTGAAAACTGATTTCTTTCCTCGAGATTATAGGCAATTGTAAAGTAACACTTCACTATTATTGAGGACTTCACAAACCAAAATATATATCATGAATTTTTATTATGTTGCTTTGTGTTGTGCTCTATTCATAAATCGAAAGCTATTTTTACATAAAATCTGGCTTCAAAGAGTTGTCAAATATAACATTTACACGCTGGTAGATTGCGGAAAAGCTGCACAAGTCATATCTACGATCGTGTTGATTGGCTCAATTAATGGTTATAATATTTTTGTAATCGGCAGAGCCAGCTTTCGTGGTAGCCCTCTGTTTTCCGTGATACAAGATGGCCTATGTCAGTTTCCAAGTCTTCGACTATACTCTTGCAAAAATCACGTCGATGCGTTACTCCGTTGCAGCAAGAATTAAAGACAAACCAACAAAACAAACCACTTTCACATTTATAATATTACTAGCTGATACCCGCGACTTCGTTCGCATGGATTGAAATTCTTTCTTTTTTTTCCGGGATAAAAAGTAGCCTTTGTGTTATTCCAGACTATAAATATAATTAATCTATCTTTATGCCAAATAGGTTTAGGTTCAGGCGTTGTAGCGTGATTGACTAATAAAGATCCGCATTTATAATATTAGTAGGAGTAGGAGAGATTTATATGTATTATTTTCAGGTTAGAATTTCAGAAATCATTGGTATAAATAAGTACACGATTTCCTATGGAAAAATCATGTCTGAAAATACTTTCTACGTTGTATTTTTGGACTGCTTTACATTTTATTAAGTGATAACTCACTTAATACTTTACACTACCATTTTGTGATTTCTTAAAAGGAATCATTTATGAGGCAACCTCTAGAGTCTAAACTCCATTCATTCACAAAGTCTGTTCAAGTCAAAGTCACTTTAGCAGCTGTAAATGCTATTAAAATATTCCATTAATTTGTAACCTCACCAAACTGAGGGGTATTTTAGAGTAGGTAAAACATATACTTAAACTAAACAAAAATTAGACACAACACATTGCAACATAAAACAAATAAAAATGTAATTGTCAGTTTGGTAAACAAAAGCTAATGCTGGAACCAGAGGTGCAGGGTATGCCACAGCCATATTAGTGAATTATTAGGCTTGAACCACACAGCGGGGCGGAACACTCAAAATGCACGCAAGGTAATCACACTATTATTATAAAGGCGAAAGTTTGTTTGTTTGTATGTGTGTGTGTTATTACTCCTTCACGCCACAACGAATGAACCGATTTGGTTAAAATTTGAACGGAGATAACTCCCAGTTCCCACCCAAGATTAACGCATAGGCATACATTTTATCCGGAAAATTAGTGTTCCCACGGGAATTGAAAAACTTTAATCCACGCAGACGAAGACGCGGGATTGTATGAAGCCCGTCAGAGCAATGCCAAACACCGCGTTGCGGCGCCGTAAGGTTGCCCTTTGTATGCTACACGGCTGGTGCGCCGTCGTGCGGTTTCGGATAAATAAATAAATGGTGCCGCAACGCGACTTATGGCTGCGGCATACGAGGATTTAAAGCAACGCAGCGAAACCCAACATATAGTTCCTTGTATTACCTATACAGGAACCCGTGCCGTCGCATCGTGCCATTTGTATATTGAGGCTGTGTTAGTTCCCGGCATTCATAGAAAAGCGTATCGTGCTGTCCTAATTGGGTATTTCACTAAATTTTTTTTATATACTTAAAATAAAGTTTTTTAACATTAAAACATAAGGTTTTCTTTTAAATATCTTAACTAGTCTCATAAATATAGAGCTTTAAAGTATCCTGTTAGACAGAGAGAGCGCTATCTGACATGTGGCGTCACAAATTCAGTAGATCCATACACTCTCCAATACAAAATATCGTTTTAGAAAGAGATGGATACAGTCACAGAAAAACAGCTCGTAACTTATTTATTTTTTGACCGATTTATTTTCTGTTTTTAAAATTAATGTTATTCTTACATGTTACATTACATGTAATTAATGAATATCCACATTTTGACAATAGTAAAATACCCAATTCCCATTTTGCATCATATAAAACAAATAAAAAAAACAAACAGAAATAAATAATAAATATGAAAAATAATAAATTATCTGGATAAACCCTCACTTTTTGCTTTTAAATAAAGGTTATAATAATAATATAGGGCAAAATTCAACAACAATACAGTCAAAATGGTTTATAGTTATGAGGACCGAGAAGAAGGATCATTATCAAATGGACCAGAAAACTTAGTAACAAAATGTATTTAAAATCTGTCGCCTTTCTTAGTTTAGCAAGTGTTTTAACCAGGTCTGGGTATTTTTGTTTACCCTATATAGGCCTATTATAGAATATTCAGCGCCCGGGAAAACAGTAGCGAATAGGTTCAGGCGAATTCACCTAGAAGCGAGGTATAGAGTATTTCACGTAGTGGAAAGTAACTTAATAAACCCAGTATCGAGTATTAATTGTGGCCGTATATGCCGCCGAGCCCCGCCCGCTCCCGCCCCGAAGCATGCACTAGAGCGCCAGGCAAGCGTGTGAGTCGCGGGGCGCGCAACAGCTGAGGGTTCACCTGGGCGAACTGCGGAGAGAGCAGGGTGGTCCTTACATCGTCCGCGGCGGCGGCGGCGCTCGGCGCGGGCGGCAGGTGCGGCGACAGGCGCCGCGCGTGCTGCGGCTCGCTGGCCGTGCTCACCACGTCCGGCGCCGCCAGCGCCGCGCCCAGCTCCACGCGCGGCGCCGCGCTCCCGGCGCCCGCCGCGCCCGCCGCACCCGCGCCCTCCGGCGGCGCCGTGCCCAGCCCCGAGAAGTAGCGCTGCAGGTCCGACAGGAATATCTGACCGCCTACAACAAACAAACAAACATAAACACTCATACATACTATTAAACAAACACCAATAGCCAGCATATTATGTTATTAATTAGTAAAATCAGATAAACCTACAAGATCAATAAGACAAGTGAACTCAAACCACAGAGATCAGTACTGTAACCCACAAGTAATAAAATAATATGCTTACACTCGTGACTTTTTACAAACATTTAGAGGCTTTAAATGCTCTCTTCTCACCTATATGATAAAATAATTTTTCTCAAACATGCATGGAAATATTGTCATTATTTTCGAAAAAAGAACACGCGAAGTATCGAATTGTCGGACAAAGAAAATCAAATCCATTGCAAGAGCGTTTTTTGAATTTGGAACATTACAACGCTCCGCGAAACAGTTGTTTCGCGGAGCGTTTTTTTTTTTTTAAATATTGCAGGAGCTTTGTAATGTAATGCCGTTTCATAACAGTATGAAATGGCGTGCTGGGGTTACTAAATATTCCTTGATCGGATCTCTTTTGTCATTCTTGGCATACCATAGTCTCTTTGCTTAGTACAAATTGCGTTTACGTGGCTGTATAGCCATAAATGCGTTTGCCTGTCGGCACAGATAATAAAAAAAAAAGTTGGCGGTAAAGCTGAAAATTCGTCTTGATTTGTTATTTACATACCTACTTAATAAATATAAATTTAATAATAATCAAAATGAGTTCCAACGGTTCAGAGAGTGAAATGGAGATTGATTGTACCTACTCCACCAGATTTAAACCAAAATGGCGGATGGATTTGGATGTAAAATATAAAAAGTGTTTTATTTCCCTGCATTCTTTTGAGAAAAGCACTATATATGCCTCGGCGGGAAATGGCAATTGCCTGTCTCGTATTTAGTGAAGTCCTCGCCTACGGCTCGGCCTTCAAACTCATACTCGACCTGCAATTGCCTACTTCCCTGCCTTTGCAATAATGTACTATTAAATTAATATTTCTTACTACGAGGAGTAGCGGCAGCTGAGGCGCCCGAGGCCGTAGAGGCGGCGGAGGCGGCGGAAGCGGTGGCGGTGGCGGCGGCGGCGGCAGTGGCGGCGGTGGCGGCGACGGCAGCGGCTGCGGTCGGAGTAGTGGTGGCGGCAGCGCCGGTTGCGGGCGCGGCTGCGGCTGGCGGCGCGGCGGTGGCGGGTGGTGCGGCAGCGGTGGTGGCGGGGTAACGCGGGCGCGCCGGCGTGCGCGCACTAGTCTCGGTGGTGCGCGGAGCCGAGCCACCGCGCGAGCTACTGTTGCTGGACTGGCGACTGCCACCTGTGCCGCCACTGCTATTGTTGCTAAACACACAATTGGAAATATGCATCTGCTTTATAAGAGATAAGCATGTTTTAAATTGAAATGTTTATTGACAGAATTCATTACTTATATAAGTATTGGTCAACTTTTACATACCCCATAGTGCCGAGGAGCGATGACAGTCCACCAATCTGTCCGACACCTCCGAACAGCTGCATCAGCTGTTGCTGTGACATGTTGTTGAGCAGGTTCTGCAACTCCCCATCCTGACCACCGCTGCCTGCGCCACCACGTTCACCCGATGTAGGTGGGTTGTTCAGAGCCTCATTGATGCGACGGCAATATTCATCATCCTTATCAGTTTTAGGCTCCTTAAAAAGGTAGTTTTAACATATTTAATTAACACTAACACTTAAGAATATTAGCAATTAAGTATGCAGGTAATTTTGCTGGATAGTGCCTCTTTCTAACGCTCACAAGAAGCACAATCTAAACAGAATTTATGAAAGTATGCAGTAAGTCTAATAATAGTCCATCAAAAGAAAATGTATTTTTTTAGACTTCTCGAGTTTATTTAATGCACAACTAGCCTTGTCTGCCTAAAGTAAGTACTAACTCTACTGCTGTTTTCCCCTAATACCCTATGTATGAGAAAAAATACAGCAGTAGTTCTTTGTCCGTCACAGTAACTCTTATGCAAAGAATCATGTTGATCTGTTATTGTTTGATTTGCGTGAATAAAAATAATAGCTTATATACAAACCTGCAACCAAAAGAAGTACTTCTTTGAGAATGACTTGAATTTTAGTACATACACCCTCCCGGTCGTGCATTCATTAACTCGCATGAACTCGCAATCGTCAGGGAATATCAAAAGGTCATCCTCTACTTCTCCAGTGGTACGGTCTTTCCAACAAAAATGCATCAACGAATCTTCTCCTTGGTACACGTACAGTAAGCCCTTCCTTTTGTCCGGATGTACCATACGGCCTTTTAGAGTCATTCTGCCAGCCCTGAATTCTACCAAGTGTTTGTTACCACCTGAGCTGCCGCCAAGCCCAGAGGTGTTTCCAAAAAGTGCCGTTGCAGACATCGTGTAGGTATATAGTAACTTTGAAATCGCTTTGCTTCTGCTACGTGGTCCCTAATTGTTTCAGAAATAATTTACAGATATTAATTAATAGTGAACTTTAAGAAATAAATACTTATAATCCTATGAAAAATAACCAAAGATTACGTTGCATCGTTGACAACAGTAATATGTAGGTGAGTCATTTGCAAAAAAGATGTACACATAACACAAAGGAAACACAAAGGAATTCGTTATACATGTTAAACAAAGGAAAAAAAGGATAGTTCAGACTATATGTTGTTTTGTATAAAGTGTAAAAAAAACAGTACTTGACAAATTATCATCATCATATTTTTATTATTTTTTTTTTAGTAAGCAAACAAAACATAATCGAAATAAATGTAATTTGAAACAAAGTTAAAATTTGTAATTTGTAAAATTTTTTCTAGTTTTAATTTTTCTCGATATTTTCTTTGACGTTCTGCTGAAGTCATCGGAGCCTTTTTCCGGTATCTACAGACAAACCACATTACTTTAATAACTAACTTTAAAATAAAATTAATGTCTTCCTGTCTCTCCCCGCGGGTATTCAAGAGTAAAATTATTCTTAACGTTATTTATAAGCTATTGAAATGGAAGTCGCATCAAAATCTGTTCATCCGCATAAAAAAGAGGATTTTACGTGATGCTCGAACAAATAAACATACCGACAAACAGAAAAAAATATTATTAGGTTCAAACGATCGACTTTCCAGTATTCTATCCGGCCTGTTTTACTAAAAATAATTAATTAATGTACCTCCGACACATCTTTTAAAAAGTTTTATAATAATTTAGTTATCCTACTAATATTATAAACGGGAAAGTTTGTAAGTAAGTATGGATCGATGGATGTTTGTTACTCTTCACGTAAAAACTACTGAATGGACTTGGATGAAATTTAGATTCCCTAAGGATCACGCGGACGAAGTCGCGGGCGGCCACTAGTAGATAATAAAATGTTATGCTAATATAAATCATTTATTCATTCGTGCAGTGTACAATAGGCTTAATCCTTTGTGTAACGTTACACACGTTACACAAAAGAACTAAAATCGCGGCGTCAACATAACCTCAAACAAGTTGCAAAAAAAGTCCTTACTAGAATGATTTAACTTCCATTTGTATTTGTTGTTAACGAATGAAACCACACTATTCAGTACAAATTAAAAGGTACTTTGATGTGCTTACCTATTAAATCCACGTTATACAGCAGAACTAATTTACTGACAAAACTCGAGCACCACAGGTCTTAGTCGAAATTGTAAAAACAATATGGCACTTCTGTCATTTATTGGGTTGGTAGTACCGTAAATTATTGCCAGATTAAAATAAATTTAAGAATGCGTTCAGAATAGATCATATATCCGTGGTTGTGTCGTTACACATAGGTGTTACACAAAGTATTATAAAAGTGGACATGTAATTAAATTCATTTTTTGGTGCTTAAATATGATGTTTTATAATGATTATTCGTTTTCTTAAATAGGATAGCATCTCAGTTTATATAACTGTTACCGAATTTAATAATAGTTTAAAGACGAAGCAACAATAAAGGTTTTCACATGCGAGAGTATCAGTGAGACAACATAATTATAAAGAAAAAAATGATGGCCTCTCATATTTTTTTGTGATTTTCTATAATTTAAACACATCCTAGGTAGTAAATGGGGTTTGAACTTCAAAGTTGAAGTAACATGTAACATTAATGAACAGATAAAAACACTACAGGTTCTTAATATTATTGTATTTTCATGCGAGGACAAGATACTTGAGCGTCATGTACAACTTTTTTGCAAATGACTCAGGTATGAAAATTTCTAAGATCTATAGTTTTTCATTTCAATTTGCTTAATGATTCGGGATTTAAGATATAAACTCACCGCTTTTTTCTTTTATAAAAATTATTTGTTAATTTATCGAGAAACGATGAAAATATAAAAATTATTTTCCACCAGTCACGCAACACAGATTAAAAACTTACTCTCCTCCAAAGAGAATATAACCAGATAACCACTTCGTTTCAACCCAAGAGAATATAATCACTTCATTTTAAGAGGTTTTTTCGATATCGACAATAAACAGGGATGTGCCACCAAATCTATTGTTCAAAGGTCAAGTTCAAAATGTTGTGTAAATATAACAAGGATCAATGTGAGTCTAGTGTTTAGGTATTCATTTTAAATCACAATTACAATTTTAATGGTGACGACATAGTTATTGCCAACATAATATTGTTAAAAAGGAGTTATCTACAAAGAGTTAATTCTTGGTTGTATCTATCGATACCATCGAGATAAGAAGCCTATGGAGAGGCCCTATTCTACTATAGCAGAAATCGGGCGGAATCGGAAATTTGTTGAAGTCGGGCGCGCTTAACTAGAGTCTAGAAACGATGAAATTGATGCGCCACGCTTACCTTATGGTGACATAATATAAGAGACACGTTTCTTTAAATCGGGCGAGCATCGCGTATCGGTTTCATCATTTCTATTTAAGCCGCCCGACTTCAACAAACGTGTACAAAATAAAATTATTTTTATACTTTGTAGTGGCGTTTGAAGTCGGTTTTTTGAAAATAATTTTTTTATAGATAGGGCCGGTCCATATATATAGGCAAGTGATCGATACATTAAATCCTTAGCTTTGACAATTCTTTTTTCTTTACATTGGTTGGTTGTATTGTTTTTTTTATGAAGTTGGCTAAAATAAGTATGGAATGGCTCGGAAGTTTAAAGTTCCGCCTCTTAAAACAAAGTGATTATATTCTCTTGAGTAGGTAACCTGTGCTGTGGAATTGAAATTTGAATATTGAAATTAGCGATGTGCCAACTCGGAAAAAACAAAACTCGATTTAACCCGAGTTTAAATCCACATAACTCGGGTTGAACTCGAATTACGTAACTCGAGTTAACTGGATGGACAAGTGAATGCTTTTTTTGAATTTTTACCAGTTTATTCCATATATAATGTGGTTTAATAATGTGGTCGTATTTCCACTATATTTGAATGAATCTGAACACTGTTTACACGCAACACGTCCACTCACTGGCGATTCGAATACATTCCAAACTAAAGATTTTCTTTTAGGACCCGGCATTTTTCAAAAACAGAACATAAATAAAACACGAAAATCTACAACAAGAAACGGCAGTTTAAAGTTAACCTCAAATCTACATATATGTGACACTTGTTTGCTTGCTTTGTTATGACTGAATGAATGAACATAGTCTCACTCAAATGATCGGCAAACTTCGCTCCATGTCGGTTCCATTCGGTTTACGAACTCGAGTCAGAGAGAATTCAACTCGACTGGGTCTAGTTGTTCCTGGTCTATGTCGACTGGGTTCGAGTTGAATTGGTCGACTCGAGTAACTAACTCGAGTTAACTCGAGTTAGTTCATCACTAATTGAAATATTGAATCTGTAATCTGTATTCTGTGAATTGACTTTGCTTTGTTGTAATAATTTTTCTGAGATCCTAAATGAAAACTTAAGTTGAGAGTTGAGATATTTACCTCAAAGAGCCAGCTAGTTTTAATAAATATACTATATTTTCAAAAGAGCTCTTTACAACTACGTGGTAGACTTTATATATATTCGAAGACTGAAAATCCAGCAAACAATATGAGTGGTGTTCCAACAGGCAAGTAGTTTTTATCAATTTATTACAGTCGCATTTATGTTGAAACACTGTAAGATTTATTGAATTTCCAATTAGAACCTTGGATTTGGTAAATACCTGAATTGTTCTAAAAGAATGTGTAGTAAGAGTTGAATGAGCCTCTATGCAGGTTAATTATTTTATACTAATGGACTTGCCCCGGCTTCGCACGCGTGGGCTGACCTACTCTGTAAACTAAGATTTGAATAGGTGTTATACATATATAAGCGCTTCTCTTTAAATCTCAACGTTGAAAATTACATTTAAGTATTTCTCTTGGTACCTAAACATAATGCTGTCCTTTTGTTATTGTTTTACTAAACATCTAACTGTCGACTAATTCAATCTAAATTGCCGAATCGGATGAGCTTGGTTTTTTATCTATGATGACCTATCAATCTAAATATAAATTTAGAAACAAACAAAAAAACTATTATGATTGGTTCATTATCTCAACCAATCACTGGCCCACAAATGGGCACAGGTATCCTCAGAAAAGAATGGCTTAGTCCACCACGCTGGTGAAGTGCAGATTGGCACACTACACAAGTTTCAAAATACAAAGAAGAACATGCAGGTTTTGTCACAATATTTAAGCAAGTGATATTTTTATCATATAACTCCAAAAGGTGCATGCTTGGGATTTGAAACTTGAATTGTCCTTTTGAGCAAACCTGTGGCCAAACTCGTAACTGCTAGGCTCTCACAGACTTTGTTCAATACTAGTATTTTGAGAAACTCATACCAAACTAGTCAGTTTGTCTTATTGGGCTTAAAATACAAATTTTTCATAATCCAGCCTGTACGATATTTGCATTTATATTACTTATTCTTTTCTAATAATAAGTACATTATATTTTAGGATTTTATTTTATGTAGGTATAAAAATTATTTCTTTCAACATTTGTTACTGTTCCAACTGATAAACAAGAACTGAAGCTTTAAATATTAGTTGTCAAAAAAACATCAAATTGATTTAAATGCAAGTGCATTACACTTTTTTCATCACTGAATCATTTATTCTCTCTGAATCATCTTAAAGGTTCTCTCTGAATCATCTCAAACCAGTTCTCAGTCTTTTTATAGTTTACTCTTTAAAACCGATAAAAGCAACACAATTTAAAATGGGTAAGTTACATTTTGTGCTTAATACTGGAGTTCAATAGTCTGTTTGTAATTTTTGGTTATGGCCAAGATTGAATGTGTGTATGGTATCCATATATTAAATTTGTTAACTCTTATGCGAATGAATTGCTGCTATCTGTGAGTTCTGTTCTCTATTTCCGATACTGTTTATCAAACCTGCACCAAAACTGGGCAAAATATTATATTTGATTGTAAACACTTTCAAATAAAAAAAGAATTATCAAATTTGGTTTAGATTTGACAAAGTTATGGAGAAAAATCAAAAACATTCAGACCCTATCCCGGATAAACTATTGTTTATCAGTATCCTGATAATAAATTTTCCTATATAAAAGTATCCTATATATTGACCCGAAGTATCAGCTACCACTATATCAAATTCAATTCCAATATGTTCAATAGTTTTCGCGTGATGTGCGCACAGACAGACAGACAAAAAATTAAAAAAAAAAAAAAATGTTTTAGGCTCAGTATCGATAATAAAGAACATATCATCCAATTAAAATTTTCAAAATATGTTTAATGTACATAATTAATTTATCTCAACTCCTGAAAAGATCTTACGACATAGGCACAGAAGCAGCTTAATTATTCTGGGTAGGTACCATTTTTATTTCTACATTCATTCCTATACTTAATTTTCTCTAAAGGAAAATAGACCTACATTATGAATTATGAGTCATTGTAATTTGCGTAACCAGCGTTTTTTGTGTTGTATCGCCAAGCCGAGGATGACGTAACATGCCTCTTGTATTCAAAGTCGATGGACCAGTGCTGAGCGCCGTTCACCCGCCGCCGGCGCTGTCAATAAACTTTAGCCAAACCGGCGAACTTGGTTTTAGTCGTTTTGCTCGCCGTCCATGCGCCCATCTCACGGACATTTTCGCCGTATGTTTAGTTTTAAACCTTGAAAGCGTAGTTTTATGTTGCACTTAAAAATAAACGTCCACTATTAGAGGTCAAGATCATGAATTAACTGACAGAATCTAGTTCGCACAGTGGTCGGTGAAAGTGGCTAATACGAGCGCTCAGGCAGCGACGCGAGACGAACGCGAATGGTCGTGCTCGTAGACCCCGACGTGGCGGAAGTAACGAAAACATATTGCGCGTATTCCTCAGAGGATACAGTTTTATTATATAAAAAACACAACGATGACAGTACAGCTGCAGTGAAGTGAGGAAATTGTTTGAAATGTTAAGGAAGTGGGCAAGTGAGAATATTCTGTTGGAACCTACCGGTCGTTCCTGTGGGAGATATGTCAGAGTGCCGCGGAAGACGAGGTAGATAGATTGCATGGAATGGCGAGCCATGCGGAGGCGAGCGTGGAGCCAGTGAGTTTGGAGTACATGGAAGACCCGTACTTCCTGCCCCCGGATGACGACTCCACGCCCAGCTTCGACGTGGCCGTGGACGAACTGGACGAGCTGGAGGACATCGTCAACTGGCCGCAGGACGACACGGAGGCCGAGTGGCGTGCGCTGCCGGACCTCGCCGAGTCCGCTCTCTGTATCGAGACAGAATTCTACATGGACAATCGCCGGCGGCGTTTGCGGATATTTAGGAAAAAAATGCGAGAAGTTCGTGTTACCTTTCAAGATCTATCGAAGCCCTATCTTGCCAGAATGTCTAGCCACACAAATTACAAAAAGTTCCTCGGTATCACTCCTGGAGGTTCGTTTGTTAAGATGATAATATAATATTTTTCATCCGAGAATAATATTTTAATTAATGTTAATAACTTAAGTTACGACTGTGAGTAGATGTCTACACCTATTCCAAAACTTGTTCTCTCTCGATTCTGAGAATAAGTCAGCACGTGTTGCTAGATAGGTGTATATTGTGGCCATTATAAATATGTCATAAAACAAACTTCTAAGTGAAATTCGATCGATATTATAAGAGTCAGTTCAATCGAAGATATAATTTAATTTATATAAGTAATATGTAGATATTCATACTTGATATAAATGCGAAGGTATGTCTGTTTGTTACCTTTTGGCGGCTCTACCTCTGTTAGGCGATCATATGTTACGTCATGTAAATAAAGACAGACCCAAGAAAAACAAATATATTCAGTAAAGGTGTCACAAAGAAATATTAAATTAATATTAATCGCCTTTAACACCACTCAGAATGGGTGTACAGCTTAACGTACTTATGTGCATAGTATGCGCAAACTCACAAAACACTGATTTTCAGGCAACGTCAATTCTACGCAGCGTTTAAAGAAACTCCTTGCAAATATTGAAGGGTATCTATGTACAACTTACATAATATATACAATTTTTAAAATTAAGTATCCTAAGAATCTAATCTAAATCTGTTTTCTCTGAAGAAGCAAGCTGTTATCTCTGCTTAAAAAAATTTTCAGGACTTGCGCAGACGCTGCACAATAGTCTTTTTTGCAATTGATTTTTTGTCTGTCAAAATATACAGCTTACATCTGCAATACAACTATAGGACTGTACGACTACTCGTATAGCAGTAATGGGACGAAGGAGTACTTCCTCCGCATACGATTATAGGACGTCTGCGAAGGCCCTCAAATGTACTTCATTTGAGTTGTAATGTTTGGTTCAGCCGAGGAGGCGATGGGCGGCGCGGGCGCGGGCGACGCGGCCACGCCGGACGAGCTGGCGGGGCTGACGCCCGAGCAGGCGGAGCAGCTGCGCGCCGAGTGGAGCCGCGAGCTGGCCAGGGTCGAGGACGAGATCGCCACGCTGCGCACCGTCTTGCAGAGCAAAGTAATGAACGATGAGCCTCATGTCCGTTGTCACCAACGTGCCCTTACTTTTACAGGCTACCTAAGACCTTGCTCAGTGTGTTTTGGTTCAACAGAGCTACGGATCGACGTGATTTTTTGCAGGGATATAGAGAGTTTAGGATCTGAAGTGATACCAGACTATATTAATGTATTATAAATTTTCTTCAAATATAATTTCAAAGTAACACAGTTCTTCTATCCAATATTGCTGTGGTTTATTGCCAATCAATTTAAGTCCTTATATTTTTGTACTATTTTATACTACAACTAACAACATTTATTAAGGCACATGACGTAAAATTGTTACATAACGAGAAAATAAAATATTGGTCTTTGCATTAGTATGAATAGGTATACTTAAACTATTATCGCTGTGGAGTCAATATCTTCACGGTCATTGTGTTTGTTTCACCTTTAGTACATAACATTGCCGACTTTGCATTTACAAAGTAAAAATATAAATTGATAAATTCATGATGAATAACTAGAAGATGTTTACGTCTTCGCTTGCATAACCAAACCTTGTCAGGACATTTTTTTTTAAAACTATTTGCACATAATTAGGTTCATATTTTGGGAGTAGTTAAAAAGAATTCGAAAGTACTTTGTAAAAGTCTATTTGAATAAAAAAATATTCTATTTAATTCTAATATAATACAAATGTGTGAAGAAATGGCAAAAAGTTTGGGAGCGGTTTGGTTGTGTTTTGTTTGATTTTATAACGGGGCATGTTGTGTGTTTAGATACGTCAAAGCTCCGATTTAAAACGAAAACTTGGCATCACAGTGTGGAAGGAGATCACTGAAGACGTGAACCAGGGTCTGAAGAATGTAAAAGAGAGCCAAGTGTGAGTACAATTGTTTTCGACGCACCTTGTTCCACATACCTAACCCTTCGAAAAATAATGTACTAAATCAGAAGCAATCCCATCCAAACTGAGGATTTAAAGAGCGTCCGTGAAAAGTTAGAACTCATTTATGACTTATTAGATATATGCCTAAGCATACATTGTCCCTTAACTTAACACACTACTTAACTTTCACGGACCTATATCTTACTTATTGCATTATTGGTCGAAAATGTAATCACGTTTTTTTTTTCAAGGGTTAGAACATAGCTGTTCACTTTGATAGCTTCTCTTGCTGCATTTTTTTTTTTTGCTTGTATCTCATCTCATTCTTAGCGTAGCAGTGGTGACGGTGGCGTGAAAAGAGGTTTGGGCAGACAAAAACCGCGATGGCGCCCCAGCTGCTGCTCTTTTGAGTTTAAAAATTGAGTTAACACAATATATTCCCAATGTTTGTAAATTTCGAGCTGCGTGGTTTTGTTATATGGGCTTTGCGGGTAGTTGTGTTTCACAAAATGATGTCAGGGTAAAATAGACCTAAAGATTCTTGTTCCAAGAGTGCTCTTTTCAATAACGCCTAAACATCGGGACGTTGCCATCGCGTGGTAGTCTGCCCAAGCCGTAATAGTTTCTTTCTTTTGATTTTTGATTTGTTACATAACAGTTATCAAACGATAGAAACTCGTGTGGCCGCACTTACACAAGCCGTGACTGAATCACCCATGTAAGTACACTTGAGATTTGCACTCTCTCGAAAAACAATACTGTTCTTACTAACTTCCAATTGGTAAGTGAGTGATTCCCTTGCTTACCTGCTCCTTTTGGGTGTTGTTAATAAAAAAGTCCTGTGACATAATTTCTGTCATAGGACTTTTTTATCATAATCCGTAAGGCCTCCGAATGGTGACCCCATTATCTTAGAGCCTAAGGCCTCCAATAAGTTAAAGACGGCCCTGCTAATAATATGTCGATGTTTCGATCGCCTCTGGTCGACGCAACAACTAGGTAATTAATATAATTAGGCTTTACTTACCGTTAAGATGCTTTCTAAGACTTAGTTTAATATTTTATAATGTAGTTTAGAGCGCTGGACGTTATTTATGTTTTATGTTCTAACCCAAAAGAAACTTAATTATTACCTATATACCCTCGTACCCAGAGCGAAAATCATTAATTTTGTTAAAAAATACCAAAAGAATAATGGGCTAAACTGCATGCCCGCGAGTTCTCCAAAATATTGTCAAAAGTATGACGTGCCAAAAAATATTCTGCCACTCGGCACTTGGTACACGTGGCGTGGTAGGGTAGATGAGCCCTTTCGCCGGCCCCCTTCCGTTTTCGGCCTTTACGCATACACGATGCCGTAAAATTGAGATAATATCGATTAGAAATACTATTTCCAAATAATTTTTTTTCTCGGACATATGAAAACGTTTGATTTGTTTATGACAAAACTTTTGACCTGGTCACATCTTCGAGTGATTTTACTGAATTTGTTCAATTCGGCGGCTGCCGATGAAGGTAACGCAACCTGCGGGAATTACAAAAAAAATAGTACCGCGCGTTTCACTCCAAGGTAAGCATTGTGTTGTTTTCCTAAATAAATGATATTAATAGGCATGTAGTATACTACAAAAATAACATATTAACGTACTCCTAATATCATTTTTGGAATATTTTGTACAGAACAACAATAATGATGGGGGCCGGGATCTGACATTCAAATTTTTTCAAAATTTTGGTTATCGGCCGGGGGGCCGATATGTGGTATAAAAAGTCTTCCACGTTTTCATCTTTTCTATTTAAATTGTGAAATAATATATCTCACACTCCTTCTCTTATTATTGTAACTGATACGAAGATCCTCGCCATTAGTTTTCGGCCGTCAATTTATGTAGGAATAAGGAAGAACATTCGAAGGCTGGGGGTGGCCGACATCCAGAATATCTGCAGAATATAGATGAAATGTTACTTCAGTTTTCGGCACAACTTAACTTTTTACTTTTTTTCGTGTTTTATGCTAACTGCATACGAAAGTAAATACGGTACTTATGACAAAAAAACAATTTATAAAATTTTTGTCTGTCCGTCTGTCTGTTTGTTTGTTACCGCTTATCTCGGGAACGGCTGGACCAATTTTGACAGGACTTTCACTGGTAGATACCTGATATTATCAGGCATAGTATAGGCTACTTTTTTAATCGACTTTCGAAAAAGGAGGAGAAGGAGTTGTGTTTTTCTAGCTCTGTATATCGATATCTCCATGATTTCTTAACCGATTTGCGTTGCGAATTTTTTTTAAATTGAAACAAAAATCTTGCAAGATGCTCCTATAAAAATTTCGGGTTCCAACTCTTCAATCCTGATGCTGCAGGGGTACTGCCCTCCTAAACTGTGGGAATTTAGGGACTTTTAAGTATAGATAGATAGATAAGTGATAACTAACATTGTTAGTTATTTACTAAAAATAATGATTAACTTACATAAAAGCGTTTTTATGTAATTTTAGACTTAAATGTATAATAAATGCATTTTAAATCCATCAGAATGTAGTGGCCGAAAACAGAATATCCTATGGCCGAAAACTGAAATTTGGGGCCGAAAACTGAATTTTAAGCGTTTTTCCAGATAAAATTAAAAATAAAAATAACTAAAAGCTTCAAGCACAAAACAGTTAAAAAAAAAGAAATTTCATTATATGGGCTTTCATCTAACATAACAAGTATAACTATTTATAGACTGTAACATTTTTTTCTGATGTCCTAAAGTTGACAGGAGCACTAAAAGGCCGAAATCAGGCACATTGACCCTATACTGTGGCACCTTATTCGAGGGGAGACCTGCGTGTCGATTCTCTAAAAATAATTACATCAGTGTAACGATCGCAGTAGCCTCTGATTGGCTGAATTCATGGCGTTCTTGCTGCATCAATGCATTTTGACCAATAGCGGGAACCCACCAGCCAATCAGAGGCCATTGCGATCGTTACATTGATGTAATCATTTTTAGAGAATCAACACGCTGTGCTCAATAGTGGGTGCGCTATGGTTTAAAGTAAATTAATCCTACTAATCCCACTAATACTATAAATACGGAATGTGAGGATGGATGGATGAATGTTTGTTACTTGTCTTTGTCTTTCACGCAAAAACTACTGAACGAATTTTGAAACTTCACAATGTAATAGCTTATATGTACATCAGAATAACACATAGGCTATATTTTATCTCTGAAATTCAAAGAACTCCCGCGGAAATCAAAAAACCTTAATCCACGCGGACCTAACCGCGGGCATCAGTTAGCGAATGAATAAATCAAAGGAATAAATACACGTTTCAAAGAAAAAATTGGGTAGATTTTCATCTCTGAAATAGAATGTATATACCTATATTTTATTTCATAATAAATGGTTGCAATTCTTTAACACGTTAAAACGGTAAGTATTTAATTATAGTTTGTTTTCATACGAGTGAGTTGCACAAATTATTCTACTCTATTTACATTAACGTGCGACGCGATCCTATAATCCGTAACGTTCTAACATCGCATTCATTTGATAACAATTGAAGTTACACGTTCATTCATGTGGAGTGGATGAGTCATTTTTTGTTAAAACTGACTATCTGCGCATGTTGTGATAATTCGATAGTTTGAGTGTGACTAACCTTGCGGTGTACCTAATTCAATTTAGTTAATCAGTAGATACACTATATCTCTGAAGCCTCAATAGCCTAACAGTTAAAGGTGCGGACTGAAAACTGAAATGTCGAAGGTTCGAGCCTGATCCGTTGCACTGTTGTCGTATCCACTCCTAGTACAAGCTTTTCGCTTATTTGTAGGGGAGAGGAGAATATAAGTGAAGTTAAGTTTGGCAAAAAATGTCCTACCTTTAACGTATCACCGTGTTCGTTTGACTTTATGGAATTTTGGTAATGAGACAATAATTTGTCTTTACGCATTTTTTTATACTTTATAGGGTGTAAAAGATGCCTTCTCGGAGATGCTGGGTTACCAATATTGTGATTTTTGACCACGCAGTGTATCACGAACGCCGATACCTACACTCGCTTTAGGTACGGCGCGTCGCAAGCGGAGGTCTGTATGTACCTGGTAGGCTACTTACATTAGGCGCGCGCATTACATTGCTGTTTTGTGTTAAATATACATGATTCCATTTTATAATAATTAATTTAAAAAACTGTTAAAAATCACGAAGAGACTGATGTAAAATTTCAATCCTGCTCGTATGTTTTGTCGCGCAGATACCAAAAAACTGAATCTGTGATAAAATCGACTGCCGAGAAGACGACGTCGATCTTCGGCGGCATCACGGCCGGCGTGTCCAGCAAGCTGGGCCAGATGCGCAACTCGGAGTCCTTCCGCTCCATCGAGGAGCGCGTCGGCACCGCCTACGAAAACGTTAAGGTAATATATCGCTCATTTGCGACAAGGGTGACACAACTCAAAATTCACCAATTTTAGTGTCGAAAATTTATACTTTTTGCTATAAAAACAACATTACGCTAAGCACAAAAAAATAAGAGCGAGAGAGATTGTGACTTAATGCTCTGTCGCTTTGTTGGCCGCTGTGTTGTTTCGAGACCGCAGCATCCACAACACATTACTCTCTAACGAGAGAATTCTCTCATCGTCGATTTTGAATTATGTCACTCTTGTCGCAAATGAGCGATATAGAACAGTGATAGCCTAGTGGTTCAAATTCAAAATTATTTATTTCATGTAGGCCACCTTGTGGCCCTTATGACGAGTCTAGAACCTATCAGTGCTACGGAAAGCTGATTCTGCTGAGAAGAGCCGGCAAGGTTGTAATAATAATATAATGTAGCTTGATGTCTTTCTTATGAACAGCTGAAGCAAAGCAAATTGCTTCCAAGCAACTTTGTCGTTAAGGAATTCACTGTGTAATAGACTAGTATACCTACTTATTAAATGTGACTTTATAAACTGTTTTTGTGCAATGATAAATCTACTAATTGTTTCGGAATCAAGCTATAAAAACGTATAGTCGACTCCACAAAGGGTGTAAAAAGCTCAAAGGGTTCAGTACCGGGCACCTCTGACTTCTCGGAGTAATGTCCGCCAATTTGCATCGGGTGTACTATGACCTATAAATAATAGTCCAGTCAAAACAAGGTTTAACCTCTGGAAAATTGCGAAAGTTTTTCGTTTTCGCAATTTTCCAGAGGTTGAGTCATTTTTTGAGGTTTTTTGACTGGACTATAAACCCCCGTTCTGAGAGGAGAGTTGCGCTCAGTAGTGAGCCGTTGATGGGTTGTTAATAATGATGATGATGAAGTGTGTGTGCGACGTGCGTGCATGCGTGCGTGCGTGCGTGCGTGCGTGCGTACGTGCATGCGTGCGTATATGTGCGTGCCTCTAGCAAATAAATGACTTAAATATAAAAAAAAACTGAAGACGATGTCTGAAAAGACAATAGCAACAAAAGCTTACATTAGGCAACTTTTTAGTAGCCCATTTTCCTACTTTACCAGGAGCATTAACTTTTAAAAATGGTTTCCGTGATGTCAGAACATAGTTTTAGGTGGTTTTAGCGTTTAATATCATAATTGAAGGTGGATTCGGTACGGTCATGAATTCGCGGACTTATATAATAATTTTGGACAATCTCCACGATAGACTGTTACAAAGCACATTAGAATGCACGCAATATACCACTCAATTCGGCAACACTTACATAAGCGAGGATGTTGTAATAAAACTGTCTTACTCGTATAATGCTTTTTTACTATATATTCAAATAAGTTGCTTACACTTTTTTTTAGTATTACCGACGGAAAAAAGGAGTGTTACAGGTTTTATCGTTTTGCCTGTATAATAGCGTTAAAATGGATTTTATGTAGCGAGCTCATCCTTACTACGTGTTTAATTGTTGGTTTGTCCTTCAATCACGTAGCAATCGCGATTTTTTTTTACAAGGATATAAGTCAAGCACTTGAAGAATGGCATAGGCTACCTTTCTCCCGGAAAAACAGGGGTTCCCATGAAATTTTAAAAAACTTTACTCGGACGTAGTCGCGTGCAAAAGCTAGTGTTTAATATTTTGTATCTACCGATGTTTTTCTCCACTCTCCAAACTCCTGTCTTCTGTTGACATTCGTTATAGGTATAGAGTGCACACTGTACTTACAAATTAACTGTCATTGCAGGGTAAAGTGGCATCAAGGTCCAATTCGACTCAGAGCTTCGACGAGGCGCTCCGCGACGCGAGCCGCTCGGCAAGTGGCGCCACCTCGCCCACCATCCCCGAGAACAAGCCGCTGCCTTAATGACGTCACTGCGCACCGCTCGACACCGCTCCGCTCCGCTCCACACACGCCCTCGCCGCGCCGCGCCGCGCTCCATGCGATGCGGACAATTTGACATGACAAGTATTTTTTAATGAAAATTTCTAATATAGTATGTCTTATAACCCGCGTCCTTACGAATACGCGTCATTTATTGAACGACGGTGAAAGGCGGTAATGTTATTGTCAACACAAATTCGAATATAAAAGACTTTCATACTTTTATTTATTGAGTTATCCCCTGAGATAATCATGTCAGAGATATTTTTAAATGCGAATGTTGCTTTGAAAAGGTGGCAGCTCCTATACCAGTGAAGTGAATATTTCTTAAATTCCACAACGAAAGATTTTTTTAAAGAATTTTATAATCGCATGACTTTAATCAAAAGTATTTATTACTATTTCAATTGTCCCTGCGCATGGAGTTCACGCTATAAGAGCGATACCACAGGGCTCGTTGCGGATTCATTCGCTAGGTTGCTTCTGCACCGCCGCTGCGGTCCCTACTTAGAAAAATTCGCGTTGTATCCACGCGATATACAGGTGATTTTTTAGGTAGTATTCGACGAAATTATAATACGCGCTCAACGGCCGCCGCGCGCGCCTAATGTATCAACAGCTGATAGATTACGTTTGTAGAGTGACCCTAACCATCTGTTTAAAAGTGGATCTCTTTGGTAAACGATAATTTTTCAAAACTTTTAAAAACGAACGAACAAAAAATTTTTAAAAACGATTAAATTTCGTTTATACAACATAAAAAAAATTGTGCACAACCAAAAAAAATCACTCTGTAAGTAGGTATATGAATGGAATCGCAGAACGCTACGATCCGCCGAAATCTCGCCGTGTGAAATCGCTCTAACCTTTGCTGTATAATTACATTACACAGGTTACAAGCAATTGCAATCGAATTTGGGTTAAAGAGATTATATTCTTAACGAAATTTTAGCACTCCATAAACCCCACAGTAATTGTCTAATATTTTATTATTGTGTTCTAGGGTCTTATATACGGTGTTTTTGTACTGTTAAATGCTGCTTTCAAAAGTACTTAATGTGTCTCAAATAATTTTACCTTAGGAATGGTTTTTTTAATCGCCAAAAAAAAGTAACTGTCAAATAAATTAATAGCAATTGAAAAATTGGCCCTTAGTCTAGTAGATACTCATAGTACTTTATTTTCAGTTTTTTAAGGATTATATTTGATATAAGTACCCAATTAGTTTTTATGCCCACTTCAGATTCCAGGATCTGGTCCAGTGATGGGATATTACGTTTAACGTTATTTTTTGTTACAAGAAAAGAAGTGTAAATAAAATATTTTCATGCGTTCCGGCACGATGGCGTAGAAACAGATTAGGGGTATGGGTTGAATTTACACTGCTATACCCCTTCCATGTTAGCCCGCTAACCTCTTAGACTGCATCGTCACTCACCATCAGGTGACGCAGTCTCCTTGACTATCTTGTCATTGTCAAAAAGAAAAAAAAATTCAGAAAATTTGTGTATTTTTTTCCAAAAGTTAAAATGAAAAACAGACAAAGTTATAAGCTAGTTTTATTCTCACATGGCATACCTAGTCGCAAATGATTACTTATTTATTTATCTTTAAAAATAATCATAGCTTTCGGTAATTCCTTGTTTTTATTACAATTCTGGGATGCAATGCAATCGATAAGGTTATTTTGATTCTGAACTACATAGGTATATTCAGTTAATTCTCATCAACAAAAAATAGCGTTGTATATCTTTTTGAAATGCAATCAAATATAATCTCATTTAAAAAGCGAAAAGTTATCAATTTACGCTCGAGCTTATACATGGCTTTTACGAAGTTATTTCATACATTTCCCATATATAAGCAGTGCATAAATATTTATTAGTAGAGCCTTTAGTGGATTTTTAATTAAAATAAGGTTAAGTTGCCTTAATTTTGCTTTAAATTATGTAGTTACGCTTCAAATTGTAAAACGCGGCGTGGTAATGTCAAACCAGTAAATATTGATATAAGCGAGAGCTTTAAACTTTTGAAAATTGTATTATATATTCACTTTCACTCGATCAATGAATTTGTTACACAGCATTCCATGTTTGTTCTTGTCTGTTACGGTGTCTATTTATATGTCTGCAACCTCGTTTAGTGAGGTACGATATGCTGCCATCCGATTACTAAATAAAAGACGGTAAAGTGAAAAAACTTTTTAAGTTACGAACAAATACCGTGGGATCGATGTTTCTAGAAATAAAAGGTTTAATAGTGTAGTTTTATGTAACGTTTTTAAGGTATAGCCTGTAAAATGCAAGTTTAAATACACATTTATCAGTATTTTAGTATTTTTAATTAAGTTAACCTTTAAAAAAAAATAGTTAACCTTGTATAGTCTCTATCTCGGTAACTGTAAATGATAAAATTAAAATACCTAAATAGATCGAGATATCTTTCTAAGAATAACTCAAAGACCAATCATTATTAGGTACTTTACGAGCTTATTAATCGGATGGCATAAGTAAGGAAAGAAGTTTTGAATTGCTTCGCGGTGAACACTTTTGTATGGATATATTATACTTGTTGAATTCACAAAGTTGTACATTTATAATAACGACCAGGAGACTTTGTAAGATGTAAGTACTTGCCGACGCCTGTTGAGTCCAGTTCAAAAGAAGATATTTTTATAAGATGCTTAGCTTTTCCTTTAATTGAAATAATCGCATTATTTACATTAAATACATTTGAAGATGGTAAATAAATTTATGTATTTAATTCTATATCTACTGGTCTTTTTATTGTAACTACTTACTACACCCCCTTCTATTAGTATAAGTTAACCACCAAAATATATAACAACATATGTACATTATTATGTTCAAGCGATAACATACCTACTTTTTAAAAGAAGTTTTTCAAAAGCAATAATTATTTACCTTAATGTCTGGTTTTCCTCGTAGTTTGTATTTTATGTTAAATTTTACATTTTATAAAAAAGGCAATAAATTTTTTGATTAACATCATCGTGTGTAAATCAAAGATAATTCCAATCCAATTTCATGTTATCTAATCTCATCAATTTTATACGTTAAAGTCCTTTCGATTTTTTTTGATGTAAAGTGATATAAACTAGATTGGTCATGCGTCGGAAAATAATAAAGAAAAAATATTTAATGAACATATTTTATTTCGACCGAAGACATATTAAACTTGATTTCGACCCATACACATATATAATGTAATTCATCCACAATTACTACAAGTAATAGTGTTCGCTTACCCTTAAAAATTAAATGAATATTATAAAAAGTACATAACAAAATTAATATTGCTATTATTAATTTACTGATTTAATTATTATTGAGGAAAAATTCATGAGTCATGAAACATGCATTAAGTAAATTAAAGCCTCCAGAGACTAAAATAGGTTGTTAATATTTAGTTTTCGTACCTTTAATGCAAAATGTTCTGTTGAGTTGCTTCTATTTAAAATATTGCCTAATTAAAGTAATTCTGGAAACGATCTATGAATAACATTCTGTATAATGATAAGACAGAGTAAACAGGACATTTTACATTGAAGTCAATATATGCAATAGAATTGCAATAATAAATTGGTGGAAAAAACAAAATAATATTAATGTGTAAAATTAAATTAGAGATCTTTTTGCACGTTGTCAAATACCCTTTTGCCATGAAGCCAGAAGCTATTCCTGTTATTGGATATACTGTTGTGTACTCAGATCAATTTTCTACTGATTACTATAATATTAATTTTGAATACAAATGGAGTTTTTTTAATTTTTTTCTTATTTCAACCCGAAGCTAAAGTGTTAATGCCTCTAGGGAGAGGGCTAGCGTACAGAAATGCGCGGTTCCACACACCAAAAAATAAATAAATATAGTAGGTACTATAAAAATGAGTAGTTACAATCCTATCATGATTTTTGCAACATTAGGCCCGACTTATGCAGGCCCTGAATGTTATTGTAAAACTAAACGTTATTAATTTTTTTAAGATGCAATTCGCATGCAATAGATAGTGAAATATCGAAAAGAAAATAACTGAGGTACAATCGGAACCATAAACAGGAATATGCGTCTGGCGTATAACTTTTTATATAAAAAATTTGCATCAAAATTCAGTTATTTGGTCAAACATCGATTCGGATAAGATATGTGTAAGTGGTTTAAGTGCAAGCTTGTAACGGACGAGTACACTTTCTAATTAATAGTAAAGGCGGATTTGTTTACAACATACAAAATATGGGACGTCAATACACTAAAATTAAGATTTTAAGATACTACTTATAGACACTTTCAGCTAACAGAATAGGGTAGTTTGACTCGATTTTTTTTTATTATCAAAAGTTTACGTCACTCAAAATCGAAAATGGAACGCAATTTGTAAATTGGGTTATAAGTAGATTAAATAACTCAGTCAAAAATTATGTTCCGCCATCCCCAAGTTTTGAGAGAATGCCAATACAAAAACTTAAATCTCAAATTATATCGGTCGGTTGAACATTACTACTTGGCGATGGTAAAATGATTAAAATAAAACAAAAATAACTACCCTATTCTATAAAAAACGAACACATTAAGTAGGTGTTTATTAAGAATTTTAGTTTTTTTGGTTTTAAATTAAGGGTAGGTACTGACTACTGACATTGCTTTTATTTTATTTAAGCACTGACCTCCATTTTACTAGAAAGGCAAAGTGGCATAACACTGGACCAACTTAAATTACGCCATTTTGATGCTGAGTTCTTACAGTATTCAGAGTAAAGATACACGAAACTAATGTGAATTGTGATAAACCGTATTTGGAAATGTACACTTTCCATATGGCCTCTTGTGCGGCGACTTTGAATCAGTTACCGTTGTATTATCTGCTGCTTACCTGTCACTTAACTTTAGAAATTGTGAAAAACAGAATGAGCCACGCTCGTTAGCTATTTCAAGTACTATAGAGGTCAGTGTTTTTCAGAAATCGTAATTAGTACAAGGTTCTGTCAAAATATTTGCCATACTTAGTTTTAAGATACCTACAGCTTTTTTTTGCGGAATAATTACTTATTAAACTTTTACTGCACAGCAATTTTTTGCACTAATTAATCAAATAGACGAATTGAGTAAGACGTTAGTTAATTAATACTTTTAGCAATATACGTGAATATGGGTGTACTATTTTGACAGCACTTCATATATACTTACACAATTAAGATCATCAAAAAACGTTCGCATCGTCATCATTTACAAAGTGTCGTGGACGCGCATGAAAATACACGTAGCCTGTTAGGTCTAAAATGTAGGTACGTCAAGAACTAATTTGATGCTGATGCATAGCTGTAATACTACAGGCAACACATATACAGCCAATCTGTAACATTATCCGCGATCAAATGACAGGTAACATACTTAAGTTTCCACAGACCTTAATCTGCTTTAAGTCAAATTCCACCGTGATTTCATTCCGATTTGTGATTGGCTGATAGCCCAGTCATTAAAGCCAAAACCCGAAAATAATTAGTAACTTGATAAAAATTTTAGGGGGTTTTTAAAGAAGGTAAAATAACTTACCGTGTGATTTTGCAGTGTTGTGGGGTGTACGGAAAGGGTTGAAAAGGGGTGAAAAGGGTTTTTTGTTAATAACATTGCCAAAAAAATTAGTAACACGCTGCAAATTTATAATAAGGTTGTTCTTACCGTTTTGTAACGTTTATTAAATTTGCAGCGTTTTGCAACATACGGAACATTGTTTATTATTAAAAAACAATGAAATTTGTTATTAACAAGGGTAAAAAAAATAGTAACACGCTGCAAATTTATAATTAGATTGTTCTTACCGTTTTGTAACGTGTATTAAATTTGCAGCGTTTCGCAACATACGGAACATTGTTTATTATTAAAAAACAATGAAATTTGTTAATAACAGGGGTAAAAAAAGTAGTAACACGCTGCAAATTTATAATTAAGCTGTTTTTACTCTTTTGTAACGTATATTAAATTTGCAGCGTTTTAGTAATTAACAATGTTCCGTATGTTGCAAAACGCTGCAAATTTAATAAACGTTTGAAAACGGTAAGAACAACGTCATTATAAATTTACACCGAGTTACTAATTTTTTTTACCCCTGCTATTAACAAATTTCATTGTTTTTTTAATAATAAACAATGTTCCGTATGTTGCAAAACGCTGCAAATTTAATACACGTTACAAAACGGTAAGAACAACCTAATTATAAATTTGCAGCGTGTTACTATTTTTTTACCCTTGTTAATAACAAATTTCATTGTTTTTTAATAATAAACAATGTTCCGTATGTTGCAAAACGCTGCAAATTTAATAAACGTTACAAAACGGTAAGAACAACCTTATTATAAATTTGCAGCGTGTTACTAATTTTTTTGGCAATGTTATTAACAAAAAACCCTTTTCACCCCTTTTCAACCCTTTCCGTACACCCCACAACACTGCAAAATCACACGGTAAGTTATTTTACCTTCTTTAAAAACCCCCTAAAATTTTTATCAAGTTACTAATTACTTTCGGGTTTTGGCTTTAATGACTGGGCTATGACCCTTATAAGACGAGATGATCAGTCAGAAATCACATGTCGACTGTCTAAGAATGATTGCTATAGTGTGGTGATTGCAATCACCTCTGATTAGTCGACACTCTCGCTAGTGGCTAAATTGACTGGCAATATCTCGCTATTGTTTGAATAGATTTGATTCAGCAAAAGCACCGTAAATTCAGCCAATCAGCTTCACAATCGACTGACAGTTGTTCGATTCGCTTGCATTTCAGCCAATAGCGAGATTGTCGGTCAATCAAAAGTGTCACAATATGAAGTCACACTGTATCAATTTTAGATGATCCCACAGCAGAATCATACGGTGCAAATTGTTCTAAGGCAGATTGAGGTCTGTGTAGTCTTGCATGTGGTTTTGATCGCGGATCACGATCCAGATTGACGCACGCCCGTACGCCCATCTTTTAATGAAGCAAATGATCGTATATGCGCGAACACAATGCACTCGAACTGTAATATATTAAAGAGCAATAGGCCACCTTCACGCCGCATCATCACAAAGAATAAATAACAATAATTATATTCGATACGCAAATTGAGCGCAACAATTACAATATTTAAAAGTGTCCGCATACCCTGCACGAAGAAATTTGGAATCTACTATACAAATCTATATCGAAACCTTAATTGGTGGTGTCTACACAATTATTAAAAATTATGTGCTAAGTATAATATTTTAAAATTATATGCTATCTACTACGACTATTACTACTCACATAGTGTATTGGCTGCTTCGTAGTTCTTATGGTCCGTAATAATAATTTATTATTATTGATTACAAGCAAAAGACCAAAATGTATTCTTCATACAGGTAATGATTCTACTAATTCTGTTATATCCAATCTCTAAACTGATTGATAGCACTAATACTATAGTGTTATCCTTTTCTCAATGTTCATTTCGAAAAAGGATAGCATTTAATTTAGAGCTATCAATTTAATTTAATAAAGAGATTGTGTACAGCAGAATCAGCATCATTTATAGTCACTAAATATAAAATTAAATAATATAAAGTAGGTACTAAATGAATAGCACATGTATTTCACACAAAATAATTATGTGTGTGTGTATTAGTAATCATCACACATACCATACTCAGTGATACACAATCGCTAAACTAAATTGACAGGTGTTAAAAATAGTGTTATTCTCTTTCACAATATTTCTTACAGAAAACGATAGAAGTTTTAAACAAGTCAATTTAGTTCTGAGATTTTGTCCCACCGAATTAGTCTGGATGCTATGTTTATCGCACACATCATATTTCACTCATAAGAGTGAAAAAGAAGTTATTACACAAAGAAAACTATTTCGACCTTTTGCTTCTAGAACTGATATTTCATACCAGAAAAATAGAAAAGCTATAGAATCCCATTAATGAGGTCATACTCGTAATATTACAACTACAGGCGGTACAATCAGAGCCAGAAACTTTTGGTATAGCGGTATGTAGAGATGAAATATATTATTAATATTGCATTTTTGAACTAAACCTCTAATTATTTATTTATTTTATAATACCTAACAATTAAGTGTCGAATAAAACCTACTTACATTGATTCCTCGGTTTCACGCCTCACAACATTTAGAATACGAGACCTTAAGATAACTTAGTAATTACAATTTTAAGTGAAATGTCTGGCGTGGATTTTTCGTCGAATTAGAGTGATGTCACACGGTTGGGCTCGGCTCGGCGCCGCAACGCAATGATTTTGTCAAAAAAATTACAGCTGCAGTCGGCGATACCGCACTTGTTTGACAAAATCCGCCAAGTCTCGTCATCAATCTTAGCCGATGATTTTTATTCTGTATATATATAATCAATAGAATCGCATAAATATACTTATGTTAAATATTCATTGAAATAGGCTCTTTTTCATAAGTATTTCCAAGATACAATCACATTTATTTTTTTAATAATATTTGGATATTCAAACTCAATGCATTATACTATGACAATCATGGTTTTCAAATAACAAAATAAGTACTAAATATACAAAAGGCAACAAAAGTGAGCACACATGGATTCTAAAATGCACACATTCAGAAGAGAAAAGTTTTTATTTATTTAAATATAAATAAAAATCATGAAATGGCTACATTTCAATGATTGTATTAAAAATACTATCAACAAAATCGCTTCAGTTTAAATATGTAGTAAATACGTTACCATTTAGTTGTGTCCTCGGGAATAAGTAGGACAGGCTAATTAAACAAATACCAAACTTCTACAGGCAACTTCTACTTGTTATACTAACCAATATATTTTGGTTCACGAATTAAAAAAAAATCATGCAAACTTATAAAGATTTTAAGTGGTTACTCTGGGCTCACGTGATTCAAAAAACATCAGAAAGATACAAGTAATGTTGGGTAGTTTGGAAAAATTAAAACATATACAACGACAATTGCAGTCAAAAATTGTTTGGTGAATGTTTGAAGAAATTATTCGAAACATTATTCAGTTTTATTTTGTACAGAAGTTTCCTGTTAAACGTTGGTATTTTAAACGAGTCCTGTATATCCCTTTATAATTGATATAATGTCAAGAAAAAACACACATATTATTTGGTATAGATATTGTCATATCTACTATACATATAATACGGTTGTATATAAATGATTACAAAAATATTTCCTACTATAGGTGCCCATATGCCCGATGTTTGCCCGTAAACAACTGAACAACTGAAGTATGAAATAACAACTTTTTTTTTTCATTTTCAATAATAACTGCGAGCGGATTTTAATCCTATAGGCCTTTAACTATGAAGTTGCCATTCTATATTGGTCAATCGCTCGTCTCCACTGCTCCTGCCCAACATTGTGCGATCCCGCACTGCACAAGGGACGGTCTCCAAGCTACGTGAACTAGAGTTTGAAATTCTCCGTCATTCAGCGTACTCGTCAGACCTTGTCCAAAGAACTTTTTCCAGAATTTGGACAACTCTTTAGCAGGAAAAAAATTCAATAATCGAGAAGCAGTGCAGAATGCCCTTGAAGAGTCCATATGACTTCTTCACGAAGGGCCATTGATAAATTGCAAATACGCAAAGATGCATCGATAGCATTGCTGTATACTTCGACCAAAAGAAATAAAAAAATGTATAAACTCGTAACTTTTTTTGCATACAAAACGGCAATTTCATATTTAAACCCCTATTATTTCATACTAACTTAGAGTAGGTATCTTAACATGAATATGGATTTATTTGAATTAATTTCTGTTACCAGATCGTCTGATTGAAAAGATTAAAATTGTCTTATACCTAATTCTTATAAGTAGTATTCTTCTCGTGGCCCTTGTTTAAGACTCTTATAATTATATTAAGATTAATGTTTATTATAGTCGCTTTTCATGTAAACCGTCCATTTAACTATGAGATTTACTAGTTTTTCAATAACAAAGTTTCTTACTGTATGGGGGCCAATAACTATACCAACTTCCCTACAAGCAATGTCGTCCTTGTCACAATTTTGCCTGCGTGTATATAACGCATAAAGTCAGAAATTATTAGGTTTATGTATACAGAATGGTGCTAATAAGGTTCGTAATCAATTAAAAGCCAGTTTACGTTTTGCATCCCTCTCTCTCGCACATTCTTATATTTTCAACTATTGCAAGTCTCATTATATTTTTGATCAAAGTGGTTCAGTACTTGACAATAAAATTACGGATATTTTATACAAATTTCTAATGCCTTAGTTTATATTTTAAAAAATGGCAAAAGCAACTAGTAAATCTTGTCGCCATTTTTCTCCATCAAGACCTAGGCAAGTACATGATAAAAAAATATGTCTAAAATATCCGTAATTTTATTGTCAAGTATAGTTTATGAACCACTTTGGTCAAAAGTATACTGAGATTTTTACAATAATTGAAAATATTAGAATGGGCGACAGAAAGGGCGAGAGAGAGGGTAGATAAACGTAAACTGGCTCTTAACTAACTTGGGCGATCTAACAATAGTGTAACCGTAGTCTATATTTTCTTACCTGTCTTAAAAGGTAAACAAATCGCACTTAACGTTTCGAAAAAAACATTTTTTTGACGTTCAGCTTGGTTTTTCACTTGTGACGCGGTTTGATTATATCAGTTTGCGGTAGAACGTCCTATGCTCTGTGCTTAGCGCGTCGCTTACGCATTTATGTGAATAAACACTTAATACAGCTAAGGAAAAATAGATTATAGAGTAAAATTCTCCCTTATGCATCGCTTAGACGTGTCAATTTTAGTTTAAAGATTTTTGTGAAACAGAATTAGCAGCAATATTAATTTTAAAATTATCTTCTTATTTTGTTCAACATTACAGACAATAAATAACAAAGAACAGTGAGCACCAAAAACGACCATAACGACTATAACTAACTTACGTCTATGCAATACAAGCATGAGTTGTATACTAGATAAAGCGAGTTGTTGAAGCACAGACCTTCTTACGACAAATATTAAAGCTGGCATCATTCAACGAGGTATTTCACCTCAGTATGTATAACGTTTTATATTGATTTATTATAATATTTATTACAATATCACTAGAATTCAAACAAAATTAAAAGAAAAACCAAAGCATTTCTTAACGTGAAAGTTTAAGAATTTTAGTTTTAAGGATTTACTGATTTGGTTCGCGTATCGTTTCGAAATTAATCATGACAAGATAAAATGTATAAAAATTATTTAAGTATAGTCAAATACTTTCTTCGTATGGTTTATAACGATAACAAATTTTATCAGCCTTAGAATATTATAACGTTGGAAATAATGCGGCCGAGCATAGACAATCTATATTATGATACACGATTGAATTATAAATAGGTGGGTCATGGTTGTGAGTTTGTCGTATCTGTATAAGTGTGAGCGAGAGCTTGCTCGCGCCTGACCGCTCCTACCTAGGCTCCTGACAGACACGCACACTTACGCAATGTGCATGTACACGACGTAACCACAAGTAAAGCGCCCGTAACTTCGTGAGATAAACGTACTATAATACTTCATGAAAATATTGACTTTTTAAATTATAGCGGATATAAATTATTGCTTCAGCTTTAGTCTCCTAGGGCATTGATGCTGTCACATAACGGCCACAATAAAGCGCCGAATGACATCATTGGAACGTCTTAAATATAATTTTGCGTCATTTCCTAGAGAACATTTTAAATGTCGGTAAAGCATGGATATCTTAGAAACGCGTAAAAATTCATTGACGGCTTAACAAAGATTTCGACTTGGATAAATTATTTGAATTATTGAATTCATACTTCTTTTACAGTATAGTTTAGATGCCCCATAATTCTATAATAACTTGTACTGAATGTTTGATCACTTTATTAAAATAAATATCTATTAGCCTATTTGGGATCTTTGTTGTAGCTACGCATTATATTTCTACGGACCAAATAAGACCGACCGCTGAGTTAACTTGATTGTATTTTTTATCTTTCGAAAGAAAATGAACTACAAACTAGCTTTATAATCTATTAATTATCATAATTAGTGATCATTGAATCCAGATATGCTCGCGATATACATAAATTTATATAAGCACGTAAAGTAACTTAACGTAGGCTATTTTTTAGGTTATTTTTAGGCACACACATTAAAACTCTGGGCACTAAGTTACACTACTGGTACTTATTCAGTTGCACAAAATCTCCGAAACTTAAAAGCGAACCATTTAGACAATTTTAGACCTACATTCTAATGAAAAAAAAAAATTATTGAAGACAATGACATTGTAATTTTCAGGACTGTCAGTTTAGTTTCGTGTGTACAATCGAATCAGCACCATTGAGTGCATTTTAAGAGACTACAGACCAAATTCTTAAAGCGGTCTCACCAGACTTGTCTGATACTGTGTTCGCATACATTAGCTGGTGCCGAAATTCTTTAGCATGTAGTCTCCTTAAGACAAGCATCAAAGTTCCGGAATCAGATATTAAGTTCAGAAACTGATTCTGGATGTTTGAAGCTAGTCTATGTTTTATTTCACAAAGAAGTTGGGCAGTAATTCAACCAGACAGATGTTGTTACCATTTAAACGCTAGTAACAGCATTGTTCTGTGTTTTGAATAGTTGACAACAAGCTCGTCAAACATCTATTCTAGTTTAAACCGCTCCTGCAACCCGAATCCGAGGAAAAGTGGATCGAGGAAATTTTCGATTGAATTCGGAAGTTATTCATTCATTGGTAACGTATCAGGCTCTGAACATGAGATCATAACATAAGAATCACATTTAAGGCAGACGCTGCAATTGGCACTAGAAAAAACTCAATAAAACACCTCGCACAGGCAAGGAAAGAGTTATGAAAAATCAGAGACACAAGGCTCTCTGTAGGTCTCAAGATGTTCGTATTTCCTCAGATTCGCATCAGATCGGATGCGTGCGCAATCTTACTACCCTGCTCAAATATGAAATACACCAAATCGCAACATAGTAAAAACTAAAATTTTCACACTGTACTGCCCTCCAACTCGACGATGATCTTAGTATAGCCATCTGATGGCATAGGGCCAGTCAATAAACATCGTGATATCGGTCGCAACATTTAACGCTAGCTACGCTCTCTGCCAGGCTTGTTCTATATTACATGTGAATGTGTAATTCAACCTTTCTATATGATGGTGAAAACCGCATTGTAATTATAATGCGTGCAAAATGAATGGTAATGAAAAGCCGCCATTTTGTATTTCTGTCTTGCTCACGTGTGTCACACACTTAAGCAAGACAGAAATATGAATGCTTTCCATCTTTAATCTCATTTTGATTATTCTCAGAAGTTTAGAAGTTATAAGCGAATACAGAGACAAAGGCAGACCACGGCTTTATTTTAATACTATTTAGAGACTATAACGCTTATAACATTCTCGTGTTACACGTATCAATAAATGACTAATGAGATCACGAATATCACGATTTTTATTGACTGCAAGAGCCTTGCCGATTAAAACAAACCATTCGCAATCACCATTTACGATTACTTAACTTACATAATTTGTCACCTATCTTAAACGACAATCGTCGTATCCCTTGTATAAATCCTTGTCAGGATAAAATATGTCGGCATATTATACACTATAGACTATGTTCATTTAATTATTGCCTAAGAAGTTGAATATGGTGTGCTATTTGTTGAGTGCGAAAGATTTCTACGTCTAATCTTACCTAATATATAAAATATAAATAGATAAGAACAATATTTAAGCCACACAATATTACAACTGATATAATAACAGTTTAGAGTAGCGATTGTAATTGCGTTTGTAATTTAAAATACCAACAACTTTCAACAGTCAACTTCGATACATACTAAACAACTTTGGTACAACTACTTTTTATAAAAAAATAATTTAATAAGAATTGTAAAAAGTCGTGGAACCAATTTTGTTTAGTGTGGTCGCATAGAAGCTGTCTATTGATTGCCGATATTTGTAAAATCCTGTATAATTTTTCACTCGAATAAAATAATACCTATATCTTTATAATATTCTCCCAGAGAATGTGTAGGATACAATACAAAAGATAGCTGTTATGTTTTAAAACTCCTATATACACTCTCAAGAGTTGCTAGCTGTCATCGGATTGTCACACAAAAATTTCATTTGTTACAGCTCGAATCGCTTGTCAATATGACAGTTTGAATGAGATGACAGCTCGCGACACGCTGAATACCTGACATTTAGCGCACAGCACAGGGGGAGAGTAGCGTCGCATATTTGTTCTTTTATAGTTCTACACTCACTCAAAATGTACCAGAAGCGGGATGTGGAATCAGTTACGAGTATGCTACGTCCTAATCACTATAAAATTGGTTGCTAGCCTTTGCCATGCAACAAAACTAGGTACTTCTATCGGCTTGTGAAGTCGTTGCGTGACCGAGCGTGTTGTTAGCTAGGACAGACCTATTTTAGTTTGAATATTGTCGGATTAGTTGTCGATTGGTCAACAAAAATATTTAAAGTCGGCTTATTAGGTCTTAGCGCTAGGTACATGTAAAGCACACACATTACTGCCGGGCCGATCTGGACACGGCTGAATTTGAAATCCGATTTCAAGCATTTCCAGTACTGAAAAAAAGCTTTACTTATGCAAAGAAACGTACGTAAGTTGCGAAAAGTACGCAAGTACTTAATTATAGTACCTACGCAGTTTAAATTAACTTGAGGTTTATTCTAATTCATTTCATCTTTATTGCTTCATCATTAACAAAATATCTGTCGATAACATAACAGCAGTCGGGCGACTACAACAAGCCCTGCCTTAAAAATTTCTCTATAAAAATGATTTTTTCCCATGTATTTCTCTATACACATAAAAATATACACATATTATATCTCTTGATGTGAACGATCGTGGCAAACTTATAGGTACTACACTGAAAAATACAAACTGTATTTTAAGACGTCCTAACTATATTGACTGTCGTGTTCTCTCGTTACCCTATCTGCGGGATTGATCTGTATCTTTTTGACATTTAGCATCTTCGTCATTCCCCCCAATCAATAAAGTAGGTACTATAAATGTTGTCCGCGACAATATATTAAATTTCCGTAAGTAAATATATTGTCACCCATTTGTGAACAAAAAAGTTAGAGGAAAAATGTCTTTCTGAATGACACTCAGAGGTGAAAACTTTCTCAATTAGATTTTGTATGGGTGTGCGTGTCTCTTTTTTATTAGACAAGATTTTCATTGTAACCTCACCTTGTATGACGTCATAAGCGAGTAGTTCTCTCTTTGTCTAACGGGAACCTTTAAAGCTCTATATTTTCGAGACCGGTTAAGATATTAAAAAAAGAAAAATGGAATTTAAAGTATATCTAATATACTTTATATATTTAATATTACAAAAAAATATTAGTCAAAATAATAACCAATTTAGTTTCTACTATTAATTTTCAAGTTGCCGTTGCCGGGAATTGAACGCACCATCTCCTACTGAGATAAACCACAGCGCTTATTACTGTGCCAGGGAGATCTCTTTGTTAAATAATAAAGTAACAGCCTTGATGTCATAGAACGATGTTCTGTCATCATTTCAATGTTATTCCGCTACGAACGAAAGAGACGATGCTCTACGTAGTCTGCCGACTATCCTTTTCCAATCCGTAATATGTACACTACCGGGTAAAAAACGTCACAATCATGAGTTCTGTGTGGTGTCTTTAAATGTCATACAAAAGTTACAGATCCCCCATGCTGCTTTTTTCGTAGCAACCATTCGAGAAAAGCTACCCAATGTCTTGAGCCTCCATTTCACGTTAGCCCAACGCGTTCGCCGAATTTCGGCCAACGTGTAAACGGTGCTGGGGAATTATGCTAAGATCTTTGATATGTGTATGAAATCCTCCGATACGAGAATGTAAAGCTAGCGATATTATGCACTTAATATTTTTAGTTAGTGATTAATTTTGATACATAACTTTAAGGTTGGCCTGAGATAGCGTCATTTTTGTTTCTACGAGTATTTTGGCACATATAAAAACAAAGTACCTACACCATACACACCACATCCTTTACACTCTGTTATCGTTATCGAAAATACACTAGACATAATATTAATAGTCACCAAAACCCTCAGTACACGTTCACCGAGTTTGTTTGCCGAGCGTGATGCGCCAATGTGCAGAGGAGGCATTGCAAGAACTATGTAACGCGTATGATGACACTGTACACTCTAACGCAAACAATGCTTCTAACTTGAGATCCAAATGAATACAATTATCCAATATTAGTAGACTCATATGGTTACGGATGTCTTTTACATAGGCATATATTTATATATAAAATGTCTCTATAAATAGCAGCTTTTTACATACATTGGTCGGTCACGTCAAATATGATCGGTTACGTTTTTATATATACAGATAAGAGTTTAAAGTTACAGAGTTTACAATCTACAAAAATACAAATGCATTTCTATTAAAACATTACCGACTATACCACATTTATGTTTAGAATAATTGTAATAATTATACAACACGAACAATTTTATTTGCATAGTAGAAAAATGGAAGAACAATACTTTATGAATTATATTTTTTCTGCGGTTAGAATAAAATTAAATAATTAAATCAAAATTAGTTCAATTTTCATTTGAGTCAAATAAATATAAATATTATAAAAATCATAGGTTAAAAATGAAATAACAAATTGCTTAAATATTAAAATAAAATCCATAATATTTCGCGAATATATCGAGCTCTAATTGCAATTCGATGAAAATATAATTTTCATTAAGCAAGCAACACAAATAACAAGTACAAGGCGTGGTTTATACAGAAGTGTAAGATGTGGCACGAATAAATATTATTCTTCAGACTTTCTTCGAGGTCTATGGGCCACATCGTCCGCGTATATCTGACGCCATATTTGACCGCCGGAGTATTAACACCAAAACTAACATTGTCAGTGCAAACCGAAGCTGGGGACAAATCGCGCCTTAAGTTAACAGGTTCCCTGTCCAGACAACAGACACAATAGTTAAACAATAACCATGCTCACATGTCGCTCATTTGCGACAAGGGTGACATAATTGTAATGGACGAGAGAATTCTCTCGTTAAAGAGTAATGTTTTGTGGATGCTGCGGTCTCGAAACAACACAGCGGCCAATAAAGCGACAGAGCATTAAGTCAAAATCTCTCTCGCTGTTAGTAATGTTGTTTTTATAACAAAAAGTATAAATTTTCGACACTAAAATTGGTGAATTTTGAATTATGTCACCCTTGTCGCAAATGAGCGATGCGATTCATGGGACAGGGAAAGGGTTAAGGTTATACACATTAGTCAGAATCTGACGAGACCGGCCAAAAGTTATCCTAATCTTAAGCGAAGTACATGACCTTCTTGGTGACCGCGTGCACGGTGATGGCGCGCGCCATGGCGCCGGGCGTGCGGTCCTCGCTGCACGCGGACTGGTGGCTGCCCTCGCCCGAGTCGTGCTCCTTCTCCACGAGGTGGTAGCGCGCGCGGAACGCGACCAGGTGCGCGTAGTACGCGGGCGCGGGGATGGACACGGAGCGCGTGCAGCGCACGTACGTGTGGCACAGCTGGTACGTGAGGCACTGCAGCTCGTCCGAGCCGAAGTGGTTGTCGTCCCACAGCACGTGGTAGTGGGACGGTCGCGAGGTGCCCTTTAGTAAAGTAACAGACCGTCAAAACACTTTTACTCGCAAAGATGATAAGTGTTTAAGATGTCGTCTTCCTTATCAGCGAATTAGGGGTGTCCAGTTCAAATTGCAGGCATCTCTAATTTTTAGGAGCTTTATGCGTTTTAAGCTAATTGTAAACTAAATTACCGTGAGGAAACCTGCACATCTGACAGATTTCCGTAATATTCTCAAAGGTGTGTAAGCTCTGCCAATCCGCATTTGGCCAGCAAAACCTGCACAGTCAGTGCACACCTGAGAGTTCTCCATAATATTCTCGAAGGTGTGTGAAGTCTGCCAACCCTCATTTGGCAGCAATCTGTTTACCGTTTTCATTCTGAGAGGAGACCTGTGCTGAATAATGGATCAGCGATGGGTCGGAAGATGACGATGACGCCAACGGGCGCAACCTACGAGAGTTGGAGGCTCACCTGGATGCCCTGGTGGCTGCACAGGTAGAAGTCGAACTCGGTGGGGTGCGTGATGCCCAGGTCGACGGTGGTGCCGGCGGGGATGTTGCCCGACTTGCCGGACTGCTCCTTCTTGTCGGCGCAGAACAGCCGCGTGTGGTGCCGCTTCTGCACCACGATGAACGTGATGCCGGGCTTGTACTCCGCCTCCAGCTGCAGACACAACGGTTCAAACTTTGCATTTCACCTCATATTAAGTGAAGCAGTCAAGATGTTCGCGGATTAACTTGGAATGCTGTGTGGCAGTTTAGATAATCCCCTAACTGGTCAGATTTCAACACTTAAGCAGCCTGGACTTAGTTAATCTAGACTATAATCTGCAATAATAATCACGGATTATATAAGATTCCAAAGATCCAATCTGCCCTAGCACAAGTTGCATCATTGGCCGGTATGGGAACCGAAACAATTACAATCTAGTTATATGATGTGTCCAGGGCAGTTTGGTTGTGGAGGATTATGTAAAATGTGATTTCGATCGAGGATCACGATCCAGATTAAAAGGGTAAGGGCAGCCCTATGGCCAATTTCTGTAACCAATCTAATCCGAAGCCTTAATAGTTCAACAGTTAAAGGTGCGGACTGAGAACTGAAAGGTTGCTCCACTCCTAGCAAAACCTTTCCGCTTATTTAGAGGGGACAGGAGGATATTAGTCAACTTCAGCTTGGATGATATATTTTTTTTTATACTAGAACATGAACGATGAGTCTAAAACACGCAGAATACGTTTACGCATGTACACGACGTCACCACAAGGCAAGCCCGCGCGCGTGTGGGTGAATTAGAAGAACTGTACCTTGATGCAGGCCTCCCGCACGGCGGTGAGCTCGTGCTGCAGCACGTGTATGAACTGTACCTTAATGCAGGCCTCCCGCACGGCGGCGAGCTCGTGCTGCAGCACGTGTATGAACTGTACCTTGATGCAGGCCTCCCGCACGGCGGCGAGCTCGTGCTGCAGCACGTGTATGAACTGTACCTTGATGCAGGCCTCCCGCACGGCGGTGAGCTCGTGCTGCAGCACGTGTATGAACTGTACCTTAATGCAGGCCTCCCGCACGGCGGTGAGCTCGTGCTGCAGCACGTGTATGAACTGTACCTTAATGCAGGCCTCCCGCACGGCGGTGAGCTCGTGCTGCAGCACGTGTATGAACTGTACCTTGATGCAGGCCTCCCGCACGGCGGTGAGCTCGTGCTGCAGCACGTGTATGAACTGTACCTTAATGCAGGCCTCCCGCACGGCGGTGAGCTCGTGCTGCAGCACGTGTATGAACTGTACCTTAATGCAGGCCTCCCGCACGGCGGTGAGCTCGTGCTGCAGCACGTGTATGAACTGTACCTTGATGCAGGCCTCCCGCACGGCGGTGAGCTCGTGCTGCAGCACGTGTATGAACTGCCCCTCGGAGATGCCGTCGCGATACATGATGATGCGGTGCGGCTTGAACCCGCCCGTGCTTTTGTAGAACATGATCAGCAACTCTTGCACCATGCTGCTCATCTCGTGGACGATCTCTTGTCTGCAATAATGAACGTCGTATTGTTTGAACGTTTTACATTTTTAGATGGTATGTTGGAAGATATTATCGGGTGGCACTAGAGCCACTCGACTCAATTTTTTGTAAGCTCATATTATGTATTTTGTGGTAGGTAGCTGTAGTTAATTTATTTTCTGGTGGGAGGCTTTGGCCGTGGCTAATCCCCCTACCGTTAAAGACATGACAAGACATTCAGCACTGCAGCTTGCTGTGCTTTGTGCTGAGTTTGGCGCCTCATTCTTCTACTATCTACAGGAGTATGTTTCAACGAACACATGTGAAACACACACACATAAAAATGTGTGTGTTCCAACATACATATACATAGCACGCACGCACTCACTTATGCGTGAATGCGTGCGTGCGAGCGTGCTTGCGTGTATGTGAGTACCTGTGTTGCTGCACGCGCACGGTGGCCGCGTATCGCGATGGATGCGCGTCCATGGAGCCGACCACGGCGGCTATCGACGGCTTCTTATTGTCACCCGCCGGCGGATGCGTCACGTCCACGCCCAAGAATATCACTGGCTCATTGAACACCTGAACATAACACAGTTTATACAACTTATACTAATATAGTTCTTGCAATTCACGACGGCGCGTGGCTCATGGTTGTGTGTGTTGTATCTGTATAAGTGTGAGCGAGAGCTTGCTCGCGCCTGACCGCTCCCACCTAGGCACGCACACTTACGCAATGTGCATGTACACGACGTAACCACAAGTAAATCGCCCGTTACTTTGTGAGATAAACATACTAAACATAGTATAAGTAGAAAAATACGTCTTGAAAAGTATCGGTTTTCGAACATCTAGTCATGACAACTTGGGAGCGAACGTTCATTACTCTCTGTTCGTATTATTGATTAAGCTGTCTCCTTCTCACATATATTTCATTTATACCTGTTCAACAGACTCGAATATTGACGGGTTGACAAAATAATAATCGAAATTTCAAAATTTATGCTACCATAGAAATAACCGATTCAATAATAGGTACATAAATCGACCGTTCCGTAGAACAAAGTCTCATCTGCTAAATTCATAACTTGTGATTTGAGCCTTGCAGATGTGGCTTTTAAGGCTCAAATTACAAGTTGTGAATTTAGCAGATGAGACTTTGTTCTACGGAACGGTCGAAATGATAGAAAAGCGTGGATATAATTCGCTCATGCAATAAATAACGCATGTAATGTGAATATTACTTGTAAATTGTACACAACATGATATTGTAATTACAATATATTTTTTTTAAGGAGCAACCGCCGAGTTTCTTGCTGGTTCTTTTCGGTTGGAACCGCATTCTGAACCAGTGGTAGATTCATTTGACGATTCGAAAGCACTTTGTAAAAGTTTATTGGAATAAAGAACTATTCTATTCTATTTGAACCAAATAACAAACCTTTGGACGCAATGATGGCACCAGAATTGAGTTAATACCTCCGAGTTTGACATTGATTTTGAGGCACAAATTGCTTAGCGTTTGGGGCGAGGTTTTGTTGACATTCTTGGCCTGCACACACTGCGTAGCCATTCCCAATACAGTGTCGCCGACTCGCTTCACTTCCGCTGTAAAAGAATTTAAGATATAATTTTGATAGCTTGCAGATTTATTTCTAAGTTATTACGACCGATGCTTAACGGGTGGATAACACTGAGTGAGGGGATAAACATTTTATCCTTTCCCCATGAATAATATGTCCCCTACCGATGCTCACCCTGCTGTGAAAATAATTTCTAAGCAGTGAAAATTATTAGCTTCTTATTAATATTAGACATTTCGGTCTTAAAAGAAAAAACTATGTCCAGTAAGGCTTAGATTATTTTTTTATGGGTTAGATTTCGTTGGATTTTTTCAGATTGCATCGGACTGTGTTAGTCGTTCAGGGTTCATGTGACATGGCGTTAAATTACTTATGTTTAATTTTCAGAAAAAAAAAATTACACACAATTTACTCTTAAAATACTATGTATTTGTTGATAAGAGTTGGATATGTTACAAGCGTGCGGTATATGAAGCATGCTTGAAGCATGTAATGGCAGATATTTGTCATATCATTTGACAATGAAGTACTCTATTATATTCTTCGTCGTTCGGCACAATTTTTTTACTTGTTTTGTGAGTATATAACTCATCCCAAGTAGAAATCATTGCTAAAATAGGAGTTCCTATTCTAGTCTAAGATTCTAGGACCTGCATAGCCAGATCCACACGAAAGAAAGAACTATTCCTTATTGTACCGAAGGAAGTTTTAGTTGCACAAGTGTGCATAGGTGTGCATTTTTGAAACTTCTTTGTGGAAATACTGTATGCATAGCATAAATTTGTTATCTATTGTAAAAATTTTTTTTTTTGAAAAGAGCAACTGCTGAGTTTCTTGCCGGCTCTTCTCAGCAGAATCTGCATTCCGAACCGGTGGTAGATTTATGACGTGTCATAAGAGCTATAAGTTGGCCTACATGAAACAAATAAATTTTGATTTTTGATTTTTATAAACTGACCGTAAACAGGCGTCTTCCCAGGCAGCACCACCACAACCAGCTGCAGCTGGACGAAGGTGGACTTGAGGTACTTGAACATCGGCTCCACCTGGTCCGGCCCCGTCGCGTACTTGCAGAAGCAGGGCTGCCCTATGATCGGCATTCCCGCGTCGTTCGAGATCTTCTGAAGCTGCTGTGTAAAGTTCCTGCCGAGAAAAGTACACAGGTTTGTAGGAACATGCTGACGAAAACTGAGAGTAATCCCTTCTTAATTCCTGCGGGAACTCTTTGATTTCTCGGGATAAAATGTGTTAATCCAGGCTATGTTTTAATCCAGGCTATGAACTATCTCCATTCCAAATTTCAGCCAAATCCGTCCAGTAGTTTTTGCGTGAAAGAGTAACAAACATACACACACACACACATACAAACTTTCGCCATTATAATATTAGTGTGATTCACTTCAAGAAAACTAAAAATCTGAGCTTGATGAGTAGTTTTTAATATTGAATAAAATTTGGGAAAAGAAGGGGAAAAGCATAATAAAACAGAAAAGTATTGCTTGTCGTTGCTAGTTTTCTGAAAATATAAAAGAAAAAGGCGACTGAGTGACTGACTGTTTTACGCGCAGCTCAAATTATAGATAGCTATTATGATGCTGGTAACCGCTAAGAAAGGATTTTTGAAAATTCAATCCCTAAGTAGATAGGTGAGGTAGTGGTTTGAAAAATCGAATTTAACGTGAGCGAAGCCGCGCCCAAAAGCTTGTTGCTAAGTAAAAACAAATATAATTGAGGGTATTTATTTACTTTAACGCGTCTTCCCGGACGGTCCGCTGCGGCGCGAAGCACGCGATCGCCCACACTCGAATTTCGACGCCCATGAAGAACTGCTTGCCGCGCATGTCCCACACGCCTTGGTTCGGCAACGCCTGCTGTATACAAAATATAACAAAAAGTCAATCAATTTTAACTCCTACATCAGGCAAGAGAATTCCGCCTGTACGACTTGTCTGACAACTTCCTTATGAACGTCTTTCTAAAGGCTTCATCAAACACATTTTTTTTAAGAAGATCCTCCTCATATCCCCTCCAAATAAACGGAAAGCTTGTGCTAGGAGTGGGTACGACAATAGTGCAACGGGTGGGATTCTGTAGTATAGCTCATTATGTAACAGTCTTTATTGCTTATTGTATCTTAGTGTGAAGCAGTCTTTATTGTAAAGTGCAACGTTTGCATTTCAATTGTTATTCATGCTTTGTTCATTGATTAAACGGCTCACTCTTAACCCGAACAGACGTCTATCATTTCCACCATCCAACCACCTCATGGCGACCCTGCCAGGATTCGAACCTGGAATCTTCTGAATCTTCGACCTTTCAGTTGGGCTATTGAAGCTTTTGAAGACGCAACGCCAAATAGAGTCTTGCCAGGTGTAGCTGATGATCCAACTTAGCAACTTAGCAAACTGAGCCCATTACGTTAACCACTGGCTTGAATGATTCAGAAAGGACTTGCCTTTACACAGATTTAGTACTGAATATATTCTGCCACTTTCTGCGGGGGGTGAGGTAATCACGTACAGCCCACATTTACTCACTTCCACACACTCTTGTAAATACATAATGTCTCTATGAACGCACACTAATCCAAAAGCTGTCACACTTACAAGCTGAACCGTACGTTTGTACATGTACTTCGGCAGAGGGGAATGCGTGCGCTTGCCAAGTCCTGGCTAAATGGTCGAAGACCATTTAGCATGTTACGTTAACCACCTAAGTAGAACTGTAGAACGTGTAAGAACGTATTACTTGTCCGCCGAGCGAGGAGACGCGCCCGCCGTACTGCAGTTTGGGCGGCGGCAACACGCGGCCGCGCACCTCCATCATGTTGTTGGAGATGGTGAGGCCGAACTCCTTCACGTACAGGTCCGTGTTGAAATTGGCGCGCCGCACCAGGTTGTTGATCTCGCGCTCCCTGCGCAACCGAACACAAACGTAAATGACCACAAATGTTCATTAACTTTTTCTTCTTTGTCAACTTATAGACGTCCACTGCTGGACATAAGTCTCCTGCATGGACCTCCACAGGCCTCGGTCTTGCCCCGCCTGAATCCAGCGGCTCCTTGCGACTCGCTTCATATCGTCGGTCCACCTGGTGAGGGTCTGCCAATACTGCGCTTCCCGGTGCGGGGTCGGGGGCCACTTGGGACCCCATCGACCATCAGCTCTTCGAACTATGTTCATTAATAGTGAAACTTTTTTAGGGGATGCAGATATAAAAAGACAGTGGCAGACACAATAGATCAGATTTAGATCTGTAGAGGTTGTATCTGATCCAACCTGATTAGGTACCCACTCCTACTACAAGCTTTTCGCTTATTTAGAAGGGAGAAGAGAATATAAGTCAAGTTCAGCTTGGCTGATAATCTTTATAATTTTTTTTTTTTTTTTATCCTCTCTGTTCTATCTGCGATCAGTCCGTGAACTATGAATCTTTATAATAAAAATAAAAAAATTGTAATTGTATAGTAGATATTATATCATACCTGTCTGGAGCCGATCTCGCAGTGGCTTTGATCATAGTAGACGTTTGCATGTCAGTCAGTTTCTTAATGCACCTCTGTCCCGGTACAATGTTGCACACTTCGAGCGGCAGGTATGTATGTTTGTGTTCTTGGCCCACTTGCAGGCACGGCAGGTGGGGATATCTGAGTTTCATTTTATACTTATCCAAGAAATATTTAGCTACAGTACATTCCACTGTTTGTCCATTTTCCAATTGAAGAGGAAAACTGAAATCATTTATTAAATATTAGTTTTTACACACACTTTTTATGGATTTTATTAGCAATAAAACTTATTAGTTTAACTTAATTTTTAAGTGGCCATATTCCTAAGAATAATTGATGCATGCAGAAGAGTGCATAAATGGAATATCTGTCTGGCTGTTTTCCTGACAGACCTGTATCAAAATGTTGGTAAATATTTATCTCAGTTCTTTTTACAAATACCCCCACAACTAGAATTTAGACTTTTTTTACTTCATATTTTCTAAATTACGATAATGTAACTTGCTCCCTTTCATAATGCTGCCTGTGGAAAAGGATTGATAGCAAGACTAGATTTGAACCTGTCTATTTAGTTTAGAGATTGTGTACAGCAGTAGGGTTAGAATAAGATTTAATTCGATCGATCGTATTCGTATTCGATGACATTAGCGTCAAAGTAAAATGAACCATAACAGCATTGAGTTAGAGTTAAATTTCGTCCATGCATGCTTACACAATTACGTATACGAATACGCTCCAAAATAAAATCGGTTGTACTGAATTTGTGACTTTAATTCAATCAAGTTAAGGTTCATTTTACTGTGACGTTAATATCATCTAATACGAATACGACCAATCGGGTTAAATCTTATACTACCCTTACAGAATTGGCCACATTGACTGTTTACTGTATTTTTATCATTTTTCAAATTAACATTGAACAGTAAAGTATTACATATGACGAAAACTTACGATTGCATCTGAGCAGGTCTTCGTGTGACATTACACACCCTGTACTTCCGTTTCATGGTGCCACAATGTGTTATTTCAATCTTGAGTCCTTTTATTTCTTTGGTAAACTTCACTCTTTGTGAATCAGTCAATGGTTTTCTTTGTTCATTAATGTCCCTTATATCTAACACTTCACACATAAATTCTATAACAGGTTGTGCTTTGTAAAAGGCAGTTGCAGACACTGAAAGAATCATTTTATCATCATTAATGATGAAAATAGTTAAAATATTTCTATCTATTTTTTTTTTTTTAATATTTAAGTGGAAGGATTTTAAAGTTTTCAATTTTAATGGGACAAAATGTTTGACTTTCATTCAGCTTGTGCTTGCAAAGTCTAATTCAACACAACTCAGATAAATCTGGACAGCAGCTTTATCTGAGTTGTCTTCGGTTTTTAGAGTTTAAAACATCTTTTGATAGTTGATTCCTAGCTTGGATGTACCGCTCACCTACTACCCAACTGTACCGAATAGAATAGAATAGAAATATTTTTTATTCAAATAAACTTTTACAAGCACTTTTGAATCGTCAATGAATCTACCACTGGTTCGGAATGCCTTTCCTGCCGAGAAGAGCCAGCAAGAAACTCGGCGGTTGCTCTTTTCAAAAAAAAAAAAAATTTTACAATAGTTAAGTAATGAAAGCTATGCTATGTATACAGTGCTTCCACAATAAAGCATCAAAAATGCAAAAATGCATACGTAGGTACATCAATCCAACCAACCGAACCAACTATTACCAATCAAAATATTTAAGAAAAACTGAAAGTTCGAAGGTTCGAACGGTTCGAATAGGTTCAAACCCCACCCATTGCACTATTGTCATACTCACTACTCACTCCTAGCACAAGCTTTTCGCTTATTTGGAGGGGATAATTCAACTTCAGCTTGGCTAATATTCTTTAAAAAAAAAATTATGCACAAATTAACTCTTTGAAAGATATAAAAAAACATACCATCAATATTAAGCATCATTTTCCATTGGCTCGGCCTCACAGACTGATGGAAACCAAACCATACTTCCCGACCTCCACCGAGAGGGTGATAATATCCTTCAGGGGAAGAGAAGAATGACCTTCCAACTGGAGTGTACATCATCGAGGGCAAATGTCTCATGACCACATCCAGAGCCAGTATCGCATCGTACGGAATTTGTCTTGTGCGACCTTCTAATGCTTCTTCTAGAGCAAATAATGACACCTAATGAGGAAAAACATAATGGAGTGATTGTAAGTTTGGATTATTTACATATGGTTACTAAAAGAATTTATGTCAACCTAGCTGATGCACATTTCTTTGTCCACATGAATTTAGATTAACAAATCCTGTCAGAACTCTTAAATATTCTGAGATAAAAATGGTCCCAAATCTCCATTACTTGATCAATCAGTATCAATCATTTCTAACAATGATCTTTTTGTATGAAAGCTATAATACCAATAATTAATAACTAAAAATAATATTTAAAATACTATTTCTGATTATAATTTAAAAAAAAAAAACAGTATTTGCAAAAATTTTTTGTCGAGATTCTTTTATTTATATGTACATAGATTATGTGAACAGATTATGTACTTAATTCATACAAATATTATAAATGCAAAAATATCTATCTGTCTTTTACCTATTCATGGCATTTTGTGAAATTAGGCATATAAACAAGAGGCAACTTTTTAAAAATACATATCAAAGAATCCCCAAGACTTTTAAAACTCTTAACTGAAGGTGTGGATATCCACTAATATTATTTATTTCTATAATAGTATGCTGATTTTAAAATGACGAAGCTATGTAGAAAAAATTAAAACATTGAATACTAGTTTTAACATTAGTAACAGTTTATCAAATACTTGCACAGGAAAATATTTTGAGGAAACCTGCACATAAATTAATGTTGATTGACAAATAATGATTAAAAACCAAATTTTTGTAATCGCTTAGGTACCTATATTTCCTCTTAAATTTAATAAAGGATAAACCATCAAATTCTAACACTTTGGTTTTCTTCCCATTAAAACAAGTGATATTTAATTTCTTAAAACTGATAAAACCCTGGGACTTCTGGAATAGGAGGTTGAAGTCATAACCATTAGGTTACCATAGCTTCAAAATAAAAGTACATATAGGTGCTCCCACACAGCAGCTATACTCAGAATCCAGACGTAGACAAAAGCTGTGGTGCAGTTGGATACATGTTCAACATGCAATAACCATTTAGATGTGGATTCAAATGCTGCCCGTTCCATGTGGAATGCATAATTCATGTGCATTGATATGAATTTAAAAATTAATTTCGAAAAATTCCTTCAAATGCAAATTAACATTTTATGAATATCATAAAAAACTACATTAATTATTGTTTATCAACATTGTTAATAAGCATTTGTAGATATGAGTAGGTAGTGAGTAAAGTGGTGATAGCGCATTATTCATTTAATGACCTTCACTGTTACAACTGGGGTATAATAATTCAGTAAAGTGCTCATTATCCATCAGGGCTGTTAATAAGTATTGATTTTATTATCACATTAACTTTTGCACATCAGTAAGGATTACAATGTGATTGTATTGATTAATTGCGATTTATTATATTTATATAATAAAAATTACTAATTGATATTTATTTACTGAAATAAACACAAATTTAAAATAACTATTAGTTTATTAATTACAAATACTTTTGAGGAAAATTTATTATCATATTCAAGTTGATGGTTAATTGACCATGAATAATTTAAACAATCTACATATTTTACAAAATAAAATGATGATCACACCAATTTTTAGAATCCATGCAGACTATAAGCATCAACTAGTTTTTAAAATATTTGAAGTTCTTACCTGTGCAACCCATTTGATAGTGACTCGGAACACTCTGTCCTTTCCTTCACCTGGCAAAATAACTTCCAGCTCAACTCTGTCGTTGCCTATAGGCAGAGGGTCTCTTGTGTACAAGTTGTTCCTACCGTCAAACACAGGCTTCAGAGCACCAAATATTTTATTGTAACAGTGTACCATAGTTTCAACAATTTCTCTATTTACCTAAAAAGAAATACAAGGATTACTAAATGTAAATTAGGTTAAACTGTTTAAAAGTAGTTTTGTATTTCAACACATTGTCTTTATATAAATTCTTAAATAATATCTCCACATAAATTAACTCTTTAATTATACTCTTTTATAAAAATATTTAAAAAATATTACTTTTATAACTTATAAAATACCCAGTGCAATAATTATGTAAATAACTGAAATGAAACTTCATGTAACATTGACCAAAATAATTCTTATACATTTTCTTAACATAAATAGTAAAATTTTAGTTAAAGTTTTTTTAGTAAAACTGTTATAAATATTTATAGAAAATTGTGATAAAAATTAACAATGAAATGAACCATTTTGAACTGACCTTTCTAGGGCACTTATCAGGTTGTATATTAACATCATAATGGTGTACAAATCCTCTTGGCATTGATATTTGGAAATGGTTCGCACGGAGCATAATCGGTCGGCCCTCATGACCGAGGTTGGGTCGGCGAGGGCAGGTGAGCACTGGCAGGTCGGGCGGCGGCGCTGCGGCGGGGGATACGAGCGTGCCGCTCGTCACGCTTGTCGGAGAGCTGCCCGCAGCGGGTGCCGTAGTCGGTGCACCCGCGGCAGCTCCCGTGGTGCCCGCCGCCGCGCTCACGGCTCCAGACACGCTCACGGCGCCAGCACTCGTCTCCCCCGCTGGAGCTATGATAACAAAGTGACCTTTACATCCTTGTCCCTTCACACAAACAATACTTTAAGTTAAAACGTAATAATAAGGCCGTGCCAGCCACTACTTAGCCCGTGGGGGCTTATTTAGGCCAGTCAAACAAAGGATGATGCTGCCTTACTGACTCGTGGTGCTAATGATATCAAGTATACATGCTTACGTTGGCCAACGGGGTACATCTTGGCAAAGATTAAATAAACCAAAGCTTGAAAATAAGAATGTACAAAGCCCTCGTGTTTAAAATTGTAACAATGTGATTAAATTAATGTGGCTGTAAACTGCACTTTAGGCATTTAGTTAGGTTGCAAATTGACGTTTAGCTACTAATTTTGACATTTCAAGAGAACCACAGAGGAATAACTTAGAAGTTGAAAGTCGTCGTCCTTAGATTAGTAAACAAGAAATAGATCAAACGAGTCTTACAACACAACTTATATTTAACTTTTGTTAGAATGAAAAAAATATTATTAACTCCTATTCTTAGATTAGATATACTTATAAAAAACTAGGTGATGCCCACAGTTTTGCTCGCGTGGATTTATTTTTTAAAAACCCCGTAAAATCTTTGCTTTTCGAGGATAAAAAATTAGCCTTTGTTACTCTCCCATTTCGTCTTTTGTGTCGATCCGTTGCTTTGTTGTCGCGTGATTGAAGGACAAATCAATAAACGAAACAAACACACTTTCATACTTTATAATGTGTAAGGATTTTATCACGAGCGATAACATGAGTTTGGATCATCTTTATTTATTGTCAGCTTGGCACAAAGTCAATCGCAATTCTAAAGTTACCCTTTTTTACTAAAAAAACTACTCTACTATAAGTACTATTCTCTTTGTTCAAATAGTTTTTTGTTATTCTGTGTTCAATACCTACGCAGTATCCATAGATAATACAACGATATAGACTCAGTATATCTCTGTGGTATATCTATAGAAAGCTGTGTCTACTGTATATCATTAATCTGTGGTTAATTTTTCGTGTTTTCCTCTGTGGTCTAAAATCAATTTTCCGGATTTTTCCATTTTCCAGAAAGAAAATTAGTTATGTCTATCCCGTATAGTGGTACTCTACGAAGATCTGGGGGTGTAGTATCCGCTATCGGAAAACAATTAAGAGCTGTTAATCTCAAAGCTGCAAAACGAATAACTGTAAAATTTGACCCTTTTGGTGATAACGTGATACATACAAGGTAATTTTTAGCCAGGCAATACACGTCCGGTTTTTTCATCCGATTGTCTGATCCGGTAGCCTGATCAGGCTACCGGAAGGCGTTGAAGCCATTACTTTGTATGAACAGTCAATACACGTCCGATCCGGTGGCCGGATCGGACGTCCGAGTCGGAAACGGGCGCGAGGCGTTTCCGATTTTACTGTCGGTCCGGTTGCCTGAAGGCGCGGTCTACATACTTCTAGTATGAGACAAAATAGACATCCGGTTACTCCTTCCGATTTTGCCAGTCAGGGTTCCCAACTTAGGGCTTTTAGCCCTAAATTTAGGGCGGAATTTTGCTGATTGGGATTTTTAGGGCCCAAAAAATCTAGCGCTGACACTGTGTGGACGCATCATTGTGGTTCGAATAATGGGCGAAAATTATGAAAAAAAATAAAAAAAAAAATAATAAAATAAAATAATTCATAATAATAAAATTATTATTTCTCTCATTTATTTTCATACACATTCATCCTATTATTTTTAAAAATGTTTACAAATATACATATACAAATATATATATAAAAACATAATTAAAAACAATAAAACGAATGGGTCCCACTTGCTGCGGGATAGGGACCCAAGCAGCCAGTGGTCAGGGCTCCAGAGAGAGGAACCTCCTCACAATGCGTGCCGTCTCAAGGAGTACCGCCTTCTGTATCCTGCTCTTGATCCAAGTATTAAGCGAAAGTTTCTTAAGATGTTGATCGAAACTTTTCGCTATGAGACCATTGACCGAAACGACCATCGGCACTATAATCGTTGAATCAACATTCCACATGGCGGTAATCTCGTGGGCAAGGTCTAAATATTTTGACAATTTTTCTTTTTCCGCCTTCACCAGATTATCATCATGTGGAATTGTGATATCGACAATTATCGCTCGACGCGCTGATCGGTCAACTAGCACTATATCAGGTCTATTGGCTACAATATACCTATCAGTGATAATTGACCGATCCCAGTAGAGCAGGGCACTACTAACAATTCAGAATAATAATAAAATTATTATTATTATGAATTATTTTGGATGTTTTAAATAGAAATGACTCTCAGTAAGTCTTGTCAAATTAATTGGATGAATCCAAAATAGCGACGTTTTTTCTTCTTTCTCTTTCCTCTCTTTAAAATTTCTGTGGTGGTGTCGTGTGGTGCGGGTTGTTACGTTCCCTCAAATATGGTTGAGCGAAGCAATGGCTGGATCCTGCGTCATGCTCGTGAACGGGTGCCACCAACGGGAATGGGTCTGCTTTTGCCTGCCTGTCTTAACATGCATTGGATTGTTTTGCATTTTTGAAACTTTATTGTGGAAACACTGTATACATAGCATAGTTTTGTTACCTATTGTAAAAAAAATTTTTTTTGAAAAGAGCGACCGCCGAGTTTATTGCTGGCTCTTCTCGGCAGGAACGGCATTCCGAACCAGTGGTAGATTCATTGACGATTCAAAAGTACTTGTAAAAGTTTATTTGAATAAGAAATATTTCTATTTCTATTAACTCGTCATCCATCTTCTTTTCTTCTGCTTTGCTCCAAACGCAAGCACTCGGGATGATAGCTCGGGAACGACTGAGTTCAGAAAAAGCCTGACGGAAAAATCGGATGTGTATCGAGTAAATACGATCCGGTTGCCTGATCAGACAATCGGAAACAAAAACGGACGTCTATTGCCAGGCTTAGATTTATTTGAAATTGTACAATCTCGAGGTAAACTAGAATAACTAAATCTATTTTTATTTGTGCTTATTCGATACCAAGAACAATTAATGATGTATTATAATTATATATATTATACAAGTGCTGTTCCTGAGTTTCTGCTGGATAAGGTCACTAATAGAAATACTTTATTTCAGGAATTTCTTACATTATATGAGCTCACCAAAAATAAGTTTAACTAACCCCAATTGTGTCCTCAAAACTGACATTGTTTGTGACCGCAGTGAACCAACAGTCGATATCACCATAGTACCATCCATTGCTGGTAAGTTTATTGTTTGCTTAAACATTTATTTAAATCAAAGTTACTAATGGAGCATAGGCAAATTATATTAACTACTACATTACATTTACATTATAATTACAGTTATTTCAGTTTAAATATTACTGCATCTAATGTACTGAAATAATATTACAATCAGATATAAAAATAAATTTCACAGATATAGAAGTTTATAATTTTTGACTATATTCCAAGAAGTTTTGGTAAATAAGCTCTTTTTCTGATGAATACTAGTAGGGCTAGGGTTACAATATTGGGCTTTTGGAAATGAACAATTCTATCACTGGTCTGGCCAGATTGGACATCCAGGTCATGGCTTAACACCCTACTGGTCAAATGCGTCTTACTACTAGGCTTCTGCACTTTGCAGCCAAGGCCTTGTCAACAAATTAAAAAAAAAACAAATGTTTTTTTTTTTTCAGAAACTGCTAACATAAAGAGAGTCACATTTAAAAGCGGCAACCTCACTTGTTTAGAACTTTTGCAATTATTGAATAAGCATATCACAGCATTGGCACCAGCCGAACAAATATCCACTAGCATTACAACAAAATCCGAAAAGAAAGGCAAAAAGAAGTAAATAGACATGACAAAATCAACTAAAGGGAACCTCCATGTTGTGGAAGAGATTTACAATCAAATACCAGCATTTACAGATGTTTTTTCGGAAGACACATTTTATATTTTTGTCGTTATTTTTGTGTCCTGTACCATAATGGTTGCCTTTATTTTATCAAGATTTATTACATTAAAGCCTGTAGACTAAATTTTATTAGTATGTAGTAATATGGTGAAATAAAATTTTAATTGTACTGTGTGTTTCATTGTTTCTTCAATATCATAATCATTAGAATTTTTAAATTGTTTTTATTCAAAGGAAATTACGAGGTAAGATTTTGTTTCATTATGTAACTTGTAAAATAAGAACTACATATTTTATGAAAGTATTTATTAAAATGCTTCATTTACAAAAACAATACTCTCATCAAGAACTTCTTAACTTAAAATTCTTGTGCTCCCCAACGTATCTGAAACAAACAAATTCCAAATTAGGGATACATGGTGTTCAATTTTACAACTGGACATTTGTATTGGTCTATAATATATTTAAGCCTGAGTCTAAGACTGAAATCTACAGACCACACTCTCACTCAGACAGGGTTAAAACGAGACAGATTTATGTCGGAGCATGTTTGAGTCTCGTTTTAACCTCTATCTTGAGTCTGAGATGAGAGATCTCGGCATTTTAAGTCTGAGGTACCTCACTGCACTCTACAAACAAAATCATGCTGGTAGATTCGTAACTAGTCACCAACGAAGCCTCATACAAGGCCAGCAACATAAGTAAAATAAGGTAAAAATCAATAAAACTCACATCTTGATTGCGAGTCTTCTGTTTTCTCTCGACTAATGACGTCAGAGCCTCTGACCGCACAGCCAACGAGTCGATCCTCTCAACCAGCTGTTGGTAGGGCGAAAGGGGCTGCGCTCCCATCACCACGTGACCCAGCTTCGAGTCGATCTTAGCATCGAGCCGCGCGTTCCGGATCAAGTTGACGATCCAGCACTCTGCTTCATCGGGTTGCATATTTAAATTCTCTGCTAACATTCTGGAAAAAAAAAATATCCAAATAGTCTTCTATCAAAAAGATGTGGGATCAGAATTCGTTTTTTTTAAATTTTGTATCAAAAAACCTATATAAAAGAAAAGAATAGATGGCAGACAAGTCTAAGATGATAGCGGGCTAACTTGGAAGGGTCTGGCAGTGTAAATTCAACCCATAACCCTAATCTGTTTCTACACGCCATCGTGCCGGAACGCTAAATCGCTTGGCGGCACGTCTTTTGAAGGTAGGATGGTAACTAGCCACGGCCAAAGCCTCCCACCAGACCAGACCAGAGAGAATTCAGAAATTTGAAATCTAAAGCCTTATATGTTCTTTTAAAATTAATAATTTACATTCTCACCCAATACTGATCACTTGATGAATACGGCAGAAAGTTTCGAAGATCATAAGGCGGGCATTTTCTACAAACTCCTCTAAACAGGCGATCAAAAAGAAGTCTGTCAAGAGAACAGCCTGGCACTGGTTAAGCTTCCTCCTCGCGGCCTCAAAGTCGAAGTTCACGTAGAGATGCTCAATGAACTCTGTTATCGGGTCCCTGGAAATAGAAACCAAAAATCAATAAAACAGCTAGAGACAGCCGCCAGCATTTAAGTTTTCAATTCCTAATTTTTTTCTGGCAACCAAAACGATCTATGAAAAATTACAATTATTCAAGGGGCGGACCAACATATTCCTAAAAAGCCGGCAACGCATTATTGGTGCCTCAGGTGCTACGGATGTTCAAGGGCGGCGGTAATCACCTAACATCAGGTGACCCGCCTGCCCGTTTGCTCGCTAAAAATATTTAAAAAAAAAGTGAGATGTTGATGGGTTACATTTTTTTTTAAATATATTTTTAGGGAGCACACTTGATGAATGAAACTTGCCTGTAAGTGTAAGCTTCCTGTTGGATGACCTTGACGAGATCTTTGAGGGCATTCCTGCGCGAGCGATTGATGATGACGGCGGTGGCCAGGTAGCGCAGGATGTGTGGGCACATCGTCTGGATGGCGTTCAAATACCTGCACGGAGATTAAACATTATATTCCGAGATACAGTTGTAGGTCCAGCAGGCAAAAGGCACGTGGGAGCGCAAAGGAAGAAGGGGGCTGATGACATCATGCATACAGCGGGGATGGACTGCATGTGTATTGTCCAAGACAGAGATGGCAAAAGATGGAGAAGGTTTTTATCCACAGGGGACCACACACCGAGGACTAGTTTTGATTCGCAAATCTAAAGCTTAATTTGTTCAGATACATGTGTCTGGGATAAATAGAGCTTAATAATAATAACAATTGTAGAAATTTGAGTACATGACTAGCTTTTGTCCGCGATATCGCCCTCGTGAAGTAAGATTTTTTTTAATCCCGAGGGAGTCCTTTGTTTTTTCGGAATATAAAGATGCCTTTGTCACTCCTCAGGTCCTCCAATCCAACTCCACGCAAACGGAGTCGCGAGCCAAAAATTGTCCAAAAACCAAAATCTCGGCTAGCTCAGTTCAGGGCCATAAACCAGCCGAAACCACCATTATCGATGAACGCACTGTGCACTGACTTGTTGACGATTGACTGGTAGCACTCACAGAGGTTTGTACAGGAACATCTCGATGATGAGGTCGCGGCCCTTGACGTGGTTGAAGAACACGAAGAGCGACCAGTGCACGAGCCACGTGCGTTGCTGCAGCGCGTGCATGTTGCTCGCGGTGGCGCCCCCGCCGCCGTTGTCGATGAACTCGCGCAGCTTGGTCAGATCGTCCAGAGCGCCGTCCCAATTTTGGACAAGGATCTCGCTGGCTAGTTTCCCCCATAGAACCGATAAATAGTTCTGAAAATAAGCAAAATTAATAAGAATATACTATCCTTGTACTCTTATCTATTAAATTAAATCTAACTAATAATAATTCAAATTATCCACGTTACTATTTTTGTAGGACTGGGGGAGCACCAGAGTCCAAGAAAATGTAATCACTCCGTGACCAGAGTAAACAGAATATGTAGTGATTATATACTCAGCGTAGCTATACCTACAATGTATTATTTTTACGGCATCGCCATTACATGACCTAAGTGAAAGGCTATAAAAACTACATGGCAGCTCTATGGTTTATTTTCCATATAAAAAGTAAATAAATGTCATAGTATGTTATTCATTATTTTCTTTTGATGTTTAATACTTAATATAAACCTATCAAAAAGATGTCAGCAAAAATAATAGTTAAGAAGTTTGAGGAAGAGAATAATAATATTTATAAAACTTTACATATTACTATTGGGGAAAATGACAAAAATTCGTCGAATATAAAATTTAGTGTTTGGCAAGATGGTAAAACTGAAACAAAAAAGAAAGATAAAGAAAAACCTCGGCTTGTCGTTAAAATGGTTTCTGATGGTAATTATAATAATTTGAATTTTGATTCCTGCTTTAAAGTAGTTGATTATGCAGACAAATATCTCAACAACATTCTTAACAAAAATAGTCATGTAGAAGATGACATTAACGAAAAGAACCACCCAAAGAATCCTGATCTAGACGGAGCCAATCGTCAGCTAAATATGCACAAGAAGTATTATGAAGCCTTAAATAAACAACCAATAGCTAGCGACATGAGAAAAAATGAGTATAAATTTGGAGTAGATGGAATTGATCCTCTTGAATTTTGCCTAGAAAAGGTTCATAAGAACAACGCTTTAATAATGCAAAATATTCATATGCTTAACAGAACTCTAAATTATACGAAAAAGAAAGAAATATTGGATATAATCAATTCGAAACCATCGCGGTCGTATCCCTGCAATATCTGCGGGAAGTGTTTCGTTTACGAGACTGGTCTGCGCAGGCATTATTCTGTGAGACATTCCAGTCTAGACACACAGCCGCGTTGGCAGTTGGTTTGGACCTGCACCGAATGCTTCCAGGTCTGGCCAAGACATGATTCGGCTCTCCAGCACGCTAACCAGTGTTGTAACTCAAATAACACTGACTTAGTCCAGGAAATCAAGACCTCGTCACTGTTACAATGCGAATTTTGCGAAAAAGTATTCACATGTATCCCGAGATTGCTGAGACACGCTAAAATGCATTCAGTAACAAATAATTACGAATGCAACGCGTGTGATATCGCATTTTCATGTTACAAAACTGCAGAGCAACATTGGCTGTCATGCCTGTGGTTAAAAATGTCCTATCAATTTGCATTGCCTAAGCTGTTACTTTGCAATGCTTGTGACCGTAAATTTAGAAACTACGATCAGCTTTACAATCATAGGTGAGTATTTTTAATACATTTTTTGGCTACATACACGCAAGAGCTTCAGCTGTTTCATTGCAAAGGTTTCAACGTTTATCTCACGAAGTTACGGGCGCTTTATTTGTGGTTAAGTTGTTTACATGAATATTGCGTAAGTGTGCGTGCCTATCAGCTCTCGCTCTCACTTATACAGATACGACACACAAACAAACATGAGCCGCGTACCCTTGTGAATTGAAAGAACTATAACAGGTACAATACATGTTATTTATCGTAAGGTATCGTTACTGAAGTGCATTATCAATTATGTTATAGGTACAAACTAGGACATTTTATACCAAAAACCTCTGATGAAAGCAACAGTGCATGTGCAGCACTTGTGTACCAATGCGAAGTTTGTGGACAGTGGCTTAATGATACATCGCAACTCCAGGTTCATAGGGATCAATATCATCCGCAATTCGATAATGGAGCATCATACAGCATTGTAAGTTTGCACCATATAAGTACTCATCGTTCAGAGCTGCAGTAAACAATGTTTAGATCCTCTCCACTGGCTGTGAAGCCAGCAGTGAAATGGGCTTTGAGGCCTGACCTTATTATCCAAGTGGGGTGCTGGGAAGGATTTCCTTGGTGATGAATTTGAACGGTCCGGCTAAAGTACCCTAATCCCTAGGGAGGGGGGGTCATATAGCTGGGAGTTAACAAAAAACTCTGGTAAACAAGCCATAACTAGACCCAATGGTTGCCAACCTCCTTAGATGGCACTAGAAGAACTACTATGTACAATATTTAAGTTTTTCAATTAATTTTTATATACTACTGAGCCCTACACATTTCTGAACAGGTTTTTAATCATGTTAAATTATAAACCCCCAGGGGCTAATGCAGTGAACCCGGTTTTAAAAATTCCCAATGATACATTTATTATGTATCAAAATTGCTATGGAAACCATCAAAAGTTAATAAAACAACATCATATTAACAACAATAAAAATATACTTTACAGGACAACTCATCAGAAACAGAATGTTCCTAATTTTGAAGATAAGGTTAATTAAAATTACTTAATATGATATTACTGTTGTATTAATTTGTGATTTTTATAAATAAAAAGTTGATTTAAATTACTGCTTTTTGTTAATTTAAGCTCCTTTTTTCCTTGTATAATTAATTAGAATTCTAAAAAAAAATATTTTTTTAAGGAAGTTTCAAGTAAGGTCCCAGTCCCAGGTCATCAGTGTTAAGGCAAAATCAGTATCAAAAATATTTCATCACAAGAAAAAAGTTTAAAAACTGTTACCTAGTCACAGAAAAAAAATACACCACAAATTGAAAATCTCCTCCTTTTTTTTCGTCGGTTAAAAAGTGGATGTAACATGTGACATTTTGTTTATATAAAATGTAGCCTATGTCACCCAGATCATTATAACAAATTGATTGAAACCTCATACATCAAAATCTGCTCAGTAGTTTAGGCGCTGCAGTGGAACACATGTAAATACAAACACACATAGGTAAAAATAATAAAAAGTATTGATTACTTACTTTATCAGTGGGAGACATAACTAGCTGACAAAAGTAGAGGTATGATGACGACTCAACATAATTACCGCACTCATAGCGATATTTTGCCAACTGATACAAATAATAAAAAGTATTGATTACTTACTTTATCAGTGGGAGACATAACTAGCTGACAAAAGTAGAGGTATGATGACGACTCAACATAATTACCGCACTCATAGCGATATTTTGCCAACTGATACAAATAATAAAAAGTATTGATTACTTACTTTATCAGTGGGAGACATAACTAGCTGACAAAAGTAGAGGTATGATGACGACTCAACATAATTACCGCACTCATAGCGATATTTTGCCAACTGATACAAATAATAAAAGGTATTGATTACTTACTTTATCAGTGGGAGACATGACTAGCTGACAAAAGTAGAGGTATGATGACGACTCAACATAATTACCGCACTCATAGCGATATTTTGCCAACTGATACATGCTGTCAATCATCTCAATTTTGAACTGAAAAGGAATTAATTAATTAATTAAATTTATTTATTTATTCAAAACAACAAATTTTTTACTAGGTATTACATCTTGGTGTAAACATAAACTCATTCGAGTTTTTCCGTACACCATAAGTGTAGGTACAATTCAATAAAAATTAGACACTAATTACAACGCTTATTAATAATTAAACATTACAAAAAAAAACAATATAGTTGCATTGCATAGGTAGGGTAAAGAATAATAATATATATTTTCAATGTAGGTAGGCTAACACAAGCTATCCTGCAGCCCAATTCAGAACCTTACGATAGCTTATTTATCAAATGATTGTGTTTGTTACCATATGATAAGATATATTTTCAATTCAGGTGCTAAAATTAACATTAGTTCAGCAATTAAGTTGTACCATCCTTACTATAAACAGATAAAATGTAACCTTGATCACTCCTTGTATTCCTCTACATGTCTGGAATAATCTCATAAAATCGGTTTGAGGGATTAAGATCCTTAAGTTCATAATTATAGATTGTCTGGTAGAGATGACTTTAAGTGAAAGTTCACTTTTCGTGTAAAATATTTCTTATAGATACCTTAACTCTGTAGTTTATATATGCAGAATAAAGATGTATAAATTTAAATAATAAAATAAAGTTTGTAATATTTAAAAACCTACCTCAAACTCTTTATTTGTTGTCAAATAGTTTATAAGAGTTTTTGGGTCTCTCATGGTTTCCACAGTTTTCATAACATCATCCCTCTGCATGAGTTTTAACACAGGCTCTACAGCATCTTGCAATTCCTGAAGTTGTGACAGTACTACACCTCTCCTTGACTTAATCTCCTGAAAAAAATAATAATATCTATTATGTTGACAAATGTTTAGCATTATTGCGACATATCAGTTGATTTGCTGGTTAGAAAACACTAGATGATGCCCTCGACTTCGTCCGGTTTTCTGGGATAAAAAGTAGCCTGTGTGTTATTCCAGATTATAATCTATCTCTGGGCTAAATTTCAGCCAAATTGGTTCAGTCATTGCGGCGTGATTGAGTAACAAACATCTAAACTTTTACATTTGTAATATCAGTAGGATAATAGGATTAGTAGGAAAATAGGAAGGATTACTCAAGTTGGTATTTAGATTGGTTACAGATTTTGGGTATCTGAATAATGTGGTTTTTTCTTTATACGTACTTTGGACAGTATGATTCACTAACATCATCATCATCTAATCGCAGAAATCGAGTAGTCTTGAGTCTGCAGAGATTGAGCAATCTACCACACTAATGAAATTTCCAACCACAGATACCTTACCATTAAGTGACAAAAGAAATAAGGTCACAACCCTCAGTAATGAGAAAGAGAGTAGCAAAAAATAAAGCTATATTTGAGTTGCTATTAATAAAGAAGTTCTGCTTCAGCTTGGCCCATTTTTGTTGCAGCTAAAAGTAACTGAACTACTTTTAGAGGTATTATTCTCTGCTATTTACATCTAAATTTAAAAAGTTTGCACCCAATCCTTGCACATGTTATATGCTTACTTAGAAGGGTGAATTGATGATAATTTTTGGCACTCAATATCAATCCTGTTTTCTTTCAAATTTGAAGACAACACAATACAGAACTAGTACAGAATAGCAGTACATAATGTGGCTTGAAAACTTACCTCTGGTGTATCTTCATCTGGATAAAGCATCCTTCTGATATCGATAACATAATCTATCATGTTAGTTTTACTTAGAATTTCCAACTTTGCTTGCAAAAGTTCTGACTGATCATAGGTCTGAAAATTTAAGGTTAACAATAATTTTATTTCCTAGGAAAACTACTAGAACATTATTTAAAACTATTACTTAGTAGACATGTAATAATGTAATAATATGTAGTAAAAACTTAAATATTGATATTTGTGATAATCATAAAGGTAAACTACCGAATACATTTAACATGTTGTGTACCTCTTTTGCTGCCAAAAATTCTAATAAGGGAAACACAAGATGCCTATCTAAATATTGGCCTATTTTAAACGTAAGATCAAATTTTGAGTAACTCATGGTTACAATAAATAATTGCACTTTTCAATTCAATTTTTTTGAATTAAAATCCTAACCAATACACTCGTGTACAACTTCGATGACGTTCGATGACAGCCAAAATGACAGTTCACAACACCACGATCACAGACAATGACAAAAAGAGCACAGCATAGAGCTCAACGGGATCACGGAAGATAAATAGCAACGTACCGTTCGCGATTCTCACTAGGTAGGTAGGTACCTTTCAAAGTTTTGTTACCAGCTCGTATTTAATTGTATGTTACGTTTTGAACTGTTGTTTAGAATTTTAGAATTGTTGTTGTTTAATTGAAGGGGGAGGTTCAAAAAAAACTGCGTACTAATAATTTATGATTTTATACTCTTGGTTGCTTGCTGCTTGGTTTTTATTTTTTCATCTATGATGAATTATTCATCTGTGGTGGTTTATGTGTGCGCATTTATTTTGTGATTTATTAAAAAAATCATGGAAATAATGAATTTTCGATGAAATTCGTATTTAAATTATAATCTCTAGTTTGTTTTATTTACTGTATTAAGATTTTATGAACATGTATTGCAAATTCTTAGAGTGAGAATATTAGCGCGCGCCGTTTCTTGTGGATTGATTTCAAAATGGCGTCAAGACTCGAGTGTGTTTATAGATAGACGCGATGGCATGTGTGTTCAAAGTAGGCTAAAAATAGAGGACTTGCATAAAGCTAGTTGCATGAATTGTGATGAACAATGTCCAATACAGTGATTACTAACTATACGGACCTCAATGGACCGTCAACCAAAACTGATAGCTCAGTGGTTGTTATTGTAAACAAGGACGGATCCTTGTCGGTGGACCAAAATCTATTGGGAACTCTAATGGGTAAGGGACAACTAAACGATAACTACTGTATATTATGAATATGATTGTAAGGTAATGCCTAAGCATGATAAATTATAGAGGAAAATTAGGTACCTATCTTCAGACTAACTAATCTAAGAAGATAAATTATTTATTGCTCTAAAAGGCTAAAGTTTAAATAAATTATTCAATTATACTGAAAAGTAGGTGCTAGGAAGCAAAATCCATATTTGACAGACAGAGGGTTTGGCACAAGGAAATAATGTATTATTTATTTCTTAGGCACAGATGGATCTCAAGCTGCTGGCATTAGCGTGGTGAGAGTTGGTCATGAAGGACGCCCTGATGATGCCACTGATTCAGAAAATGAAGATGATAAAATCCCCCATGTTACACTATCTGTGGACAGTTACTATGATGAGCCAGATAGTATCATTAAATATGGTAAACTTCTTACTTTACATAATAAATGATTAAGTACATACAAGAGTCAAGATTAGTTAAAAAACTGCATTAAAATGTTTTTAATTAGATATACATATTAGATATAAAATATATGTTTCCAAAATAATTCAATATCATAAAAAGTCTATTGTATTTCAAATAAAATGCCTCTACTACAAAAGATTAATGTTTCAGATAGTGGAGCAGAAATGTTACAGTCATTAAGAATAGAAACAAGGGAAAATAGCTTACTGGGATTCCAAAATGACCATTGCTATACACCACTTAAATCACCAAGTCAAAGTGCACCCCAGAGAAGTGAACAGTTTACATTTGATGATCCAGTAATTGAAATTACCCATACACCACCACCAAAACCAGTTACCCCTAAAAAGATCACTATTTTAGAACAACAGATAATACCCAAAGGAAAAAAAATTGTCTTAAAAACAACAGAACCTTCTATTGTTATAAAGGGTAATGATATATTGAATAAACCATTACCTGTATTAACAAAGTCCAAAATCTTAAGTGAAACGGACAAAACACAGGCAGCAGAGGAAAATACTGAATCATCATCACTTAGCTCTTCAGGTGACAGCATAGCTGACAGAGATTCAGACTCTGATTATAAAGAAGCAAAGGAAAAAACAGCTTCATTTAAACCAAGAAAGCTTAAAGCAAAACCAAGGATATTGAAAAGCGTTCATCCTATGAAAATTCCTAAGGCAGATCCTAAGTTAGCACCAAAACTGAAAATCAATAAAACTGTACTAAGAAAAGATATTAAAGAGAAACTTTTAAGTAAGAACCCCTATTTGGAAAAAAAACAACTGGATTTAGACAATTTGATTCCTGCTACAACTGTAACTGCCACATCTGTCACTACATCAGATCCAAATAAGCTTGCACCAAAACTAGCACCAAAAATTATTAAGAAGGATAAGAAAACTCCAGCACATATGTCAGCCTTGCTGACAGATATGACTTCATTGTTTTCAACACCTGATGTTATTAGAAGGGTCTCAACAGAAAATAAAGTACCCAGCAAAACAGACAAAGAACCTGTGCAATCAAATAGGAAATCTGTTGATAGTGTCAAACCTGAATCTAATGAAGAGAAACCAGTAATACAAACAGTCACTGAAGAAGCAAAACCTCCACCAAAAACGTACATTAGACAGATTAAAATGGCCACCATTGCAGACAAATCTAAAGGTTATGACCCAATGCCCCAACTGGATGATGCAAGCTTGGCTCAGATATTGCAGGACAATACACAGCAACCAATGAAAGTTGTGCCGAGTATATCTTCTGCTAATATTATTAACAGTCCTGGATTGGCTGGTCCACTCTCTCCAACATTAGATTTACTAGCGGGTCTACAACCTGAAGAAGATGGGTTAACCGAAGATTTGTTGATGCATGTGGCACAATTGGTAGAGAGTTCTGAAAATTTGCAAGAAGTGATCGACAAACAAGTGTTGGGCAAAGTTGAAACTACACCAAAAACACCTGTACATCAAATTTTCCAACAGGCTCAGACCCCAAGTAATTTGTACACACCTCAACAAAAGGCGGTCAAAACTCTTGTCCCACGGAAAGATCCCATTGAAATTGTTCGAAGAGATGGGAGAGTTATTACGTTGCCACCGATAGAAGCACCAGCAACTAGGTCATCCAAGAGAAAAAACCAGCTGGATACATCCAGTACAGGAGAGAATGTAGCTATCGAGGCAACTACACCAACTCGTCCTGCAGCAGTTACTCCTGAACCAATAGTGCATCATGTTTCTAAGCAGTACATAAATAAGAAATTGACAAACAAAAAGCAAGAACAAGTAGTTCAGGCAGCACCTGTAGAGAAAATGGCAGCAGAATCACAAGAAAGTTGGAATTCAGAAGATGATCCTAATAGGTATGACATTTTATTATATAAATTTATGTAATTATAATTGCTTACATGATGATTATAATGTAAGTCAATGGACCATTTTAATTATTATCAAATTATATATATTTTAAATAATATCAATACCTGTACATTAGGGAGTTGGGGCCCGTTTGGCCTTGTGCTCTAGAAAAAGCAGGTAGATTATATTAGGGAGACTCCCATCTTGAGGTGGTCACCTTTGATGCCAACAACTCTGTACGTCTTCCACAAGTATCCAACAGACTCATATCTACAGACAAATTAGTTCAAAGTCTAACTCAGTCTTTTATCAGTTTTCTGAGTCAGCCTTTCTTAGTCTTAGTCAGACTTTTATTGCATTAAAAAGCTTGTCTTTTTAATCCAAATGGAAGCCTATAAGGCGATTGACATTTCTGTTTTGAAATTTAGAAATTTAATGGGCCAATTTGAATGTAGTTATTGCATTAAATAAGTACAGTGAACTTCTTATAGTTAAACATGTCTGCAGATTGTGGTGCATATGCAAGCAGCCACACAACAACCGCTTCATGATCTGCTGCGATGGCTGCGAGGATTGGTTCCACGGCAAGTGCGTCAACATCACCAAGGCGATGGGGCAACAGATGGAGGAGCAAGGCATTGAGTGGAGGTGCCCCAATTGTGTTAAGAAAACACCTACTGCAAGGAATATTGCCAAGGTAAATAATTTTTACTATCTGACTTACTATATCGCTTATTTGCGACAAGAGTGACATAATTAAAAATCGACAATGAGAGAATTCTCTCGTTAGAGAGTAATGTTTGGTGGATGCTGCGGTCTCGAAACAACACAGCGGCCTACAAAGTGACAGAGCATTAAGTCACAATCTCTCTCGCTCTTATTTTATTGTGCTTAGCGTTATGTTGTTTTTATAGCAAAAAGTATAAATTTTCAACACTAAAATTGGTGAATTTTGAGTTATGTCACCCTTGTCGCAAATGAGCGATATGCCTCATAAGAATGCAAAGGGTGGCTCAGCGGACAATGAACAGAGCTATATAGGCTCAGAGTATCCCTGCAGAATAAAATCGGACATGAGGAGATCCGTAGGAGATTTACCAAAATAGCTTATCAAGTTGCAAAGCTGAAGTGGCAATGAGGGAGGCATATGACTTGAAGAACCAATGGGCATTGGGATTCTAAGGTTCTAGATTGATGACCACACACCAGAAGTGTGCTTTGTGCGTTGTTAGACCCCTCCACTGAATAAACAAACAACGTGAGATAAAGTTGGTGAAACTATTTTACTATAATTTTTCAGTGTTGTTTGCCCTAGATAGAAAGGAGATCAATTAAATATTTCTGTTGTAGGTGCCGTCACTGGCAAAGGATAACGCCGGAGTAAGTACACCACAACCTGCTATCACAAAAGAATTAATGTCAAAAACTACTTGCATTGTTTGTAAGAAACACGCACGAGCTAGTAGCATATACTGCAGCGATGCATGCATACTCAAACACGCGCAGGACTCACTCGGCAGCCCGCCGGCCGCCAGGCCCGACAAACCCACCGAATCCCGGGTAAGCAACAGACTCACACTACACATTACTTTGTTACTAATATATCTTAACGGGTTTGAAATTCACATACTCACAATTTTACATCACTGAAATTACTAATTTTGTACAATTATTATAAGCTAACTAAATAATTTTTCCACCATGGGTATTAAAAAAAAAACATTTAATTTGGTATAAACCTAATAGGTGTGTAGGGCATAATGAATAATTCATTGTATTAACAAGCAAAATAAAAACTAATTTTTATGATATTAATAAAACAACACTCCTCTGGTATTACTTCAGTTGAATAGTCTTTAAACTAAACTGAGTTGATAGGCAATATTATGGAAAAGAAACTAAATCATGGTTCATTTAGAGTGTTGAAGATGCTGTTCAAATTGCAAAGTGTAAATTAATGTTTGAATTGACCTTTTCAGGTTATTGTCTATGAACGAAAATCCGGAAGACTCCTCGCAGGACCAAATGCTCCCACAGCTGAAAATCTTAAAATGTGGCTCCAAAAAAATCCGACATTCGAAGTCGTTCGTCCTGGCACTTTGAGCGCAATCAAACCAAATGTCATAAGGAAAAAACCTTCACTTGAGCCAAATAAGATACAAACTACCCTCAATTTTGCAAAAATTCCAAAGAAGTCTGTTGAACAATCCCCTCAGACGTCTCAAGCTAAAACGCCTCAGCCGGAGCCTAAATTAAGGATGGTGAAAACTCTTCTGCCCTCTCCCAGGGAAGAAGTCAAGGCCATACCAAGACCGAAAACTCCCGTCACACCAAAGCCCCAGCAGCAACAAATATTTGACACTCCAAAGTCTGCAAACAAGGTTGAACCTAAGAAAATAGTTCGTTCAACACTAAGCAGATCTCAGTCATTGACTGAAAAGGTTTGTTCATTTTGTTTTTTAAATTTTTTGGTATAATGGTACATAATATTTTGAGAGCATCAATAGTGCAATGTAACATCTTCAAAAATTTTAGTTCGACCAGTATCGCTTGAAAAGTTCAAAAAGGTCACGCGGCCGCGTGGCCAGGCGCTTCAAGCGATACTGGTCTTTAGCGATTATGTATATAAAGTTTAAAATTATTTCACACTGAAAGTGCTTGCCGCGCCGCTGCCATTCCGGTGTAGATCGACCGATTACACTCTGTATAGTCCTCTACCTATGAAAATCCCGCCACAATCCTAGGCCATTTTTATTTAGGATAGTATTAAAACGGATCGTAAATCCTAATCTCTGTACGAGAGCTTGGGAAAAACTTCCGCGCTGACTCATCTATGTACTTCATCATAATAAATTACGTAACGTTCGAAAATATACTTTATTGCTTTTAAATTAGGGGCCAGAGTCTCGGTACTAAAATGTGTACCCTATCATGTAGTTAATGTTGAGCATATTAATTTGTATGTTTCTGTGTTTGATAAATAAGACTAAGGTCTGAGGATAGTTTTTAGTTTTAGAAGCTACTTTGTTAAATAGGCATTTTCAAGAAGTAAGTAATTTGCTTGTTATTTATTATTAAAAAAAAATGTGTCTTTTTATGATTTCGAAATAAAAGTCAAATATTGGGCCAATATGGTTATTTAAAACATGCGTTTATAAATTTATTTTTCTAAGTGGCTGAACGGATTTTGACGAGAGTTTCATAGTCAAGTCGAGAATTAAACAAGGTGTGATCCTGGAATCAAAAAGTTTCCACGCGATTTTTTTTAAATCCTAAATTCACGCGGATCTTATATTTAAAGATAAAGGTATTTAATACAAACTACTCCACTAAAATTTATTTTTCTGATTTTCAATGGCTAATTTATGAATGGAATATTGTAAACTACAAACCAATATTAAGGCACCCCCACATACGTAGTTGTGATATAACGGTCATATTAACATAATATTCACAGTAGCACATTTTGTATTGGAAGGCATACTCTGCCGTCTTATAGACTTCTAGACTTCTTCAATAATAAACGCATCCGCGTGCGACAGCCATCAACGCCTTTACGTAAAAGTCATAAAGGCGTTAATCACTTAACTACCGCATGCGAGTGCGTCGATGTGTGTGTGTATGAAAAAAAGATGTTTATTATGTGTTTGTTTGTTGGTCGGTTTGTTCTTTAATCACGCAACTATATAGCATCGGATACACCTATTTATTTGCATGGGTATAGTTAAGGACCTGGAGAGTGACATAGGATACTTTTAAGTTTTTATCCCGGAAAAGGGTTCCCGTACAATTTTCGAAAACCTAATTGATTACAGACAAAGTCGCGAGAAAAGCTAGTATTTTAATTAAAGCATTGTTATAATATCGACTCTGTGGGGGGGAGCCTTAAAACTCATACATAATAATATGTAACGCGATCAACCTTGGTATGTTTACACTATGATTAAGACCCGATTTTGGCGCGCTCACGATAATTGTTTCACAGCAACCATCGCCAGTAACGCCGTCCACTTCGCGAAGAAAGGACTCCTCAGACAGAAAACCCAGGATGAGTTCGGAAGACCCCATCCGTGATAACGTGAGGAAGTCCCTACAAGAGCAAATCGCCATACGAATGGCTGAGAGCGACGGACCCAAGTTCACGGAAGAGGAAATCCAAGAGTTCGCCAACGAAACCGAGTTGGAGCTACACGAACTGTTTAACAGAGACGTGGGCATGAAATACAAAGCCAAGTACAGATCGCTAATGTTCAATATAAAGGACAGGAAGAACTTGTCGCTGTGGGAAAAGATTCGTAAACGAGTTATAACACCAAAGCAATTGGTATGTTCTCAATTTTTATTCTCTCCTTTAAAATAATAAGATCAAATAAATAAATGCTTTATTACATTACAGTATTGTTATACAAAAGGTTAAAAAGAAAAATTTACTGTAAAACATAATTATAATGCAACCTGAATATAATGCACAGCCCCTTCACGCTTCCTAAATTAAAAAAAAAATAAGAGTTAAATATGAGAGTATGTATTAAAAAAAACAACAACTCGTACTCGTAATAACATAAAACATATTGTAATTAAAAAAAGAAAAGTAAATTGAGAGAATAATTTAAAAAAAAAAGACTAACCACATAATGTTTGGAATCACTCATATAAAAGCTATGGTTTTAAAAGAAGAGTTATGATGTTTATATTTAGCATTATTTATGTTGGAACCTTTTAGGTAAGACTTTCTCCAGAAGAATTGGCGAGTCAAGAGTTAGCTGAATGGAGAGATCAACAAGAAAAGCACCAATTAGAATTAATCAAGAAATCAGAAATTGATCTATTAGCAGCGAGCAAAACATATGTCTTGAAAACGCATAAGGGAGAGGAGGTAAATAAGATAGATTATTTGGACAACTTTAGAACATAAATTTTTGGAGAACAGTTTATTGACATAAATCTTTGAAAATTATTATTATTTTTTTGTGAACCTTTCATTACTACTTCGATTATATATTTATCTATTATCTATGTAATAATATATTTAATGTTATAGAGTATGTCTATGAAATTTTGGAAATATATTTTGGCAAATTCACTTGATTTGTATTGTTGTCTTCCAACATATAAGTCGGCAACACATTGTTGGTGCCTCAGGTGCAACAAAATGTTCATGGGCAGCAGTAATCACTTAACATCAGGTGACTCGCCTGCTCGTTAACTCATTAAATATATTAAAAAAAAATATTGCCATCATTGCCACTTCAATGTGCTAGGCTTGAAAGATGCATCGGTTACTTTAGGTCTTTTGCGTTACTTCGTTTCAGTTTTCTTATCTTGAAGAAATTCCGAGCATAGCTCTTTCCATAGCATGTTGAGCGGCTTGAAGTTTGAATTTTTTAATATTTTGCAGGTAATGGAAACAAAAGAATCGGTATCGACAGAATTGGATCCAAATGTGCCGGTAGAGGATTTAGTTACGGCTCTCAACGACGCCGTCGGGGATGGTCTGCCGCCAGAAGGCGCCGCAGCGGCTGATGAACTGTAAGTTTATGTAGCCCCTTATAATATTGAAGTCTCAATAGCTAAACAGTTAAGAACTAAGTAAAATGTAATTTAAAAAAAAGTAACTCTAACTTATTAGTAAGAAAATAACTTATTAGTAAAAAGTAACAGTTATAATAAAACCTTATGCCTTATCTACAGAACTAAAAAGGATGCATCACATAAAAAACACGGCAACAGCAAAAAGAAAGACAAAGAAAACGGGAACGGCTCAAGAAAGAAAGAGAAGGAATCCAAGAGAGAGTTAGAAAAAAAGAAATCCCGATCTTCGAGACGAAAATCCGAAGTCAAGGAGAAGGAGCGTCGGTCCTCGCGTCGATCTGAGAAGAAGCTGAGCCGCTCGAGGTCCAAATCGAAGGAGAGACCCAAGATGGAAGTCACCAAGGAAAAATCTGTTACTAGAGAACGTTCCAGACATAGATCACGATCGAGAGCCAAATCTAAGAGGCGGTCCAGAGAACATTCCAGGTATCTATTGTGTGGGTTAGAGCGATCGAAAAATTTGCAGTTGTAATTCTTTGTTTTTATAAGGAAAAAGTAGCTGATTAACTTCATATAAGCTTTTGGTTCTAATGACAAGTCGAGACTGTACCACTGCTTTGGAAAACTATTTTGCTGACAAAAGCTTGAGCATGTTGAGCGCTGTGCTTATGTAGGAAGTGTCTGGTTTGATTGATAATTGATTTAATAATTGTCTTGTCTGATGAGAAGCTTTGGTTGTGTCTATGTCAAAGACGTGCCGTCGTAGCATTCCAGCACGATGTATAGAAATCGATGAGGGGTATGGATTTAATCAAACAACTGCTATACCCCTTTCCGACACGCAAAACGGGCGAATCGACGCCTACTTGCGGAGAAGATTCCGAGGAAACGAACCCCTTTCCGAGTTAGCCCGAAAACATCTTAGGGTAAAAACATGACAGTAACTAGCTACGGTCAAAGCCTCCCACCAGACCAGACCAGAGTCAATTCAGAAATTATAAATTTCCAAATTGCCCCTGCTGGGAATCGAACCCGAGACAACCCAGTTATGAGACCACAGCGCTCACCACTGCGCCAAGGAGGTCATCGTGAGTGACACTCACTCAGAGTGTGGTCTACATCCTTTTATGAAACGCTGGGTGGGTATCCATGCTTACACTAAGCGGACCAAATGGTACCTCAATTAGAATAAGAAAAAATAATATAATATAATATATATAAATATACTAGCGGACACCCGCGATTTCGTCCGCGTTCTTGAATTGTTGAAATTTTTCCTGAATTTTCTTTGCTATAAACCTCACGGAGCCCGAGATCTTTCCAACGAATGCAAAACCGTGGAAATCGGTTCGTGCGTTCTGGAGTTATAGCGTCAGGAAGGAAAACCCGACTTATTTTTATATAAATATATAGATTTCAACCTTACGGTCCAGGTGAGATCGCAGTCAAGGGGGGGCTACCTTGTCGGAAATTTAAAAAAAATTGGACTTGGTGAAGATTTTCCGCAATCCTCCAACAGGTCTACCTCTCGCAGCCGGGGCAGGTCGCGGTCGCTGCGCAGATCCTCGCGCCGCTCCACGTCCAGAGACAGCACGAAGCGGAGAGCCTCGAGGGAGCAGCGCTCGCGCTCCAAGCGGCGCCGCAGCTCCGACGACAAGCTGAAACACCGCTCCCGGTCGCAGGACGCTGCCTACAACAAGACCAAGAATGAGTAAGCTGATAATCTTTTTTTTATTCGATGACAAGATAGCCCGTCAGAGGCTCTGACGTCATTAGTCGAGAGAAAACAGAAGACTCGCAATCAAGATGTGAGCTTTATTGATCTTTATCTAATTTTACTTATGTTGCTGGCCTTGTTTTTTTTTTTCGATGACAAGATAGCCCTTGACTGCGATCGCACCTGATGGTAACTGACAACGCAGTCAAAGATGGTAGCGGGCTAACTTGGAAGGGGTATGGCAGTGTACGTTCAACCCATACCCCTAATCTGTTTTTACACGCCATCGTGCCGGAACGCTACATCGCTTGGCGGCACGTCTTTGACGGTAGGGTGGTAACTAGCCACGGCCAAAGCCTCCCACCAGACAAAATCATCTCAAGAAATGTTGCACACAACATTTCATTTGTTACACTTTTGTGTATCTACCCTTACGAGAAGTAAGGGATTAGTCATATTCGGTATGGGTAAAATTCTTAAAAATATATTCAAATTTTATCATTTGCTTGCAACTTCATCCCATTCCAAAAGTATTTCTATGTCCATCCCTTGAAAGCAAGTAACAAAGGAAACATACTACCCTCTATTTATGTATGTATTTCATTATTGTTGTTTGAAGTCTTAAATAAAAAAACAAGATATCAACCACACATTTCTTAAATAGGGGTTATTAGACCAGGGTAGATCCCTTTAAAAATAATAAAAAGTGAAAAAAAATAGTAGTAGGATGAAACCCATTAGAAAAGGAGGGGAATATTATAAAAATGAAAGGAAAAATAATTTACGGGCGATCTGAGGTCGGGAAGGGGTGGGGGTGAGTTTTTAAGGGGAAAAAACGGTTTTTCTCGATTTCCGGCAAAACTAAAAGTCCTATCGAAAAAAGTCAAATGGCAAAGTTGTAGGTAATAAAAAGATCTAAAACTTTTGTATTTACACTTTTTTCACATAACCTCAAAATTTATGTGAAAAATTCAAAAAACCAAGTTTTTGGTTTTTTATTTTTATCTTTTACAAAAATTAATTTTTTTTATCGAAATTTGGTGAAAACTTACCTTTTTATGTCCCAAATACGCTGTAATTTATTTGATTAAAAATATTTATTTTTTCACCTTATTTTGAATTAATATCGAAAAAACACCCTAATTTTGAATCGAAAAGTCACCCGTCAAAATCTCAGCTTTTTTCAAAAAGTTGGTATGTTTTCTGTTCGTTGAAATCTCTACTTTCCAATGGTGAAAAAAAAAATATATATTACTACAGTAAATCTTCTCAGAAAATAATTTCAATCTTTAGGTTATGTTACGTTAAGCATACTATTTTTTAAAGAAAATATTACGATTTTAATGTTTGAGTTGATTGATACAGATAAAAATGTTTGTTTTATTTTTTTAAGTAAACTTGTCACAATTATCTTCAAGAAAATCAACTCAAACATTAAAATCGTAATATTTTCTTTAAAAAATAGTATGCTTAACGTAACATAACCTAAAGATTGAAATTATTTTCTGAGAAGATTTACTGTAGTAACATATATTTTTTTTTTCACCATCGGAAAGTAGAGATTTCAACGAACAGAAAACATACCAACTTTTTGAAAAAAGCTGATATTTTGACGGGTGACTTTTCGATTCAAAATTAGGGTGTTTTTTCGATATTAATTCAAAATAAGGTGAAAAAATAAATATTTTTAATCAAATAAATTACAGCGTATTTGGGACATTAAAAGGTAAGTTTTCACCAAATTTCGTTAAAAAAAAAAATTTTTGTAAAAGATAAAAATAAAAAACCAAAAACTTGGTTTTTTGAATTTTTCACATAAATTTTGAGGTTATGTGAAAAAAGTGTAAATACAAAAGTTTTAGATCTTTTTATTACCTACAACTTTGCCATTTGACTTTTTTCGATAGGACTTTTAGTTTTGCCGGAAATCGAGAAAAACCGTTTTTTCCCCTTAAAAACTCACCCCCACCCCTTCCCGACCTCAGATCGCCCGTAAATTATTTTTCCTTTCATTTTTATAATATTCCCCTCCTTTTCTAATGGGTTTCATCCTACTACTATTTTTTTTGGTTTTAAAAATTATCTACCCTGGTCTATATGAAAATACTCAAAATGAATTATCACTTATGCATGTATTATTGTCCATTTGTTTTTTCAAACAACCCTTTCGTTTATTGCATTAAATTCAATCTGAAACAAAAATGTGATACAGAACTTTAAAGCTTGATGTTTTTAGTTCCACAGATTCAGATTCAATAGAGAGACCAAAATCTGCCATGATGAAGGAAATACACCCCGAGTACGACCCTCACGAGCCAATGATTACGTCAGCATTTTCCGAGGAGGACCTGAGGAAGTCTCGTGAAGATGTGTACGAGGACAGTTATAAGAATGAAATATCCGAGTACGGTAATGTTGATTATGACGCAACCAAATCGTTCTCAATCAACACGAATGATGGAAATGTGACTCTCTCACCGCCTAAATGCTTAGAGAAACAAGACAAAATATCAGGTATGTTTCACAATGGTATCTATGTTTTTTTTTTTACTATAACAAATTAGTCCTTAACTGTGATCTAACCTGATGGTAAGTAACGATACATTCATGGTACAAATGAAATGAAATGATGCTTGCTCGCGCTGCGCGCCTGACCGCTCCCATCTAGGCTCCTGACAGGCATGTACACTTACGCAATGTGCATGTACGTGACGTAACCACAAGTAAACCTTACGCGCTCTCGTGAACTGCAAGAACTATACTACTTTATTATTATTTAAGTAGTTGACCCGAACAACAAAATTGTGTGATTATTTGTTACTTTATATGAAACTACTAGCTTTTGCCCCCGCGACTTCGTCCGCGTGGAATTAGATTTTGGGGAGGAATTTTCAAAAACTGTGACACACATACTTTTTTATTTTTAACTGAAAGCTCAAATACCAACTTTGATGGAAAAAGCTTGAAAAATGACGAAGTTTCATATAAACTTCCATCCCCTATTTAAACCCCTTAGGGGTGGAATTTCCAATAATCCTTTCTTAGTGTGCGCCTACGTCATAAAAGGAACCAACTGTAAAAATTTCAAGTTTCTAACTTCAGTAGTTTAGGCTGTGCGTTGATATCTCAGTCAGTCAGTCAGTCAGGACTTTGAATTTTATATGTATAGATAGCAATGAAAGATTAATTATTTATTGGTTGACAGCAGAGGCTGAGAGCGACCAGGAGCCAACTAGCACAGTGGAACACTCGGCAGCAACCGTGTGGAATGGCTGCATCAACATGGTCGATGTTGCCAGGTTCTACGTAGCGGCACATGAGGTCAGTTTACTTGTTTGAATTTTTACCCAATTGCCAAGGAGGGTAATGATTTATGTGTGTATGTGTGTATGTTAATTCTTTGAAACGCTTTGTGATCTTAACGAATTTTAACAGGTGTCATTAAATTCGCCTTAATAGTTGTAGTGACATAGGGTATAAGAAAAACTATAAAATCTGTTTAAATCAATTAATTTTATTTGACGCCATTAGGGTTTTTTTTAATAATTTGGTTATTATCTCTCTAATCTATAAAAATTACAAGTAGAAATATCTAATTTAAAAAAAAATGTTTTTCCATCTATGATGTCGAAATAGTTGCCTTTAAGCTTTTCTAATTATTTCAAAAACAAAAATCTGTTTGCTGTATAAGCCTCTATCTGCCTGTGAAGATCTGATTAAAATAGTTTCAGCTGTTTTGAAGAATTTTTTTTTGTACATTTTTACAATTATTTAATGATGGCTAAAATACCAAGAATTAATGTTATTTACAGGTATCAGGCAATGCTATGGACTTGGAAGATGACCTCTCACCAGAACTGGACATAGTGGGCAGAATCAACCCCGACACTGTGTGGGACTACATCAGCAAGATGAAGAGAGCCAGCAACAAGGACATCGTCATATTGAAGTTGCAGGCTGCAAATGACGAGGAGAAAATGCAGTACATTGCACTGTACAGCTATCTTAGCAGTCGTAACCGGTAAGTAAACCTTTTTGAATAAAACTTCCTTGTGAACCTGTATTATTCAGGATGCTTATAGTTAATCTGCTTTCCGAACCAGTAGTAGTCATGCGGTCAGTTGGTTGTTTCAAGGGATGCATTTTGTCTGGTGGGAGCACTTTAAAAAAAATTGATGGCGTATGGCGCAAGACACCTTAAAATCTGTAACTCTGCTGTAATCAAGACAATCCTTACTCCTTACTAATATATAAATGCTAAAGTGTGTTTGTTTGTTGGTTTATCTTTCAATCACGCTGCAACAAAGCAACGGATCGACGTGATTTTTTGCAGGGGTATAGTTGAGGACCGGGAGAGTGACATAGGCTTCGTTCATCCTAGAAAATCAAAGAGTTCCCGCGGAATTTTAAATACTAATTCCACGCGAGCATGCATCAACTAGTCTATTACTATTATAATAAAGAGAGAGCGCGAATTTTATGAGTTTGTATGTCCGGAGCAAACTTTGGAACCACAGCACCTATTTCAAAAATTCTTTCACCATTTCAAAGATACATTATTCCAGATGGTTATAGGCTATATATTATGTACATAAATGTATTAGGGCTAGATATTATGTGCAAATTTGTTAAAGAAGTCGGAATGTTTTAAACGTTTTCAAGGCGTGCGCTGGGTCAATCGGTCCCGTAAAAACAAATATTTAATTTTTCAACCCGGACGAAGTCGGCGCGGGCTTCTAGTTGATAATAATGTTGCAGGCTGGGCGTAGTGAAGGTGTCGAACACGGCGACCGTCAAGGACCTGTACATAGTCCCGGCGCCGGCCAACACGGCGCTGCCGAGCGTGCTGCTGCCGCTGGATGGGCCCGGCCTCGGGGAGCTCAAGACGCACCTGCTCATCGCCATCATCATCCGCCAGCGCCGCAAGCGCGCCGCCGCGCCCGCGCCCGCAGACGTCGTGCCCGCCAAGGTCAGTTGATGCCGTGCTCAGTGCGGCCTGCATGGCGGTGCGGACGTGTACTCGGGACACGTGCGCAGTGGAGAATGTTCAGTGTAATATAGGTCAAGACCAGTAGAAGTACCTAATCCTAAAATCGATATTGTTTTCATTATTCTATATTCTGTACTGAATAATAATAATTACTAATTATTATTATTCAGTTCAATAGCGCAGTTTATACAAAATGAAAACCTAATTATTATAATATGTATAAACTGCGCTAGAAGTAAAGTTTATAATGCTAGATCAATGTATGCAAAATTATTACAACCAAATTGCGTATTTTTGGTTATATCAATTTATATTATAATAAATAAAAAACAGTTAATTTAGATAAACCTTATATAAAAAAGTAGTTTTACTTGAAAAAGAGATTTTATAAAAATGCATCTCTTTTTCAAGTAAAACTGTATTTTAAATTTTTAATTATGTATTTATGTATTTTAATGTAACAAATGTTTAATTACTGCTTTAAAATAAAAAAGAAATTTGTCCTGACCCTTTCCCACTATTCCCTTTATCCCGCAGTCCTGACGCTTTTTTTTATTACTATGTCAGACTTTTTGTCAATTCATCTATATTCTATAATCAAAGAAACTTAAAGCTCGCTTTGCACTATGGGATATTTAATATATAAAATTCTCGTGTCACAGTGTTTGTAACAAAACTCCGAAATGGCTTGCCCGATTCTTATGAAATTTTGTGTCAGAAAATCTGAGAATATGACGTAAACTATTTTTCATACCACTAAGTGATAAGGGTGGTATTAATTTATATTATATATTTGACCGAGCGAAGCGAGGTCTCAAGTCTACTTGAGTGAATTTGCACTTGTCCGTTCGTCCGTCCGTCCGTCCGTCCGTCCGTCCGTCCGACTGTCTGTCAGAGCCTTAGAACTTCTGAATTACTGAACGTAATTATTTCAAATTTAAATAAAATATGTAAACTGATGGCCTTCAGCCGAACATTGCATAAAAAAATATAAAAAGGTTTATTTCAGGGAGGCTCTCATAGAAGCGTGTGTGAAATAAAATTTTTTTTGTTGCGTGACATAACTTGCGATAAGTATATCTTTTTAAAGACGACTTTGAACAGAGTACAAATTTTTTTTTTTTAAATTTTTCCCTTAAAATTGACGAAATGACGGGCTTTCAAAGTGGAGATTTACTTTGAGCCATATGTCAAAAACTATTGCTTATTAGAACCTGAAACTTGGTTGTAAATTCAGTTATATCCTGTACTTGAACAACAAATACTAAAATTAGATAAATATTATAAAGAAACGAAATTATTTAACTTTTAATGCTAATAGATTCTATAGCTTCACAATAATAGTAATAGATGGCGCTGTATTTGCCATCGGTAAAACAATTATGGGATACCACGAGGTCTCAGTTCGCGGCGAACCACTAGTATATACTGTGGTGAAAAGCTAGCTTTATGCATTGGCAGCTTGTATGTATGTATGTATAGTTCACTCAGAGGTAGATCTATTAGGTAGTAACCTACCTAAGTACCTCAAAGATAGTGTAGTCAGTATACTCACTCACAAAACAAAGGTTCACTCACCAGCCTAGGTGAGGTTGGTGAGGGTACCTTTGTGTTTACCTAGGCTTCAAAGATTAGAAGAACCCCACTAAACTGGTAAGAGTAGAAAATCTTTTGAAATCAAGACACGAAATATATTAGTAGTCATAACTGGATGCAGATACGCAATAATAAAAAGTATGGAAAAAATAAATGTAAAAAAAAGAAAAATGTTAAAAAACTAAAAACTGTCCTGGTACCATAGTCTCAATTTTTCTGTTTAACTAAAAATATGGTGTCGCATAAATACCTGCGTACGCTGAAACAAACAAAATAATTATTGTGAAGCGTGTGTGGCTGAATCTCTTTTACACTTAAACTGACAACAGACACGGTAATTAATGAAATACGCGACGACTTGTGAACCTCTTCTTTTTTTTTCTACCTTACTTACCGTACCTTTGTCAGACCAAACAATAAAAAATTATATCAGGTATAGGAGATAAACAATCTACCTGTCAAAATATCTACAACAATTAATTATCTAGTTCATTGACGTTCTCCTCAATATCGAAAAAGAGATACAAATGACGAGTTAGCATATAAGCTACCTGATATACGGGAATCATGAGAGAGTTCTGCTTGGTTGGCAGGTCGCGCGCGAGTCCCGCAAGAAGTCGTACACGCCGCCGCTGTCGCCGCGCCAGCGCGCGCCGCGCACTCTGCCGCTGCCGACGTACACGACGCCCGCTCTCTCCAACTCCGTCAAGGATAAAATTGCTGCCTCTTTGGGTAAGTATGAGTAAGAGTACCTACCCGCAGACTTACAATTTCAAGTTGGACAACGAAATTAGAGTTTAATAATACGCATAGTAACTTATAGTAGCCCGCACATCTTATCCAACGTCATTATGCCTAAAGAATACGTACTCTACGATTTAGTTGTCCAACTTGAACTTGTAATTCTGCTGGCACTCTAAGGCAGAGTGACATGGTAGTCCGCCCTTACCAACTAAATCGTGCAACAATATAATTGGACACCGATTGTATCATAATCGAATTTCCCTTCCGATTACGCACTCAATATAGTTGGTCAACTAAATTGTTACATAGTCTAAACTAAATTGTTAAATAAATGTTTGATAGTCGGCCATCTTGAAATTGTATGTCTGCGGTCGCTCTACCTTTACGAGCTAGTAATGGAACAGTTTTCTCTGGCTGACAGAGCTTGAGTTTTAAAATGGAATGTAGTTAATGATTAATTAAAAATACTTGTTACGCGCGCTGAAGGAAAGAGATGTCGCTACGGGTATGGAGCGACGGCGCGCGGGCGCGGGTAGCGGGTATATGGCGCGAGAGAGTCTGAACAATCATGGCGGCAGGTCTGCGCGTATTGATGTAAAATTGGAAATGTAAATCTAACCTAAATATGTAGCTTTGTTGCGTTGTGAATTAATAACTGGACAAGTTAATTATTAAATGTGATTGTAAACATATCCAGAGTCTGATTGTTACATACTGTTGTTTCTTGTGCGGATTTGGCCTTTGTAAAATGCTCTTGTTTGTGTTGCAGCGGCGGCGGACGTGGAGGAGGCGTACAGCCCCGGCTCGTCGTCGGGCAGCAGCGGCCCGCCCGCCGACACGCTGCGCACCAAGATGGAGGAGCTCAACCGCCAGATCGAGGAGCAGAAGCAGCAGATCCGCAAGATGGCGCAGGCCGACTCCTCGCAGCCCGGCGAGGTAACTAAACTATTGCTAACAGTGTGACAATTGCAATCCCTTTCCTCTCGCTATTGGCTGAAACCACTGACCTCTATCTTTAATCTACGATTAACGCTAGACTTACAAATGACAGCTTAGTTATTATGAATAAAATCGAGTGTCTCTGGAACTTATAATATTGCAAATGGCAACCAATCTTTAGAGTCTATGATTTCATACGAAATCATAGATAAAGCCCTAAAAAAAATTGAAGCCCTAGCAAGTGAGATCCTTTAATGAAGGATTCATAGACAAACGAAAGAAATGGATAACTTTGCTCCCGTGTGACAACTGCGAGAAAATACGTTTAACATCATTTTTATACTACAATAATTTTAGAACAAACCAATAACCAACACACTTAGGTACGCATTTATAAATTGGCTAACTTTTACCCGTGCCTGTTTGTGTGGAATTTAGCTTTTAAAAATTCCATGGGAATACTTTGTTTTTCCTGCATAAAAAGTACGAAAATGACACTCTATTCCCGTGCAAAAAACACGCCGACCCGTTTCTCCATTGCTGCGTAAGTACGGATTTACTTCAAGGAATTAATGTTAATTTTTCCTTTTTTTAGAATGAGGCGTATTCCCCGTCGCGGCCGCTGACCCCGCCCTCGCCGGTGGTCCCGCTCGCCGATATCGCTCTACCCTCAAATCTTCAAGAGATTCTTGCCACCATCAAACAGCGCTCCGAAACAAGTACAGACGTTCTACCGAATACAGATGTCGACATGCGGACATTGCCCCCCTTACCCTAAGATAATGGGCGTACAAACTTTGTATTTAATAATAGATCATTTTATGCAGTGCAGAATAGTAGTAGTTTTATAAGATAAAGTAGCTTTATGCCCGTTTTTACCAACGCTCCCTCAATTTTAGGAATTACCTAGAATAGGTAGTTATATATAATGGAAACATCTGAAGGTGAAAATTACATTAGGATGGCGTCACATTTGGGAGCTACTTACGATAAGAGACTCGTATTTAGATGATTTAGGAAGGGTCGGTTAAAGCGGATGTTAGAGTTTCTCTCGGTAGCGCCCATTTCAAAGTTTAATTCTTATTTGTCGCCAATAATTTTGTCACCTTAAAGATTCACATACATAATTGTCGGAAATGTGAAAACAGTGTTCGAAGGTATAGACTGTGCAGAGAGAAGAGTTTTGGAATTGGTAATTCAAGTAAGAATCGAACTTCGTTTGTATGGCGCACGCTCTAGAGTTTCTCTCAATATATCAGGGGAACTTCACAATAATCTTAATATTTCTTTTATTTGAAATATTCTCTCATGTAAATTGTATAGAATTAAGATTGAAAATATGCCAAGCATATTGCAAGTATGTTGAATGACTTGGTGAATTGAGTTGTGTGCAATACGCTGTGTAAGGATTTCATGCTAAATCTGGATTGTGAGCGATCGACTTACACTTAGTTAATTTTTAATTTCCATCAACAGTACACATTTCGAAAATTTTCATGTTATGAATATGTTGTAGAATATATTAATTTTAGTAAGTAGCTATCATTAATACTATGTGTCTTCATATAGAGTTGTTTTATATATTGTACAAAATACTTGAAATGAATTATTGAATCCCTTTATTGTAAAGGAATAATATTATACATTTTTAAGACTAAGAAAAAATAAAAGTATGAAATAAAGATTTAAAATATTTTATTGTCTAATTTATACTTATATATTATCATCATCATACAATGACTTCTTAGATTTAAACTTCTTCTCATCAATGGTTAGAGAATTATTTCGACGTACAGTTTTGAAACTTTTGAATAAGTCTTCTCTGTTTAGAGAAGTATCTGAAAATCTCTTTTGCATGGCTAGTATCTTAGTTTCCATTAATTTCCTCCTCGGAATGTGTCGCAGCGCAAACTCCCAGTCTCCAGTCAGTTTTAAATCCAAAAGAATTGGAATCATGTGATTTATGTTCAAGTTTTTCTTAGAGCCGGGTGCCCATTCCAAATACCTATCGAGCGGAAGTTTTGCCATTGCCAGGCCATCTCTCTTTGCTTTTGCCAATGACAGAGGTTCATTGTTAATCTGAAACAGTTTGTACGTTAAACAACAAAACTGGAAGGAAACATTTCTAGTTATGGAGTACCTATATAAAATTTTAAAATTATTTCCTTTGCAGTAAAGTTAAACAAGTTTGATGATGAGCAACAGATTGGGAATGGTTTTGTTGAGCTGATGAGTGGCAAAGGAAAATTTTTATCTTTGAAAAACTAAAAAAAAAAAAACCCCCCAATATCTGATAATGGCTGGAGTAGCCGATGGCAGATGGATATATAAAAAAAAAAATCTTTGAAAAACTGAGGCTGAAACCTATAGACCTCACTCACTCAGCTCACTCACAAGACAGTTAAAACGAGAGATTTATATCAGAGCATATTTGTGTCTCTTTTTATCTTGAGTCTGAGCACTCTATAGATATCAGCAGAAGAGTTATTGCTGGATTCTTAAAACCTTAATTGCATGTGGGCAAAGTTAAAGCAAAAGCTAATCAGAAAAATCTTTACTAAGAATGTTAAAAGGGCAAAAAGGCAAAAATATGACCTTATCAACCATACATCCCACGATGTACACCGCATCAGTATCAAAATAAGTCAATTCTTCTCTACAGTGTGGTGTCAAATACACAAGTTTCTCTTTAGGAAATAGGTCTAAATAGCTTTTTGTATGAATATTCAATGGGAACCATGGCTCCTCGAGTGATGGTATATTCTTTCGCAACTGTTTCATAAATTCCCCATTTGGATCAACGTTACACATGTGCAAATTAAAGGGTTCCTTATGTATTCTGTTGTCACCAAACAGAAATGTCATCTGCTTTGCAGCATTTACTGTTTCTCTCCAAACCATATGCTGTTCATAGGAACAGTCAATTATAACTGATTGTCCGTAAATCATCGATCTGAGTGCCCTGAAAAATGCAACAAACAAAGCATGTTGAAAAATATATTGCTCAAAATGTTATCCCCATTATAATACTAAAAAAATCAAACACTACTATGTTGAACCAAAATTCATATTAATAGTTGAACCAATTCTTGCTGAAATTTTACAGATGAATTCTGTAGCTTGATATTCCCTTTGGAAAAAATTATTATCGTAGGAACAAGATGAAGTAAGTAAGTAAGCAAGAGTTAGTTACCTATAGTTATCAAACATATTTATACTCTGATCTCGAATGCGTAGAAACATTGACTGATGCTTGATGCCATATAAGAGATCATCTGGATACTCTCTAACTTCTTCTGGTGGAGACTCCTCAAGTTCTTTTCTTCTGGCTTCTTTTTTAGCCTATTGGAAGAAAAAATATTAGAAACGAATATTAGCTGTATATCACTATATATATTCATATCATATTTAAAAAGCTCCAACCTTTTGGTTTTCTTTCCTCTTTTCAAGCTTCCAAAGAAATGTTAGGTAATTTGTTCTTTGATTCCTAGTTTGCATGTCCAGTAACCGTTTCCACTGATCCTTTTGAATGCAGTCAGGTGCAAAGCGACCATCTTGTCGTATCACCTCTACTTCAAGCATCAGCACCTTCAACTTTTTTTCCAAATTGTGGTCTCCTTGACATAACTCATTGATGATTGTGTCTAATAATAATAAAAATACCTATTTATTATTAAGCTAAGTATCTATAAATTTTCTGGGATAAAGATCCATGATATGTAACTTCCCAGAAAATTTACAAATTCTGAAAATCGGTTTAATATTTAAGGCGTGGCAAGAAAGATAGTTTCAGTTGCAGTTATTATTTGACGCATTTGGGAAATTAAGCAGACAATAAGACAAACACAGTTTAATACATAATACTTTAAGGTTACCTACCAGAGTCATCAACTTTGATATCTACACTGTATAACCGGCATGATTCTTGAATTATTTTTTTGTTATGAGGACATAATATGAGCAGAGATTTATTTCTTATCGGTCGTCGTAATTGGGATACCAATGTACGAAGGCAGTGCATGATATTTATTTGTTAGATATTGACACAGATTACTATGATACTACGTATCAGATGGCTCAGTGCCCTACAAATTTTAAACCCTCGAAGTCAAGGTCCATGATTGGCTAATGTATCATTTTGGAAAACTGCTGTAACCAATGGCGTAATAACAATTTTTTTTCTATTTTTGTCTATGGGTTTTTATTTTTGTTATGAAAGTATCTACCATAGGTATGTACCATAGGTATCTACCACAGGTATGTACCGTAGGTATCTACTATTGCCATCCTTGCCCATAATAATAATTATAGGTTATAATTTTTTTAAAATAGGAAATAAAGAAACAAATTTTTTAAAAATATTTGTTTAATTCACTTTGAAATAACATAATATCGCTTTTGTTATACACATTTTTGGAATTTCAGGTAAGTCTTTATGATCTTGTCTAATATATACTTATATGCCCTAATTTTGTTTATTAGATACACCCTACACCAATTAAGACGTCATATTTTTAATAATTTGTTTCACGAAACGTTTTTCAAATTACAACACACTGGTAAACACATAAGATGCTAAACACTTTTATAATATAAACCATAAAACTTTGTCTTTTCTCACACTGTGGAAACTTATAAAAAATAGCGTCCTTACGCGAATTATTATAACGGGCACATAACACTTGCACTATATTTCAATAAATTGAAATAACAATTGCTATTCTGGCACAGAAATATATGAAAATTAAACTAAAAAAACCAAATACAATAATAATGGCGTCGATTGGGCGTCAGCCATCAGGAGAATCATAGATTACTGTAGATCTATAAATACTTCATACTACATATAGGTACCTAATGTAGATATAGAGATGTCTGTAAAAATTGTCATGCATCATAGTGGAAAAGATTTTGTAAGGCTATGGAAAGGAGGTGGGTTGATAAGGCAACAAAATCCGCCCCTCATACACTCGAAAAAAAAAGTTCCAGATTTCGACAAATTGTAAATGTATTTATATACTTGAAGATGTAAACTTTATTTTAATATAAAGTTTAGGTGATAAAAAAAATAGTAAGTTACAGAAAATATTACCCAAAAAGAGAGTGTTTCTTTTACTTTTCTTACATTTTCATACATTTTAGTCGTTTTTTAAGCTTTGATTTAATATTTTAGAATGAGGCGCTCCATGAACCATGGTAAACGTAACTGATAATGATGCTCCTTTTTATAAGCTTTTATATGAGTATTAATTTATTTTGGTTCATGGAGCGCCTCATTCTAAAATATTCAATCAAAGCTTAAAAAACGACTAAAATGTATGAAAATGTAAGAAAAGTAAAAGAAACACTCTCTTTTTGGGTAATATTTTCTGTAACTTACTATTTTTTTTATCACCTAAACTTTATATTAAAATAAAGTTTATATCTTCAAGTATATAAATACATTTACAATTTGTCGGAATCTGGAACTTTTTTTTTCGAGTGTATGAGGGGCGGATTTTGGGCCTTATCAACCCACCTCCTTTGTATGGGACTGAACTGGCCGTGGATATTGATATTTCTTAGTCTTATTAATAACTTTGTGATTGTGTTATGATAGGGATGTTCGATATGCATCGAATTCACTCGATGTTTATAGTACGATGCATCGAATCGATCCGATGCTTTGAAAAATTGTTGATTTACTCGATGTATCGATGTATTTTCATAAAACATCGAATCAATGGTAACTTAATGATTATTCCTGATTATTCCTATTTAATACTGTTTCGGTTGATTTTGAACCACTTATAAGTTATAAAATTAAACCTTCATCTTTTTCGTTGGTGGCGCAATGTCATTGGCAGCACTGACTGCGCGAGATGCTGTGTACACACCGGCCCAACGAACGCCAACGAAAGATATTCAGCATTGGCTACCACACGCTCGTTGGCCTTCGTAGATACGTCCAAATACATTTAGTGGTCAGGCAAACGATGGTTAGCACCTGTAGAACCGTTTTAATTTGGGGCGTATCCTATACGTAAACGTATTTAGAATGCGTACAATAAATTGAGTTCAGCAGTTCATTTTACTTTGACGCAAATGTCATCAGATTTTTATACGATCAATCGAATTAAAAGTTAGACTAACCCTATTGTAAATAAAGTATCAAGGAAATTGCCGAATTCCACCGAAACCCCGATCGGCTTGGCTTGACTAATCAGCTGATTAATCGGTCTTTTTAAAACCGACTAATCGGCCAAAGCCATAGTTGGTACACCTCTCCTAAAAAGCTCAAAATAAAAAATTTCAAAAAACCGACTTCTAACGCCATTACAAAGTATAAAATAATTTAAGTTCAGTTTGTACACGTTTGTTGAAGTCGGACAAATAAATAAAAACAATGAAACTGATGCGCGATACTCGCCCGACTTCATTTTATGTGTGTCTCACGCATCATCAGAAGGCGATGTGTATCATCAGGTGCAATGTTAAAAAAGTACTCGATTTTGAGAAAACATCGTTGTTTTTTAACAGATGCATCGGAAAATATTGATGCATAGCCTCGATGTATTGCATCGAAAAAAAAACATCGATGTATTTTCTATGTGGACACCCCTACGAGTCAACCTGACTCGGAACATCTCTATTCTCATTTCTCTATTCTTAACAATTCTTAACCTCAAATATTAAAGTAAGAAATTATAATTCGATAACATTAAGTTGTTTAAAGATAATTTTTATTTGAAGGAGGTGGAACAAATAATTCAGCGATTAATTTCACTCAAAAAAAGGTTAAATATAATATAACCTCTCAATGTTAAGAAATAAGATTTTTTTTGGTTTTGGTGACTAAATTAACATTTTTTCCTTGACACAGATTTAAATTAAGACAATCATGGCTATATCGGCTATCCTGCGACGTACCATCATTAACGGCACAGTGTATTCAGCAGCTGCGTTACGCTTTGTCTCCACTCAGCCAGAGAAGAAAGTATATTTTGACGTGACTGCAGACGGTACACCTCTGGGCCGTATTGTAATGAAACTTAACACGGATGAAGTTCCCAAGACTGCTGAGAATTTTAGAGCATTATGTACAGGTGAAAAAGGGTTTGGATACCAAGGTTCATCATTCCATAGAATTATCCCCAACTTCATGTGCCAAGGTGGGGACTTTACTAATCACAATGGCACAGGAGGAAAGTCAATTTATGGTAGAACTTTCCAAGATGAAAACTTTAAGCTGAAGCATACCGGCCCCGGTATATTGTCTATGGCTAATGCGGGCCCCAACACAAATGGCTCGCAGTTCTTTATAACAACTGCTGCTACTCCCTGGTTAGATAGGAAACATGTTGTTTTTGGATCAGTTGTAGAAGGAATGGATGTTGTTAGCAAGATGGAAAGTCTTGGATCAAAAAGTGGGAAACCCTCCAAGAAAGTTACAATTGAGAAGTGTGGTGAGTTGGAATGAACTTAAAAAAATTGTAGTTTTATTTCTCACAATGTGCTGGCAATTAAAAGCTGACTTGTTCGAGTGTCACTTTTACAGGAGTGGTAAAAAACTGGATGAAACCAATCACCATTTCACTAGACATTCAATTAAATTCAAGTAGATTGTTCAAAAATACATTTTTCTAACTAAGCTTAAAAAAAATTTAGCTAACAAAATAGCAATGGTTTGATCAGCAAAGAACATGTTCTGAGGTTTGCGCTATTCAGGCTAAACATTGTTGTTTTATAGAATGAGGACAAGTTTGCTTTTGTTGGCCAGTTTATAAATGTAAATCATAGTGCTGTATAGAATATAGATTATGTAGTCAAGAGTATGTATCAGTAGTGTATAAGTATATTAGTGTTGTCAGAATTTTTATTTATTAAAATATTAAATGAATTACAAAATTCTTTTCATTTATACTAAGTATATAATATAATCCAGCTCCTGAAAAACGACTTTGTGATTCTACAGACAAAAGTTACTTAAAGTTGATTATATTGGTTATTGAACTGATTATTTATTATTTAACAATTAAGTAATTGAATCTGTATATGGGTCGTTCTACTTTTCTACCGACAATAGTCTGTCTTTCTTCTTATTATGGCATCTCGTTGGAGTATTAATATAAACGGTTTTTTATTCGGTTCGAATAAACGTCCATATTTTTCTTATCTATTAATATTATGTCATTTTTCATGTTCTCTAACCAGCATATTTTATACGTTCGTTTTCCGTATAATGCCGTGACAGAGTGGTAAACTGAAATGTTGTCTCCACAGAAAAAGGCCACTTTGTCACATTATTTTTTCAAAAACCAACATTAAAAAAGAATCAATATTAGCTAGGAAGGAAACTTTAATTAGTACTAATGAAAACACAGATGCAGTTTTTTTTAAATCCCACACATAAAACACAATTATAAATAGTTCAAAAACCAAAAAAACAGAAAAACGTCGTTTCATTGTCGGTAGAAAAGTAGAACGACCCATATATCTTATCTTGTAATCTGTAACTGGATAGCAAAGTAAATCTTGGTTGACTCTCTTGAAAATTTTATAGATAGGTTGGCTTAGTTTGTGGTGTTGGTTGGCTTTAATATTTTTCGTTTTAACAGGGGAAGTAGAGAAAGAGCTTTTGTCGAAAATGGAAACCATAATATAAGTATTGGAAGTGTTGGTTGAAATAAAATAATTTTAAAATGTGTATGCAATTTTATTAATCACTAAATGCAACAAATTAGGAGTTGCTATCATCGAACCTATCTTGATTTGCAATCGACGTAACAACTTTCTCACAGCTAGTCAGTATCAAGTCTTAGAACCTATTGTAATAAGGCATTTTTATTAGATATAACACTCTTCATATCAAACTATTTCTCTCTTAACAAATATATGACAAAAATTTACAATGAATCTTCCTTTGTCTTTTTCATCTTAAATATACAAGATAAATATTTAATTTAAAATATTTTGTATTAAAATAATATTACTACAGTAGTAATTGAATTTTTTAAAATTTAGAAACAGCAGCCTATGAATTGACATTTCAATGAATACTAAAAACAGTTATATTAAGTAGATATATAGCAAAGCTTCTCAAAGCAGGTGCATTTTTATCGGTTGATAAAATCGTGCTGCATGTCTGCGATACTTGGTGCGGATTGTCTAAAAATGATTGGTACCATGTAACGAGCGCAATCATCTCTGATTGACCGATCTTCTAACGCTATTGGCTAAAAAGCGTTGCTGCAGCAAGAACGCCATAATTACAGCCAGTCGCAGTGGTTGACGCAATCGAACAGCTGTTCGTGCTTGATCACGCCATCAGTGGAATATACTGAATGTGCCCTAATACAAAATTGTACTAGCATGCGATATTATTAAACCATTAATAATGCAGCTGTGGGAGAAGCTTTAAGAATATAATTATTTATCATTATAAGAGCAGATTTCACTAACGTAAACTAAGGGCCGATCTACACCGGACTGGCAGCGGCGCGGTGAGCACTTTCAGTGTGAAATAATTTTAAACTTTATCTACATAATAATCGCTAGACCAGTATCGCTTGAAAAGCTCAGCAAGGTCACGTGGCCGCCCTCGGTGCCGCGAGGCAGCTCGCGTCGACGCGCGTGAAGCGATACTAGTCTTAAAGATTATGTAGATAAGGTTTAAAATTATTTCACACTGCAAGAGCTCGCCACGCCGCGGCCATCCGGTGTAGATCGGCCCTATGTCTTATCTGAGAGTAAATTTGATATTTTGGCAGATTTTTATCAATACAAAAAATGGCAGAAAGCCCAATTTATCCCTCAGTTAAACGTCAATCAACATCGGTGAAATCTGCACTAAAATGAATAATGAACAGTGTATAGCTTATTTACACATGTTGTACAAATGATAATAAAGTGGCAGTCAGCATTTAATGTACAAGCAATATAGTGCGATTGGCCTACCATCAATCATCATATTTTGATTTTGGGCAAAAACAAAAATATTTGCAGTATCTAAGCCGACACATCACAACCCGATTTTGTTCATTCAGTGATCACTTTTGATTCTAAAATCGCAGATAATAAAAAACTTAAATTTTCCCTCGAACTTTCTGATAAAAACTTTTATCAGTCAAGAAAAGTTGATAGTAGGCCTAAATTACTTAACATTAGTTTAAGTAGTTAGTGAAAATAATTTTGGTCCTATAAAGTTTGAAATCTTAGAAGTGTAACAACAGTAGGTCTGTATCTCTCTGAAGAGATATTTATATACTTATGATTTTTTTTTAAATAAAGCGTCACAATTTCTTTATATTCATCCATTGAGAAATGAGATCAACAAATATAGATCAAAAATATTGTGTTCAAAATAATAGAAAACCATTGAAACTCAAAAATAACTATTGTTTTAAAATAATCGTAAAAATGGTTTGTTATTTATAGATTTGTACTGTGTTTATATTATTAAAGTGATGATAAAACTTTTGGATTCTATAACAAATCATTCAGTTACTATAGTCCATCAATATTTCTATTTTAGATATTATTCAAAATGTACTTATGCATATGTTTTATTTGTATCTATTATCCTAATGTTATGAGTTATTCGAGAATGGTTAGCAGGACTAAATGGATTTTTTGAAAGTAAATGCTACTCTACTACCCTACAAATGGTGGCAATAGGATTTCTGATTTCTAGACAACACCACAGTCAAGCTGGTTTCGAATAAACATTTTTTTATTAATACACAATATTACATGTAATTATTTCGTTTTGGAAAATATTTACTTGAAATAAAGTTTTTTAAACTGATATAAACCAGTCCAAGTATCAAACATATATTGAAATACACAGGAATGAACTTTGAAATATACTAAGTAGACAGTGATGAGAATAAAACTGAAACTGGATGTAAAGTTTTGTAGTGTAAATTCCTTACTAAGTATAAAGATATTAGATCAATCAATTTATATTTGCAGCAATACACATTATTTACAAATAGGTACTTTGTCAGTTTACATATTTGAGTCGGTACAGTCTCAGTAAATACGAAAAATCATGAGCTGAAATCTGCGAGGCAGTATTGAACAGGTGTCTACATACATATACATAGTAATTATGTGATTAAGTACAAATATTAAAAAATTATCCATCCACATTTGCTTCATAATAGGTTCAGAACATTTCTTTTTGTTCTACATAATATTAACATGAATCATGCAAGGATAACTTTAGTGTGCGTCAAGATGACTGACCAAAGTGACTGATCAGCGTTTAATTTCTCCAGTATTTACTACCTATTTAGTACTATTTAATACCTTTGTTTAAATATTTGGTACCTAATTAACAGAGAAATTTAATTTAAAAAGTGGTCAGTCATTCTGATGTCAAGATGGCTGTCAATTTTTCAATTTCCGCATAAAGACTTGCTTAAACGCTGATCTGTCACTGGTCAGACAGCCATGTTGACAGACAATAATTTTAGGCTATAAATTATATGCAAGGGGATGCGCAGAACATTGATTATTGCGGTGAAATGAGTATTTTATACAACCTATTAACTTATTACAATTTCAATATGAACACAAAATACAGATGATTTAATAAAAAAAAAATATTATTACTACTGTTAGAGTGGCGATAGACAATTTTTATTTCAATTACGATACGTATTTATTACTACAATAAGATATGGTCTGAAATCACTCGCAATTGGTTAAGCGTATAGAAGAAATAACTTATCTACACTCATGTCTTAAAATCATGATTATGAATTCCAAATGTGTAAATTAAATGTATTCATTATTTAATTTATTCACATACTATTACAATCTTTAAGTAATTATTTTTAATCTATATTAGCTGTGACATCTTAACATAAAATTTTTGTGAATATTTATTTATCGTTTGCAGTGTTATTTTTGGTCAAAAGTTTTCAGACATGAGTTTTAGACATAGTAGTTTATGAAACTTCAAATAATGAGGTATTAAAACACTTGTGTTTTGGCAAAAGGTTCACCTGGAGCTCTGTTTAAACAATAGTGTTTTAATAACTCCTATAATATTATGCGTCGGTTTCATAAACTGCAATTATAAATATATAGGTTGCTATAATATTGTGTATAATTTTCATCGAATCACTAATAGAACGAGGGGCTTTTTCAGTGCTTAATGGCGTACGCTAAAATCGCGCGGGTTCACGCTCGCGTTTAATACATAAATAACAGAATAATCATCTGGTGAGAGGCCTTGGCCGTTAGATTCAAGACTTATTAGGGCCGATTTTACCAATATAAAGGAAGTCTTATCCGAGCGTAAATTTGATATTTTGGCAGATTTTGAATACAAAAACTGTCAAAATATCAAATTTACGCTCGGATAAAATTTATTCTACGTGTGTGAAATCTTCCCTTAATGAAATAAGATCTTAGTTACAATATAACGTACCACCCTACAATCAAAGATGTGCCAGGCGATCTAAGTACGCAAGTTCCGGTACAATTGCGTGTAGATACTGATGAGGGGTATAAGTCTAGTTTACATTACCATCTTAGACTGCATCGTCACTTACGTTCAGGTCATGCGCGCGCGTTTTACCATACGCCCTTAAGCTATAATAAATTAATCATCAGCATCCATCGAGCTAGACCCTCGTTCCGTGCGACACGCATTGACTCAAACCACTAAAATGAAAATAATATAGAACTTATTCATACTATTCACTACTTCAACACTATCACTCGGTATCATCACTCAATTTTGCTACAAGTTCCGTCACTCCGCAAACTCTGCGTTATCAACACCGATGTTGAGATTCAGGTAGTAATTTGCTATTTACATTATTCGTTTTAAGAGGCGCTTATCATACAAATGAAGTTTGATTCTTAATTGAATATCAACATAAAATTAAATCTGAGAAACTTTGTAGTTACACACTTTAAATATTAACATCTCTGCCGAACAATAGCAGCGAAACGAAAGAGATAGATTTATAATCAGATATCTGCGATAGAACATGCAGTTTCGCTATGGTTTAGTTTCTGTATGGTCTTTTATTTAGCTGCTATGGTTTTGTTGGATGTGTTTTTTGAGTTTTTGTAACTTTGTAAGTATGTATTTTTACGGAAATTTGACAAACCACAGACACATGTAGTTTTCAGAGCATGTTCATAAATTTAAATAAGGATCAACCTTCGTTTGTACGGGCACTCGAGGGGGTGTTCATACGCGCGGGTCGAGCGGCGAGGCGCACAGCTGGTCGGCGCTGCGGCCCTTGTGCAGCTGCAGGCCGAGGTCGCCGGGCTCCACGGTGATGTGGTGCGAGGAGGTGCGCTTGTGGCGCGCGTCGGGCGGCTTGAGGTCCCGCGAGCCCGTGCGCCGGTGCCGCAGCGCGCCGCCCGCGATGAGGCGCGCGCTCTCCTCGCCCGCGCCCTTGCCCAGCGGCAGCGCGCCCAGGTCCAGGCTCTCCATGCTCTTGATGGCGAGCTGCTTGAGCTGCTCGAGGCTGAGGTCGCGCGACGCGGAGCGCGAGTGCGAGGGGAAGTCGCGCGACGCGGAGCGCGGGAAGTCCTCCTGCGCGTGCTGGCGCGCTCGCGGCTCCAGCTGGATGGTCTTGGAGTCGTTGCGCAGGTGGCGCGACGCGACCAGCACGCGCGAGTTCTTGCCGGGCGCGCGCTGCGAGTCCTGCGAGTACTGCGAGTCGGTGCGCTGCAGCTTGTCCTGCGCGAGCGCGGGCGGCTCCATGGGCGTGGTGGTCGCGGAGCTGGGGCCCGACGTCACGCCCGAGCGGAAGCCGCTCGCGTTGTCCGCCGACGGCAGCTCCTCGAACACTATATTATGAACAACGACAATAGTTAGCATAAGTCGTGTTATTTTTTATCTTCCAACCCTACAAAAAGAAGAAATGGTTTATGGCCATCGTGGCGGGTTACGTTTTATCTTCCAACACTATAAAGAGGGGTGGGCGAATGCATTTACTACCAGTCTTACTACCAGTAATGCAATAAAAAGAAAAGAGGTTAGTGGACGTCCTTTTGAATTACTTTATTATCTTCGAACGTTACAATAGATGTGTCAGATTAACTCCTTTATCTGCAAACGTTATAAAAAAAGTAGTTGATGGGTTGTCATATCGGGTTACTTTATCTGCGATCGCTTAAGGTGGTTTGATCCGGTCAGCGGTCACATCAGCGCCAATAGATGGCGTAGATTTTGTAATTAGACTTATTTTATTTTTTTTATGAATGAAAATGTGAATATTTTTTTATAATAATACTAGACGATGCCCGCGATTTCGTACGCGTGGATAAAGGTTTTTTGATTCCCGCGGGAACTCTGTAATTTTCCGGGATAAAAAGTAGTCTATGTTTTAATCCTGGGTATGAGCTATCTCCATTTCAAATTTCAGCCAAATCGGTTCATTCGTTGTGGCGTGAAGGAGTAACAAACATACACACACACACACACACACACACATACACATACAAACTTTCGGCTTTATAATATTAGTGTTTATGAATGAAAATGTGAATATTTTTTTATAATAATACTAGACGATGCCCGCGATTTCGTACGCGTGGATAAAGGTTTTTTGATTCCCGCGGGAACTCTGTAATTTTCCGGGATAAAAAGTAGTCTATGTTTTAATCCTGGGTATGAGCTATCTCCATTTCAAATTTCAGCCAAATCGGTTCATTCGTTGTGGCGTGAAGGAGTAACAAACATACACACACACACACACACACACACATACACATACAAACTTTCGGCTTTATAATATTAGTGTGATGTGATAGTGTGATAGTGTGATGTGATGGTTCCCGGTTGTAGCGGTATATTTGTAATATATCCAACTACGTTTCAGATGTACTGATAATCACGCGGCAAATGAATGTATTTTGAAAATTAAAATACATCTGAAACGTAGTTGGATATATTACAAATATACCGCTACAACCGGGAACCATATTATTATAAAAAAATATTCACATTTTCATTCATAAAAAAAATAAAATAAGTCTAATTACAAAATCTACGCCATCTATTGGCGCTGATGTGCTTAGCTGACCGGATCAAACCACCTTAATAAAGGAACAGTGGTTGGTCGAGTATCGTCTTCATGTATAGCATTATACTCACATTTGTCTAGACTGATGATGGAGCCAGCGATGTCCTTGTGAGGATCGAGCGGAGGCGTGGTTTCGAGGTGCTTGCGTCTCCGCACCAACCACCAGTCCGCCATAAATATGCCCAGAGCCACAATCTTTATTCCACCGCAAAGACCAACATATCTGTAACAAGAACACCTTAGTAAACAAAAGCACAAGACACGTTGAGGTGTAGTATTTTTTAAATATGTCCGTCATTTTGATTCTTGAATTTGGAAATGGATGATGAAGGGTTTATGACTAACATAAAAATTCACAATGCATTGAGCATCGATAACATACATGTTATTATTATAACTCTTTGTTAGTGTGTTATTTCATTTAAATAAAGTTATTATTATATTATTATTATTCCATTTATATAAACTTAAAATCCATTAAATTTCAAAGAGCAACATGATCTATTACAAAGATTCCAAATCGTTTCCGACCGAGTGTACGTTTTGGTTTTCCTAACGCGAGTTCAGAAGTTTCACTTCAATAATGGAGAAGTTTTATAGTGTTTTATAAAAAAAAAAAAAACTGAAAACTTCTGAAATCAGCCAAGAAATGATGGTGGGCGGTGATCTTCTAGACAAGCGCGCACCATCTTCACTTTCCATCAGGTGAGATCGCAGTCAAGCGCTAGTCTATATAATATTTAAAAAAAAAAGTATTTCAATGTTGTTTTGTTAGCTTATATTTTTATTAAAAACCACAAAAAAATGAAGTTCTCCATTTAGTTCCTACCTGTATCGGAACTGCTCGATATCATAGAGGAGGCAACGGCCGCCTTTCTCCCCGCTGCACGACTGCTTCCACAGTATGCAGGTGGAGTCGATGAGGTTCCCGAACACGATGGGCGCCGGGATATAGCCGAACAGCCGGAATATCACAAACTGCATCCCGAGGGCAAACGATCGCTCTTCTTCACTCACGGACCTGGGAATAGAGTGGTTGATTCGAATTTTGTAAATTGTTTTATCGAAAGTTTCATTTGCTAATGAACCTCAACGATAATGATGCTCAACCGATACATGTAGGTACTACTACTACTATTTGAAATAGATTCCTTGAAAGGATCGCTCCAGAACACGTAATATTCAGCCTTTATCTAACGGACGACCCCTCGATATCTAAAAATATCTGAAACTTGAGATCATCTGTCAAAGTAGTAGGGATGCGCAAACGAACATGATATCTTCATTTAGCTGTGGACGTGCGAACACCAATTTCGGGCATCTCATTGTAATTAACTCGATTTTTTGAACGATTTGTGTATGTGAAGAATTTGTATTTTTTCACTTTACTATTAGTTCACAGTGGAAAAGTCATTTTTGAATGGACTTGGATTAACATCTGCCTAGGTCAAAAAACCATCAAAAACCAACTTGGACTTGTGAAGATAGCAAGAAAGATGCTGTTCTGATTCATACTTAATTGTTTTTAATATTTGAGAAATCGTCTACTCGCAGAAGACATAGTTCGAGATAGGCGCAGAGGAATGTTGGTATACCTGAGAACGATCATGAGCAGCGGCATCTGCGTGACGGCGACGACGAAGGTCATGAAGAACAGCAGCACCAGGAAGGGGAAGATGGTGGTGCAGGGCGGGTTGCAGGGGCCGGCCGTGGCCACCGGCACCACCGTCACCTCGCTGTACTCGCGCGCCGCGCCCGCCGTCAGCGCCGCCGCCGCCGCGCCGCCCACGCCGCCCACGCCCAGCGCGCCCACTGCGCCCACCGCGCCCACGGCCTCGCGACTGTTCTCGTGCACGCCTGCGACATCACAACTCGTTAGTGTTTAAACACACCATGCCGAAAATACGCGACCGAAGTTCCGTGGCTGATTTTACGTTCCGAGCTATTCAGCTGATATGACGCACGATTAGGACGAAATTACGCGGCAGAAATTCAGTTGCGTAACTTTGTGTGGGTTTTTAGTGTCCCCACCCCCGGATCTTCGTCGACAATCAAACCGAACTTCGGTCGCGTATGCTCAAAACATTGCCGCCGAATCGCTGCCGAACTTACGCCCGACCGAAGTTCGGCTGTACGCTATAACGCGACCTAATTTCGGTTTGGTGTGTCATCAGTAATATAAAATACATTGGAGGCGTAGTCACGCCGAACTTCGGTCGCGTATTTTCGGCATGGTGTGTTTAAACACTTAGGCGCGACGCCATTCTGAGTGGCATGACGGGTGATCTAGCACGTAATTCACCACTCATCGCAACATGCAAAACAATTCGTTACGGCTTGACGTAGTAGCATGAAATGTATGACACTCTGTGTGCTACTACTGACCCATTGAAGTGACAGGTAATACGTAACTTTGCAACACTTGCGTGTCAAACTATAGTTACTAGTACTGGATATGTGGTTACAATCTGTCAAAATGGGGACAATCTAAATTGTAGGTATAGTTCTTGCAATTCACGACGGCCCGTGGCTCATGGTTGTGTGTGTCTTATCTGTATAAGTGTGAGCGAGAGCTTGCTCGCGCCTGACCGCTCCCACCTAAGCTCCTGACAGGCAACGCACAATTACGCAATGTGCATGTACACGACGTAACCAGAAGTAAAGCGCCCGTAACTTCGTGAGATAAACGTACTATACCTAATTTTATGTTCATCAACTTAAGTCGTCAATGGCCATTGTTTATATGAAAATAACTCAATCTGATCAGCCGAAATTTTGGCTCAAATTGTATACATAGCATGTAATGTAGGTCGGTGTAGGCCGTGTCACGTCAGAGCATCGCCCGAATCATGGCAATGCCCGCAACTGTTTAGCGTTGCGACCTGATGGAGAGAAGAAACCGATTAAGGGGCATAGGTTGAATGTACACTGCCATATCCCTTCCAGTTAGCCCGCTACCATCTTAGACTGCGTCACTTACCACCAGGTGAGATCGAAGTCAAGGACTTGTCATCGAATAATAAAAAAATTGTAGCGGCGCATGTGTGTGACTCGGATTTCGGAAGGAGCTTGGCTGGCTGGAGTGATCCGGCGGGGAGCCTTACCAGTTGGAACACGCGATTAACGCCTACTTGCGGAGAAGAAAGAAGAAGAATGTATGTGACTCACAGGCGCAGTTGGTGAAGTTGGAGCGCGAGGAGAAGGCGGCGCAGCCGGCGTGGCACGGCGAGAAGTAGGTGAGGCCGTTGTTGCCGCACACCGGCTCCATGTCCGTCTCCGTGCACAGGCAGTTGAAGTTGCACGCCGCCGTCAGGTTCACTTTGAACGGCTCCAGGTTGCTGTGACGCACACCGAAACATCATTATACCGCCGTTTACGCACACCGAAACATCATTATACCGCCGTTTACGTACATCAAAACATCATTATACCGCCGTTTACGTACACCAAAACATCATTATACCGCCGTTTACGTCCACCAAAACATCATTATACCACCGTTTACGTACACCAAAACATCATTATATCGCCGTTTACGTACACCAAAACATCATTATACCGCCGTTTACGTACACCAAAACATCATTATATCGCCGTTTACGTACACCAAAACATCATTATACCGCCTTACAAATAAAAACAAAGCTGAAGTATCTGTGTGTGATTTCAAAATAACTGCCTAATTTTAAGCTCAATTAAATTTATTCGAACTCATAATATAATATTTTGTTTGTGTTTGTTTGTACGGACAAATCATACAGAATCGATTTTAACGGGATTTTTCAAGTAGATACCTAATTTATCTTGGGAATAATAATCCTTCGCAAAAAAATAAAAACTGTTCATATACAGGATATATAGGTCCGTTATAGTTACCTGTTATTCGTATAAGGTATCGTGGTGCCGGCCATTTTGATGTTGTCGCAGCCGAGGAAGAACAGCAGCGCGTAGCAAGACAGACAGATGGTGTTGGATATGAGCACGAACTGCACCGCCCCTTTTGGCCGCAACTCCAACCGCTTGAGAAGACAACCGCCCATGAAGATGCCGATACACGCACCGGGGATGGCTATCGAACCTGAAAAATTGATACAGTATTCTCCTTCTTCTCGAGTCGACGGTCACCTCAAGCCCAAATCTGGCTGAACTTTGGAAGGGAAATAATTCATACACAAGACTTAACTCATAGGCTACATTTTATCCCGAAAAATTAAAGAGTTATAATAAAATACTTTATTCCACGTGGACAAACTAGTGGACATAATCAAGTTCCTTATAATCTTTGACTGTGTCAAATCCAACCAAAATTTATTTATATCATGTAGGCCAACTTGTAGCTCTTATGACACGTCATAAATCTACCACCGGTTCGGAATGCAGATTCTGCTGAGAAGAGCCGGCAAGAAACTCAGTAGTTGCTCTTCTCAAAAAAAAAAAAAATTTTACAATAGGTAACAAAACTATGCTATGTATACAGTGCTTCCACAATGAAGTTTCCTAAGTCCTAGATACAATCTAATGCATGTTAAGATGGGCAGACAGAAATATATATGTGTATACCTGTGAAGACGCTGGCTTGGCTCTTTCCGAGGCTGAACTGTGTCTCGAGGTACTTGGGCAGAAACACGACGAAGCCCGACACTATCATGAGCTCCATACACGCGCCCAGACACGTTACCACGTACACGGGGTTCTTGAGGAGACGCCACATCGACACGGGAATGTCTGTTTATAAAAATAATACTTGTATTATTATCCACTATTCGATTAATAATAAGCACTAAATACGGTTGTACGCAATCTATACATATTGTACCTATCCCTTACACCCAATGCCTTGGGTCTTCTTCTTCTTCTTCTTCTTTATCAACTAATGGACGTCCACTGCTGGACATAAGTCTCCTGCATGGACCTCCACAAGCCTCGGTCTTGCGCCGTCTGAATCCAGCGGCTCCCTGCGACTCGTTTGATGTCGTCTGTCCACCTAGTGGGGGGTCTGCCAACACTGCGCTTCCCGGTGCGGGGTCGTCACTCCAGCACCTTGGGACCCCATCGACCATCAGCTCTTCGAACTATGTGCCCCGCCCATTTCCATTTCAGTTTCGCCACTCGCAGAGCTATGCCTTGGGACACTGGAAGAGTTTTCTTATTGAGATATTTTATCGATATGATATAATATGTATTGTATAGATGTTTGAAGTGCTTGTCTACCCTTTTTTCTTGTTGGTAACCGTTGTTTAGTATAAAAGAAGGCCTAAATTGACATATCTTCTAATATCCTTTTCAGACAGCTTGCAATTCATGTTCTGTTGGGAAGGAGTATGGAAGGATGCGTTTGAACTTGAATTTACCTTTTATATCTTTTCCATATCCAGTATCTTTCATATCCTGCGGTGGTTTCTGCGGTGTCTTGGCTGTGGAGGTGCCGCTGGCGGCGGCCGCCTTCTCGACGAGACGGATCTTTTCTTTCTCGCGAACCAAAACTTTTGGGAACGAGAAGAAAGGAATAGCTACAAGTATGAGGAGAAGGCCGCACAGCAAAAAGCCGCCCCACCACATGCCGACCCATCGATGGTCGCCCGGATCTAGAAAAAAAAAAACAAGGAAGTTACTTATTAGGTACCTACCCACATAGTCGCAAGTCCATAAAAAATTGTTGATCTCGTTCAACCATCTCTATGCAAAGTTTTTATTGTTAAGGAGACATCTGAGAATAATTTGTTAAGACTTCGAAATCAGAAAATAACCGAATTAACCGAGAAAATATAATACAAACATGAAGTGGGATATAATATTTTCGTACATAGGTAATTCAAATTAATTAGTTAAAATGTTAAACAAAATAAATTTATTGTAGGCTATTCCGTATTCGTAATACTTCCGAAAGTGCGCGAGCGTGAAACCTTATAAAATACATAGTGTATACCTTTTTACTTTCATATGGTATTAAACACAAAAATTTTGGGATGAGAATACGAGTATTTCCTATAGAAGACACAGAAAAGCGAACTCACCTATTGAAATAATAGCACCGGAGAATGAGTCCATATGAAATGACAGCAGATATGCACCCAATAAGAACCCGAGGACTGGTCCGAACGCAGCCATACTGTACATACAACCTGCAAAAAATAACCATCCTTAAGTATTGTAAATGCAAAAGTGTGATTGTTTGTCTTTCAATCACGCAATAACGGAGCACTGGATCGACTTGGGTATAGTTGAGGATTTGTAGAGTGACATAGGATATGTTATATCTCGGAAAAATACGTGATTCCCACGGGACGAAATCGCAGGCAAAAGCAAGTTATAAATATTTCTCTATGATTCGCTGGGATAAAAAGGGTTTTACAATCCCGCAGGAGTCCTTAGCATTCCGGGATAAAAGTTAAAATCCTATGTCATTTTCCAAGTCTTTAACTACTTTCATGCAAAAAATCGAGCCAATCCATTGCTGCGCGAATTGCGGAACAAACCATAAAACCAACACACTTCCGTATCCGTAATTTAGTAGGATAATATCTTTGTTCGATTACAGCAAAGTGTATAATGAATGTATGCCTCGGTTTGTACATTGATATGTAGTTATTTTAGGTTCGAAGATCAATTGACCCGATTTGAATTCAGTAATCCGTACCAGATGTTAGTGATTCGTTTGAATGCTATTAATATTATTATTTTAAGATTTATCGAAACTTTTAAATTTATTTTGATATGAACCATATTTTGAGTACAATTTTATTTATCAATCATTACGATTAAATTCGGCGATGCGCGCGACTTTGTCCGTGTAGATTTAGGTCCCCTTTGATTGGCCGGGATAAAAAGTAATCTTCGTATATCTCAGGAATACTTTGATTTATACTTTGTGGCTCGTCAATAACGGTTCAACGATTAGGTCGTGAAATAGTTTTTTTTCCATTAAAATAGTATTTGATGATATTTCCGAGTAGCACCTTTATTTTAAGTAAGAAAGGACTCTACTTGGGAATTATTGATTCATCACCGCCACTTATCGTAAGCGACATTTTTATCTAAATTGAGTTTATTTCAAATTATATCTTTTTTTCATTTTGCGGGAAAATAACATACATATTAACTTTAAATAGGTAAATGTTATTTTCCTAGGTAATGTCGACATGCCCTAGTATCCTATAGTTTGACAAAATATTGTTCGAAATAAACAAACTCAATTTAGGTAAAAATGTTGCTTGCAATAAGTCGGCAGTCATGGCTCGATATGTCAAAGTACGAGTAAATATAACGCAAGTCGTATCTAATCCGAAAAACCGCGACGACAGCTGGTAAAAGGCTGCATGCAGTAATAGTAACTCGTCTACCGATATTGCGGCCCGAAACTGGGTCACATTGGCTCTGCGGTCCGCAAACGGTACGATTTCGCGGTTGGTACATACCATTGATTTGAAAGTCGATGTAAATTCCAACGAATGACTCTACTAAGGCCGTTTTAGCTATCTATTTTACCAGTATCAAGGTGACATAATATTATTATAGTGATATTATGACACTTCGATGGTAGTTTACCCTTTAGGTAAAATAATAGATAGAATATGAAAATGCAGTGAATCTAATAACCAAAAAAAAAAAATTGCTAAAATTATTTCAGAAAAATATTTTGAAGATGATTCTTTAAGAGAAACTTTGGCATTAGACTGCACCTGTGGATGTCATGATTCTAGGTCAAGAAATATATGTAAGTACCTACTTATCTAGCTACTGAAGCCATAAATAAGTAAATTATAATAATCTACTGTTGACCTATGTTTTTTTTTAATAAAGAAGCTTAATTCTTACTAGATGATGCCCGCGACTTCGTCCGCGTGGATTAAGGTTTTCAATTCCCGAAGGAACTCTTTAATTTTGCGTGTTAAAATGTATGTGGCCTATGTGTTAATCCTAGGTGAGCTATCTTCATTCCAAATTTTTGCCAAATCGGTTCATTCGTTGTGGTGTGAAGGAGTAACAAACATACATACACACACACATACAAACTTTCGCTTTTATAATATTTAGTGTGATGTGATGAGAAGTGTGATAGTTTTACTTGTGGATAATCGCTATTCTTGGTACAAAAGCGTATTTTCATGTTCTTCGCAGATTTTTGCCGCAAAACCATATCAGCATTATTAAAGCTCTGGCATGACTTTTCCGTGAACCCGAGCAGAGTGAGAATGCGATTTCATCAGTCTCTTTTCAAAGTAATTTTGATCTCTTACACTCAAACACCAGCCACATCTTCGCGTTTGGTTTTGCTATATTTCTTTCGCGGGGAAGGCCTGAGTACTATGCCAAAATGGCGTGGAAAAGACTGATAGTCACATCTGCGTTAGAACAGGTAGTTTCGTAGGTCATACGTAAATCGACAAATCATTCAAAAGCTTCAGCGGTTCCGCTACATTTATTTATGGGTGGAGATCTGCTACGTGCCTTCTATTTTGGTCAATTTAATTTAATATATCCGCACGTAAACCCTGCCCCTACTACCTACGTACATAGCCGTTATTTTCTCAAAACAATAGCCGCTCATAGCACGAAGTTAATGAAATTTACGACCTAACAAAGCCAACGCCTGTAATGAATTAATGATTCCATTTTTTCTAATTAACCTTAAAAAATAACCTTCCCCAAGGGTACAATGACATGGCTACTGCGAAGTCATGTCTATCTAACACGGAAGTTTTATTTTCCGATTACTTACCAAATTGTTTGGGGTTCGCTGTGAGTGACTGGGGTGGGTCAAGGGCGAAATATCGCGTTGGGGGTAGAGATATATTTGTCGAGGCTATAGTTGAGCAAAGTGCCAAACGTCTCTGATTTACCATTTGAAAACACGCGAGAATGATACCTTATAACTGCTAGTGCAATAAAATAAATCATTTTAAACACATTAGATTCTTGTACCTGAAGTACCTTTTAATTCAGTGGGTAGCTTTTTTTGGCTGTGGAAGAACTGGGACCTTATCTCGGGTCGGGCCAAAAAAGTTGGGATTTTCTACCAAGAAAATGCAGTAGCGGCCCGGATTTAGGAAGTTGAAGGTGTTACACACCCCGTGCCTTTACGAGCACGTAAGCCGTCTCACCGCATTACGAGAGTGAGAAAATACAGAGTGAGATCGCCCCCTTTGACATTGGCTGCCGTGGCAAAAACTCAGGTATTTCCTCCCACACAATGAAATAATCAAGTTTATTGGAGGTCCATTTAGTTTTAGATTAGGCAACAACCTATACGCTATTATATACGCTACGCTATACGCAACCTATACCTATCGCTTGAGTTCCGTGATTTTATATTGATCTCCTTTGAAAAAAATTTTTTATACGTCGTCGGTTACATACCTTTTTTTACATTCTAGATTCACCTTTAACTCCAAGTAGGTATTCCAAAGGGCGCGCATGCGAAGCAAATATTTTATGTGGCCACTGAATCCCATAATAAGTACAATACCAGTCAGTCTACATACAGTAATGCCTAGGTTGCCAGGGTTCGTTGAACTGTGCCGTGTCTGCGTAGTTTAGTTTATGAGCGACTGAGTGCGGTTACGATCAAAGGAACATTCGGTAATCCTAGTAAAAGTTAATGTAAGGTCACGCAACGGGGAGATGCGTAGATTACTTAATTATTCTTTCAATCTTTCATAGACTACCGGCAACTAAGTTCCCCGGGTAACTCTTATCCTGGACGAAAACTATCCTATATCCGTCTCCAGGATGAATTCTTTGAGCAAAGTTTCAGCTCTAACAGAATGGATACGCAAATCATAAAGGACTCCGCCGCTCAAGGGGAACTCTTTTCTATAACATGACATTTAAGATAGGTTGTAAGGACTTCCATCCATATCCGCCACTGGCAGAAGAACCAGAATCAACAACATAGCTCAACGAGTTGCGAAGCCTCTAAATGCCAATGGACGGGGCACATAGTTCGAAAAACCATATAGTTATAGGTACACCTATCGTGTTAAAATTAAGACGCAAATTAGTGTAAGAAAAATAATAAGCTTGAACGGTGTTATTATAAGGCGTGTCGTAGGTCCATTGACATTTGGACAGATTTATACTTGACATTTAAAGATCTACCATGAGTCATGACTCAGTCGCTATTACATCACGTTACATATTAATTATAATTATACGTGGGACTATATTGAAAAAAATACTGTTACATGTTGATTACATCCTTGTAGAATAATGAGGCATATTAAAGAGAATTTTATATACTATAATATGTTAAATATGTTGCTACTAATCTGATTTTCTTAAGAGGCTTGTGGACGTACATAAATACATTGTGCAATTATAACGGAGGCCATATTTTCCTGAACAAATTTCGTCCAAGGCCGCTAATTTCAGACTGGCAAATAAAGGAGATGTTATAGTGCACAATTAGTGCTATTGGCAATCTCATCTATCTAGCTGTCAGATTGCTAATAGTACTACACGTCCTTTTCGAGGCAAGAGTTCTAACTCCGATCTGCTACTGAGCATTTCGTGACAGGAAATCTGCAAAAATTTTTGCGCAGCGGAATCTTACCTACTAGTTTAACGAGGCAGGCATTAGGTAAGTAGGTAGAACCATATATAATATCGATGACATATTCATTACACAAGCAAATAGGTTGACATTTTTTAGTGCCCATTGTTAGTTTGTCTACTGGCTTACGGTTGTGATGCCATTATGAACTGATCAGCGACAAAAACCACCCCGATAGAAGTCGATGTTATTCAAAGCCCGTGCAAGTTTGAAAATAGATAGGTACACTATTTTTACGCAAACCTGGCAAACAACAGACATTTATGTAGATAACTTTCCAAAGCGTTTCTACAAAATTTCAATAAGTTTGATCGGTTAATATTCAAATGTGAACCATGAAGAATCTGCTTTTCGAATCGTTCGTTGGTTGGTGGTAGACTTTACTTGTTATAAGAGCCACAAGTTGTGCTAATGCCTTAACTAAATAGGTATAATCAATAGGTAATAAGGTAAGGTAAGGTAACAGATTAATGAAAGGTCAACATGGCTAATATTCCTTAAAAAATTATTTTAAGATTTTTTTCTTTCAACCGAATGACGACGATGACATTTTTTTTATTTATTAGGTAGGGTTGCGCTTGACGACAATCAATAATGGAAAGCATTGATGAGGTCTAGGTTGGAGCGCGCTTGCCAAGAAAATGCCTATTCAATATTGTCTTGAAGTGACAAAATTATACTTAAGCCGGAAACACGGGAGCTGGAAGTGCGTTTTACACCTTAGCGGTTCGTTTCAGACACGTTGAGCTAAAGCGTGTCATACATCATTGTGTATATTCTTATATTAGGTATGTGTGGTGTACAATAAAAGTATATTCATTCATTCATTCATCTTCGCTACTTACCAATATACATGCTGGACGACTCTGGTCGAACGTGGTCGTCAACGTATGTGGTGCCGAGGGTCAGCAACGGGGAGCCTCCGCAGCCGAGCAACAGCTGTGCCACCACGAACACCATCACTGGCACAAACGTGCTGGGCGAACTCTGTAACAATGGGGAATTAATTTAACCTCATTTCCATTGTTTATTTGAGTCTTTAGAGTTATAGTCTTCACCAGTCTTCATGAACGCTTTGAACCATTCAGCGAAATCCACTGACCAATAAAGGAGATTTGAAATAGAGACCCTCGACCTTGCTTAAGTTAAAGAATATTGCAGTAAAAATTACACTCGCTCCTATGTTTAAACGATATAATTAAACTGCTATAAAAATAACCCTTTCAAGTTAGCCTGCTACGTCATTTGCCACCAGGTGAGTTCGCAATCAAGGGTGAAATTGATAAACATCGAATAAAAAAATATATAAAAATACGTGCCACATTGCATGCGGTTCATTTTGATTGATATTCAAGGTCACCAATGATTTTCTTCTAGCAGAAACACATTAAATACCTAGGTATTTAATGTTCTTGAAGGGTGAATTGCTCCGTCCTTGACCTTGAATTTTACGTTTATTTTATTGATTGAACGCAATGGGTTTGTTTTTGTATCAAATTCAAGTCTTTGTATCCTTTCCAAAGTGCGCAGCAACCGACATTATATTATGGTATCATGGGACTTATTTTTTACAGTCTCGCGTTCGCCTCCGCTATGTAGTACTACACCAAAACACCAGTAAATCGATCCTTATTATAACGGCACCTGCGAGCTAAGCTTAGCTCAGACGATTTACTCGCGCAATAAACCTACCTGAACTTAGTGCGGCTTGTGGCTTGTGCCTTTATTCATCGACTTACCTTGATACAGTTGTCAGGCCTTAAGTTGGCGGGCGGCAGGCCTTGAGACAGTCTGCCAAGGCCGCTCATGTCCTGTTCCAGCGCGCGCGGCAAGCGACAGATGTTGTCATCAGACTTGTTGTTCATCAACGTCTCGCTGTTCACCTCCGCTATAAAGTGCGGCACCACAAACACCAGGGAACCGATCCCCATTATGACGGCGCCTGAAACGTTCAGTCGTGTTAACACCGCTGCGATATATTTTCGAGGTTAAACAAGTAATATGTATTTACAAAAGGTGTGGTCATTGTGTGAACATACGTGACATAGACATCGCAAGTAACATTTGCAAAAGGAGTGTTCGTTGTGTGAACATCTTTGACATGGACTTCACTAAGTCTATATGCGTTTTGAAAAGAGCAACTACTTTGTTTCTTGCAGATTGATATCTTTCAGTACAATCTACTTTTCGGTATCATTGTAGAGTTTTGACTTGTCTTCAAAGCTACAAGTATGAAATGAGCATGAAAAAAAATTTTGATTTTTACATAAATAGATAATAGATCACAATTAAAACACAAGTTATCATTGATGGAATCATTAAATATTAAATAATAAAGTAAAAAAATATCTCAAAAGTACGTATAAAACCAATAAAAGGAAAAATCTTTATGTCAGCAAATAGAAATATTATTCAGTGTATCTTCTAAGACCAATTTCTACGTTACTTATAAATGACGGACAATTATGCTTAGCTTACGCTTTATAATTTATCTCAAACCAAACGCTTTTACTAGGTTTCTCTCAAAGATTCGTTTCAACACGTAAATTACATAAACATTTAGTACCGATCTAAAAGCACTTATTTACTCCCAGTGTCTCTCAGGAAAATTTGATATTGGTTTTGTACCTAGATTTAGTACTGCCTCCGTGCATTTACTGTATTAGATTTGAATTCTCGCACATATTAATATCTAATAACTACATAAATTACATAAATAAATTGAACTGAAGTATTTGTGTACGATTTCGAAATAATAGCTAACTGTTAAAAAGTTCTTATGATAGTAATTTGAACGATAGCATAATCCCAACATACGTTTTTAAACTTTCGTCTGTTTATTTTTCCGGGCTAATCTTCTGAAGATTTTCACGAGATTATGGGAGTTATAGGAATGATATAAGCTACTTTTTATCCTGGGAACTACAGATGACATTAGGGATGATAGAAACATGGTTCAAATCGAGTTAACGATGTTTTCTTACCGACGGCGATCCAAACGGGAATGTGCCTCCTGCTTCCAAGGTACGAGACGAATATAACGGTGATAACGTTGCCGATCTCGTAACTGCTCGCTATGAGACCCGACAGGCTCGAGGGTATTTCGAAACGTTTCTCGATTGTAGTGATCACAGAGTTTATGTAGCCCGAGCTTAACGCTTGTTGCAGTGTTACTAGGAACGAGAGGAAAAATACGAATACCTGTAAAAGAAAACAGGCACATGACTAATCGGTTTAACTCAAGAGCTTCCCGTAAAATCAAATTTCCTTACAAATTTTAATATGAAATTATGTACATTTTTACATAAGAAAATAAAACTAACAAAAAATAAGCAATCTTATTGAAGACTCTTAACTAAGTTTTCATGGAAACTCGAGAGAACTAAACATAAAAATTCTTTTTAAAAATCCGATTTTAAACGCCAATACAAAGTATATCAAGTGCCTATAAAATTAGAAGAGTTCTCTCGATTTCTCCAGGATCCCATCATCGTATTCTAACCTGAGGACTATATGGGAAGTATACCCTTCCAAACAAAAAAGAATTTTCCAAATTGGTCAAGGCGTCTTCGAGTAATCGGGGAATATACATACTGACGATTTAAGAACCTCCTAATTTTTTGAAGTCGGTTAACAAAACTGAACAAAGTTAATTGGGTGAGTTTTACATGGCGGGCAAGTTCTTGAATGAATCACCCTCATCGTATAATTATGTTAAAAGGGGACGCAAGCTTATGAATACAAAACTTCAAGTTCTGGTGGTCGTTTCAACGTCTAAAAGATACAAAAAAATCTTACTTTAATACTAGAAAATCTCTGGATAAAAAGCGGTCTCCATGATAGGATGCCGCAATCTCGTGCGTCATGAGGAATGTCTAATATTTCTGGAAATATCTGGTGCGGTTTCTCTTTTTCTCGCTCCCTCTCTCTGTAAAATAAAATAACTTATATTTCCACTATTAAAAAAGGAATTAAAAAAAATATTAACAAAGGGTCACTCAGACTATAATATTTTAAAGCAAATAATATTATATAGCACCACGTATCGCTCAGCATTCATTTGTATGAACATGTTGTCGCGGCGAGCTATTACAAGATCCCGTGGGAATTGCTAAACATTTCGGAACAAAAGTATGCTATAGCCTTCCATAGGATGCAAGCCATCTCATTGACAATATCGGCAGAGTTCCTTTCGCATTTATAATAATATGGGATGACGCAATAAGTGGCTATAACTTATAATTATGTATAACGTAAGTGTCGGAAGTTCGTGTTTTAAAATTGCAAAATAAAATTCTGTTAAGCCCTAACTGATAAACATGAATAAGGTTATAAAATTGTCTTGTTTAATGACGAGTTAAAGATAATGCTTTTCAAGGCAATCAATCCGTTCCGATGACATTTGATCTTAACTTGAACTCTACAAAAAACCAGAGCAAAGCTCAAGTTTAAATTCAATTCAAAAAATAATATCGGCATAAACCATGAGACTGTAGATACCTGTCTGAAGTGTTGTTGTAGATTACATATACATTTTTATTTATTTATTTATTTATTAAGCCTATTTGTCAGACAGCAATATAAGTTTTTAGGTAACAGTTTTTCATAGTTGTTATTGTTTTCCTAGTTTATAATGCTAGCCTGTGTGCCCTTTGGCAAAGGCCTCCTCCAATCCTTTCCAATCCTTTCTTATGGCTGCTCGTCTCGTCCATGTTTTCCCGGCTATCGCTTCTATTTCATCTTGCCATCTCTTGATTTGACGCCCTTGTCTTCTCTTTCCTTCCCTAGGATACCAAACGCTGATTGCTTTGCTCCATTTATCCCCACCCCGAATGGTGTGGCCAGCCCATCGCCATTTAAGCAGCTTAACCTTAAGCGTCACATCTTGGGTTCGTGTAACTTTCCTTATTTTTACATGAGGTGTTTTGTCTAATTTGCGCTTCCCCAACATGCTCCTTTCCATGCTTCGCTGGCAGGTTCGGAGTTTAGATATATGAGCCTTGGTGAGCGCCCAGGTTTGGCAGCCGTATGTGAGTATGGGAAGAATGCAGGCATTAAACAATTTTCCCTTTATTATTGCACTCATTTTGGGATCTTTCATTATTTCCCTGAATGACCAATATTGTTTCCAGGCATTCCCTATTCTTATATCTATTTCTTTGGTTGATATTTTCTTAGTTGTAATCAATTGGCCAAGGTATACATATTCATTCACATATTCTATTTCGTTATTATTTACTGTAATTGTTTCTTCCTCTCTATTTGTCATGGCTTTAGTTTTTAGTATGTTCATTTTTAAACCAACTTTCTTACTTTGGGTGTCTAGATCTGTGAGCATTTCTTGTAATTCCTGTGAGGATTTAGCAAAGAGAATAATGTCATCAGCGAATCTTAAATTTGTTAAATATTCTCCGTTGATTTTTAGACCATGCTGCTCCCACTTGACTTTGATTTTTACATATACATAGCGGTAAGTAAATACTGCATAAAAACTTTAGGTAGTTTAAACACGTGCAAAACAGCACATTACTCCGAGAAAAACTTATCGCAGGATGTAACATTCATACAGTACTTTATCACTTCAGGTGATTTGACATACCACGTGGTCCTCATTCCCTTGTTGCGTAGTAAAGATAATTTGGGTTCTATTGACGGCGCAAATTGAGGCAATTGATATGAATATAAACGATATCGGGTAGGAGCCAGAAGGGCGCTTGTTAGTAGGCCTTAGAGCTATAACTAACTCCTTTGATCCTCCTTTGATCAAGTACTATTGTACTTGAATATATTTGTTACATCTTCGCCAAACTTACGAATCTGTAAAAGATGCATTTTACAGTGGTGCGTTTTAAACTTTTTTGAAAACCTAAAGTTACCCGTACCAAACACGTATCAGCTCATTGTGTTAAATATTATACCTACTCTTGTGTCTAGTATTTCTCACTATCAACTCCCATAGGTGAACTGCGAAGAAAGCTTACAAGTAGGTATCTAAGCAGGTAAGGTTTCCAGTATTACCTGTCGCATATTCCAGCAGAAGGGTTCCTGCTGTGGCACTTGACGGAGGTGTGCGCGGGGTGCGCGGGCGGCGGCGGCGTGCTGGGGCCGGCCACGTCGCCATCCGCGCATCCTGACTCCGCGTACAGGCCCGTCATCGCGTACATTGATTCTTGCCTCCTGGTAAAGAATACAATATATTTTATTTATTGAAAGTTCTTAACCAGTCGCTCTTGGGGTCTTGGGATGTGACATTAGTCGTTGTCGGTCTTCTAGGTTTTGGATCACACTGCCTCCCGCGCGATTCTCTTCCACATTTCCGGACTGTTGACAACAGTGTTGCGGGTTGCGAAGGAGTTTTGGAAGTGCAAAATAATAATGAATGTAGGTAACAACTATTTGATTCCGATGCCACGCTAGTATTATATTATTATTAGTATTAGTAGTAGTATTAGTCCATGTATCGTGGTTGTGGAAATCCATTAAGAATAAAACGAAACAACGTTGTATTATTTTATTGTGTCTCAATGGCGAGATACTGAAACTTCGCTTGTAGTTCTTGAAAGCTTTTTAAATAATAACGTCCTACCGACTGAATTTAGGCCACCACGATGGAATCTCAGCAGAGGCAGAGTCTAGTCAATCAAGGAGATATTATAAACTACTAATGTCTGCACAAACCTAAGTATCAATTCCAATATGATAGTCCGATGGGGCAACGATCTGATGTATTGGCATATCAATATCCCATACCCATATTTGCGGGAGAGAGCGGAATTCAGTCAAGTTCAGCAAGGATGATATTCTTTTAATAGAAAAGAAATGCGGCGGCGATCATGGAGACTGCCGACAAAACTGCCATACTCTACAGGTACCTACAGCAGATATATTAGACGCAAACCTGTAAGATTTTCCATCAAAAGTCGCTCAACGCGCCTAAAGAAGTTTTCACTACAATAACTGTGTAAAACAAAGTATAATCTTAAGAATACATCTTTAAACTTCTCAGGAAAGTGTGCATAGAGAAACAATACACGTAAGACAAAAGAGGACAAAAGAACACATGTGTTACGCGTGTCCATAGCGGTACCTTTCCAACAATAATCGAAGCTGCTCAGCTGTTACATCCGACATATTGTAGGCGCGAACAACAAAAGAAAAACACAATATCCAACAAAGTGGGTATGTTCACAGCACGGCACAATTTCGCGACCGCAATGACGTCATTGTAACGCTAAAGCCTTTGCGGATTTCACTTTCTCGAGCTGTGACACAATGCAAATGGAGTATCTGAACTGTATACGTACTTATATTCATATTTCTAGTGTTATGATACACTCTACACGAAAATGACTGAACCTAGAACATTGTCCGATATCACGGTGGGTGCGATTAGGTGCGAATGTGGGCCAGGTGTCGCAAACTACGAGCAATATCTGATACGGTGACAACGTTATCTGGTACTTAGTAGCCGCGAGATCAGAGGATGTTACTGCGTAAAGGGTCTTAGTCACAACAAATTACCTATGTCATCAATTCCGTTCAAACCCATAATCAATAGTATAATTTTACTACTACTGCTACTACTACTACTACTACTATTTAAATTGTAAGTAAAGTTGTTATTATAGCCTTAATAAAGAATTAATTAAACTAAGTAAACAATACAATTATTATATCTTTTTTTTATATGATCGAAGGCTACGTTTAACTAGGCAATTTATTTGTGATGTAAAGCTTAATATTAGCAAATAAAGCCCCGACTGATGTCTGATGAGGTAAAAGCAAGTAAATAGAGTCTGTGTACCTAGTTTCTAGACACGCAATAAAATTTTATCAAGTTAGATTAGTCAATTCATTAAAATAAGAATCTTAAACTCCGTCCTCCTATGGAGGATGCTTCTGTTAGTCGCGTAAGCAGCGATTGAAAATAAGCATCATTCGCCGCGCGTAAGTTTATTAAAAGTGTTCTCATGAGTTCACGAACAGGTTAAGAAATTCGTAAATTTACGATATTATAATCTGTATATATGTTCAAAAATAAAATATTTCGCCTTTGTGTTCCTTATCAGGTAGACATTTTAATACCTACTTTGTACTCGTTTCATTACAAAGGCGTCTTTTTCGCATTGCCTCTTGTGCCAAATAGAATATGAGCGATTATTTTTAGATCGACAATATGAAAGGCAAGGCCATTTTGCTCCAGATGTTAAATAGAATTTCATTTGAAAAATAAACTTAACTGAAAGAAAACAAGGTTTGATCTGAGACACAATAAATGAAACCTTCCCCAAACTTTGTTTCATATGCCTGTGGCACTTACAGTCGCTAAAGCCGAATTTACACTGCGAAATTAGTGGCATGAAATTAGTTTCATGACATTAATTTCATCAAAAATTTCACGTGTTAATTTCTAATTTCATGATGCATGCATCATGCAGTGTAAATTCGGCTTAATCCTTACTGTGTCGGTGACGGTGTTTGTAACACCCGACACCATCGCGTCCGTCGCGGGGAGTTTGTGTGTGTTGTGGCGTGTATTGGGTGCGGCAAGACAAGGTTATCAACCTTTTTTTTTTTAACTAATTGGGTAGTTGAGTATGTTTGATGTCGATCATTATTTTAGAGGGCAAAATTAAGTCCTGTGAAAACAAAATCATAATTGGTTGTAAAAAGTAAGACTTTAATTTTAAAAGCATGCGTGTGGGCACATCTGGCTATCTTTCTGAAACGCCCGCACCTTAGTGGCGGTGACGTCACTCTTCGTTCTCGCGTACTTTTTCTGCATTTTGACAAGTACCTCCTACCCCCACAGTACAATTTATTAGTTTTAAAGTGTGCTTTAGATATCGACTATAACTATGTATAGTTTGTCTAATTTATTAACAGCTTTTTGAAGTTTGCACGCCAAAAAGCAATTAATAAAATGGACAAACTTTATATTAAATTTTCTTTCCTTTTGATAAAAACAAAATAAGAAATCTAATCTATTTAATGCAGTGTCCTCACCTGTGTCCCTTTCTGTGTTGCGGTGCGGCGTTGGCTCCGCCCGCGCTCTGCTGTTTCTCTCCCTCTGTCATTTTGTTGCGGCAATCGGACACTCACCGTGCACCCATGCCAGATACCGCGACGCTTATCCACCTAGTCAAAGAAAAAAACACGTTAAAAACCCTCAAGGCGAAATAAGACGGATCATTTTTCGAGATTTTGGCTTTCATTTCCGACGCTTCACCGATGAGCCATCGAAAGTGAACCGTCTAGACACCGACCGTTCATCGTTCAGGCGATTTTGCCCCCGCGACGAAAGGTTCACTGGTAATATCGTGCATCGTTCATCGCAAAAATGAACGATGAACGATGAACGGTGCACCGTCTAGTTTGGCACTTAAATCAACAGAATACTACTATAATACATTTTTCCTTATCTATTTTAAAAGGTAAACAAGCGATGCCCTAAGTGTAGAGCATAATATGACGTTCTTACGCTGTGACAATGAAACCATGCTACGAGTAAAAAGCAAACTTAAGAACTTCGTAAGCGTCCAGCTACGTTTGTCGGTTACGCGTTTCTCCGAAACGTTTTCGGAGAGATGTTTACCTTTTAAGACATCTAAGGAAAAATAGATTATACGTGCTATACTACGTTGGATTGGAAGTCTCCTCAAGAGGTGGACGGAAGATATCAAGCGAGTCGTCGCCGCCGCTGGATAATGACGGCATAGGATCGTGTTCTGGGGCGAGCTTTCAGGAGATCTATGTCCAGCAGCAGACGTCTAGCGATCGAAATCATCATGAAAAGGCCACCCAATCTCCCTCTCCCCCAGAACGCAGATTCAGACTCAGCTCAGACACAAAAAAATGAGACAAGCTCTAGAAACTAGACGGCTTGTCAGATTTCCATACAAAAAAATCTTGTAAAGGATGTTTTGATTGTCTATTTTTATAGAAGCTATTTCGCTGTACACGGGCCAGATGAATGGCCACCCCGTGCGTTTCAAGACTAAATTGAAAGCAGGAATCCAACGCAATGATTGCGAAGCTTGCGCGTCTCCTGTGAAGCTCTAATTATAAAATTTATTTATAAAATGTGGACCAAAGTACTGCATGAATAACTTTCGCTTTACAACCAACTTTGCTCTCGCTAATATATTTTACTATTATGATATGTATAAAATTTACTTATTTTATTTTAAGCTCTGAAAATACTGATGATGTGTTTTCAAGCCATTTCTGCTAGCGCGTTGCTTTACGAACGGTGTGGCTTTAGATCACAAATAAATGTAATAGTTTATTTGAAATGAATCAGAAATTGTGAGTTCGGTATTACATATACCTACCTATGTACGGGTTCTATGTAGCGCAGCCTAGCTTTGGTAATATATTTCGGTATTAACTTATACAAGTTGCTATGTAGTGTGGCTATAGGGACTTTATGCACAAACTAAGTCACCTTTTCGCTGAAAGCGTGTCTCACGAGCGTCTCGAATAGGTCAAGATGTCTGCGAAGTGGGTTGAATAACGTTAAAGCACAGCGAGGATGAGAGTGATATCGATTTTTTTGTTCAAGTAATCGAGGTATCATTAGTCATTACATAGTATAACGGAGTTGTGGAAAATAAACGAGGAAACCTCCCACGGTCAACCGGTGACGCTTTTGTGTAAATGTCTAACAGTGAATAACCAGGCGTTTGTTTGTTATTATAGACCAGGGTAGATCCCTGTAAAAATAATAAAAAGTGAAAAAAAAAAATAGTAGTAGGATGAAACCCATTAGAAAAGGAGGGGAATATTATAAAAATGAAAGGAAAAATAATTTACGGGCGATCTGAGGTCGGGAAGGGGTGGGGGTGAGTTTTTAAGGGGAAAAAAAGGTTTTTCTTTATTTCCGGCAAAACTAAAAGTCCTATTGAAAAAAGTCAAATGGCAAAGTTATAGGTAATAAAAAGATCTAAAACTTTTGTATTTACACTTTTTTCACATAACCTCAAAATTTATGTGAAAAATTCAAAAAACCAAGTTTTTGGTTTTTTATTTTTATCTTTTACAAAAATTTTTTTTTTTAACGAAATTTGGTGAAAACTTACCTTTTTATGTTCCAAATACGCTGTAATTTATTTGATTAAAAATATTTATTTTTCACCTTATTTTGAATTAATATCGAAAAAAACACCCTAATTTTCAATCGAAAAGTCACCCGTCAAAATATCAGCTTTTTTCAAAAAGTTAGTATGTTTTCTGTTCGTTGAAATCTCTACTTTCCGATGGTGAAAAAAAAAATACAAATACAAACTCAAACATTAAAATCTAATATTTTCTTTAAAAAATAGTATGCTTAACGTAACATAACCTAAAGATTGAAATTATTTTCTGAGAAGATTTACTGTAGTAACATATATTTTTTTTTTCACCATCGGAAAGTAGAGATTTCAACGAACAGAAAACATACTAACTTTTTGAAAAAAGCTGATATTTTGACGGGTGACTTTTCGATTGAAAATTAGGGTGTTTTTTTCGATATTAATTCAAAATAAGGTGAAAAAATAAATATTTTTAATCAAATAAATTACAGCGTATTTGGAACATAAAAAGGTAAGTTTTCACCAAATTTCGTTAAAAAAAAATAATTTTTGTAAAAGATAAAAATAAAAAACCAAAAACTTGGTTTTTTGAATTTTTCACATAAATTTTGAGGTTATGTGAAAAAAGTGCATATACAAAAGTTTTAGATCTTTTTATTACCTACAACTTTGCCATTTGACTTTTTTCGATAGGACTTTTAGTTTTGCCGGAAATCGAGAAAAACCGTTTTTCCCCCTTAAAAACTCACCCCCACCCCTTCCCGACCTCAGATCGCCCGTAAATTATTTTTCCTTTCATCTTTATAATATTCCCCTCCTTTTCTAATGGGTTTCATCCTACTACTATTTTGTTTCGTTTTAAAAATTATCTACACTGGTCTATTAGGGCCAAACGGCGCTTTTAATCAAAGCACGTGAAAATTTTAAATTACGTGTTTTAAGACCTGTCTCATGCATCAAACTAACCTAATCAAACACGCAAGGACATTGAGGTATCCTGCTACTTTATACATATAATCAAAAAATGTCAAAAATAATTTTAGATACATCTTCATTGATAACTTTTCATGAGTCTATTGTACATACAAAACATACATCGTGTTTATTTTCTGATTCATTTTAATTTTTTTTCGTTTTGAAAAGAGCAACTGCTGAGTTTCTTGCCAGCTCTTCTCAGTAGTAACTTGGCCTACATGAAATAAATAATTTAGAGTTTGAGTTTAATGATGTATTTGTAATGTTAACATAGATTCCCCCCATGGCCGTAGGGCGTAGGCGAACGAAGAGATGTAATCCAGTTCAATTGGCCGTTTTTGCTTGGCACCAATGTTGTTAAAAAAATCTTTTAGGGCTAATTTCTTCCAATTTGGGCGTATATTTTCACTTTTTAAAAGGACGTAGAGATCATTGACCTCTAATTACACTTCTCACTGTCACGAATTAGAATAGGTAACACAGAGGTCAGTGACGCGACGCTAAGTAGATACGAAAACTATGTACAATACCTATTCGGTATTGTACATTCTATCCGCTGCATTCAACTAAAACATTCGTTAAACTGTGAACTTTTAACATGTTTACTGTCCAATGAATTCTTCGAAGCTTAAAAGTTACTAGCGCTTCGAGATAAAAGCTGGAGGTGTTTAGTGTTTACAGAAGAATTTGAAGATATCCTTGAGACAAATTAAGAAATAAAAGAGTAATGCAACGCGTTGGGAAAAACATTAGAACTTTCGAACTGTAAAAAAGATAAATATGTATAGTGTCTGGGTCATATCAACATCGTCATGAGCACCCCATCAATGCTTCTACTGAGCGCAGATCTCCTCTCAGAGAGTATTGGCGGACTTCACACACCTTTGAGAGCATTATGGGGAACATTGTGGGTCATATAATTCGTGGTTAAGTTAACTACAATTAATTATTATCCATGGCAAGATGCAGGGCAGAAGAGACGTGGGACGGAGGACATTCTAGCTGAAGAACTTGTACCATCTAAACGAGCATCAAATGATGTTAAGAGAGGCTGGAGTTTATTTTACCACAATGATCGCCAACCTTCAGTAGAAGAGGCACTTGAAGAAGACTGTTCAATGAAAAAAAAATTAGGCAATTGAGACTGGCAACATTGTAGTGCCCTTGATAGTTACGTGTGTGCCACTCTCGAGGGGATATTGTGGTCATTTGTGGAGTATATTTGGCATCCATTGCTATAGTAGTAAAACATGATGTACCGCCGCTTAATGAATTAAAAAACATGTAGCTTTTGTTTACAGAAAATATAACGGTCAAGTGCTATTCAGACTCGCGATCGAAGGGTTCCGAACAACCACACAATATAAATTCTTCTATTGATAAGAATATAAATGTTATAGGAACATCAAGGCGACAAAAACAAGATGCTGAAATGGTAGCGCCAGTCTAACCAACAATATAATTTACTCTTTGAATACAGATCCTTAATTTTTATTATTATTTCAAATTTTACTGAGTATGTACCACAATCTGGCAAATTTTGAAACATGTATTTATTACAGCTCTGTATCACATACAACCGTTCCTTGCCTTTCTAGATAGAGAAGAAACAAATTAGCCGTGATGGAGGGCATAGTTAAACATATACTGTGAAAATTTCAATTGGTTCCCTAGTTTGACATAAAGGCAGTTAGCCGAGGAATGGTTATAGAAACTCGTTTGGCACCCTTTGGGTATCTAATAGTATAGGAATGTCTATGAGGTACATAACCCTATCATTATTTTGACAGGTGTACCCTTAATTTCGAAGGCGTTATTGGAATATAAATAGACCTTTCTTTGAGCAGGTAAAACTCAAGGTAAAGAAAGAGATAGTGAGCAAGTTTACTGTGTTAGTAGTTAGTTTGATGGTATCACTTATATGGTCGAGATTCTAAATACCGTCAATCAAGATTTCTCATTCACCGAACAACTGTTAATGTGCCATGCCGTGAGATCTAGACAAGTTAGTCGACATGTTAACGGGATCCAGTGGAATATTCCGCTAATGATTCTTATTCTTGACATCCATTTCATAATCATAAGCATGTTATAAATGTCAGGTGTCGTAATAGTCGTCTAATTTTATTATTTATCTCCGAATGAAGTGATTCATATAATAACGATCGTACTTCTGCTGTACGATTCTCTAAAAATGATTGATACATTGTGGCGACTGCAACGTCCTCTTCGGCCGATACTCACTCTCAATTGGCTAAAATGCATTGTTGCAAATGGAACGCGATAAATTCAGCCAATCACCACAATTGAGATTGTAGCAATAATTGATGCAGTATTTACAGAATCGGGCTGCAAGTCTGATATAAAAAGGGTTAAAACAGTTAGATAGCAAAGTTCATTTTTGTTGCGAGTGCCTAATTTGAACCCGAGCGGGCGAAGGATTCTAAGTTAAAATCCTGAGTGTAGTTAGGGATTCAAAAGTCCTTTTTGCTCACTCAGTGAGAAAAAGTTTGAACTTTTCTTGAGACAAAACTTTTTCTCACTGAGTAAGCAAAAACGTCTTTTGCTGACTGGTTTTAGACAGCAAAGGCGCCCTTTTTGAGCTAGTGAGGTGAAAAAGGTTTAAAATCGGCGACAATATCGTGCGACATACACATAAAAACAAAACAAAGAAAACGAATTGAGAAACTCCTCCTTTTTTGAAGTCGGATAAAAATGCAATAAGCAGGCGCGAGACACCGTCTACCTGCAGCGTTACGTAATCACTTTGCAGAGACAGCTGACGCCAAAAACAGAAACACGCGAAAATATAGCTTCAAACAATTTTGTTCAGTTTATTTTGAATCCTTTTATTTACGTTAACAATTATTTAATTTATGTTGTACACAGTACCTACAGTCAGCTTGCAAACGATACATAAACTTATGCATAGTACCACAACCTTCGATCACAACCACAACATAGTTTTTGTAAACGCGTGGGAATTTCTTAATGTTCCACAATAAAATAATCCTTTACCTATCAGCATGTAAACTATTTCCTTGTCGAATTTTGTGGAAACCGGTTCAGCAGCTTAAGTTAAAAAAGGTTACAGACAGACAGTTTCTTTCGCAATAATAATATTAGTATTATAGGTAGGTATATTATTATAGTATGAATAAAAGGTGCCGATATAATATGTACGAAAAATACGCGTGTGCAGCATAAAGCTATTTCGATCTGGCTTTTATCTGCAAGTAGTCGATCAATATTAGGGTTTTGTGGGAAAGCGGGAGTGTATTCAAGGTTTTTATAGCCAGGTACACCGCGGTCGATAAATGGGTCGAACCTTCTAGCTATTCGAAGGTAGGTACATAGATTGAAAGTTATTCTTATATAAATAGGAATAAATTCGAAATCCTTCGAGTCCATTTCACTGATCTTTATAAATTTTAATGTATGATTAACACTTCATTGGCTGAACCTATACAAATGACATTACATTATGGACATTATGGATTAATTTGAAACGCCACATTTGACATACGAGAGTCTCTGGAACTAATGCCCTATGTAGATATTACCCTCCTCTATAATCATAGTTTAAATAAAGAGGTTGGTTATGAAAACATAGATAAATTATACAGGTTGGTGTGCCATTTGCAATATTATTAATTTCACAGACACTCATATCTTTGCTTATAACGCCAAGATGGCGTCAATCAAATTCTAAATGGCGCCAATCAAGTAAGTCCAAAAAAGAAATGACAGCAGCCTGTCTATTTAGAAAATATGTAGCTTAATATTTTTTACCATGACTAACATCAAAGTATATTAAGCAATTATAAGTTTACTTATAATAACAAATATGTAATTAGAACTAAAGCGTCCACGTTTCAAGATTTTGCAGCTGCTGCGCTGCAAAAGTAGGTACTTCTTGACTAAATATAGCTTAAGAATATGTTAAACCTACTCAATTAAAAGTAAACAAATGACGCAGCATGGTTTTAACCCTTGCAAACACTCGTTATTTCCAGTCACGTAATTCTACTCGTTGAGTACCAGGGTCCCTGCAAAATTACTCAATATATTTATGTACCTAATTGTGTGAAATTTTAAGACTATTTTTATGGAATACAAGCTTTTACCCGCGGCTTCGCTCCCGCCATCTAGTAAAATTAATCCGACATAACTCACAAACAGGTTTCTTCCCGGTACAGTAGCGGGTCTCCGACAACCTTTTGACAACGGACTATCGACGTTTCTTTTTCCACCGAAAGAGTGTCAAAAAATCAGAGATGATTTGGATGGTCACACTAGCTGGCAAACAACGGCGGTAGGCCAAGGCCAGCCGTTCTTTATGGTATTTGACTTACGGTCAATGAGCGGTCAACCGCTAACCCAGTCATTGCACAACTTGCAGTTTGGTTAATATTTGTTTTGTTAGTGTCTATGTATAGCAGGTATGGGCAACCTTTGGAACGTGGCGGGCTAAACTTGTGGGTGAAATAGAAGTCGCGGGCCATAGAAATAAATAATTTTTTATCTGGTTGTGAAAAAAGATTAGTTCAAAAGATTTGTTGTTATTTACCCGGACTTTCAACATGTTTGTTATTCATTGCATTAGTTTACTTGATTTTCTAAACTTTTAATTCAAAACGCATTGAACTGTATGTCACAATTTTTGTATTAATATCAAATTTCAAAGATTAAAATTCCTTTTTTCTGGCTTTTTGTTCAGAAAAAGCGCTAGTGACATACTAACCAAAAATGACATTTTAGCGAGCGAAGCGAGCGCGAAATTTTTTATTGCGAAATTGTATTCTGTCACTACTCCACTAGTTCTTATACTTGAAACTTAACTACCTGCAATACCAATCCACAACCGATATTTTCTAAATCCTGACCATTTAGGTGGGCCTTACCAAGCACATCAGAATTGAGAAGTTGGTACCTGAAGTTCAATGATGTATTTATTCCAAACTTGTTACTTTAATACCAATCCACAACCGAAAATGTTGCGAGCGAAGCGAGTGAGTAATTTTTTATGTTTGCATTACGGTCCTTAGTAGTCCATTCTTGGCACCTACAACAGCAACGTAAAAGCGACGTTTTCGCGAGCGAAGCGAGCGCGAAATTTTTTATGATTGCATTACAGCATTTAGTAGTCCATACTTAGCACCTACAATAGAAACGTAAAAGTGACATTTTCGCGAGCGAAGCGAGCGCGAAATTTCTGTAAGACAAATAAAAATTTTGGTCCCAAATTTGCTGCGCCTAAAATCTGCTGCCCTAGGCTCCAGTCAACTCACTGGTAAATCCGCCACTGTGCGTATCCTTTCTTGTCCCAAATAATTTAGTTTACATAAATTTTAATTTTGAAAATGATCGCTCGGCACTAGCCGTATTCACATGATTGGCTATAAATGTTAGGATCATCTTGTGCTTCTGGCCCACTCTGACCGGGGGCCTCTTCAGGCTGGGGGCCCGTGGCATTTTGCCGTCTTGCCACCCTATTGTTACGCTACTGTACACACTGCAATCTTATACGTGAAATATGCTCAAAACAAGCAGTGGAAATTTTTGAAATAATCCATAATTAATATTTAGAACTCTTTTCTTGGCGTTGGCGTATGTGTAGGTAAATGTAGCGTGAATAAGAATTTTTTTTCGCGCCTAATTTCAAAATGCTCCGCGGGCCGCATCTAAACATGAGGCGGGCCGCATGCGGCCCGCGGGCCGGGGGTTGCCCATATATGATGTATAGGAACCATAGGTCATGTAGTCATGAGTTCATGACACATATTCTTTGGTCAAAGGTACGCTGCTTGAGAAAGATATCGATAGTTTTCTGAAGGAAGAAATTTTTATAATTAAAGGGTATGGAAAAGAGTTTCTAAAAAAATCCACCATTTTTAGGACGTAATAGTGATTGCTAAGGTTTATTTTGTTTTGAAAATCATCACTATTGTTAAAGAAAATGTAATGAGTTTTGCGTATCCGTTTGACACATTGACTGCGTGATTGATTGAGTAATATAATATTTATGTAGCATTTTATCTTTATTTCTATCATTCAATATCTATAATCTATATCATTCATTTTACCTTTTGTGTTTTGTTCGGTTTTGCTTTTAGTGAATGATACGAATTACTAATAATATTAGTACACCTATGCAACCCTACCGTGTTTTCAATTCTAATACGCTCTTGATTAAGTACTGGTACCTAATTTAGAACGTCAGTTTGCTCAGGGCATCCATCTGAGTTAACTCGAAGTTGTTTCAGTTGGCTTGTTTATCTGGCGTTATTATATTTTAACCCTATCAAAGGATTTCAACATCTATTACTTAATGCTAATGGATTTAATTAAAATATGTTTCTGACTTGGGTCGGAATAAACCATGCGTCGGAAGTCGGAACATGTCGACCTGGGATGTCGGCAGACATACCGGTTTGGGATGAAAATGACTCATCGGTCGCTTACGAGTCGGCCAATAATCTCATAGTTACGGTATCGTTTTAAAGTTCCTTACTAAAACAATATAAAGGAATAAGGAATCCCTATAATGAATACAGCATACTTATAAGGGGCCAAAATAAAGGGCGAAATTATACAATAGATTTATTAACTCAAATTGGGTGTAATAGGAAGAGGCTTTATTTGCGCTGTCGAAAATAGGTTTTAATTTCCTTTAATTTAAAGCCTCATAATTTATGAATTATCACGAAAAACTTCTAAAGAACCATTCTCTCCTAATAAAATTATTTTACAATATTAGGCATCATTTTTAAGTTTCTTTATAAAGTACGGAAACCTCAGTGCATAAGTCCGACTTGCACTTGGCCATTTTTTTGGATTTTTTTTGCATTTCCCTTCCCTTCTACATGTACCTACCATTAATATCATGTTCATGAGTCATGTTAAAATCCATGAATCATGACCAAAGTCATTGACTTATTCTACTTTTTAGTGAATTATTATTCGATTGATGAATTTTCTTTACGACAGTTAACATATTTCTACAATATATAAATGAAATTGTCTCTTATTAATCCATAAAAATTACTAATTTATATTTGAACGATAGCTGAGCCTAAACTTTTTATATCTTTGATAGCACGTAACGGGAATTGGCTCTTCCGGGCTGTAAGGATCGGAGATAATCTTCGGGATGACCGAACCAATTTTGACAACACTTTTGCAGGCTGGTAGAGAATTATAAAACCTGCGTAAAAAAATTTAAACCTTTTAAGGCCTTAAATTTTACTGACGAAAGGCACAGAGATAGTTTGCATCCCGGAGACACACTTAGGCTATTTTTTATCTCGGGAAATCAGAAAGATTTTTCACGGAATTTAAAAAAAACTTAAATCACTTACCTAGTGTTTAGTGTGAATTACGACCTTTTCCAGAAATATTCGTTTATTTTCCGAGACGCATTGCGTCAGTAGCGTGGGGGCACTAAATGAGTGCTTTGATTACATTGAATGAAACAAGTTCATTAATCTTCCACCTTCAAGAATTCTTTTAGCTTCTGTAAGCTGTTTCATAATGCCATACGTAATATTAGCAGCATTATATAATATAATATAAAAGCTAATATAAAAGCTAGCGTTCAAACTATTAATTTAACTTTAAATTATATAAAAAAGTTATTTCGGCCATGCGATTTTCAACAGCTAAGCTGTCGTAGTACCCTCAAAATAATATCGATTGAGAACAGATAGAGAAACAAAATACTCATAAGTTGCCAAAGTGAAATGGAGTCTAGACATAATTGTATAAACTAATAATATTTAATTTTTTCAGTCCACGCATAATACCTAGGCAGCATGTAAAAGGCTTCTTAGAAGGTAATTTTATCATCCGGAGAAGTTCATTCAACTGTTGAACAGCAGATTAGTCGAAAAAACCTTCAGTATAAAAATGTCTTGTCTAATAACATTTAATAAATTGAACGTATGATCAACATAATGAAAATCTCGAAATAGATTAATAAGTTACGGTAGTTACTTCAGCTTAGCTGAAGTATAATAGTACATTATGGTACAAGTGTAAAAGTTGGTGATTACCGCTGAGGCACTATTGAGACCCGAGCCGTTAGGTGAGGGTCTTAAGGTAGCCGAGGACGGTAATCATCAATATACACGTGTATCATATTCATACGACGTTTTTCAACACACTTGTGAAGAAAATAATACTAAAATAGTACATTATGGTACAAAACAGTGAAAACGAGTTGTGAAAATTTTTTCGCAATGGCGGGAAAAATTAATGTTGTTTTTTTTTTTCCGCCCTCTTGAGATGCTCTTGAGGGCAGGCAAAGATCGACGACCATACAGCCTATTCAGGTGTTTATTTGATTTAATCAGTTTTCCGGAATGCGCCATTTGCGAACCTTTGAATGCGGAACCTTTAATGGCCATAGACTAAAAGAATGAGGTTTCTTTTTTTTTGGCTTTTCTCTAGCCACGTACAAAATGGGGAATTTCCAGTTTTCTTTATTACAGAAAAAACAAAAATTATATTTGAGTGACAGTTTTATTTATTAAACACGTACAAGTTGAAATTATCTATTTAAATACGAAGTTGTATGAAATGAGCAAGCAATAGGTATCTTGGCAATAGGTAGGATTTTTTTTTGTAATATAAACTTTTTTAAGAACAAAGCAACTGAACCAATAAAATTAAAAAAAAAATAATTCTATAACTCACATTGTGAATAATAGTAATAAAAAGTCACAGTTTGAGTTAAAGGTGTCATTGTGTGCCTAATTGCGGTGAACCGGGAGCCATTTTATGAGCAAGTGTGTTGAAAAATATATTATAGATAGTGATAAAGTAAAAGTATGTACTTATTTAAAAAAGTAAAAAAAAAAAACAAATTAAGAAAAAATTACCTTCACCAGCAGTGTTGACTAGTTTATCGATTCAAACACATTTGGATCTGTAACAAAGAGATTAAAATTAAATTAAATTTTATTACTTGCTGACGTCCGATCGTCCGACACTGCAACGGCATGGATTGGCCGCTACGACTTGTCTACGAATATATTATACGTTAAATACGTTGCATTGCAATTGTATGCCGTCTGCAAACTGGCAGTTTGGACGTAATTCTATTGCAATAAGTCTAATGTCAGTCTTGTGTCTTGTGGGGGCTTTGGTTAATCTCACCCTACCGTCAACGACTTAAACTGCCAAGCGATTTAGCTTTCCGGCACGATAGCGTATAAACACCGAATTATGGTTATGGGTTAAATTAAAACTGCCATACTCCCTTCCAAAATAGCTCGCTACCATCTTAGAATGTATCGCCGCTTACCAGGTAAGCTATTTTGTCATAAATAAAAAAATAACACAATTGCATCGCAACTGCCCAACGTTACGCCGTACTGCACAGTCCGCTGTGCTAAAACTGCAGCCCGACTGCATACCAGCTGCAGGCGGAGTGCGCCTCGACCATCAGCTGTGGTAAAGTTATCTCAACTGCAATAGAACTGCAATTTTGCAGCCGGCTTGCAGGACGTAAGTAGCGGTTGCGACCAAACTTTGTGTAGGTACCTATTTTTAACCGACTTCCAAAAAGGAGGAGGTTATCAATTCGGCCGGTATTTTTTTTTTTTTTTTTTTTTTTTTTTTTTTTTTTTTTTTTTTTTTCTATGTATGTCCACCGATTACTCCGGGGTTTCTTGACCGATTCACAAGATTTTTTTTTGAATCGACAGAGGAAGCTCGCGAAATGGTCCCATAAAAATTTTTACCTTCAACTCCTCAAGCCTGATGCTGCAGGGGTATTTCCCCCCTAAACTGTGGGACTTTAGGAACCGTCGTTTACGAATTGGTATGCTTGGCCTAAGCATATACTAGATCATAGAGCTCCAGGTTCTACTCCTCAATCCTGATGCTGCAGGGTACTGCCCACCTAAATTATAGGGATTTAGGAAATACTAATCATGAATTGTTATTGTGTGTAATAAGCATATACTACACCATAGAGGTCTAGGTTCTAGCTCCTCAATCCTGATGCTGCAGGGTACTGCCCATCTAAATTGTAGGGATGTAGGAACTGCTAATCATGAATTGTTATTGTATGTAATAAGCATATACTACACCATTGAGGTCTAGGTTCTAGCTCCTCAATCCTGATGCTGCAGGGTACTGCCCACTTAAACTGTGAGGATTTAGGAACTTTCGCTTGCGAATTGATATTCTTAGTATCAAGCATATTCTACATCGTGGAACTCAAGGTCCTAGCTCTTCAATACTGATGCTGCAGGGGTACTGCCTACCTAAACTGTGAGGATTTAGGAACTGTCGTTTAGAAATTGATATTGTTGGTACCAAGTATATACTACATCATAATGCTCAAGGTTCTAGCTCCTCAATCCTGATGCTGCAGAGCTGGGGGAATTACGAAGTGACGCTTTCGAATTGATACTGTTGGTAGCAACCATGGACTACATCATGGAGCTCCTAGTCCTCGTGTGTATTGTTAATAAGTACTGTAGGTACCAATATAGAACTACATTTGTACCGTAGCGTTGGAGGGAGGAGAGAAAAAGAGCAGGAATAAGCTACACTAAAAAGCTTAAAATAAAAATTCTTTTCAAAAAACCGACTTCAACGCCACTACAAAGTATAAAAATAATTTTATTTTGTACACGTTTGTTGAAGTCGGGCGGGCTTAACTAGTAACGATGAAATCGATGCGCGACGCTTACCTTATGGTGACATATAAGAGACACTTTATTGAAATCGGGCGAGCATCGCGTATTGGTTTCATCGTTTCTATTTAAGCCGCCCGACTTCAACAAACGTGTACAAAATAAAATTATTTTTATACTTTGTAGTGGCGTTGAAATCGGTTTTTTGAAAAGAATTTTTATACTATGAGCGACCGCTTGAGCGTATGAACGTCTATGACCAAGGTTGCGACCACGACGTCGACGAATCGACCAGTCTGCCGTATGCTCTATTTTTGGCATTTACAGTGGTTATGAAAAACAATGGCAAGTTACTAACAAAGGCTCGTCTATATCGACAGTTCTTAATTAGCAACTTTCCATATCCTCTGAGATAGAGCATAGCCGCGGTCGTGCAGTTCGCGAGGTTTAAAAATCGTATGACATGACATATGACATTATTCGAAATATAATATGCCTGCGTACATGATACAAAGGATGTAGCGGCATTGAGGCGAATTGTTCGCTCATCGCATGAGTTTGCTTAATGATATCCAGTAACACGAGCTGACATGTCAACAGAGGACCACCCTATAGTGCCTAGACTGTTATCAAAATCAATCATACTAAAGTAATACTCGTCCATACTCCATACTCATAAGTAAACTATACCTAATTATAAATGTGAAAGTAACTGCTCCTAATTATAGTAACTTAGTAAGTTTAGAACCGATTGCGACACTAAATAATTATTTGGCCAGGAGATAGCTTGCATCCTGAAGAACATAAAGCAGGCGGGAAGGAATTATGCAACGATTAATCTACGCTACTTGGCCACCAAGGAGTTCTCCCCGAATTTCTAAAAAAACTTTATCCCCCCAGACAACCTCTGAAGGTGGCTTTGGCATTGGCTAGTTATCATCCTACCATCAAAGAATTGCCACCAAGCGATTTAACGTTCGGTACGATTGCGTGTAGAAACCGATTAGGGGTATGGATTTTATTAAAACTGCCAAACCCCCTTCCAAGTTAGCTCCTTCTCGCTACCATCTTAGATTTGCCAAATGAGATCGCAGTCAAGGCCTCTCATATCATCATCGAATCAAAAAGTAAGTAAGTAAGAATCTATGTAATAAAACTGAACTGCTAATTATGTAACGTTACCTACAGATTATTTAATCACGGGAAAGCAGTAAAAAAGTGAAGCGTTAACAGACATAGCTTTGAAAATGTCCGTAATAATTTCTGTCAGCCTTCATAAATCTAAACCGTGTAATCTAGAAAGTTGGTTTTGAAAGATCATTGTTTCAAGGTTCTAAACACTTAGCGAAAAATGTGCTGTTATCCAGAATATTATGTTGCCTAAATCGACGTCAATTATTTTTAACCCCCGACGAAAAAAGAGAAGTGTTATAAGTTTGGGTGTATCTGTGTGTCTGTCTGTTCCCTCGTAGCTCCCTAACGAATGGACCGATTTTCATGCAGTTTTCTCTTTTTGAAAGCTGACGTGATCGAGGTGGATCTTATCTTATTAACGCATTTCCTACATGATTAAAGGGTTTTACACACTTTCACAGGTGCGATTACTATTACTTCGGATTATTTCTAGAGCAGAATATTTTGGTCAAGATACTCTGCCACTGTACTTGACGCTGTAGCATCAGGTCTTATGCTACAGCGTCAAGTAGTCTGTGGGTACCCAACTCAGCAATTTCCAGCAGATATAGCGTATTGGGCTCATTACAATGGTCTCAAAGAGTTGTTAGGAGGAGGATTGGTGTACCTACGTATGCATTTTTGCATTTTTGAAGCTTTATTGTGGAAGCACTGTATACATAGCATAGCTTTGTAAAATAAAAAAAAAATTTTTTGAAAAGAGCAACTGCTGAGTTTCTTACCGGCTCTTCTCATCAGAATCTGCATTCCGAACTACTACATAAATTACATAAATAAATAAATTTTGAATTTTAGATAAATGATGATCGAGGATCGTGAAGGATCTGATGATGGAGCAGAAAACTGGGTAACAGGATGTCAAGTATATCTTACATAGTCCTGCTATAGAATCACATGTTTTGAATTTTCAATTTACACTTGTTTGTGATGCTTATTCATAACCCAAACACAATTTTTTAAATATTTTTGTGTTTTTTTTGTGTACAATTTCCAACTTACTGCACTTATTCTGTATTAAGAATAACTAAGTACCTATTTATCATTTACTTTTTTGCAGTAGAATATTATGGAATCTTAGTTATTAAATTAAGTAATTTGCAACGGCAATTTTCCACTCTGCAAGTGTTGCGGAACGAAATAGGTATTCAAGGAAGTAACTCGGAGTAGATAAAACTGTTCATCTTCACAAGAATTTTATCATTTCGAAAAAGTTAACTCTTCTTGTGCGAACATCAATAATTGAATACGTACTATTTTTTTTTTTTAATTAATTAAATAGTAGGTGGCCATTAATAAACTTACATTTCAGAATCCGTGGAAAGACAATTTACAAAGTGATTTAACTATTACTAACTTAATATAATCTCTTATTACATAATTTCGCTTGGTACTTAGGTAGTATTTGTATATATTTTAATTTTTATTTTATATATTATTAAAACGTTTTTATTAATTGTTATTTTTTAACAGAGAGATCAGCTAAGCTTACGACATTAATTTAGCACATTATCTATAAACACCGAAAAGAGGCAAAACTTCTAAGAACAAAGTTATATTTGATTTTGTAGGGTTGTCAATGGGGGATAATATAGATGAAGCAAATATCCACAGATTCTCAGCTTGTCCACTTGACGATCTGGCTGATGCCGGTTTTGCCTTATCGCATTGAACGCGTGAGTGGACACGCACACAGGCATCGCATACCTGTAGCAGTATACCTAACCTATCAAAGGTTGTTTGAAGGCTTATGTTAGTTTATTTACTGATGCGGTATGGCTTTCTCCAATTATTAAGGATTCTCTATGATTTCATAATAATTATTCATCGATTGACTATCTACACATGGTAGGAATTAATTAGATCGGCGCTGGTCCTAGATTATATTTATGAGCAGTGATTGAAATTAGAAAGTGGAGTATACAAATCAATAATAATAAATCATTGCTTCATTCCAATTACAATATAATATTATTATGTAGTATGAATATTTTGGATAATGTTTTATGTGCCATATCTCAACGGGGCTCTGTTTGCACACACACTTATTGTATAACTAGACAATGCCCGCGACTTCGTCCGCGCGGATCAAGTTTTTTCAATTCCCGTGGGAACTCTGTAATTTTCCGGGATAAAATGTAGCCTATGTTTTAATCCTGGGTATGGGCTATCTCCATTCCAAATTTCAGCCAAATCGGTTCATTCGTTGTGGCGTGAAGGAGTAACAAACATACACACACACATACAAACTTTCGCCTTTTAAATATTAGTGTGATATCTCCTACAGGATATATTTTAGCATAAGTGTCTGTGCAAACACAAGTGCGCAGTGGGCATTCTTGGAACGGCAATTCGAAAAGAACGGAAAGAGATTAGGCGCAGGACCGAAAGGTTTTACCTAGTATGCTTTTCTTTGCTACTGAGAAAATCCAAAGACTAATCTGGGACTCTAACCCAGGTCGTCATGAACCGCAAATGGCGAATTCATAATAAGGTTGTTAGTTTATAATTAACAAAGAATTCAGACGCACTGAGTCATATTCGCGTCAAAAATATAAAAAAAAAACGCGAGTATCGCGTGTAATATAATAATTTCATAATTTTCTAAATTCATGAATGATATTAACTTAATAACTTACCTAATGTAATATGAAGCACAAGATTTCTAAAAAAATACAATCTCTAAATTACTTTTAATTAAATCTTTATTTAGAAAGTAAATTAAAATGTTTATACATGGTTCGTACTAGCTTGATCCACGTGGAGCAATATCAAGCTAGCTAGCGGAATATTATTATAATTACTAGTGGGCGCCCGCGACTTCGTCCATGTCTTCAATTTACAATCGACAGTTCTTAAATTACTGCGGTTTAGGAGTGCAGTTCCTTGTAGCAGAATCAGAATCAGAATTAAGGAGTTCAAGTGTCAAAACAACAAAATAAATAAAATAGCAGTGTCTGTTTGTAATATCAAACAGGTTTTTACCTACTAAATGCTACTCTATGGCTACAACACAATAGTATGCTTTTCTACCTAATCCGTCCAGTGATTCGAGCTGCGTGCTCATAGATCAGTTAGTCAGTCAGTCACTTTTTCCTTTTATATATTTAGGATAGAAGGAAGGTATAGGGTCGCTAGTTGCATAAAATCGCGGTTTTGTATCGAGGTGTAGAGGTGAGCGACCGTCCATGGGTCATCGTGCATATCGACGCGTCTCGCGAGCCTGCACTGATTCATCTTGCATTCTTATTTCCCACTAGGTGATGCTTGCGACTTTGTTCAAGTGAGATTTAGGTTCGATTTAAATTCAAATTCAAAATGAATCATTTAATGTAGGCCAACTTGTAGCTCTTATGACACGTCATGACTCTACCACCGGTTCGGAATGCAGATTCTGCTGAGAAGAGCCGGCAAGGAACTCAGCAGCTGCTCTTTTCATAACAAAATATTACAATGTTAACGTATAGCTACGTATTCTGTCTGGGGTCTGGGCAGAGTGGGGGTGCAGTCTGTAGATCTCACTTAATTACTCCTTTGTACCTACTTTAATTTTTATGTGAGCTGAATAAATGTTTATTTATTTATTTATTTATTTATTACGCATTGTTTTTTGTGCAATGGGAAATCCAGTAATTCTTTCGGGATCATATTTTATAAGGGTATACTAAACCCCACAAAGGATTTCTGAACTTTGCGCAGGCATAAGCATATTTAGGATAATAAAACAGTTACCCGTATTACTACTCGTAGTGAGACTCACACGGGTAACGAATGATAAAACAATCTCTCTGCATAGGTCAGTGATATGTGGGTAAACGTTAAGTAGGTACCTACCTGCCTGTGTTTAGTGTGTCGATCTGACTCACGTTTTGACCCTTTGTTTGAGCGTGGGTCGTGTGGCCATCATGTAGGTATTGTATCTATCACTCTTGTTCGCAATGGTAATACGTATGTAAACTAACGAGAAAAGAATAGTCTCTGCAAGTATAAACTTATGCTGAGATCTATAGAGCGTGCTCTGACTCAGCTCAGACTCAAGATAGAGATTAAAAAGATACACAAATATGGTCTGATATAAACGGTCTCGTTTTAACTCCATCTCGAGTCTGAGCTGAGTGAGATTGCGGTCTATAGATTTCAGCCTTATTGCGTTAACACTTAAGAGAAGTCACCCTCGAAAGCGCTCGACTGCACTCCATATAGACAAAGTTTAATTCGTCATTATAAGTCAATCAAAGTCTATAGAATTTTTTAGACACGCTCTAGTACATTGGTTTTCAAAGTAGGGGGCGCGCCCTCTAGGGTTGCGCGAAAACATGTAAGGGGTAGCGTGGGCGCACTTCGATCCATACAGCAATACCTGCTAGCGATCTTCGTTGTGCACTTTCTTCTAATGAATCCGGCTCATCCGTCAGGCTGATTCTTCGTCACAACTGTGCGAAAACAATATTTTTTTTACAATAAAACGATCTAAAAATATTTTTGGACCCTTATTGTATTTTACAATTAGGTGGCCAGTCCGCTTGCTACCACTTCCTACACCGAGGGGGGCGTGGGAATTTTCATTTTAGGCAGTAGGGAGGCGTGATAAAAAATCTTTGGGAACCCCAGCTCTAGGGCCGATTTTTCAATCCTCAGCTAAAGTACCAACAGCTACCTAAAGAATAAAGTTATGAGACTCTTTATTCGTCTGATAAGTGGTTATCAATTTTTCAATTAATTTAATTCCTAGGAATAACTATCTGACGGATTATCTGACGCTAACTTCAGGGAGATGAAACAGATATACAGATTAAACGAATGTTAGAACGGGATGGACTATTCTTTTGATTGCTGTCAGTGGCAAAAAAACAAGGGTCAGATTTATATTCTCTTAGCGTCAGGTTACGAGTTACGAGGTTGTTTGGCTGTGTGGTGTTTATTTGTAATACTTGTTTAGTTTTAAAATAAGTATAATGGAAAACAAAAAAGGGAGCGATCAGCGAATTTTAATAGTGCTGAGGTTCAGAAATAAAATGACAGACGCAGTTACAAACAAAGATAAAGAATCTGCATGGAAAAAAATTTAAAACTTCTTCAATTCATACGGAATTTCTAACGTTGAGCGCTCTTGGAAAACTTTAAAGTTATCTATAATATGAGGGCATTAAAAAAATACAAAAAAGAAATCCTCTGTCCAAAGATTATTATATTCATTTATTAATTAATAAATAATTGGATTAATATATTCATTTATTATTTCTTCCTCAATTGCCATGTCGTCAATGCTATCGAAAATTAAATTAAATACACTTGTAAAGCACTAAAACTAACCTCAAACTTAGTAACGTCAACATCATTTAACTAATGGATATGGAATAAACGGTTATATCTGGCGGTCAAAGAGTCAAATAGATTTATTCTTCAGGCAAGTGAATTATTCGACGAATAAAACCTATCTGACTATTGAACAACTGATTTTTTTGCTATCTATCGAATAAAACTTATCCGTCTGTTTATCTGAGGATTGAAAAATCGGCCCTTAAGTAAGTTATCTTATCTGACAAACCAGATTTTCGTTAAAATATAATTATTATTTGAAGTTGATTAGTTAGGTACACAGACTCAAACATTTACTTTGAGCTGGTTTAATTTGAAACTAGATATTATATTCGTAACTTGACAACCCACAGACAGATAGGATTACTTTCTAGAGCGCGTCTAAAAAATCTTTGAGTTTGATTTGTTAATCTTTACTAATATTATCAATAGGAAACTATGTTTGTTTGTTCTTCAATCATGCAAGGAGCAACGAGATTTTTTGTATAGTTGAGGACCAGAGTAACATACATAGGCTTTTTATTCCAGAAAAACAAAGGGTTCTCGCGGGAGTTTTAAAAATCTAACTACACGCGGAAAAAGTCTGGAGCATTCAGATAAGAATCAAGTTTCCTTTATATGGAGCGCGCTAAATATTTGAAGTATTATTAAAGTGTTATTAACGTATTTTATAGATAGTTTGACGTAAGCGTAATCACGAGGTTAACGCACGTAAGTATATGTAACAGTAAACAGTACTTATTCTTTGTTACTCGGAGCGGCTGTGATAACAGTTGTGCTACACTTACGTAATTAGCGCACCTATTAGGTAGTTAATAAAAACTAGATTACTTAGAAATTGTTTATCTACAGCCGGGTCTCCTGCGACAATATTTTTGTTAGAAATTGGCTATAACGTGTTTTTCTAACAAATTGGGAGCGTGGCCCGTTTGGCGAAACAAAAACATGTTATCTAACTGGGGTCTGGAGTGGTTAATATTTTCGCGTTCACCTGAGGGGTGAAGGGTTATTTTGTTCGAGTATTTTAAATGAATTGGAATTCTAAGGTGCTGGAGTGGCGACCCTACACCGCACCGGGAAGCGCAGTGTTAGCTGATTCATCTCGACGAGTCGCAGGGAATGCTGCTGAATACAGACCTGTCCATGAAAGAAACCTTTGTTTAACAGCAGATAATAAAGAAGAAGAAGAGTTATTTACTGTCGACTGCATTTACATATTAAAGAACTACATGTTACATCTTGCCGTAGTGATAATTGGAATGAATTGTGGGCTATTCCGATGCGAATCCGGTCAACCATCTGCGCAACATGGTGATAACATTATAAGGTCACCGCCATCGCCTTGTTCGCTGAACCGATTGTAGTACCTACACGATTCCCAATTGACCTCTATTACGTCTATTAGTCACATGTAGTAAACAAATGTAGGTACTACCCGTTCACTCCAAGTTGGCCGTCGTCGACCGATGCAAAAAGATGCCATACGGTACCGTTGACAACACAGGTTGACAATATAATAATTGTATTTTTTACTGTAACAACGACTGTGACGAAAGTCTTCTTTTCTGGCAATGCTTTTCATGACGTTTTCAGTCTACCAACATAAAGAGACTCCTACTTAGGGAATGATTTAGGTATTATGGTTGGTGAAAACGAGCATCAATCTTCTATACTTACATAACTTAAAATTCTTACTAAAAATATTTTACTAAGAATTTTACATTAGATAAGTGTATTATAATTCTACGTATTTTGTGATTATAACACGTGAATGAGAGAAAAAATAATCTAACACAAACAATACATATCGCATGGCAAATTATAAAATCATAAACAGTTAGAGTCTCTGCATACAGTTCTTATCGTATATTATCGTATATTTCTTACTGTTATATGAGTTATTAAGTTGGTACGTTAGGTGTTACAGATTGACGAACATTCGATGTAATGCATAATAAATATTTATTATCAGTACATTTGGAACGGTACACAATTTAAGCCTAGGTGGTTTACGTCGTGCTAGTCTGTTATACATAGAAAGTAACTAAGTATCTGTTTTTGTTACGTTAACAATATACAAAAGGTGAAGGTGTACATTCGAGGAATCCTTAGTTAGTCAGGGTTCAGAGTTAATCCGGAATTCCGGGGCCGATTGTGATAATATCCTGGATATATCGGAATACGAGTATTAAATTACCAATATACCCATACAGGGAGTAGGTATACTTCTATTTATTCGGTAACCAAAAGATGATAACTACTGACTCTGTGTTAGAATAGAACAGGAACTAGGCTAGGCGGTTCTTAGAGGAGAGTTTCTTTTCTAGGGTATGGCGGCCGTGTGCCAAAGGCCTAATATTTATAAATAACTTTGTAATGTTCGATCACGTTACAAGCGTAATTCAAATGCTACTGTTACTTAATTTGCACGTTATTACTCCTCCAATCACTCCCTTTAGGTATTTATACAAGTCTCAGACAACTCCTAAACATTGTCAAAGAAACATATATGTAAATACGTGCTTTAAGAGATTTATATTTAATGCAATATTCGCGGTTATAGAAATGCTATTGGTCGCTGGTAGAAAGTGCAACTCATGACGTCCGAAGCATTTACGTGATGAGCATTATATGCGTAGGGTGATTTCGCCGGTTGGCGACCGATTAGCGGGATATTCAACCTTACGTCAATATTTAAGTATGTTGCACCCATAGCACATGTATTAAAGTTATATGACGGGGTCCTAGATATTGTCAAGTTATATTTAAAAGTAAAAAAATAAGAATTACAGTTGTGAAAACATTTTAAATTGAATAAATCTTAAAAACTATGTGAAATGCTAGTTGGCGACCACTTTTGCTAGTTGACGACTGCCCCCTTATCTAGTTGGCGACCTCTCGATTTGCTAGGGAAAACTAAATTTGATTAATTAAAAATAAAAAATATGAACGTGTTAATGTTTAAAAAATAATTATTATTCATGCTTTATTATTCATACATTATAATAAATTATTAAAACACATTTTTTCATGAGATCAAAGGTACACTTTAATATTCAAGCTTAAGCTTAAATGAATCTTAGCAAGTATCACTTTAAACAACAATTACAAAAGTTTAGAATCAAATCATCAGATCATCAGATCTCGGGATGTTATACATTTTATATTTCTTTCTAATACCGTGTCCTCCTTCTCATATTTTTAAAGCACATTCCAGATCTCTTTGGGAATAAGCCGGTGTTATTTTCTAATACGGTTTGTGGAGGACATCTGTAATGAAAATATTATATATTAAACACCTACATTATGCAAAAAACAGATAAGATTATAAGTAGTGATTGCAAATGGTCGTAAACCCACATATTAATTTGCTCATTTTTAGTTGGCGACCACTTGATACCCATACATTTTAAGATGTTTTATAATAATAATTTGGTGGTCGTAAACTAAAAGATACACGGATAAAAATAAACAAATTAAATTGAAAGTGATTAAATTCTGAATTAGATTTGTAGTCTATAAAAAATAAAAATAAATGTTTTTCTTTCTAAATGTCTATTGGCGGCCAGGTGGTCGCCAACTGAAGTTATTGGCTAATTCCAATTTCAGTTAGCGACCATTCAATTTTTTTACCTGATTTTGTATATTACATGTAATAAATGTACAAATAACGTAAAACATATATATATCCACTTAATAGAACATTAAAAAATTGACTCAAATAAATACATCACGATCTACTTACCTCGAACGCATCACTTACTCACTATTTTTTTCGTTGTTTTGGGAACGTGTACGCGCCGAAAGTATGAGCGGCGGATTGAACTAAGATTTGTTTGCTTTCGGGTAAACACAAAGCTGCCAACTATTGTAGGTAAAACTAATAGGTCTATCCCCCTCTTTACTTGAGTGAATTTCATTTGGAAAAGAAGAATAGAATTCATATTATTTTCGTTTTAATGCCGTAGGTCCTGTTAGTGGTCGCGTAACTGACCCTGGTCGCGTAACCGGCGAAGTCACCCTACTAAGTTCCAAAGGATCTCCCATCATTGATATTCCGACTGGCCTTTGTCTTATATTTCCAAGTGTTACTATCAAATGACACTTTCGAGGTATGTAATTTATTTTATTTCGGTTTTCCTGTTATCGTTACCTAATTAATAAGCAGAGAAGCGAATATAGTCCAGTCAAAAAACCTCAAAAAATGGCCCAACCTCTGGAAAATTGCGAAAGTTTTGAAACTTTGCACATCGAATTATGGGTCCCTAGGGATGAATATACCAAAAGTCCTCATGCGTACGAGGCGAGCTCTAGCGGCAATTAGCGGAAACAGGACCCTTTTTTTGGTTTTTTGTTAATATCTCGAGAACCTTTGGTCAGAGGTAAAAATTTACTACTACATAATTAAAGCTTATTAAATTTGCAACAATAATGATTATATACATTTTTTTTGGATTCCTAATAATTACTGAGTTTTAGGCCACTAAGAGATAGCTTTTTCGAAAAATCACGCTAGCGGCGCCCGGTACAATGTGGCATTTGTAATAATATTTGACAATCATGGTTTAACATATTTTTTTGGGTACCAAGGGTGATTCAGAAAATAAACTTCACAGTTATGTACAAAAAAAAGACATATTGTTTATTAAACAACTAGCTTTTGCCCTCGGCTTCGCTCACGTTAAGTTAAATTTTTCAAACCCCTATTTTACCCGTTGTACCCCCTTAGGGGTCGAATTTTCAAAAATCCTTTCGTAGAGGATGCCTACGGCCTAATAACTACCTGTATGCCAAATTTCAGCCTGATCCGTCCAGTGGTTTAAGCTGTGCGTTGATAGCATTTTTTGTTGTTTCTGTATTTCATCTAAATATTTAAAACGCAAAGGTGACAGACTTACTGACTGATCTATCAACACACAGCTTAAACCACTGGACGGATCAGGCTGAAATTTGGCATACAGGTAGTTATTAGGCCGTAGGCATCCTCTACGAAAGGATTTTTGAAAATTCGACCCCTAAGGGGGTACAACGGGTAAAATAGGGGTTTGAAAAATTTAACTTAACGTGAGCGAAGCCGAGGGCAAAAGCTAGTTGTTTAATAAACAATATGTCTTTTTTTGTACATAACTGTGAAGTTTATTTTCTGAATCACCCTTGGTACCCAAAAAAAAATGTTAAACCATGATTGTCAAATATTATTACAAATGCCACATTGTACCGGGCGCCGCTAGCGTGATTTTTCGAAAAAGCTATCTTTTAGTGGCCTAAAACTCAGTAATTATTAGGAATCCAAAAAAAATGTATATAATCATTATTGTTGCAAATTTAATAAGCTTTAATTATGTAGTAGTAAATTTTTACCTCTGACCAAAGGTTCTCGAGATATTAACAAAAAACCAAAAAAAGGGTCCTGTTTCCGCTAATTGCCGCTAGAGCTCGCCTCGTACGCATGAGGACTTTTGGTATATTCATCCCTAGGGACCCGTAATTCGATGTGCAAAGTTTCAAAACTTTCGCAATTTTCCAGAGGTTAAACCTTGTTTTGACTGGACTAATATCTAATAATATCGTACGAGAAACCTACTCATATATTTTTATTTTTAAAGTAAAGCATAGAATAGAATAGTCATTTGTTCAAATAAAAGTGTTTTCGAATCTTCGAAAGAGTACAAAAAAAGACGTGGCTAGTATTTTCTCAGATAGCTATAACAAATTTAATAATCTGACATTAAAAGTACAATGAATAATTTATAATTATGACATTTTTGTAACCTACTAGAACCTAGTTGACATTTGAGTCCTAGGTAGGTATAGGTTTCATTACAGCTATGTACTTAAATAAAAAAAAATATCTTTTAAGGTTACAAAATTGTAATAGGAATCCAATTTAACGAAATTAACACGGCATATAATATAACAATAAATTATATGGAGCAACAAAAGTAATTTCCGTGTTGTCATTTCGAGATAAAGTATTTTGGGAATCGCGACCCGAGTGAAGCATAGAATAGAATAGTTATTTGTTCAAATAAAAGTGTTTTCGAATCTTCGAAAGAGTACAAAAAAAGACGTGGCTAGTATTTTCTCAGATAGCTATAACAAATTTAATAATCTGACATTAAAAGTACAATGAATAATTTATAATTATGACATTTTTGTAACCTACTAGAACCTAGTTGACATTTGAGTCCTAGGTAAGTATAGGTTTCATTACAGCTATGTAAATAAAAAAAATTATCTTTTAAGGTTACAAAAATGTAATAGGAATCCAATTTAACGAAATTAACACGGCATATAATATAACAATAAATTATATGGAACAACAAAAGTAATTTCCGTGTTGCCATTTCGAGATAAAGTATTTTGGGAATCGCGACCCGAGTGAATTATGTTTGTAATATACATAATACAATAATAATACATTTATAATATTATGTCATGTCAAAGGGACTTGATATTGCAAGCGCCTCGAGCGCTTGTTGAATTTCGTTCCGTAGAGTCCCATTCATTTTATCTTCACAGCATCCCGCGTCCGCGCTCGAGGCTCTTGCCATAATACCAAGCCAATTAGTATTGGACGACCAAGATTATAAGAGTTGCAAACAATAGTTCGCTAGGTATAAACACTAAACAGCTGAGTGACAACATATAACATGAGTTCCCTTACATTGCGGCACGATTGATACAACAAAATCATTATGACACCAGTCACCACACCATATTATAATTACATATATAATTAACACATCATTATCATATTTAATAAATAATAATGATTTTATATATAACTTATTTGTCTTCAGTAAAAGTAAGTAGCTTTTGTATGACTTGTTTACTTGCGCATTGCAATTATAATAATACGAGTATTGACCATAAAATTGTCATAAGAGCGACAAGTTGGCCTACATGCAATAAATATTTTTGAATTTGAATTTAACGCAGTTAACAGGAACATCATGGTACGTGGTACTTAAGGTACCTATATTATACTTAGATGATCGAGTTCGTATTCGTGACGAACCACTTAGGCACTAGCACGACTATATGGTATGGTTCACTGGTCGAAGACCTTTAAAGCTTAAGCTACAGTTAGGTTTTAAGTATCTCTTACTGTATTTGTTTATATACGCCTAGAGTTAAGCACAAATAAACAGAGCCTTGAGGATAGCTCTTAATATTTTTTCAAACGTTAATTTCCATACTAAATGACAAATTTACAAACTGTTAACGTTAAATAAAAGCACTGGAGCCTCTGGACGGTTAGTGAAAGAGATAAATAATTGGCGTCTAGGTGTCTTTTTTTATGTAAATAGCGGGTAAACGAGCAGGCGGGTCACCTGATGTTAAGTGATTACCGCCGCCATGAATACTTGTAGTACCAGAGGCACCGCCAATGCGTTGCCGGCTTTTCAGGAATTTATTGATCCGCCCCTTGAATAACCTCATATTGTAATTAAGTGGGAACACCGTCCACTACAAGTTGTAGTAGAAGCTACTGCTCAACATCGAATTTTTTGAAGTATGTCCAGTAACGAATAAAGGGTAAAATCTATAATGTATATCTATGATCAGAGATATGAACAAGGAATATATGTTTTCGAAGTAAAAGTAAAATTAATTTGTAGATAAATTAATACAGTGATTCACTTGATCAAACTTCGAACGTTTGTACTCACAAGATTAAGTTAATTTAACTCCTTAATAAATAATTTTTGTAACATGTTTTTGGTAACTAAGTTTAGTATTGTATTATACTTCCTACGTAAAAGGTTAATAATGGCAACTACATAAGAACCAGTTTGATACGACCGGTTTTTATCGCGGATATAGCATTGATACAGCAACTTGGCAACTATTTGGTTACACGATGAAGTCAAGTTAACGCACAAACATATAAGAGCTTATATGTTTGCGAGTTAACCTCACTAAACTTTGGCTACCTAGATACATTATTAATTAGTTTGATAGCTATGTTCAATAAAGTTTCTGACAGACAACAGACAGGGAGACAGAACTCTTTGTTTCTAACTTTAAGAGGGGGGCCTATCTTAATTACGAAACATGTATGTATGTATGAATGAATGTAAGTATGTATGTATTATTGTAAGCTAAAGCTTTTTTTTATGAAATATATAGACTAGCGCTTGACTACGATCTTACCTGATGGTTAGTGAAGATGCAGCCTAAGATGGTGCGCGTTTGCCTAGAAGATGCCTATTCACTCTTGATTTAAAGAAACCTACATTATACAATAACATTTAAGTATACAAATTTTCATAAAGAACAGGTGGAAAGCCTTGGTCGGGATGGGGTGTGAAGGCACCTTAACATAAACGTCAACAACCTCGCAAGGTCGCCAGAAACTACCCTATACTACCCTATACCTAATCACGATCACTAAAATGTTTTACATTGCAATGTAGGGAGGGTTATAGTATTTCTACAGGAGTCTTTGTTCACGAATCTACGTCAATTTGATAAAGAGAAAATACTGGACCTAGTGAAATGAGGTCTGTGGTTACCCTGATTTGATGAATTTGCACTTGTCCATCTGTCTGTCAATTCCTGTCAACGCCTTATAACTACTAAATAAGGAATAGAATTATTTCAAATTCAAACTTACACACCGTTTTTGGGATGAAATTACAGAAAATCCCTCTTATCAGATACTAAAATAATATTTCCTTTCAAGCCACTATCATGTCGGTCTTAAGCTGCTGACAAACAAATCAAAAAACGAGCACTTTTTGTTTTTTGGTTTGTCCTTCAATCATGCAGAAAGGAGTAACAGAGCGACGCGATTTTCGCATGGGTATAATAGAGGATCTGAAGTTTTATCTCGGAAAAACGAAAGGTACTCGCAGGATTTTGAAAATTCAAACTCCGCGCGGACGAAGTCGTCGACAAAAGCTAGTCGGAAAAATAAGCTGCGATCAGCAATTTTAAACAAAGAGGTGTCAAAACAAGAAGTAGGTACTGAGATTGCGGAGTGAGGCAGCTCTGTCCTTGTTCATTCTATTGTGTTCCTCTAACATGAACGTTGAATGGAGACCGTTGACGGTTTCCCGCCACGGTACCTACAGATGATGTCAAGTTTTATCTCTCAATGCCTATACTAAGTCCCAGAGGGCATTTAGGTAAATGTAGAGCATAGTATGAAACAGGCATGAAATATAAATAAATAGCTGAGCCTGATAATCTATCTCTGTGCCGAATTTCAGTCAAATTGGTTTAGTCGTTGCGGCGTGATTGAGTAATAAACACCCATACATCTAAACTTTTGAATTTATAATATTAGTAGGATAATCTACTAACTCATATAATATGTATAAATAAATAAAATTATAGTGTCTGTCTGCGATTTCAAACTAACTGCCTCTTTAAAAAGCTTATGCGATTATATGAAAGATAATGACATAAGCCGAACACAAGTTTTTAAAATTTTTGTGTCAGTCTGTTTATACGCGATCTTTTGAACGGATCTTTAAACGTTGTAAACTGCACTTAAATAAAAAGTATAAAGGTACATTATATTATAACGGGTTTTAATTTGATCATATAATAAATCTTCAATTATATGTATAATGTTTCTTTACGTAACTGAGTAGATTAAATTACTAATTGTAAACGCCCACGCTGTAGTATGATAGGTAAGTGCGGTTCAGTAACGGTAGATACTAATCTTGTTTACGTAATTGTTAATTGTTATATATATTATTATGTGAATTGCATAATAAGCAATAAATAATAAAATCTCTACCATTATTATGGCGACAATAGCTTTCGCCCGCGGCTTCGTTTTGAAATTCACATTCCATACAGTACGGGCATTTACTAAATTAAAACTCACTTCGAAGCTAACTTACTCGTCTGTCAAACTATGTATATAGCTTTTGCCCGCTGCTTTGCGCACGATAAGTTCGATTTTTCAAACCTCTATTTTATATCCTTGAGGGTCGAATCAACAATAATCCTTTCTCAGCGGATGCCTACGAAATAATAGCTATTTGTGTGCCAAATTTCAGCCCGATCCGTCCAGTGGTTTGAGCTGTGCATTGATAGATCAATCAGTCAGTCAGTCACATTTTCCTTTTATATATTTAGAAGATTGATTGATGGTTGATGAATGGTGTTTGATGATGCACCCTTTCCGGATTTGATTTCTTGTTACATCATAGCATAGCATTGTTTAAAAACGGATGCCGGATGTTTTCGTGTTCTAGTCATTGCTTTTTAGTTTCTCAGTCCATCAAGGTCTTGAATTCTATTGTTGCGAAGGATGACAACAACATCTATTGAAATCGTCTTATTAAAATTTGAAGACAACGATCCTACTTAAAAATGTCAATGTCTAACAATGTACTTAAATGAGTCAGGTCTGACACCTTTTTTCGTTAAAAATAAACTTTTGCTTTTTATTTTAGTTTCTAAGACTCTTTAGACTACAAAATATAGAGTCAGCCGACTTCAAAGATATGATTATCTAGTAAAATAAATGATAAATAAAAACCTTTCTCACTAAAGAACAATAATGAGAAAGGGACCAACAAGCGTAAGTTTGGAACTTTTAAGAACAAAGGGAATTTTCATGAACTAGAAACCTTTTTGATCTCGTAGATATTGTTATAATTACATTGATAAAAAATTCAGTAAACTTCACAGATTTCATTGAAGTTTAAAGTAATGAATTACAATTAAATTAATAACACTTTATTCACTGTTCTACTTACAAAGTTCTAGTTATTGTGTCAAACTGTGGGTAAAGTGATATCAATGTTCTCATTGGTATTGTTTTACACTGGCTTTATCTCGATTTGACGTTAGTTTTACATTATTATGTTAACAAGTGTGACGAGGTCAAAAAAATATAAGTTTCCAACGAAGTTGTGATAAGGTGGATTTTTCATTTTAGACAGTTACACGCCAGAGACCGTTGATAAAATTACAAAGGCTTAATACTTAGTAGGTACAGGTTTACATTCGGCTGGTACGAAATTGCGAAGTCCTTTTCTTTCTCGTTCCTAAAAAGAACTGCTGATATTTCCCAAGAGTTTCTTTTCCTAGGCAGTTGATACATGGGAACTAAGGCGCTTCAACCTACTTCGTAAGTTTCCGTCAACTGCGATTGTGGTCAACTGCTAGTCTATCATACATTTCCTGTACGTGAGGCAACACGTTCCTACCATTGTTAACGTGAATGGTTGGTAAATGAAGTAGTTTAGTACATAAATAAAATTGCTTTGATTTCAAAATAACTGCCTCTCATTAAGTTCCTTCCTCGGAGGAAGTGTTGTTAAGTCTTAATTGGCAAAACAACGAACTGAGATTTAAAGGAAGTCACAGGACTATTTGAAGAATATACCTACTAACCCTTTAATGCGATATTAAAATTTGTCTGTCAGTTTGTTTACATAGGATTATCTTTGGAACAGCTGAGGCGAAGTTGAAAGACAAGAAGAAAGAGGAAAATACAAGGAATGCTAACGGACTTTTTTTAATAAAATACTCCTGATAATAGGAACTTCCCTGATATAGGATAATGCATTTTCACCGCCTCAGAGATAGCTTGCATCTTAGAAACGAGATATTATCATCCCGATCAAAGAAGAGGGAAATCAAAGAGTATACCAACGGGATTTTTAAAACCTAAAACCTCGCAAATGAAGTCGACTATACTACAACAAGACTACAGATAGGAGGTAAATTAACTAAAGACAAATTAGTGGCAGCGCGGTCAATAAGCCGAACGTGATGATATGCGGTTAGGTGAATAAGCAAATTAATAAGAATTAAGTAAGTCCCACCAACTGGGTCAAGTTTGCTTGGGGCATATAACAAAAACAAAGACGCATATTTGATCACGTTTAATTGTAACATCAATCAATATTTGTTTCATTATTATATTGTGTTCGGAAGATTCTCCCTGTAAGTCGCTCGGCTCCGTTAGGTATTTGACATAGTTAGTTATATTTGTCCCTATTGTCACCGGTCATCACACATCTCCATTTGCATAAACAAAAGCTTGCAGCACTCATTTCGCAAAATCTACGCGTTATTTTTTTTCGTTATATGCTGCGTCGGTTTAATTCAGGAACTCCCTGTGACTCTGATGTCGTCTGTCCTAGTGGAGGTCTGCCAACAATGCGCTTTCCGAAGCGAGGTCGCCATTCTAACACCTTAGAACCTATCGTTTCTTTAAACTATGTGTCAGTGAATCTGGCTCTCAAAACTCAAAATTGTTTATTGTATATGTAGGCCAACTTGTAACTCTAATAACAAATCAAGACTCGGCAATTGCTCTTTTTAAAACAAAAATGTATTTTTACGCAATCTTCCAAACTTCCGACTCTGAACGACAGGACTGGTCAGTGCCATAGATAAAAAAAATACTCAGTGCTAAGCACTTCAGGCGGCTCTTCAGGTGCCGTTTCATGAAGTATGTCATCATTGGCAGCTCGGACTGTCCCAATACATTGTGCTTGAGGCACTGAAGGATTACGGAAAAAATATCTCGAAGCAAAATGATAGTAGATCACATAATTAGATAGTGTTATGAAATTGAAGTTTTATTAGAAGTCTGCATACTCTTGGGATTAATAGAGTATGACCATCTGTTGTGGCGGGGAGGCACCTTGAATAAGATTTAGAAATTGGTTAAAATAATGTGTTGCCACGTGCTTGGAAAAGTTTTATGACTATAACAGTTTGTTTGGAAGTAACCTTGTGGCGTCTCGATTTATGGATGACGTGTCCGGGTGTATCGATTGGATTAGACACGATGACCGTCGGCATGGCAAGACCTGTAACTAACAGTTGACCGAAAATAATAAAACTGAATTGTATTATATGCCTGTGATTTTGAAATAACTGCTTTTCATTAGTGTTAGCGAAATATTGAAATAGTAAAGATATACAACTTTAATGTATTGAAGGTGGTTTGATAAAACTAGTAGTAGGTAGTTTGACTTTGTTGACGACGTAGGCGCCGGTCTGCCGCCGCGCCGTTAGTATAAATACAGCGCTTTAGACGTTATTAATTCAGTCTCTTCCAGAGACTCATACGGCTATTGGATGCTCCCGCGTCTAGGTCGTTGTATTTGATTGACGGGTGGTGATAGCAATCACGCCCTAATCGAATATATATTATCCGTAGGTTTAGATGAGAGTAATTAATTAAATAATACTTAGATATGTTTGATAGTTACCCTCACGTACAGATGGTGGTTTGTCTGACGTGTTGTGGTTAAATAGGTTAGATGTGAGGACAGGGGCCGTTATAGGGGCGGTTGGAGACGGCTTTAGGTAGGGTTTCAAGTTTTTTTTTTGTAGTTGATATCAGAAGTGGGATGAACACGTTCACAGTTCAATTATTATTGCCCACATTAAATTTTTGTCAGGTTAGACCGAGCAGTGATAAAAAAAGGGTTGATCAGGAATATTGCATCATAGACGTTAACATCTAATGTTACACAGTTTAAGTAATGAATAAATCAATTTGAATTTGAATGAAGAACGTCACATTGGATTGCGAGCGCCCGAGCTTGAGAACGAACACTTAAGTGAGCTAAATGTTCTTTAAGTGCAAGTGGTTTTCAATATGACACATCTGTCTCCTAAGTTTGGCAAGTTCCCTTAGGTGGGATGGTCATGTTGAATGAGTTCCGGGGTCGCATGATGGACAGTTTTCACCAACTTTCAACGATGACACATCTGTCTCCTAAGTTTGGCTAGTTCCCTTAGGTGGGATGGTCATGTTGATTGAATTCTGGGGTCGCATGATGAAATATTCCGATGAGTGTAGAATGATTGATGAGACTCGTGGTGTGCCCGGGGCGGTCACCATGTAGGATGGCCGTGTTAGCGAAATATTGAAATAGTAAAGATATACAACTTTAATGTATTGAAGGTGGTTTGATAAAACTAGTAGTAGGTAGTTTGACTTTGTTGACGACGTAGGCGCCGGTCTGCCGCCGCGCCGTTAGTATAAATACAGCGCTTTAGACGTTATTAATTCAGTCTCTTCCAGAGACTCATACGGCTATTGGATGCTCCCGCGTCTAGGTCGTTGTATTTGATTGACGGGTGGTGATAGCAATCACGCCCTAATCGAATATATATTATCCGTAGGTTTAGATGAGAGTAATTAATTAAATAATACTTAGATATGTTTGATAGTTACCCTCACGTACAGATGGTGGTTTGTCTGACGTGTTGTGGTTAAATAGGTTAGATGTGAGGACAGGGGCCGTTATAGGGGCGGTTGGAGACGGCTTTAGGTAGGGTTTCAAGTTTTTTTTTTGTAGTTGATATTAGAGTGTGTTTCCGGATATCGGGTGGTTTTCGGAACATACCTAATTGTGACTAAGTCGAACCAAATAAAATGGCAATAAAAATTACTACACATAGTCCTATTCATATTCATCGTCATAGTCATACTCAATTAGGATTTAGGATCTACCATACGAATCATAAAGATTTCTATTGAACCTATTTATGAAAGGTTTCATTTTAAATAATTTCGTTTTAAGTTCAGGTTAAAGAACCCAATGAGCGGTAGTTTATTAACATTAATGTAGGTGGGTAGAGTTGGCAAGCCACGGATCCGCATTGTTATTAGTCGTGCTGCACACCGACTAGTGATGTTGAAAGTGCCAAAAGTATCGATAAACTTAGTATCATATCAATATACTAGTGGTTCGCCCCGAACTGAGACCTCGCTATATCCCATAATTCCCAAAAGTTTTAATTATTTATTATAATAATTAACTTTTAACATCAGACGCAATAAAAAAAATAATAGTTGACATAAAACTGTTTTACTGACACAGCGCCATCTATTAGCATTATTGTGAAGCTATTAGCATTTAAAATTAAATAAATTCGTTTCTTTATAACATTTATCTAATTTTAGTATTTGTTGTTCAAGTACAGGATATAACTGAATTTTCAACCAAGTTTCACGTTCTAATATTCAGTAATTCTGAAGTTATATGGCTCTGACAGACATTTGGACGTACACACTTCTCTGTCTAGTAGGCAAGCGCATTAGTTGACTCAGAGAACTCGCTTCGCTCGTTCAATCAGTAACATATTGTACAAGTTACAAGATTGGAGGTTATACAGTTCTAAGATAGTTTTCCTAATCTGAGTTTCAGTAATAAAAAGTTTAATAAAAATAAGTAACAAAAAATGGGTACTTTTTCTTTGAATCCCATTGGTTTAGATCAGTGGTGACAGTGCATCGTTTTCATTTTAGATACTTAATTTTTTGTAAGGGCATGTCGAATGTAAAATACTTATCGATACTTTTTTAACAAGCCCTAAGCCGAAGCAACACGGAAGCGTAAATTGACCCACTCTACTCTTCCACTTAATCCGATGCAAATGTTAATCAGGGCCAGCGCAAACGAGCCACTCGCCACAACCACGCGGCCTGACAAATGCACTTTTCATACATTTTTAATATGAAGTCTACGGCGACGCGCTACTACCGTCGCACTTAAGACTTAAGAGGAATGTCTGCCTGGCGTGCGCGTCATATAAACGCAGTTTGACATTCTTATTTGAATATTCAACAAAGGAGTTCCACATCTATAATGCGGTGCGGGTTGATGCAGTGATCGCGGTTGCGGGATTTTGTATGAATTTATGTAAAAAAAATACACACAGAACGAGCTGTGTTGTAGTGCTGCGCTTTTTTAACAGTTTTTGATGTTTCACCGGCGCGGTGGTCACAGCATTGCACCGAGATCGATGTGGAGCTCTAAGTCAGTGAAATTTTATAGATAAGCTCTGTTTTAAGAGTTGTTTAATAGTTTCATCATATCTGTGTATGTGGTTTGTAAGATGATAAAAATATATAGTTTCAAAGTTACACATGCTCAAAGATTTCAATTTTCGAATTTTTGAAGACAGTAAATCATTTAAAACTGATTAGGAAAAGTTTAAAGTAAATAATATCTACTGTTCAAGTAATTTTGTGTTATCTTAAAGTTAACCGGTAGATGTGACTAACAGGATTTTAATATTAGAGTCAGTTGTGATCAGCTGGTATAATTGTGGTCCGTATGCGCCGAGCCTTGCTGATGCACCTTATAGATGACTAGCTGACGCCTGCGACTTCGACCACGTAGATTTAAGTTAAATTCCGTCAGAACTGTTTGATTTTCCGCGATAAAAATAAACTGTAGGTACGCAGCAAAATTGCTAACATTACCTTGACCGGTACATAATTTAATTGTCCTATTTGATTTCCGGATACGATAGCAAAATATAGAACGACACTGCCTACCAACATTTTATTTTAAACTAGAAGCCCGCGCCGACTTCGTCCGGGTTGAATAATTAAATATTTGTTTTTACGGGAATGACCGCACAGAGCTTTAGGAGACGATTGTCAATAAGATCACCAGGAACCACACGAATCTCCCGCGCCGATACCTATCAACGTGCCCCGCCGCGCCGGCCGGCACCATTTTATTATTTTGTCGCGCGGATATATTAATTTTCCGATAACTCCTAAGATATTAATTTTAATTGTATAGTGTAAAGGGAACATATGTTCTAAATTAAATACTTACGATAATAAACATATTTATTTAGATATAGATTGACATCACATCGGTTAAAGAAGTTTCGAAAATAGTTCATTATTTTTAATCAAAATTTAAAAGATATAAATGATTATTGTAAATTATTCTTAGAAGATAGACATATGCTATCGCGGACTTTTTTTTAGAACTCTTTAAGAAGAACAATTCACCCATACATCATTTTTATCCAATAACAGTACATTACCCAGCGCATGCCTTGATAACATTTAAGAGTCAAAAAAATTTCTGACTTCTTTAACAAATTTGCACATAATATCTAGCCATAATATATTTATGTGCATAATATATAGCATATAACCATCTGGAATAATGTACCTTTGAAATGGTGAAAGAATTTTTGAAATAGGTGTGGTGGTTCCAAAGTTTGCTCCGGACATACATACAAACTCACAAAATTCGCGCTCTCTCTTTATTATAATAGTATAGATTATATTTTAAAGGGTTACCATTTAAATGGTTAGCAGAATGTTAAAACTGTGGTCAAGCTTTATACTGTTGGCAAACATAGCTATATACAAATAGTAGGCTATATGGTATTGTGTTCACAACTTGCGCGCGACTAAAGTCAAAATGGTCATCAAGTACAAAATGTTTGGTTGGCTAAATGTGTTTTAGCTTACTTTTGGCTGAGACTTTTCCATATGGAACAAGCGATTTAGCGTTCCGGCGTGTAGAAACCGATTAGAGGTATGAGTTAAATCTACAGTTACTGCCATACCCCTTCCAACTTAGCCCACTACCATCTCAGACTGCATCATCATTTACCATCAGGTGAGATCACTGTTAAGGACTATCTTGTCATCGAATAAAAAAAATAATGTAGCAAATGATAAAATTTTAGGAAGGCCTAACCTAACCAACAGTAAGAATTTTTGTGTGATAACGTTTCTGGGTGGTTATAACTAGTGTCAAACAAATGTAATCTCAATGAGCAATATTATTAGTTACTAAAAAAAAGCAAGACGAAGTTGCTGTTAAGCAAAAAAATTTTCAAAAGTCAAATATTGGTAGTTTGACAAAATGTTGTATAGTATTTAAAACAATATGCTTTCCTTAAAGTAAACAAATTACATAAAAAACGTCAGTAGTATATTATGTAAATCATACTAACTATGCTCAGACTGATAATTTTGGTATTCATCAAACTACACAGCTGCATTTGTAGGTCGGTTTTTATTGTCGGTTCAATAACGTCAGTAGTACATTATGTAAATCATACTAACTATGCTCAGACTGATAATTTTGGTATTGATCAAACTACACAGCTAAATTTGTGGGTCAGTTTTTATTGTCGGTTCTATAAAACATCATAAAGTAAAGAAATGTCTGTCAGACATATCAAGGACAGTCATCGTGGCAAAATGAAGGCCAAACTTTTTATAGTACCTTTGTGTAAATGAAATGTAATATTTAAAGTGGTTATGTTATTGCCTTCTCCACTTATGTAAGTGCTATTTATTTTAATTCCATTTTCATCAACAATCTCTAATTTTTACTGGCTACCTTAGTTAAGTTAGTTGATGCTTTCTGTCAATTTTGTTTTCATGAACCTTTATGGAACACCTAAATGTAAAGATGACATTGGGTAAGGGGTACTAAGGGACAATTAGGGATTGTTTATGTAAAGAGACTCTTACTTAAGAGATGATTTAGGTATGGTAGGTGAAAATGAGCACAAGTCCAGTTGTCCTACCTTGTGAGCTGATTGTTCTCATGCAACTTTGCCATTAAGAAAATTTACTAAGATAATTAACTTTGAAATAAAGTCGACTTAATGTGCTATTAAATTTGTTTAATGTGAAAACATTATTGTGTGTCTAATAACTTTAGAATCATATTATTATATTATGTATATGTATACACCTAACCCCACAAAGGTTTTCTGTACTTTGATAGTTCATGATGGTTTCTACTTAGCTGATTGGGTATCTATTCTTTGTTTATACAGATGAATTTAAGGTCTCACAATTTTCAGAGACAAAGTTATCATAAATGTCTGTGTCCAGAATACAGGTTATTTGGTGCTTTATTTCACCAATATTGAAATTAATGTTCAACTGTTGAGCTATGAATAGATTCCAAAGTTACTGTCGAAGTTTCGTATTTATAATATAAAGTATTTTTTTATGTTGAAAACAGCTGGCAGATTTATCATGTGTAACTAATAGAGCTTGTTTGTCAGAAGCCTAATAGGTATAATTCACTTCCTCTGTTACAGTACTCTTTGTTTCTTAGTTCTAATCATCAATACCACGAGTGTTTATCTACACCTAAATGCGAATAAGGGCAATACAAAGTTGTAGGTATGTACGCAACTGCTTATGCATTACAAGTCTCAGTACTTTAGTCCATGTTTGTTAATTTTTCTCAATTGCCGACATTATAAGAACAGAAGATGCGGAACCTTATAAAGGCTAGAATTAAACATTCGTTAGTACTTACCTATATCCAATGCTGTTAAAAAGGTTCCTTGCGCACGGTTAACAAAACCAAACCTCTTTGTGAAGGAAACGGTACAAATTTGATGGCACTGATATTGAAATAAACTCAAAATTTATATATTAATACGATCGAGCACTGAAACAGATGTAAAACACAGTATTTGATTCGTTTGCAATAAAATTTATCAATAAATCTCAAAGTTTTCTAGAATCAACACTACACAACACACTGCAAAAATGTCACTGACTGATACTTTTTTCTATAGTCTTTGGTCGCAAACTCGCGTGAAGTTGGCAGAGATTAAAATAGAAAACATTCGCTGAACACTGAACAGCTGTTTGGTTTTAGACTTACGTTGCCATCTAGTGGAAAAAATGTTAAACATAAGAATAACTTCTTGTAACGTCTATGATAACGATGTCTCACTGTGTCTAAAGCCTATATCCAGATGGCGCTCAATAGTGGTGAGGGTGTGATAAAGCTATGTGTCAGACTTCTTTGCTTAGTTTAGTAAGTGGTTCTATCAATAAATGTCAGATGGCGCTGTTACTCAATTATTAACTTCAGCTTGTACCTTTGACTTTTCATAGAGCATTTTCCATCTAACTAACTTTGGATAGTATTTTTCAATAGGTACACGTCTTACACACTTCTTCCATACGCTTCCTTAAAACTTACACTTTTAGTTTCAAGCGCAGTAAGTAAATATTAATACTTAGTAGGTACGCTGAAACTGAAAGGTACATATTGAGTAAAATTTCTAAAAATTGCACTCAGATTGGAATTGTTTTTAGTTGTGTTTTAGTTTCACTTTGAACTCTATTCGACACATTACTTATCTTTAAGTACCTACCTACCTACCTATCTATGGTAGAATCCTGCTTTATTTTTCAAGGAAATCTGACAAACCCTACACACAATTATTAAGTCTATTTAGTTGTACTAACTATAACTATAACGAATAGGAATCAAACTTCGTTTGCATGGAGCAGCGCTCGAGTAATGATCGTGTCGTTGTCAAGACCATTTCGATGAAGGTTAATCTATCGATTTCCATGCCCTATTGTTTGATAACTGCATAGGTAGGTACATTGTTCTTCCGATTTTGGTTCGAAGGTCCAAGTAACGAGTAATTTGTAGTTACGTGTTAACAACTTATACAACCTACTTGCTTTGCATTTAAAGCGTTTATTCTCCTTATTTAGTTCCCTACTAGGTTGCTGCACCGAAGTTTCAGTAGGTAGGTTACCTACCTTAGCATGAAACCTTAAAATTCATTCATCACAATCCATGGCCGCGCAGGTCCACTACTTGGCACAGGTCTACTCTTAAATTAGAAGGTTTTAGGCCATAGTCCAGCGCACTAACATGATTTATTGAAAATCTATGGTTAATATTACTTGGTACTTACTCGTACACATTTTGTATTTTATTTTATAACTCTGCCGTGCTAAGACAATACACTGTATCTTCAGTAGGGCTAACCTGCGCGCCACGAGATTTTGTCAACACGTTTACTAGGAATCGCTACGTCAATCTCTACAGAGATTCATGATTAAAATGTAGATAAAATTTTCTAGTGGCGTGCATGTTAGCCCTACAGATAATGTTTTGTCGTAACAGCGATAAATGAGTTCTTCGCAATATTAACATTTATTGGCACTTAAAAATATTCCAATTAGGTCTTCAAAATACTTAGAAACTATATGGAAATACATTGTTGAGTGGTAGTTATCTTGTGAACATAGTCAAAAAAAAAAAAAAACAGAAAATCACGATTTCTGAAAATGCTTCTTTTTAGATACAGATTACAGTATATTATTGTCATGGCACGGCAGAATTGACCTAGTAAGTATCTGTTTGGTTTTAGGTTTTTTATAAATCTCTTCTTGATTATTCGGGAAGAAAATAATCGCGTGTTCGTCTCCAGTAGGGCTACACGCACACCTACAGATTTTCTGATGATATTATTTTCATAGATACACGAGTAAATGTGTAGACATCTTGTGGCACGCAAGATCAACCTGTGGCTCTTATGACACGTCGAGACTCTACCACTGGTTAGTAGGTAGGTATTATCTAGAACTCTAGACTAAAACAAAACAAGAAATGGATACCAGTTTTCAATGCACGAACGGCAAAAGGTATAATATCTATACAAATACATAAGTGTATATTTTTTGAGCCTTTTATTTCGTTTGTACGTGCAGGTACTTTTCTTTGTCAGACATAACAGACGTAATTTGTAACACTTACCTACAGCTATAAGAGACTTTTCAGACCACACGGCAAACATTATTTTTAACCGACTTCCAAAAAAAGGAGGAGGTTCTCAATTCGACGGAATCTTTTTTTAATCTACTTAAGTTTTTTTTTTATTTTTTATGTATATTCTCCGATTATTCGAAGATGCCTAGACCGATTTGGAAAATTCTTTTTTGTTTGAAAGGGTTTACTTCCCAGGTGTATTAATACCGCCATAAATTCAGTCAATTAGAAGTGACTGCAATCATCTCACTGTATATTAATCATTTTTAGATACTCTCACAGCGGGAGAAATTCCAAAACGAGGAATATATCGCACCTTGAAAACAAAAGTGGCACTATGTGGAACTTTTTTTTAAAACCATGTTTTCTAAATTAACTCCATAATTTACTGGCATATTTTTAGTACACAACTTAAATTAGATACCTAGTCAAACTGATCAATGAAATTTTGCATTCTTTTCTTCCAGTTATTTGCTAAGATATTGAACAAAAATGCTGCGTCAAAATTTTAAATGGTCATACTGAAAAATTACAATTTTTGTAAAACGCCACATTTGTTTTCAAGGTGCGATATGTATCGTAAACTTTTTGAATTTACCAAAGCGTGTTTATAATATTAGAACCTAATTCAAATTCAAAATTATTATTTCATGTAGGCCAACTTGTAGCTCTTATGACACGTCATAACTCTCTCTTTATCTCTTTATAATTCGTATTATCTAAAAGACGCATGTAAAACCCATTACATAATAAAAATTTATTAAAATTTAAATATTGTTTGATTTGCTTTGAAATCGATTATCCGGATTTTCGATTATTTGGAATACCCCTGGTGTTATTTGATATAATGATGATGGTAAATTAATAAAGAGTGAAAAATTCTTAACTTCCCTTAAATAATAGCATCGGTAATGTGAAAGCTCTCTAAGACGGGCATCTTATTTGCAGTCCTTACAGGCAATGCGTGAGCCCAGCACCTCGGCATTTGGTAGGCGCAAACTGTAACAGCCTTATGTCATTTCATCCACGCAAATTCACGTAATTACGCGCATGCGTTACGTCACGAGCTGTAAGTGCACTACACGAAACTTGGGTTACCAAATCCAGATATGAGGTTTCCGGACTTTTTTCCTCCAATTATTAATTTTTATTTATAATATATCGGCTGTCGAATCAATACAATGACGTCAACCAAGTAGGTCCAAAAAAGAAATCACAGTAGCCAGTCCACTGTTAATCATAGATTAATAATAAAGGTCGGTGACCAGTATGTACCAACCTTTTGAAAATTGATGAGTAGTAAAAAAAAAAATCACTTTAACCATAGACTTAGAATTTTTTCGCTACGCTCTCTAAGCCTATGACTTTAACTATCAAAATTGCCACCTTTCGGACACAAGTCTATAGCTCCGGACAGGTCCTGAAAATTCGTATAGTCTGGTAACCGAAAACGAAAACTACGAACGAGCACCCGCCGGACCGTTACCCGTAAGTCGTAACTTGTTTATCGACGAGCAATGAGCAATTGTGTAATTAATTATACAGCTTATTTGCATTAGCAAATGTGCGTGATATAAATATGATGCCTATTGTTAAATGTAAAAACATTGAAATGCGTATGATAATGATTTTATAATATGTACAAATAAAGTAATGGGGATTTTACACAACATGCAGATGTAATAATATGTATTTTACGCATATATAAACTATCGAATCAAATTAGGCAATAAGAAAGATTAATAGATAGAAATGAAACAAATACATCAATAGGTCAAGATATCTTCAATGTCATGAAAGCGAACTACAGAAAGTGCTAATTTTTTTCAATAGATATTCGCCTAGTTTCGCCTCATTTCACCCTACGGACGTCCACTGCTGAACATAGGCCTTTCCCAAGCAGCGCCACCACACCCGGTCCTCAGCTCTTCTCATCCAGCCACTTCCCGCCACTCTTTTTATGTCGTCGGTCCACATTGCTGGAGGGCGCCCCACACTACGCTTGCTTGTCCGCGGTCTCCACTCCAGAACTTTCCGGCTCCAGCGGCCATCGCTTCTGCGACAAGCATGGCCTGCCCACTGCCACTTCAGCTTACTGACTAGTTTCGCCTATTCGCCTATAATTGCCTCCTTGGTCTACTATAACTAGTGCATAATAATGCATGTTCGACTGCGGTTGACGAGGTCCCGGGTTCGATTTCAGGGTCCGGTATAGATATAAAAATCGTCGTTAATGGTCATGGTGTCGAACTGCCGAAACCACTGGCGCTATTACCTCTTTGGAAAACGGGGCTTAGCCGTTGGACTAAATAAGCGCCAGCTCTTTGGCCAAAATGTTTTCTGTCAAGAAATTCTCAGTAACAGCCGCGAGCTAGGAAGTTGGCGGTGTATCAATTCCGTGCCTCGGGAAGCACGTAAAGCCATCGGCCCTGCGCCTGATCTCTCGTTGGTCGTCTCGGATTTCCATCCCATCGGACTTTGAGAGTGAGGGAATAGAGAGTGCACCTGTGTTTGGGCACACACTTGTGTACTAGAATATCGCCCACGCAGATAGCTAATCTCTGAGGAGATAGGCCGCCGTGACCCGATTCGGTCGGGAGGACATTATTTATTAATATTTTATAAACCATTCCTATCTATTTACATAATACATATTAATGCAAGGTTATTTATATGCAAAGTTGGGGCGCATAAGTATTGTCGCTCTCAGCTAGTTTTAAAATATTCTCTAAGCAGGTTGAATAACACTTGTAATCTGTGTTAAATTGAAATTTCACTCTCTATATTTTTATCTCTAGACTCAAAGGGGGTTTTTATAAAGACTGCTTTGTTTGCCTGTGTTATAGTAGAGCTCAAACGAATGGGCCCATTTTATTCTGGGATAATAAGTATCCTTCGTCAACCTCTATAAGTCTACCTTTCTGGATGCAACTTGCAAGCTGGAGCAGGTAAGCCGTGAAACGGCTATTTATTGCCAGTTTTTTTCGCATTTTAGTATAGTATGTATTTTATCGATACAAGTAGGTACGCGTAGTTTAATTTAACATACAGAATTGTTAATGATCTATATTAAAGTAGGTATCGTCCTTTCCTTGGGTTTGTAATGATTGTTCCGCAGTATGTATCTTTTCTACCATCAGCGCATCCTTGCACCTTGAATAAAAATTAAAATTATAGGAAGGTAAAATATACAACGGAGGAACTACTTTAACCAGTATTTTTCCAAGCGATCGAAGCTTATCAAGATTTCATCAACTGGAGAACCTTTATGCCTACCTTCGACAATTTAAAGTACAGTAGGTACCTACAGTAGGTTTTTTTTTAATTCTATGACAAGATAGCCCTTGACTGCGATCTCACCTGATGGTGATAAGTGACGATGCAGTCTAAGATGGTAGCGGGCTAACTTGGAAAGGGTATAGCAGTGTAAATTCAACCCATACCCCTTATCGGTTTCTACACGCCATCGTGCCGGTACGCTAAATCGCTTGGCGGCACGTCTTTGACGGTAGGGTGGTAACTAGCCACGGCCAAAGCCTCCGACCAGACCAGATACAATTTAGAAATTATAAATTCCTAAATTGCCACCGCCGGGAATCGAACCCGAGACCTCCCAGTTATTCTTATAACTCTTGTGGTCTTCCACAGCGCTCACCACTGCGCCAGGGTGGTCGTCAGATGGTATGTAGGTATTATTATGTATTCTGTGCCTTTGATTGAGTAGATATGGAGATACAGCTGGTAATATTGTGTGCAATATCGACACCTAATCGTAATCATATTATACCGTAGAGCGGTAGAGGTGGTCAAAGGGTGGGATTTCTTGGAATTCTATTCTTAATGGAGTGTTCTATGCATGAAGAAATGATTTGTATGAAGAGCAACTGCCGAGTTTCCAGTTCTTCTCAGCAGAATCTGTTTTCCGAACCGGTGGTAGAGTCCTGACTTGTCATAAGAGTCGCAAGAAATCTACTATATAAAAATAAGTCGGGTTTTCCTTCCTGACGCTATAACTCCAGAACCAGAGGCGTAACTATAGCGTTTGAGGCCCGTGGCAAATTCATCGGACGGGGCCCTCCCTCCCCCAATATAAAGAAGCTCAACCAATGAGATAATATTTTTTGCTTTATAATAAATCATTAGGTGAAGTAAGTACATACAAACGCGAATACAATTACTTGATTTTCTAATAACCTTTAATTCAGAGCGTATTGAACTGTATGTCACAATTTTTGTATTAGTACCAAATTTCAAAGATTATTCCTTTTTTCGGGTTTTTTGTTCAGCAAAAGTGTTAATGACATAAGAACCAAAAATGTCATTATCGCGAGCGAAGCGAGCGCGAAATTTTTTACGATTGTATTCTGCCACTACTCCACTAGTCCATATACTTGATGCTTAACTACCTGCAATACCAATCCACAACCGATGGTTTCTAAATCGTCACAATTTAGGTGGGCCTTACCAAGCAGCATCAGGATTGAGGAGTTGGTACCTGAAGTTCAATGATGTAGCCCAGTATTAACGGCTGCACCGCGCAGTTATGTACTCCATACTTGTTACTCCGAAAATGTTGCGAGCGAAGCGAGCGCGTAATTTTTTATGATTGCATTACGGTACTTAGTAGTCCATTCTTGGCACCTACAACAGCAACGTAAAAGCGACATTTTCGCGAGCGAAGCGAGTGCATTTATGATTGCATTACGGCACTTAGTAGTCCATTCTTGGCACCTACAATAGCAACGTAAAAGCGACATTTTCGCGAGCGAAGTGAGCGCGAAATTTTTATGATTGCATTACGGCACTTAATAGTTCATACTTAGAACGCGAAATTTTTTATGATTGCATTATGGCATTTGGTAGTCCATACTTGACATCTACACTAGAAATGTAAAAGTGACATTTTCGCGAGCGAAGCGAGCGCGAAATTTTTTATAATTGCATTACGGCACTTAGTAGTCCATTCTTGGCATCTACAATAGCAACTTAAAAGGGACATTTTCGCGAGCGAAGCGAGCGCTAAAATTTTTATGATTATATTACGGCACTTAGTAGTCCACACTTGGCACCTACAATAGAAACGTAAAAGCGACATTTTCGAGAGTGAAATGAGGGCGAAATTTTTTATGATTGCATTACGGCACTTAGTAGTCCATACTTGGCACCTACAATAGCAACGTAAAAGTGACATTTTCACGAGCGAAGCGAGCACGAAATTTTTTATTTTGTACTACGCCATATTTAGTCCTGTACTTTTGACGCTTGAGACCCTGCGCTTGTATGCGCGTAGGTAAAGTCGGCTATACCAACTATTTAGTTATTGTTTGGGGTACCTATATTCAGTAATTACTTAGATATTTTATAAAATTTTAAAATATGTGTTTATGGACCTAATGACATTTAGGTACATACTTATACAAATATGTATCTTTTTCATTTCATTCATTTTCTGTAAGATATAAATAAAAATTTTGGCCCCAAAATTACCGCCCCTAAAATCTGCTGCCCTAGGCTCCAGTCAACTCAGCCTTTTGGTAAATCCCACACTGTGCGAAACCTTTCTTGTCCAAAAGAATTTAGTTTATATCAATTTTAATTTTGAAAATGATCGCTCGGCACTAGCCGTAATCACAGGAATGGCTATAAATGTTAGGATCATCTTGTGCTTCTGGCCCTCTCTGATCGGGGGCCCCTTCCAGCTGGGGCCCGTGGCATTTTGCCGTCATGCCACCCTATAGTTACGCCTCTGTCCAGAACGCACGACTTGGTTTTGCATTCGTTGGAAAGGTCTCGGGCTCCGTGAGGTTTATAGCAAAGAAAATTCAGAAAAAATTCCACGCGGACGAAGTCGCGGGGGCAAAAGCTAGTATATATACTAATTTTGAATTTGAAATAATGTTTATAACCTCAATCCGCGCGCTAGATGCATCACATTATATTATTTTATTTAAATGCAAATATTTTTTCTTCGCGGCAGCAGAACACATTGGAATCATACTGAAATATTTACACCATTATTATTGGCATAACTAAGTAGGATTATTTACTTATATCATATAATAATACGTATGTATTATCTTCTATAATATTTTATGAAGTGTTTATTCATTTCGAAATAGGCAAGTAGGTAACTAAAAGTGTCTTTTGTTGAGCTCATATATATAAGCTCATACATATAGATAAGTAGGTATCTACGCCCGAAAAAGCACACGTTTAGAAAATGTCTTTCTGTTTGTCCTTGGTATGTCCGAGTTAATCTTCGAAGAGGCTGACGCTATTTTGACGGAATTCTCACAAGTAGGTAGAGCACTGCAAAAAGGGATTTATTTTAGACATTTTTCTCTGTAACGGGAAAACAAAAGGTTAGTCTACGCAGGTAGATAAAATACAAGCGGAAAAATGAAAGTAATCTTTAAACTTTTACTATTATCGATTTACCACTACAGTGGTAATATCGATAAATACAAGTCAGTGAATTAAACATAGTAAATTCCTTACTAATGGATAGACTATATGTGGACAATTCGCCGTCGGTTTAAGTTTAAATTTAGTTTGCTGTGCGTTTCAGACAAGAGCTTGAAATAAATAAACTAGCAAGAATCTGTAACAGAGTTGGCAAATGCGCAGTGTGCTCTTCTTGGCTGAAACGCATCTAAGAAATAAAATAGTAGTAGGTACCTATTTCTCGGCGGTTTGAAAATAATTTTAAGAGTTAGTAAGTTCCAGCACAATCGATAGAACGGTCTGTACAATTGAAGCAGTCGGGACCCACCCTTAGTTTATCTATTTATTTAATTTTTTTAATTTATGTGTTCTTTTTTTGTATTTCTTTTTATGTGGCTGTTAGTGGCTGTTTTTATTTTTGATTAAAGACTATCTATTTCTTTTATTATTTATCGGTCGACGATGATGTGCAAGTGATATACCTAGGTATTAAGAGTTAGGAATTTAGGAATAAAGCTAGGAATTTAGGAATAAAAACATTCACTTATTAAAAAAGTTCTCAATTGTATTGTTCGTTATAAGCTTTTGTAAGCAGGTACCTATATACTCATATGCATTAGTTTATTACCATGTAAATAAATAATTGGAATTATCTTCATTAGATACTTACCGGTAATGAAGATGGACTTATTGCATTAAGTTAAGATAAGTATCTTATTCCGTATCAGTAGTTCCGTACCGTACGTAAGATTATTCGGAAAAAACCGAAATACATTACCATTTATTATTATTTAGAAGTATTATTTAGAAGTAGTTAATTATCTCGTGCAATTATTCGTAATATGAAAAATCCGAATAACAGGCTATAGGAATAGTCCACGTATAACCTGAAGCAAAGCTTCGAACGGAGGTAGGGATATATCACAGGAAAATAAGATAAATAAATAGGCCAAAAAAAGAGGTTTACTTATATTAGTTTTAATTTTAGAAATAGTTTTGTTATAATAATATATATAAAAAAATCTATTAAAAAAAATTTTTGTCTGATGGGAGGTTTTGGCGGTGGCTAGTTACCACCTTAAAAGACGTTCCGCCAAGCGAACTAGCGTTCCGGCACGATGGCGTGTAGAAACCTATTAGAGGTATGGGTTGAATCTACACTGCCATACCCCTTCCAAGTTAGCCCACTACCATCTTAGACTGCATCGTCACTTACCATCAGGTGATATCGCAGTCAAGGACTCTTTCGATCTTGTCATCGAATAAAAAAAAAGAGAAATAAATGAATACTTTCTAAAGTAGGATTTTTTCGAATTTTTCATTCAATTCAAAAACATTTTCGTGATGATGGTGATGATGATTTGGCTTGATTGTTTTCGACTAAGGTTTAGCTTGTTTATCGATTTGGTAATTTTGTGAGATAGGTACAAGGGTACAAGTTAGTGACTAGGTGCTTGCGACATCGCATCGACTTGAGGGTTCATTTGTTTGAACATTACACACGCTTCTATGAGGTCGTCAAACACTATGTTAGGTGTAACGAGCCTACTCGTAAATGCACTATCAACGCGGGTTATTAAGTGGTTTATTACTTGTTATTGCTCAAATTTTGAAACTATTTTTCATCACCGTCGTACCTATCAATCGATAGACTGACCCGCTGAACAAAGGTCTCTTGGTAGAATCGAAATACGAGTATGACGCAATCTTTTGCGTTTCCAGCTGCTTCCAGCGACAGGTTTAAAGTTATCCGCCCATCCTTTGAGGTCTTCCAACGTTGGGTTTGCTCTATGTGGGGTTGGCATACCAGTACCTCGAGGCACCGCACTCGAGTTAGGTCCCCTTCACCTATTGGAAGTAGATAACTTTTCAACTTCGCTTCTCGATGAGCTATGTCGGTAACTTTGGTTTTGCTCTGTATCTGCTCATTTCTTCTTGATCATCGAGGGAATATTCCTATACTGCAGGGAATATCCTGCAGTAGGTATAGCTCTCATCGCTACCTAGTACTAACAGACACGGTTCGATGAATTTCATCTTCAGATACTGCGAGATTTCGGATGAGTAGACATTTCAAAGATTGCAGAACCCTGCCAGCTGAGTTGGATTCGGTGGTTGACATCAGAAACAATTTTAGTACTAGATTTTTTATCGAAGTAGTATTGTACTCAATACTTATTTAATACTCATGTTTATAAAACTGCTCACTATAATTAATAAAAATCAAAGTGCGACTTCATAGTGAGATAATAGATCGATATTTTATAATACATCGATGAAGTTCAGGGATTATTATAAACATTTTGGAACTAGGAAAATCATTTCGTAACATTAAACATAAGTGTAGAATTATAATATATATGATTATGTAGGTATTTAACTTTAATAGATGTGATTTTAGAGACTCTATGTAGCGAAATGTCGCAATTTTAATACCCTTGGGATCAAGTGACTGACAATGACCGTTTTACTGGTCGTTATTAACCTTATTAACGTATTATTAATGTTAAAGACTTGATTAATGTAGTTTAAAATACTTATATAATTATTTTTTAAATCGGGTATCAAAAGAACTTCTACTAGGATTTTAAACAGTGATAAGTTCGTTGTCTGAAGTATCGTACTGCATAGTATTATAAATGCGAAAGTTTGGATCAATTTGGATGAATAGATAGATGGATGTTTGTTACTCAATCACGCTGCAACGACTGAACTGATTTAGCTGGGCACAGAGATAATTTTATTATAGTCTGGACTAAGACATCAGACATGTCATGTACATACACATTGCGTAAGTGTGCGTGCTTGACGGAGCCTAGGTGGGAGCGGTCAGGCGCGAGCAAGCTCTCGCTCACACTTATACAGATACGACACACACGCCCAACCATGAGCCTCGCATCCTCGTGAGTTGCAAGAACTATAACTAAAAATGTCAATAGTTTACACAAGGCACAAAAAAAATTATATTCTTTGTTTGAGTGCAGATATAATGAAAACCAAAATTTAGGTCGTTTAAATATTTACAGTAAGTACTAATTTTATATAGGAGAATTTTCTATAGGGTGAGATAGAAAGTTTTTCTTTGCAAAATCAGTCAAACAGTAGGTAGTTTGACTTTTGGTGGTAAACCGTTGATATGCAGTTTGTTGTTGTGCTTGATGCCAAGAACCTTGATGTTGTTTTTCGCTATTAATTTTTAGTACGCGATGGTATCATGGAAACGGATCTCCAAGTAATAATCATAAAATAATATTTATGTTCCTATTTTCCGGGTCTCAATTTAATTAAGGACAACCTGTGCCATTCAACACAGACCGGGTGCACAAAAAATTTAGTATGATAAACTTTTAGGGTTGCGTAGTATAACAAAGACGTCAAGACGTCCTATAATTTTATCCAATCCATCTGTGTCACAGTAACTATTAAAATAATATAAACACAAATTTTTATTCCCTGTTCCTTCTGGATGGATTGAACATTTTCGTCTAACCCTATAATTATTATCTAACAAATCAATTTTTTTGGGCAAAAAAAGCCTATTAATGTTAAACCAAAGTATTTTAACTATAACTCTTAGAGCATTTAACCGTAAATGCTCGACGATAGTTATCGTATTTGTATAGTTATACAAAAATACTTAATGCATTTATGGCCATTTAGACAGAAAACTGACAGACAGACAGTCAATAAAGTTTTTTGGTATACAAAGAGAGTGCTACATGCATGTGACGTCATAAGCAAGTAGCTCCATACACTCCCCACAGAAAATTTCGTTATAGACACAGTTGCAGTAAAACAGCTTATAACTTATTTGTTTTCCGACCGATTTATTTTCTGTTTTTATAAATATTATTCTTAAATGTTAGATTTTCGAATATAATTTATATTCGAAATTAATTTCAATATTAATATTATGGCAACAGTCAAATCCTAATTCATTCAGACGCAGATTTATTATTAGTAGAAGATAAGAAGATTTTTACTATCATGATTACGGAACCCCACCCTATGAGTGTTCCAAGACGTACTTGACTAGCATCGGGATGTATTTTAAATAACTGGTCAAATGCTTTCGGATAAGACTAGATTACGTGAGTTTAGACCGTCGTACGTAGTAATGGATATCATAATTATATTTATTGATTTGACAGCAAAAAGTGTAATGGAAATTAAAAAAAACAGGGACTGAATTCGCATAAAGTGTATTTTATTATCGTTTTTGCAAATTAAACCTGGTGGGAGGCTTTGGCCGTGGCTAGTTACCAACCTCCCGTAAAAAAGGTGTCGCCAAGCGATTTAGCATTCTGACACGATGGTGTGTAGAAACCGATTAGGAGGTAAGGGTAGAATCAACTGTCAGCCATTATAATTAGGTAGGTATTATTTGAACTTAAGGCTGTTGTGATCACTCTAAATCTGTGGTTGTGATGGTCATAGTAGGTATATGCTGGATCTCGTTGGTCATTAGGTGGCTAGTTTGTTCTGCTGGGGATGATGAGGGCTTGGATTAGAGCCTCGAGTTAGCAAAAAAACTTATAGTTGAGGTGGGAAGTTAGCTTCGGTAGGTGATGGACTTTTGCCTCGGTGAGTACGTTAAAATTATCGGTTCTGAATCTATATATATAAAATTCAAAGTCCTGACTGACTGACTGACTGACTGAGATATCAACGCACAGCTTAAACTACTGAAGTGAGAAACTTGAAATTTTTACAGTTGGTTCCTTTTATGACGTAGGCGCACATTAAGAAAGGATTATTGGAAATTCCACCCCTAAGGGGTTTAAATAGGGGCTGGAAGTTTATATGAAACTCCGTCATTTTTTAAGCTGTTTCCATCAAAGTTGGTATTAGAGCTTTCAATTAAAAATAAAGAAGTACGTGTGTCACAGTTTTTGAAAATTCCACACCAATACCTAATTCCACGCGGACAAAGTCGGGGGGCAAAAGCTAGTCTTATCTAAACCATAAGTTCATCGGTTCTGAATCTTATTGGATCTTGTCGCATTATCGTTCCATCGGACTATGAGAGTGAGGGAATAAAGATTAGAGATTTCACTCATGTATCGCGTGCAGTTCTAGCTATTTCTAGCTAAGCTAGGATTGGCCGCAGGACATTATTAAGAGGCCGTGCAGCCAAATGTTGATTTAGTAAATGTTTAGTTAAATAGTTTTCCACGTACGGTAATAAGAAATAGGTTAATTACGTCTTAAAGTAAACTTGTATAAATAAAGGCTTTCATGTATTCTAGGAAAAATCAGTGACCATTTTATTTGGTTTGGCAGTATTTTTTCCATGAACTGTTGTGCGCTTCTTGTTAGTTATTCGCTGGCGTGTGCAGCACCTTCCCTACCACCGGCTAATACATTTGCAGTCTATAAAAGAATACGATGCCTCCTCAATGACAATCTGTGAGTTAGTGGCCGCTGCAGTGCTGTGTTGTGTTCAAACAAAGCTACCAAGGTACAGAACGATACCTATGCTTAGTATTCTAATCAGGACCGTTATTTTACGAATTGTGAACGGGCGGTTTGCACTTGCGTACGGAATATTCATAAAATTTACAATTATGTATGCTTTTATAGGTTTTGTAACTCAAGTTGGGTTGGTGTTACATAAATGAGTATTGGTTTTGTGCAACGGAATACTTTTGGAGACTAAAGAGTTAATAGGTCGACAGATTAACATAAGTTAATGTCTAGTTAACTTCAAAATAAAGTACACTGATATGATTTTGTTTGTGTTTTGACACTAAAGCGTAAATTAATCGGCAAACAACATGCTTTTGCTAAATGGTTTTAATTTAACTTAAACGCTGAAAAAAATAATTGGTTTTTACATATTTTTTTTTTAAAGAATATCAGCGAATTATATTTAAAGCAACTATCAATTTTATTGTAGTTGTTTTCATTATTAGTACTTATAGTAATTTTCGCATGATTTTTTTCAATTCACCTGAATTTAAAATTTACAGTAATGCTATGAAAATTGCAAAATTTTCTTTGATTCAATTTTATGTTAAGTTTAAAGCATTCCAAGTGTCGTAACAATCATTATTAAATATAAACAGTTTCATTTGAAAATAAATAAAAATGAAATGGATGAATAAAATAAAAAGTTCAAAAACAAAAAATGATACGTAGATATTTAAAGTTTAATGTATATTTTCGAAATTTATACACATTGAGACCGTTCATTTTGAAAATAATTTTAAATGAATTCAAAATTATTTATATCATTTCTAGGCCAACCTGTGGCACTTATGACGAGTCAAGAAGCTTCGGAAATCATCGTGCATTTACTGTTTAGTGATACCAAACGGGTGCACTTCATCCACCCACGATTTATACATAAAATATAGTACTCGAAATAATTATTCTCAATAACAAATCAATTATAACTGTTGATGATACCTTAATAAATATAAATAAATAATAAAAAATAGATAAAGCAAGACATACACAGCTTCTAAGAATACCTAGCCATGGTAGATATCTAATAATAGCCCCTTTAGCCTATTTGGCAACACATAGCGGCTAACAAACCTTTACTTTTAAGCACTGCGGGGTAAAAATAAATGAATAGGTACTCAGAGCACGTAGAGGCTGCAATAGATCCTTATTCGGAAGGTTCGAGTATTTCAGACAGAAATAAATGTTTTCTTCGTGCCAACCGCGACCGTTAGGAATTAGTACGAGTTTATACAACTCGACAACGTTTGATACATTTCGAGTGACCGAAACATCAAGACATTAGAGTAAAATGGATCCTTACGGATTTATTTTAAAGCTCAAGTTTCTCCATGTCTCTGCAACCAGCTCAAAAGGAAACTTTTTCGGAATAAATCAATAGTAGATAAATGCACGATTTGTAAACGTCTAAAAGCCGCTTAGGTTAATTTTGACCAAGGTTTAGGTTGATTTTTTTTTTTAAATTGCCGACCGACATGCTCGACATCTATCGACGTTGTCGAGATGTGTAAACTCATACTAAGGACTCCTTAGTAAGGAGGTAGTCAAAGAGATGTTGAACGGAAAGCAAATAGAAAAGTCTCAATTTTCCCCGGAACGCTTCCTCGCAGATGTGTAGATGCTGCTTCCGCTCTGTATTGAATGTCGGTTCGAAAAGATTTCAATTTCCACCGCAAAATCAAAGCTAAAATGACAGAAACATAACAATCTATACCTATAACTGCAAGTGTGTATCGATACAAAGAAAGTACCGACCGAATTGAGAGCCGCTTTTTGGAAGTCGGCTAAAAAAAGAAAAAATAAGTGCCTTGCATTTTTAAGTCAGTAGTTTTTTTAACGGAAAAGGTTAGGGGCACTGAGTATCTATGTCTTAGTTGTGGGTGACCTAATGTATGTAATCGTACGTATAAGTACGTAATGCATTAATTATAATAATAATTATGTATACAGGCGTCCCACGGCTATGCCACATGGAGGGGAAGTACCTTAAATATTGTAGATGGAACATTTTACTGAAAGAAGACTTCATTTCAATTTAAAAAACAATTTAAACTGCGTTCATAGATTTTTAAATAATTGCCTGGTTGAACCGGGACTCGAACCCGCTATACGAGAAAAAAAATTAACCTGTATCTTTATCATACCGATCGGAAGGCTTCATCATAAGGATTATTTTTTGTTAAATAACATAGCATGAGAAATAAAAGGAAGACCATGAATTTTAGCCTTTGATGTAAAATTTTGTTCAGAAAAATGAAAAGCTGACATTGGCGTATCAACATACAACTGACATGAACTATTACTAATGAGTACCCACTTGAGAAGTACGCATCATTTCCCGATCCTTACTATCCTTACTAATCCTTACTTATATTACCTATAAATGCGAAAGTGTGTTTGTTTGTTGATTTATTGGTTTGTCCTTCAATCCCGCTGCAATTCGTAGCTCTGTTGCAGCGGGAGCAAAATTTTACATCAAAGGCTAAAATTCATGGTCTTCCTTTTATTTCTCATGCTATATTATTTAACAAAAAATAATCCTTATGATGAAGCCTTCCGATCGATATGATAAAGATACAGTTATGTATTATTATGCATTGAGCAATGTTTTAAAATGTAAGTAGTAAAAGTAAATGAACTCCACTGTGTATCAATTGTACGTAAAAACAACATTTAAGTGTGTACAAATTGTAATGTATACGAACGCATCGGCGTGTATGCGTCTATGCGTAACGACTCCTTTGACGCTGCGTCAATTTGCTTTGAGCTTCACCTTGTACTTAATTTTTACTTAATTTGATAGATTAGAATCTAACTAGGACTAATAAATAATTAATGAACAATAAGACACAAAAACGTAGGTCAACACGATATCTGCTTATCTTTCCTTATGGTAATTTGTAAGCAATTAGGTATAGGTAGTAAAAACGAACCTTGAGTATTAATGGACCTTGTTCGATTATACCTAAACCTAGCTGCATAACTACTACACGAAACGAGTATATCAGTAGCGTTAATGGTGTTCCTTATTTCATCCTATATATTACGTATTGTGTAGCAATAATTGTAAATATATAAACACGGATACACTCTCAATTTTTTTCGGTGTAGAATCTGAATAACTCTGTCTTCGTCTACGTGAGTTTAGATTTTCAAATAAGTATCACGTGGGAATGCTTTGAGTTTTGACATTCCTTATACATATAAGAAGTTTGCCCGACTTCGGAGTCTCTGTGCCATATTTTAGTTATGATGGGTTCAGTGGTTAGGTCTTGAAAGAGTATCAACGGTTTAATACCAACAATTCTTTTTTCTGTTCAGCTGTTACAAACAACAAGTTGACCTGAATGTCTTCCATCTCCTTTACTTAAGAATAAAGCTAAAATATCCACACAAAAATCGTAGAAGCCAGATATGCAGTCGCTTGCATGACAGTATTGACACCGATTGAGTAAGAAAGTTAAGATCCGTATCCGCGGATCTTGATACCAAATATCCGTATTCGGATCCGTATCCGCGGATATACATTTTTAATCCGGCACATCACTAATTTAAAACAATAGCGAGAGAGTGCAAGCCATTCAGAGGGCGTAGCGATCGTTAAATTGATGCAATTATTTTGATATTTCCACATCAGTATTTGGTAATTGAATATCGTTTAATTTGATAGAATTATCGCATGGGCAAACTTAACGTTTCCACCTGTATAATATACCTAATATGTACACAGGAGTTACGAAATGGAACAGAATGCGTAAGATCTTTATTTTGATAGTTACAAGGTTGACTGGTGCGGCCAAACATATGCTTCAACTGGCTGCGGGTAGTTAACCTAGAGAAGAGTTTCTATTTACATACTATGTTCGAGAATGTGTGGAGTAGTGACATATTTGCACAACTACGGCAAAGGCAATAGGAAGGGTTCTGATTTCAGCAGTCTATGTATGTGTGTTTGTTTGTATGATATATGTGTCTTTTAATTGCCTCGTTGGTCTAGTGGTTAGCAAGTTTGACTGTGGACGACGAGGTCCCGGGTTTGATTCCCGGGGCGACTTCTTGCGTTATCTATAGTTCGATGATTAGTAAGAAGATTACAGGAATCGTAAATAAATAAATGACAAAAACCTATTGCATACCCTGGCTTCGCATCGTTAGGCACATCTGTGATTGGCTGTCAATTAGATACCTACCGTTAGGTGGTATCTCGGTCAAGAGCACACACAGTACAATAGATACACATAATATTAGCAACTTCATTCATGAGAATTATTTACATACAAACGTTGAAAGAAGTTTTTACACGGAGTTAGGACCATTGTAAATGTGGACCTCCCATACAAAATTGACGATCCGCTGATTGATTTACTATGGGAGGTAAATTTTTTTTTTTTCATATTTCGACCTATGTTCCTTGGGGAAAGTTTTTTAGTTCCATGAGCACATTCACCTCCTTTAAGGTTGACCCAAAATTTCGCTACACGTTGTAGAGATCAGTGGCCGATGAAGGAGAGACATCATTATCGATCACAAGATGATATTTGTTGCAACAAGCTTATGCTAAAGATGTTTGATTTTCTTTGCAGGAACCAGAAACATGCAGTCTTCCACCATCATCGTTCTGGCTTGCCTCGTGGCCGTTGTCGCAGCGAGCGTGCATTACGATACTTATCCAGCGGAAGAAGTGCAAAATATTGAGAAAGTCCACGAGTCGCTGATCGACACGCCAGTGCATGAGAGAAGTGCGCGAACGAAAAGAGGTCTCCTGCTACTGAAGAAGAAACTTCTCCTTGGTAAGACACATTACCCACTTATACTGACAAGGACAACGCTATACTAGAGAGGCCAAACTGAACCGGCAAACCTGCGTCAATTTAATCTGACCGGATGTGTACACGACAAAATCGCATCTTTTCGGTTTGCTGAAAGTAGTGGTCGTGAATTTTGAATCGCTTCGGTCACTCCGGCCGCCGGATGTGCGCAGATCTTCAGGTCGTATTAACCCTAAACGGTACGGATTTATATCAGATCAGGTGGAACTAAAGCTAAAACTGGGTATAGACTTTAGGTAGGTTTTCTTCTCCGGTGGGTGACTAAAGATTGGCAGCTAATGGCAAAGCAAATGGGCAGCCACTTTATTTGACGCCCAATGAAAACAAAAACTAATATCATTACCCTCTGTCGTGGAGAAGTATGCAATTTGGCTCCTTGAATACCCTAAGGAATGATAAAGGGAGGGTAAAATATTATTGAAAACTACATCTACGCGGATGATATTACTAATTAAATAGTAGAGCACAATAATGATCATTTTTAAGTTAATTTACCAAGTGAATTCTTTGAGATAATCATATTCTATCTCAAGTATTTCTTATTCTATTCAGCTTTTTTTTTTCAAGTTTTCAGTGACGTAGAGAGAGAAAGAGAAAATGAGTTAGAGAGATTCCAATAACGAGAATCATGTATAGCAAATAAAGTTTAACGAAACATATTTGGAACGTGTTACAGTTACATAAAAAGAGGATTTTCTTTGAAACTCTGAAGGATGTCCTTTATCTAAGAAAGTGAACCTTCATTATGATCACAGTTCCCTCAAGTGCAAGTAAGGAGAGTTTGTAAAAACTTCCAAGATAGGCTCAAGCGAAACGAGACTTTGCTGCTTTTTTAATAGAATCTCTTTGCAGTGCTTAGATGCAAATCCCTCTAGAATGGTTTTCCAACGAAGTTGGTTTGGAGTTTTTAAAGAAACAATCTTTCTTTTGTTAAATCTACGAACTTACGAAGCAATTTGCTCACGCACCACTCAGATATTCCCTTCTAACTTCCGTCTATCCTGCCATATATGGAACTTTCAGAACATGAGTAACTAGACACCATCTAGGTGCGATCGCAGTTCTAGCTTACATACATATGAAAAAAATTGTTATAAAACTTTAAATGTGTAAATAAGGGCCATTTGTAGCGACAACTCTTGCGCTCAAATAAAAAAGTCTCTTAAGGCTTCTTTGTCTTTAAGAAATCAAAAATAGAAATAAATAAAATTGAAATACAAATGAAAATCCATTTATTTCTTGCAATAGGTGTTAGTAAAAGTTACAGACTTCTAAAACAACTTTGATCACTTTTCACGTCAGAGTATGCCTGACTAAGCGGCAGTTCGTGTTGCCAGTAGTAAGATATGCACCGCATTGCGTGAAACTCCTCATGAATAAGTGCACCGGAATGGTATGAAACTAGTCGGGTATATTCCAACGTAAATCGAAGTTTGAAAACCCGTATTTTTACGGAGATTTGACAAACTACCGCCATAACTTGCTAGAGTGTGTCAGCAGAATTTCAATAAAGGAGTGTCAGACCAAAAACTGGTCAATCAAATTTTGATATAAAATACTTATTTCGATTAAAAAAGCAGATATTAACGTAATGTAAAGGAATGATAGTAGACTATGTGATGCCCGCGACTTCGTTAGCGTGGATTGAGGTTTTTTAATTCCCGCGGGAACTCTCTTATTTTCCGGGGTAAGAAGTAGCCTATGTGTTATTCGAGACTATAATCTATGTGCTAAATCTCTGCCAAATCGGTTCAGCCGTTGCGGCGTGATTGAGTAACAAATATCCATCCATCCATACATACAAATTTTCGCATTTATAATATTAGTATTAAAAACTGCTGAACTGATTTCAGAAATGAGTGATAAACACGTAAATTACAATCTTTTTGTTGACATGACCAAAAGGGTATAATATAAATTTTTGTTATCAATCAACAGCCACTTTGGTTGTTTGTATTTCAAATCAGAGTGAAACTTGTTAGGAAACTTGTCTTGACTAGGTGTAAGGTCAGCTATTTTGAAAAAATGGTAACTTATTTGAATTGTTTTTCTCGCAGGTGCTTTAGGTTTGAAAGCAGCGAAGGTAGGAGCCGTCGGCGCGGGCGTCGTCGGCGCGCTGGCCTACAAGAAACACCAGTCAGTACCGAGAATCACAATACACTCCGACCGGTAAAGGCTTTACTAACAACTATTAACATTAACTAACCGTGGTTAATCTACCTCACGAAGACAGTTTAGTTGTAGTAGGGCTAATAATGATTAAAAAAAAAAAAAAAAATTAACAGCAACTGAACCTAGGGCCGAGGTGCCTGAGATGACGGCAAAGTTACGTTACAGCTAAATGTGACAGCCGAAACCAGGAAATTGAGTTGCACGAGACACTTTTCGTTAACTTTTGAGTTTGACTTTACCCGACCGAATGCGTAGGTTTATAGTGAAAATTGGCTTTGTGCAACACCATACGCAATTTGACTGCGTATCAGAGTTCGGTAACGGTTATAGCTAAGTTAAAATTAGCCGCGGTTACAACTTTAGCTAAAATATTGAGTCAGCCTAAATGGAATGCTATGAATTATGGCGTAAGAAATTATTACTAAAAAAAAAATAACCGTGTTTACTCGTACGTCACAAGTACAACGTGTGGGAATTGACCCTCTGATCGTTCAGATTTCAGTCCATCCCTCGCTTGTTGAGCTATTGGGAATTCAAACTTACTTAAGCAACTTCTTCATAGGTGTATGAACAAGTGTGTTAAATAAACAACCAAACTGACTCGTGAGATAGATTAAAAAAATATCACATCAAACTAATTAAATTAACATATTCATACTAATTTCCCTACTAATGACATTTATAAAGATTTAATTATATGTCACAAATTAGAGTAAAATAATATTGCGCAAAAGGACATGCAGCTGGCGTATCAACCAATTAAAGTTACAGTAAAAGTTAATCTTGCTCAACTGTTATTAAGTTGTTTTTTTTAGTGTATCTACATAAGTGGGAGTATAAGGAGTGGGTACGACATTAGGGCAACGGATTGGGATCGAACCGTTGACCTTTCAGTTTTCAGTCCGCACCTTTAACCGTTAGGCTATTGAAGCTATATAAATTCGTATCTCGTAGCCTCGAATTTTTAACCGACTTCCAAAAAGGAGGAGGTCATGAATTCGGACGGTATCTTTTTGTAATAAAATTAATCTAAATGAAAATTCTTTTAAAAAACCGCCTTCAAACGCCACTACAAAGTATATCAAGTGTGCCTATTTTTGAAGAGTTCCCTCGATTTCTCTAGGTTCCCATCATCAAATCCTGACCTCATGGTCATGGGACCATCTGGAAAGTATACCCTTTCAAACAAATGAAGAATTTTTCAATTCGGTCCAGACGTCTTCGAGTAATCAGGGAACATACACAATAAATAAAAACGATTGCGACGAATTAAGACCTTCCTTCTTTTTTGAAAAGTCGGTTGAAAAGTGGCTCTTTTCCTGGTGGTGAAATTCAACTTTAACGATAAACCCCACTTTGGCCGCCTGATGTGCAACTGGCCCTTAATAGAGTGGCGTCACATTTGAAGATGTCATCTTTAGGTATACATCTATTGCGTAGGTACCTACTACTCGTGGACCTTGGCCTGGTAATATGTTTCCATCAAACTCAATCCAGGTTAATTTCTCACCGCCGCGCTCTCGTGATAACTACCGACCTTTAGCTTAAATTAAATTTTTAAAGTTGGTATTTAAAAGCCACTTGAATTTTATAAATGTAAGTTAATGTTTTTATGTGATTGCTTATCGATTTGTTGTTTCAAATATCGCAGTAGGAATATTGCTAAGTAATTTTCGTAGGTACGTTTTAGGTCTTATTGTAGTTCAGTCGATGATTAATCTTCTTATACAACGTGTATTGAAACTCTGAAATAATACTGAAGGAGGCGAATGTGCTCATAAAACTGAACAACTTTCCCCAAGAAATATAGGTCGAAATGTGAAAAAAAAAAAAAATTTGGACCTCCCATACAAAATCGACGATCAGCTGATTGATTTACTATGGAAGGTAAAAATTTTTTTTTTCATATTTCGACCTAGGTTCCTTGGGGAAAGTTGTTCAATTTTATGAGCACATTCACCTCCTTCAGTATTATTTCGGAGTTTCAATACACGTTGTATGTGTAAAAGAAAGTCGTGTTAGTTACACTATTTATAACTCAAGAACGGCTGAACGAATTCAGCCGATTTGGCTGAAAATTGGTGGGGAGGTAGCTTAGAACCAGGAGACGGTCATAGGATATATATAATTATGTTTCATGAATAAAACTCATACTTATTTCATTCATAAAGTTAATTTATGTTAACATTTTATCGTTGCAGAAATATAGAGTTATATCAAACTAATTAAATTATGTCTATGCCATCTTTTCACTAATTATAACATCACATTATGTATTTATTTTGCCTTGGACTAATAATTATTATTTTTATGCTTCTATTCATTTTGCTTTTATCATATTGCAGTCACCAGCCCTCTAAATACATCGAAGTTCAAAGGTGAGTTCTTATTAATGATGTATCACAACTGCACTTTAATTGCTTTTGGTGCTAATTATGTTGCACACAATCTGTACGTTACATTGTAGGGTTAAATAAAAATAGTGTTAGGGTGCCTTTCCACTAGAGATGTGCTATGCAGCTATGCTTCGAAGATGTGAAATTTACGCTACGAAAATCCGTTTCCACCAGTGCTAAGCTATGTGCACCAATTAATATGATTGGTGGATATCAAACGCATCTTAGCAACGTAGCATAGCACATCTCTGGTGGAAAAGCAGCCTTATCCTTTTGACAATGTTCCTTACATTTAGAACTGTCAATTTGTTTCATCTAGAGATTGTTTACGATAGAATTAGCACCATAATTAGGCATCTGTCATATAAACTAATATTATAGTAATCACCTTACCTACTTTATTTGCCTTTAATTTATTGTTCACATAAAATTATTTATTTGCAGCACTGTAGAGATCTGTTACGATATTTCTCTAACTAAGAGTTCTTCAATGAAGTCTATTACATAAATTATTACATATTTGAAAATATGTAATAATTCTTCTTTAAGGTTAATGGCATAAGTTGCTTTGAGGTTGTATTCATGATTTACTGGATTGAAGAAGCATTAATAAAATTAATTATTCATTGATATATCATTACAAAAAGTCTTAAAAACATAAATATAATAAACGGCCATGAAATCACGCAAATGATTACTTAAAATATTATGTATTATTTAATGCACTGTATAAATTAATTCAAGGCAAGAGCGAAAAGTTATAATCTAGGCATGCGCGATCCAACCTATTGTAAAAGTAGTTTCTGTTACCTTTCATCAGCTAGATGAGGGCCATCAAGCCCAGCCATGGGGCAAGATGTTACGTAACTCCATCCAATATATTTAATTTATTATTAGAAGATTACATTATAATAGTGTTGACAATTTCGACAAAACCGGACTATGGTTTCTTCGGAATGCGGATACTTACCCAATATAAGTAAGACATTCTTATAGTCTTTAAATACTTTTTGTTTCTTATTATTTTCATTTTCTTCTGAATAGTAGGTATCTATCTACACATTTGTACATGTAATTGATTTATTATACCTAAAGCAGATTTTTTAGTCTATTTTGGGTTGATTTTAATGGATGTTTCCCCATGTGACATTACTTCACATGACGTAAAGATCTTTTCAAGTTGAATAGATGTTATGGGCATAAAATTAGAATATGTCAGCGGATTAAGGATTCCATCCAGCTCCTCAGGATTTTATGTTAATTTAATTGTTTTTATTTTTTCCAGTTGGTCCGGTTGAGCTGCTTAGGATTTCTGTTAAAGCATCATGTGCCGTAAGAAATCGAACAAGAAGCTTCGTTACATAATTATAAGTATTTTAGGATAGGAAAATCAAAGCTAAAACCAATGGATACTCAGTAATTTCTGCGTCAGATGCGTTTTCATAAAATAGTAGGTTAAAATTTAATTGTTTAAATGCCATTTGCCATATAAAGAAACGAGATGAACAACCGTAAAAACCAAGCATAACAACAAAGGCAGTAAGGAAATGAAACCCAGACTGGATTACTCACGTACTTAGTGTTTACTTTTAAATAAGCTCAATTTATCTTAAACGAAACGAGAGTTTATTTTTTGCGAGTTTTGTAGATCTAAGTATACGTATTTGTGCTGTAAATAGTAAGGCATTATAAGATAGGTACAACAATACTGGAATGTTGGTCTGAGTAATATTTAGAAGTAATAGTACATTATGGTACAAGTGTAAAAGTTGGTGATTACCGCTGAGGCGGTATTGAGACCCGAGCCGTCAGGTGAGGGTCTTAAGGTAGCCGAGGACGGTAATCATCACTATACACGTGTATCATACGACGTTTTTCAACACACTTGTGAAGAAAATAATACTAAAATAGTACATTATGGTACAAAACAGTGAAAACGAGTTGTGAAAATTTTTTCGCAATGGCGGGCAAAATTAATGTTGTTCTTTTGTTCGCCCTCTTGAGATGTTCTTGAGGGCAGGCAAAGATCGACGACCATACAGCCTATTCAGGTGTTTATTCAGGATTTAATCAGTTTTCCGGAATGCGCGCGCACCTTTAATGGCCATAGACTAAAAGAATGAGGTTTCTTTTTTTTTGGCTTTTCTCTTATAGCCACGTACAAAATGGGGAATTTCCAGTTTTCTTTATAACAGAAAAAACAAAATTTATATTTGAGTGAGTTTATTTATTAAACACGTACAAGTTGAAATTATCTATTTAAATACGAAGTTGTATGAAATGAGCAAGCAATAGGTATCTTGGCAATAGGTAGGATCTTTTTTGTAATAGAAACTTTTTTAAGAACAAAGCAACTCAACCAATAAAATTAAAAAAAAAAATTCTATAACTCACATTGTGAATAATAGTAATCAAAAGTCACAGTTTGAGTTAAAGGTGTCATTGTGTGCCTAATTGTGGTGAACCGGGAGCCATTTTATGAGCAAGTGTGTTGAAAAATAAATTATACGATTTGTTGAGGAATTTATAATTATTATTGAAGGATTGCTCTACTAGTCGGCTAGAAAATACATAATTGGTTTAAACTTTGAAGGACCAATGTCATATTTTTTTATACCTTTATTTGCTTCTGGTATAAATAGTCACAATTATGTCTGCCTTTGTTTTTTTGAATCTTCCGGAAAATGTTTTGTTCGTATCCAAATAGGTTCATCTACAAAATGTAGATTTCGCATTTGTTATAACATTTATAACAAATCTATGTCCTATAGAAGTATAAGTATTGTTTAGTTTTAATTTGTATTAAAAGTTTTCTGAAACAAAGTTTACCTTGTTTTATTTTCTTTTATAACCCAAATTTTATTAAGCATAAAAAATTATGTTTTCTTTAAAAACATCGGCCTTATAATGCCACTTCATGATAAGCGACTTAATTATTTTGCTCTAATAATGTTAGTTGAAAATACAATTAGTTAAAAAAAAAGTTTTTCTAATTTGTGAAATTACTATACCCAACTAAATACTTCTGAATTTAGAATTTTACTGCACACGTATTTAGAATTTTTTTTTAGAAGAACAAAAATTTAGAAAAATCCATGAAGATCTGCAGTGTCCTTGGATGTCCTAACACCAACCTTAAAACACATCAGCTTATAATCTAAGAGCCTACTTTAAGGTGGTATGGAATTCAAGAGTGTGCATTAAAATAGGCGTCGAAGCTTTTCAGGAAAATGCTTGCATACATACGAATGTTGGTCTACCTATACACGTAAACAACCTGCCCTGAAATGTTATAATTTAAAATCAGCCAAGAAAAAATAGAGTAAAAAAACTACACAATCACGAAAAACGTTTATGTACTTTCTCTGTTCCGCCTGGTAAAAATACATACAACGATTCATGTAACAACAACTCTTGATCCTTGTCGGCAATGATGAGATTGTGTGGTAGACACGTGCTAAGGGCATAAAAGCTGATGAGCCCTTTTCGACACTCGCGGCAAACCACAAGCACCATCTTACGGTTGTAAAACTTATGCGAACCCTTAAGGGTTTTACGAACCGTGACTGCGGTGTTTACCCTGTCGTAAACACAAAGGGGGCTTACACTACAGCGTGCAGTGTGGGGCTAGTAGGTAACATGGGGATATCTTGTATCCGATAGGGAGAAAAAATGGGGAATAATGGAACAAGCCATGGCATTTTATTTGTCGACAAGTGTAAATTAATTTATATTATGAGACGGGAATGTAATATTTACTATTATACACTCAATTATTTTTTTTTACGAATATAGAATATTTTCATCTAAGTGTAAAAAAATTATATCAAAACTATTTTTAATCCGTGACTTCGTGCGCGTGGGCTGGATTTTTTCACGGAAACATTTGTTTTTGGTATTGTACCCGATTAATTGATACAAATACTGCTTCATGTCTGTATTTAAGTACCTATGCATTATAATAATTATTATGATGGTAAATGAATAATAATTATTTGTAATAACCATGCCTCGGGAATTGCTATTATGACGACTGTTTCCGCGTTAATAAATGAGCCCTTCACGCTTAAAATCACTTATTAAATCCTTAAGCTTAAACATTTATGAAGCGACTATCATTACATTTTTTAGAGTTCTGTACCTAAAGAAACAGAATATAGCAAATAGGACATGTTACTAACTTACAAAATATGTCTCGTGTACTGTTGAACGGGTACACAGTTTCAGTTGGAATTTTCACAAAATTAGTTTTACTATGGTTTCTACAGCTTGCTGCTATAATATACGTGTATAATATCAGAAAATCAGCGCTGCAGTCTTAATACTGCAGTATTCAATACTCCTGGGGCCTTTTCAGCTCTAACACGCGTTTTTTTTTAATGTAATACATACCGTTATGCCATAGATTAATGCTAAGATCTATAGAGTGTGCTCTGGCTCGGCTCGGACTTGAGTTAGAGTAGAAACGAGCCACAAAAATAATATGCTCTAACATAAAGTCTCGTTTTAGCTCTGTCTTGGGTCTGAGCTGAGTGGGGGTGCGGTCTGTAGATTTCACTTTTCAGCCTTAGTATTACTCAAACTCTGTATCTTTTTATTTATGTATAAGCTATTTTATTTATGTAAATGTTTATTTATTTATTTAAAATATGCAAAAAAAAAAAATCAAACCAAGTTCACAAAAAAATAAAAAAAAAGCATTTTTCAAATGTTATAATTGTTTCAACACAACGTGCATAGAAATAATAAAAATTAGAATTCCATACTCGGAGGTTAAAAAATAATTTATTTATTGATCAGGCGCGATTTGTATTGTTCTTACATATACTAGTATGCATTTATTTATAAGGAGATTAGTATAATGTGATCCTACGGAACCGTTTGTGTTTGAGTCAGGCTGGCACTTAGCTGGTTTTATTAAGAAAGTAATAACGCCTCCCAATCATTATTAATTGCGCAAGAATGTGAAGGATTTTTTTTAATAAAAAACGAGTCTTGCCGTATCTCACAAAGTGGCTCAAGTGCGAATGTTGACCGTTGAATGACCGTCATGACAAAAGCAAGTATTTACGCGGACCTTGTTGTTGTGAGGTTACTGACCTTAAACATGCGAAATAGTGTGCCAAACACGATATTTATGATAGAAATTTAATATTAGGATTAGAAGTGAGCGTTTAAACGAAAAGCGCGTTTAAAAAGCACTTTTTGAAACAAGCGTCCAGTAACGTTTATGAAGTCAATTTCGTAAAGACTGTTTGGTTTTTGGTACCTGCTGAAGCAGATACTTGATTTTGAGCGGCCCTGCATTGGAATTTTTCATCGGTCTTTTCGTAATTACACTAAGTATTTACACAATTATTTTTTTCAGTTTTTTTTTAATTAATAAAATATGAAATCGTGTATGTAACCCGTCAGAACTTTATTTTAATTGAAAAAACAGAGTGAAAGCTCTTATGATACGTCGAGACTCTATCACCGGTTCGGAATGCAGATTCTGCGTGGAAGAGCCAGAAAGAAACTCTTTTTTCTTTTTTTTTTTATTCGATGACAAGATAGCCCTTTGACTGCGATCTCACCTGATGGTAAGTGACGATGCAGTCTAAGATGGTAGCGGGCTAACTTGGAAGGGGTATAGCAGTGTAAATTCAACCCATACCCCTTATCGGTTTCTACACGCCATCGTACCGGAACGCTAAATCGCTTGGCGGCACGTCTTTGACGTTAGGGTGGTAACTAGCCACGGCCAAAGCCTCCCACCAGACCAGAACAGAGACAATTTAGAAATTATAAATTCCTAAACTGCCCCCGCCGGGAATCGAACCCGAGACCTCCCAGTTATAAGACCACAGCGCTCACCACTGCGCCAGGGAGGTCGTCAAAACTCAGTGGTAACTTTCATCAACATCCAATTAGAAATTTGGCAACAACATATAACAGACCCGATGAATGGACAAACACACATGCACATAAATAAAAACGGTACTTACTCAGTTTCTTCATTTACTCAAGCCGTTTCTGATTTTTATGCTTCCCTTGGAATTATTTATGATTGCAAAATATAGTATCTGTCGTCGTCAGTGAAATTGTCTGAATGAATTTGTTTCAATAAAAAGATATGGCTTAAAAGGCATAACGAGTGACAATTATGGTAAAATATGTAGTTCCGGATTTTTTGTTAACAAGTAAACATTTAAACGTTTACTTGATGACGTTAAGGAATTATTGCCATAATGGGACGAAGCTGTGACAGCCGATTTTATTAAGTTATTGAGTAATGATCTGATGATGGCGACGGACGATGGCTATGGGAACTCTGTAGTAAAAAATAAAAAGACGTAATACTATCGAGCTTGGGCTCGTTTAATCTGTCTTGAAAAGGTTACTCGAAGGGTAACCAGCGGGACCCTATTACCGTCCGTCCTAGTCTGTCTGTCAGCGGGCTATATCTGTAATAGGTAGAGAGGTGTGAGAGAGAGAGTTGTTATTTCTCTGTGTAAATATTAAAAATTAATCCTTACCAGAAACGTGTTTGTTTTTCAGCATTTTTGTTACAGAACCCTTTGTAAGCGAGACCGACTCATATTTGATCGGTTATTTCTAAATAAATTTTTAATTTACACTTTTTTTTTTGATTAATCTCAAGAGCTTTTGTTTATACTTAATGGACAAACACACTGAGATAGAAAAGATGCGGAGCATCGACATTTTCACCGAAGACTTTTAATGTGGTATTTATCAGTTTTGTACTATTTAGGTTATGAAAAATATTTTCCGCGCATCGCTAGACGGAGCGTTAAAATTGTTGGCTATCGCTAGCATCTGCTCGCTAAAGACGGCGGAAGCGCGGGCAAACACATTAAGGCAATGAGATAGCGCATGGAGCAGCAATTTGACGACCTCCCTGGTGTAGTGGTGAGGGCTGTGGTCTCATAAATGGGAGGTCTCGGGTTCGATTCCCGGCGGGGGCTTGGGCGGGCGGAGCCGTGGCTACCCAAGTAGCACAGACAGCTGTATAAATACTCACTTTTAGACCTATTTGAAACTCTATGCGTATTAAGACTCTTTTAAGAGTACACTGTTGATCCTACAGCTGCATAATAGCTGTCAGTGATATTTAAACAGCTTAGGCTGAATAAGGGCTGTTTAGTGGATAAAATTACGCCAAATGCTGTATAAGAAGGTATTTGTGAACTCTTATTACACTGACTTATTAAGGGGGCACGTGTGGACTATTATGAAGTTAATAGCTATATAATGGACTAGTAGGGCGCGTGGGTGCGCGGCCCGCTGCAGCGGACCGCGGTTTTTCTGTTCTTAGACTTTCAGGGCCTGATCGTTTTCTACCACAAAACCACTATTCCAACTTGTACACTCTTTAAGATAGACATTGACGAAATTTGTGTGGCCGCCATCTTGAATCCGCCATTTTGGTGTTTTTTTCAGCTCATTGCCAATTGGATGAGGTTTCAAGTGATTTTTGTTTGGGCACCCTCAACCTATCTTCAATACCCTGACCGTGCTCCTCACCCGTCTCCGAAATCCTCAATCATCAGCTCCCTCTATATTTTTCATCCAAATGAATTTTTATCCTCTATACGAAACCATCAGCGGAAAGGAACGTATCAAAGTCTTGCATACATTTTATATGAAAAAAAAAACCGCCATCTTGAATTTTTTTCTATTCACCACGTACACCATCGGGTCCTGATCATCTTTTTCCAAGAAACCATTCTTCCATCTTTCATAGTCTCCGAGATAGACACCGACGAAATTTGTATGGCCGCCATCTTGAATCCGCCATTTTGAATTTTTTTTGGCTCTCTGCCAATTGGATGAGGTTTCGAGTGACTTTTGTTCGAATACCACCCACCTATCTTTGAAACCCTGGCCGTGCTCCTCACCCGTCTCCGAAATCCTCAACCATCAGCTCTCTCCATATTTTTCCTCCAAATAAATTTTTGTCCTCTCTACGAAACCATCAGAAATTTTGAAAAGGAACCGTATAAAGTCTTGCATATATTTTGTATGGAAAAAAATAAATTCCGCCATCTTGAATTTTTTTTCTATTCATCAAGTGGACCTTCGGCTTCTGATCATCTTTTGCCAAGAAACCACTTTTCCATCTCTTACACTCTCCGAGATAGACACAAACAAAATTTGTATGGCCGCCATCTTGAATTCGCCATTTTGGAGTTTTTTTTCGGCTCTTTGCCAATTGGATGAGGTTTCGAGTGACATTTGGTCGAACACCCCCCACCTATCTTCGATACCCTGGCCGGTGCTCCTCACCCGTCTCCGAAATCCTCAATCATCAGCTCTCTCCATATTTTTCCTCCGAATGAATTTTTGTCCTCTATACGAAACGGTGGGTGAAAAAAATTTTTTCCATACAAAATTTTACAGGAGAGGTGATCAATGAGTGAGTGAGTGAGTGAGTGAGTGTGTCAGTGAATCAGCACGAGTAGCTATATATATATTAATGATATGTGGCCCACTTTACAGCTTATTGCTGAATATCAGAATTTTAACTATTCACGTCGCTGTTTAACATGAATCCACCATTTTATTGTATAACCTCATAACCTATAAAAATTACTGATTCATTTTTCAACTTTTATGATGTTTTGTGTATGAATTAGGAATGGATTGGATTAGTTTTTACTTCTCGATATCATAATAACAACTCTTTATCTTATAATTCTTTTCAAAGCACTAAAAATTGTTTATTCAAGTTTTCATCACGGCTTATTTATATCACGAAACTAATTAAAAACCGAATATTTTCGTGGCGCACTAAAATTTTCTTAGGTAATATATATGTATAATGTCAGTAAAATTACATTCCCAATCATTTTTCTTTTATAAATATGAAAACAATGCACTTAACTTTGAATATATAACCACACGTATTCAATTCACTCCACGAAATTGTGTTTAAGCTACAGGTATATTAATTTGCTAGATTAAGTTTGCTACTTCACTTTTACGTCACGTGACATATTTGCTGAATAAAGAGTAACTTGTAATCTTTAACTCAACTTAAGGCTGTATAATTTGTGCCCATTTAAGAGGTATAAGAGCTGTATACGGCCGTATACAGCCCTTATGCAGCTTTTTTATACAACTTTAAGCGTGACGGGAATTCATTATTCAGCTGCTAAGCAGCCTTCGTGTGCTACTTGGGTAGTTACCACCCTACCGTCGAAGACGTGCCACCAAGCGATTTAGCGTTCCGGCACAATGGCGTGTAGAAACCGATTTGGAGTATGGGTTGCATCTACACTGCCCTTAGCCAAGGAAAAGAGCCCAAGTTAGCCCGTTACTATCTTAGACTGCATCGTCACTTACAGGTGAGATCGCAGTCAAGGGCTTTCTTGTCATCGAATAAAAAAAATACATCAACCATGTTTTAAAATAGCTCTTCCACCTCATTATTACAAAGATTTGAGCTTGGATTAATGAATACTTAATTTGAACATAAAAGAGTATAAGATAGGATGAAAGGAGAACAATTCATTTTTAAAAGAAACATAAGCGCTCTATATTTTTAACCGACTTCCAAAAAGGAGGAGGTTATCAATTCGGCCGGTATCTTTTTTTTTTTTTTTTTTTTTTTTTTTTTTTTTTTTTTTTTTTTCCTATGTATGTCCACCGATTACTCCGAGGTTTCTGGACCGATTCACGAGTTTTTTTTTTAATCGACAGAGGAAGCTCGCGAAATGGTCCCAAAATTTTTTTACCTTCAACTCCTCAAGCCTGATGCTGCAGGGGTATTTCCCCCCTAAATTGTGGGACCTTAGGAACCGTCGTTTACGAATTGGAATGCTTGGCCTAAGCATATACTAGATCATAGAGCTCCAGGTCCTACTCCTCAATCCTGATGCTGTAGGGTACTGCCCACCTAAATTATAGAGATTTAGGAACTGCTAATTATGAATTGTTATTGTATGTAATAAGCATATACTACACCATCGAGGTCTAGGTTCTAGCTCCTGAATCCTGATGCTGCAGGGTACTGCCCACTTAAACTGTGAGGATTTAGGAATTTTCGCTTGCGAATTGATATTGTTAGTATCAAGCATATTCTACATCGTGGAACTCAAGGTCCTAGCTCTTCAATACTGATGCTGCAGGGTTACTGCCTACCTAAACTGTGAGGATTTAGGAACTGTCGTTTACGAATTGATATTGTTGGTACCGAGCATATACTATATCATAATGCTTAAGGTTCTAGCTCCTCAATCCTGATGCTGCAGAGTTGGAGGAATTACGAACTGACGCTTTCGAATTGATATTGTTGGTACCAACCATGGACTACATCATGGAGCTTCTAGTCCTAGCTCTTGTGTATTGTTAATAAGTACTGTAGGTACCAAGTATAGAACTACATTAGTACCGTAGCGTTGGAGGGAGGGGAGAAAGAGAGCAGGAACAAGCTACACTAAAAAGCTTAAAATAAAATTCTTTTCAAAAAACCGACTTCAAACGCCACTACAAAGTATAAAAATAATTTTATTTTGTACACGTTTGTTGAAGTCGGGCGGGTAACTAGAAACAATGAAATCGATGCGCGACGCTTACTTTATGGTGACATATAAGAGACACGTTTATCGAAATCGGGCGAGCATCGCGTATCGCTTTCATCGTTTCTATTTAAGCCGCCCGACTTCAACAAACGTGTACAAAATAAAATTATTTTTATACTTTGTAGTGGCGTTTGAAGTCGGTTTTTTGAAAAGAATTTTTATTTACTTTTGCATGAAAACAAAATACTGTAAGGAGTGTAAGGGTCATATTATATGATAACAATAATGATATAATTGCCAAACAGAATGACAACAAATCTAACGTTTTATTGGACGGCAAGAAACACTTACTGATTTTGTAAACAGGTTGTCCATTTTGCTGGAAATTGCTGCTCTAGCGATACTCTAACTCTGTGCAGTAACGTGGCTACAAATGCAATAAACAGAAGCATCGACGATACGACCCTGTTTGAAGACGTAGAATGTTTTTCTTTCTACTTATCTAAGCAACTCAAGCAACTGTTATGTATTATTAACTTTTTAACTGTTTGAAGTGTCACAGTATTCATAGTATACATTACAATTTATAGCTTCTGCCCACGACTTCGTCCGTATGAAGGGAGGTTATTAAAACTCCTGCGGGAACTCTTTTCTTTTCAGGGATTTATGTTTCTTTCCAAGTCATCAACTATAGTACTCATGCTGACCCAATGCTTTGCTACGTGATTGAAGGCCCAACCAATAAACTAACGAACCAAGAAACAAACACATTGCAATTTTAGCGGCTATTCAAGGGTTGATGTTCTCGGAAACAGTATTGTATGAACCCGTTCTTTTGTGTTTGATTTATGTTCGCTGTCAGATTTCACTGGCGAACTCGGAACTGTCAATTCGTGAAGTTAAAACAGCCGTTAAGTTTTCTTAAGTTATCCAATTTTCTGAGCAAACGAACGAACGTTTCTTGAAACGAACGTCTAAGGTATAGAATGCACTTCTAGCGTCTGTGTTTCCGGCCACCTTCAAGACAAGAGTGAATAGGCATTTTCTAGGCAAGCGCGCTTACAACTTAGACCTCATCAAAGCTTTCCATCATTGATTGTCGTCAAGCGCAAGCCTATCTCATAATAATAATAAAAAAAAACAACATTGATAGTCGTGTGATCGAAATCCCCAAATTTTAATATCACGTTATATTATACCGTTACAATTTTTATTGCCTACTTTTTATGATTTAGGGCCAGCGCACATCCGCTATCTTGTGGGTAGCGACTAGCGACTTCATAGTTGCTAATTCACGTATTGCGGCTGATTAAGATCGATCGATGTGTTGAAATCCCGCGTTTTATCGAATACTTCGACACTGCTTCGCATTTTGGCGACCTATTGCGTTTGAACGTAGTAAGTCAATTCACCACTAAATCGTTTTGACTGGCGTTCTAATCTCGTCGTCCCAGACGAATTATTATGGCAATCGCAAAAAGTGAATTTTGTAGGAAAACTAAAAAACTTATTTTTGATGATTTATCACTAAGTATTAAATTTAGATCAACGCGCACACAAAAGTGTGTGTGTTGATCTAAATTTAATACTTAGTTGCTTTTGAGTTTAGCGAATACGCTGAGTTAAGATTTCGATCTTTATAATTTTTTTATTTCATGTGGCTCATAAAATAAGTCAATCATGCAGCATTTATCCCATCGCAACATGAAAACTTACGAATCGCACAAAGATGTCAAAAGTAGAATGTTTGCATCGGCCCTTAGAAATAATAATAGATATCACTAAACTAATCATCATCACTGAGTTAATCCCTTTCATAGCTTTATTCTATTCATCGCTGTTCAAAATTGACTACTATAGTCATTAATTAAAATAGTGAAATATATTAATCTCATTAAGTACCGTTATTTTGATTCACTGGGTGATTTAATTACTAACGCAATTAAATACTTTGCGTGAAATTAATTTAGATGTCAACAGCACGCGTAATAAAATATGAAATAGAGACCAACATTAGCATGGTCACAACAAAAATAAAACAATAGAAATGAAATAAAAGAGGGGTCGTAAAATGCTAAAAACTATAAAAACGTAGCGCGTATTTGTGAAAATTGTATACCTACTTATTAACATCGCACTTTAGAATAGAAGTTTCTTACAAAGATCCGGACCAAACGTAGACTTATAAAATAACCAATTAATTTATGAGTACCATGTAATTATTTACAGTACCTACTGGTACTGATGAAGTAACATTTTCGATAGATATTACAGCACAGTACGTCATTTTTGTTCAAAAGGAGGTTCTCAATTCGACGGAATCCTTTTTTTTGTATGTTCCCCGATTACTCGAAGACGACTGGACCGATTTGGAAAATTCTTTTTTTGTTTGAAAGGGTATACTTCCCAAGTGGTCCCATTGCTATCAGGTCAGGATCTTATGATGGGATCTCAGAGAAATCGAGGGTACTCTTAAAATATTATAGGTACAATAGATATACTTTGTAGTGGGGTTTGAAGTCGGTTTTGTAAATAGAATTTTGACGTTTATACTTGTTATTGCTTTCAACTACAACTACAAAAAAAAAAAATAGATATGTCTGTAATTATATAGCTACCAATATGACGACATTACACGATAGTTGCAAGGAGCCGTTGGATACAGGCGAAGCAGGACCGAGTCTTGTGGAAGTCCCTACAAGAGTTTTTTTTAAGAATATTAGGCAACCTGAAGTTGACTAATATCATTCTATCCCCTCCAAATAAGCGGAAAGCTTGTGTTAGGAGTGGGTACGATAATAGTGCAACGGGTGGGATTCGAACCTGCGACCTCACAGTTTTCAGTCTGCACCTTTAACCGTTGAGCTATTGAGGCTATATACAAATTGTTCAATGAAAATGAGAGTTTAGTTCACAATTACTGAATATAAGAATGTTTGTACGCAGTCGACTCTAGTTTAAATTGCTTATTTTATTCATTCAGTCCCCCACACTAGTACGAAATGTGATTTTGCAGTTGCAAGCACTTGAAAATGCAAATACGTAGCCCATAGTTTACAATAGAAAACTAAATAATGGAGTTTCAGCGTTTCCTGTTGAATTAAACTGTTTTAGTTTGAACCCAATTTTTCCGAGCAAAAGTTTTATTGAATGTCAAAAGGTGGTACCTACCGCCTATACTACGTACCTGCTCGTATAATGAAATCAACGCTTTTAGCAAAACTTTATCCGTTGAAAGTAAAGCTAGGTAGAGAGAGGGTAAAAGCCTTTCAACTCGTATGTAGAGCAAGGGGAATTTGTGAATCAACCTTAACCTTAATTCGCTTGTTTTATGAATCATTAAAAGATTTTTACTCGATATATAAATTGTCGTAGAATTTAAAATAATGCTGTGATTAATTAAAATACGGTCAAGGGTCCGAAGAACTCGCCTTGAGAACTCGTGGTTGGTATCATGACGTCATATTATTTAAAAAAGTAATTCTACTTCCTTCTTATAGGTAGGTTTATAAATAATAGTAATAGATAGTCTGCTTTTTTTGTTGGTTTGTCTTTCAATCACGCTGCAAAGGAGCAATGGAATGACGTGATTTTTTGCATGGGTATAGTTGAGGACCTGGGGAGTGACATAGGCTACTTTCATCCAAAAATACCCGAGGGATTTTTAAAACCTAACTCCACCCGGACGAAGTCGCAGACAAAAGCTAGTATTATCTAAATCTTATATATCTGTTTTTATTATGAACAACCCATAAACATGAATCATAATTAATATTAGGCTAAAGTTTTCGTTTAACTGTAGCTTTCTCCTCCCTTGGTCTATTATTGTAAGCTGTACCCACCTATTAACACCCACTAGGTGGATCGACGACATCAAATGAGTCGCAAAGAGCCGCTGGATTCAAATGTGGCAAAACCGAGGCATGTAGATGTCCATGGAAGAGAACTTGTCCAAGAGCGTACGCCTATCGGTTAATGAGGAAGAAGTAATCGATCGATAACAATGATTTTCCATACAAAAATGTCGTTGATCGATAAGATACCCAGCAACGTTGTTAGTTGTCAAAAAGTTCATTTAGTTTTTGACAAAAGCAAGGTTGATATCACCCATAATTTTATCTGAAAAGAGGCATCGGGCGTCAAGAGCTTTTCTGAGAGTCTAAACAAAAAATAATAAATTTTTTTTTGAAGCAATGAATAACATTTTCATTTTAACAGTTAAGTTTAAAAGAATAATCCAACGTAAAGCTTCTTCATAGGATACTTGATTGTAAAAACCCAAAAAGGACCAGGGTGTGTCGGTGACACGTACCGGATCAATGACTTCAGTATATTATGTTAATATGTTGTATATGTTGTATGTCGCTATGGTCGACCTATATAAGTAGCGGACAGGATCGTCACCCACAGTATATTATGTGTTGTTTGTGTACGTACTACGTTTATTAATTACAGAGGTAGGTCCTTGTGACTTTTCCGCGAAGTATAAAATATATTATTTAAAGTTTAAACTTTCTCAAGTTTCTCTCTGATTGAGCTGAGATATTATTTAACGTTGAAACATTATTTCTAAGTTTTGTGATGAGAAAACTTCAATAATAAAACCAAGTTTAACGTTTGCGAATTTTAGGACTTCTTAAAGAAATTATACGTACTAAGTAGAGAAAAGGTATACTTTGTGGGCGTCCTTTTCATTTTTTTAATCGAAATTTATTATTAATTAAAAAGTTTAGAACATCTTCAACCATCATAGGTACTAATAGTAAGTATAAATGCGAAAGTGTGTTCGGTTGTTTGTTTGTCCTTCAATCACTCAGCAACAGTGCAACGGATTAACTTGATATTTTGCATGGATACAGTTAAAGAACTATAGAAGAAGAGAGCTGCCATAGGATGCTTTTTATTCCGGGGAAAAAAGTTTCGTGCGGAATTTTATATTTATGCTCTCCTAAAAATTAACAATTCTGTTGTTACTCTTGTATTTTAGGTTGTCTTTATGATGTCATGACAGTCTTTATTTCGAATACAACAACATAAGGTGTATTATAACATCAAGAAAGAAATTAAATTGAAATTTAGTAATTTATACTGAAAAAAAACATAATTTTTATGTTAAATAAAATAGACATAATATTATGGAGCAATTAAATTTATCTTTTTCAAATTATTTATAGATAGATGGGATATTCTATTTTACGAGTATGAATAGTAAATTTCATTCCTAGAAGACGATATTTGAAAGTACAAGTTTAGTAAAATGAAATTCTCGATATTAATTAATAATGTAGCGATTGTTTTCATGGAATCCCTTACTTTTCAACTAATATTATATTTTAGAACTTGAGTTAACGCTACGTTGTTGGAAAATATCTTAGGGTTGAAGTTAAATTGTAATTTCGTTTGTAATACACAACTTTCTGAAGGCAGCTAGTTGTTTAACTTTAGCTCTTTAATTATTTACGAAATAATTATAGACTATTGTTCTTTGTATTTGGCATGTTCTTTATTAACTTCGTTAACTCGTGTTTAGTAAATAGTTCCAAACATTATCTTCAACTAGCTGATGCCAGTGATTTCATCTGCGTGGATGTGGATTTTCTAAAAATCTATAATTTTATCCATGTAGTAAATGTTTTGATTTCCTGGAATAAAGATAGCCCAGATTCAATCTTTATATCGTTTACTTAACTGAGAAAGTCCAAAAGAGGTTCAACCTTTCAAAGTTCGTATTAACTGACAAACAGACACGTAAAATTCTGGTTATGCCTTCGGTTCAGTTGTTGCTTCGTGATTGAGTAACAAACATCCATCCATCCACCCATACCTCTAAAATTTTGCATTTATAATATTAATAGCAGGATTTTTATGTCTTAGATAAACATTTAAACTTTATATTTTACTAGCGATCTGCACCAGCTTAGGACGGGTTCAAATAAAGTTTAACCAAAATATCCGATTCTTCCGGTAGATTTTTCAAAATTTCATACAAACATACAAACCTTGTTCTGACAAATTCAAATACGAAAAAATACAGCCAAATCAATTGCCGGATAGGTAGTAACCTATCCGGCAATTGATTTAATAGATAGTTATTTGTTATACTTCTAAAAAATTTTAGCGGCGGTAAATCTTTCATTGATGAAAACAACGGTCTTCGCAGGTAACAATGAAGTTCTCATTAATCGTGTTCGGCGCGTTGGTGGCGTACGCAGGAGCGCAGTATTTGGAAAATGGTCCCGTCATTAACGCGCTGCAGACCGACAATGCGCAGCAAGTCGAGGACAACAGGGATAAAAGGTCCTTGCTAGGTAAATATACTAGGTACTAATATTATATACGCGACAGTTTATTTGTTGTTAAGACCTTCAATTACGTAGCCATGGAGCAACGAATCGACGTGATTTTTTGTATGGGTACACGAGTAAAGAAACCGAATTTCTTTACTCATTTCGTATGGGCAAGGTTGAGGACTTGGTGAGTAAATTAGATTACCTTTTATCCTTCAAGGCATGAGTGAATATTCGAGGCAAGCGCGCTCCAAACTAGACCACATTGACGACAATCAGTACTGGATAGCAATGAGATAAATAAACGAATTTTAATACATCAGTTAGACCTGTATGAGTTATGACCTGATTTTTAAAAGTATGTTTTACATAAATTGTGGATGTTTATATGTCTATAGTCTATGGTTAAGATACGATCACGATCACGGTTGAGATGGTTTCTACATGAAATGAGAATAACTAGTGAGGAGATCCGTAAAAGAACCACATCGGGAAATTAATCCGCGAATAGATCGATGTAACAGTAGCAATGTGTAAAAATGTGCTTTATTTTACTAAATTATTTTAATTTAGGCTTAACTTTTTTACTTTACAAAAAAAAAAAAAAAGAATTGAATGCAATTTAAATTGCAAACCGTTCCCTAGAAAAGTAAATAAGGAATCGTTCGTGTAAGGGGCTATTGGTATGCAGGGCGGCACGGCGTGAAATTGGTGCCAAGTTGTAGCACGTGTTTCCCCTGGGAACTGATTTCGTAGCTCCGGGTGTAGATGACGGATAACGCTGTCGCTGCTCAGCGAACGATGAACTTCAAAGGATTTTAGATGAGGTGTTTAATGTCATCGGCGTGTTAGTATTAGTTATAACAGAGTCAAAGCCCCGATAACTTCATCCTCTGAATATATACAAGGGATATATAAAAGGTGATTGACTGACTGACTGGCTGATCTATCAACGCATAGCTCAAACCACTGGAAGGATCGGGCTGAAATTGGACATTGACTGATCTATTAAAGCACAGCTCAAACTACTGGACGGATCGGGCTGAAAGACGTACAGATAGCCATTATGATGTAGGCATCTGGTAAGAAAGGATTTTTGAAAATCCAACCCATAAGGGGATAAACAAGGGATAAATTAGGGAACAGAGCTTCTTGCTTCAAGTATTTAACCAACTTAAATTCTCTAAGACTTCTAGGGTAGGCATACCATCACATCTACGGCAAACACGAATCTGATTGATTGAGATTTTTTTAAAGTTCGCATTTACTAGAATACCGATACAAAAGCAAAGTATCCATAGTACGAAAATAAAAAAATATACATAATTTTTTAAGCTTTCGAAACTCTCCCCTGTAAAATGCATCTTTTGCAGATTTGTTTCCGTAAATGTGTCGGTATGGTTTATATGGATAATTATATTTATGGTTTATATTATATGGATAATATTATAAGAGTCATCATGGGATTGGTATTTAAAAAGTTAACTTCCCTGGTAGAAGTCCCGCCCCATTTATTTAGCAATTAAACTATTAATTAACATATGCAACATCGTAGTTATTTGTTCCTGACGTGTATACAATTTATCGAAATAAACTATACCTTGGTCAATAAATGTTAAAACACAAGTTTAAAATCTATTTAAAGGGAATAAAGTTTAAGCACGTCTTACCTCCAGGATGCGGTACTGATTCTTCGGACAAAGATGACTGATATAATTGTCACAAAGGAATTTACATAGATAGTAGATTATGTATTTTGTAGGCGCCTTTAGCAAGGGTATTTGTGTATAACGCTTAGAAGCGCAATAGTCCACGCAGTGATAAGTCAGTTTTAGTAAGCCGACTACGCAGTATCGCAGTGTCATCAGAAAATTATTAAAAAATGACGTACTGTGTTTTGAAAGTGTCTCACAATTCATCAAATAACCATCAAAAATGTATCGTAATATCGTAAAAGAACAGAAAATAAAAACATGACACTCACACATTCATTGGTTGTTGTGAGCCTACGTTTGAAGCGGGACTTTGTTAGAAACCTCTATTCTAGCCGTTATAGTTCGATGACGTTATCTAAATATATAAAACGCAAAGGTGACTGACTGACTGACTGACTGACTGACTGATCTATCAACGCACAGCTCTAACCACTGGACCGATCGAGCTGAAATTTGGCATAGAGGTAGTCCTATTAGGACGTAGGCATCCGCTAAGAAAAGATTTTTCAAAATTCAACCCTAACCTAACCTAACGTGAGCGAAGCCGCGGGTTAAAGCTAGTAGTTTCATATAGTAGGTAGTATGTAGGTTGATAATAAAAATAAAACGTTCTTACGTTGGTTCGAAAACGAAGGTCATAGGCAAAGTTTATTCTCTCATAGGTAGTGGGAAATTCCGACATATTTTTGTAATTTAAATAGAGTATTAGTTGACATATAAATACCCAGGCTCATTAGAATTTGAAACCGCTCTCTGGAAAAGAGTTTTTTAATTAGCTTGGAGATATACAAAACGCGATAGCAACTACATGACGAAGTCACATCCAACGCGCGCATATACCCGTGTCGTCATCACCAGTATAATATGCATCCTATCTATCGCTACTTCACAGCCATTTTATTTAGAAACTATTAAAGCTGTACCATCGAAATTGTAGTTTTTGAGTATTAAGGAGCGTACTCAATTTTTAAAACAAAAAAAACAGTTTACTGAACATGAACTGTACAAACTTAAAGACATTAAAATTTAAGTACCCTCGGATGGGATATCTTTGAATAGTTATTTTAAACGTTTCCTCATTCGTGTTCTGGCAAACATATAGGGATGGAATTTCAAAAATTCTCTACAATACCTATTTCAGAAAAAAATTCATGTTACTGTTTTATAAGTAAAGATAATAATTAATTACAGGTGTGGGACTGCTCGGTGCAGGGATTATTGGCGCGAAGGCTGGGTTGCTGGGTGGCGCTTTGGTGGGTAAAGGCCTTTACCATGGCCGAAGCTTTGGCGGATACGGCGGATATGGCGGATACCACGGATACGGAGGTTACGGAGGATACGGCGGATATGGATATGGTGGATACGGACACGGATACGGTGGATACGGTGGATACGGACATGGATACGGACATGGATACGGGTAAGAAATAATCACTCTTATGTTTTCTATTACAAAGATATTTTTTGTATGATAGTATCGCTGACCTCGTTGCCTCGTTGGTCTAGTGGTTAGCAAGTTCGACTGCGGATGGCGAGGTCTCGGGTTCGATTCTTGGGTCGGGCCAAAAATTTATTGCGTTTTTCTGATAAGAAATTCTCAGTGCTTGCCCAGAGTTAGGAGGTTGATGATGAGTCACGCCCGTGCCTCGGAGAGCACGTAAAGCCGTCGGTCCTGCGCCTGATCTGTCTGAAGGAAAATCCGACACGACCGGAGAGAGATCAGGCAAGGCAGACCGGAGAAAGGATTGGACTATGAAGTGAGGGAATAGAGAGTGTACCTGTGTTTGCGCACTCACTTGCCATCATTGCCATACATTTTTTTTGGTAAAGGTTTGAAAGAAATCCAAAGAGAAAGTACGTAGTTACGTTCCTAGTTCCATAGTCACAATAAATTATTTTTTCTCTTTACTTGAAAGAATACCTACTAATACTTGTCACGTAGAATCGATAAAGAACGTAAGTTTATTGGTTTAAGATACGTTTGGCAGACGAGTTACTTCAATATTTTATCTATTTTATGGCATTTCAAACAACTTTCGATATTTTTATAGGCATTTAAGTATAAAAGCCGCTAAAGACTTCATTTTGCAAATAGCGAATAATATTTTTATTAGACAACAAGTAAAAATTCTTTTTTACAAAACCGACTTGAACTATGCCTTAGTTGAGGACCTGTAGGTTACTTTTTACCCCGGATAAACGGGAAGTTCTCAGAAAAACTTAACTACACAAGGATGAAATCGCGGGCAAAAGAATAAGAATCAAACTTCGTTTGTATCGGCTTCCGTTAAATATTATCTGATAAAACTTTCATGTTTTTTTTTGTTACAGATCCTACTACCCTTCGACTTACTACTCGTCGGGTCTCTGGTATTAGTTTAACAACATACCTTGTACCTGTTAATTATTATTAATGTAGTTTTCGTGTACATAGAGATGGAACATTATCTCGCGACTGATAATTGCACGTCTCCATCGCCGAGTAAATTTTACCGACGGAATTGACGATTCGACAGATTTCCAATACAAAAACTGTGACGACGTGAAAATTCGGTAAAACGTCACTCGGTGGTGGTGCTGAAATCTATAGACCGTACTCTCACTCTGCTCAGACTCGAGACAGTGTTAAAACGAGACATATTGATGTCTGAGCATACTTTGTGTCTCGTTTTGACTCTAACTTAAGTCTGTGCTGAGTCAGAGCTCGCTCTATAGATCTCAGCATAAGTATTTCATAAGAAAAAATTGAATAAAATCTAAAAATACTTAGCTATTTCTTGTTTCTTTTTAGTTCACAATTTTAATGTTTACCTTACCGTGAAGGTGGATTCTGACCGCAGCGCGTTACGGGGGCGTAGTGTAACATTCGAAGCAAGCATGTCGTTACACGGTGACGCCGAAAAGCGGCTCTTTTGTTTCCCCGTACTGAGTGCACTAATGATCGCTTTGTAAATGTTACATTACACCCCGTAACGTCGGTCAGTGCCCACCTTTATATTACATTCTCGTAACGTTGGTAACTATTTACCCACCCTTTTAATAAATTTGTAGACCTTACTTTTTGGAATAATAATAACTGTAATAATTAGGTTAGATTTGGGTTCTACAATTATTGTATGTTGGGTGTATCAGAAAGTGTAACGGGAGAAGAGTCTGCCACATTGATCTCAGGTTGCCCATTACAAAAAAACCAGTCAAGTGCGAGTCCGGTTCCGTACCATCTTACACCCTCTTGATTTTTTATTATTATTGTCCACTGACAGACAGACGAACGGACAGACAGGTAGACAGCGGAGGCTTAGTAATATGATCCCCCTTTATAAAATAGGAATGTATCATACTGTATCATTCTGCTCAGACTCAAAGCAGAGATAAAATGAGACAGATTTATGTCAGAGCATAATATATTTTATGTTTCGTTTAACTCTTGTATTGAGTCCAAGCTAAATCAGAGCACGCTCTATAGATCTCAGTATTAGAGTATTTAGCCAAACAAAGAGACACATGGGCAGAATGGCGGGCGCAGGGCGACTGGCGTGGCGTGATGGACGCGCTGTTGACGCTAGGTACTCGCTAAAAGGAATATAATTATCTTAATTAAGCAGACCTTATACAAATAGCCGTAGCACCCGAAACCTTCGATAACATATTATTAAACGCTTTGCTGGGCATGAGTGCCTGTAACAAAATCACGAACGCACTGAATAGTTAAAATCACTGGAACATTAATAGTCTGTTATGTATTATAGTTGAATTTATAATGAAAATAGCATAAGCGGGCTTGCCGCAGCGTGAAGTTTCAATTTCCTAGCGTAATGAGTTGTGCATCATTAAACAGGGTTAGGTATTATTTGGATGTAGTTTGTTACATTCCCTAGACTACTTTTTATATAAATTACTTCGAGTTTTTATTCATAGTTACTTTTTTTACTATCGTGTTTTTCCGTAATATTATTTATTGGGTCAGAGTGTTTTTAATTAGACGAAGTAAACTGCCATAGCTAACGTCATATTTTAAAATAATATTGCAGATATTTAGTGCCGATTTCAACGTTTAACCGAGGAATAAATTGGGCGTTCTGATAGTTTGTGTATTGAAAATCTGCCAAAATATCCTGACGCTCGCACAAGACTAAATATTTTACGTTGGTGAAATCGGCCCAAAGTAATAGTGGTACCCGTAAGATATTTTCCTAGTTTAGGGGTCAGGATTCCAATCTCAATGTCCAATGTATAGCACCGAGCTTCTTTAAGAAAGATTTATTTATTGATTTATCTATTGCATAGCTTCTATCGCGGGCCAGCGTGGAGACCGAATCCAGAAATTCCGTAACGAAAATAACCTGACACGGGACTCCTCTACGGTGAGCCGCTAGATGGCGTTGATAAAAAATGCTATGCAATAGCTTTACCGCGGCAGTCCCCGAGTGCCACGTCTTTTTTTTTTGTTTCCTTCCTTCTTTCTTTCTTTCATTCTTTCTTTCTTTCTTTTTTTCTTCCTTTCTTGTGATATAGTTCTGTCTCGGAAACAGTTACTAACCACGAGAACAAGAACTCTGTTCTATAATGTGTAATATATCCTAATATCCTATCTATATAGATCCTATTGTACTGCATACGTGATTCATGAATATCCTTTTGTTGTAACGTTATTGATTTTCTTTATTGCTCTCAAAATTCTGGCATCCTTAGAAACGTTACTTTTTAATTCACGTTAATTTCGTTTGATTCAGTGCATCTAATTTCATTGATGATCTATGTCTGTGAAGGTTATTCAGAATAACAATCGAGGTGGTTTTTACCTATGTTTGATGAAAATCTCAAAAAAAAAAAAAAAAACACGTAATCGTAGAGGAACGATGTGGCGTTTCTGACTGCACTAGAACAGTATTTAACGGAGATGGATGACATCGGCACACGCTATCGTCTCTTTAATCTCGCTCACAAAAGAGATATTGCTGTGCTCTGTAAATGATGCCGCCTCGGTGATTGTTCACCCTGCTTACCGGAATAGTTTATGATCAAACTGTACTAATTGCAGTACGTTATCGTTGTTTGTCGAGAAAATATCGATACATCGATATATCGATACAAGCTTTGATGTGCTACTTCGTGCGCGTAGAGTGCGGGAAACCTCTGCTTTCCCGGGATAAAAGGTAGCCTATCGACGGTTAACCACCAAGAGCTTCTATCTGATATTTTTAGTCTAACAGCTTTTTTTACTGATTCTGCGCAAAAACCTTCTTTCTCACAGTATAGAAAATTCAAATTAATACCTATTGTAAATATTTAAAACAAGCTAAGTTTATTTTTATTTTAATCATATCTGAAATCTCAAACAAAAAAATATGTACCTAATGTTTTTTGTGCCTTATGTAAACTTTTGAGTTAGGAGATCATGGCGGTTAACCGCCACTGTGACACTCTCCATGTCTTCAGGGATTTTTAAAAACGTAACTCCACACGGGCGAAGTTGCGGGCAAAAGCTAGTCTAAAATATAATAATAGAACAATAATCACAGCAGTCTACGAAAAATAAAGTACGGGATTTGTTTCATTAAATTCAATGGAGGGAATTTCACGAACCAAGAGAGTTAAGAAGCACGATAACGAAGGCGTTTTATTCAGCTTTTTATTCTGCTGAAACGGTTTTGTCTCGAATTATAAATACTTCACAAAGAGTTCGCGTCAACAGGGAAAAAGTTAATTACTTAATTATTTTCGCAATGAATATTTATTGTGATGCCAGTTACATGAAAACTGTGTCACGCCATTGCGAAGAATAGTCCAGATAATCGACAGACAGATAAAATGATCACAAGTTTTTAATATGAATTGAAATGAATTTTCAAAAGTGTTGACATGCTTGGAAGCTGAAATGTTCTTCTGAAATGAGTTCTGTGGCAGAAAAGTAGAATCGGAATTATTTATTGGATCTGGCTTTCCAAGACGATAGAAATGGAAATAGCCTTTCTCATTTGTAACTATGGTACAATAAAGAAGTTCCAATTCCTACTCGCTGGGCACAAATAGGATAAGTTTAGGAAAGCAATCGGCTTTACATGGTCGTTACGGACCACTACAGAAAAGCGCACGAGGAAACATTCAAAAGTTTCATTTATTGCTTCTTTTCTTATTACAACATATCCAATTTCTATCGATATCCTCTTTTGCAAATACTTAAAGATCCTTTATGAATATACAGAATAGAGTAAAACTCGCTTGACGATCATGTTAATACCATATTTCTTGAATTAAACAAACGTCGGTTGGTTTCATACCTATAGGTACGTTTTGTCACGATTCGCTTTCATGCAAATATCTCACTGTTTCGAATTTTTTAGAAACTGGAATCTATGCGGATGAAGTCACGGGAATAACCTTAGATATATTTGTTTAGGAGCTAATAAATAATTACAGACTTCTCTTAAGAGATCGCTCACAACCGCAAAAGAAAGAAAAGAGGCGTATTTTTCAGTATCTACTGAAAATTCGTGTCACGTGTGTAGCACTGGTGCAGCATCACGCATATGACTTAAAATATCTTGTCATCCACGTTAATATTCTTATTTTATTTTCTATAAAATTAGTTCAAATAAATCCTCGATGCAATACAATGCCCTTGTTTATCCTACAAGTGAAAGCGATCAAAACTTTCCAAATAAAGCTAATGGGCTATGGTTGGTTTACTGATATCGCTGTGATCTTGGTTTTGTTCTAAGTGTTATTTGACTCTTGGGATAAATTATTGCTTTTATTTCTTTGAAAAGCTTTACTAATTTAATAAGCGCAAAAGTGTGTTTTTTTTTTCTAAATAAAAATTGGATGGTTTCTCTATTGGTCTTTCAATCTTGCATTAAGAGAACTGTAACGAATTGGCGTGTTTTTTGCATGCGTATAGTTAATCCTGAAAAAAAAAAAAGTTCCCGAAATATTTTTAGAAAACTTCCACGAAAACGAAGTCGCGGATATAAGCTAGTATAGATATAAAATATCAGAATCGATTTTTTTATATCAATAGTGAGCATACGAGCAACTGATATTAAGTGATTACCGCCGCCCATGAACACATGTAGCACCAATACGTTGCCGGCTTTTCAGGAATTAGTTGGTCCGCCCTATGAAAAACCCCATGTTATTATTAAGTGGGAACACCATCGAAGGGAGTTCATTCCACAATTTGGTAGTACATGGAAAAAAGATCTGAAGCAAATGGATCTGGATGGAGATGAGTTTTATCAAATTTATTGACTCTTGACTACGTTTATCAAAACAATAGGCCTTGAAAGGATCGCCCGGCTTAGGCAAGGTACTACATATTTTGTTGCAAATGAACTTTGTAATTAAGGATAAGAAAATGAGATCGTTTCCTCTGGCGCATTGTCCGCTAAGTAATTTATAACGAATTGTGAAATACTTGACAGAGAGACCGTGCCCTGAATAGAAAAGTTAATTTCTTTCTTTCATATTCATCGCGAAGAATTTTTTTTATACAAAGCGTTGGAATAATACGCAGGAAAATTATATAACAGGTACGGCGTGAATATTTTTTGTATGGATTTGAAGTACTTTAAATATTTTTTATGGACGTGTCATTTGGAAAAGATTGAATTCAAATTCAAAATGTTAAAATTATTTATTTCCTGTGAAACGTCAAGATTCTACCTGTTAGGAATGCAAAGTTTTTGAAATATTAAAATCTCTTCGCGTAAGGAAATTAACCAATGTTTCAATGGACCCTCGTCTTCTAACATATTACGCAGACTCAAAGATTTTTATATCTCAGTTACCTACTCTAGTCTCTATTTTAACCGACTTCAAAAAAAGAAGGAGGTTCTCAATTCGCAGCGATTTTTTTGGCGATATTATTCTACAAGTCCGTCAAATCTGGAACAATTTCAATAATTTTGATTTTTTAAAAAGAATTTGTATTTAAGCCTCCAGATCATCATCATCACATCATCGCCTATTTGATAATTGTATATATAAAAATAAGTCGGGTTTTCCTTCCTGACGCTAAAATTCCAGAACGCACGAACCGATTTACACGGTTTTGCATTCGTTGGAAAGGTCTCGGGCTCCGTGAGGTTTATAGCAAAGAAAATTCAGGAAAAATTTCAACAATTTAAGAACGCGGACGAAGTCGCGGGCGTCCGCTAGTAATTGTATACAATCAGGCCAATCAGATAGGTAGGCGATTATATCTGATTATGCCTAATCCCCTTGGCATCAGAATATCTTATCTTAAATCTAAACATTATAAACGACCGCAGTCGTGTCCGAATTAAATTAACCGAGTCCTGCTAATTAGCTAATCATAATTAATTGTATTTTTTGCACCGGTAACTTTTTAATTTTCTTTTGACGCGGGTGGGCAAGATGAGTTTTTGGTAACTTTGTTAAGCTGGAATATTCAAAATTTTAATGAGACTTCTAATAAGTTAATTAATCGTCACAGTCCCTGGGATTTTGCTAAAATATTATGCGATTTATTATTGCTCCTATTTAATTTAAAACAGTTTTGTTGTCATTTAATTTATCTGTGTAACTTACACAGATATTTAGTCGATCTTTACAACTAAAAAAAAAATCATTTGATTTAATATCCAATTGATTAATTAATATTTTTCCTGAGAAACTAAAAATTATTAAGTATAGCGGGTATAATATTAGTAACGATAGTGACTTTGAGTACTATTTAACCAACGTTAATGACAGTGGAATGAAATATATATTGGCGTTAATCTATTATACATATAATTTATCTATGTTTTACAATGTTAAACTTCAAACGTGTTCGAAGTAGGTTTTTATCCTTCCTAATAATTTGTATGAAATAAAATTTTGTACGAAAGACCTAGTGAAATAAATCGTCATACATAAATATCTGAGGCACAACATTCCTCTTGTGTTTTTCTAAACTAGACGACCTTAAGGTAACTTTTTCTTTTTAAAATGATTAATATCTAGCCCTTGCTCGCGACTTTGTCCGCTTAAAGCTAGGCTTTTAAGAATCCCTCTGTTCTTCTGGGACAAAAGGTAGCTTATATTACTCTACAATCCTCAACTATACGAATGCACGAATGAATCACGTCGATTCATTGCTCGATTGAGTCGATTAGCAAAGGCTGCTTGATTGAAGGACAAACTCACAAACAAACACATATATAATATTAGTAACGATTAAGGACGAAAATTATAATAATGAATACAAAACTTAAAAGTTCTATACTTAGTACAAAACACCATGCTGACTAGCAATGAAGCTTACAAGTCTGTTAAATCGGATTAAAGCACCCGTGGTCTACGTTACTTACAGCTGTAGACCGTAGCTAGAGGTGCTAACCGAATCTGGCAGGTGGCATTGTTAGCTGCATTTACTCGAACCTGTTTGGACAAGCTCTGATCCTAATGAAGTGGGTATCTACAGATATAGCTATGCAATGACATACAGCCAAGATGCCAACAAGATTCATGGACTTATCCAAATGATAATTAGTTAAAAGATATATAGAACTGACATTAATGTCACTTACGCCCAGAGACATTATTTTTACTAAATGATATTCTGCGAAATAACCTAACCCTGACCGTTCTACAACGGTTAAAGGGTTTCGATATTCGAAATTTAAGTATCAACGTCGTCGATTTGTGAACTCGTACTAGACATTATTTTTCGAATTCAGGCTTTCAGTCAAGGTGTCTGTGTAAACAATTTAACACGTTAGCTGTCCAAGTTGATTTGGTCAAGTGACACTCTACGTCCAACTTTTTTTTTAGATTATTTCAATAAAGATTATATATAGAGCTTCACGAGATGACGGGACTATCTCCAGGTTTCATGAATTTGTATTACAGGCTGAATTTCCCTATGCCCTACATGTAGTGCACGGACTTCTCAACTTAATTTCGATGCACTATATGTAGTGCACGGACGTATCACCAGGAACTGCAGCTATATTTTAGTGCACTATTTGTGGGTATTTCTATTTTTTGTATTTTTTGAGCGTGAGGCATAGACCAGAAAGTATCAGACAGCTGTTTAAAAGTTTTACTGTCAAAATATAACGTAATTTCGGAAATTTACTTAATTAATTTAAAGTTTAACGGAAAGTGGAAAGTCGGTAAATGAAGCAAGGAGACAAACGCCAAAGGTGGTTACAAAATGTATTTATTGTAAAAAAGACTTCTGCCTGTCATATTTTAATGAATGCCACTGAAAATATTAATGTTTTATTTAATAATTTTTCCTCATTACCCTCTTTCCAAATTACCCTCAACTACCGCTTATATTATTAAGATTATTCCGTATGTCCCTCGCGGTTTTATTTACGCAACTCCTAATCCACACGTCCACCTCAAATTCAATAGTCTTTTTCGTACGTCCAGCTCAAGAAATAACATTAATTTCGAATGGAGCGGTGCCCTAAATATAGTGCACGGACGCTATGGCTAACTCCACAGTGCCCTATATGTAGGGCACGGACAGTTAACGTGTTAATGCATACACTACGAGTATTCACTAGCTCTTTTTCGGCGAAAATTGTTGTAGTGTGAACGCGGTCCAACCGCTTTACTGTATTTTTGGGGCGAGTTAAATTAGTACAGACAGTTAGGTCTGCACAGTTGCAGTATTGATCGGATTATTTATTATTTGTGAGTGTTGCATTTAGCACGGGCCGATAGCTCTCACACCACACCCGAAATAGCAAAAATATAACTGGATTTCGAGCAGCCAGCTTCGGATCCCGAAATATCTCCTGACTACAATTCAGTATTAAGTTTAAACTACGAGCTGGCTAGAAGTCGTTTGGGGTCTTAATATTTTATTTGCTTACTGGCGGCTTGATCCACAAATTTAGGGTCACCCAGCGGACTATAAGAGGGCTATAATACAAGCTTTTCTGAAAAATGAGATTTTTAACCGACTTCCAAAAAGGAGGAGGTTATCAATTCGGCCGGTATCTTTTTTTTTTTTTTTTTTTTTTTTTTCTATGTATGTCCACCGATTACTCCGTGGTTTCTGGACCGATTCACGCGATTTTTTTTTTAATCGACAGAGGAAGCTCGCGAAATGGTCCCATAAAATTTTTTACCTTCAACTCTTCAAGCCTGATGCTGCAGAGGTACTTTCCCCCTAAATTATGGGGTTTTAGGAACTGTCATTTACGAATTGGTATGCTTGGCCTAAGCATATACTAGATCTTAGAGCTTCAGGTCCTACTCCTCAATCCTGATGCTGCAGGGAACTGCCCACCTAAACTATGAGGTTTTAGGAACTTTCGCTTGCGAATTGATATTATTGGTATTAAGCATAGTCTACATCGTAGAGCTCAAGGTCCTAGCTCTTCACTCCTGATGCTGCAGGGTACTGCCTACCTAAACTGTGAGGATTTAGGGACTTTCGCTTGCGACTTGATATTGTTAGTATTAAGCATAGGCTACATCATGGAGCTCAAGGTCCTAGCTCTTCAATACTGATGCTGCAGGGGTACTGCCTACCTAATCTGTGAGGATTTAGGAACTGTCGCTTACGAATTGATACTGTTGGTACCAAGCATATACTACATATAAAATTCAAGGTTCTAGCTCCTCAATCCTGATGCTGCAGGGTTGGAGGGATTACGAACTGTCGCTTTCGAATTGATATTGCTGGTATCATGCATGGACTACATCATGGACCTCCTGGTCCTAGCTCTTTAGAAATTGTGTGTTGTTAATAAGTACTGTAGGTACCAAGTATGGACTACTTTAGTACCGTAGTGTTGGAGGGAGGGGAGAAAGAGAGCAGGAACAAGCTACACTAAAAAGCTTAAAATAAAAATTCTTTTCAAAAAACCGACTTCAAACGCCACTACAAAGTATAAAAATAATTTTATTTTGTACACGTTTGTTGAAGTCGGGCGGGCTTAACTAGAAACGATGAAATCGATGCGCGACGCTAACCTTATGGTGACATATAAGAGACACGCTTATTGAAATCGGGTGAGCATCGCGTATCGTTTTCATCGTTTCTATTTAAGCCGCCCGACTTCAACAAACGTGTACAAAATAAAATTATTTTTATACTTTGTAGTGGCGTTTGAAGTCGGTTTTTTGAAAAGAATTTTTATTAATTAAGTTATCCGAACGAATGTGCATTTAAGCTACTAAATATCACATGCTTGAACGGTGAAGGAAAATATCGTGAGAAAACAATTTTTTTTTTAATATTAGCCAAGCTGAAGTTGACTAATATCCTCCTATCCCCTCCAAATAAATGAAAAGCTTATGCTAGGAGTGGGTACGACAATAGTGCAACGGGTGGGGTTTGAACCTGCGATCTTTCAGTTTTCAGTCCGCACCTTTTACCGTTGGGTTATTAAGGCTTTGAGTTCTTCATAATGTTCTTGAAGGTCTCTTCAAGAACATTATGAAGAACTCAAAGCCTCAATCAAAGTCTGTGAAGTCCGCCAATTTTTATTAGGCCAGCGAATGGTCTATCTATGGTCTGTAACCCTCCACTGAGAGAACACCTGCGCTCAGTAGTGAGCCGCGGATGGGTTGGGGATGAATGAAATGAATGAATGATCCGAATGAAAACTATTATGTATAACTGTTAATTGAACTAACAATTTGTAGGCTATGTGCATACTAGGACAGGTGGCTCTTAGTGCTGGAAAATTCTAGAGAAAGCATACGGGTTAAGCGTACGAGCACAAAAGTGGTCACAGGTATTAAAAAGATATTAAAAATTAAAGAGATTTTTTTTTTTTCAAATTATTATCCTTCCACATCAAAGCTACGATGTATTTTTGGCGGTATAAAAGTAGATTAATATCCTGGACGTTAATATTCTAGCTACGGACCTGAAAGGGCAGCCTATCATAATATTCGCCCGGGACTTAAAATTTATAAATACGTCCCTGGCCCTACCATTGCTAAGTTCTATTAACATACTTCCATTATCATCCCCAATTTCGTGCTCGGGAGACACTTAAGCACTTAATGGATCCCGGCTACCCCTAATTTGCTGGGACGCGGAATTGAATAAAATCGTAAATCTTAACACCATCCCAGCAGATGCTATTATGAAAAATGATTCGTAATTATTGTTCCCAACCGTGACGAGGATCCTGTATTGTTCCAAAATTACCTCATTTACCCTCTGATAAATTTTAATTCTATTTATCTTCCTCGTCGTCATTTTAACTCTACGCTTAGATTATACTTATTTTACGTTGATAACATCGTGCTATAAGACAGTTAAACAAAAATTTAAAAGACATTATATCGATTTCTGTGGTTACAATCCACGTGCTCTAACTAATAACGGTGTTAAATCTAAAGGTACCTAAACACACTCAGTCTCTAGCTATTTGCATTAAAAGCTTTTCAGTGGACAGGCGAAATTGGGGCGACACGGTGTAGACTGAGTGCATTTTGGCGTTAAACGCTTTCAAAATAATGCGCTTGTTTCAAGTTTAATGGAATTTTTTAATAGTGTAGACGGGTTTATATTACTATTTGTAAAACGTTCGTTCGGTCGGTTAGCTGTTTGAAGTTTAAAATAGTTGACGCTTAATATAGTTAATTAAGCAGATTATTATGTTATGCATGGTGTTCCCACACAGAAATTATAAATTGTTCTATAAATTTTCTTAGATAACATTTTATTAGACAATATTATAAAGTTATACAATGTTTAAAATCCTCATTACTTTATGATTATGGGTTCGGGTAATTGCTCGCCTTCCGAGTCCATCTTCGACTGCATCACCAAGTGAATTCGGCAAGCGGTATTCATCGAGCAAGAAGATTTTTTTTTCTGTGAATGATCTGCAATCAAGGACTATAAGCAAATAAGTTGTGCAGTGTCTTGTGTAAAGGCCGATCCTCTGTACTCGGCACTCCTATGTTATAGCCTGGATTAATTGGCTTGTTCTGGTTTAGTATTCTTTCATTTTCAGGCGCCTTAGACAGTCTTGGAACAAGAGCTTGTTAGCGAGTGCATTCGGATGTATTATATCAGTCGTCTTTTAATCTTGCGCTAGCCCCCGAACTTCCTCTTTACTATAAGTATATTTAGGTTCTGTTAGATTAGTTAAGGTAGGTAACTACCTCGTTGGTCTAGTGGAGCAAGTTTGACTGCGGATGACAAGATCCCTTTCTGGTTTTCTGTCAAGAAATTCTCAGTACCTACCTACTAGCCCGGAGTTAGGAAGTTGGTGGTGAGTCACCCCCGTACCTCGGAGAGCACGTAAAGTTGTCGGTCCTGCGCCTGATCTCTCTCCGGTCGTGTCGGATTTTCCGTCCCATCCCAGTTCTTCATTGGTTATAACCATGGCATGTTAGCATAGAATGTAATATTATATTTTAGTTCTTTGTATGATGTTTAGCTGGAGTCGCATGCAGTACCCCACAGTCGCGCGCCCTATGAGTAAGAAGATGAGACAGTAAAATGTTCAAAGAAGGCACCCCAAAGAGAAATCATCCCGGAAGTCGTAAAGATTTACGGGCGCAATAATCCTGACGCAGGTATTTTTTCACTCCAAAGGAAACTGACCAACGCCTTGACACTTTTTGCCCCAACTTGTTTTTCCTCTCGCTTAACTTTTAATCAAAGGCGCCGAAATAAATGTACCAAAGTATTTTTTTTCTTCAATAAAACTTTGCCTCGTAAATTTCGGTTACCAAATTAGAACTGGTTAAAGAAACAAGCGTGAAATCTTCTTTCATTAAAAAACTTCTTGTTTTTTAAAACTTCTTGAAGCAGTCAAAAAATTTCTTTGCTCTAATAAAAATAAAATGCCAGGTAGTTTATTCTTATTTACTGTCGCTTTATTAACCCCTAGGTAAAACCTTTCTTCCACATTTGCAGTTACTCTTTTCCAACCAAAGGGATTCTGAGCGTAAGTAATTTTCATCAGCTTTTTTTTTATAATATAGACTAGCACTTGACTGCAATCTCACCTGATGGTAAGTACTCTTGCCTGAATTGTAGTTTTATAAAATCACCAAATAACAATCAATCAATCAAGTAATAAATAAAATAAATCAATAAAGTATTTGTAGATTACATCGACGCAGACATCTCATCAGATAGACGGCCACAGCTGCACAAATGTCTCTGGCAAGGATTTCCAAAGAACACGATCTAAAGGCGCTTGTATCCAAAGGCTGCCAGCGACTCATTTGAGATCGTCCGTCCACCCAGTAGGGGTGTCCTAAAGCTGCGTTTCTTAGTGTAAGATTGCCATTCCAGTATAGTTCTTTCATTTCACGAGGGCTCGTGGCTCATGGTTGTGTGTGTGTCGTATCTGTATAAGTGTGAGCGAGAGCTTGCTCGCGCGTGACTGCTCCCACCTAGGTTCCTGACAGGTACGCACACTTACGCAATGTGCATGTAAACCACGTAACCACGAGTAAAGCGCCCATAACTTCGTGAGATAAACGTATTATACCTTAGAGACCCCAACGTGTATCGGTTCTTCGTTCTGTGTGTGCAACGGTACATCCATTGCCACTTTTAGCTTCACGACAAGACAAGCTATTTCTGCCCTCGTAATTGAAAACACAGTAACTTAAAGGTAACTTCTATTTAACTTACTGTGTTTTCAATTACGAGGGCAGATTTGGAAAGTATTTGTAGCGGCAAAAATATAAAAGTAAACCCGAAAATGTGATAAGAAAATAGTTTAGTAGGCGGTTAGGTAAAGGAAAACAACTTTATTTACGCGGGGTGTGGTTGTAATGGATTGAAGGGGAGCCGAAACGTTAAACTTGCCTGAATGCGGAATAATATTCATGAGGCACCTCCACTGATATAAAAATCAGGTGTAAGGACCTACTTTGATTTCTCTTTGGATCAAGGAAGCTTAGTTAGTCTAGATTCAGATCCTCTTTTTCGGAGGACCAGGGTTCGAATCCCAGGCATGCATCTCTAATGGTAGAGTCTTGACTTTGTCATAAGAGCCATATAGGTTGGCATGAAACATAATTATTATGATAATCATCAAACGTTATCAGTTAAGAATAGGTTATATAATATATAACCTATTCTTAACTGATAAACGTAATCTAACTATACCTACCCAACTGACTGACAGATACATGCAGATCCTAAAGCGGTGAACCTGGAGGTCTGTGGAAGAAATATTCCTTTAATAACGGCAAAACCGCGCAGGCGCAGTCGTGGGAATCAGACAGTTTTTAAATAAAATCAATAAGTTTGATGTTTTAGCTGCGTTAAAAGATTATTTTCGTTAAGAGGACTTGGAGAATCGTTGGAGAGAAACTGAGATGTCATAAATAAAGTTGTAACCTACATCTGGAAGATGGCGTAGGTACCAAGATAGAGGAACGTACTCGGAAGTCGTTTAGATTTATGACGCAGTTAACGTCAGGCAGGTATTTCTTCGCTCCGAACGACGGAACTGGTCAATGACAGCATAAATATAGCTTGTTCTATATAAAAAATTGTACCAATAAATAACGTGAAGGTCGAATGATGAAGGTCTTTTAATACTCGGACTTAAAGCATCTTATAATATAGTTCTCTCAATTTACGAGGGCACGCGGCTCATGGTTGTGTGTGTCGTATCTATATAAGTGGGAGCTAGAGCTTGCTCGAGCCTAACCACTCCCATCTAGGCTCTTGACAGGAATTTTAAGATACTACGTGATTGTAAGGGACAAACGTTATTTACAAAGCTGACAGTTGATTATATAATATTGTACTGTCATTACATTAAGAATTATTATAAACATGAAGTTATAGCATTATATTATATTATAACATGTAGTATAATACATAGGCAATCTGTTGAATACCCCTGCCATACCCCTTCCAAGTTAGCCCGCTATTATCTTAGACAGCATCGTCACTTACCATCAGGTGAGATCACAGTCAAGGACTATCGTGTCATCGAATAAAAAAACTTACTTTGACAAGCTTATTTCGGCGAGTGGCGAAATTGTGAGCTACCAGAATCAACTCCATGTTGACCCTAAAATGTTGACTTTTTAATAGACACTGGCGCCTCGACTACATGCACAGATCGCAGCGTTAATTCCAACTTTGCTCAGCTTCTCAACTATACCCATTTCAATGCTCTGTTGCTGCATGACTGAAGAACGATCCAACAAACAAACACACCTTCACTTTTATACCAATTACTAGTAGGGTGTCACTTCTCAAAGTATCAATAATTTCATCCAAGTTTCCGTGAAAACAGAAGAGGCCACCCCAACTTTACCTTTTATAATATTAGTTTAATTTACCTCTTCTTTCGAAGTGCGATTTCGTCTCTTTTCTGGAAATTTTTACACAGAGTGAGCAGATGTGCTACTTTGTATGCTAAAAGGAGTTTGCAGTTGTTAGTTACAGCGCGGTGTCGCCTTGCGTCGCCGGAAGCGGTGTGAAACTTCTGCTAAACTCTAAGCCTTTCTGTCGAATACACGTGCTTGAGAAAAGATACTCAATCAATGTAACAGTGAAATAAAATTTACGGTTAAATATAATTGCTTAAAATTAATTGAAAGTAGACTACTTACTATAGTACGTTTATTTCACGAAGTTACGGGTGCTTTACTTGTGGTTACGTCGTATACATGCACATTGCGTAAGTGTGCGTGTCTTTTAGGAGCCTAGGTGGGAGCGGTCCGGCGCGAGCAAGCTCTCGCTCACACTTATACAGATACGACACACACACAACCATGAGCCACGAGCCCTCGTGAAATTATTTCCATGCGAACAGGTAGTTGTACGTTGGCCTTAGTATAAAATTGACAACTTTAGTCAAAGGGCGTGATTCCCGTGAAATTACTTCTCTAATCTGTGCGTGAAATAATATGCGTTTTGAACTGTGGCAAAATTAAAAACAAAATAGTGGAATAAAAGTTTGAAACTTCATCATACAGTACACTTGATGATTCGAAAGCACTCTGTAAAAGTTTAATTGAATAAAAACAATCTATTCTCTTCAATTAGATTTTCGTATGCGTGGATTGAGGTTTTTGATTCCCGCGGGAACTCTCTTATTGTCCGGGATAAAAAGTAGCCTTTGTGTTGTTCTATTTCTGTGCTTTTCAGCAAAATCGATTCAGTCGTTGCGGCGTGATTGAGTAACAAACATCCATCCATTCATCCATCAATACATCCATACATCCAAACTTTCGCATTTATAATATTTAGTAGGATAGTCCGCAAAGCATAAGAGCAATTTTAAATAAATAAATAAACATTTATTCAGCTCATACAAAAAAATTCAAACTAGGTACAGAAGTTGAGTAATACTAAGTGAGATCTACAGACTGCACCCCCACTCCGCCCAGACCCACGACAGAGCCAAAACGAGACAGATTTATGTCAGAGCATATTTCTGTGGCTCGTTTCAACTCCAACCCAGATCCGAGCCGAGCCAGAGTACACTCTATAGATCTCAGCATTAATCTATGTCCTTAAATAGGTCCTTTTACATAGAAAAATTAAAAAAAAAAACAAAACATGCATGTTAGAGCTGAAAAGGCTACTGCCTCAGCATAATGCTGCAGTATTATGGCTACAGCGCTGATTTTCAGGCATAGCCTTTAATGTGTCTGAATGCATAGATATCGATAGAGTGACAACTGACAACCAGATTGATCTTCTTTCAATTACAACAAGTTTGCATAAGTCTGCTGAAACAGAAGATTTTATGACCTTGGAGCTTTTATTAAAGCAAATTTCTATTGCCTCTCGGGCCATAGTCTAATGCAAAAACTTTGTTATATAATTATGCCACGGTTAGTGTGAATAAATTAAAATAATGAATATTTACTGGAAATTATTATAAGTATTATTACAACGCTTGAGGTTAATGTAATAAATCTAATATTGACCAAAGAATTATTAATAATTTTCATCCAAGTACAAATTTTAAATCTGCAGTTACCCTACCATCTTAGACTGCATCGTCACTTACCATCAGGTGAGATCGCAGCCAAGGGCTAGCTTATTTATTTATTTATTTATTTATTTATTTATTTATTTATTTGAAGTCTTTACACTTACAGGATGCGAAAACAGATTAGAACGATGATCCCGCAGAAGTATAAACTGTGTTGCGGTGATCATCGCCCTCCTCGTACATTATTAAAAAAGACATACAGAGTACATAATGTGACAGACAAATTACAAAATACAAAAATTTAAACTTAAAATAAAAATTAAGGTGTTTGTGTATGTGTATTGAGGGATGTGTGCATATGAGAATGAGCGTGTGTATGCGTGTGTGTGTGTGTGTGTGTGTGTGTGTGTGTGTGTATGTGTGTGTGTGTGTGTGTGTGTGTGTGTGTGTGTGTGTGTGTGTGTGTGTGTGTGTGTGTGTGTGTGTGTGTTATTGGAATTGACGCAACTTTACAAGGACTTCCGTTTCATCATATGTGAGCGTACGAAGATATTCAGCACATTTGTTTTTACATTTAGCTAAAGTCAATGGATATACGTTAAGTGATTTGTTGATACGATTGTATAGTAAACCGCTAAAATAAAAATAGTGCCGACCGGCAATAACAGTCCGACATGGTCTAATGGGGCAAACCATATGGGTTCTCCGTTTCATGAAAAATAGATTACGATTGTAAGTTAACTCAGATTGTCATCGAATAAAAAAATAAAAAAATAAAGTTAAGTTAAGGGATCCAAATCCATAAATATGAAGGTCGTGAATGTGAAGCCGAAAGAAGGGACAACGATGCGAGTCTTCTGGCGTAGCTCATTTAAAAAACTTGAGTCTTTAATAGGGCGGGGCCTAACAAATGATTGAAATTTGAATATGTGAAAAATTCTTCATATGCAAATACTACCTAGATTATTTTATTAATTTTACCCACGTTCAGAAATTATTTGTAACGAGTTTTTGCCCGAGACCTAAACCCCGCGGAAACCCTTGATTTTTTCAGGATAGAAACATCATTTTCCAAGTTCTCAACTTTAGCCATGCAAAAAATCAAGTCAATCCGTAAGTGCAATGTTAGCGAAGTGGCGGAGTGATTGACGAACAAACAAACAAACGCACTTTTGCATTCATATAAAAGTGGGACAGCATAACTCAAACATAACCGTTTATTAAAATGATTACTTTCCCAATAAGTTAGTTATTATTAATAATAACCGCACTTATTCCTCTAACTGTAACATAACGTGTGTACATAATGTTACACCAGAGTCTCGTTTGTTAATCGGTAGGGTGGAAACTGGAACCACGTATGGTTGCGGTGACGTTTGTTAACTCGCACTAATTTAAATTTTGAGCCACTTTAACCCTCGGCTTAGTTGTCGAGTTTAGGTTATACAGGATGAACACGATAAGTGTGCTCAAGCGGTTATTTCCGCAAAACCCTTCGACTATGTCCATAACGAGTAAGGAAGTAAAATCCCGCAGGATCCTATTGTTTTTCTGGGATAAAATTAGCCTATGTTGATATGTAGTTTTGTTGCTACATGATTGATTATCAACAAACACGGATAAAAACTGTGATTGCTAGTGAAATGTTTTTTTTTATTTAGTCCGTCCGTAGATAAAATCACGTCTAAGTTCTCGTAAAAAGTGTTTTGATACCACCCATAATGAGAATTGTACCACCCATAACGAGAACGTGGACATGATTAAGATGGAACCTTTTTCTTAATTTGTAAAGATTATTAAAAGAATAAAAAAATAAAAATAAAAAAGACCTGTGGCACTCGGGGACTGCCGCGGTAAAGCTATTGCATAGAATTGTTTATCAACGCCATCTAGCGGTAAGAGGAGCCCCGTGTCAGGTTATTTTCGTTACGGAATTTCTGAATTCGGTCTCCACGCTCAAGGCCCGCGATAGAAGCTATGCAATAGCTTAAAAATTGTAAAATAAAATTTTTATTTTTAATTTTGTTTAAAATGTGCTATTTTCTTTTTTCCAAGCGACATAGTATTAATTCAGCGAACAATATTCAGTTTTTGAATATCCCCTTAATATCCCTTACAATTAATATTCTTAAGAAAATAATCGTTTGAGCGCACTTAATATTTCCATCCTGTACATCGCGAATACATATTATTGTTGCCATTTACTTCCTTCATCTCAACTCTCAAGTTCGTGTGTTTGTAATTAACCGACTTCTTTGTGCTCTACTAATTTAAAACCATTTTTATAACCTTGATGAACGAACGAACAATGACGTCATGTTAATCAGCGTATCGATTGTCTAAAAAGATTGCAATGGCCTCTGATTGGCTGAATTTATGGCGTTCTTGCTACATCAATGTATTTAACCAATACCGGGAGAGCACCAGCCAATCAGAGGTCACTGCGATCGTGATTTAGTTTTCACTGAAAAATTTTCTTCAATTGTACTTGTATTTGCGTATAAATAAAATGATGAAAATCCAACATAGACAACTACCTGGCCCTATTGTCTATGATAGAATTATTGTCAGCGATATTCCTGAATTTCCTGTAATAAAACCGTTCAAGCTATAGATTAATTACTCAGCCAGAACAGCTTCCTCATAGTTCCTCATAGTTTCCTATACAAGCTGAGAGGATATCCGATCATGTACGTTTACCATGTGATTATTAATAATAGCATATTCCGTTTAGGTAAGCGAACATTTCCACAACAAACATTATGTTAATTTGGGTGTATAACGATGCACCTGTTCAGTGTTCAACGCTTTGCGGGTTAAGTGGGATGATCAATTAAAATAGATAGATTTAGTTTTAAGTTCGTCAATAATAATTATCGTCATACCTCAGTTGCACATTTATTTATAACTGCAAAACAAATGTAAATTGAAAATTTAAAACACCCCCATGTGAAATTAAAAAAAAATATATGTAATTCGCCATATTGTGGTGGCAGTCATCTTGGATTTGAAATTTATCATAGTGTATTCTACTAGTCAAGCCCTTTCATTTGATACCCATATTGAGGGAGTTGTGAAAAAATGTGTAGTAATCCGCCATTTTGTGGCGGCGGCCAACCGATTTTCATCAAACTTAGCTAAGAACACTTCCGATTCACCGGGATTCATCTTTCAAACAAAAAAAAAACAAATTCAAAATCGGTTCATCACAGACAGACACACACACACAGACACGTCAAACTTGTAACACCCCGTCGTTTTTGCGTCGAGGGTTAACTAATAATTGTTGGCAGTCAAAAAGGGTAGTTATTATTACATTGCATTTGTAGCGTATTTTGATTAAAGAATATTTTGGCTTTGAAAATGTATCGAAACTATTTCTCTATTATCGAGAACGCTGTTTGGCATCAAAAATGATAAAATATGATATATCGGTTTTTGTTCCGACGCTCTAATTAATTACTATTTTATCAAACAAGTTCTAAATATTAATTAAAAAATAATTGGTAATAATTCTTTAGGTACACTCTCGCAGTTGAACAGAACAGGATTAAATTCTGGGGCATTAACTCCACTTGGTCCAGACATGTCGGTAGTACTTATTTTGGGCGAAAAAATCTCCCCAGCAGGGTGAGCAGGGACAGGGGATATTATGATCCACAGGGAAAGGATAAAATGTTTATCCCCTCGCTCAAATTTATCCTCCCGTCGAACATGGGCAAAACGGTGGAAATAATATCCACACCAAAGTGATATACTTACACGAATATACTTTCCTTTCCCCTGTCGCCATACTTTAGCATAGGGAGAAGATAATATATCTCTTGTCAGTGTATAAAATCGGGGATAAAATTGTTGTCTCCTGTCCATGCTCAGACTGCTGGTACCTACTACCAGTAGGACCACCGGTAAATAACGATTTATCGAAAGATGTTTTTCTTGTGATCAGTAAAGGGTTACTTAAATAATAAAGCACAACACGTTGCATAAACATGGTGTTATCGAAATGTTTATTATACATGCCAGTGCAGTGATTGTTCAATTCCATGTCAGGTTTAGGTAACATTTATATTATGTAAAATAAATTTCCGTTTACGTTAACAAAGTGCATCAACAAATATGTAGCATCATGCTACAATCTAGCTCAGAGAAATATTGTAGGTATGTAGTCCTCGGCCACATGAGTAAGCAATCGTACAGAGGCAAAGCTTCCAAGGAACGTGGAAAATTTATACCTATTTTGATAAGGTCATAGTAAATTAACAACTTATTTGTTCGTCTATTTTGTTTTTAATGGATGAAAAAAAAATTAAAGTAACACTAATGTTGAAAAAATATCTTAATTTTTTTTAATTTACTACTAATGTATTATTTTGAAAGAGAATGTTTATTTGTTGTTTTGTCCTTCAATAACGTCACAAAAAAGCTACAGATCGACTTGATGTTTGGAAACTGGATAGTGATACTTTTTATCCCGGAAAAATAAAGGGTTTATCGCCGGATCTTCAAAAAACTTGACTTCAGGTGAAAGAAGTCGGGTATGAGCTAGTACCTACCTAAATATATTGTGAATGTGGAATGAAAACAACGCGCTTAGAAAAGATGATATAAATCTTGCTCACTGGCCAAAACGCATATATTGACACCCATGCAGGCACCGTATACTTGTAGGAGTACTCGTACCTCCGAATCAGGGTCCTGGCTGAAAATCAGCGCTGTATGCTCTTGTGGAGGTATAAAACATACAGCATTTTGGTGAGTTGGGACATTTCTTCCGGATTGTGCCACAGATGACTTCACTGTTCCGGCGCTTCTTCTGCTTGACGCCTTTTGCCTTTAAAGCTCAAGTGGTGGAGGCGCCAGGACAACCTAATGTGTGACATACCTATTGGGTGACATGTGGCACAATTTATAAAATAAACGCTTCTTTCTTACTTAGGCAAACACGGTTATTCGCTCTGTTGGGTTATTTACTCATTTGTCTCGGTCTCGCGTCGCTTTAATTTTGTTGTCATGTCCTCTCCAGTGCACTCTATCAAATTACGAGTGCGAGCACACAATGTATGTTGAAGATGCATTTTTAAAGCGGGCTGATATTTCAATTAGTATTACTTTTTTTCTTTTAAATGTGACGCAGGAACTATGGTAGTAATAGAACGTTTATGCAGGAACCACAGATAAAAATAAAAATTGTTAAAAAGTATTTTTTGCCCACGACTTCGTTCGTCGTTAAGCCTCTAGACTGTCTAGACTAAGTTCAAATGAACACTTGCCGCGCGTTGAAACGTTCATGTCGAGACTTCGAGCAATGCTGTATTGCTGAGATTTATAGAGCCTGCTCTGACTCAGCTCAGACTTAAGATACAGGTTAAAACGAGACACAAATATGCTCTGACATAAATCTGTCTCATTTTAACTCTGTCTCAAGTCTGAGCTGAGTGAGAGTGCGATTTATAGATTTCAGTCTAAGTGTCGAGAGGTACGCAGTGCGCAGGTATTAATTCACAAGCTTAGTTTGTTTCAGTTGAACACTGAATGTGGATGTACTGGAAAGTTATGTTTTATGGTTGTATGATGAAACAAAATATCCTCAAGATGCTGAAATATAATAATAAATCAAGGAGGGATTTTTGGAATGTCATTCCTGAAGGGGTTAAAAGGGCTAAAAAGGGCTGGCAAAGTTTGTATGTACAGAAGAAATTTTCAAACCTACATCTACGTGGATGAAATCCTTGCTTATAACAAATTTTAATTTTATTTATTGGTATTTTACCTACAAGTATATCTTGCGTCGATTATTCGCAATTAGTGCAATGAACCGTAAACTACCATGGCAACGACTTTTTTCATAATTACACGGAACGTCTCTAGCGGCCTCATCTACATTGATTAATTACTTCAGTACACAAGTTTTCCTATAAATCAGCAGAAACCTCCGGAATTCAAACTTTTGCTTGCCATTTCTCAGTAGCGATCATCAAAGTTATACTCTGGAAATTACTTTGTATACAGTGAGATTGCTTTTGGATAATAGAACTTTTCCATTTAACTCGTCCCTAGTTAGCGAATCGGTTGGACGAATTTGAGTAAATATTGATAATAAAGTAAGTTCTTGTCATGGCCAGTTTTGCATGAGAATTATTATTATTATTGTAAATTTTTTTAAGCTATTGCATAGCTTCTATCGCGGGCCAGCGTGGAGACCGAATCCAGAAATTCTGTAACGAAAATAACCTGACACGGGACTCCTCTACGGTGAGCCGCTAGATGGTGCATTTTTTATCAACGCCATCTAGCGGTGAGCCGGTAGATGGCGTTGATAAAATATACTATGCAATAGCTTTACCGCGGCAGTCCCCAAGTGCCACACGTCTTGTTCTTGCAATTCGCGATGGCGCGTGGCTCGTAGCTCACAATGTGAAAGTACAAGTAAAGCTCACGCGCCCTCGTGTATTGAAAGAACAGCTATACGAGTACCTACCTATTCTTCTAGTCTCAAGTGATTTTGTAAGTAGGTAAAGGAACGTTAAATCGTTACGTTGAAAACAACCTCAACTTGTTCCTCAGAGAGCATAATACGAAGCCGATGGTTCGTATGTATTAAAATTTCATCTAAATCAATGTTGGCTTTGTATAAACTTGGTTGAAAATGCTGAATACGAACTGTATTTGCTTAAACTCTGGATTTTCCTTGGAACTAGTAACGTACCTATTTAAATAAAATTGGTATTAGCAGAGTTCATATGAAACGATGTTAAAAGATAGTATATTATTTTTTTTTCTGTTCGTATTGCAATAGATATTACATATAGGTACATGCTTAATATGCAAGTAGTAGGTAAGTAGGAACTTACTAGCTTTTGCTCCCGCGACTTTGCATGGAGTTAGATTTAGGCTTACTTGGAAGGGAAAGGGGAATATTAGTCATGACATCGTCATCGGAGTTTTATGACTTAAGATAGCTTTATGACCGAAGGAGCGACAGAATCTGAAATTGCAATTTGGAGTTTGCCTGGTGGGAGGCTTTGGCCGTAGCTAGTTACCACCCATCAAAAACGTGCCGCCAAACGATTTAGCGTTCCGGTACGATGGCATGTAGAAACAGATTAAGGGTATGCGTTGAATATACACTGCCATACTCCTCCCAAGTTAGCCGGCTACCATTTTAGACAACATCGTCACTTACCATCAGGTGAGATCGCAGTCAAGGACTATATCTTGTCATCCAATAAAAAAAACATCGGAGAGATGAAATACTTTTGTGGAAAAGCGGTGCATTATAAAATGCAAGTATGCAACTGCTCGGTAGTTTATTTCATTATGACGTGTTTTTAACCACTTTAGAGCTGTGACAATTTCGTACCTACTCACACAAAAATTAATCTCGCACAAATTACACCGTTGTTTATATAATTTAAACGTAATATTTCTTTTTACAAAACCGACTTCAACACCACTACAAAGTATATCAATTGTGCCTAAAAAATTTGAAGAGTTCCCTCGATCCTATCAACAGATCCTGATCTGATGATTATGGGACCACCTGGTAAGTATACTTTTTCAAACAAAAAAGAATTTTCCAAATCGGTCCGGGCGTCTTCGAGTAAGCGGGGAACACACAAAAAAAAACTAAAGATTCCGACGAATTGAGAACCTCCTCCTTTTTTGGAAATCGGTTAAAATAATTCTTTAACCCACAACGGAAAAAGAGGGGTGTTAGAATTTTGACGTGTGTGTTTGTGTATCTGTGTGTCTATCTGTTCCCTCTTAGCTCCAAACAAATGATGCACGATTTTGATGCTATTTTTTCTGTTTGAAAGAGATGGATCTTAGATTTGTATATTTTATGAAGATCTGGTCAGGCTTTTAAAGATCGTCAGCACATTTCGTACTTTATTAGAGGGTCTTACAAGCTTTCACTGGTGCGATTGATTTGAAAATTGTACTGTTACTTCGCTTTATCCGAGGCATGGATAAAGCGAAGTCAGTAAACTTGAGCTGATGTTGCAGCATCAAGTAGTCTACAGGATACCCAACTTCTCAGCAAAGTGTTTGGGCTCTTTAGAATGGTAGCTAACTAGCTACGTTAGGGTAAAAACATGCCAAAGATGCCTCACTGCGATACCTCGCGGTCGCGGTTTAGCTCGCTACCTCGATGTCACCTCCATGTAAAACAAATGTATGCAAACAGACGAGCGCGAACATGTCGAAGATACCTCGCTGTACCGCGATGTATCGCAGTGAGGTATCCTTCGACATGTTCGCGCTTATCTGTTTGCATACATTTGTTTTACATGGAGGTGACATCGAGGTAGCGAGCAAAACCGCGACTGCGAGATATCGCAGTGAGGCATCTTTGGCATGTTTTTACCCTTAGATTAGAATAATGATCAAGGATCGAGGAGGAAGAATACAGATGGAGTAGAAAACTGGGTAAAAGGATGTCGGATACACCATATACAGTCCGGCCATAGAATCCCATGTCGAGGATGTTTTAAATTATCAATTTAAACTTGTTATAGTATAAGTATAGATAGATAGATTGCATAAACCGCACAAAAAAAGCCGTCGTAACCACTGCTACCGCAATAAAGGAATCCTTACTAATTCTTACTAATATTATAAATACGAAAGTGTGTTTGTTTTTTGGTTTGTCCTTCTATAACGCTGCAACAGAGTTGCAGAACAGAGCAGATGTGTATTGGGTGTAGTTGCGACCTGGAGAATGACATAGGCTATTTTTTATCCCGGAAAATTAAAGAGTTCCCGCGAGATTTCAAAAACTAAATTAACGCGGACGAAGTCGCGGGCATCAGCTAGTAACTTAATAAAAATATCCAGTCACCTACCCTTTTCAGCTTATTATCTCTTATGGGGGTTATTCATATTGCGGCTGATTCTAAATTAAGACTTTTAATTTCCCTTGAGCCGTTGCGAAGCGAGTTGAATCAGAAATTTGCTGCTGCGTTTTGTTATAGAGTACGTAATTTCGAGATAATGCACAAAGGTTTATTTCATTCACAGACACGACTGTAAAGTAGAACAAAGCAGACTAAGAATAGTAATAAACATAATATATTTTAAACTTTTTGGCACAAGGTCCATTCGTTACGAGGGAACAGACAGACACACAAATAGATACACAGATCAACTCTTGCTATCAGAGATTAAAAAATCTTGTCCTGACTGACTGATCTATCAACGCACAACCTAAACCATTTTAATTAAAGATTGAAATTTTGACAGAAGGTGCCTTTTATGACATAGGCACCCACTAAGAAAGGATTCTTTAGAATTTCATTACCAAGGGGGTTTTCGAAACTTGGTGTTTGGGCTTTCAATTACAAATTAATACATGTTTTAGACTTCTTGGGGATTCCACGCCCCACCGAGTTTCCGAAATTCCACTCGAGCGAAGCCGGGCAGATCATCTAGTCAAATATAACATGAATTAACACTGAAAGAAAATATCGTGAGGAAACCTGCATGATTGAGAGTTCTCCGTAATTTTCTCAAAGTGTGTAAAGAAAGTGGATGGACGATCTCGGGTAAGTCGCTAGCAGCCGCATAGAATCATGTGCTGTGGCGATCATTTCAAGAAACCTGTGTCCAGCGGTAGAGGTCCATTCACACTTATATGTATTTTAAAGGTGAAAATGTGTGTGTGCGTGTGCGTGTGTGTGCCTGAGTGTGTGCATGTGTGTACTATCCATCAGGTGAGAACAGTTCGAAATGTTTGAAATATCAATGTTATAACGTCGGCCCTTTTTTCTATTGAACCTAATGTTCTACGTCCTGGTGTAATAAATAGGCCAATATTGGGTACGATCAATCATTTACCGCATTAGGGATATTTACTTTCAAACAATGGGTCAACAAAATCCACACAAAAGAGGGATTTTCATCTAACTATACATACGAGGATGATAAATGTCTTAGAGAGCGTCTACACCTTACGTAATGATAGTCGAGGACGCGATTATACTTGTAACTTGCTTTGAACCCCAATGTGAAAAATAAAATCAGACTACATATTTTTAAGCTATTGCATAGCTTCTATCGCGGGCCTTGAGCGTGGAGACCGAATCCAGAAATTCCGTAACGAAAATAACCTGACACGGGACTCCTCTCACCGCTAGATGGCGTTGATAAAAAATGCTATGCAATAGCTTTACCACGGCAGTCCCCGAGTGCCACACGTCTTTTTTATTCGTTCACAATATGAAAATACGTGAAAATACGCTACTCGTGTCAATGAAAAGGGGGTGATCGGCTCCCTTCAGAGTATAATACCTGTTTCTCAAAATACCAGATTATTTCTATAAAATCAGCGAAGTGTCTAATGCCATACCATAATAGTGGGGGGGGGGGGGGTGACTATTTAGGGAAATAGGAATCTCTGTAAGTACAACCGTAGCCCCTAAATACAATTCCTTACCCAATATCAATTTCACCTTTACGTATAACTTCAAAAAGGTTCATGAAAATGTGAAAATGAAATTGACAGAAAGCGTTACCTAACTTAGCTATCCCGTAAAGGATAGGGAATATTGGTAAAAACGGGCATAGGCATATCGTAATAGGGTAGGTACAATATTGTCGGTTTGCTATTCGCTTGGCGGTTGTCAATATGTTAGGTGTGAATGCACGCTTAGATGGTCGTTTCTGTAGTTCTACCTAATCTAATCTTTTAATCGAATCCTGCCCTAATTATTTTAGTATCCACAATAGAGCGAAAGCTTTCCTTTGATCTCTTTATAATACATTTTGCTCAAAATAAAGACAAGGGAGATGTTGAGGCCTAGTCTAGTTGCAACAGCGTATGAGTTGATTCGCTGATGAGCCATGTTGCCCCAAGTTAAATCAAAAAGTTAAGTTAAAGGTTGAGGTAAACCAAACCAAGTTTTAACTTAATAATTTGTTATGTATGACCCTTTAAAAAGGTGTCAGTCAACATATCATAATAATAATGTCCTCCCAACCGAATCCGGCCACGGCGGCAAATCTCCACAGAGATTAGTGATCTGTGCGGGAGCTATTATAGTGCACAAGTGGGTGCGCAAACACAGGTGCACTCTCCATTCCCTCACTCTCATAGTCTGATGGGAGGAAAAATCCGCCACGACCGGAGAGAGATCAGGCGCAGGCGGCAGGACCAACGGCTTTACGTGCTCTTCGAGCCACGGGGGTAACTTACCAGTCACCGCGAACTTCATTACTCCGGGTTAGTACCTACTGAGATTTTTTTGGCCAGAAAACCCCAATACATTTTACGCCCCGACCCAGGAATCGAATTCCGCACCTCGTCATCCGCAGTCGAACTTGCTAACCACTGGACCAACGAGGCAGTCATTGTTACATATAGTTGTAGTTCGTCGTTTTTCCGCCGCCCGCCTCGCGGCGCTGATGCGGCTGGTAGTTGACGCTACAATATGCAGGCGCCTGGCGCTTAGCCAAGCTGATACGCGCTAATTCAATATTGCTTTGCTGCTTCCATTGCTCCTGGAACAAGAAAAGAAAATGTATGATTAGTGCAGTTTTAAAATGAATCCCTATACTTCCCTACTAATAATACTATGATTTCGCGTAGTACTTAGATCAAGAGCAGGATACAGAAGGCGGTACTCCTTGAGACAGCACGCATTATGAGGAGGTTCCTCACTCTGGAGCCCTGACCACTGGCTGCTTGGTTCCTACCCCGCAACAAGTGGGACCCATTCATTTTATTATTTTTAATGATGTTATAATAGTTATATAATGTATTGTCTTTAATCCCGGAAAATCAAAGGGTTCCCACGTTACCAAAAGTATTCGGTGAAAAAAACTCAACTAATTGGATTATTGATTCATTAATTCGGTTTATTTCAATGAAGAGATAAAAATGAACAAATTCCTGAAAAGCCAGCAACGCATTGGTGGTGCCTCGTGTGTGTGCCTACAAAATATGTTCATTGGCCTCGGTAGTCACTTAGCATCAGGTGACCCGCCTGTTCGTTTTCTCGTTAAAAATATTTTTAAAAAAAAGGAGATTTTCCGGGTAGAATAATTTTTCATTTGCATGTCGTTTTAAAATCCGCTTTATACGCTTTATGTTTACTGTGCAAATTGAAATGTTTGTCATGCAACTCTGTTTCAATTAGTGTTATTTTGTCAACAACCACCAATAGTTCGAGCCGCTGTTAGCTGTACAAACTTGTCGAAACAGATAAACCTAATTGACCAATTAGCAATATATAAACCCTCGACACAATGCCGGTCGGTAAGCCGGCCGGGATCAAGTGAACCTAGTTGTGAGATTTACTGCACGTACGAACGTATGGAATAATATTGTATCTATATTTCAGCGCAACGACGATTTACTATTAAAATTTAAAAAAAAATAGTTAAAGTTTTAATTACAATTTTCAATTATCCGAAAATAAACAGGCCAAAATTACATTATATTTTCAAGGGACGATATGGAGAAACAAAAAATAATGAAAGTTCACAAAAAAAAAATCGCAAATCGAATCAGCATTTATTTTCAATGTAATATTACAAATTAGGTACAAAGCCAAAATTTTTATATAAAATTCCTATACAAATTACTAAGAGACGATATAGGCATTAAAAAAAATTAATATCTTACGAGATAAAAGACTACATGTTGTACTCGTATTTGGCCGCTTACTTGCCGCCTCTTGTCGCGTATCTGTCACGTTTCATTGTCAAAATTACAGTGCATGTAAAAATGTTTTGTAATATTCATTTTACGAATTTTAAAAAAATCCAGCGCGTTATCATCCCAAAAATCCCAGTCTGTTATGTCATGTACCTAATGAAGTGGTCATGTCCCTTTGGAATGAGAAGTACGATTCAGTCAGAGTTGAGGGCACTAATTAATCTATAGCATTAGCATAGCCGCATAGCTTCTATCGCGGGCCAGCGTGGAGACCGAATCCAGAAATTCCGTAACGAAAATAACCTGACACGGGACTCCTCTACGGTGAGCCGCTAGATGGCGCATTTTTTATCAACACCATCTAGCGGTGAGCCGCTAGATGGCGTTGATAAAAATGCTATGCAATAGCTTTACCGCGGCAGTCCCCGAGTGCTACACGTCTTTTTTTATATTATAAGGTTCAACTTTGGTGACTCAATCCTATATCTGAGCCTAAACTAATTATAAGGTTCAATTTTGGAGACACAATCCTATGTCTGAGCCTACACTAATAGGCCATTATTTTCAAGCTAAAAATTCTGAAATTAGTCCCTATACAGTCAAATGAGTTCGTGACCCGTATCCGCTATTCGCCGTCGATAAAATTAATTGCAAAATAGACGAGCAAACTTTCGGGTCGGCGGCGTCGCGACGTTGTTGAGTAATTGTTGATAATTGAGTTCCTTCCATCTGACCGAGAAAGGGGGGGACCTGGGGGGTCTTCAGGGTTTACGTGAAAGCTAGAACGGGCGAGACTAACGAGCCTGATTTTAATTATATCATAGAGTAGGTAGGTGCCTATGTTTGAAATTATTTTTCTACTGTTTTGTCACTCAAGGTGACAAAGACATAATTTTGTCGACCCCCCTGGCGCACTGGTAAGCGCTGCGATTTACCTGGATTTAGCAGTACAGTTGCTCTTATGCTGCCAAAAATAGTCGTATTGTTTTTTGGTAGCAAATGAAATTATTAATCCTATACACTTGTATTTCAAACAAAGAGTACATAAATATTTGCTCGAGGTTTTTCGTTTATTCCAAGAACTGTTGAATATTTTGAACAACAGTACGCTACTAGTTCTCGTTTTAAATAAATACTATTTAATAAAGTATTTATAAAGCTTCAGCCAGGAAAATAATGATAACAGAACTAAGCAGATATGAAAAAATAAGTAAGAGAAGGTTGTTGGTGAATTTGAAGTAATTTTGTTTATTGGTTCAGGATGTATAAAGCTCACAGAGAATTTCAGACAGACAGATGTACAAATTCACCTAAGTAGACATAGAGACCTCACTCGGACCGAAATAGGAAGCAATGTTTAGCAGCCACCCCAATTCTTGCGATTGTTATTGAAAATATCGGTGTTTCTGAATACAGGGGAAGTAGCACTAATGTAACACGCGATACAATTTTCCTTGCAGCTACGAACTGCAATGGTCGGTAAGCACGAGAATTGTAATTGAATTCAACTGATATATTGTAATTTTATTAGCTTTTGCTCACAACTGTGTACTCATAGAGTTAAGATTTTTAAGGACCTAGGGGGAATGGTTCGATTCTCCTGAATAAAAAGTAGCTTACATAGGATTGTAGGCTACTTTTTATTCAGGCGAGGACGCCATAGGGCTAGCATTAGCCACGAGATATTTTTGTCTACACATTTACTCGTCAATTTGTATGAGATTTCAAGAGTAAAATGGTTGGACAAAATTTTCTCGTGGCGCGTGTTAGCCCTACTATTGTATAATATAGTCTTTGCCTGCTTCATATAGTTTATATATAACACAGTCATTATTTACTAGAAAAGTTTATGAAATGTGGTAGGCATATATGGGCTTTACGGGCAAGTTCGACTCGCATTTGTATAAATAAACCAACTTCAAGTTGAACTACGGCTTATAGTTTTTTGAAACTTATTTAATGTTTACGATGTGAGATATATTTGTTTAAACTTCAAGTGACTTATTCACTGGTGATTTGCATTAAAGCCTCTCCGTTGGACAGGGAAACTGGGGCGACGACGTGTAGACTGAGTGCATTTTGGCGTTCAGCGCTTCTTAAAATAAATGTGGTTATTTTAAGTCAGATGTATTTTTCATTCGACGGGACAGTTTTATATTCTATCTCTTGACGATTCAGTGGAGAACTTTTTGAAAATTTGGCGTCATGTTGGCGTCCATTATGTAAGAGATAGGGTTGGTGTTCTAGGATTTATGCTATTTGCGATGTGCTTTGTCCTGGAGATATCGAGATTGTCAACAAATTGTTAGCTCTAACAGTTGGATATTATTTCGATTGAATTGAAATTTGGTATACAAATACTTCGAATTGTTTCGAAGACAATATGGTAACCTTGAGCTGATACGGCAGCATTAAGTAGTCTGCAAAATACCCAACCCCTCAGCAACTTACAGCAGATATAGCATGTTTGGGCTTATTAAAATGGTCTCAATGAGTAGGTGATCATCAAATATCTAATATTTGATGATCGAGGATCACGGAGGAGGATCTAATTTTTTTTTTTTAAGAATATTAGCCAAGCTGTTGTTGACTAATATCCTCCTATCCCCTCCCAATAAGCGAAAAGCTTGTGCTAGGAGTGGGTACGACAATAGTGCAACGGGTGGGATTCGGACCTGCGACCATTCTGTTTTCAGTCCGCACCTTTAACCGTTACGCTATTGAGGCTTTAATCTAATTATGGAGCAGAAAACTGGGACCAGAAATAGGTTCAAATTTTAAATCATTTATTAAATGTTGGCCAAATGTTGACCGCTGAGAAGAGCCGGCAAGATACTCAGCAGTTGCTCTTTTTAAAACAAAAATATTACAATATGTATCTATCTTGTGGACAGCTGAAGTAAAGCCGATTGCTTCCAAGCAACTTTGTCATTGCTCACATTCTCATGTCGGGGGTGTTTTTAATTTACACTTGTTTTGTGAACCATTGTGTTGTCAACCATGTATTAACGCTTCTTTCTATCCAACATTCGGGAACATTTCCGTTTAACAAATAAACATTACCCTGAGAACAGAAGTGATATCTTAAGCTCTTGCGCTAAAACTTTCTTAGTGGAGGTATCCCAGGGAAGAATCTCCCCGGAAGTGCAAGATTTACGGACGCAATTATCGTGAGGTATGTATCTATTTCGCTCCTGAGAAACTGACCAATGCCTCCATCCATTTTCGCGCGATCTAGTTTTATCTTACGCGTTAGGTAAGTAGGGAGTTAGGTACATTATGCTCATTAAATTAATATTATAAATGCGAAAGTTTGGATGTATGGATATTTGTTACCCAATCACGCCGCAACGACTTAACTGAAATTTGGCACAGAGATAGATTATAGTCTGGCAAAACACATTGGCTAATTTTTATCCCGGAAAATAAGAGAGTTCTCGCGTGCATTAAGAAACCTCAATCCACGCGGACGAAGTCGCGGGCAACAACTAGTAAAATATAAAATAATGATTTATGTAGGAATTTTTTTGTAGTCTCTTTTCTTCCTTCAAGACAAGATACATTGCTATGGTCTGGTAGATCTTTACCGTTTACCACAACGTCACATCTACGACAAACTTATGATTACGAACCTGCAAAAAATGCATTTCATAGGAGAGCGTTTAAAAAGCATTGGATTTTCTTATTTGTAAATGGGTTATAACTACTCGGTTATGGCTTTAACACACACATTAAGGTTTTCAATATTTAACAACGCAAAAGACATCTTGACCAATGACTATGACAATTTTTTAGTGAATAGGGACTTAATATTTTATGTGTTATGTTTTATTTCAAGCATTAACCAATTTCCAGTTCATGCGAATTGTGCTAAAGTTGAATATTTTTGACCAAGATTACCAGAATCAACAATATCGTTTATTATTTGGTGATTATGTAAAAAGTGTAAGAGTCAAAGGAATATCTTGATATACTTATTATAAAGATTGGTAATTTGCCAAGCCAATAAAAAGGCTGATTTCATTCCGCAGAAATACTAAGAAAACCTGTTGACGGCAAAGGAGTAAAGTTGGTGAAACTATGGTCGTAAATTTTGCACTTACCGAAGCGGGAAGTTGTGGCAGAAACTCTTTAGAGAACTTGTGGTAATCGATGTGGAGAATTTGCTTATAAAGTGCCGTAAAAATTCTACTGAAACTTATAGTCCGTGCGGTGTAGCATGGTGCGGCATAGACAATAGACAATAGTGGTGCGACAACGTTGCTGCGGCATAGCAGCGACGAAGACAAAAAAATATTGTTAGAAGAACAGTAGAACAGTCTTGAGTCTGGGCTGAGTGTGAATGAAAAATATTGTAAATGCGAAAGTGTATTTAATGATCTTTGGAACAATTGGTTTATTGGTGCTTCAATCATGCAGCAACAAAGCAACGAATGGACATAATTTTCTCATAGGTGCCCTCCACGCAACAGAAGTCGCGTTCAAAAGCTAGTACAGTAAGGGTTAGTTTAGGAAAATGTGTACCAAAGCTTTTTAACAAGTGGAAGCACGTTCTTTAAAAATTCCTAAGTGCAGAGCGCCCTAAAGAGAAATCTCCTCGCAAGTTGTGAGATTTATGTGCACAGTTAACCTGGCAGGTATGTCCTCACGCCAGAGGACGCTCGTTGCTGCGATACCCTCGTTTTTGCTGGAGACGTGCGATGCTTTGATCTGGCTATTTTCTTTTTGTAAAAAGTAATAAGAATTGCCCTATGGTGCAATATTTCTTTAACGGTTTTCCTAGTACCTTTCGCTATTCGAATCAGCCATTTTTTACTTGATCAACGCGTCTTATACTAGTTTTTGCCCGAAACTTCGTCCGCATGGAATTGGGTGTTTAAAAATCCCGCGGGAACCCTCTGTTTTTCCGGGTCAAAAGGTAGTTATTGTCACCCTTCAAGTCTCCTTCAAGTCTTAAACTGTACCCGTGCATAAAATGACGTCAATCCTTTGCTCCATTACTGAAGGATAAACCACCAAATAAAGACCATGTGTCTTTTATTTAAAAAAATCTTTCTCTAAGAATCCTAAGGAAATTGTTTGATTTCCTTTGATAAAAAGCCAATGTCCATCTCCAAAATGCAAGCTTACGTTCATATCGATTCAGTGTTTGGGATGCAAAAATTTACTTAAGCCGATATATTGTCCTTAATACCAACGTTTTATCATTCAACTTAAACTACTTTGTATCCCAGAGTTATAGACTACTGATATTAGTAATTCTGGGATACAAAATAGCCTAGATTACTCCATGTGTCACCCTGTCACTGCCTGTGAAATTCCCGTCAAAATATCATGAAAATCAACATTACCTGTCGCGGGCAAAAGCTAAGCTGAATAGTCTAATTTAAATAAGGTTTACATAGTGTTATAGTCAGAGTTACTACCTACATACCTACATATTGTATAGGAAACATAAATAATGCAAGACGACAGGAGTTTATGTCGTTATTATTAATGAAGCAAACTTCGGGAGCTGTCTCCGTTATACAGTCGACATGTCTAACTACACAGGTGGAATTACCATCATGTTTGTTGTCGAAATATTCGCTTGTATATTTAAGAGCATACAGCAAGCGTGCTTTTGGTAGAGTAAAAATATCTGAACTTCCATTCTTAATTACTCCCTCTGTGACTGCTATGAATCGACCGAGTGAAGTGAAGTCTCAGAGTTTACTTGAATATATATGCACTTGTCTGTCTGTCCATCAGCGCCTAAAATCTTCTGATTTTAGGCGCTGATTTTGTGAATTATGTTCATCAATTCAGGAGAATTGATGAACATAATTCACAAAATTAAGTATAATAAAATTTTCTATTTTTATTTCTTTGGTGTTGTAAAAAAAAAATTAAACAGAGCATAATTATGTTTAATTTTGCTTTAAATATTAACAATTCGGGTGCTATCAAAGTGGCCGTTTCTAGACTTCTTTTGTGTAAGGGGACTTTTTCATAAATACAATTTCATTTTAGAATGTGCTTATGAAACCCTTTCCTAATGTGAAACCCCACATTGAATCCTTAACCCTATAAGATTTGGCTCCACAGCTCACCCTATATTGCTATGAGATTGAAATCATTTATTTACGGAAATTTCCCTTCACTTGAGCCAAAAGACCTATCTTCGCGCCAAATTACTAGATTGTAGGGCATCGGGGAGTACACTAGTAGTTTTGATGATCAAGGCAGTGAGTGCGACTTTTGAATAAAAAGTTTGTGGTTCAAAAATATAAAGAGTTTTGGCTGTGGTTGGAACCACAAACTTTTAACACGGGAAATAACAGAGTTTATTTTTTACATAAATAAGACATCGATGAACAATAGACATTTACAAGCAGATTTATTCCATACTTCATATTTATCATTACGATTTATCTCAAGCTGTTTCTGAGAAAAAACGTCATGCACAGACGCCTTACGGCGAGAAAGTGATCTTATAAAGGTTCCTTTTCCTAATTTGAACTCACAATGGCATGAAGTGGCATGGATGGATGGCAGGAAATATTATAGTGCACAAGTTATACTACAGGAGAGATAGGTAAGTTTTCATCAAGACATCGGAGTGTACCTATCTAACATTCACCAAATTCTTAACACCGGGAACGAAGCAACTACCGGTTGCTATACCTATTTAATCTATCTGTAACATTCCATACAATTTATACCAAGGTCGCTGGGTTAGTACTTAATTGATTATATATTTATATATTGGTTATATAGTTATATATTATTGTTACGTTCCCTCAAATATGCTTGAGCGAAGCAATGGCTGGATCATGCGTCGTGCTCGTGAACGGGTGCCACCAACGGAAATGGGTCTGCTTTGTGTCTGCCCATCTTAACATGTGTTAGGTTGTGGTAGATGTGCATTTTTGAAACTTCTTTGTGGAAACACTGTGTGCATAGCATAGTTTTGTTAACCATTGTAAAAACAATTTTTTTGAAAAGAGCAACTGCTGAGTTTCTTGCCGGCTCTTCTCAGCAGAATCTGCATTCCGAACCGGTGGTAGATTTATGACGTGTCATAAGAGCTACAAGTTGGCCTACATGAAATAAATAAATTTTGATTTTGATTTTATACTCAAAGGTACTTAATAAAGATTCATTATAATTATAATAGGGAGCAGGCGTGAATATGGCAACAAACTCGGCAAGGTACAAAGAAAGCCCTGTCAACTGGCGGCGTGTAAGTAATGTAATACACGAGGCAGCGCCAGACACGACGAGACTCCTTGATGAGTTCTAATTAGCCGCTGCCGACCGGTGCGGAAGCTGCGCTTATTAACATAATCATCTCGCGGTTCCATCTTCGCAAATTTAAGAGGAGTGTCTCCCCAGCGCGGCGTACAAATGTGATTCCTGAATGAATATTCACCATCTAAAGTCAATGTCTACAAATATTATATATGCGAAAATGTTTGTTTGTTCGTTTGTCCTTCAATTTCGTTGCAACGGAGCAACGTATCAACGTGATTTTTTGTGTATGTTATAGTTGACGACTTGGAGAGTGGTTTTTTTAATTCGTTGATAAAATAGTCCTTGACTGATCTCACCTGAAAAAGCCTCCCACCAGACAAGACCAGAGACAATTTAGAAATTATAAATTTCCAAATTGTCCCCGCCGGGAACCGAACCCGAGACCTCCCAGTTATAAGACCACAGCGCTCACCACTGCGCCAGGGAGGTCGTCAAAGTTTTTTTTTAAGAATATTAGCCAAGCTGACCTCAACTTATATTCTCCTCTCCCCTCCAAATAAGCGAAAAGCTTGTGTTAGGAGTAGGTACGACAATAGTGCAACGGGTTGGGTTCGAACCTGCGACCTCAGTTTTCAGTCCGCACTTTTAACCGTTGGGCCTTTGAGGTTTAGGATTTAGGCTTTTTATGCTGGAAAAACAAACAGTTCCCTCGAAATTTTTATGAAACAATATTAATAAATAGGACCTACCAATTGAGATAAAACATTTTTTTTATAGATATATCAGTTGTTATAGTAATTTAAGCATCATAATACGTTTTTTTGTTTGGAGGAGTCAAAACAAAAAATTAATCGAATTCATGTTATGTTTAGATGATGCCTGTGACTTCGTCCGCGTGGATTAAGGTTTTATAATTCCCACGGGAACTCTTTAATTTTCCGGGATGAAATGTGTTAACACTGGGATGAGCTATCTTCATTAAATTTCAACCAAATCGGTTCATTCGTTGTGGTGTGAAGGAGTAACATACACACGCACACATTTACAAAATTCTTTCGCAAAAAAAAAATATAAGTATACTCCCTTATACGTATAAGTATTTTCCCTTGCGTAACGAAATTTCTTTTTACAAATCCTTTAAGAAATATTTCCTAAGCACACCTACTTACGAGTAGGATCTTTCCTTTCGCGAAATATTTTATTCCCGAGAAGTATAATTACTGTTTTTCGAGTAACATCAACTGTGGAGTCGCCAAGTACAGGATTATGTTGTAAAATTAAGGCTTTCCTAAGGAGCACTTCTCACAAGTACCCGTATTAGGCTATGTTCACATGTAACGCGCGTTAACGCGCGTCAACGCGCGATCAAATTTGAAGAGAGTTCAGATGATGAGCGCTAATGCGCGTTGCGAGAGTACTCGTCTGTCTAGTTCGGTAGAACGTAGAAAATGGACGTGGAAAAGGCTATTATTATTTTGTGGTTATATTATAAAGAAAAATATAAAAAAAGAAAACGTACACATTGGGTTCATCCAATTTTGAAAAATAGACCCAGTTTGTTTGCGACACTATATTCGAATCTAAGAGACCATGAATCTAAATTCTTTAATTACTTTAGAATGTCTACAACGTCATTCGACAATTTGCTTCAACTCAAAATATAATTACGAAAATTAACAAAATTACATGCGATCGCGATGAAAGCGCGCGCTCAACTGAACAGCAAACAGACATTACATTAATATCAAAGCGCGAGTCAACGCGCGATTGTCTGCGTCTAGAAACTTTTTCTCTGAGCGCCGCGTTGACGCTCGCTGACGCGCGTTAACGCGCGCGCATGTGAACGGTTGCTAGGTATATATTAGGATGTCTAAGCGCGCGATTTGAAAACGCGCGTCGCAATTCAGCCATCTGAGGCTATGTTCACATGTAACGCGCGTTAACGCGCGTCAACGCGCGATCAAATTTGAAGAGAGTTCAGATGATGAGCGCTAATGCGCGTTGCGAGAGTACTCGTCAGTCTAGTTCGGTAGAACGTAGAAAATGGACGTGGAAGAGGCTATTATTTTATGGTTATATTACAAAGAAAAATAAAATAAAATTATATTATAAAGAAGAATACCAATTCCTCCTAAGCACGTCGTTTCAAAATTTTGTTTTTATAGGATTCCGAACCTATATTCCAAATTGCTGGCCTTTTTTCTACTTCATCGATTAGTAAGTCGATGTCAATATCTTCAATTTCACTCATTTTAAATGCGAAAACAAAATATAATTACGAAAATTAACAAAATTACATGCGATCGCGATGAAAGCGCGCGCTCAACTGAACAGCAAACGGACATTACATTAATATCAAAGCGCGAGTCAACGCGCGATTGTCTGCGTCTAGAAACTTTTTCTCTGAGCGCCGCGTTGACGCTCGCTGACGCGCGTTAACGCGCGCGCATGTGAACGGTTGCTAGGTATATATTAGGACTAGTAGGGCGCGTGGGTGCGCGGCTCGCTAAAGCGAACCGCGTGTTTTCTGATACCGACTAAATTTCTATGGTCGCCATCTTGAATCCGCCATTTCGGTAATTTTTTCAGCTCACTGCTAATTGGATGAGGTTTTGAGTGACTTTTGTTTGAAGACCCCCCATCTATCTTCAATACCCTGACCGTGCCCCTCACCCGTCTCCGAAATCCTCAATCATCAGATCCCTCCATATTTTTCCTCCGAAGGAATTTTTGTCCTCTATACGAATCCATCAGAAATTTGGAAAAGAAACCGTATCAAAGTCTTGCATATAATTTGTATGAAAAAAATAAATTCCGCCATCTTGAATATTTTTCTATTCATCAAGTAACTTGCAAGTACTGACCATCTTATTCTAAAAAACCAATCTTCCATCTTTTATAGTCTCCGAGATAGACACCCACGAAATTTGTATGGCTGCCATCTTGAATCCGTCATTTTGAATTTTTTTTCAGCTTCCTGCCAATTGGATGAGGTTTCGAGTGACTTTTGTTTGAACACTCCTTACCTATTTTCGATACCCTGGCCGTGCTCCTCACCCGTCTCCGAAATCCTCAACCATCAGCTCTCTCCATATTTTTCCTCCAAATGAATTTTTGTCCTCTATACGAAACCATTAGAATTAGGGGAAAAGGAACCGTATAAAGTCTTGCATATATTTTGTATGGAAAAAAATTAATTCCGCCATCTTGAATTTCTTTTCTATTCATCAAGTAGACCTTCGGGTCCTGATCATCTTTTTCCAAGAAACCACTCTTCCACCTTCTATAGTCTCCGAGATAGACACCGATGAAATTTGTATGGCCGCCATTTTGAATCCGCCATTTTGGAGTTTTTTTCAGCTCTCTGCCAATTGGATGAAGTTTCGAGTGACATTTGCTTGAACACCCCCCACCTATCTTCGATATCCTGGCCGGTGCTCCTCACCCGTCTCCGAAATCCTCAATCATCAGCTCTCTCCATATTTTTGTTCCGAATGAATTTTTCTCCTCTAAATGAAACCGTGAGTGAAAAAAAATTTTTCCATACAAAATTTTACAGGAGAGGTGATCAATGAGTCAGTGAGTCAGTCAGTCAATCAGTGAATCAGCACGAGTAGCTATATATATAGTAACTAGTAGGGCGCGTGGGTGCGCGGCCCGCTGAAGCGGACCGCGTGGAAGAGTACACAACAGGAAGAATGGGTCCGTTTAGATTTAAATTTTTTGTATATGTAATATTTATAATATTAAGAATTTATTTATTCTTTAGGTCATAATAGGGAGCCATAATAGCACTGAAAAAACAACAAAATCTGAAAAAATGAAAATCTGAAACAGTAATGTTAGCTTAGGATTCTATATAATATTATGTATAAACTTTCTCATATACTTATTAAGTACTTTATAATAATATATATATAAAATAAAAAGTGCAATGGGCCAGTTTCCATGCTACCCAGGAGGTATGCCCCAGCTCGTTTTTTTTTACGTGGTTCTCCCATTGTCAGACATTTAAAATAAAATAAAAATTTAATAAAATAAAAATTAAATATTTTGCATGCCTGAGTAATGAGACCTATTGCAATTTAGCAAAAATATTACGAAAAATTAAATATTTTTGCGTCCATGCTCCACGATAGATAAATAGACAGAATAAACATTACTTATACAATATTGTTCTTATGAAGGATATCAAATAAACCATATAACTAAAAGAATAAAGATCCCTCGAATTCAAACATTTAAGATGTTAGGGTAACATCTTAAATGTCTGATTTTACGGAAGTGATTTCTGGAGCTTGTTTCCAAATCACTCGACAGGTATGGACTTAAATATTTTTTACGGTAGCTAATTTCAGGCAGACCTACAAATTCACGGTCATCTTAGTCAGAAATCATTCCCTGTGATTGTTGTTTAGTATATATGGGATTTCTCACCTTTTAGGTTTTTAAGCATAAAGCAAACTAAATAAAGTGTAACTAAAAACAATATACCTATAAGAATTGAATTTATTTTGATCTTTTAAGCTATTGCATAGCTTCTATCGCGGGCCTTGAGCGTGGAGACTGAATCTAGAAATTCCGTAACGAAAATAACCTGACACGGGACTCCTCTCACCGCTAGATGGCGTTGATAAAAAATGCTATGCAATAGCTTTACCGCGGCAGTCCCTGAGTGCCACACGTCTTTTTTTTAGATTTAAAGCGTTAAAATTTGTATTTAACTTATATATTATAGTATTATTATATTACAAACTTGGCAGGTTTGGTACATGTAAAGAGTAGGAGTGAAGGTCTAGTTAGTAGAGGAGTAGAAAAAGTAAATTTTTATTGAAATAGGAAATAGGTCTGTTTATAACAATGATTGATAGAGTAAATTAAGCCCGAAAGCTAGACGCATTGCATACGACAGTTGTATGATAACCTATTTTAATTTTTTTTATTGGCTACAGATTTTATTTCATAGAAAATTAAAAAAAGCCCGAAGGTTGAACACAATGCGTGTAAAAGTTGTATGCTATTTTATTTATTTATTAAAGAGGCACATAAAACATGCTGAAACTAAAAAGTATACAAAATATGAGTATATACAGCTTATCAAGACCCAACACACCACTCATACACTTAGTTATATTATAAGTTGTAGGTTTCATCAAGTATTATGATATCGCAATGCATATATTACATATTATCTACATATTTACATATATTATTACATATTTTCTAAATGAATTACAGTAGCAAACTCTGAAAAAAAAAAAAAAAAATGTTTTGTATGATTTTGTTTAGAATTTTAGCTCAGTAATGATTTATAAACTATATTTTTTGTAAGAGCGAAATTTCTGCTAACTCTTTCTGGCGGGACCAATACATGCAAATTGTGACTGTGTCGCACTCGGCCCAAAGCGACGTACAGTTGTCCATGTGAAAAAACATCGCTTCTTAGATCCACTCCCACACGATCAAGAGTCTGCCCTTGAGATTTATTGAATGTCATCGCATAAGCCAACTTGATAGGAAATTGCTTGCGGGTCATTTCCACACCGTTTCGCCCTATTTTAAATTTAAAAGTTATGCGAGGTATGACGATAGGCTCACTGCAATTTGGGTGATGCGCTAACAGGGTAAATTTTGAAATGTGATCTATAATTAGTTTAGTACCATTAACTAAACGATGTGTGAAACTAATATTTCGTATAAGTATTACGACCGCACCTACTTTCAGTTTCAAGTCATGATCTGGTACACCGGGTGCTGTGATAGAATTTAAAACGTTGCCTTCTAATCGCTCAGCTGAGTTGTCATTTAGGTGGTTGGTGGTGTCAGCACTGTAACAGATAACCATTGGTCCAGGTATCAGTTCAAGAATTTTTTGATTAATGTCTCTTATGTTTTCGTTAGTTCCAGATAGAATAGCCCTTTTACATATATTTTCTGGGTCACATACTTCATCCTGCGGATATATATTATTAATCAATTGTTGTAAGCTGTTTACGTAATTAATATTTTTTAAAATTAATAAACCTTCTTCGGTTGTTTCGGCTTTACCTTCTCCAATACTCAATATAAAGTTAGCGAAATTGGGTTCTTCTTTTGCTCGCTGATTTTCAGTCAATTTGAATTTTTTAATGCAGCGCCAAATTTCAGAACTTTTTATCGATGCCCGGCATATGTCACGTTCTCCTGCTCCTGTTATTACCGGTGGTATTTGTCTAAAATCACCGGCAATTACTAACACTTTACCTCCAAAGGGTTTCGTATTGCATTCCATTAGATCTTTGAGGCCTCGGTCAATTGTTTCGAGCAGGTACTTGTGAACCATTGGTGCTTCATCAATAATAATAAGACGTGCTGCTTTGATCAGCGCTGCTCTTTGGGAGTTATTTGAAATTCCCCACACTGCATTACCACTTTCAAAGTCCAACGGAAGTTTAAACATAGAATGTGCTGTGACACCTCCGTCGTGATTTAGTGCAGCAATGCCTGTGGAACCCGTACATAGAACAATATGTCCATTAGAACGAATTTTTGCAGCAATCACGTTAAGTAAGATGGTTTTTCCGGTTCCCGCGGGACCGTCGATGAACACTGGGAGCGTATCCTCACAATCATCTTCAGTAAGTAATACGACTGTGTTATATATAGTCCGTTGCTGCGAGTTTAATTTTGACTCCCATTCATTTAATATGGCAGTCGCCTCATCGTTCCATCGTCCAATTTCTCTTTCAAGCTCAGTTATACTGTGTCTTACATCTGGCAAACCAAAATCTGTCAGCGAGCGACCATGAGCACGTAACATTTGTTCAATGTCTCGAAGGCCATGGTCGTAAGCGGCTTCCATTTCAGATACACGCCCTCTATGATAATCATCGCACAAATTGCCACGGTATTTATCCCATAACAGAAGGGCTGGGGCACCATCCATGATGAGTGCGAAGAAAAGCTGACGTAAACCTTTACCAGTCTTGAAACCGGCTGCCTCTTCTATTGCCGATTCGTACTCCTGATTATCGTTTAGAATACCACGTTCAAACGCTGCTTTTTGAAAAGTGTCATAAATTACATTATTGACAGTTCGCAGTTCTTCGTAGCTTCGGCACGCATAACGCATAACTAACATTCGGAGGAAATAAAGTTCACCAAGTGTAGGAGAAATAAAGACGATCCGAGCCACGATCTCGCCTCGTACTCTTTTTGTAATAAAGTATTTTCCAGATTCATGAGCCAACACTTGTACAGTAGGATTAGCACGGATTTGAGTTGTGACGTTGTATCTTTCATAAAACATTATGTAAGTACATTCATCCAACTCAGGATCTGAAGGTCTCGTCATGTAAATTTGTAATTTTGACATATAATTTTCTGATGCTTGCGCCTCGGTTCCGGTACGGAAAATAATCGCGTCTCCGTCGGGTAAATGTACCGGTAATGCAATAACAGTTGGATATCTGCAGCTAATGTCAAACTCTAATAGACGCCACATTGCATCAGAGGCGCTCACATATCGATATTGAGCGTAGTGTTCAATTTCGTCGAATATTTCTTCTGTCACACCCGCTTTTGCGTGATCGGGACCTTTGTGCAGGTACTTGTAAAGGTACTTAACCACTTTGGAGGTGGATGCAATTTCCAAATTGCAATGACATTCCATTAACAGTAGTATCGCTGGGTTGTATGGCACAATCCACCTGTTAGTGACTGAAGTTTGATTGCGTTCACGAATTGCCGGTTGGTCGCCAATTGGACGTTTGTAATGTACTGAGCCTCGTTCATCCGTATACGTCACTTCAGTGTAACTTTTAGGAAAATTTTTTGAACATTTCCCAGCAGCTTGATCATAGCAGGGTGACCTTTCAGTACCACATGGGCCGTGCACCATGTGTTGCAAAACCAATTTTCTCAGTCTTTCCTGTTCCGGTGGAGGTATGGTTGCTTGAATAAATTTATCAATATCCATACTATCGACGGGACCTCCTCCTTCTACGCGGAACGTAATGTGTGCGTGAGGTAAACCTCTTTTTTGAAATTCTATAACATGTAGAATTGATACAATGGTACCAAAGAAGTCTTTAGATCTAATTTTTTTCAACAGTATTGACAACTTTAGTTGAAATACTCTCACACACAAATCTGGGCGATCTGTTGGTTGTTGGCCGGGATATAAACTTTCAGTTATTTCAGGCCATTTCGGATTACATGTGACAGTGAGAAAAAAGCTTGGTTTTCCTAATCGTGCAACAATGGCCATAGCGTCGTGGTACTTGATTTGCATATAGCGCGGGCTATTGGTTAGACTCGCCGGTAAATATATTTTACCGGGTCGGATGCCTTCGCCCTCAATCGTTTCGTCGATTTCACGTCGGGTTGCAATTCTTAGTTCGTTTTGAATCCCTTTGAAATACTGTAAACGCTCTTCTTCAGTGCGGCACCACATATCAACAAAGTATTCTTGCGAAAGGCGTCGTAAAATCGCAAACCGCTCTTCAGATAAGAGTTGACATCGATAGTATTTTACTTGACTTAGTTTATTGCCTAATTTATCTTTAATACCAATGGAATATCTTTCGGGAGCTTTAGGAAACAGTAAAGGATATTGAAATGCTTCATACGCGGGGTGTAAATAGTGTACTGTGTGTGGTTTTGCTTCGCCAATTTTCCATATTACTACAGCTCGCGGATGTTGTTGGGTTGAAGTTTCAATCAAACCTGCAAGCTCATTCGATAGCGGTCTATCACCTAGTATCGGTCCATGAGTACGCCGACTTGTATTTTGAAAAATTAATCGAGCTTCTGAACTCGGGTGATTATTTAATAAGTGTAAATCTTTTATCAAGGGATTATTATTTTTTAAGTATGTGTAAATCTCCTTGATAAGATTGGGGCACAAATTTTGTTGGGTTCCTAATCTTTGATGTTCTTCGCCGTCGTGTATATATAATGCTGTATTATTTGTACTATTATTATAAGCCAAATCAAAGACGCGATGATAAATACGCCCTTGAACTTTGACTAAGCTAGGACCGTGACCCGCAGGCGGTCTTTGAAAACCGTGAGTTGTACCTAGCGCTGAAAAACTGAACAGATTGTTATAAGCTCTAGCGTTTTTTAAAAAATATTGATTTGCGTAAAACTGGGCATCTAGTGGTCCAAGTGGGTCGACGTTATATTTACCCTGTCCACAGCACCACATTTTGCGAGTCTTTTCTTCATCAAAAAGTCTTGCGCCGCAGTGAATACATTTATAAGTTTCGTCACACAGAAGAGAATGTTTTAAACGAATTGGTTTAATTTTGTCTAAATCATTACCTTTCAATGCACCCGTTAAACCCAGCCCGCGTATTTCTGAAGGAATATTTCTGATGCTACGTATTTCATCTCGATGTGTTTTAGAATATCTACTAACACATTCACGATGGACTTGAGGATGCAAGCGTTGGTATCTTAAAGCAGCCTGTTTATTTATTTCAGGATGCGCAGCGGTATACACTTGCACGGCCTTTTGGTGCACTTCGGGGTGTGCAGCGGTATACCGTTTGACGGCGTCTTGGTTGACTTCGGGGTGTACAGCGGTATACCGTTTGACGGCGTTTTGGTTGACTCCGGGGTGTGCAGCAGTATACCGTTTGACGGCGTCTTGGTTGACTCCGGGGTGTGCAGCAGTATACCGTTTGACGGCGTCTTGGTTGACTCCGGGGTGTGCAGCAGTATACCGTTTGACGGCGTCTTGGTTGACTCCGGGGTGTGCAGCAGTATACCGTTTGACGGCGTCTTGGTTGACTTCAGGGTGTGCAGCGGTATAACGTTTGACGGCGTCTTGGTGCACTTGGGGGTGTGCAAGTGTATACCGATGCACGGCTTTCCTGTTGGATTGTGGCTTACGTTTCTGGTGACGCAGAACAGCCTCCAAATGCTTACGTTTTTTTTCAGGTGCAACAATTTGTTTTTTTGGCCTGCCGCGTGAACGTATGTAGTTTTGATGCATTTCTTGTTTGTTAGTTTTATTTTGTAACAGTTCAATAACGTATGGGTTATCAACAGGTAATCGCTCTAATACTACTTTACATGGACGAAGATTATGTTTTATACTACAGGGCTGTGACTCTGTAAAAGTTGGAGATTTAACTATATTTTGTAATAATTCTGTTACGTATGGGTTATCAACAGACAATCGCTCTAATACTACTTTACATGGCCGAAGGTTATGGGGGAATATTTCATAGCTGTATGTATTGCTATTCAATGTATTACTATTCAGATTTAAACTACAGGACTGTGACTCCGTAAAGGTTAGAGATTCCGCCTCATTGATTTGCCCACCGCTGGGCGAATGGCGCTCATTATCTACAGTAATCGTAACTAAGTTAATACTGTCCGAATGCAGTTCATTAGAGTTCCTATTCGGTGAAGGAACCTGATTAACATTATTTTCGATTAAAACATCAAAATGACCGCTCGTGAGGTGCCCAGTAAAACTGATCATTTTTTCTATTGTTCCTGTGCCAAATACTTGCGCATAAACACCTTCTATATAAAGTTTAAACGTATAATCTGTAAATATTTCTCCTGCCATCATCAATTCAGTGGCAGTGCCGTAACATCCGTTTTGCATCATTTCATTGCAATATTCTTCAGCTGACGCATACGGGCTTTCGTCACGACGCATTGTAAATATCCCATATCGATCCCAATTCGATACAATCTTTTTAACTATACGCGATCGTATTTCCTGAGATTGGTTTATATGACCGTATATATGAAAAGACAGCGCTGAAAACATACAGTTCCCGTCACCGGGAATATTATATAAAAGAACTTCTCGAGTAGGTGCATCGAGATTAGCAGCTTCCTTAATTTTCAAGGTACGAAGAGAAGACATCATTATATCTCAGTAATAAAATGTTGTCACTTACCACGAAATCAGCTACAACACTTAAAAATAGTTTAATACCTACAAAATAAATACCGGACTGCAATATGTAATTCAATAAATTCTTGAGATTGATAATTAATTATCTCTAAATTCCGTTTAGAACAATGAGCACACTCGTACAATTACACTCAAATACAACGTAGAAAGAAAATTTTACCGCCTTTTGTTTTTTTTTATAATGGATTTGAACAAAAGAACATCATCCAAATTAGTCTAAGAACTAATAAACATTGAACATAAATGTACCATAATTCTCAGCATATTTTATACCTTTTATTACAATTATTAGAATTTAAAACCGTTTTTATTATTACCAAAAAAATAATAAATAGACATTTATTTGATATCGGAAATCATCCTAACATTTTTTATTCTATGAATTATATTAAATTGTCGCTGTAGTGCTTAATCCATAAAAAGAAAAATTATAGTCATAACTTCTTACAGCGCTAAGCGCTGCTAAATTCTTTTCCCACTTATTTTAGTTGCGAGGTTTTTTATATGTACATTATTATAAATTGAGTTCTTTCAATGTGTCTTTTTTTATTTGGCTTACTGACCTCTATCTTTTATCAATTATTTAAACTGGACTTGCTGCTGTGATTTCTTTCTTGGACCTTCTTGATTGATGGGGATTAATTTTAAATGGTATATGATGGAATTTAAAAATTTAAATTGTATTTATTAATTTATTAACAAAAATGCAAAAATTGTATTTATTAATTTATTAACTGGTTTATTTTATTTTTTTATCGATTAATTGATTTTCGTTATTAAACGACAATTCGTAAAAGACAATTTAAATTTTTAACCGACTTTAAAAACGGAGGAGGTTTTCAATTTAACGCGTATTTTTTTTTTATTTTTTTTTTGGCGATGTTACTTCCTAACTCCGTCAAATCTGGACCGATTTCAAAAATTTTTTTTTAAAAACTGTATTGTCAGGTTATTTCCATTTAAATTTGGTGAAGATCTGATTTATAATATCTTCTTAGATGGAGGACGGAACTCCTCAATTTACATGATTTCTTGAACTATTGAATTGAAAACTTTTGATGTGAAAACTTTTTCTCGTCACGCTGCGCTGTTTCTAAAATGTTTCATGTTTGATCTGATTTAAGGCTCCCTAGCGCAGTGATGAGCGCTGTGGTCTTATAAGTGGGAGGTCCCGGGTTCGATCCCTGGCAGGGCAATTTTGGATTTTATCGTTTCTAAATTGTTTTTGGTCTGGTCTGGTGGGAGACGCTCTGGCGCAGTGGCGAGCACTGTATTCTTATAAGTGAAAAGTCCCGGACTCGAACCCTAACGGGACAATTTGGGAATTTATCATTTCTAAATTGTTTCTGGTTTGGTCTGGTAGGAGGATTCTAGGCGCAGTCTTGAGCGCTGTGGTCTTATAAGTAGGATGTCCCTACTATCTATGTGGGTTCAATACCCAGAAAGCATTTGGGAATTTATTATTTCTAAATTATTTCTGGTCTGGTGGGAGGCTCCCTGTCACAGTGATAAACACTGAGGTCTTATAAGTGAAAGGTCCCGGTTTCCATCCCTGTCAGGATAATTTGGGAATTTATCATTTCTAAATTGTTCCTGGTCTGGCCTGGTGAGAGGCTTCGGCCGTGGCTAGTTACCATCCTGAAATTGATCCTCCAGAAATTTTGCAAACTCATAGAAGTCTACCATATTAATCTATCTATCCTATCTTGTCTATTTATTTTAATTTTTTAAGTTCTGTTATGTTGTTTCCTTATTTAATGTACTTTAACTATAAAGAATATTTTCATTTCAATTTTTTCATTTCATTTATTTTGAATGGGAAAATAAATTCCGCCATCTTGAATTTTTTTTAATCACCAAGTAGATCTTCGGCTCTTGATCATCTTTTATCAGAAAGCCACTCTTCCATCTTTTATACTCTGTGACATAGACACCGACGAAATTTGTATGGCCGCCATCTTGAATCCGCCATTTTGGAATTTTTTTTCGGCTCTCGGTCACTGCCAATTAAATGATGTTTCAAGTGATTTTTGTTTGAGCACCCCCCACCCATCTTCAATACCCTTGCCGTGCTCTTCACTCGTCTCCGAAACCTCAATCATCAACTTTTTCCACATTTTTCCTCCAAATGAATTTTTGACCTTTGTATGAAACCATTAGTTTGAAAAGGAACTGTATTAAAGTCTTGCATATATTTTGTATGGAAAAGTAAATTTCGCCATCTTGAATTTTTTTTTTCTATTTATCAAGTAGATTTTCCGGTCCTGATCATCTTTTGCGAGAAAAATACCCTTCCATAGTTTAAATTTTCTGAGATATACACCGACGAAATTTGTTTGACCGCCACCTTGAATCCGCCATTTTGGTGTTTTTTTTTCAGCTCATCACCAATTGGATAAGGTTTCGAGTGATTTTTGTTTAGGCATCCTCAACCTATCTTCAATACCCTGACCGTGCTCCTCACTCCTAAATCCTCAATCATCAGCTCCCTCGATATTTTTCATACAATTGTATTTTTGGCCTCTATACGAAACCATCAGAATCTTGATTTTTTTCTGTATTCATCAAGTAGACCTTCGGGTCCTGATTAGTTTTCGCCAGAAAACCACTCATCCATCTTTTATACTCTCTGAGTTAGACACTGACAAAATTTGTATGGCTGCCATCTTGAATCCGCCATTTTGGAATTTTTTTTCGGCTCTCTGCCAATTGGATGAGGTTTCGAGTGACATTTGGTTGAACACCCCCCACCTATCTTCGATACCCTGGCCGGTGCTCCTCAGCCGTTATCGAAATCCTCAACCATCAGCTCTCTCCATATTTTTGCTCTGAATAAATTTTTGTCCTCCATACGTAACTATCAGAAATTTTGAAAAAGAATCAATTTAAGTCTTGCATATATTTTGTATGGAAAAAAAAAAATTCCGCCATCTTGAATTTTTTTTTAATACATCAAGTAGACTTTCGGGTCCTGATCACCTTTTTCCAAGAAACCACTCTTCCATCTCTTATAGTCTCCGAGATAGACACCGGCGAAATTTGTATGGCCGCCATCTTGAATCCGCCATTTTGGAATTTTTTTTCGGCTCTCTGCCAATTGGATGAGGTTTCGAGTGACATTTGGTTGAACACCCCCCACCTATCTTCGATACCCTGGCCGGTGCTCCTCAGCCGTCTCCGAAATCCTCAATCATCAGCTCTCTCCATATTTTTCCTCCGAATGAATTTTTGTCCTCTATACGAAACCATGCGTGAAAAAATTTTTTTCCATACAAAATTTTACAGGAGAGGTGATCAATGAGTCAGTGAGTGAGTGAGTGAGTGAATCAGTGAATCAGCACGAGTAGCTATATATATATTAACTAGTAGGGCGCGTGGGTGCGCGGCTCGCTAAAGCGAACCGCGTGTTTTCTATTCTCCAAGTAGATCTACGGGTCTTGATCCTCTTTTTAGAAATTTGTATGGCTGCCATCTTGAATCCGCCATTTTGAATTTTTTTTCAGCTCACTGCCAATTGAATGAGGTTTCAAGTAATTTTTGTTTGAGCACCCCTCACCTATCTTCAATTCCCTGGCCGTGCTCCTCACCCTTCTCCGAAATCCTCAATCATCAGCTCTCTCCATATTTTTCCTCCGAAGTAATTTTTGTTCTCTATACAAAACTATCAGGAAAAGGAAAACCGTACTAAATTCGCCACATAATTTGTATAGCAAAATAAATTCCGCCATCTTGGATTTTTTTCTATTCATCAAGTAAACCTTTGGGTCCTGATCATCTTTTTTTAAGAAAGCACTCTTCCATCTTTTATACCCTCCAAGATAGACATTGACGAAATTTGTATGGGCGCCATCTTGAATCCGCCATTTTGAATTTTTTTTCGGCTCTCTGCCAATTGGATGAGGTTTTGAGTGACTTTTATTTGAACACCCTCCACCTATCTTGGTTATCCTAGCCGTGCTCCTCACCCGTCTCCGAAATCCTCAATCATCAGCTCTCTCCATATTTTTTCTTCAAATAATTTTTTGTCGTCTCTACGAATCCATCAGAAATTTTGAAAAGGAACCGTTTTAAAGTCTTGCATATATTTTGTATGGAAAAAAATAAATTCCGCCATCTTGAATTTTTTTTCTGTTCATCAAGTGGACCTTCGGCTCCTGATCATCTTTTGCTATGAAACCACTCTTCCATCTCTAATACTCTCCGAGATAGACTCAAACAAAATTTGTATGGCCGCCATCTTGAATCCGCCATTTTGGAATTTTTTTTCGGCTCTCTGCCAATTGGATGAGGTTTCGAGTGACATTTGGTCGAACACCCCCCACCTATCTTCGATACCCTGGCCGGTGCTCCTCACCCGTCTCCGAAATCCTCAATCATCAGCTCTCTCCATATTTTTGTTCCGAATGAATTTTTGTCCTCTATACGAAACCGTGAGTGAAAAAAAATTTTTCCATACAAAATTTTACAGGAGAGGTGATCAATGAGTGAGTCAGTCAGTGAATCAGCACGAGTAGCTATATATATATTATTAATGGATTCTTTTATACTCTCTGAGTTAGACACTGACAAAATTTGTATGGCTGCCATCTTGAATCCGCCATTTTGGAATTTTTTTTCGGCTCTCTGCCAATTGGATGAGGTTTCGAGTGACATTTGGTTGAACACCCCCCACCTATCTTCGATACCCTGGCCGGTGCTCCTCAGCCGTTATCGAAATCCTCAACCATCAGCTCTCTCCATATTTTTGCTCTGAATAAATTTTTGTCCTCCATACGTAACTATCAGAAATTTTGAAAAAGAATCAATTTAAGTCTTGCATATATTTTGTATGGAAAAAAAAAAATTCCGCCATCTTGAATTTTTTTTTAATACATCAAGTAGACTTTCGGGTCCTGATCACCTTTTTCCAAGAAACCACTCTTCCATCTCTTATAGTCTCCGAGATAGACACCGGCGAAATTTGTATGGCCGCCATCTTGAATCCGCCATTTTGGAATTTTTTTTCGGCTCTCTGCCAATTGGATGAGGTTTCGAGTGACATTTGGTTGAACACCCCCCACCTATCTTCGATACCCTGGCCGGTGCTCCTCAGCCGTCTCCGAAATCCTCAATCATCAGCTCTCTCCATATTTTTGCTCCGAATGAATTTTTGTCCTCTATACGAAACCATGCGTGAAAAAATTTTTTTCCATACAAAATTTTACAGGAGAGGTGATCAATGAGTCAGTGAGTGAGTGAGTGAGTGAATCAGTGAATCAGCACGAGTAGCTATATATATATTAATGTCTAAGCGCGCGATTTGAAAACGCGCGTCGCAATTCAGCCATCTGAACATAGCCTGAACATAGCCTAAAGTTTTTAAGACTCCGTTTTCTAAATATTTTTCATAACTCCTTACTAAACAGATATTCCAAATGCGAAAGTAGGTATGTTTGTTTGTTAGTTTGTCCTTCAATCACGCAGCAACGGAGTAGCGGATCGACGTGATTTTTTTGCATGGGTATAAAAATGGTATAGAATACGCATACAAAAAATCATGTCGATTCGTTGGTTCGTTGTTGCGTGATTGAAGGACAAACCAACAAACAAACACAATTTCGCCTTTATAAATACTAGATGATGCCCGCGACTTCGTTCGCGTGGATTGAGATTTTAGAGTCCCGCGGGAACTCTCTTATTTTCCGGGATAAAAAGTCGCCTATGTGCTAACCCAGTCTATAATTTAACTCTGCCAAATTTCAGCCAAATCGGTTCAGTCGTTGCAGCGTGATTGAGTAACAAACATCCATATATCCAAACTTTCGCATTTATAATATTAAATAGGATTAACCTGATGGTATAGAGACAGATTTTCAATTCCGTCTACAGGTACACGTGCCTTCAACGATGCCGCCATAGAGACGAGAAGGTAGCACACATGTAAACAAAGGATGTTCACTCCGCGAGGCACTCTATCCACTCATGAGGGTGTCGGCTGTCAAGCACCCCTTGTTAACTCTGTATCCTGTACCTTAACCATAGTCTAAGCGCTAACCAGTAGACACAGATCTGTAAAAATGAACTATCAAGCTTGGAAAAAAAGAGTACAAAAAAATGGTGCGCCACTATCGTTAATTTAATTTTAAATCTAGCCACCCGAGTCACCCAAATCACCTGTCGGATAGATAAGATTAGGATAGGATTGAGTAATAGAATAATTATTGTACCCAAGAATATGTGTCTATCTGTAAGCATTATGCATACCTAAGTACCTACGCATAATGTATGATTCAGGGCGCTCACATGAATACCTATCGGTGAACGGATAAATCTAATTGAGTTTTTGATTCACCGTTATCTACTAATTAACATAATTTAAATATAAATGTATACCTATTTGCTTCAAAAAGATTGAATAAGGAAGTGTACCTGTGTATAGTTAATTATTAAAATTGAATATATTATTATGAACTACTAATAAAAAAGCGGTTTCAAAACAGCCTGTTTTGAAATCGCTGTTAATTTAACTAAATTAGGCCAACTGGAATATTAACATATTCGAAAGAAAATGCACAAATTCAATTTCAACCAGACTGTTACATAATGAAAGCTTAGGTTCATCCCTAAAGGTCTTCAATTTACTCCACAGTATCGGAAACCGAGCAATCATCATAAAAATGCAAACAACAATCCCAAGAAGGGCGAAGTACAGTCGTATAACCTTCGGTTACAATACCCGAGACCCACTCACTCGGGCCTACGTTCATATCTATTTTACGAAGGATCTGAAAATTGATCTTAACTTTGGAAACCTATAACGTTTATGTAAATAAAGTTTTCTAGATATCTATACTATTATAATAAAGAGAGAGCGCGAATTTTGTGAGTTTGTATGTATGTCCGGAGCAAACTTTGGAACCACCGCACCTATTACAATAATTCTTTTACCATTTCAAAGGTACATTATTCCAGATGGTTATAGGCTATAATTATGTTATTAAATGTATTATGGCTAGATATTATGTGCAAATTTGTTAGAAGTCGGAAATTTTTTTGGCTCTTAAACGTTTTCAAGGCGTGCGCTGGGTCATATACAGTTATTGGATGAAAATGATGTATGGGTGAATTGTTCCTCTTAAAGAGTTCTAAAAAAAAGTCCGCGATAGCATATGTCTATATTTTAAGGATAACTTACAGTAACCATTTCTATCTTTCAAATTTTGATTAAAAATAATGAATTATTTTCGAAGCTTCTTTAACCGATGTGATGTCAATCTATATCTAAATAAATATGTTTATTATCGTAAGTATTTAATTTAGAACATATTTTCCCTTTACACTATACAATTTAAATAAATATCTTAGGAGTTATCGGAACATTAATATTTTCGCGCGACAAAATAATAAAATGGTGCCGTCTGGCGCGGCGGGGCGGTGCACGGGGGCGGGTATCGGTGCGGGATATTCGTGTGGTTCCTGTGGTGATCTTATTGACAATCGTCTCCTATAAGAAGCTCACAAGAACAAATATTTAATTTTCAACCCGGACGAAGTCGGCGCGGGCTTCTTGTTTATATAATAAAGCGGAAGAGTTTGTTTGTTTTAACGCTCTAATTTTTGGAAATACCAGTCGGATGTGAAAAATTCGTTTTTCATTTGATAACAAAATTCTTGAGGAAGATTATAGGCTATTCAACATCACGTTAAGATCCTTAGAAGCCGAGCAAAATGAAAGAATTGCGCGGGCGGGCAATGCGATGCGATGAGTCGGTGGCCGAGGGCGGTCACCCGAGAACCGAACAAGAGCCGAACCGAAGGCTAAGCTTTTCCCTTACATTACCTTTTTTTTTTTTGAAAGGTTTATTAAAAACTAAATCCTTGTGGCAAAGTAGTTTATTCGTTACGGTGAACATTGGTAAACAGTCACACACATACATACATAGGTACCTACTTACATACATGCATACAACAACTTCGTGTGTGAATGCGTGCGTAAGTGCGTGTGCACCTAGATGTGTTCGTGTTATTTGTATGTACGTGTAATATGATTATGTATGCATGAGTGAGTTTTTATGGCCTAACTGCTAAATCCAAAATTAATTGAGGTAAAAGTGTAGACCAATTTAAAGTAACAAAGTCGGTATCCCTTTGAACCCGATGGTGACCTAAAAGCCGAAACTCGTCACTTGGCGTAAACTATACTAATTGCTAAATAGACATTTAATCTTTCGGGACTACTGGGAGTCGTGTCAAGTTCTTTGCTCGACACATCTGTGTGTGACATGGGAGTATCTCGAAAGCTCTCATTACAAAAAGACTTTAATATGAGCCTGTAACTTCGAAATTTCAAAAAGAGGATTTAACCACAGATACATATTTACCATATGTAGTTACCTTGACTTTGATAGGTTAATATTGAACCAAACTACGTTTGTATGGGACGTATTTGAAGTATAAACCAATAAACAAACACACTTTCGCATTTAAAATATTAGTAGAGATAGCGGATTAGTAAGGATGTTATTACCAGACCATTAATTTTATTTTAATTAACATTGATTAAGGATGCATAGACCATTAATTTCATTTTAATTTTGGCAAAGCCTCGAGCACAGCAAGGGGGGATTATGAAAAAATATTTTTATAGCAGCTATAGACGGAACTTTTAAATGGTTTCACACGCGCTACGTAGTGTCCGTAACGACCATATAAACCCGATTGCTTTCTTAAACTTACCCCATTTATACACAGTAAGGAGAGATTGAAACTTCTATATTGTGCCAAAGTTACAAATGAGAATGTCTATTTCCATTTCTATCGAGTTAGTAACCCAGAACCAATAAATATTTTCGCAGGAATTTTCCTTCAACATCACAAACGAAATGTTATGAAACTAAAAATGATGAATGACTTTGTAACAATAACTGAACTGGAACGATTCCGGATAGGGTTACTCCGTGAAACCGTTGTATGTTCATTCCGACATGAATCAAATACCACCATTATTTGAATATAGAAATCATACAGTTCCTCTTACATAGCGATAATGTTAAATAGTTCATTTTCATTTGCAACACATCATTACCGCGACTCGCAGAAGCAAAACCGTAGTGAAACTGCCTGATCTAAGGCAGATATTTGACTTTGTATTTAATGCCTTAGATTCCGCTTATATTCAATGCTTTCTTTATTCGCGGCAGAACTACGAGCACAATATACGCATTACGTAGCGACATACTATTATTGTCCTCTAAAGAAGTTTATACTACGCTTGCGATTCGAATTAATTCCTAAAATGACAGTTATGATAAAAATCTATAAGCTTGCTCTTGGGACCATTCGTCTACGTTCTTATTTTCTAATATATCTAGTCTAGGATTTTGGGTTCTCCTAACACCGCCTGATGAGCGTAAAGCTTGCGATGAGCATACGTGAATTACTAAGCACGCTCTTTGTTTTCGTCAAAAACCTCTATCGATCTCGTTCGAGGCACCTAAGTCAGTCATATTACGCTATGGTACATTCAGTTCGTCACGTCATGTTCTGCTCATGCTCAACTCGCCTAGCTTATATATTGCAGTTTCAGGGTTTTACAGGTTCCAATTTCATAGTCAACACCTCATAAATCCTTAAGATTACTGTACATCGTGACTCGTGATGTTTTGCACTTGACAAAGAACGTCGATCGTAAAAGACGTGTTTTGAGCTCCCATGAAAACGATTGTCAGTAGATGGGGGTGAGAAATTTCGCATGAATTGGTGCTCTACACAAAGTCCTGTATTACCATAGTATGGCGCCCATTTCCATTATCATTCCCAATTTCGTGCTCGAGAGGCACTTAAGCAGTTAATGGATCTCGGCTCCCCGTAAATTACTGGGACGATGAATTGAATAAAATCGTAAATCTTAACACCAGTCCGACATAGATGTTGTTATTACAATGAGTCATCATAATTGCTTTGGGAAGAGATATAACAGGGATATATATTTATGACCAGCTTCGTCCGCACGGATTTAAACACTTTAGGGTTAAAAATTGCCTGAATTACTCCGTGTACTCTACCTACGTGCGACAGTCACGTTATAATCACTTCAGCAGTCACTAAGTAAACAGACAGACAGCTTATCAGAGCTGACAGATAGACATAAAAATGGATTTTACTATTACTATAGCTGATAATGATGAATATGTAAACTAATATTATAAAATATGTGTAATATGTGTGTTTAACAGAGCAACGGATTGATGTTATTTTTGACATGGGTATGTTTGAGAAACTAGTCCACTGACCACATGGGCTACTTTTTATCCCGGAAAATCAAAGATTTCTCGTGGGATTTTAAAAACTTAACCCACGAGGGCGAGGTCGCGGGCATCAGCTAGTATTGAATATATTAATATTATTTACGGCTTCAAGCCGTCATTTTATTTTAACCTATTAGGTTATTTCAGCCGTAAAGGTGTGAGGTCACAGACAGGCCGCTTGGCTCGGCCCGCTCGGAATCCACAAATAATCGGATCAATACCGCAGCCATGCACTCTGCAGTTACGGGCTGATCGTATTAAAAATATCCTCACTGGTTTCAGGCTGGGTCAATGAAATAAGTTTTTATTTTTATTTTAAACTAGCGACCCGTCCCGGCTTGTTAAGATTTTCATATAAAATTACTATTCAACTTTTCCGGTGAATTTTCCAAAAATTCTCTGTCATACAAACTTTATCCTGACAATTACGAACATAACAAAAAGTAAATCAGCCAAATCGGTCAAGCAGTTCTCAAGTGAAGGAGAAACAAATGTTACAACCGAGGAGACTAAAATTGCAGTCAAGAAACTGAGTCAAGAAAGTATAGTTCTTTCAATTCACGAGGGCGCGTGAGCTTTACTTGTGGTTACGTCCTGTACATGCGCATTGCGTAAGTGTGCGTGCTTGTCGGAGCTTAGTTGGGATCGGTCAGGCGCGAGCAAGCTCTCGCTCACACTTATACAGATACGACACAGACACAACCATGAGCCATGTACCCTCGTGAGTTGCAAGAACTATACCTTTCAGCGAGGAAAGATGGTAGCAAGTACAATAAGTCGATGACAATGAACATATTAAGAGGACTTAGCACCTACGAGTATAGTTACGGTAAATGAAAATAAAAAATCCAAATCCGCGACTACCCCATCGCCTCGCACCGTATTCGAAGCGTGAAGTTCCTTAAACAATAACAAAGTTGAGAATCAAATCGAGCCGAAGTACTTCAAACGTTTACATAGTTGCTCACGCAAATCGAAATAGTTTCATCTAAAGCTACCGATTCCGAATACATTTGAAGAATCCTCAGGGAAATATAAACTCTAATGGAGCGTGGCGATAAAACATTGTGCCACATGTTGCTATGTAAATGTCACAAACTTGAGCCAGTTTGCGCCGGTGGTTGTTTGCGATCGGTGCGACAGATTTATGAATAACTAGTCTTTGCCCGCGAAATCATCTGCGTCAACTTAGGTTTTAAAAAATCCCCCGGGGTATTTGTTTGTTTTTCTTGACATGTTTGTCTTTCTCCAGGTTCTCAAATAGGTATATCTATGCAGAACAAGCAATTAAAAGAGATCTACATGAATATATAATTTTGAATTTGAATATGTTCAAACCTTTATATGTATAACCAACGTTTAAACACATGATAGTATGGCCAATGTTATGAGACTCCAAAGTCATAGGTATATTATCTATATTGGGAAAAATGACAAAAACTTTTTTCCTAGTTTAATTATGACGTTGCAATTCAGAGTGAAGCGCGAAGCGTTTCCCTCGACAATTCCTGTTCCTTTTAATTTAACGAAGATGAAATTCGATTATAATTAGAAACGTTGAACACTGTCAACCATCACATACGAGTACCTACTAGACTAAATTATACTGCACACACATATAAATCCATACCATATGTAGTAGGCATAAATATGAAAGTAGCTCTGTCTGTCTGTTATAGTACATTGATCTCACGTTACGGGCACTTTATTTGTGGTTACGTCGTGTACATGCACATTGCGTAAGTGTGCGTGCCTGTCAGGAGCATAGGTGGGAGCGGTCAGGCGCGAGCAAGCTCTCGCTCACACTTATACAGATACGACACACACACAACTATTAGCCACGGGCCCTCGTGAAATGAAAGAACTATATTGGAATGGCAATCTTACACTAAGAAACGCAGCTTTAGGACACCCCCACCCCCACTTCTTCATGATATTATAACCGATGTTGACGAAAATCACAGAGATAGATTAAGTAGGTACCTACAGCCTCTGAATGGACACAGGATTTTTATTTTGATATTATTTACACCTAAGTCGACGCTGACAGTGGCGCGGGCATATATTATTGTAAATGCGAAAGTTTGACTATTTATTACGACTCGATCACTCGAAGGATCTTATGACGAAAGGCATAAAGATTTCAAGCTATCTTTATGCCTTTCGTCAAGGATACATCTTTGAGACTGACACCGGACATTAATTTTGGCCTAGGAGTTCCTACAGTACCTACTACGTAAATCAACGCGGACGATGGTGTGTGTATCAGCTAGTTCAACATCCTCTTAACAGCCCTTTGAGCAAATCAGAATTTATGTAGGACATAGGTATGCGAAATGTAATTAAAATCAGGGACCGTTAGTTAGTCACGTCCGTCCTAGCGTTCACTCGTCCCCAGGTGGCCGCCCGCTCCCCTCCCCGTGTCTCCCCTCTGTCAGGTGGACGGAACTCAATTAGCAACAATTATTCACCAACGACACGACGCCAAGTCGCTTCGTCTATTTTGTAACTAATATTGTAGCTCGAGACGGACAAAGGCGTTTAGAGTGCCAACCTTATTCCTTACTAACCCATTTTCCATACATGCTTTATTATAGCTACTTTTATACTTTAATCCTTACTTCCTTACTAATATATATGCGAAGGTGCGTTTTCTGGTATGTCCTTCAATCACGTGTCTCTATGCTCTCTTTCTCTCTTTGCGTGTTCTATCGCATATATAACGGGAAGTGTTCTGAAGAGCTATTTGATCTTATTCCACCCTCTAACTTCTATAACCGCAGCGCATGCCACAATTTCACTTTCACCACATGGGTGCCTGGAGCACTTCAACCATGTAAAAATGTCGATGTAAAAATATTGCATTTGTAAAATATTTTTATACAATATTGATACATACCGCAGTAGTCACATGGAATCTGTGCGGAATATAGTTTGGAAATCCGTTGGGAAATACAGGCAGGTAATGGAGCGTAGCTATAAAACATAGCCACGTGTTGCTAGCTAAATCTCATAACTACACTTGAGCCGGGTACTAAACGATTTGTTATTCGGGATTGTGTTATGGATTTATGTCACATGCATTGCTGATTTGTAATCTATCAGGATCAAAGCTATTTGAATACACTGAAAAGGGCTTAGCGAGTTTTCGTGACGCTACAATAGGCGCGGTATTCGAAAAAATCATCTCAGGGCGTCAGTTACACAAGAATAGTTACTCGAATACGAGCAGCAAGAAATAGTTTGCAATTATCCTTTGCGAAAACTTTCCATACAATTTCAGATTGGAAGACTTTTCATGAAGTTTAGTCTCTGTTCGGTTATTAACTCGTTTGCGCGTACTGTAATTCAGCAATATACTCTGATGCTTGCTGAGGTACTATTATTGAAGAAAATGATATTCAGCAATATAAATGTCTATAAAAACGTTTAATTGAGAAAAACCAGTCAGTCGTTCTGTTAATCAGCCTAATCGCTGACCAGCTACGGACTCTGCCCGCCGATCTGGTCAGCAAGTAAAGCTAAGACTCTGAAATAGTCGCCGAAATACCTTCTGGAAGTCCCGCGAGTCGCGTAATCAGAATTCATCTAAGTGATTTAACTACCTAGTAGGTAATCGTCAGTAAACTGTGTGAATAAACTAAAGTTCCAGTAGTCGCCAGTGTTTTTTTTACTAACGCCGAGTCGTAGAGACTAATAGAGGGCCGATTTCTCCAACGTAAAATAAGTCTTATCTGAGCGTAAAGATATTTTGGCAGATTTTCAATACAAAAATTGTCAGAGCGGCCAATTTATTCCTCGCTTAAACGTCACTCAACGTTGGTTGATTGGTTGGTTGACGACACTTAAAGTGATTGAATAATATAGTGATTAAACCAACCGCTCAAGTGAACGATCGATATATGATACCTAATATTAGTCGCTTCATTCGAAGATATTATAATATTTATAAGCTTAATATGGTGTAGGGAAATCAGTCTGTCTATCAGTCGACGTACAATTATAGCTCCCGGCTGGCTGACTGACGATGATTAGCAGCCACTAATTATTGACTATTCCAACGGCCGTGAAATCGCCGCGTGGCTTCGTAGCTATTAATTAAACTAAATGCCGCTACCTAACGTCTGTACTGTGATGCCTAACTTTGACACAATATCTTCTATAGACTATACCTGTAAACAACTAGCATTGACTATACCAGAGAAAGTACAATTCGTGGGCTTACAGATTCGTTAGGAAATATAATTCAAATACTGTCCTATCCTACTAATCTAATCCTACTAATATTCTAAATGCGAAAGTTTGGATGTATGAATGAGAAAGTTTAGATCTATGTATGAATGGATGAATGTTTGGTACTCAATCACGCTACTGAACCGATTTGGCTGTTGGGCACAGAGAGAGATTATAGTCTGGAATAACATATAGGCTACTTTTTATCCCGGAAAGTAAGAGGATTCATCATCGAGTAATTTAATAACTCTCTGATTTTCCGAGTTAAAAAGTAGCCTGTGTTCGTCTCCAGAATACAAACTATAATTGCGGCTAATTATTTCAAGATCTGTTCAGCTATGAAATGTTAACAGACAGACGATAGAGTTTTTCACATTTATATTTATTTTAAATCCGAAAAGTCAGAGGCCCGGGATCGAACCCGCGACCCCCGATAGGTGACCGCATTCCTAACCACTAGGCTTAGGCTATCATTGCTCTTGCGTAACTACACGGCTTGTATTGTATTGTATTTAAAGAGGGGACGCCTGCCAACGCCAGGCGGGTGATCAGTCCTGTGTCAGGACTATTTCACCCAATTCCCCATGTTTGGACACAGGTTACTAGTGCCCAGGCAGCCTACCCCCTTCAAACCTACCTGTACCTTTCGCAAACCTAACGATATCCTTTATAGAAAGATTTAATAGGTCTTCTTCACTTATTCTATCCTTATCTTGCAGTTCCCATCTTACCAATGAGTACATAGGGCACTCAGCTATGAAGTGGAAGCTGGTCTCCTCCTCACCACACTCAGGACAGGATGGGTCTTCTTTAATTCTCATAATTGTGTAACTACACGACTTACAAATAAGGAAACATTTTCCTGAAAGTAACGCGAGCTTCCACTGATAGATAAATAAGACAAGATGAGATTGTTCGGTCATTATTGAATCGTAATAAATCTTCGTCGTCAGTGTCGGCGCCAACGGATCTATTTCACGGAAATATTATTTCCCCACGACCTATTTATAGCGTTTTACATCAAAGCAACGAAATAAACAAAGACTTTAGCAAGATGAGTAGGAACGCTGAAAGCTTACGAAACAATAAAGCATTACTTGCCGTTTTAGCTTGTATTCGTCTAGCGCGCTTAAGAAAAATAACGAATTTGTTTCTTTATGTTTTTTGTGATCAAAATGCTAAAAAAAAAAAAACTAGGTATAAGTAAATGAAAGGTCAGTGAGGGACTTGACTAGATAAAAAAATCTCAAAGTGGGCGGTGGGCAAAATAAGGTTGAGAACCTATGCACTAAAGCAGTGTTTCCCAAACATTGTTCTGCCATGGCCCGGTAATTTTCACACTGCCCCTTCGTGACCCACTTAATACTTTTAAACCCAAGCTGGTTCCATTAGGTAAAATAATACACATTTATAAATAGTAAAAATGATTTATTAATACTACATATTTTGGTATTGCCTATTTAGTCACTAAATTTTAGTGCGAAGTATGGAGCTGCTGTTTATTTTTTACCAAAGAATTCAAGTTCGCGGAAAATGACGAAAGTTTTATCCTAAGGTCTGGTTCCACTTAAAGTCGGTTTCTATATTTATTTTTAAGGTAAACTAGTGTTGAAAACCCAGCTTCACATTTATAAGATGTGACAAAAGGCAGTAAAAAAGTTATTGCTTGATGAACTAATTTTGTTTATTCTTGCGACCCGGTATTTTATTTTGAAAGCTCGGTACCGGGACGCGACCCGGCTAATGGGAAACGCTGTACTAAACTATTGTGAAATTGATTTGCATGGGTGATATTCAACCCCTTTCACTGTCGAAGAGAGTCCTCCCGGGAACAAAATCACCGGCATCTATTACATTGATTATAATGTACCTATGTATTATAATTTTATTATAAGTATAGATATATAAATACAGAACATACTCGTACAACAAAATAAAACTGAAATAAATAATAATTCTAATAGATAATGATTTGATAATTATTAATGGTGTTCTCTGGACCCATGGTCATCGGACACGAAGAATTTTATGAATGTCGTGTCCGAAAGATTGATCCACGCCTCAGGTGACCAAAGAGCTGGCGCTTATTTAGCCCAACGCCTAAGCCTCGCTATACAACGAGGGAATAGCGCCAGTGTTTTGGGCACCATGCCCATAAACGACCACTTGGACGGCGTGTATTTTTTGTAAATTTAAGTAGTGATAGTTTTAATTTATTTAAGTTATTTATTTAAGTATAATATTATAATGCTAAATATCAGAAGTGTAACCACAAAACAAACAATGTAATTCGCACGTTACAACGAATAGTGTGTGAACTGTGAATTCCGTTATGTGTTAATTAGTTTAACGATACCAAATTTGTAAACATATCTCGGATCAAATAAACAAAAGGTTTATTGGATTAATTATAGTAATTAGGGGTACAAAACGAAATGCGAATTATATAATAAGTTATTATTAATTGCGTAGAGTACGTCGTTATCCCATTCATTCTGTCAATGGATATTATGATTATTTACATAGCCTACACATTTATTTCTATTGGAGTTAGAGGTTCCCGACTTTTTCCGGTATATAAAATAGCCAGTCATTCTTTACTGTTTCAACCATACTTATATGTATACAAAAATCACGTCGATCCGCTGTTTGTTTGTTGCATGATTGAAGGACCTACCAAAAACTAAGAGAAAAACACTTTCGCTCTTATAAATATTAGTCTTTGTAAGATACGCGGTGTGAAAAATTAAAGAATCCTTGTAGATGAAAAGGTATAATTCTATAAAACACACACGTAACATAATACAAGAAAACAAAAGAAACAAAAATGGGTTACACCGAGAAAACATATACAATAATGCGCTGCGTGTGCGCATGCACGCCATTAGACGCGGACTATAGCGGACTGCCGACGCGCGAGGCGCGAACGCCGTGCGCGCGGCGGGCGGCGGGTGACAGAGGGGAGAGGCGGACGCGCGGGGAATCGCCTACCGTTGCCATGGTAACGGTCGAAGGCGCTGTTGCTACGCGCAATTTTGGAGATCCTCTTACACACTCCCCCTTTTGACCTGTCTAAGTGCCCTCACGACAGGACAAACAAACAAACAGGTTAGGCGGAAAAATTGCGCGGTCGACCACGTCGCCTCTTAGGGCGGACAGGTTCCGACCGATCGTCACCCGCATGCTTCTCCTCGGGTCTACCACATTGAGCAAATACATAAGCGGTGGGACTTACCTTCTCTGCAATGATGCTAGCCACTCCCGGATCAGCTAACTGAGACTTACGTTCGGCTGCCTTGAGCAGACGACTGGCAGATGCTATGGGGCGCTCCTCGGAAGCTGACTCCCCCTGGAGTAAAGCAGTATCGAGAGCATAGCTGCTAGCCTCAAACCTCGAAAGTCGTCGTCTGAAGGGTTGGCTACAATCTGGTTGGTTAAGAGCCGGCACAGAGGTAAGTAATCGCTTGTGCTCTTTAAAAGCTTGGCCTTGGGCTTCTCCCCAGATCCATGCTTGATTCTTTCGAGTAAGCATCGTTAAGGGTTGTACGATTTTCGCGAAACCTGGAACGAACTTACGAAACCACGAACAAGTCTGTAAGAAGCGCTTGATATGCTTCACAGTTGTTGGTTGGTTCATGTCTTGTATGGCACGTACCTTAGCCCTCTTGGCGGGGCTGAGCCGATAGGGCGGCACTGCAACTGGTAAGTGATCACCGGTGTCATTAGCATGTTCGACAAAAGGAGTTGGTCCCTTACCTTCTTTGGAGACGTCGTCATGCTGGACACTCAGGCATGGGAGATCAGTACGCTCAGCTGGTGACAGTTTAGGACCCTCGTCCACTCTAAGCACATTCGCGGAAGAATACCCGACGAAACTGCGAGAGGATTCACACCGAAGCGGATAAACAGCGTGAGGACGATCGGCCGTGAACCAGCTGTTCGAATGTATATTAATTACTAATCGCGCCTTACGTATAAAATCTATGCCAAGAAGTGTATCATTGGTACGCGAATGGGTGAAGATGACAAAAGTGATAGGTACCACTTGGTCACTCTGTGCTAATTTAACCTGTACGTCCGCAAGTTTGACCTTAAGGGTACGCACGACTCCATCCGCAAGCCTGACTGTCATTTCACTATTTCGGAAAGGGTGACGTTTATTTCGCAACCAAGTGTAAAGCTTAAAGCCAGCAATACTACGCTTTGCGGCGGTGTCGATTAGACCGGTACCATGGCAACCACTAATCACGATATCCAAAATCGGACGATCACCGATACTCGTTCCCTCGTCATCCGACGCCGAAATGGTAGATGCAACTACCGAGTCCGTTTGTACAGTCTGAGATACACACTTATCATCTAAAACATTGTCTCTGAGAGACAAATATTCATAGGCATACAGATTATTGTTATTCTTTGACATAACTGATCTATGACAAAAAGTAGAAAAATTGTTCTTAGGTCTACGAACAACACTACGCGATTGATCACTTTTACGATTATTACCGAAACGATTATCACTATAAACATCGCACGAACTAAAAGAATTGCACCGCTCACAATCTGACCGAACGAAACCAAGTTGTTTGCATCGGTAACACGACAACGGAGAATTATTATTATTAACGGATGCACTCTTTTGTTTTAATCGTTCGCAAGTGTCTCGTTTATGTCCGACTCGTCTTCAATATACACAAAAACTTTTACCTTTCGTGCTGGTAGTTAAGTTTACCGCACGCGAATCCGTAGGTATTTGTTGTGTAGACGTTGACGCCGGCGATGAAGCGACGTCGAAGCGTGGCGATGTCGTACGCGGGACGTCGAAGCGCGGCGATTCCGTACCCGAAGCGTCGCTCGCTCGTGCCGAAGGCACGCGTGTTTACGCGCGCTGCAGCTGGCTTTTGCACCGACTGGGTATCGCGAACTATGCCGTCGACGTTAGACGTTTCACTTTGCACAACGGTAGAAACTTCAGCTAAGGACTCTTCTATGTACCTAGCCTTTTCATACAGTTCGTCAACACTACTAAACTTGTTTCGTGCGACGCGCTTACGTATGCTTTTACGAAGAAGTCCGTATATCATATCGAGTTGCATTCTTTCATCAACTGCATATGGTAGCTGTGCGAACTTCGCGCGTAAGCGGGCGATGAAAATTTCCGCGCGCTCATTTCCTTGCTCTACCGCGAAAATTTCTCGAAATATTTTATGCGGGGGGCGCGGGACGCTATACATGCCGCGAAGTTTCGAAATTGCATCGTCCCATGACGTAATCGAACTTTTAATGCCCCTGTACCATACAGCTGCTTCTCCTTCTAGTAGCATAGGCAACCCCTTCAGCGCGTGATCATCCGATATATTCACGCATTCTTTGAAGATTCTCACGGAGTCGATGAACGCTTCAAGAATTTCCGGGTTCTCAGAAGAGCCTGATCCACTAAACCTTGCTGAGCACTTAGCAAAGTTGCCGGGAGCCTGTACAGTCGTTGACAGGGTTGGTGATGGGGAGGTAGGAAGATCAGTCTGGTTGGCGCGCGAGGCCAGAAAAGTTTCCACCAACTGTCTGTTGGCATCAGCTTGAGCCTGAGCGAAGGAAGCCAACAAAGACGCGATGCGCTCCTCCATTCCCTCATGATGAGTCTCGCTAGCGGCGGCGACGCGAGGCATTTTGAAAAATGCCGGTTACGACGCGACGCGATCACACACACAGTCTTAGCACAATATACTATAGTTCTCGGGCCACGAGTTGAGGCGCCAATGTAAGATACGCGGTGTGAAAAATTAAAGAATCCTTGTAGATGAAAAGGTATAATTCTATAAAACACACACGTAACATAATACAAGAAAACAAAAGAAACAAAAATGGGTTACACCGAGAAAACATATACAATAATGCGCTGCGTGTGCGCATGCACGCCATTAGACGCGGACTATAGCGGACTGCCGACGCGCGAGGCGCGAACGCCGTGCGCGCGGCGGGCGGCGGGTGACAGAGGGGAGAGGCGGACGCGCGGGGAATCGCCTACCGTTGCCATGGTAACGGTCGAAGGCGCTGTTGCTACGCGCAATTTTGGAGATCCTCTTACATCTTATAATATATCTTCGCTTAAGTTGTAATACCTACCTACCTAGTTTTTTTTTATTCGATGACAAGATAGTCCTGACTGCAATCTCACCTGAGGGTAAGTGACGATGCAGTCTAAGATGGTAGCGGGCTAACTTGGGAGGGGTATGGCAGTGTAAATTCAACCCATACCCCTAATCGGTTTCCACACGCCATCGTGCCGGCACGCTGAATAGCTTGGCTGCACGTCTTTGACGATAGGGTGGTAACTAGTCACGGCCGAAGCCTCCCACCAGACAAAGTTGTTTAAGTTGTTGTATTGTAAGTTGATTATACATACATAACGATATATATTATACATGTATGTACTCGTACGTTGTATGTAGAGTTGTATGCAACAAAACAATATTGAATTAGCGTGTATCAGCCTGGCCAGGCGCCAAGCGCCTGCATATGCCAACTATTGAACCACCTCGTTTATAGCTTCTGACAAAGTATCCACTGTAGCCTGTAACATTGTAGAGACATCCTTTTCATTAGCTAGAGGTAAATGAGACCTTGGTAGATTGTATTAGACCTTGTATAGGTAGGTACTCAATCTTTGCGAGTAAATTGAATTGAAAGAACCACGAAGCTGCTTCAATGCTGCTTGGTGGCATCACATAATCCGGTTTTTAAGATAATCGAGCTTTAACATTTATTTTCATTATGTATGTCATATGTAACCGCGAAGGAAACCTCAATAGCCCATCGGTTAAAGATGCAGACTGAAAACTGAAAGGTCACAGATTCGAACCCCACCCGTTGCACTATTGTCGCACCCATTCCTACAACAAGCTTTCCGCTTATTTGGAGGGATTCATTAATATCCTGAAGTTCATTAATATCCTCCTAGGATATTAATGAACTTCAGCTTGGCTAATATTTAAAAAAAAACTTGTATGCCTGAAAGTTCAAATAATATTCTTAAAAGGATTGTGAAGTCTACCAATTTACATTGGGCAAGCTTGGTGGACTATGTCCTATAACGCTTCTCTGAGAGGAGACTTGCGCTCAGTAGTGAGCCGTTGATGACTTGCTGATGAGAATGATGCATGGTGAATGGTGATGGTCTTGTCGCTTGCATTTTTTTATATCTTTTTTTAATATTTAATATAGAAACGTATAATATACCTTATAAATTTATAATAGAGTCCGATATGCAAACTAATGTAGAGATAGCTAAGTAGTAAAGATACGCAAAATTACATTACCAAGCAAAAATATATGTAGTACAGACATTGGTAAAGAGGCGATGGCGTTGGCTTACGTTGGCGGTGGTCATCCATCTCCCTTAAATGTCGTTTCGACGCCAACGCTGCGCCGCTTCGCATAACTCTATACATGAGGTGTAAATATACTTCCCTGGCACTACAGTGATACATTACTGCCCAGATAATTTTATTTCCTTCCTTTGAATTTCTCTTCATACTTTTTTCTCTTTTTTCTTACCTACGAGTTAACCTAGCTGTTATTTACTATTATTTATAATTGTTAAAATTGCGGCTTTGTTCCCTAAAACAGTGAGTAAAAGTCGAAGAACTTGGCCGATGTGTAATATTTACATAAAAAAAAAGGTTATCAGAAAAGCTGATGTTAACTAATATCCTCCTCTCTCCTCCAAATAAGCGGAAAGCTTGTGCTAAAAGTTGGTTAACAAAATTGCAATGGGTGGGGTTCGAATCTACAACCTTTTAGTTTTCAATCTGGGCTATTGAGGCTTTGAATTGCCGGGTACTATGCTATGAGTTGAAGACCTGAAGTACCTACAGCTACTTTATATTTCGAGATTAAAAAACTCTTGCAGAGGGAAAATTTATCTTATTATCATCTCATAGGAAATTAGAAATTCTACGCGGCCAAAATTGCGGGCAACCGCTAGTATTTCAATATTACTGTGTCACTAACTCCTCCAAGTATCTGCATTTTATGCTTCTTCAGTATCTGCAAAGATCTTATGTTTCTGGGGCAATGCCATTTGAAAAGACCTAAAGAAATGGTAAAAAATACTTTACCTACCTTATAATGTAATGCAGTCATAAATCTTTTATGAGAGAGGCTAAAGAGGGCACAGCGTAAGTCGGTGTCATCCATCTCCGTTAATGTCATTACAAGCCACTGTTCCGTATCACGCTGCTCTATACATTAGAAAGCGTGGATCTATTCATCACTACCATGATAACATTCAGGATCTGCATATATTTTTCTAACTGCCTCGTTGGTCTGATGACGAGGTCTCGGGTTTGATTCCCGGGTCGGGCCATTAAATGTATCTATTGGGTTTTTCTGTCAAGAAATTCTTAGTACTAGCCCGGAGTTAGGAAGTAGGCGGTTAGTCACCCCCGTGCCTCGGAGAGCACTTAAAGCTGTCAGTTCTGCGCCTGATCTCTCTCCGGTCGTGTCGGATTTCCGTCCCATTGGACTTTGAGAGTAAGGGAATAGAGAGTGCACCTCCATTTCTTAACCAACCTTTTTATTTAATCTATGATTTCATATTCAATCCTAGATTTATTTATAGAGGTCAGTGAGCCATTTGCAATATTATTAGTTCCATAGACACTCGTATGTCAAAAGTGGCGCTTCAAATTGATCCATAATTGTGTGCTGCCATAAGTATGTATATAAGGATGAATGAATGAATAAATATACTTTTATTGTACACCACACATAATATTAGATTAGACACAGTGATCTCAATAAATAGTATATTACAACTTGGCGGCCTTATCGCTACATAGCGACCTCTTCCAGGCAACCAATGGTGTTAAAGGACATAGCTACAGATACTAGAGGTAGGATGTTGTCCTTATACTTTTATGACAGCAGTCCAGTGTTAATCAAAGATTAAATACAGAGGTCAGTGGAAAATTCGCACTAGTACTATTTATTCTTACTTGTGGACATAAGAATAAATCGGCGGTGATGCTAGATCGACGTATACATCTTCGTTAAATGTCGTGAAGCCAACACCGCTCCGCGCCGCACCGCTCCATACACTGCGAGCCGTAATATACTGCCCTGCACTAGCGTGATACATGGCTGCACCGATAATATTATTTCCTTCCTTCCTCTGAAATTCCACGTTTACATTTTATATATACACACACACACAGGTATATTCTTGTTTGAATTTATCGCTTGGAACATTTTTCCATAACTTCATGTACATTCTCACTTGTGCGACGCTTCAGCGAACAGAAAACATTTTATTTTCGGTTTTCCAGTTCCTCGAACAATTACTTACGTTCAAAATATCCATCGTATGTTATATTGCTTTCCAAATATCACTCTTAATTTTTGCACGATATGCTAGCGCTTCATGAAAATCATGGCTTATTCAAAGCAGTGATGAGGTCTAGATAATTAGATGCAAGCAATTTTAATTTTATATTCCTCTAAGGGGATAATACATTGATGGGATAATATAACGCATGAGCGTCACTCGTACTGAGCCGATTTTGATAGAAATGAGGTGTCCACCGATTCGTTACGATGATCCGCGTGACATAGGCTACGTTTTATCAGAACAAAATCAATGTGACTGATGTTACATCCAATTTTTCGTCGTCGGATGACAGTTAAGCTATTGCATAGCTTCTATCGCGGGCCAGCGTGGAGACCGAATCCAGAAATTCCGTAACGAAAATAACCTGACACGGGACTCCTCTACGGTGAGCCGCTAGATGGCGCATTTTTTATGCGTTGAAAAAATGCTATGCAATAGCTTTACCGCGGCAGTCCCTGAGTGCCACACGTCTTTTTTTTCAACTTTTATGCTTCTGATATAAATAGTAAAGAAATCGTCAAAAACCCCATTCGAAGACCATCGGTTCTTCGAATGGGGTTTTTGACTGACTGTCAAAATGCCATTAATTACCTACAATCGAAAATGTAACACTTATGTATTCCCGTACACTATATTTTCAGGTCTTCGTTTCCATGCTCTTTGTTTTAACCAGGTTGGCATCCACAGTGATTGCAGTAGTTAGTCGCCCGACCCGGCCATGCTCTCAACATTGGCGAATGGCTAGATTGCTGGACAGGTATACAATTAACTTCTGTATAGAACGTTTCAGTGCGTTTTGCTATTTCACTTTGGCCTCTCAAATAAATAAAGATGAAATTGGATCCCCTCTGATGTTAGGCCGTGTTTATATTATTGAAAACTCAAACGCTGAAACTCTACCTAAAGCCGTCTCCACCATCCCCTTATAACGGCCCCTGACCTCACATCTAAACAATTAAACCACCATCATTAAACGACGTCAGACAAACCACCATCTGAACGTGAGGGTAATTACCAAACATATCCAAATATTATTTAATCAATTACACTCATCTAAACCTCCGGGCAATATTTATTCGATTAGGGCGCGATTGCTATCACAATTCCTCAATCAAATACAACGACCTAAACGCGGAAGCATCTAAGAGCCGAATGAGTCTCAGGAAAAGACTGAATTCGTAGTCAAACCCGCCGTATTTATACCCACTGTTCAAGATGGGCGCCTACGTCGTTATCATAGTCAAACATCGATTTTATCAAACTACCTTCAATATATTAAAGTTGTATATCTTTACTATCTCAATATTTCGTAATCAATTTTAAACATAGAGCTAACAAATTGTTGCTAACATTATATTATTCTACAAATATTATAAAAGCGAAAGTTTGGATGAATGGATGGATGTTTGTTACTCAATAACGCCGCAACGACAGAAACGATTTGGCTGGGCACAGGGATAGATTATAAACACTGGGATAAAACATAAGGTACTTTTTATATCGGAAAATAAGAGAGTTCTCGCAGGAATTAAGAACCTTAATCCACACGGACGAATACTCACAGCTCATAGTTCTATACATTATTATTACTGTATGGTACAGTTGCGAATCTAATCATCTATCCGACATATCAATCCATACGTTACACAATCATCTGACATAAATTATCCCAAGGCATCAAACCATCCATTATACAGCTTACACCCAGTAGGCACGGGATATTTTATCTCAAAACAATGAAACCCATAACTCGACAAAGGAGGCCTTTGTATCCACCAAACATGGCAAAACAAAAGATTTTAACTAATGAGTTTAGCTAATACACAAAGATAATAACACAATAGACTAGTGGTTCGCCCCGAACTGAGACCTCGCGGTATCCCATAATTCCCAAAAGATAGTTTTAATTATATATTATTTATATATTATTATATTTTAGTAATAATTAACTTTTAACATTAGACGCAATAAAAAATAATAATAGTTGACGCAAAACTGTTTTACTGATACAGCGCCATCTATTAGCATTATTGTGAAGCTATTAGCATTAAAAATTAAATTATTTCGTTTCTTTATAATATTTATCTAATTTTAGTATTTGTTGTTCAAGTACAGGATATAACTGAATTTTCAACAAAGTTTCAGGTTCTAATATGCAACACTTTTTGACATATGGCTCAAATTAAATCTCCACTTAAAAGTTAAATAATTTCGTTTCTTTACAATATTTATCTAATTTTAGTATTTGTTGTTCAAGTACAGGATATAACTGAATTTTCAACAAAGTTTCAGGTTCTAATATGCAACACTTTTTGACATATGGCTCAAATTAAATCTCCACTTAAAAGTTAAATAATTTCGTTTCTTTACAATATTTATCTAATTTTAGTATTTGTTGTTCAAGTACAAGATATAACTGAATTTACCACTAAGTTTCAAGTTCTAATATCTTGTCATTCTTGACATATGGCTCAAATTAAAATCTCCACTTTGAAAGCCCCCCATTTCGTCAATTTTAAGGGAAAAAAAAAATATATTTTTGTACTCTGTTCAAAGTCGTCTTTAAAAAGATATATCGCAAGTCTATGTAACGCAACAAACAAAATTTTACTTCAAATACGCTTCTATGAGAGCCCCCCTGAAATAAAGCTTTTTATATTTTTTTATACAATGTTCGGCTGAAAGCCATCAGTTTACATATTATATTTAAATTTGAAGTAATTACGTTCAGTAATTCAGAAGTTATAGGGCTTTGACAGACATTTGGATGTACACACTTCTCTGTCCAGTACCCTAGTTGACTCAGAGAACTTCACTTCGCTCGTTCAATAATTCATTTTTCGAGCATATTCAATATCATTACGACAAAAATGTTAATTGTTTGCAATATAAACTTTTTCATTTATTTATTCATCCCAATTCCCAACCTGTATGTGTTAATCTAGCTATCTTCATTCCTTTCAGCTAAATCGGTTCATTCGTTGTGGCGTGAAGGAGTATAATAAACATCTATCGGGATATTTGGAATGGAGATAGCTCATACCTTGGATTAACACATAGGCTTCATTTCGACACCTACAAGGAAAAACAACGTAACTCACTTTTTAGCGATTTTGAATTACAATCATAATGCTCAAGATTATGATTGGAACTCAAAGCTTTTATCTTATTTGGAGGGTTAGAAGATATTAGTCAAATTCAGGTTGGCTAATATTATTTATAAAAAAATCTACCCACCTAAACTAATGACGTATAATAAATTAGGAACTTTCGATTGTGAATTGAAGAAGCGGACGAAGTCTCGGGCGTCCTCTAGTGGAAAATACATAACTGTTTTCTTAAAACGAGTTAATATTGATAAAGCTGCATTAGTGTAACACTGAAAAATTTAAATTGCGTAATTTCTTTTCACCTTTCTTAGCACACGCTTTGAAAATTTTAAAGTTCTTGTTTCGCAAATCAGCTGTTCGAAGTTTTATCTCGCCATTTTAGCCTCTATGAATATTCAAGTACTCGGTAAGCCATTACACCACTTTTGCTGGATCATGAGGAAAAGCAATTTCACTGAGCGAAATACTTTTGTCTTTTTCCTTTTATATTTTACTAGTTGATGCTCGCGGTTTCGCTCGCGTGGATTTAGTTTTTTTTTAAATCCCGCGGGATCTCATTGATTTCCCGGGATAGAAAGTAGCCTATGTCACTCTCCCGGTCCTCAACTACACCCACGCAAAAAATTAGGTCGATCCATTGCTTTGTTGCCGCGTGATTGAAGGACAAACCAACAAACAAACACACTTTCACATTTATAATATTTTTAAGGACTAGCGATCCGTTCCGGCCTCGCACATTTAATATTACTAATGAAGAAGAAACTAAGTGCTGGTTGAGATTTTCATATAACAATACCACCCTTTCCGACGTTTCCGGTGGATTTCCCAAAATTTCTTTTTTTTCAAATTTGCTGCTCCTTGCTTTAATCCAATACAACTTGTTGGACTTCATACATACAATAGGTAAATTGTAAGAGTTGCAAAATAAAGTAACTATCATGTGACTCGTTGAAAATATATAAAAAATACGTACGTACAAAGAAAATAAAAATTTATTAGAAAGAGCTTTCCACTTCAAAAAAAAATTCTTTTTATAAACAGAGACCAGAGAAACCATTGTCTTTTTGTACATATTCGTAGTACGAATTAATTGGATATTCTTGATACTTGATCTTTTATGAGAGTGGATGACTTGGTAGGTATATCCATGACATTATAAGCATTTTATTTTTATTTCAAAACATAATTTGGTTTCGTGCAGTATATTTTTCATGAGAAAAGCCGATATTATTAGGGTTCTGTACCCGAAAGGTAACCAACGAGACCCTATCACCCCGCTATCTATCCATCCATCCATCCGTATGTCTGCCAGCGAGCTGTATCTCATGATCCGTAATAGGTAGAGATTTGAAATTTTCAGAGACAACAAAGAGTTTCCGCGGAAGCGAAAAAAGCTAATTGATTATAATATTATTTATAGCCTTTAAATTAATAAGCATGCTAAGGAAAAAATATTACCTAATTGAAGATTGAATAAACATCACCCATACAATTAACATTTTTCTGTAATGTACTTAGATTACAGAAAATTGTTCCTGTGACTTCACAGGAACATATGATATTAAATGTATGAAACAGGTTCCTAGGAATTCATAGTTATAGGCGTTTGTTAGATGATAGATAGAGACAAAAATATGCAGAGAGCAGCGTTGCAGGTAAAAACCAATGAAAAAAATTAATGAAACCTTTCTGAAATCGTTTTCAGTAAAATAAAATGCATATTAATTTAAATGAGAGAAGTATGCAATTTCACGGTGGAGCTAAATTGATGCAGAAATAAAATAAAAGTGTTTAAAAGGTATGTCGCGATAAATAAATTGCCGGGCGACGAGAAAATTTATTGCTTTTTACAATTAACCACTACTTTCAAAAATGGTCTGAAATAATGTGGTAATTTATACAGATGTTGCTTTTGCCATGCATAATTTTATTATTTATCAACCCCCGACGCAAAAACAGAAATTCACACACAACATTCTCTGAAAATTTCAATTTTGTACCTATTATCATGATCATGAGATACAGCCCGCTGACAGACAGACAGACGGACGGACGGAAGGACAGTGGAGGCTTAGTAATAGGGTCCCGTTGGTTACCATACCTACGGATACGGGATGTAACAAAAACATGTTGAGCATATTATGTTGAGTAGCATGTGGCATGTCATTTATTACCTAATAAATAATAATGCATGACTTTAGGAAATATAGATATACTTACTAAATAGAGAAATAATCAGGAAAATAAAATTCCGATGAGCATTCCAAGGAACAGGAAATTGAACTGCACCGGATATCGTCGAACCGGAACAACGTACGACGGAGAAATGGCTTCCGGTCGAGGTGGGCCATTTTTATTATTCTCGGCTTTGTGTCCCCGAATAGCTTCGTTTTTTATTTATTTTACCGACAATACCTGAGTGATCGGATTCAACCGGGACAGTTGTCTCCAAATAGATATGGTGTTGACAGTAGGCAGGTGGTATTCTTGCCTAGAATACCACCAATCTTTTGACTGCTCTGAAACACGGCGCGAGATGACCAACAAACAAATTACAAACAGCGGGGTTTCCACACCGAGCGAAGCGGACTCAACAGTATAGTGGAAAGCGAATGAACCGGAAATGGCTAAGCGGTGCGGTGTAGACAAAATAGATTTACACTTCCACTACAAAGGCGAATGGCAATAGACATCTGTGGAGCACAGTTAACAGACTCTACCGACGCAGTGCTGGTGATTGCGGGACTTGTTCCCATAGACAAGATGGTCAGCGAACGTGTCGAAGTACGCGAATGTTCTCGCGACAGGCTGAGAAATGTCTTGGAGAAGGAAAACGTAGGCACCTTTTCGCTCTTTAGGTCCTTGATTAGTCCTCCTAAAGAGTTGGCATAAGAGAAAACACAGAGGGGTAAATCGGTGGCTGACACAGGCGCTCAATGGTCACGGGGTGTTAATCTCGATTCGAAGTACATACTTTTTGACAAATGCAAAGCTGAGTTTATGCTTCGCTGACTGTACCTATAAAAGAATAAAAGAAGAATAAAAAACTATCGCACTGAAACTAATATTTCAGCAATTAAGACAAATGACAGGAATGGAGTAATTTCAGAGATTTTTGTTGTTGCGCTATTTTAAAAGCTTCGAGAGCAGATTTCGTCTGCTTTTATATTATTTTCTTAATTGGGCACTTCTTCAAAAATAAAATGTCAGATTCTACTTGGTTATCTCAATTCAGATTTTGTTCTCGTTATTTTATAAAAGAGCAAAATTATGCTTATTTAAGAGCTGCGCACATTAGGTAGGCCGCGCCGCAACGCAAAATAATTTTTGCATCATTTTCTTAGAATGAGTTTGTCATGTCCATTTTCACCAACGTTCCCTAACTTTTACCAGTTAGCTAAGCTACATTAGTTGACGCTTTCTATCAATATTGTTTTCATGAACCTTTAGGGAACACCTACATGTGAAAATGACCATGGCGTATATTTCTTGCATTTCACGAGGGCGTGTGAGCTTTAATTGTGGTTACGTCGTGTACATGCACATTGCGTAAGTGTGCGTGCCTGTCAGGAGCATAGGTGAGAGCTCAGGTCAGGCGCGAGCAAGCTTTCGCTCACACTTATACAGATACGACACACACACACAACCATGAGCTACGCGCCCTCGTGAGTTGAAAGAACTATAAGGGGTTGTATTTCGGGGCTACCTACGTAAAGAGACTTCTATTTATTGGATGATTTAAGTATGGTTGGTGAAAACAGGCATTAGTCACATTTTATTTTAGTCGCGTGAACGTGGCAACGTTAAGAAAATATTTTCTTGGAAAGGTAAATATTATTCTTTTAGGTATATTTACTTAGCAAATCTCATAAAAAATTTGCCTTCTCAAATAACTTATTCATGTAAATGATGAAAAATTAAAAGTGGCCGCCATCGTCGGTCCGTGTTGCATTTATTATTCATACCCTGTAGTTGGAGCGCATAAATCACAAACATTTAATACATTTTTTTTTACTATGAATATTTCACAAGTAGTCAATTCTCGTAGTAATCCCTGAATTAATTCTCTACTAATTTATTATATCACTGAATAATTGTAAGAACGGTCACTTTATGAAAATACTAGTGAAATTATAGTGTCGAAAATTTGTAAATGCACACAAAAATCTATCTAAATATATAAAAGGCAAAGGTGACTGACTGACTGACTGACTGACTGACTGACTGACTGACTGATCTATCAACGCACAGCTCTAACCACTGGACCGATCGAGCTGAAATTCGGCATACAGGTAGCTGTTAGGACGTAGGCATCCGCTAAGAAAGGATTTTGGAAAATTTCAACCCCGAAGGAGGTAAAATAGGAGTTTAAAAAATCGAACCTAACGTGAGCGAAGCCGCGGGTTAAACCTAGTTTGCAATAAGTATACCTACGCATTTTTTTACAAGATTTCAATGTATGTGTGTATGTTTAGGGTCAAATCTTACAAGCTGAATTAGAACCACTTCCCGCTTACCGATTGAGCTGAAATTTTGCAAATCGGATAGCAGTGCGATACTATTATGGATAGTTTATTATGACCCATTGACGTAAAGACACATGTGTTAAGTCGTGGTTATTACAAAGTTATAAAGTTGCATGGAATCAATTGGATTGGCACCCAGCTACCCACAAGATAGTGTAGAAGTTATTACATTGTAATAAACATAGCTATACATTAATATTGCAATATTTTGTTATGTAAAGAGTACCTGCTGAGTTTCTTGCCGGCTCTTCTCAGCAGAATCTGCATTCCGAACCAGTGGTAGTATCATGACGTGTCATAAGAGCTACAAGTTGGCCTACATGAAGTAAATGATTTTGAGAGTTTGACTTTGAATAAAAATCAAGATTTGTAATTCGATTCGATTTATTTCATTACAATAATGGAATTAAAATGTTTTTCTCTTCTGGGCGCCTCAAAATATTGAACCAGGTCAGGCGTGAACCAAATGAGGCGTGTTCTCCGAAAGTTCGCCCCAAAGCCCGAACAGTGAAAGTCAATTGAAACTGGGAAGTTTTCCGAAAGCGCTTCAACTGCTCTTTATATAATTGGTTGTTGATCAAACACATTTTTACTATACACACGGAATAAGTAGATATATAATAGTAAGTACAGGTATAGTTCTTTCAACTCACGAGGGCGCGTGGCTCATGGTTGTGTGCGTGTCGTATCTGTATAAGTGCGACCGAGAGCTTGCTCGTGCCTGACCGCTCCCAACTAGGCTCCCGACAGGCGCGCACACTTACGCAATGTGCATGTACACGATGTAACCACAAGTAAAGCTCACGCGCCCTCGTGAATTGCATGAATTATTTATTATACAAAAGATGAACTCCGCAAGATAATTTAAGTAAATAGCATTGATACCACAACATAAAGAGCAATTCAGGTCGCACTGCGCTAAATTACCTACAGCTATATTCATCTAAAAGTTGCCTCTCTTTCTGTCGCGTAACTACTGTTCCTTTGGATTAGGTTTGTCTACAGTTCGTTGAGTAAGGTGGAGTGGCAACAGATCGATTTGAATTTTTCATGGGTACAGTTGTGAACCAACAGAGTGTGACAAAAGGTGTCCGCGGGATTATTAATATTCTAATTCCACTGAGACGAAGTCGCGGACAAAAGCTAGTTGAATTTAAATATAAAAAATATGATAGAAGCATCGATTTATAAACATTAGCCCTAGATAGAAATTATGTGATTGGTAACTGAATGAATGTAAGGAATGAGAAGGCTGTAAGCCGAGATTGGCAGATTTCACATGGACATGACATTATGACGTGGCTTTGTTTTTGTGGGTTTTTTTGTTTTGTTTTTTTTTTGTAAAAGACTGCCAAGCTGAACTTGACTTATATTCTCCTCTCCCCTCCAAATAAGCGAAAAGGTTGTTCTAGGAGTGGGTACGACAATAGTGCAACGGGTGGGATTCAAACCTGCGACCTTTCAGTTTTAAGTCCGCACCTTTAACCGTTGGGCTATTGGGGCTTTATTATTTACAGTTTCCACGTGTAAGAAAACGTGCAGCATCAAGTGGGTTTAATTACCGGAGTGAGGTTCGAAGCGCCGCGGACGCTGTACTCGTGTTAGCAAAACGGTTTTGCAGCTTCACCTAACATAATTGGATCAATTTGTTTGATATTCCGCCGTGCTACACCTATACCGTGTCTATACCTAGCTATTCCCAGTACGTATTCTTTCATAGATTTATGTAATACTAGTTGATGCGCCCGGCATCGTACTCGTGGATTGAGGTTTTTTTGGATTCCCGCGTGAACTCTCTTATTTTCCGGGATAAAAATTAGCGTTATGTATTATTCCAGACTATAATCCATTTCTGTGCCAAATCGGTTCAGTCGTTGCGGCGTGATTGAGTAACAAACATCCATCCATCCATCCATCCCTCCATCGTGTGCATCTGTGTATCAGTGTATCTGTATAGGTATCTGAATATCTGTGGGTCTGTCTGTCCCTCATAGCTCCTTAACGAATAGACCGATTTTGATTTATTAACGTGTGTACTTTTAACTGAACGTTTTACAGTCAAACTAATAATAAAAAAAGACGTGTGGCACTCGGGGACTGCCGCGGTAAAGCTATTGCATAGCATTTTTTATCAACGCCATCTAGCGGCTCACCGTAGAGGAGTCCCGTGTCAGGTTATTTTCGTTACGGAATTTCTGGATTCGGTCTCCACGCTGGCCCACGATAGAAGCTATGCAATAGCTTTATAAATCAGTACATAGAGTTGCACCAAATATATACTAATATTATAAAGCTGAAGAGTTTGTTTGTTTGAACGCGCTAATCTCAGGAACTACTGAACCGATTGCAAAAATTCTTTCACCGTTAGAAATGCACGTGATCCCTGAGTGCTATAGACTATATATGTACCACGGGCGAAGCCGGGGCGGTCCGCTAGTTAAGAAATAAAAGCTCGTAGCTAAGTTATAATAATGCTATACTCGTAGTTCTACCGTGGAACCAGCATAGCGGAAAATGGATCTCGCCTTTATCTTACACGCTTTCTGATTTCTGAGATTGACTTGGGTTGATAGTTAAAATAAACCCCGTTATATCTAAACTTTGGTGTTGGTCTGGTGGGAGGTTTCGGCCGTGACTAGCTACCACCCAACCGTCAAAGACGTGCCTCCAAGCTAGCTAGTTAGCTAGTCGGTACGATGGCGTGTAGAAGCCGATTAGGGGTGTATTATAAATACGAAAGTGTGGTTGTTTGTTAGCTTGTTGATTTATTTGTCAAGGGTAGCAACGGCGTCAGCAAGTTTTATTATTATTATTATTAAGCTTTATTTATCCTACACACAAAATCTTAACAATTAATCTTTAGGTTTGTAAGCTTGATCTATTCTTTGTGTGTGGTCCCCTATGGGTAAAAGCCTCCTCCATCTTTTGCCATTTTTTTCTATCTTGGGCAATACACATCCAATCCTTCCCCGCTATGTGTATGATGTCATCAGTCCATTTTTTCCTTTGCCTTCCCACGCGCCTTTTGCCTGCTGGACCTAGCCATTTTGTGGTTTGATGGGTCCACCTCTTATCTTTATATCTTGCTACATGTCCTGCCCACTTCCATTTCTGTGCTAGAGCATACTGAAGCGCATCTGTTAGCTTGGTTTTCTTACGAATTTCTACGTTTCTTATCTTTTGGATTCTTTTTAACTTCAGCATGCTTCTTTCCATTGCATGTTGACAGGACATGATTTTGTTCTTTACTTTTTCAGTGTATACCCATGTTTGGCTTGCGTAAGTTAGGCTAGGGAGAATAGAGGAATCCATTATTATCTTTTTTATTTTTGGATGGTAGTTCCCTTTTAGAATTTCCTTATGCGCCCAATATTTCTTCCATGTTATATTTATTCTTCTGTCAATTTCATTTTCATTACTATTTGCACTTAGAGATACTAGTTTACCTAAGTACACATACTCATCCACATAGTCTATCGACTTTCCCTCTATTTTGATTTCTCTCTTATGATTGTTTGTAATGATTTTTGTTTTGGAAGTATTCATGTGTAGACCAACTTTCTGACTTTCTGAGTCTAATCTCAGCCAGCAAGTTATCGACGTGGTTTTTTGCATCAAGTTAGTCCGCTATTATTTTAGACTGCATTTTCACTTAACATCAGGTGAGATCGCAGTCAAAGACTATCATGAATAAAAAAATATTGTTTTTTAAAAATAAATTTTTTAATTTTTATTTTACACTTATTTTTCCTTATTTTTCTTCTTTACAGTTCAATAAGAAGCCAACAAGCCAGTGACTTTAGAGGCACAGATGAATACATATACTTTATCATAGTTTAGAAGTGGGGGTTTTAGACGAACTACGGACAACAGCACTTCGTAGCGACAACGCAGCGATGCCACAGCGCTGTGTGAGCTCGCTTTTAGGTCTCAAAGCTGTCGTGGTCACAACGCCGTTCAGCCGATACGAATTGAATTTCTAAGTTAGCAGGAAGTTGTGAAAGCACAAATGCAGTGAAGTCGTTAATACTTGTGAGTTGTTGCTCTCTACTTAAGCCTCGAAAGGGGATTGTGTGGCTCGAGCGGACGGGTTTGACACGCTTTGAACATAGAAGGATCGAGTAAATAGCGACCTCGCTAGACGAATGAATGCGCGAGAAGCATTTTTTGCCAAAGTTTCAGGTAACATGCGCAATTAATGATTATTATCTAGACTAACATATGAAAATATTTAGGCTCGTTTCAATAAATTGATGAAAACTTAAAGAAATGTGCTTTAAGTTGTCTAAAGCAAGTCCATTTAAAATTTTGCCCGCGTACGTTCATGCGTGGTAAAGTCTTGTTTATACTCTATAAGGCCCACATCACATTTTCTAGTTAAATCATAAAAAGCATAAATTTTAATCGAGCTGTGTTATAAAGCCATCTAATTTATTATTATCAATATTTACTGCGACATTTCAATTTTTCATTTCAATTTTTCTGTGTGTCTGGCAGGATATTTGGCCCCTAGGATTGGTCTGGCTGCTTACAAATAGTATTAAAATACTTACCTATGTATCATAATAATAAAACCGAAGACTTAAAAAAGTTACGATATTTTTTGCGAACTTTATAGCGTTTGGCGGAAATAACCGCCGACGAAAAGTGTTTGGCGACATCGATTATGGGTGTTTCAAGATATTCCCTCAAACATATATAAAAATCAGCACTTAGAATTTAAGAAAAGTTATCATTTGTTTACGTACCTTTAGCACCTGATAACTGTAAACTGGCCGCCTGCCCAAACTAGCGGGTATGTACACCTTCAAAGTACATACTAGTAGGTACTACGCAATCGAACACATTTAATTGATTAGAAAATGAGGAAGGTTTGGCGGGACTGTGATCTCGCTCTATAAATCTTGTTAGTACATCAAGTCGATATTACAACAGAAGTTTTGCTATAGGTTTTCATTTGGAGGCAGACTCAAAATACTTATCCGGCTAAACCGTTTCATTAATATGTGTTTCTATCGTCGCACGCTTGGAAATATGATGTAATTTTTGCTTGTTTTTCTTTGGATAGTTAAAACTTGATCTACTGCTGTAAAAATCAAATCTGCATCTAAAGATTTAACATAAGCCGCGCTCTTAAAATACCCTATATGTAGATACGAGCTGATAACACAAATTACATAAATAATCAGAGAGTCTTGCTTCCGACAATCAATGGATGGGGGAATTAGATTTGCATACTCGACCCGGATCATCAGACGTGATTGTCTGAAATCTGTCTCTCCTGAAAATATATGTATATAGACATGGAACAAGTTGTAGAAATAAATTGAATACATAACAAATAAAATGATCGTGCAAGTTCGATTTAAATTTTAAACAAAATTATTAGCTACGTAAGTTTAGACTAGTAAATTAAGTTTGGCTTAAATAATCTTGCATGAAATTTTAATTTAAATTTTATGCAAGTCTACTCTAATGACAGCTTTGACAGTCTTACAGAGCTAGCATGAAATGTGTCATCATAAAAATTTTAACTTGATCTTTGTAATTTGATTCATTAAAATTGTTTTCAAACTTAATACTCGTAGTAACTCAAGTTACTACCTAATTTATCTTTTTGTAGATAACATCCCTATTGTGCCATAAATTGATTTTCTTTAGCATTACAATATTATACCATATAGCTTACGTGAACGTTGTACGCAAATGACGTCGGTATAATTAAAGTAAACTTTGAAAATTGTCCCCGTGCTTGTCCAAAATGTTTGCCTAAACGCGAGCAAAATAGATCGTTATTTTACCATAAATATTTGTTGACGAAATATCCCTTACCTGAACAGAACCTTATGGCAGATAATAATTATGTGTCGTTTCAGATAGGACACGTTAATGTAGCTTAAATATACCTAGTTTATTTGTCATTTAGCATTTTAATAATCCAGTGAAACTTGGTCTTTCTGGCAGTCATGTATATAAACCTCAACATAAAAATATATACAAGGGATTTGTTTATTATGCAAACATTTTTCCATCGATAAAACCTTAACAAATAACGAAAGCTATATAGAGGTAGAAGCAATCGGGTCCGTTAATCCAGCTATATAATGTAAATCTGGGCTTTGCGTCTAACGATTGATTGTCGGCCCTCTGTTCAGGTGATGTGATTGCGCGAACACCAGTTTATTCTATGTTAAGCTGGTTGCATATTGTTTTAAGAGACGCGAGAGTCGCAGTCGACTGCATTTCAAGAGACCTCGGGCACTAGGCGGTCGTGGCTACAGTCGTAGCTATAGTTTAAGTATCGTAACGCAACAGATATCGCAGCCGCAACGACCAAGTGGCCACACGATTTGCCATAAGTACCTAGTCACCAGAGGCGTAACTATACCGTTTGAAGCCCGTGGCAAATTCATTGGATGGGGCCCTCCCTCCCCCAATATAAAGAAGCTCACCCAATGAGATAGTATTTTTTATTTTTTCATAAATCACTACGTGAAGTAGGTACATACAAACGCAATTACAATTACTTGATTTTCTAATAACCTTTAAGTCGGAGCGTATTGTATTTATACTAAGTGCCGTAAAGTAATATTACGGCACTTAGTAGTCCGTTCTTAGCACCTACAATAGCAACGTAAAAGCGACATTTTCGCGAGCGAAGCGAGCGCGAAATTTTTTATGATTGCATTACGGCACTTAGTAGTCCATTCTTGGCATTTACAATAGCAACATAAAAATGACATTTTCGCGAGCGAAGCGAGCGTGAAATTTTTTATGATTGCATTACGGTACTTAGTAGTCCATTCTTGGCACCTACAATAGCAACGCAAAAGCGACATTTTCGCGAGCGAAGCGAGCGGGAAATTTTTTGTGATTACATTACGGCACTTAGTAGTCTATTCTTGGCACCTACAATAGCAACATAAAAGTGACATTTTAGCGAGCGAAGTGAGCGCGAAATTTTTTATGAATACATTACGGCGATTAGTAGTTCATTCTTGGTACCTACAATAGCAACGTAAAAGCGACATTTTCGCAAGCGGAGCGGGCGCAAAGTTTTTTATGGTTGCATTACGGCAACTAGTATTCTATACTTGGCACCTACAATAGCAACGTAAAAGCGACATTTTCACGAACGAAGTGAGCGCGAAATTTTTTATTCTGCACTACACCATAAATCTAGTCCTGTACTTTTGGCGCTTGAGACCCTACGCTTGTATGCGCCGCACACTCGGCATCGTAGGTTAAGTCGGCCCTACCAACTATTTAGTTAATGTTATTGGGGTTATTTTAAAATGGCATGTAATTAAACGAGCTTCTATTTAATACCATTATTGGCTTCTAAATTACTAAGTCAGCTTCAACTAGTGAGCCTCTAAAAAATATAATTTTAGCATCTATATTTATAACTTAGCTTCAAACCGTGAACTCCTAAAATACTTAAATATTAGCATCAAATAATACACCAAATCTTCAACCACATTTTTAATTTTTTTTTTGTGAGAAAAATGAAATAAAAAAATGTTTCTAACTAAATAAAAAAACGTTTTTTTTTTGATAAAATGAAATTAAAAAAATGATTGTTTTTAAATTTAACTCAAGATAAATACCTACACATAACATTATAACATTTTTGAAAAAAAAAAAAATCAAATTTTTTTCAACTTTTTTTTTAGTTTTAGGTAGGTTTACGATCCCAACAGGACCTAAGTGCCCGGCCTTCGGCCGGGCACCTGAATATTCATGTATAACCCTAACCTAACCTAACTTTAGTTTAAAGAAAAAATTATACAAAAATAATTGCAATATTAACACACTAACAACAGAACAACAAAAAAAACAAATGCATGTTTTGAATGGCGCTCTCTGATTGGTGCAAATAGCCATAACCAACGAGATCGTGCAAATTGCCAGTCGCATCCGTCTCACTCGCACCAACGAAATCGTGCAAATGGCCAGTCGTATCCATCTCACTCGCACCAAATCGTGCAGTGGCAGTGGAGAATAATAAAAATAGTGGCTCTTTATTTGATGCTTTCTTTGGAATATTTTGTGGCCATTGTGAAGAAGCCGAGTTAGTATATTAGAAGCTTCATCATTTTCCCGTTGCTGAGTTATTAAATTAGAAGCTAGGTTTTGATGCCAAAAAATAAATTTTGTTGGTCGACTTATTATATTCCTTTTAAAATGTGTTTGTGGACCTAATGACATTTAGGTATTACAAATATGTATCTTTTTAATTTCTGTAAGACATAAATAACTAGTGGTTCGCCCCGAACTGAGACCTCGCGGTATCCCATAATTCCCAAAAGATAGTTTTAATTATATATTGTAATAATTAACTTTAACATTAGACGCAATAAAGAATAATAATAGTTGACGCAAAACTGGTTTACTGATACAGCGCCATCTATTAGCATTATTGTGAAGCTATTAGCATTAAAAATTAAATAATTTCGTTTCTTTATAATATTTATCTAATTTTAGTATTTGTTGTTCAAGTACAGGATATAACTGAATTTTCAACAAAGTTTCAGGTTCTAATATGCAATACTTTTTGACATATGGCTCAAATTAAATCTCCACTTAAAAGTTAAATAATTTCGTTTGTTTATAATATTTATCTAATTTTAGTATTTGTTGTTCAAGTACAAGATATAACTGAATTTTCAACAAAGTTTCAGGTTCTAATATGCAATACTTTTTGACATATGGCTCAAATTAAAATCTCCACTTTGAAAGCCCCCCATTTCGTCAATTTTAAGGGAAAAATTAAAAAAAATATTTTTTTTACTCTGTTCAAAGTCGTCTTTAAAAAAATATATTGCAAGTCTATGTAACGCAGCAAACAAAATTTTACTTCAAACATGCTTCTATGAGAGCCCCCCTGAAATAAAGCTTTTTATATTTTTTTATACAATGTTCGGCTGAAGGCCATCAGTTTACATATTATATTTAAATTTGAAGTAATTACGTTCAGTAATTCAGAAGTTATAGGGCTCTGACAGACATTTTCACGTACACACTTCTCTGTCCAGTACAGACAAGCGCCCTAGTTGACTCAGAGAACTCGCTTCGCTCGTTCAAAAATTTTGGCCCCAAATTCGCCGTCTAAAATCTGCTGCCCTAGGCTCCAGTCAAATCAGCCATTTGGTAAAACCACTGTGCGTAACCTTTCTTGTCCCAAAGAGTTTAGTTTATATCAATTTTTATTTTGAAAATGATCGCTCGGCACTAGCCGTAGTCACAGGAATGGCTATAAATGTTATGATCATCTTGAGCTTCCGGCCCTCTCTGACCAGGGGCCCCTGCCGGCTGGGGGCCCGTGGCATTTTGCCGTCATGCCACCCTATAGTTACGCCTCTGCTAGTCACTGAGACCAGACTTTATGAATTTGAGCGTATCAGCCTCTCCAACGAAGAATAAGAAATGAACAATAAGAAAAGAAAAGGAAAATGCGATGTATCAGTGTCTCAAGAGTTTATTGAACAGCGAATTGTGAATGTACCATGTATTTGTTATCCTAGCACGCTGCGATACCTAGTAAAAATGTAATTTTGAATAGGCTTTACTTACAATCCTCGAGTACCGCAGACAGTAGAAATTTAATTATTAATATATAATAATTGTTCTCGCTTTCAGTTATAAGTTCTATGAGTAAGGACACGTTGCAATGTAAGCATGCATTATCTATAGGTATAGGCGGCTGTGGATGCTGAGGTCACATTTATTTCCTAGGTGCTTTGCATATTTTTTACTCATTGTCTTTTTTAGTAGAAGATAAATGTACTACGTTTGGATGCGTGTGGCTGTGGTAATGTGTGATCACTTTTAGGTAGCTATCTATATTTGTTGTAATACCTGTAGTACACAAAGGGACATGCCCTTATTTGACTAACAGATCTATCCACGTCGGGCAACACCTAGCTATTTTTCAGCTGAATGCTTGAATAAAAACAAAAAGGGGAAGTGTGAATGAAAAAGGCTCAATGCATGTTATATGCCACCGAACTACAGATATAAAGCCATAGACACGCCTAGCGCAATGTAGCGCAAGCGAGACAAGCAACAGCTATATATTTTGATAGGCAACGTATTGTGCAATTGTTGCTTGATTTGATTGAAGAAGAAATTATGGTAACGTGATGGTAAAGTGTACCATAAAAGTATATACGTAGGTATAATAAGTATACATACGCGTAGTATAAAAGTTTCATTTTTGGTTTGGAAGGTGAAATATTATTCCATAACAAGATTGGGCTTGACTGATGGAATATGACGATAGTCTAAGATGGTAGAATGTTAACTCGGGAGAGGTTAAGGCAGTTTTTAATTAGTCATACTAATCGGTTTTTACACGCCATCATACCGGAACGCTAAATCGCTTAGCGGCACGTATTTGCCCCTTGCCATCATGTAAGCTAACCACGAATTTAGTCTTCAGGCATTGAGGAATTTTGGACGAGAAGACATCTCGAAGCTTTCCGAACGCTGCCAAAAAAAGGTTCTTCGAACGACGAGTTGCCATTTCATCTTTCAAGCTATTGACAAAAGGTAAGTATCTTACAATCGTTATTTACCTTTAAAATTCACGATAAAACAAATTGTAAGACAGTACACAAGGGTATTACTGCACAATCTTTATGTATTCAGGTCTCAATAAAGCCACTCCCGGAATAGCAAGGCTCCGTTGTTATTTGCCTTGCTTCGATAAACAGGAATCAATGGAAGCACAGCTCTGGGAACGTAAACTTAATCATTGAAAACCAACAGTGCAGTATAAACTACACCGGAGGCCATTTCCCGTCGTCGAGAGTTTAACTTGTAAGATATTCAATGAGGCTGTGAAAACTTTTATCCAATGTTAACATGCGAATTCGGTTTGGCTGTAAGAGAATTCAGAATTAGCTAGCAGCTTGTATAAAAAAACATACTTTGTTGGTTTGGAGCAACGGTTCGACATGATTTTTTCATGGATTATAAGTGGCATAGGTTACATTTTATCGTAGAAAACGTTTTTTTGTATCAACGCGGACGCCTATTTGTCTTTTACTAATAGTTTAGGCTTGACCACCTTGTTTTCATCGTCCGTTCGTTAGGCTGTCTGTCTGTCAGCGGGTTGTATCATGTGAAATTTTCACAGGATGTATTTTTCTATCGCCGCTATAACAACAAATAATAAAAAAAAAAAAATTAAAGAGGAGGAATTTAAGAGGAGAGGAAGAGGAGGAGAGATTTGGTTTTGCTCGATCTTAATAACAGCTGGTGTTAAATCTCCTATGATTGATGGTATGTATGGTGCTTCCTTTACACTTGGACAGTTTTTCAAACACACGGATTTTTTGGTAAATCTAAATATCATTGTTATACATGAAGATTTATTTTACAAACACACCGTTTGTAAAATTTTGCTCGCGGCATAAGTAGGATGTATTTGGATCCAAAAACTGCACGATTAACCCTAAAACGAAAAATATTTATAAAAGTAAAGCTAAAATGTAATGAATGGAAAATATGTGACAGAATAACTACGCCTAACAGTAAACTATACAACGCCTTAAAAATATTAATCGGAAGCTTCATAAAATTTATGATTTATTTGTAATTCAAATAAGGTTTATTTTCGAGTGCAGTAGGTGGAGTTAATAGTAGCAATTATCGTGGTAACACGGTCTCTGAGGGGGAGTTAATGCTTCGTATTCACGCGAGCTGGAAAGTGGTAGAACGTAGCAGTGAAAAAATCTAATTAAAAGTTCATCTTGTAGCGTAATGCAAATGAGAGTGAAATTGTTGCTCTAAAATTCATAAGCTCCATACGGTCCCGTTACATTATTAAAAATGAATTGTTCAATGCGTATAATTAAGTTTGTATTAAGTAGGATAAGTTTATTGTTAATGAGGTTAAGTATCTACTATATGTTTCAATGGGGTTGGTATGCCAGCTGGTAAAAACCCAAAAAAGAAAATAGATTAAAAAAATAGTTCGTATCAAAGTATCAAGTAGTAGTTTAAATAGTACCTATTCAATTTGAAATGTAATTAATTTATGTTATGTTAAGTATGTTGCTCACCAAACATTGGCAAATAACAAAATGTCGTTGCAAATAACCCATTTTTTTAGCTATAAGACCTTTATTGTACACAGTTTATGCAACAAATAAATGAAATGAAAACAAATTGTTATACTTACTACAATTAAGTTTTTAATTGCGCTGAACTTTGAAAAGGGTGAATCAGTGTCTCAAAGTGTATAATTTGTTTATTTTGTTTGTTGACAAACAAAAGATAAAACAAATGATCTCGCCGCTCGTTATCAAGGCGACACTCGCAATAAAGGATCATAAAAACGTTTCCCTTTGTAAGCAAAACGAATTATTCTAATCTAAGTTTTCTTCCCACTTCATCTCAGTAGACTGCAAAGATAAGTGCGACACAGACGGATCGTCGTAATTTATATGTAAATATAAAATTTATAGTGCGTCTTGTTAGCTTTTAAATTAGTTTACCTGGTTAAAGCAAAGTCTTTCTAGGTAAGGATGTATTTATTTCAGGCTATATCAAGGTAATAATCACTCAGGCGCTAATTTTATGTACTTAACTAGATAAATCAAAATGTTTGGGAAAACGTAGTATTGAAAGATGTAGTTAAGTTCCTCCGAGTCTGACTGAGGTGTAGGCGCAATAAGTAATGCAAGCGATACATTGACAGCTACTAGACATAAGCGGCACATGATCGTGCTCTGTGGCGATCCTTGGAAGTGATCAATATGAATGACTTATGGAGGAGCGGAGTCTTCTTACACAGGTGTACCTCACACTTAAAAGAAGACTCCGGCCACTGCTTGTTTGTTACTCATTTGGTTCTGAATTTTTTTTTTTTAATATCCAGCTGTGGACACTTATCGGATATACTTTGCATATTTGATATAGTACGTTTATCTCACGAAGTTACGGGCGCTTAACTTGGGGTTACGTCGTGAACATGCACATTGCGTAAGTGTGCGTGCCTGGCAGGAGCCTAGGTGGCAGCGGTCAGGCGCGAGCAAGCTCTCGCCCACACTACAGATACGACACACACACATGAGCCACGCGCCTTCGTGAATTGCAAGAACTATAACATATCAAACAAACCACGTCACATGGAACCGCTGAATGCAAACGGCACGCTAACGTCGATAAAGTCGACGTATAATGCAAGCAAAACGCATTTTCTAAGAAAAGCTTTCAATATTATTAAGGTCGTAAAGTTGTAATTTTGCTGCATAAATTATTCTGCGTGAACTACCCAAGTCAGTAATTTGAATGGCGGGTGAAAAATATCGCCCACGGGACGCGCGTCGCCCGGCTATCTCTCGCCAATCTATCTTCTTTGATGTGAAGCTCTTTACGCCTTTTTGGGTGACAAATTTCCGCTATTTATTATCCTTTTGTTATATTCAGAGATTTATTTTATGAAAATACTCTGATCATAGCTGCGAGCGCTTCGTATATTATACATGAAAGCGTATTCTTCTTGTTCTTCGTGACACTCTTGGCAGAGCGGTCGTGGTCATCACGAAGTAACTTCCTTAGCGGCAGATGTGATTCGCCTCCACGTACACTAGTGGAGCGTCTACCGCAGACTCAATTTGGTTTATCCGTCGCATGGGCGACATTCTTTGCCCCCTGGTGCCCTCCACTTTGCTCTGCATGACAAACTGCTCGATGGACTCACTCTCACGTCGGAAAACATGTCCGAACAACTTCAATATGCGATGCTATACTAACGCCGAATGGCGTTGTTTTGTGCAAAATTCTTGGAGGATATATTTCCACTTCCAGTTCTTAGAAGATTTTATAACCCGAAATATAATATTACATTTTTCACCTTAGTCTAAAACCCTGTGCACACAACTGTGTTAACGTTGTTTTATGAAATACTGGATTTTTTATCTCTCGCCTTTAGCTTTGCTCGCGTAAAAGGTTCGGTACTTACACAGAATGATATATTTTCTTCGATCGACTTTTTAAAAGTTTACATTTATAATATTTATGCTCTACATAGGTTTAAGTTAATATTAAGACTAAGGCTTTAGCTTGGATATATGTGGTTTAGTCTGTATCTGCTTTATACACCGAAGACGATCACTGTTGGACTATCATCGGTTCTTCGGACTACATAATTTATGTGCATCGCCACTTCAGTTATGTCAGTAAATTTCAGTTTGGCCTCAATTATTTTATAATGGAGATCACTGTACTTTTTAAACAAATGTTATCGTAGAGATTAAGTTTATCAATTTCTTGAACCTCGTTGAAACCAGAACTAGAAGTATGTTTTGATTTTCTACTCTATACTTCTAGTTGCTTTATTTTATTGCAAATGTATTCAGCAATAACTGAATTTGTGCGCGGAATCCATACTCCTAATAATTGACTGATTATTTGGTGACAATCACATATTCGTATTTAGACTCATAATTTATCACATTCGTGCAAATTGAATCGGATATTGTCTGTTATTGTGAATTGATGTAGGCTAGCAATTGAATGTTTGATGAGTTTAAAGCACTTCATGAAGTTTGATACGTTATTTATTGTTAATTTTAGTCACGTATTCTAATCATAATATAATTGACAGTATCAATCATTGTTAATTTATTAGGTACGTGAGGAAAAGGGTTCTTCGTTAAAAATAAAGATTTACTGCTTCAACTCAGCCCCTCTCTCTCTTTAGGTTAGATAAAAGCAACGGTGCGTCGCTATGGCCATCAATCGATCGGATACGATCCATCTGTCCCATCGATAATAATCGATATGGATTGATATCAATATCGATTAGGTTTGTTATCAAAGCCGAAATAATAAGTTGACTAGGTGTAGGTCTGTACAGTTTGTTGCTTCTAGTCAATAAACGACGATGAACCAATCTGTCAATAACAGACTAGCACACAGAATGAATTTATCATCACAATACCTGTATAATTTACCACAAATACAGATTCGTGTACACGTATCCATTTGCTTATGTTTCATTTCGCATAGGGATACCTACGCATAGTTTTGTCACGGCACGGCAGTACAAATTAATCACGGGGCATTGTAAATCATTTGCTGTCAATAAAGGTACAGGCTCAATAATAGTACTGTCCATTTTTATTTCAGTCTATTGCTTTTCAATTTTTTGTTTACTACTTCAAAAACAATGCCATATTTTTGAAATAGTGTTTTTATTCGTTATTTAGTTTTTTATTGAAACCAATTTCAATTTAAAATTTTTGATATCATAGAAAAATAAATATTGTATGCCTAATGGACGGTTCTAATAAAATCTATCTCATTCAAAATTTAATAATAAACTTCATAAAAATCCAAATACTAATAAATAATATCTACTTTACTACATTATCTGGATTAAATTCTCGACCTTCAATTTTTACATTTTGGATGGGATAGACAGATTATATTATTAAAATCAGCCGTATAAATGTAGTACAGATTCTAATAAGTAAGGATAGGAATTCTAAGAAATTCGTATTTTGCAACCTCGGGAAATTGAATTACTTAGTAAGTAATTCATTTTTATTTCAATTGTTAAAATCTTTTACACAGTATAAAACTTCCTTAATAAATAATAAACCATATTGTATTCAAAGTTAATAATATCATAATATTGTAAGTAAAAAATTAAAGTTTTATAAGAATAACTCAGAAAACGAAAATGTCCTTCAGCGTAAGTGGATGACATAATAATTCCTAAATCTATGCTATGGTTTTATCAAGCGTGGTTTGTCAACAAATGCCCTATTATTTTTAAATGGATGTGCATAATATAATGTGCGGATGCTTTCCACGTAGTCTATAAATCAATGATCAATACAGACTCCGTGCAGTGATGCTGCATGTAGGTAAATCACTCAATGTCGTAAACACTTCCACACATTGAATAAGGATTTGGTGACGATGTCATGACAACTCAGTATTTCTATTTTATGGTTCACAATTTATCACCTTCGTGCAAATTGAATCGGATATTGGTTGTTTGTTTCAACAGCGAGTCGTAATGGGGTGTTCGGCGTATTTTAGGCGTTTTATTTCCGTTCCGTTGTTATGTCTACATTCAAAACGGTTTAAAAAAATAAACCGACGCTGTGCAGTGTGAAAATATTGTATGTTTTGGTAAAATTGTTATGGAATTCAAAACTTTTTTTAAAATATATTGACTATTAAACGATGCCCGTGACTTCGTCCACGTGGATCAAGGTTTTTCAATTCCCATGGGAACTCTGCAATTTTCCGGGATAAAATGTAGCCTATGTTTTAATCCTGGGTATAAGCTATCTCCATTCCAAATTTCAGCCAAATCAGTTCATTCGTTGTGGCGTGAAGGAGTAACAAACATACACACACACACATAAACACACACACACACACACACACACACACATACACATACAAAGTTTCGCCTTTATAATATTAGTAGGAAGTAGGATCGCTTGACTGCGATCACATCTTATGGCCACCACACACATTTCTTTGGAGAAGCGGGTAAGAAGTGTGGCTTTTGATTGTTATTCGTTTTTTCGCTACCGAAAGTTGACGCCGTTGAATTCCGACCACAATCATTGATTTGCAGCAGAGAACAACAACTTGCAACGACCTCACTCCAATCATGCCTTCACTACTTGCGAATAACTTCGAAATTCAATTTATAGTTCTGCGCCGCGGCAATCGTGACACTGGCATTACTTACTCGTAGATTGGGTACAAATAGAGAAATCAACAGTGCTTCTTTCCCAAATTACTGTATGAGTATTTCATTATTCATTTCCGCCTGTCTGGTAGGAGGCTGGTTCGTGGCTGTCTGGTGGGAGACTTTGGCCGTGGCTAGTTATCACCCTAACGTCAAAGACGTGCCGCCAAGTGATTTAGCGTAACGGCACGATGGCGAGTAGAAATCAATTAGGGTTATGGGTTGAACACTGCCATACCCCTTCCAAGATAGCCCGTTACCATCTTAGACTGCATCGTCACCTACCATTAGGTGAGATTGCAGTCAAGGACTATCTTGATATCGAATAAAAAAATATTCTTCACTTCACAGTAGGTACAGTACAGTGGTACTGGAGCTAGGTGTGGTGAATACCTACGAGATTCAGATTGTGATTTCTAAAGCAACTGCCTCTTATTAAGTTCATTATTTATTATTATCCGATTAAATTTTATACTAATCCTTACTAATATTATAATAAATGCGAATGTGTGTTTGTTTTTCAATTACGCATTGACGGAGCAACGAATCGAGGTAATTATTTACATTGGATATAATGGTTATAGTTGAGGACTTAGCAAGTGAGATGCGCGGGATTCTTGGAAATCAAACTCAACGCGGACGAGGCCATGGGCAAAAGCTAGTTTAAAACAAAAACCGGTACTTCTTAATCACTTTATCGAACAAATATTTGAACGCATCTCGATCTGCCAAGTTTCTTAGTGCAACCACCAAGTCTTGAGTATAGAACAACAAGTCACAACGACCTTACACCAATCATGACTTACCCAACTAACAAAATGGTCATAAGATTTTAAGCTTTTATGATTATTTCGTCACATAGGTGTCGTATATTAGCAAGTTTTAAAATGTGACGTTGTACAGGCATCATGTATATTGCATTTAAGTTTCAATGCAATTAGGTAATAAAAGTCGTTGTACAAACGTCTGTATGAAATAGCTATAAAGCAATTTAATCGTAGAAAATACACAGTCATACATACGTTTTAGGCGGGACATTTTGGCTGGTATTACAACCTTAATAACGCTGCTATAAGACTATGCATGTGAACATGACATTTTAAATATATTCGCAGTAATGTAAACCAGCCAAGCCCAATAAACGCGACAGAGAGTGATGGTTCCGTACCTATTTTTTAACCGACTTCCAAAAAGGAGGAGGTTATCAATTCGGCCGGTATCTTTTTTTTTCTGTTGAAAATCGATGTCAACACGAACGAACCGATTTGGCTGAAATTTGGAATGGAGATAGCTCATACCCAGGATTAGCACAAAGGCTACATTTTATCCCTGATAATTAAAGAAACCTTAATCATGTCAATCAAGTCATTATGGCCATACCTCCCATGGTTAACGACACAACACAACGGCCCCTAGTCCCCGGATAAAGTTGGGAACCGACAATTATGTCATTTTTCCACGTTGACAAAATATGTTTTTTGCCGCATTCCCAAAAAACTTATGGTCTCTAAAATGTTCTGTTAATGTAAAAAACTATTTTTTGGAATGACAAATAACGGTTTACTAAAATGTTTTAGGGAACTCTGATAGGTTCGTAATGAAAGAACGCCATGTTGTTTAAGAGTTTATAACTCTTAACACAGCAGTGTTCATCGTATACAAGTATTTTGTAACTTATAATGGCACGATGAAGGGAGTTTTAACTCTTAACGCAGCAGTATTCATGGTATATAAGTATTTCGTAAGTCATAATGGCATAATAATTTATTTTTTATTTAAAAAATAATAATTAAATACACAATAAATGAAGGGGGCATTTAAAATTTATTAATAAACCTAAAAAGTTGGTCCCTAAAGTAATAAGTTTTCCAAACTTAAACATAAACACATCCCATTTCAAACTTGTAAATAATTTGATTACACTTATAGTAAAAAAGTATAAAAATATAGTCTGCACACATGCAGAATTTATTAATAGTTAAATTCTATTACTTATAATTGAAAGCGCTTCAATACTGCATCAAATAGATTCATTGGTCCGGTAAACGTCTGCGCTATGAATGCTATGGTAACTATACGACTAAATACTCATACCAATGATAAAATATTACAACACTACTATGTTCTCGCTTATGACTTTTGAATGACAGCTATACGACTTTATAGAAATAGTAACTGCGCCAAAATCGCGTTGTATAAGCGTTTGTAAGCCTTATTTTCATGCCATTCAGTTTTTCGAAAACGTTTACACAATTCTTATATGACTTATATTAAGACCATTTTGTTCACAACTTGGGAATAACTTTGAAATTCAATTTCTAGTTGTTGAGTAGCGTTGTGACCTGAAGACTGGAAGCCTAAGCGAATTTACAGATAAAGGGATCTTGAAGCTTTTTTATTGCGTTGATTTTATCCTTGGTTGGTCTGAGATTTTATCCTTACTTATTGCCAATTCACAATCGACTAGGTACTTATAGTTCTCGGCAAGCTAAAATATCTTTGTAGGTATACCTAATTGTGATAGAGATAGATAGATATATACTCGTAGATAGATAAAAACTTTATTGCACACAAGAAAGAAACAAAATTTAATACAACTTATACCTACTTTAACTAGAGTTTATAAATAATAGATTGGTTATCTTCTTCTTCTATATCAAGCGACAGACACTTTAAAGCTAGACATAATTATGTGCGTAGGTCGCTTACATACATTTCCACATCCCGGTCTTGTGCCGCCGCGCCTGTATCCAGCGACTTGTCTGATGTCGTCAGTCCACCTATTGGGGGGTCCACAACAATCCGCTTTCTAGTGTGAGATCGCTAGCACCTTGCGACCACAACGACCTTCAATTCTTCAAATCATTACCTATTTAGTACAATATTGAAAGATGCAATGTCCAGACAACCAAGGGAGTAGAAGCGGCTACGCCATAAAATCACACAATAAAGGTTGTATACTATGACGTATGCTAAATTATTTGCTATAACAAAACTCCCGCATGGTTTTCCCAATCGGATAAGAATAAAATTGTAATTGGGCTATAATTTCATCTGTATTCAATGACAATATTCGTATGATAATTTTCACTTCAATGCATATGACGCGATTCGATTTAATATTGACATGTTTTATTTTAATAGTAGGAATATTAAAATTATTATTAAAATAATATTTTGTTTACTGAATTTCAGAAAATATATTGCAAATATTGGTATTAAATATTAATGATTATAATTAAGTGGTTTTATGGTTATATTATTTACAATACATATTACATTTTCGGGCGTGACTCTGTGGGTAGCCGTATGCCGTAAAAATAATTTATTTACCTACCTAATAATTATTTAAATTAAAAAAATATTATGAAAATTGTGAATCGAATGCTATAGTTTATTTATTCCTTGATAACCTTTTATAGCACAGTACGTCATTTTTTTAATAATTTCTGCGAGCGCGACGATACTGCTAGTCGGCCTTTAAAGGCTTACTAAAAATGGCTTAACACCGTGTCGTCTATTGCGCTTCTTGCGTTATAGTTCGATGATGTGTAATAGTTATTTGTTCAACAAGATAGCAAAGTTCATTTTTGTTGCGAGTGCCTAGTTTGAATCCCGAGCGAACGAAGGATTCTAAGTTAGAATCCTGAGAGTAGTGAGGGATTCAAAGGCACAAGAAGCAAAAACTTTGCTATCGTGTGATACATACAATTTTTCACCTCAATAGCGAAAAAGTACAAGATGTAAGAGAAATATTTATTAAAACATAAAGGATATTTTAAAATTTTAAAAATTAGGTTTATTTATTTAAAAACTTTTCAATATCATGAGCGGTGAAAACTTTAGATTTTTTGGATTTGTGCCCCTCCGACTGTCTTTTCAAAAATACAATAAGTTTAGGATAAGTTTCAATGTGAACGTCGCATTTCGATTTGATTGTAGCTTTTAACATGGAGTAAATACTCCATAATGTAGATGGTTACCTTGTTTTAGACAATTCCATGAAATATGATAAAATCACAGTCTCTGAATAGGACTTCGCATCCTTAGAAAGTCTCCAATCATTAAATAATTCATAGGCTTTCAAGTATTTTTCACGAGACTATTCCGGAAGAAAGTTTAATTCGCGTTAGACACTAATTCTTTTAATTCTGAATTATAAGTAGATTCACTCATTTTGTTATTTTAAAATTCTTACAACAAATAACTTCTAAGAAATTAGTACCTAATTAAGATATAGAATAGAGTTAATTATTTTTTTTTTTGCCGCCATTTTATATTACTCTTTTGTCTGCGTTCGGAATTGTGTCATTCATAAAATAAAATATATTAATTAATTAATTTTAATTTTCTTTTATGTTTCATGTGTGTTACAGAATTATAAAGTCTAAAACACATTTACGAAAAGTAAATAGTTTAAATAATAAAATAGAGAGTTAAAAAATTTTGTCGAAATAAAATGTATGGGGTATGCAATATTATATACAAAATTTCTGAACGTTTCTTGAGACGGTGAGTTGAAGAAACGCCAATCCAATGCGTTCTATATTCAAAACACTTTTTCTCACTGAGTGAGCAAAAACGACTTTTGCTCACTGGTTTTGGGCAGCAAAGGCGCCCTTTTTGAGCTAGAGAGGTGAAAAAAACATTTTCTGTTCTATTCATATCTCTGCAACATACTGAAAATGACTATTGGAACACAACTAAACTCTACCATTCCTCTATTGTAGGTTTGCAAATCCGGTTTAACAGATTTTAGTTAGCTTTTCACTATTGAAATACATAATATGAAAGACGTTTTTCGTAAAAACATTCACCTAAAATAGAAAAGGAAGAGGTGAATGACTGACTAACTGACTGAAACTTCACACAGAGATAGATTATAGTCTGGAATAACTTATAGGAACATTTTATCTCGGAAAATAAGAGAATTAACTCGCGGGAAAATAAAAACCCCATTCCACGCGAACGAAGTCGCGGGTATCAGCTAGTGCACCATATATCTCGCGGCGTTAAATAATTGCCAGGCGGTACCCATATTAAGTTGTAATTATATCACTAGAGGGCTCTTAATAGCTGTAACGCGCTCAGTGCTGGTCCAACTATCGCCATAAATTGTGTAAGCTGCGGAGTGAGCGGTTTTTCCTAACATCTTCAGAGATGCAGAGAAATGAGCGTTTCTCTACATCTCTAGAGTGGCAATTTCTTGTGTGAATTAAGTGTGAGATGTTGTGAACGTTAGCAAGCTATTGTTAATGTTGCTAGTATTTGCAGCAAAGTGGTAGATATAGATGTACAATATTCAATTCGATGCCTTAACATGGGTAGCCAGTAGCCTAAGTATGGCATACTCTCTTTAAACATTTCTGTGGTGGTGTCGTGTGGTGCGGGTTGTTACGTTCCCTCAAATATGGTTGAGCGAAGTAATATGGCTGGATTATGCGTCATGCTCGTGAACGGGTGCCGCCAACGGAAATGGATCTACTTTATGTCTATCCGTCTTAACATGTATTGGATTGTATTCAGATATACATTTTTGAAACTTCATTGTGGAAACACTGTATAGGTACATAGCATAGTTTTGTTACGTATTGTAAAAAAATTTTTTGAAAAGAGCAACCGCTGAGTTTATTGCTGGCTCTTCTCGGCAGGAAGGGCATTCCAAACCAGTGGTAGATTCATCGACGATTCAACAGCACTTGTAAAAGTTTATTTGAATAAAAAATATTTCTATTCTATTCTATTCTGTTATAAATATTGGTAATCTTATTAATATTTGTGGAATTCGGGCAATGACACACATTCATATACTTATATTATTGCGTGATAGGAACGATCACGTCATTCCATACAATGACTTTGTTAGTTATCGTCACAGTTCACTGATTACTGACTAAAGAAATCATCGTAATCATCATTATCATCATCCCCTCAACAGCTCACTCTCAGCGCATCCATGCAAAATATCAAGTCGATCCGTTGCTCCGTTGCTGCGTGATTGAAGGACAAACCAACAAATCAACAAACCAATAAACCAACAAACAAACACACTTTCGCATTTATAATTTTAGTATGCAAACTAATTGTCATAATATGTACCTATCCCACAAAAAAAAAAGCATTCACTATCATCGGGATTAATTAATTAGGGAGTCAGATAAAACGCGAGAGGGGATTGTTAAAAAGTCAAACGATTCATTTAATTAAGTAGATTTGCTTCTTAAAAGCGAAGCCATTGAAGCTTATTTCTAGACTTGGAAAATCATTTACTAAGTAATTGTCGCGGTCCTTTGCTTCCTTGCTTCATTATAATATAAATATTTTTTTAATGAATATAAGACACAGTGAACTTGACTAATACTATTCTCCACTCTCCGTATGACAATAGTGCAATGGGTGGGGATCAAATCGGCGACCTTTCAGTCCTTCTTTGAGCTATTGTGGCTTCTAAAATTGATGTTACAACCTACGGTACAACCGATGGATTAACACTGTTTGACGTTCTTATGTAAGGACTTCCACATCACGAGGTCTTACTACGCTTGTATACAATATATGGATTATTATTATGGAGTGAGCCTTATCAAGGTATGAAATTGGCTGTCATTGTGAAAAATAGAACTGAACAAAAATAGGGCAATTTTTAATTTTTTAGATTTTTCTTACTGCAGTTTCTTAAATTGCTCTATGTACTTTTTTTCAACAAATTATCCCCAATAGGTACAATCTCTCGTAATAATTATGTGAGGTAAGCAAATAATAATTATTATTACCTATTTTCAATATAAGGAACACATGACATCCAGTTTATAAATTAAAACAAAACTAGAGCAGTAAGGTTAGCGTTACCTCAATCATACCGGAAACTCTTAAGACCATCGTGTCAATTCGTAAAAGTGTATACTGACTAGCGTTGCCAGACGTCCCGTATTTTCCGGGACATCCCGTATTTTAGGCATAGTTTAAAATGTCCCGGCGGGACTGACTCTGTCCCGTATTTGAACCGTACTTCGTTTTTCATTATGAAATCGATCCAAGTATTCACACACGTTACGTTCGTAAAATAGTGAGTTGATGACCGTTTTTAATTATGATTATAATTGTATTGATTTTTACAGATATGTTAAAACGAATAAAAAAATATGTTAAAAGTAACTCGATCCTCGGAAAAATATATAAATAAAATTACACTAAATTATTTTTTTTAATTTGTCCCGGAACTGAAATCCCGTATTTTTTGCCCATTTAACCATTTGTCCTGTATAGGCTGAAAAAAAATCTGGCAACTCTAATACTGACTCAACTGGAAATTGAAGCCAGCAAAATTATTCGAAAGTAATATACATAAGCTGCTGATGCTCCGATACGGCTCGGTTGGTGTCAGGGCTTCTCCTAATCAAATGAAATGAACCTACCCACGGATTTACGATCGAAACGGGAAATCTTATGCGTTACCAATATATTTTTTTAAAGAATATTAGATAACTGAACTTGACTAATATTCCCTTCTCCCCTCCAAATAAGCTTTTGTTAAAAGTGGGTACGACAATAGTGCATTGGGTGGGGATCGAACCGTTGACCTTTCGATTTTTAGTCAGCACCTTTAACCATTATACTATTAAATATTAGTAGTATTTAGATATGGAAATGGCTTGTCCTATGAGGTATAGTTCTTTTAATTCACGAGGTCGCGTGGCTCATGGGTGTGTGTGTGTCGTATGTGAGCGAGAGCTTGTTTGCGCCTGACGGCACGCACACTTACGCAAAGTGCATGAACACGACGTAACCACTCACGCACCCTCGTGAAAAGCAAGAACTTATTAATTTCAAATTTTTAATTTAAAAAAGATGCAAGACGTATAATAAGATTTAAATATTAATAAAACTTTGTGTTATTAGTAGTTCAAACGCCACTACAAAGTATAAAAATAATTTTATTTTGTACACGTTTGTTGAAGTCGGGCGGCTTAAATAGAAACGATGAAACCGATACGCGATGCTCGCCCGATTTCAATAAACGTGGCTCTTATATGTCACCATAAGATAAGCGTCGCGCATCGATTTCATCGTTTCTAGTTAAGCCCGCCCGACTTCAACAAACGTGTACAAAATAAAATTATTTTTATACTTTGTAGTGGCGTTTGAAGTCGGTTTTTTGAAAAGAATTTTTATTTTAAGCTTTTTAGTGTAGCTTGTTCCTGCTCTCTTTCTCCCCTCCCTCCAACGCTACGGTACCTACTAATTTAGTTCTACGCTTGGTACCTACAGTACTTATTAACAATACACAAGAGCTAGGACTAGGAGCTCCATGATGTAGTCCATGGTTGGTACCAACAATATCAATTCGAAAGCGTCAGTTCGTAATTCCTCCAACTCTGCAGCATCAGGATTGAGGAGCTAGAACCTTGAATTTTATATGTAGTATATGCTTGGTACCAACAATATCAATTCGTAAGCGACAGTTCCTAAATCCTCATAGATTAGGTAGGCAGTACCCCTACAGCATCAGTATTGAAGAGCTAGAACCTTGAGGTCCACGATGTAGACTATGCTTAATACTAACAATATCAATTCGCAAGCGAAAGTTCCTAAATCCTCACAGTTTAGGTGGGCAGTACCCTGCAGCATCAGGATTGAAGAGCTAGGCTCTTGAGCTCCACGATGTAGACTCTGCTTAATACTAACAATATCAATTCGCAAGTGAAAGTTCCTAAATCCTCACAGTTTAGGTGGGCAGTACCCTGCATCATCAGCATTGAAGAGCTAGGACCTTGAGCTCCACGATGTAGACCATGCTTAATACTAACAATATCAATTCGCAAGCGAAAGTTCCTAAATCCTCACAGTTTAGATGGGCAGTACCCTGCAGCATCAGGTTTGAGGAGTAGGACCTGGAGTTCTAAGACCTAGTATATGCTTAGACCAAGCATACCAATTCGTAAATAACAGTTCCTAAAACCCCATAATTTAGGAGGAAAGTACCTCTGCAGCATCAGGCTTGAGGAGTTGAAGGTAAAAAATTTTATGGGACCATTTCGCGAGCTTTCTCTGTCGATTAAAAAAAAATCGCGTGAATCGGTCCAGAAACCCCGGAGTAATCGGTGGGCATACATAGAAAAAAAAAAAAAATATACCGGCCGAATTGATAACCTCCTCCTTTTTGGAAGTCGGTTAAAAAGATGCAAGACGTATAATAAGATTTAAATATTAATAAAACTTTGTGTTATTACTATTTCAATAACTTTATGAAGACGAAACGTGAGATGGGTTGCTCATGATGATAATAAAGTAAGATTTAATTTTTTTTAGCTTCGTTCTAAAAACCCTACAGGGCCGTGACCCCATAAATGAGAAATATAACACAGAGAGTGCACAACTGCAACATTTAAACCTAAAATTTCGTCATAATGGAGATGCTAATAAATCTCAACAAATAGCTAGCAACGGTTAATAACAGTTGAATATTCAGAACAGAGGCCGGACTGAACGTAGCCATTTAACTGACATTCGCCTTCGTCACTGTGATTGGTTTATTAGCTCGCTCGGACCGCTGAAGATAAACCTTAATTAGATGATTAATGCTAAAGTAACACATTTAACATTGACCAATATAGAAGAATCAGCTGCAGTCCGAACCGGTGGTAGATTCTCGACTTATCATAAGAGCCAAAAGTTGGCAAAATAATTTTGATTTTTAAAAGAATGATTGTTGTTAAATTACTGGTTGTTCTGTCAAAAACTTCTCTTCTTTTTTTGTTTCAAATGCGAATTAGTCGGGACATGTTTGATGAAAATAGGTCTAAGATGGCCGCTGCCACAAAATGGCGGATTACATATTTTTAATTTAACGATTACTGACTAGTGATTAGGATATAGTAACATGTCGGGGGTGTTTTAAATTTTTAATTTACACTTGTGTGTTGTTAGTTTATAATTCATCATCATAATCATAACCTATCGCCATACGTGACGAATACATTTCAACTACATCTCATGTGGGAAGTCCCTAAGTAATTTTTAAAAAGAATATTAGCCAAGCTGAATTTGACTTATATTCTCCTTTCCCCTCCAAATAAGCGAAAAGCTTGTGCTAGGAGTGTGAACGACAATAGTGCAACGGGTGAGATTCGAACCTGTGATCTTTCAGTTTTCAGTCCGCACCTTTAACCGTTGGGCTATTGAGGCTTCAATTCCAAATGTAATATGAAATCTTTTTAATTTTCTTCAACCAACGAGTCATTTCTTTGTTCAATCTCGTTTGCGGAGAGCAGCGAAGACTTCGTATATTGAAGAAGTTGGATAAATCGAAGATATTAATAGCGCACCCTCAGTCTTCTAATTAATTACGTGCTCGTATGTTACTCTTTGTGGCGCGGGGAAGTAGAGGACGCAATATGTTCCACTATTATCGTCTTTATTGTTAACAAGTTTTCAATCACAGCTTTGTCCACTTCAGTATCCAACTATAAAAGGTTTCCTTGTATTTTACGATTTTTTTATAGACGGATTTGTCTATTGAAGCGACATGGAAATAACTGGCTTCTGAATATCAATGTATTGAAGTTGTGTGTGAATTGTTTTATTAGTGTTTATTTGTATTTGCACATTTTTTTCATCAGAATACATAATATTAATAATGTGGCAGAGCGATCTTAAAATTTGTAATCACAACAGTTCGACACTGCTGTTTCTTTATCTTATTCAAAAGTTCTTAACTTTATTTTGAATCTTTTAAGTTTTTTTTTTAAATACTTTGTCAAACTGCTGTAGACAATGTAGAATATTGTTCAAGCGCTTGATTTTGGTAAAAATTATTTTGATTATAATTTTATAAATTAAACGTATAAGAATGTATGCATAAAACTGATCTCTAATTCAAGTTCATTTTACTTTGACGCTAATGTCATCGAATACGAATACGATCAATCGAATTGAATCTTATACTAACGCTACTGATATCTGTTCTATCTCGATATATTTCTGGGACCGGAAGCTATTTTTCTGTCGTACGTCCTGCCTGTACGATATCCGGTGCATTTCCATTTCCTGTACCTACCGTCGAAATCTTTATATTTTATTAGTTCGACTTCTATTTTCATTTAGCTTTGACATTTTCTTGAAATCGACGTGTCTGCGAAAATAACTTTCTTTATTTAGGCTTATTAAGCTAATATTAAATTTTATCAAAACCGAAACTCTCGTTTTATATTTTTGTCTGACAGTCCTAACTAAATTAAGATATTGTTGACTCTCACAGACAGCACACATTCGTGTTTGGAGCTGAACCCCGTATACTACGAAAATGTAACCAGAAGTCTTATCCACTAGTCTAGAGCTAAATATTACATAATTATTGAATTCGCAATTAATATGTAGGTAGTAAGAACTTATTCGAAGAGAATACTGAGAACTGGAGCCACGCCAGAACTCGGAACGATTGCGTCGTTTTGTCTTCATTAAAACCTACGTCCATCCACCTAACCGTCTACCCTTTGTTCCTTTATTATAAAAGGCGTTAAAGGAATTAAAATCATATATTATTCATATTATATTGTTATCTACATTTCTACAGAATACTAGGGAGTGCTAAAATAAAACATATTCTTATGGTTCTGCCAGGCTGCGCTACATAAATACATAAATGCATAAAACTACTCTAAATAGTGCATAAAACTTATAAAAATTATAAGATACGATTTCAAACTTAAAGTAATTTGGTATTTTCGTTGTCATTATACATATTATGAAATCTCAAAACATTGAAATAATACTGCAGAGTAATTAGTAGTTAATAGTATAATATGGGCCCGGTCGGATTTTTACTTAAAATATTCATAGATTAACGGCTTGTATTAATACCGTGAGATCCTATGTACCTAATACAAAATCTACAGATAGAGATGGAAAATTTAATATTTTTCAACACACTTGCTCATAAAGTGGCTCCCGGTTCACCGCAACTAGGCACACAATGACACCTTTAACTCAAACTGTGACTTTTTATTACTATTATTCACAATATGAGTTATAGAATTTTTTTTTTAATTTTATTGGTTGAGTTGCTTTGTTCTTAAAAAAGTTTCTATTACAAAAAAGATCCTACCTATTGCCAAGATACCTATTGCTTGCTTATTTCATACAAATTCGTATTTAAATAGATAATTTCAACTAGTACGTGTTTAATAAATAAAACTGTCACTCAAAATAACTTTTGTTTTTTCTGTAATAAAGAAAACTGGAAATTCCCCATTTTGTACGTGGCTATAAGAGAAAAGCCAAAAAAAAAAGAAACCTCATTCTTTTAGTCTATGGCCATTAAAGGTGCGCGCGTATTCCGGAAAACTAATTAAATCAAATAAACACCTAAATAGGCTGTATGGTCGTCGATCCTTGCCTGCCCTCAAGAGCATCTCAAGAGGGCGAACAAAAAAACAACATTAATTTTTCCCGCCATTGCGAAAAAATTTTCACAACTCGTTTTCAGTTTTGTACCATAATGTACTATTTTAGTATTATTTTCTTCACAAGTGTGTTGAAAAACGTCGTATGATACACGTGTATATTGATGATTACCGTCCTCGGCTACCTTAAGACCCTCACCTGACGGCTCGGGTCTCAATAGCGCCTCAGCGGTAATCACCAACTTTGACACTTGTACCATAATGTACTATAATCCAGATAGTGTTATGTAGTAAAGTGTTATCTACTTATCTTCATTAAAGTACCAAGTGTTAAAATAGATTGCAATCTCTGTTGTTGGATTACCTAATTTATTATTGACATCCTTGATTTTGGATAACTTAATTATTACTACCGTCCGTCAGAAAGTCTATGGATTGCTCTTAATAAATAATTTCGTGTGAATAAAAGTTAGAAAGTAAAGTTAGTTATTCTTATACAAAGTAAAAAGACACGTAGACAATAGCAAATGAAATAATGTGTAACGAGGAAAATTAAGAGAGACAGCTGTTCTCAAACTTTGTAAACATCTTAAATTATAGATCAGATGAGGCGACGGTCTAATTGAATTGAGACAGAGAAAAGGTCGACATTCTTATTGAATAAAATTTATAATAGATAAGGAAAAATTGCGGATAAAAAGATTCACATTACAGTCCTGATAAAAACTTTATCTGAACTGTATTTGTGCATGTGTTATTATGCTATAATTTTTTTTTCTTCTTTCCTATTTTTAATTTTATACTTTTTTAGTTGCTTATACTTACATAATTTTTTTAAGACTGACCTTTTTTGGCATAACCAATTTTTTTCTTCTTTCCTTCTTTTTATTTTATATTTTTTTATTTGCTTAAAATTTTATTACAACTGAACTTTTTTGATACAGCGTGCGACAAATAGCTAAAAATAAACATTTACCTACTCCCCATTGTTTTTTTCTCATCACGTTTCAGACAAAAAAAGATTTATTGAGCAGTACGAACAGCTTTTTAAATATAAATCATGTTATTAGGAAGTACCTACCAGTGATTGCACAGCACAAACATTGCACAGTTAGGTATTGCTACTCTTATATGTTTGTGGGTATTGCATACTTGTACTATAATTATTTCCATAACATTGGCACAACGGAGTGATTATATTCTCTTGGATTGGCACCTGCCAATATATTGACATTACATTTTTATAATTACTTACATACTTATTTATTGCGTTCAAAGGTAGTGTTTATATTAAATATTTGGTAAATAATCAATAAGTTTTGGGTTATTAGAAAGCGCCTATTTTTCTGAACTATTTATTTTACAAGTTTTAGTTCCCTGAAGGTGGTTTTTCAAAATGCCGTGGGGTTGGGAGTGTAGAGCCAAGTTAGTAAAGCAGAATCCTGCAAAACCCACTCAACGTCGAGGGCACCCACTCGAGGTGCAGGGGCCTGGTCCAATGCAATATGATGCACCAGAAATATTTTGTGAGCATTTTAATTCTATCTCCCTGATTAGTCAGTGCGTTATTTGACGTCAGTAAGCCATGGAAGTAGGACTAAAGCAAAGTAAAATTGTCTATGTAGTTTCTCACTATAAAACTTCAAGTAAGATAATATTATGCGACAAAGTTAAGTCTATAAAACTACACGTGTAGTTTGACAAGTAGTGCTAAGATGCGTGCCACGAGAAAATTTTGTCTACACGTTTAGGGTCAGTTCACCACCAATGAACCAGATTCAACTATACCTTTGCAGGGTATAGTTGAATCTGGTTGCCATGAGATTTTAAAAACCCAACAACGTTAGATATAATGTAAATGAGGGTTTGAATTTTGATGATTCTCATCGTACAGAAATTTCGACTTAATTTATTTGAACGGATGATAGAAGCCCAAGTGATGAATAAAAACCATAAAAAATTCACAAACAACACAACAAAATAGTTAAGAGGCTATTACTAGCCAGTAAAAGCGTTATAAAACTTTGTAACTGCAGTAAAATACAGTAGACATAAAGGATAGGGTAATGAGGTAGTAATTCTTTTATTACATTTCTTTGTATTAGGTAGGAATAAAGTTAAGCAATTCCAAACTGTTTTGGTTTAACTGGGAAGAATTTTGTTATTAGGTACTACCTTTTATTGTTGCCTTTTTTGGATTCTTAAAAAATTTCGCGGTATTTTATTCCGGGATAAAAAGTAATCTATGCCACTATCCAGGTAATTCCGTGCAAAAAACTACTTCACTCCATTGCGCGGTGTCCCGTTGTAGCGTGATTGAAGGAAAAATCAACAAATAAACATACCTTCGCATTTATATAATGAACTAGCTTTAACCCGCGGCTTCGCTCACGTTAGGTTCGATTTTTTAATCCCCTATTTAACCCTCTTGGGGTTGAAATTTTCCAAAATCCTTTCTTAGCGGATGTCTACGTCCTAACAGCTACCTGTATACCAAATTTCAGCTCAATCGGTCCAGTGGTTAGAGCTGTGCGTTGATAGATCAGTCAGTCAGTCAGTCAGTCAGTCAGTCACCTTTGTCTTTTATATATTTAGATAAGGGTTGTGAAATGTATTTTAAAATCGAATTCTGAAGTAACGTTAAATTAAAAATATTAAATTGATTTTCAGGTGGAAAAGGGTATTCCCACATTAAACGTTCACCCGCTTACACGTTTGGATATCGAACACCCGTCAGTTTTGCTAAGCCAGTACTAAAAGCTACGGCGCCTATTCTTGATACCTGGGGAATGGGACCTAAAGGTATTTCGATATAATTATGCACTTAAAATTACCCCTAATCCCGCTTTCTCATACAAAATTACACTGATAATATTTCTTCTTCAGGGTTCTGTACCCGAAGGGTAACCAACGGGACCCTATTACTAAGCCTCCGCTGTCCGTCCGTCCGTCTGTCCGTCTGTCAGCGGGCTGTATCTCATGATCCCTAATAGGTAGAGAGTTGAAATTTTCAGAGAATGTGTATTTCTGTTGCCGCTTTAACAACAAATATAATAAAAACTAGCTTTATCCCAGGGCTTCGCGCACGTTAAGTTCGATTCTTCCAACCCCTATTTTATCCCCTTAGGGGCTGAATTTTCAAAAATCCTTAGCTGATGCATACATCATAATAGCTATCTGTATGCCAGATTTCAGCCCGATCCGTCCAGCGGTTTGAGCTGTGCGTTGATAGATCAGTCAGTCAGTCACCTTTGCCTTTTATATATTTAGATAAATTAAAGGGGGAGGTCCATTAATTTTGTTTTACTAAAAATGTGTTTTTTTTTCTACGTTTTTTAGTACGAAACCCTTCGTAAACCAGTTTGATTCGCATTCAACCTGTTTGTTACTTGGGGATTTTTAGTCTTAACGCTAAAGCGAGTGCACCGAACACCTAATGCGAGAGTAAAGGAAAGATGAAAGCGCCAGTCTAATCTACCTTAAGCCATTATGATATGTGGCACAACTTTTTGATAAAAATATATTTTATTATTTATTTGCTTTCTAAGTGATATTTTCTTGACTATATATAATCTTTTTAACATTTAAAGGGCCGCACAGAATAAAACTCGGAATAGTTTCACCGCAAATCGAGGTTCCAGAAGAAAAAGCTATAACGCCAGGGCCGGCGGCATATAGTGTGCCACGTGCCTCTATACACCAAAAGCGTTCGCCTGCGTTCACCATGCGGCTCGCAGCACGACCGCCTTATCAACCCTGGGATCAATGGACCCCACCGCCTAATATGTATTTACCACACCAGCTGGGGAGGAAGTAAGTCTTATAAGTGCCCCATTATTTAATTACTTTACGTTCCCTCAAATATGGTTGAGCGAAGCAATCATGCGTCATGCTCGTGAACGGGTGCCGCCAACGGGAATGGGTCTGCTTTGTGTCTACCCATGTTAACATGTGTTAGGTTGTGGTAGGTGTGCATTTTTGAAACTTCTGTGTGGAAACATTGTGGGCATAGCCTAGTTTTGTTAACAATTGTAAAAAAAAAAAAAATTTTTTTGAAAAGAGCAACTGCTGAGTTTCTTGCCGGCTCTTCTCAGCAGAATCTGCATTCTGAACCGGTGGTAGATTTATGACGTGTCATAAGAGCTACAAGTTGGCCTACATGAAATAAATAAATTTTGATTTTGATTTTGATTTTGATTTTGATTTTGAAAGAATATAACAACTTAGTTTAAAGCTTGTGTAAGGATTGGGCATGACAATATTGCAACGAGTGTGTTTCGTATCGTCAACTTTTCGGTTTTCACATGTCATTTGGTTAATAGTTAACAGATGGATAAGAGCTGTGTCCTTAGTATAGTCTTCCATCCAACTTTTATGTTAAATCCATGTGTGAAAATGTGTGCTTCTAGTGCGCCATTCCAACACCTTGAGTCTTCTATAACTATCAGTTCTTCGCACTGTGTGCCCCATCCATTGCCACTCCAGTTTCGCGACTTGTTCAGCTATGTCGGTGACTCTGGTTTGCCAAGCGAGTTCAAAAAGAAGGAAGTTCTCAATTCAACTGTGTGCTTTTGTATGTTTGTTACGCGGTTATTCCCCCAATTATGAATAGATTTTTACGAGTCTTTTTTTGTTGGGTTGACCATACTTCAGAGGAGGATCCTTATAAATATCGAATTTGATTCAGTTCAGCGCTTTTTGAAAAAAACAAAAAATTTAATACACAGATGACGTTTTGGTGTGTCTTCAGTAAAAGTTTTGATGAGGACTTTTTATACTTTGTAGTGTTTGAACTTGGTTTTTAAACAGAATTTTTTTGGCGGATCTCCTCATTCCTGATTCGATCGCGCAGCTTCTAGCATATCTTCATCGCTCTCTGAGTGTTCCTGAGCTTACTAATGTAGTCCAACGTCTCAGATCGTTACATTAATAATAATTGGTTGTCTCATACGTGTTGTATTTTCAGGTGTCCACCAGCCTACACCTTTGGCAACGTACCACCTCAGGGGGGTGCTCGTATCGTGACCCCTAGCCCCGGCTCCCATGATCCAAACTTCAACTACGTTCAAAGAAAAAAACCTGCATTCTCTTTCGGTGCACCCTTCAAGACCGTAAGAGAGCCACAGATTCCAGCGCCAAACACATACTGTGAAAGAAAGGTATTCCTTACTAGCATTATTAAATATTATAATTGTACTTACTACATATACGAGTAATTGTGTTGTCCTAGTTAGATTAAATGAAGGAGTTTTAAAAAAATATCTTACCTATAAGTGATCCTACCGACTGCACCACTTGTGATATAAAAGTAAACTTTAATGGCGTTGATCTCGAGACTAATTTATTCGGCAATAGTTTGACAGCTTTGACAGCTTACTTGCACATACCCTGAAATACATTACATGTACATGCAATATTTCAACTCAATCGGAAACCGGGAAGTGATTCTGATTCAGCTTGCGAGCTTTAACCTAAGCAAACATTTATACTCGTACTTTGCAAGTTAAATAAAAGTTGTAATGATTTTTCAGTTTATGTACACAAAGCGATCTATACCGGCTCCTTCTTTTGGTATTCGTCACTCGCCGTACCTTGGTCGTGCAGAAGAATATCTGAAGCCTCCGGAACTTACCGTTGCTATCAGCGGAGAGAACTAAAATTCACTTTGGTTTATCAGGGTGGTATCACATTCATACGCATCAATTCGCATTTAGCTGGATGGTTTCGATTACGCTTATACACGTGTCGCGTACGCATCCTTTCTCATACGTCGACGTTTGTAAGCATGATTTAGCACGTTTTTTTTAAAATAAATAAACTAGTGCTTGACTGTAATCTCACCTGATAGTAAGTGAAGATGTAGCCTAAGATAGAGCGTGATTGCCTAGAAGATGCTTGTTCACTCTTGATTTATAGGTACCTAAATTATAGTTACTTAGTACACTGAGGCTGGAAAGGCATTCCAAATTTTTTCAGTGCGTATCGGGAACGAAAAAATTGAGTGCTTAATTTATACGCATTTGAGATACAAAAAATGTGAAAGCCAAATCGATGTGAAAAAGAGAATCGATGCGTACACAATTTTCTGATGCTGACGAATGTGTGTGAATATAATATTTTTTCGAGTTAATTGTTATAATTATTAAGAATTTATTAGTAATTTATATATAAATGCCGTCTTTTATTTATATTGATACCAAATGCACAGTTCTGTTTTTTATGTATAGTTTTTACTTAATTTTTAGATTTGTTTATTAATAGACAATACAAAAGAACGATGCCACATGGTGCGTTGCGGAATCTTAACGTAGGAGTTTTTCGGATTGTGAACCTGCGTTGTACACTGCTGTAATATATAAAATTACTAAACTTAATACAAAGTTGATTTTGCCACACCGCGGATTTTTTTAAATGAAGTGTGTACAATATGAATCTGAAAGAGTAGATCTGAAGGTAGATATGGGTGGATATCAAGAACGTATCATGGGAACGATATTACATAATTATTATATAACCCATTAGATTTTTTTTATACAAGCAACATTGTCCTCCTTCGGAAACTTTTTCATCAAACGATCTAAGATTTTTAAGACTTATTAGGGAGTTTGTTATCAAAGATTCGTCATATAATTTTTTATGGTAATTAATCTTCACCGATTTTTTTAAAGACCTTGATCACAAAGGCTTGTCTTGCTGCCCTTAATTATCTTTGGGCTTCGATGAATTTGAATATTATGCCATTGTTAAATTATTATTTTTACAGTCCTTTAATTTAATTTACATTTTTAGCGAACATCGCCAAAACCAAAAAGAAGGGTTATGATTTTAGCAATCTATGTATTTTAGTATTTACTTACTTCTTAGTATAGTACAGTACTTCTTCTTGAATTCAAACATAATATGAAATATGCCTACCACCTACATTTTATCAATATTCTCTACCGTTCGATTTCCGCTTTACGATACATTCATTATGTTGACGGAAATTAAAATTTATGTAAGGGTATGCAGTAGATATATTATAATTATTGTAGCATGTTGGGCCGTTCTTTAAATATAGGTAACTAACTTATTCCCGCGGCTTTGCTCACGTTAAATTAGATTTTTCAAACACGTATTTTACCCCCTTGGGGGTTGAATTTCAAAAATTCTTTGTTAGGCCATATTAGCTATTTGTATGCCTTACAGATTGATCCGTTCAGTGGTTTGAGCTGTGCGTTGATAGATCGGTCAATTAGTCAGTCAATCAGTCAGTTAGTCACCTTTTCCTTTTACATATTATTTAGAAAACTAACTTGTGGCCGTGACTTTGTCCGCATCGATGAAGGGTATTAAAAAAATGCCTGAGAACTCTTTAATATCCAGAACAAAAAGTATCCTTTGTCTGCTTCTACGAGTAGAATATTGTGTTAACTTACACAATATGTATATGTATAGGTACTTCACAAAGTTGTTTATCGCACCCATTAGGTATTGTTTGTTTGAATTATAGACTTATTCGAAAACACTTTGTAAAGTTTATTTCAATAAAAATTGTTTTATTCTATTGGTTTTCAGTCTGCGCCATAACCGTTGCGCTATAAAGGTTTCAAATTAAATATTCTGTTTAGTAGAACAGATATAACGACTACAAACATTATGTTAATTCCATCGCACAATCGTCCCCATTACACGTGTTTACAGAAATAAGCCACCGAAGCGATTTAGGCCATTTTCGTCATTTGCCTACCTCAAACATACCGACATTACTGTGTCGAAAACTATTATGTTCATGATTATGTTGAGTGCTATTGCGTCATCGTCGAATCCGGAATCACACTTTTTGTCCAAGAAGTGCGTTTTTATACGACTGCCTGAAAAAAGGAGTATATTGTTTTCAGGGTTCATATATGTATGTATATGACCTTGTATATTCCACCTTAACTTCTATACGCCTGAACCAATTTTGATGAATGAGGTATCGTTAGAATCCTTAGCTTATCCCGGGTGACAAAGGCTAGTAAAATAAAAAAAAATGATGAGGTAACCATGGACCTGCATTTAAGACTAAAGTTGAAAAACAAAATTCGAAAATAAGATTAAGTAGGTATATAATCATCATCTAGAAAATGATGAGTAGATTCAAAAAACTATAGTTCAATATCCATTGATTCACAAAAAAAAAAAAACATTTAAAAATGTGAATAAGATTCCAAAGGTGTTTAACTTTTTCGTTCGTTTTTTAGCTGGGCAGTCGTGTTTTTTTTTTTTTTTTTTTAAATTATAGCTTATTGTACAGATTACGCTATTAGTATTTTTACGAATTACCAAATAGATTTCACGGCAGTTCCTTATTATGATGTACAGTGTAATCAGAGCTGTGCAGCTGAGTTTCAAGTGTATATCTTCTCAGGCACCTATTACATTTTCTATCAGTTGATACAACTAAGTTTGCTTAAGCAGAATAGACTAGGGCTTTATTTTGAGCATAATATTCTTTATCTCAGCTCAGTTTCAGCTGAACGCTCTCAAAATAACAGCTTTTTTATTTCTTTGCTCCAACGAACGCGAACGTAACAAGATTGTGAAATTTTTCCTGCATGCACGCTAAGAAAGAATAGCTTAACAAGTTACAGGCTAATCCATTCAACAAAATAACGCGAAGTGTATAAGATGGTTTAGCGAATAGGCTTATGTTTGTAGAAGGGAGGCAAACTCATAAAATATTTACTGTATGAAAAGTACAGTATTTCTGACGCTGCAAACTGTGCGATCCAATTTCACCTCTATCCGTATTTAAATACAGTTTTATTTTGCATGTCTATTTATACACGATGGACGTGTATCATACGAACGGTTATAAATTAAGGATAAAGTATTCGGAATTATTAATAAGCTTGTTCACTCATAATGTTGCCTTTGAGATATTGTATTAATATATATATAGCTACTCGTGCTGATTCACTGATTGACTGACTGACTCACTGACTCATTGATCACCTCTCCTGTAAAATTTTGTATGAAAAAAATTTTTTTCACTCACGGTTTCGTATAGAGGACAAAAATTCATTCGGAACAAAAATATGGAGAGAGCTGATGATTGAGGATTTCGGAGACGGGTGAGGAGCACCGGCCAGGGTATCGAAGATAGGTGGGGTGTGTTCAACCAAATGTCACTCGAAACCTCATCCAATTGGCAGAGAGCCGAAAAAAAATTCCAAAATGGCGGATTCAAGATGGCGGCCATACAAATTTCGTCGGTCTCTATCTCGGAGACTATAAGAGATGGAAGAGTGATTTCTTGGAAAAAGATGATCAGGACCTGAAGTTCTACTTGATGAATAGAAAAAAAATTCAAGATGGCGGAATTTATTTTTTGCCATACAAAATATATGCAAGACTTTAATACGGTTCCTTTTTAAATTTCTGATGGTTTCATATAGATGGCAAAAATTAATTTGGAGGAAAAATATGGAGAGAGCTGATGGTTGAGGATTTCGGAGACGGGTGAGGAGCACGGCCAGGGTATCGAAGATAGGTGGAGAGTGTTCAAACAAAAGCCACTCGAAACCTCATCCAATTGGCAGAGAGCTGAAAAAAAATTCAAAATGGCGAATTCAAGATGGCAGCCATACAAGTTTAGTCGGTATCTATCTCCGAGACTATAAAAGATGGAGGAGTGGTTTCTTTGATAAAGATGATCAAGACCCGTTGGTCTACGTGATGAATAGAAAAAAATTCAAGATGGCGGATTTTTTATTTTTTTCATACAAAATATACATGCAAGACTTTGATACGGTTCCTTTTCGAAATTTCTGATGGTTTCGTAGAGAGGACAAAAATTTATTTGGAGAAAAAATATGGAGAGAGCTGATGATTGAGGATTTCGGAGACGGGTGAGGAGCACGGCTAGGATAACCAAGATAGGTGGGGGTGTTCAAACAAAAGTCACTCAAAACCTCATCCAATTGGCAGAGAGCCGAAAAAAAATTCAAAATGGCGGATTCAAGATGGCGCCCATACAAATTTCGTCGATGTCTATCTCGGAGACTATGAAAGATGGAAGAGTGGTTTCTTGGGAAAAGATAATCAGGACCCGATGGTCCACGTGATGAATAGAAAAAAATTCAAGATGGCGGATTTTTTTTTTCATATAAAATGTATGCAAGACTTTGATACGTTCTTTTCCGCTGATGGTTTTGTATAGAGGACAAAAATTCATTTGGATGAAAAATATAGAGGGAGCTGATGATTGAGGATTTCGGAGACGTATGAGGAGCACGGTCAGGGTATTGAAGATAGGTTGAGGGTGCCCAAACAAAAATCACTCGAAACCTCATCCAATTGGCAATGATGAAAAAAAAAAACACAAAATGGCGGATTCAAGGTGGCGGTCATACAAATTTCGTCGGTGTATATCTCAGAGACTATGAAAGATGGAAGAGTAATTCCTTGGACAAAGATGATCGAGACCTGAAGGTCTACTTGGTGGACAGAAAAACCGCGGTTCGCTTTAGCGAGCCGCGCACCCACGCGCCCTACTAGTTACTATATATATAGCTACTCGTGCTGATTCACTGACTGACTGACTCATTGATCACCTCTCCTGTAAAATTTTATATGGAAAAAAATTTTTTCACCCACCGTTTCGTGTAGAGGACAAAAATTCATTCGGAACAAAAATATGGAGAGAGCTGATGATTGAGGATTTCGGAGACGGGTGAGGAGCACCGGCCAGGGTATCGAAGATAGGTGGGAGGTGTTCGACCAAATGTCACTCGAAACCTCATCCAATTGGCAAAGAGCCGAAAAAAAACTCCAAAATGGCGAATTCAAGATGGCGGCCATACAAATTTTGTTTGTGTATATCTCGGAGAGTTTAAGAGATGGAAGAGTGGTTTCTTGGCAAAAGATGATCAGGAGCCGAAGGTCCACTTGATGAACAGGAAAAAAATTCAAGATGGTGGAATTTATTTTTTTCCATACAAAATATATGCAAGACTTTATACGGTTCCTTTTCAAAATTTCTGATGGTTTCGTAGAGAGGACAAAAATTTATTTGGAGGAAAAATATGGAGAGAGTTGATGATTGAGGATTTCGGAGACGGGTGAGGAGCACCAGCCAGGGTATCGAAGATAGGTGGGTGGTATTCGAACAAAAGTCACTCGAAACCTCATCCAATTGGTAGAGAGCCAAAAAAAATTCAAAATGGCGGATTCAAGATGGCGGCCATACAAATTTCGTCGGTGTCTATCTCGGAGACTATGAAAGATGGAAGAGTGGTTTCTTGGAAAAAGATGATCAGGACCCGATGGTCTACGTGGTGAATAGAAAAAAATTCAAGATGGCGGATTTTTTTTTTTTTTCATATAAAATGTATGCAAGACTTTGATACGTTCCTTTCCGCTGATGGTTTCGTATAGAGGACAAAAATTCATTTGGATGAAAAATATAGAGGGAGCTGATGATTGAGGATTTCGGAGACGGGTGAGGAGCACGGTCAGGGTATTGAAGATAGGTTGAGGGTGCCCAAACAAAAATCACACGAAACCTCATCCAAATGGCAATGAGCTGAAAAAAATACCAAAATGGCGGATTTAAGATGGCGGCCATACAAATTTCGTGGTGTCTATATCTCAGAGAGTGTTAAAGATGGGAGAGTAGTTCCTTGGAAAAAGATGATCAAGACCTGAAGGTCTACTTGGTGGACAAAAAAACCGCGGTTCGCTTTAGCGAGCCGCGCACCCACGCGCCCTACTAGTTAATTATGCAGATGCTGGACAAAGGTTTAAAGTGGTCAGTATAATTTGTATATCTTATAATGTATGCAAATTAGTTCAGAAGTTGCAGGGCTCCTCTCGACGTGGCTATTTTAATTTGTAAATTATTTATTTTTATTATCCGTTTTATTAGAGCATTCTTGTAAATATTTTTTGAATTTAAAATGGGTCAGTTACAAGAATAAATAGACCAAAATTTTAATTACATATTTTAAGTCTATAGTTTGGGTTTAATCACAAATCACTCCCATTTTGAACAACTATAGCGTTGTTTGACTCTCAGAGTTTGAATTCAATGTTTGTTTTACTAAAAGCGTTTGCTGATTCATTTCAAAAGTGATGGATTTGAACTTAGCAATCCAGATTCTACATTATTTTGTAACAAAGATCCGTGCACGTTTGGAATGGTATGAAATCTCGAAGTTAATTGAAAATGACAAGATGTCTTAAAATTTTAACATTTATTTATTTGCATGCTGGCATATATTTTTACTGTACGAAAAAAAATGAGGGTGTGGAACGCCCTACCCGTATCCATGTTTCCTGCCATATATAATTTGAGTAAGTACCTTCAAAGTAAGAGTGAGTAGGTACGTTCTAGGCAAGTGCGCTCTAACTCATTCATCGTTGAGCGCTCGAAAGTGTAAGTCGCGTAGTGAGTAATTATTGTGAAAACACCCTCATTAAGTAATTATGGGGAAATGTGATAAATGTAATAGAAATATTACAAAAAATAAACCCGGCCTGGAATGCAGCCGTTGTGAAAAAGTTGTGCATCTCAATACAACGTGCTCCGAGCTCACCAACAAGCAGCTAGCAGCTGTACATAATGAAATGTACACAGAGCTGCGATTGGGACGCAAGGGAGGCGGTATTATTATGTATATTAATAAAAAACATAAATTCACCGTGAACGATTACAAATCTCAACACTTCGAAATTCTTTTCGGACAAATTACCACCTCAATGGGATACAACGCCACTCTGTGTACACTATATAGACCACCTAGTTATAGTAAACATCTATTTGTTGAAGAACTTAGCTCACTTCTTACAAAAATTGCGCATAACCAAGACTTGTTCATATTAGGAGATATTAATATAGACTTAAAACGCAACTGTCCTGTAAAACATAAATATAACACTGTTATGTACAATCACGGTCTAGAGTGTGGGATCTCAGAATACACGCGTATTGAACTTTATAATAATAAGATAACTAAGTCATGTATTGATCACATCTATGCTAGATCCCGCTCACAAGACGTGTACACTGCAGCGCTCGGAACCACACTGGCAGACCATCGCGCTATAGCCCTCGCATGTATCGGTCCGCAGCGTATACAGGATGTATCAAAATACAAAATTATATACGAAAATAAAAGTCTAAGCAAACTTCTAGATGAAATAGATTGGCAAACAACAACCAACATTATATGCCCCCATAAAATATATAAGATCATAACAAAAAATATTACACGTTGCTACAAAAACTCAGAAATAAAAATTAGAATAAACAATAATCAAAGACGTAGTAGTAAATTTGTCAACAACAAAATTTTAAAAGCATGTACGCACAGAGATAATCTTTTTATGGAATGGATTAAGGACACGGGAAATAAAATATTAAGGCTTAAATATAATAAATCAAGAAATTATGCGAATAAATTAATTCAAAAAAATAAAAACAACCAAATTAAAACAAATATTGAAAAAAATAAAAATAACCCTAAAGTCTTATGGCAGATATTAAATGAAATCACAGGTAGAATGAAAAATTCCTTAGATAATATTATATTAAACGCATTACAAAATAAAATGACCAGTACTAAAGATATCGCTAACAACTTTGCAATTAAATTTCATGAGAATATTAAAAAAATTATACCAAATTGTAATACTAAATTAATACCTAAATCTACCTATACATCACCTGCTAATGTCTCATTTCGCTTTCAAAAAGCAACACCCAAGGCTATTTTTAAAATTATAAAATCTTTAAGAAGCGATAAAGCCCCAGGTATTGACAATATAAGAGCTTTGGATCTAAAATTTATAGTCCACAAGATATCCCCAGCATTGATTAATGCTTCTGTCCAAACAGGTGAATATCCAACCGGACTAAAAACAGGCATTGTCAGACCTATACATAAAATGGGAAGCCGCAAAAATTACGAAAATTACAGACCTATAACGATTCTGCCAACCATAGATAAAATAATAGAAAAATATATTGGTAACCAAATCTCTAAATTCTACGCTGAACATAACATAATAAACGATACTCAATACGGATTTCAGCCGAAAAAGAGCACAACACAACTCCTTTCTAAGTTTACGAACACTGTATATAAACATTTAAATGTCAAAAAGCATGTATTTATAGTGTTCATAGATTATAGTAAGGCGTTTGACACATTGAGGCACGATGTCTTGGTGGATAAATTAGAAGATTGCGGTATAAGAGGACCATTAAAGAGATGGTGCCAAGATTACCTGAAAGACCGAGCATTTCAAGTTAAAATTGAACCACCAATTGGAAGAAGGGAATAAAGGCCATTTTTTGCCAAATCGACTTATGCCCATTTTTGTGTACCTAAGACATAGCCCTACTCTGCGAGTTGAAAAGTCGAGATAAATCTCTCTTATTTCATGCAGTTTTGTGCAATCAAAGAAACTGTTAGTTGGAAGAAAGAAATAAATCCCGGCTTTTATTCCCTTCTTCCAACTGATACACTTATGTCCATAGTGTTAACTAGTGATATGCCTGCTTAATTCAAATAAAAATAAATACAAACATAATTCACAATTAATGCCACCTTTGTTTTAAGTTATATTTGAGATATACGTACAATTTAGAGATTAATAAGTTAATCATTTTGCGTATTTTCTTAAATACGACTAGTGATAGTTGCACCTATTCGTTTGATGAGGAGGTTCAAGATGAAACTCCAAAAAAGAAAAAAAGAGGTGTTAAAAATACTCATCAATACAAAAAAGAAATGCAAAAGTCATTAGATAAGATAATCGCACTCAATATCTCACAATACAGAAGTTTTGAGTACAGCTCAAGTCAAAAAGTTTACTTGACATATTCTAAGTTTATAGATGGCTTAGGTAAAGAGCTTTTTATGAGTTTTATGTTTCAGAAAGTATCTGAGAACCCAGCACAACCATTAACTAAGGCATATATGCTTTTAAAATACCAATAAATGAGACAAAAATGAATGACATACATAAAATAACTCAATACATTCTTGACAAATTTTAAAAAAATTATCATATTAAGGTTTTGCGTACTACAACATTAGAAACTGCTGAAATCGATGAAGAATAGAAGAACGTCACTAAGCACCTTCAGTATTTCAAATAAATAAATATATTTTCTCATTATTTTGGCTTTTTCATGCCAGTACTTAAATCAATTGGAAGAAGGAAATAAATCCAAGAACTTTATATGTGTATATCTTAGTTAATATTAACATATGTCGTTCTAATTTATCTGTAAATAATCATAATTAACATTATCTTCATTTCGTTCATACATCATAAGAGGCTATGTGCCGATAATTAAAAGTTAAACAGTTTTTTTCAATTATCTCCGTTCCTAGTTTTTGGATTTATTCCCTTCTTCCAATTGGTGGTTCAATTGATAACGAGTATAGTGCCATGGTCCAAGTCTCGGAAGGAACAGCGCAAGGCTCTGTGCTTGGACCATTGCACTATATTACATACGTCAATGACGTCACTAATCTTATTAAAAACTGTGACATATACCAATTCGCAGATGACACATGTCTTATATCAGCAGACAAAGATATAAATACAGCCTTATCAAAATTGCAGACTGATTTTACATTATTAACTAAATGGTCCCATGATGCAGGCCTAGTGCTTAATGCAAGTAAAACAAAACTTATGTACATAAGCTCTAGTCAGAATAGAAGTCCTGTAATCCCTAACTTGATAGCTCATAACCACATATGTCTGCACTCAAACTTAAACTCTTGTAGCTGTGATTCAGTAGAATTAGTTAATAATCATAAATACCTTGGACTTATCATTGACGATCGAATGAAGTGGAAAGCGCACATAAGCAAACTATGCGATAAACTACGATCTATGCTTGCAAAATTTTCGGCCATAAAAAATCAAATTCCATACTCAATACGATTGTCATTGTACAAAGCACTCGTTGAATCAACAATCGCATATGGACTAAGTAGCTACGGTAGAACATTCAAATCACACCTAGATGATATATATCAAATCCAAATTCGATTGCTGAAAACAATAGTACCATATAAAATAAAACATAAATTCAAAGGCAATTATCATGAACTCTTCAATTATTGTAGTATCATGCCAATCCACACAAAATTAAAATATTTAGTGTTGACAGAAAATTTTTTTGACCTCAAAATCCAGACTTTAAGACACAATTTTTCAAAATTACCTCGCGACATTTCCAGAGTAAACAAACTAACAATTCCAAGAAGTAACAACTCGTACGGTGAACATACTCTGGAATGCCTCGTTCCAAAATTGCTAAACAGCTTGCCTAATAAATTAAAACAAGAAATAAACGCAAAAAATATAAAGGCTAAACTCAGATCTTATTTCTTGCAGATTTGAAAAATTGGATCAACCTGTATATAACTTTGGTAAACTGTGCAACGAACTTGGTATGACGCAAAACAATAATGTAATTGCTGTAGTGAGCCTACCGTAGCATTCAAAATATATGATGAACCCACCCTCACATTTTGAATGTGGCGATGGGTTCATTATAGTAATTGCATAATAACAATAACAATACCTATAGTATTAAGTAAATATAAGTAGCATATTTTACATGCCTAAATGTCCCTATAATGTAAGTATGTGTGTCTATCTGTAAGCATGCATTGTGTATACCTAAATATGCATAATGTATGATTCAGGGCGCTCACATGAATATCCTACTGGTGAACGGACAAACCTGGATTAGGTTTTTGATACACCAGTATCTAACTTTCATATTGTAAATATAAAATGTATATTTCCTTTAAATAAATAAAATAATAAATAAATAACTTACACCGTCAAACGCAAGCCTATTTCACAATAATAAAAAAAACCATGGTTATGTATTTTTGTATAGGTAATTGTTTATTTAACGGAAAGAGAAGATAAAAATTTTTTTCAAAATACCGTTTTGCGTGGTCTAAAAATAATAACTACGAGTAGTTATAACACTGGGCTTGACACAGATAGTGTACTAAGTTTTTTTTAATTCGACAACAGACATTATATATTATATTAAGAACGAATGTTTCGTTATTAGATGATAAGTAATGTTTTGCTCTGAATCTACTTTACTAGATATGTATTCTGTTCAACGAAATAAACCTAAAAGGAAAAGCTGGTTCATTGAGAAGGATTATCTCGCTGAAGAGAGGTAATTTCATAAACTATTTACTGCACGTATGAAACCAAATGTAATAGGGCATACAGGAACAAACAAATATAGACTTTATTTACAAGATTCAGGGGTTTATATCATTTAAATATTATTGGACAGAATTTGTACGTTGTGTATCACGTGAACGGTTTGTAGGGACAGGATCTTTGGAATTAATAATAACCTCACGCACCCATCTTGTATTTAAGTTGGACTAATTGGAAAAATCGAATGGGAAATTAACGTTTACACTCTAAATACTTGTTCATATTTTTTTATTATGTTTTTGTAAATTTATTTGCTTTTGATGTAATAAAGAGTTTTTTCAATACATTTGCTTGTAATACCGTAATAAAATAATAAATAAAATAAATAAGTAAATAATAATAATGCCTCAAAAGCCTCAATAGCCCAACGGTTAAAGGTGCAGATTGAAAACTGAATGGTCGCAGGTTCAAGCCTAAATAAAAGCTGCGGACTGAAAATTGAAAGGTAGCGGGTTCGAACCCCACCCTTTGCACTATTGTCGTACCCAATCCTAGCAAAAGCTTTCCGCTTATTTGGAGGGGATAGGAGGATATCAGTTTACTTCACCTGGACTGATATTCTTTAAAAAAAAAATGACCTAAGCTCGTCTTATTTTGAGAGGCTGGCTATGGATTAAGAAAATGATATTTATGAATTAGGAGTAATGTAATATTTATGAACACACGTACACAGACGCTTGATATTTTAGGACGCTTCAATCTTGTTTAATAAATAATTTGTTTTCATATACGTAGAAAACGTAATCAAATAATATTGTTTTTCCAAGTGTTCAAACATTTTAGGCCCGTACTCTGAGTGAGCTCAACAACCTATTTGCATTTCTCATTTTCACCCCTCATTTTGTACTCCCTCGAGCTAAATTTTCACTCCACGGCATACAAAATAACTTTATACTATGTGAACTTTTTATAATATTTTTCTCAAACATGCTTGGAAAGACCATTATTTTGACAAACTTCTTCGAGATAAATCGAAATTGCTGTTCCTACTGGTAATCCATGTGAGCAGCGGCCATCAAAAGTTGTATGAAAATCCATATCTGTCGTGGTTTAGCGGCCAAATAAATTACATAGTAAACGCATATCTGTCGTGTAATTTAAAAATGGAACGATCTTTTACTCCCAAACATGGCAACCAAGGAGGTAACTTATCAAAGGTTTTATTTAAATTTCGAACTGGCTTGTAAATAGGAAGCTGTTTATTAAAAAAAAAAAACAAATTAACATTTTAACCCGGGAAAATAAAAAGTTTTAATTTCCACGCATTATTTGAGAAAAGTACTATACGAGTACAAGCCTTAACCACAACTAGACATTGATGGACTTACGTATGTGTGTCTAAAAACGACTTTGTAATATATAGTTTTAACTTTTTTGAATGTTAAAATTTAAAAAATTAAAGTAAAATCGAGTTTTGCAGATGTTCTTGGTGAAATATTTGGTGAAATAATGAAAATAAACAGCGTACCTATTCTTGCAGCGAAGCATGCGTTATGCGCGCCTCTGGCTCGGCTCCAAACTGTGCGGGGAATACGGTACACTTCATTTAATCCGATTTTTGACCATTTTTTCATTAGCGAGGAAAATAATGTTGAAATATAATGGAAAATAAAAAGCATATCTTTGGTGCAAGGCTTGCATTATATGCTCTAGCTCGCTTCCAAACTTTATAGGTTTGTATTACAGTTAATCAGATCTTCCCTGAAAATTGAAGAGTTCCCGCGGGAATTAAAAATTTTTATCCACGCGGACGAAGTCGCGGGCAGCGTCTAGCTTATAATATTTATTCTAAGTAAGGATAGATGTCTCTTATATGGACTCCTTGTATCCACCGGCTGGCCACAACTCGTGAGGATAATAATTATGTCTTGTCCATCCACCTAGTCGCTGAGGTTCTCTAAATTATGTCGGTATGTAGCAGCCATCTAGGTATAATCTTACAATATTGCCCCCAGCCTTTTCCTTTCTTACGAGCACTTTAACAAAACAATTTTTTAAGCAAAATTATCAAGAATAACACCGTTCCTCGCAGATATTTTGTTGAAATAATGTAAACAAACAGCGTATTCTTGCTGCAAGGCATGCGTTATATGCACCTCTGGCTCAGCTCCAAATTCTGTAGGAAATACATATTATGTTACTGTAAAAGCTCGAACTATGGTATATCCTAAGATATTCCTGTCAAACCTAAAATTTACCAACTCGTTATGGTAACAACCCGAAGTTCGATCAGCGTTAATTTCGAATATTTGTTCACTCGGCATAACTTAGGTTTTAGCTGAGGGACATGCCAAATGTTAAACGTAGGCTATTATAATGTTATTTTTGAGACAATAATTTAACTTTTGTTATGTTAAAAACTTTTTTAAACTGTTTCACAAGTTATAAAAAAAAAATATAGGTAACTACTTTATTAACAAACCGCGAGTAATTTGCGGGGGACCAAAAACTGTTTTCTAAGTGGACTACGCTTAAAAAACCAGTATCTACTGTCCAGTATCTAGTGTCATACCAATGAAAGGATCCTAGCTCATAATTATCAAAGTGAAATTACCTTTACAAAATTGTAAAAGCTAAAGATAAGGTACTCGTAATGCAAAGCTAGAATCAGTTAGTTTTACAGTATCTATTGCAATCTAGATAAGATTACGAATGATATGAATGTCTTTTTCTGTTTTTGTAACACACCTGAGTAGGATAGCAATAGAAAATGGCACACGCAATGATCACATTTTATCCTATTTTTATCTTTATCTATCGCTGTAATATTTAATTTGAATGTTTACGTAATCTATACTAATATTATAAAGCTGAAGAGTTTGTTTGTTTGAACGCGCTAATCTTTGGAACTACCAGTCAGATTTGCGAAATTCTTTTTGTATAGCCCAATTGTTGAGGAAGGTTATAGGCTATTCGACATCTCGGTACGACTCTTAGAAGCCGAGCAAAAAGAAAAAAATAGCGCGGGCGAACAATGCGACACGGTGAATCGGTGGTCGAGGGCGGTCACCCGACGAGAACCGAACAAGAACCGTACCGAAGGCTATTTATTATTAATCCGGAAGATCAAACAGTTCCCACGGGTTTATTAAAAACTAAATCCATGCGAACGAAGTCGCGGGCTACAGCTTGTCTTTCAATAAACCTACAATTCGTTTTGAGGTGCTCGCAGTTTGTATAGCCTTTTCAACTCGTCTTCCCTCTTTACAGCGCTCGGTCCCAATTTGCATAGTGAATGCACGCTTAAGTTGACTAAAGAATTTTATGGGTGCTGTTAAGCGAAACGGACGATATTTTGAGTGTGAGTCATTAACATGACACATTAACCGGTGTGGTCCCGCCAGAAGAATGATACTGCATCGCTGCGTGCCAAAGGCCTCGTACAATATGCAGTTTTTATTTTTTATTTACCATGAGTAAAATATTTAGCAGCCTGCTTGGCTAGGTATTGGAAAAATTGCATCAATCATTTATTTATTTACTTAAAATACTTACAATATTCATATATGACATTCACAAAAACATTTATAAAAATTTTTATACTCACTGATATCGTACATCTATTATAGTTCTTTCAACTCACGAGGGCGCGTGGCTTGTGGTTGTGTGTGTGTCGTATCTGTATAAGTGTGAGAGATTGTTCGCGTCTTACCGCTCCCACCTAGGCTCCTGACAGGCACGCACACTTACGTAATGTGTATGTACACGACGTAACCACAAGTAAAGGGCCCGTAACTTCGTGGGATAAACGTACTATATAAGTGTATATATAACATTCGCGGATTGTCATACATCATTGCTACATACCGTCTTAATTGTTGCTCCATTATGTGAGTTATAGCTATATTGATATAACAATGTATTTTAGATCATAGCGAGAGAGGACCGATAAATCAAAAGGGATAGCGATCGTCACATTGTAGTTATCATTTTTAGACACCGCGACAGTTTCATTTCTTTTATATAGCAGAGAAATTATATCGAAACTATTTGTTCTAACGTAAATAATTCACTGAGAATTTGTCCCTTACGTTTCACAGCTACGAGCTACGACGTCAGAGTTTGAATGTCCCGTGATAATTCACTTACATAAAGCGTGACAGTCCACTATGAAGAGATAAAGCTATATCACAGATGCTTCAACTAGAGTAATATCGCTGTTTGTAAATGTTAGTAGGTACAATAACTATGTCTAGAGCACTAAAGTGTCCTTATTAGTGGTGCTCTATGACATCTCATCATTTTCCTGTTTATATAATAATCAAAAGCATCAGTAAAATAAATCATCAGCCTGTTTGCATCCACGGCTGGATATCCGAGAACGCCTTTCGTAATTCATTTATGCCCTGCCATCTTCTTAAGGTTTATGGTCTAAGTCGTCCCATGCAGTTTTACTATGGAATACTGAACAGCAAGCTAAAGCGGTGGGCATTTTATCATTTCTGTCGCTGAATAGATGGCAATTAAGGCAGACATTTTCTTCGACATCATCTAATCGAAGTCGTCCATTGTTGGACTTATCTCTCTTTCATGAGCACAACTATACTATGCCGCTTATATCCAGCGCTTCCGAGTCAACACCTAGCAACGTCCACCTAATGGAGGTCTATCTATGGTGCCTTAGAGTCAGTTCTAACAGAGAACTGTCTTGGGAATTGAGGGCGCAGCTATCCTTTTGTTTATATAATAGCGTGGCACTCTTTGGACACGTATCACGACCTTGTCACGACAGTTTTTTTTGAACCGACTCTAACAGTTTTTTTTTAAATCTTTATTAATAAGCCGGGGTTTTATCACTTGGTGATTATGTCACCAACAGTTGCGGGGTCATTTTTTCGAGATAATTGTCTTTGAAATTATTAGAACAAAATTCTGATGTGACTAAGAAAATTAGCCAAGCTCAATGTGACTAATATCCTCCTATCCCCTGCAAATAAGCGGAGAGCTTTTGCTAGGAATGAGTACAACAATAGTGCAACGGGTGGGGTTCGAACCTGCTACCTTTCAATCTGCAGCTTGAACCATTGGGTTATTAAGGCTTCAAATCTTAAACCGTTGGGTCCACACCTTTAACCTTTGGGCTATTGAGGCTTCAATTCAATCTTCAGTGCAATGATTAAATTTTTATGCGGTTTGTTAAAAGTACCGGGACCACTGCGGACACCGCAGATAAATTGGAGGCCGATCGTATCTGGGGAAGCAATTAAGATAAGCGAACACTGTGCTGTCACAGCTCCATTGCCCCGAGCGGACGCTCGCCCGATTTATACGTTCCTGTACGACTGACATACATCTATGCCAGACTCAGCCGTTGTGAATGCCGCAATCCAACACATAATACATTCCTATGGTCTTTAATAGGCTCAGCACGTTTGTTGAATTTGTTTGCGACTACTCTATATTAACTAGTCTTATTCATCTTCTTTATCAACCGATAGACGTCCACAGCTGGACAAAGATCTCTTACATGGTCTTCCACAGGCCTCGGTTGTGTCGCCTGAGTCCAGCGGCTCCATGCGACTCGTTTGATGTCGTCCACCCATGGTCCACCTAGTGAAGAGTCTGCCAATAGTGCGCTTCCTGATGCGATTTTGAGAGCTTGATGATGATATTTCTATTCTATTCTATTCTATTCTATGGTGCGTTGGAGCGCTACAACTTTTTGTCAGATTGTTCCTACATGGAAAAAATCCATTATGTGCGAAGTGGTAGAGTACTACCACTTCGCACATAATGGATTCTACCACTACGCACATAATGGATTTTTTCCATGTAGGACCACGTGGAGATACCGTGATGGTGGTAAACTGTGTAGGATGCCGCAGAAGCAAAGCAGCGACGCCGCAACGCACTGTGTAGTATCTTAACCGTGATTTACACGGAAGGCAGACGGAAACCCATTTAGGTGCCAAGTTTTCACTTCCGACAGGTCGTACTTGGTGTAACTAATTTACAGCGTGAGTAATTAATTAGAAGCGACTAGCATTTGCTCGCACCTTCGTTCACGAAGAGTTAGGTTCTAAACATTCCACGGGGATTCTTTGTTTTCCCAGCATAAAAAATTCCTATAAGGTTATTCTCCAGATTCTCAACTGTACCCAGAAATATAATGTAAATTGGATTCCAAATTAGAGGATTCCCTAATTTGGAATCCAATTTATTTTGGATTAAGATACATGGATATACGCTACGCTGTCGACTGAGTATTTTAATGCGCAGTTAGCACGCAAACCACGCAAAATAGCTTGAACGAAATTGTTGAAAAATAAAAGCAATTAAAACACAGATTTGTACCACAGCGTTTGCAATTAAGAGGAAAATGGATGGTCTGAACGTATAATTTTACTAGCATAGTTTTTCACTAGCATAGTTTTTAAAATTATTGAATTTGTCGTAAATACCAAAAGCTTTTCTGTTTCTTTCTTTCTTTTTTATATTTTTCAATGCGTTGTGATCCTTTTGAGCTAGCTTTTCTAGAGTTTATTATCATCAGCGAGACTCCATACAGACGCAGTTTTATGCTACAATATGATTAATATGCAGTTAATATATGAAACTTAATGGAAGTAAGACATGAAAATTCTGTTTTGAAAAAATTCTGGGTCCTGGATACATTATAATAATACATTGGTCCTAGGATCCGGCCAAAACTGTGTATGTATTGCGTTTTTCTGTCAAGAAAATAATATTATAAGCCTGTTGTTATGTAATTGATGATGTGTCACTTTCGTGCCTCAGAGAGCACGTCAAGCTGTAGATCCTATACTAGATGTTGTGTCGGATTTCCTTCCCATCGGATTATGATAGTGAAGAATATAGAGTGTATTATAATACTTCCCGCGCAGATGGCTAATCTCTGTACAGCTTGGCCGCCGCCGTGGCCAGATTCAGCCGGGGGGACATTATCATGATTATATCCATCAGGCTTATATGAGAATGTTTCATTGTCAACAGCGAGTTTCCGCATTTAATTACAGGTGCTCCGTTACACGGTGATGTTGACAGCTTCAAGATGAATTATTGTAGATGCGGGCAAGTCGGAGACGCTGCTCGTTATTGCGTGACAGCATCCTTGGTGATAAATGTTCCAACACAAAACTTGTTCTTGGTGTTAAAAACTCGGCTTTACACCTCACGTGCGAAAACATTATATCCTTGCTAGCTTTCGCCCGTAATTTCATCAGGTGAAGGGAGATTTGCATCAGATGTCAATAACTACCTTGTCGTCGAATAAAAAAAAATTTTAGAACTAGAATTTTTTGTTTTCAGGATACATCAACAAACAGATCCACTTTAGCAGTTACAAATTACAATATCAGTGATACACCTGGCGACCTTGCTCAGAAGTTATACCTCCATAATTACTAGCAACATCGTTAAAATAACACGAACTAATTTTCTGTAAACTATTTTCGAAGTAATTTCATTTGATGTTGCCATTTTAATCACTATCAAAACTGGGTCACGTGGAACGTAAAGCAGGTCTTTGAAATGGCAGTTTAATTTATTTATTTCTGAAGTAGAACTAGTACCTACATGACTCGCAAGGTTCATACGTTTTAATTATCTCGATTGTTAGCTGTTGGAATAATTTTTGATGCCATTAAAATAGCACTTTATTGATATGAACTTCAAATAAATAATAATTTTTCCTAATCCTTCCTTACTATCGTTACTAATATTATAAATGCGAAAGTGTGTTTGTTTGTTGGTTTGTCCTTCAATAACGCTGCAACAGAGCTACGGATCGACGTGAATCTTTGCATGGGTGTACTTGAGGACCTGGAGAGTGTCATAGGCTACTTTTTATCCCGAAAAATCAAAGAATTCCCACGAGATTTTAAAGACTAAATCCACGCGGAGGAAGTCGCGGTCTTCAGCTAGTCAAGATAATAAATTGAAATTGAATTTTTTTTATTTCATGTTGGCCAACTTGTGGCTTTAATATTTTTTTTCCTAGTGGACCGATAGACGTCCACTGTTTGAATAAAGGTCTTTTGCATGTACTTCCACCAGGTCTCGGTCTTGCGCCGCCTGCATCCACTTAGCTGGGACTTGGTCTATCTAGTGGGAGGGGGGAGGGGTCTACCAACACTGCGCAACTTGTGGCACTTATGGCAAGTCAATTAAAAATTAATACTAGATTATATCATAATCTACTCAGGAGGTAAAAAGGTTTTTTCCTATTAGCTATACGCTTCAAGTTTTTTCCCCTTTTAAATCTTAATTTGCTTTGTCGAGAATAAGTGTCTAAAACAATTAAAAACTACCTACAAGCCTACAAGTTACGTGGCGTCGCAAATTGCAAATTTCAAATTGGTTCCCGCCTTGTGCTCGAGGGAAATTAAAATCGATTTTACGGAAATTTACGTAAAAAAAAGGTTTCATAAAAAGGTTGCGTGTTTATGTTCCTTATACCCATGTAGAAGAATTAAGAAGTGAAACTTCTTTGGTTCTGTTATTACTACTTCAAAAAAAAATTTTTTTTTTTCGGCAAAAAAGACGTGCATGATCCATTTTAACCTTATATTCTTCACAAAATTTGACACATAGAATAGTTTGCATTTTGAGGACTTGGCTTCTTTTTTATTGGCTTATTTAGAAGTAACGGAGTCTTAAATCCACGCGGACGAAATCGGTTGCATGAGCTAGTTGACAATGTAGTTACTACAGAAAATCTTACTACGGTCTCAATCTAGTACCAGCTTCGGCGTAGGTTTCTACTCGTACTGCCGTTTAATGAAAACAGACGGAGCAATATTGCTCTAAGGAATGCGTTACGCCGGCCCTGGCGTCGTTCCAGGATGTAGCGAATACACCCGCTGAAATATGTCTTCTGCAAACTTTAATAATGTACTCATACGTGACAAATGTACTATTACAGGTAATAACCAGCTCGCTTTGTTGAACAATAACAATTTTCTAGGGTTCCGTACCCGAAAGGTGCGGACAGAACGCTTCCGCTGTCCGTTCGTCCTTCCATCTGTCAGCAGGCTGTATTTCATGAACCGTAATAGGTAGATATTTTAAATTTTCACAGAATGTGTATTTTTTGGTCGATCTTAATTAGCTGGTGTTTAAATCTTGTAGGATGGGACGGTTCCCTTAACCATTTTCCTGTCCCATGATTCACATGTAAGCATAGTCATTGTTTATTAATTAGCTGGTGTTTAAATCTTGTAGGATGGTACGGTTCCCTTAACCATTTTCCTGTCCCATGATTCACATGTAAGCATAGTCATTGTTTATTAATTAGCTGGTGTTTAAATCTTGTAGGATGGTACGGTTCCCTTAACCATTTTCCTGTCCCATGATTCACATTTAAGCATAGTCATTGTTTATTAATTAGCTGGTGTTTAAATCTTGTAGGATGGTACGGTTCCCTTAACCATTTTCCTGTCCCATGAGTCACATGTAAGCATAGTCATTGTTTATAGTCCGTGCGGTGTAGCATGATGCGGCTAGACAATAGACATAGATGGTGTGGGTGACTATTTAGATGGAGCATTCCATAAAACTCTTGTACGTTGCCCTTGGCGTTGCCGCGAAGAACCTATTTGCAGTTGCACCCAAAATATCACAGTCGTAAAATACGGGATGAATTGGTACCTAATAACTGTAGTTAAGTAAGTAGTCTATCCTGCACCGTGCTACACCGCATTGTTACTATTGTGTCTGCTGTCTGACAGGGAACTTAAGGCAGAAAGAACCAAGCGGTCCAATCATGAAAGTATGTCTTGGCTAGTTTTATTGAAATTTTTGAATAAAATAAAGAAATTAGATTAAAAATAAATTATGCGTTGTCATGCATTGGCGGTCCGCTATTTTGTCCCGATAATAATTCCTTGTTCGGAAAATATGTGCTAATATTTCCCAAGGAATTTCATTACTGCAAGCGTTGTGGGTGTTCGAATAAACACGCATTTTATTGGTTTTCTTCTTTCAGCTCGGTTTAGTAGCATCGGACAATATAAAAGTAAATAAAAAAATACGGACAATATAAAAGTAAGTAAAAAAAATATTCCGTCGAATATTAATTTTGTTTAAAATACTAAACCTAGACCTTTCAGACCTGTCTAACTAAATTTCCGTGTGTATGTGTGTGTGTGTGTTAAATATACCAAATTAAAATTAAATGAACAAATACGAAAAAAGATTAGTGCTATGTACTTGCATTTGGAACTTAGGTTATGTTTAATTACGCAGTGAGAAAGAGGCTGAATTTAATCATAGAACACTGTAAAATATTTACGTTTCTCTAACACTAGGACTGAATTATGTCATTCACATTTGTGTCTCGTTTTAACTCTATCTTAAGTCCGAGCTAAGTCAGAGCACGCTCTAAAGATCTCAGCATGAGTCATTCGGCAGCTCGTAATCATCCTCACTGAAGTGATCTTTCCATATAACACTATTATTTCTAGGCGTGAACCGATTTCTACGAATCCACAACACAAGCCATTGTAACGTATTATCCTTAGAAAACTTATGACCTCCCGTTTCTTTTGAGCACATAGGAACTGTGGCATTACGATTCTGAGAGAATATTTATTGCACTTATTTAATTTTATTAGAAAATACAAAAAAATCAGACCCGATAGTAAATAGGCGCTCTGACACTTGATAAGTCTCTGGATCTAACGCCTCAGCGCTGCCGCCTATTGGGCATCATTTTAGAAAACCCTCATTAGGCTTAGTTGTGCTAACCTAACCTAATTAAAAGGTCATTCTCTGTAAACATTTACTGTTCCAACGCATAATATTTAGCTTGTTGAGGTAGTATTTCGACCGCAAACATTGGGCTAATTCTATGGTACAACGGCCCTCGTTACGCAAACATGCTTCCTAAGCAGTGATGCGGCTGACGTTTAACTTGACTACCCACTCTAAAATGGTTTTTACACAAAAATTGTCAGATTAAATTCATTTGGTAAAGTTTGATATAGGCTGTTTGAGATAATTGGTAGGACACTTAGATTCACTTAAAGTCCTGCTAGCAGGACTCTGGGGGATATATCATTAAGATTTTTCATTGCCCGCGGGAACTCTTTTATTTTCCGGGGAAAAAGTAGCCTATAATAATTTTATTTATCTCTCTGCCAAACAGCCAAATAGGTTCAATCGTTGCGGTTCGATTGAGTAACAAACATCCATCCATCCAAACTATCAAAATAATATTAATAATATTATGTATCCAAAAAAAAAAAAAAAAAAACAATTCAGAAAATTGCATACAGGTTAGCCCAAATGAAACTTTTTAGCGCCGATTATGATTATGTTGCAAATTGTTTTGGCAACGTGTGTCAACTGGCGTACCAACCACCTATTTTTGTTTGTAGGATACCGCAGAAAAAACGCATAACTCTTCAGAGAAATTTAATTTAATGTAAAACACATTTCATTACACAAGGGACATAAACAAAAGATAATATTATTTTTCAAGAGCTTATAGGCTTATACGTGTAAGGGAAAGCTCTTCAACCAATTTGCATTTCCCATTTTCACCCCTCATGCTCTCGAATATTTTATGGCTCTCATTCTAAGCCATTTTACACTTACATAGGTTTTAATAATGTGCCTTTGTAATATTCGATATACTTTACTGTACCCACTATGCTAGGTTGCTATGCATTCAACAATAGGCATCTTCTAGGCAAGCGCGCACTATCTTAGGCTGCATCTTCACTTACCATCAGGTGAGATCGCAGTCAAGCGCTAGTCTATATATTAAAAAAAACTTAAAAAAAGTATGAGCTTTCAATTTTACTGTGTTTTTTAGCCGATTTCAAAAAAAGGAGGTCATCAATTCAACACGTTTAATTATTGGAATTGCAATGGTCATTCTTTTTTATTAACTTACATTTACGTCAACTTAGGAAACAGTAAAGATTACATCAAAATCGATTCAGTAGTTTTCAAGATATGAACACTTTTCCCTTTCCAGTAATTCTTTATTTCGGTAAATATGTTGTAGGCGCTTTAATTTTGCTTAAATTATAACTTGTTATTAAACAGATTATAATTACGAGTAGATATTCTTTTTCTCATCGAATTAGATATTTTGAAAGGTGTTAAGTCTAGAAAATTAGGCGAATTATCTTGTTTATTAATTTCCACGGGTTAAAGTCAGCTATTTAAAAGTGATTTTTTTTTCAATTATGATTAGTAGGAATAATTAATTTTATTAGATTTATAAATAGTGAAATGTGAGAATCCTGGAATAAAAAGTAGCCTTTGTAACAGCTTATAGCCATACACTCGAGCTCCATAGAAAATTTCCTTTTAGAAACAGAAAGATACAGTCGCAGTAACATAGCTTTAAACTTATTTGTTTTTTTTACCGAATTATTTTCTGTTTGTACGTACAACGGTGTTGGGAACGCAACATAAGATCATAACTTAAGATTAGTTCTCGGTCATTTAATAGTTCATTCAGCTGTGCTAATGATCGCTCTCTGCCATGGTGTAAAGACGTATTCGATTTCTTTAATATTTCAATATACTCAAATACTATGCCACAAGCCGTTGTTTTGTTTTGAACTCATCGAGCACCCAGCCAACACAGACTCTCACAAACGGTCAAATAACCAGCGAGTTTCAGTAACGTTGAAAAAAATTCTTTTCAAAAAACCGACTTCAAACGCCACTACAAAGTATAAAAATAATTTTATTTTGTACACGTTTGTTGAAGTCGGGCGGCTTAAATAGAAACGATGAAACCGATACGCGATGCTCGCCCGATTTCAATAAGCGTGTCTCTTATATGTCACCATAAGATAAGCGTCCCGCATCGATTTCATCGTTTCTAGTTAAGTCCGCCCGACTTCAACAAACGTGTACAAAATAAAATTATTTTTATACTTTGTAGTGGCGTTTGAAGTCGGTTTTTTGAAAAGAATTTTTATTTTAAGCTTTTTAGTGGAGCTTGTCCCTGCTCTCTTTCTCCCCTCCCTCCAATGCTATGGTACTAATGTAGTTCTACACTTGGTACCTACAGTACTTATTAACAATACACAAGAGCTAGGACTAGGAGCTCCATGATGTAGTCCATGGTTGGTACCAACAATATCAGTTCGAAAGCGTCAGTTCGTAATTCCTCCAACTCTGCAGCATCAGGATTGAGGAGTTAGAACCTTGAGCATTATGATGTAGTATATGCTTGGTATCAACAATATCAATTCGTAAACGACAATTCCTAAATCCTCACAGTTTAGGTAGGCAGTACCCCTGCAGCATCAGTATTGAAGAGCGAGGACCTTGAATTCTACGATGTAGAATATGCTTGATACTAACAATATCAATTCGCAAGCGAAAGTTCCTAAATCCTCACAATTAAAGTGGGCAGTACCCTGCAGCATCAGGATTGAGGAGCTAGAACCTAGACCTCGATGGTGTAGTATATGCTTATTACATACAATAACAATTCATGATTAGCAGTTCCTACATCCTTATAATTTAGGTGGGCAGTACCCTGCAGCATCAGGATTGAAGAGTAGGACCTGGAGCTCTATGATCTAGTATATGCTTAGGCTAAGCATACTAATTCGTAAACGACGGTTCCTAAAGTCCCATAATTTAGGGGGGAAATACCCCTGCAGCATCAGGCTTGAGGAGTTGAAGGTAAAAAATTTTATGGGACCATTTCGCGAGCTTTTTCTGTCGATTAAAAAAAAATCTCGTGAATCGGTCCAGAAACCTCGGAGTAATCGGCGGGCATACATAGAAAAAAAAAAAAAAAAAAAAAAAAAAAGATACCGGCCGAATTGATAACCTCCTCCTTTTTGGAAGTCGGTTAAAAATGTACAGCGACGCGGTGCACGGATTTAAGATTAAATTATACTAACGACATGTCGCTCGATAAAAAGTTGCCAATACTATCATTTTGTTAAAAAAATATCAATGTTTCACATGAAAGGTGACACACGTCTTGTACTCGTAACAATAATATTACAGCAATTTTATCTGATAGAACTGATAAACTCAGAAATAGAAGCCTTACTGCTACCGTCTTTATTTTTTAATTTTTAAGAAAGAAAAAGGCATTCAATCAACAAATCCACTTTATATAACTACTGTATTCCAGTTTAGTTTAGTTACTACAACTATTTGAGTATTGTATTTTCGACCTAGAGTACCTTATCCATGTCCATTGTCTAATGTTATGTTGTAGCAATTTCATTCAAAATAGTGATATGACATAATTATAGCGACGATCTATAATTAGTTATATGTAATTATGTAAAGTTTAAAATCATAATGTGTATACATTATATGTGTATTTATGTGTGTGATCCACATGTCTATAAATGGTGACAAGTAATAGATGTCTATTAGATGTCGACCATAAGTTTAGACAAAAAGCCCCCAGTGTGCTTTACGCTTAATGCATCTGGCGCAGGTGGTTATCACGCAGACCCGCTAATAAGAGTGGCCCGGGAAAAATCTGCACGTGTATTTATCAAGGGGAAAACTTTTATTAAAATTAAACTGTACTGTTTAAGAGCAACCTTAGTCATTGCAAACGAATTATACATAGTCGCAGAACCAAAAGGTAGATGAGCTATAAGATATCGACATCAATATTACCTAAAAGATCACACAAGTTGCAAAGCTGAGATATCACTATTCCACATGATGATAATCTGGTGAAGGCGGAAAAAGAAAAATTGTGAAAATATTTAGTTTACACGACACGACATTACCGCCATGTGGGATGTTGATTTAACGATTTTAGTTCCGATTGTCAATGGTCTTCGATCAACACCTTAACAAACTTTCGGTTAGTACTTGGATCAAGGGCAGGATACAGAAGGCGGTACTCCTTGAGACGGCGCACATTGTGAGGAGGTTCCTCACTCTGGATCCCTGACCACTGGCTGTTTCGGCCTCACCCCGCAGCAAGTGGGACCCATTTAATTGTATTATTTTTGAGGCTGTTATATAGATAATTAGATATATTGTATTTTTATAAACATTTTTAAAAATAATATAATGTAAATGTGTGGGAGAATAAATTATAGAAAATAAAATAAAAATATTCAAAAAATATATGTATGTATATTGTATACACAGGTAGGTACTAGAGACAGAGAGACTACTCATACTCTCAAATTCGCAGCCAAGCTTCATCTCTCGAGACGAATGCGTGACACATGCAGTGGCGCGGGTTGTACCTATGCGAATGTGTACTCTGACGTGTACAGTGACTTGCATAAATCCTACTGGACCTAAGTCACATAAATCCTACTAAACCTACTAATATAATGGATGGATGGATGGATGGATGTTTGTTACTACTTCACGCCACAACGATTTAACCGATTTGGCTGAAATTTGGCACAGAGGTAAAGTATAGTCGGGAATAACACATGGGTTAATTTTTATCCCGGAAAATAAGAGAGTTCCCGCGAAAATTAAGAAACTTAATCCATAGGCATCAGCTAGTATTTAGTAATTCTGATATTTTTCAATTCGATTTGACCAGTGTATAAGTATGGTAAAGTACCTACTTGTTTTTCCAGGATAAACTAACCTATTAAATCAAAATCAAAATTTATTTATTTCATGTAGGCCAACTTGTAGCTCTTATGAAACGTCAAAAATCTACCACCGGTTCGGAATGCAGATTCTGCTGAGAAGAGCCGGCAAGAAACTCAGCAGTTGCTCTTTTCAAAAAAAAAAATTTTTTTTTTTTTTTACAATTGTTAAAAGGAACTAGGCTATGCACACAATGTTTCCACACAGAAGTTTCAAAAATGTACACCTACCGCAACCAAACACATGTTAACATGGGTAGACACAAAGCAGACCCATTCCTTGACGCATGATCCAGCCATTGCCTCGCTCAACCATATTTGAGGGAACGTAACAACCCGCACCACACGACACCACCACAGAAATGTTTAAGTGAGCATGACATACTTAGGCTACCCATGTTAAGGCATCGAATTAAATATTAATATTAAGATACTCATTTTAAGACATAACTGAGACACAAATAAAGTGGAAACACTGTAGAACAGAATACAATAGAATCATGTTACACAGGATAGTTATTACTGTCTCATGAATGGAGCGAATTATATTCACGCTTTTTTATCAGAAGAAGTATATTAGAAGAGTTATAGGGTTATAGGCCATATTCCACCATGCTGGCCCAATGCAAATAGGCACACTTCACACACCGTTGAGAACATTATGGAGAACTCTCAGAAACCTGCATGTTCTTCATCATATTTTCCTTCATCGTATGTTTATTGTAATATTTTCAGTAGAGACGTTTATGATGCCGAGTGTACGGATTTGCAATTTTTGTAAAAGCGACTCATTGCGGACTCGCGCCCTCACCCTTTTGTTGTCACAAGTAGTTGTCTACGAGCAGTACTTTAAAGTAGGTGTAAATACGCGGGATGTTGGAATCGCAAAATGTGGTATTTTATCTGCTTTATGTATTTTTTTGTACGAAACTTCAGTGTTAACTACCTAATGTTTGTAACTGCGTGTTGTAAGATTTTAATTATATTTTTGAAATAACTATGTTTCCTCTAAATTACTCCTTGTATGACTACCTGTCTGTAAAAGTAAGATGTTTTGTAAAGTTCAAGATGATTAAACAGTGGGCTATGCAATCGTTCAAATAATCATGTTTACTTGAATCTATGAGCTTAATAAGAGAAAGTTTTATCATTAGGTCTAATACCTTAACCTATAGTTCTATAGCTACAACTTTTGCAAGACTGTGTGTTGCTTAAAACGATAAGACCGCCTTTGCGCATCTATGTACTACATCTTCTATATAAATATATAAAAGGAAAAGGTGACTGACTGACTGATCTATCAACGCACAGCTCTAACCACTGGATGGATCGAGCTGAAATTTGGCATACAGATAGCTATTATGAAGGAGGCATCGGCTAAGAAAGAATTTTTGAAAATTTCAGCCCTAAGGGGATTAAAAAGGGGGATAAAAAATCGAATTTAGCGTGAGCGAAGCTGCGAGCAAAAGCTAGTGAATTATAAAATTCAATTGTAAACATCATTTCTTGTGTGTAGCGATAAAGAATTTTCTATTTACCTTTTTAATCTATCTACGAGAGGCCGCAAGTTTTAAATCATTTTGAATTCGAATTAAAATTAAAATTAAGCCACCAAACAGTAACAATTGTTTACGAAACTTAATGAACAGTATTATAGCATGAAACCACGAACTATCGTCTCCTAATCTAATTTCAACTTGGAGAAGCATTCGCACGTAGTCCACGGAATAAACTTTCTCATACGTACTTGTATGTGATACGGTAACGCTGAGCCTTCTCTGAACTAGTAAGTAGTCAGCTAAGCTTTGAGGTATCACCACGAATATAACGGATATCATAATTTAATTATTTCTTCCCAATCTTTTGTCTCGGTTCTATCCGCGACTTCGCGCGCGTGGGTTTTTGAATTTTCCGTGATAAAAAGAAGACTATGTCTATCTCCCGCGTCGTGTCCTTCTTGCCATTTGACTCATACTTAGATGGTTTAGGTGCATCTCGAAAACATACTTTAATTAATTGTATGGTGGTAGGTGGCACAGAATAAAAGACGTACTGTTGACAACTGGGTAGCTTTATTTTATGCGTATAACTTTGTTACAAAATATATGTGGAAACACAATCAACTGGGTAACTTTGCTTTATGCGTTTAACTTTGTTGCAAATATGTAGATATACAATATATAGCCTATGGGTGGTTCGTGGAATGGGCTGCGGGGCTACCGCATTCCGTAACCTCCTAGCTAAGTACTTGACTCTGAGGGCTGCGGGGCTACCGCTCAGAACAAGCTTCGGCAGACGAGTGGACTGCGGGGCTATCGCACTCGTTGCCGTCTAGCGAGCTAATGAATTATTCGAAGTAGGGATGGCGATTCGAGATCGATTAATCGAATAATCGATTTTTCGGGCCAAATAAATCGATTTTTTAAATCGATATGCAACACTGAATCGATTCAGTGAATCGATATTTCACCTTAGAGAATCGAAATTCGATTTTTTCTATTCACGAGATGTCTGTGTGCCTAGTTTCTGACTTGATAAATAAAAAAAAGTTACGTTTGTGGTCTTTGACTTTTTGTATCTGTTTATTGATATTGCGTCATTGATTGCTACATATTACTAATCTGTGGTTTATGCCTTGGTCATGGCCTTGATTGACTGACTTATTTTTCTCTATAGACTGACTCAACTGACTGTCGTGAAATCGTAATTCGTAATAATTATTAAACTTTGATTAACGAAATTTCAAAAAGTGTAATTACCTACCTACTTTGAATAAGATATTTTACTTTGTCTTGACTTTAAATAATAATTTGAAGTCAGTTTTTTTTTTTTGTTAAAATTATTACCTAATGTAACATTTGGAAAGTTAAATTATGTCTTCTTTTTTACCTGATACTTTGATATGATTATAAAAATAATTGTGATTATCGAATTCCCTGACCTAAAAAAATCCCTGATTTTACTACTAAGTGATCGTTTATTATGGTATCTTGTTTTTCATAAAATGGATTTATATTTACTTTGTAAATGAAACTTGAAAAAAAATCGATTTTTTAGAAATCGATCTTTTAGACCTCGATTTTTTTATGAATCGATTCATTAAGTTACGATTCAAATCTATTTTAAAATCGATCTTTTTCGGAAAGAATTGCCATCCCTAATTCGAAGGCGGTCACAGCCTTTTATAGGAATCCGGTTGGTGTGGGTAACTCCAATACCTCGTAGTGTGCGTGCGTACGTTCATATGATGTGCCGTTGCGCAGATGGTAATACGGGCGAATGTTGCTTGCTATATTCTCCCCCTCTGGTACTCTAAAGTCGTCCCGACGGAGTACCAGCATCAGGTGTCTTGCGAAGTCAAATGGATACGACTGGCATTGGCGTTTCTTCATCTCCTGATTGACCATTGCTTATGTGTGATATCTTCCAATCGGTTTTCCAGAATCGGTTGTAGTCGACTTGCATATTCGATAGGGTGTTCATTGACATCCTCCCCCTGCAGGAAAGCTGCTCCTATTGCATTCCTTCCACTTTCATAAGGGATTTGAGGTTATGAGTCGTAAGCTTGGGCCATACGAATGGACTGCGGGGCTATCGCATTCGTGACCTCGTCTGGTTGTCAGAGTGGGCTGCGTGGCTACCGCACTCCTTAACCCGTCTAATCTTAGAGGACTGCGGGGCAATCGCTCCAAGACGGACGTTAAGCTCAGACTGACTGTGCTCCTCCGAGTGGCTGCTTATATATACATTGTTTGTCTCTTATAACTTGTTTATGAGTGTTATAAACTGCTCCTGTGTCAACACCATGAATTCCGGTTTTTCCTCTGCCATCTTGAATTTTGAGGGTAGATGCAAAATTTTATCTTTCCTTGTTGATTTTATGTTCGGGCGCCAAATATGGTGTTACGTCCCTGTTGCGGCGCCAAATATGGTAAAGTAATGCCATGAGTAACTATGGACTATGGATGGTTCATGGAATGGGCTGCGGGGCTACCGCATTCCGTTAACATCCTCGCTAAGTACTTGACTCTGAGGGCTGCGGGGCTACCGCTCAGAACAAGCTTCGGCAGACGAGTGGACTGCGGGGCTATCGCACTCGTTGCCGTCTAGCAAGCTACTGAATTATTCGTCGTCGAGAGTCGTCCGCGCAGGCCCTCACGGGCCTCGGGGTAACCGCTCGGGGCAATGGCCCCTTTCGGTGGAATCCAACGCCGCCTGCAACGACAGGCGGGGCACTGGATTGGACCGAATCGGTCCACGGTGTCACGTCCGGGGGAAATGTCAACTCCGGGTGTGTCCTGCTGCCGTGCGATCGAGCCCGCGTAGAGTCGCGGGCGATCAGCGACCTGCAGCAGGGTGGTATGTCCAGGATGAGCTTACGCCCGCCGCTCAGCGAGGTCGAGCCCACCGGTAGTGTACCGGCGAGCGCCCATCAGCCAGCGGCGAGGAAGCGGTCATGTTGAATTATTCGAAGGCGGTCACAGCCTTTTATAGGAATCCGGTTGGTGTGGGTAACTCCAATACCTCGTAGTGTGCGTGCGTACGTTCATATGATGTGCCGTTGCGCAGATGGTAATACGGGCGAATGTTGCTTGCTATAATTGTGATTTCTTCGACTGGAGTCAATCCCAGGAAGTCAACACTTAGATCACACGGGATTGTTACGAAACTTTAATCCACGCAGACGAAGTCACGGGATTTGCTTGTCATGGATAAAAACAGTTTTAAGACCGCGCAGAATGCCAGAAAAATATCAGATTTCACCCACGCGATCGTGACTAAGCGATGAAATAAAACATGCGCGCAACCTCGGGTGAAGCGCGGAATAGGAGTGTAGTAAGCGCCAAATAAATCAGGTATTCTAGTAACTCATAAGATATTCATTTTAAAAAATGGCTGTATCGTTTATTTATAATATTTTTTTCTGTTTGGCTCTGTAATATGCACCACATTAAAGATAAATGCAAATTGGTTAAAAAGACATAACTTCGCGATTTTATTTTGTCGAACAAACATTATTTTTGGTTTCTACTCAGTATCGTCCCTTGGATATGGATATGATGTAATTTTTGCCTGTTTTTTTTTTCGCACAGTTAAAACTTGATCTACTGCTGTAAAAATCAAATCTGCATCTGAAGATTTACCATTACACGCGCTCTTAATTTCCCCTGAGCCAGTTCGAGCTTGAGTTTGCAATTTGCCTCACCCGTCTCATTAGGAGTATCTTTGTCCTACGCAGCATAGTACTGACTCAACGGCAGGTAATCTATACATTTATAAATCTATACTCTATACAAATAAATGTATATATGAATATATATATGAATGTGTGTTTCTTTGTCTGTTTGTTTGTGTGAATTTTTGTTTGTTTGTACTTTTTATACGTTGATAATAAATTAAAAAAAACAATCTCAATAAAATAGTCTTCCAGGGTATCACAAGAACAGAAATGTTAAAAGAAGTTAGTATTATTCGCTCCCGACGAACAAAGTAATTAAATTTTATATATGTAACTTATATATATTGTATGTATTACGCTGTGGATATTTATCAGTGCCTAAGTATTGTAAGAATTTAGTTGTAAAAACAAGAATAGCAAGGCGACTAAATAAACACGATAAAATGATGAAAAGTATTCGCTGAAAAGCCAGACAACTATAAATCAAGAGATAATATCAGAAAGTTAAGGCGCCAGGTCTTAAAGAAAATCTCTAGGAACCCAGCTCTGTACGCCCCGACTTGGTGCCAGGCAGATTTAATATAGCTTTAATATTATTTCTGAAACGAATACCACCCATATTATAAAAAACCAGCCAAGTGCGAGTAACACTCGCGTACCAAAGTTCCGTACCTTAACAGTAGTATTTAATTAAATTACTCGTAATCGATAGCGTGAACAATAAATCCCTTTTGTTTGAGAGCACTGTTGTTTTTTTTTCGATCTGTTTCTAAGTGAAAACGCAGTTTAAGATGGTAGAGAGCTAACTTGGATGAGTTACTTCAGTTTTTAATGAAATTCTTTCATTTCTCTTCCGTTTTCGAAACTATGCAGCTTCAAAGATAATAAAAACCTATTATGTAATGTGTGTGAAGCATTCACGATGTGCCATTGGCCACTTATTTTTTTTACAAGTGCTATTGAATCGTCGATGAATCTACCACTGGATCGAAATGGCCTTCCTGCCGAGAAGAGCCAGCAATAAACTCGGCGGTTGTTCTTTAAAAAAAATTTTTTTGCAATACTTCAATTCCAAATTGATCCCGTTAGTAGTTGCCGAAGAAACGTTGGGGTGACATTACTCAAGGATCATCTTGATTTCGTGTACCAACGGCTTTTATAGACAGTATAAAGTGGAAGAGGCTAGGCAAGACAATTATGTGTTTTCTGTATGAATATTTTCGTTTATTGTAAGTAAAAGTAGAATATTAAGATTTTTCATTGTAAATTGCAGAATTTTACTTGTATTATGTCTTCTTAGAGCAATAAAATATTTATTTATTTATTTAAATTATATGCCAGGAAAAACGAGCCCAAGAACGAAGAGCATGAGCAGCGAAAATGTACCTAGTGAAAAAGATAACAATAAAAAAATTAGATGTGCGAGACAGATGGACAGAAAAGCACCATTTTACTGCAAAACCCTAAAAAGAAATCGTATACTTACTTTGTCTGAATCTCTACAATTTATTTATAGAAAAAAATTCCAGAGTTGATTGTACGATATCTGTGCTGTTGTAAGCGTACCTATTGGCAAGGAAAATAATTTGTAAAAGAAAAGTGTTGGTAAAACATTTGAAGGGTAAATATATTTTGAATAAATAAAACCCGTTAGAAAAATCAGTTCTGCGGTGTTCAGTCAAAATGAATCTGATAGAACCCGCGCCTTCGTTCCTGTGGCTTGAGGTTTTTTTGATTCCCGCGGGAACTCTTTTATTTTCTGGGATAAAAAGTAACGTATATGTGTTATTCCAGACTATGATCTATCTCTGTGTCAAAGCCAGCCAAATTGATTAAGTCATTGCGGCGTGATTGAGTAACAAACATCCATCCGTCCATCCTTGCATCCATTCATTCATCCATCCATTCAAACGTTCGCATTTATAATATTAATAGGATAATTAATAGCACATTTTTAATGCTCATGGAGATAATAATATAAACAAAAATTATTTTACAAAACCGACTCCATACGCCACTACAAAGTATATCAATTGTGCCTATATTTGAAGAGTTGCATCGATTTCGCCAGGATCCCATCATCAAATCCTGACTTTTCATAAGACGGTGCCTTAGCAAATGCTTTTCATTCCAAGCACTTCATTTTATTAAATTTAAATTCAAAATTATTTATTTCACGTAGGCCAACTTGTAGCTCTTATGAGTTATGACACGTCATGACTCTACTACTGGTTCGTATTAATTTGTATACATTTGCGTTATTGAAGTCAGAACCTTCCCACGTAGTTGTTGAAGAGTTGTTGTGATTAAGCGACTAAATAATCAAGGTTTGTATACATAGGGCAATATGATACACTGAACGTATATTATGCGTACTCATCTTCTTTGTATTGCCCTTTTATGAAGTTTCCTGAGCCCCGGGCGTGAAAGGCAACCCGCGATAATGATAGATGGCTCGACTTTCTCATGGTAATATTAGCATGATAAATAACGTGTCCTTATTGAATAGGAGGGCCTTTTTTTATGGAATTTGTATAACTCTGACTTCATGACGGGCGCCGTTATTTCTCCTTGATGAATCACCGAGTTCTGCATCATCTGTATAAGGCCTACTATTTGTAAAAGGAGCTTCTGCGCCCGCGACTTTGTCTGTGAAGGTTAAGGTTGTGGAAAATTCCCTGTGGTGTAACTTTTCTACCTGGTCGATCAATTTCGATCGATATATGCGATCAATACTAGGTGTATTGAACGCATATATCGATCGAAATTTACCGTCTGGAAAGATGAGGGCAGACGTACGTCACTGTTTATAAGGATTCTGATTGCTTAGTTATTGTTTGTAAGTACTAAGCGTATAATTTCACCTGTATTCTGTAACGGATTGTTTTATTAAGTTTTCTTTATCTGTGGTCTATGGTCAATTGGTGTAAAATTATATGGACTAAGTTAATATCTAAAAACCATTAAAAACTAATAAATTAATAAATACAGTGTTTCTTTTAAAACTAATTAAAATACAATTGTGAAGTGATAAACACAATATAATATTCTATTCGATATTGGCGACAACGGATTATTGTAAAAACTATGCCGTTAAGTCGGGAAATTCAAATTAAATGAAAATAACCCTTGAGGAAATGAATAAATGCAGAAATAACATCGCTAGCTCAAAGACTCCCTTCAGTAAATTTATTCTCGCAGCGATTACTGACTACGGTCCATATCCGGAGCTAATGGTTATGAATAAAAATTTATCGCCTACAAAATGACCCTTTATACTGTTAAGCTCTATCTCAATTAAAACGCTATTATGCACTTGATTTGTGGGCGCACTGGACGCCATGTGGTCCGAGCCATTTTCATAATAATATCACAGTTTTGAAATCATACAGTAGGGGCGTTCATTAAAATAATACCGTCACGATCGTAGAACAGTGACGGATTTGTAAAAAGTCCAAAAATGACCCTTTGGACATTTAATTAACAATTCTTATTTATTTATTTTAAAAACTGAATGGCTTTTGCTCGCGGTGTCGCTCGCGTTAAATTCGAATTTCTCCTATTTTACCCCTTTTGAGGTTGGATTTTCAAAAATCCTTTCTTAGCGGATACTTACGTCATGATTGCTATCTATATGCCCAGCCCGATTCATCCACTGGTTTGAGCTGTTCGCTAATAGGTCACTCAGTCAGGCAGCACTAAAAATAGTAAGAAAAATAGTAACATCAGTTTATGGCAATAAATCTCACAGACAATAGTATAGTATGGTGCTATTATTCCGTTATAGAAATTGCCATAGATCGAAAAAATTTAAAGTTTTAAATGGTGCTACTAACGTTGTATTGAGGCGCCCCTCGACAAAAACGAAATTCCCCGAAAAATTCTGTTTCACATTGGTTCCCTAAAATCTAAATAAAACTAGTCAAGTGCGTGTCGGAACACGCTTAATGTTGGGTTCCGTGGCTATGCTAGTAAAAAAACTATAAGAATCTGCTGTGGGATTGTCTAAAAATGGTTGCATCTTGTGTGGCGATCTACGCTCGCGCTATTGGTTAAAATGCATTAATGCAGTTATTCAGTCAATTATAGAAGATTGCAGTTTTAGACAATTTAGATTTAAAATATTCTTAGACAATCGCACAGTTGCTGTTCGACTGTGAAAATGCTGCATCAATCATTGTTATACAGCTTTATTTGTGGCGATTGGCTGAATTTACGGCATTCTAGCTACAAGAATGCATTTTAGCCACTAGCGAGAGAATGTCGATCAATCAGAAGTGAGAGATCTTCACACTGTAGCAGTCTTTTTTAGTCCTTCTAGTGGCATAATGTAGTTTAACTTACAGAGGTTACAATAGCAGTCACTGCCTGTAGTGTAACCTCTATAATAGGTACTACACATCACTATACATCATGCGGTGACACTTCAGTGATGACATTTGAGTGAAGTTCCAAACCGTTACCACAACGACAACGTACATATAACACATACCAATAACTTGTTGTCTTACTATTAAATTATAGTAGTATCTATTAAATTTTGTTTATATATAGTTGTATACTACGAATGAAAATTTTCCAATTAAAATGAATTTTGTTTCTTTGTTAGTTTGTTCTTCAATCGCACAGCAACGAAGCAACGAATCGAGTTGATTTTTTGTATTGTAATTAATAGTATAGGACTTTTAAAGTGCCATAGGCTACCCAATTATGTATTACTCCGTGCGTAAGAATTCGCGGGCAAGATCATGTATTACAATATTAATGCCTAGGAGTTCTGAGGGTCTAAGTAATATTTTTTTCAATTTTCTCATTTCATATTCCATCTTGGGAGATTGACTTGACGTGTTCAAAAGACCAGTCAGGCATGCGACTTTGTAAGTAAAACGTGTTCATTTGACTGCTTAAAACGTATGATTTCAATTCATATACCATTCTACATCCTACGCTATGTAGTGAATAAGATTTCTTTTCATAATAACGTGACAGTTTATCAAGACTTTCAATTTTCATGTTGTTCTTTCAATTCACGAGGGCGTGTGGCTCATGGTTGTGTGTGTCGTATCTTTATAAGTGTAAGCGAGAGCTTGCTCGCGCTTGACCGCTCCCACCTAGGCTCCTTACTGGCACGCACACTTACGCAATGTGCATGTACACGACGTAACCACAAGTAAAGCTCATGCGCCTTCGTGAATTGCAAGAACTATAATCCAATTGGTCTACTGAATACATTTCTACTAAAGCTGAAATGTATTCAGTAACTAAAGAAGCTATAAGGATTTATAGTTTCATCGTCCCTCTCCCATCAGAAATCTATTCTAACGGTTCTTTTTTTATTACGGAACCCTAAAAAAATTTAAAGCTCCACACATTTTACAATAAAAGCCGACACGCGGCAGCATGCGTTTTTACGTATATATCCAACTAAAGGCAATAGCCGCTTTGGCTTTTCGGCATTTACAACGGTTGAGCCTGGTGCAAGCACATTGAGTTCAATAGACCAAATAGAGGTGCAATGCTCATGCATGGGCGTCAGCAAAGCCTTACCAAAAAAAATTACGTATATATCTACTAATTCTAATTAATATGTTTTTTAATATTTTTAGCTAGCAAACGTGCAGGCGGGTCATCTGATGATAAGTGATTACCGCCGCCCATGAATATTTGAAGCACTTGAGGCACCACGAATGCGTTGTCGGCTTTTGTCAAAAAAAATACACGTCATGAGAACCTCGTCCTTTTTTTTGAGTTAAAAATTAATATGAGGGATGTTTCATCCAATTTTAGTAGTTGGGTTATAGATTACAAATTTTTATCCTTGTTTTCACTAGTCGTTTGGGAGGTCAACAGTCAATACTGTCTCTACGTAATGGCAACTCCCTGTACAAGTTGTATGATATAGACAGTGGTATAGCAAATGCTCGCTCACCGCAGTGTAGCTGTCACAGCACAGTGTGCGCTTATCTTAATTGCTTCCTCGGATACAATCAGCCGCGAATTTATTTATAACTAGCGGACGCCCGTGACTTCGTCCGCTTCTTCAATTCACAATGGACAGTTCATAAATCTCCACAGTTTAGTGGGGCAGTACCCCTTTTTTTTTTACGTTGGGAAGCAGCAACAGGGTTCCTCAATCCTGTTGGCAGTTGGAACCCGAAATTTTTAAGGGAGCATTTTGCAAAGTTTTTGTATCGATTAAAAAAATTCACATATAAACCGGTTCAAATCACGAGATATTGATATACATAGGTAGAAAAACACAACTCCTACTCCTCCTTTTTCGAAAGTTGGTTAAAAAAGCAGCCTGTGTTACTTCCGAAAACATGACTATCTACCAGTGAAAGTCCCGTAAAAATCGGTCCAGCGCGTTCCCGAGATTAGCGGCAATAAACAGACAGACAGCCAAAAATTTTAAAAATTGTTTTTTGTTATAAGTACCGTATTTACTTACATTTGTTTACACTTCAATTTTATTTATAAGTATAGAGTAATATATAACATATCAATTACCTTACTTTTATTTTATGAAGGTTTCGTTAAAATAAGTATCTCTCAATTTAGTCTTCACAGTTTCAACCTTAATTCTTAACCCTAGAACCCTACGTGGGGTACTGGAGGACCCCAAGACAGTTTGTTTTCTAATTATTTCTGTTTGTATAAAACCTATAGGTTTGAGCTTCCGTGTATTTTAGTTTAGTGTTGAACTCTTTCGATTAATTCCTGCATCAGCGTCAGTCGCACTTTGTGTACGTGTCTACGAGCGACGTGGGGTACCCTAGTACCCCAGTGTAGGAAACCCGTAAGTATTTTTTTGTAATGTATAATTTTTAAATAAATATATTTATTTCTTTATTTCACAATTTTAAATGATTTTATTACTAAGATCATCAGAAAAATCAATGTTTTAACTATTTTTGTTCAGCAATTACTCAGTTAATGGATTAAGTTTATTATTAATGTTTTTTCAGAGGGCTGTCAATCGAGGTTTGAATGACGAAGAGATAAATTCTATTTTAAACCACGAATCTGGTGAAGATGAAGAGGAAGATGTGAAAAATCAAAGTCAGTTAGCAGAATTATCTGATGATGATGATGATCTTAAAAAAATTAGGCTTAGAGCTCATTGGTGAACATTTGGAGGAACGTTACCTAAGACCAAATTTGAGGAGGGATATGAAAGAGACCATTGCAGCGATTCTCCAAAAAACACCAGATTTGCTTAGGTCTGTTCCTGTACAGCAGACACCAAGACGTTGTGGCTTTTGTCCAAGGTCTAAAGACCGAAAAAGCAAAGCGATGTGCCATAAGTGTAAAATACCCATTTGTTCGGATCATCAGATTAAAGTTTGTGAAAAATGCTCAAATGAAAACTAATATTTTATTTTAAGGCTGATTTGTTAAAAGAAGTTCCTACTATTTGATAATAAAAAATATTTTCATACATTGGTTTTTATTTAAAAAAGTTACACACATTTTTGTATGGGGTACTCCAGGACCCCAGTGTAGGAATAACTAGTGCCCAGAATAGAGTAGGGTTCTAGGGTTAAAATACTGTAGTAAAGTCTATTCCAATAAAATTAAAACTGTATTATGCAGTGAGTATCCACGCGCCATGTTGTTGGAACGGCTTTCATGAAATATATAGCGTTAAGCGTCAATGGATCGATAACACGAAATACGAGCGAAACATCGATATTACATAGTTTTTAATCCCTACTTAATATAATTATACTTATTATTAATGCGAAAGTGTTGTTTTCGTTGGTTTGATGATAAGTTAATGAGGCAATGGCCGGGCACATAACTAAATTACAAAAAGTTTTAAGGATTCTTAAGAAAAAAAATTATAATTGTATCACAGAATCAACGAAAAAAATTTCAATGTATGTAGTGATATTTTCTAATTTTAAGGTAATTTGTACGCCTTACGGCACGAAATAGTGATACATGGCAATACCTGTATAAGAACTTGTGTACTAACCTATTTCAACAAACAAATGGATTTTGATTTTGACAACTTGAAGAACGGTTAAGTGCTAGGAAGTTTAACAACTTCCTAGCAAACTTATTCTAATGAATAGCAACTTCACATCTGGAATGATAGCGATAGAAGACCCTCCTCAGGTAGACGGACGGTTGCAGGGAACCATTGGACACAAGAGGCACAAGTCAACGTTCTGTGGCGATTCTTACAAGTAACTTAAGTCTAACCATAGTCATAGCACGTCGATTGAGACGACAACGAATCGACGATGGTGGCGAACCAACATTTTCTGGCAACACCACTTTCCAAATATGTACTAGAAAATTTCATCCGTACATTTTGTACCGTGAAAATGATGTACAGCATTATAAGATGAGTATTCCAATGTGAAATTCAAATATACGCGCGGATAAAATTTTTGTCACGACTTGAAAATTTATCTAAGGAAGTGAAGTTATACATCGTCGTATATCGTATCTTACAAAATAGACGATGAATTTCATGGAACAGAATATTCGTCTACGACTATGTCCTTCTATCTACGACTATGAGCTTCTCAATTATATCTCTAACAATTTATCGTCTCTAATAAACGTTTTAATTGTATTTTTATATTAATTAATTATATTCTTTTAGCTCTTATAATTTTATCGCTGATATGGGTCTGGCTTTGGCCTACCGTCAAAGACGTGCCGCCAAGCGATTTAGCGTTCCGGCACGATGGCGTGTAGAAACCGATTAGGGGTGTGGGTTGAATTTACACTGCTATATCCCTTCCAAATACCCGCTACCATCTTAGACTGCATCGTCACTTACTATCAGGTGAGATCGCATTGTATTTAACCGGATTCGTTGAAATAGAGGTAGGAAGTCATAAAATTACTAGTACGATAAATGTACAGCGGCCTTCAAAAACGTGGTGGCTAGATAACGTAAGCGTGGATTTACGTTCATAAAATTAGGCGCTCCAGGTCTGCAAAGAATCTATACTAGAATATGTTGGAAAGCGGATCCTAACTAGAAGGAAAATGCTAAGAAGACTAGCAATTAGGAAGTATTATATTTCAGGAACGTTAGCTACTGAACGCAAGCTATAAACTTTTGTTGGAGCCTACCTACGAGTACCTTATAACTTAAAAGTAACGAGGTGTTTGACTAGCGTCGATTTTATTAAATTTGGAAAAGTTTCGTCATCTCATTTTACCCTTTGGTTACCCGCATGAAAAATCCAATCCACTGACTTCTGACGGAATAAATTTTGAAGACAAACAACGTTATTAAACCTCAACTTTTCCAAAGTTAGATGAAGTTAAAGATAATAATAATGTCTAGGTATATCTATTACAAAGTCTTCAACTTTAACAATCACAAAATGAATTCAATTTATTTGAATGAAACAACCCAAGATATAAAAATTATGAGATGTATTATTTCTCAAAGTTACTTTTAAAATATTTCTTAAACAAATAAATATTTTAAAAATAATAATTACTTTGACTACAGTTTGTTATTTGTGAAAAAATATCTCATAAAGATAGCAAAGTATGAAATGAGGCTTTGAGCATGTTATAGTTATTTAATTAATTTAATTAAGTATTGTGTTGTACAAGATTGTTTTGTTTCTTGTCAAGTTTAAAATTAAGGATTGGAAAAATAAAAGCAATCATCAAGAAGTTTTTATTAGTAAAGAGAAATTTTCTTAGTCAGAAAATAAAAAAAGTTACGAAAGATTTGCTGATATCGTTGGTTGAGAAATAGCAGCAGGAACGTATGTAAGAAAAAAATAAAATTGGGCGTAAAGGTTTTATACCCAAGCTAATGTCTCCCCAGAGCTAGTCTGACAGTAATTAGGCCGACCTAATGCCCGTTTTTGTTGGAACAATTGACGTGTGATCGCATATAGATACGTAGGTATTTGGCGAGTACAAGGCTATGATATGGTATATCTTCTATATATATAAAATTCAAAGTCCTGACTGACTGACTGACTGAGATAGGCGCACACTAAGAAAGGATTATTCGAAATTCCACCCCTAAGGGGTTTAAATAGGGGATGGAAGTTTATATGAAAGTCCGTCATTTTTCAAGCTGTTTCCATCAAAGTTGGTATTTGAGCTTTCAGTTAAAAATAAAGAAGTACGTGTGTCACAGTTTTTGAAAATTTCACCCCAAAACCTAATTCCACGCGGACGAAGTCGCGGGGGCAAAAGCTAGTGTATTTATAAAAAGAGGAAAGGGCACGTAGTTCTCTTATTGCTACCCGCGTTCCATGAACAGTTTTGCACCTCAAAAGAAACTGTCAATGCGTTATGGACTTGTGCTTCCTCTCATATGTATTCTTACTGACTGACTAGCTGATGCCCGCGACTTTATCCGCGTGGATTTAGTTTATAAAGTCCCACAGGAGCTCTTTGATTTTTCAGAATAAAAAGTAACCTATGTCTCTCTCCAGGTCCTCAACTATATCCATGCAAAGAAATCACGTTAATCCGTAGCTCTGTTGCAGCGTTATTGAAATACAAACAAATACACTTTCGCATTTATAATATTAGTAATAATGTCTTAGTTTTAGAGGAAAATTGCTTCAATTAAAAGTTTTTCAAAGACAAGTTGCGTCAATATGCCAGTGATGCCGCAAGGTGCGTTATGGCGCCGCAATGTTTAGATTTTGTTGGTTTGTAGGTATGCCACACTCTCGGTGCAGCGTTCATAAGTAACATTTGGCAGTGCACCCTGTGACATACATATAGGACTTTTCTATGTGTGAAGCAACGCAGAGACGCCGCAAAGTACCCTGTGGCTTATCACGGGCTTTTCTATGTATGAAAAATAAAGTGTAGCTATGTTACTGCAATCCCTTAATCCAGGGAATGTAAAAATATTTGAGCAGAGACGAAAAGGTTAATATGCCGAGATTAATCTGCCTTCAGAGCTCACCTCCCATTAATTAGGTCAACCGCAACTGCTTTCGAGGGTTTTGTGGTGACAAATTGATGTGTGCCCAGATAGGCCTAATACAAAAAAGTACGAAATTACTTGAACCCTTCTTGAATGATTAACTGTAAGTTTTAAGTCTAAAAGTTTAATCTGCCCCGACCACGCAGCTAATACTCGCATCTTTTTACATAAAGCAAAATGCTTTCCTTTAAAACATATACATTAGACAACGACAGAGACAGTGCTATCGAGTATCGGGTGACTTAATGGTAGGCTATTGATTATGCCTATTTTTGGAGTCTCGGCCGCTTTATCAAACTATAAGAATAAACCTGCTGGTATGATACTTGAGGGTTCGTATTACTGCTAGTTTTATATAATACTAGCTTTTGCCCACGACTTCGCTCACGTTAAGTTAAATTTTTCAGACTCCTATTTCACCCATTTTATCTCCTTAAGGGTTGAAGTTTCAAAAATCCTTTCCTACGTCCTATCAACATTTAATGTTACAGTATAAGACATCTCAGACTTCGTAGATTGTGGTACTTCTTTTCTACAATCTTCTTCTTGACCTATATAATTATATAAAATTTTACTAAAGCATTTCTTATCTTTTACCGCCATCGGCTGCTATTCTACACCGCCATTTCATCCATTTACTCTTATTTAAGTACTCGGTATGAGTGTCAACGTTCAACAGATAGGTGCCATTGCCCAACATTTCAAAATTTTTCTCATTTTTTCAGCATTGTTACAAATAAAACGATAAAAAGGCAAAAACATTTTTGTAGCCTTATCTCACTACATGTTACGTGAAAGGTTATAAACGAGCTTTTGACTATCTCATTTTAAAGCTATTTACACTTGACGTAGTGAATGCTAATGAAATTATTATCACATGAAAGGAATCATCAGCACGTAACTCATTTTTCCTAAAAGGTTTTGGCAGTGAGTAGGTACATTTGAATTTAGAGATTTTTGGATTTCCATTTAAAATGAGAGTCGATTTTCGAAAAAGAGAAAAACACAAAGGTTGGACGTAAACGATATCTTGGATGTATTTTACATGAACATTTAATTCGTTCGTGACGTCATTTACCTATCTACGTGCAAAAACCTCGCAAATACTATTGAGCGGCAAAAAGAATTCTCACATATTGGGAAAAAACTCTACAGTTTTTCATGTATTTCAGTCTTTACTTCAGTATATTTTCTGGCAGCTTTTTAAAAAAGTAATAATTTAAAAAGTTGAATTTCAAGAATTTTTGAAATCTTTTTCATATCAAGATACAATATAAATCGATAACGGCTAATCATTCAAAGAAACCTTTGAATCAAACAATTATGACCAGTCTCAACAGGAGTATTGGTCTAAGCTTACACATATAAGATGAGCAATATTAGTTATATTTGTCCACTAAAGCGCAGTGAAGATATCTTCGGCAGATCTCCACATCAGAGACTCTTTTCAAAGAATCAATTATTTTCATCATCGTCATCTATTTCGGAAAAGCTGCACAATCACAGTCTCAATTATGGTTTCAATTTCAGCCAATATCAAGAGAGTATTCTTAGATGTGAGTCTCCGTACTGTTTCAGTGGACAGACACCCTAAAAAACGTGCACATCGAAAATAATTATTGGAATGTTGCCCATAATAATTTACGAATTGCCCGGAACGTTGAAAAGTATTTGTGAAACGGGCGATGTTCAAAACATCGTGAATTCACCCGTTGAAACAATGGTCGCGCGTAAAGAAAAATAAGTTTCACGGGTCGAGCTCGGGGGCTGCTCGTGTGAGTTAGGGCTTATTGTGATGGAGACATGCGCGGTGTGGGGCCCTGAGAGAGACTTCGCACAGTGACGGCCGGCGTCACGGGGAACGCTCGCCGGGAGCGGGTTCTCCAACCGTTTTATACCACGTTGTTACTTACGTAAGTTGACCAGAACATTCAATCATACCACAACGAACTAACACTACCCATAGAAACACATAGATGCACACTTGTGGTACAACTACGGACCGTTTATATCAGTTTTGCCAAAAGCGCGCGGGTAACAGAAATTGTGGAGTGAGCAATCATAAGTGGGTGCTAGATTAGTGTTTGTTTGACATTTGAGTGTTAATTGAATAGCATCGGCTTTTCCGCGCAAATCTCATGTAAGTTTTTTAGTTTCTATAATAGGTACGTTTCTTAAAAGGAATAAAAATAGTCTGGTGATAGAGCACGTGGAATGTGGTTTATCAAATTGGACTTAAACTTTTAATGAAATTTTCAGCTGATCGCGCTTAAATTGTGTGAGACAGTGAGAAAGCTTGCAGGTTTGGTAAATCATAAGTTAATATTTTTATGTTTAACCCCAGTCATAGAATGACTTTGAGAAAATGATCGAGTAACCAACTAAATCCATAAATTGGCCGAGCTCTAGACAAGCGGCCGGTTTTAATAATCTTCCTTATCCAAGATCTCAGACTGAAGGTCGAAAATTTAATCCAGAGGTCTCGTGAAGTGAAAAAGTTTACCAATTGATAAAACAGATTACAATATCAATATTATGTGGATTAATTATTTCATCAAATTACTGAGACGCTTTAACAGATCGGGATTAAATTCACGACATTTTAATAGGTAGATTTAGTGGTAGGCAGGTACGTTATTACCAGCCGTGAGAGTTTGGCAATTCTCTACTCATGCATTAGTCGAGATCTTGAAATTTTTGGATATAAGTAGTATTTATTCTTAAGTACATGTTGAATACTTAAATATATATTACCTTAAATTATATAGTTATTTTGGGTACCTAGAAACACAGAGGGTACCTTTACTGAATCAAACCACTAACGGACCAGTTGCAATAAACTATCTAATCCAAAATCTAAATATGTGCTAAGGAGTGTCAAAAATAATAATAATTAACCCATGATTACATTCTGTTTTACCAGTTACACTTTATTACTTACTAGACTAGATGATGCCCGCGACTTCGTTCTCGTAGATTGAGGTTTTTTGGATTCCGGGATAAAAATATGCGCTATTCCAGTCTATAATCTATCGATGTGCCAAATTTCAGCTAAATCGGTTCAGGCGTTACGGCGTGATTGAATAACAAATATACATGCAAACTTTCGCATTTATAATATCATAAATAAATAGGATAATAGGATTTAACCACGCTTTGTCTGGGAGCTGCGCAAAGGTTATACCTTATAGATATGAGTACATATTTGCAGTAAGCAGCCATCAGCGTCTGCATAGACCTTCCTCTGGGACGAAGGGGTCCATTAACGCTGTAAGCAGCCAACACGAGTACCATGCTGTGATGCTACTGCTCCATCTGCATTAATTTTAGTGTTAACGGCTGCGCTAAAATGGATTAGCGTTTAGCGTCTAACGTCATAACATACATTTCACGCAGTAAAATATTGGCCCCATCTGTGTAATGCCTTTATTATCGTGTTAATTTACGCGTTACGGCGCAGATGGAGCCTGGGCATCAGCAATAGACGGTAGTGTAAGTTACACTACCGCGTTTACTAACGTGACATTTGCGTTCACCTTGCCTTTCACGAGTGCGTTTGAGCTTTACTTGTGGTTACGTCGGGTACATTCACATTACGTAAGTGTGCGTGCCTGTCAGGAGCCTAGGTGAGAGCGGTCAGGCGCAAGCAAGTTCTCGCTCACACTTTTACAGTTACGATACACACACAACCATGATTCACACGCCCTCGTGATTTGAAAGAACTATAACAGGAAAATTGGGCAAATGTCATGATCTGGCATCTCCATTCCTACTTTTATGTAAATCACTACTACATTATCTATGTAAATCTCTATAGAGATTCACGAGCGAGTCGGGACGAGCAAACGTATTATGGAAGGGAAGACGACATTGAAACGTTTTTCCACCTACACCAGTAGGGCTAACATGCGCGCCACGAGAAAATTTTCTCTACATTTTACTCGTGAATCTCTGTAGAGATTCACATAGAGACTACGAGTAAACGTGTAGACAAAACTTTCTCGTGGCGCGCATGTTAGCCCTACAGATCATATTAATATCAATTAGCGCCGTATTTGAAATAGACTGCGGGACAAAAGAGGTCTGAAAGCAGCGACTTTGACAGTGTCCCAAATAGTTAATATTTAAAGTAAAACTAAACAAAAAATTGTTTTGAAACCTGTATATGAAGTTATTTTCCACGGCATCATTGTTTTCAATTGCTGTGTTCGTTACTCTGGCTAACACAAAACGGCTTGACCGATTGTACTTACATTTTGTTATTGTTCGCTCTAATACAGAGCTGGCAATTTTATATAGGAATCAACACTTTTAATAAATGGCAGGAGCGAGGCCGCGGGTACAAGCTACTAAGTTTATAAAAAGCGAGTCCTCGAACTATCTTCTTATGTATGGCTGTAGATTTACATGCTCTTGCTTAATTTAAAGTAAATATTTATTTTCATTATTCAGACACACAGACGGACAAATTCACTCAAATAGATTCAAAGACTCGGTTCGCTCAGTATCATCATCAATAATAATAATTAATTGAGATATTCCACCAATATAATACTAAGTAATGCAGCATTGCTTCCTTGTTTCACACCTGAGAGGTACTTAAGTGAAATACCCTTACGGTATCCGCCTCAGTAACTACACAATGGAGTATCCTCAAGTAAGTTAACAAGATACATGGCAATTGCGTCCTAACTTCTATCTAAAACAGCAAATATTTCCAACAAAACTTGAATATTTGATACAAATAATTACTCGTTTGTAACTAGAAAGTGAGTCAATATGAAAAGAGAAAGAAGTAGTAGGTACTACGTCTTCATCGTGTCAACCCATTACTAACCCACTACCGGGCAAGGGTCTCAGAATGAAGAGGGGACATTGTTTTTTATTCGATGACAAGGTAGTCCTTGATTACGATCTTACCTGATGGTAAGTGACGATGTAGTCTGAGATGGTAGCGGGCTAACTTGGAAGGGGTATGACAGTGTACATTCAACCCATACCCCTAATCGGTTTCTACACGCCATCGTGTCGGAATGCTAAATCGCTTGGCGGCACGTCTTTGACGGTAGGTTGGTAACTAGCCACGAAAGCCTCCCACCAGACAGACTTTTATGGTTGGACATCATAGTCCAACCATAAAAGTGGTATTACAGAAAGGCCAACACACTAGCCCAAGTGCGGATTGGCAGTCTTCCACACCTTTGAGAGCATTATGGAGAACTCTCAGATTTACAGGTTTCCTCACGATGTTTCCTATGTTAAAGCAAGTAATATTTAATCGGTTGCCTGGTATCCAAATCCCGGACCCCGCCCCGAAAATTAAGCCAAAGTATACCTTACCTTACCTACTACTAGTTTAATCAACTGAGGTATGCTGAGGAACGTCTGGCCTAGTTCCACGGATAATATCAACTGTTATGCTGGTTAAGCCATGTTCGTTCAAGTCGGTCAAGTAACTAAAGGGATAACCAACTATGGAGGTCCGGAGGGTCCAAAACGGATTTGGCAATTCCATTTTCCCTGTGCGGAGAGCACGAGTTTCTAAATGTTGGGCGAGTCGTATACGGAACCAAACCGGTGGTGGAGTCTCGAAGTGTCATAAGAGCTACAGGTTGGCCTATACATGAAATAAATAATTATGAATTTTAATTTTTTTAATTTTCTAAAAGGCCTGGGAACTCACCCACCGCATTATTATACCAAGAATACCCTTACCATTATAATGACTACTGGAAATGGGCCACGACCACTGGTTAGAATAACACAGAGAGAAACGTACCTATCTACTGCAGAAATTCTGTTTCTGGCTCTCCTGAGCGAATTTACCGCACAACTTAGTCCATTAGGGTTTCAAGAACGTACGGTTTTTAACTCGGCCTTGAGAACTTTGTTAATGGCTGCCGCAAAATGTTTTTCGTATTAAAATTTTGTACCAACATTGTCGTTAAACTTTAATAACATCCTCCGGGCATCTACTCGAAAAATTTCAGCTGGAGTTGAAGTTGGTTGAATAAAATAAAATGATTTAGACGAAAATGTTTCATTTTAAACAGAAATTTTCGTTTAAACGAACGGCATACTTGTGAATGAATTCCCACGAATCGTAAATATTATAGGAGAGTGTGACATACATAGTTTAAACTTCTCTAGTATTGAGTTTTTCATTTTTTATAATCAGCCAAGGCTTTTCACGTTAAGAAAGCTACACTCAGCTTGACTTTCCGCCTCCAGACTTTTAGTACAATTTTATTACACACTCTTGACCATAATCACACTTTATAAGTTTATAGAAAGAGTCGATAGCCTACAAGGAAACGATTTAACATAGAAGATATCTATTTAGCACCTATTCAATCCTGTTTTACTCAATTTAACGATTGCGGAAAAGCTGCATCCATCATTGCTACAGTCTCGATTGTGATGATTTGCTGAATTTATGGCGTTCTTGCTGCAACAATTCATTTTAGCCAATAACGAGAAAGTATACCAATCAGAGGTGATTGCGATCGTCACATTGCAGCAATCATATTTAGACAATCCCGGAGTAAATTGTCAAGAGACAAAGATAGGAAGGGTGTGGGCTCAGACGATTGATTAGTATATGTTAAAATGTAGGTTGGGTACTGGGAGCAATTTTAGGGTAGTATTTACCCAAGAAAAATAAACAAGGAAATACCCATAAAATCTATAATTATATAAAAAGGCTTGTCCTGACTGACTGACTGACTGACTGACTGACTGACTGACTGACGATCAACGCACAGCCTAAACCACTGAAGTTAGAAACTTGAAATTTTGACAGTAGGTTCCTTTTATGACGTAGGCGAGCACTAAGAAAGGATTTTTCGAAATTCGCCCCCCAAGGGGGTAAAAAGGGGGGTTAAAGTTTGTATGAAACTCCGTCATTTTTCGAGTTATACTCATGAAATTCGGTATTTAGGCTTTAAATTGAAAACAAAAAAGTACGTGTTTCACAGTTTTTAAAAATTCTACCCCCTAAGGGGTTAAATAGGGGTTGAATGTTTGTATAATAGTCCTTCGTTCTTCAAGTTATTTTTCAAGTTACGTTTATGAAACTTGATATTTTGGCTCTTGATTAAAAATAAAGAATTACGTATTTTACATTTTTTTTAAATTCTCCCCCCAAGGGGGTAAAAAGGGGGGTTAAAGTTTGTATGAAACTCCGTCATTTTTCAAGCTATACCCATAAAATTCGGTATTTAGGCTTTAAATTGAAAACAAAAAAGTAAGTGTTTCACACTTTTAAAAAATTCTACCCCCTAAGGGGTTAAATAGGGGTTGAATGTTTGTATGATAGTCCTTCGTTCTTCAAGTTATTTTTCAAGTTATGTTTATGAAACTTGATATTTTGGCTCTTGATCAAAAATAAAGAATTACGTATTTTACATATTTCGAAAATTCTCCCCCCAAGGGGGTAAAAAGGGGGGTTAAAGTTTGTATGAAACTCTGTTATTTTTCAAGCTATACCCATAAAATTCGGTACTTAGGCTTTAAATTGAAAATAAAAAAGGACGTGTTTCACGGTTTTCAAAAATTCTACTCCCAAAGGGGTTGAATGGGGGTTGAATGTTTGTATGAAAATCCATAATTTTTCAAGTTAATATCGAGCAACGGATCTACGTGATTCTTTGATGGGTATGGTTGCAGACAGTGTGTTATAGGTTACTTTTATTCGGACAAAATCAGGAGTCCGCACGGGATTTTCAAAGAACCTAATTCCACGCGGACGAAGTCGCAAGGGGACAGCTAGTATCGTATATAAGTTAAAATTGTGATGCTTATTAAATCAACTAAAATATTCAACGAACTCGTATCTACCTACTCACTTATTGATTTTACTGAAATGAACTTACCTACTGCCTACTACTTAAAGTACCTATAAATAAATTCTCGATGTTTTAAGTGATTTTTTATCCTAAGTATTTTATTCGATAAGTTGAGCTAAGCTTTCTCCCACGTATACTTATTTTGATAAAAATAAAAGCCAAGGACAAAACAAAAAATGCGCGCAGTTTTCTTCGGCGATTTTTTTTACTCAAATTTAACAATTTCTTATAATTTCAATACGACGAATTGGAGAGATATCCACAGGTATTTTGCCGTTACATTTGTCGCTCGTGTTAACCTGATAGCTCGCTAAAAATCTGAAAGTTATACAAAATGGGAGTCATGTTTCTACGAATCAAAAAGTATAATAAATAATAATTAATTTATACTATATTTATAATTAATCCTCCTGCAAAACTTCCGACCTCCATTGACCATTGGTGAGCGCTGTGCTTATAAAAAATAGTCTTATAAATTCAGGTCTCTAGCTATCTTAATTGGCAGGTAACCCTTACTAATATTATAAAGTGCGTTTCTTTAAGTTTGTTGGCTTGTTCTTCATGCATCCAGCAACAGAGAAGAGATCGACGTGATTTTTCACATGAGTATAGTAAAGGAATTGGAATGTGATACAGACCTTTAATTCCGCTCGCAGGCAAAAGCTAGTATCAAAATTTAAATTGTCTTAACCATAAACTTACCGGCAAAGATAAGCCGAACATTTTCTTTGACTAGATATCCCTTGACCCAACTTAATTACTTTTTGATGTTGACTGCCAGCGATCTTACTTGGTAGAAGTTACGATGCATTCTGAAGCGGGAGTTGGCTAACTGCTTGCGACACTTCTCTTAAGGTGTCATTTGCACGAAGATGAAAGATACACAAAGTGAAGGCATTAACATAATATGTAGGTCAAGTTAAGATCAGCGAGAGAAATGCGCCATTTCAGCCGTCGCAAGCCACTTTCATTTTTTGTATGCAAGCGAGAGTGCCAAAAGTTTTGCGCACTGCGTCGCTTCCTCTAACTGAATATGTATGGGTTTGAACTTGCCAATTCAAATTCTGCTAGGTACTTTTATACACCACATTGCGGGATTATTGAATTTTTTACTGAGGAAGAGCATACAAAAAACTGGCAGAACGTGAGCCGCCAATAACCCACTTTTGTTTATTGTATTTTCCACTTTTGGATATTGAACACGAAACCAGTACTTTGTACGCAAGGAATAAAAGGTTTACTGATAACAATATATCAACGAGATAGAAAACAGCTACTGTTTGACTAAATATGCTAATGGCAAGAAAGAATATTCCGTATTCCTTATGCGTCAAGACTAATTCCTTATACGTCTTGACGGCCTCCTTGGCGAGGTAATGAGCGATGTGGCATCAAAGATATTTTACTATACCTCTTTTTATATATATCTGGGTATGGCATTAAAACTGGAAGGTCTCGGGTTCGATTCAAATCAAATCCAAAGCAAATTTAAATCACATCTATTGACCTTATCTGACGTCATTCCATCTTCTCTCTTCTACAACTGCACTGCATACCATCCAATACTATTTCATCCTCACCACCTGGATGCCTGGAGCACGTCGACCATATGTTGTGCCAGATCTTTTTTTTCACTAACTGTGGAGCCCTTCGACGGTGTTCTCACTTAATTACAACATTGCATTATAAAGTGGCGGATCAACAAATTCCTGAAAAGCCGGCAACGCATTAGTGGTGTCTCTGGTGCTACAAATGTGCATGGGCGGTGGTAATCGCTTAACATGTGGCCCGCCCGTTCGATTACTCGCTATTCATAAAAGAAACGTAACTTACGATTTTCAAATGAACATTCAATTGAGAGATCCAATTAGAGCATAAAATTCCATAGATTGCCGAGTGTCAATTATCGACTAGTAATTTCGTTCCATAGGAATTTTATAATAAACGTGTTCCTGTTGCTTTAAGAGATCTATTAGAAATCTTTTCAGAAATCTATGTAAGTAACTCTACAGAATATTATAAAAATCATCGTATTAACTATCAATAATTTATTTTTAAAATGTACCTAAGTACCTAGTAATCCTAATATGTACCTTTTACAAATTGTAATTAGATAAGACAGTTTTATTTTTGTTGATTTCTTAACCAAAACGCGCACAAAGTTAAAAAATAATAGTTAGTACATAGTTTGAATAATAATATTTCAATGTAAGCCTTTATGGATTTTTGTAAAACCATTAGCTATATACTATTTATTTAACCACGGCTCAAAATATTAAGCAATTGTATCACAATAACATTTTGTCAGTTTTTGATGCTATGCTGTTTATGCTAATGATCACATCACAAAATCATTAAATTTTTTTAGGACAAATGTAGAATATTAATTTATGACTTAAAATTTGCACACCGGTATAGCAGAATTTATGTTTGGAAATGACATGATAACTTACATCTATTTTGTACATTTTGTACCCATGTTCGAGCAAATAAAAATATCTTTATCTTTAAGATCTTTAACAAAACTTAATGTTACATTTTTTAATTATAAAAGCTCCCACTTCATTATGAGTAAACTCAATTAAAATCAAATAAGAGTTGAAAGATATTTCAAAATTACTTTTCCACTAAAGTACTGTGGAAGTTTTCTTGCTCACCCTTTTTCATCTGTTATTTACGCCGTCCGCTCGACCGTTACATTTTACACTTGGTAAAACTCTAAAAACTCTGCTGGTAACTTCACCGGAACGACTCCCCAAAGTTTTGAGAACTTCCAGTCAGCTCAGCGAAAAACACAATTACCTAAGTAAATAATAGAAGGTTCTTGCAAATAATTTGCACAGAAAAACTTTCATTAACATGCTTATAGTTGGACAGTTAGATACATCGGCCAACTGGATTAAAGGGAGGAAATGGTGAGCGAAGAAAACCGCTCAACCTCCCACATGCGCAGCTCTTCCAGATTAGCCTCCCATCTTTAACGTTTCTTTAGATGACCTCCCTGGCGCAGTGGTGAGCGCTGTGGTCTCATAACTAAGAGGTCTCGGGTTCGATTCCCGGCGGGGGCAATTTGAAAATTTATAATTTCTGAATTGTCTCTGGTTTGGTCTGGTGGGAGGCTTGGCCGCAGCTAGTTACCACCCTATCGTCAAAGAAGTGCCGCCAATCGATTTAGCGTTCCGGCATGATGGCGTGTAGAAACAGATTAGGGGTATGGGTTCAATCCACACTGCCATACAAGGGGTATGCTAAGTTAGTCCACTACCATCTTAGACTGCATCGTCACTTACAGTTGAGATCACAGTCAAAGACTATCTTGTCACTGAATAAAAAAAAACTGCAGAGTCACCCATCACCAGCAGAGATGGCAGCGAAAGTTTACTTAGGTTAGGTTAGAATTAAAAAAACGTCCATATAGGTAAGTAAGGGTAAATATGCCTACTTGTACGTGATGTGTCATTACTTATTAAGAACGACAGGCAAAACGTTATTAACGAAACCATGACACGAAAAAGGAACTTTTTTGTTTCAGCGCAGATAATATCACGCAAAACTTTGTTTTTCACCATCACACTTGCTTCGACTGCTCGTAAAGAATCCTTACTTATACAGTAATTATGTTCTAACTGCCTTGTTGGTCTTGTGGTTAGCAAGTTTGACTGTGGATGACGAGGTCCCGGGTTCGATTCCTGGGTCGGGCCAAAAATGTATTGGGTTTTTCTGATAAGAAATTCTCAGTGCTAGCTCGGAGTTAAGAAGTTTGCGGTTAGTCAACCCTATGCCTCGGAGAACACGTTAAGCCGTCAGTCCTGCGCCTGATCTCTCTCCGGTTGTGTCAGATTTTCCGTTCCATCGGATTATGAGAGTGAGGGATTAGAGAATGCTCCTGTGTTTGTGCACTCACTTGTGCACTATAATATCTCCCGCGCAGATGGTTAATCTCTGTGGAGATTGGCCGCCGTGGCTGGATTCGGTCGGGAGAACATTATTATTACTAACTAGCTGTTGCCTGCGACTTCGTCCGCGTCAATTTCTGTTATTATGATCAGCGTGATAGCCTAAAGCTTTCCTTGATTAATGGACTATCCAACACAAAAATAATTTTTCAATTCGAACCAGTAGTTCCTGAGATTAGCGCGTTCAAACAAACAAACTCTTCAGCTTTATAATATTAGTAATAGATTATGTTCTCTTTTCCATTTATTAACGCTGTTATCATTATTTTTATACTTATACCTCAGCAGTATCGAAAATATTTTGATCTTATGATTTGCATTTGTAGAGTAAGGGGAAGAAAAATCATAATCTTTCATCTTTAGAATTAAAGACCTAATTCAAAAATTGAAATCTGTGTGCAAAAAAGATTTCAAAAAGGAAATTGTTGAGTAAAAAATGTATCTCTGCCGTTATTAATAAAATTAGAAAAGGTTGTTTTTTTGCAGATTTTTATTTATTGATCTTTTATATATGGATTGGTAAAATCATATTATATTTAAATGTATTTAAATCGAAGTTACGTGAATTTTTAGGTCGATCACTAAAGGTGCGATTTTATAATAGCTCTTTTATAAAGTTAACTCTTTGTTAAAGTACTATTCTAAAACTATTTTAGATTTTAAAACCCTCTAGATATATTTCATCCATGTTAGTTACTCAATCACACAAAAAAGGTTGAATAAAAAAGGGATTTGCGTGTCTGTGGCCAACAAGCGTTACTAAACAAACCAATAAATAACGCGTCGTCGACAAAAACTCTGTTTTGAATGGTTAGTAGTGTAACAATTTTAAAACAATTTTGAGAATTTTGCGCCAACACGGCTATCAATTTTTGTTTTATTTACACTTTTGCTTCCGTCGTTTCAATTTAACTTTTGATTTAAAATGGAGCACAATTAAAAACAATTCTAATTGAATCGTGAATTTGCCTTGAAAATTTCATTCTTAATTAGCTTTTGCCCGCGGCTTCGCTCACGTTAAGTTCGATATTTTACTCCTTTAGGGGTTGATTTTTCAAAAATCTTTTCTTAGCGGATGCCTACGTTGTAGTAGCTATCTGTATGCTATGATATAGTATATGTATAATCTGTATGTTAAATTCTCCTACTCATACAGATGAATAATAGCCTACCCGTCCATTGACTTGTGTTGTGTCCGTCAATCAGTCAGTCAGTCACCTTTTCCTTTTATGTATAGGTACTAATGGATTTAGGTTTTGAAGTCTACTAAATTCTAGAATTATAAGTATCTTATTGCCTTCAAGCTGGCTCCATGGCTTTTGTCAACTTTCGTTCTATAGTTTAAGTCACGTCAAGTGAAAAGGTAACAGGACAGACTTTCGCATTTATACATTGGATAGTTCGTTTAGGTTACGTAAGTGTGTATGTATTTTATTATTGTTTCATTATTTTCTTTGTAGCGTAGTATAATTTGCTCGGTCATATTAAATAATACGTCAGCCTCAGTTTAAATTTAAACTCTACTCGTTGCAAAATTATTACGTTTCCTAGTTTCACTTCCCAATCTTTACGCTTAGTTGGAGAGCAAAGGGAAATATTTCTAACTTATTATATTCTTATCTCTTCGGGAATATACCGGGATCCTTTAACATTTAAAACCCCGTCAAGCCTGCTGAAAGTTTTGTTCGTGAATTAGTAGTTCTTAATGAAATTATTGTTAACTACTAATTCTCAAACAGAATTTTCGATTCCACATGATGGGGCTGTTAGTGTTACCGGCATACTTTGTCGGACCAGAAGGGTATGCCGTTGTTTTATCACATTGCAAAGCATTGCAACAACAACTAACGCCTACAGTTTTCAGCTCAACGTGTAAAAAAATAAATCACACTTAAACCTTTTCGTACAACAACGCAGTTGGCATGTACAAAAAACGAAAAAAAAAGACATTCGGAAAACACATTTCTTCTACTCTAAATGCATTTTACCGCTTGAAAACCGAGTAAAACGTTTTAAATATGGTTCACTTTACGAGCTTTACTTTTTTCACCATTATTTGTGTTATCTGTTCAGCCATTATCCTTTGTACTAGCCAAAATAACGATGAAATTTGTTGAAAATACTACATACGTAGTAGGTTCTATTCGAAATACAGCTGACAGAGCGCTGTTTATACTACGCTTTTCCTACTATTCTGCTACTCATAGAACTTATTTTAAATGAAAAGCTTAGCAAGTCAACAAAGTATCTTATTTCATTAAGGTGGAAATATAAACTATTACAGCTACGGAAGTTCGATTATATACGACGCTATCGAATTTGGTTACTCAAGTAGGTACTATTAGTACCGATTAGTATTTTGTACTATGGCGTCGACTTTGAATAATTAAAGCTTTGATCAGTCAGGCAACCGCATCGACGGCAAGCACTTGCAAGCCTACACAAATATGTATTTGTGTATTTGTGTATGACTTGACTTGTGTATCTACACAAGCCAAGTCATACGTACACCTGAATTCACCTGATGCACAAGTTTGTCTGATCTCTTCGGACGAATCCTCGTATAACTATGATCGAACTTCACTTATAGGTAAGTTCATTTAATCATTAATTATAAGCGTATGTATGTACCTTCAAGATTTTATAATTATAAACGCGAAAGTGAGTTTGTTTTTAGGTTAGCCCATCAATCACGCTGATACGATCAATGTAATTTTTGCATAATAATATGGATAGTTTAGGATCCTAACAGGACAGACTAAGATCCCGCTTTTGATCCCAGAAAACAAAGGTTCCCCGCGGGATTTTTAAATACCTAACTCTACAAGTTGAATAATGTATAGTATCAGTCATAGTTACATACCCTGGTTTCAAACTTGTGGCCTTAATGATTCAGACACGTTACACAATTATATGAGTTCATTGCAGTGCATAGTTACACTTTTTTTTAATATATAGACTAGCGCTTGACTGCGATCTCGCCTGATGGTAAATGAAGATTCAGCCTAAGCCTGGTATGCGCTTGCCTTAAAAATGCCTATTCACTCTTGATTTAAAGACGTTATAGTTAGTTGGAAAAACATTACAATATGCATACTGTATAGTGTATACAAACTTAGTTTCTAATCAAACTCGATGAAATTTCATAGAAACGCTATACGAATAAGTTTGTCTTATTACCGGTAAAATTGGATGTAGTTTTAGAGATTATGGTGTATACATTTACTATATTATAGTGTTACAAAGTAGTAGTGTGGCAAATTTCTGAGCCTGGATAACTTTAGAACTATACATTACTATGTAAATCTGATAAACAAACACAAATATGATAATCTGGGATTGCCCAAAGAGAGAGAGCTGAGGAAGTTTTCAAAATTTCATAGTATTTGATAGCTTAATTTTCATTAGTTAAGTCACATGTGCAATTACTTTTCAAAAATTAAAGGATACTCAAGACTCATAATAGATATTGAAATTACGATAATGAATAATAAGTATGAATTATTGAAAGGAAAATACATTTAGTACTGTTCCTTTAACGACAGGAAGATGAACGGATGTTACGAAAATAGTCCCCTTATACCCTTTCTATACCCGATCTCTAAAAGGACACTAAATCTTGTTGCTATTGACAAATGACGCTCCTTGTTACAATATCGTATTGCTTCCAAGGCTCGTCGTATTTTATATTCTGCTCCATTTTGATGTCATTCGATCGCACATACGAGTAACCCATTTCATGGTATAATGGTGAATAATGTACACTTTGTCATGCCATTGAACATTTCCTTATTTTGCGGTGTCAGTAACCTCAAACGTCTATGGTATTACATTTGGATCTGATTATGTTTTTATTCAACAGTTACCTCCTTTCTTTTAAATGCCCGTGATTTCATCTTCGTCGGGTTCCAGATTTTAATTTAATTAATTTAATTTCCAGACCTTATTATTCAGGGTTGCCATTCTTGGCAAGGATCATTATCTCACGCAGGATGCTCTTCCATTTTAATCTATCTTCGGCATTGTGAAAAGTAGCGTGGTACCCAGTTCAGTGTTGATTTGATCAAACCAACGCATAGTGCTATATTCTCTTGGCCTCTTTCCTTTCACCTTGCCCGTCATCAAAAAATTTTTTAAGTCTCCCGAAATAGTCAACGGTACGTACGACATGTGGTCAACGACCTGGTCGTTATTTTTAACTTTTCCAGGATAGATGCGTTTGTATTTAAAGCAGTCAGGGTATCTTAAACATCTTCTTCCAGTACCGCATCTCGATTCATAAGTAGATATAATTCAGCGAACAAAATATATATCTTACGGGAAATAGGTACTGCTTTATTAGACTTTGAAATATGTCTGGTCCGACCCAGATATTCACATAATTTAGCTCTGTGGGGAATAGATCGTAAATCAACGTGTGAACACCATAGTTTTCGGACAAAAGTCCCTCCATATGCTGTACATGATTGTAGTCATGAGGGCCCTCTTCAAATTATTTCCCAAACTTTTTTACAGTCGTTTAGTTGTTTGAATGCTTATCCTAATCCTAATTAATAATATACCTAATGCGAAAGTGTTTACTAGGTAAGGTACTTTGTTTGTTGGTTTATTGGTAGTCCTTCAATCATGCAACAACAGAAAAGCAGAACGACGTGATTTTTACATAGGTATACTTAGGGTAGACTAAATAAAGAGTGGCATAGGCTACCTTTTATTCCAGAAAAACAGAAAGTTTCTGAGGGATTTTTCATAGATTTATAATAGGTAGGCAGCACTCATAGGGTTATCATAAATGTAGGATTTTATGGGATTGATCTCAGCGACTGATGAAGAAATTTTTCTCGGAGACTTTTGAATATTATGGATATGGATTTTATCATCTTCGTCACGCCGTCTAGACAGTAAAGTACCAAGGACAATTTGCCAAATATCCGCCGTTTCCCACAAAAGCGGCTATCCTCAACTCTCTCCGGAAATGATGAGCAGAAAGGCATTAAATCTGTCTGAGGCGTTCGATTTGCATTGGGAAAATTGCATTTTCGAATCGGCGGCGACAAGGCGGCGCGGCGACTGAAAATGTTTGTGAAAGCTTCCGAGAGCTTCACTTTACTCGCAAAATGTACTTTGTAATACCTATTGCAAGACGATATTTTAAGTACAAGCAATAATGTTCTTTAAATACGTTTTTAGGGTTCAGAATCAGAAACAGAAAAATCTTTATTGGCAGCTAACACAAAAGTACAAAATAAATCAACATTTAAAAAACAGCTATACTATCATAGCTGTTTAGATATTAGATATTAGGTATTAGATATCGTTACTTTGTACAGCAGTGCAACGCTACCAAAAGATTAGTCACTCAGCTTGTGTTCGGGCTCGTAGCCCCACAGACTTAAAACTGACGATGTCACCAAGTTTCGCATCTGTGGGTGCCAGGTGCCCCAACGCTGATTTTCAGTACCTGCCTTTAAGTGTGAACGTCAGTGGTTTCTCTAATAATGATTTTCTGCCGTAAGGGTGCCAACGGGACCTTATTATTAAGTCGCTGTCTGTTCGTCTGTCTTTTAGCGGGCTGTGTTTCATGAACCGTAATAGGTAGATACTTGAAATTTTCATAGAATGTGTTTTTCCATTGCCGCTAAAAGAACAAAATAAAAAATAAAATAAAGTTAAAAATTAAAGAGTTTCCTTACAATAAAACCTTTTTGCTCGATCTTAATAATAGCTGGTGTTAAATAAATCTAGTGGTACGGAACCCTTCATGTGAGGGTTCGACTTGCGCTTGGTCGGCACACGGTCGTAGATTGCGAGAATTTTTTTGCTATGGCTGGGATTACTCGGAGACAGTGTAGTCAGATTCTTTTGTATTTGAATTGCGTATTTCTTTTGTATTATTTTTGTATTTGAAATTGCAGAAGCCTTATGTGACGAAAACTGGCGTGCATTCATGATCATAACTCTGACTATCGAAGTGTGCTTAAACTGTGTTAGTCTCTGGAGCAACTCTATTAAGTACCCTATGACTCTATCTATGTATATACAATTTATTATACATAGATTCCACATTATAAATGCTACACTAACTCTGTTTATCTCTTGCCCTTTACACCTACAGTGCTGAATTAATTTCGACAACCTTCAGGAAGCTTGCATCTTGATACAGAACGAAGTGAATTTCAATGGATTCTCACTGGATTTTGAAAGTAGTAAATCCACTCACACTTACTCACTCAAAGCCGTGCGCATCAGCTAGTTACAAAAATATATTAGGTATATTCACCAAGATCTTAAAACCTTCCTTAAAACCAAGACAGCATTCCTTACTACGGTATACTAATACAATATAATAAAGTGCAAGAGTTTGTTATAGGCTATTCAACATCTCGGTACGACTCTTAGAAGCCGAGCAAAAAGAAAAAATAGCGCGGGCGAACAATGCGATGCGCTGAGTCGGTGGTCGAGGGCGGTCACCCGACGAGAACCGAACAACAACCGAACCGAAGGCTATTTATTATTAATCCGGAAGATCAAACAGTTCCCACGGGTTTATTAAAAACTAAATCCACGCGGACGAAGTCGAGGGCAACATCTACTTTATGATAATCCACTTCCACTGATAATCACATATTTCACATTAAAAAAAAAGCAATAAATTACTGGCCATCGAGACTATTTTAGTTGGAATTCTGAAGCAAAAATTTATTTTAAATTTGACAAATCAAAACAATCATATTCATTTTCCTTTTGGACGTTTAACGTGAAAATTTTTGTATAACTTTTCGAAGAATATTATGTAAATAAATTAAAAGTTGAAAAACCGCATAAGTAAAACTAAAAAAAATGGCATATTGCATCGATGACTTGGGGGATTTCGCCGTAACACCCATGCTGGTCTCACCCTGCGGCCCAGAGAGGTACTGCGAGCCTCCACCGCTATGTTACCCTTGCTTACCACGCTGTCCAAAAGCCCAAGTGGTGTACTGTTGTGAGAAACCACACAGCAAGCCTTCAAAGCAGTGTGACGAATGTTGTCGTGAGATACCGAAAACCGAGGCGAATAAGCACCGACCCCAAAAAGAATGTTCACCTCCGAAAGAGAATTATTGCTGTCCCACGTGCAATAATCCTTGCACACCAATCAAAACGAAATACGTGATACCATGTTACCGCTACGAGGATGGACGAATCGTAAGTTTAAATTAAAATCAATCGAGTATAAGCCTAGCGTTTAACTGAGACAATTAAAAGTCTGTAGACTTTGCGGACACCTAATTCACTAATAAGTAGTGGGTAATGGGTGTACCTGTAATTCTGGAAAATAATAGTCTGCATAGATTTTAAATGGTGTGAATTTGAACCTTATGATTGTATCAATATGGTACAAAATAAGTTACGTTCTATTGATCTGTCAGTCGCACCATGCTACAACGACGGAGAAACTGTATGTACCCTCCCGAATCTGTACACGAGATACCCTTCTCAAAGTTTGCTGCTACCTCAGATAATTTCAGTTAAATGGTAGGCTTATACTCTAATTAAATATTGGTTTATATCAAATCCATTTCAAGCAAAAAAAAACAAGTCATGAAGATGTTCCTGGAACCAACTTATCTAATGGTAGTAAATCATATTTGTGGTTGGTTTCAGGAACAGTACGTTCCAACGAGACACGGTAGACTCCCCATTTCGGCATACCGCAGAAATGGCATACAAGACCAAATCCATGGGTACAGAGGCGCGCAACGATATCTGTGCGCAAACAATATAGGCGCAGAGTACTGCGTTTATACTGCAGTCGAACCTATCCGCAAAATATTTTCAAAAGTTACACAGGAAATGTTACCCGTTAAAAGGAAAAAAGATAAAAAGTGAATTAGGAATATCGTAAATTAAATGTATCTGTAACTGTAATAATTCTTTGTATTTCAAATAAATGTAATCCCCGAGTTATTACTCTTGAGACAAAGAAATAACGAATCGGCAGGTAAATCCTTTACCATCCAGCGCGTTTAAGCGAAATGGAATTCAAGATCAGCAGTTCTTAGAAGGCACTGGAATATCGTACATACGCAAATGTTGGAGAAATGCCACATGGAGCGATACTCCGTTTCTGTTGCCCGTCAAACCTATGAAGAAACTTCCCGTTGTTTTCTCTAAGAAGCGATGACCTGTTTCGGTGCGTTAATTAATCAATTTTGTCTACGAGGAACATCTTGGCAGTGACTAATGAACTTAGGGAAGAGCTACCTTTGCGGTTATTGAATTTAAGATAGTGCGCAGTCTTTTCAAATGGCATTCATTTTATAGCTTTCTTGTAACGATGATGGGTTTTTTCTTCGTCAACATTCTTGGCAGAGCGTTCGTGGTCATCATGAACCGACTTTAGTGCCAGATGTGATTCGCTTCTCAAGCATGCGCCATTTCTACCTGCTGGCAGATCGCCTGTTACACTCGTGCAATGGACCGTCCACAGCAGACTTAATTTCGTCGGTCCATCGCCTGGTGACCTTCCTCGCTCACTAGTGCTCTCATTTACGCTGATGGGTTAGATTAATTTCTGGAAAACAAGATGTGCAAAGTTAAAAGACGACTGTCAATTGCAGGTCCGACAGTTACCGGTGTCTGCATTCAAGCGGAACGGTATGCAAGACCAAGAGCATTCCAAGTTATTGGGCACTGCGAACTTTCTTAAACGATGTCCTCGTGACGTATCAATAGAATGTGAAGTTAGTCCGGTTCCACTGAAAGTGAAAGACCCCGTCAAAGTACCCGAATACAACAATCCATTAAACTGCTGTTTGTTAAAGAAGGAACCTATTGAAGTCTCATTAGAAGATGTATTAGATGACTAATAAAGTATAAAGTTAAATCTGATAAAATAATGTACGTGCCGTTGGAAATTCGATTTTATTAATAACTCATCCACGTGGACTTAGTTTTTAAAATCCCGCGGGAACTTTTTGATTTTCCGTGATAAAATGCCTGTGTCACTCTCCAAGACCAACTATACTCGTGCAAAAATTCACGTTGCTCCGTAGCTTTGTTGCAGCGTGATTGAAGGACAAACCAACAAACTAACGAACAAACACACTTTCGCATTTATAATATTAGTAAGGGTAGTTTATTTTTTATTAAATAAGAAATGGAATGATGCTTATGATTCTTAAAATAGAGAAACTACAGTCGTGTCTAAATGTTGACTTAACGCCATACCACGCGGTAAATTATTACGTAGCCATTGCGTTGCTTCTACTGCAGCGCGCTTTTACTGCGGTAGCGTTCTATATACTAATATCTGTGTACAGAAAAATCTGTGATGCCAAATGTCATTTGTCACTTGCAAGGTAGTTCTTGCAACTCACGAGGGTACGTGGCTCATGGTTGTGTGTCTCTATAAGGGTGAGCGAGAGCTTGCTTGCTCTCCGAGGTACCGAAAGAGCGAAAAATCTAAATTTGATCATCCATCCAGTTACCGGCCGGGGTTAACCTTGCTTAACCAGCGCGATTGTTTGATTTGCCTTGTCATAAGACCAGAAGTCCCTCAGTAAATAATAAAAATTAATAGATGTAAATTGGTGATAAAGTTTAATTTCATTGTTGCAGGTTAATCAGCCCACAGCTCTGATGCGCCGCGCATGCGAGGTTGCGGTGGGCTCACGGCCAAGGCGGAAACCGTTTGCGGCTTCTTCGGTTTGCATTGATGGTGATCAAGAGGTTCACCGTTACCACAGTCAAGATGATTGGGTACACCCTTAAGTACGACTCTCATCTGACGAAGCGCGTCGGGCCAGAGCAAATCTTTAACAATGCAATATTTAAAATTGAAATGTCTATAACCGACATGCAAAGTTCATAATTGCGTGTGCAATATAAATCAGGGGATTCTCACGTATTCTGCAAAATACGACCACGCCCGGAAATTGCGACATCCGGTTAGGTGTTGTATGTACGCAACGAGTGTCGTTTCGCTTGCAAGACAACGCACTCGTAATAGCTAGAATATTATATTCCAATGTGACTCGGCAGCGCCACCAGTCACCTACTGACTTAATTCCGAAAAATAAACAAGCATTCCAATGCACTTTATAGCAAGACGGATGCGGCTGACTACTACAGCATACATCCCGCTACGCTAAATTCTATACCTCTGCGGCACGACGCGCTGTGTCAGATGTGAACCGAACCTCAAAGTTATAGTTTAACAGTTTCCAAAAGTAAACAACTCTCTTTCTCTGAAGACTAGTCATTTCTACCTGCTATCAAAATCTGCGGTATTTTTCACATAACTATAAGTTATTTAAATAGAGAAACATAATTACTATTGAAATTACAAGCATCCTTTTTATTAAAAAAGGATTCAATTGATGTTTCCTTTCCTAAAGGGAGAAGCCAAAGGTTTGAGCTAAAAAAAAAATACTGATCTCAATTTTCATGGAAAATGCTTCCTTCGAAATTAATATTACCTACCTAAAGCTATATCAGGCCGCCACAGCACCTGAATTGATTCCCATGCAATATCCTTTGACGCTGCTAAAGCAAAAAGCCGAACAAAATGCCGCCAGTGATATCCTGAAGAATTTCAATATCATTATAGAATCACTTCAGACCTGGAAAATGAGAACTAATATAAACTATGAAACCAATTTCAATATCTTTCCCTCCAACAAGGATTTCAGCTTTAAAGTAGATATCCCTTTTTTCTTCGATGCTGAAAGATAAGTACTTAACTTTTAAGAATATCTTTCTTATTCAGATGCTCTCTAAAGAATATTAAGATTTGGTAAGTTTATAAATCAACTGTGATCACGTAAACTACGGTTGATTTATTTAATTTATTTATCCTCATTATAAAGATCGGGAATTAAAATACATTTCTCTTTCTAGAACACGAAGGTGGAAAAGAAGTTTAATTTAATCTTAGCTGCCCCTATTCCCGGACAAATTACTCACGATTTGACATTACCGGGAGGCTGATTGCTTGGTGTTTTTTTATACCGATCGTCCGCCAGGCCGCAGTGCTTATTCATGGGTTGCGGCGAGGGTTTAGATGGATTTATTTTCTACTGAAGCTAAAAATACGACCCTTCGTGATTTTCCGTTATTTTCTGGTTGATATCGTGTCGGGAGCTTGCGGCATTTATAGCGTCATAACCTCTTAATATGTTTGATATTACTTTGCGTCGCACGCTTACTATTACAATCCGCAAAATAATATTATGTGATATAAAAAGATTAACGCTCTCGCCTCTCAACTGACTTTTTAATTATTTATTACCTAGCAATGTAGGACATTTTGAGCTTAAATAAAAATGTATGAAAATATATATTTAATGTATAACTAATCTATCTAATTTAACTAGGTATACTATGTAATCCTCACTAATTTTAAAAATGCGATAGTGTGTTCGTTTTTTAGTTTGTCTTTCAATCACGCAGCAACGAAGCAACGGTTCTACGTCATTTATTGTATGGGTATAGTTGATGACCTAAACTGGGACAAAGGCTACCTTTTATCCAAAAAAATAGAGGGTTCCCGCGGGATTTTAAAAAACCTAACTTTACGCGGATGAAGCCGCGGGCAAAAGCTATTATACATCCCAAAGTGTAAATTTGTTATTCGTTACGCCTCAAATTCTCAAACAAAATTTTGCACAGAGCCTAAAAGCTACCTGCAGCAGGAAATTTCCCGGAAAAATAAACGGTGCCCGCGGGATTTTAAAACCTAAATCCACGCGCATTCACGTTTCAAAAATAAAGAGCTATCCGACAATCTACGCCGTAGGAACACTTTGAAGATATAAGACACGTTGCTTAATTCTTAATTATATTTTAAGTATAAAGATTAAAGGGATTTTTACGAGCTTAGAAAATTGGAAAACAAGATTTAACATCCTTGATAATTAACGGTAAGACGACGCAGTAAGCGGAAAAAGGAGAAGAATTTGGCCTTAAGATTTTTAATTACAAAGTTAATTAATTTACGTGATTCAAGTTGGAAACTTTGTTTCTTATGCAAATAGGCCGTTTGTTTACTTTAAATACAGAGAGAGAGCTTCGCTAAAGATCATTTTATTAGAACGTTTGAATAATAAAATTATTACCTATTCATTATAAATAAATAATTTTCTTCACTATAAAAATTTAAAATTGTTGATCGCGGAATTTTCTGTTTAAAACCTGTCTCCATGACAAGCGCTTAACGCGCGTTTACAGCTATATATACTTTTACGAAAAACACATTTTAATACTATACAAAAACAAAATTAAACGCGCGTTGAGCGCCTATCCCCTGTAAGGCTAACATTCGCGCCACGAGAAAATTTTATCTACGAGTTTACTCCTAATCTCTATGTGAAGTCTCTATGGAGATTCACGAGTAAAGTGTAAGATAAAATTTTCTCGTGACGTGCATGTTAGCCCTACTAAACGTAGTCTAAGATCTCGCAGTGACATCGCAGAAGTGCCACAACGTTGCCGCAACGATCCTCATCTGACATCCCTCTCTTCCATAATAATTGTGAGTTCGTATGAAGTTCATCGATATACCCAAAAATGCCATAATCACACGTCTGTTGCGGCGTGATTTAAGAGCTAACCAATAAACAAACACACTCGCATTTATAATATTACTAGCTGACGCCCGCTATCGTGTGGATTCGTTCGCATGGATGTGTCTAATTCCCGCGGGAACTCTCTTATTTTCCATGTAGCCAATGTGTTATTAGACTATAATCTATCTCTGTGCGAAATTTCAGTCAAATCGGTTCAGTCGTTGCGGCATGATTGAATACCAAACATCCATCCATCCAAAATTTCGCATTTATATAATAGATGAAAGAATTAGTAGGATTAATTCATTTTATTCTAAGGGCTATTTTTAAAGGAGTTCATAACCCTTTTATAGTCTGAATTCCTCTTCGGAATCCGTATGTTTACGCGCAACATTAAAGTATGAATTTCTTCCATCAGGGTAATTGTTGCTACTATTTCGAGAAAAAGAACACGTGCCACCGCTGCCAGTCTTGTCCGCAAAGTGTTGATTTTGTCCCCGCCACACCGGTGCAGCCACCCCGGGGCTGTTATTACCAGTGCTGTTAATTCCTAACAATGTCATTCTGTGATCGTTTTTTTTGTAATAAAAACTCAACATTCTTGAGTGATCGTTATTTTTTTATTAAAATTTTTAAAAATTCTTTGTTTTTATTTGTTTTGTATTTTCAATGGATTAAGGACCATATTCACCAACGTAAATTATGTTTTATCCGAGCGTTTTGATATTTTGGCAGCTTTTCAATGCTAAAACAGTCAAAGGATCGACGAATTTCCGCTCGGATAAGACTTATGTATTTTCAACAGACTTCAAATAAGGACATGTAGATACATACATGTATTTCTACATGTATTTCTTTAATTTAAATACGTTGATAAAATTGGATCTAAGTATTATTAACGTTTATTGGCTCATGTTACTACCAATCCAACTATCAGTTCCAATCCAAGAATCCAGATGTAGCTAATTTTATGATTATGTAATTTGTGATTGTGTCTTTATTTTGCGATTCAAAATAATAACACAATAGGTTTTTTTATTTCCCTCCATCCAACTTACTAGTGCAATAGTAACTAGGGTATAATATAAATAGCCACTGGTAGTAGTAACATGGGCAGTAGACGAGTGAGACCGCTTATTCGGTGAATCAATGACATTCGAGTCGCACAGTGCCGTGGATACAGGTGACGCAAGATCTAGGGGCTTCTGGAAGTCCATGCAAAAAAACCTTTGTCCAGCAGTGGACTTCTATCGTTTAATGGATAAGTTGTCAAACAGAGGTTCAGTTTATCTTAAGACCGCGCGTAATGGGAATTCAGATGCAGACTTGATTTGAACAGCAGTAGATGAAGTTTTAACTATCCAAAAAAAAAAACAGACAAAAATAACATCATATTTCCAAGGGACAATATTGAGTAAAAAAAAAAATTATGGTTCAACGAAAAAAGTTAGGTCCAATTTTTAACCAATTTGCATCTATTTTCAATGTGTTGCATATTACAGAGCCAAAATTTTTATATAAAATTCCTATACATATTACTAAGAGACGATACAACCATTTAAAAAAGACGAATAACTTTCGAGTTATTAGAATCTATAGCTAGGTATACTAATATATAAAGCTGAAGAGTTTGTTTGTTTGAACGCGCTAATCTTAGGAACTACTGGTTCAAATTGAAAAATTATTTTTGTGTTGGATAGTCCATTTATCGAGAAAGGCTTTAGGCTATATAACATCACGCTGCAACCAATAGGATCGAAGCATCAGGGAAAAATGTTGCAAAAACGGGGAAAATTATCCAAGTTTTTAAAAGAATATATTTAAAATATATTCTTTTAAAAACTTCTTAATCGCGATCATAATAACAGAAATTGACGCGGACGAAGTCGCGCGCAACAGCTAGTACATGATATATTTGGTCTACATCTATTCCGCGCAATACGCTAGCACCTGTCGCGCTTCACACGAGGTTACGATTGCGTTTGGATAAAATCAGATTTTTTTCTGGTATTCTGCGCAGTCTTAAATCCGTGAGGCACACTTACATGACGGGAAGCACCACGGATAATAAATCGCTTTGAGTTTAAAATGATAACCTAACGCACTCATCCATAAAAGCTTGTCGTAAACAGATACGAGCTATGTATGTTTGATTGTAAAGTCGTGACCGAACCGTTCCTTTTCGGAGTTCGGTTGCTTTGTGGAATTTGGCCAGCGTAGTATTGATTTTGTCGGAGGAACGATAAAATACTGCACGATGCACACTCGCAGCCAGTGATCTTTATCTTCTGCAATTTCGTTTCACGCTTTTAAAGTTCGGTGCTTTCTCGGAAATTCGTCGGATTTAGTTTACGTAATTTTAAAATGTTAATGTAATTTTAAAACATTTGTGGTTTTTGATTTTTTTTTCATTTTATAGAAAGATGAGACGTAAGTAGTTATTTTTAAGAAATGATTTAATTTTATATTATTATAGGCGCACGCTTGACCACTATCATACTGATGGAAAGTAAAAAGGGCGATGTGGCCTAAGGTGGGATCCATTTGCCTATAGATATGCCTATTCTATTTTGTTTTAAAATTACCCAGTTTGTTCGTGACAGGAAAGATAGATGTCGGAAGAGCGTTCCAGACCCTGGCACTGCAATTCGGAAGATGACTTTTGAATGTTTTTTCCGCTTTGGACCATATAGCTATTACCCGCGGCTTCGATCTCGCCTAATCCGAAGTGGTGATTATCTTGTTATACAAAATAAGTATAACTATAGATACCAATTTTGATTTTTTCAATAATTCAGCTGTTCTTTTGGCCTTACCCTATTTTTTGAATTTTAAACCACCTCTGTACCAGATCGAAGAAAATAAAAAAAATTATACAAATCGGTCAGGCCGTTTTTTTGAATTTTAGCCTGACTAATGACCAGAAATTGGTTTTAATCTTATGACTCAAGAACGACTGAACCGATTTGGCTGCAAATTGGTGGGGAGGTAGCTTAGAACCAGGAGAAGGACATAGGATACTTATTATCCCGTTCCCGTGGAACGTGACATAAATAATATTTTACCCTTGGTCACGGCATCACGCGTGAACGGCTGGACCAATTTTGCTAATTTTTTTTTGTTGTGTTTGTTATTGTACGGAGAAGGTTCTTACGGAAAGAATAGTTAAGAATATTGCTCAGAAAATTGGATAAGTTCAGAAAACTTAACAGCTATTTTAACTTCGCGAGTTTGAGAGTTCTTCAGTGAAATCTGACAGCGAACATAAATCAAACACAAATCAATAACGGGTACATACAACGAGTTTCCGAAAACATCAACCCTTGAATAGCCGCTACAATTGTAAAGTGTTTGTTGGTTCGTTAGTTTATTGGTTGAACCTTCAATCACGCAGCAAAGTATTGGATCAGCATGAGTATAATTATTGAGGACTTGAAAAGAAATATAAGATACCCCTTTATTCATGTAAAGTTGAGAGTTCCCGCAAGAGTTTCAAAACCTTCGTCACGCGGACGAAGTCGCGGTTGGGACGAAGCTAGTATAATATAAAATAGTAAGATTTAATTATAAAGCTCTGGATAGATAGACGAGTATAAGTGCACATAACCTAAAGATTAACCTGAAGACACGATCGTCATGATAATTTGCCTGACTATAATATATGTCGGTCCGTTTCTTCGGGATGGTCTTCCGAACGCCTTAACCAAAGATAGGACTTTCACAGGCAAAAAGAGGGTACACGAGCGCTGATCTAGACTAATATTCATCCCAAAAATATTTAGGAATACTGTGTTAAAGAAAATATGAACAAGATATGTTAATTTACTGCATTATCCTATGTACATTTTGTTCATATAACGGCTTACCGAACTTTGGCACAGGTAGCATATCCCAGGAAACAAAAAGTTATCACTAAATTTTCAAAAGCCTTCACGTATACGGGCATCGGCTTGCATGAAAACATATCAAAAGAATATAAAAAAAGCCTATGAAAAATCCTACTTCCAAATGTGTTTTTAATAATTCCCTACGATATTTTATACAAATAAACAAACAATTTTTTGTTTGTTCCAGACAACTCTCCGCATGGGGTTCAAAACAAAATTACCAGGAAAACAGAGGATTGGAGAGACCCGCAATAAAACCTTTATAAACTAGCAGCGTGGTGGAATAACAATAAAAACTGCAGTGTTTGTGCAATCATGCAAATCGTGGCGCAGTTTTTCGGTATTGTTCCTGTGTGTCCCTGAGTGGGGGAGTGTGGGGGCAGATGAGAAGGCACGGTGGATGCCCGCGCGCACCATGCGGGGCGTAGCGGTGCTTCTGACCGCCGCGTGCGTCGCCGTGTCCGCACAAATCGCTTGGACACCCATTTTTTTAGATGGCAGCAGTAAGTCCCTTATTGTGTTACATTTATATTATAAGTACAGCAAGTTATAACTTTATTTTAACTTACCAAGGTTTAAAAAAATACTGCGTTGGTTGGCCTTGACTAGTAGTTGGTATATAAATTGGTTAATGATGATGGAGATGGGTACATTATTATATAGTATTTACACATAAAGATCAACAAAACAGAATGTCTGGGGTGTTGTAAATTTTCAATTTGTACTTTTGCGTAAATGTTTTTGTAGTTTTTTATTCCATAGTAGGTATTGTTTCGCAATGGAGATGTACCTTATAAGCGCTATCGGTACTTCGTTTACAAAAATCCTTTCCACAGGTCAAGTGGACCTATGGACCCAGTCATCATCCGGCTGCTCGTGTCCCGGCGGTGGTGAAGACTGCGCATGCTGCGTGCGCGACGGAGCATGCCCTTGCGGTGATGTTGCACCTACGAGATGTGCTCAGTGTGGTCTGGAACAGTACTGCTCTAACAGTAGGTTTTTTGAAAAACTATACTAATAGTTTTTTGAATAGCTATATTAATAGTTGGAGTGATGATCTTGCACCGAGAAGTGCAGTTTTAGCAGACTCCTTATTAGGTAGACCGATGACAGTTGTCATCAGTCAATAGTCTGAAGTTCGCAAATATGGGCGTGCGTAAACAAAAATGCACTCTCTATACTCAGTATAGTCATTCCAGATTACATTGGACTATGAAAACTTAAACAAATTTTAGGCCTGAGCAGCGAATAGAACCCGGGATCTCATGAGACCAAGAGCAGAACAAGCTAGCCACTAGACTAATGTGGCAATTTTCATAACTAAGCAGTTCAGCTTAGTACAAGTAAAGACACTGCTGAGTTTCTCGTCGGTCTTTCTCAACAGAATCTGCTTTTCGAACCGGGTGGTAGAGTCACGTAACTTATCATATTAAGAGTCATAGGATGAAATTTGAGCTTCGTTTTCTTTGCAGTGTGCAACATAACAATAGACTCTCGGATCCTCAAGAATAAATCTGGCAAAACCTTCGGCCAGATTAAGTCTCCATCGATCGAGGGTCCCGGAGCTTGTTCTTATGTCCTTCAGCCCGACGCTGGGCAGCGGGTGGAAATCCAGTTATACCGGCTCGTCTCCGTCGGTAGATTTAATGGTTCAAGGTAAAGATTAAAAAATAAAAATAAATTAGTCATGCTGAACTTGACCAATTGACCCCATTCTCCTCCAAATAAACATAAAGCTTGTATTAGGAGTGAGTATGACAATAATATAATGGGTGAGGATTGAACGCTCTTTCAGTTTTCAGTCCGTACCTTTATCCGTTGGGCTATTGAGGTTTGAAATATAAAGATTAATTATTACGGATTAAGAATATTTTTTTAGTAGGTACGTGGTGTAGTGTAAAAGTATTTCAATTATATATTAGAATCTTAAAATTCTACATAATATATAAAAATAAATTTTTTAGCGTCTGTCTATGATTCAGAAAGAACTGCGTTTTATGAATAACTGAATGATAGCGTAAGCTAAAAACCCGTTTTAAAAATTGGTGGTGTTAGTTTTCATCCTCAAATTAAAGTTTATAATATATTTAACTCCTATGGCTTTAGCATTTATAGTGAACTATACGCTAAGTTACGTGAGCTAACCTTAATTAGTTTAGCCGTGTGACATGCTCTGTTAAAAACCTTACTGAGCATTTGCTTGATTTCTTATTGAAAAAGAATTTGGTTGTGAGACGTTCGATAAACCATACTCGTTAGATTATGATTGTGTTTATGTTATTGAACGTAACGAACATATTGTGTAGGAAGATAACTTAAGGGGCCAAGTTCCCTTGTGGATTAACTTAGATTTCTCATACATATGAACGTAAACACTTAGGGATAGTTTAGGTGAACAGTCTAATGCAGGATAGCCGGAGTTCAAAGTATGCTAATAGTTTACGTATAATACGTGTTGGTATTTCCGATGTATAAGAGCAGATTGGAATTTATATACCTCAAATTGGTTAAAATAAAGTATCCTTAATTTTCCAAGCTTGGAGTCTAAATTTAAAATGCTGGTCCACTTTCTAGACCTATTATACACTTGCAAGAAAAGTTATACTTCTACTAACTTCTAACAACTTAAGGCTTGCTTTTAATAAAAGCTGAAAACAGTCGAACTATTGACCAAAAATAATTCCCACTTTTTTAAATTACACAATAGTGGAATTAGGTCGCCATTTTGCATTAAAACGAAGTTTCAGTGGCTTTCCTTAGAGGTAGGCAATAAAATAATAAATAGGGCAATAAAAGCCCTGTCGGTATTTTTTTGCAATTCAAAAACACTTTTCTCCGACTGGACTACACTATTATAAAGGCGAAAGTTTGTGTATGTGTGTATGTGTGATACCCTAGATTAATACATAGGCTTCTTTTTATAACAGAAAATTAAAGAGTTCCCGGGGAAATCAAAATCCTTAATCCACGCGGACGAAGTCGCGCACATAATCTAGTACAACTTTGTTTACTTTGCTCTAAGTACTGGCGAATTTGAGACTTTAGTGTTAGATATTTGTAGAACCTCTACAGAAAATCAACATGAGAACAATGTATGAAATGTCACGCCTCGTAACACGATGCGTCGTAAGATCTAGGCCAGACATTTTCAAGTGGCAATTGCTTTGATAACGTTAATGTAACCTGAGGCAGGTTTCTGAAATAAGGATGGTATAATTCAATGTTAGAAATTAATTGACAGAGTGTGGCTAATTCTGTTGTACCATCCATGTATATGCATAGATGTTTAGCATTTTAGCTATGAACTGTATATTTTTGTATTTAATGAGCAATTTATTTAAAAATATTTCAAAACATTTATTTTTAAATTACAGATACACAGTTTAATTCTATTTATTTTTATAGCAATTGATATATTGAAGAGTGATAAAGCTTCAACACCCAAAATCCATTACCAACATTGTAATGACGTACGTAATCCATTACATGTCATTTGTGGTTTTGAATAAATTATATTGACTCGTTGAAATGCAATCAACAAAATTCTTTCAAATAGGCAATTTTTTAAATTAAAAATAAAGGTTTTCCGTGATATTTTCACGCCAACGACTTTTCGGTCATAAACATGTGTCATCAAGAAGCCCATACGGCGACTACGGCGTAGACTACATTGCCTACGGCGTAGACTACGTCGACTACGGCGTAGACTACGGTGAACCGTAATTTCACCGCTACAGTGTCATGATCGCATTAGTCTGTTGGTCGATTGCGGAAAAGCATCAATCTTTGCTACTGTCTCAATTCTTTCGATAGGCTTAATTTGTGGTATTCTTGCTGGCACAATGAATTAAGCTTGAAAACTGTAAATATTGTTCAGTGCTTATTTTTTTTTTTTTTTTTTTTTCTCTTTATAATCCTAATCCTTATCATAATCATTTATTTTTTGCTGGTATATGGTACATGCAACATATTTGAAAGAAAAAAAGAAAGAAAATACATTTATTCTTGTTTAGTGTTACAAACAGTACATCTTATACTAATATAGAATAATAATAATGTCTGTCTGTAACACCACTCAGAATTAGTGTACAGTTCAGCATATGCTGTGGCATTATAAACACCTATAATACACGACGCTGATTTTCAGCTGAGAAACGAGTGACGTCACAGCAAAAAAATAATAACAAAGTAACATTTACAAAAGTGATAAAGAAGCAACAAAGAAATTGGTACAGCAAATATTTGGTACATATGTAGGACCTGTAGGTGTTAAGATTAAAATTACCATATGAATGATACAAAATCAATGAAATATTGATCTAGTTGTATAGGCGGCTGGTTGCAGCTGGGCGATGGAAGCGCCGTCCAAGACGCCACTGGTACGGCACAGACCAGGCTATGCGGAACCAACGAGCGGTACACCCCGCCCGTGGTGCTGTTCGCTGACTACGGAGCTTCCGTGCTAGACTTTAGGTGAGTACCAATCCAAATCCTACTTCACACTAATATTATAAAGCCGAAAGTTTGTATGTGTGTGAGTGTGTGTGTGTATGTTTGTTACTCCTTCACGCCACAACGAATGAACCAACTTGGCTGAAATTTGAAATGGAGATAGCTCATACCCAGGATTAAAACAGGCTACATTTTATCCCGGAAAATTACAGAGTTCCCATGGAAATTGAAGAACCTTGATCCACGCGGACGAAGTCGCGGGCATCTTCTAGTAATATTATAAATGCGAAAGTTTGAATGGATGGATTTTTGTTTCAACTTTCGGATTTATAATATTAGTAAGAGCAGAATTAATAGAGATTGACAAAACGTCGGGGATAGTGCAAGTCCGCGTAACTAGCATTAGTACATTAAAATCCATTTTCATACCTTTGTGGTCAAATCAAAACCGCGTAAGTGACGTAGCGACTAAATTAATCACTTTAAAAGATATCTATTTTTATCAATACATAGAGTTCTAGACCACAAAATACACTCTGTGTAAAAATTAGCCCAATAGCCGTAGAAATAAGAAATTTATAAAATTTTAAACTTCCCCTGTAAAACTTGGACTAGTGTAGATCCGCGGTTTTTACCTATGATACATTCGCGGTTTTGCACTATCCCCAAAGAAAAGATGCTTTTTGTTGCGGGAAAATAAAGCGTTCCCACTGGTTTTTTGGGATCCTAACTCTACGTAGATAGAGTTGTAAGAAAAAGCGGGTAGGTAAACATTTGAATATTGAATGCTGCTTTAACTTAGAATACATACACTAAGTGCTTCACCCACACCTAACTACCTACATGTGGACAAATTCTCAGGCAAAGGCGAGTAGAAAAATATTTTGATATTGAGTGCTGCTTTTATCCGTGACAAATTCGCAGGGAATAGCGAGTAGGTAAATATTGTGATATCGAATGCTGCTTTACCCTAAATCCGGATATGTAGTTCTGCGGTGGTGCTGAATCCATATTAAATGTGCAATTAATTAATGACGCTTTCGTTCGTTAATCGAGGTATGTAAATGAGGTTAGGTTCAGCCAATTATAACAGAGAATTATATTTAGATTATGCTTAATTCAAAAGGATAAAAGTTTACCACCAAATTAGCTCTACTATATATAATATTATCTATAATATAAAAATGAATCGCAAAATGTGTTGGTAAGCGCATAACTCAACAACGCCTGGACCAATTTGGCCAAATCTTTTTTTAAAATATTCGTTGAAGTTCAAGGATGGTTTTTACGGCGAGAAAAATTAGAATTATTGCTTGAAAAACCCTAAAAATAGCCCTTTTCTTTTTCCCATACAAATGATTTGAAACTAAAACGTAGTCAATTTGAGCTTTATTGCTATGGTATAAAGTTCATATTAAATTACAAGCACTCACTGTTGTCTAAGCAATGTAGGTGTGTTCCTAACGTCAAAGATCATATCTATCAAAACAATGTGCGTGTGTGCGTTGGAGCACAGAATACATAGTTGGAGGAGTTTAATGTCGCGTTCCGAAACTCGCGTTTCTTTTGTATTAGTTTCGGCACGCGAGATAAAATGCATCAGTTTCCACGTCATTACATCAGTCAAACAAAAATCGCGTTACCAACAGTGTTTTGTTATTTTTAATATCCAATACTTATATAAAATTCAAAGTCCTGACTGACTGACTGAGATATCAACGCGAAGCCTAAACTACTGAAGTTAGAAGCTTGAAATTTTTACAGTTGGTTCCTTTTATGACGTAGGCGCACACTAAGAAAGGATTATTGGAAATTCCACCCCTAAGGGGTTTAAATAGGGGATGGAAGTTTATATGAAACTCCGTCATTTTTCAAGCTGTTTCCATCAAAGTTGGTATTTGAGCTTTCAGTTAAAAATAAAGAAGTACTTACGTGTGTCACAGTTTTTGAAAATTCCACCCCAAAATCTAATTCCACGCGGACGAAGTCGCGGGGGCAAAAGCTAGTGAGAAATATAAATAAACTTATGAAAACTGCTAGATTACGTCAAATGACGAATTCATTTATTGGTAATTGTATATGTTTTTTCCCTTTCAATAATACTAGACTAGACAATGCCCGCTTTGTCCGCGTGAATCAAGGTTTTTTTATTCCCACGGGAATTTTTTAATTTTCCGGGACAAATTGTAGTAAACCACAGGCACCACGTCTTCTACCACTTCTGTTTCGCGGATTTTCACCAATTATATATGATGCTAACGACTTCGTCTGCGTTCGCGTGGATTAAGGTTTTCCAAATCCCGCGGGAACTCTAATTTTCCGGGATAAAATGTAGCCTATATGTAGGTCCTGGGTATGAGCCAACTCCAATCCAAATTTCAACCAAATTGGTTCATTCATAGTGGCGTGAAAGAGCAGAAAACATACACACTCACACCAACATACAAACTTTTACGGTGTTGGCAGATCCCCCACTAGGTGGACCAAAATCATTAAACGAGTCGCAGGGAGCCGCTGGATTTAGGCGGCGCAAGACCGAGACCTGTGGAGGTCCATGCAAGAGACCTATGTCCTGCAGTGGACGTCTATTGGTTAATATGGATAGAAGATAGATAGAAGATTACTAAAGAACATCTTTGAATATAATATTGGGTATCAGTATTTCAGTACTCCACTCCAAAATTAAATTCCCCGTAATAGTATTTCGTCTGCCCTTGTACAGAAGGATTAGCAATGCTCGGTTCGGAATTGTGGTTATTTGACAAAGGGGACATAGAATTTGCGATATAGGAGTACGATGCTCACAGCTCTGTGTCCTACAGGGAACAGCCTGATTTGTAGCATTGTTTGACCAATTTCTAAACTCCTCGAACACGTTCTCGATGACACCAAAGCGGTCGATCTTGTATTTGGCTGGCCTTGAGCCTTTCCACTGACCTCTATAATTAACTAGCTTTTACCCGCGAGTTCGTCCGCGTGACTTCGGTTACTGTTTTTCCGGGGTAAAAGGTCACTTGCCATCAAAAAATCCCATCAATACGAAATGTATGAGAAAATAAAAAAATCATATTTTTTTTTTCGTGAATTTTTTCGATATTTTAATAGTTATTCTGCTATTCGGGGTGGAGACAAATACAACAAATCAAAAACCATGAAAATTGGTCCAGTCGTCCGAGAGTTATAAGTGTTCGAACAAACTCGACTTCGTTTTATATACATATAGCAGCAAAGTTCTTCTCAGCAGAATCTGCATCACGATCGGGTGGTCGAGTCATGACGTGTCATTAGAGCTACATGCGGACCAAGTCGCGGGCATCGGCTAGTATTATGACAACAGTTTAGTATTTTTAAGCTATTGCATAGCTTCTATCGCGGGCCTGACACGGGACTCCTCTACGGTGAGCCGCTAGATGGCGTTGATAAAAAATGCTATGCAATAGCTTTACCGCGGCAGTCCCCGAGTTCCACACGTTTTTTTGATTACGGGTGTAATTCGTTCAGGTTAATGTTGATTTCATTTGTTTGTTATCAGGATAACAGAGAAAACAATCAGGTCGCAGTTTCTCGCATTCTTCAGTTTTACTTCTTTGAGCAACACACAAGGAGTGGGTTTCCATCCGAGAGGCGGCTCTAGAATTCCTCATACGGGTAAGATTAAATTATAGATTAGTTTAACTGCACGGACGAAAGTTTCACTGCGGGTGACTTAACGTATCTTTTAGGTCTCAAAGCAAAGTCTTAATGACTTTAACAAACCTTTTCATCACAATCATGATCAACAAATCACTGGCCAATAGATTAGAATAATTTTTAATTCAAATAAACTTTTACAAAGTGCTTTCGAATCGTCAAATCAATCTACCACTGTTTCGGCAAACTATTCCAACCAAGAAGAACCAGCAAGTAACTTGGCGGTTGTTCTTTAAAAAAAAAAATAATAATAACACTTACTGGGCACTGGTTCAGGGTACCTACCAGGCACAGTTTTCACTAGGTGGACCGATGACATGAAACGAGTTGCATTCAACCGCTGGAAGTAGGCGGCGCAAGACCAAGACCTGTGGAAGTCCATGTAAGAAACCTTTGTTTAATATTGGACGTCTGTCTATCGATAAAGAAGAAGAATCAGAATATAAAAATATTCTCATAACTTTGTCCTCTAATACTTTTAAAACGTTTCACCATAATAATAGAACGTATTGGCAGTAAAGATTCATAATCCTGCAATAGAAGTGGACAAAGGTGCTACCCTCGTCACAGCCACTGTACATTGTTTATATACAAGTACGAGTAGATACATGTATGAATGATGTAAGAAATTTCCTTCCTCATCCAAACTTACTCATACAAATATAGATACATACTAGCAGACGCTCGCGAAAGTTTTTGTGTCTATTAAAAAAAGATTCACGGAAATCGGTTAAGAAATCACGGAAATATCGATATATAAAGGTAGAAAAACACAACTCCTTCTCCTTCTTTTTCAAAAATCAGTTAAAAAAGTAGCGTATGTTACTCCCGAAACTATTTACCAGTGAATGTCCCGTCAAAATCGGTCCAGCCGTTCCCGAGAGTAGCGGCAACAAACAGACAGACAGACAAAAATTTTAAAAATTGTTTTCTTGTTATAAGTACCGTATTTACTTACATTTGCATTAAGTAAAAAGCTGTTATTTTGGTATAACAAACAGGCACTTCAATTTTATTTATATGTATAGATAAATTTTCAATTTGTTTCTCATAATAAACCTACTCGCGGGACTTGTTACACATCACTGCATATGTAATTTACAAAATGTGTAATATTTGTCAGAGGTTCCCTTAGGATCGTCTGGGTAATTACGTTGGAAGCTTGTTCCATCTACGTTACCTTTATCTGTGTGTGATGGAAGTAATGATCATTTTAATGTATATGCGAATGTATTTATTTAGTAATAGGTATATTTCTCCAGGATCCAATCATCAGATCCTGACCTGATGACAATGGGGCCACCTGGGAAGTAGACGCTTTCAAACAAAAGAATTTTCCGAATCGGTCCAGGCGTCTTTGAGTAATCGGAGAATATACGGATACATTTTGTCTTGTGGGAGGCTTTAGCCGTGGCTAGTTACCACCCTACCGTCAAAGACGTGCCGCCAAGCAATTTAAGTTCCGGCACGATGGCGTGTAAAAACCGATTAGGGGGTATGGATTGGATCTACACTGCCATACCCTTATACCCGTTCCAAGCCCGCTACCATCTTAGACTGCATCGTCACTTACTAGCAGGGGAGATCGCAGACAAGGACTATCTTGTCAACGAATAAAAAAAAAGATTCCGACGAATTGAGAACCTCCTCCTTTTTTGGAAGTCTGTTAAAAATTGTTTGCAACATTCTCTCGTTGTCCCCAGACTGCGACTGGCTGTACCAAGACGTGTCATGTCGCGGGTCCGGCACGTGTGTGCTGGCAAGCCCGGGCTACCCCGGCCTGTACCCGCCTCACCGTCGCTGCCGCTACCTCTTCGCGACTAACTCGGTTCACACGCGAGTCAAGATCATTTTCACCTCCATTATGCTACCAAGAAAGTGAGTACCTATTACCTATGATATAGCATAATGTATAAAAAGTGGTGGATATGTTGCAAGCGTGCGCTAAATGCAGCGCGTAATGGCAGATATTGATCGTAATTTATCATGTCATTTAACAAAGAAGTACTTACTCTATTATACTCTTCGTCGTTCGGAACAATTTTTTCGCTTGTTTTCACGTTTTTTGTATGGGGACCCCCTTTATTTTCTATTTTTTTTTTTTTTTTGATTGTTGTTATAACGGCAATGGATAGACACATTCTGTTCAAGTATATACCTGTTACGGTTTATGAGATACAGCCCGCTGACAGACAGACGGACTTACATACGGAAAGCGGATGTTTAGTAATAGGGTCCCGTTGGCGCCGTGTGGGTACGGTACCATAAAAAGGAGGAATGATGATTTTAGCAGTCTATGTTTTTATGTTTGTACTAGTTTGATTTTCCGGGGTCTAGTTCTTTGATTTTCCGGAATAGAAAATAGTCTCATGCAAAAATTCACGTCCATTCATAGCTCTGTTGCGGCATGATTGAAGGACAAACCAACAAATCAACAAACAAACACACTCACATTTATAATATTAGTGAGGATTTACGTATGTTTCCGCATAGCGCCTAAAATACTGAGTCGATTTTGATGAATGAGTTGTTAATCGATTCTTCTTCGACTATGGTCCGGGTGACAGGATTATATGAACAAAATCAATATGACAAAACATCATATTTTCCGTCAGGTTAAAGTTTTAAAACCTTTTTTCTTGTTACTAGCTAGTAAACGAAGTTACGAAGACATTTTCTTTCAGTAGAGTAGCTACTCTACTGAAGGAAAATGTCTTCGTAACTTCGTTTCATCTATAAATCTCTATGCAGTTAAACGTTTGCTCAACGTGTCGGAGAGAATGTGTCAGCTTGGAGGGATATGGGAGAAATTTCACATTTTATCCTCGTTCCAAGGAATAATGGCTTTCGACTGTTGTGTAATGCATCGGACATGTTTTGAGTTTAATTTCCTTTTGTAATAAAATAAATGAAAATAATTTGAGCCCGTGTTCAAAACTAGCTTCAAAATATCGTCAAGGACGTCGAAAGACTTGAATTATTTATCAATTGACGTCGCGTCGTATGTACAATCAATAGTTTTTATTGACTTCACCACTTGATATTTGGGTTTACGTAGAAAGTTGATCGTAACATTATTTGATAGGTACTATATGTACGCCCATAACTTAAGTAGGTAGTTATATCATCGATTCACGTTGTACAGTAAAAATATTTATTTTGAAAATCTCGAAAGATCTATATTTTAACACTAGATTAATATGTACCTATATCAGACCTATGAAGATACAAGTAAACAACATTAGCATGAAAGTTCAAGAATAATATTTTAATAGTATTTACTTTAGGTTTATTTGTTTAACTCGCACAATAAACTGTTTTTTTGTGTGGATACTTTTCTCAGCCAGCTGAATAATATTTCTGATGTGCTCATTTTGCTTAAGATTTTATTGCATTTTACCAGACCAAACCAGTTTCATACATTGCTTGCTAATATATCAAGCAAATGCTTGCAGTAAAGCTCGCATGCGAATTAGTTCTACGGGTATTAATTAACCTGTCTAATCCAAAATCTACAGATTGAAGATCGTTTGTATCCAGATATTGTGTCGGAAAGCGTGCCAATAGTTGTTATAATTAATCCATGTTGAGATTGCAATACGACACGTTAAAATTTGAATTAAATTTTCGATCTACAATTTGTAGATTTTGGATTTAGGCGGGTGCCCGGTGACACTGAAATTGCACTTACACGGATTTTCAAATTTTTTATTTATATTAATAGTGCATATTCATAAGTAGTACAATATAAGCTCGGTGTGTCAGGATTTAGCCTGGCAACAGTACAAGGACAGACGTACACGATTTAATATAGAATAGAATGAGTTATAGTTCTTTCATTTCACGAGGGCTCGTGGCTTATGGTTGTGTGTGTTTCGTATCTGTATAAGTATGAGCGCGAGTTTGATCGCTCCTGACCGCTCCCACGTAGGTTCCTGACAGGCACGCACACTTATGTAATGTGTATGTATACAACGTTACCACAATTAAAGCGTCCGTAACTTCGTGTGATAAACGTACTATATATTACGAAAGAAAGTGGCTACATACACGTATCTCTACTAATATTATGAAGCTGGTTCTTGTTTTGCCCTTCAAGAACGCAGCAACGAAACAACATATCGACGTAATTCAACATAATATTATAGTTTGAGGACCTGGAGAGCGAAATAGGCAATTTTTTATCCCAAAAGAACCCTTGGTGAGTTCTCGCGAGACTTTGAATATCCGTTTTTAGGGTTCCGTAGCCAAATGGCAAAAAACGGGACCCTTATAGATTCATCATGTCTGTCTGTCTGTCCGTCCGTATGTCACAGCCACTTTTTTCCGAAACTATAAGGACTATACTGTTGAAACTTGGTAAGTAGATGTATTCTTTGAACCGCATTAAGATTTTCACACAAGAATAGAAAAATAACAATAAATTTTGGGGTTCCCCATACTTAGAACTGAAACTCAAAATTTTTTTTTTTCATCAAACCCATTCGTGTGGGGTATCTTTGGATAGGTCTTCCAAAATGATATTGAGGTTTTTAATATCATTTTTTTCTAAACTGAATAGTTTGCGCGAGAGACACTTCCAAAGTGGTAAAATGTGTGTGTCCCCCCTCTAACTTCTAAAATAAGAGAATGATAAAACTAAAAAAAATATATGTTACATTACTATGCAAACTTCCACCGAAAATTGATTTGAACGAGATCTAGTGAGTAGTTTTTTTTAATACGTCATAAATCGTAAACCGCAACTGCTGTTACGGAACCCTTCATGGGCGAGTCCGACTCGCACTTGGCCGCTTTTTTTGTATTCATGTTCCACTGAAATTTTGCATGCCATTGTATGGCCAAGTATGGTGTTATGTAATGTACTATTTAATTTTAACATTTTATTTGTACCCGCATACATTATGCAAATAAAGAATTGAATTTCGTTATCTTCCCGTGGACGAACTGGAGGGCAAAATCTAGTTTTTAAATAAAGTAGAACAGGTTTAATTATTGAATTGACCTGACATTAAATCTACACTAAACCCTGCAGAGCCGGTCTTATTTACCCGCCGTGAATGAATACCTTTTGTTGAATTTCCTCTCGTTATTATATCCAAAGAGTGTTGTTAGTGAATCGTTGGCTTTGTTTCTCATTCTTGTGAGCTCAGCTGGTGCTTTGGTAGAATTTCCACATTATTTTTCCTAATCCAAAGTGTCGAGCTAATCCGAGTACGTGCCTGGTTTTTTCTAAAATTTTTCTAGGAAAAACCAGGCTTATATTATTGTACTAGCTTTTGCCCGCGGTTTCGCTTACGTTAAGTTTTGATTACTCAAACCCCTAGTTTATCCCCCTAGGGATTGAATTTTCAGAAAAAATCTTAGCGGATACCTACGTCATAATAGGTATCTGTATACCCAGCCCGATTCGTCCAGTGGTCTGAGCTATGCGTTGATAGATCAGTCAGTCAGTCACCTTTTCTTTTATTCTTTAATTTTTTAGAATAAAATATATGCTATTCTGATGTATAAGCTATAGCGAAATTTCATCAAAATGCGTCCAATAGTTTTTGCGTAAAAGAGTAACAAACATCCATCCTTTTTATTATTTTTTATTAAAGTTAACACTTTAGTAGGAAGTAGAATATTTACCATCATAATATATCACAATAAAATTCATTTCATCAAAAGCTCCACAGAAACGTGAAGGAAGCATCATTAAAAAGTCCCAGGAGAAGCATTCTGTGACAACCTCAGTTGGAATACTTTCGTCAAGCGCTCGCATGAAAATTCATATATAAAGAAAACTTAACAATAGTCCCTGTAAATAAAAAACTAGGAAAATGCGATTCAGAGTCGGAAAGCAAGGGTTCCGTGTTTTAGAAATCATATCACATCACACTAATAACACACACAGTCAATAATATAAGTATGCGTGTATGTATGTGTGTGTGTGTGTACGTGCATCCGTGCGTCCGTGCGTCCGTGCGTGCGTGCGTAAATTTTTCAAACCCCTATTTTATCCGCTTAAGGATTGAATTTTCAAAAGACGTAAAAAAAGATTTTTTTACGTCATTCTAGCTGTCTGTTTGCCAAATTTCATTTGAGATGTGCGTTGATAGATCAGTCAGTGAGGCAGTCATCTTTTCCTTATATATATCTATAAGATGAAAGATAACATACTAATCCGCACTGAATTTAAAAACTTTTACCTGTTTCATATTTGGCAGTAGTTTAGAAACGATTCTACCAGCGGACCCGTGAAGCGTGCAGCTTAATATCGTAGCACAACGGATATTATCATAACAGCAATAGCCTGCAGCTATTGAATTTACAGTCAGACAAAGAATATTGTTGAGCTTCTTAAGCGAGCAGAAAATATTTAATTTAAAACGCTACCAACTCTATTTATTTTAAGTGGTAGTAAGTAGTTAAGATTTCTCTCGTAATTATCTTCAAAGAGTTCTGTTAGGAGCGAACCGTTGGCTTTGTTTTCCTTTTTTGCGGGCGTGTTTGTTGCTTAAATAGAGTGGTTTACTTATACTTATCTGTATTATTACTTATTTCTTTTATTGTTTGTTTTTTTTATGATTTACTTTAAAACATAGAATTAATGAATGTATATAACCATTATTGAAGTTACTTTAATGTTATTATTGCATTTATGAAATCTTTAAACTAAAGCTGGTCTGTGGCTGGCTGGTGGTTTTGTCTCGTGGTAGGCTTTGGCCGTGGCTAGTTAACACCCTACCGCCAAAGTTCTGGCACGATGGCGTGTATAAACCGACGAGGGGCATGGGTTGAATGTACACTGCCATACCCCTTCCAAGTTAGCCCGCTATCATGTTAGATTGCATCAAAAAAAAACTTTAAGGGTTGGGTCTGGGAAGAGTCTATAAAAAACTCAAGCGAACATTTTCATTATGATCACCATCTCAAAAAACACTTAGTATTAACTTTTAAAGCTATTAGAGCAACTCATTCCCAAGGGTGTTATCGTTTATAAAAATTGTTTTACATTATCATTAAATGCGTTTTATAAAACATTGAAGTTGTTGAGAGTCATCTCTAAAATCTCATCTGGTAGTTCATTTTAAAAACAACACAATAATCAATACATATGCTTATTTTATATACCTGCCTTACAAATAGATAATACAAGTCTATTAATTTAATTATGAATTAAGAAAGTGAAATATTTTATATAAGCAAGTGTTTACGTAATATATTTATTGATCTATATAGCATATAGGTACTAATTGAGGATATGGTGTTTAATTAAAATCTGCTAATACTCCTTCCAAGTTGGTCCGCTTTCATCTTAGACTGCATCGTTTATAATTGACAGGTAGGTAGGCTCTTTGTCATCAAATATAAAAAAATCCTTTCTATTTGTTGTTTGTCGTTATTTTTCAATTTGAGTGTTTTGCATGACCTAGAGAGTGACATATGCTACTTTTTATCTCGAAAAAACAAAAATTTTCCGCGACCTTTTAAAATCCTCCACTATAAAAGATTTATAAACTCAAACTCAATAAAATTACTAACCATAATTTTATACCGTCATTAGTCTTCGTATAATTTTCTTAAAAATAATTCAGTTTAAAAATTAGAGCGTTCCCACGTACGAGTCTCGCTGGAATAAAAGGGGGCATCATTAAAAATACGTCGGGACACCAATTCTATTTCAACTCGAGAGTCAGTATTTTTATCAAGCGCCCGCATGCGAATTCGTATGTTTTGAAAGGCCATTGAACAATCGTCCCTGCAAATAAAAGAACCTCCCCATATCTCTTTTTTACCCGTGCAGACACGCTCGCCGGAAAATGTGGACAAACCCAACGTATTGTACACCAGAATGTTATTCCTATTTTTGTTCGTTTACTTTATGTTACTTGTTCTTAGTTGTAATCCTCCTCATTGGTGTAAGACCAAGGTTATTCGGCCGCGGAACACAATATGGGAACAAAAAGTTTTAGGGTATTTTCTATCAAAAAAATCTCAATCTACTTCTTCTTTTCAAAATTCAAAATTATATATTTCATGTAGGCCAACCTGTAGCTCTTATGACACGTCGAGACTCTTCCACCGGTTCGGAATGCAGATCTTTTTTGTGCCTAGTGGTAATCTTCCAAATTGGTCCAGTCGCTAGGTTATTCGACCAATAACATAAAAATAACCGAAAACATAATATGGTATCAAAAAATTATTATTGGGTCTTTTCTGTCAAAAAAATTTTTTTCTATATAGTTCTTCTTTTTCATCTTTACTTTTAGAGAACGATTGTCATCTCGACATACACTTATAATTCTGTACTTCACAAAAAATTGTGTTGTATTGGCTATTCCATTCGTGCATATTGCTAAGCCAGAACTTTTTTCCTCTACCATATGCCCTCAATTTTGCCTATCATGATAGTCTAAAGAAGACAGTACAGGGTCTACTTGTATCAAGTATTGGAATGTGTGCCCAATAAAACTTTTCTATTTCACCATAATACCGTAAAAGAGCAATAAACCAAATTAGAAAGAAAATTAATTCAAGTTGAAACTTAGATTCCTTATAAATAAGATATAATTATATGATATTGTGATGGTACGCAGCTGGATCGTCTAGTGATATCTAGTGGATTGATTGAGTAAAGAAGAATATTCTAATTATAGGTAAAACACCTCAGGATCGAGAGACATATTGGCTTCTGGCATGAACACTGTTATGTACTAAGCACCCTGCGGGTTAGTTCATTTCGTCCGATGGACAAAGTAGGCTACCAAATCATTCTACTTTAGCTGTCGCGGATTAATTATGAACAAACTTCAAAAGAATTATGTTATGCATTCTCCAACCTTCAGAAAAAACAGGGAAATCCTAGAGAGTTAAATTATCAATTTAAGTTTAAAATACGAGTAGAATGAATGATTAGCTGATACAGTGTACGAATTTGCCTCTTTTTGGGCCGTCGTTCTGACCGAATTCCCTCTAGCACGGGGGAAACCCTACGCCGCTCCACGGCCTTTAATCATTGTTATGGGGGCACAGCCGACTCCCTTTCGCTGCGAAGCGTTTTGGTGTTCCCATACACCCCGAAGGGTTGGTACAATTCTTTTCATTGAGCTTATAGCTCGCCCCAATACCATGGTTTTATTTATTTGTATTCATTGTTCAGTTTGATATAGATTTGGCCAAATCTAAGTTCGGGAGCCGTGCTGCAAGACATGGCGTGTTTGGTGTGCCGGAAATTCGCCGCCAAAGAACGCCATCGAACCGTGTACCACTTAGTAATAACTTTGACTCATCTGAGTCAAACATATTAATTTAGCCAATACTCAATCAGCCTCAGTGTCTCAATCCCTGTAGTATTTCATCATGGTCACCCTACCTATTACCCTATCTTGTCCTCTATTCCGAAGTAATATCATGGTCACCCTACACCTAAAGTTTGTAAATACAATAAACAAAGGATTCTAATTTCTTACCTGTTTGTAGGAAGTACCGTTGACCCACACCCGTAGCTCGAAGGTCGCTCTGGTATCTCGGAGTCTCGTACATTTGAAGACTTAATTTATAGTGAATGATTTCTAAAGTTTTCATTCATACCTAACTTCTAACCCGAAGTGAGTCTAGAATCTAGTCTATTAGTTATGTAAAACAAAATAAGTCAAAGTTTCTTTAGACTGCAATATTGTTCCATCTCGTTCACCTATCTGCTTTGTTTATGAAAGAAATCAGGCTTCTCTATCGTGATAGAATAAACTGACCCTAATAAATGCATGTCGCCTATTGACCTAAATTAGTGCACTAGTAACTGAACTTTCTAAACTGACTGCCTACTGAAGGTCGTGACTCAATTTTGGGTATAGTATTTCACTATTGGATTGTTCGGTTCAGCCCGCCACACGTTACAGATGTTAAGTCTAGGGTTCAACCTGAATACTAATAAAACACTAAATCAATTTATGTAGACAGAACCTTTGAGAACATTCCATTATTGAATACCTTAGGAGAAATATTAGGGTTGTTCAGTAAAAGATGATAATTATGACTTCATAGATTTATTTTCCATTTTATTAAATCTACTCAAAAGAAACTGTTTGATTATTTAGATTGGTTCCAAATGGGGTCATTTGAGAACCAACCGGGTTTTCCGTTCCTAGCAGCCATTCTAAGACAAGGGAAAACGGAAATACCCAAATGAAAAACCCTTGTGGCATTCTAACCTAAGACATCTTAGACTAAAATATACACACATGCTACAAAAGGTGTTAAATGCTTAAAAGAATATGTACACTTTCTACTAGTGGTATCAGGGAGACAAGACATTTTATAGTTTTAGTAGAAATTACAACACATAATACATTACGTTAAATAGATTCACAGATAATAAGTTATGTTTTATTCTCGTTTTCACAACTTCCTGACTATATTTTATATAAATGTTCCCCTTCCAAAGCAAGTGGTATGTGTGCCAAATTATTACATTTCACTCTCTCAGATTTGACCACATTAATCTGATTAATAAAAAGAGCAGATATAGAACAAATGTCAGAAATAAGATATACATCATAATAGAGAACCCATCGTCTCGAGATATCTCTCTCACACGTCTCCTATCCCTTTGTTCTTCTGCATACAAAGCATCGAGAACTATATCTGGATACATTTTAATTTCTTACAATAATGAACGCCTAAACCCGGACGTTACGGAAACCCTTTATCTGTGAATTTACTTATCTCAAAATATAATTATTGGAATATTTGTACATTACCGGGAATATTCAGGCCTCGTTGCGCACACACACTTGCTTATAAGCTTAATTATAAACTATTGCACTGATTCTACTTTTATGTATAGATCTATTAAAATAGGTTAAAATTTATACAATCTTAGGATTAATTTATTGGAGAATGGAGTCGACTCTGCTGGAAGAGCCCTCAACCCGGAATGCCTTCTCGAAAAGCACCCCCGTGTATCTCCCCTTCCGAGTCCTTATCGCCCCTTCTCCAAACTGAAAAATAGAAAATCCCCACCAAAGTAAACTGCCTTAACTTGATTCGTCATTTTAGGTTTCCGCCAAAACGTTTAGGCCAATTATCGATAGCGTCATTTACTATAGTCACGCCCATTTAAGATTCCCGCCAAAATGTTTCGGCCAATTATCGAAAGCGTCATTTTACGGTCACGCCTTGCTTTTTTTGTTTATTTTCTATGCCCTTCGCCTCGGTTCGGCTATGTCAATCTACACATCTGGTTTCAATATTTTGTGAAGGCAAAATGTTTCAACTAGATTTATGATCTGATTCTAAATGTTTCCTTTTAAAACGTCTGCACTTCTATTGCAATTTCTAAAGACCCTTTTTTGTTCTAATCTTAATGTGTTTCCAAAATCCCTGTACTTTGTTTTTAAAAATAAACTGCCTGCACTTTGAAATATTTATGAGGGTCCAAGTGTTCACTTAGAAATTCTCTTTTATTTTAAAACTGCGTTTCAAATTTATTTTTAATACCCATGCAAGAGAAATGGGAAAAAAAAATATGAGCTATGTCTGGCCATCTCACACTCCCCCAAATAGATTTTTAATACACCTAGTATTTCTTATACCTAACTCTCTACTAGTTGTTTGAAAATCTATTTCCTCACCTAACATAAACTGCTATCTATGTTGATGCCGATAGGTCTCACTAATCTCCATTGTTCGCGCTAATCCTTAATGGAATTCATTCCTTTACGAGTTTGCATAATAGCGGAACAAATGGATCGCATTGTAATTCCCTCTTATCTCGTTAGTACGAGCGTCAACCAAAGTGTATACGTTATTGTATGGAATTGCCCCTATCACGTAAGGTCCCTCATAAAGTCGCATGAATTTCTTTGTTAATTTTTTATCAGCGTCCGACCTCGCAAAAGTCCTCAACTTCACCAAGTCGCCTATCTCAAACTGTATTAACTTATGATTCCTATTATAATAGAGCTCTCTATTCTCCGCCGCCTTTGTTATGTTCCGACGCGCCTGTCGTCTAATCTGTTCTAACGTTTCTCCTTGTATATCGGTTCCTTTCGCTATGTCTTTGCCGAAATCAGTTGATAGTATGGTCCGCTTTCCCCAAACTAGCTCATTCGGTGTATAACCTGTTGTGGTATGTACTACCTGGTTGTAACAATCTTCTATGTCCGGCAATAAATCTGCCCAAGACCTATGAGATTTCTCGCAGTATGTTCTGAATAGTCTACCTAATTCCTTGTTAACCCTCTCTGTCGAATTTGGTCGCGGATTCCTAACAGATGTGTGCGTCAATTTGATACCTAATTGACGTACACCTAACTCGAAAACCTTCGATGTAAAATTCGCGCCTCTGCCTGAGCATAAAGTCTTAATCTCAACTTGTTTGTGAAACTTCTTCACACATGTGAGTGTAGCCTTTCCGCTTGCCTGACGTAATGGATATAACCTGATCAGTTTACTATAAGAGTCCTGCATTACAAATATGTATTTGAATCCGAAACGTCCCGCCGGTAAAGGTCCATAAATATCGCAAAAGACCCGTTCTCCTATATCTGTCGCTATCACAGTTTTGATCGGCCCCGTGTGCTTTTCTAACGCGTGCTTTGACATTTGACACTCCCCGCAAGCCCTTACAACACGACTTATCACGCGAGACATATTCGAGAAATAGTAACGACGTTTCATCAGCGCATAAACCTTGTAACGTCCGAAATGACCTATCTCTTCATGTATGCTAACGATCAAACTCCTTTGTAAAACCTCGGGAACATATAGTCTCAAGGTATCCCTATTTATGTCTGACCTATAAAGGACCCCCTCCTTAATCACATAATACTTTGATTCAGATGTACCTGATATTTTCATACGTTTAATTATTTCACTAGCAACCTTGTCCCGTTCTTGTAGGTTACCTATCTCTTTCCATCTCGCTTGTACTACCTGTCCTAGCGATGTCTTGAATAAATTCATCTCAGGCCCCACAGACTTGTTATTCAATACGTCAGTTGTCCCTTTTATATGTCGGGATAATACGTCAGCTACTGTGTTTAATTTCCCTTTTACATGCTCGACCGTATAATCAAATTGTCCTATGTAATGTACCCAACGTATCATTCGTGCGCTCAACAATTTACATGTCTGTAAGAATATCAAACTTTTATGATCGGTCCTAATCACTAACCGTGCCCCCCTCAAATACGTTTCAAACTTCGACAAGCTAAATATGATAGCCCACAACTCTTGTTCTGTGACTGTCCACTTACGCTCCGCCTCAGTCAACGCTTTACTACAAAATCCTATTATCTGCTCTTCACCTACTTCGTTCAATTGATAAACATACCCTGAGACTCCTAAATTACTGCTATCGGTTTGTAGGTAATAAATCTCTTTCGGATTAGGATGTATGAGAAGTAATGTGTCTACAAATAATCTCTTGACCTTTTCAAAACATTCATTTACCTCATGTGTCCATGACCATTTTGTATTTTGTTTTAATAGATCGCAGAGTGGCCTAACCTCTTCGCTATACTTCGAGATAAACCTTCTGAAATAATTTATTAATCCCAAAAATCCTCGTAATTGTTTTATTGTTCGAGGGACGGGAAAATCTAATATAGCCTCTACTCGTTCTGGATCCATCCGTACGCCTTTCGTATTTACTATGTGTCCTAGCAGTTTTACTTCTACGCACAGAAAACGACACTTTCCTAGCCTTCCCGTTAAGCCGGCTGTTTCTAATCTGTCTAGCACTTGGTCTAAATGTTCCAAGTGTAATCTTATGTCTCCTGTGGTAAATATGACAATGTCATCTAAATAGTTAACGCAGAACCCACGCACTTCTTTTAATATAGAATCCATTGCCCTTGAAAATCCCGCGACAGATGTCTTTAGTCCTTGAGGTAAAACATTATAAGTATATGTTCTCCCCATAAAAGAAAAACCCGTATATTTTCTAGAATCCTGACTCAAAGGTATTTGAAAGTAAGCATTATTCAGATCAATTAAGCTAATGTAATTCACTCCATGAAAGGATTGTAAAATTTCCGATGTGAGTGGCGGTGACCCCGCATCTCCCACCATTTTCTTATTAAGTTCGCGCGCGTCTAACAAGAGCCTTATTGACCCATCTCGTTTCTTAGTAAATGTGAGCGGGCTACAGTATGGCGTTGCCTCCTGCCTGATCACACCTAACCTCTTTAACTCCTCTAATTCTTCTTTAACCTGATCTCTATACGCTAAAGGCACTGGATAACTATGCTTTATAAAAGGAATCTCATCGACTAACTCAATGACGTGCTCGTACCTGTTAGTCAATCCTAATCTATCTGTAAACACCTTACAATGCTTATTCAACACAGGTAACAACATTTCCTTTTGTTCCCTACTTAAATTTGAATCATTCAAACAATACCCCTTTCTGTCCTCGCCATTCGAATCCTTAATAGATAAGCTACGTTCCTCGGACCTAGTACCTTGATTCAATATCGAATTAATTGTGGCGGCATTCGTCTCTCCCCCTAACCTTTCGACCTTACAATCCGAGTTCAGTCTTACGCAAGACTTGACCCCTAAGTGCTCTATGGTCAGTGTCCGTTCACTGCCGCAATTTACTACTCCCTTTACTCGTTCTAACCAATCATATCCGAGTATCAACGACCTAGGTAACCGTCGCATAATTAGTACAGGTGCTTCAACTAATGTACTTCCTAATTTGAACTCTATTAATAACATCCTATTTGTACTTTCGCTTCGTGAACCGAATGCCCCTTGTATTTGAATCGCTGGGATGGCGATTTCTGACAAAATATTATTTCCAATTAGAATAGATTCGTATAATTCCTTAGTTATTCCACTAATCTGACTTCCCGTGTCGATAAGTGCATTTATACTCCTCCCATACAAACTTACACTCACTTCAGGTAACTTAGGTAAGGAATAATCAATTCCTTCGTCAATCGACCCATCAAGTTCATGGTACATCGTGTATACGTTTATTCCTCTCCTTACACACAGCTCACACTCAATACCTATCTCACCACATTCTATTACGTTGCAAAACTGATTTTCCAATAAGATTCCTATGCTTCTAGCTTCAACCTGACAGCTACTTTCGTCGCTAACCTTTCCGCCCTTTATTAATCGTTTAAGACCTTTACCGCCAATGCCCAAGCTCTGACCCGGTCTCCATCCTTTGCTAATTAAAATATCATAAGCCACGTTCGGCCTTCCGCGTTTTGAGGTCTCTACTTTCCCCGTTCTACACAATTCTAGATTATTGTACCTCGCTTGTGTGGGGATACCTAGTTTTTTGAGGGTCCCTCTCCCCCTCCTTCTCTCGACAAAGCAGAGTTTTCGCCCTCCTTTACAAAAGTAATAGCCGGTCTAGCTCGCTCAGCCCCAGAAAACGCTGGTCTGTTAACGTTTGACCTGTAACCTGGCCTACTCTGGCGGTAACCTCGTCCTCGGGTCGTGTTACCTCTAGTATTCCACTTATTCGCTGAAATGGCCGCGACAATAGGCCGCGCTAACGATGACCTGTCGTAACGCCTACCTCTAAAATTATTACCTACTACCTCTCTCGCAATTCCTCTCGGCTTTTCAACAATATTTTGTTCTATACTTCTCAGAAACTTTGCCCCGTTCATGATGTTAACTTCCCCAGTCCTAGTAAACCACAACCGCTGAATATCTATCGCATAATGCCGCATAATAGAATTTACTAAGTCACTCTCGCTAAACGCAATAGTTAATGATTGCATCGATTCTACCTGTACAGCAAAATGTTCAGACATCGTCATTCCAGAATCGCTCGAATATATCGCATTAATCAACCTATATCTCACAGATTCTTGGATCTGCTCGGTCCAATAAGTTCGTCTAAAATCGGTCTCAAAATCGGCAAACGTAGCCCAGTCCTTCGAGTATAACTCCATGACCTGACGTGCGTGTCCCGTTATACATCCTAACGCTATATCGATCTCCCGATCCGACCCATTTACCGCTCTAATATACTTTTTTAATCGCTTTAAAAATGCAATAGGGTTTGTAAATGGTTTTCCATCGAAATTCGGTTTAGTAACCGAAGGCTGTACTACATAAACGTTCCGAGTCTCAGAAAGAGATACACTAGATCCCGCAGACCCAACTCTAGGCCCTGGTCCATCACTACTACTTTCATTGCTCACTCCAATCGACTCGTGTGACGTAACACTCGCGCTTTCATTTGGCAATGAATTCACCTTTGAACTCAATTGTTGCAACTTTCCATCGAATTCGTTGATTTTTTGTAGAATCAACTCTAACGTCGAGTTACCTACAGTTTCCGTTTGTTCGTTTGTTTCTACCGCACCTTTATCTAATCGACCCGTTGCTACCCGCTTTGTATTCCGTTCCTTTTTACCTGCCGGCATCTTTAAACAATTCGCTTTAAAACGCTGTTCCTAACTACTTTCTAACTAATAATCGCTCAAGTCCGCCAGATGTTATATTACTTGTTTACTAAGTCGCTTTTGTGAGCCGTCTAACGAAACACGTAATAATGGCACAATTTTAAAACCAGATGTGAAGTGACAATGGGGTTTGGCCCGTTCTATTGTGGGATCTCTAGGTTCAACAAAATAAATTGCAAGATAAAGCAAGGATAAACAATTAAGTCTAAGAAATAAGCAAGTGTAATGCTCCGTTCACTGCAATCTCCTCCTAGAATCCTGTAAATTTTACATTTATAAAACATACTGCTTATTTCTGCTTCTCCTATACACTAAATAAAATAAGTGCACAACATATAATTAAATGTACAACGTAATAATAACATGCACAGTGTGTCTTGTCTCCCTTCTCCCTTTCATTGTTTCACCTAAATATTTCCCCTATACCCAATCACAAGTTTCTACGTTGTGTATATTTTTTTTTTATTTTTTAATAAGGATTATTAATATAGATCTAGTCGTATCGTTATTTCGAATACGTACATAGACCCCTGGTCACCTCCGGCATCAAAATTCCCAGGCTTTCGAGATTTTCCAGGATTATATCCTGGTCACGGCACCAAAATTCTGTGATGGTACGCAGCTGGATCGTCTAGTGATATCTAGTGGATTGATTGAGTAAAGAAGAATATTCTAATTATAGGTAAAACACCTCAGGATCGAGAGACATATTGGCTTCTGGCATGAACACTGTTATGTACTAAGCACCCTGCGGGTTAGTTCATTTCGTCCGATGGACAAAGTAGGCTACCAAATCATTCTACTTTAGCTGTCGCGGATTAATTATGAACAAACTTCAAAAGAATTATGTTATGCATTCTCCAACCTTCAGAAAAAACAGGGAAATCCTAGAGAGTTAAATTATCAATTTAAGTTTAAAATACGAGTAGAATGAATGATTAGCTGATACAGTGTACGAATTTGCCTCTTTTTGGGCCGTCGTTCTGACCGAATTCCCTCTAGCACGGGGGAAACCCTACGCCGCTCCACGGCCTTTAATCATTGTTATGGGGGCACAGCCGACTCCCTTTCGCTGCGAAGCGTTTTGGTGTTCCCATACACCCCGAAGGGTTGGTACAATTCTTTTCATTGAGCTTATAGCTCGCCCCAATACCATGGTTTTATTTATTTGTATTCATTGTTCAGTTTGATATAGATTTGGCCAAATCTAAGTTCGGGAGCCGTGCTGCAAGACATGGCGTGTTTGGTGTGCCGGAAATTCGCCGCCAAAGAACGCCATCGAACCGTGTACCACTTAGTAATAACTTTGACTCATCTGAGTCAAACATATTAATTTAGCCAATACTCAATCAGCCTCAGTGTCTCAATCCCTGTAGTATTTCATCATGGTCACCCTACCTATTACCCTATCTTGTCCTCTATTCCGAAGTAATATCATGGTCACCCTACACCTAAAGTTTGTAAATACAATAAACAAAGGATTCTAATTTCTTACCTGTTTGTAGGAAGTACCGTTGACCCACACCCGTAGCTCGAAGGTCGCTCTGGTATCTCGGAGTCTCGTACATTTGAAGACTTAATTTATAGTGAATGATTTCTAAAGTTTTCATTCATACCTAACTTCTAACCCGAAGTGAGTCTAGAATCTAGTCTATTAGTTATGTAAAACAAAATAAGTCAAAGTTTCTTTAGACTGCAATATTGTTCCATCTCGTTCACCTATCTGCTTTGTTTATGAAAGAAATCAGGCTTCTCTATCGTGATAGAATAAACTGACCCTAATAAATGCATGTCGCCTATTGACCTAAATTAGTGCACTAGTAACTGAACTTTCTAAACTGACTGCCTACTGAAGGTCGTGACTCAATTTTGGGTATAGTATTTCACTATTGGATTGTTCGGTTCAGCCCGCCACACGTTACAGATGTTAAGTCTAGGGTTCAACCTGAATACTAATAAAACACTAAATCAATTTATGTAGACAGAACCTTTGAGAACATTCCATTATTGAATACCTTAGGAGAAATATTAGGGTTGTTCAGTAAAAGATGATAATTATGACTTCATAGATTTATTTTCCATTTTATTAAATCTACTCAAAAGAAACTGTTTGATTATTTAGATTGGTTCCAAATGGGGTCATTTGAGAACCAACCGGGTTTTCCGTTCCTAGCAGCCATTCTAAGACAAGGGAAAACGGAAATACCCAAATGAAAAACCCTTGTGGCATTCTAACCTAAGACATCTTAGACTAAAATATACACACATGCTACAAAAGGTGTTAAATGCTTAAAAGAATATGTACACTTTCTACTAGTGGTATCAGGGAGACAAGACATTTTATAGTTTTAGTAGAAATTACAACACATAATACATTACGTTAAATAGATTCACAGATAATAAGTTATGTTTTATTCTCGTTTTCACAACTTCCTGACTATATTTTATATAAATGTTCCCCTTCCAAAGCAAGTGGTATGTGTGCCAAATTATTACATTTCACTCTCTCAGATTTGACCACATTAATCTGATTAATAAAAAGAGCAGATATAGAACAAATGTCAGAAATAAGATATACATCATAATAGAGAACCCATCGTCTCGAGATATCTCTCTCACACGTCTCCTATCCCTTTGTTCTTCTGCATACAAAGCATCGAGAACTATATCTGGATACATTTTAATTTCTTACAATAATGAACGCCTAAACCCGGACGTTACGGAAACCCTTTATCTGTGAATTTACTTATCTCAAAATATAATTATTGGAATATTTGTACATTACCGGGAATATTCAGGCCTCGTTGCGCACACACACTTGCTTATAAGCTTAATTATAAACTATTGCACTGATTCTACTTTTATGTATAGATCTATTAAAATAGGTTAAAATTTATACAATCTTAGGATTAATTTATTGGAGAATGGAGTCGACTCTGCTGGAAGAGCCCTCAACCCGGAATGCCTTCTCGAAAAGCACCCCCGTGTATCTCCCCTTCCGAGTCCTTATCGCCCCTTCTCCAAACTGAAAAATAGAAAATCCCCACCAAAGTAAACTGCCTTAACTTGATTCGTCATTTTAGGTTTCCGCCAAAACGTTTAGGCCAATTATCGATAGCGTCATTTACTATAGTCACGCCCATTTAAGATTCCCGCCAAAATGTTTCGGCCAATTATCGAAAGCGTCATTTTACGGTCACGCCTTGCTTTTTTTGTTTATTTTCTATGCCCTTCGCCTCGGTTCGGCTATGTCAATCTACACATCTGGTTTCAATATTTTGTGAAGGCAAAATGTTTCAACTAGATTTATGATCTGATTCTAAATGTTTCCTTTTAAAACGTCTGCACTTCTATTGCAATTTCTAAAGACCCTTTTTTGTTCTAATCTTAATGTGTTTCCAAAATCCCTGTACTTTGTTTTTAAAAATAAACTGCCTGCACTTTGAAATATTTATGAGGGTCCAAGTGTTCACTTAGAAATTCTCTTTTATTTTAAAACTGCGTTTCAAATTTATTTTTAATACCCATGCAAGAGAAATGGGAAAAAAAAATATGAGCTATGTCTGGCCATCTCAATATGAATCACTTGTATAATGATGAACTGTGTTCTAGATTTTAGATACACTCAAACACAAGTATTCATTAATATATTCATTAATATTCATTTACTACTAGAGTACCTTTACTTGAATTAAAAAAAAACAAACCTGATATTTCATTATGCACACCGTGACACTGCGGCATAACTCTATTTAAATTTCATACGCTCACTGTCACTCCTACAATTTAGACGAACCATAATGATACTTCATACCTACTACGCATCTCCTTAGCTAAAATCAACAACTAAAATCTAAAATATAATATAATAGGTTACAGAGAGTGCAGCTAAAGCACGCTTGGTAATCACTCACGCTCACGATTTTATACACAAAAAATATATATACGCGATGATTTGAAATACCATCTCATTTTTCATCGATTTTTTATTACATATATACGTATATCACATTACATATACCGTCAAATAAACCATACCCTCCTTCAAAAAGTAGACCTAAAATCGTTGCTGCAAGTCGTTAGCACGCCTCTATTCAGCGCATTCGCTGCCTGGTGCAGTTGGACAATTGATAATTATCACCTCTTTGCAGCCATTGTGCCACGGACTATTTAACGTTGCGGGCTGGCAGCTCGCCCTCTGCGCCGCTGCTCGCGTCGCTCTGCTCGGAGAGAATCGCCACGCTGGAACATCCCGGGCCAAATCTATTGTTGGAATTCAAGTACGTAATCTGTTCGACGCACTGACCTCTATTCAAACTCGTACAGCTGGTCACTTGGACAGGCTGTGCCGTACACCCAGTGGCGGATTTACACATTTGCCGCCAGTAGGCTATTCAAATTTTGCCACCGCTTGTAACGATTGTCTAGATTCTGCTAACGACCTTTACAATTTTGTTTCATTTCCTAGATTATTTTTACAACCTATTTACTCATACAAATATGAATCTTATTAATTTCTGTAAGACATAAATAAAAATTTTGGCCCCCTAAAATCTGTCGCCCTAGACTCCAGCCTACTCAGCCTGCCGGTAAATCCGCCACGAGTCACGACATTCAGTACTAATTTATTTAAGTATATTTAATCGAATAGGTATTTTAACCTATAATTACATATATATAATAAAACTAAGAGTTTTATCTTATATTAGACTATTATAGTACCTAGTACATATGACATCGATATAATACTTAGACAGGTATAGGTACACGACTAAATTAGAGCAGATACATTGATCGGAACTTCAGGCCCAATCATAATAAAGCCAATAGAGACTTTGCAAAGAACTCTAATACACACACTTATCTTTCTGTTTTAGTACTTGAGTTATATCGATTATCAATAACTTTATGTGAATATTATGAGGTTAGTAATAAATCTCTTCTCCCTACCCATTTAGAAAGATAATAAAATTAATGTAAGTTATTTCTAGTTGTAAATTAAGAATCACTTGAGCAAGGATGCTGTTAATTATTTATTTATGTATGAGTAAAGAAACTATAAAAGTAAACATGGTACCAACATAAAAGGAAAAAACAGGCCGTTTCAGAAAAATAATACATTCACGTAAACTTTGTAGTTTTGTAACAAAAAGTTCTTTTGCGACGCTTTCCTCCGCCTAATGGTCTTTTTAAATTGCCTTATGCTTCAGTTATTTAAGGTACCTTTTTATATAATATTGAAGATACAAAGGTTCGGTATTTTAAAACAAAGAAAAAGCTGAAGCTATAAAACATAAGTAAGACATTTGAATTAATATGAGTACCAAAAATAATTTTTACTGAATTTCTTCATTCATTCATTCATTCATTCATTGACAATTTTGTTTTTCTATAACTGATATATCCTAATTATAATGGGACTGATATAACAGTTTGTATGTGCGGTGTAAAAGACCTAAAAAAATTATTACTGGATACAGCTAAATATTTTTGTCTGAAATACAATTTAACAAAAATATTGTTAAGTAAAATCACTTATGCATTTATTGGTATACATTTGTGCCATTATTGCTGCACGTGTCTATTAGGGTTCCGAAAACAAACGGAACCCTACCTCACTCGTTTGTCCGTCTGTCTGTCAGTGTATCAAGACCCTTTTTCTCGGAAACGGCTTGAGATACTAGAGTTGAAATTAATACTGAATATAAAGTTCAATGGTCTCTTAATACTCTGAAAATTTAAAGTATCTAGTATAACTTAGTGAAAAGTTACATCTTTCAAAGCGCGACAGTCTGGTTAACAAAACCCAGTAAGTGACAGTTTGTCCAAAAATCGTTTTTTTAACATAACTTTTACTTTCATAGAAAGTCATCTTGTAGGTTCGGAACTCGGACTCGCGCTTGGCCGGTTATTTTTAGATGAAAAAGCTTCGCTTCCTCCAAGTAATTTCCTTACGTTTAAGAACTCTACATACCTACATGTAACCTCTTTTCAACTCAAATACTCTGGTCCTGCCTTTTCCTGTTTACTTTTCTTGCAAGATTTTTAAAAGGTTATATTTACAATTTTACATTCATTTTTTGCCTCCCTGTTTTTTGCCTATTAATACGAGTATTAATGAAAACACTCGTACCTACTTTTCTTCGATCAATTTGAATCATTTTTATCAGAATTTTATTTATCTATTGAATATATTATATATTACGTTTGCTGAAATAATTGCTTAGTTTATTTAGCTTTACCTTCTTATTGACAGTTTATTAACGATTGAGCATAAATATTATCAGCAGCAGGATTATATAAACTACGCTTTACATATACTTTCAAAATCAAAAAGATCTCTTGTCACAAAATAGTCCTTTAATAGATCTTTGTCATGCTATTTGTTACAGTACTTTAAAATCGTCTTTTAAAGCTTCAATGCCGTGACCCAATTTGTTGGTCGGTTTGCTCACTCGCTTCTCAAGTTGCAACTGTATTGCGAAGCTGTTTCATCCTGTCTTATTAAATTCTTATCTCTTTTATCTTTTCACAGTTGCTCGTTTAATAAAAATCTAAAGTATGATTTAAGATGCAACTGTTTGGTATAATAATATGATATATTAAGTATTGCCTAGAAATAAACTAAAGCTGTTAACTACGAGTATGTGAATCAATGCAAATCGTTTCCTTAGAAGTATATGGGCAGAAATTCTTATTTTAAAAACGTTTTTTTTAATTATTCTAATATGATCTTTTTAGTCAATGTATGATGTTGTATAAGGATCCATGAAAATATATTAAACTATCATATAGTAGGTAATTTAAATAATTTATCAAAAGCCATTAAATGTCTCTTGGATTAGAAACAGACATTTTGGCTTCAAATTTTCAGTTAGTGAAATGAAAAAGACTTATTTCGGTTAGACCAAAGGTGTATACATAATTTATAAGTCTTTAGATTTAACCTAAAATTTAAGTAGGTGTAAGCACGCGTTTATAGCTAACGTATCTATTGCCAGTCACCGACTGTGAGCTAACGTAACAGTTTTATTGCTTTTGCATACATATTTAATATTTCGTTCACGCCAAGCCGACAATACGCTAATATGCTATGCGTATTGGCTGACTCTCGGCGCTAAGCCTGCTCACAGTGGGTGGCTAATAGTGGTAAATCTTCAGATGCAGATGTGATTTTTACAGCAGTAAATCAAGTTTTAATTATCCGAAGAAAACAGGCAAAAATTACATCATATTTCCAAGGTACGATACTGCGTACGCGCTCTTAAAAACCGTCAGGTGTGTGTTCGCATTAAGATAAATTAGCGTAGGTAATAGTTTTGCACCCTCTCTGTACTTTAATGTATTAAAAAATAATATTGAATTTATTTGTCTAGTTCTGGACCACTTATTCCACCTTACGACTACAACGGATTCATCGCAAAGTTGGAATTCTTGGAGAAAATAGACACAAGTGCACCCCCGCCCACAGTAGCAGCCTCACCGCCGCTCGCAGCGCTCACGCATTTGACAAATGGTAAAATTATCAAATCATTGTTAAAATTTATTTATCGATACTTTTTCTAACAAAAACGGCCAAATGACCTGAATCGCGAACAGCATATCATACTCGCACTTTTTTTAAAGTCCTTTGCGAACTTTTGGTCGCATCGTAAAAGCAAATCCATTTTCTAAGGAACCACACACCTATCTACGTCTAGTTGGTGATATGGCGCTATTATAAATATTTTTAGACACCTAAGTAGAAATTAATTAGTTCATTCAGTAATGGGGAACATGACGCAGAGACAGAGAAGAATTTATTACTAAAAAAACGTACTTATGTAGCTTAAAGGAAAAGTGCAAGTGCAATTAATTTCGAAATTTTGACCTTTTCTGAAATAAAAACTACTCATTTGTGACAGACAGACACACCGGTATTCAATGACTATGTTTCAGACGACGTCACGTGATAAGCATTCCCATTTTGATATGTTACTCTTAAAATTAATACATTCAAAAGTCGAATGCGATATTACCACATTCTACACCATGGAGTAGGTTATTCAAAATATTTTTTCAGGGTGTCTCCTTTCATAGATAGGGATTTTGTTTTGCATATATTAATTTTTATCAGTTTTTAATTTTTATTGCCATGAAATTGTTTAATGCTTATGCCAAATGGGAAATTGACCGACCACCGTCTTTAAAGGTGAGAGGAATGCTCTCGCAGACAACGATGCAGCATCCAACGAGATATCGACCAATAAAGGAGACCACATCGGGTGCGGTGCCACAGTGCGCGGCTACGGCGCGGGCGGTATCCGCTCGGGGCATTTCGATACGCGGACCACGGCGTGGCGGTCGCAATGTGTTATACATTTAGTTGGAATTCCGACGGATGTGGTCCAAGTGTCATTATTTAATTATAATTTAAGGTATGTACTAATTGTTATTACAAGTAGTTTTAACCTCGATAAGTCAACTCCATCGATAATGCACTGAGTCGTAATAGTAAGTAATTCGGCGTTAATAATGGAGAAATATTAAAAAAGAACAGACAGTTGACGGTATCTTTGGAGTAAGAACTTGTGGGTTTGTCCCCCAAGAAGTTTTTTTATGTACAATGATGAATATTATTATATCTGTAAAGCTACCGTTATATAATTACAGAGTATACGTTTTCTTGCCATAATATGGTCACTTCTGGACAGGATAATTTACATAGACAGCTATAATTTTTTAGCTACAGATTTTTGAATAATTGCATTACTGACCTTAACTATTTTATTAGGGTTTTTCTTGTATAAGAAACTTATCACTTTATATATTTTTACGGCTATCCATAACAGGGCCCTGCTAAACAAGGTTTTACTGTTGCCATTTTCCTGAAGAAATATTGGACCGATTTTGTTGCGTCTTGTTTGGATGAAACGTCGTAGATTTTTCCTTAATTTTGGGTCTTGTCTTTAACTAGGTTACAAAGTTGTAGATCTCATATTGAGATCTTAGAAGGACTTCACGAATTTGGTGCAAGAGGAGAGAGAGGAGATAGATTCGAAAGAGGAGACAGGGCTCTTCTACGGGTGTGCGGACCATCTGTAAGAGAAGCAAGAGACCCTTCTGGAAGGTTCCTGTTTCGTCAAGCAGTTACATCGAAAGGGTCAAATTTGACAATATTAGTGAGAAGAGCAACGTCACAAAGCGTTGATGAAGAAGAATTTGTGGATGGAGCCTTCGCTTTTCATGATGGTGAGATGTAAAAAATCACTACGAATAATTTTAATATCTAATTTAATGAGGCTTTCTCAGTAGGTATTAGTGACATTAAGGACAGAGTATGCGGTGGTGCAGTTTTTTTTTTTTTTCAAAAAAGAATATTAGCCAAGCTGAACTTAACTTATATTCTCCTCTGCCCTCCACATAAGCGGAAAGCTGGTGCTAGGAGTGCGTATGACAATAGCGCAACGGGTGGGGCTCGAACCAGTGACCTTACAATTTTCAGTCCGCACCTTTAACCGTTGGGCTATTGAGGTTTGAAGTGGTTGAGATGTTCACATTTTCAAGCCGTAGAATCTGCCGCCGTGAAGTGGATGATTTCTAGAACCTATCACTGCATCACCTCTGCGATACAGCGGTATATGCGCTCTGGCTTTAGAAGAAATCTCGGATTTTTCCGGCAGGATTTTCTTTGTTTCTGGAAAATTGGGTCTCAGAAATAAGTAACTTGTAACATTCCAAGTTAGCGCGCTTCCGTGTAAGATTAATTTATCACGTGCGATCAGAGTTCACTTGTATAATTTGACACTTTTTAGCGATTTTGAGTTAGAATGATAATCTTGAGTATTATGATTGGAATTCAAAATCGCTAAAAAGTGAGTTACGATGTTTTTTGTTGCAGGTGTCGAATTGTTGTATTTGGAAAAGCAATCTAGCTTTTCTAGATTTCACTTGTGTAATTCAAGTTGAATTATTCAACAACTACAAGGCAAAACATCGTAACTCACTTTTTAGCAATTTTGAGTTAGAATCACAATCTTGAGCATTATGATTGTAATTCAAAATTGCAAAAAAGTGAGTTACGATGTTTTTCCTTGCAGGTGTGAATTGTTTTATTTAAAAAAAAAGCTAGATGGTACTCTAGAATAGAGTATTGTTTTTGATACAGAACAGCATGAGGGTACGGCGTCTCCTGACGCGACGTGCGCGTCGACCCACTATGGTTTGGCGTCGCCCGCTCACGGGGGAGTTTCCGCCCCTTCACACCATCACATCTTTTGGAATATCGAAGAAAGACTCGTGTGCACGCATCGGTTTATACCTGCTTCCAATCAAAGCGTTACTATCGAGGTATTTAACCCAAATGTCACATCATGAATTATGTTGAATTGTGAGAGAAAACTTATTGTAAGATAATTTAATGTATCGGAATTTATTAAAAGCAATAACTTTAATTTCTCATTATCTTGCCTATTATTCCAGAAAAGGCTTCTGAAAAGTTGGGTTTCACGACTGTTTAAAATGATAGTAGCTTAATAAATTCGATTTCAAATTTCGATTCGATTCGATTTGATGTCAAAATTTTTGCAAGATAAAGGAATAGATTGTGCACGATTGCGTTGATATCAGAGCCTCGATACAGATCACACGTGTTCACAAAGGCCATACGTTTAGGAAGGAAGTTTATTTCACATTGTGGTCTATCTATATAGAGAGGGATAGCTGATCCTTGCATACAAGTAGCGCAAGATACACACACACGAGTATGTCCAACAGTGGACTCGTCGTCGTGGAAATCGTCTATTCAATTCTAAACTATCCCAAATGCCAAATTTTAGAAATTCTTTAGAATAAGCATTTTAAAAAATATAAAGGAACATAAGAGTACTCTGTCAAGTAAAAATCTTGAGGTATGAATTTTTATAAAAAAATAGAAAAGTGTACCTAATTAAGTCCTAATTAAAATAAACGGAATTAAGAAAACGCTCTTCTTTACATTTTTTAATTTAGCGTTTGAGATACTTCAGAATTGAATAGACGAAACATCCTCATCTTAATCTAAAGTTGTCTACGGCTGGGATTAGGTCTCTGGAAGGTATAGCCACAAAAAACGATCTTAAGCCGCCTGCATCCAGCGGCTGTAGTGACTACCTTTTAAATGATTTACCTACATAGTGGGGGTTTCCCATCACAACGTTAATAATAATAATAATGTCCTCCCGACCGAATCCGGCCACGGCGGCCAATCTCCACAGAGATCAGCCATCTGCGCGGGAGATATTATAGTGCACAAGTGTGTGCGCAAACACAGGAGCACTCTCTATTCCCTCACTCTCATATCCCGATGGGACGGAAAATCCGACACGACCGGAGACAGATCAGGACAGCTTTACGTGCTCTCCGAGGCACGGGGGTGACTCACCACGGACTTCCTAACTCCGGGCTAGTACTGAAAATTTCTTAACAGAAAACCCAAAACATTTTTGGCCCGACCCAGGAATCGAAGCCGGAACCTCGTCGTCCGTAGTCGAACTTGCCCACTAGACCAACGAGGCAGTTACGTTATCCTCAGTTTATATGGCACGAAATCCCCTAGATTCAGCGCCTAGATCGAATGTGGAGCGCAGAGCAGCCCGGCAGCGTGGCTACAGGCGCGGGCGGCTGTCGCACGGCCTGTGGGGACGCCGGCTGCGAGTGTCGCGCTACCACACCCTTGCAGTACCACGACCACGTGGCTCTTGTGGCAGGGGACGGAACCCATTTGTCCTGCCTGTGTGGAGACTTTCAGGTAACAGAGCTAACTAACCATTTTTTTTAATACATTATAGGCACACGCTTGACCACTATCATACCTGATCGAAAGTGATGATGTGGTCTAAGGTGTAACGCCTAGAAGATGCAAATTCACTCTTGTTATAAAGATACCCAAATTGTCTATAGAACACAGTCTATGTGTCTATGAATATAAATACTACATATTAGATATGGCATTCCGAATACTCACCTTGTTGAACTGACTTGCACAGTCGACCGTGCTTTAGTTATATTTACATATATAGCGTTTTCCTCGTCCCGCCCTATTTAACTTTAAACCTACTGCGATTTAAAGATTGATCAGTCTCATCGCGCCTAGTAAGACCGTCACGACCCATCGACAGAAGATGTTAATATTGATGAATATGAAATCGATTCTTCTGTCGCTTATCGACACTTACCTATAGGTATGAACCTACGTCCTGCACTGCTCATAATGTCATAATAATTGTAACGTCTAAATTATTTTACATTACGTTAAATATGAAAGGGAAATATCGTTTTTATCGACACTCATGTAAATTGACGATAATAACCCAACACTAAGATAAATCAAAGCGAGCGATAAACAAAATATCGCTCATTTTATGTTGCCAATGAATGAGCAATCGCTTTATACAAATGGTTATCTCCGTGATTTGAACAAGCCTTGTATTTATGGTGTCTACTTAATTTGGGATGTTTTTCTTCTTCATCTCATTCGTTCACTCTTAACTGAATGGGTTTGATATAGGGTTAAGATTTTTTTACTCTAACAATCTCCCTCTATTCTGTCTGTGACATTAGGGGAACACTTGGACTTGGAGGAATATTCCTACATCCACAGTTCGTTCACATAACAATGTGACTAAACAACTTGAGAGTTCTTAGTTGCGGAAGCAACGAAAGCACTGATTTTGTTTTTTGAACACTCACAGGATCTCTTTAATTTCCTTATAAAAAAAAAGTAGTCTAAATCTGGCGGCGCAGTAGCAAAGAAGTGACTTTTCTTCGAATGTCCTCAATCTATGCCGAGCGATTCAGGTTATCTACAGATAAGATGTCAGAGAATAAAATAGTTAACAATCCTTGTTATACCCGCGAGAATAAACTACTCTGCCAAAAAAACCTCAAGTAAGCTATACTATGATAAGTATAGCAAATAAATTAATCGTGTTATACGGGTTAACGCCAACTCGAGGATGAGGCAACCCTTCTACGACATACGTCCGGGTCGTGGCGCGATCCGCATAATTAAGTAAGGGGGTTACCATTAAGTATGTAACAGCAATAAAGCGCGAGCTACCCGACCTTAAGGACGTTTTTTCACTGACCATTGCACGATACGATTTGCGGTTACGACACGCAACATACGACAAAACTACATTCAGACGGTTTATTTTTCAAGAAATTCTTCTCTCCGTGAATTTGTCTTACGAATTATGATTTAAATTTCTCTTACTTCTTCTGTTTTTGTACCCCTAATGCCAAAGTTTTGTTAAGTATGATGAAAAATAAATAATAACTATTTTGCTTGGTAAATGAGTTTTCTCAAAATATTTAGGAACAAAAAAAAATATTTTATAAATAGAAGAACCTCTTGCCATTAGCTTGGATCAATTTCAGTTCACGATTATTTATAGAAGCCACAAATCGCCGTCAAATCTTTGAGCAGTTTAAATTAAAGCTTTCAAAAACTGTAATGCATTGTAAAAAAATCTTATTCTATCTTATCCCAGGCTTCATTAAAAATAATATCCGCTTTCAAATCCAAGATAGCGGACCTTTATTTGTTTTACATAAAATCCATATCATGAAAGTAGTAAAAAACTATATACAGCAAGGAAGCTTCACTTCTTTAATATATATATAGCTACTCGTGCTGATTCACTGACTCACTCACTCACTCACTCATTGATCACCTCTCCTGTAAAATTTTGTATGAAAAAATTTTTTTTCACCCATGGTTTCGTATAGAGGACAAAAATTCATTCGGAGGAAAAATATGGAGAGAGCTGATGATTGAGGATTTCGGAGACGGGTGTGGAGCACCGGCCAGGGTATCGAAGATAGGTGGGGGGTGTTCAAACAAATATCACTCGAAACCGCATCCAATTGGCAGAGAGCCGAAAAAAACTTTCAAAATGGCGTATTCAAGATGGCGGCCATACAAATTTCGTCGGTGTCTACCTCGGAGACTATTAAAGATGGAAGAGTGGTTTCTTGGAAAAGAATGATCAAGACTCGACGGTCTACTTGATGAATAGAAAAAAAATTCAAGATGGCGGAATTTATTTTTTTCCATACAAAATATATGCAAGACTTTAATAGGTTCCTTTTCAAAATTTCTAATGGTTTCGTATAGAGGACAAAAATTAATTTGGAGGAAAAATATGGAGAGAGCTGATGATTGAGGATTTCGGAGACGGATGAGGAGCACGGCCAGGGTATCGAAGATAGGTGGGGAGTGTTCAACCAAATGTCACTCGAAACCTCATCCAATTGACAGAGAGCCGAAAAAAAACTCCAAAATGGCGGATTCAAGATGGCGGCCATACAAATTTCGTCGGTGTCTCTCTCGGAGACTATGAAAGATGGAAGAGTGGTTTCTTCGAAAAAGATGATCAAGACCCGATGGTCTACGTGATGAATAGAAAAAAATTCAACATGGCGGATTTTTTTTTTTTTTTTCATATAAAATGTATGCAAACTTTGATACGTTCCTTTCCGCTGATGGTTTCGTATAGAGGACAAAAATTCATTTGGATGAAAAATATGGAGGGAGCTGATGATTGAGGATTTTGGAGACGGGTGAGGAGCACGGTCAGGGTATTGAAGATAGGTTGCCCAAACAAAAATCACTCGAAACCTCATCTAATTGGCAATGAGCTGAAAAAAATACGAAAATGGCGGATTCAAGGTGGCGGTCATACAAATTTCGTCGATGTATATCTCAGACTATGAAAGATGGAAGAGTAGTTCCTTGGAAAAGATGATCAAGACCCGAAGGTCTACTTGGTGGACAGAAAAACCGCGGTTCGCTTTAGCGAGCCGCGCACCCACGCGCCCTACTAGTTACTATATATATAGCTACTCGTGCTGATTCACTGATTGACTCACTGACTCACTGACTCACTGACTCACTGACTCATTGATCACCTCTCCTGTAAAATTTTGTATGGAAAAATTTTTTTTCACTCACGGTTTCGTATAGAGGAGAAAAATTCATTCGGAACAAAAATATGGAGAGAGCTGATGATTGAGGATTTCGGAGACGGGTGAGGAGCACCGGCCAGGGTATCGAAGATAGGTGGGGGGTGTTCAACCAAATGTCACTCGAAACTTCATCCAATTGGCAGAGAGCCAAAAAAAATTCCAAAATGGCGGATTCAAGATGGCGGCCATACAAATTTCGCCGGTGTCTATCTCGGAGACTATAAGAGATGGAAGAGTGGTTTCTTGGAAAAAGGTGATCAGGACCCGAAGGTCTACTTGATGTATAAAAAAAAATTCAAGATGGCGGATTTTTTATTTTTTCATACAAAATATATGCAAGACTTTAATACGGTTCTTTTTCAAAATTTCTGATGGTTTCGTATAGGGGATAAAAATTCATTTGGTGAAAAAATATGGAGAGACCTGATGGTTGAGGATTTCGGAGACGGGTGAGGAGCACGGCCAGGGTATCGAAGATAAGTGGGGAGTGTTCAAACAAAAGTCACTCGAAACCTCATCCAATTGGCAGGAAGCTGAAAAAAATCTCCAAAATGGCGGATTCAAGATGGCGGCCATACAAATTTCGTCGGTGTCTATATCGGAGACTATAAAAGATGGAAGAGTAATTTCTTGGAAAAAGGTGATCAGGACCCGAAGGTCTACTTGATGAATAAAAAAAAATTCAAGATGGCGGATTTTTTTTTATTTCATACAAAATATATGCAAGACTTTGATACGTTCCTTTCCGCTGATGGTTTCGTATAGAGGATAAAAATTCATTTGGAGGAAAAATATGGAGAGAGCTGATGGTTGAGGATTTCGGAGACGGGTGAGGAGCACGGCCAGGGTATCGAAGATAGGTGGGGAGTGTTCAAACAAAAGTTGCTCCAAACCTCATCCAATTGGCAGAGCTGAAAAAAACTTTGAATTGGCGCATTCAAGATGGCGGCCATACAAATTTCGTCGGTGTCTATCTAGGAGACTATAAAAGATGAAAGAATGGTTTCTTTGAAAAAGATGATCAGAATGCGAAGGTCTACTTGATGATGAGAAAAAAATTCAAGATGGCGGATTTTTTTTTTTCATAAAAAATATATTATGCAAGACTACGATAGGGTTCCTTTTCAAATGGTTTCGTATCGAGGACATAAATTCATTTGGAGGAAAAATATTGAGAGAGCTGATGATTGAGGATTTCGGAGACGGGTGAGGAGCACCGGCCAGGGTATCGAAGATAGGTGGGAGGTGTTCAAACAAATGTCACTCAAAACCTCATCCAATTGGCAGAGAGCTGAAAAAAACTTGCAAAATGGCGGATTCAAGATGGCGGCCATACAGATTTCGAAAAAGATGATAAAGACCCGAAGATCTACTTGGTGAACAGAAAAACCGCGGTTCGCTTTAGCGAGCCGCGAACCCACGCGCCCTACTAGTTAATATATATATAGCTACTCGTGCTGATTCACTGATTGACTGACTCACTGACTCATTGATCACCTCTCCTGTAAAATTTTGTATGGAAAAATTTTTTTTCACTCACGGTTACGTATAGAGGAGAAAAATTCATTCGGAACAAAAATATGGAGAGAGCTGATGATTGAGGATTTCGGAGACGGATGAGGAGCATCGGCCAAGGTATCGAAGATAGGTGGGGGGTGTTCGACCAAATGTCACTCGAAACCTCATCCAATTGGCAAGGAGCCGAAAAAAAACTCCAAAATGGCGGATTCAAGATGGCGGCCATACAAATTTCGCCGGTGTCTATCTCGGTAACTATAAAAGATGGAAGAGTGGTTTCGTGGAAAAGGATGATCAGGACCCGAAGGTCTACCTGATGAATAGAAAAAAAATTCAAGATGGTGGAATTTATTTTTTTCCATACAAAATCTATGCAAGACTTTAATACGGTTGCTTTTCAAAATTTCTAATGGTTTCGTATAGAGGACAAAAATTCATTCGGAGGAAAAATATGGAGAGAGCTGATAGTTGAGGATTTTGGAGACGGGTGAGGAGCACGGCCAGGGTATCGAAGATAGGTGGGGAGTGTTCAAACTAAAGTCACTCGAAACCTCATCCAATTGGCAGGGAGCTGAAAAAAACTTCAAAATGGCGGATTCAAGATGGCTGCCATACAAATTTCGTCGCTGTCTATCTCGGAGACTATAAAACGTGGAAGAGTGGTTTCTTGGAAAAAGATGATCAAGACCCGAAGGTTAACTTGATGAAGAGAAAAAAATTAAAGATGGCGGAATTTATTTTTTTCATACAAAATATAATATGCAAGACTTTGATATGGTTCCTTTTCGAAGTTATTGATGGTTTCGTATAGAGAACAAAAATTCATTCAGAGGAAAAATATGGAGGGAGCTTATGATTGAGGATTTCGAAGACGGGTGAGGAGCACGGCCAGGATATTAAAGATAGGTGGGGGCTGCTCAAACAAAAGCCACTCGAAACCTCATCCAATTAGCAGTGAGCTGAAAAAAACACCAAAATGGCCGATTCAAGATGGCGTCCGTACAAATTTCGTCAGTCAATCAATCTCCGAGACTATAAAAGATGGAAGAGTGGTTCCTTAGAAAAAGATGATTAAGACCCGAAAGTCTACTTGGTGGACAGAAAAACCGCGGTTCGCTTTAGCGAGCCGCGCACCCACGCGCTCTACTAGTTATGTATATGCAACAAATTGTTATTGCCAAAAATTTTCGACAACATAGCGGCACATTGTATGTAAATTGTAACGTGTTCGAAAAAAGTAAAAAATATTCGTTTGGTTTAACTGCATGGGTTAAGTAACGAGAAATATAATTAAACTAGTAGGGCGCGTGGGTGCGCGGCCCGCTGCAGCGGACCGCGGTTTTTCTGCTCTTAGACTTTCAGGGCCTGTTCATTTTCTACCACAAAACCACTATTCCATCTTGTACACTCTTTAAGATAGACATCGACGAAATTTGTGTGGCCGCCATCTTGAATCCACCATTTTGGTGTTTTTTTTTCAGCTCATTGCCAATTGGATAAGGTTTAGAGTAATTTTTGTTTGGGCATCCTCAACTTATCTTCAATACCCTGAACGTGCTCCTCACTCATCTCCGAAATCCTCAATCATCAGCTCTTTCCATATTTTTCCTCCAAATGAATTTATGTCCTCTATACAAAACCGTCAGAAAATTTGAAAAGGAACCCTATCAAAGTCTTGCATATATTTTGTATGAAAAAATAAAAATCCGCCATCTTTAATTTTTTTCTATTCATCAAGTAGATCTTTGAGTCTTGATCATCTTTTTCCAAGAAACCACTTTTCCGTCTTTTGTAGATTCCGAGATAGACACCATAGAAATTTGTATGGCCGCCATATTGAATCCGCCATTTTGGAGTTTTTTTCAGCTTTTTGCCAATTGGGTGAGGTTTCGAGTGACATTTGGTTGAACACCCCTCACCTATCTTCGATACCCTGGCCGGTGCTCCTCACCTGTCTCCGAAATCCTCAATCATCAGCTCTCTCCATATTTTTCTTCTGAATGAATTTTTGTCCTCTCTACGAAACCATTATAAATTTTGAACAGGAACCTATTAAAGTCTTGCATAGATTTTGTATGGAAAAAAATAAATTCCGCCATCTTGAATTTTTTTTCTATTCATCAAGTAGACCTTCGAGTACTGATCATCCTTTTCCAAGAAACTACTCTTCCATCCTTTATAGTTTCCGAGATAGACACCGACGAAATTTGTATGGCCGCCATCTTGAATTTTGGAGTTTTTTTTCAGCTCTCTGCCAATTGGATGAGGTTTCAAGTGACATTTGGTTGAACACCCCCCACCTAACTTCGATACCCTGGCCGGTGCTCCTCACCCGTCTCCGAAACCCTCAATCATCAGCTCTCTCCATATTTTTGTTGAATGAATTTTTGTCCTCTATACGAAACCATGAGTGAAAAAAATTTTTTCCATACAAAATTTTACAGGAGAGGTGATCAATGAGTCAGTGAGTCAGTGAGTCAGTCAGTCAATCAGTGAATCAGCACGAATAGCTATATATATATGAATATACTTTCTTGAAGTCGTTACTACATTTTGTGATGTCGTGAGATCTGCGGAAACGCCCTAAGGGTCTTTACATAATAGCAAATTTATCGCCGAATAATTTTCCATGTTCTACGTCTTATCCATATTACATGTGCTAAGTAACATTGCCCGTAAACTGGGGTAACCGGGTTCAGTGACTCGATATCAGTCGTAAACCGTTTCATATCCCTCTGGTGTAAACTTGACTGGAACGGTCGTTTATATCGTGAAGCGTGAAGGTTTTTTAAAAACAAATTTACCGAAAAATAATTTACATTCTTTTGCGACTAACCCATTATTAACCCAGTCAAATAAACATTGGGTTACGGTCGTAAACTGTTTTATATCTAACTTTTACATAAACTTGGGTGACTTCAGTCACTCGAATTGGGATCTGCATTAAAAGGGATCCGTAGTTAAAACAAGGAAAACGAAAAGAAAGGGAAGGAAGTCAAGGATGTTTTATTCAGTCCATTTATCTGACTGTGCGTCTTGGTGTCACAACCACTTTATTCAGAAACTATTAAAGCTGCAAAGTTTCAGACAGATATAAAATCTTGTTCTCTTATAGGTTCCACAGAAGTATATCTACTCTTTCTGCTGTGGCATTGTCTAAAAATGATTGCTGCAGTTTAACGATCACAGTCACCTCGGATTGGCTAATACTCTCTTGCTATTTATTAAAATGCAATGATGCAGCAAGAGTGCCACAAATTCAGCCAGTCAGATACCCAGGTGATTATTACCCGGGTATCTGGGTGAATAAGCTACATTTCATGCAACCAAATTCTATATGACGTATGTTTAATCCAATGTTTCATAGTCGGATTATAGTTTTCAAACGTTTAACCCTTTACTAGCGTGACAACGGATCTCTACACGTGTTATCCCACGCACTTTATATTTATATCTTTATTTTAAAAAAATGCATTAAGTACATCATAATTGCATTTGCAACTTGCGGATCGACGCGTGGTAAGTATACAATAAGTATATCTACATTTATCTTAAACTTCAGTTCGACCTCATCATTTCGAGACGTAGCTGAAAATTCGAAAGCAATTAACTGATATTAAACTTTACTCAACCTAATTGGAGAATTCGATCAAAAGTAAAATGCTGAAAAGTGAAAATACAACGATTCTAAATAGAAATGGGTTAGCGTTGTAATTGAAAATTGTAACGAATAAGTACGTCGTGAACGACTTTCAATTAATTTTATTTATTATAAACATAATTAAACGGTAAGCACGATTAAACTCGTTTTCATGCTTCATAATTTCATTTCAAGTCAGATTGATATATTTGCAAAATAGGTACATAAAATGGTTTCATCCCATTATATTTAGGAAAGCCCAACATAACTCTGGCAATCTCCCATCTTACGATTATTAGCTAACGATAGATTATGAATTAATTATTTTGATAAAGGCTTCTTTTAATATATAAATTCGGAAACACCACCTATAAATGCAAAGCTTAGCATATACCTAGCGGACTGTAATCAGACGTAAGAAAATTTCCCTGAACCCAAAAGCTCTTATACCAATATTTTCCTGTTCTCAGCTAATAATATTTGTTTTACCCCAAGGAATACGTAAGGGTTCGTCCGCATCCCTCTTTATTATACTAAATATGCAAAAATAAAACAGCTTATTAAGCTATCGATGCGCAGTATTGGCAGCCTAAAGTATCCGGAACTGTATTATGAAAGCAATGTCAAAGGAAATGTTTTATTTAAGGATGCAAAGAAAATAGAGCAGTACCTATCATTTATACTTACCTAAATACAAGACTATTATTTATTAAAGAAGTGACAAGTAATCTCTCGATAAAGAAAAAATAAGATATTTTTTGTAACAGCTTTGAACATAAAATATTATCACTTGTCGTAAATGTGGAATGATTTACATTGTTAGGCCAGTGAGGACAAATGGTAATAAATAATGGTTATTTATGTTGCAAGTTCGGTAAGTTGAAAATTATAGTCGAAGACGCAAGAGATGTCGCCTAGAGTTTGATTCTCATTGCGCAATTAGAGTATAATACAATGTTTTTACGTTTCTAAAAAATGAATAAAACTATAATACCTAAGATGTTAATAATATTAATCAGTACATCGCAAAATATAGGGCAGCTGTCGTGAGTCCGCCCTCTTTTTCGAGATATTTTATAGGGCGTATCTACTTACAAAATAAATCGCACTACGAGTATTACGAAAAATGTCTACTTTAAAGTTTTGAGAGCTGTGTAATAAAATGAACTGCTATGTTAGTAAACAAAGCTTTTCTTTTCTTTTTATTGTTTAGGGCATTTCGTGGAAAGAATTAAGACTTGTTTGTGGGTTATAATAATTTGATAAGTCAGAATACTTTGGAAGAATTTTATCTATTTTAAGCGAACGTTGCTGAGTCGCCCAGATTTTTGAAGTAATCACACGAATCTCACTAATGTTATAAATGCGAAATTGTATTTTCTCGGTTTTGCCTTGTATCGCGAAGCAGCTGAATAACAAATCGATTTGAGATAGACGCTGACTCAACTACGGGGAAAGAAAGATGATAACATGAAGATGATAAGACGATTCCAAAGGTAACATAGAAGTTCGTTGTGGGAATGATGACAGTCAGGCGCGGGGAGTTAGCATTTGGATGGTGGAAGGGGTGGCAGCTGACAGATGACTTGAAAATACGGATAGTAGTACTTAATAATTGGTTAAGTTCGTCATTCTTCCCGCAACGCGCACCTAGTCTAACGATAGGCTCGTATTAAAATCCTAATTGTTTTCTATTAGGCTGCTTGGCTGCCAGTGGTGGTTCGGAGTTGGACTAGCCTGCGCTTGGAATACTCGGTAGCTCACTACACCTACGCAAGTCGAGGGTTTGACTATGCAGCTGCGTATAGTTTTAACGACGACGCGATGTGTGGCCAGCGTACCTACACTACGCATTCTGGTAAGACAATATTTACCTTTCATTTATGCTGTACTTTTATAATTATTGTGTGAGAAAATCGTTATCTTACTGTCTTTTTTTAACTTTTTCGTTTATCTATAGTGGCTAGCTCATTTGTTGAAATTCTCAGTATAGTAGTCCGAAGTTGAGGAGTTGGCAGTATTACACCTTCGTACTTCAGAGAGCATAATATGAACGCGGTCCGATGGCCGATCTCTGAGGGCTGACATCTTACACAAAAGGTTTTACTGATATGCCGGAGCATGAAGAATTGAATGAAATGAAGAATGAGCAGATAACAATTATGTTTCAACAACTCTCTGCCTTTTTATGTTAATCAGGCAATCGGTTATCGGTTATTTTTTCTTCTCACTTCTACTACGTTGTTCGTATGACCAGTGACAGAACTCGGTGTAATAACCTCCTCCTCTTTGGAAGTCCAAAAAAGGAGGAGGTTATTACACCGAATTTTTATTACCCGCTATAATACTGACCTCGATCTTCAGTTATGAGTGAGGTTGGCGAAAGAATGTTCAGTGGTCTGTCAAACTAAGATTTATTTGGGTTATGGCTCACTATATTCGTTTGTCACTACTAATCCGATAAGAGATATGGTTAGAGCCTAAAAGCGTGAACTTCTCGAAAATAAATCCGAGATAATGTGGCAATATCGTTCAGCCGTTAGTAATATAAAATCGGCAACTCTTCCAAAATGAACTCCAAAGATCCCCGATCGTATAAAGGGAAAACAGACACTTCAATCTCGAATTCCCGACGCGCCGCGAACGTTTGTTAAAACGCGTTGGATATTGTTCTCGTTAGTGAGGAGCGTGTCCGACAAAATTACGCGCTCCGCCCCAGTTTCACGCCGGTTTGGGGTTGAAATGAAAAACTTTGAAAGGAATCGTAATACTCCAATTACATCGTTGAAATTGTGGTGATTTTTGTTTTTCATTTTTAATTCACTGCTCCGAAACCGTGGCGTACTCGAGAGCGTATTCATTAATCATTATTATTATTGCGAAAATGTATATTTTCACCATGAGCTTTAGTCGAAAGCTCGTCATTAATATTATTCTACTAAAGATCTTCAAGATAATGAAGTGTGAAGTGTACATGGCCAGCGTAGTGGAATTTAATCAAAACCTTTCTCAATCTGATCTGTACCCAATAGTGGGCGGCGATGGGTTAAAGATGACGATGATGATGATAATAACGCTTATGATGATGATGCATGATCTCGAAATCTCGAATAAAAACTTATATTGGTCCATTTAGGCAACGAGAGAGTTTCTCCACATGTGATGATTTTGTCGTTTATTAAATTTTTCAGACGATGCTCGAAATTATGTTACACTAGTTGACGCCCGTGACTTCGTTCGCGTGGGCTGAGGTTGTTTAATTCCCGCGGGAAAAAAGTAGCTTATGTGTCATTCAATACCATAATTTATCTCTGTGCCCAACGAAATCGGTTCAGTTGTTACAGTGTGATTGAGTAATTAGCAGCCATTCATCCGTCCATACATCCAAACTTTCGGACTTATAATATTAATACGATTAAGTATAGCAAAAACAACAAAAAGGCGTTTTTAGTAGAGCAAGAAAACCTCTCAATCTAAATGGTTTTCATACGGACAACAAGATTCCGCGATGATTGATAGGTTTTTGTTGAAATAATCTTTACAAATAATGTTTGTTTTCTTTTCTTAGGTGAAATATCATCAAGAAATGTGTCCGTCACTGGCAGTTTGAATGAGTTTTTCTATCAACAATGCACCTGGGTCCTGGATTCCAACGTTGAACGCCAACTGTACATAGATATTTCTTCTGAACAGGTAATCTTTTGTATCCATCCTAGGATTATTCGACGAAGCGATGCCATGCGGCGTGTTGCGGCGTCGATGCGTCCCTGATATAGAATCGAACCCGAGACTTTCCAGTACTAGTAGTACATAGAGTGTATTTTGAAGGATTTGTTTATGTTATTCCTGTATTTGTTCTACTACTGAAAGAGTGGCAGTGTACAGTCAGAACAATATGTTGTATCATACAGATATTTTCTAGTTTGGCGGTTTGGCAAGGGAATATTGTTTTTCTTTGAGCATCATGGAATTCCGCAAAGTAACGCCTGCCCTATCCATTATTTGCATACAATCCGACAATATTACTACGCTACGGCGCCGCAATGTCCCATGTGGCATCGCTTTAACCCCCACAAACTCCTACAATATTAGGAACGAGATTAAAACTTTAGACGGAAGTTAGTATTAAAGTTATTGAATCTCTTTTCGGTAGCGCTCACCGAGCGTTGCTCGGTTATAACATAAAACTTTCGAATAAATTTCACATTGTGAAGCGAATTCTCGAAATTGCGTTTCATTATTCCTAAGGATAAGTCGTGCAGCTTTTGGAATATTACGCTTCACGAAGAATAGGTACCCACAGCGCGGTATAAAACATTCTTAGTCACTAAAAAAGGTGATTTATACGACAGAAAAATTAAAAATCGAAATAGGCTTGTGATTCCTCAACTACGCTTCGAGAAGGTTCGAAAGTCATTTCTGGGGATGGGTGTGATGTTTATTTTAAAATATGTGGTTATGTACAGTCAATTTTAGACTTGCCTTCGCTCAAGTTCACTGAACCTTAATTATTTATTATGCTCATAAAAAAAGAATATTAAAACTACAATTATTCAAGAATATTATGTAAATTATGCAATCGTGGATTACGGGATTACGTTCAATCTAGAAATGCGAGACTAGAAACTAATCATACGTACATAAAACTCTCTTTAATTTTTTTAAAGAGCACGAGTTCTTTGCTGGCACGAGTATTTCTCGGTTGGAATAGCAATTCGAACCAGTGGTAGATTCACTTAAAGTTTCGAAAGTACTGAGTAAAAGTTTATTTCAATAAAACTTTTCAATTCTCTTCTGTTCTAAGGATAAATCGTGCAGCTCTTGGAATATTACGCTTCACGAATGGTCGGGAATGGGCGCCCATAGCGACGGAGGGCTGGCCGCGTCTGCAGGTGACCTGCTTTATACCTTCTGCGCTCGACAGAAGAATCATACGTTCACTTTGCCGTGGAGACTTAACACCGTTGTTATAAGGTACGTAATATTTAGGTGGTGTGATAAAAATCTCGTAGAAACTCTTTGATTTTCCAGGATAAAAGTAGCTTACTTTTTTTAATATAAATAGCGGGCAAACGAGCAGGTGGGTCACCTGATGTTAAATGATTACCGCCGCCCATGAACACTTGTAGTACCAGAGGCACCACCAATGCAATGCCGGCTTTTCAGGAATTTAGTGGTCCGCCCCTTTAATAATCCCATATTGTAATTAAGTGTGAACACTGTCGAAGGGAGATGATTCCACAATTTAGTAGTAGGTACGTGGAAAAAAGATATGGAGCAACGGATGGTCGAAGTGCTCCAGGCATCCATGTGGTGAGGGTGAAATTGCGTTTAGTGGCGTGCGGTGCGGTTGTAGAAGTTAGAGGGTGGAATAAGATCAAATAGCTCTTCAGAACACTCCCCATTATATAGCCGATAGAACACGTTTCGTTGTCTCAGTTCAGTTGTCATGTTGCTCTTCATGATTATGAAAATTTTCCGGGATAAAAGTAGCTTGTTTTCGAGAAATTAAATCAAATAACAGCTATTTTAGATGGTTCGTGCTATTATACGGAAACCTCGTTGTGCGAATGTAACTAGCACTTGACTGTACAGCGTGAATCGCATTTTTGTAAGAGCTTTTAGCGTACATGGTATTTAAGCTAGGAACAGACGTTAATACCTACCACTTAGATATTTGCTAAATTATTTATGAATGGCCTTTCCCTAAAATACCCCATCTGACCTTAATAAATCCGTAAAAGCCTTGTAAAAGCACATGCTTTCATAGAGGAGTATTTTCTCAGCGCGGAGATCTTTTTCTATGTACATATTAGATTGAGGCCCGTAAGCTGCTACGTGGCGAGTTTCCGTAACGACATCTCCCCGTAAATCCTGAATAACGATGTGTGAAAACATGGTACCTTTGTCGATGAATTGGGAATTTTGTCTGTTACATTCTTTACATAATGCTCAAAGGTGGATATTTGCGATACCCCGGAAAAAATCCGGATTACTATTTGCAAAGGATGACGTTTTACGGTCGCTACGTGAATCCTTTCCGTGGATGGATCTATAAGGGGTTTTAAACAAATCCACGTCATATTTTTTACAACGTTATTTTCTGTGAATTGAATTTCTGAAATACAATTAAAATTAATCAAAAGCATCAAACATTGAAAAATATTTTCATTCATACATTTAAAAAATATATATACTAACTGATGAAAACTGATGAAGTTAATTGCTTTTATGCGATCTCCATTAGTAGACGAAAAAACTTGGTTCGGAGGTTCAACCTAGTAGATATAATGGTTTTACGTTCGTAGTACATATTTTATATTGATGATTTTCATGGGATGTTTAAAATATGAAAATCGACGTGGATAAAGTCACGAACATCAGCTATTAAGTATTTTATTTATTAATTCGTTACTCTAGTTGGTAGCATGTATGATTACAGGTGACGAAGTCCAGGGTTCGGTTCGCAGCGCATGCCAAAAAATGGTTTTTCTGTCAAGAAATTCTCAGTGCTAGACCGGAGTTAGGAAGTTGGCGGTGTGTTACCCTCGTGTCTCAAAACACGTCTCAAGCACGTAAAACCGTTTCAGTCCCATCGGATTATGAGAGTGCGGGATAAGAGAGTGTACCAGTGCTTGCGCACACACTTGTGCACTATAATATCTCCCGAAAAGAAGATCATTTTTATTTCTAAATATATAAAAAGAAAAGATATCTGTTGTGACTTAGTCATCCGCTAAGAAAGGATTTTTGAAAATTCAACCCCTAAGAGGGTAAAATAGGGGTTTGAAAAATCGACCATAACGCCAGCGAAGCTGCGAATAAAAGCTAGCTATTTTACAAGTACGTTATATTAATTGTTTTAAGCAAGGATTTTTCTTACAGATTAGTCGCACTATCGCGCCAGCAGCCCCTCTACACCATACGCTGGAGGTCACAAGTAGTCCGCGCCAACAATCGCCTGGGTCCGCCCACGCCAGTGCCAGCTGCCTCCGCCAAGGCCTCCCGCCCTGACCACCTCATTACTACCTATCTATTAATCACTTTACTTAGTGGAATCCTGGCATTAAAATGTTTTATTATAAAATGACCGTGACTTGTATTAGGTGAAAGCTTTTGAAAGAAACTATTAGCTTTTTCTTTAAATACGAAAGAAAAATCTTTGTATTCCTTCGACATTAAATACCGATTTACACTACCACCAGTACAGTAGCGAGTACTTGCGAGCATAGCAAGTTAATTAGAATTAATTAAGTGGACGAAACGCCAAGATAAGTGAAAAGTTAACCCAAAACCGAAGCCTTTTTTTTCGGAGAGTACAGCAGGAAGTTACCCCTCGTGTGGACAATGCCTATATACACCAGTTTAGAGACTTTTACATGCAACGCTTGAGGTCGTAGTTTTCCAAAAATGAGGTACAGTATAAAAAGCTCTGGCTATAAAAACAAAGATGCGGGACTTCTCAAAACAAAGAAGAGATGAATACTAAATATAATACTAATTGATAATATTTACTATTTCCTCGATAGTTAATATTAAAGTACTTGTCACTTACACTTAACTCGCTAATGTACTTGTACAAATGTAAACCGGCCTGTAGGCCTACAGTGTAACCGCAACAATTACTTCGCTAGCTCGGCTTCGTTCACCGCATCCCACCTTGAGTTAATGCCTTCTTTATTATTCTCTTTACTTTGTGGACTTGGGGTACAAGGTTTTTTATAAAGTGCTGACAATGTTTTTGTTCTGTGAAAACCCATTTTTGTACGTCTTGTTTGCTGTTGAACGTTGTATAGGGAACAATACCTTGCTTGCTCACTCCGGCACCGCCATTGCGTCCCACATATAAAATAGGTTTTTATTATTTTAATTCATTCATCATCTATCCATCACTATTATTTTATTTACTTCGAAATACTTATACAAGTTACACTGTAGTGTTACACACTTTTTTCACGTATCATGTCATTCAATATCATGTTCCATAATATAATATGTTTAGGTTAGATCAACACACATGTGAATTTTTACTGAACCCATCCTTGGATAGTAGTAAGGATTACTAACATTATAAATGCGAAGGTGTGTTTGTTTGTTGGTTTATCCTTCAATCATGCCGCAATGGAGCAACGGATTGATGTGATTTCTTAAATGGGTACAGTTGAAAACCTGGATTATGACATAGGATACTTTTTATCCCAGAATATCAAAGAATTCCCACGGGATTTTTAAAACTAAATCCAAGCGAACGAAGTCGAACAATTTGCACACAAGTGTGTGAATACCTTATAATTATTGTAGTATTCAATACGTTCATTATAATATTATCATTGAGCTTGAATGCGTTCCAGACACCAATTGCGTTCCAAAAAAATTTTTTCAGACCAAGATTCTAGGTAACATAACCTCCTCCTTTTTGGAAGTCGATTAAAATGCTTACCTGTTTCACACTAGTAAAGTTTCAGACAACGACTGTATGCGCCAGCTGCTGCGTTCCAACTCGAGTTAATGACATCTTTATTATTCTCTTGGATATACTCGGAGAAAAAGTTCTCTCATAATGTTAGCGGCAAGTCCTCTTGAGTGAGTGTTATCTTTTTCAACAATACTTATAATATTGCTTAAAGTTTGTTTTAAATGTAAGCGTTATACCTAAGGCTCTTTTTCCATGGAACACCGCAAGACTTTATAAATGCGGTACCAAACAGTGTCGAGTCAGTGCTATACATTTTAAACAATTTTGTTACACCTCACATCTTGCTTATCACTACATAGTATAAAACAAAGTCGCTTTCTCTGTCCCTATGTATGCTTAAATCTTTAAAACTCCGCAACGGATTTTGATGCGGTTTTTTTTAATAGATAGAGTGAGTCAAGAGGAAGGTTTATATGTATAATAACTTCCATTAACAGTGAATGACATAGGCTATATATTTTATACCCGTGCGAAGCCGGAGCGGGCCGCTAGTGTTTCTGTATTATGTTGTTACAAATTACAATTTGGACATAGCCTAATACAAAACATGCATGTATTCAGTTCAGGTTCAAAGAATTTGTTAATGACATTATTAAATTTAATTAAGCCTAGCCAATATAAATTTTTCAACAGGCTACATAATATTCAAGCCTCAATAGGCCAACGGTTAAAGGTGCGGACTGAAAACTGAAAGGTCGCAGGTTCGAACCCCACCCGTTGCACTATTGTCGTATCCACTCCTAGCACAAGCTTTCCGCTTATTTGCAGGGGAGAGGAGAATATAAGTCAAGTTCAGCTTGGCTAATATTCTTTTTAAATAAATTTTAAAAAAAATTAAATACGTGGACAGCCGCCCTAACTTTGTGGGAAATATTAAGTTCGTCTAAAGACTAATAATAAAATAATCGGCTATACTATAGTGATGACTGTTTAAGTATAACTTAGTGATAATAAAATATATAGCGAATTGTGTATGTACAGTTTGAATAGTGTGTACATATTTTCTACTAGAGTCATTGTGATCGATGATGGACGTTCCAAACGTCGAATGTCAAACATTGAATGTGAATATGATGACTAGTGTTTTTATTTCATTTTGTGCAGAAATTGTTAGAAAAATCAAATTGCAATTAGTATTTTTTGTTGCTGACCTAGGATATTTTTAACAAACTTTCCTACTTATTTTATTTACTTATTTGTCCATTTTTAAATTAACACAACGCAATCTTATCTTATTAAGGTATTATTAGTAATTACTAATTGTTATGGTATTGCATTTTTTTTTATTTCATACCTACACTATACTTAACACAAATGTCAATTAGAAAAATAATTAAAATCATTATGATAAGTAATAAAAATTAATGCATTTACGTTACGACTGAACATTGTGTTCTTTCATTAAATAGTCGCAGAGTAATTAAACAATTCGAAAAATCCACGCGTAAGCATGATTTGTTAGTAGGTACTATTTCACCGTTTTGTATGCTACAAAAATCAAAAAATGAAAAATACGCATAATGTAACGTCACCAGCATTTTATTCTATCTTATTCTATCCGAATCCGAAATACTACTTACGTATATTCAAATGAATAATAAAAAATAATACCATCAGGTCCGATCTTATCCAATACGAGGATAAGTTTCTTACCTTTACCTTTACCTTTACTACCTCTGTACGATGCTCGTTCCCGTGGCATTTCCCCGTTCGATTTTGTCGCTGGCCTTATAAGCATCCATTAAAATGTTATTTAGTATAGTTCTTTCATCTCACGAAGGTGCGTGGCTCATGGTTGTGTGTGTCGTATCTGTATAAGTGTGAGCGAGAGCTTACTCGCGCCAGACAGCTCCCATCTAGATTCCTGACAGGCACGCACACTTACGCAATGTGCATTTACATGACGTAACCACAAGTAAAGCTCATGCGTTCTCGTGAATTGCAAGAACTATATTTGATATGTTTTATTAAATCATTTAATTTTTAAATGTTCTTTAAAATTTAATAAAAAACTGGAGATAAAGCAAACTTTAAAGGACCTATTTCAGCATCGCCGATTAGTTTTTAACCGAGGAATTTTGACGTTCTGACAGTTTTAGTCTTAAAACTCTGCCAAAACGTCTTTATACGTTGGTTAAAATAAAGTTTATTTGCCCATAGTTAAGCATTAGACCTATTAAGGGCCTATTGATATATTAAATGAGCGAAACAAGCCACGAATGTTTCAAATTATTCAATTATTAAGTCCACTGCAAGAAACAATAACTGTATAATAAAAGGTGTAAAACGAGTACTGGATCGTTATTAGGTGTAATGCGATCAATTTTTCAACTGCGATGTATCTTAAGAAATAGAAAATGGCGGTTTTTTGAATACCTATTCTTATCTTTATCGCATTACACCTAGTTTAAAAATCTCATCTTCACACCTCGATTTTTAGTTTGTCTAGTCAAATACTCAATACCTACCTAGTTGATTAAAACATTAACAAAAATATTTTCAAGAATTTGGCTCTATTTATAGCTCTACCTTATTCACTAAAGGCCAGTTACACATCAGGCGGTTAAAGTTAAGTTCCCGTTAAAGTTAAACTTGCCTAATATAAATCAAGCAAAGTGTAAAGTCAGTATTTTTACCTCGTGGTCATGGGTCAAGGGTCAAGTAAGAAAAGACGTCTGTTGTGTAATCTCGTCCTTAAGTGTGTTACTATCACAACGGTAGATTTTTTTTTTCAAACTCAATGCCAATATGCTTGGAACCATTTAGTATTAGTCACTGTACATTTCTTGTAATTTAAACAATGTAGGTGTAAATAGTAAACACTTTAGTTGTATCGAACGAAACGCTAATTTAATAGATTCAATTAAAGTAATAAAATGATGTTTGTTACACCGAAATAGAGAAATCAAAAGTAAACTGTGTTTTATTTGTAGCCTTTATCATGAACCTTATATTATTACTAAAATATGAGAATCGTCTTTTGTGCGAACATTTCAAGAGACTTCTTCCCAGCAGTTTATTGGTTGAGATGATGATAATAGGTATGATGATAATGTTTGGAAGTATCTACTTACTTCGAAAAAATATCTTATTTCAGCAAAAAAGTAAGATTTGGTAGATAAAATTGCCATTTCAAATTTCAATTAGGTATGTTTTAAAATTCACGCAAAAACGCTCGACGGTGTCATGGTGTCGTTCGTGACGTCACTTCTATATTGTTTCATAGTAGTTTGTCAAAGTTTGAAGATAGATATGACGTATAGCTATGATGGGAGTTCTATTCAATATGGCGGATTGCTGTATTTTATAGTTTTATTTTATCGAAATAAACATCAATCTCGCTCAAAATAGGGAAATAAATACGTTTTTTATAATCCATGAATTCTATTTCATGGGAAATGTTCATAAATTCACTGATTCTTGGTTACTGCCATCATGCCTATTTTACCGAAAACCGAGGCCTATGGAAATCCATTCCAGAGACCTTTGTTCAACTGTCCAGAGATCCAAAGACACTGAATACTCAGAATCCACATGCTGATCGTGATTAAAATTTTTAATTCAACACCTTGTTCACTCACTACAATCTATAAAATAAATCCCGGTATTGATAGGGTCTAAAGCTTAAATAGCTTAAGAAATTTGAATTAACATTGCAGCAGACAAGCAGCAGACTTTAGTCGAACTTTAAATCCAGGTCACCTACTTATTAGGTACCTATAACAATATATATAACTACGCAGGGGTCATAGGTACATTTTTTGAAGTGTGAAAAATTTTAATATTCACTCCGTGCTTGGCGAAGCCAATTTGTGCTAATGTTATGTTATGCATGAATTGCTTTTTATTGAATTTTAAATCTAAGTATATAGGTAAATAATACTACTAAATAATTTTTAAGGTGGCAAGATTAATTCATTCTGCGCTGACGAATAACAAGGGTCTTACTTTACTGCTGCTACTTGGTAAGTAGATCTTTTTTGATCTTTGTTTTGAATTTGATATTAGGGTGGCACTGATAAATTGAAAACGAACTTGATATCAATTTACAAAATGGTTTGGGCTCTCGATTTATTATGGAAATCTTGCTACTTTAAATAATTTGATTAGCATAATTTGTTTTTATTAAATTAAATATCAAAATTAGAATTTATAATCAGATTCATCATAAAACTCATTGAGTTAATTGAATTTGGAATTCCGGAGTGAGAAAATTTTAATAGGTATATATTCATTAGCCTGGAAATACACGTCAGGTTTTTTCATCCGATAGTCTGATCCGGTAGCCTGATCAGGCTACCGGAAGGCATTGAAGCCACTACTTTGTATGAACAGTCAATACACGTCCGATCCGGTGGCCGGATCGGACGTCCGAGTCGGAAACGGGCGCGAGGCGTTTCCGATTTTACTGCCGGTCCGATTGTCTGAAGGCGCGGTCTACATACTTTTAGTATGAGACAAAATAGACATCCGGTTACTCCTTCCGATTTTGCCAGTCAGGGTTCCCAACTTAGGGCTTTTAGCCCCAAATTTAGGGCGGAATTTTGCTTATTGGGATTTTTTAGGGCCCAAAAAATCTAGCGCTGACACTGTGTGGACGTATCGTTGTGTTTCGAATAATGGGCGAAAATTATGAAAAATAATAAAATAAAATAATTCATAATAATAAAATTATTTTTATTATGAATTATTTTGGATGTTTTAAATAGAAATGACTCTCAGTAAGTCTTGTCAAATTGATTGGATGAATCCAATAGCGACGTTTTTTCTTCTTTCTCTTTCCTCTCTTTAAAATTTCTGTGGTGGTGTCGTGTGGTGCGGGTTGTTACGTTCCCTCAAATATGGTTGAGCGAAGCAATGGCTGGATCCTGCGTCATGCTCGTGAACGGGTGCCACCAACGGGAATGGGTCTGCTTTTGCCTGCCTGTCTTAACATGCATTGGATTGTTTTGCATTTTTGAAACTTTATTGTGGAAACACTGTATACATAGCATAGTTTTGTTACCTATTGTAAAAAAAATTTTTTTTGAAAAGAGCGACCGCCGAGTTTATTGCTGGCTCTTCTCGGCAGGAACGGCATTCCGAACCAGTGGTAGATTCATTGACGATTCAAAAGTACTTGTAAAAGTTTATTTGAATAAAAAATATTTCTATTTCTATTAACTCGTCATCCATCTTCTTTTCTTCTGCTTTGCTCCAAACGCAAGCACTCGGGATGATAGCTCGGGGACGACTAAGTTCAGAAAAAGCCTGACGGAAAAATCGGATGTGTATCGAGTAAATACGATCCGGTTGCCTGATCAGACAATCGGAAACAAAATCGGACGTCTATTGCCAGGCTTAGAGATACGATGATAGATTTACATAATGCTTATTTGCTACTTTAGTCTTTCATTAATCCTTACTACTTTTTACTAATATTATAAATGCGAAAATATGTTTGTTTGTTGATTTGATCGACGTGATTTTTTGCATGAGTATAGTTGGTGACTGGGAGAGTGGCAAAGGCTACTTTTTATCCCGGAAAATAAAAGAGTTCCCGCGGGACTAAGTCGCGGGCATCAGCTAGTAAAAAAAAGACGTGTGGCACTCGGGGACTGCCGCGGTAAAGCTATTGCATAGCTATATATATATATATATCCCGTGTCAGGTTATTTTCGTTACGGAATTTCTGGATTCGGTCTCCACGCTCAAGGCCCGCGATAGAAGCTATGCAATAGCTTAATTATATGAAAATGTTAAAATAGTGTGTATCTATGATATAAAGAGCAAGATAAAGAAATGTCCCTACTTTATAATACGATCAATATAAGAATAGGAATGTACCGATATTTTCTATTTGTCTAACTTAGCTTACCCTGAACTAGACAGAAATAGAACTATTAATTTCGTAGATTATGTTGATCCCATCGTTATTTCTTTAGTTTAATAAATAAGTTAAAGTTTAAGTTATCACACTATCACACTAATATTCTAAAGGCAAAGTTTGTATGTGTGTGTGTATGTTTGTTACCCCTTCCACCACAACGAATTAACCACTTTCGTTGGGAATGTAGGTAGCTCATACCCAGGATTAACACACAGGCTACATTTTATCCCGGAAAATTAGAGTTCCCTCGACGGAGACGAAGTCACGCGAAGGCTTTTATTACCTAACTAGCTTTTGCTCGCGGCTTCGCTCACGTTAAATTCGATTTTTTAAACCCCTATTTTACGCCCTTAGGGGTTGAATTTTCAAAAATCCTTTCTAAGCGGATGCCTACGTCATAATAGCTGCCTGGATGAAAAAATTCAGCCCGATCCGTCCAGTGGTTAGGGCTGTGCGTTGATAGATCAGTCAGTCAGTCAGTCAATCAGTCACCATCGCCTTTTATATATTTAGACTAGTTAGGTAACAATATTAGGTACTATTTAGCATTAGCTGTAAGGCGCGGTTTACCTATTCAAAAGTAGTTATCTAAAATATTGTGGTGTGGTGCGGGTTGTTACGTTCCCTCAAATATGGTTGTATTGAGCGAAGCAATGGCTGGATCATGCGTCATGCTCGTGAACGGGTGCCACCAACGGGAATGGGTCTGCTTTGACTGCTCGTCTTGACATGCGTTGGATTGGTGTACCTACGTATGCATTTTTGCATTTTTGAAGCTTTATTGTGGAAGCACTGTATACATAGCATAGCTTTGTAAAAAAAAAAAAATTTTTTTTTGAAAAGAGCAACTGCTGAGTTTCTTGCCGGCTCTTCTCAGCAGAATCTGCGTTCCGAACCGGTGGTAGATTTGTGACATGTCATAAGAGCTACAAGTTAGCCTATATGAAATAAATAAATTTTGAATTTTGAATTTTGAATTCCGCTCCTCGGCTCCAGTCTGTATGTTTGGGTTCAGTTCCAACTTTAAATTAGCCGGCTAAACCGCAAAAATGTTCGGGTATTAACAGTAATTGATAGCATTAAAGCCAGAGCCCGGGAAACTTTGATTCATTTAGACGTAAGCCGCCCCTCCGCATCAGCCTCCCGCTAACTCATTAGCCGACCAATTTGTCGGAGGATCACTGAAAGACTTTAATCTTGAGGCTGGCTAGTTGTCTTCGTGACATGCTATCGCTTTGGGAACCCATATCTAGACGATAAAAAATTGATTGATTACAGTTGCAGTTTTTGCTTGCCGTAAAGGGTCGCACAGACTAAAAGTTTGAAGACCTCCCTGGCGCACCACTGCGCCACCAGAGCTCTCACCAGAGCGCTGTGGTCTTAAAACTGGGAGGTCTCCGGTACGATTCCCGGCGGGGCAATTTGGGAATTTATAATTTCTAAATTGTCTCTGGTCTGGTCTGGTGGGAGGCTTTGGCCGTGGCTTGTTACTACCGAAACTGATTAGAAGTATGAGTACACTATACTGCCACACCATACATGACTAATAATTCATCATAAGTAAAAAAAATCAAAAATTCAAAAAAATGTATACTTAGATGGATGGTTGGATGGATGTTTGTTACTCAATCACGCTGCAACGACTGAACCGATTCGACGAAATTTTGTAAAAAAAAATTTTTTTTGAAAAGAGTAAATGCTGAGTTTCTTGCCGGCTCTTCTCAGCAGAATTTGCATTCCGAACCGGTGGTAGATTTATGACGTGTCATAAGAGCTACAAGTTGGCCTACATGAAATAAATAAATTTTGATTTTGATATTTTTTTCTTAAAAAACCCCAACCTCAAAAGTTGATAACCTTCTTTTTTTGAAGGCGGTTAAAAATGGCTTTTGCATTGCGGTAGGTGAACAGTGTCAGTAAAAACTTGTGTATTTAGTGCAGCGACGCTAATTTGCATATAAAAGCTTTCTAGACACAGACTTTCTGCTTGCGGCGCGCTCGCAGTCAAAGTCGACAGACGCCTAAAGCCTAGGAACGTTTACGTAGGGGAACGTGTATAATGATTGTAGAGAAAAGATAAATAAAACTGGAATTCTCGTGAGTTTACTTGCTAAGAGAAACTGTGGTAATGTCACAATTTTCTGTAACTAAAAGCACTTATGCATTTCGCTAATGCACTTATACAAAAAGGCCGAAGATAGGCAACGTTGGTACTAATTGAAAGAGGCCTATGTCCAACAGTGAATGTCTTATGCATTTCGCTAATGCACTTATACAAAAAGGCCGAAGATAGGCAACGTTGGTACTACTTGAAAGAGGCCTATGTCCAACAGTGAATGTCTTATGCATTTCGCTAATGCACTTATACAAAAAGGCCGAAGATAGGCAACGTTGGTACTACTTGAAAGAGGCCTATGTCCAACAGTGAATGTCTTATGCATTTCGCTAATGCACTTATACAAAAAGGCCGAAGATAGGCAACGTTGGTACTACTTGAAAGAGGCCTATGTCCAACAGTGAATGTCTTATGCATTTCGCTAATGCACTTATACAAAAAGGCCGAAGATAGGCAACGTTGGTACTACTTGAAAGAGGCCTATGTCCAACAGTGAATGTCTTATGCATTTCGCTAATGCACTTATACAAATGGCCGAAGATAGGCAACGTTGGTACTACTTGAAAGAGGCCTATGTCCAACAGTGAATGTCTTATGCATTTCGCTAATGCACTTATACAAAAAGGCCGAAGATAGGCAACGTTGGTACTACTTGAAAGAGGCCTATGTCCAACAGTGAATGTCTTATGCATTTCGCTAATGCACTTATACAAATGGCCGAAGATAGGCAACGTTGGTACTACTTGAAAGAGGCCTATGTCCAACAGTGAATGTCTTATGCATTTCGCTAATGCACTTATACAAAAAGGCCGAAGATAGGCAACGTTGGTACTACTTGAAAGATGCCTATGTCCAACAGTGAATGTCTTATGCATTTCGCTAATGCACTTATACAAAAAGGCCGAAGATAGGCAACGTTGGTACTACTTGAAAGAGGCCTATGTCCAACAGTGAATGTCTTATGCATTTCGCTAATGCACTTATACAAAAAGGCCGAAGATAGGCAACGTTGGTACTACTTGAAAGAGGCCTATGTCCAACAGTGAATGTCTTATGCATTTCGCTAATGCACTTATACAAAAAGGCCGAAGATAGGCAACGTTGGTACTACTTGAAAGAGGCCTATGTCCAACAGTGAATGTCTTATGCATTTCGCTAATGCACTTATACAAAAAGGCCGAAGATAGGCAACGTTGGTACTACTTGAAAGAGGCCTATGTCCAACAGTGAATGTCTTATGCATTTCGCTAATGCACTTATACAAAAAGGCCGAAGATAGGCAACGTTGGTACTACTTGAAAGAGGCCTATGTCCAACAGTGAATGTCTTATGCATTTCGCTAATGCACTTATACAAAAAGGCCGAAGATAGGCAACGTTGGTACTACTTGAAAGAGGCCTATGCCCAACAGTGAATGTATGTGGGCCGATAATGATGATGATGATGCACTTAGCTATGAAGTCATTGTAGCCTCTTAGTTCTCTTAGAGTTCGGCAACTTAATTTTTATGAACATTTTTGGGGACCTACAGCATATAGTAGGATCTACTTAGTACATTATTCAAAGTATTTTTTTTTAATCAATTTAGGTAACGTACACATTTTGATTTATAACCCAAACATTATTATTTTTTTATTTTGATTTAATTTTTTTATTGGTTTATTTATTTTGATTCCCAGAGAGACGTGGGTTCGAATCCCGCCGGCCTCGGAATTTTTGATATGTATTTATAAATCTATTAGGTTATTTCCTTTAAGTGTAGGTTAACACTTCAATAAAAAATTAAAAATTGTACACATTTTGATATACGTAGATAGATAGATAGATAGAATGTTTTTATTGCTACATTGCTTCACGATGTTTACAATATGTATAAGTAGATAAGCATATCCACAGAATACTCTGTATTGTGAAAACAATCTACGATCAACATTCACCACCTTTTCTGATGCAATTTCTAGTTTTAATTAATTAAAGCATCAGCGAACCGGAAGAGTAAAGCGTAAACATTTTTCTTAAATACCTACCATAATATATAACAACTTCGTTAAACTGAACATCTGTTTTATACTTTGAGCATTATTTTATAAGTACCTAAATAATACTATTTAGTTATTCAGTTTTTACAGAGTTTGGTTACAACGTTTGCTCTAAATGGAAAAGTTTTAATTCATCGTGGCGAGGGCGAAACCAACATGTTATATCCACTGGCATACTTTAGAACTGAGACATGAGTAGGGTTTTCGACCATACGAACAGGTATTTTAGACTTTTCTAAAGATTCAACCAGGATATATCTATATATATAAAATTCAAAGTCCTGACTGACTGACTGAGATATCAACGCACAGCCTAAACTATTGAAGTTAGAAACTTGAAATTTTTACAGTTGGTTCTTTTTATGACGTAGGAGCATACTAAGAAAGGATTATTGGAAATTCCACCCCTAAGGGGTTTAAATAGGGAATGGAAGTTTATATGAAACTCCGTCATTTTTCAAGCTGTTTCCATCAAAGTTGGTATTAGAGCTTTCAGTTAAAAATAAGAAGAAGTACGTGTGTCACAGTTTTTGAAAATTCCACCCCAAAATCTAATTCCACGCGGACGAAGTCGCGGGGGCAAAAGCTAGTTTTATTATAAATGCTTAATTTATATTTATAAATTACTAGACGATGCCCGCGTCCGCGTGGATTAAGGTTTTTGATTCCCGCGAAACTCATTAATTTTCCGGGATAAAAAGTAGCCTATATGTCAATCCTAGGTATGAGCTATCTCCATTTACAATTCAGCCAAATCGGTCCACTCGTTGTGGCATGAAGGAGTAACAAACATACACACACACCAACACACACACACATTTAAGGTTTTGCCTTTATAATATTATTAAGTGTGATATATCTTACTGAGTAAAGCACAAAACGTTAAATACGTAGCCGTAGTTGTATGCAATGAAGTATAGTAGAAGTTTGTGGACCTCACTTAATTATAAAAACATTATGGAGAACTCTCAATAAAGAAGATGGTTTGATGTTTTCCTTCACTATTATAAAACGATATATGATTGCTTAAAACGTATATAACTCCGATAAGTTAAAAGAAGACTAGAGGTGCTTTCTAGGAAATTTTGTGTCATAAAATTGTGAATGCAAATATCAACTCCACTAGGAAAATAGTTGGCAACCCTATACAGAATACATCGCTAGCTATCTTAGCGTACAATGAAAACACACACACACAAGTCTGCTCGAGGCTTGGGCTTGTTTGCCAACTCAGTTCCTTTGTGCTCTGCCAAATAATTCCGCTACTACTACACAAAGATACTCGAAGTAGCTAATGATTTGTAGGGAAACAGTTTTGAAACACTTAAATTTTTAACTAAGACTTCCTCTTACTTCAGTTTTACTTGGCCTTTGTTTCAATCTTGTTAAGAACTCTACTTTAAAAAGCTTGAGAGGTATGGAAATACATATATTATCTATTTGTTAAAATGAAGATACTAAACAGAAATGAATTAATCCCTGAGTATGTATGACTTTATATGTAATGGTGATTTTGTTTTTCGTGACCAAGTGATATTTTTGGAGCAGTACCTATTGTTAAGTATAAGATTTTAATGAGAATAAATAAATTTGAAAGTATGATACGAGTATGACGGTGCCGGGGACGAACGGGGATACCTAAACCCTTTAAAATAAATAAAGATTAAAAAAAAACTTTGGTTATCATATTGAACTTTTCATGTCTGATTTGATCTCGCAGAGATACTCCGTAAGTACTTATGATGTTATATGTAGGAGGTAGTTACCTACGTTTTTTTGGTCCTGTGAGGTTTTGCTAGAAATGCAGCAGCTATTAAGCTTCAAATAAAATATTCATCTCAGCATGGTTCTAGTGATCGTTAGAGACTAGGGCAACGAGACGAATTCAATAAAACCAGATTTCACTATGCATCTTTTAATTTTTTTCACTTGAAAATATTATGCTTGAAACGACTTTTCGCGAACTTTGGTATGAAAGAAAAGAATAGAAATTGAGACACTTAGCCTCTGTTTTTCAAACGATATTACGATTTTTCTTTTTGCACCTACATAAATCTTTGTCTACCTGTCTAAATTAAGCTACTATAATTTCTGTATTTTCGAGAACATTTGCCCTATTTGGTGATACATGTATTGGTTAACATTTCAGGGACACTTGACCGCTACGGAATTACTCAATGGGATACTTGCTTAGTTAAGGAATTGTTTAGATCCCACTAGTGAAATCAGGCACTACACTACACAAATAGAAAATGGCAGCTTTCTTATTCTTGTCTTCATCTCATTATGAAACAGAATTACTTTCATGAAACAGAGTTTTGTTTGAAATAATATATTCCAAGGAGTACTAAGTAAATAATTCAGTTAACATGGAACAATGTTAGGCGCTTAATGTAGCGTGTAACGCAATATTATGAGCAACCGCGCGCCCCGTGATGAAAGCAGAAACGTCGAACTCTTAATTGACGATGTTAACTAGCTGATGCATTAACGTATATATATTCGCATCTAGTTACTTATAGTATAATCTGCGTCTTTATCATATATTCAGTGGTTAAGATTATGCTATGATTGAGGACATATATCATAGGTACATCAAATAATCTTGTATAGAGTATGCTCAAAAAGAGAACCGTCGTGACCAAACAGTGAACTGTAATATATTATAAGGTATATAAGGTACAAGTAAGCTGTCAAACTATTGCCGAATAAACCACTCTCAAGTTCATCGCCATTGAAGTTTTACTTATACAATCACAAGTGGCGCAGTCGGTAGGATAGCTTTTTATTGCACCATTGTATGGCTATCGTATTGCGCGCTAAGCAAAAAAGATAACTAAGCACAGCAGCGACCTACAATTTCACGACGATTCTCATTTTGAACAGACTCTACCTACTTATAATAGTTATTTGTTCAACAAGATAGCAAAGTTCATTTTTGTTGCGAGTGCCTAGTTTGAATCCCGAGCGAACGAAGGATTCTAAGTTAGAATCCTGAGAGTAGTGAGGGATTCAAAGGCACAAGAAGCAAAAACTTTGCTATCGTGTGATACATACAATTTTTCACCTCAATAGCGAAAAAGTACAAGATGTAAGAGAAATATTTATTAAAACATAAAGGATATTTTAAAATTTTAAAAATTAGGTTTATTTATTTAAAAACTTTTCAATATCATGAGCGGTGAAAACTTTAGATTTTTTGGATTTGTGCCCCTCCGACTGTCTTTTCAAAAATACAATAAGTTTAGGATAAGTTTCAATGTGAACGTCGCATTTCGATTTGATTGTAGCTTTTAACATGGAGTAAATACTCCATAATGTAGATGGTTACCTTGTTTTAGACAATTCCATGAAATATGATAAAATCACAGTCTCTGAATAGGACTTCGCATCCTTAGAAAGTCTCCAATCATTAAATAATTCATAGGCTTTCAAGTATTTTTCACGAGACTATTCCGGAAGAAAGTTTAATTCAGCGTAAGACACTAATTCTTTTAATTCTGAAGGTGTTAAATTATCACTAGATTCACTCATTTTGTTATTTTAAAATTCTTACAACAAATAACTTCTAAGAAATTAGTACCTAATTAAGATATAGAATAGAGTTAATTATTTTTTTTTTTGCCGCCATTTTATATTACTCTTTTGTCTGCGTTCGGAATTGTGTCATTCATAAAATAAAATATATTAATTAATTAATTTTAATTTTCTTTTATGTTTCATGTGTGTTACAGAATTATAAAGTCTAAAACACATTTACGAAAAGTAAATAGTTTAAATAATAAAATAGAGAGTTAAAAAATTTTGTCGAAATAAAATGTATGGGGTATGCAATATTATATACAAAATTTCTGAACGTTTCTTGAGACGGTGAGTTGAAGAAACGCCAATCCAATGCGTTCTATATTCAAAACACTTTTTCTCACTGAGTGAGCAAAAACGACTTTTGCTCACTGGTTTTGGGCAGCAAAGGCGCCCTTTTTGAGCTAGAGAGGTGAAAAAGATTTGACGGTAAGTAGGTAAGTAAATAATCAATATCTCCATCTTAAACCTCGCCATTCTACAATTGGACACGGGTATAGGCCATAGTCCACCTTGCTGGTAAAGTGTACACCATGGTGTACTATTCTACACACCTTTAATAATAATACGGAGAATCAGGCACGCAAAAGGATTAGATAGAGTTAATCTAAATTGTTAAAAATAAAATGGCAAACTGCACATTTTCCTTGTTTATTATATAACTTCTAATCTCCTAAGTAGTCAGAAGTTATGTAAAGCTTGCCGACATGGAAATGTAGCTACTTTGTTGCATTGATATACGTACCTACTTAGCTGCATATAACACCGTGTTTTCAAAAGGTGCTGGTTTTCTTACCGGCTCTTCTCAGCGGCATTTACTCTCAATCATATTAAGTTGGTCTATTGGTGAGATCTATAAAGCGTTATAAAGCGGTTATAAAGCGTCTATAAAGCCTCTATAAAGCGTCTGGTTAAGCTCGAACTTAACATAGAGCTAAAACGAGACACGAATTTGCTCTGACATAAATCTGTCTCGTTTTAACTCTGACTTGAGTTTGAGCTGAATGAGAGTGCAGTCTATAGATTTCAGCCTTAGTAAATGAAAACAATTCTAAATTTTTAATTTTAATCCTCTTGAGGATGATTTAATATGACTGAGTAGTTCACCATTCACACCCAATGTGGATAAAGTCAGAGTCAAGTGTTACCTCGTACATCTATGAAGGTGGAGAACAAATAATTGAATTTGTTTCCATTAGCGATCTCAATTATAGAGTCACGTGTAGCAATTACCAGTAAATGGTTTCCGTCGAGGGTCTTACCAATGATTAAGATAATTAATTTCACGAGAAATCCACTTTAGTTTGATTCAACCTTCGTCTAATTAAGAGTAAAGGAAGTCGATTATAACGATATAATGATTTTTATTTAATAAATTTTGCATACCTATATTATATTGTGTAAGTTATCAAAAAAGAAAGAGCTTAAAGATGGATAACTTTTATAGAAGTCAATAATTTAAAAGTAAAAATTCTTTTGACAAAACCGACTTCAAACCCCACTACAAAGTATATCAATTGTGCCTATAAAATTTGAAGAGTTCCCTCGATTTCTCCAGGATCCCATCATCAGATTACAATGACCTGATTACAATGAGACCACCTAGGAAGTATACCCTTTCAAACAAAAAAGTATTTTCCAAATCGGTCCAGGCGTCTTTGAGTAAACGTGGCGTCTTTGAAAAAAGTGTTCCCCACATACAAAAAAAAAAGATTCCAACGAATTGAGAACATCCTCCTTTTTGAAAGTCAGTTAAAAAAAAGACATGGTTCAGATATAATAAGTAGATTTTGATCTATTTACCTATTCGGAAAAACTTGACTCGATGATATATTATAGTTATAATATATATTTTCTAAATTCAATTATAAAATGAGGATTTCATTAATTCATTCAGGCTAGATATTATTTCAATGCAAAAACATACTCTATATTGTCGGGTTAAAGCTCAATTTTACTATGCGATGGTCTTCACTAGCATAAAGATTGTAATTAAAGCCTTAAACAATCAAAAATTCAGGTGATTCCTGCCGTACCAACTATGTATAACGAATGTACGTATCCTACTCGACAATGCAGTCAATGCCAAGCCAAGTTTTAATTACGTCCCGACGGAGAAAATAGCAGTTCATGAATTGCTTTTCAAATTGAAATATCAAAGAGGACATGTAGCGGCAAACGAATCGTCGACAATTGAAATGCTGATGTCTGTATGAACAACAACAAGAGCAGTTTATGACTAGCAACGTGGAAAGCTTTATTGGAACGCTCGTATGATCTTTATGGCGTTGAGTGTTCAACTATGACAGTTATTAATTCATATCTACACTCATAACCTAAACTTCTGATTACGATATCAGTGAGTCAATTATTCATCAATGTAATCCTATATTTAATAAATAATATTTATAGCCGTAAAAACATTTATTTACTTTCCGTTTAATATTTGAGTTCAGAAAGTAGAGTACGTAACTACACATAAGTAGGTATTCATTATCTCTGTTAAGAAACAATTTCATAAGTATTAAACAATGACAAAAATTGCAAATATTCTATATTGACTTCATGACAACATTGTGTAATATGTATCTATGACAAAGTATCAGATGGTCAATTAATGTTACGGTAAACTCTACAATCAATACATCAATAAAAAGTCTTGATAATAATAGTTACCAATTTTATATTTCGCATAATGTGTTAATTACGATTCACATACACAATATTGAAACGTATTGATCAGATAAAATTAACGTTCAAATTTGAGTATCTTCGAGGTTGCCCATGAATTTCGAGGAACGCGATCGATTTACGATAGGAACGCGTGGTTTATGGATCGGCTACTTGTGGCATTCTCCGAGAAGCCCTGAGTTCTTAGAACACTTAATAAATGCACTAAGCCTACGTCCAATCGTGTAGTAATTAAAGACATCTTAGAGCATTTTGACTAACTAAATTCTCTAAGAACGGAATAATCAACAATCCCTTTGAACAATTATTATGAAAGATGCCTTTATATGAGGATACAGTATTAATAAATAACCACGATCAAAGTTAAGTACCGACCTATCTAACTGACGAAACATTAAACATTCTTGGCAATTCCATTTTTTCTTTGCGAAGGTTAGTTGGTTAAAACACGTTGTTAGTTTTATGTTAACAAAATAAATGTATAGCTTCTCTAAATAATGTTCTCTTTTCTCTGTTAATGTTTTAAGGAAGACATTTTACTCAAGAGAGCGTTTAATTTATTGAACTACATAATGTTTCCAAAACTATGTATTTAAACAATGTAGCCGAGCGTGTAAATAGAGCTGAATTAATTAAAGGAGTACACCTAAATTTTATACAGTACAGTACCATACAATTTGTTGTCCCTAAAGGCGTGGCTAACAATAACATTCTCCTCCATTGTTTTATCGAGTAACAATTCTCTTGTAATGTCTTGGGACGACTTAAATGCACCTGAAAAGTTCTCCACTCCGTCTCTATTAGAATTAAAATGCTTTAACTTTGCTTCTTTGGAACTTAAAGCTGAACGGAATGTACGGTTATTTAAATATATACCTAACTATATTTATCTATTATTAAAAATATGATAATATTATATGTGATAGTCTAGTGGTTAACAAATTCCGAGATTTGATCCCAAGCATGCATCTCTGACTTTTAGGAGTAATTTTTTTTATTAGATGGCATAAAATAATACAAAACTAAATTCTGAAGTAAAACTAAAACTCTTTGTTTATTCGGGATAAAAAGTAACCTACGTCACTCTCCAGGTCCTCAACTATTACCCATGCAAAAAATCATGTCGATCCGTCACTTTATTGCAACATTAGTGAAGGACAAACCGACAAACAAACACACTTTCACATTTATAATATTAGAAAGGATTTCTTTTTTAATGCAAGACAGACTATAAAAATACTAATATGATGATAATTATACCTAGTGGAAAGCAAAGAAGGAATCTAGATTGAAGCGCATATAAGAGTTCCCTTTTCACTTTTGGCTTAAAAATAAGTGTGTATCTTACGTACTCGTATCTATACACGGACGCTGCTATAGGGCGTTCCACACTTTAGCAGTTCACATAAAATATGTTATGACTAAGTGACCATTATATAAGGCATATATTAAGTGTGGGGTAATATAGTTTGAGATGATGGACGAAAGGATGGATGGATAAATGGACGGATGTTTCTTACTCCTTCACGCCGCGCAATGAATGAAATGATTTGGCTGTTTGGAATGAAAATAGCTCATACCCAGATTTAACACATAGGCTGCATTATATCTCGGAAAATTATAGACTTCCCGCGGGAATTAAGAACCTTATTCCACAGGGAAGAAGTCGCCGGAATTATCAAGTATCATGTTTTCAGTTGCTCACTTCTCAGAAAACGGTAAGACATTATAAAGTCCATCATAAGTTTAATTTATAGTTACTTAACTGTTAACTAGTTTCGGGCACTCGTTTATACATCGAAGACGAAGTAATAACAACCCCTTTGTAAAGGGAGTTCATTTTGTTACCAACTTAATATCTTCAATAATAATAGTTCAAACATTTTACATTCAGATAAAATTAATTACACCATAACAAATTACAAATCACACAATTTTTAAAAGTTTTGTCTGTGTGTTTGCTTGTTACCGCTAATCTCAGGGACAGCTAGACTGATTTTTACGGAGCTTTCACTAGTAGATAGCTGACATGTACAGAATTTGTCCCGTTACAGTTTTATTATAAGTAAGTATAGATAAGTATAGATTATTATAAAAAACAAGTTGTCATTAAAAAATTACGATTAGGCGATTAGGTAGGTATATTATAATTATATTGGCACCAGGCAATTCCCAACGTCAAAATTAAGTCAGAGATAAATTGGAAACCAAATAAAAGGTTGTTTCTCATCTCGTCAAAGCGAGAGAGTATAGATCCCATCATTTTAAGAACATTGGAGGTACTTTTGCCTGCTAGGGGTAGATAAAGGTTCGAGCCTATTAAATACAGATTGTTGCGTATTACCGTACCCATTTACATAAGTCAATTAATATCAGACCCTCATTTAGCTACTCGGGGTAGGAATCAATTCGATGCGAAATTGGATTTCATTCGTCGGTTGGCCGTCGAATTAAAGTACAAACAAATACAAAAAAATACAATCTCTCACAAAATTTGAATTGTATGGGAACTTTGTTATTTCTTCTCCCACAATACCCGTTATTGGGCTGGGACTTTGGGGTTGGAGTTAAATAATAAATTAATAATTACTCAAATTATAATTTTAGGTTCCAAATTGCTTAAGTGGCGACCTCGCACTAGGATATACAGTGTTGGCAGACCCTCCAAGTACAGTAATATTTCATTAAATTTAACAGTATTACGAGACAGAGAGACACATTAACTAAATCGAAGCCACTCTAAACTGACTGCTACGAAATCGATTAAGTATACTCTGTAGTTACATACAGCACTCTGTGTATGTCAAAGGTGCTACTTAGTATACATAGGTTACATGTGTCGGATTTTCACTTGAACAACGTCGGAATGTATTGTAATTAGTTCTAAGGATTAATTTATATAGTATGTATAGTACTTATTACAATTACATAATTATATATGTATTATTGATTATACAATTTACATGCCTACGCACATTATTACATATGACTTAAAAAGTATTATAAAAAAAAGGTAAACCATTTTCAGATAGCAAACAAATACCAATAAATAGATAATAGAGTACTGCGGAGCTTTTCCAAACATAAACTTGATAAACATAAACTATTATTATCATAAAACCTATTAAATTTCAATAAATACTAACATAAGTATAAATTCTTACTAAAGCAATAAAATCAGTATCACTAAACGAAGATTCGAACCTCTAAACGGCAGAGTTTAACATAGTCATAAAACTTTATGTGTGAAGCAAAGTGGCGGTACATTCTCTAGACTCTTGAGGATATATTTCACGCAGAGTGGCTACTGGGATGTACGGTTCTAAGATTTAGCGAACACTACTTACGTGCCGGAGTATAAGTTCCAGTGCTAAGTGGATAGAATAGTACAGTTCGGTACACAGACGGAATATTGTAGCTATAAATCGTAACATGTATTAGTATATAACGTGGATTTTAGTAGCTTTATATTGTGAAGGTACTTTTGCTTATTACTTCATCGGTGTGGAGTTAGTTCGTTTAATAATCCCTTTGATTTCCCGGGATAAAAATTAGGCAATATACCACTCTTCTGATCCACACCTATAACCATGTTAATCCGTTGAACCGTTACTGTGTGATTGAAGGACAAATCAACACTATTCTATTTATAGTATATTAGTAGGAGTAGGGTAGGACACGGTAATACCTGTGGCAGCTATTACTATAGGTACTATCGTGATAATATTATGTTTTTGGGCAGGTCTAGGTGATGCCCGCGAATTCATCCCTCTTAAATGGGGGTTTTTTATAATCTAGTTGAAACTCTGTGCTTTTCCGAGGTATGGCTATTTTAGTAATAGTTAAGGTAATAAGGCTATTTGAATAAATATCTTCTTTGCTCATAATTATTGGGGGGTGAAAATTGCTTAAATTGTCGTATATTTCGAGGTGAAATAAGGCTTTTACGCTTTACAGCTACGATGAGGACAAATGGGCTGCAACAATTGTGTAGACAAACTGCCAGCGACCGGCTCCATTACTCATTGTCTGAGCAATACTGCAATGACCTGCATTCCTGTATACCTACACCTACAGACATACAACGTACTTATTGTTTACACTTGACAATCTCGAAAACTATACAAACTGCTAGCTATATTTGGTTTGTGGCATAAACAAAGCATCCCTTACTTACGGTAGTAAATACTACTATTTTATTACCTTTCCATCTCAAGTTGGCCGTCATCGACCGTTACAAAATGACGTCATACCGTACCTTTGACAAGAAAATAATAATTGTAGGTATATTTTATTATAACCACAACTGTAACACACTTGGGAGAGATTATAGTGCTAACACTTGTGCACTATAACAGCTCCCAAGTAGTCAGCTATTCTCTGCTTCATTTGAGATTGGCTGATGTGACTGAATTTCTATTGGTAGGACATTATTATTAATTGGGTAGTTTAGGTAGGTACGTTAGGTTGGTAATAAAGGTTTGTCCTAAGACCTTTTATGGTCTTATAGAAAACTTAATAAAATAATATTATGTAGGAGAAATATTAAGATGTGAGGCACTTATATTATTGAACTTAATTTCTATGGTTCAGCAATTGATGCTTCATAAAGTAGACGGGTTATGAGCATTTACGCATTATTCCCGCCATATTTATGAGCATGTCGCTTTATGACGTGCTATAAAGTATGGCGATGAATAAATATGTGTTTGTTTTATGGCGAGACCCACAAATCAATGCGTCATAGTATGATTATCACGATTATTGTCAGAAATAGGATATTATGAGCTCGGTTTAATGTTGTTTCCATATGTATCGAACAACGAAACATTGTACATTACACTACTTACTATAATAATATTATACTCAGTACAAAAAATCTTTGACTATAGCTGCTTATTGTATTTTATATCCGTTACGTAATTGTTTAAATTACCTGTTCGGAGGTGACAACTATGGAATAGAAGCAATCATGCCGAAATAGGTGCAGCATTTGTATGCCCAATTTTGCGATGTTTTCGCGGTGTGCCGCGGAAATATCGCGTGTGTGTGTGTTTATCGGGAACTAGTTGACGCTCGCGACTGAGTGTTTTAAGGTTTTTTAAGTCCCGCGGGAACTCTCTTATTTTCCGTGATAAAAAGTAGCCTATGTGTTATTCCAGACTATAATCTATCTCTGTGCCAAATTTCAGCCAAATAGCTCCAGTGGTTGCGGCGTGATTGAGTTACAAACATCCATACATCCCTCCAAACTTTCGCATTTAAGTTGATGGGATAGGATGTTTAGAATGGTTACGATAGTAGTGCAACAGTTGGGGGTTGAACTGTCGACCTTCCCGGTTTCAATCCGACCTCTTGCTTGTTGAGCTAGTGAGATTAATAAGTATAGAGGAGAAGGTGGTAATGTGGCCCCCTACTTTGTATTTGGGGCTTCATGTTCAAAATATCATATTCAGAAATCGAATAAATACCCTATGGTGTTCCTTATTTATTTGCCTAAGCATGCTAGACTTTAGAATAAATGAAACAGCCACATAATAATCAAAAACAAATATATTCTAAATGTATTCAAATTTGGCAACTTGAGATCCAGTGAGGGTTATATGGCACCCTGGGGGCCATATTAAATATATTCAATGTCATGAAAACCTAACGGCAAAAATCGCAGATATAATATTCGCCTTCCGGACCTGCACAGGCTGTGTAAGCCCATAAATTGCAACTCTGGCACTGAATCCACTCCTCTCCTCGTCTGTCGCTTAAATAGTGCAGTTCGTATCTGAGCTTTCAGGTACCAAATTCGGACAGATATTTTCATCAACTTCTGAGTCAGTTTCCACAACTGCATCACTTTCACAACTACTGCTGGATGTAGCGTCTCTCTGACGCCGATTAGCACCGCTTCCCCCTCTATCATAAAAAATTTATAAAAAGGTGTCGCTCATACATGTTATATGGCCCCCCGGGACCATAATACAAACAATATGAGGGGGCCAAATTAGAAATATCAAAGGATAGATAAACACATCATAATTCGCAAATTTATTATATTTTTTGTCTATATACCTTCGAAATCCCATAGGAAATCCTTTATCGTGCACAATTTACGAAGCACCAACGCCAAAACTTGAATTTTACCGTAAAAATTTAATTATAATCGGAGCGGTCTTAAAAGTTTGGCAGTTGCAGGTTTCGACTGTTTCCAATAATAAAAGAACGTAAAGTCATCTACTGGAATTAGTAAGTACTAAATCAATACCGTCAAAGGAGCTCTACGTTTCCCTAAAGAGATACTAGGCAGCGTGACTCTAAGGTATAAATATCAAAGGGGGCCAATATACCTGCGGGGGTCACATTACCACCTTTTCCTCTATTATCAATGAAATAAGAGTAATTCACAAAATTCAAATAGGTATTGAAAATATATAATGTTGTAACGAGAAGAGTGGCCCGCGTAGTTACAAATCAAATCGCTGAAAATGTCGAGAGAAAAGTACCTACAATTTGTGAAAACTGACGCCAGAAAAGATTAGTAGCCAGGTAGAAATTGTGCCTCTGCAAACGTTATTTCTTTTGAAATATTCAATTAAAAGAAATCTTGATGTTGGAAGGTTATTTGGAACAGGAAAATGTATAATGGAAATTTCCTTCGAGCGAATGCTTATTGCGTGTTACTCAAATCATGTTTTAAAATTAAGTTCCGCGATTTGTTTTAAATTTTAAATTATTACTTCATTTCCCAAGACAGAACAAAGACGGTAGATATTTCTATAATTATTCATTTGACAAAGACAAAATTGACGCCGTGATTTTTTTCATTAAAATTCTTCTGAAAAATTACTGAGCTGATTTTAATGCGGTTTTTTGTACAAGGTAGCTATAACTTTTCGAAAAATGTTTTATAGATAGTAGTAGCTGCAAATGAGTCTTGAAATCTTCTAATTCTTTTTACTGTCACTTTTTCCTGAAAACTTTTAGTTTTTAAGAATTTGGTCTTCAAATCTGTCTTGAGCCAAACCAGAGCACACTGGTATTTGTATGGCAAATTTTAACCCAGGAATGCCCGAATTATTTTTTTTTCACTTTCATTGTTTTTTTTTCTCTAAAACTACTTGGAAGGGGATCCGAAAATGATAAAAACAATAAAATATTTTAAAAACATATTTGAAGTAAGAAAAATAAAGCGTGTCCATATGGACACGCTGGGCAGTTACAGTATCAGAAAATACAACTACTAGGTGAAAATCTAATGAGTACTAAACTTGATTTTAGACAAGAATTAGGCATAATGACATTGTAATACTTCTTTGTATGCTATGCTTCGAAGCATGCAATACTTAATCTCAAACTACACTTCATAAGTCCTGTTTTACCAGCTGAATGTTTGGCTTTTCAGTAAGAAGCCAAGAATCGTTTCTTATTTTTCCGACTTTTCAGTAAAGTTATGAACTCAGTCAAATCTCCATGCATCGGTAGAGAAGAGGCAGTACCTCTGTCTTGCTGAATCTCTTTGTGGGGTATCTTGGACTTATTGAAATAAGGCAGGATAATTTCCAAGTGGAAATCAAGCTGGAATTTTACCACTCCAGATATTTCTTTTATTTCCCAGGCACAATGAATATCCAGCATCCATGTCATAAGTGACCAGTGCTGATTATTTTAGTGCCTTATTTATTTTGTTCATTGTAAAATTTTGGATTGCATTTCCAGGTTGTAGAAAATAAGATTTTTAGTATGGAAATAGCTCGAGTTCCCCACGAATCTACGTCTTAGCTTCTATATTCAGGCGATGAACGACTTTCATGACCTTCTTGATCAACATACAAAATATCTTAGACTTCATTAAGTGTCCAGTTGCCTCTTAACTGGTTGATATCAAATAATTTGGTCAGATGTAATTTATGTGTAAAAAGCTATTGCAAGTGCCCAGCGTGTCCATATGGACACGCTAACTTCATCGCGATAAAAAGTAATCAAAATAAAGATTTATTCATTGCTTCACTCATTAAAAACATAGGTAAATAATGACTAAATAGTTTACAATACAAAAATTCCTTCCAGAATATATAAATATGGATCAATTTTACTCTTTCTCTTCTCGAATCCACTTTTTTTGCAAATTCACAACTTGTGAAAAAACAAACTCAATTTTCTTTAAGATCACTCCCACTTTTTGCCCCAATTTTTACATATTATAACAGGTTATACCTTAGGCTACCCGAATGTCATTATCTCTTTCTTTTATATAAACAAAATGTTGTCATAATCGGCAAATAATTTTACTACTATAAACGTGTCCATATGGACACGCTGGGCATTACTGGGTTAATTTTTCACAGGCTCAGAGATCTACTTAAAGTCTGTTCAAAAAGAAAAAGAGAACCGTCTTGGCCAAGGAGTGAAATATTATTGCGCTATTGTATTGCGCGCTAAACAAAAATGACAAGCACCAGCCCTCTACAATCCCACTATGGTTCGCTTTTTGAACAGACTCTACACGTTTTTTTAACATTAACATTAACATGATTCTCCGCGAATACGCTGAAAACTTTTGCTACTAGAATGTCTTTTGAAATGTTTCAGTAAATTGAACTCTCTGTAACGAATGCATCTGTGCATGCGATATTGTGGTAACATAAATTTTCAGTCAGTTGAAGGCTTGGAACCGGCAAACTTTAATGAAATATGGATTCACTAAACAGCTACTCGCATCTACGGAAGGTTTCGATACTGTCATTCATGATAATCGAACAATATAAAGTAGATAGTGAAATATCTCCAGGCAAATTGCTATTAATTTGTAAATGATGACAGCAAATTCAGTAAAATTCTTTTTTGAATTCCGACTTTGCCTCCAACTGACGGAAGACCAGAGCTGGACATTCTACTGAAAACACGATGGCGCGGCCATTATTTTTTTTTCCTGTGGGATTGCATAGGAGCCTGAATTTGATTTATTTTTAACTAGCTGATACGTGGATTTAGTTTTAAAAGCTCGCAGGAACTTTTTGATTTTCCAGGATAAAAAGAAGCCAATGTCACTCTCCAGGCCCTCAAATATACTCATGCAAAAAACCACGTCAACCACGTCACGTCAGAGCTATGGCTCTGTTGCAGCGTGATTGAAGGACAAACCAACAAACACACACTTTCATATTTTTAATAATAATAAGGTTTTCGCATCAAGACTACCAATTCCAAAGATTTCTTCATAAAATTCTACTCCTTTTCTGGTCACGTTTCAAGATCACGGATACAGTAACCGAGGCGACTAACCTGATTAAAATCAACGTTAATTACTACTACCACTTTAATCACATCTTGCGAACATCGGTTCAACCGCTCCAAAGATAAAAGGAGCTGTATATACATAGGTACCTATATTTAGAAAGCTGTGAATTGAATAGGATTTTTTAAACAACCGCACGGAAACTCTAGTATTTAAATATTCAATGATCATTTTTGTTCAAAATTGAATTAATAACGTCGCAAAATGTCAACTACAACGTTGAATATTGGAGTTATTCTTTAATTCTTCGGTTGGAATCCCCAATTACTGTAATGGCTACACAAATTTATTAAGCCTACTCGCAAAGTGCTTTAATTAAGAAACGGTAACAATAATAATAATAATTGTAACTTCATTTCTAGTAATTGGATTTTCTTATTCTAAGTTTACTCCTACACTCTTTCTTTGTAATAACTAGTAATGGGATGAAATCGCATTAATGTTAATTACAGAGCTTATATAACATTACGGGAAAATCATAAGGAGTTACCACAAGTTAGGTCACGAGTGACTATGACCGCAGAATTATAATGTATGCATGCTACCAACAACGTAATTATTTGTTAATCAGAAAGTTGAACATGCTTTGTTCAGACTACCGACGAACGTGAGGTGTATCCGACATATAAATGTTTAAGCTGTTGGTAAACCAAATAAATAAATAAAAAAGACGTGTGGCACTCGGGGACTGCCGCGGTAAAGCTATTGCATAGCATTTTTTATCAACGCCATCTAGCGGTGAGAGGAATCCCGTGTCAGGTTTTTTTCGTTACGGAATTTCTGGATTCGGTCTCCAAGCTCAAGGCCCGCGATAGAAGCTATGGAATAGCTTAAAAAGAAGAAGAAAGATGGATATTAAGTAAACTTTTATTGCTATTTGGGAAGCGACATGAACCAAAATTAAAAAAAAATCTTTTTAAAGAATGAAAAGTGAAACTATAAAAAAATTAAGTTAGATACTTATTATTATTGTTTTTGAGATAGACATCGCTGAATTTTAAAATCCTTTACCGTTATTATAAAAAACCTTTTACGAATAGAAAATATGCCAAAATACAAATTTACAGTCGGATAAGACTTATTTAACGTTGGTGAAATCGGCCCTTAGATCCCTAGAATATAGGGAAAAAGGCATAAATGCGTTTGTTTACATTTATCTTATTGTATTAGCGAAGACTAACAATAAATATCGTATCGGAAATCGGTTAGGATCAAGGACTTTATTGGATCTGTCTAGACCCGAGAGCTATCTTTACGCTGCAAGTGAAACAAATTGGATTTACAACCGTACTGTGCTATAGTATATTATCAGAAGTTGAGGAAAATGTTTCTCAATCGTCCACTCCTACATACGTATTTATTTTTTGAACGAGCGAAGCGAGTTCTCCGAGTCAACTAATGCGCTTGCCTACTAGACAGAGAAGTGTGTACGTCCAAATGTCTGTCAGAGCCCTATAACTTCAGAATTACTGAATATTAGAACGTGAAACTTGGTTGAAAATTCAGTTATATCCTGTACTTGAACAACAAATACTAAAATTAGATAAATGTTATAAAGAAACGAATTTATTTAATTTTAAATGCTAATAGCTTCACAATAATGCTAATAGATGGCGCTGTGTCAGTAAAACAGTTTTATGTCAACTATTATTTTTTTTATTGCGTCTAATGTTAAAAGTTAATTATTACAATAAATAATTAAAACTTTTGGGAATTATGGGATATCGCGAGGTCTCAGTTCGGGGCGAACCACTAGTGAGCAAAGTAGTTTTAGTGAGCAAACGAGCAGGCGGGTCACCTGATGTTAAGTGATTATCGCCGCTCATAAATATTTGTAGCACCTCAGGCACCACCAATGCGTTGCTGGCTTTTCGACGTCGCGTGAGCTTTACTTGTGGTTACGTCGTGTACATGCACATTACGTAAGTGTGCATGCCTGTCAGGAGCATAAGTGGGAGCGGTCAGGCGCGAGCAAGCTCTCGCTCACACTTATACAGATGCAACACACACACAACCGTGAGCCACGCGCCCTCCTGAATTGAACGAATTATTGTATAGTTCTTTTAAAACCCTGCGTTCTGTACTCTTCGCATAACCAGTTTCTAAATTCGCTCCGAAGTTCAGGTTTTATACACCTTAAAATTACACTTTTAACTTATACTTTCCAGTAAAATAAACAAGTTTCAACTTACATTTCAGTCAAAGGTAGTTTTGACTATTTTTTGCCGGTTATTCCCAGTAGTTCGCAGTTAAAAGTAATTTCGACCGGATAAGAGTTTTTACTGTAACAAATACACCGATGTTGTTTTTGCACTTCGCTGATGCTTCACGTTGTTTTGTTTTCAGGCTTCCGTGAAATGTAGGATTTGTTTGTTTACCAACTCTTCTATAGCGGTGCATTCTCGCTAATGGTAGAGATTTAGTTGTTTTTTGCTTCGATCAGTGTTTGCATGTGGGTATAACGGATTATGCCTTGCGGCTTGAGGTAGTTAATCTATACAAATAAATAAAATTGAAGTGTCTGTTTGTAATATCAAAAGAACAGTTTTTTACCAACTGCATACGAAAGTAAATACGGTACTTATACCAAGAAAACAATTTTTAAAATTTTTGTCTGTCTGTCTGTCTGACTGTCTGTCTGTCCGTCCGTCCATCCGTCCGTCCGTCTGTCTGTCTGTCTGTCCATCTGTCCGTCTGTCTATCTGTCTGTCTGTCTGTCTGTCTTTAACCGACTTTCGAAAAAGGAGGAAAAGGAGTTGTGTTTTTCTACCTCTGTATGTCGATATCTCCGTGATTTCTTAACCGATTTGCGTGAATCTTTTTTTTATCGAGATAAAAACTTTGCGAGATGGTCCCATAAAAACTTCGGGTTCCAACTCCTGATGCTGCAGGGGTATAGCTCCCGTAAAGTGTGGGGATTTAGGAACTGATGATTATGAATAGTTCTTATAGGGACCAAATAAAGATTACATCGTGGTGTTTAAATTTTTCTTCTTATAAAAGTACTCTACTACCTAACTACGTACTTACACGTGTAAAGTACGAGGAAAGTAAAGTACAAAGAGGCTAGTGTTCAGAAACTGTAATTCCCCGCTAACTCCAAGTGTGAATAGACGTGCATATCGCTCTTTTCACGACTTTTGCAGAAATTATCGCCACGGAGACACCTTTCAAGTCACACCGCTGAAAGCCACGTCCTTACCTACCGTACTCAAAGGAAATGCAATATAAAGTTTATTTATACTTATAGCTTCCAACTTAAGCAAGCTAGCGTAACCAAACTTTCTCTATTTAACTAGAGATTAAAACATCTATGTATAGGTTCATATTCTCTCCTTTATTTAAAGTAATTCCATATTTTGTTTAAATATTATTAATATTTTTAAAATCATGAAAGCAAAAAGAGCTTTCGTTAGTTTTCGCAGTTTGATTGATTAACAATTACCTATATTTTGTATAAGTGATGTACCGCATTTATTAAAACTTAAACACGAAAATCACTGCTCTTCTGGTACAGTCGGATGTTAAATACAAATCCAAAAATACTGAGCTGGGCATAGTTACGAAAGAACATGTCAAAAATTACGTAGTCTGAAATTTGTTATTAAAAGTACCTAAGTAATAACCAAACTCACTCTTGTTTTTTAAAAAAAAAAATTGTATTTTGCCAACTGTATTTTTCAATCATAAAAATGACACGGATGGATGGACGGACGGACGGCCAGCGAAGGCTTAGTAGGTAATAGGGTACCATTGGCACCCTTTGTGTACGGAACACTAAACGGTACGCACGGTAATCCAGTGCGTAAAACAAATGCAAGCGACAGCGTCAGACAGGTGTCGGCAATGACAAATGGAAAACACTCCTCGCTCATGTATCACATCAATAACCCTTGCCGGTACGAGTGCCACACAACATCCTAATTTTTTATTTATATTCGAGTTTCAAAAACTCTTTTTATCGATGAAAAATGAGTACTGTACTGTGGGAACGTGGGAATAATAAACTGACGTGTTGTGGTTATTAATATTATGTAAGTATGTACGTAATTATTTCAAGCCCGTGACTTCGTCTGGTTGGTTTTTGTTTTTGGTGTGAAAAAACGCCCTGGGAGCTCTCTGATTTCCCAAGGTTAAGTTAAATATCCATTGCGGCTAGCCAAATTTTTTAGAAAAAGACGAGAAGACCGTAGAGACGTAAAAAGCTTATATACAGACAGACGGGGTTACTTCACCCTTAAAATATAAGTGTGGATTTACTTCAGAGACCGTTGTCTCCCACCGACGTTTTAAATGCGAAATAACTCCGTGGTGGTGGATTAATTCGATAGTGCTTAAATTAAGCTGATAAAGGTCAGACGTAGTGTTATGAAAAGCAGCACAACATCGATTCCGGACATAAACCGGACTTTTCAGACTTATGTGAGTTTAAGCAATTTTAAGTATATCAACGGTGAAGGAAAACATCTCATAATACTCTAAAAGGTGTCTGAAGTCTGCTAATTAGCATTGGGCCTATAAAGCTTCAAAATCAAAATCAAAATCAAAATCAAAATTCAGCTCCTATGAAACGTCACAAAACTACCACCGGTTCGGAATGCAGATTCTGCTGAGAAGAGCCGGCAAGAAACTCAGCAGTTGCTCTTTTCAAAAAAAAAAAAATAATTTTTTTTTTTTACAATTGTTAAAAAAACTAGGCTATGCACACAATGTTTCCACATAGAAGTTTCAAAAATGCACACCTACCACAACCTAATACATGTTAACATGGGTAGACACAAAGCAGACCCATTCCCGTTGGCGGCACCCGTTCACGAGCATGACGCATGATCCAGCCATTGCTTCGCTCAACCATATTTGAGGAACGTAACAACCCGCACCACACGACACCACCACAGAAATGTTTAAGTGAGCATGACATACTTAGGCTACCCATGTTAAGGCATCGAATTAAATACTAATATTAAGATACTCATTTTAAGACATAATTGAGACACAGATAAAGTGGAAACACTGTAGAACAGAATACAATAGAATCATGTTACACAATAGAATACAATAGAGAGGAGAGCTGCGCTCAGTAGTGAGCCGTGATACATTGCTGATGATGATGATGTGTGAAGGTGATCACGAAAGACATCTAATTTTATGCCATATAAGACTCGAGAGACAAAATGTTTGTTAAGCCACTTCCAAAAGGTACATACTCGAAAAGCAGGGCATGATTTTAATACAAAGTTTGAAGTAGGTAATGAAACGTTCATGACGAAGCGTTTTCGCGTGAAAATATGTCAAAAATATCTATATGTCATTTTGTATTCAACTTGACGGCTATTAAAAACCCTCGCCTTAATTGCTTTAAGGGTTTTTTTATTAATGGCAGGATTATGTTTAACTACAATGTTAATTTCGTGATATAGTCAACTTTAGTAAGTATACATTAATATAAAATCGATCAGGAATTAGATTTATTTTTAAGTTTAGAAGTAATTTAATATGTATTTATTGCTATTGGCAACTCTATTACTGTTTGGATCATTGATATAATTTATGTAATTAGTGTAATCTACTATATAAAAATAAGTCGGGTTTTCCTTCCTGACGCTATAACTCCAGAACGCACGAACCGATTTCCACGGTTTTGCATTCGTTGGAAAGGTCTCGGGCTCCGTGAGGTTTATAGCAAAGAAAATTCAGGAAAAATTTCAACAATTTAAGAACGCGGACGAAGTCGCGGGCGTCCGCTAGTTATGTATGAAAATCATATTAAAAGTAATAAATGTTTGACTAACTCTTGCCCGTGACATCGTCCGAGTGCAAGCCACTTACTCATTCATTTTGTATTCTCGCACGTTTCCCTTCATCACCCGATTATCCTCAATAGATCATAGCTCTACAAAGCACTTTGTTAATTGATGGTTCAATAATAAACTGGCCCCTCATCTCTTCATTACCTATTTATACTTTCGTATATATGTATCACGGAATATTGAAATACTTTGTGTTTCCTAATTACTCAAATACTTTTGCAAAGTTACTCGAAAAGTATTTCAGTAATGGCGAAACAAAACCTATACGGTACATTTAATGGAGTAATATTGGCTGTCAAGAAAATTGTCGATAATTGCTCGACACAAAAGAAAATCGAAGTAATTGCTGAGCTCTCGGCGCAACCTTTAAATTAGCGAGCTTGTCCAGGCGTATTTTTAGAAAAGTTTTCCGGATTCTTGAATTGAAATGAAGCCTTAAACAGAAATAACACGCTAACGACTCGCAAGGAAACACTTTTTCTAGTAAACTAAACATATTAGTAGGGTTTGGTGCTAACTTGGTGCTAAGTGTAGAAATAAATTAAGTAGTTCTTAATAAGAACTACTTCTTTCTCGAATGCTAAGAACTTCTTAGCATGAACGTGTATCGTGTAACAATCCTCTTTGTCTAACAACGTGTAAAAGCTAACCGCGATATATCTGAAGTGAACATCGACAGTTTACGATCGCAAAAAGAGAAACAGTCCAATTCTACATTCGTGGACCGCCGCTAACGTTTGTTGGAACACGTTGGATATTATTCGTGTTGGCACGCAGCGGGGAAAAAAATTACGTGCCATCGTGCAGCTAGCTGTTCGTCGTTTTACTGTCGAAAACTTTAAAAAATCATACTGTCGGAATTTCTACTCCTACTTTGTAACAGGAATTAAACGATTGGAAAACTAATAAACATTATAGAAATTAGGGAACTTTAAACAAATAATTAACAATTATTTCTAAAATAAAAACTAATATAAACCTAGGCATTGCCCTTTTGCCGAGGTAGCTGCCAGCTTTTGGAAATTAAACAACATAGTCCTTCGAGAGGCATGAAGAAGAATTAAAAAATCTTGTTCCTCCTTTACAGTTCTATCGCTCAACTGTGAGAAGTCGTGAGTGTTGGTATCCTTATGGGGGTGAGAACCCTATTATTTTATTTATATTACCTTATCTATCCACACAAAATTTTTTCGTTGACCTTTTCTGATAGGAACCGCAAAGGTGTTGCATATGCCTTGGCGTTCTATTTTTATTTGTATATTAGGTCATCATCTCAAGCCATGCACACCACACTTAGCCACTAGCATATCGTGCTTGTAAAATTTCAAGTCTATATTCAGGTGGGAAACACTTTTCGAATGAGGTCTCTATCTTTATGGTTACCAGCCCCCCGATTCAGACCCTTCCGATAACTTATTTATCGATCGATTCGGTTTGTTACCGTACGATAATAACATATATTTTCAATTCGGAAATGCTCTTGTAATCGAATGTATTTTGTCGATGTCGATAACGTAGTCGATACCGAATCGTATCCTCAAACCAAACGCTCTGAATCACACGACAAAAAATTTTTATACGAGATCGATATCTAACCGTATCGACACGGTATGTTATCGAACAGGTCTGAATCGCCCCCCAGCTACCGGACTAATTAGGTCATCATCTCAAGCCACACATAGGTACCACAGAGATTTAGTACACCACGCTGTCAAATATCTTGACCAATTTTTAACTGCCTCCACTGTATTCAGACGAGAAGCACTTTTTAAATGAGGTCTCTATCTCTGTGGTCAATGTATAACTCTAACGTGAGTATAATGTAGTGATCTAAGTGAGCTAGATAATAGTTTTAATTATCGGGTCGTGAGCCTGTTGTCGCCCCGCCTCCCGTTCCAACAACCAGTGGAAACTCGTCAACCCAGCAGCAGCAAGCTTTTGCATGCAAATTAACTGCTTCGTTATTGGATTCAGTTAATTCACTTTATACTCTTCAATGACTATTTTTCAATTTACTTCTATGAGATATATAATCTTATAGTATATATCGGCACTGAAGTGACGATGGGTAGAAAACATAGCTCTTAGAACCGAATGATGTTGGGGTCCCGAGATACTTGAGTTCTGACTTCCACTGGTTCGTCGAACGATCACAAGAAGCCACTGGATACGATCATGTTCTGTGACAAACTTTGTCCAACAGTAGACATTTATTCGTATGACGACGAAATCATTACGCGGACGTGCAGATTAGATACAGTTAAGCTTTTATAAATCCATTATATTGATGCGTTTATACAATTTTCTGTCGGCGAGAAAATCCTGTTAACTATATCATCAGGTCACAGAGCGTAACGAATGTCGATGCGCAGTAATCAAGTTAACAGGCAGTAAATTTCAACAAAATTGACACATTTTCTTTTTACCGATCGGAATTTTTCGTGTGCCTACCTATTTACTATCCCTCCCTTACCCTTATAAAAGCTTTAATGAATAAACTAACACATAAAATTTCTGCGAGTGATTCGAGAAACCTTCAGTCATAAAGCTCTCTTTCTGCTCTATCATTGCCTGCTAAATTGTCGGTCTTATTTGGAGGGGAGAGGAGAATATTAGTAAAGTTCAGCTTGCTTGATATTCTATAAAAAAAAATTTTTTTAGTCAAAGTCAAGGCGCCTCAAGCTGGCTTCTAAAATAACAGTGTGAACTCAGACAATTGTTAGTCTAAACAGTTCTAAATTAAGTGTAGTCAAAAAGTTCAGTAAGTATAATAATTGGGAAGATGTACCTATCATTCAAGCCTCAAAAATATGATTTCACAACCTCAAGGAGTCGGGGGGTTTTCTACACGAAAATGCTTTCAATTAAAATCAAATTATTTCAAGTATTCCTATTTGTGGCTCCTATGACAGACTAGCACCAGTTTGGATTCTGCCGCTACCAGATTCCGCTGAAAAGAAGGAAGTAAATCAGAAGTTGCGTTTTTCAATATAAAAAAATGTTACAAACGTTGCTACGAGTATTTCTCGAGTACACTTCAAAAATCAAATCACAACTTCACGGGCACGAAAACTTTTCAATTTGAAAAACTAGCCACGTAAGTTTCCAACGATAAATATCTCCATTTAAGTTGATAGCGTTGCCACGCTTCAGCATGACTGCCCTTTACAAGATAACTGAAGCCGTACTTACTTATCAGCTTTCATTTCGAACACAGTTCCTTTTTCGCTTGAAATTCGTTCTTCTTCGACTGAAAACCTTTGAAAACTGAATGACAGGAATAGATGCATAGTTGAATAGGTACTGCGTTAAAAAGTATGGTTATTGAACTAAAGAGAAAGATGTAGTTTGACTATGTAAAATGCTATTCTGGCCTAATACACTTTAGCGTTCCGAGTGCAGCATTGATAAAGGAAATGTCTGCTGTCAACGCGAACTATAATGCAATATTTTCAAAATCAAATGTTTAGAATATGTTTTGAATTCAGGCTCGAATAGAAATGCCCAGAAAGCAGTCATCACGCCGCCCGTCGAGTATATAAATTCCAACCTCCACTGTGCTTTTTCATAGTGAACTGTTGAGGTCACAGTGCGATATTAGTACATTACTGTAGCGGCCAGCAATAGAGGCATTGATGGACGAACGTGTACATGTCTCAACTAAACCCATGCAAAAAATCACGTCGATCTGTTGCTTTGTTGCGGCGTGGTTGAAAGACAAACCAACAAGCAAACACACTTTCGCATTTATAAAATTAGTAAAGGTTAGCCAAGCTGAACTTGACCTTTCCCCTCCAAATAGACGGCGAGCTGTGTGAGGAGTGGATACGACAATAATAGGATGGGAATCTAACCTTCGATCTTTCAGGTTTTAGTCCAACCCTTTAACCGATAGGCTATTGAGGCTCTTAGTTGAAATCACTGTCAAGAACTAACTTGTAATCAAATAAAAAAAGCTTTTCCTTCACTCGTCAATCAATCATTGAAACACAATAGAACTAATCCTAACGTGCTTTAGACACATCCCCTCATCAATTTGAACAAACATTGACAAAACCAGACATAAATCTTCCCGATTTTGTATCGCACAATAGTTTGAAGATCAATCCAAATATATTTATTCGCGTTCCTTTTACTGACATTGTTATTTATAAAACATGTTACGTTTCCTCTTTATTTATTTTTTAGTTGGTTATGCTCCTGGAAAATATAATAATATCCTCGAGTTATTTTGTTTTGAACATTTTATTGTTCCTTAGAGACAATATTTGAATAAATACGCTACTCACGAAAATAGTGATCATGTATTTTATTCTTTATGGGCTTTTTGGGTGATCACATCTCATCACACTATGGCACTCATTTTATAAGGGCGAATGTTTGTATGTTTCATTCACGCCCTTTATTCTATATATGCTTTTTTGGCTAATCACTCACACCAATATTATAAAGGCGAAAATTTATATGTGTGTGTTACTCCTTCACGCGACAACGAAATTCAAGGAATGAACAGATTTGGCTAAAATTTGGAATGGAGATAGCTCATACTAAGGATTAACATATAAGCTTCATATTATCCCCGAAAATTAGAGTTCCCACGGAAATTCAAAAACCTCAATCCACGCGGACGAAGTCTTCGCGCTACACTATATAAGAAAAAAATAATTATGACGGACGTTACATCCAATTTTCTGCAGTCGAGTTTTCAAACTTTTATTCTTGTGAATTTCATGAATTTTGAATGACGTTGACGTTGAATGACGTTTGGAAAATCTGTGAATACCATATTATTATGATTTTATTTTAATAACTGTATTTTTAACCCCGATGCAAAAAGATTTTTTAGTTGAGTATGATATGCAGAAGGCTATGGCAACTCACTGCATTATTATTCCAAGACTATTTCTGCCATTCTGGCCACGACCCTGAGCCATGAGGGAGACGACGCAGAGTGCACTCACCATGAAGAAAATCTTCGAAAATAAAATTTCCATAAAGCGACAGAGAAGACTATTACATTTTATCACTGGCATCGTCGAAGACACTGCACAGTTAAATTGCAATATGATGATGTGACAACGTCGCTAGCTTGAACACGGAAAATAGTTGCCACTTAGTTGTGAGCATGTATTTTTCCTTCGATCTCTCGCCACTTTTCTTTTATTCAATGACGAATTATATACTCTCTTGATAATTGCAATAAGATCTATAAACCCACCGCATTTTTTTTTATTCGATGATAAGATAGTCATTGACTGCGATGTCACCTGATGGTAAGTGACGATTCAGTCTAAGATGGTATCGGGCTAACTTGAAAGGGATATAGCAGTGTAAATTCAACCCATACCCCTAATCGGTCGGCCAAAGCCTCCCACCAGACCAGACCAGACACAATTTAGAAATTATAAATTCCCAAATTGCTCCGCCTCCCAAATTTTAGTGAGTTTACATTATAGTGTATACTCAATTTACTGAAAAAAAATTACACCCCTCTTTTCAGATGGGGTTTAATCAAAGTTTTATAAGCCTCAATAGCCCAACGGTTAAAGGTGCGGACTGAAAACTGAAAGGTTGCAGGTTCGAATCCCACCCGTTGCACTATTGTCGTACCCACTCCTAACACAAGTTTTCACTTATTTGGTGGGGAGAGGAGAACATCAGTGGCTGATATTCTTTTTTTAAAAAACAAAAAAACAAAAAAAAAGTCGGTTTTTATATACTTCCATACAAACAAAGTTTGATTCAAACTCCATCTGCATGCGTCGAGCTTGAGAGTGACTTCTCCTGAGGGTCGGGTTTTGTCCCGAGAGAGTGCACAAATTCAAAACTTTTGTATACAAAGTACGTTCAACACAGCGCGGATCCTTTATTATGCTACGTAAGAGTTCGCTTAAGAGAGACCTTAAACTACGACACTTAAGTAGTACAACGTAAATCTTAGAACCGTATCCAAGTCACCGTGAAACTCAGCGTGAAATATGTGCTTGAGAGAATAACTCTAGCGAAAATGTACCACTTTGTTTCACACATAAAGTTTTATGATTATGTTAAATGCTCGGGTGCTTAGAGCTTCGAGTATTGGAGTGAAGATGCTGTTTTATTACGTTACGAAACATATTTTTCAAGAACTTTATTGGGTGTTAAAGCATATAATAATATAATACTATTATAATATTTTCACGAAACAGAATATTGGAGAGCTTGGTATCACTCTTTCTGCTGTAAAAGCATCAGTAATACGATCGCAACGCATTCAGTTTTCAGTGTACAAACTGGAAAGAATGGGAATTCTTTGTTGTTTAACGAACTGTAGTAATGCACTCACGCCTGTGCCTCTTTTTGCATTTTCCGCACATTTTCCGCAGGTGCAAGCGTTCAATTGTTCGGTTTCCCCATTCAGCGTTATTTAACGTTATTTAACATTATTTAAAAGCAGAATTCTTGAATTCCCCTCCCACTTCATGAAGGTGTGCCGTAAAGAAACGTTCGTTTCTTTAAAAAAAATTCTCTTTGTTATGTACGATATTTCGTTTGTAAAATATGAAAATATTTTTCTAAAGTTTCTTGAAATCACTGATCGAAGTGTTGCAAAAGTTCTCTATAATATTTTCTCTCTCGAGATCGCTGGAGAATGGATCATATTTTTTCAATGCCTGAATGGTACTACCACTTTTATTAAATTAGATTAGAAGACGTGCCGCTAAGTGATTTATTCCAAGTTAGCCAGCTACCATTTTAGACTGCATCGTCACGTACCATCAGGTGAGACCACAGTCAAGGACTGTCTTGTCATCGAATAAAAAAAAATTGTCAAAAGGGCATTTATGTATAATAACAAGGCGTTTTCGCAGCGCCTCAAAAACATTATGTCAATCTCAAACAACAGATTCTTGAATCTTGAAGGATACTATACGATAACAAGAATTTGTTATCGTATAGTTTTTAATTGGCTCTATCTACGCTATAGAACAATGTCGATGTAACATAAAAAAATGGCCACGAGCTGAGCCAAATGCTGCAAGAAGGAAAGCAATGGCATCAGCAAACTATACATGTATCTACATACTATGATATTCTACTAGGGATGAGTTTTATACTCATAAAACAAGCGAAAAAATTGTTCCGAACTACGAAGAGTATAATAGAGTAGGTACTTCATTGTTAAATGACATGACAAATTACGACAAATATCTGCCATTACGCGCTTCATTTACCGCACGCTTGTACAATATCCACCTCTTTTTATACATATACCTACTATAGCATAGCCTACATATACCTACCGGTTGAAATTTTAATGGTTGTACTCCCTGAAAGAGGTGAATGTGCTCATGAAACTGAACAACTTTCCCCAGGGAACATAGGTCAAAATATGAAAAAAAAAAAATTGGACCCTCCATACAAACTTGACGATCAGCTGATTGATTTACTATGGGAGGTCCAAATTTTTTTTTCATATTTCGACCTATGTTCCTTGGGGAAAGTTGTTCAGTTTCATGAGCACATTCACCTCTTTCAGGGAGTACAACCAATGAAATTTCACCGTGTATATCATAAGGTGCAAATGAGAAGTGCTGATTAATTGATGTCGGCAGAACTATCTAGGCGTTGACTGATCTCTTGTAACGTATTTCAATCGCCTGCCCAATACTACGTTCCGAAGATTAGCCCGGAAAAATAGACGGACAAAATTTTTAAATACAGTGTATGGATAGGCCTGGATAAAAAAATAACTAACTCGATCCAGAGGCAAACATTATATTATTCTCTTGTTATTGAGGAAAAAGGTCGGGGTCTATCCCTTACCCTTTATTAAATTATAACATAAGTAGATAGGCAAAAATCAACTTACCCTTATCAAATTACTGGAATGTTTCTAAAGGAAATTGTAACTAAACTATTTAGTACGAGTACTAACAATATTTGATTACATTATAAGTGGCGGGTTAATTAAATATATATATGCTGTTAAAACTGTTTTTCTAATAATAATATATGGTTTTTAACTGCCCATAACTGCCAACCTAAAATGTTCAATTCTTGAATCTTAAAACCTCTTAAAGCTTAGTCCATATTTGAACCAAACCTCGATGTCCATAAACGTGTCATTAAACGTGCTACGTTTTATAAGAAAGCATTTCAACTTTCTTAAAACCAATAACTTACTTGAACTTTATAATTACACTATAAAAATATTTTTTGCAGCCATATTTAAATTTTTTGATTAGGCTGATAGCACCCTGAAGATCTTCAAAGATATAAACAAAACCTAATGAAACGCTTGGCCCCGAACACTTCCCTTTACGTACCTCGAAGCTTTACGTAATTCACTCAATTCTAATACCTGACAAAGGCGAAGCAATACGAAGCATGCATAGCGTTCATCAAGAAGCTGTCAAACATTCAACGTGGTGTAATTACAGTAACTGCTACACGTAATTGATTTCGTATAAGGTTTCAATCCTGTCGGAGTTTAAGTACGTTAATAGCAATTAAATATCACGTACTTGGGCGGCTAAAAGTTGGAAAACACACATGGTGTACATTCAGTTGTGAGCCGTTCAAGGATCATTGCAATTTTGTCAATTATTTATTAGATACTAATAGATGCCCGCGACTTCATCCGCGTGGATGAGGATTTTTTAATTCCCACGGGAACTCTTTAATTTTCCGAGAAAAAAAGGAAGCCTATATGTTAATCCTGAGTGTGAGCTATCTCCTTTCAAAAGTTCAGCCGAATCGGTTTGCTTAAGTTACTATAGAAGGTGCCTAATGGGTAATTTCCACCAAAATTCCAGTGGAGCATCAATGAGGGCTGCAAAGCCAATAGGCTTATTGACAGAGAGCTTATAATAAAATCCAATTTCTTATCCCAACGATTGCTATCTTTATTGGTGGAATCGGGGCATAAAATTCATTTAACTTATGCAAATTGTTACGATAATGCGCAACAATCACTGCTTAATACCTCGTAGACCTTTATCTGTGTGAAACAGGCAAAAATACGATAGCGGTGAAGCTTTTAAAGTCAGTATAATTAATTTTTTTTGCTGGATCCGGACTAAACGCAGTAATTTCACGAGGCGGGATGATAGTGAGGAGTGTAGGGAGTAGCTGTTAGTGAATTGACACTACAGTTCATATCATTTCATCATCTTCATTAACCTCATGAACTCAACTGAGACGTCCACAGCTGTTCAAGTTCTCTTACAGATCCTCTCATTCCTAATTTGATTCCGTAGGGATACTCCAAGCACATCTGTTTTATTCGCCTGTAGAGTGACCCAAACCATATTTTTTTTAACAGGACTCTTAGCCAAGGTGTACTTGATTTATATTCTCCTCTCCCCTCCAAATAAGCGCCACCCACTCCTAGCTCCAAATGTGCTAGGAGTGGGTATGACGATAGTGCAATGGGTGAGTTTGAACCGACGATCTTTCAGTTTTCAGTTCGCACCATTAACAGTTGGGCTGTTGAGGATTGAGGCTATCATTTGCAGACTTCATTACTTGCATTTCATGCCTACTTTGTCCTTACGTTTATCCTTTTTAAAAACAGTTACTATTAGTGTTTAGCCTCACCAAAATACAACAAAAATTGTATTTTACTGGGGATAATCCCAGCGCACATTGTGCGTTTGTACTGAAACTTTAAACTATTTTATCAATAAATAATCTGACAGGCCTCGAGAGCCTGTTAATTTATTAACACGAACACAATACGTAGGTACATCCTATCCCCAAATGTAAACAGGAATATCGGAAAAACATATATTTGACTTATCACAATTGAATTTATACTGAAAGTTAAATACCGTTGACCGAATAATATGATTTTTGGATCCGTTAACGACCTAATATAATAAATGCGAAAGTGTATTTGTTCGTTGTTTTATTAGTTTTTCTTTATATCACGCTGCAACAGAGCTTATTAGAAAGATATTGTAGTATTTTGTTATGAAAAGAGCAACTGCTTGTTTCTAGCTGACTCTTCTCAGTAGAATCTGCATTCCAAACCGGTGGTAGAGTCACAATATGTCACATTGACATGTCACAAGAGCTACACACACACACAGTTGTCACAGTTGGCCTACATGAAATATACACACACACAGTTGTCACAGTTGGCCTACATGAAATATAATTTTGAATTTTTGTGCTATTTCTTAAACGCACATAACTTTGAAGAGTTGCGCACCCGGGATCAAACCAGCGACTCTCCGATTAAGAGACAGCGGTGCTAACCACCAGGCTATCACCGCTAGGCCGATATAGAAACAAGAAAAGCTCAATCAGAACAGAGCTCAGTTCCGTAATAAAAGAAAACTATCTCAATCACTGGTTACGACCCGACGGGATCCATTAACTGGTAATTGCTACTCGAGACTATATAATTGGAATGTTAATGGAAACAGATAAAATTACTTTTGTTTTTCTTAAATTTTCATAATTATATTTCCCACTAGTTGATGCCCGCGACTTCGTTCGCGTGGATTAAGGTTTTTTAATTTTAACTCTTTTATTTTAAAAGACATGACAAGTTGTGAGTATCTGTATTTAATTCCAGAGCCCAAATTAGCAACATTAACAATCCCTACATATTACATTAATACGAATGTGTGTTAATTCGTTGGTTCGTTAGTTTATCATTCTATTACGCAGTAACGGAGAAAACAGAAGGGCGTGATTTTTTGCATGAGAACTTGAACATTTTAACTTTAACTATTTTTAATCGACTTCCAAAAAAGGAGGAGGTTCTCAATTCGTCGGAATCTTTTTTTTTTAATTTTTCATGTATGTTCCGTCGAAGACGACTGGAACGATTTGGATTTTTTTTTTGTTTAAAAGAGTATACTTCCTAGGTGGTCCCATTGTCATCAGGTCAGGATCTGATGATGGGATCCTGGAGAAATCGAGGAATCTCTTCAAATTTTATAGGCACAATTGATATACTTCGTAGTGGCGTTTGAAGTCGGTTTTGTAAAAAGAATTTTTACTTTTATATTATTTACTACTATTTACTAACAAAAGAAAAAAAAATCCACGCAGACGAATTCGCGGGCAAACGGTAACAAGTACCTAACAGTGAATAATATCATAGTATATAATCGCAATTTCTCTCCAATATAATATCATCTGCGGTAGGTAATAGACGCCATCGAGTCGAAATAACATATTTATTACCTACTGAGATACCAAACAACATTCCTCACGTAATTCATGTTAACCTCGGTGAAAATTACGTTAAGCAACGTTCAAGGCTTTAGCGAGCCTCGAATCCCACAAATTATTAGATAGTTTATCTTCGTATCTTCGTGAAGCAATAACAGAATTACTTGGCAGGGTTCAAGCGAATAGAGTTAGCAAACAACTGGCATTGTGCAAGTACGTGTGTTTCTTATGCTACAACAACACGTCTACGTACAACTACTACAGTTGTACGTAGACGTGTTCTTGTAGCACTGATAATATTAACAATATAACTCATTTTTAATGAGCATTAATATAACAATCTTAAAACGTCCCAATCATCAGTTTTTGAACAAACTAGCACGAACACAATTTTTGAAAGGCAAAGAAAGCTATTTTATTTAGAACTAGCGGACCCGACAGACGTTGTCCTGTCTTAACTATGAATATTGAAACTCCCCTTTTTACCCCCTTGGGGAGAGAATTTTCAAAAAATGTAAAATACGTAATTCTTTATTTTTGATCAAGAGCCAAAATATCAAGATTCATAAACATAACTTGAAAAATAACTTGAAGAACGAAGGACTATCATACAAACATTCAACCCCTATTTAATCCCTTAGGGGGTAGAATTTTTAAAAACTGTGAAACACTTACTTTTTTGTTTTCAATTTAAAGCCTAAGTACCGAATTTTATGGGTATAGCTTGAAAAATAACGGAGTTTCATACAAACTTTAACCCCCCTTTTTACCCCCTTGGGGGGAGAATTTTCGAAATATATAAAATACGTAATTCTTTATTTTTGATCAAGAGCCAAAATATCAAGTTTCATAAACATAACTTGAAAAATAACTTGAAGAACGAAGGACTATCATACAAACATTCAACCCCTATTTAACCCCTTAGGGGGTAGAATTTTTTAAAAGTGTGAAACACTTACTTTTTTGTTTTTAATTTAAAGCCTAAATACCGAATTTTATGGGTATAGCTTGAAAAATGACGGAGTTTCATACAAACTTTAACCCCCCTTTTTACCCCCTTGGGGGGAGAATTTAAAAAAAATGTAAAATACGTAATTCTTTATTTTTAATCAAGAGCCAAAATATCAAGTTTCATAAACGTAACTTGAAAAATAACTTGAAGAACGAAGGACTATTATACAAACATTCAACCCCTATTTAACCCCTTAGGGGGTAGAATTTTTAAAAACTGTGAAACACGTACTTTTTTGTTTTCAATTTAAAGCCTAAATACCGAATTTCATGAGTATAACTCGAAAAATGACGGAGTTTCATACAAACTTTAACCCCCCTTTTTACCCCCTTGGGGGGCGAATTTCGAAAAATCCTTTCTTAGTGCTCGCCTACGTCATAAAAGGAACCTACTGTCAAAATTTCAAGTTTCTAACTTCAGTGGTTTAGGCTGTGCGTTGATCGTCAGTCAGTCAGTCAGGACAAGCCTTTTTATATAATTATAGATTATTTTCACGTCACAGACTCACAACATTCCAATTCGATTTTTTAACAAATTGCTAGATCCCCCACAAAGTAGGCGGACGATCTCAGGCGAGTCGCTTGAAGCCGCTGGATACCGGCGGCACAAGATCGTGTTCTGTGACGATGATTTCAAGAAACCTATAACCAGCAGTGGACGGCTTTCAGTTGAAACGATGATGATAATCATAAAGCGTTGTGTGCGATTGAACTATTGCGCCCCTGCGGTTTTAATTGAGGCTCACAATTATAGTGTGCGATTAACTTTAGCTTTAGTAGCATCAAAAATTCATATCATAATGAATGTTCATTTTTAGAGCAGCTTCAAATTGCAGAGAGCTCTCAATTTCGCGCCACAGCAGCGAAACAACAGAGTAACAAGTATCGTTAGAGCAAGTGACACGGTGCGCGGTGTCTAAGTGAGATTAATTACAGTTTTAATTAATAGCTGCGTCGTTCGCCCGCTGTTCCCCCCACTGAATGCTCGTGTCCACTACAGGGTAGGGTAGGAGACTGAAATACAAAACAATACCTATTATTCTCGTTGAAGTTATTGGCACCATTGAGTTGTTTTGAACAGAACTCTCAACTGGTTTAGTGGAACTAAAAAACCAGCCAAGTACGAGTTGCATTCGCACAGGAAGGGTTCCGTACCACCGTACAAGTCCACTAGCACCAGCTGTTAAGATCGGGCAAAAACAAAATCAGACGGACGGGCGGACGGACGGACAACGGAGGATTAGAAATAGGGTCCCGTTGTCAAACTTGGGATACGGAACCCTAAAAATGATTCTTGATAGAATTACCTCCCCTTACACCCTTCCCGAACCCTACATCCTACCGAAATATGCTCAAACAGAATTTGTACAAAAAGATTTTCAAACTCCAATATAAAGAGTCACTTCGTTACTTCAATCAAATAGACGGTAGGTACTTTCGTATGTGCAACATATATTATGTGTGTTCTTGTAACCACTACTAAAACTCAAAATCGTCAACTGCCAAGCTACGAGATTAAAGTCTTTGAGTGATCCCGAGTAGCAAATTGGTCGGTTAATGAAATAGTGGGGAAAGGATGCGAGAGGCGGCGGATTACGTCTAAATGAATCAAAGTTGTCCGGGGCTCGATCTAATTCTATCAAATTATTACCTAATGCCCGGAAAGTTTTGCGATAAGTACCTATAGGTCCAAAGTTTAGTAGTAATAGAAGTAATAATGTCCTTCCGACCGAATCCGACATAGCTCAGCGAGTTGCGAAACTGAAGTGGAAATGGGCGGGGCACATAGTTCGAAGAACTGATGGTCGATGGGGTCCCAAGGTGCTGGAGTGGCGACCTCGCACCGGAAAGCGCAGTGCTGGCAAACCCCCCACTAGATGGACTGATGACATCAAACGAGTCGCAGGGAGCCGCTGAATTTAGGCGGCGCAAGAATGAGGCCTGTGGAGGTCCATGCAAGAGACCTATGTCCAGCAGTGGACGTCTATCGGTTGACAAAGAAGAAGAAGAAAAAGACCGAATCTGGTCAGGTCAGCCACCTCCTTAGAGCTTAGCCCATTATAGTGCACAAGTGTGTGCGCAAACACAGGTGCACTCTCTATTACCCCCTTACTCTCATAGTCTGATGGGACGAAAATCCGACACGACCGAACAGAGATCAGGCGCAGGACCAACGGCTTTACGTGCTCTCCGAAGCACATGGGTGACACACCGCCAACTTCCTAACTCTGGGCTAGGACTGAAAATTTCTTGATAGGAAAACCCGATGTCAGACCAAAACCAAATACATAAAACTACATCGATCCGTTGCGTTGCTGCATTTTTGCCTGATTGAAGAACAAACCAACAAACAAACTCACTTGGGCATCTATGATATTAGTAGAGATAAACAAAAATTAAACTGCAGCAAACTTTAAATATAAAAACCACCGAACCTGACACTTCACTTTAACTTTTGCGTCTATCTTAAAATAGCATTTTATTTTTCGACCACAAACGATAGAGGAAGTTAAAAAGAAAAGGCGAAGAGTACTTTTAAACGGAAGTTTTAAGGTTTATTCTACTGATAGTGTTGACGTAGCCAGCTTTAACTTGGAATTCGCTTACGACTGCTTTTTTTTATTTTATTTTATAAGCGTCACTTAAAAATGCCGGCGATTCAATTTGTTTTTTTTTCTTTTTCCTTTAAGCTCACGCTTGACGATCTTCTTTCGTGATGGAAGTAATATGTACCAACTAACTAATATTTTCAGATTTTTTTGAAAGGACCATGGGCAATTTTGTATGGACCCCGTCCCCACCCTCCAACAGTCACCGGACTTATGTTAATATGTTCATTTGGATCCAAATAGACGTAAATAGTTGGTTTCAGCTTCAAAATCGATGGGGTTCTTAATAAAAAAAAAAAAACTTTTTGTTTGAAATTGATTTATTTTTGTTATTTTTTCTATATTTTATCGTACAAAAATCACATAACAATAAAAATAACTACTTCTACTCTGTTACAGACACCATTTTGTACATTGACATCATCCGCGTTTCTTTTAATTTCTGGACCCTGGGCGTCATACTCTGCGTTTCCGATGCGACCTTGTCGCGTAGCATTGCTTGGCTCTTTGCCAGCATCTATGGCACACTGTCATCGTGTTATTGAACACAACCAGGAAAAAGAAGAAAACTCGAAGAGTATTAGAATCTGCCTTCTGAAGCAAGGGTCGCGGGGTCAAATATCGTAGGGCACAAGTATTTGTGTAACGAATATGACGCATTATGTATTAACTACTGTTAATACACGTTAAAAAAATGAGAATATTATATAAAAAAGATATTACCTACCTCTTTCAGCGCATTTTGTGAAATATATTTAACTAACAAGCCTCAATAGCCCAACGGTTAAAGGTGCGGACTGAAAACTGAAAAGGTCGCAGGTTCGAATCCCACCCGTTGCACTATTGTCGTACCCACTCCTAGCACAAGCTTTCCGCTTATTTGGAGGGGATAGGAGGATATTAGTCAACTTCAGCTTGGCTAATGTTCTTTTAAAAAAAAAAAAAATGGGTCGGTGAGCGGGGGGAGGGGGTTATTTTGTAGCTGGTTATCTTTATGTGCATGCTCCGCCCGCCGGTGTGCAATAAATAGATATAAATGAGCAGGTATTTTGGAATTAGTCATCAATACTACGTCATCGAAATATTTTTTGAAACGTAAGATACAATGAGAACCCCATGCATTTGGGCATCGTCGCCATAATAAAAAAATATCGTCTTGCCAAGATCTATCAATTGCGCTACATTTCATTCTTGTTGATAGGTGGGGACGATTCCGCCCATGGTCCTTTCCCCGTGATAAGAAAAAAAATTTCCGCAATTTCTAATTCCACGCGAGTGAAATGTGAAATTTGAAAATCACACTTGCTTGGTACACTACTTGTAGTATCATGTTTGTATACTAAACATACGTATTTAATTCCGAAAAATTAAAGAGTTCCCGCGGGAATCAAAAAGCCTTAACTCAAGTTGTACGTAATAAAGTGAAAGCTAATGCAATAGTGTCGTATCGGAATCGGTTAGGATCTCAAATTGAATCTATCTAGAACCGGCAGGGTACACTACGCAGTAAGTAAAACATATTGGATTGATATCTAAAGTAAAACATATTGGAAACACATAGATGTGTTTACTTTGAACGATAAACGTCTCGTACGTAATGTATATTTTCATCGCAATAGTTTATGAAAATAGCAAAGAATTTGTTAAGTGAAAACTTTAGGCGCGCTGCACTCGCGTCGCGGTCGCCGACATATTATATGCTATTGTTAACAGCATAATCTGTAGCTATGATTAATATGACATTTTTTCACTTCTGTCAGCAGTCCATGTTTTTTTTAATTGTTTGTTGCTAGATATAGCGGCCTGACTGATTGATCGAAGTAAATTTTTTATGCTTTCAAACCTGTGTTTCAAACGCTCTTCTATAAATACATATAGAAATTACACATAGTTTTGATATCAAACTTTTTTACAAATATAATGGCGTAACAAATATCGAGTTCAAAATTGATTTTGTTGCAATAAATGAAACAGAAAAGAAATAGAGCGAGTTAAATTTTTTGTCCTTATACCAGAGAAAAACTAGCAATTTTTCTATAAGTATTGTTTTTTCACAAAAAAAAAAAACAATATCAAACTTTGATAAGTCAAGTCTCCCCTTTGCTTGCAAAGTTGGTACAGCAATCTGATGTATAGTTATTAAAAATTAAAACAAAACTACGTTTTTATGAAAACAACGTGGAGCAAGGGAACTTTTGTGATTGCTAAGACGCAAAAGTAAATTACAGTGGGGAAAAACAGCTAAATGATTTGGTAGCTGTAAATAAAGTTCCATTGCTCGAGGAACGGCAAGGGGCCCGGGAATGTTTGTCGGCGGCAAACAATGAGTTTGCAATTTGCGGTAACGACGTGCATTTTATTGATGCGAATCACAGTTCTGCGAAAACAGAACGGTTGATTTACTTAGATTTAAAGTTTATGTACGCTCTTACCAAGTTTTCCTCATGCTTCTGCTCCATCTGCATTAACGTTAGTGTTAACGGCTGCGCTCAAATGGATTAGCGCTTCGCGTCTAACGTCATAACATACATTCGCAGTAAAATATTGGCCCCATCTGCGTAATGCCTTTATTATCGTGTTAATTTTCGCGTTACGGCGCAGGTGGAGCTCGGACATCATAATTTGTATTTCGATGACGATTTTATAGTTTTACTGCTATTTTGATGGTTAGTACTGGTACTAAAATCTGGAAAAAGTATGTATGGTAGTTTTATTAAAATCATACTTGATTGTAAAGCAGATCAAATCTCAGTTGGTAAAGATCTATGTTGTAATGGGATGAAGTGGGTAAATAATAATAAAGCAAGAGCTATTTTCAGGGTTCCGTACACAAAGGGTGTTAAGGGGCCCTATTAATAAGGCTCCACTGTGCGTCTGTCCGTCTGTCACCGAATTTTATATCTCATGTACCGTAATAGTTAGATACTTGAATTTTTCACAGAATGTGTATTTCTATTGCCGCTATAACAACAAATAATAGTTAAAATAAGTTAAAATTAAAGAGGGTCTTCATGTCTATAATGAATTTGGTTTTTGCTACAGAACCCTTCGTGTGCGAGCGGGCTAACACTTGGCTTAATAATTAATAAAGAATTTTCATGCTAATATTGGTGTAATCAAGAATGAAATCATTTTCCGTATAAATTGCCAAGTTAATTTAACAGTAAATCAAACAGAACAGAGATACCGTAATCACGAGTGACGCTATCGACGATAATAATGTTGTTTGACAAAACTTCCCGACCCCGGAGACCAATTTATTATTCGTGATATATGCTCTCTTGATGATTGCAGTAACATCTATAAACCCGTCGGTTTTTTTTTTATTCGATGACAAGATAGTCCTTGACTGCAATCTCGCCTGATGGTAAGTGACGATGCAGTCTAAGTTGGTAGCGGGCTAACTTGGCATTATACTATGGCAAGAAAAGTCCTACCACTTATCGGCTGCCCCATTTCAAAACCTAGTAAGTGTGATTGACAAAATTTTACAGGGGCCAAAAAAACATGTTTTGTAGATGGCTTAGCGAAGTAATAAATATATCTAATAAAAGCTTTCATAGTAGTTTATTTACGAAACATTAATTTACCAACAGATACTGAAGAGTTCAGAATTCAGAAGGGCTACCACAAATATGTTTTTTGGTCTCCTTAAAATTTTGTCAATCACACTTACTAGGTTTTGAAATGAGGCAGCCGTTATGTGATTAATGTATGGAAATTTTTACCGAGACACCAGAAGTCCATAGCTGGATATGCTGGGCACTGTCTTCCTAGGTCCCCAGGAGGCCAATGCCCGGTGCACTTGGCTTGTTTTTGGTCGGCAAGTTTAAGTTTAACTGATTTAGAACTGACATATTAATTCAAAACACAGCAAGTTGGTCCTGCTATACACGGTGACTTTTTTATCGTCTTACAAAAGCAAACCAATTAATGTACCCAGCGCCTATTATCCATTAGTAAAACAGTAAAAAGAAAAAGAACTTTCCAATTTAAAAAAAACGCTTAATTTTAAAACACCCTATAGAGAATATAAATAGGGCAAAAGTGGCGTGGGCGCTTCGTGCTTTGTGGTCATTTTAAAGAAAATTTTAATAATTTTACTAAAAATTAAAAATTATTCTTTCGAATGCTAATATTTTATTCTGTCGTTTTAATTAATTATGGATAAATAGCCACTGAGTATATTAAATAGCTGGTTTTTATAAGACGATAAAAAAGTCACCGTGTATAGTTTAATAATATCTATTGGTTCAGAGCAAAATTGTAGAACTGACATTTGACACCCGATGTGGGGTTGAAGGGAAGCAGAAGACCCAAAGTTAACTTACGAGTATGGAATCGTTGAGTTGAACTAATCCACAGTTGCTATAGTCGCTTGATAAGTCGCAGTGTGAATTACTGAAAAAATACTGACTCTATAATGGCTAGGCAAAATTTTTTAGTGTGGTTTGTGCCTAAGAGCCCTGACCGATATAACAAATTGATACCTTTACGCAGCCGCCGAGCATAAAACGAAGGGTGTCTGCTGAATAATAAGTGACTCCATAGCGGACCCCAAGCTTGTGCCAACTTACTACATGTCTCAGGTGTCACATGTAAGTGTAGCGGTAATCAGTAATATTGTTCGAAATATATTCAATAAAAAAAATGTACGCAAGTTACTATCTCTGACAACAATTTCACCCCGTATAACACACGGTTGGGCTTATTCCATGGGCAAGCGAAAGGCATTATAATATCTTGCGTGAAATGTTACGTTGATGTGGTCCACAAAATCTTACCGATGATGATGGCTACCTGTAAATAACTTAGCCCAAAAAATTACACTTGAATTATTCAAACCGTTTTAATACGATTTCGACACGATTCGGCAAGGAGATACATAGATAGAGATACTAGGTACCTACCCATAGTTGTGAACCCTGTGAACAAACGTAGGGTAGGTATTTTTTATTAGGGAAAATTCAAGCTTTCCCGCGCGATTTTCAAAAAAAATTAAATAGGTACATACGGACGAAGTCGCACGCATTAGCTAGGTACTGGATAATAATTCATAATATTCCTGAGAGTTGGTATATAGCGTCGTTTCCAATATCTTAGCAAATATTGCAGAGCGTGATGATGGCCGACTATAAAAAGGTAATGTTAGAAAGGTAGCTCGGTCGTAAAACGTGAGAGGAAATGGGCGTGGACATTGTAAAATATTATAGCCTCTATAGTGATCAAAAAATTCATTTCAGTAATAAAAGTGTTACTTACCTTTATGCATTTTATAGGAGTTAGATGTAGTAGGTACATTTTAACCAGGAATATACTTATATAAAAATACATAGAGATTAAACAATTATTTCTAAAATAAATCCCATCGATATCACCGCAGCGCGGCATAGAACCCAAGATGCTGGCAGCATTGCCCATTTGAATGGCCAAACTAATTATTTGGCTAAGGTAGCTGCCAGCTCTTGGATCCCCGGTGGACTCGATTACCTTTTTAGATAGCCATTCAAAAAGAGCTATTACCAGGAATTATATGAAACGATTCATACCAAAGAATCGAAAGATCCATCAGTGTTCAATTTGTCAAGTCTTTGAATTCTCAGATTAAGACTGCGCAGAATACCAGAAAAAAATCAGATTTCACCCTTGCGATCGTGACTAAGTGATGAAATAAAACATGCCCGAAACCTCGTGAAGCGCGACAGACAGACTTTAAGTTAAAATCCTGAACGTAGTGTGAAATCGTAAAGTACCTACAAGAAATAAGTAAATCACTTTGCTCTCGTGTGACACATAACTTTTCAACTAACTGGCGAGAAAATACGTGGATGTAAGAAAGAATATTTTCTAACAATATTTATTTTTCACTTAATTTTTAGGACCATACATTAACATATGTTGCTACGGCAATCCACATACTATCACGAAATAAAAAGTAAAAGCACCGGAAAGAGAATGTCAATTTCCATCGCTCTATATTGAAACCACTTTTTCACTGAGCATAATTTTTATTTTGTTTTTTGCTCTTTGAGTATTTAACCAATCTTTTGCTCACTGATGCAAGCAAAGGTGCGCATTTTAAGCTAGTGAGGTGAAAATTAAATTATATAAGTAAATTGAAAAAGACATAGCAGAACCAGGCACCCATCGTACAGAGATTTTGTACAGAAAACATAATGACCGGTGAACAAGCGTAAGGCGGGACAAGCGGCATCATCACTAAAGAGATAAAATTTTCTACCAGGCATCCATGTTGTAAAAGAGTCGATGACTCGTGACAAAGGTTAAGGGTGTAATATCAGGTCATTACAATATTATCAACGGTCAAGAGCTAAAACGTTTGTCCCAAATAAGACAGGAAAAACGGTTTAAAAACTGTAAGCCCGACGAGGCAAAATTGGATGTAATTTTTCATTTTGATTATTTGTATAAAATGTAGCATAAGTCACCCGAACCATAATAACGAATAGATTGACGCCTCATTCATCAAAATCTGCTCAGTAGTTTAGACACTATGGCAACGTAAGTAGAAACTAGAACATCGTCGTGAGGAAACCTGCACACCGGAGAGTTCTCAAGCGAGTTCTCTTCTGAGAAGTATGCCAATTTGCAATGGGTCAGCGTGCTGACCTACTTTCTCTTGCTGAGATCTATAGAGCGTGCTCTGGCTCAGCTCGGACTTAAGTTGGAGTTTAAACGAGACACATATATGCTCTGATATAAATCTGTCAGAGCAGAGTGAGAGTTGGGTCTATAGATTTCAGCCTAAAATGAGACCTGCACTTAGTGTAGTGAGCCATTAATGGGTTGCTACTGAAGTTGATGATACATACATACATGCATAGACTGTTAAAACATAACCGTTCTTTTCGACTTCTTGGTAAAATGAAATTGTCCCTAATATTTTCCGGAGTTGAGAAAACAGAAGCGGCGAGTTACACGGGAAATGGACACAGTACATGTACGTTTTACCACAGCAGTTTATTCCGCGTTATTCCTGGCCTCGGTATGTCCTCGGTTAATATTCCGGCGGTGCCTCTCGAACAACCCTATGGGAATACACATTTTGTACATTTCCAGATGAGAACGCTTGGCACAGCGGCAGCAGCGGTCTCAAATTTACTGATACATATTTATTTCGTCTGAGAACTTGTTGGAATAAATCTTTTAATACTGTTGCCGATTTGTTTGTTGAAAACCATTTTATAAATACGAAAGATTTGTTCTCTTCGCTTTTCATTGGTTTACGGATTCGTGATGGGCTTGCTTTCATTTGTTTGTATAATTTCAAAATACATAACTTAACTTATTTATACTTTTATTTTCCTTGCGTGGAATAGTTTTCTACTGTAAAACATATTTTCATAAAAAAAAAGAAAAACCGTTCGGTATAACATTATTTTTTCCTTGTCCCAAATGCCTACAGTGTTTCTACGATAATAACTTATTTAAAGCGTTAACTTATTCAACATGTATTGTAATATTTTCTGTACGCTTAAACTTGCCGAAGCTCATAAATAAAATGAAAAGGGTCACGTAAATAATTAAGCCACTGCCGGCACATTCGCTGCCCCTCAAAAACAACTTTTTAGCACTCATAATGTTGCTGAAAAATTAATTTATAGCCAAAGTTGGCAATAGAAGTTAACAAGTTACGACTGTTCCGGTGTTCCGAGCTAGGGTTTGATAAATTAGCTTCATATTTGGAGAGAATGAGAAGTTACTTGTTGTAGCTACTTTATATCGAATGATTATGAAAGTAAAACATTACAGACAGTTATTGATTCTTAGACATTATTTTAATGAAATAAATAAATAGAGCTATTATTTGGATACAATTCGAGCTATTATTACAAGCTATTATATTATTTCGAAGGGCTTCTGGAAGAGATCTCTTCCTTATAGATAAACTGCCCTTGTGCGAGAATTTTATATTTTTAGGTTTTACTGTTGTTTTTTTTTCATATTTTGGTACTAAATAAATAAATAAATAAAAAACATAAATACTATGCAATAATAATATGAAATAGTTAACCTTCCATAAAATAAGAGTGAGAACTATGATCCATTAGAAGTAGGTAGGTATAACTTGTGTTGTAGTGATCATCGCTCTCCTTATTTATAATAATACTATATTCCATAGATTCCACATCAGACTTCAAATACGAAGGCGATCGCAAACACTAAGCCACAAACACATCCTATGCAGCTGCAAACTGCAGACGATGTTATTGATGTTCTTCATACTTTTGTTTGAAATACACGAAACGGCAGCAAGATACGATGCCAAGCGACAGCGTCAACGCGTTCCGAAATCAACAACAAACTAGTATTGCCGAATGCGGCCTACAGTTTGCGGTTTGCAGTTTGCGTTCGACTTTGAAATTATAAGTAGGTCTCTTCTGCGCAACAAAAACGATGCGATCCAGCGCGTTGCAACTCTGTATAGGTAGCATAATATAATAGTTTGTAACAGCTACGGTTACACTACTACACAGGTTTTTAACTAACTTTATAACCCTACGTCAGCTTAGTTACTTATCAACTTTTAAGTTACCTACTTGCAAAAATATACATGGCAGGTGTACGTAAAAATACATGCAGTCTTAACAGTTAACGAATGACCATTAAGTGAAGAAAATAATAAAAGTATGCTATGCAAACAACAAATTCAGCAATAAAATATGTTTCCATGAATTACCTACGGACTATACGTATGTTTACCTACTTGTATTGCTTTCAGCAATAATTAATCAAATTGCTGTTCATAGTTCACACGTATTTGCCAATTTTCGAGTCATATTTTCATTTGGGAATACGATATGAACACTCCCGATAATGTTACAACATACGGAGCGGTCTCTGGAGGGGTTCCTCTCGTAATAAACTTCATATCAGTGTATGTTAATTATCCCGTGTAGGGAGTTATTATACCACTCATATTCCCAAGACATAATGAACAAAATAATAGATATACGAGTAACAGGTTCCTTTAATAAATATTGTTAAATAAAACATAATATTCCCCCCAAGCTCGTGTTAGAAGTAAGCACGACCATAGTGCAATGCATGAGTTTAACAAATGAACACTTTCGTATCCTACTAATAAATAAATGCGAAAGTGTGTTTGTTTATTTGTTAGTTAATTGAATGCGAAAGTGTGTTTAATTTTTTGTTTGTAGTCCTTCAATTACGCAGCAACGGAGTAGAAATTAGTAGAAAATTCAACCAAATTATAAAGTTGAAACTCTGTAGTTTCACCTTACGAAGTCTCTTCCGAGTTTAAGATGAAAATAATGATGCTAATGAAGATTGTTAGTTCTGGGAAAAGGTCGTATGTCTCGGGACGTATTTTCTTGTGAAAAACTTAATTGAAATGTATCTAGCAGCAACAAACCTTTTTGGACACGAAAAGTTAAAAAAGAAAATGGCTTCGGGAAAACGCTGAGTTTGCGTAACGAAGGTTTATTTCAATTTCTAAGACAATCAAGATAATTTAAGAGTTATTAATAACTAGACGATGCCGGCGACTTTGTCCGTGTGGTTTTGTAATTCGCGCGAGAACTCTAATTTTCGGGAAAATTAGTATCCTTCTATTATATATAACTTTTATACACGCAGATGTGGACATTTTTAAACGATATATATTACTCAGCCGGTAATATATATTTATTTAATAAAAAGCCAGTTAAACTTGACTAATATTCTCCTCTCCCCTCCAAATAAGCGGAAAGCTTGTCCTAGGAGAGGGTACGACAATAGTGCAATGGATGGATTCGAACCTGCGACCTTTTAGTTGTCAGTCCGCACCTTTAACCATAGGGCTATTGAGGCTTTAAATTAGATTTTAGATACCAGATATGTATTTGTAAATTATTTGAAATGGTAACAATGGTCTTAGTTCAGTTCAAAATATATTTAGCATCTAGCGCCAGTGCCGTATTTCAAATGCATCAATATCCTTTCAGCCGGCAGCTAGCAGCATACAATGGTTACCTAAATCTTTTAGCAATACCAATTTGATTCATATAGTAAAACCCTAGCTACTCCCCTTTCTGATTTATGGGCTGACCGTAAAACCAACGTATTTATTCATACTCATGTTTACGTCCATTGATATAGGCTCCCATAAATAAAGACATAAATCTCGAATACTCGTAAATCTCACAGTTAATGTCGTGAAACTTCGACCTTGCTGATATGTCTAGACCAACACCCTGCAATTCAATCAGCTCCAATCGCTTTTAGGCTGCTCTAACAAAAAAGAAAGTAAGATAACAGCATCGACTTTACAAACAAAACATTTTGAATGCAAGCGGTAAGATCAGTTTAATCAGAAAATAAAAAAAGTTTTCAATTTTGTTAGTTTCTCTAGTTGCATCTTCGAAACCATTATTTGGACGATAAGAAAACTCATTAACTGTCCATAAGATGAAAGATAAGATGAGATATAAGCAGGTACGTACAGTTGACAAAGCTTGTAAAGACAAGTATCCTGATGACTTGGTATTGTGTCCTAAGAATAGACGATTTCATTTATTTATCTCATCACAATAGTACCCAAGTAAATAACATAACACTGACGGCTCCCGCACGGATTTCCGAATTGGGCGCTATTATTTGCGAGATCGGATTTATCGAGAAGATTCTTCCTATAATAAAGGAACATAAATATAGGAAATTTTCTGTATAGCTTCAGTTTACTTTACCTTTTTTCTGTATCTTGAAGAAGTGTTTCTTTAAGGTTTTTATAAAACTTAACATAGACAACCTGGAGAGCAAATAGGGTCATAAACTTACATTGATGCAAAAAAAAAACATCCAGATATTTTGGAAGAAGTACGGAAACTTACAATCTATTTTTCATGGAACTGATATACTGGAATAAATATCGAGGAAGGCTTTTAGCTATATAATATCACGATGCGACCAATAGGAGCGAAGTATCAGTGAAAAATGTTGCAAAAAAACGGGGAAAATTATCCATATTTAAAAATTTTCTTTTAAGAACTTCTTAATCGCGATCATACTAACAGAAATTGAGGCGGACGAAGTCGCGGGCAACAGCTAGTACTGGAATATACTGGAACAAAATGTAACAAATGCTGGTGTATTACATAAAATATATGTGTTACCTGGCAGAAGAGAGTGGTGAATTTAATATATTCATATTGTCTCTCTGCAAAGAGACTATATGAATAGGCTAATAAAACAACAAAGGATCCTTCACAGTAATCCAATATGTGAAACAAACGTGGTCCCTACATCAGGCAGGTGTCGGCAATAACAACTGACAAATACTTCTCACTTACGGTATCACATTTTCTCACAAAACTGTGTTTTTCTCGCTGTGTTCTTTATATTTTAGTATATTAACTAATTAATTTAACTATCCATAATTTCATATGTCATAGCATTTAGCTATACCTACAAAAAATATGAAAATCAGATAATTATGCAATAGGAATAAAATTGGATAGAATCATTACTTTGCGGAAGTTTATGATTAGCAAGAAGAGGTTAGAATTATTTTGCTATAATCCACCGACAGAAAAAATCTGTATGGTCAAACATGCATTTACAAGCTAAGCACCGCTTACATCCCCAACCAAGCAAGAAAGCAAAGTTCCCAAGCAAGCAATGCTACCACCACTTACATGCACCACCACACAAGACTTTTATACTACTCTCGACGCACGTTTCGCCCCGACACCGGAGCATCCTCAGGAGATAGAGGTAAATTACCAGTAAGTATTGGCCTTTTTAGATTAATAATGATTATAATTATACAATGTTACTCTTTTCTGTTATAATAACATCAAACGCATAAAGCTTGAAACTGGATTAGATTTTAAAATACGTGACCGAAATAATGTCACTGTAGTCCTTTCTGTAGTCTGATCAGAATAGAATTGCCGTATCCGGTATTCCGTTGTTTACTTTTAATCCACACATATTTGAATTCCATTCCAGGAATGATTTTTATTTGTTCAGTATTTTGTATTGTACAATCGCTTTTTTGGTCTCCAGATAAAAAAAATTTAGGTATTTTGTAAAGTCGACGGCATCGTAGAAGTACGTAGCGAATATGGTGGGTCAGTTCAACGTAAATAATCCGACGATCGACAGTTTTCATTTGTATGTATGTGTGTTATGTGATAATTAATAAAAGTGTAATGATGTCCGATAGTAGCCTAAATTATAATATTAATTTATTCCAATTCCGCCGTAAGGAAACCAGGGTCATCAACATTCAACATTTTATCGAGCCGTAAAATTGAAGTGGTAATGGGCGGGGCGTGGCTCGAAGAACCGATGGGCGTTGGGGTCCCAAAGTGCTGGGTTGGCGGCCCTGCACTATGATGCAGGTGGCGCGGGAACTTGATGCCCAGCAGTGGGCGTCTATCGGAAGAGATGATGATGACTCATTCGGCAACTCGGACATCGGTGATGCCCTTCGTTATGCAAGGGAAAACTATCGAACAATTAAAACATTATTTTAATGCTTACATAATAAATTATTATGCTTACCACCGGCAAAGAATACATACTATTACTACATAAATAAAGATGAGAAACTCTCTCCTACAGCCAACCGTTGTTGTCCGTATTCTCAGTTAGTTCATTCAGCATAACATATTACATTGTCCTTGTTCGCTTGTATAAAGTGTTGGAATGCGTGACTGATTCGAAAAACAGATTGGGTTAGTTGGAAGAAACTAAGCAGTTGCTTTTTTTTTTTTTCAACGTAAAGTGTTAGGTACAATATTATAGCTATAATTAGGGTGACCAACCCAATAGCTAGCACTGCACCAGTTTATTCGCACTTTGGCAAAAAAGATTAAAATATAAGTTTCTGATTGTGGTTTTTAAATTTTCAGATTAAAAAATATTTAGGGGAATTCATATTTTTCACAATCGTAACCTTTCTAATCTGGAAAGTTTTAAAATGACGTCAGTATCGTAGTTGAAAGATATCGTTCTGGAGTTCCCGAAGTTTTTCGGCCATTTTGACTCATCGACGTTAAGGGTCAGTACTTACTTAATAATGATTTAACTGTGGTTTTATTTGAGTTTTAATAATATAATTGTTTTTAATTGATTTTCTAAGTTTTATTAGTTACTAATTCAAAAAGTAAATGAAACTTTCCCGTTATTTCATTGCAAAACAAGGGGTGTCAGTATCTGGTTACAAAATTTGGAGATTTTCCTGTTTATTAACACTCCGAAGCGATTCGATTCCCTAGCAGACTGGGAGTCTGTAGACGATCTTAACAAGTGTATGTAAACTGTCCATACTCTGGAGTCTAAATTCTTTAAGACCCATCACACGAAAAGGACCTAGAAGTTCTCTGACCTTACTCTCAAACTGATGGAAGACAAACAAGAGATGAGACTTCAGTCGTCAGCAGACGTGGATGCCTACTGGTAGGTTAATAGACAGATCTCTAAGAAAGGAACTCGCGACCTGCGGGCCTTGAATACCAAGTGTATTAAAGATACTATCTAGTGGAACAGAAGTTCCATTCCAAAGTGTGCGTGAGAGATCTATCTATCGGACAGAGCCAGCTAACGCGGCTGAAAACTGACGAAGGCTGTCACGTTTTTTTTCCACCTGAGGTATGGAGAGAGGTTGAGAAGTTCTATGGGCAGTTATTTATCACGAAACAATAATCATTCAGCGGACGATGGAGAGAGCTATGCTCGGAGTATCCCTCCGAGATCATATCAGAAATGAGGATATCTATAAGAGAATCAAAGTCACGTACATAGCTAAGCGAAAATGAAGTGGAAATGGGCGGGCATATAGGTCGATGGGATCCCATGGTGTTGGAGTAGCGATCCTGTACCGGGAAGCTAGGTGGACCGACGACATCAAACGAGTCGCAGAGAGCCGCTGGATTCAGGTAGCGTAAGACCGAGGCCTGTGGAAGTCCATATAAGAGGCCTTTGTCCAGCTGTGGACGTCTGTCGTTTGATAAAGACTATGTTTACGTTTTCTTATTAAATATGTAAGGGTGTTTGTTTTAAATATAATAAATATAAAAAATTAAGTCACATACAGTTTCTGTATATTATTTCGTAATAAAATCTATATTCTAAAAGACTTCCGTAGGTAGCCTAGCGTTATAAATATAACGCTAACCCTTAAACTCTATTAAAATCTGAGTGTTGATAATTGGATAATTTTGTGCCCATAACTGGTAACAAATGTGCGAATAATTGGGGACTGGGTCATTTTTCAATCTTATTTAAAATTCTAGTTGATTTAAACAAAAAAATTTCAATATCTTCTTTAATTATATATTTTATTAAACAAGTAACCTTATGAACACAGTGATTTATAGAATTTGGTTAAATTTATACTTAAAAAACATATTTGAAATAAGATAAACTCTTAAAGTGCCCATAATTGGGTCTGCCACCCTATGATGCTTTTAAATATTATGTAATTTTTTTATAACTGAAACCCTTTTACCTGTCGTAGTAAAGGAGTAACATCCTCTCTTTAATTTTAAATAAATGTAAATTTCGGGTCCACCGCAATCGCTTTTGTATTTTCCATTTTCTCTTATAAATATCCGCGTGAATCCCGGAGACCGGAAAATCGCATTCATTGATTAATTTCGCTCCAGATTGAATTGGTTCAGTTAAATTTGATTTTAAATCACTGTTTCTCTAAACAACATGTTTTATTTATAAAGCGAATTAGCTAACCCGTTCACACCGCCAGACTTTCTATAGCTTTTGAGCATATTTAATATGTAACTACTGAAACTACTGTAGAAATTTTTATTTGAATGTCACCAATATGGAACATTATTGCTTATTCCATATATAGGTATTATTATCCTTAATTAAGTCAAAGTTTTCTGAGCTGTATATCCAGTAATAAACCCGATGCTTCTTGCAGAGACTCAGAAACTTCAAATACCACGGAAAGGCTAAGTAATCTCCACCTAATTTAGTTTGAATCTCGGGGAAGCTATTTCAATGTTTGCCTGTGAAAGCCATGTTGAACAGCAAATCTCTGGTTAATTAGATATACGATAGGCACCTACAACTACATGCAAGTTTCAAACGGGTAAGTTTTAAGTAAACTTCTTAATTTAGATATGGGTTGATCCTTTAGATAAGATGCGGTGTTGATTCAATCAAGCTTTATGTATCAAGGGTTCTCGATTCAGTATTATAGTCCGGATGACATTATAAGCTACATTTTATGCAAACAAAATCAATACGAGGGATTTACATCCAATTTTACAAAATCGAGCTACAGTTTTAAACTTTATCTTTGTTTATGTGTAGATTAACATAATAACAATTGCAGCACGGTAATAAAAAATAAATCGTTCAATAAATAGGTAAATATTTCTCAACATGTTTACGCGCTTCGTTCCTCGTGACTCGGTTTCTAAACAGGTAAGGGCTCTTGAATACAAAAGTGAGTCTCCACGTTTCAGCCGAGCTTCAATAGATGCGCCCTTGACCACGGAGCCCGTGTGAACTTGACCTTACTGACATGTCAAAAGATCACTATTCCCGGATATCTTATACAGCATTGATAGCTAAGATAGGAAAATTTATAGGATCTATTTTGTCCAGCAAGATACAAGCAAATTGCTTTGCATAACTCAGTATGGCTTACGACAGATCACGGCTCGTATTGGAGTGTTTATGACACCCGCTGAGTCCAAATATCACTTGAAAACTCGTTTGGTCTTTATTTTAGTAAATAAACAATTACGTTATTATATTTCATACATTAGTTACAACGTTGGACGTCCATGTATTCTGTGGTAAGCTCCACACACAAAACTTAGTGATTCATAACTTATATGCACAGAAACGTGTTACGGTCTTGTGACAGGCAACTTCTCGTCGGGAGTAGTAGTGGCCCGAGAGCTAGTAGTGAATTTTGAGAAGGTGCTTAAATATCTGCAAGTTGGTATTATTACTTTTTACGGTGCCTGATAGAAGAAAACCTAGACCTATACAAGTTTATCTGTCATAGGTTTATAATTTTTAAACTTGATCAAACTGTTAATCATTTCAAAATGCCTTAAAGATACACACGGCATGTATTAGGTTTTGCTACAATAGTCTAGTATTAGGTTTTGGTGTTAGTGGTTTTATTAAGGTGGTTTGGTTTGAAGAACTTTCATAAACAATCTTTAATTCATTTGCCATCTATTAGGTACCACCTTTACAGTCTGCCAGTAACAATCAATTATAAACTCCCAAATTACCACTATCGGGTATCGAACTCGGAACTTCCCACTTATAAGATGACAGCGCGTACCACTCGTGCCAGAAGAGACGTAAAAATATTTTGCAACCTGAAACATGGAGGATGTTTCAGTTGACAGGTCAAGGCAGAATCTAACAAACATCAGTTTTAGTCAAGCACCCCTTCTAAATGTTCTTCGAGCTCTCATGCTATAGTAAGCCACATTTCAGCTTCATTGAAAACTTAATTACGACTGTACCGTCCCTAATAACTCTAACCTTCGGCCAACATTGTTGCTACAACGTTTTCTTAATGTCGTTAAGAGACTATTAAATGGAGTGTTACTTAACTGAACAATGTGTGTCCTTGCGGAAAATTCCCCTCAGTAGGTACCTATGGACTGTTTATCTTATGACCCATGTAAATAATGGCAAGTTAGTTCGGACCAGGGACATAATTATTATTACTGGAAGGTATTTAAGTGATATTAAGGCCTATAACTCTGCCCCGAAATTGCGGAAGCTCGCATTGACTTGTAAATTGTATGGCATGCGAAACTGTTTCTGTGCGTTTCTGTAAAAATGTCTGCTACAATCTGACGATTGCAGTCGCCTCTGCTTGGGCGATACTCATTCGCTATTGGCTAAAATGCATTATTGCAGAAGGAATGCGATAAATTCAGCCAATCACCAAAATTGAGCCTGTGTAGCAATGATTGATGCAGCTTTTACAGAATAGGCCTATTTACAAAAGACTACTTATTTTCAGGAGTAGTTTAGGTTGAAAAAAAAAAATCTTTATATCCGACAAGTTTTGGTTAATATAAAATATTGTTATATTTTCGTTTTTAACTTCCATAAAATGTTTGTGATCCCAAACGGTTTATCTGCCAATAAATTGTGGTTTAACTAAATTAGCACACTCTGTCCGTGGTTGACCTGATTGCATGTTTTCCCAAAAACCAAAATTAATCCAATTTACAAATCTATGTACAGCTGTTATACCACATTATTGTTTTACATAAATTAGTAAATAGGAATTTACCGGAATTTACACTGAACTTCATACATACATTGCAAGTTAATTAAAAGCTTGTAAAAACAGCTCAGTTATCTATTGGACAAGTTCAGATTACGTAAGAAACTTAAAAGAACAAGAGATTACTAATTTGCAGGTGGCTCAAAGTGCTCGTTCTCCGATCGATCGATCCTATTTTCCTTTGTGCTAGGCAATTACCCTCAATTCGCTTGAAGTTGATTTTAAAATAAGTACCTAGAGGAATAGATTTTTTTTTCATAGTTACGATAGACTTCTTTTGTGTTCTTTTGTAAATTCATTTTCATCATTTCATCCTATCGCAGAATGAGAAGGGTTTAGGCATCGAAATATAACGCTTAGAAGCGCAATAGACGATGATAGGCCATTTTTAGTAAGCCTTTAAAGGCCGACTACGCTACTACACAGTACCGCCGCGTTAGTAGATACGACGAGCGCGCTCGTGTCACAATTCATCACAACAGTTTGTGTGTGAGTGTGTGTGTACGTGCGTGCGTGTATGCGTGCGTGCGTGCGTGCGTGCGTGCATGCGTGCGTGCGTGCATGCGTGCAAGCGTGCGTGCGTGCGTGTGTGTATGTATAAAGTATAAACCGATTTGGATGTTTGTAATAGAGATAGCTGAGTTTGTATGAAGATAGATGGAGATAGATATATCCCGTAAAATTAAAAAGTTCCCACGTGAATTACAAAACCAACGCGAACGAAGTCGTGGGTATCGTCAAGTAGGTAAAGCATAACGGACATAGTTAATATTTTTATGTATTTTTATGGAAAGGGGATTGGGTAATTTTGTATGGACCAGTGGCATGATTTTTTTTCTTAGCGGCCACTAATTTAATTGTTGCTAACATATCGGGTATTAACTAGTAATAACAGATCAAAAAAGAATTTTGCCGTAAGTGATATCGGAGCTGAGATATCTGATGTTGAAGTTGTAGAATTATGAGAGTTTTGTCATCAATTTAAAGTAAACTATCATATATTTTATTGTTAAAACTATTTATAGCGTTCTTTTTCTTCGTCTTTATCAACTTATCGATGTCCACTGCTGGGCGTAGGTCTCTTGCATGGACCTCCACAAGCCTCGGTCTTGCGCCGCCTGAATCCAGCGGATCCCTGCGACTCGTTTGATGTCGTCGGTCCACCTAGTGGGGGGTCTGCCAACACTGCACTTCCCGGTGCGGGGTTGCCACTCCAGCACCTTCGGATCCCATCGTCCATCAGCTCTTCGAACTATGTACCCCACCCATTTTCACTTCAGTTTCGCAATTCGCACAGCTATGTCGGTGACTTTGGTTCTCCTATGGATCTCCTCATTTCTGATTTGATCTCGCACTGTTACTCCGAGCATAGCTTTCTCCATCGCCCGCTGAGTGATCCTGAGCCTTCTTATGAGGCCTATAGTCAGCGACCATGTTTCGGATCCATAAGTCATCACTGGCAGCACGCACTGTTCGAAGACTTAAGTCTTCAGGCACTGAGGAATTTTGGACGAGAAGGCATCTCGAAGTTTCCCGAACGCTGCCCAGCTGAGTTGGATTCGGCGGGTGACCCCTTTCTCGAAATTGGATCTACGTAGCTGGACTGTGTGTCCCAGGTCTACAATTTCGAGTGCAGAGCTCTCAACAATTACTGGGTGGAGCGGAACATGAGCATTAGACATCATTCTCATCTTGCTCATGTTCATTTTCAGGCCCTCCTGTTGAGAGACTCTGCTGAGGTCATTGAGCATTGTATTAAGGTCTCCGAGAGTCTCTGCCATAATGACTATGTCATCGGCAAATCGAAGGTGAGTGATGTACTCGTCGTTTATGTTGATGCCAAGTCCATTCCAATCCAGTAGCTTAAAGACGTCCTCCAAAGCAGCAGAAAAGAGCTTTGGGGAGATTACATCTCCCTGTCGCACTCCACGCTGCAATGTATTGGCCTTGTAGTCTGGTCCTGTATAAGTACTGACATAGTGGCATTTTCGTACAAGTACTTCAACTCTTCAATGTACCAATAGTTGATGCGGCATCTCTGCAGCGACCTCAATACAGTCCAAGTTTCCACCGAATCGAAGGCTTTCTCACAGTCCACAAATGCTAAACAAAGTGGCCTGTTATATCCTTCTATCTTCTGTATAACCTGCCGCAGCGTATGATTTGGTCTATGGTGCTAAAGCCTCTTCGAAATCCGGCTTGTTCGGGAGGCTGGAAGTCGTCGAACCTACGGGCGAGACGATTCGTATTGACTCTCGAGAACAACTTATAAACATGGCTCAGCAGCGAGATGGGTCTATAATTCTTCAACAAAGTGTTATCACCTTTTTTGAAGAACAAAACCACCACGCTCCTTTGCCATGCTTTCGGCGTTGTACTCTCGTGAATGACGGAATTGAACAAACTCTGAAAGGTCTTTAGAAACGGTTTTCCACCCGCTTTCAGGAGTTCCGCTGTGATTCCGTCATTACCTGGCGCCTTGTTCTTGAGTTGTTTGAGAGCCATACTAATCTCGTATAGCCTGACGTCCGGAATATCTTCGGTATAGTGTCGGGTCAGTATGGCTCTGGGGTCTTTGGCCAAATCTTCAACAGGTTTCTGTGTTCTGGTATATAACTGTCCATAGAACTTCTCGAGCTCTACCAAGACCTCAGCTCGAGAAGAAACGAGACGACCGTCGTCAGTTTGCAGTCGCAGTGATTACTTTGTAGGAGTGAGAGTACATCGTAATTGTCAATGAACTAACGTGGAAGCCAACATTTGTATGCCTAAACTAGACAACCAGGCTAACTAGCCTAGCCTAGCCACGGTGACCACCTCCCCTTATAGCCGTCCGTCACCAACGACGAAAGAAGACCCTAACAAATCTCCTTTCTAACTACATAAGCCATACATAGGCAACGACACTAAATGCAGAATCCAAACCAATACTGTAAATGACTAATCCTAACACTGACAGCGCTACACGCCACCGTACCGCCTGCGACCAAAGTCCAGTAAGGTAAGCTAAGTCATGTGATTAAAATACATGCTGGGTTCATCCTCGCGGCGTCGTGGACCGGCGTACCAGACGCGATCGAACGCCTTCTCCATGTCGAGAAATACTACGACTAATACTACGCTCTCGCGTGTTATAGGCGGAAGCGAGGTATGTGATTAAAAACAATAGAAACAGAAGGTGCGCGGTGCGCCGGAGTTAATGCGCGGCTCAGGTAAACAAATCCTGTGCTATGATTGGTCGAGGCGATCACGCTCAGTTTTTGGGCTCATTAGAGGCTCCTTTGTTGTTGTTTATGACTAAAAGAAAAATAACAGGGAACCATCAAATATAATAAATAAAATAGACACAAAGTACCTAAGTGGCAACATGATTTTATGTATTTTTCATGTTAAAATATCTCAGCTCCGATACATTTTAGAAAGAAACTTTAATAGAATAAAATGTATGTATTATTGTGTACTTTCTAATAAAATAATTTTCATAAGTGGCCGCAAGAAAAAAAAATCATGCCACTTTTACCCAAACCCCTTTGCATACTTTATTTCACAACCTAAGTCTAGTGATTGTTTGACAGTTTAATCCACATAAAAGGGACTTATTTCACTTTGGCATACACTATCACTAAAGTTAAATAGTCCCTACTACTTTAAAAGTCTGCGTTGACCTCAAAGGTCCCGGATTATCAGGGGCGATTGAAATTGTGTATATACGGTCCCTCCATTAGGATGGCAATATGTTTACTTGCTAAAGAGTTTAAGCCTTTAATCTCGTATTATACCTTTCAGTTCAATTAGCAAGTTTATTTTATGCTTCTACTTATAAAAATAAAGAGTTAAAAACTGTAACGTGACAACGGAAAATAGGGTTAACAGCCATCTTATTGATATACTAGTCGATGCCCGCGACTTAGTGCCAAATCAGTTCAATCGTTGCAGCGTGATTAAGTAACAAACATCCATCCACCCACTCACCTATCCATCCATCCATCTGTACACTCAAACTTTCGCATTTATAATATTAATAGGATAGCATAATAGTATTAATTTTGTTCATATAAATGTAGCCTATGTTAACCGGATCATAATAACGAATCGATTGACACTTTATTCATCATTCGTCATACAGATAGCTATTATGACGTAGGCATCCACCAAGAAAAGGGTTTTGAAAATTTAACCCCTAAGGGGTCAAAATAGGGGTTTGAGCGTGAGCGTGAGCAAAGCCGCGAGCGCTAGTCCGCTGATAAGTAGCTACGGTGGAACATACATACATATTATACTGCTAAAATCGTAAGCTTTCTTTTTGGCTTAAAAGAAAAGTAAGTTGTCTGGTTACTCTCTTATCTGTCAGAAATACAAAGTCGGTACCTATGCAGTATAGTACGTTTATCTCACGAAGTTACGGGCGCTTTACTTGTGGTTACGTCGTGTACATACACATTGCGTGAGTGTGCGTGCCTGTCAGTAGCCCGTGGGAGCGATCAGGCGCGAGAAAGTTCTCGCTCACACTTATATACGATACACATACAACCATAAGCCACGTGCCGTCGTGAATTGCAAGAACTATACCAACCTATGATCTAGGATTTCAACTAATAGCAACTCAACACATAATTAAGTTAAGCTTTTAAGCAAGTTACGAGTAAACCACGTTTAATTACCCGTCGAGAAAAGCTAATATACTCGTAAAGTTCGCAGCTTTCACTGCTGCTATGCGCTCTGTGAACACACTCTCGCTGTGAACTTTAATGTTAACTTCTACTATTATAGTTACCTACGCCTTCTTTCTAGGCTTGTTCTTGCTTGGTCATTTAAAAGATCGCTCCATATTAGTACATTCAAACACTGTACTAGTTCGGACTTCCAGGCCTTACTAATATCACAGAGTAAAGAAGGTTCACCTTATACTATGCTAATATCCTTACTTAAATCCTTATCTATATATATAAAATTCAAAGTCCTGACTGACTGACTGAGATATCAACGCACAGCCTAAACTACTGAAGTTAGAAACTTGAAATTTTTAAAGTTGGTTCCTTTTATGACGTAGGCGCACACTAAGGAAGGAGTTTTGAAAATTCAACCCCTAAGGGGGTAAAATAGGGGTTTGAAAAATCAAACTTAACGTGAGCAAAGCCGCGAGCAAAAGCTAGTTAATATTATAAATGCTAAAGTGTGTTTATTTGTTGGTTTGTTCGCTTGTAGGTTTATCCTTCAATCACGTTGCAATAGAGCTAACGATTGACGTGACTTTTTGCCTGGGTAGACCAGACCAGACCAGGGACAATTCAGAACTTATAATTCCCAAATTGCCCCCGCCGGGAATCAAACCCAAGACCTCCCGGTTATAAGACAGCACCGGGGAGGACGTGAAAACCAGCTAATCAGAGGTGATTGCGATCGGTTCACTGTAGCAAACATTTTTGGACAGTTCCCCAGCAGTCATTATTGCGAGTGTTCTGTTCAACAACGAGAGAATGAATGAGAATCGATTAACATTATCGCCAGCGTGGATCTAGTTTAAAAAATCCCGCGGGAACTCTTTGATTTTCCGGAAAAAATAACCTTCCGTTCCTTCGTGCCCCATTGGATATTTGAATTTTGAATGTCATTAATTAAAATCGAAAATGTAGCATGTAAGCATAACATTTGTAAAAACAGAAAAGAAATAAGTTATGAGCTGCTTTAATGCGACTGTATCCGTCTCTTTCTAAAACGAAATTTTGTATGGAGAGGGCATGGAACTATTGAATCTTGACGTCATGTTGCAATAGCGCTATCTTTTTTTAACAGGAAACTTAAAATCTCTATATTTTCGAGACTAGTTAAGATATGTATTAAAAAAAAGAAAAATGCCATTGTGCTATATGTTTAAAAACCTTATATATAAGGGTTCCGGTTTTTTTTTTTTTTTTCGGAACACAAAATAACATTTTATGGTTTCCGTTCATAAACTTCATTTCAAATAATGAGCTTCAATAGGTCGTCAGTAGGCAGCAGGTCTCACAAATTATGTTTGTAACTAAATATTATAAACCTCATTATTCCAAGCAAAGTAGATTGAGGGGCTTCACTCTTGGGCGCGCCCCATAGAAATGAAGTTTGATTGTTTTGCAATTACAACGAATCAAACTCAATGAAACTAACGACAAGCCGTAGAAACTATTAATATCTGTTTCTAATTATTAGATCTGATATGTTCCTGTGTAGATTTCCGTGAGAATATAACAATGTTTTCAAAGTAACACTGATTCAAAGGTTTACATACAAATATTTTATCCCGTGTAATTTCGAAACTATAGTAGCTACTTAAAGATTGGTTAATCCTGCTAATATTATAACTGTGAAAGTTTTGATGTATGGATGGATGGATGGATGGATGTTTGTTACTCAATCACGCCGCAAAGACTGAACCGATTTGGCTGAAATTTGGCCCAGAGATAGACTATACTCTGGAATAACATATAGGCTTTTTATCCCGGAAAATTAAAGAGCTCCCGCAGGAATCAAAAACCTTAATCCACGCGGACATCATCTAGTAAAAAAAATCTAAATTTGTTTGTATGAGCCGCACTCGAGAACATTGATTAAGCATTTGAGAATTCGATTATGTTAACGAATCTTGCTTCTGTTTATTAATGATTCAAAAGATTCATTTGGAAGATTATATTGAATCTGGTTATAATGGCAGAAATACCTTCATTATTTTGTGAGATCACCAAATCACTTTCAACATTCCAACTATGTAACAGATGATTTCTTACTTCTAGTAGACACCTAAAGTTAAAACTACTGTAAATTAAAAATTTAAAACACCCCCAACAATCCCGACACGTTATAACATTCAAATCGCTAGTCATTATCGTTAAAATAAATATAGTTATCTTTAAAATAAATAGTCAATAATCAATAGTCAATTTATTGGTAAAAAAAATTTACAAGTCATAAGTTAAGTACATTGTATATAAGAATGTATGTAATGTAATAAAAAAATATGTAATCCGACATTTTGTGGCGGCGGCCATCTTGGATCGAATTTCATCAAACATAGCTAAGAGCACTCCCGACTAATTTACCTTTCAAACAAAAAAAACAAAATCAACTACACCTATAGATCGCTTTTTGAATTTATTTTTTACTCTTTATTTTAATTTTTTTTTAAGTTCTAATATGTTGTTCCCTTATTTGGTGTACAAAAATAGAATATTTTCATTTCATTTCAATTCATAAATTTCTTCTCGACTCTTTATTGCTTTATTAAAAGACATGTTCAGAAAGACTTACAGAGAATAATGTTTATTCTTTGTACATATTAGATGAGATTTATAAGATTAGCTTCGAGACGACTTCCTTCGTAAATTATGAATGAAGATGTAATAACTGCATTCACTTTTTTATTTGCTGATAAGTAAGTATATACTTTGCCGAGATTTTTTGTATAAAATAGAGGGTAAGATGGGAAATAAATCATTGAGAGTCTAGAAAGTAATAGAAATAGAAATAGAAATATTTTTTATTCAAATAAACTTTTACAAGTATGTACTTTTGAATCGTCAATGAATCTACCGTCAATGGTTCGGAATGCCGTTCCTGCCGAGAAGAGCAGCAATAAACTCGGCGGTTGCTCTTTTCAAAAAAAATTTTTTTTTTACAATGGATAACAAAACTATGCTATGTATACAGTGTTTCCACAAGTTTCAAAAATGCAGGACAATCCAATGCATGTTAAGACAGGCAGGCAAAAGTAGACCCATTCCCTTTGGTGGCACCCGTTCACGAGCATGACGCATGATCCAGCCATTGCTTCTTCATAGTATGTAGAATAGGTATACTAATGAATACCAACTCGATGATGACCACGACTTCGTCAAGTAGAAGACCTCGCGAAGTGAATCATCGCATATCTTCAAAATGTATAAGCTACCTTTGTGCCTAATTTCATCAAAATCTGTTCAGTGGTCAGGCCGTGAATATACCAACTTATTAATCGATGTACCTATATTATATAGTAATCTGTATATATTGTTCCTTATATCAACAGTCTTTATTTTGCGATCAACTGCTGAGTTTTTTGTCGGCTCTTCTCAGTAAAATTTGCTTTCCGAACCTGTGGTAGAGTCTTGACTTACCATAAGAGCCACAAGTTGGTCTGCATGAAATAAATAATTCTGAATTTTGAATCGAGGTGATAGTGGTAAAACTTCTATTACCTTAATCTTCTTATCATTATACTTAGCATCAATCTTATCTTATCAAAACATCATACTACCAAACCCTATACAAATAGATACCCTTACCTAACTGTCAAACACTTTACCCTGCCGTAATCGGCTAAAAATCAATTGAAATTCCCTTAACTCTCGTAAATCACGTCACACTTTCAGGCTTCTAGAAATAATTTTCTTAATACATTATTCATGTAGGTTTCTGCTGCGGAGTCCTTTAACGCCCTGAAGATTTATTTCCCCTTCAATAAGTCTATGTATGTAAAATGAAGGTAGATCGATAGACGATGGGATCCCAGGGTACTGGAATGTCAACCTTACCGCTGAAAAGCACAGTGTTGGCAAACCCCCACTAGGTTGACACTTAAGGTAGTTTGGAGCGGCGCAAGACCGAGGCGTGTGAAAGGCCCTTCAATCAACCTATGTCCAGTTGCAGAAGTAAGTAGATAAGTAAGTGATAGAACACTGCGCTGTTATTGTTTTACTCGTATAACGTATGACGTAAAATTGGAATGGAATGGAAGATTCATTCTATGTATTTTTAAGACTAGGTTCGAAGCAATTTCAACCTTGTCTTGTCTAAACAAGATATTTGTTCCCCACAAGAGATATTTATAGTAAGTAAATCTTCTGGTGGAAGGCTTTGGCCGTGGCTAGTTACCACCCTACCGTCAAAGACGTGCTGCCAAGCGATTTAGCGTTCCGGCACGATGGCGTGTAGAAACCGATTAGGGATATGGGTTGAATCTACACTGCCATACCCCTCCAAGTGAGCCCGCTACCATCTTAGAATGCATCGTCACTTTACACTTACCATCAGGTGAGATCGCAGTCAAGGACTATCATGTCATCGATTAAAAAATCTTATAATATTTTTATCACATTAAAAACTCAACTCTCTACACAACAACTCTTATTGCGCAGTAGAAGTCAAAATAAAAAGAAAAGTTGACTAGAATAATTTGTAAGCGTCCGTGGAATTCAACACGAAAGCAATGTCGCTAATGAAGAGTGATAACTACAATGGAGTACATATTCTAGTACGGATTTTTCTAATGAAAAGAAATTCGTCTACTGTCTGAGATTTGTAGCGAAAGGTTACAAAAAACGCTCTGTTTAATGATAATAAAAATTTAGCTAATGAAACGCCTTGAAATAGGATCAAAAACCGTATGAACCTTGCACTGTAGTTTCAAGAAAACACACCCATGTAATTATGGATACGAGTCAGTTCATCTGTACATTTTTTATCGGAAACTGTTATACTGTGAACTCCCATACAAAGTTACTCCACTCGTTGTTCTGCTTATCATGTACCTACCTACAATACTCGTAGTACAGATCCACCAACTTATCTGTTCATGTGACGAAGTCGCTAGTGGAGCGTTTAGCATTACTACTTCTGATAATTACGAGGAAATCGCTAAATACTGCATTTTCGTAACATTGTCCGGCACTGACAGCAGAACTGACAGCAGCAAAGATCATGAACCCTTGGATTTGAGCGGAATGATATCTTAAAATGGCAGCAATTAGTTCCAATTTTGTCCACCTGAACAGATCTGTAAATTGGTGGCACTGTATAGTGTATAGGTCAAGTATGCGTAATCTGACCTTTGTCACCCACCTTGAATGGATGGGTGACATGAGTCATCGTTGCATAACCAATGATATCGATTGATAATATGTACCATTCTGCTGCACTGTGATCGCAGGATTCGATATTTTGATTTGAAGGATCCAATTATTCAAATATCTACCTAGGTAGTAGTAAAAATAACATGAAGCACCGTGAAAATTTCAGACGTCTAAAAACTTTATTTATCTTCACACGGGAGAGCACCCGTTTGTACTCTCCAAACGCGATGGTATGAACCCAATTATAAAGTTATAACAAACGTCAACCAATTAAACGAAGTTTTATAATTAAAATGAACATAATATTACCGTGAAAATAAATTACTGCTCACTAGGAGGAAAAAGTGTAATGAATAGATAATATTTTGGCGCGGATTTCGTCACAGATCCATAGTATTTGTAACTACGTACATATGTAGATACCTTTTATAAATGTGAAAGTGTACATTGGTTTATACTTGAATAACGCAGAAACAAGGTTTTTGCAAGGGATTGAGGATTTGGAAAGTAACATAGTAGAAAGTAACTTTTATGACGGAAAAACAAAGAATTCTCGTGGAATTTTTGGAAATCTAACTCCACACCGATATCACAGACAAAAGCTAGTATCTGTGCTAGCTAAAACATATATATGCATATATATTCATTGTTATTAATTATTATTTATCTAATCAGAAAAAGTATTTAAGTCACAGGAATCTTGGTTGTTACTTAAAAAATGTTTTGTTTCAAACTTAAATAAATATTTAGCAGGAATTTAGGAGAGCACACAGATTAGGTACTTATTAGTTTTTTATTTAAAGAACGAATAGTAACGGTAGTATTTGAGTAAATACTGATTACACACCGGAAAGCTAGAATCCATAGCTATACTCACGTTCGTGAGTCCGTGATTAGCCAGAACAATTTCGATTTAGATAATAATAATATTACTATCTATCCATAGCCTTTAATCCCAATCTATGAACTAATAATCACGCTCCAGTTGGTAGCTCATAGCTGTTGAAACACCCATTAGAGTTAGTAGTGGAGCTCGTAATACTTTTAAACCCTCCTAAATGCCTCGTTGGTCTGGTGGTTAGCAAGTTCGACTGCGGATGACGCGGTCTCGGGTTCGTCTCCCGCGTCGGGTAAAAAAATATATTGGGTTGTTCTGTCAAGAAATTCTCAGAAGGGACCTATTAACCCGGGGTTAGGAAGGAAGTTGGCGTTGAGTCACTTCCGTGCCTCGGAAATCACGTTAAGTCGTCGGTCCGGCGCCTGATCTCTCTCCGGCCAGATTTTCCGTCCAATCGGACTATGAGAGTGAGGGAATAGAGAGTAATAATAATAATAATAATCTTTATTAGAAAAAACTCAATACAATACATATCGTTGGAATCCTGACCCCTAAACTAGGAAAGCCCGTATCTTAGGGGCCAGTGCATTCCCAAACATGTGTTGAACCTGTGTTTGCGCACGCACTTGTGTACTATGATATCTCCCGCGCAGATAGCTAATCTCTGTGGAGATAACCCATTCCACAAAAAAAAAAGATACCGGCCTCCTCCTTTTTGGAAGTCGGTTAAAAAGATATTATTCGCTCAGTTTGATTATAAACCTTTTGATAAAAGTACCTAAGTAAGTACTTATTTTAGTGTTGCAGAATTTTATATCTACCTATAATATATATTTAATCTTTATAAATATTTATTTTTTATATACCTATACGGTTATACATAATGTATATGTGTATTTTAATTTTATATCTAATTACCGATATATTTAATGTTTTACCTAACGTTTATACCGAACACACTCTTGCTGATTTGGCGAATTGTAGCAAAATAAGTTTGTCATTATAGGTACATGTGTATCATGAACTTCCGCAAAGTAACGCCTGCTATACTCATTAAACTATATATCATTCTGACAAATTAATGACCAATCCTTAGGAATGACTTTATAATGTCATCTGAGCATACATTCAGAATACTAGTATCACAACAACATCTTCTTTAAATAGGTCAAGTTGCACTTCAGGCTTTGGCGTGTCAGACATTGTTGGATTGCGGCCTTGCTCCAAATCTTCTAGAGATATCATTCGTGAATCGTGATGCAAACATACTGCATACGAGTACTACATGCACCGCACTCACCTCTATTCTTGTTTAAACTCATTCATAGACTGTAAACGTTTTGTATACCTACCGGCGAATCCGTCAGCATATTTTGTTTAAAAATTTCTTTGGAGAATATTTCTATTGTGTTGCTTGAAAATAGGTGAACCGTGGAATGAAATTAATTAATTTCATAAATCAGAAATGTTATTTATTAACAGGCTGATTCCCACGACTTTGTCCGCGTGGAAAAAGTTTAGAGTGACTTGCTACTATCCGCGAGAAGTTATGTCCTCTATCTCCGATAAATATTTAGTAGATCTTCACCAAAATTGAACAATAAATTTCTAATAGTACATAATTTAAAATAAAGAAAGAATTATTAAATTCGGTTTAGATTTGACGAAGTTATGGAGCAAAATCAACGAAAACTTTCATCCCCTATCTCGGATATAGCTACCTTCCTTGAAGTTTTTTTATAAATGCAAAAGTGTGCTTGTTTGCTGGGTTGTGCTTCATTGAGGCCCCAGCAGAGCGACGTGATATTTTATTTATGTAGCTAATATTATTTCAGGGTTAAATATACCAGAGGACTTGGGACTTTTAAAACCAACTCCACGCGAGTATATCTGATGCTACGCGCCGCTGCAGTCATAGGTCTTACAATGCTGCTGCTTCTAAGGGTGCGAACAAGCCAAAGATGCCTCACTGCGATACCTCGCGGTCGCGGTTTAGCTCGCTACCTCGATGCCACCTCCATTTAAAACAAATGTATGCAAACAGACGAGCGCGAACATGCCGAAGGATACCTCACTGCGATACATCGCTGAACAGCGAGGTATCTTCGACATGTTCGCGCACGTCTGTTTGCATACATTTGTTTTATATAGAGGTGATATCGAGGTAGCGAGCTAAACCGCGACCGCGAGGTATCGCAGTGACGCATCTTTGGCATGTTTTCACCCTAAGACGCTTTCGTCGGGCGTTATGTTTAGTGTTTATTCAGGTTTTTATGATCGTTGAAACCATAAATGTAATATTTTAAATGAGTTTAAACCAATTCGGTTGTAATACCCGAAAATTTTCCTATAAAGTGGCACAACGGAATTTCCCGCACCCGATTTTGTCAATGGCAACACAAAGAGATGGGCAGCACAATAGTATTGTATTGCCCACCACAAATCTCCATTAAGCGTATAACCTACCTACGGCCTTCCGCTCTTATACACAAAATGAAAGAAGAGTGGGTGTACTCGTACTGGTTGAAAATTCTTGATTTTCACGAATTCACTTGCCAATATTAAATTGAACCTTGCATTGCTTGTACTTTGAACACAATTTTATTTGTAGATACTACCATGTAAACAAGTATGTAGGTATATTTTAGTTCCCTTTTAAGTTGAACTATTAAGAACATTATTTATTTTGAAGCCTCAATAGCCCAACGGATTGAAAAAAAGATCGCAGGTTCGAACCCCACCCGTTGCACGATTGTCGTACCCACTCTTAGCACAAGCGTTTCCGCTTATTTGGAGGGGATAGGAGGATATTAGCCAACTTCAGCTTGGCTAATATTCTTTAAAAAAAATATCATTTGTGTACTTAATAGTTAAATATCAACAAAATAGAAATTATTGCGTTGATTACGTTCATTTTATTTTATAAATAGCTTTTGCTCACCAGGTATGATCTGTTCAGAAAGTAACTGGCTGAGCCAACTTAGCACATTGAAAATTATAGTATGAATAAAGTGTAAAAACCATGTACTGTAACCAGTGTGTTATATGTAGTATCAACAAGGCCACAAGCATGCCACAAGTAACTACAGGCTACAGCGTTCATTGTCGTCCATCTCAACCAGCTCAACCTGTCACCGGCCCACCTCAATAGGTAAGTCTAAGTTTTTATTCGATTGACCTTAAAAGAATTCGATTACATTAGCGTCAAATTAAAATGAACCATAATCGCATTGAATTAGAGCTCAATTATTTTGCATTCTTATACGTTAATTGTGATTTTAATTGAATGCTTTTAAGGTTCATTTTACTTTTACGCTAATGTCATCGATTTCTTATACAATCAGTCGAATTAAATCTTAGACTAATCTACATCCACTCGAATGAAAATGGGTTTAGGCCATAGTCCACCACTAATGCTGAAATCTATAGAATATGCTCTGACTCAGCTGAGACTTAAGATAGAAGTTAAAAAGAGACACAAATATGTTCTGAGTTCTGACATAAATCTGTCTTGAGTTCGAGCTGAGGGAGAGTGCGGTCTACAAGTTTCAGCCTAAGGCTGGATTGTCACACACCTATGAGAATAAAGAGAACTCTCAGCCACTCTCAGCCATGCTGGTTTCCTCACGCTATTTTCCTTCGCCGTTAAAGCAAGCGATATTTAATTTCCCACACACAATGAAGATTTATTGAGCGAATGGTTCTATTGTCTTTAGGCAACGAACTCTATCGTATATATATATATATATATATATATATCTTTATGTACTCTATAGGTACATGTATTTGTATGTGGTTGGCCTGAAATAGGTACCAATTGAACGCTCTTACTGGGTAAAAATCGAGGTTTCTTTATTTGTCCTCGACAAATATTAGCGGGATCGTTTCCTTTATAATGTAGAGAACCTTTATTTGCGAACAAATTATATTCGGGTTACGAATTCGGCAAATGAAGAGAGTTTTTTGCGATAGAACTGATAGTAGGTATTAGGTATTGTGTGTGAATAATAATTCAGGAGCTCGTATTCTACTTGGAGAGTCCTCAAATGAAAAAATATTACGATTGTGTGGCAAATCCGTATTTGCTCGTTACCCAATGTTATTTTTTTGTTACTGAGAAAGCTGAATAGTTTGCTTCGAATCAGTTAATTCGATTCGATCGAACCAATTCTGAATGAACAAATTGGAATTATTTTTAAATCCTTTTTACTTAAGCACTTTTTATCATAAAAATGTAATCAAAACACGGTATTTGGCTGAAATACCAGCTACTTTTCTACTTATGTGGGTGGCACGTGGTACTTATTACTATTAGTAGAGCGTGCGCACGTGCACCCTCGTTAATAATGATTTTCCCATAAATATATTGTTACAAATGCGTATAACGCTCTCGAAGCTACGAAAGTACCTACACAGGTACGTTCTATTGTTCTCGACAGCTTCGAGCACCTTCACTTGTTTATCGGGCCTGTGTAGGTACCTACCCATTTTTTTTGTTGTTTTGATCACTTCGAGGGTTGTTTACGTATTTGTAACTAACCAGAACGTTCGATTAGGCGGGGCCAATCGATATAAAAAGAGCAGCCCTAGCGACCTGGCAGTCAGTTGAGTGTTACAAGCGATCGAAGCGAGAACAAGTGCGAAGCGAAGTTCGAAGGCGATTGTATTGTTCCTATTTGAAGTCAATCAGTGTGAATAAACGTTCTTGTACGGAGACTGGCATTTTAAATCGAACCCTAACACGTAACAACTGGTGTCAGAAGCGCGATGCCAGCCACACCGCAACAAGAAGAGGGTGTACGTACGCGACGGCAGACGGCGTTGGACGCGTCACGTGACCAGGCGGAGCATGTCGGAGCGGAACGAGAGGCTACTCCGGCTCAGGCGCCCAGCACAGCCCCAACGCCTATGGCCGGTGGTTTTGACATGGCGGCTTTATTAGGTGCTATACAAGAGGCTATTGGGAGTAAGATGGACGCCATGAACGCCAAGCATGAAGATTATGGTGAGACGCGAAAAATTATAGAGGAAGTGGAGAATCGGGTGGATGAATACGATGCCACTCTCAGAGCTTACGACATGGAGCTAATTGAACACCGAAGGCGGTTGGAGAACCTGGAAAATATGCTGCAGAAGGTCCAAGCGCAAGGATTAGCAGCTGCACCTGCTGGGGTCCCAAAGCTGAAGATTCCGAACTTCGACGGATCTACTTCATGGTCAGCCTTCAAACATCAGTTTGAGACGGTTGCGAAGGGCAATGGATGGGGAGATGACCAGTCTCTCACGGCCCTGACACTCGCATTACGCGGGGACGCACTACTGATCCTGGAGAATATCCCAGCTGATGGATGGTCTTTCGATGCTCTCCTCAAGGCCTTGGAAACTCGTTATGGTGATAAACACCTAGAACATGTCTACAGAGCGCAGCTAAAAGACCGCAGACAGAGATCAAGCGAAGGTCTACAGCAATGGGCCTCAGAAATAGAACGCCTGGTACGGCGTGCATATGCCTCTGACCCCCTGCTAGTTGACAAATTGATTGTGCAAGCCTTTGTGGACGGCATAAAGGATCGGGAAGTAAGAAAAACTGTTAGACTGGCCCATCATGCTACCTTAGACGCTGCCCTAGCCCATGCACTCGAGGTAGAAGCTGCAGGTCAAGACTACCAAACCTATAGGGTTCGCGAAGTAGTAACCGAAGTCAGACCTCGAAGGGGACCAACGTGCTATGGATGCGGTGAACAAGGGCATATCAGACTGAACTGCCCTACTCAAAAGAGGACCCGAGGGAAACAGGGTACAGTATCAACGGGTACCCAGGTGAACGCCGCAGAAGTGGGGCGGGAGCTGGCTGAATCCCGTAGAGCCCCCACTATCCACGTACTACAGACAAGTGATGGAAACAGTCTTGTTACTACAGGAGAAATAAATGGAAAATCATGCCGCTTCACAATTGACACAGGTGCATCGAGATCGATTGTGCGACCGGAGCTTTTGAAACCTACTAATGTGCGGGAAAGTTGGCGACCACTTTGCAAATTACAGACAGCTACGGGCCAGCCAGTGACCGTCCTCGGAGACACGGAAGTAGTGATTAAAATGGGCGACAGAATATACCGACACCCTGTTTTGGTGGCTAACATTACAGATGACTGCATCATCGGATTGGACTTTCTGCAATCACAACAATGTGTGGTAGACGTGCCCAGAGGGGTTTTGAGTTTTCCGGACCAAGAGGTATTTCTAGAGGGTGCTTCCTCAGCAGTTGTGTACAACTTGAAAAACGTGACATTGGCCCCAAAATCTGAAACCCTGATTAAAGTAAGATTGTCACCAAATGTGATTAAGGACAGATGCGTCATAATAGAGGATTGTGGAACCCACCCGGACTGGATCACGGCAAGGACACTGGTAATGACGCAACGTGATGCTTCAGTAAGAATCTTAAATCTTAGTGACTCGGAAATACACCTCAAGAAGGATGATGTTATCGGACAATGTGATGCTGTCAACTACCTCAGAAGGACACAAGTACATGACTGTGGATCCCGGTCAACAGATCATTTGGATTCTTTACTGGAAGCGTTGAGGGAAAATCTAAAAGGAGAAGAGCTTAAGGAAGCTGAAGAACTGCTGAAACGTTACAGTGAGCTTTTTACAAAGAGTGATGACGACCTTGGGAGAACCGGTCTTGTGAAGCATCGGATAGACACTGGCCTCACCCAACCCATCAAGCAGAGACCTAGACGTGTACCATTGGCGAAAGAAAAAGAGGTATCAGAAATGATCCAGGACATGGTACGCAATGAGGTTATTGAGCCGTCCAGCAGTCCATGGTCTTCACCTGTAGTGCTTGTGAAGAAGAAGGACGGTAGTACCAGGTTTTGCGTGGACTACAGGATGTTAAATAATGTGACGAAGAAAGACAGCTACCCTTTGCCCCGAATCGACGACACCCTAGACATGCTTGGAGGTATGAAATGGTTCTCTACTGTAGACTTGAAGAGTGGCTACTGGCAAGTGGAGCTTCACCCGGAAGATAAGGAGAAGACTGCTTTCACTACTGGTACTGGGAATGGCCTTTGGCAGTTCCGAGTGATGCCTTTCGGGCTGTGCAATGCACCAGCTACCTTCGAACGTCTTATGGAACGGGTGTTAGTGGGGCTTCTGGGAGACGCTTGCCTAGTATACCTGGATGACGTTATCGTCATGGGACGCAACTTCAAGGAGCATCTACAGAACTTAGAGAAGGTTTTCAAAAGGTTCCGAGAGTCTAATTTGAAACTAAATCCGAAGAAATGCGACTTTTTCAAGAAAGAAGTTTCGTTTTTGGGACACATCATATCGGACAAAGGTATTCAAACCGACCCAGATAAAATCAAGGCAGTGCAAGATTGGCCTGTTCCGAAGAACAAGACAGATGTAAGAGCTTTCCTCGGGCTATGTGCATACTACCGGCGTTTTGTTAAGAGCTTCTCCGAAATAGCAAAACCTTTACATCGACTCACAGAAGATAAAAGGAACTTTATTTGGGACCTGGATTGTGAGCAATCATTTACAAAACTAAAGCAACTCCTTTGCTCCACTCCAATATTGGGTTACCCTAACAGAGAAGGAAGGTTCCTGGTAGACACAGATGCCAGTAATACAGGAATTGGAGGAGTCTTATCGCAGGAACAAAATGGTCAACAAGTAGTTATTGCTTATTTCAGCAAGTCATTATCGAAACCAGAGAGAAACTATTGTGTAACACGACGCGAACTGCTGGCTGTAGTTAAGACCTTACAGCATTTTAAGAAGTATCTACTGGGACGAGAATTTACTTTACGAACCGATCACGCTGCTCTTACATGGCTCCTGCAATTTAAAAATCCCGAAGGTCAAGTGGCAAGATGGATCGAACAACTTCAAGAGTTTAATTTTGTAATAGAACACCGGAGTGGAAAGTCTCACTCTAATGCAGACGCCCTGTCAAGAAGACCATGTGTTCTAGATTGCCGTCACTGCTTAAAACAGGAGTCAAAGGAAGAAATTAAATTACTGAGAACTCAAGGACTGGACGAATCTTGGAGCAAGGAAGAAGTAGCCAAAGCACAAAAAGAGGACACGGACTTGAAACTTATCATGGAGTGGAAAATCCGAGGACAAAGACCACGATGGAGTGATGTGTCTGCCACAAGCCCAACTACTAAGGCATATTGGGCTCAGTGGGATAGTCTTGTCTTGGAGGATGGAGTCCTGTACAGAAAATGGGAATCACCAAATGGCAAGGAACATACTCTGCAGATGTTGGTTCCTAGAAGCAAGGTAGCTCCTGTGTTAAGACAATTACACGACGGTACCTCTGGAGGACATCTCGGTGTGAAGAAAACCTTAGTGAAGGTACGAGAACGCTTCTACTGGGTACGCTGCCGTGAAGACGTCGAGGATTGGTGCAGAAAATGTTCTGCATGTGCTTCGGTGAAGGGACCTCGTAATCGGTTAAAGGGAAAACTCCAGCTGTACAATGTGGGAGCTCCTTGGGAGAGAATCGCCATCGATGTTGCAGGACCGTTCCCGCAAACTGAAGATGGAAACCGATACATTGTAGTGGTACAGGATTATTTCAGCAAATGGCCAGAAGTATTTGCTACCCCGAACCAGGAGGCTAAGACCGTGGCCAAGAAGCTCATTCAAGAGGTTGTATGCCGGTTCGGAGTACCACTGGAGTTACACAGCGACCAAGGAAGAAACTTCGAGTCAGCTCTGTTCCAGGAAATGTGCCATCTGCTCGGGATACATAAGACTCGGACCACACCAGCGCATCCGCAGTCGGACGGCATGGTCGAGAGATTCAATCAGACATTGGAAAATCACTTGGCCAAGGTCGTGGAAGAACACCAGCGAGATTGGGATCAATACATCCCTCTATTTCTGATGTCGTATCGCTCGGCGGTACATGAAACCACAGGATTTACTCCCGCTAAGGTTAACTTCGGAAGGGAGATACGTCTACCAGTCGATTCACTTACTGGGACACCCCCTGATTCCCCAAAACGGACCGTCGACTATGTCGTAGACCTACAAAAACAGTTGGATGAGGTACATGAGCATGTTCGGGAACAGAGTCTAAAGACCAGTGAAAGAATGAAAACACGCTATGATCGGAATGCCAATACTTGTGGTTTCAAGGAAGGCGATTCTGTGTGGTTGCATAACCCTCTAAGAAGGAAAGGTAAATCTCCGAAGTTACAAGCCCGGTGGGAAGGACCGTACAAAGTAATCACCAGGATTAATGACGTAACCTACCGCATCAAACAAGGGGATAGGAAACGGCCGAAGATTGTCCATGTGGATCGCTTAGCACCATATCGAGGGACCAATGATGCTCGGGACGAGCACAACTAAGGAGGGGATGGTGTTACAAATGCGTATAACGCTCTCGAAGCTACGAAAGTACCTACACAGGTACGTTCTATTGTTCTCGACAGCTTCGAGCACCTTCACTTGTTTATCGGGCCTGTGTAGGTACCTACCCATTTTTTTTGTTGTTTTGATCACTTCGAGGGTTGTTTACGTATTTGTAACTAACCAGAACGTTCGATTAGGCGGGGCCAATCGATATAAAAAGAGCAGCCCTAGCGACCTGGCAGTCAGTTGAGTGTTACAAGCGATCGAAGCGAGAACAAGTGCGAAGCGAAGTTCGAAGGCGATTGTATTGTTCCTATTTGAAGTCAATCAGTGTGAATAAACGTTCTTGTACGGAGACTGGCATTTTAAATCGAACCCTAACACGTAACAATATTATTACTTACTACCGCAAGGTTTTACTCGCACATCAAACTATTAAAACTAAATTTCCATGTAGAATATTTTTGCAAATATATTTCGGAATCAAATGTTATTTTATGTACGTGTGTTTATGTTCTTATAGCAGTCATGTTTATCTATACTATTATAATAAAGAGAGAGCGCGAATTTTGTGAGTTTGTATGTATGTCCGGAGCAAACTTTGGAACCACCGCACCTATTACAATAATTCTTTTACCATTTCAAAGGTACATTATTCCAGATGGTTATAGGCTATAATTATGTTAATAAATGTATTATGGCTAGATATTATGTGCAAATTTGTTAAAGAAGTCGGAATTTTTTTTGACTCTTAAACGTTTTCAAGGCGTGCGCTGGGTCATATACTGTTATTGGATGAAAATGATGTATGGGTGAATTGTTCCTCTTAAAGAGTTCTAAAAAAAAGTCCGCGATAGCATATGTCTATATTCTAAGGATAACTTACAGTAACCATTTCTATCTTTCAAATTTTGATTAAAAATAATGAATTATTTTCGAAGCTTCTTTAACCGATGAGATGTCAATCTATATCTAAATAGATATGTTTACTATCGTAAATATTTAATTTAGAACATATTTGCCCTTTACACTATACAATTTAAATAAATATCTCAGGAGTTATCGGAAAATTAATATTTCCGCGCGACAAAATAATAAAATGGTGCCGGCTGGCGCGGCGGGGCACGGTGGTGGGTATCGGTGCGGGATATTCGTGTAGTTCCTGTGGTGATCTTATTGACAATCGTCTCCTATAAGAAGCTCACAAGAACAAATATTTAATTTTCAACCCGGACGAAGTCGGCGCGGGCTTCTAGTACATAAATAAAATATGACTCTTTTTCTAGATCTATGTATCCACACTATACCTACATATAGATTACACTTCAATAAACTTCAATGCACCCTTTCTCCTCACACTTATTGAAGCGTTGCAGAAGATACATAGTCGAAATCGAATGGCTGCACACACGGTACTACATCAGAGATCTAGGATAAGCTTTAAAGCTGTTTTTTTTAATTACTAGCTTTTGACCGCGGCTTCGCTCACGTTAAGTTCGATTTTCAACCCCCTGTTTTATCCTTTTAGGGGTTGAATTTTCAAAAATCCTTTCTTAGCGGATGCCTAAGTCATTATAGCTATCTAACCAAATATAAATAGTATGCCAAACAGTCAGATCCATCCAATGGTTTGAGCAATAGTTCAGTCAGCCGGTCAGTCAGTCAATCACCTTTTCTTTTGAAATATAAGCACTAAAAGTCTAGATCAGTTCAAATCTACCGAATAATGGGTCCCGACAGTTAATTCAATAGATATTATTTAAATTACTGGACTTGCTTTTTCCTTTTGAATTTTAATTAAAATAAAATTTTTACGCAGTCGGGTTTTGATTATTTTAATTTAATATTTTTATTTTATGAAAAGGGGTCGAAGCGGCGCTGATAAAGATTTAACTGGAATTTAAGGTAAAACGAAACTGAAATAACGAAAATAATTAACAAAATGGTTCACTGATCCGCAACAAAGCGAACAGTGTATCGTTCGGCTGAAACCAGGTCTAAATTATTGTTTGCTCGACGTACTCTTGAAGTTCACTTTGAGAGCCGTCAGTAAAATAATTGGATTTTCTCATTCCAGTTATTTTGCCCTTGCGTAAACTTATACCTACTCGGTTGTTTGCCAAGGCTATCCATATTTTCCACTTTTCCAATAGAACGTGGCATTTGTTTTTCATTTTTTTTCATTTCGATTATATAAGTTTCGGGAAAAGATATTCTTATTCTGGACGTCTTGATTCGCACTCTTGGATTCTCACTGTATGAGCCCCTTGCGAAGGTAAGATTTAAGAATAATAATTACATTGTGAAAATTTTAGTCGAATCATAATTATTGTATTTTATAATAAATATTATAAGTATTCTTTAATAACACTGTCTGTACCTATCTAATGTTTCTTTTGCTGATTTTCTTCTTATTTTTTTTCATGTAACGAAATTTCGGAAATCTTGTGTTTACTTATAAGTGATCAATACACTTAGCAAGCGTAAATATTAGAATAAGTTTAGTGTTACATAAATTTTATGATTTTATTCGTTTCATGACCGTAGGTGAACCGAAAAAAAAAAAATAAAAAAAGTTATAAATATCAAATATATAAGTATTAGCACTATTGTCGTACCCATTCCTAGCACAAGCTTTTCGCTTTTATAGGGGAGTTTGTAAGTTTTTACAATTTGTATCAACCAAAATTGCTTGTATGGAGAAATATCGTTAATTTAAACCTAAATCCACGCGGACAAAGTTGTAGGCATCAACAAGTAATATCATAAAATCTTTTTGTTGCGGTCGGGCCGCGCCGTAACGCACCATGTGACACCGCCCTTACTCGTCTTTGACGTCACACGTAATTAAAATTCGAGTTTCACCGTGAGATTACTAAGATTATCTTTCGTTCATATTAAAATACAAAATAATATTATATGAAAACTAGCTTTTTCCCGCGGCTTCGCTCACGTTAAGTTCGATTTTTCAAACCCCTATTTTATCCCTTTAGGGGTTGAATTTTTGAAAATCCTTTCTTAACGGATACCTACGTTATAATAGCTATCTACATGCAAAATTTCAGCCTGATCCGTCCAGTGGTTTGAGCTGTGCGTTGATAGATCAGTCAGTCAATCAGTCAGTCACCTTTGCCTTTTATATATTTAGATTCCTTTGAAAGCAAGTTATATTATGTTTAATAATTATATTTATTTATTAAAATAGAATTATTTATAAACATTACATTACATTTTACATAAGTTTATGATTAATTCAGAGCTTGAATTCCTCTGAATTCTCTAGATGTAAAATGCTTCATTAGAAATAGCGAAGCGACTATCAATCATAAATCTGTCTTAAAGATCTTTCAGTCTCTGAAAACAAAAGATTTATGACTTATTTATTTTCAAACTGTCTGAAAACAGTTTGATAAAAAACTGTTTTTAAAGATGCACATACATAATAATAATCTACAAAAATAGGATTAACTAAAGTAATAAAAATACACACAGTTTTCAAAATGTGAATTGGAAAACAAAAAGATTTTCAGTGTCATTTTTTGCAATTTTCACAATGATACGAGTATTGAGAAACGTAGAGTTTCAACCGGAATCTCTTCCGCTTCTGTAAGCATAACTGAAAAGGCCGTATTGAAATCGGGCCAACGCCAGATGAATTAACTTACACGTTGCACACGTCAAGAGGCAAATCGGAATGTCCCTCATACATTTCTGAACAAAAGGATTATAGAACCAGCCGACACGATTGTCAAAGAATTTCTCGCACCAATCGTTCTATTTCTTGGCACAAAGTTAAAAATTTCCACTGAAATCATATCATAGAATCTTAAAAAAACTACGACTTTGTTGAAGTCAACGATAAAACCTATACCACTCTATAATTTCACCTTACTCACTTTCAAGGGAAGCTGGAAGAAATTTCTTTTTTTAGAGATAAGCTTCACCTATGTCTACTTCTTCTTCTATATATGTTGTCTTGTAAATTTTTATATGTACATAAAAAATAAAATAAAATGAATAAAATAAAGGTTTGACTCTGGACTAGTGTTGAGTTGGTATTACAGGAACCAGTACATTTGTCCCTATAGAGTTCAACGTTTGCAAGTGCAAGGTTTCATTACATAATGTCATGCTATCTATATCTACACTTCACTCTACTGACGTGAATAATTCGAGTTGCAACTCACGCATCGCTTCAATTGAGCCGTCGAATAAAATAGGAGAGCCCTCTTTAATTTTTAAATTATTTTTATTCTTATTATTTTTTATTATAGCGAAAACAGAAACACATATTTAAAATAAAATGTCTACTCTCTACCTAATACGAATCGTGAGATATAGCCCGTTGACCGATAGACAGACGGATGCATGGATGGAGTGCTTGGTTTACAAAAATGTGCTCTGTCTTCAAGAAAAGATAGTCATTTCAAATTCATAAACGGACACTATAATTTAGCTGGTTAGCGTGCACAAAATAAATCATCTTCTCATTTGAAATACAAAATTCACAACGAATTTACAGATTATCTCAGCGAGAAACAAGCCAAACCTCAGAGACGCGATTCTATTCTCTTGCTCTAGGTACTCTCTAACGACTTCCGGAGCGCTCTGCTGCATTGAATATTTAATTTGACGTCTGACTGTTGCTACTCTACTCGCAGCAAAATATCGAAATGAAAAATGAGCCAGAAACGAAATATGGCTGTGTTATGTTTCAGACTTAGTCTTGTGCAATTCAGCTAGTTATCAAGATTTCTACACTAGCGAATTGGATGAAACTGAAGGTTTTCATAAGTTTAAATTAAAAAAATTAAAAAAAGCTTTTAGTAGTTGTTTATTGTAGTTGTCTGGTGGCTTTGGCCGTGGCTAGTTACCACCCTACCATCAAAGACGTGCCGCCAAGCAATTTAGGGTTCGACATGATGGCGTGTAGAAACCGATTAGGGGTATGAGTACACCGCCTTACCCCTTCCAAGTTAGCCCGCTACCATCTTAGGCTGCATCTTAACTTACCATCAGGTGAGATTGCAGTCAAGGACTATTTTGCCAACGAATAAAAAAAATTGTTAATATAGAATTCAAAAGTAAGATACTATATACGGTTGGTTCACCAGTTTATAACAAAGTTCCCATAGCAAATTTCCAGGTGGCCACCTTACGGCTTCATCATCAGTCCCAAGATATTATCTAACACTAGAGTGCTTGTCAAAACTAATCAAACGAGCTGAAACACGATGGAGTTACGTCGTCCTATTACAGAGTTTCCATTGCCACCTTCCGGCTCTATCGCTTGAACCTGAATGTCATCTAGGATCAGACTACTTGTCAAGGCAAATCAAACGAGCCCATACTTGATGGAGTTAGGCTCCATCATCAATTTAGGTCCGTATCACAATAATATTGTATTGGCATTCGATTTCCATACATAGGTATTTATGGAAAATTTCAACTTTCAAGGAGATTAGAAAAGCCTTTTAAGAAACCAAGAAATATACGTTGCGAATGCGAGGTAAGGAAATAAAAAACTAGGATCTTAAATGAAAAAGCAGGGTTCTGTGTGGAGAAAGCTCGTTATTAATCTGGTACACGGGCGCGAAGTGCTGCCCATTTGTTATCGCCGACACCTGTCACTTGCTGGCAGTGCGTTTATTTCACACACTGGCTCGCTGCGTGAAGTAATCCTTTCATTTGTCCTTTTGCTTATATCTGGCTTCAAACAGAACGACATAGGTTCAAGCTTGTATATAACCAATAAGAATAACAATATTAAACCACCATTTTCTATTTTTTGCCTTGCTCACGTGTAACAAGCTGAGCGAGATAGAAATAGAAAATGGCGGTTTCCGTATTTTACTTTGATCACGTCTTGATATTCTGATACTAAAATGTTTTCATCACCGACCTGAGTATTATCGTCTTTGTCAACAGATAGACGTCTTCTTATGGACAAATGTATCTTGTGTGGACTTCCACAGGCCTCAATCTTGCGCCGCCTGAAACCAGCGGCTCCCTGCGAGTCGTTTGATGTGTGCGGTCCACCTGGTAGGAGACAGGCTTCCCGGTGCGGGAAAACTGAGTACTATGTGCGAGATAAATAAATAAAAATTAAGAACCTAAATTTACAGAGCAGGGTACTGTGTGAGAAAGCTCGTTATTAATTTGACACACTGGCGGGAAGTGCTCTCCATTAGTTATCGGGACACCAGCTGTCAGTTGCTGGCAGTGCGTTTGTTTCACACACTCGCCCGCTGCGTCCTGTGATCCTTCCATTTGTCCTTTTGTTCCTTTTTTGCTCATATTGGAGTATACTTTGTTAAACTGAGGTTATTATGTTAACACTTATTTATTTATTTACCAATCAATTTCAATGAAATGTTAAATATAGTTTTTTAAAGAAGGTCAAGCTGAACTTGAGTAATATTCTCCTCTCTCCTCCAAATTAAATGAAAGCTTGTTTTAGGAGTAAATGTGACCAGAATGCAATGGGTGGAGGTCGGAACGCCTGTCGACCTTGATTTTAGTGTCTTACCTTTTACTGTTGGACTATGAAGGCTATTTATGATTATAATATTACTATTTTTCCTAGTTACATGGTCTGGAAGAACAAATCTTTGAACCCATGTACAGTAACATAAATTATACATATGATACTGTACATGGGATATTTTACCAGTTTTTGTATTGAAAAATTGGATAAGACTTATTTTATGTTTATAAGACTCCAATCAAGAATCCTACATGAGCCGAAAATCTTCAAACGCCTGAGCAGATCTTCATAAGTTCAAGAACAGACAGATACAAAAATACACAGGTCAAACTTTTAACACCCTTTATTTTCCATCGGGGGTAAAACAAAATCAGACGCCTAATAAAATATTTCTATATAAAAATAATTGGAGACATCAGACAAAATGAAATCACACGAATTTATTCGCCTGCCTTTGTCAATAACCAATACAAGGAGATGAAATTGGCGTAACAACACTTTATTACCAACCAAAGATCATTACCCGGCCTTTGCTCCAAGCCTTCCAATATTCCGATGGCGAAATAAAGCTACACTTCAGTAGAAACGATATCGCATGTCAAAAAATAACCTTTGATTCCTTTGATTGTGTAATTTGGTATTTCTTTTGATATGTTGGCATTTCAAAGCTTGAGGGAAAATTTTTGAGTATGTGGCGGAAAATATTGGCATTTTAAAGAGTTCTTTTTTTTTTCAAACGAAACCTTATATTTTCATGATATTTTTACATAATGGAGCACTGTTGGCAAAGAGACAATGATATAATGTTTCTAAGTTAATTAAACGGTCAAGTGCGTGGCAGGCCACGCGCAGTGTCGGGTTCCATAGTTGCCCATCATGTATAGAAACGATGAAACCGATACGCGACGCTCGTCTTCTGATAGCACATGAGAGACACGTTTGTTGAAGTACCGATACGCGATGCCCGCCCGACCTCAACAAACGTGTACAAACTAAAATTATTTTTATACTTTGTAGTGTCGTAAGAAGTCGGTTTTGTAAAAAGAATTTTTATTTTAATTTTAAATGCTTTATGGTCACAGCTTCATCTCTTTTTAATATACTTGTATGGATAAAAATAAAAGTTAGACAAGCCTTATCGATATGCATCAGCCAGTATCCTATAACGAGCTTCCCGGAAAGTGATTGAAAATTCATGACTTTAGTGGCGAGTAAAAAAAAGGTTGCCGCTAGAAATTATCACGTATCTATTGAAACTTGACGCGACTGTTTTGATACGCTTTTTCGTTAAAGATTTACATTTAGCAAACTGGATACAAACATAGGATTATTTTTAGTTTTTTATACATTATAGGCACATGCTTTACCACTATCGCACCTGATGGAAAGTGATGATGTGGTCTAAGGTGTAACGCGTTTGCCTAGAAGATGCCTATTCACTCTTGTTTTAAAGATACCCAAATTATACGTGTTAGGAAACACGGATCTTGGAAGAGCGTTCCATACCCTAGCCGTGTGGATCAGGAATGAAGACTTAAAGCGCGACTACTATGCGCTACTACTACTATTTATAACACTTCTACTATTATTTATAAAATTAAATAAATCGGTCTACATACCCGTATCACACCCAACTGATGATTAAGTAAACGTCACCTACAAATAAAACCTTTTTCCTATTTGCTCCTTTTTCTTTACGAGCTTGTATTCGTTTAAATCGTAGAACGTAAATATTTGTGACAGTGTGACCTATACATAGTTAATTGAGCTTATGGAGGCGGGCGGAAAAATATTTTTAGAAAATCTCTCCCCGTGTTTTTGTTTTGACAATTCTTGTACTGATAATCTGTCAGAACTTCAAATTCATTCATCGGTTAGTAAAGTTTACTTAAGGGCGAAATAACTAAATAGGAAGGTCCTGAGAGACGTTGTTCTATGGTTTAAATTAATAAACTTGAAGTAATAACAGGAGCGCAACTGTATTAGGAGTTACACCGAGGATTAATTAAAGTGCGAACAGAGTTACGAGACAAGCCTAAGCTTCTTCATTACACTGTCATTTGCTCAACAAATATTTGAACTGCACTTTGAAGGTCTTCAACTCAGTAATTGGATTTTCTCATTACTGTTTTACTCAATTCTGTTTTATTTTGTGGAACAGTTGTTCGATAGATTTTGGCATTTCTATGCAATAGAAACGAAATGAAATGAAATGAATGAAATGAAATAGTAGCCCTCTAAAATTATGCCTTTTTCCTGAAATTAAGATCCAGTCACAAAAAATACAATGATTGCTTTTTGTGACCGGAGCCATTGGGTTTTAAATAATAAAGCGTCCACATGTAATTCTTCTCAAGCTGTAGCTAAGTCAGATTGATTAAAAATAAAGTTGAAGGAATAAATTTAGGTACTTTAAATTCAGATCCCTTACTCCTTACTAATATATAAATGCGAAAGTGTGTTGGTTTGTCCTTCAATCACACTATAACAGAGCTACGGATTGACGTGATTTTTTGCATGGGTATAATTGGGCACCTGGAGAGTGACATAGGCTTCTTTATTTTATTTATTTTATAATTTACCAAAATAAATTAATACTCATATAAAAGCTTATAAAAAGGAGCATCATTATCAGTTACGTTTACTATGGTTCAAGGAGCGCCTCATTCTAAAATATTAAATCAAAGCTTAAAAAACGACTAAAATGTATGAAAATGTAAGAAAAGTAAAAGAAACACTCTCTTTTTGGGTAATATTTTCTGTAACTTACTATTTTTTTTATCACCTAAACTTTATATTAGAATAAAGTTTATATCTTCAAGTATATAAATACATTTACAATTTGTCGAAATCTGGAACTTTTTTTTTCGAGTGTATGGGGGGCGGATTTTGTTGCCTTATCAACCCACCTCCTTTATAGAACTAATAAACTACTCTTCTCAACGCTGTGCCCCCTTCCCGTTTTACCACAGAACTGCGAGAAGTCGTGAGCGTTGGCATCCTTACGTGGTAGAAGTCCAACCTACTCTCACGAAATGCTTTAGTTCAACGTTTTTGAAAGGAACCGCTAAGGTGGAATGCCCTTCCAGCGTCCGTATTTCCTGCCACCTATAATTTGAGCACCTTTAAGGCAAGAGTGACTCTTCTAGCCAAGCGAGTTCCAACCTAGACTTCAGTGCTTCCTAGCATATTAATTATCGTTGAGCGCAAGCCTATTTAATATCTAATTTACACTTCGCACTATATATTTTTTAAGGATTTCTTTATCAATCTGAGCACAATCCGTCATGATTTTTAAGGAATGCTAGCAACACCTGCCATTTCGTCTGCGTTGATATTTTGTAATATCTTTAGAGATTACTCTCTAGATTTGAATTTCCATAGACTTTGAGTATATAACGAACTTATATACTCAAAGTTAGAATGGATTGGCTAAACTTCATAAAAACTTATTAACTCACAAACCTTCTTCAGGAAATCCAGAGCTCGCCTACAATGATTGAAAAACAAACAAGAAATAAAATCATCATTGAGATAGCGCCGACCGGGCAGTAGGTAATTTTCTCAGCGATCGCTTTGATTTTCCTTTGTGTCAAGCAATTATCGTCAGTTAACTTGGCAGTAGAATATAATAAAAATAAAATTTTCCTTCGTCATCCCAGTAAAAATATAACTTTTAAAATAAGGAGGTATACATAAGCTATGGGAGCGGGTGGGACCAGTGAAGTACTAGGCAGGTATTGTGAGCTGTATGCCAGCTGACGTATTTAGACATATTTTATACCAGAGAACAAAACAATAAAACATAAACATTTAAAGGACGTGTACAACAGCGGTGCACAAGGACAGCTTATCTTTAAGGAACAGTGAGAACATACAGAGGAAGGTAGGTAAAGTTAGTTAATAATTTAAAAAAAACTAAAAGAATTATAAATAACTACAGTTACACAATCTACAAAAATACAAATAAATACATCTACTATGATACTTAAGAATATAATAGGTACACCATAAATACATAATACGTACGTATGGCGCTGGCTTTCCATACCATATCACTGGGCGTCGATGGTGAAATTGGCATCAGTAAGGCAATTTCTGTTCGAAGGTTAATGAGTGGTAAATCACACTGACTCTTGGGAGTATGAAATTGTTCTACCGTTTAACATCGTAAATATAAATCTCGTTTAATTTTATCGCTTCCGCGAAACGTTGGGGGTGATTTTATATTGCAATTAATACTTTTTAGGGTTACGTTGAAAAACTACAAGAGCCCTTATAGTTTCGCCAAGTCCATCCGTCCGAAGTGAAGAAGAAGTGGCAAGATTATGCATATTAATTACGCTACGAAAAAGTTGTACAATTTGAAAGAAAACTATTATTTAGGGTACCTCCGATACACTTAAAAGGGGGATGATTTTTTTTACTCGTCTATCCCAGTGTGTGGGGTATCATTGGAAAGATCTTTTAAAAGTATTGAAGGTACGTTATGAACATTTTTTCGATTAAGGAGTACGTTTGGGAAATATTAAGCCTTAAAGTGAAATTTTCGTTCAAGTAGAGCGTTTGTGATGTTATTTTAAAATGTAATGAAAACATTTTACGATGAAAAATTTTACATAATCACTCTTCTAAGTGCGCAATATATTGTGAAATGCAACTACGGAACCCTACACTGCGCGTGGCCTGACACGCGATTGGCCATTTATTTTTTACTCAGATGAAAATTAATAAAGTAGATTTTGCGCTAGAATATACTATTAATTACACTGCGTGACACGGTTTCGGTACCCGAAAAACTGATTGCTATTTTAGTTTTCTATTAGTCATAGTATGTAGACAGTGCATATCTTTTGTTTCTATCACGTCTAGTTTTTGAGGTACACACCGTTAAATTTTTTCATACCCTCATTTTTCCCATACAAGTTAACTTTACCGTTATTGACAAAATATGTTCATTTCACATTGGTACCTTTGTAATTAATTGGTTAAGAGTGTAATCGTATGATTTTTAAAATAAATACTGGAAAAAGTAGTCACCGCCAGCGCAGAAATTAAAAAACAAGTATTGGTAGCGTGTGTGGTTACGTCACATTCTTAAGTCTCAAGAAAAAAAAAAACTGAAAAAGTATGAAGAATTTTTGAAGGAAATGGATAAAAAGCGAAGGATTTTTTATATTTAAAGGTTATTTCTTCGAAATTAAATTACGCAATATTAAAAATAAGGGCACAAATGCATCCATTAACGTAAAACAAACTACGATTAAAAAACCAAATGACAAAGATTTATGTACATGGAAATAATTAAAAGCTGTAATAGAAGGTTGCACAGGAAGGTTGTTAAGGTACTCTCAAAGCTGAAAACGTGAAACTCTTGGTGAATTATTTGTTAAAAAAATATAAAAAGATTGGTTGCTGGATGACATTAAAAATTCATTTTTTCCATATCCATTTCTCTTTTTATTCCATAAATCTTAAATTTGTGGGTGTTGAACCAGTGGATCGGCTTACCCAGGATGTAAGGAGGCTTAAAGAATGGTTTCAAGGTCATTAGGATACATCTATGTTAGGAGATAACTGCTGACGTTTAACGCAAGAAAATACTTCCTAACATAAAGCGAAAAGTTAAATATTTTTCATTTTTTGTGTATAATATAATACTTTTTATCGTCTATTTTATATTTTAATGTGTGCAAATATATTAAGAATAAATTTTACTCGAATTATTGATGATTTATTAATAAAATGTGTATATGTATTTAATTTTTAATTTCAGTACTAGTAAATTGTTTATTACCATGTACCTAAAAAACAAGACGTGATAGAGAAAAACTAAGTATGCATTCTTATTAAGCAATGTGTATGAATACATAAACAGGAAAAATTGAAATGGGTACTCAATTTTTTTCGAAATTTGTTGCGCAGTGTTATTTATTTAGTAGTTTTCATAGAGTGAAGTTGAATGTTGATCTGTTTACAAAATTGGTCGACGTAGGTCCTTTTTGGAGTAGGTAAATTAGTGAAGTAACAATAGATATTTTATTACCTGACTACGACAAAGCCAGGGAGCAGGGTTATGATTTTTACACTTTATGCTAGTATGTTTCTATTTAAGAATGTTCCACCGTAGGTACCTAACGCCTAAAGCGTGTCGATGGATTTGGGCTGGATCACTACTTTTTTTTATCCTATAGCGCACTATTATGTTTTTTTCATAATTTACAAAAACCAAACACGTTAAAAGTACCTAACTTTTCACCCTCCGAGTTATAAGTTGAATATTTTTTTAAATCCCAATTAAAATTTCAAATACTAAAGTGAAATATAAAATATTATTTAAAAAAACGTTACCGTTTTATTGAAAGTTAAATACAAGGTTTCAGCAAATTGGTTTACCTACATAATTATAATTAGGTCAGAAGAAAACGCGTGCGGGCGAGGTCACAGGGTGGCGAACGGCGAGGGTTTATAATTGAATTTCCGATGTCCGCGATAAATGTCAACTGAGACACTGAACACTGGGAGGATTTTGCGGAAAAGCTTCCGTCGGTGTTATCCCTTATTACTGTTAACTGAACATGCTCTTATATTTTAAGCATGAATTAAATAAATTGGGCATTTGACTACAATTTTTTATAAGAGTTTTTAATATTATAACGCAATGTTATTTTTCTTTTTTTAATAACTTGACTAGTCTAAAAAATATAGAGCTTTTAAGTTTCCTGTTAGCAAAAGAGAGCGCTATTGCACGAAAACAGCTTAGGTATAACTTATTTGTTTTTTTGATCGATTTATTTTCTGTTTTTACAAATGTTATTCTACATTTTAGTTTGTAATTAATGGATATCCACATTTTGACAACTGTCAAATACCCAATTATGGAACTTCGATTTTTAATTTGGCCATAGCTTAGAGCATTTAGCCAAAAATGCTCAAAGGGCCATAATGAACTCCAATAATCCCGTATCCCCTCCAAATGAGCGAAAAGCTTCTGTTAGGAGTAGGTACGACAATAGTAATTTATATGACAACGGGTAGGGATTGAACCGTCGACCTTTCAGTTATCAGTCTGCACCTTTTAACCTATGGGCTATTTAGGCTCTCTCGCTTTAGTTAATTAGAGCAGTACCGATTTCGTAAGTGTGATTAAATTAATACAATAACAACTACTGTAACGCTGGCTAACACTATTCCGTCACATTGTTGCGGAATTTTGTGCGCGGACTTGCGGAATCACACTCGATTTGTCTATGGCCTAATCATGAATACGTGACGGGCATATGCAACGTGACCATTAATATTCGTTATTCAAAAAAGTCTATGATAAAAATATTTTATGTAAGTACACAGTGCATTTTATTACAATTGATTTTTATTTTCAGAGTGAGTTTAATCTGTGCGATAGGCTTGTAGGTACATTTACATTCAATTGCACATGCCTCTATCTCTACTGTGATTAAATCAAAATGGTTTTTCTATTTTACCACTGGGCCGATTACCACGAAACTTTTGCAGTTTGATAGCATAACTATCATAGACAGGTACCTACTATTAAGTAATCTGTGGCATAACATTAGAGTCAGATAAAGTTACCTGCTCTGGTTAGATTTAGTAATTCACGTTATAACGTGACGTAACGTGAGTAATACTCACTTTCAATACGTATTGAAATAATATCCTACTGAAAGGTTGAAGTAACATTTACTGTACAGTAATTAGGATGGATGCTAACTAATAGAAAACGAGTGCCAAATATGTAGTTACATTGGATTTGATGTCAATCGATACTAATTTAATTGGTATTTCAGCGATTGAGCATAGCATTATTTTGAATGAACATAGAGTTTTCAATAATAATATGTTCTAGTTACATGGTTAACAATGGTTGTGAATATCAAAATCTATTACTATCTGACGTTATTTTAAGGATGTTGGTCAATCTGATACTTCTGTTACAAATGATTTGGTATTATTAATAGGTACCATTGAGAGATACGTAATTATGCTAAGTTTTAATTAACATTTGATTATTCTTTTTATCGGTGTTTGTTTGTTGGTTTGTCTTTCAATCACGCAGCAACGCAGCGACTGATTGATATGATTTTCTGGGTATGCATAGTTGAGGACTTGGAAAGTGACATAGGCTACCTTTTATCCAGGAAAAACAAATCAAGCGCCATTTTCCACTCGGGCAAAAGTTTGTCTGAAACATAAAAATCATAGTCTCTTGTCGTTTCTGTACCTACTAAAAGCCTCTCTTGTCATAAGTTTGTCATCAATTGTTCTCACACCTAGGATATCTAGAAGAAATCCACGTTTTGTAGCGATACGATGCCTTTATACACGTCCTTTCTATATTTAAGTTTAGTTTTAAGTTTATTATGTACAGAATAAATAAATAAAATTATTTGTCTATGGTCTGAAATATAAACGAGACGTGTATAAAATAAGTTGGAAGCAAAATATATTTTTGGTGAAAACTTATTTTTTACGGGCAGTTTCAATTAGATTATAAACTGCAAGAGTCATATTGGAGCTTTCACTGAAGTAGAAGTTAGCAAACTATAAAGTTAGGAAATTACATAGGTAGGTAGTATTAGGAATGTGGGCGACTGAACTATCTAAACCAGGTGTGGCATCGCATGGAATTTAGACAGTTAAACTTGTTAAGTCATCTGGTAAAGTTTGTGGATATTAATACCTATCTAATGGTCCACGTTTCATTTCCTAAAACGTTTCATCATTAAACTATTTTTTTTTTCATTTTAAAAATAAAAAAGATAGTCGTACGTGATATTATTAAAAATTTAATGAAAGTTTCCATTTTTGAAAATAAATGTGCGCTCACAATATGGTGTATGAATGGAAGAATTCTCAAAAGCGTAGCTAGATCGCAGTAGAAAAGAAAAGCGCTACCTCAGTCATTACTTACGTCGGTTCGCCCGCTTTTGTACGACTTGCCTCTGGTGAACAGTTGAAGATGAATATTGAAACACGTGTGTTAGGTGGCTTTTACACAATCAATCTGGATGGCGTCATATTAACGAGCGATCGTTGATTAATGAGATTTACACACACAATCAGTGATACAAAACTAGCTGATACCCGCGGCTTCATACGCGTGTATTGAGGTTTTCTTGGAGTCCTTATGTGAAAAAGTAGCTTATATGCTATTTCAGTCTATAGGTAATCAAACTCTGTGCCAAATTTCAGTCAAATCGGTTTAGTCGTTGCAGCGTAATTGAGTAGCAAACATCCATATATCCACCCAAACTTTCTCATTTATAATATTAATAGGATAATAGAATAAATAAAATAAAGTACGAAAGTAAATCTGGCTAAGCGGATTAAGTAGGTAATATAACAAAATCAGCTTATTTTTCTAGGCTAGAAAATATTTCTAGAATAAGAACAATAAGTTTTAGGTACGTAAAGTAACGCTGGATGATATTTAAAAAAAAAAGGTGGCAGGCAAACTACATTTTATGCTATAAATTGTAAAATTCTTTCCAGATTCATTAAGCAGCGCAGATTATGCAAGTAGGTAAATTTAACGTCGTAAATAAGTTGTAGTGATTTAACGCCTTTGTGGCCCTTTTAGGGTCACTTTAATCCTTTTGGGAAGTTTAATCCTAATGCAATACATTGAGATTAGCTAGGTACTATACAATAAATTACGAAAAGCTCAATTAATCAATCGTGTAGACTTATTTTTAAGTACATATATCATTGGATAAAAAAATACATTTATTAAACGGGATAAAACAAATTTTAATTTGTTTCAATCTATTAAGCCTCAATAGCCCAACAGTTAAGCCGAATTTACACTGCGAAATTAGTGGCATGAAATTAGTTTCATGACATTAATTTCATCAACAATTTCACGTGTGGACTTCTAATTTCATGCATGAAATGAAACTAATTTCATGCAACTAATTTCGCAGTGTAAATTCGGCTTTTTAAAGATTGAAAACTTAAGAAGGTCGTAGGTTCGAGCCCCACCCTTTGCACTATTGTCGTACCCACTCCTAACACAAGCTTCTCACTTATTTAGAGGCTAGAGGAGAATATAACTCAAGTTCAGTTTGGCTAATATTCTTTAAAAAAAAAACGTGTGGCACTCGGGGACTGCCGCGGTAAAGCTATTGCATAGCATTTTTTATCAACGCCATCTAGCGGGGGAGGAGTCCCGTGTCAGGTTATTTTCGTTACGGAATTTCTGGATTCGGTCTCCCGCGATAGAAGCTATGCAATAGCTTAAAAAATATTATGATTCAAACAGCAAAAAAAAAAACAGAAAACAAAAATTGCGCAATATATAATGAGCTGAATGATTTTACGAGTGGCTTGATTCAAAGACCTGATTAAATAAAACGTCTATCTCAGAAATTTTTGAAAGGACAAATAAATTGTAAGTCAAATTTAACTGAACCGGAGTGAAATATGTTAAATCCGTAATTTGGGCTCAACGAGTCACACGGGCGCGCCCTCCGTCGGAATGCGACATGCGGATGAGCGATTCACGTTTACTGAGATAAGTAGGCATTAGGGCATTAATCCCTCTGAAATTCTATTTCCTTAAAATTCACGACGCGTTCTCATTATGTCTGGTATTAATGGCTCTCTGAACTCTGATGGCTCTACGTGTTTTGTCTTTATAAGATTTATTAGTAAGGTTGGAATTTTTAAGGAACCTGCTCTAATGTTGTCATACCTCAATATAATCTTTCAAGTTACCAATACCAATAAAACAAAGTAATAATAATAATCCATACTAAAATTTTTTTATAATTTAATCCTTCTTATAACTACATTTTAATTAAATTTATATTACATTTACTTCTAAAATTAATTACTAATATTATAAATACGAAAGTGTTTTTATTTATTGGTTTGTTTTTTAATCACGCAGTACAGTGTTTGGAAAAACTAAAATATGTTGGAAATGTTGGAAATAACCTAAGTAGAAAGGTGCTCTTAACACAAACCTAAACCTACAAACTGTAATCGATCAAGTTAGTATTTAGGATTAAACAGGGATCCAATCGACATATAAGTTTAATCCAACTTCATACCATCCACTGAATCTTGCTTTAACAGTGAAGAATAAGCTTTCAATCCTTACCGGCACTTTCAAGGGTCCAATTACTAATTAGAGGTCCTCGTGACATATCTAATTTATTTCGCTCCATCTGGAGCGTAAGTAAGCCTTTATACAGGGTTACACATTTAGACTTTTGGATTCAGTTACATATTAAGATAAATTCCTACTCTATCAGTTTACGAGGAGGTTAATAAATTATGGTTTGGTATGAGCTACTAAACGTTTGATATATAAATTCAATATAAATACCACTTTTTTAGGGTTTCGTACCCAAAGGCCCCGTCCGTCCGTCCGTCCGTCTGTCTGTCAGCGGGCTGTATCTATGTGTTTACGGATCATGATCCGTAGTAGGTGACAGTTGAAATTTTCAGAGAATCTGCATATTTTCTGCTGCCGCTATAACAACAAACAATTGAAAGGGGTTTCCCTACTAGAAACTTGTTTTTTCGGCGTTTTTTGGTACGCAACCCAAATATGTTTTTAAATGTTTTTGGTATGCGAGTCTGACTCGCATTTGACCGGTTTTTCATTTTCACAGCTTGGCTTATTTCACGCTTTTCAACACGTGCTGTACAATACGTGCTGCGAGCATATGTGTCTCATTCTAGTGACTTTTTCGGATTGTGTGCATTAGGGCTGTTGCTGTTTCTTGCGTTGGAACAAATAAGATTAGATATATTTTTAAGTAGGGCGGCGTAGAAGCAAAAAGTAGGTAGCGGCGTATCATATTGTGTCATCATTTTAAATGAGATTCTTAAAGATTTGCAAGATTTTCCTCAGGAACATCTTGTCATCGTTCGTCGAAATAAATAAACATTTATTCAGCTCACACATAAATGAAAAGATACAGAATTTGAGTAACACCCTTTAAAAAAGAAGACAGAGAAATCGCATGGAAAATTCAAGTGTCATCTCAAATTAATAAAGACTTTGAAGATAAGGTACTTTTAGCTAAAGATTAAAGTCAAAGTCATGGAGTAAATGGAAACACAACAATCCAATATGTTTAAAATTTACTACGAGAATAATTGTTCGAAACATATGTTACTTCAAAAGTAGAGCAATATATTTAATGGACTGTACAGTTTTTCCACCGTTTTAATGTTAGCGGGTTTCGTTTGTCTTGTGCCAAGTATAGATTTTTTTTGTTTTTACGTATACATTTCCTTCGTTGAAACTTTAAGTTTACTTCGCTTTAGTTTTGCACGTTTGTGAGATCTGTATAAATTGTAATAGCTATCTTAAAATAGTACCTAAATAAATCCACACATATCTCTCCGTACATCTCTACGGCATCGGCATTCCGAACCAGAGGAAAGTATTCACTTGACCATTCAAAAGCGCTTTGTAAAAGTTTATTTGAATAAAAACTATTCTATTCTGTTTCTATTCTACTCTTTTACCTTTTCATATCTAAACTGTTGAAGCAAATCGTTTCTGGAGACGGATATGAGATAATTTTCTTCATGAAAAAGCGTTCCTCCAGGAACACCATACTTCATAAACTTCTCTAGCATTTTACACTCATTATTATGATAGTCTGCTGCAAGTCCTACGGTAGTCGCTCACTTATCAACCCGGTACTCAACCAGCACCGTCTTGTCATGCCTTCCCCACGCGCAAGTCCAGAGTGGACCCCGTCACCCATGCAGATCGCGAGTTTAACCTCGCCCTATTTTGTGGCATGCGTCGTGGAAACGTTCACCACGCAGCATCCACTAGTTTACCACTGGGTGACCTGTGATGTATGTAGGTGTGTGTGTAAATGTGTGTATACATCATCCACAGAGCCACTCGCAATGTTGCACTTTTGAAATAAATCAGTTAAGTACGAAGCCGCGTTTCATTCATACGTATCACTGGCGACGAGTTTTCTTTGTAATTCACCCGCGTTTTGAAAATAATGTCGGCAATTATTGGGAAGCTTGAGTTTTTTCAACCCAATGCACGGAATTGGGAACTATTTAGTAGCAGACTTAAACAGTTTTTAGCGCTAAATAATATTACGTCGAATGAACAAAAGAGGGCCGTGCTAATAACTCACCTATCGGACGAGGCACACCGGCTACTGATCAACTTAGTGCACCCGGAAAAAGCGGAAGAGACGGAATATGACGTATTAATTAACACATTGGAAAAGCATTTCTCGCCGCGAAGGTCGACGTTCGCTGACAAGGATAAGTTTTACAGTGCAACGCAATTAGCGGGAGAAGCGCACGAAGACTTTGCAGCCCGTTTAAGAGGACTCGCCGTGTATTGTGATTTCGGAGAGGCGCTGGACGTATTACTCCGTGATCGTTTTGTGCTCGGATTGGCGTTAGGTCCTGAACGGGACCGACTTTTTGAAAAGGACGCGAGTAAAATGACGTTCGCGGATGCGTTGGCGTTGGCGCAGAAGGTTTCGTGTGCACGTAAATCAAAGACGACGACAGCCGCAGGGACGGCAAGCCAAGGGGAAGGCGAGGCTGGCGTAAAGGAGGAACCTTTATGCTACTCAAACATCGGCAAGCGACGGACCGGGGCCCCGCGAGGCGGCGGTGGCGGTGGCGGGTCAGCCAAACAAGATGGCGCGCACCCAAAGTGCAAATCCTGCGGGCTTCGTAACCACCTGCAAGAAAAGTGTTTTTATCGGTTCCATCGCTGTAAAATTTGTTTTGGTAACGGTCATATCTCCAGAGCTTGTGCTGCAAAAAAGGGCCGATCGGTTAATAATAATAATTTACAAATAGAATCAGTGCAGGAAGAAAGTGAGTCGGACAACTGTGATGGCTCCTGTGACGAATGCCAGGTATTTAGTTTGAGGTGTGTTAATTTTAAACCTATTTTAATGCCTGTATTGATTAATGATAGTATTAAGCTAGACATGGAGTTAGACACTGGTTCGAGCACTAGTGTGATCTCTGATGAGCTATATTATAAATATTTTTCCCATTTAACCTTAAGTGAATGCTTTATTAAAATATGTTTTTATAATGGGCACAAAATCACTCCCATGGGGTCTTTGGTTCTTAAATTAACTTACTTAAATTGCACGAAAGAATTAACGTTTTATGTTATTAAGCAGGGAGGTCCACCCCTATTAGGGCGCGATTTTATGGCCAAATTTAATATTGTCGTATCTACGGCTAACCATAGCATTGCCTTAAATCAACCCCAAGATATAGAAGTGTGTAAGTTACTGAACGAGTTCACTGACCTATTTGCGGAGGATTTAGGATGTTTTAATCAATTTGAGGTAAACTTACATTTGAAGGAAGGCGTGAAACCGAAGTTTTATAAAGCGCGACCCTTACCCTTTGCTATAAAAGATAAAGTGGAGGCAGAAATAAGTAGGCTGGTAGGGCAAGGAATTTTAGTACCCGTTAAGTATTCCGAATACGCTACCCCTATAGTTCCGGTGCGGAAGCCAAACGGCAGTGTACGTATCTGCGGTGATTACTCATTGACTGTAAATAAAGATATACATATCGATCAATACCCATTACCTCGTATTGAAGAAATATTTGTAAAGTTAGGGGGTGGGGAACTATATTCCAAATTAGACTGCAGTCAAGCGTATACGCAATTTAGGCTATCAAAAGAGTCTCAGAAACTCACCACGATAAATACCTCCAAGGGGCTATTTATGTATACTCGAATGGTGTACGGATTAGCTAACGCACCGGCTATTTTTCAACGGGCGATCGAAAATTTATTAGCGGGTATTAAAGGTGTTTCGGTTTTCCTTGATGACATCTGCGTAACCGGGGCGAATAAAACGGAACATCTTCAAAGATTGCAATTAGTATTTCAAAGGTTAAAAGGAGCTGGGTTAAAATTACAAAAAAATAAATGTGTTTTCTTCCAGAAAAGTATAAATTATCTAGGCTATGTAATTGATAAGAACGGCCTACATAAGTGTCCTAAGAAAATAGAAGCCGTAAGTAACGCGCCGCGGCCGACCAATGTTACGGAATTAAAACGATTCTTAGGTATGGTCAATTATTATAGGAACTTTGTGCCTCATGCATCGTCAATTTTAAGTCCACTGCACGAATTATTACGTTCGGAAGCTAAATGGGAGTGGGGTGATCGCCAGCAAAGAGCGTTCACGAGAATCAAGAACGAGCTAACGTCAGATCGGGTGCTGACTCATTTCGATCCGAGCGCCCGTCTGGTGTTGACGGTAGATGCTAGCCCCGTGGGACTCTCCGCAGTCTTATCACAGTTAGGTGCCGATGGTGTTGAAAAACCGCTGGCGTTCGCGAGTAGATCTTTATCTAGTAGTGAAAAAAATTACAGCCAATTGCACAAGGAAGCCAGCAGTATTATTTTCGGAGTGCAAAAGTTCCATCCATATTTGTATGGCCGTCATCAACCTTTTATATTACGAACAGACCACAAACCTCTGTTAGCAATATTTGGGAAAAAGAGAGGTATCTCCGAGATGACCGCTTCTAGATTAATCCGCTATTCCATAATTTTATCAGCGTATAACTATGAGATTCAATATATATCCACGGAAAATAATATAGTAGCGGATTATTTTTCGCGAGCGCCTTTACCAGACGAAAAAAGGTTGCAAAGTAAGGCGGAGCATGCATGTTGTTTATCAATAAATGCCATGCAACTAAATAGCTTACCGATAACGTATAACGACATACGTATAGCAACCGAAAAAGATAAAACCTTAGTTACAGTAATGAAATATCTTAAGTACGGATGGCCTCGTAAAATAAGATGTAAAAAAATATTACCGTATTTTAATTGTAGGAATGACCTGGAGTCTGAGAACGGGTGTTTATTAAGAGGACATCGCGTCATCGTGCCTGCGGTTTTCAGGGAAAAGTTACTACAGGAGTTACATAAAACGCATCAGGGGATAGTTAAAACGAAATGTGCCGCGCGCGCTCGCGTCTGGTGGCCTAACATTGACCTTGACATTGAACAGCTGATAGGAGCGTGCACCGTATGCACAGTCACTAGAAGCGCGCCGCCGCGCGCCCCTCCCGCACCCTGGCCGCGCCCGGCCGGGCCCTGGCAGCGCTTGCACATCGATTACATGTCGGTGGGGCAAAAAGTTTATTTAATCGTGATAGACGCTTATAGTAAATGGCTCGAGTGTTTAGAAATGACAACCGGAACTACGAGTAGATCATTAATTACTAAATTAAAAAATTTGTTTGTTCGCTACGGCCTGCCAGTGTGCCTGGTATCCGACAACGATAAGAAAATAATTTCTCAAGAATTTACAAGTTTCTGTCTAGAGAATGGTATTAAGCACATCACTTCGCCGATATATCATCCGTGTAGCAATGGGCAAGCGGAAAACTCGGTAAGAACGTGCAAAAAGATGATCAAATCAATCTTAGAATCCTCCTCAAATGGGTCTAACGAAAAATTACTTGATTATCTTTTTGAATACCGTAATACCGCACACTGTACCACAGGGGTTACACCAGCAATGTTATTGTTAGGTAGGAATTTGCGCGGCAAATTAGACTTAGTAGTTCCACCCCGTGGCGAGGACAATAATGATGAGTCACAACCGATAGAAGTGGAAAATAAATGTCGTTTGTTAAAAATTAAACATAAGGTTTGGGTTAGATGTTACGAAAACAGAAAGCCTTTGTGGTGTAAAGGGGTAATAATGAATAAGTTGGGTAAAAGAATGTATTTAGTAAAATTAGAAAATCAAGGGGTAATCTGTAAGCGTCATATAGATCAGTTAATGGTATATAAGGGTAATGATAAGATGTTAAGTAAGGATAGAAATATTATACAGGACATTAGCCCTCCATCGCCGTCTCCTTCCTCATCGAGTATGGACCTGTCATTACCGGCTCCTTCACTGGCTTCAGTAGCTACGCCAAACGAATCACACAGTGCTGGTAATACTAGCTCCACTCCGGAGCGCAGAGTCAGCGAGACGGGGGAGGATGCGGGGAGAACGAACGATGAGGGGGAAGATGGGCTGCCAGTAGATTCGTCAGCACAAGTGGAACAGCGAAATGAGCAAAGTTCGAGTACTAATAATAGCGTGGTAGCACCCAGTACAGGTGCAGCAGTGCCAGTCGACCCACCTTCTCCCCCACGTCGGATGGTTTTGAGACCAAGGAAAAAACTGTTAGGATAATAATAATAAAATTATATAAATAATATAATATTACATAATATTTAAAATATATAGCCGAAATAATTAATTTAATAATAATCAAAAATTGTACACAGGTTCCCAAACTAGAGAAGGAGGAGCTGTGATGTATGTAGGTGTGTGTGTAAATGTGTGTATACATCATCCACAGAGCCACTCGCAATGTTGCACTTTTGAAATAAATCAGTTAAGTACGAAGCCGCGTTTCATTCATACGTATCACTAACCGGCCGCGTGACATCACTATGAGTGCCATTCATTTATTTTTGTCTGGTGGGAGGCTTTGGCCGTGGCTAGTTACCACCCTACCGTCAAAGACGTGTCGCGAAGCGATTTAGCGTTCCGGCACGATGGCATGTAGAAACCGACTAGGGGTTTGGGTTGAATTTACACTGCCATATCCCTTCTAAGTTAGCCCGCTACCATCTTAGACTGCATTGTCACTTACCATCAGGTGAGATCGCAGTCATGGGCTATCTTGTCATCGAATAAAAAAAACCCATCAACAACGAATGAAGAGGTGATACTGGTCGAATTCCAAGTTGATAAGTAAGTGATGACCTTTGAGGTTAAACTGTCAAGGGTTTAATTTTAATTAGGTAGCTACAGTCAACATGAAAAGCGTGTAAAGTTTAATAAAGTACTGCATTCCAAGTTGTAATATCACTCTGAGCATGTAGCGGAAAACGAGTCGCTGAAAATGGGAAACCTTTTATGAGCAGTTAACAATAAGTGAGCAGCTTGAAACAAGCTACGGAGAAAGTTTTATTGGAATTCGTGTATACTATACACTCGCAATTAGAAATTTCCGTTTTTAGCAGTTTATTTTCAACGAATTCACAAATAAAGGAAATTCTTCTGAGCACGATGTGTATTATTCTAGTGGACTAATATCTAATTTCGTCTCTATGATCCTTTTATGTTCCGGCATTAGTATCTTTTGAGCGCTCCCTAATTGACCCTGCATTAGGTAATTTAAAACTACATACAGATATATTTCACGAAAATCTTATAGTGACACAGACATTAGCGTTTAATGTTAAGGGCTTGACTACCTACACGATCTCTTCAAGGGTTTTTTATATTCAGACTAGATGATGCCCGCGACTTCGTCCACATAGATTAAGGTTTTTTGATTCCCGCGGGAACTCCTTAACTTTTTGGGATAAAATCCAGAGCTAGTCTATGTGTTATTCGAGACTAATCTATCGCTGTGCCAAATTGGTTCAGTTGTTGCGGCGTAATTGAGTAACAAACCATCCATCCATCCATCCATTCATTCATCCATCTATCCATCCATCCATACATCCAAACTTTCGCATTCATAATATTAGTAGGATTAAAATCAAACTTCGTTTCTATGGTGCGGTGATTAATCCTAATTGTTTGGCTGGCGTTTATTCTTTAGATCATATTTTACAGAGATAAACCAAAGTAGGTCAGTAAAAATCCTTACTAATACCTGTTTAAAGAGGCGAAAGTGTGTTTGTTTACTGGTTTGTCCTTCAATCACACAGCAATGGCGCAACGGATCAACGTGTTTTTTGCATGGGTATATAGAGCTGTAGGCTTTTCGAGAGTGGCATAGGGCATAGGCTATCTTTTATCCCGCAAAAACAGAGTCCGCATACAAAGTCTCAGGCAAAAGCTAGTAAATTAATTATAATATTAATCGATTCAGTAAATCGAGGAGGTACCCGTTACTTTGGGTCTATCGTCCCCAAAATGGCTAAATGAGGGTTAAATATTCATTGACTTCTAAATAGTTAGGATAATAATATATACCTACTAATCTGTAGGTAGCGAACGCCTTTGTCTATCCATACTATACTTACATATTATATAGGAAGCCAATATAAGAAATGTCTGTTTGTGATTCTGTCACCTTTTATTTAAACACTGATACGATCTTGACAAAATAAACAGAGATAGTTTACATTCTGGAGACGGAAATAAGATATTTTTCATCGTGGAAAACCACCACGGGATTTTAAAATAACATAAAACAGTGCAAAAGGAATCCAAACTTAGATCTTATCACAAAATACGACAAACAACTTATGAACGCGTCTTTTACGGGCAGCAAGTAGAGTAAAGCTAGAGCGGAAGTTAAATAAGGAAATCAAATAGAGCACAATAAATTGAGTATTTGACTAAGTTTTTTTTATATGCTTAAAATAAATGTTTTAAATATTACAACACAATGTAATTTTTTTTTATTAACTAGTCTCGAAAATATAGAGCTTTTAATTTTCCTGTTAGAAAAAAAGGGCGCTCATACAACATGATGTCACGATTCAGTAGCTCCATACAAAATTTCGTTTTAGAAAGAGATGGATACAGTCGCAGTAAAACAACTTATAACTTATTTGTTTCTTGACCGATATGTATTTTCTGTTAGTACAAATGTTATTCTTACATATTACATTTTCGATTGTAATTAATGAAAATCCACATATTGATAACAGTCAAGTACCCCATTATTACTCAAGGTAAGATAAAGAAATTATTATTTCAATTAGGCTAGAAAGTCTAAGTGAATTCAGCCACAAGTGTGTTAACAGTTTTGTCGCCCATCGGCGCTCAGGGCTCGTTACACTCTGCAGCCGGATGATATTGCTAATTGGCTTTCCTGGCTGCCGGAAATTGTATAAAGTTCAGCTAATGCGATACAAACCCTGACAGCTTGCAGTGATGTTTAATGGGATAAACTTTGTCTAACCATTTTTTTATTGTCGTTTAGATGGAGCCACCATACGCAATAGACGTATCACTATAAATTATAATCATCATCAGTAACTTATCACTACAAAACGCAGGTTTCTTCTCAGAGAAGGGTTACAGACCATGTTTCACCACGCTGGCCCAATGCGAATGTGCAGACTTCAAAGGTGTTTGAGAATATTATGCAGAACTCTCGGACATGCAGGTTTCCTCACGATATATTCATGATTATTTTAATGAATGTTAGTTGTATGGCGCGAAAAATCTTATTTATTTGAGGTCACTCTGCCGCCGTCCATATGCGCAATTCATTGTGTAAAATCACTGACACTAAAATAAATGTGTTACTATTAGGTCACTATGACAGAAAACTTAAACAACTCACGCACACTTCAATTATTTTATGATAATTACATATTACACTACATTGTAGACACTGATTGAGATTTTTCTGGAGTTCCTTGTTTTTCATTGGTATTTTCAGATATGTACATAAGTGCTAAAAGTTTGAACAACTCTTAATGTTGTCCTAAACGTTTATCTACATAAAACAGGCAAAGTATCTGTAAAGACGTCTTAAGAAAAGGATAAAGAGAAAATTCAAACCCTTATAATAGCATTCATTTATAACCCGCAATCTACACTAAGCACAACTCGAATGTTTGTCGTGATTGTCTATTTATTATTGGTACAGGTTTATTAAAATTTGAGTCAGTATAAATATATAAAACCTCTTTCAAATTAAAGGTATTCAAAATATATTAATAACATGATGAGGAAGCAAAAAACGTTAAATGTTTTTGAAAAATAACATAAAAACCTAAATAAAATTATTTAGATTCTCCCGGTCCGATTTCATATAAATTTTTATCTTCAAGAGAATCTAGGATTTTTATCTACAAGAGAAGATTACTACATAAAAGTATTACATAATTGAGTTACATAATAATACTAATCTATAATACCATTTTTATGTTTCTAAATTCTTCGAGGTACTAAAAGAAAAACCATTTCCACTGAAATTTTTACTGTTTGTTGAATCTACCGTTTGTTTTTTCCATCGAACAGACCTTTGACGATTCAAAGAGCTTTTAAAGTCTATTTGAATGAAGTATTTTTAGTCTGAAAGTGTGCTACGATGGAACTGCAGAGAATGGGAAGAGTTTGAGCGATTTTTTAACGTAAAAAGAAGACACTGCGGTCGGAAAATGTATGTCCAAAGCTTACCTTACTTTGCCTCATTATAGCCTATGGCTAAGCTACAATTAAAAAATTGTAAAATACTGGAATGGCGATCCTATACCGGAAAATAAGCAGAAATCCGAGCGCATCCAAGACAGATGAAACTACCCTGGCAAAAGCTAGTGCCCAATAAATCTGCTCAATATTTCATTTTTATTGTACTATAATCCGTATCAGTCGGATCGCACGGGAACCTCCATTACTCTCGCTCATTTGGCCGTATGTACATTCATTTATCACCGTCGATGATGATATAAAAAACTTTAAACGTTACTTACCAATCACATAATTATAATATAACTAGTTGATGTCCGCGGCTTCGCTCGCGTGGATTTAGTTTTTTAAAATTCCCGCGGGATCTCATTGATTTCTCGGGATAAAAAGTATACCTATGTCCTCAACTATGCCCATGCAAAAAATCAGGTCGATCTGTTGCTTTGTTGCCGCGGAGTGAAGGACAAACCAAACAAACACACTTTCGCATTTATAATATTAGTAAGGAACTACGGATTATTGTGATGTATTATGTGATGTGTATGTGATGTGCGAAGTCCTATTCAGAGACTGTGATTTTATCATATTTCATGGAATTGTCTAAAACAAGGCAACCATCTACATTATGGAGTATTTACTCCATGTTAAAAGCTACAATCAAATCGAAATGCGACGTTCATATTGAAACTTATCCTAAACTTATTACATTTTTGAAAAGACAGTCGGAGGGGCACAAATCTAAAAAATTTAAAGTTTTCACCGCTCATGATATTGAAAAGTTTTTAAATAAAGAAACCTAATTTTTAAAATTTTAAAATATCCTTTATGTTTTAATAAATATTTTTCATCACACGATAGCAAAGTTTTTGCTTCTTGTGCCTTTGAATCCCTCACTACTCTCAGGATTCTAACTTAGAATCCTTCGCTCGCTCGGGATTCAAACTAGGCACTCGCAACAAAAATAAACTTTGCTATCTTGTTGAACAAATAACTATTTGTTCTGATGTTGTAAGCTCGTTACTGCTTTTAAACAAATCCCAGTACCCTAGCGTAATAAAAGAAAGAAAGAAGCGTTAATTTTATAAAACAATGGTAAAGCTAAATAAAACTGTATACTACTAAGCAATTTAGTGGCCCATTCTAAGTCAATTTATCACACATGCATGTCCGGTACAGTGACATTTATGCATATCAAATTAAGCGAGCCACAGGCCATGGGTTCGGAGTCCGGACAGGGTCGGACTAAGTGGCACGGACTCGTGAGTTGTGACAACCGACTTCGCCCTCCGGTGTTTGCAGCGAAACCACATTTCAGCTCTGAGCTCGCAGTTTAAGCTCCATTGAAAACTTAATTATGACTGTCCAGATCCTCGCTACATCTGACGTCACTCAGCACGACATTATCGTCGTTGCTATTATTATTCTCTTGTTGTTATTAAAATACTAGTTGATGCCCGCGACTTCGTTCGCGTGGATTAAGGTTTTTTTTATTCCCGCGGGAACTCTCTTATTTTTCGGGATAGAAAGTAGCCTATGTGGTATTCCAAACTATACACTATAAATCCACGCGGATGAACTCATGGGCATCAGCTTTTTTATAGTAGCAACTAGCTTTTGCCAGCGGTTTCGCTCATGTTAAGTTCGATTTTTCAAACCCATATTTTACCCCATTAAGAGTTTAATTTTGAAAAATTCTTCCTTAGCGGATGTTTACGTCATAATAGCTATCTGTATGCTCAGCCCAATCCGTCCAGCAGTTGGAGCTGTGCGTTGATATATCAGTCAGTCAGTCAGTCAGTCAGTCAGTCAGTCAGTCAGTCAGTCAATCAGTCAGTCAGTCAATCAGACATCTTTGCCTTTTATTTAGATTTAGAAGAGAAGATGATTTGTAATGATACTTCACACACTGACCTAAGTATTCTTCAAAACTCTTAAATCAAAATACAGGTTTTGAAGTATAGGTACCTATGTAGGTACTTTTTCAAAACAAAATGTTTATTCGCATACAAAGCCAAACATTTTCGTACAATTGTTCAGTATTTTGTATTCCACGGAGTTGTTCACGACGTATCGATGGAATATTAACCGAGGGCGTGGACATATCGCGACCGGAATATTGTAGAATAAAGCCCTGGTCACACAATGCGCGACAGCTGTGACTCCAAAGTGCTTGCTAGAAGTAGGTAAGGAACAATTCCAACTTATCGTCGTACATCTAATTCCTGATATTCTTCTTGGTCATAAACCGATAGAAATTCACGGCTAGATATACTGCTCTTGTATAGACTTGGTCACACGTATCTTGGTCTTGCGCCTGTACCCAGCGGCTCCCTGCGACCGATGTTTTGTCATCGGTACACCTATCAAATGGAAAGTCTGCCAACACTGCGCTTATCGGTGCGAGGTCGCCACTTGAACACCTTGGGAACCCTTATAAAGGAACACTATAACAAAACATGAAACCAGGAAAGGAGTATAATGATTCTAAGTCGCTCAACGTTGAAATTTTTCATCGGTTTTTTCGTGATTTGATTTTTTTTTTATTTTCATTTTTTAAATTAATTTCAACATGAAATGTGATCCTTTATGGTATGTGATACTTTAAAGCGAGTGCAGGTATGGGCGTTCTTTTTTCGCGATACATTGCGTGCTTTAAAATTACAATATTGATAATCCATCATTTCCGAGATGAATGGCATTTGTAATTTCAAGTAATTTCATTATACTTACAAAGTTTTCATTGTGGTGTCCCTTACACTCTGTATGATATCATTCCTCATATTAATCTATATTCTATCGTTTTCGTTACGCGTTGTATCTAACCAGGGCTTTAACCCCCTAGCAAAACATACGTATGATCAACCGATGTTTCAATGCATTTTGCCACCCCAAATAAAATATTTTTCACAATAATATAATCAATGTATATTTTATGATTCGCACAATTCAATGTAGTAATACTATTAAATATTCTGTAGGTGTATCAAAGCATTCATTAATTATCATTCATTACAATCTGATATGCAAACAAATATAAAATACAAGGATAGTTAAAAGTTGATAAACTGTAACCCCATTACGGAAAATTGGATGTAATTCTAATGTGTAATTGGCTTACTTAAAAAGAATGTACTTGTTCTTAATTTGATAACTTATCATAAACCGCTAGCTCAGTTAAACTAATTTACTAAAAACTACACTTCTTAATTCACCGCACGACAAGGTAAAAGTTCTTACATTATCTAGTTAATTGAAGTTGTGAAGTCTGTCTAAGTTGAACGTATTTGAACTTTGAACCTGTTGGCTCTTAGTTAGCATTTACGAAGTTTACACCTCTGCCAATCAATATCATAAACTATTCAAAAATATGTTTGTATTTATTTACAGTTGTATTATGAGCAAGTCACAAAATATTTTGAAAATATTTGCTTTTAAAATAATTATAAATCTAATGCTAGTTAAGAATTTCTAAATATTCTTCTTTCTCCTATAGTAATTCGATGTTTACCGCTTTATTTTACTGCTTTGGAAATCCCGTTGGATATTAAACTCCTTTTACAGTTACTGCTACATAGCTTGTGATCTCTCTAATTGGATATTAAATAGACTTGCAACGAATAGTATATTCGGCAGTATACCGAATACCGAATATTCGGCGAGGCCCCTGACCGAATAGCCGAATATTAGGCAAAAGTATTCGGCTGGATTTTAGCGCCAAAAACTTGTACAGACGTGATTGTGTGTGTGAAACACATCAACAGAAAAAAATGCAGTTTCAACAGAAATGGATCTTTTTTTAAATATTAGTAATATATCACGTCATGAAAACCCGTATACATGGTGGCAAGCAAGGAAATTTGAATTTCCGTGTTTGATTAAGATTGCAGCAAAATATTTGTCGGCGCCAGGAAGTAGTGTTTATTCAGAGCGCCTTTTCTCTGAAGTTGGGATGGTCTACGAGAAAAAAAGAAGTAAACTACTTCCTAAAAATGCAAAAAAGTTAGTCTTTCTGCACCATAACCTTCCCCTTCTAAATTTTGATTATGAAAATAATTCAAATGAATAGAATCCTCCATTTTTCCAATTCAGAAGATGATTATGTACCTGTGTTATGCACCAATGACTACTTAAATGATTAGAACAGAAATGAAAATATGAATATATACGTAATCAATCGATTTTAATTTTTCATTTTACCAATTTTCTCTATGACAAAATATATTATTTAAGTATTCGGTATTCGGCCGAATAATATGTAGATATTCGGTATTCGGCCGAATATAATAAAAGCAGCCGAATAGGCCGAATACCGAATAGTAACCGAATATTCGTTGCAAGTCTAATATTAAACAATCTTAGTCGCTTCCTATTTTTTAAATTTTGGCAGTAAATTTGTTATGACTAATAGTACAGAATACCTAATTTAATAGTAACAAAAACGCTAAGTACTTAGTGCGAGACCCCCAAACTAACGTTATCTAGATGAGATTGTTTTTTAGCAATACATAATCGCTCTTGTACTCCATTAACTGCGTTTATGTGTACAATTCTTTGTTAATAAGACAGGAAAGTATAATTTTATTAAGTAATATTTGACGTCTGAAATATCTTGGCGTATATTACCGCGCGTGATGATGACCACCCATAAAAATGTAACACCTAAAAGACGAGGTCGCTCGTAAAAGCAGGAGACGAGAAGGTAGGCCCTCGTAATTCTCGTGGACGTTACGGAATATTATATTTAGAATGTGTCTCCTCAAAGCATTTCATAGCTATTCTTACTAGAATGTACCCTATTTACCTGCTTACTTAGATCTACCCGTGACCATGGTGAATGCCTGAGAATTCTCAAAATGAAATTAATTGAAATGAAATTCAAACTGTGTGAAGTCTGCCAATCCACACTTGACCAACCAGTGGACTATGACCTAAGCTCAATATTCTTTGCTACTATCGTACTGAATAAACATTCTAGCAAATATATTGTTATTATTATAAACTCTTCTCAATCGAGAAGAGACCATCCCCAATACTGTAGAGGACCGGCGATGATTGAAGGAATCTTTTAGTCTTAGACTAAGTCAATAAGAATCAAGAAGAAAAAGATCAACAGAAGGAATGATTTGAAAAGTGCAGAATAAAAGACGAACGAGTAATAAATCTTTTTAATATAAAGATAAACATTGTACTGTAAATAAAACAATGTACCTACTTGTAGTAGGTACTTACATCAAGGTACATAAGTTCACTTAAGTCTAGTTATAGCTCTAACGTTATTTTGAGATGTCTTTTGTGTAACGTTAAAAGTTTTTCCATACATTATTAGAAGCTTCCCACGCTTGTTTTGTGGTTATGGCTGGGTTTTCTCTCACGTATGCTTTTAAAAACAAAACAAATTATACTTATTATAATTATGTTCAATAAAAAAATATTTAAAAGTGGTTTCGAAAACACTGCCTCTTATGAAGCTCACAATATTACGATTATTGGACCGAAATAAACTTCTTTTTTTTTTAAATTTTGTCTGTTTGTAAAGGCTTGTAATCTTCAGTTGAACAATTTTGAGTGTAATTTCACAGTCAAATGGAGGAATATGCAGGGAAAAATTTACCTCACTTTTTACCCAAAGGTGCGACGCAAAAGAGGAGCTAATTACCAGAATGTGTGTTTATGTGTTTATCAGGTTATGTATGTATGTTTGTGGCGCTCTAGAGACCAAACGCATGAGTCGATGGGCATAAAGATGATTCTTAGGTCAATGGATTTGTGATAATCTTGCGAGTGTCACTCTTTAGTTACACTCGCAAAATTTTCATCTTTAAATGACAATAATCAAAATTCAATATGGCGACCACCAGACGCCAAGAAAATCATTTAGGTTTTTTTATCATTTTTCATTTTGAAAAAACTTTTACGATCTATAACAATTTAAACTTGTTTATTTATATACTTAGGTACAGCTTGCATCCCGTAAAAGGACAAAAACGAAGATTTTTAACCCCAAACCCACCATCACTTTTAAGTTTTAAGTCATGGGCACAAGCTAGAATAAATCTGTCTGCATAACTGGGTAAGTATTATTTAATGGTGCTAAAGGCTTCATATTAATAACGTTGGAACAGGTTGCTTGAATAAATAATTACCTGAGCTTGAAATAGCTCATTTCCTGCGCCTTAGGCTACCTCACGGGTAGCTTTTTATTATCATAATGTTGCTGAAATATTAATTAATAGGCGAAGTTGGCAATAGAAAACTAATAAATAAACCTTTTAGATTCACTTAGTAATTCTTTAAACCTAAAATAGGTAATTCGCTACTAAGTATGGTAAAAATTATTCTTGATTGTATCGACATTCTAATATATTTTTTTGTCGAACTTTCATTATTTTATGTTTCTACTCAGTATCGTCCCTTGGAAATATGATGTAATTTTTGCCTATGTTTTTTTTTTCGGATAGTTAAATTTGATCTGCTGCTGTAAAAATCAAATCTGCATCTGAATATTTACCATTACACGCGCTCTTAAAGGTTTTAAAGGTTGGTTTGAAGTAGGTGTGACTACTTGACTAGTAAAGGAAAATTTGCTAATCTGCCCTCCTAAAGCTATAACGCCGTTAACCAACATTTGGTCAAATTTGATTTTTTAATGTTCTCTTACTTATAGTTAATTCTCTATCGATCCGTCGAAGCGAATTTCTCCTTAATGCTGTAGTTTGTGATATAGCAATATAAAAAACATCGTTTTTTAGTTATCAAATTGCGTCATCTATACTAATATTATAAAGCTGAAGAGTTTGTTTGTATGAACGCGCTAATCTCAGGAACTACGGGTTCGAATTGAAAAATTATTTTTGTGTTGGATAGTCCATTTATCGAGGAAGGCTTTAGGCTATATAACATCACGCTGCGACCAATAGGAGCGAAGCATCAGTGAAAAATGTTGCAAAAACGGGGAAAATTATCCATATTTAAAATATATTCTTTTATAAACTTCTTAATCGCGATCATAATAACAGAAATTGACGCGGACGAAGACGCAGGCAACAGCTAGTTTATTTATAAACTGCCGCTTTTTGGATCATAGCTCGACATTTGGTCTTGGTTTTAGATTAAGGACGGCAGTAATGCTCAATGTGTCTATAAATAGCGATTGAAGCGTATGGAGCCAGGCTCATGGAGCTACGTCCCCCAAGGCGTAAGGTTTCTCGGAGTTTGTCTTGAGGTAGTAAATTCCGTCTTTCCTGAAACGAAACAATAGAACTAGACAGGGTTACCACAATATACTGCGTAAAATAAAACTAAGGAATCGTAGAGTATTGACGACCTCCCTGGCGCAATGGTGAGCGCTGTTGTCTTATAACTGGGAGGTCTAGGTTCGATTCCCGGCGGGGGCAATTTGGGAATTTATAATTTCTAAATTGTCTCTGGTATGGTCTGGTGGGTATGGACGTTCTACAGGGAAGTCGCTTGCTTAGTAAAATAATCCTAACTAATATTAGGTATAAATGCAAAAGCGTGTTTGTTTGTTGGTTCATTGGTTTATTGATTTGTTAGTTTGTCCTTAAATCACGAAGCATCGGAGCAATAGATTTGTGTGGTCCATAGTAGAGGATCTGCAGAGAGGCATAGGCTACTTTTTATCCCGGAAAATTAAAGAGTTCCCCCGGAATTTATGAAAGCAAAATCCATTCGGTCGAAATAGATTTGTCTGGGAAAAACAGGAATAAGAGGGACCCTACATTCATGTCAAAGATTTAAATAGCCATTGTTCTCACTTCAGAACAAAGTTCTTTATATAGGTACGACGTTGGCGATAGATTTGGTCCCTTGTTAAACAGAATTGCCTTGTATTAACAAAAGAATATTTTGCAAACGTTGAATCGTTCGTAAAGTACTCTTTTTGTTATTACAATACCTGTGTTTTTACATTAGTTTATTTATTAGCTAGATATTTTATATTTCCTTAAATTCAACTATTTCAAGTACATATTATATGTACCTAATGTGGAACCCCATTTTAAAATCCCTACTATAAATGCAGCAACGGAGCAACTAGCAACGGATTGACATGATTTTTTGCATGGTTAGGTACCTATACAGGTAGTAGAAATCAACTCAAATCAATTTATTTGCTCAAATATGTCCATACAGGTGTTAGAAAACGACAGACGAAGAAAGAAGACCTTATAGAATATAAGTTATAGAAGATAAGTTTCTCCTAAAACTACTTTAACAGGCTACCCGGAAATTATAACTCGGAAAATTTAAAGTTCCCGTGGCATTTTTAATAACCTAGGTACTAAAACTAAAAGCTAGTTTCTAATAATAAATTAATGTCCATGAAAAATTCGATATGGATGTCAAGCCGTGTTTGGTAGAATTGTGGTTACTATTTTAAGGATTATTTTACCGCACGGGCGTGATTTCTAATTTTGACCGCATGGCCTTTCTAGAAGGCCAATGGTGCGATAATATTTCATGGCATTTTTGCAGCTATAGTCAACTTTACGGTTTCGACGGAGGCGTAATAAAAGCCATTTTACGAGCAAGTGTATTGCAAAAATAATATACCCGTAGTAAAGGAAAGACAAGAAGAAAAAAAAATTGTATTAAAACGGAAATCAACATAAGTACACGAAAAAAAAAAATAGGTACATGAAAAAAAAAGATAATATGTCCTACCTTACTAAAATTGGTCTAATACTAAGTTACTTAAGTTTTAACCTTTGAATATTTTATTAAATATAGTTATTTGTTTTTGTTAAGATACTAACTGCACCAATGTGTAGTAAGTTAACCAAAAAGTACAGCAAACAGAAAATATGACAAAAAAAAGCCATATTCAGTACCAACCTAGAACAGTCTCCGATTACCTTATCGGAGGAAAAAAGGGAGGAACACATAAAAAATAATACCCGTAGTGTATGTCAAAGCCGCCCATGATCAACTTCTCGCCAGTGCCTTTGCAGGACCCAGTGTAGTAGAGCTCGTCGTAGTCCCTGCAGCGGACGGCGGTGAACGGCACGGCAGATATGATGGACTCCGAGAAGAACATGTGGGCCCGGTTATGGGCACACAATCCTGCGAAAAACAAACATCATCAATTTGGATGGTTCACGAATACATACAGAAAGAAAGAGTGTTGGCAGATACCAGGCGTCGAGAACTTGTAAAGCTTAAAATAAACAATAATTAATGACAAAAATTTAAATATACATAATCGAAAATAATCAGACAAGCAAACCGAGATCTCTTTTCATAAAAGGGGACCCTGCAATAAAAAAAAACGGGTACTTAATACTTATCAACTTTTTTTAAACAAAATGACCTTGACTCGTATCCTCCTCTCCCCTCCAAATAAACAGAAAACTTGTGTTAGGAGTGGGAACGACAATAGTGCAACGGGTCGAACCTGCTACCTATCAGTTTTCAGTCCACACCGTTGGGCTACTGAGGTTTCTTTTTCTTTTGCAGCATTCAAGTGTATTTTTATATTTTACCTCTATAATCGATGCCACATCCGGGCTGTCGAGTACCGCCATTCGGGTAGAAGTCAATATGTCCGAGGGGTGCCGCAAAACCTAGGTAACCTCCACACGTGTGTATCACTTCGACGTGTCGCGCGTCGTGCTTGTCGAGACGAGCATCTTTATTGCCCAGCGTGAAAAGAGGCAACGCAGGATCCAGTCCTGAAGGTATAATACAAATACCGTTAGAGTTATTTTTTAAGCTATTGCATAGCTTCTATCGCGGACCAGCGTGGAGACCGAATCCAGAAATTCCGTAACGAAAATAACCTGACACGGGACGCCTCTAGGGTGAGCCGCTAGAATGGTGTATTTTTTATCAACGCCATCTAGCAATGAGCCGCTAGATGGCGTTGATAAAAAATGCTATGCAATAGCTTTACCGCGGCAGTCCCCGAGTGCCACACGTCTTTTTATTTTTTCTGTTGGAAGGCTTTAGCCGTGGCTAGTTACCACCCTGTAAAATATAAACTTGTAAATAAATCCTATTATCCTATTATAATATTATAAATGCAAAAGTTTGTATGTTTGTTACTCAATCACGACGCAACGACTGAACCGATGTCGCTGAAAGGCACAGAGATAGATTATAGTCTGGAATAACACATAGGCTATTTTTTAACCCGGGAAATAACAGAGTTCCCGCGGGAATAAAAAACCTTAATCCACGCGAACGAAGTCTCGGGTATCATCTAGTCTAGTAATTTATAAGGCTTTTAACGTTTTATATATTTTTTGTATAAATTTCCACCAAGTTTCTCTCTCTGCCAAGTTTCGGACACACTGTTAGTAAATGGATAATTCCATCATTTGCATTTGGATCACATTTACATGATGGATTGTATTTACGCAGACAGGCTTAGCCTAAGATTCTAAGCCCGGTTGTGCTTTGCCAATCTTGTCGTTACATACTGCGGTCGTGCTCGGTTTGCCAAGCATACTTAGTACGAAATAAAACCAACAATTAAATAAATAGAGTTCTAATTTTTGCAGTATATAGGTAAAATATTTTTACCCCAGTCTTAGGGATTGTTAGTTAAATACTCTAAGATCTAAACTCACTGATAACACAAAAAACATTTACCTGTAATAGTGTCAATAGGTCCTTGTTTAATATAAGCGCCCGCTATACCCACAACATGAGCTCCTAGACTATGTCCTATTAGATGCACGTTATCCATGGATACACCTTCGCTTATAAGGAAATTTAGAAACTCTGTGAGCAATCTTCCCACTAAGGCTACGTTGTAACTGGCCAGTATATAATTCACATTGGCGGCGGTACCCCAATCTACCACGATAATGTTCAGGTCGCTAACATTAAGGTATGCTGAAAATAAAAGGGTAATTACAAATCTTAGAACGACAAGTATTGGAACTTCAATAGCACTTATTGAAGTTCTAATACTCAAACAAAAGTACGTGCTACATGCCAAATTTTTAAAAATTCAAAATTCTATATAATTATTATTTAAATCATTTAAATTTTCAAGGATTAAAGTAGTTCACGCGGAATTTCTGTCTTGATTCATATGCCTATCCTATCGATCCTAACGGCTACATGGCGCAGCCGGTAGGATCAAACCGTGCTCCCTCAGGGAATCTGACTTCTTGTCAGATGAAAAAAATTACTCCCTATCTGTCTGACTGTTTGTCCAGCTGGCTAAAATGCATTGTTGCAGAAATAACGTGATAAATTTAGCTAATCTCCACAATTGAGCAGCTTTGACTATTGTAGCTTTCACGTACTTAATTGGCTGCCGGTACTTTGACAAGGCCTCCCTGGCGCAGTGGTGAGCGTTGTGGTCTTATAACTGGGAGGTCTCGGGTTCGATTCCCGGCGGGGGCAGTTTAGGAATTTATAATTTTTAAATTGTCTCTGGTCTGGTCTGGTGGGAGGCTTTGCCCGTGGCTAGTTACCACCCTACCGTCAAAGACGTGCCGCCAAGCGATTTAGCGTTCCGGCACGATGGCGTGTAGAAACCGATAAGTGTATGGGTTGAATTTACACTGCTATACCCCTTCCAAGTTAGCCCGCTACCATCTTAGACAGTAGACTGCATCGTCGCTTACCATCAGGTGGGATCGCAGTCAAGGGCTATCTTGTCATCGAATAAAAAAAAAAGGCTTTCACGGGCAGTACAAGGGAATTGCAAGGAGCGATCGGCTAATTTACATCGTAAACAAATATCTTAATTCAATAAGGGAAAATAGAAATTCTTTGCCAACGAAGTCACACGTAATAATTATTCATGAAATAAAGGTCGCTTGATTTATTTAAATGCGTTCAATTAACACAAAGTAAAGCTACGCGCCAAGTAAAAACAAAGGCGACATAATAGAGCCAATTAGATACAAATTGCTCGATAAAATTACACTTTCTCAAACTTTCATTTAGAAATAAATTGAATAAACGGCATTTCGAAAGATCTTTATTACTGAAAGCAATTTACATAAAAGATAAAAGCCGACCGACCAAGCCTTCCGATCTTCCGGCGCGGCGGCGCGCGGTTAGTTCTTTTACCTAAAACATCTCCGTTTTCTACAAATTAATGCATTCTGTTACCATTATGGGTTATTCGAATTCCTGTATAAACTCATTCAACTGTTTATTCGAATCAAAATATATTGAGGATATTTTATTCCTGCTGAAATATTTTCATGTTTTATGTTGTTGTTCATAAGGTTTGGTGGATTTAATTATACCTAATACAAGAACAATAAAGATGATCTGCTACGAGAAGACGCATGTAACTCTTAATACTGAAAACGCGCGTGGTGTCAAGCAGCAGCAAAATTCGGCCGCACAAGATGCGTAGAAAAAAATATGGGGATGAGGTCAGAGGCTAGCATTGGCATGACCTGTGCTCGCGCATTTGGGAAAACTCGCATTTTCAAACTGAAAACGACGAGACTGATGATGGCCTTTGCACCCTACTTTAGTTGCTCACTCGTACTTAAATAAAGTAGATACGTATAAATAATGACTGTAAACCTCGATGATATTATAAATTATGTTGAAAATAGTAATTATCAACCTAGTTTTGTTGCCTGCAAATAGAAAATTGATATTCTGGGAACTATTTTCAATTACATTAACTTAACGATTGTAAAACATTTTCAATGAAACAAAATTACGCTTCCTTAACTTCTACTTTGCCGTAAATTATATGAGCCGTAGTTCAAAAGCTCGTTACGACGAGAAGCAATTTATATTAAAGATTTAAAAGCCAACCAACAGCACTTTGCGACCTTCCGTCGCTTAAGGCTCCTTCCTGAAACAGCGCCGGTCTGTACAGTGCATTCAATTCGTGAGAAATGTTCAATATTTCAAGTTTACTTGCAATAAAATCGCTTAGCAGCAATATTTTCTTTTATTTATTAAGCTAATAAATACTTTTTTAAATGAATAAACCATAGTATTTACTGCTTCAGCATCATGCTAATATTATTATAAAATATGCGACACTGTGTTTTTTGTTGGTTTGTCTTACAATCACACAGCAACAAAGCAACGGATCGACGAGGTTTTTTGCATGGGTATAGTTGAGGACCGGGAGAGTAAAGTATCTAAGCTACTTTTTATCCCGGAAAATCACAGTTCCTTCGGGATTTTAAAAACTAAATCAAATAGTATTACATATTTTAAAGAGCTAGAAAATGACATAGGATACTTTTTATTCCAAAAAAAAAGAATTCTCACGGGATTTTTCGAAAACCATAATTATTTTTACGAGCCGTAAATTCTTTATTACTCCTATTTACAAAAATCCCGTCAAAATTAGTTCAGCTATTTCAATGATTTTCCTAAACAAACAGATTAAAAGCTTAATAAGAATCTGATAAAGTTTAAAGCGTATGTCATTTTTAAACTTTATTTATTTGTATATAGGTATGACGCCTACATTTAAAAGCTAACTACAGCACTTTGCTATCTTCCGTTGCTCGTGTTGAGTCTGCTTCCTAAAAAGCTCAGGTTCCGACATTGCATTAACTTCCTTTGCAACGTTTTAATGTTTTAACCTTATTCGAAACAAAATCTTGTCACAAGCTCAGGTAGCAAGTAAGAATTTGGCTTAATTGTCCTTATGCTCAGCGAAATGATTATACTTCTCCTAAGAAATAAGTTTATAACTTTAAATATCAATAACACAGGTCTACAAAAAATGAAAAACTTTTTTTGCTAGCAATCCTATTATATGATTTGATGAATGACTTGATAATTAGTCGTACAGAAGTTTTTCAAGGTCAAAACTACGTGTAGTTTTTGAACTACCCTCATCGGGAAAAAATACCCATTTTGCTATGTTTAATGTGTTCGTATTCCGCCAATTTGTGTGATTATCCGATAATATCATTATGTCGTCATAAAGGAGGAGTTGACTAAATAATTCGAATACATTTTGTTACATTTTTGGTGAACATGTAGTGAAAAAACTCAGAAAACCTAAAACGGCCTTCATAAAAAGGGCGTATTTTGACTCTTTTAAGATCGAGATCAAGGGCTTTAACCATCCCTGGGTACAAAATATCATGTGCAAATTGTGTATTGAATATTCGAGTCAGTAGTCGAGTGGTAAACGAGCACAATTGAGGTTCGGTGTACCTATGATTTGATCAGAACCAAAAAACTATTTTGATGATTTTTATTTTTATTTAATCAAATTGCATTGGGTAAATTGAAAAAAATTGACATATCCAGACCTATCGTCTGCTAGACGGCCTTTACCACTCTCAGACGATACTATGAGGGCAGCACCATCGGATTCGTCGGAGACAGATATGATGGAGGTCTCTTCAAATGAACGAGACAGTGATCTTGAATCATCAGCGGCGCCCGTATTCTTTACTCAGTACTTTACGTATTTACCATTGCTAAGAGAGGTCTGAGACTAGCATCGAGATTTAAAGAAAGGAATTTAATTGCTACAGGCACGAAAGTCTCATTTTGTCGTGAGCGTGACAGAGAAAAAATTTTCAAAAATTTCTTAGGTAATGAAAGGCAAAAAATGATGTGGAATTAGTTCAGGACCTTCTAGATAACTTTAAAAAGATTGGCTGTAGCATGAGCATACAAGTGCACCCTGCACAGCCACTTGGACAAGTTTCATGAAAATCTTGGCTCCTACAACAAAGAACGAGGAGAGCGCTTGCATCAGGATCTAAAACTGACGGAAAATAGGTACCAAGATCGTTGGGATGAGCATATGATGGCAGATTATTGTTGGAGTATCACATGGGACAATCATAGCAATGAACATTTAAAAAAATCTGAATAAGAAGCTTCCTAGCTGTAAAATAATGTAATTAAATGTTTAAAATTGGCTTATTTTGTCTTTTTTAGACATACCTCGTATCTCGAAAACTACACGTAGCATTAAAAAAATAAGTATGCAGTTGTAATCAGGGTACCCAATATACTAAAAAACAGTTATAGTTTTGGCTGCAACATTTTCACTGTAGACCTGTGTAATGATTTAACTGTAATAATTAAAAATTGTTTCTAAAATTAAAACTAATATAAACTTAAAACCTCATCGATATCACCGCAACGCAGTACCCAAGATGCTGGCAGCATTGCCCTTTTAGATGGCCAAACTAATTCTTTGGCCAAGGCAGCTGCCAACTCTCGGATCCCCGGTAGACTCGATGACCTTTATACACGGTGAAATTTCATTGGTTGTACTCCCTGAAAGAGGTGAATGTGCTCATGAAACTGAACAACTTTCCCCAAGGAACATAGGTCGAAATATGAAAAAAAAAAATTGGACCTCCCATAGTAAATCAATCAGCTGATCGTCAAGTTTGTATGGAGGGTCCAATTTTTTTTTCATATTTTGACCTATGTTCCCTGGGGAAAGTTGTTCAGTTTCATGAGCACATTCACCTCTTTCAGGGAGTACAACCATTAAAATTTCAACCGGTAGATAGCTCTTCAAAAAGAACTCAAGCCCCCGGATCCCACGGCCCCAGGGTCTCCACCCCAAAAATTAGATAAAATAAGTATAGGTAGAATAGTTCTAATAATTCTATGTTATTAGTTCGCTGAACCAGCAGGTCGAATGCGGTAAATCTCCATCAATCATTGCTACGGTCGCAATTGTGGTGATTAGCTGAATTTATGGCGTTCTTGCTGCAACACTGCATTTTAGCCAATAGCGAGAGACGATCGGTCAAACTTAAAGCTTTTAAGTGAAGTATCCACTGGAAATTAACTTCAGCAATTTCTTAGAGAAGTGTCAAGATTCGGCCATATTGACTGAAAATTATGGGTTCAGCGTAATTAATTTAAAATTATTAATTAAAAAATATTGATTAAATGTGATTAGAATTTGTGATTAGATTAAAATTGAAATCATTAGTTTCTGAACGTAGTTGTTTATCTTTGTTTCTAGACGAAGTTCTTGTGTTGATACTAAAATAGAACTGTCAAGCGGTGCACCAATCAAAAAATTAGAATTAACTCCATCCGGTAAAAGGTCAACCAATCAGAAAATTAATAATTAACTATATCCGTAATAACTTTGACCAATCAGACGAAGAGGCATTGAAGTAGGAGGGTGGTTCTCCATTTTTGCGGGCGGGAAAAGAAACTATAAAACGGATTTACAACAAATAGTTGGGGCTCATTTTGTTAAATAATTTTGTGTGTTAATGTTATAGTGTGAAGTTATAGTGAAGTTGAAAAGCTAAGTATACTTAATGTTGTATAAATTGTGTAACAAAGTATTTATAAGTATTTTGGAATTGGAATCGGCTATTGTAGTATAATTTTGTGTGGTCTTAAAATCTTACTTGCCTCGGGTTTCCAGTAGATGTAGTTTAGCCATACTTAAACGTTTTAGTTAAATATCTACTTCTCTTAACGTATATACATATGACGTAAGCAAACGGTTAGGAATTCTGTCAAGTTTCTTCCGCCGCTTCTTCTTGACGGATTAGGTTTTCCGAAGCGGTGGTAAATTTATTATGGAATAGGGTTAAATAATGAAATACAGATATAGAGAATCGTTAATTCAAAACATAAGAACGTTTAAAATAAATCAGAATTAAATAAATGGTTATTTACTGGTATTTGTTGTATTACTTCTATCCTTATAGGTTAGGTGTGTTGATATGTTTTTCACATTTCAGAAGTGGGATGGCTTCACGCAGCAGAACCCGGTCTCGCAGCCCAGTGAGATGGAGTCCGAGAAGAATGGAGCGGCCGCAGCATCAAGAGTTTGAAAACGAAGGCTGGTCTCGCGGGCGATGTCGCAGCCGCCAGGGGTCTACTAGTCGCCATCGAACACAACGGTCGTCGGACGAAACTGGTAGGATCTTTTCATATTCTACTATTTTGGCCAAACCTGATATTGTACCGGAATTTGATCCGGAAAAAACTGAACTACCCGCACTCCAATGGTTTTTTTTTTTTTTCCTATTTTAATTTGGCCACACATGCTCTTTTTATTTCACAATAGAGGTATCATTTTAGTTACACCTTAAGAGGGTTGAATAAGATAGAACAGTTAGGGACTATTCATGGATGGAATGAATCTGTCAAGAGTTATTATATGCAAGCTCGTTTAGTAGGTCTAGCGAAATCATGGCACAGTTCTTTGCATTCCTATGAATATACATGGCAGGAGTGGAATTATAGGGCTTCCAATACCGGGATCCCGGTATTGGCCAATACCGGGATCCCGGACTTTTTTCAATACCGGTATTCAGGCCTTCCAATACCGGGATCCCGGTATTAGCTAACACCTGGGTCCTAGACTTTTTCTTCTTATTTCAATACAGTACAGTAATGGAATTGAAAATGTGTACTGTACAAAGACTATATGCGTTAACGCGTGGAACGTAAATATAGCTCAGAATATCAGCTTCGTGGCGGCAAGTTGTGATTTTAGTTTAGCGGATTTGGTCTGACCAACACATCGGGCTACGCCCCCGAGGTCTCTTTCCGTCCACTTTGGCAGTAATCAAGATCTTTTCTTAATTGTGTCCCTCCCTTCTGGCAATGTGGCCGAAGTAATCGAGTATCTTCTGGAGACAGGTGGTCGATAGCCTACTCATGATTTTTAGCTGTTTCAGTATCGATGCGTTGGTTCTACAGAACCAGCATACATGCTGTCCACGGAATTCCCAGCATTCTCCTCCAGCACCATGTCTCAGCTACATACATGAATATTGGAAAGATGAGTGTGCGGACGAGACGCATTTTTGTACTGTTGGAAATGTTCTTATCCCTCCAAATCTTGTGTAGCTGAGACATGGCACTTTTGCCATTCCAATCCGCCTCCTAATTTCCGGCTCGAATGACCCGGTGTTGGTTATGTTGGTACCCAGGTAAATAAAGTTCTCCACGATCTCCAGATTCAGTGAGCCAGTGAGTTCCAACTGTTTGGCGCGATCTATCACCATTATTTTCGTTTTGGAGCTATTTATGGAAAGGCCCATTTCTTCGCTGTTTTGTTCCATCCTGTTCAATAGTTATCATTTCGGCTTCAGACGCTGCTAAAAGAGTTGTATCATCAGCGTATCGTAAGTTGGTTAGCTTTACTCCACCGATGCTGACGCCGCCTTCCCATTCATCGTAATCATAAACAGTTCCAGTTAACGCAGTCGAAGGCTTTACTGTAATCAACAAAACACATGATAATTGGCGTATTGAATTCATAGGATTTTTCTATTATTTGCCGTACATTTAAGATTTGTTCACGGGTGCCTTTGCCTTTAACGAAACCCGCCTGCTTTTGCGGGATTTGCCAGTCCAGGTAGTATCGGATGCGGTTGTTAATGATGTAGACCAGTATTTTGCTGGCATATGAGATAAGCGCTAGTGTGCGATAGTTGTCGCACTTTCTAGTAGAGCCTTTTTTATGTAGAGGGACCACGATGAACAGGGCCCAGTCTCTCGGCCATTCACCGTTACGCCAGATTAGGTCACAGATCATGTGTAACATATCGATGCCAGTATCTCCCAGAGCTGTCAGTATTTCAGATGTTACTTGATCTGGTCCTGGAGCTTTTCTAGTTTTAAGAGATTTCATGGCATTGTGAATTTCTGATCGAAGTATACTTGGCTCCAGTTGCACTCCGCTACAATAAGCATGTGACGTTCGCAAATCATTGCAATTTTTATATAGCTCTTCGTAATAGTTGCGCCACCTTTCGGCTATTGCGTCGAGTTCATTTATGAGATAGCCTTCGGAATCTTCTATCACCCACGTTTTTGGTTTAAATTGTCTAGACAGGAGGCGGACCTTCTTGAAAAGATCTGAAATCTCAAATTTTTGAGAGCGGTGTTCGATCTCGCTGCATATGTTCTGAATGAATTGGTTCTTATCCTCTCGACATTTTCTAAGGATGTCTTTATATAGTTATAGTATCGATCTATAGAAATCGTAAAGAGACTGATTTATTGCATGTAGAGGAACTAATTATTTATTAAAAGTGTTGATTATTTAATTTACACTTTATAGTGAAATATATATTCAGAAATTCAGAAAGCAAAAAGATTTGCTCAGCATTTAGAAAATATATTTCAGCCTAACGAAGGGCATACAGACACTATATATACAACTGAAGATTTAGAGAAGGATTTTGAAATAAAGCTTACTACTCCAAAAGAAGTGGTGCGAACAATAAAGCTAGAACTAAGTAAAAAGAAATCACCAGGATTTGATCTCATTACAGCAGAAATTTTAATGAACTTACCACGCAAAGCGCTAGTAAAACTTACCACACTTATTAATGCCGCATTTAGGTTAAAACATGTACCCGACTTGTGGAAAGTAGCAGAAGTCATCATGATAGCAAAACCTGGGAAGCCACCCAATGAAACAACGTCGTACAGGCCTATTTCCTTATTACCCATAATGTCCAAATTATTTGAAAAGCTTTTACTTAAGAGGCTGAAACCTATCATAGAAGATAAAAAACTAATTCCAGATCATCAGTTTGGTTTTAGAGAAAAGCACTCGACCATTGATCAAGTCCACAGAATTGTCAATGTGATTGAGAAAACGCTTGAGGAGAAAAAAGTTTGTTCTACTGTTTTTCTAGATGTGGCGCAAGCTTTTGATAAAGTCTGGCATATTGGTCTAATCCACAAACTTAGGCTGATATTGCCTAAAGCACTAGTAGATATTCTTGAATCATATATAACAAATAGAATGTTCAGAGTCAGACAAGAAGAAGCTTATTCTGATCTGAAAGAAATCAAAGCTGGTGTACCTCAAGGAAGTGTTCTAGGTCCGGTCCTATACCTACTATACACATCCGATATACCAGAGCTAGACAACAGTACTATTGCCACTTTTGCTGATGACACTGCTATTATGGCTGTGGGTGATTCTCATAAGATAGCAGTAGAGAGACTGCAAATTGGAATAAATAAAGTTTACAATTGGACTAAAAAGTGGAAAATAAAACTCAATGAAACAAAATCTACGCATGTAGATTTCACCAACAAAAAATTACAGTATTGTCCTGTTTTATTGAATAATCAAAAAATACCATATGCTGACACTGCAAAGTATCTAGGCATGACGCTGGATGCAAAATTACGCTGGAAGGCCCACGTTAAAAAGAAAAGAGATGAGCTAGAACTTCGCTATAGAAATCTGCATTGGTTGTTAGGAAGAAATTCCTTGCTATCAATACAAAATAAAGTTCTGCTATATAAGCAAGTTTTAATGCCTATTTGGGCTTATGGATGCCAGCTCTGGGGCTGCACCAAAAAGAGCAACACAAAAATTATCCAAAGGTTCCAAAATAAAGTATTAAGGAACATTATTAACGCACCCTGGTACATAAGAAATGAATGTATTCACCGGGACCTCAAAGTTGAATACGTGGACAGAGTAATTGCCAAATTTGCTGAAGCCCACGAACATCGGCTTCATCATCACGTTAACGTTGAGGCAATCCAGCTGCTCGACGTAACGCAGTTAGTGAGGAGACTTAAAAGGACAAAACCGTATGAACTAGTTTTTGATTAGTGACTAGTGCATAGTGATTAGTGATTAGTGATAGTGTAGTATAAAAGCTGCCTCAAAGAACACAAGAACAAAGTGTCTTCAATCGATAAAGAAAGACTAAGTTACGTCAGTGGACTAATTCTTAGTATATAAGATATTTTATAAGTTTAGGTTAAAGTAAAATTACTCATTAGCCATATTATTCGGCTAGATTGTAATATTAGTGAGTATACATTGTAGTGTATACTTACATTACTGAAAAAAAAAAAAAAAAAAAACTTTATAGTGAAATACTGTAAATAAAAATAATTTTAATGAAAAATCTGCTCGTTATTTTGCCATTTTTTTTTTCAAAATAAATACGTATTCATTTACGGATTTAGCACTAAAATATACCACAATAAACACCATAGGATTTTGTTCCGTACAGAATTATTTTTTTTCAATACCGGGATCCCGGGATCCCGGTATTCAAAAAAAACTTCCGGTATCAATACCGGTATTGAAAAAGTCCGGTATTCGAAAGCCCTAAGTGGAAAGACAAAATCTTGGAGGCGTTCCCTCAAAATTTTGACTTTGCTGAATCAATACGAGAAATGATTAACCGGAAAAAGAATTCCAGTGAAACAATGACTCATTATTTTTATTCTAAATGTAATCTGTTAACTAAATGTGAAATCACCGACATTAAAGCTGTGTCATGTATAATTGATGGATTACCTTATTACATGAGAAGTACAGCTAGAGCTGGTAACTATAGGACACCAGGAGAGCTTTACTCCCAATTTCTTTGCGCCAACGAAGATAAAAGAAATCCAACATATTATCGCAACAAATCATACGGTAGTGAGTACAGACACGATAGTGAGTTTAGGACAAGGTTTGGAAGCAATGAAGGTATACGAGAACCTCAGGATAAGAGAAAGATAACTTGTTTCCTGTGTAATGAGGATGGCCACATGGTCCGAGATTGCTCGAAGAACCCAAATTCAATTCGAGGCCTGGGAAAGGAAACTGAAACTCACAATGCGAAAACTATACATATCGTCGAACAAGTAAAATCAATGTTATTATAATATTTATTTTTTTGATAAATGGGCATAATGTTACTGCATATATAGACTCGGGGACTCAAGTGAATCTTTTAAAATCATTGTGCACTAATAGAACCATGTGATGTATTTATAGGTGGTTTTAGTGGTTCACTGGTAAAAACATGCGGGCAAGTTAGATTTGAGTATGATATTGAAGGTTTTAAGATTGTTTCGGAAACAATAGTAACTAATCTTCCTTTAAAGCAAGCTAACGTTTTCATAGGACAGCCAATTATTATCAATGACTATTAACTATCAACTATGTAGTCTTGTAGTTTCGAAAAAAACGATATCATTAAAACACCGCACAACTCAACAAGATAATAGCGAACTTAATGAATTAACTTAATAGGGAGCAATACAGGTATCGAAAAAATTAAATTAAATTGTGTTGAACAAGTTGTTATTCCACCACGATGTGCAATGTTTGTAAATACATACAGGGAAGAAAGTCTTGCGCAATCTACTTTGATATTTATTGATACGCGTAGCTGTCATTTTAACGCTGTTGAATATAGCATCCCTTCATCTGTTCAGTACTACCCAGTTGTATCGTTATTTGTTATTAGTTTTGGCTCTCAACCTCTTTTAAATAAAAAAAAAGGCCAACTCTTGGCACGTGGGTATGTGTCAAATGAAATAACTTACAGTAAAAATATCGACGGCCAGATTTTATGCCCCGTTCTTAAAGTACATGTAACAAAAATTAATTGTGGTACGTACTCGTACTCAGGGCCCTCAAATTCGTAAAGATCTGATGGGTATATTGCAGGTTTACTCAGACTCTTTTGCTACTTCTACAATTGAATTAGGGTTAACCGATAAAATTCAGTTAAAAATAGAACTTAATTCCGATAAACTAATTGGTTACTCTTGAAAGATACTATGAATTTTTACGTATGCCATTTGGACTAACTAATTCTCCAGGTGTTTCTCGAAGACTGATGGACTCGTTATTTGCTTAAATGAGAAATAAAGTACTATATACATCGATGATATTTTGTTGCCTATAGTAACTGAATAAGAAGGTTTAGAATTGTTAATAGAAGTAATAAGAGGAGCAGGACTTAAAAGTTACTTTAGAAAATTTGCTCCAAAATACATTGCCGTATGTTTTGATTTATATTCGCTGTTAAAAAGGATGCTGTTTTGCTTTGGGGATTTGCTCAACAAAAGTTTAGCTGGTATATTATAATTCGGATGTTAATCGTAATTTCAAGATTGAGGAAAAGATATAGGCCCCTATAAAATTTTTAAGAAAGTTGGAAATGATAGGAATTTGATTAAACCTCTAAAGGGCATAAAAGGATACATAAATTGTTTTTCTAAGTTCGAAAATAGCGAGATTGATAGTATAGAGGAATTAAAATATTTATTGGATGGTTAAGATATTTAATGGGTTAATTAAAGAAAGTTGTAATGTTTATAACTAATAGTTAATGGTAAATTTATATTGGTTAGGACTAACTGATTGATTAAAGAAAGTTGTAAGGGTTACAACTAATGGTTTATGGGAAAGTCATATTGGTTATGACTAATTGGTTGATTAAAGAAAGTTGTAAGGGTTACAACTAATGGTTTATGGAAAGTCATATTGGTTATGACTAATTGGTTGATTAAAGAAAGTTGTAAGGGTTACAACTAATGGTTTATGGTAAAGTCGTATTGGTTATGACTAATTGGTTGATTAAAGAAAGTTGTAAGGGTTACAACTAATGGTTTATGGTAAAGTCATATTGGTTATAACTAATTGATTGATTAAAGAAAGTTGTAAGGGTTACAACTAATGGTTTATGGTAAAGTCATATTGGTTATGACTAATTAGTTAATTAGAGAAAGTTATAATGGTTTATGGTAGTCACATTGGTTGTGAGTTGTGACTAATCGGTTAATTAAAGAATGTTGTAAAGTTTACAACTAATCTTTTATTAAAATTGGTGACGGCCGATTGGATTATTAAAGATTATTTTAAATTTAGATAAATTGTAATGGTTATGATTGATTTGTTTTAAACAATTATATTGGTTACGGATAAGGTTATAAAGCTATGAAACTTAAAGTAACATTGGTTTAAAACTTACTCATTTGAAATTAGTCTATTGGAAATAGTAGAAATAATCATGGTTGGCTAATTTTTTTTTTTTAAATATAACTAATGACTTTAATTTATTTTAATAGATTGCTAACATCTGATTTATTATGGGTTTAATTTTGGCTACGTAGAATTAAAGTAAAGTATTGAAGGGATAAATTTTTCAAATTCATGGAATGGAAGTAGTAACCTGTGTTAGGCTACATGAGTAGAATTATTTCAAAATCCAATTTATTTTTCTTTGCAGGGTCGCAAAGCGTGTCAGGATGGACGAGTGTCAAGATTCGGCCATATTGACTGAAAATTATGGGTTCAGCGTAATTAATTTAAAATTATTAATTAAAAAATATTGATTAAATGTGATTAGAATTTGTGATTAGATTAAAATTGAAATCATTAGTTTCTGAACGTAGTTGTTTATCTTTGTTTCTAGACGAAGTTCTTGTGTTGATACTAAAATAGAACTGTCAAGCGGTGCACCAATCAAAAAATTAGAATTAACTCCATCCGGTAAAAGGTCAACCAATCAGAAAATTAATAATTAACTATATCCGTAATAACTTTGACCAATCAGACGAAGAGGCATTGAAGTAGGAGGGTGGTTCTCCATTTTTGCGGGCGGGAAAAGAAACTATAAAACGGATTTACAACAAATAGTTGGGGCTCATTTTGTTAAATAATTTTGTGTGTTAATGTTATAGTGTGAAGTTATAGTGAAGTTGAAAAGCTAAGTATACTTAATGTTGTATAAATTGTGTAACAAAGTATTTATAAGTATTTTGGAATTGGAATCGGCTATTGTAGTATAATTTTGTGTGGTCTTAAAATCTTACTTGCCTCGGGTTTCCAGTAGATGTAGTTTAGCCATACTTAAACGTTTTAGTTAAATATCTACTTCTCTTAACGTATATACATATGACGTAAGCAAACGGTTAGGAATTCTGTCAAGTTTCTTCCGCCGCTTCTTCTTGACGGATTAGGTTTTCCGAAGCGGTGGTAAATTTATTATGGAATAGGGTTAAATAATGAAATACAGATATAGAGAATCGTTAATTCAAAACATAAGAACGTTTAAAATAAATCAGAATTAAATAAATGGTTATTTACTGGTATTTGTTGTATTACTTCTATCCTTATAGGTTAGGTGTGTTGATATGTTTTTCACAGAAGTCAATATTGGAATAGGCAACACTTGCGGAAATTCACTTTCTGCAAGTGTTTATACAGTGAAAGTTACCTACTTGCCAGACCTGACTTCAAATTTTATTGCTACTTACTACACTTTGCTTATACTTACTATACCTACTTATTATACTCTGCTTTACAACTTCTAAAGGACCCTTACATGTGAGTTTCAGAGTCAGAAGTTAACTGTGCAGATCTAAAAGTTGTTTGGTCTAAAAGCTTGCACAGTTTTACAAACTTCACGCTCGATTTTGGCTTTCAAATTGAACTGCATAAAGGTTGATTCGCATTACACCGTACCAAGGCCGTGTCACTAAGGGGGCACGGTAAATTTTTTTTTGGGTGAACTCACTCCGGTCAGTGTAACATGAATTAGTGCAAAGAAAAGCATTATAATATCTACTAGAGGTCTTTATCCTGTGGAAGAACCTTCAGCCTTTAATCGTTTATTCACTGTTAGAAATACCTTCATTTCACTATTCTGGTTCCTACGGAAACGGGACAACTTATAATAGTTTTCTCATAAAAATTTATTAAAAAATCGCGAAACGACACCGAGGAAAATCTGAACGCGGAAAGAAATGAAGAATTCAAATGGGTTTTTTCATAAAGAAAGTAGGTAAGACCTTCTTTAATGGATTCCGGCATAGGACCGTCGCCGTGATTGAGCCAGCCGTGTGCCAGGACTTTCACCTTGTTATTAAAGTTGAAGTTGGATTCGTGCAGCATCGATGAATCGTTTGCTTGTAGGAGTTGAAATTCATACGGGTTCCGCCTGAAAAAATTAAATTGTTGCTTTGTGAGCATGAAATTGCTAATTCAACTTTTTGCAGGTATACCTATTACTAGGGCCTTGACTCCCTACGTAAGCTAGGAATTTGTACGTATTTACAATATTTTGGTTTTTCTCTATGTTCTGTACTTTTGTTAATTTTAAGAGTAACTTAAAGAGCCCTTGTCTGCGATCTCACCTAATGGTGACGATGCAGCCTGTCAAGATGGTAGCGGGCTAACTTGGAAGGGGTATGGCAGTGTATTTTGTACGTCTGGTAGTTTTTTAATCTAAGTCCACGCTAGGGAATTCACGGTCAAAGCTTGTAAATGTGATCAAATTTCATGATTTACCTACCTTGTGAATAGTCTAAACTGCACATCATAATTACTGACCCATCCCCACAGCCGAGTCTCGTTCGCGGAAGACGCCGGCGCGTGGGTCTGCACGCTGGCGAGCCACACCGGGTCGTAGGGTGCGGGCGCGTCCCATTTAACTGCTCCTACTGAAATAGAAATAGAAATAGAATTTTTTTTTATTCAAAAAAACTTTTACAAGCACTTTTGAATCGTCAGTGAATCTACCACTTTTTCGGAATGCCTTTCCTGCCGAGAAGAGCCAGCAAGAAACTCGGCGGTTGCTCTTTTCAAAAAAAAAAATTTTTACAATAGTTAATGAAACTATGCTATGTATACAATGCTTCCACGATGAAGTTTCCTAAGTCCAATACAATAAAAATACAAATAAATAAAATCCAATGCATGTTAAGACGAGTAGACAGAAAGCAGACCCAAAAATATGTTAAAACTGACTTGATCCTTGAAAAATTATCAAAAAAAAATGACACTAAATAATTTTGTTTTTTTATTTGTCCCGGGTAAAAAACTGAAATCCCGTATTTTTTGCCTATTTAACCATTTGTCCCTTATAGGCTGAAGAAAAATCTGGCAACCCTATTTATTTTATTTATTTATTTATACATGTACTTAAAATTACTTTGGTATTTGATAGTACTGTGGTGTAATCATAAACTCCAAAGTGTTTTACTGTACACCACAGCGCCCAGGGGCGTAACTATAGGGTGGCATTATTTATTTATGTTCATGTTTTATGTTTTACAGTAAGTATAAATCGGTGTCAATATTTGTGTACTTTTTTATCATTGTTTGAAGTTCGTCGATAAAGATGTTTTTACTTAAGTTAGGAGGACGGTAAATAGCACATATGTTCGCAGTATATTTTGACGAGGTGGTTATCGTACATAATATATTTTCGAAACTATTTGTGGTTACTCTTTTTAAATTACATTTATGTTTATTACTTACATAAATAATTACTCCAACTCGGGTTTCTAGGTTATTGTTCTTATTCGTAAGTTCTACATTCTTCCTTTCAAGAACTTTAATAGTTTGCTTAAAAGCCTCTATGCACTACACGACTTCATCTAACTTATTACTATGAAATTGCAGTGACTCGTTTAGATCGCGCATCTCGCTTTTGATCGCTTTCTCGACTTCTTTAGTTATTTTACTTAATAACTTTTTTGCGTTTATTTGAAGTGGGGTGTCATCTTCATCGTCGTCTTCTTCCTGAATAATGATTGTTGTATTACGTTACGGTGATTCCTGCTGACATTCGACGCAAGTCCAATCTAGACTGGAGGCTGCCTTTAATGCAGCGATCTGTTTGTTGGTAAGACCACTGCATCTGGTATTAAGATGCACAATTCTCTTACATTTACTGCACTCCACTCCGGGTTGGGACTTAGTTACGGTTTTTTTGCAAATGTCACACTTTGTCATTGTAGGTAGGTAGATACAATGTAATATTAATAAGTGAATGTAGGCGTGCGTTACATGCGACCGCTCGTCAACGGCTGTGCTGATTTAATATTTTATATCTAATATAATAAAACTCGCTGCAAAATAACAGTAGAGAATCCGGAACCCGTGCTAACAATGCACTTTCTCTTATAGACGACTAATATTTTAGTCATGAACCATGAGCTCTACCGGGAATTACAGTATTATTACTTACTTTGATAAAAGCTAGCAAATATTTCTTTATTAGAATAATTTTCTCCTAACTGAATTTCATCCACAGCTGCCAATGTTAATTACGATCAGCAACATCTTTATCATCATCTCAACCATTGCCTGCCCAGACTACTACTACTGGCCAGAGGTCCCCTCTCGTGTTTAGGCCATCGTCCACCAACACTGGCGTCTGGCAGACACTTTTGAGAATTCTCAGGCATTCAGCACTTCACCCACTATGCAGCCTATGCCAAATCTTTTTCCACGCACTACCATACTGTGGAACCAACCCCCTTCGACGGTGTTCCCACTGAATCACAACATGGGGTTATTCAAGAGGTGGACCAATAAATTCCTGAAAATCCTGCAACGCATTGGTGGTGCCTCTGGTGTTCCTTATGTTAATCATTTAACATCAGGTGACCCTCCTGCTCGTTTGCTCGCTATTCATGCAGATTTCCTCACGGTTTGGCATTTTGTTACTCATCCCTACCACCATTTGTTACCTAGTTCCTTAATTCCAATTCAACGTAGTTAGTACCTAAGTGGGTTATATTTAATTAATTAACAACACATCGCTGTGTCACTCCTAAAAGAGTCGGTGACCATAAAATATTCTTAAGATTTGTATCAATGCATTAAAATTCAAGGATAGTAAACACACATATCCATAAAATTAAGTCTCGCTTTTTTGAAAGTACGCGAAAGTTGAATAAATTCATTCCTTACAATTTAAATTACTTACCTACTCTACGTAATTAGGCACGTGCAAGAATTTTCGTCAGGAGAAATAGGAGGGAAAACTAGCATTTCATTCTAGCAATGAAACTACATATTATGTTTAGATTGAACTAGAAGCATTATAAAATTAATATAATAATAAACGGCCTTTGATGGTTACGTTCTTGCTGGCAATGTCTAATGTCCCAGAATGTTATTAAACATTCTGGGTCTGAGACATTAGCTAAAGTATCTCTGTAAGCTGTTGACTAGACTGCTTCTTAATTTGAATAAACTTTTTCACTCTGAACAGTAATATTTAATTAGAACAAAGATTAGTACATATTGAAACATTGAGACATTGAGTAATTTCGTTTTTAAGTTTTATTCGATGATAAGATGGTCCTCGACTGCATTATCACCCGGTGGTAACCAAGTGAATTGGAAGGGGTATGGCAGCGAAAAAAATTAAACCCAAAAATTTTATGCGCTATCATAAAATCGCGCTTATTCGCTATGCAGCATGTACTGACAGTATGGTCACTACCCACAACCGAAGCTTCCCACTAAACCAGACACGAATCAGAAAATATTATAAATTCACTTATCTCCCCTTTCGGGAATCGCAACCGGGACCATCCACCTGCGATAGGGAGATTGTTAAATTGGGTATTCTCCAAAAAAAACAGCCAAATGCGAGTTGGACCCACGCACGAAAGGCACCTCCGTACAAGATTTAACCGGAGCTACAATTAAGATCGAGCATAACAAAAGTTTCTTGCATGGAGACCCCTCTTTGATTTTTAAGTTAATTTTTTTTAATATTAAACAAGTGTTATTTTTGTTCCAGTTGAAAATTTCAAGTATCCACCTATTACGGTTCATGAGAGGAGGCTTAGTAATAGGCTCCCGTTGGCACCCTTTGAGTACGGAACCCTGAACAGCAATTTCGCAAAAAATTTAAGAAATGGATAAGTAAGTACAATATAACTTCTCAATATATTATTATTTCCAAAATCATTCTTATTAATTAAAATAAGGTTATTTATTCGTCCGACAAATGAGAAAGCGGAATAGACTCGTGATTCCTCAACTTACGTCCTACGCCTACGCCTCAAGAAAGTCCGAAAGTTGTCTGTGGAAATGGGTAGACGTTATGAACATTCCACACTGAATTTTAGACTAGCGCGAGACTAGAAAGTATATGCGAATTTTGTGCGACGTACATATAGCTACTTAATATTAAGTACAGATTTTTTTCAAAGAGCAACGGGCAATTTTTTTTTTGGTTCTTCATAATTGATAGTTGTTATTAGTCATTTTCTTCATAATTTCATAATAACCAGAACTATCTAGATTCACATAACGAAAGCACTATGTCGAAGTTTATTTAAATAAAGTACCTACTTTTCTTATGGAACCTAGGTACTTATAAATAATCTGTCTGACATCAGTGATAGCTTTACCATAGCTCTACAACACGAATGTATAACACATAATCAAAATTTAAACACACAAACCTGAATAAACAAGGAACAAACACCAAATCATTCCAGCTGCCTTCTTGAATAACAAACATTAAAGTCACGAAGGGGGTTAAACAAACTTTGCGAGCATTGAACGAAATTTTGTTAAACTTTAAACGGGTTGAAACGCTCATTTTGGAGCCAAATCTAATTGGTGGACCGGCGAGGAGTACTCCAACATTTTCACTGACAGTCCGAAGCAAAGTTAGAATTTAAATTTGCGTAGCGGTACATCGGGGATCATTAGGATTCACAGAACGCAGTGGTGCCCCTTCCATCTATCATATTAATCAAATGTACCCATTACGTATCCACGCCGTGTAGGTACCTAACTGGTAAAGGGCTTTTGACGAGACTCAAACTACCGTTTTTGATGAGTCAAGAAACCTCAGTCTTAGCTCTTCAATAAAAAGGTGTGGCCAGTACTTATCAGCCGATTGTACTAGTTCAGCAACATTGACGTTGGAAACTGGACGGGTACCCGACTTTGTAGGGACTCCGACTTAAACATTTGTATTTCTCAGTGTCTTGAAGAGCATGTTAAGCCGTTAGCCCTGGTTATTATCAATTATTGTGTGATTGAAATGATTACTACCTACCTACAGTGTGATTCTTCGCTTCTGATTGGCTAAAATGCATTGTTCCAAAAATATTGCGATATGGATGGCGACGAGATGCTGTAGATCTAATGCGGCTTAGTTCCGGATACATTCCATTTGCTAAATTCGGATTCTAAATGAGAAAAGTTAGATCACCTAATTGTCTGGTTGTGTGACAAGCCCGAGGACGTTATTCATGTCTTAATGGAATGTACCCGCAACGAGGGCGAGAGACGAGATAGGTACTGTTGTCCGCTTTCCCATGCTCCCATTTCCCATGCTGATCGGCGCGGCGGCTGTAACATCGCTCTGGCCCAACTCCTGTCGGATAAGGCTAGGGCGCTGGTGCAGAACGTAGTCCATCAGGACCAAACTCCTCAAATAAAGATTTAAAAAAAATCCATTTAGAGATTAAAGGTGGGTGTAAGGGACACCATGACGAAAACTTTGTGAATAGGTTACACTTAATACCTATAATAAAATTCATCTCGGAAACAATGGGTTGATTATAATTTTTGAACACGCATTGTATCGCGAACAACGCCGATTGGTACTACTACTTACACTCGCTTTAGGTACGGCCATCGTCATCGCTCGCACGCTGTGGTTTTTAGGTTTATTACATTGCTATTGTGTATAAATATTATTGCTATTTCTTATTTTTTCAATTAAAATCAAATTGAGATTAAAAAATGAAAAAAAAAAAAATTGCCTAAATCACGAAAAGATCCATGAAAAATTCCAACGCTGAGCGACTCAGAATCATATAGTTACGTTACTGAATCCCTGGTTTCAGTTTTCGTTACGGTGGCCCTCACGTGGCCCTGACACCCTTATTTTTTTTTTTCAGAAAGTTCAGGATCACCAAGGGTTCTCTAATACTGTCAGTAGGAGAGTCCTAGAACCTTAATTTAACTCGTTTAACATTTTTTTTTTTCTAGGACCTCTCTAGAATAATTTTGTAAGAGTTTTTTCCTTGTGTACCTATACAAAGAATTTAAAAATTTTCTTTCAGAAAAATATGAACGTTTTCAGAACTTATGTGGAAAATTGACCCCATGGAGCAGAGTTACCAGAGATGAAATCTTCTTCGAGACTTTAAAATGTCCGCGCAAAAAATCACAGTAAGTACTAAGGCTTTGATTATTTACATTTATTAGTTTTTTATTACATTTAGTCGTTAGAGGCAGTGTAGACACCAGTAGGGTTAGTATAAGGGGGTCCATACACGGTCAAACATGTTTGTCAAACAAACGGAAACGGAGGTGTTTGATTGGGTGCGCTGTTTGATCAAGGTCATCCAAAACTAGCGCACCCAATCAAACACCTCTGTTTCCGTTTGTTTGACAAACATATTTGACCGTGTATGGGCCCCATAAGATTTAATTCAATTGATCGTATTCGTCTTCGAATACGAATACGATCAATCGGATTAAATCTTAGCTTCATACAAGTGTATTTGGTACGGGGGACCGTCAGCCGCAAACTTGAAGGATATAGCAAGGCCACAAAGGGTAAAGGTTAACAGAAGTTATAGTCTATTGCAGTTTTCCCATTTCCCATCCCCCAAAAACTCCCCAACCCACTGATCTCTATATTTCGCTTTAAGACATTTCTGTCTTCGAGCTACAGGTCAAGCTACAGGTACTTCCTAATTCCATGGACAAAGCGTCTGGAGTTAATAGTCTGTGTAACATTTTATCACCTGTGGGCTGAAGGACCTAGCTACCAGTGTTGCCATATTATGTAAAGATTTCTCTGTACACGTACATAATTTCGGCATGGTTTACAGTGCTTTTTTTTAATAATGAATGACAATATTAATTATTGTTCATTTTTTTGCTAGCATAATTGATTGTTTCTTTGAGTCGTTTGTTTTTAACAGTATTTATAAATGATATTTGTTATATATTTAATTTCGTGAACGGGTGCCACCAATGGAAATGGGTCTACTTTATGTTTGCCCGTCTGTATTGGATTGTATGTAGGACTTAGGAAACTTCATTGTGGAAACACTGTATACATAGCACAGTTTTGTTACCTGTTATAAAAACTATTTTTGAAAAGAGCAACCGCCGAGTTTGTTGCTGGTTCTTCTCGGCAGGAAAGGCATTCCAAACCAGTGGTAGATTCATCGACGATTCAAAAGCACTTGTAAAAGTTTATTAGAATAAAAAATATTTCTATTCTATTCTAATCGCAAGTTTGTACGAAATTGTAATTTTTTCCACATAGGGTTTTTGTGGTTGGATTTACGGATTTTCAGATTCTACTACATGGCAACACTGCTACCTTTTTAAAAAGTAAAAACCAGTATAAGTTTGACGTTTGTGTCTTTACTCTTTGTAGGTACTGTTTGTAAAAAAATATAAACTCTGTTGTGACTATTTATTATAATTAAATTAAAAAATGGCTTTAGTTGTGGAAAACAAAAAAATCCTTGAATTTTTAGAGCTCGTGGGTCGTCTGAAAGTAAGCATAAGAGTTGTTTTATTTGTTGTCATATTGTAGATCTTGATAGCGTATTTCATTGACAGAGGGTCGACTCATTTTTGCTAATAATCAACCAGCTGTTTGTTCGCGGAAATGCAGCCAGTATTCTTGGCGCCATTCCACGCGACTATAATTTATCATTGATGGAGTATATTGTAAAGAGACGAAACATAATTAACTAAACTAACATCTGATCAGCTGATCTTCCGATTCTTACCACAATCTATTCTACCTAGGTACCTGAATCAAAAACACACTGAATGTTTTACTTAAAATAGTACTACAGCCTCATTTAAAACGATAGATGATGTATTTTGACCTAAGTAGTTTGACTTATAAGATATAACATGCATAACAGTCTGAAAGTGTATGTTATAATTACAGCATGTTAAGAGAACTGGCTGGGTTATTTGTGACATAGAAGACTGTGAGTCCATTGCTGGTCATATGTATAGAATGGGATTGATGACTTTCCTCCTTACTGAAGAGAACAACCCCACAAAGCTTGACCGCTTTAGATGTTTAGAAATAGGTAAGTGCAGGGAAATGGATTGTGTGTTCAAAAAACTTTTATAGTTGATGGTTTCGATATAAACTTGCCAATCTTTAGCATTAATATTGAGCATATACTAGTGCTCATAGGTTGCATATAATCTTTAAATAACAAATTGAACAATCTGAGGCTGAAGTCTATAGATTACACTCTCCTCTACTTAGATTCATGACCAAGTTAAAACAACAGATTTTATGGTAGGGCATATTTGTATCTAATGTTTAGTAGTAAGTGTGCATGCCTGTCAGGAGCCTAGGTGGGAGTGATCAGGCCATGAACCACATGCCCTTGTGAATTGAAAAAACTATACCTATTATATTTCTTAAAATATTGTGTTAAGTATGTATCTGCAGAACAAACATTTGTTTCTTTCAGCTTTAGTGCATGATTTGGCAGAATGTATAGTCGGCGACATCACACCACACTGCGGAGTAACTCCTGAAGAGAAGCATAGGAGAGAAGATGAGGCTATGAAAACTATTGCAGAACTCACTGGAATAGCCGGTGACAGAATGTACGACTTGTATAAGGTATGAAAATATAATGTATGTTGTGTTTTACTACCACTTTTGGTGCATTCGAAACATCTCTTTCAATTTAAAAAAATTCTAAATGCTTAATTATTATTTATTAACTGTAGGCTAAGCTGTAGTTCTTATGAAAAGTCAAGACTCCACCCCCTACCTTTTTTTGAAACAATGAGTTTCAGCTAACGGTTCAACCTCCACCTATTTCAATATTGAAATACTTATGCCGAGATAAGCTTTGCCAGACATCCCGTATTTCCCGGGACATCCCGTGATTTAGGCATAGTTTAAAATATCCCGGCGGGACTGACTCTGTCTCGTATTTAAACCGTACTTTTTTTTTTTTTTTATTCGATGACAAGATAGCCCTTGACTGCGATCTCACCTGATGGTAAGTGACGATGCAGTCTAAGATGGTAGCGGGCTAAATTGGAAAGGGTAGGACAGTGTGTAAATTCAACCCATACCCCTAATCGGTTTCTACACGCCATCGTGCCGGAACGCTAAATCGCTTGGCGGCACGTCTTTGACGGTAGGGTGGTAACTAGTACTGTACGGTAGTAGTAGTGGTGGTACTTCGTTTTTCATTATGAAATCGATCCTAGTATTCATACACGCAACGTTCGTAAAAAAGCGAGTTGATCACCGTTTTTAATTACGATTATAATTGTATTGATTTTTACAGATATATTAAAACGAATAAAAATATGTTAAAACTGACTTGATCTTCAAAAAATTATCAAAAAAAAAATGTCACTAAGTAAATAATTTTGTTTTTTTATTTGTCCTGGGTAAAAACTGAAATCCCGTATTTTTTTGCCTATTTAACCATTTGTCCCTTATAGGCTGAAAAAAAATCTGGCAACCCTAGCCGAGATCTACAGAGCGTACTCCGACTTAGCTCAGACTCAAGTTAACAGTTAAAACAAGACACAAATATGATCTGACAAATTAATTCCTCTTTTTGTCTCTGTCGTGATGCTGAGCAGAGGGAGAGTATGGTCTTTAAATTTCAGCCTTAGTACCTACGTTTAGCATCAAGCTACACGCTTATTTGGCGGGAATAGGTTTCTGTTAATAGTAGGGCTATTATTCGAATAATGCAAAAACTTTCAGCAATGAGAAATTTGAGAGCAATTATGGTTTTTTTAATTTTCAGGAGTATGAAAATCAAAGTTCACCAGAGGCTAAGTTCGCAAAGGACCTAGACCGTTATGATATGATTCTCCAAGCGTTTGAATATGAAAAACGTGAAAACGCACCGAAAAAGCTAGATGAATTCTTCCAGGCGACATATGGAAAATTCAACCACCCTTTTATCCAAGACCTGGCTAAGGAACTGTACAGGCAAAGGGAGGAATTTGAGAAGAAAACCCTTGTCAATGGTAGTACATAAATATTTTGTGTTATAATATTGATTTTTATTAGTACTTAATTTGATTTGCATTCCAAATGCAATGTTTCAGTGCAACCAACTTGTCTGTTCAGGTGGACCAAATTGCATTCCACTATTTTAAAATGTCAAATGCTATCCAAATGTTTGTGGTCTTTGCTGTTGTCAGATGTTTCTAGTGCGAGTGCCATATTGTTTCTAGTGTGAGTGCGAGTGTTATGAAAATCCAGTAAAATACCTCGCTTCATTTCTTAAGTGGCATTATTAAACTCGCCAATAGCGACTCCTGACTACATCAACTAAACAGATAAGTTGGTTAATCTATAAGATGTTTAATATACATGGAGGCTTATCATTTAATATTTATACTTTACTGAAACATCACTCAGGTATACATATATATTTTAACATTCAAAATGTTAACCAACACACAAATCCAATAGAAATTGTAATATAAGAAGTCTTTTTAAAAATAGTATTAAACTGTCAATGCATTCACGTGTTCCCCGCGATAATGTCTATATTATATTGTTAGTTTTATTTCTTCCCAAAGCCATACAGATAGAAAATATTCCAGAGTACTAAATAGTATATATACCAACTTACAAATTATTTACATAAAAAAACAATACATGAATAGCTAAAGTTAAAATATATTTTTTTGTGTGGTTGAACTTTGTTGATATTGCAACTATAACCAGTAGATACCAAAATAGGTTGCAAAAAAATATTTTGATATTATTTTGTTTTTCTTAAGTTATTTAGTTTTAGGCAATATTTGTAGTCTAAAGTGTTTTTATGTTCAATTAAAAATAATATGCAAACAGCTTAGTTTCTAAAGACATATAGTGCCAAGATAAAGGTGCTAATTCTATTGTACACAATTTCTAAATTATATGCTACATCTCATTGTAATGCTATCCTGTTCTACAGGGAGCATTGTGAAAAGGATAGCTAAATTTTTTGGCCTGTCAAGTCATTTGTGAGGTTATGTACAATGGAATAAGGAAGTTTCCTTTGACACAAAACTAACGCATACTTACACGAGAATAATAATACATTAACCATAGTTAAATTGTAAAATGTTGTAAAAGTTGTAAACTTTTAATGCAGCCCATCACAATATGGAGTCATTAGTGTGTCTATGTAATATTTTGTCCAAAGTGCGCCAAATCAGACGGCATTGTTGACGTCATGACGTTTTCAATTGGGTCAAATTCCAAAATAAGTAATACTATGTTTATGCCACGTGTTGAATAATTTGGAAATAGTAAGGATAAGTGGGTATCGGAAAATAAAACACAAGAAAACGTTAAAATTTTAATATTATAATAAAAAAGGATACTTGCTGGGTGTGCGATAGTTATTATAAATTGTTTTAAAGACATTGTTTCCCTGTGATTGTATTTTATATCCTAGATATTTTAAATTTAAATTGTATGAATTCTGGTGTGCACAAAATTTTATGCTACCTTTACGAACAGACCTAAGGCCTTATTACTTGGCTTCTGCCACTTCAACGCCCGAAATAAAACACGCAAAGCAAACTCTTAGCCCTAGAACGCACTGCGAATAAAATCTGCGCGTTTTTTTTTTCACAATTCGCAAGAGATATACGCACTTGCGATTTAAAAACCGCCTGAAATTCGTATCAAACTACAGTTTTTTTTACTAGGCGAAATAATTCGCGCGATTTTTTAATCGCAAGTGCAAGCAAGTATCTCCATAATGATTGTGAGTGTTACAGAATTGCGAAAAAAAATAATCGCGAGGATTTTATTCGCAGTACGGGCCAGCTCTTAGTGTTTTAATTCACGGACTCACAAAACGATTTGATTTCCGGAAGAATATGCATAACAAACGCTCGCGCAATAAATGCTCGCGAACCACTATTTGCAAACGAGTGAAGCTTGCAAGTTGGTTCCAAATAAGCATGTCAGAATCGCATTACAAAATATAATCTTAGAATACATATTATCATGCTTGCTTTGCCATGCAATTGCCCGGTGTAAACTTGGGAAGAATTATAAACATCAACATTTCCTTTAAGAAATTAAAAAAAGGGCGGCCCTAATTTTGTGCACAACAAAATATTGTTAAGAATTTGAAAGAGCTGATTGTTTTATGTTTATTTCGTGCTACCAAAAATAATTTGTGATTATTTTCTAGGTTTTCATTTGGATCTGTTATTTTCGACATGTGTTAATTTGGCTGTACACAATCTCTGAATTAAATTGATAGGTGTTTGTAGTGGAAACCTTCACTATTATAAATATTGTTAAGGTGAGAACACTATAGGAACCACATTGTGAAAAGGGAGGAGAACCTCGATAAGTCGAAAATCTCCAAAACTCCAAAAAATGTTTTATTCCCTTGTCTTCAAGCCTAAAACCTTAGTTTCATAATAATCAGCCCTAAAAGCAATTTTGGTACACATTTTCCCTCGAACTCGAACGAAAAAAACCTCTATTTCGAACTTCTTTCTACTGTAGGTACAGTGTAGACCTGTCAATTTATTTTTAGAGATTGTAACAAAAAGTGGCATAGTGTAATTTTGAAATTTATTTAAAATTTAATTAATTCTAGTATCCAAGTAGGTAATCATAGTTTCTTGGTCTCATGTGATTTCAATATAGCATCAAGGGCCTATTTCATCATCTTCAAGTAAATTTTGAAGTAATGAGTCAATATGAGTAAGTACGATGAGATAATAAAGTCTTTATTTGTTTGTTAGTCATGCACCTATTATATATGTATTATCTTAAGGGGGGGGGTAAGGTTAATTCGGTAAAAAAAGGCATGTTTTCAAGATTTTTTTTTGGCAATACAGATGGTGTTAGTTTATTCAGTCGATCCATACATGATAATGTAACATTAGAACAATATTCTCCTAAATTTTCATTGCAAAATATCAAAAATTGAGCGAGTGACAGTGAATTTCCGGAGGCGCCTCGAGAAAAAGTTGTTTTGCGGTGTCCATCATAACTCGCAACCAAATCATCTGAAACAAAAAAATCAAAATGCATTCGTTAAAGGAGATGTTTGTTGAGGTATTCACGAGAGGATTTTTTTTTTTCGATTTTTCGATTTTTCGTAGCACTTGGAAGCCAAAAACCAGATTTTCGCTAAAAAAAACGGCTAATTAGCTGTTGTAAAAAAAATTGATAATTATTGCAAAAAAAAAAGCTCTCGACAATACCTGGGGAATTATGTGAAGAAACACTGTGCAAAATTTCAAAACGATTAGTCCAGTAGATTTTTAGTTATGGTGGACACGGACTTCAAAAATGACAAGTCTCAGAAAAACGCTTTAAAGTTCGCGTACTGAAGTATTCAAGATAAAATTCGACAATTTTTTTATACTCACACAGAGTCGTCGATGCCAGGTTCGTCACTTGTTACTGCTCAGCACAGCATACAGTGTTTAACTGATGCATAGATCATGCCTCGAATATACTCGACTTTACCTGAACAGACCCGTTTGGGGCGGGTGGGGCTGTAAAACCTCAGGCTGGCAACGGACGCTGAAATACTCATAACTTCGTCAATTTTGCCCCGATCGACTTGAAATTTTAACACAATCTTCTTGAGATATTATGCATTCAATTAGAAAAATAAAAAAAAAATCGAAAAAAATAAATTTTAATACCTTACCCCCCCCCCTTAACCGTGTATATTTGTCTGGAAGACAATAGGTAGGTACTATATGTCCATCCATCGATAATTACAAGTGGATTTCGGTGTTGTACTACGTATAAATGTGTATGTGACTTTATGTACAAAATAATGTGGTATTATGTAGGTAATAATAACTACTTGTATTAATTAATAACCTACCTCACAATATAAGGTACCATATTATGGTTTTATAAAATAAAGAATACTTTATTGTACTCTTGCTGTGGGATTGTCTAAAAATGATCGCTACTGTGTGGCGATCGCAATGTGATCTGATTGGTTGAATTTATGGCGTTCTTGCTGCATCATTGTATTTTAACTGGTATTTGTTAAAGCGAGATAGTATCAGCCAATCAGAGGCGATTGTGATCATCTTTAGACAATTTTACAGCTGATCAAATAACGCATGACAGCAGCGTAACCAACCCGTTCCTGAAATTAATGTTGACGTCGCTATATATAATTTCACTACTTAACATTTAACAGTGAATTCTCTATGATCGTTAACCTCAAGGCTTGTGGAAAAAGGTCTGAACAACGCGAGTCTATGAGCATTAAAGGTTGAGTAGGCGAAGTTGAATGAAGAAGGGATTCTTCTGGCGTAGCCCATTTAATATTAATAGAAAAATTAATATTTAGCTGTAATCCGCCATATTGCAAAGCAATTGTGCATTGTAGCTATTATACGTCCTACGTGTAATACGTGCACTTTACGTGTAGATTTCGTTCAACTCTTTGTTGAACAAATCAGTGGGAAGTGGGAACATCTCTCCCGCGTTGTTACGCTGCCGCCGCGCGTTGCCCATTCGGGGCTTTAAAGTGAGCTCATATCTGTAAGAACTATAAAATGCTTCACTGCCTAGTTACGTAACATTTTAATAAATAATATCAGTATAAAACAAGACTATTTTATTTCTGTTTAGTAATACCTACCTACTATCAGCTTTGCCCGCGAAGTGGTTTTTAAAATCCTGCAGCAACCTTTGTTAAATTCAAACCCCTATTTTACCCCCTTAGGGGTTGAATTTACCAACAATTCCTAAGCCTTTGTCCTAATAGCTATCTGCTATAGTACCTACCTAGCAGGTAACTTGGAGTGAGGGCAAACTTGATATGAGAGATTACCTTAGATAGGAATAGGTAAGTACCTACCTAAATAAAACAAAATGCATTTTATATTCATTTATTTTTGCTTGAATCATTAAAATTAAAAAATATAACTTGTTACATTAAAAGCACAAGCATGATAATTTATTATCACTTATAGGCTGTCAGTCGTACACGAGAACTGGCTTCGAAGGAAGGTATCGATTTGTTGAAACAAAGTCGTAAGATTAGAGGATGATTCACATAATAGTGCTGTCGATTACGGTTGTCTAGTTATTGGTAAAGTTTATAATAACGAATTCACTGCTTGCTCGCCTCTTGGAGCGATGCCATACGGTACATTGCGGCGGTGCGACGTACTTTGATTGTCAAATTGCACCTATATTGCTATGTAGGTACTAAGTACAATCTATGAGAAAATGTTTTCCTACGCCGCACTGTGTGGCATACCTACCACCCTTACCACGGATTTTCTAAGTAGAAGCCTGCAGCGACGCGCGTCGGAATGCGTCGTAATGGTACATCTATCTGTCTATACCGTCATAAGTTTTTACATACAACTTGTGATAGATCGCTTACCGTGATTTGGATTAACTGTGAGTGTACCAGGAGTTTTAGCAGCAAGCGGTTTGCTATTGTATGGGCAATTAGAAGCCCCCAACTATAGATAGTCTACAGCGGCGCAGTGGTGCGTACTGTAAACCGTACCAAAAACAGCACTATAATCTGAATCGATCCTAAGGCGTAACTAGTGGGACGTAAACACAGCCCCTACTTGTGTCGATATCCATACATATTTACTGTGTTCATCCATCCTCCATATATTTTTTTTAATTTTGGTCCCATAAAGTGTCCAGCTACGCCTCGATTGTTAAAATACATAGCTATAGGCATACCTACCGTTTAACTGAAACGGTACCTCAGATACCTGTGCTGTGCAGTGTTTCAGAGCCTCCCACATCTCCAGCACCTAAGCATCAAGTATCAATCCTTCCAAACTGCGTCGCTACCTCAGAAACTGTCTCAGTCAAACGGTTAGCACATCAATAGGTAATTATTCTACGGCCAGTTTCAATTTCCTATCTAATCCAAAATCTACAAATCGAAAGTCGAATATTCAATCCGAATAGTTAGGCACATATGTAGTAAAATGACAATAATATCTGAATTACCAAATGGTAACTTCGATATATTATTTACTAAAGTATACCCAATCTGAATTACCAAATGGTAAACACTTCAATACTTTATTTACTAAAGTATACCCACATAATAATATGTATTTGAATTAAATGTTAGACTGAATTTTTATATTTTGTACGAGATAAGTTATTGAAGCCGGCCGTTAATACGTAGGAAGGTATAGTAAATTTCTTAATAGTATAATAGAAGAAAGTTAATGACTAGATTTCGAGATCGCTTATAGTTTAGAAGAAGAGAATTGTTTACAGCGACCGTTACTAACTTACAAACTACAACGCGCACTGGGAAACTTTTAAGCGTGTAGGTCACGTTGGCCCGATGCGTTCGGCGAGGTCGGTAGGTCAGTATGTCAAGATCACTCTAATAACTATATAACTGCATATTAATGATTATAAAACAAGCACCTACGCTGCGGTTTTATGCGCTTATTTCGAAAATCTTTTCAGTAATCTTTAATGGTTTTTCACAAAAGATAGCCTGATACTGCGAAAAGGTTTAGGTGTTTTAATTATAAAGATTTAGGTAACAAATTAAGCAGTTTTCGGTAGTAAACTTGAAGGTGGTAAAGCTCTCAGGTAGCTGGATTTAGTTACTTTTCGATTTCATCGACAATTATATAATCATAGTTCAACCAATTTACACTAAGTAAATCTTTGTTTAAATAATAATACCTAACAAAGATTATAAATAATTAAAAATATCCAAAACATGTAATACAATAAATACAATTAACTACCGAAACCCAAATCACACATGACGGTAAACTGGTCAGACGCGTAAAATAGATCAATACTTACTTACCTTGGATCTAAGCAACGCGAGCGCAATACTGCCTTCGTTATTGAAAACACAGTAACTAAAAGGTACTTTTAATTTAACTTACTGTATTTTGTTACTTTTAATTTAATTTACTGTGTTTTGTTACTTTTAATTTAACTTACTGTGTTTTGTTACTTTTAATTTAACTTACTGTGTTTTCAATTACGAAGGCAGAATAGCGAGCCATGTGGAAATTTTTAACAGGAGCTCTTTGTATAGCTGTCGACTTCCATCGCTTTATGATAAAGAAATTGCCCTCTACATTTCGCCGAGCACATTGGTCCATCGTAACCTAGTTTTTAGGTTTTCTTCGGAACAAAACATTATTCAAATATTTGACTAGAAACTAAAGAACACAGAAAAATAACCCTGCAGGCAGTATACACATTAATGTCGTAAGTACTTACTTAATTAAGTACGTTTAATCAATAGGTACAATAAATTTCTGAACAAATTGCATATTTTACTTTGGTGCTTCTGGGAAATCTTACTTCTATAATAGTAATTAATATAATATATTATTTCAACTGTAAATATAAATGCTAACTAACAATGTAAATATAGTTAAATGTATAATTAAATTAGGTACGTTTTTGTTTTTTAAAACAAGATTATTAAAAATTTAATTAATGATAATTTACTGTTATCATTATATTAATTTGTGCTAAACATAATTTTAACGGCACATTTAAAATAGTCGCTAATGTGTAACATTTCAAAACTTCTAGGTACAAATAAAGTACAACGGTCACATAAATAAATGCACGAAATCCTTACTTCCTTCCTAATATTATAAATGCGAAAGTGTGTTTGTTTGTATGTCCTTCAATAACGCTGCAACAGAGCTACGGATCGATGTGATTTTTTGTCATGCGTGTTTTTTTTTGAGGACCTGGAAAGTGACATAGGCTACTATTTATCTCAGAAAATTAATGAGTTCCCGCGGGATCTTTGAAACTAAATCCACGCGGACGAAGTCGCGGGCATCAGCTTGTATTTATGTGTCCTTACTCCATTTTGTACAAATTATAACCCGTGCCATTAAAGAAGTTAATCTAAAAAGGCGACTTTGACTTGGAAATAGTTTAAACAGCGTATACTACCCAATACCGAACGGACGGTCAACAAAAAAATAGTAAATATCTATTTATGTAGGAGGATATACCTATTTATGTGGCCATTGTAGTTTCTAAGATTCGTACCTAAATAAATATACACAAAATGCGTCGATCACGGTATCCTTTCGATACAGTTATATTTCTAAGGGTGCTTAGGGAAGGATAAAAGAGTGTATAAAAGTTGATAAAAAACGTTAAATAGATTTAACAACATACAAAAGCTACCTTGCGATCACAATACACTACAATAAAATCACTTAAACATATTAAATATAATAATTTTATACCTACAATGGTGCTAATTACGCTACACACAAAATCTAACTAAAAAATTGACATCTCTAAATGTAACAAAAAATGATTCCACAGCGAAGGTCAATATCGGTTAGTTTAGAGATTCTGTATAACACAATTAGTACCAATGTATCACTAAGGTAGATATATAGGTACACTAAACTAAGGTACCGTTAGCAAAACAAGAATAAAATGACATAAGTACATTCGCCACAAACGTTACTGTCCCTAATTTGTTCTATGTAACTTGAGATAAAATAATCAAACGTTGCCGCGAATAAAAGCTAGCACTTAGTAAGTAGTAAAACAATATGTTCGTGTTTGGAGCTTTTACGGAAACTGATAGAATCTATTATTTTCTGAGTATGTAGATTGTGGGTAGGTAGGTAGATACTTACTTACTTGAGTTGAGGGTAATAAAATTAAGGTTGCACGAAACGCTTATACATAACTGGCTAAGAAAAAGAGAAAATTTTAAACCTCGTTTTTCGCTGGAAAGAAAACTAATTATGTTTTTGCATAATTACACCTAATTGAGTTTAAACCCGTAAGTTAACCCGCTCAAAAATTATTTTTCATGGAGAAAAGGTAGAGTTGGTATTAATAGCATACCTAATACCTATGCTACCTTCTACCTTGAAAATCCGAAAAACCATATTGAACCATAAAAGTATTAAAATAGGTATCATAATACATTTTTTCCTTCACCAAGCTTGTCGGTTATCTGTTTGTGTGTACCTATGTGCTATATAGAATTGCGTATGTAAACTTTTTATTCTACTTTTTATCTAAAAACTGTTCTACACTGATATAGTAACATAAAGTAACTACATATTAAGTATTAAAAATTAAAAATGATGTAAAAGGTGCTTAAGACAGTTATATCATCGCTAGCCTTTTATTTTTTCCTTACCAGCCCGACACGCAAGCATTTTTTAAAAGCTTGTTGTTAGGTACAATTAAGCATTAGGTAGGCAACGAATGCGTGTCAGAATATTTTCGTGGGCCCCTTATCAATATAATTAACGAAAGTAAAAACAGGAGTTTTATCATTTGTTATTCACTGACATGATTTTAGATAGGTATTCGTGAGTCCAAATAATTGAATAGAAATATAAAGGACCTACATTAGATATTTTCGTATGGAGTATGGTATAATCATTTTAATATTTAATGATTTGAAGTATTAGTGTGTACTACTAGCTTTTGCTCGTGACTTCGCTCCCGCCATCTATTAAAAGTAATGCGAAGAAGTGATTCCTATACCAAATTACCAATTTTTAAGTTAATTATATAGGTATCGTTAAATGTAATTTTTTTTAATTAAAATCAAGTTAAATTTCGTATTTGTTTGCATTCTCTGGCTGCCCGCAACATATTTAGTTCAAATGCAGTCCCAACAATAAAAATAAAGCAGAAAATGAAAACAGACACGCTTATGGCGAAAATTGTACTTAGTCAAATTTGAGATGTAAGAAACTTATACAACATCAAAACTACTACATATAAGTATTAATCAAAAATATTAAATTTACAGAATAAGCACTTAGTACATCCTTATTATTACAGTTTAAACTTTAAAAATCACACTAACAAATAATGCCCATTAAAGCTTCATTCCACTCATAAACCCAATGATTGTTGCTACATATCTACAGCATGTTCCATAAATGAACTTATTTGAAATCTCATAACTGGTTCATTACAAGTAATTACAGCAATAACAGGAAAATTACAGTTAAAATTGTAAGCACTTTAAAAGGACCATCATTAAGTTTAAAATTTTTAATATATCATGGGATAACTAATTTAAAAATATATAAATTGAAATCAATTGAACCTGTCATCTGCATTTGGTTTTGCATATTGATTTTCTTGTCTTGTTGATTAATAAAAATAAAATTGAGTCACTGAAACTGAAGAGTAAGAATACATGGTCCATATTATTATAATATAAACATTTCTGGAGTCAATTTTATAAATTGCTAAATGGAAGAAAGCTTATCTTGTACTACTCACTTGTATAATCACTCTTGGGCTTTAATATTACCGATAATGAAAAATTCAATATGCCAGGACTATTTTAAAATAACTAGGAAACAAAAATGTCAAGAAAACTTGCATAAAAATATATAGTTAATTATTCAAGTTGCATGTCTGATAAACACTTCTAACTTTATTTGGGAATATTAAAAAATATCTATATACTTATCTTATAAAATGTAAGCAAATGAATATTTTTTTTATGATTCGTTTTAGTCATGCATGTAGCCCTGCAAAAATTTAAGGATAAGTATATTTAGAAAATGGTAATTTAGAATATTTTAATCTCATTAATGTAGCATACATTTGCCAAAGAGTATTAAAATTCACAAAAATATTCCGATAAAATTATTATTAGAAGTAAGTATGAGAAACATTTCAAATAGAATGTGAAATTGGCTAATAAATACAATTTTTGTGCAATACCACTTCATGTGCAAGTGGGTCACTCCTGTGCTATTATAATACTATAAATATTTCAATAATTAAAAAAGTTAATGTTCTTCTTAAAACATCCTATATAAGAGTTTAGGCATAAAAAAATCCTTCCTATTTAATATTGAAATGGATAAATTATTTTAAAATAAAATAGTTAATTTATTCAGGTAGTTGCAAATAACAAAATATAACAAAGATTATTAAAACATAATCAACTAAATCAATAAACCGTAACATATTAATGTTATGATTTTGGGGTTAAAAACAGTAATTGGACTAACTAACTGTCATTATTTGTACTAGTTGTCTTTTTTAAAGAATCGTTGTACATAATCGGTAAGGTTGTAAACCTGACCTGGTCCAGTCTCAGAGTCCATGTTGATGTACTCGTCTAAATTGTGAGTTGCAGCTGAAATAGATATAGTGTTGATGGTTTTACAACAAAAAACAACAATAATTTGTGGATGCATAGAAATGCATTAAACCCAACCCACCAAATACTAAACTTGACACAAAATGTCTATATTCGGATCTGTATCTGCGGATATACATTTTTAACGATCCGGCACAACACTACTAAAAAGTATTTGCTACTGCATTTAAAGGGGTGAAATTCTTGTATCTTAACCTCACAGCAAAATTGATCTTCATACAAGAAATTTTTGAAAAATAAAGGTCAATACAAAAAACATAACAATGTATACAATATGGCAGCTATATCGCTACCTAGAGAATGCTTAGATGCAGTTAATATAGCTAATACTTTAATTTAAAGTAAATTTTACTTACTTGAAGTACATACAGCAGGATATGGAGGGGGTGGTTTTATCCAAGAGCCGTCTGGTCTCTTCATATGACGCCTGTCAGAAGCAAAGTGTTGCAGGAACTGCTTTGCAGGAACCACGCGGAAGAATCTGAAACATTTCGTGAGATCATTATAAATTGAAAGTCCAACAGACAGTAAACTCTCTGTAAGATAAATATACTCTGTTAAACTGAATTCCATAACCTAAACAATTATTTACATATTTATTATAAGTATAGATAAATCCATCTATTTAATTTTGTTGATTGGAAGACCCAGAAACAGTTAGCTGAATTGGGTGGAGGAATATATACAGTAAATAGAAAAGTTAACATATTGGGAGACTAATAAAACAACACTAAATTAAAAATACATTCTCCTATTTCAATAATAATATAGCACAACCGTCAGACAGATATTTTAATCTATAACAGAAAATAAATAAAAATATAATTTTTCAATAAAAAAAGCTTTTACCTGTGAAAATCTGATTTTAAAACTTGATCAGTACGAAAGGTTTCTGTCACATACTTGTGAAAGAAAGTTGGAAATGGAAGCTCAGAGTCCAAGTCGTACACTAGACAAGTCTTGCTGTCCACCGAATACAAAAATATAACATGGTAGTCCTGTAAAAAACACTTGTATATAGTAAAACTATTTTTTATTAATTAGAACTATTTTTTTATTAATTAGTAGTTACTACTATGCACCTGAGTGAAAATAAAATTTAATGAAATACATACTTCATGTAATATTTCTTGGAGAAATTACTAGATAGTATTTGTCTCTAGAATAAAAAGTAGGTAAAAAAAGTTACTAAAATATCGCATTTTACACGCAAAATATAGTAAGTAGGTACACACCCATATGACGAGCCGATCCTCCTCCCGCCCAGCCCTTTGTTTCCACAAGGGCACGGTGCGGCAAGGATTCGATATAAACACGACATAGCATCTATCCAGCTCTCCCGGAATCCTTATCGATACGTCCTGACATAGTTTCCAAACATTCTCTTCACTGCAGTGCAGCAAAAACAGAAACAAAGCAAAACGTTAACGATCATTTTTAAATAAAATTCTATACGATTGACAAATATAATTAATACTCGCCAATAACAAGACACATATGAACACTCTGCTTGTTTCGGGAATAGGGGTTTTAGGGCTTTATCATTCTTTTTATTATTTTCATTTTTATCGAGATGCACTTGTGCATTGACCGACATTTTGACGTGATTTTGACAGCCAAATTGACAATTACGGTTTGGTCGTTGACTTGACGTTTTCTTGACTGTGGAGTTGTTGACAAACATGGTAGATAGGAAATGTACTTACTCTTATATGTTTGTGGAAATGTATGGAGTTACCCTACCTACGAAAATAGGGTGCAAACATACAAAATGCTGTCGCATAAAATGGCCGCCCATAAGAGAATGTGCTTTAAAACTATCAACATCGATAAGGAGTGAAACGGTACCTAATCAAGCATTTATGGATATTCTAGCTCATGCCCGCGATTTCGTTCACGTGGATTAAGGTTTTTTAATTCCCACGGAAACTCTCATTTTCCGGGAGCCTATCAGTTATTTCAGTCTATAAACTATCTCTATGCCAAATTGGTTTAGTCATTACGGCGTAATTGAGTAACAAATATCCATTCATCCATCCAAACTTTCATTTACTATTCATTAGGTAGGTGTGATAGGTAGGTACTGATATTATTAATGCGAAAATGTATTTGTCTGCCTATCTGCTACGTAGTAACGGCCTCTTTTTTTTAACTGTTTTTGATGAAATTTTTTACCTACTACTCATAGAGATAGGATCCGAACAATTAAGAAGAATTATAAATAAAAATAAATCTTAATCAACACAACAAAAGACGTGGACATCGTCGCCTATTATATTATACATATAGGCACTAGTTGGGGTACCTACTAAGTCCTAAACGATACTCATAGTAGAGCAGAGATTCTCAAACTTATTTTTGTTACCGCCCCCTTTGAAAGTCAATTATTTTTCAGCGCCCCCAATTTTTTATAGAGTCCTAAAACTTAAAAACCACTATTTCATTACTTTAATTAATTTGTTTATGGCGTGCTATATTAGTTGGTTCTGGTGTTTAAACTTACATTCTAGACTAGACATTATTACCAGTGAGAGCAATTAAAACGCAACTTTGTGATATTAAGAATTATTTTAATCAAATTAAAAGAAACAATAAGATATTTAATCAATTTTAGTTTTACAACTAATTTAATGAGATGGATGAATTTGATGATTTTTAACAAATTTGTTATAATAAAGTTCAATTTTACTCAAAAATAGTCGTAAGTCACCGCATTCGGTAACATGCAACCGATTTCTTTTTTTACTAAGCAGCGTTGTCACAGCGCTAAATCCACGTTCACACAAATATGACGATGGGTATGCTATCAAAAATCGTTGAACGATCGACCATAATCCAGGGTACAACTGCGAGATTGACTTTTGTAACCAAAATTCTTGGTAGCCATTTTTAAATTTATATTTTATTTCCCCGTTCGTTGTCAGTTCTATAAGTTCTTCTCCAGTTGTAGTGATACTGCTGTGTTGACATTTGAAAAAGGATCTAACACCCTGTAGTCTGGTATTTCCAATTTCAAAATGTCCTGGAATCTTTTAATGACATCACTATGGAGATTTTCCAAATGTTGGTAGTAGACAAGTAAGTCGTCGTTGTTGCAGGATAAGTATAAATTGGGAAAATTATGGAAATCACGTCTGCCGATATTCTTCTTGTGTAAAAGCAGCTTGGCTACGAAAGCAGCGACGACATTTTATGTTTTTATTAAGTTCAAGTCATCGCCTTGAAGTTGGAGATTCATATCATTAAGCAATTTATAAAGGTCTATCAGGTATGCGATATCATTCTTTGGTGTGATGAGGTTGTCGCGCAATTCTGTGTCTTTGTTTTCCAAGAACTCTACGACAGAGTCAAACAGATTGTAAAATCGAGTCAGATAATTTCTTTTTGATAGCCAACGCACTTCTGTGTGAAAGATCAATCGGTTGACATTTTCATCATTAGTAACACAAAGCTGATTAAATAATCTGTCATTTAAAGAGCTTTCGGATTTTATTGACTGCTCTGATGACATGTTGCAATGATTGAAACAGTCGTTCACTGTCAACTATCGTTCACAACACAAAACCATTATTTTTATTAAGTATGTAAAAAATGTCGTTCACTTAAATTTCTAGCAACTAAATGTTGTCAATGTATAATGCAATGTACAGCAAGCACATCTGGAATTTTGTTTTTTATGAAGCCTTTTTGACACCCCGTCATAGCTGGAGCACCATCTGTAGCAGCCGATATAATATTTTTCAAGGGAATTCCTTTTTCACCACAAAATTTTTCCAATGTTTTAAATATGGTTTTTCCTTTTGCGTCTGTCTCTAAATTTCAAGCAAATAATAGTTCTTGACATATTTTTTACAGGATTTAAATACAACACGCACAAACTTGTTTATCTCTATCGACGCTCAATCGTACTGAGCTAGTTAAGACAAATATCGATGAATCAGCCGATTGCTACTGGATTACACCAATAGCGTTATTTAACAAAAACTTGTTACAACTTTATTGCGTACGGGCTATCCTATGAAATCTATGTTAAGTATTTTTAGTTTTAAAATAATAACTCGCTGCGTATGCGCCTTTATTAACCCCTTTCTGAAAAATTACAAATCAGCCATCGCCCCCCTAAACCACGCCAACGCCCCCCATTTTTTTCTGGGTCCCTTAACGCCCCCCTCTAGGTCTCCAACGCCCACCAGGGGGCGTTATCGCCCACTTTGAGAAAGACTGTAGTAGAGCATAGTTTAGTACTTGGAAAGAAACATAGATAACATACAAGTAGAGGGTTCCCCCAGGATTTTTAAAAACCTACCCTCACGCGGACGAAGTGGCGGGCAAAAGCTAGTTATATATTATATTATAATACTTACCAAAGTAGGTACTCTGTGTACACTACGATCAAAGGTATCTACTATTCAGTTAGTCAGTTTTTACCTATATGTACTATAGGTAGTAATTAGTTTTTATTTATAATAATTAATTGTAATTTTTTAATAAAAGGCCTCAAAAGACTATAATCCAGGCCGTAAATAAATTAAAAAAAGAGTATCTATGACAGGTTATTTTAGCTTTGGTCTCTTTGGCATTTGCTTTTGTCAGTTTTTGTTTTGTCTATGGTGAAATAAAATGGCCAGGTGCGCTTTGTACTAAAAAGATTAAACTTCTCCTTTAGTTGCTTCAAATTTCCTTTCATATTGGTGGGAAGGAGGGCGGTGCGTTGTCCTGGGTTTCGGCCGGACTAGCGTATCGTCCGGACTTTAAAATCAGTATTTCAAACAAAAGTTTTGTACTCATTGATTACACTTACACAAAAAACCAAGCCACGATGACCCGTAAGTACAACAAGTTAATAATTCAATGTTTTTTTAAGTTTGCAACAATCTCTTTTTATTTGTAAATAAAATGTTTCCATTAGAGTTGATTATTAAATTTGAGTGGAAAGATTTTGAAGAAAGTTCTAGCTATGTTGTAACATTAGATGATGTCAACAAAGGCGAAGGATAAATAGAAAATGACACTTCATTCTTTATATAAATTGGTTCCTTCCTGTTGAAAAATGGTGCCAAGACTTTTACTATAAAAAAATGATTAAAAGTACCTATAGATTTACTGCTGTTCTCTTGTTGAATTCAAGATTAGATTATTAAATGTCATTAATTCTGTACATCGATGATTCTGTATAACCATATTAAATCTTATTTCAGGTGGAAATCAAAGAGACTTAGCTCGTGCTAAAAACCAAAAGAAACAACAAGAAATGCAAAAAAAGAAAAATGCTAGCGAGAAGACTGGCTTGTCTCTAACTGAAAGAAAACACAGGTAGTTGTGCTATTTTGGTAGTAAACAATGGTTCTTATTCTACTTACACTAAATTGATTGACTACCATTCTTTTACCCAGAGAGCATTGTGAAATGGATAGCATTTTTTCAAACTTTCTGGAGTTATAGCGTCAGGAAAGAAAACCCGACTTATTTTTATATAGTAGAGATTATGAAAAGGATAGTACACGATTTAGAGCACTTTTACTTTAGCTTTACTTAATTAAAAAATTATAGCATTTTGAAGAGGTGTCAAAAGTTAAAAAGATTAGTTATTTAAGCAGATTATTATTATAATTACCTTTTAACTAATCAGATTTTTATCTATAATAATAATGATGATAATATTTCATGATTTCAAAATGTTTGCTATCTTTAACTATTGTGAAAACAATATTAAAATCTTGAAACTGCTTTTACATCAGTATTAAATATTTAAAAAAATGGTGTTGATATTGTTTATAATAAACAATAATTATGAATACCAATACAAAGACTGTCATTGTACACATAAGCCTTCTTTTTAACTGAGACACTTTCTGTGATAATATGTTGCGAAAGGGGTTATAAACTAATCTTTATCTTTTACATCTACCACTTAACTGTCACCCCTCCTGCATAGTAATGTACAGAAGCCATTTTAGTTAAACAAAGCCTTTACTAAGGTCACTGAGGTACATGATTATCTATTAATATTACAATATGTATTTATATTTTATATTACATTAAATTTCAGGGATGCAGAATTAATGAGAGAGAAACAACGAAAAAAGGAAGAACAATCGGGAACAGTACAGCAGAAGCAAGCTGTTAATTAAAGATGCATCGAATATGATTTGGGTGGCTGTGTTTAATGAACAATGAGTTTATGAAAAATCAGTTTATTTGCTGGGAGATAAATTGTTCATATTGATGATATCCAATAACCATTTTATGCCTGCAACTTCACCTTAATGCCTAATTAAATAACCAACAATAAGTATATGTTTTTCTTTGTTGTTAAATGTTTTTATAAGCAATAGAGATAATGAACCTTGGAGGTCATTTGACCTGAATCATTATAATAAATTTGAAATAAAAAAATGTATCATCTAACATCTTAGCATTTATGAAGTCTAAAGCATTCTACTCATGACACTGCGACAGGGCCGATTTAGGAGGCAGGTACATTGGAGCAATCTAGGGTAGTCCCTACACATGGGTCTACTGCTCTGTGTGTGCAGACGTGTGAAGGAAAACTCGGAGGCAAACTAGGATCTGACTTAGAATGACCCTACACACATGTTCAACAGGCGAACTAGGATTTTACCCACTTTTTCACCCTAAATCGGCCCTGTTGCAGTGTCGTGAGTAGAATGCTTTAATTTGACTGAATAGATTTGTATGTAAAAATAATATAATCAAATACCCACTTTTATAAATAAATAAAAAATAACACTCAAATTAATATTTTTTCTTTATCTCTAAAAATTAAAACAGTTACATAGGTATATCGCTAATTGCCACCATAATTAATGGTTCTAGAAAGTAAGAAATGAGCAATGAAACTAAGTTTTGTTAAATAAATATTTAATTTAATTTCTATTCTTAAAAGTCAGTTTTTGATAAGTAGCTGTAACCATATAATGGTACATTTCAATTTTGATTTAAAGTATAATATTTCCCAACTATTTTGTTAGAACTTCTGCTCCATTTTCAGTAACTAGCACTGTATGTTCCGCTTGGGCAGCTCTAGATCCATCTTCAGTGACTACAGTCCAGCCATCATCTAATATGACTGTATTTTCTTTGCCATGTGACAGCACAGGTTCTATGGTGAATGTCATCCCTGGTTTCATTAATCCTGGATAGCGATTTACTAAAAAAAAAAAAACAGTTTCACATATTGCTTTGTAATAATTTCTAACTTTTATATTTTCGGACAAATATTTTAAATTGTTAACTTAACTACAAAATTCATATCTAAGTATATTAAAACTTGTTAAAATATTTAAAAAAAAAAACTACTGCATTGCTGCATATCATACAGTGGTAGATTCATTTGATTATTTGAAAGCACTTTGTAAGTTTACTTGTTTGAATAAAAAAGATTCTATATTATAAAAAAGCATTAGATGCAATTTGAACACTCTGAAATAATATTCTCATCCATAGACTAATTATTTATTATTCTTATAATGGGATCAGTTGCATGATCTCTAAATTACACACATGATGTGTCCTGATGAAATCTGGCCAGTACCAAATAAATATGTCTGTTCAGTAATCTACCAATTATTCTCATAAAAAGAACTTATTCCTACTTGTGTGATAGATGTCAGGAGGGCCATGAAAATATTTTCCAATGCCATGCCCCACAAATGCTGGTAAAATTGTAAGCTTATTTTTCTTGGCAACTCTATAAATCCTCATGCCAATGTCACAGAATGGTACATCTGGTCCACATATAACTATAGCCTGGAAACAAATTCTAAGTAAATATAATGGATTACCCTATTTCAGAGCTATGACGGTTTGTAGAAACCAATTAGGGGTATGAGCTTTGGGTATGAGTATAGTGCCATACCCCTTCCAAGTTAGCCCGCTTAGCATCTTAGACTGCATCATCGCTTACCATCAGATGAGATTGCAATCAAGGACTATCTTGTCATCAAATTAATAAAAAAATGTTATCTGAATAATTATAAGTTTGTACCTGATTAAGACATTCTTCAGTTGCATGAACAAGATGTAAGCCTAGATCATCAACATCTCCTACCAGAAATGTTTTCGAACAATCACCATGATATCCATTTAAGAAAACCTGCAAGTTTGAAACCTTTAAGTTGTAAAATGGATATTTTGATTTTTTTTGATATGATAATTACTGAAAATAGAAAAAATTATATCATTAATGTGATGGGCAAACAGTAAATTAAACTTTATCTATTTGCTTGAGAAATACTTTTACATATTATGTATCCTATCAAGAATATATTATTTTACGAATGCAAATGTGATTATTTGTCATACAATCACACAGCAACGGAGCTTCAGATCTATGTGATTTTTGCATGTGTATAGTTCAGGACTAATAATAATGAAGGCTATGTTTTATTCGGAAATACAGAGGATTCCTGTGGGATTTTTAAAAACTCAACACTACATGCACAAAGTTGCAGGCCAAAACTTATTATTTTGAACTGACCGTGATATCTACATTGACTATGTCACCATTTTTTAATGGTCGGAGATCAGGTACGCCGTGTACTGCAACATTGTTCACAGATGTGCACACACTCTTTGGAAATCCTTTGTAATGTAATGGTGATGGGTATGCTCCTGCTTCTATGCTCAATGTATGAACTAATTCATCTATTTCATCTGTTGTTACACCTGGCTGAAGCAAAAATAGACTAAATTTCACAAAACAGTTTCTTGCCCATAACTTATTCACTTCTCTTATAGATTTGAATATGTAAAAAAATATTTTTTAGAACCCATTTTTAGTATCTGTATTTGAAACACAAAGTTAGTGGCTAAACATTACTAATATTATAAATGCGAAAGTGTCTTTGTTTGTTTCGAGTGCACCAGGTCAGGCCTACCAGTACCCGACACAGCACTCATGTGAGTGGTTATAATATATGTACTTTTTGCCGTACACTGTGGTTGGACAAACTCACTGACATAACTGGATAGGAAATGTTAATTTTTCTCACCTGTATGAAGGGATGAATTTTCTTCAAAATATTAGCTGCTAATGTACAACTACACCTCATTCCTTTTATTTGTTCCTCATCCTTAATTTCTGGTTTCTTGGTGACAAAAACTAACTTATTAGAAACATAGTCAGGCTTCACAATATGATCAGGCACTAGTCTACTTGCTGTTATTTTACCAGGTAATACTTTCTCGTAGACACCAAAACGTTTTCTAAAAATAAAATTTTAACATTTTTACTTGGTACAAACTTTGTACTTATTATAAAAACTAAATTTAAGATTTAAAAACTAGGATATGATATAATGTGTATGTTTTTAAAAAGGGGGTTTTAAGTTAAGTATAACAAAAATAATTTATGGAAAACTTACATTAATTGTTTTTGAATCCGAGGGCTTATTGATTTAGGAATTCTCATTGCTTCTTTTTGTTAGGATATACTTGGTATAGTCAATTTTGTATCACAATTATTAAGTTTATTCCTAATAATATCCTCATATAAAAAGTTATGAAATTAAATAAAAATAATTTATGAAATAATTATTTCTGAACCTTACATATTGGTACGCCAAAATCGAGCCAAGGGCTCAAGGATTTTATGCGATAGATCCATGATTATTGATGCAAACCTAAAACTAAAAGCCTGGATACAAATTAAAATGTTTAGGTTATTACAAGGTTACAGTACCTATTTTTCTTTTAATTTTTTATACTGGACAGTGGACTTGCTGCTAGAGGTGGTCGTTGCAAAACATAAATACTGAAACTATGTATTGATGCAATACCTGAATAGCGGTTTTCGGTTCTGCGACAACTATTTATTGCGCGCAACTATCGAATTCTATTAGCGAGTACCTTGCAACGTCGCATAGGGGAGTAACTTAACGAACCGAGTATCTAGTATCTACCAATTAAATCCCGCTATCAACGATAACAGCCGAATGATGTCTAAATCTTTTACTTCAGTACCCTACTATTAGTTATCTAGTTAAACTGATATTTTTAATACCACGAATACCAGCCAAACATATAGGTAGGTACAGAAACCAAAGTCAATGCCACCAATACGTCATAGTTATTAAAATAAATATTTTCAAAACCCGTTATCAATACCAATAACGATAACGGGTTTTGTTATTACAAAAACCCGTAACGACCCACCTCTAGTTGCTGCTTTAATCTATGATTTTCGGTGTAATTAGCATAGACTAGGAACAACTAGAGTAATTAGGTACTTTATTCTTTACTCTATGATGATTTCATATGAAGTCATAGATTACGTAGGTAGGTTAGGCATGGTATATTCCTTGTCTTTGGCTGTTTATCTTTGTCTTTGAAGCCGGTTTAGGTTTTGTTTGTTTATAATTTTAACATTTTTATTGATTTCTAATTTCCACCCTGGAACAAAGTGAAAATGTCACAAAGTAAGCTTATTGTGATACATACTTATTAATTTTTAAGTAGATACACTTCAGTTTCAAGCTTAGAACATAAATGTAAAATATCACAATTCTCAAACATTTCAGATTCTGAAAAACCGATCTCGAGCCAAGATGTTGTAGATCCTACTGGTCCAGCAGCACGAAAAGGTGTGCTAATATCCTTTAGAACCGGTAAATCAATGGAAATCCCTGAAAAAGATATAGTAAGTCAACATAACCTCAATCAATCGAGTTTTGTCAATTATGGAATACACACAATGTTATTCACAAACTTACAATGTTATTATGCCTGCAGTTAGGAAGATGCAGATTTGTTGGAGAGTTTGAGAAGTTAAATCGAATTGGCGAGGGCACTTACGGAATTGTGTGTAAGTAATTTTTTTAGTATTAAAAAAAAGATACTGGCCGAATTGATAACCTCTTCCTTTTTCGAAGTCGATTAAAAATGGACAGGTATTATTATTACTCTGAGCCCGTAGAAGGCTTCGGCTGTGCAGATAACAGCTAACCGAGCCGAGTAGCTGGATCATGCTGAAGGTGCTGATCTGCTCAATTGACGCCTGGTTGAGAGTGAGGTGATAGTAGAGGTGGTGACAATCTGTATGCAAATTGATATATGCGCTTTAATCTTTGTTATGGAACTCTAAAAACGTTAATAATCATTAATGCCATAGAAATACAATAAATACCTACAGGCCTTGTTGTTTTATGACACCAGCTTGCCACATCATGTGGAATGACCAGAGTGTGATGATACTTTTATATATGTTCAAAAAAAAATTACACCATCTAGAATACAATAAACTTATTAATTATATAATAATATTACATTCTGCAATAAATGTATTATTACAGATAGAGCCAAAGACAAACTAAACGGCAACATAGTAGCCTTAAAGAAAGTCAGAATGGATGTTGAGAAGGACGGCTTGCCTTTAAGTGGTCTGCGCGAGATCCAAGTGTTGATGGCGTGCAGGCATGAGAATATTGTGCAACTTAAGGAAGTCCTAGTTGGAAGATCACTTGAAAGGTAACATTAATATATTTTTTTTTTTAATTTTTACACGGGATGTCCCCTATCGTAAACAGGGATTTTTAAGCCTATGTGTCTGTTACCTTTTCACACCTAAACTGCTGAACAGATTTTGACCAAAGGTTGAGGTAGCTTGCATTGTAAGGAAGGTCATAGGATATTTTATCTTGAAATATCAAGGAGTTATTAAAATGGCATGTAATTAAACGAGCTTCTATTTAATACCATTATTGGCTTCTAAATTACTAAGTCAGCTTCAACTAGTGAGCCTCTAAAAAATATAATTTTAGCATCTATATTTATAACTTAGCTTCAAACCGTGAACTCCTAAAATACTTAAATATTAGCATCAAATAATACACCAAATCTTCAACCACATTTTTAATATTTTTTTTTGTGAGAAAAATGAAATAAAAAAATGTTTCTAACTAAATAAAAAACGTTTTTTTTTTGATAAAATGAAATTAAAAAATGATTGTTTTTAAATTTAACTCAAGATAAATACCTACACATAACATTATAACATTTTTGAAAAAAAAATCAAATTTTTTTTCAACTTTTTTTTTTAGTTTTAGGTAGGTTTACGATCCCAACAGAACCTAAGTGCCCGGCCTTCGGCCGGGCACCTGAATATTCATGTATAACCCTAACCTAACCTAACTTTAGTTTAAAGAAAAAATTATACAAAAATAATTGCAATATTAACACACTAACAACAGAACAACAAAAAAAAACAAATGCATGTTTTGAATGGCGCTCTCTGATTGGTGCAAATAGCCATAACCAACGAGATCGTGCAAATTGCCAGTCGCATCCGTCTCACTCGCACCAACGAGATCGTGCAAATGGCCAGTCGTATCCATCTCACTCGCACCAAATTGTGCAGTGGCAGTGGACAATAATAAAAATAGTGGCTCTTTATTTGATGCTTTCTTTGGAATATTTTGTGGCCATTGTGAAGAAGCCGAATTAGTATATTAGAAGCTTCATCATTTTCCCGTTGCTGAGTTATTAAATTAGAAGCTAGGTTTTGATGCCAAAAAATAAATTTTGTTGGTCGACTTATTATATCCCTATTAAAATCAAAATCCACACAGACAAAGTCACGGGCATCCTCTTATATTATTTTATTTAAGTTTAGTCAAGGCCAATTTGAAAAAAAATTTGGTGGTATAAAACCTTAAAACTTTTCTCAGCTTCGTTTAACTTGCTTGGAAGTTTCGTCTGTGCTATGAAAAAGATACTTCAAAAACTTCAGGAGAAAGAGAAATTCATCTCTTTGATTTTCTTGGATAAAAAGTAGCCTATGTCACTCTCCTGGTCCTCAACTTTTTTATTTTTATTTTTTATTATCAACATACAAATATATACAAATTTTTTTCTTATAAACATATGAGAAACCACTAAGGTTTAAATTGTATGCAATAAGTCGATTCTGTTACACACAAATACTTGTATAAAAACTAACATAACAACTTATCTAAAAAATATGATTTTAATTTATGTTTTAAATTATGTATTGTATTCATTTAATTTTACCCTAACATTACTATCTAATTCATTTATTAGGCGAGGGATCATATATGCACTGGTGCGTGTACCATATTTATTTTTAGAATTAATAGTTTAACTGTACTTATGCATGAGTGATTGAAGGACAAACCAACAAACAAACCCTTTCGCATTTATAATACATATACATGTATTAGTAAGGATTATAATTGCTTTTTTCTAGTATTTTCTTATCAATGGAGTACTGTGAACAAGACTTAGCATCATTGCTCGACAATATGACGTCGCCTTTCACCGAGTCGCAAGTCAAATGCCTGATGCTGCAAGTGCTGAAGGGTTTAAAATATCTGCACTCCAATTTCATAGTGCACAGAGATCTCAAAGTTTCTAATTTGCTGCTCACTGATAAAGGATGTGTGAAGATAGGTACTTAACTCATTTTTTCCATCTACTTTTGTCATTTATTTATAATTGTTATTTGTAATTGTCATTAATCCTTCAAATATTCTAATCCCAAGCTAAAATGTTAAAATATGCCTCATCATATTATATTTATTTGTTGTAAAAGATATGATTGATGACCCTTGAAACATCTTTATTTTGTTTAGTAAATATAAATATAGAATAGATAGAATAGAACTTAGTATTAAAATTAACTTTTTTTTATTGGATGGCAAGATAGTCATTGACTGTGATCTCATCTGATGGTAAGTGATGATGAAGGGGGTCTGGCAGTGTACATTCAACTCCATACCCCTAGTCAGTTTCTACACACCCGGATCTTCACACCCATCTTTGCCGGAACGCTAAATCGCTTGGCGGCAGGTTTTTGCCTTTAGGGTGGTAACTAGCCATGGCCAAAGCCTCCAACCAGACCAGACCAGAGACAATTCAGAAATTATAAATTCCCAAATTGCCCTTGGAACCCGAGACCTCTCAGTTATAAGACCACAGCACTCACCACTGCAAATAATTAAATATTTTTCAGCTGACTTTGGTTTAGCCCGTTGGCTGGGCGCACCAGCCCGTTGCGCTACCCCGCGCGTCGTCACCTTGTGGTACAGAGCACCGGAACTACTCCTGCAGTCGCCCAAACAAACACCAGCGCTGGACATGTGGGCCGCTGGATGCATTCTCGGTGAACTGTTGGCCAACAAACCCTTGCTGCCAGGCCGGACCGAGATTGAGCAGCTTGAACTTATTGTTGATTTACTCGGTGAGTTTGGATTTATTTCATAAAGTTTAATTAGTGAAACGATGGTTCATCTGGATGTGGTGAGCGTAGACATGTGTGGCCTTAACACCTTTGATGACTTGGTATTATGTTTTACGGATCGATTATTCCGATTTTTGTAATAAATATTTTTTTGTTTAAACTTTATTGTTTTCTAACAATTTTACTTTTTTTTTTTATTAAGATGGGGCAGTGATAATCTAGTGGTTAGGATTGCGGGGGACCCTCCTAATCGGGGGGGTCGCAGATTCGATCCCAGCGATCGAATCGATCGATCGATTTTTCAAAGCTATGTGCTTTTAAGTATAGTTCTTTCATTTCACGAGGGCTCGTGGCACATGGTTGCGTGTGTGTCGTATCTGTATAAGTGCGAGTGAGAGCTTGTTCGCGCCTGACCGCTCCCACCTAGGCTCTTGACAGGTACGCACACTTACGCAATGTGCGTACACGACGAATGTACACGACGTAACCACAAGTAAAGCGCCCGTAACTTGTGAGATAAACGTACTATAATTATATATCACTTGCTTCAATTGTGAAGGACATGAAACATCGTGACAGCATTTTGGACTGAACTGAGAAGAAGTGAGACGTTGATTGGTTGTTGATAATGATGAACAATTATTTGTTTGACAGGTACACCATCAGATGCTATATGGCCAGAGTTCAGTGCCCTGCCAGCGTTGCAAAACTTCACGTTGAAGCAGCAGCCGTACAACAATCTCAAGCAGCGGTTCCCCTGGCTCTCTGCTGCCGGGCTGCGTCTCCTCAACTTCCTGTTCATGTACGACCCTAACAAGAGAGCCACCGCCGAAGAATGCCTCCAGAGCTCCTATTTCAAAGAACAGCCCTTGCGTGAGTAATCTTTTTTTTTTTTTGTTCGATAACAAGATAGCCCTTGACTGCAATCTCACCTGATGGCTAACTTGGAAGGAGTATAGTAGTGTAAATTCAACCCATACCCCTAATCGGTTTCTTTGTGTTCGTTACTCCTTCACGCCACAAAGAATTAACCAATTTGGCTGAAATTTGGAATGGAGGCAGCTCACATCCAGGATTAAAACATATGCAAATTTTTATCATTTTATTCATTTTGTACCGGAAAATTAAAGAGTCCCTACGGGAATTAAAAAAAACTTAATCCACGCGGACGAAGTCGCGGGCACCATCTAGTTTATTTATAATATTAGTAAGGATACATTCTAATAACTAACATATAATATTGCTTGTTTAATTTTTGTATTTTTTTTTCAGCCTGCGATCCTAAGCTTATGCCGAGCTTTCCTCAACACAGGAACATGAAAGGCCAACAGAAGAGTTCGTCTAATCAACTGAACATACCTCTATCCAATTTGAACACTGGGGCTAACGACCAGACCAATAATTTACCCGCCATATCGGATTTGCTGGGATCTTTAGTCAAGAAACGAAGGCTCGATTAAATATTGAGATAGATTATTATAATTATATTTTAAGTCATGTTCCGACACAACGGCAGGTGCGGTGTCGTGATATATCTAATTATCAGTAATATAGGGCGACCGTTTGACTGAAATAGGAGCCATTTCATGTATATATTGTTTGAGAGGGAGATATGTTGACGTAAAAGTTAAGTTCATCCCCTCACTCTCGTACCACACAGCTTACCTTAGATAGAAGATCCATTCTGTGTCATGATAATTTCATAAGCCTCAATAGCCCAACGGTTAAAGGTGCGGACTGAAAACTGAAAGTACGCAGGTTCGAATCCTACCCGTTGCACTATTGTCATACCAACTCCTAGCACAAGCTTTCCGCTTATTTGGAGGGGATAGGGCTGGTGTTAACTTCACCTTTAGATACTTTTCAAAAGTTATGTGTAAATGTTCGTGCTTCGGCTACTGATTTACTGTAGCATTCGTAAAATATAGTTGATCGTCTACAAAAAATAATTTTAAGATTCAAATAAAAAAAAATATTCCAAATTGCTATTCTTTTATTTCGTAACGTAAACCTTATTGTTGTTGATGTCAATATTTTTTTCTCAGATTGCTATTTTTTTAAACTTTTCAATTTTATTTAATCAGTCGAAGCATCTTCATCGGGCGACAGTCCCATAGCTACGCGAAATTTCTGATACTTTTGCAGGGTTACAACGTCGCTGCTCTTTGCTTTAACCTTTTCCTTCTATTTAATAGAAAAATAAAGAATATAAGTAATGTCATAAGAAATAATTTATTGACTCTTATTCTTAAAAAATTAACAATGAAATCTACTCCAATATAACTCGAGCACGAATAATAGTATGTTGTGTCTTTTTGACCAAAGTCCATGGTCCAATTCTGACCATTTAAAATCTTCCGAACTCCTACTGTGGAAAGTTATACTCGAATGGTGACACATAAAATGTAAAAAAACTTAAACTAGGAATCTAGGAATCACAGACCAGAAATAAATAAGGTAGGTCATACTTTGACAAGCCCTTAAAGTCTAAGGGCCGATCTACATCTACACTTTGGAGTGTGAAATAATTTTAAACTTTATCTACATAGTCTCTAAAGACCAGTATCGCTTGAAAAGCTCAAAAGAGTCACGTGGCCACGCGCGTTAAACGATACTAGTCTTTAGCAATTATGTAGATATAGTTTAAAATTATTTCACACTGAAAGTGCGCGCCGCGCCGCTGCCATTCCGGTATAGATCGGCCCTTATTATTATGATCGTGATATAGTTAGTAAGACTAAACTTGTAAAGTGTAGCCACTTATATATGTCTCAACTCGAAAATCTGTTAACTTACAATTTCTCTTTCTTGTTTCTCTAAATTTTTCAGAGTCCGTACACATTGTGAACAAAGTATGACGTCTTCCATGTGATTAACTGTTTTCTTGCGGTGGTGATGTTTCAACCTACAACAAAAGTAATTTCAGATATTGAGAATCCTGAACAACCGGTACAAATTTAATTTACATATTTACAAACACGCAATATCTCTACATTTATGGTTTCAGTTGTTTTATGACACAGATATATTAGGTACTTTTAAGACGTCTGTCCACTGAAGCAGAGTTAGGTAATAGTGCGGAGAAGTGTAGCGGAATGTCCCTGTAGAGCACCCGAGTAGAGAGAATAAGTGGAGCAGAGCAGAGAGAATAAGCGAAGTGAAAGTACGCTGAAATCCTCCTCCGTCCAAGTAGAACGTTTCATAGAGTAGTTTTGTTATACATATTTCGCTTGCAACTGACAGTTGTTAATGTCGGCATGTGAAAATTGAAATGCCCCTCCCCTTCTCCCAAATAGAGCGGTGTTGGGGTGTCTGGCCTCGGGGGAAGGGGGTTTTGTAATATTTCGCTTGCGACTGACAGCCTCTGTCAGCACTCCTCTTATGCTCCAGTGGTTAGGTACACTTCGCTATTGTCTCCATTCCGCTCCGCTTCAGTGGAACTGGACCCTTACGGTATCTACTCTGGATAACGATATCCATGCAGATTAGAGCAGGTAAAGTGTGGGATGCCCGGGCAGCATATGGTAATTTGCGCAAACTATTCCGAAAATATACATTTTTATCTTAAGGCTCCCAGGAAGGTACAGGATGTAAGCGAAGTTCCATGGTTGGATTTTTTTTTATTGGATGACAAGATAGTCCTTCACTGCGAACTCACCTGATGGTAAGTGACTAAGATGGTAGCGGACTAACTTGTAAAGGGTATGGCAGTATATATTCAACCCATACCCTAATCGGTTTCTATAGGCCATCTTACCGGAACGCTAAATCGCTTGGCGGCATGTCTTTGACGGTAGGGTGATAACTAGCCAAAGCCTCCCACCAGGTCAGAGACAACTTAGAAATTGTAAATTCCCAAATTGCCCCCGCCGGGAATCGAACCCGAGACCTCCCAGTTATAAAACTACAGTGCTGACTACTGCGCTACTCACACACTGGCAGTGCTCTTTTAATTCAGCAGTTTTATTAAGCTACTGACATAATACGTACCTACTTACCATCACCTTCTACGCATACGTAGAAGAACATTCAGACCCAGGGAGAAAGGGGTACGTAGGTAGGTATTTACTTACAATTTCCCACAATAGTCGCACTGGAGTTTGTCGCAGCGATGTGTTACGATGTGCCATCCCAGTTCTTGGTAGGTTGGATAACGTTCCGTGCACCGCGGGCAGGCGATTTTGCCCTCTGACCTCCCACCGTTGCTCTGATGCTCTAACAGTTGCTGCGATGTTTGGAAATTGTGATGACAACTGCGACACCTGTTAAAAAAATTACGTAACCACTTAAAACTTATTTGTTTGTTGTTTTAGAACATATCGCTCATATCGTATTTTTTCAAGTCAAATGTGAGAAACTATGGTAATAAAACCAAATAAATAAGACAAACAAATTATATTAAATAAATTATAAATAATATTTTAAATGTACGAGTATAATAATGTAACGCCTTACATAAAAATGTTCGGTTGTAGATGATAAGCCATGTGCTCAATAATTTTTTTTGGATAGAAATAGTGGAATTTCTTATCGCAGCACGTGACGTATCCAGGGACGCCGTGTCTGTCTTTGTAATGTTTCATCAGGGATCTAAAGTGGAAGCCTTGTTCATGGCAAATGCAACATTCCATTTTGTAAAATAGTGTTATTTGTCTATCTAACGCAGCGCCTTGCTTTGCTGGACGACCGTCTATCAACACAATTGGATCCAACACGTCATTTGTATGACTGTCTTCTTTATTTTTATTTTTGCCTGTTTGAGGTGGCTTGTTACTCGACGTTGAACTGTTCAGAAGAGTTTTGTCCACGCTCTCAGTTATTGCGAATTCATCTAGCGGCATCACTTCTAAGAATTTCATATCTGCGGCAGATTTTCCTTTTTGTGCTTTTGGAGGTTTGACATCTCCTTGTTGAAATTCGGTTGCTGGCATATTCGGCTTAGAAGATGCCTGTTTTGAACTATCATTGTGCTTTGTGTTAGGTGCTTTATGATCTGAAATTGCTGCAATTATAGGATGAAGCGTGTTCTCTGGCAAGTGTTGCTCCTTTTTGATTGCGTTACTTTTAATGTTATGGAACTCCAGAAATTTTTGTGTTTTGTCTACCTTCACAGCGTAAAGGTGTAAAACAGACACTTGTTGTAAGCAATCGTGGCATATTGCCTTGGGAAGGTTGTCGTCTGTGTGAATCTGTAAAAATTGGTGTCTTTTAAGGCCTACAAAATGCTGAACTTCTAGTTAGATCAAAGTCATATTTAGTGAAATTCTGCTGTAATGCTGTAATATATTCAAATATTAGGAATATTAGGATAGGTAAATACATTCGGTACCTACACATCTTGGACATTGATCAATCTTGGCATATTGCTTCGGGAAAAGTGTACCAACCTGACCTATATTAATCTGCAGATTGGTATCCTAAACTATTTGGCCTAGCAAATATTAATCTTTAATTATTTATCTTCCTAAGTCAGGAACTTCTTAAAACGCGCCTAAATGTCTGTCAGGATTTCCGGTAGGTACTTACATGACATATGAAAGGTTAAGGGAGCACCATATTTGGGTGGAAAAATGCCGAAGAAACTTCTCGCGTGCGCCAATATCACTTAGGTATCTGTGTCATATTATAAAGTACCTACTTACGCATTTGTGGAACTGAAGCTACTGAAACCATAAAATATACTAACAACAATGTCGAAAAGTCTTTTCAATTTGCGTTTTATCTCCGCGTTGAGGGGTTTTAGTTTGGAGACGTCAGTACAAAGGCACAGACGGCACGACAGTTCACGCACTATAGTTTTCTCGAAAGTAGCAAAGTCATTCATACTGATGATTTTTAGTAAAATAAAATAAATAAATAAAATATTTATGTTTATCGGGCCATTACAAAATTCGGGGTTTGTCTTCGATCTGATATTTTTTGTCTTGTCGGAATTGACAACGCTAAGTTGATGTGATTAAAAAGCTGTAAAATAGGCCAGTCCTAAAGTAAGTGAAGATATTATTATGGCTGCTTCTTATAAAAGCTTCTTGAAGAATCCTACTTATACATATATGTACCTATATGCACGAGTATATCCTATAAATGCGAAATTTTGTATGGATGGATGGATGGATGAATGGATAGATAGATTAAGAGATAGGTGGATGGATGTTTGTTACCTACCTACTCGGTCTCGCTGCTGCTGTAGCGGCGGCCATCTTGGACCGATTTTCATCAAACATAGCTAAGAACACTCCCGACTAATTCACCTTTCAAACAAAAAAAAAAAACAAAATCAAAATCGGTTCATCCGTTCTGGAGCTACGATGCCACAGACAGACACACACACACAAATACGTCAAACTTAAAACACCCCGTCGTTTTTGCGTCGGGGTTAAAAATAAATGTCAACTTGATAGGTCACCTACGTACGAGTACCTACCTACCTATGTAGATAGTTCGTACTAAATTGATTGGTTTCACACGCCGATGATTCCTACGCTAGGAAGCACTCTGTACCGTTTTATGCCTCCCACGCTACCTAAATCAGGTTATTATGGTCGGTAACTACGAATTCGTCGTTTCAACCGATAGATCTTCACTGCCGGACAAAAGTTTCATGAAAAAAAAAACACCGGAATATTATAGTACACGTTCTTGTATCGCTGGGAACCGCTGTATATACTTACAGTTATTAGTGACTCTTTTTATTATTATTCGATGACAAGATAGTCCTTGACTGCGATCTCACCTGATGGTAAATGACGATGCAGTCTAAGATGGTAGCGACTTGGAAGGGGTGTGGCAGTATAGGTTCAACCCATTTCCCTAATCGGTTTCTACACGCCATTGTGCCGGAACGCTGATTCGCTGGCGGCACGTCTTTGACGATAGGATGGTAAATAGCCACGGCCGAAGCCTCCCACAATACTCACTTGAAATTAAAGTCCACTTCTTCTTTACATACTAGATGATGCCCGCGGCTTTGTCCGTGTGGATTATGTTTTTTGATTCCCCTCTGATTTTCCGGGATACAAAGTAGCCTAGACATTAGTTACGACGTATAACATACAAACCTTGCTAACGGTAAAAACGTACTTTTACTTATTCGAGCTATGCTCAGTGGAGCATGTGAGTCGCACCAGCTGCAGCCCACCGTGCACGAACCACGATGTAGCCTCCCGAGCCGCAGTAATCGGTAAGTGGGCTGTTTTCCCGCGCCACCGATCACACGACAACCCTAATTGGTTTCTGCACTCTCCTGTAGCGGCCATAGATTAAGTTTGATAGAGAGCCTGTGAAATCGTGTAGCCAAACGGGACAGAGAATAAGCCTCTCAGAATAATTGAACCCAGACCCCCCGCCATAAGACTATAGCAAATAAGTAGTTTTTTGTTTCGCACGCAGTAATCCTCTGACATAGCCTCAGAAACCTTTTTAATGCGAATTTTGCTAATAGGTGCCAACTCACAAAGATCCTGATTTGGTGATACGGACACTAATAATAAACAGTGGCAGGTATACATATATTGTTGCATACATCATAATTATAGTAGTAGATTAGATACAGTTATTTCATTTCACGATGGCACATGGCAGAAGATTGTGTGTATTTCGTATCTGTATAAGTGTGCGCGAGAGCTTGCTCGCGCCTGACCAGTCCCACCTAGGCTCCTGACAGGCACGCACACTTACACAATGTGCATGTACACGACGTAACCACAAGTAAAGCTCACGCGCCCTCGTGTAGTACAAGAAGTAGGTATACCTACTGCATCAATGACAGAAGGCTCTGCCCGGTAAGTTTTCCTATGTTTATTTTTTTGCTGCACTTTATAGGCCAATTACAAAACAATATCCAGCATCGTTCAGCAATGGGCACGAGTAGTTTTACAAGGCTAATGACTCGTGTAATAAGAGCGCATGTTTCAATGTTGGAAAACTTTAGACTTATCTCTACTTATTAGCAAAGTTACACGAGCTGAAAGATTTACATACAAATCTCTGAGCCTGTGTAACTTTGAAATTTGTTTGAAACTTCAATATATTTTTGCGAATATCGGAGAAGTCACGGACACTACTATTAGTTTATAAAAAATGGGTTAGTTTATAAAATGGTTTGATAGGTTTGATTATTCAAAAAAAAAAAAATTTTGTTTGATTCACAAGACAGTGATGACTCTACATCTCATATTAAATCACTTTAGTTAAAAATAAATAATTTGTCTGTTCATTTGTTTGTGTGACTGGACCTATTGAGATGAAACTCTAATAGCTCGAAGTATATAAGAAGAATATGTCATATTTCATAACTTTAAAGAAAAAGGGCCGACTCTTTCAAAAAGCGCGATGCAGTGAAGGTAGTAGTATAAAAATAATTTTCGAACAGGAAAATCCCAATAAAATAAATACAAATGTTTGGATAGATAGACATTTGCAGTAAATACAAAATGGACGAGATCGTGATGAATAAATGGCATGTCGTTCAATATAATATTTTGTTACCTTTCATATATTAGGTATTTTATATTGTATTTACCTGAATTCCACCTTATGGGAGTCACAGCGTGGCGGCACAGGTGTGATGAATTCGGGGCAAAGAGATTTATGTTTAAATACTCGTATTTGATATCGGACTGTGGTTGATGTGTATTTATTTAGGCGATTTGATCGCCTAGTTGGTCTAGTGGTTAGCGACTGCAGATTAAGAAGTCCTGGGTTCGATAATTCCCGGTTTGGGCCAAAAAATATGTAAAATATTGGGTACTTTATAGCTTTATGTCAAGACCTACGGTCAAGACTAGTTCGCATTTGGCGGTGTGTCACGCCATATTAATAAGGAATAAGTAAAACCATTGCGTCTGATCTCTCTTCAGCTCATGTCGGACTTCCATCCTATTGGACTATGAGAGTGAGGGAATAGAGAGTGCAACTGTGTCTACATTTTTGCTCTCATACCTCGCTCAGATTGCTTCTCTCTTTGGAGAGATATAGACCGCCGTAGCCGGTAGGTCGGGACAAGATTAGTATTATTATTTGATAATAGGTTATAAGGTAGTAATCAATAAGATAATTATTATCTTTACTCTACGACTCTACGTGAATAGGTAGGTATCAAGGTAGGTATGTACCAACGAAAATCCCAACCTGAAAGAAAACAATAAACCGAGGCAATATGAAAATATTAGTTTTTAAGAGGAATTCATCCCAGAGTGCGCCCCATAGACAAGATATTTTTATTCTTATTTGAACATTAACTGAATATTTCCTATTGACTTTAATTATTTGGTCAGTCCTTATCATCCTTACTAATACTATTATAAATACGGTAGTGAATTTGTTTATTGTATTGTCCTTCACAGTTACAGTCCTTGTGTTCCAGTAGGTAATGGAGCAACGTAGTGACTTTAATCTTTGCACGGATATTATTAAAGACCTAGAGAGTTCAACAGGATAGTTTTTAAGCAAAGCTGTAGATGATTAAATTTTAAAAACCTCCACCCGGATGATCTCTCTAGTAAAAGCTAGTATTCGAATAAGATATTTCGATTGTATGGGGTGCGCTTGGAAGTGTTTGATGGAGAATTCTCTTAAACTATTGCCTCGTAGGCGAGAGTCTGCACATTTTATTATCTAATAAAGTAATAATATGATAAGATAATATGCTGCTAATAAAAATATTAAATTGGTATTTTAATAATAGGTAGGTACTTACCTCGGATGGGTTTGATTCGGCTATCTACCTAAGTACCTATAGCTCAAAGCTATTCTAAAGTTTTCTTCTTACCTTTTAATTATTTAGTGACAATTTTTATTAAAATGCCGATTAACTTTTAACCGAAGAATAAATTGGCCATTTTGAAAGTTTTTGTATTAAAAATCTGCCAAAACAACAAAATTCCTAGGTTAAACGCTACGTACTCGGCAATGGTGAAATTGGTACTAAAAGTGATAATTTTTGACTCATTAAGTACCCAGTGGACAAAACCGGTTCGGTTTAAAAATCACGAAGATATATCCATATCTTATACATATATCGATACATAGAAAAACACAACTCCTCCTTTATCGAAAGTAGGTTAAAAAAGAAGCCTAAGTTACTCCCGATAACATCAGCTACCTGCCAATGAAAGTCCCGTCAAAAGGTACTGAGTGTGGTTTCCTTAAAAGGATAGGATTCAATGTCGAATACTATGCCTGAAGGTGCTTTAGAAGTCTGTTTCGCTTGAAAGGACATTAATAGGTTGTTGCTTTACTTTAGGAAGATACTACACGAAGAAAAGCCACCGCGCTATTCTATCTTTCGTTTCCAGAGATGTGCCAGAGCGGCAGAGCTTTTCATTATGTGACTATGGGTATACGGATAGGTACGAAGGCTCAAGTCACATCGCGGCAGAAGCGAAGTACCGCGTCTTTCTAACATACGTAACTAGTAGATAGGTACGTATTACGAAGTAAACTAACTTTTATGTAAAGCAAACCATTTTTTAGCCGTGTTAGTACCAGTTTTACTGTTTACATGAAGGAAAGATGCGAATTAACAGAATAGAATAGTTAGTTTTTTATTCAAATAAACTTTATTTGAATCGTCAATTGAATCTACCACTGCTTCTACCGAGTAGCGTAAAATGGCGATATTTTAACTCTGCTACTATTAGGTATTCTGTGACTCTACCGCAATATGTGTTAAGCCTAACGTACTCGTACTTTACAATTCTGGCACAATAAGCCGTCTTTGCGTTAGGCGGAAGGGTCGGTGTGGGATGAACTTTGTAAGGAATCTTTTTAATATCATTTTTTCTCATTCATATTATGTTCTAGTCTTTTAACAAAACCTGTGACAGTAATCTTTGCCAGAAGTTATTCGTCCCTTAATGTAGGAACTTCAAAATTACAATAAATATTGGTTAGTAGTTACATTCATTAAATAAAGTAGATCTTCCCCAACTTAATATACCTACCTACGCAAATAACTTTTTTTATTACGAAATATGTACTTAGGCTTACGTCTCTGATTGACTGGTACTCTCTTGCTAGTCGTTAAAATGCTCTGATGCAGCAAGAACGCCATAAATTCAACCAATCTGAGGTGATAATTTTTAGATCCTACAGCGGGACTTTTGCTTGATTTTTGTGACAAACAGTGTTACAGCAGCAGACGGGAGAATTTGTTCTTGATCGCATCGTCCGTAGTCCATACTCCATGTGCCTGTAGGCCGTATCGGCATCCGACGTACCGTACAGCAGTGCTAGGATCGCCGCGCTGAAAGCCGCGCGGGTCCCGACCCGCACCAATTTAGACGCACCACTAGTTTTACGAACTCATAAACTGTTTACTACCCGAAATAAGTTCACGAAACCTGGCGTATTTCTTTACCTTTTATGGGTCTAGGAAAAATATTGTCACATTAGCAAATACATTAACTGATAGTTCGAGAAAAAAAATAAAATTACTTTGTTTCAATAAAAGTTACAGTTGTGAATGAAACTTTTCGAGTTTATGTGTTAAAATAAAATATTAAAAAGTTGTTAATGCTGTGATAAAAAAATGAAAGGTCGAAACATTCCGCTATATTGGATGTTTGTTATAATTTTCAGTAAAGGTAAGCATAAGTTTTCGTAATTATTATTAATACAAAATATCACTTGTTACAGCTAAAGTAGCTAGGTGATTTTTTTTAGTTATCGATTAGTAAAAATCCTAATGGTTTTTTAATTATTGCTGTATCTCAGGAAAAAATGTATTTTAAAACCAAAATCCAAGCAGAATAACTCGCAAAAAGTAGTTTAAATAGGTATATAAAAGGAAAAGGTGACTGATTGCCTGATTAACTGACTGATCTATCAAAGTACAGCTCAAACTACTGGACGGATTGGGCTGAAAGGCATTCAGATAGCTATTATGACGTAGGCATCCGCTAACAAAGGATTTTTTGAAAATTCAACCCCTAAAGGGGTAAAATAGGGGTTTGAAAAATTGAACTTAACGTGAAAAAAGACGCAGGTAAAAGTTAGTTTTAGATAAATATACTTATTCCTCAAATTATTTTAATTGTAGAGTGTCATAATGAAATTTTTAATGACCTCTTTATAGCGCAGCGATGCGAGTGGGTTAAAGAGATCAGACGTTGATGATGAACTTTGATCCGCAATTTTCTCTCTATTTCTCAATAATTTAAACGCAAAAATTCTTTTACAAAACCGACTTCAAACGCCTCTATAAAGTAGGTATATCAATTGTGCCTATAAAATTTGAAGAGTTCCCTCGATTTCTCCGGGATCCCATCATCAGACCTTGACCAGATGACAATGGGACTACCTGGGAAGTATATTCTTTCAAACAAAAAAAGAATTTTCCAAATCGGTCCAGGCGTCTTCGAGTAATCGGGGAACATACATAAATAAAATTAAAAAAAAAACAGATTCCGACGAATTGAAAACCTCCTCTTTTTTTGGAAGTCGTATAATAATAACAAGTAAGTATAAAAAAAATAATAATTTTAAAAACAGTCTTTTTAGTAGCTGGCTACATCAATATAAGTTAAATAAGACAAGATCAGGAATATATTACCCACACATGTGAGTGTAAACCTATTTTAGAAACAAGTCACAGTTTTTCATTTTTAAAGTCTTTTTAACGTGCATTATAAGACGTTGAAGCCTACACCTCGAGAAAACCATGGCATGATTCAGTAAAAGTTCAGCATAAAGTCCACCTTTGTACTGAATACTTAACTGTGAACTTTTGTTACAAAAGAAAGCTCTTTTCTACTTGCTAAAGAAATTGAATTTTAAGGCGATTACATTAACATTAGGTATGTCCTTTGACACTAGCTTAGTCATGCTTATTTTTGATATATTATGTATTTAACTAAGGAAATATCTGATTAAGTACTTAAAACCTCCTTTCAGATCGACAATAATATAACGACAATTTTATTTGCTATCAAAAACATCAAAAACACAGTGCTTATTATCTGTACATGTCTCGAGGATGTTAATTACGGCACGGAAAAGCCGTAGATTGTTATTGAGCCGAAGTGTAACTTGAAGCGTGACAAAGGCGGCACTCTACGATGCCGAAATAGGCTGATTGGCTTTTTCTGAGACTTGACTTTTAGACTTTTGCTGTAGCAAACCATAGACTTTCATAAGCACAAATCTTACCAAATACCACTCCTATCTTCCCGAAATTCTGTAAGTAAATGTGTCAAGACGATGTCCTTAAACTACGAACATAAAGTTTCTAATCCACTTCTAATCGTTAGTTAGTTGCTAAGTTCAAGACCGCCCCCTTATCATAATCGCTTTACTATAAAAGGGTTATTGTCTTGATTTAATAACAAATTGTTTCAGTGAGTTAACATTCTTGGGTGGAAACTGTTCCTTTCATCGAATTGTAGCGTACACCAGCATTCCCGCCCGCGACCCTTGTCAACTTTTTTTATTTTTTCCTCCAATGAGCTACGCAACCTCAATATACGCACTTCATATATCTAAGTGGATACTTACTTACTAAGTAGGTATATAGCGTTTTCCAAAGTAACTAAAACCTTTAAATCAAGAGTGAATAGGCATCTTCTAGGCAAGCGCGCTCCAACTTAGACCTCATCAGTACTATCCGTATTGATTGTAAAATGCGCAAGCCTATTTTGAATTTAAAAAATAAAGAATATGAAACTGTTTTCTATGTTTTCGCTGCTTGACCTTTTTGTCAATAAGTGCAAATAAGTATCTGATGCTAAGAATAGATTCTTCTCATGCTACGAAAAGCTTCGTCGTTCTTGATAATCCAAGATGTTCAAATATTAAACAAGGCAGCCATTCGTAAATCGATGTAGGCAGCGCTCAATATAAACACAGCCCGACAATATCGCTATTCAATGTGCACTAGCTCGAAAACTTTTGTCCTTTTTCTTACTCCTGTATAGTATAATATTAAACCTAGTTGACGTATGGAGTAGCTATTGACAACATCTTCCAATCTCTTAAAGGAAAACTAAAGGCATATGCTTACTTCCTTACTAATATTATAAATGCGAAAGTGTGTTTGTTTATTGGTTTGTTCTTCAACCACGCTGCAACAAAGCACCGGATCGACGTGATTTTTTACATGGGTATAGTTGAGGACCGGGAGAGTGACATCTTAGGCTACTTTTTATCCCGGAAAATCAAAGAGTTCCCACGGGATTTTAAAAACTAAATCCATGCGAGCGAAGCCGCGGGCAACAACTAGTTTACAATAAAACAAAAAATAGGCAGGATCTCGTAATTTAAAGAAATGTGTTAGTAAAATTTTGAAACTTGGAAATCGAACAAATCACTTCTACAATTAAAATACAACTGTGCCAGGAAGGAATTGCTTATTTATTTTTGTGTAATATATCATGCAATATTACGCATTCAATCTTCACAACGTTCGCCAAAATCGAAACAATCAATTGCTATCTGCTGGATACGAGAATATTAATATAGTAACCACAATGTAAGAAATCATGTGTGTGCTACTATTGTGATTGTATTGTCATGTATGTGCACAAACTTTACATTTTTATGGAGGGGATATGCATTGAATATACCTACCTAAAAAATCCATAAAAAATTTATTTTGGTTACCTATTATATTTTAATTCAGTACTATATATAAGGATAGAATATAATATACAGGGTGTCCCACGGCTATGCCACATGGAGGGGAAGTACCTTAAATATTGTAGATGGAACATTTTACTGAAAGAAGACTTCATTTTAATTTAAAAAACAATTTAAACTGCATTCATAGATTTTTAAATAATTGCCTGGTTGAACCGGGACTCGAACCCGCTATACGAGAAAAAAAATAACCTGTATCTTTATCATAACGATCGGAAGGCTTCATCATAAGGATTATTTTTTGTTAAATAACATACCATGAGAAATAAAAGGAAGACCATGAATTTTAGCCTTTGATGTAAAATTTTGTTCAGAAAAATGAAAAGCTGACATTGGCGTATCGACATACAACTGACATGGACTATTACTAATGAGTACCCACTTGAGAAGTACGCATCATTTCCCGATCCTTACTATCCTTACTAATCCTTACTTATATTACCTATAAATGCGAAAGTGTGTTTGTTTGTTGATTTATTGGTTTGTCCTTCAATCCCGCTGCAACAGAGCTACGAATTGTATGTCGATACGCCAAAGTCAGCTTTTCATTTTTCTGAACAAAATTTTACATCAAAGGCTAAAATTCATGGTCTTCCTTTTATTTCTCATGCTATGTTATTTAACAAAAAATAATCCTTATGATGAAGCCTTCCGATCGTTATGATAAAGATACAGGTTAATTTTTTTTCTCGTATAGCGGGTTCGAGTCCCGGTTCAACCAGGCAATTATTTAAAAATCTATGAATGCAGTTTAAATTGTTTTTTAAATTAAAATGAAGTCTTCTTTCAGTAAAATGTTCCATCTACAATATTTAAGGTACTTCCCCTCCATGTGGCATAGCCGTGGGACGCCCTGTAGATATACCGTATACGTATCGTATGACCAAAACCAGAAAAGGCGTTAAAATATCTTAAATAATTTGATTTTTCAGCAGATTTCCGGAAATTCATTTCCGTTGGAATCCGACTGAATTTGTGACGACCTCTTAATATCTTGTGCTCATAAAACTCGACATTATGCTTACGGATTTCACGAATCAGCTTTTATTACTTTATTTAGCTCTCCGATGTGAGCATGATACGAAAAATATAAATCCTTATTTTTTTTTTTACGATGGTTTCTTCAAAATCTACTCAAGGGGGTGTTAATGCTAGGCATATTTAAGTATTTTTGTTTTACCAGCTACGTATACTCGTAGTAGCGCAGGAGTATTTTTGAACGAATCAATAGAGAATTATTTAGAAAGGTTTTTCATCAATAAAGCTATCAAAAATACAAAAATCGATTGATAGTTTACACAATTAGATTTTAGTCGCGCGGCTATGCTAAAGCACCGTAGCCATCCCATTGCTCAGTCGACAAGTATAGCAAGGGACAAGTTTTTTTTTTTTGGAAAAGATTCTACGCGCTAGTGACGTCAAAAAGTATAACATATTGTAACTATAACATATTATATTGGTCATTATGTTTTTTTTAATGTGTGTCCAATATTCGTCCTCCGACATGATGATCGGAGACCTTTTATAGCTGACATGACTTGCTTTTTTTTGCCTTGCTCTTTTTTTAGCAGGTTTCTTTTTTTAGCACGTCATTCATTATATTATATTTAAAAACTAGCAATTTTATAATTATGTACTACATTACATAAGAATTCATTATGCCATTATGGTTGAACTTGGTTCATTTAACCGTGGTTCAATCAAATAAGAAAAAACATGATTCATCGCGGCAATCGCCTGAGACTGACTGAATATTTTCAGGGTGGATCCATCTCATGCCATTGCCTGCCTGTGTTAACATGTATTGAATTGTATTTATTTGTATTTGTATTGTATTTATTTTTACTTGTATTGTACTCAGGAAAATTCATCGCGGAAGCACTGAATACATAGCATAGTTTCAATAACAATTGTAAAATTTTGATTTTTTTTGAAAAGAGCAACCGCCGAGTTTCTTGCTGGCTCTTCTCGGCAGGAAAGGCATTCCGAACCAGTGGTAGATTCATTGACGATTCAAAAGTGCTTGTAAAAGTTTATTTGAATAAAAAATATTTCTATTTCTATTTCTATTTCATGCAGCAAATGAAGATTACTGAGTGATTAAAAAGAACCGGAAATCTTGCTAACTCCAAAAGAATTTTATTTAAAAACTTAGAAGACGGATCTGTCTCAGGTCATTTGTCAGGAGAAATGCAGCGCCTAATGTGTTTTAAGTTGTAATAAATAGTGAATTTCAACGTCGTCGCTTGACTCAAAGTTTGACTTCTTTTTGTATTTTTTTACTTTTGATAAATTAGTCCTTGGAGAAAACTTGGCATGGATCTCCCATCTGATCACCCATAGTTAAGATAAAATTTTCTTGACGTACCTTATCTACTGCCATTGTCTCAATCTGCTTCATATTCCTTAATGCTGAGGGGCGTGACCCCTCACCTCATCGACCATCAACCAACTACTGGTCTCCTCTCAGAACGATAAGAATTTAGACCACATGTCCACCACGCGGACCAAGTGCGGATTGGCAAATTTCATAAATACCTTGGAGAATTTTATGCAAGTTTCAAGAAATGGCTATGTTGGGTTAAAGCCGAATATACCTACTCATTTCCAAAGGACAGGTCTTATCCAGCTTCATACCTAATGTTTGGAAGGAAGATTGCAGATAACTTTTTTTGTAAATATCCACTACAAACCACGGAATTTTATATGTATGTCGGCAAAAGTGCATACACATGTCGCCTCTCACATTATTTAACCACAGGCGGGCTTTAGCTGGACGGACAACTTTAGCTGGATTTCGGGCATTTTAGTTAGAGGAGCGCTCATAACTAAAACTATAACTACTTTACAATGCTAAGAAACACATTACAATTAAGTATTTAAAGCAGTTTATGTTTTCTTCTATCCAAAATTCATTTCTTTAAATTACCTTAACCCTTACCAATATTGCGAAAGTGTGTTTGTCTGTTGGTTTAGGTATTGGTTTGCCTTTCAATCACGTATCGACAGCAACAGATCGAAGTAATTTTTTGCTATATCAATATATAGCTGAGGTCTCAAAGAGTGACAAAGGCTACCTTTTATCCTGAGAAACAGAGGGTTCCCGGGGGATTTTAAAAACCTAATCCACGCGGAGGAAGTCGCAGTTAAGAGCTGGTATTTTATATAACTAAAAAAAATCTATGGGTACCTATCGCAAATCAGTTTAGATTTAATTTAAACTTCAAAAGATTTTTTTTTTGCTGGCCGTATTGTAGGTAAGGATTTGGTATTAATTAATTTGTCTTTGACGCGATGTTGAACGTGGAGAATTTAATCCGTAATGTCAACTGCAGAAGGCCTTTTCCTCTGCCAATGTGGTCTCACCAACAACTTCAGTAACAATTAGTTTTATTATAGGCAGTACTGTTTATTTAGGAGTCTCCCGTAAACTCGAGATTCCATACAAACGAAGTAGTATAGAATAGTATTTTATTGTAATGCACTTTAATAAAGTACTTTATAATCGTCAAGCTCGGAGGAAAAAAATTTTCGTCAAGTGACTCTACCACTGGTTCGGAATGCCGTTCCAATCGAATACTGCCAGAACTATCCTTACTAATATTATAAATGCGAAAGTGTGTTTGCTTATTGTTTGTCCTTCACTCACGCTGCAACGAAGCTACGGATTGAGGTAATTTTTTGCATGGGTATAGTTGAGGACCTGGAGAGTGACATAGACTTTTGAACCCAGGAAATCAAAGAATTCCCGTGGGATTTTAAAAACTTAATCCACGCGGAGGAAATCGCTGGCATCAGCTAGTTTTTAATAAGAAACAAATACCTTTAAGCATAGTTTACACGGAGCCAACACTGGCTGCCAATAAGACTGGCAGCCAGTGCTGGCTTGGTATTGGCCTTGTGTAAACAGTTTTTCAAGCCAAGCCAGCGCTGGCTGCCAACGCTGGCGAGAATAGAGCGACCGTCTATTTTTCTAGCCAGTGACCTCCGCCCGCATACCCTTCGACCCCCGCGCCAGCGTTGCGGACACGTGTAGACGAGTCTCGCCAGTCACTGGCGAACGTCCGTACGGTGTGTGTTCTTTGTTGTTTTATTTGGAAAGTTTTCAGCAGTAACCCGCAAGGTCAACCTGTACTCAGAAGGATCTTCTAATCTTAGTTGTTTCAGCAACAAGGCAGAAGCTCCAGTTACAGGTCTATCGCTTAACCATTTTCTTATCCAAAGTCGTTTCGCTCCCTTTTTTTGTAATATATCAATCAACTCTTCTCTTAATTGTGCAGAGATATTCCTTAAACATTTCTTTTTCAACAGCCTTTGCCGCGTATTCATTATTTTTTCCAAACGTGTGCACACCAGAAGAAAAAATCCGTGAATGATTGGCCGCGTCTAAACAACAAGGGCCAGGCCAACGCTGGCTTGTCTGCAGACTGGCGCCAGCATTACTGGCTTCGTGTAAACTCTACTATACGTCAAGAGATGTATCGATGTATGGTTTACTCCATTACATTTGCAAAGGCAAAATTCGATATGAAACTCGAGTTTACTTGAACTTACGGATTTCTCTTAGAATTTATTTTTGTTACGTAGGTTTATATAGAAAAGCTACATTCTAAATACAATCTTTTATTTAAAAAAATAAGTTGTCCATAGTTTAGTAAATTCCTTATTGATTTGAGGTCGGCACCTGCTATTAAAATCGATCTTTTTTACACTAATCTCTTCGTAGGGTGAAAAGCTTGCTAAGAGCCTAAAAGGTTCCTAAATTGTATGCCGAAGATTGCAAATGCAATTTACCAATTTTGACGGTAGAGTGGTAACAAGCCACGGCTAAAGCCTCCCACCAGACCAGACCAGAGACAATTTAGAAATTATAAATTCCCAAATTGCCCCCACCGGGAATCGAACCCAAGACCTCTCAGTTATAAGACCACAGCGCTCACCACTGCGTCAGGGAGGTCGTCAAAACATACTCGTAACCTCGAAAAGTCAAAGGCACGTGCCCGAGTTCGAACCGCCATCCACCGAATAGGAGACTTCCGACCCGTGAGACGTAGGTTATCACTATCTACTGCAAAATAACTTTCTTCTTTTTCTTTATCAACCGATAGACGTCCACTGCTGAACATGAGTCTCTTGCATGGACCTCCACAGGCCTTGGTCCTGCGCCGCCAGAATCCAGCGGCTACCTGCGACTCGTTTGATGTCGTCGGTCCACCTAGTGGTGGGTCTGCCAATCCTGCGCTTCCCGTTGCGGGGTTCCCACTCCAGCATCTTGGGACCCCATCAACCATCAGTACTATGTGCTCCGCTCATTTCCACTTCAGCTTCGCAACTCGCAGAGCTATGTCGGTGGCTTTGGTTCTCCTACGGATCTCCTCATTTCTTATTGATCTCGCAGGGATACTCCGAGCATAATAACTTTACTATATCTCATTTCCAGGTGCATCGTGTTGTGACGAGGAATACAACTTGATCCGGCATTTGATGCAGAGGTACGACGCGTCAGTTCGGCCCGTGGAGAACTCCTCACACCCTCTGCTCGTGACGTTCGGTGTGTCACTGCATCACATCATTGATGTCGTAAGTGTGCATCTGTTTACAGGTTTGAAATTAAAATTATTATTAGTGTGCTCCGGCCAAGTTTTCCTCAGAGTTTTCGAACGTAAACTTTTCGAATTTTAAATTTTCTTTGGCCCCATTACATTAACTATGGAACTCTATAGTTCTGTAGGTTATGATGAAACTTAAAGAAAATAATTGTTTGAACTCTGAAGTATGAGCAAGTTCATTGTTTCCACCTATACACAAAAATAAAATGTACCAAAGTACCAGTCTGGTATTTCTTGATAACTGCCTCTGGTATTTCTTAATAAAATATTAAGCTCATTTCTCATCAGCTATTTGGAAGAAAGCACAATCAAACAAACGTTTTTAAAATTTTTGTCTATGCGTCTATTCATCCGTCCATTTGTTTGTCTTTCCGGACTAAACTTTGGTACGGCTGAATCGATTTTGACGAAAGTTTCATAAGCAGCTAGAGAATTAAACAAGGAGTGATCTCGGCTTACTCTTTATGACCTAAACCAAAGAGTTCCCAAGGGATTTACAAAAACTTTAATCCACGCAGATGTGAACGTTTTTAAACAACCGACTGAGTAATATTGATCGAAATCGCTGATGAAGGGGAAAATTGTCTCCACGTGATTGTCAAAGTGTCGTTGCATCATATTGACTTTGAATTAAACGATCTATAAATAGTACCTATAGTCAAAGAAGTTAATCCGTCAGCTGAATCATGCGAAAGTAGGGCAGAGCGAGGTGACCGCGAAGAACCCTACCCACTCTCGCCTCGTGACCTTGGATCAGATCGCTGCCTCGCATCATTAATGTCGCAAGTGTGAAGTGCTCCATCTGAGCTTTGTTGTCTACATATGCTCTTCATTTCCGTATTTTTTTTAATTTCGTGGCTATTCAATTAGTCTGCTGCTTGTGTTAAAAGATTCTACGTACATGAGTTTCATTTTCTCGCCGTCCAAACTTCAGGTTAATAAAATTTTTCATTGTTGGCAAACATATATTTTATCTCAGTACGAGTAAAATTTAGGTTGTAAGTATGCGTACCTGTTTGTTGGTTTGTCCTTCATTCACCCAGCAATCGAGCAACAGATCGACGTTTTTCAATTTCAATCAATCAAATCAATTTGTGCATCGAAAGTGTTATATGTACTCTACTTTTCGTCCCAAAAAAACAAAGGTTTCGACGGAATTTTTAAAAAACATAGGTAATGCCAGGTTAATACTAGTATAATATAATAAATTAAATAATTTGCGCTTCAGAGAATAATTTTATTCATGCTTGTCAGAAAAATTTCGTTACTAGCTAATGTCCGCGTGGATTTAGTTTCTAAAATCTCGCGGGAACTCTTTGATTTTCCGGGATAAAAAGTAGCCTATACCACTCTCCATATCCTCAATTATACCCATGCAAAAAATCACGTCGATCCGTAGCTCTGTTGCAGCGTTATTGAAAGACAAACCAACAAACACACTTTCCTAAGGACCTTTAATAAGAAAGGATTGTCGCCACCAACTTTACACTTATTTATGCGTAGTTTGAAGCATTTTCTTCTTATCCATCTACCACATTTTTTGTGCCTTAAGAACCTTTCCTTGAATGTCGAGTAGTAGTACCTTTTATCGAGTTTCTCGCTGCACCGTTGATATCATGAGTGTTTTTCAAGAATAAGTATAATGAACTGGCATACCACGATTTTAATAACGCGTTTATATTTCGCTATAAATAAAGTGAATATTGATGACGTATCTTAGCTGAACAAAAGGAGTAAAGCCGAGTATCAGCCCAAAGAATAGAGAAAGTACGAGTAATTTATTGGGATACATATTTTACATAATATAATTGTACGTTATATTGTTTTACTCATAAAACCGTCTTTTCCTCTAACTTCTTTGTTTTGTGATGTATTATAAAAGTATGTTCATTCAATCGTTCATATTAAAATTGACATTAATTTTAACTTATAAGTTTACTTAGTTTCTCAGTTTTCACATTCAAAACATTTATATTATGTTGGTACTTAACTAGCCTTTTTTGCGTCTAAAGATAAAATCCTTCACTGTCTGAAGATAAAATTCTCGAACAGTGTGAACGAACGAACCTCTTCATGGTTATAATAGAGAAGACTGTAGAGTTATGATAGAGAAGACGCAACCCACCACTTTGCCAGCTTGGAAAGAAAATTGTAGTAAGACAAGATTCAACATACTGAAAAACTAAAAGATTCAACCCTCACCCGTTGCACTATTGTCGTACCTACTCACTTGTAAAACAAGCTTTCCACTTTTTTGGAGGGGAGAACAGAATATTAATGAAGTTCAGTTATGCTAACGTAAAATATATTAAAAAATTCCGATATCTAAATCGGTTAAAAAGCGTATAAATGGAAGCATTAGATGTATCTTGTATGTTACAGTTATTGTTACTTGCTTGCTAAATGCAGTCACAAATGTATTCATGAGACTTTGTCATACATATTTATAAGAATATGTTCGTTTTAAAATTATAATCTTTGATAGGTTTCACCTTTTGTGGTGACCTTCGTGTCTCAGCATCAAATCGCTGATACCGTGGGAGTGCCTGCTCTCAATAATGAGCTGACAAATGGAAGACGATGGCTCTTCATATATTGAAATATCTTGGGCTTACATACTCGTAGTATAATAACACCCTCGATCTATTACTATTGGCTACGCTCACAGGCTACGCTACACGCCTTTCTGCTACGAATAGTAGAATGGCGTAGGCGTATAATACTCGTAATATGAACTGCGTAGCTGTCGTAGATGTAGGTAAGTATGCCGTAGCAGTTATATCTAAGGCATGCACTTCTACTACGGCAACTTGTAATTAATATTATAGGGGTAATTATTATGGTACTGTACATTGGTAACTCGCTCCACCTAGTCCTATGGTTAAGTCTTACTTAGGTAATCGCAATAAGGTTTAACGATACAGGTTTTTCCTAGTGTGAAGACCAACGGCAAAAAATTGTATTTAATACTATTTGGTAAAAAAGTTATTTTTATTTTATTTTAATAAAGTAAATTATTATTTTTCATAAGAGATTCAATCAAAGGTTGAAGGGTTAGGGTCGAGATATTTTGGTGGGTACTGGAATTTCACAATGTTCATAATTTAGTTTGTCTGGAAAGTCTAACAACTTTATCAGACAGTCAGAGCAAATTGCTAAATTCCTTAGAATTCGCCTGTAGCTACATCTTTATTCCAGAAGTTTTCCACGTATAGCGACATGCAATGCGTATTTTTTTTATACTAATTTAATATCTTTATTTTGCATATAATTTGTAGGGAGTATTCATTGGTTTTATTTTAATTTTAACTCTAAAACATCTGTAACTTTTTGTGTTAATAGAGATAGTTTATTATTTCTTTTACCAATGTACAAATAATTTTACTTACATTTTGATTAATGTAGATCTACAAGAAAAAAAAACACGGTGAACATAAAAACCTACTCAGCTTCTGATCCGCAGAATTGCGAAGTTTTAGATAAATAATTGTTTCAAATCAGTGCAGTTGACAATTTTTATTACATTAAAGTACACAGTAATCTATTTTAATCCTGTCCTGACAACGAAGCGAAGCGCAAACAATTTCCCCCTAAAGGTCGTAGCCGATTTATACGACTCCGTTCCCACCCAACCAAAGTATGAGCATTCAAATATGGACTTAATATCGTGCTCTGGAGATACATTTTACAGTAACAACACAAAATAGCAGACAGCGCGCGGTGCGTACCGCACACTTCAACAGAGCGGGCCGCGCGCTGTGAGCACGGCGTCTGTTCGCTTGAAGCGTGCTAACGGTCGGCGTACGTGCACCGCCGCCGGAATGATATATGTAGGCGCGAAAACAGCGCGTAGCCTGTTATAGCTGTAGGCGCGGGTGCAGCGAGTAGCCTGCTAGCTGTAGGCGCGGAGGCAGCGAGTAGCCTGCTAGCTTTAGGCAGGAGTTGTGTTGCAGCGGTGTCGTGTAAGTGGGCTACGACCTTTAGGATACTGTTTCGAACAAATTTTAACATGTGTATGTAAGTCTGTAACTCGGTAATCCATTTACCTATGCCTCATTAATTTTGCTTTCAAGCGAGTTTCAGAAATTTCATTATCATAATATGTATGATTTAAATGCCTTATCTAATTTCCAGCTAAAAGTCGCAGACATTAACAAATAGACATTAATAAAATCGTCCGGGCGAAATTACGTAAACTTTTCAAAAATCCCGAGGCATAGTTATTTCAATTCACAAGGGCGCGTGAGCTTTACTTGTTGTTACGTCGTGTACATGCACATTGTGTAAGTGTGCGTGCCTGTCAGGAGATACGACACACATACAACCATGAGCCACGCGCCCTCGTGAACTGTAAGATCTATAACTGTTTGTTTTTCCGGTCTAAAAAGTACCCTTTGGTCTTCCTTAGGATGCAAGCGATCTCCTTCACAAATGCTGCAGCGGTTTTTACGTGAAAAGGTAACAGACTGACAGACAGAATTACTTTCACGTATATTAAAATTTCGATAGACTCGTTATAGTTATCGGAACTTTTATTTTACTTTTTATGACCGACCGTAGTTTAAAACTAGAATTAAAGAACATAAAAAGTTTTCTTTGGTTCTGTGAAATAAAATATGAGAAATTAAAAATTAAACTGACTCTTTACGTTGAATAGGTACGCCAACGAAAAGCTACCTACTTTCACTTTACTATATAAGAGAGCTCTAATTAGTAGCAGAGCAGCTCTTTATATCGCCCCGTCCAAGCCTTACCTTTGTCTAGGTCTATCGTTTCAATGAAATAACAATTGTTATGAGTACGACCACTTCAGTATTGTTATTTGATATTTCATTGAAATGATCAGGATATACGATCGAACACAAACTTATTAAACATTGATTAATTTTCATTCGCATCAGATTGATTGAAAACTAGTACATCAAAAAACAACTTTAAAACTATACTTAATTTTATTATTATATACCACCTTTATTTAAAAAAAATAACTCCAATTACCCGCTGAAATGACCAATATCCCGAATTAACACAAAAGTTTAGATTATACAAGTAGAACTACCTTTTGCCCGCGGCTTCAGTCACTTTCTTATAGCGGATGCCTACGTCATAATAGCTATCTGTAAATAAGCTTCAGCCCGATCCATCCAGTGATTTGAGTTGTCAGTCAATCAGTCACCTTTTCCTTTTATATTCATAAGATGTCTTTTATATATTCAGAAGAATTTCTTACAATGTCGGATTATTTACATTATTATCTACTAGATAACATATTCTTGCGTACTGTATGTTAGTTTTAACGGCAAGTTTGACTTGTTAATTCTTTTCCAAATTGTGATTCGAATCATGAAACACTCTACCCATTTTTTACGATTTGAAATTCATGAAAGTAATCAATCTTCCTTGCTACCAGCGCGGCGGTAACATCTAAATAATCTTATCACGGAAATTCCAGTTTCATGCGTAATTTATTTCTAAGTGTCTCATTAGGTTCTTCCCTTCATTAATCAAAGGTTCTTCCAATTATTTTGCTTCATAGGAGTAGGCGCTTGGTAATCTTTCGCTTGAATATAGAGAAAACTATCCAGCGGTCCTTGAAGTTTTAAGTTTACGCTTCAAGCAATAGTCAATCTTCCTGCAGAAATGTCGTACGAGTATATTTCTTCTTTATCACTAAGTGGGCGATGGAAAGAGCTATGCTCGGAGTATCTTTAGACTTCATCATATTTCAGTATACGATGTTTAAATGTTTTATAAAGATGGTTGTAAAATTTCGCCTCCTGATAACCGTATACCTTCCTACCTACAGATATATATTTATATCTTTTTCTATTAGTATAAACACGAAGGCATGAATCTTTCAGACGTGATTTTCCGAATGAAAGATTAAACGTAATGGAATTTTAATGAGGTTCTCAATTGTAGCGAGAATTTCTGAAAATATCAAATTGTTTATATTTTTTGAATGGTATAAAATATGATGTGTTGTAATTCTTATTAATTTTATGTAACACTAGCTGATTTCAACGAAATATGTGAAGTTTGACATCCACGGAGGTATTTCATCTGAAGATTTCTTCGGGAGAACTGGCTGTTATATTTTCGTGCGTTCAGCGTTATTTAAATTTAGAATCTAATTTTAAGAACTATCCTTCTGGACATGCCCTTCGGGCTTGAAGGATATAGCCAACCTTCGGGTCATTTGTTTATTAGCCACCACCCGGGTTAGTAAGTTCAAATCCCTAGTTTTATTTATCCCTCGGGCTAGAGTAATCGTATGTTCTGCATGTCCTGAGCGTTTTTAATTTAAACTTGTAACTTGTATCAATACTGCTAAAATTCAATTACAAGACTTGGACGTTTTACAAGTTTTTCATTGGTAGTGTTCAGCCTGTTATGGGAAATACAATCACTATATTTTATTTGTTATATTAGTCAACTTTAGCTTGGCTATCACCTCCAAATAAGCGGAATACTTATGCTAGGAGTAGGTACGACAATAGTGCAACGGGTGGGATTCGAACCTTCCAGTTTTCAGTCCGCACCTTTAACCGTTGGGTCATTGAGATTTCTGAGTTGCCTTTTTATCTTATGCCTGTCTGTAAATGTAAGGTATCACTGTGCTAAACGTCATGTATACTACTTGGCCGCTTCCTATAATTCCTCCACTAACCCTAGATTGCGACAACAACGTGACAATAACGACAGCAAATTTGGCTCAATACTATACTTATTATATTTTTGCCACGCCACGTGCATTAGGGGGCCCATACACGGTCAAACATGTTTGTCAAACACGTAACATTTTTACGTGTATTTGATAGTCTGTGGTCGTGTTTGTCAAACAAACTACGTGTTTGATGACCTTGTTCAAACAAAACCGTAACAAAAACACGTAAAAATTTTACGTGTTTGACAAACATGTTTGACCGTGTATGGGCCGGCCGCCCTCTTATGTAAAGCGCATTTTAATTCAAAAAACTGCTAATTTATTTTAATTTGGCACATTATATTACCGCTGCGTGGGTTTTCGTTTAGGGGCCAGCAATTTTGTGAAATGTCAGTCATTTTGCGAAAATATTTCATCACACGAGGAATTTTGTTTCGGCGTTCAGTGCTCAAATAAAAGTTACCGTTCATGCGGTATTACTGGTTTCAATTACTTCATCTCTTCTCAAAATAGGTAGGTACGTATACTTGCGAGAATTTTTATCGAACGAGAATGTATGTTTGTATTTATGTATGTTACTCCATACTTCCATAGCGCCTTAACTACCAAGCTGATTTTGATGAATGAAGTGTCAATCAAGTCAACATTATAGTCCGGGTGACATAGGCTACATTTTATACAAATAAATTTTTTGTCCCTCATACGTAACAATTTTATCGATTCTATTAAGGACTTTAATAAACGTGTACAAACTAAAATTTTATTTTTATACTTTGGAGTGGCGTATTTGAATTCGTTTTTTTAAGAATTTTTAGAACAACCTACTCGAACGAAACGCTTTAATTCAACGTTTCTGATAAGAACCGCTAAGTGTTTTAATTAGAATTATTATCCATACCTACTTTTAATTAGCTACCTAACTATCTACACATACGTGTCTCTTTAGTTTTAAAAATTTATTATTTATAACTCAATTTAAATCAACTGCCTACTCAATAAGTCTCGAAACTCTTTTTATTTATACGTAAAAACCGGAAACGGTTTCATGAAAAGCGAGTACGTCTACGTATTTATATGAGAAAATGGAATAATTAATTTTTGTTTGGAAAATTCTTTTGAATACAGTTCGTTTGTTACAGTCAACAAGTAATACAAGCCCCTAGCCGTGACTTGATTCTTGCAGTTTCCAAGTTAACAGTGTTGCATGGAAATAACGTGAATTTCCAGGCTAATGCCCGTTTTCATCAACCAGACCTACATCGTCATCTAAATCGGATTTTTTTAATATATTTTTTAAATCATCCTCTAAGTACGAAGTCTCTTTAAGTAGGCAGCCCCTAAATACAACCCTTTGCCTAACAATATCATTTCCACCTTTGTGTCCCTAAAGGTTTGTGAAAACGAAATTGACAGAAAGCATCACCTTACTTAGCTTAAGTAACTCGTAAAAGTTAAGGAACTTTGGTGAAAACGGGGATTAGTCCCTCTAGTCTCAAGTTTGGTTCATTGTAAAAAGGTATACAGCCGATAGATCCTAGAAAAACTCTAGCATTTATTAAAAAATATAATTAAATATAGACGTACCTACAGTGTGGATATCGAAAGCATCGTTCACCAAGTTTCCAAATTTCTTCGAAATAAATTACCATGTATATTTTACGTGACACGCCAATTTTATAACAGCAGCTGTGTGTTGCTTGGAACGTAATTTTTCATACTGTTAGGTTAGTGTACAGATGTATCAATCTTCGCTTGACGTTAGTAGGAATATATTCTCTAAGTGATTGTAACTGTACGCTTATATATGTAACTTCCATATATTTATCTATCCTACCTTAGACATACCGCCAAGCGATTGCGTTCCATAAGCGATTCATAAGTTACGACTAATATTGTTTTGTGATTCATAGTTTACTACTCTACATTACTATACAAAACGTGCCATCTAGATAAGTGTCGCCTGTCGTGGTCGCGGCTGCGTATCGCAGTTTGTACGAAGTCAGAAAATCTTAAGGCATCCTTATGCCTTATTCTTGATATTATTTCGATCTGAGATCCTTATCTAATGGAGAATCTTCCATTAAGTACATAAATGTACAAGTAGTTCAAGTCATTCTCACTTAGCGATTTGGGCGCTCAGACGTTCAAGTATTTGGTAAGACATACGTGTTTTCATCGTGATTTATTTTACGACAGGAAGAAAAGGACCAGCTGTTGACAACTAACTGCTGGATCACGCAGATATGGACCGATCATCATCTACGATGGAATACCAGCGATTTCGATGGTATCAACGTCATAAGACTGCCTTACGAGAGAGTTTGGAAACCAGACATTATATTATATAACAAGTAAGTGCTCTGAAAGTATTTTTTTCGACACCTGTGGTTTCAAGTGAACTTATTGACTGAGGTATTCGTACCTCAGATCGATTTGTACTCACATATTAAATCAGCATATACGAGGTGTTCGTTGCCATATACACGTTAGTCCAAAACTTCATTTATAAAATTCAAATTGCTTCTGTTTAATTTCATCGTCCATTAGACACGTTTTATATTAGATAATCATAGCAAGATCTGAAGTAGTACAGGTAAAGTCACCTTTTATGTCAGCACCTCTTTCTTCAGCAAACTAAGTTTAACAAGATTGAAATCAGGGTATAAATATTTAGTACCCAGGTACAAAGGGGATTGGGTAACTTTGTATGGACCAGTGGCATGATTTTTTTTCTTAGCGGCCACTAATTTAATTGTTGCTAACATATCGGGTATTAACTAGTAATAACAGATCAAAAAAGAATTTTGCCGTAAGTGATATCGGAGCTGAGATATCTGATGTTGAAGTTGTAGAATTATGAGAGTTTTGTCATCAATTTAAAGTAAACTATCATATATTTTATTGTTAAAACTATTTATAGCGTTCTTTTTCTTCGTCTTTATCAACTTATCGATGTCCACTGCTGGACGTAGGTCTCTTGCATGGACCTCCACATGCCTTGGTCTTGCGCCGCCTGAATCCAGCGGCTCCCTGCGACTCGTTTGATGTCGTCGGTCCACCTAGTGGGGGGTCTGCCAACACTGCACTTCCCGGTGCGGGATCGCCACTCCAGCACCTTCGGATCCCATCGACCATCAGCTCTTCGAACTATGTACCCCACCCATTTTCACTTCAGTTTCGCAATTCGCACAGCTATGCCGGTGACTTTGGTTCTCCTATGGATCTCCTCATTTCTGATTTGATCTCACAGGGTTACTCCGAGCATAGTTTTCTCCATCGCCCGCTAAGTGATCCTGAGCCTTCTTATGAGGCCCATAGTCAGCGACCATGTTTCGGATCCATAAGTCATCACTGGCAGCACGCACTGTTCGAAGACTTAAGTCTTCAGGCACTGAGGAATTTTGGACGAGAAGACATCTCGAAGTTTCCCGAACGCTGCCCAGCTGAGTTGGATTCGGCGGGTGACCCCTTTCTCGAAATTGGATCTACCTAGCTGGACTATGTGTCCCAGGTCTACAATTTCGAGTGCAGAGCTCTCAACAATTACTGGGTGGAGCGGAACATGAGCATTAGACATCATTTTCATCTTGCTCATGTTCATTTTCAGGCCCACCTGTTGAGAGACTCTGCTGAGGTCATTGAGCATTGTATTAAGGTCTCCGAGAGTCTCTGCCATAATGACTATGTCATCGGCAAATCGAAGGTGAGTGATGTACTCGTCGTTTATGTTGATGCCAAGTCCATTCCAATCCAGTAGCTTAAAGACGTCCTCTAACGCAGCAGAAAAGAGCTTCGGGGAGATTACATCTCCCTGTCGCACTCCACGCTGCAATGTATTGGCCTTGTAGTCTGGTCCTGTATAAGTACTGACATAGTGGCGTTTTCGTACAAGCACTTCAACTCTTCAATGTACCAATAGTTGATGCGGCATCTCTGCAGCGACCTCAATACAGCCCAAGTTTCCACCGAATCGAAGGCTTTCTCATAGTCCACAAATGCTAAACAAAGTGGCCTGTTATATCCTTCTATCTTCTGTTTAACCTGCCGCAGCGTATGATTTGGTCTATGGTGCTAAAGCCTCTTTGAAATCCGGCTTGTTCGGGAGGCTGGAAGTCGTCGAACCAACGGGCGAGACGATTCGTATTGACTCTCGAGAACAACTTATAAACATGGCTCAGCAGCGAGATGGGTCTATAATTCTTCAACAAAGTGTTATCACCTTTTTTGAAGAACAAAACCACCACGCTCCTTTGCCATGCCATGCCATGATTCCGTCATCACCTGGCGCCTTGTTGTTCTTGAGTTGTTTGAGAGCCATACTAATCTCGTATAGCCTGACGTCCGGAATATCTTCGGTATAGTGTCGGGTCAGTATGGCTCTGGGGTCTTTGGCCAAATCTTCAACAGGTTTCTGTGTTCTGGTATATAACTGTCCATAGAACTTCTCTTTGGTCTTCTCTACCAAGACCTCTGCTCGAGAAGAAACGAGACGACCGTTGTCAGTTTGCAGTCACGTCAGCTGGCTCTGTTCGATCTACAGATCTCTCGCGAAAACTTTGGAGCCTAGGTTCCGCTCGATGGTATCTTTAATGCACTCGGTATTAAAGTTCCGAAGGTCGCGAGTTTTTGTCTTAGATATCTGCCTATTATTCTGCCGGTAGCCATTTATAGCGTTATGGATAGAATATTAAAAAATAAACAAAAATATTTAAAATCACTTTTTTATACTTATAGATACTATATGATGAGAGAAACGACAGACTAACGACCAAGCAAACCATTAGTCCCAGTGATTACTTTGTAGGAGTGAGAGTACATCATAATTGTCACTGAACTAACGTGGAAGCCAACATTTCTATGCCTAAACTAGACCAACCAGGCTAACTAGCCTAGCCTAGCTACGGTGTCCACCTCCCCTTATAGCCGTCCGTCACCAACCACGAAAGAAGACCCTAACAAATCTGATTTCTAACTACATAAGCAACGACACTAAATGCAGAATCCAAACCAATACTGTAAATGACTAATCCTAACACTGACAGCGCTACACGCCACCGTACCGCCTGCGACCAAAGTCCAGTAAGGCAAGCTAAGTCGTGTGATTAAAATACATGCTGGGTTCATCCTCGTGGCGTCGTGGACCGGCGTACCAGACGCGATCGAACGCCTTCTCCATGTCGAGAAATACTACGACTAACTGCTCTCGCGTGTTATAGGCGGAAGCGAGGTATGTGATTAAAAACAAAAACAGAAGGTGCGCGGTGCGCCGGAGTTGATGCGCGGCTCAGGTAAACAAATCACGCTCAGTTTTTGGGCTCATTAGAGGCTCCTTTGTTGTTGTTTATGACTAAAAGAAAAATAACAGGGAACCATCAAATATAATAAATAAAATAGACACAAAGTACCTAAGTGGCAAAATGATTTTATGTATTTTTCATGTTAAAATATCTCAGCTCCGATACGTTTTAGAAAGAAACTTTAGTAGAATAAAATGTATGTATTATTGTGTACTTTCCAATAAAATAATTTTCATAAGTGGCCGCAAGAAAAAAAAATCATGCCACTTTTACCCAAACCCCTTTATGATAATTTTTTAAGATTAACTTCAGAGCTTTTATTTCCATATATGAATTTCATTTTCATGTGTTTTTATTTTATTTCAAAATTGCACTATATTCCAAATTGTTGGTAGGCGTGACCCCACCCACTTTCTATTTCTATCGTTATATATTTATGTGAATCAAACGCAACGGTTATGATGATTTCTGAAGCTTTAATTCGGAGGTTTCAATTCACCAAGTTCTCCGAGCACTGATTTGATGACAGAGAAACCTTTTAAGCTATTGCATAGCTTCTATCGCGGGCCTTGAGCGTGGAGACCGAATCCAGAAATTCCGTAACGAAAATAACCCGACACGGGACTCCCCTCACCGCTAGATGGCGTTGATAAAAAATGCTATGCAATAGCTTTACCGCGGCAGTCCCCGAATGCCACACGTCTTTTTTTTTTCTTTTTGTATTTCCTAATAATGTGATCCCACTAGACCAACAAGGCAGTTTCCGATTTCATAATTGTGTATTTTAGTGCAGATCCAAACTACCGCTCCGCCGTAATCAACACGAACGTGATAGTGAAGAACACGGGGGAAGTGACGTGGCTCAGTCACGGTATATACGTGTCAGTGTGCGATATCAACGTGGAACAGTTCCCGTTTGACGTCCAACTGTGCACTATGAAGTGGGCTTCTTGGACCTATGACGGATTCCAGGTACGTACAAATTTCGAAGGCTTTTTAAATTATATCGTGCTATCACTAATAAAGCAATTTCAAAAGACTAATGCTGAGAGATCTATAGAGCGTGTTCTGACTTAGCTCAGAGGTTAAAACGAGACACAAATATGCTCTGACATAAATCTATCTCGTTTTAACTCTGTCTTGAATCTGAGCTGAGTGAAAGTGGGGTCTATTATAGATTTCAGCATGAGAGTGAACATTTGAAAATCTATTCTAAGTAGAACCTCAAGTGCGACAGAAAGTCTCCAATTTTAACACTTTTAATTTTTAAGTGCGACAGAGAGACTTTAATTTTAACACTTTTAAAACAACGAATTGAAATTATTTACTAAATAGTTGTTAGCATTAAAATATAGTTGGAGATTACGACACTGATATTAATTGTGATTGAATTGACCGATCGCGATCGAACCAATAGAAATTTTAGTGTCTCCTATACGGCTTCTATTAAAGGAATTGTAAATCTTTTATTTCACCACAGATGCCGAGTCTGTTTACTAGCCTTCTAATAAAGCTCGTAGACAAGACAGTTCGTGTTTGTAAAATTCTAGAGCACTTCGTAGAAAACGCATCACTTATTGAAAGTATTCTTTTTATTTGATGCTCTTATGTTTTCGCCTCTTTAGCTTATATGATGATCATTACCTTAGGCACCTTCAGATTTTAGCCCTTTGACAGAAAAGCTAATTAGTAGCTTCAAAAATTAAAACTGAATTAAAAGTCAAAAATTTTCCTTTTTTTCCCCCAATTCAGAGAACCTTAATCAATTTTTTCGGAATATAACAGTTTCAGAAAGAGTTACAAACTCAGAAGACAGAACTCAGAATAGAGTTTCAGAGAGAGTTTTAAACAATTTTCTAGACATATACCAACAAAAGATATCGAATTGGAAAAACAGCCGAGCAAAAAAGACTAATAAACTTGTGCGCCAACCTAATGTCGACAAAAAATTAAAAAGTTTTTAACAGACAGTTTTCGTATTCGAAAACTGTGGAACTGTAGTACGGTTTAAAATAAAATCGGAGTAAACATTTGTTTAAATTTTTTGTGATAGGACCGGACCGTAAGTATTTTTTTAGATTTTTTAATTTTGTTCTCTGTTTTTCCATTTGAATGTAGAAAAGTCCAGTTTGTGTACTGTACGTGAATGAATAGTTGTACTTAATGCTCAAACTCTGTGAAAAGTTCACAGGGGATGAACAATGCACAATGTAAACATACGGTAGCCATCCAACTAGGTTATGCGTGAATATTATCGTTATGTTTGCATTCACTTTGCATTATTGTTTGTTTTCTATGCATTAAATATGGACAAATGAGCGTGTAAAATGCGATAATTAATAGGCGTTTGATGCTTATGGTAGCCTGATAGGTGCGTTTTACTATATACTAATTAGCAATCACAACACGACTCAACTTTTATCGTTCGACCGATCTACTAACCCGAAAAAATATCCAACATCACCACTACCACTTTCGATAAAAATAAACCGCATCAAAATCGATGAAGCTAGAGACAAAAAAATTGTATATAGATATTGTATACTGCAGGTCCCTTCACCTAAAACGCTGCCGCTGTATATGCACTGAGCGATTTGTCGATGAAATTGGTGGTATGATGGTATGCCAAAGTACTAGGTAGGTAATAAAGTACTTATCATGAATCTACAATCAAACAATTACACTTATTTATAAAACAAAAGTCTAGTGCGACTGAGCAGACACTCGGAGGAAAAAAACTAGGAGCAGACACATCCCCTCCATCATCGTTCTTTTTACGTGACGGGACCCATATACATAGTTACATACAAATCTAATTGAGAAACTCCTTTTTTAAAGTCGTTCATACAAACGCAGTCTATTGAATTTTCTGTGAATGAGTTTAACTATCTAAATAATGTGAGTAATTCAGCAGAAATAAACAATGAACAATATACAGGTTCATAATACAGCAATGAATGCTGAATTGAACTCGCTGTGTACTGTTGCAAAAACTTTGTATACAATAGAACTTTTATCCCTCTCAATTTACTTAAAATTTTAAAATCGTTGCCTCATTTTGATAATTAAAAAAAAGTAAACTGCAAAACGGCAGAAAGCACTTCACCAACGAGCGGTAATTCCAGCTGCAGTTTAAATCTCTTAGCATCTCCGGAGGAAAAATGGAGTACAATGTCATTTATTAATGGATTTGAATTACAGCGGATTAATTTCACTGAAGTACTTAAAAAGAGTGCCCTCATTTCATAAGAAATAAGTTCTTAGATTCAGAAGTTCTTTATTCGAAAGTATGGTGCCTCAGTTTTCAACATTCGCAGTTATGACAAGTAACAAATTACATCTTGGTTAGTCCACAACAGTAGCCTAAGCACGAACATTTTAACTTTCAAATAGTACTTTCTAATAAACTAATTAAATAAGACTCGCAGAATATTATCGAAGATTTATCCAGCAGTAACAGTGCACATAATAGTCTTAATTTAGTAGTAGTATACTAGTAGTAGTACTTGCCTTGCTGTGATTTGCTTAGATTGAATTACTGACCCACACACGAATAGTGTGCGCATGTACATCAGTGCTCTGGTAGTAATAGCTAATTAAATCTGTGCTCTTGTATGGAGGTTTAGGACTGCAACCTAAATATTGCGGCTTAATTTAATTCTACATTAATTATTTTTCTTTAGGAAATCGTTCATGTCGTATTGATTGCTCTACAATAAATAATCTTTCCTATGATATTTCAAGCTAAGACCTGTCTGTCTGGAAGACAGTAAATTAAATAGCTTCCAGTTTAGTTGCCGACTGCAGTGCTTCCAACCAAGAGATTAAGCTCATTGGTACGATTAACTTAGCTATTTTCCTGTGCATATTGCAGTTTTTTAACTACGAGTACCTACTACAGAGTTAGAGATAATAAAAGTTATAATTGCGGCGTGCGCATCGTTAGAGAATAGTTTTGAATTGAAACAAAGTGTATAGGTAGGTACGTACTAGGTACTAAATGTAGAGATGTACTCTACACCTATTATATATTTTTGGATTTTAGCTAGATGTGCTGATCAAGTGATTTTATTCCTCCAATCATCAAATGCATTATTCTCAGGTAGGTAACAAAAAGGACAATATGAAAAAATCTGCATAGCATGCGTAGATTTCCTGAGGTAACAGAAAAATATTATGTACCCATCAATCCTGAATGCGATCTACGAGACACGCGTAGATTGACTTCGTTGAAATAGATTGACGAATTGATATATCTATATAATTGGACATCCGATCAAAATCGTCAGGGTACGCTGTGCGCTACAATTAATCTACGAGTATAATGGATCTCAATCTTCTCTGATCGTGATCTGGATTGACGTCGTATAGATGTCGGCACGAGCGATTTTTTTACTTCATTTCCCATTGAAACATTGGTCATTTAAAACTTTTAAGCATCGGAATAAACTTGAGGTACAGAGTTAGACTTGAAGATAAACTTAAACAAGAAGTTGAGAGACTTCGCAAACTGCAACATGTTTAGAGACTTGTTTATCTAAATATAGTGAGCGCTTCATTTATAAGAAACTTCCACGTTTTAAATAATAACTATCGTATACTTTAGAACCTCTTACAATTCATCCGTTCATTGAAAAGTCGCAAAGAACATCAATAAGGCTCCTTTATACCAGTTCATTAAATTATAACAAACAAAATCACTCGCCAAAGCTCAAAACGTAGTAAATAAGGAACAAAGAGATTCTTGAACATTTTTCTTTAAAATTTTAAATCTTTATGTAACTTAATATTTTTTCTATTCATCAGTTTCAATGCAAAATCTTTTCTTTCTATCATTTCAAATGAAATTTAAAAGTCTTTATTCCAATGTATAATATACATTACGTACTTTCCGTATCTTTTTCCCTTTTATCTCAAAGGTCGGTTTTTATTACAATTTGTGACTTGATACATTCTTTTGGTCTTATATCTTCGCCGAGGAATGTCAGTGTGCGTAGGTACTATCAAATAGTGTCGTTTCGTACACCTTTTACAATGGAGAGGTTTCATAATGTCGATACTATCACATTAATATAATTAATCCTTTATGCGAAAGTTTGGGTGGATGGATGAATGAATGTTTGTTACTCAATCACGCCACAACGACTGAACCGATTTAGCTGAGGCATAGAGATAGATTATAATCTGGAATATTTGTTAACGTAGGCTATTTTCTATCACGGAAAATAAGAAAGTTCGAAGTCGCGGGCATCAACTAGTACACAAATAAAATACAGATCAAAACTAATCAGTATTGAAAGTCTTATTGAAATCCGTCGAGAAATTGCGAAGGTATATTGCGCGGTGCGCATATTTGAATTCATATGCTCATAGAGAAATTTTATATTTATACATTAATTTAATTTTTTTATCTTTTTACTTGTATTTTGAATAAAAAGTGAATTTTTTAAACAACAAAATTAAACTTAAATAAATAACTTAAATAAATTAAAACTACCTATAAAAAATACACGCCGTCCAAGAGGTCGTTTATTTTTTTCGCTTACTGTAACATTCCTAGGTTCAGAATATCTAGTTGTGCGTTGAAGAACCCGGATTGTTAACAGAATTGCTCCTGTACACAGGGGTTGGTGACTTGCGTCTAAATAAAAGATAACCTGATAGAAAAAATACTTAATTCTATTTATTTGCAAAGATTTATTGATAATGTTTGTACAGGTTACATGAAAAAAAAAAAAAATAAAGAAAAAAAAAACAAAATGAATTAACTGTAGTTTGATTCCCAATTGAGGCTTCGGTTAAATGCCCCGACCAGCTCTCGGACCTCAGAGCATGAGTCCTTGCCAGAACAACGCACTTAAAGATTTAACCGAACCCACAACCCTGAATAAACATGTACAATTAATGAGATAAGCGTACCTGCGGTACCAAAAGTTTCCTACAAAATTAAATTTTCCTATTCATATTAAATTATGCTATCAACTTGTGTATACCATCATACTACATTGAAAAGAAGGATAAATATCAAAATGATGCTAAGTTGCTATGAAAATATAGTAACAAGGAAGGAGGCCATTTATTTGGTGTGGACGCGTACCCGACGCAGACGGAACCGCATGTCTTCACTGAGGAGTCATCTCGTACCAAATATCCCCTGGTCCCAGGTGGTGGCCGCTGAACTAGGCACGCAGTCCGCTTCTACCCCACGTCGCTAGGATGTACTTCGGTTCAAGTGAGGAACCGAGTCCATATTTCCTCCCTCGTTAAATTTAAATTTCTACATTAGGTTAAGCCTGAAGGGCAATGAAATCCAAACTAAATCGTTGGTATTTAAAGGTTATGTCATGTTATTTACATGAAGGAACTAAACCCCCACTAATTTATGTTCTCATGATAATAAAACAAAAGTAATCTTCATTATCACATAATCATTATAAGAGAACAAAAACTAAAGAGAAAGAAAAAAAAGACCCATGTGCTCCCTGAAAAGAGAAAAGGAACCCATGTTATGATGTACAAAAAGCGAAAACAAATCTCACTACATATTGTGGATATAAATACCGTATTTTCGAGATGCACACCACGACCCTCCACGTTACATTTAAGTTTCTACGGCTGGAACAAGATACGGAAACTGTTTTAACACCAATCCTACGGAATCGATCACGCACGACACTAAATAACCTTTGAGAAAATTCACCACTCACCATTTCCAAGGTCGAACGTAAACACATTTATTGCACCTCCTACGCCATTACTCCATGGCTTCCATCAGCCTTCAACACGAGCCAACGCGGTGCACAGCCCTCAAGGCAAATCCAGGAAAAAAGAACTAATCACTTTGTGACGTGGTTTATATATCGTGACACACACCCAGAATTCAGGGTTAACATCATCAGGAAAACCTAGTCGAACATTTTTGCAATAAAAATTCGATATCCAGGACTATACGCAAAAATAAATTAAGATTCAAACAGAGTAATATTTATCCTCCTAGGAGGCAACAGATCTGTCAAAATTAAGGACGAAAAATCCTAGTTTATCCTGACCATAGACAAAAAATTATTACAATGGTATCCCACAGAACACAACTTGAATGCATCTGTAACAGAATAAAAATGAATACCAATCAAGCCACAGATTAACACAGATTAAATACAGATTACAACACATTACCAAAAGGATAAAAAAATATAACTAATCGACACTATTTAATTTACCTATTTTTACGATTCAACCTGAAAATATTAAAAACTTCTTGACAATCCATTTCCAACGAATAATTACTACCAAAACTAGTAAATACGTAAAGATGCCACTATGACCCCACAGATGGCGTTAGTAGTAACCTAAATATCAAAAAACCACAACGTTACATTACGACATTCGACAGAGATATATTTTGTCGTTTAGGCTTTTCGATAAAAGCTTTTACCACACAACTCTACCGTTTTATATTTCGAAGAAGGCAACAAAATTTCAATTTATTTTCAAAATGTTTAAGTTTAAATCTCAGATCGACGTGAACGCTATCGATCTAAGCCGATTTATAGTCTCGCTTCACTAGCAACTTTTATTTCCTTTTCAATAGCAACGCAACGTGGAGATTCTTGTCGATCGCGAACATGTTTTGTAGAAAATGAATTCAGAATATTACGTACGTTTTCTTGCTGCTTAGTTCAGGTCACTACATTTTGTTATTACCCACCTCTACTTGGGCGTATTTTCACGGAACACTGTACGACACGATTTACGGTCACGAAACGGAGCAAACGACACATTGCTACATTACGGCAGTTCCGATAAAATGACAAAATACCTATGACAGAGAAATAAGAGAGCAATGCCAAACAGGGGTGCCAGTGTAGTTGTGGCAACATGTGGCATACAATTTGACTCCTATTTGTTGGCCATATTTATTGCATGTACATAACAATACTGCAAACAACTTGTAACAACATGGCGGCATCGACTAAACACTCGCTAGCTTTAGCTAGTAGCTTTGTTGAGTTGGTTTTTAAAAATTCCGTGATAAGTAGTCCGCGTTACTCTCCAGATCCTGAACTATACCCAAGCAAAATCACATCCATCTGTTGCTTCGTGATTGAAGGAGAAACAAAAAAATACATTTTAATCAGGATGTAAGGATTACGATTAATATATAGGTATATATTTAGTCAAACGGTTCATACTCGTAGATATAAAATAGAAGTTACCTGTGTGGAGCTCGGAGTCGTTACTTTGGTTGTGTCATGTCGTGATGTGATCCATGGAGAAACACCGAAGAACGTAACGAGTTATTGTGTAAAGTTTGTTCAAGTGACTAATTAGAATTTTAAATTGCAAATCTTTGTTTATTTGTACCTCTACAAAGCGTACCTACTCGTGATAGAGTTTCCTTTAATACAAAGAGCTTTATTGGAATCAATTAACACTGGTAATTATGGGACAAATTATTTTAGAAATACGAGCAATTTTAATTGGATGGCGATTGAAAATCATGCTGTTTGATGCAATATTTAAATAAGACCATTGAAATAAATTAAAATCCAAAAACGATTCCTTATAGCAGTGTTCAAAAATTATTTTAAATATACATACTTAGTGGCTTTAGTGGCTGAAAAGCTTCTGAAAAGCATTTGAGAAGTGTTTGTTCATGTTCTACATAAAACTTGACACAGTACTAATTTTATTTATTAATAACTGATGCCTGCGACTTCGTCCGCGTGGATTTAGTTTTTAAAATTCCTCGGGATCTGTTTGATTTTCACGCCTTGTGTTAAAAAATATATTTACTAAAAACTATTTTTTATAAACATTTGAAAACACTTTTTCAGCATAACTCCAAACCATTAGAATAACGCTTGATTTTTCTAATTCCGTGTTTTAATTGTTGTTTAATATAATATTTATTGTTGTAGTTGGACCTGAAGAAGCAATTCGACGAGGGTGACACTACAAACTACCAAACAAATGGGGAATTTGACTTGGTGAGCTTTGATGCAATCCGCCATAACGAATACTATTCCTGCTGTGTGGAGCCCTATCCTGACATTACCTACGTCATCAAGCTACGAAGACGGCCTATGTTCTATGTCTTCAACCTTATTCTCCCTTGTCTTCTAATCAATGGTATAGGTAAGTTAAATATTTTGTGATCTGGTAATAAATTGAAATGAAGTGCATGCTACCGAACAGACCTGACTTTAAGTCAACTTGTTTTAAAATCTGGGTTAAACAAAAAACATGACAATGTATATGACGGTTATCCTCAATTGGTTTCTCCGAGGGATTTTTATAAACGAAAGTTAGTGCAAGAGAAGAAAGCGTTATAACTTTCATGTATTATTAAATAACTAGCTTTTACCCGCGACTTCGTCTGCGTGACTTAGGTTACTGTTTTTTCAGGGTAAAAGGTAAAAGGTCACTTTCCTTGCCATCAAAAAACCCGTTCAATACAAAATGTAGGTATGAAAGAATAAAATTTTTTCATAATTTTTTTTTCGTAAATTTTTCCGATATTTTAATAGTTATTTTGCTATTCGAGACGGAGACAATTCGAGACGGACCACAAATCAAAAACCATGAAAATCGGTCCAGCCGTTCTAGAGTTATTAGTGTTCGAACAAATCCGACATTGTTTTATATATTAAAAAAGAAAAAAGATGTATGTAACATGTACTTACCTATATATTATGTTATAATGATATAAGAAAATTACCAAAGTTTTGTATAGAAGTTAAACAAGTTACCTCGTCATATATTGGGTGCGAGCTAATTTATTCCATCCTCTTTAACAAGCAATCCGCGAAGTTTCTAAGTATCTACTTACACTTTGTTTCTTTACATATAACACATATTTTTGAGTTTATAAAATGGGATATTAGCTCGGTAATTTAAATATAACATGTGTTGTGAAATCTTAATAAAATTCTAAATGCGTTAGTTTGGAGTTGGATATATGGATGGATTGATGGAAGTTTGTTACTCAATCACGCCGCAACGACTGAATTGATTTGACTGAAATTTGGCACAGAGATAGATTATAGTCTGGAATAACACATAGGCTCTCCTTTTTATCCCGGAAAGGAGAGTTCCCACGGGAATAGGAAACCTCAATCCACGCTAACGAAGTCGCGGAAATCAACTAGTATTTTTAGTATTAAGTAGGATAAGTTTATTGTTAAGTAGGTTAAGTGTCTTCTATACGTTTCGATGGAGTTGGCGCACCAGATGGGAAAAAAAAACAAAAAAAAAAACTAGTATTTCTCTCTCTAATATATATAATAGTATTTCTATCTCTTAAAGAACCGTTAGGTGCCTGATTCTGAGGTTAAACTTCTGAGAGTTAAAATTGTTAAGTGGTCTAAGCTTAAGGCTTGTGGTAATCAAGTTTTCAGCAGATTTCTATTAAGCTTTACTGGTTCACTGTTGATTTTAATTGCATGTGTAGGAACCATAGCGGGGGCGTACCGTACATATAATAACAGGAACTTATTATTCATAATGCGGGGTGTGTGGGAATTGCACGGAACATAATGAAACATTATACTATTCATAAGCTGCAGTCGGTCCCATCTGGTTACAGTCCAGTGAAAATTATCTCGTATAATATTGGTTTCAGGTTTGATATTATTTATCAGAAATCTTTCAAAAATCACTCCAGAAAGGTAATTAGGAGAAACTTTTATTTTTGACGATAAATAGCAAAAATTGATTTTGATATATATGTATAAAAATTGATATATACAGTGAGGGTAAATTTATAAAAATCCTGCGGGAATTCTACTTTTCAGAGGTAAGAAGTTTCTTATGTTTCTTTCCAAGTCCTCAATTATACTCATGCTGATCCAATGCTTTGCTGCGTGATTGAAGGTCCAACCAATAAACTAACGAACCAACACACACTGTCGCATTTATAATATTAGTAAGGCTTGATACAATTTTAGCGGCAATTCAAGGGTTGATTTTCTCGAAATGTATGTATGAACCCGTTATTGTTTCGTGTTTGATTTACGTTCGCTGCCAGATTTCATTGACAAACTGTCAACTCGCGAAGTTAAAACAGTCGTTAAGTTTTCTGAAATTATCCAATTTTCTGAGCAATTTACTTAACTTTTCTTTCCGTAAAAACCTTCTCCTTACAACAACATACACAACAAAAAAAGAATTAGTGAAATTGGTCCAGTCGTTCACGCGTGATGCCGTGGCCCGTGACCAAAGGAAATAGGGATTCATTTTTATATACCTTATTATATTATACTGTAATATGAGGTTTTAATTTCAGATTCAGATTCAGATTTTTTTATAAAGTAAAAAATCGGTTTAAAAGAGTATATTACTTAAATAGTCTATCAATAAAATTAATAATTGCAATAAAAAACACCGTTTTTAATATTATTTCAGTAAATTGTTTCTTTGTTAGTTTTATACTTTTATATCAAGTACCTACCTGTTTAAAAATTAATTTCATCAAACAATTATAAAATTCATAACAGTGGTCTTTATCTGCTATTTTTACGAAAATAACTGATTAAATCGCTTTTGGTAATAGAAAACGCTAACGGAATAAAAGTACCTAGATCCGACGGGGAATTTTCAGTGCAAAATATGTTGGAATAAAGGCTGGACTTAAAAGTTCGATTTGGATCGCCTCGCTTTCTAGAAAAAATTGATTAGGCATCAAATTGTTAGCTTTTATTACCTCTTTCTTCGGGATGTAAGCCATCTCTTTGAGCAATTTTGTTGAAATTGCTCAAATTGCTGATGCTATGATCTATAGAGTGTGCTCTGACTCAGCTCAGACTCAAGGTAGAGATTAAAATGAGACACAAATATGCTCTGACATAAATCTGTCTCGATTTAGCCTCAGTTTAGCGTGAAAAGATAATGAGACAAAGACAGAATTACTTTCACAAAATATTCTTCTTCTTTATCAACTAATGGACGTCCACTGCTGGACATAAGTCTCTTGCATGGACCTCCACAGGCCTCGGTGTTGCGCCGCCTGAATCCAGCGGCTCCCTGCGACTCGCTTGATGTCGTCTGTCCACCTGGTGGGGGGGTCTGCCAACACTGCGCTTCCCGGTGCGGGGTCGCCACTCCAGCACCTTGGGACCCCATCGACCATCAGCTCTTCGGACTAAGTGCCCCGCCCATTTCCACTTCAGTTTCGCAACTCGGAGAGCTATATCAGTGACTTTCGTTCTCCTACGGATCTCCTCCTTTCTGATTTGATCTCGCAGGGATACTCCGAGCATAGCTCTCTCCATATCACAAAAGATATACCTACATATAAATTATAAACTAATTTAACTAAAGATTAATAAAAGGGGGAATTCATAACAATAATAACAATGCATTTAAATAATTCATGAACCCCATTGTATTGGTTCAAGCAACAAATAATAATGCTTGTTTTATCTCAAATTCAATGAAACGCAATAAGGCAAATTGGTCTGAAATTGAATTTGTCCCTCTTTCAGTGGAATCATTTCTCTTTGATATTTTCTACGATTCTGCGGATGAGATTGTCGAAGCAAATTTTAATTATAGACTGGAATGTCTCGACTGATAGATAAATTAATTAAAGTTAAATTGTATGAATATATTATATGAGATAGGATCTTTATTTTAGGTTTTATCTTTAATTTACTTGAATGATCCCACTTAATTACAGCATGGGGTTATTCAAGGGGCGGACTTACAAATTCCTGAAAAGCCGGCAACGCATTGGTGGCGACTCTGGTGCTACAAGTGTTCATGGGCGGCGGTAATCACTTAACATCAGGTGACCCGCCTGCTCGTTTGTAGGCTGGTAAGACCTGATTTCCCGTGCTGCTACCTACCACTATTACACGTCGGTAATACCACGAGCAATAAAAATCTCCCGTGGGACTACTAATAAGACCGTCGATAATAGGTACCACGGATACTACCGGGTAAGTACCGGTGAGAACAGCATAAGGATAAATCTGAATGTTGTTTCAGCTCTGCTAGTGTTCTATGTACCATCAGAGTCGGGCGAGAAAGTCACGCTGGGCATAAGCGCTCTGTTATCTATGACAGTCTTCCTAATGACGATACGAGACACGCTCCCGCCTACGGAAAAGACTCCACTTATAAGTAAGATATTAGATGTAGCATACTAACGAGTAATTAAAAAATTACAACATGGGGTTATTCAAGGGGCGGACCAACAAATTCCTGAAAAGCCAGCAACGCATTGGTGGTGCCTTAGGTGCTACAAATTTCTGAAAAGCCGGCAACGCATTGGTGGTGCCACAGGTGCTACGAATTCCTTAAAAGCCGGCAATGCATTGGTGGTGCCTCAGGTGCTACAAATTCCTGAAAAGCCGGCAACGCATTGGTGGTGCCACAGGTGCTACGAATTCCTGAAAAGCCGGCAATGCATTGGTGGTGCCTCAGGTGCTACAAATTCCTAAAAAGCCGGCAACGCATTGGTGGTGCCTTAGTGCTACAAATGTTGGGCGGCGGTAATCATCATCAGGTGACCCACCTGCTCGGTTGTTCGCTTAAAATATATAAAAAAAATTAGTCTTAGGTAGGTGTATATTATATAGGCAAAAAATCGCCCGAAATTGTCTACGGAGTATGCTCGACTAGTTTGCAATGCGCTTTACGTTTGTTCTGGAGTAGGGCAGCATCTCGTGGAAAAGGGTCAAGGGATGGACAACGATATAGAAGAATATACCTTATATTCTTCTGGAATTAGAACAAATTCTAACTAAATATAAGATAAGATGTAAAAAAGAAAACCTTTCATTTCCAATAGAATAATAAAGAGTGGACTATTATTCCCTATTAGTGACGTTTATTAAACTCTTGTCCCTTGTAATGCCAATCCTAAAATAATAGGCTATCCAATTTTATGTAGTGTACAAACATTTAATTTGGTTTCAGGTCTTTACTACGGAGTCAGTACGTGCTTAGTCTCCTTTTCAGCGTCGTTGTCTGTTGTCACTCTCAATATATCTTACAGGCAGGTCTTCTCTCTTTCATTTTAAACTTTAAATCCTATTAATTTATAAATGCGAAAGTTTGGATGTATAGATGGATGGATGGATGGATGTTTGTTACTCAATCACGCCGCAACGACTGAACCGATATAGCTTAAATTTGGCACAGAGATAGATTATAGTAGTATAAGAGAGTTCCCGCGGGAATTAAAAAACTTTAATCCACGCGAATGAAGTCGCGGGCATCAACAAGATAATTGTCGGAACACTAAAACACTTTATAATAGTAGTGTAGATTTACCTACACTACTATTATAAAGAGGAAAGATTTTTGTATGTTTGTAATGAATAAACTCAAAAACTACTGTGCCGTGTAAAATTAAAAAAACCCCACAACTGCTGTAGGACTGTCATTGAAATCGTGTGTAGAAATTATAACATTTATTGTATAAAATGCAATTTTTAATATTATTTAATAAAGCTCCAAAAAAGGGTTCGCTCGAAAATAATCCTTTTAATATGGAAAAGGTTTTCTACATAATACCTACTGCCTAATTTTTGCCCGGAAATGGGGTGGAACTTGTTTATGCAAAGGCAAAAATAATATACAAGCGTTGGTCCGAGCGTTTATCCGTCGGAAATACCGGCTTTGCGCCCGGTGCTATGAATAAAAGGTCTGTTTTAAGCTTAAAGTACGATTCACATCTCACGGAGCGCGCCAAACCACATTTTCTTTTGAAGATTGAAGTGCAATTTTGATTTGGTTGGCATTCGATAGAATTGGCCTGTATATTTGACATGAAGTGTTCATATTTGTACCAATAAACGCATTTGTTCCGCGGAATGTATAAACAATCGCAAATCCCAGATTATATGGCACATGTAAATATAAACTTTAATTATCAAATTATACATTTCAATTGATAAATAATGACGTATTCCGACGCGTTCAGTTAGATGTGAATCGTACTTTAAGTTGCTCAATAGTTATACGTATACATTTAAAATTTTAAACTAACTTAAACGTGGGTATCTAAATGATTTAAAACCAGAGTTAATAAAATTGCCTGATAAATTCCAAAAGATTCTGATAAAATTTTCGCCGCAATATAATCTTTTTTAAAGCGAAGTTATTTGCATGCTTTTGCTGAGAGTATATTGTGTTTAGAAATAAACTGTTTTAATCACCAAAGTTTTATAATGTGGAACATAATTATTATGAAAAAGACACTCTGTTCAGTTTCTTATACTTTTCAAACGTGAATGGAAAGGTAAGTACCTAGGTAGCAGTTTTGCATGAATTAGGTACCTATACCTACTTCATTCGTACAAGTTTTATTTACTGACAAAGCATACTACTCAGTGAACTTTTACAATAAAAATGAGTAAGCAGCTAAAATATTATTATATAACCTTAGACAACATGTATATGTACAAGAACTTATATTATATGTACGCTTTTATTAAGATAATATTTACTTACTATAGTAAAGTATGACAACTTAATTGGCTAAAGATTATGAATTATAATTTAGTTCGAAATATCTGGCGATCTTTTCGACAGATATTTCGAACAGCTGGGCAATGTTTTTACTGTAAAAAAAATTATGCAAAAAAGTTTAAATATTTTTTTTCATCATTTAAAACAGATATAGTAGGTATGGTATTTCTTTGAAGAATGTACCAAGCATAGTTTGTCATTTGTCAAACGAGAAATTTTGTTCATAAATGTAGGGAAGACACTGTCTCCTGTAACGCAGTTTTTACTTCCACAGGAGACAGGGCTTCACATTATGTTTACGTTTATTGATAAATAAATAAAGATTCATTATTATTATTATACCTATTCGAAAAACGAATATTGACTTCAAAGGATGCGGGTGCAAAATTTAATTTTTAGGCCCATGGGAGATACCTAGTATTAGTGTGGTAGTGTTAGTGTGGTAGTGTCAGTGTGGTAGTGGTAGTGTTGTGGTCGGAATTGGCTATCTCCTTTGAATAGCGAGGTGGTATGGTTTTGTTCGTAGAGGAGTGAGAGGCCAGCCGGTGCCGCCGCTGCTCCGAGAGCTGGTGCTGCAGCGCCTCGCGCGCCTGCTCTGCATCAGCTTCGACACTGACGCCACCAAGGTAACACCCCGATAGTAGTACATCACCCTACACAATTTCAAATCCTGAATGCGGGAAAAAATTTTAATCCGGTAAAACAACATTTCCTAAGGAATTTTAAAATAATGTATGTAGGTAGGTAATTACCTAAAACCTCACCAATATTATAAATGTAAAAGTATGTTTATTTATTTGTTTGTTGGTTTTTCCATCTATGGTATTTGTATAGAGAATGTGGAGTGACATAGGCTACTTTTTATCCTGGACAATCAAAGAGCTCCCGTGGGACTTCTAAAATCTAAATCCACGCGGACGAAGTCGTGGACTGCATCATATAGCATGCATTCAAAGCATGCATTCGACCCAGTATCGAAGTGAAAATAAGTAATCATAATACTACAATGACTTATTAGCTGTACCTAATACAAACAATAATATAAACGTAAAAATTCTTTTTACAAAACCGACTTCAAACGCCACTACAAAGTATATCAATTGTGCTGTTAAAATTTGAAGAGTTTCTTCAATTTTGCAGGGATCCCATCATCAGGTCTTGATATGATGACAATGAGACCACTTGGGAAGTATACCCATTCAAACAAAAAAGAATCGATCCAAGCGTCTTCGGGTAATCGGGGAACACACATAAAAAAAAATTCCGACGAATTGAGAATCTCCTCCTTTTTGGAAGTCGGTTAAAAACAATATTATTGTTAGTTTTGATAGTGTTGATGAGACGATTGGGACATTGTACTCATTTCCTGTTTAATAGTAATTCACGTACAAACAACGCACAAGATGAAAGCGCTTATTTGAAGTCTTTGCTAACTACAAATAACAATTTTACCCATTCATGTAGCTATATACCTACATAATCACTAACTACTTACGAGACAATTGAAGAACTTTCACAAAGGAGTTTGACGAATTTCGGCCCAACTTGTCGTTTGTAACAGCTATGAAACCTATGTAGTGAATAAATATAAATGACATCTGTAGGTATAATCATTTCAATCGGCTGCGTGGGCCCAATACTGGGCAAAAGATTCCGTAAAGTGTGAATGAAAACTTCTCCTTATCTGAAAGAGCTGTCTGAGTTTTTCTGTGATTCTCACTCAGGTCGATATATTCGACTGTTCAATCTTGAACTTCTGTTATTGAATCTTCATTTTCACACATTTACGAGACTGTATTGTAGATTAATTTTCTATCACAGAATTTTGTCACGAAATATATTTGGTCACGTAATCTATATAAAAGGTGCCAAAATTCGTTCTATTCACTTCATTGACTAGTTGGGCTTCATTCTAATCAAGAGCTCCGGTAGCGGTTTTACCGAGACGCTTTTCGACCTTCTATTGCTTGTGTTGGTTCATCTACAATACGTAAAAAAAGATACCGGCCGAATTGATAACCTCCTCCTTTTTGCAAGTCGGTTAATAATGTCTTTTAGGTAGGTACCGAAATGTTTAACAAAAGTATGACATCTTTTCTTTTAAAACCTTTAGGACTGATTTCACCAACGTTAAATAAATCACCGAGCGTAAACTTGATATTTTGGTCAATTTTCAATACAAAAACTTTCAAAATATCAAAATGGATAAGACTTATTTTATGTTAATGCCCTCGACTTCGTCCAAGTGAATTAAAAGGTTTTTAATTCTCGGTTCTTTAATTTTCCAGGTTAAAATGTAACCTATGCCTATATACGTTCAGGGTATAAGCTATCTCCATTCCCAGCCAAATCGGTTCAATTTTTAATTTTTTTATTGAAGTGTTAACCTACACTTAAAGGAAATAACCTAATAGATTTATAAATACATATCAAAAATTCCGGGGCCGGCGGGATTCGAACCCACATCTCTCTGGGAATCGCGCCCTGAGTGTGTTATCCGTTACACCACGGCGAACCACACGTCAACCACGAAATTAGTGATATGTATCTACTTTTTCAATCAGTTTTATAGCAACTGTTAGCGACATCTAGTAGCGACACATTACAGTTGTCGATCTACTTTTTTTCCCAAGACACCATAATTATTACAATGGAGCTCTTAAGAAATTATAGATGCCACATTGCTTGTTACAATTTTTAATTTTTTTATTGAAGTGTTAACCTACACTTAAAGGAAATAACCTAATAGATTTATAAGAAGAAGATCAAATCGGTTCATTCATCCATCCTCATAAACTTTTACATTTATAATTAGTATAAGTAGGATTGTCTATTAGTACCTACTCTATTTTGTGTGCGAGTGCGATCTAGTAGTAAAAACTGAGTGTCAAACAGTACAAATTGGTTTAGGAAAACCGTACCGCTTGCCTGATACGTAGATATGACGCAACAAGCGAGCTTACACTACGCGAACTGTATTAGTAAGGTTTAAAGTAGCTAGTATATAGATATAGTAAATAGAGATAGTATACAGATTATATAGTAATCTGTAAAAAATATATATAAGAAAATAACTGGTCACTGGCCAGTTTTTTAGTTACTGTTCAGATCTGGCCATACAGTGGTGGCCAGAGCCGAACAGTACTAACTAGAAAACTGTATCCTTCGAGCGGACTCGAATTCCAGATACAGTTGCCCACTCGCATTACAAATTACAATGTGCGTAATTAGAAACGGACCCCACTCGATCAATCAAATATTGGCCTTGGGAGAGACTTGCCTTCGTATCCGCAAGGGAATTAATTTTCGATCATGGTTATGGCAGCATCAATAACTTAAACATTTGCCTAAATTTCACCAGTCACGTGAACGTATGTAGAAAGGTAAACATACGAGTATAGCTACTGAATACAGTAACTACACACACACACAGCACTGCTTAATAACCTATGTTTAACGAAGAATGCACATTCTTCTTATAAATAAAATAAGGTATAAATGCCTTCAAATTATATAAGGATATATCTAATTATATATAGGTGAAAAATTTTGACGGTGTGATTTTTTGGTAGATTCATGACTTCATGAGAGAATATTAATTCGAGCATTTCAAACTTTATAATGTAGGCACAGAATATTGTTAATTGTTACTGAAGATCGTTATAATCGAATTATGTCAATCAGGTACACGGCGATGGAAATTCAAAATATGGAAATTAGTTTCGTAACTGTAATTCAGGACCAGGACTCAAAAAAATATGAATTCAACCGCAAATTTCTCCTAAATTGATCGAACAATCTGAAACGCGACCATAAAATTTAAAATGTCTACCCAAGTTAGATTACGTTTAGCTCGTAAATCCGGATTGTTTTAAAAGTTTCAAAAAATTGAGCTTTTTAAGCTTAATCGGCCATCTTGCATAAATCTTATTTTTGAAAGTACGTAGATAATGGCCGTAATTCAACCGTTAGATCGTATGGCCTCTAATATCAACAGTTTTTATTAATTTTTTTCACGAAGAAACCGTAAATTTCGTCAAAATCGGTTCAGCCTACCTTAAAATAAGCCTGTAAGAAGAGAGGGGCAATTATTGAGAGCGTTTTTTGTGTATGGGTGCTGTCATTCAAATAAATAGGTGATAACCGTAGTTATTTATTAAGGCCCCATGATTACATGTATTTAGGAAGTAAATGCCTCGACAGTTATTTTGTAATCGCAGACATAGGTTCCTCTGCAATTTCATTTTATGTTTAAGAATAGATGAGAGCACTATTCAAAATTTAAGATTTAGGTTAGCCAGGAAATCAGTCTTCATCTGAAGATAGAGACTTTTTCTTTTTAAAATCTGAATGAGACGTCTTGGGTATCTATCTAACGAAAATAGCACGGCATGTCTATTGTCTACCCATGCTTTTGTTTAGGACACACTATTACTCACATACAGTCGCGGACAAAATATGTTTACCACCTTAAGATTCATAATTGCATGCACACATCTGTGTCAGAAGGTCGATATGTGATTTGATTAGCCATAGATCATAGACTTTTTAAAATGTAGCGGTGCTTAGACAGTCCTTTAGCGGTCTCTTTAGTAGGTGACTGCTAAATAGGTTAGATGTAGAAAACCTTTTTTGGAACAAAAAATCCTTACTAATGTTATAAAATAATGTGAGTGTTTGTTTGTTCGTTGTTGGTTTGTCCTTCCATCACACAGCTACGGAGCAATGGATCCACATGATTTTTTGCATGGATATAGTTGAGGATTTGGACAGCGACATTTATCCCGGAAAAATAGAAGGTTCCCATGGAGAAATTTTAGAATCCTAACTTCACGCGGACGAAGTCACGGGCAAAAGCTAGTAATTTTAATAAATAGATATTATCTCATATAGACACGAGCACAGGACACGAGTTACCAAGATATGAAAAAGGATAATCTAATGAAATTTCAAAGAATCTTTATTTCTTAATTTTATTATTGAGAAACTAAACAATATTAGTATAAATAAATAATTAGCTTAATTAGCTTCCATTCGCTGCTATGACAACACGTAGACTCTCTCGCATAAACGCGAAAAGGCGATAAGTCAGTTCATATCATCCCATACCCCAATGCAGTCCCAGCTTTGAATCATTAAGCCCCATAAATTTTCAGTTTCAAATCAGCAGATCGAGTGGGCTATTGAACGAAATGACTGCCACGGTGCAGATTGATCCATGGAATAGTAGCTCGGCGCATTATCTTGAACTTAGGTTGTCGGAATTCTGCTGCAGAACATCGATGTAAAATGCTGCAGAAACACCACGCATCACCGTAGCTCATCCACCTCCTTTTGACTGTTTTTGACTGTGGATGCTAGCAGATTCATTATGATGCAATGCACAATATGAACTTCGCCATTAGAATTATGATTAAGCTTGCCATTTATTTTGTATATTTAAATTTCAAATAACAAATCTAATATTTTTGATAATTAATTGTCACTTTTACAAGTGCAATGATGCTAATGTGTCAAACTTGAATTTAGGAAATGAGGTTTATTACTAATATTTGTATAGAAAAGTCATTAATACTTTTTTTGATAAAACGATGCATGAAATTTTTATAACGTAACAAATGCCTTGATATAGCATTATAGACCTTACTGAACGCAGGGTTACGAAGAATCTAATTTGAAAAGTGGTAAACATTTTCTGTCCCCGACCGTACATACTTAAGAAAATAATACTTAAAAAGCTCCCTTACAGTTGTTATGTAATAAGTAAATGGGAAAAGATAAGTTTTGATATTAATGATTTGTTTGTGTTTAAATTCTAAAGTATTGTTTCTACAAAATGGATGTTTTAGTTACGCAACTACGCATTTTCAGTGCCTAAAATGTAAAGTACGTCATGTTGTCACGTCTCTATTCATTCATATACCTACCACTCGCGCTAAATGGGGCTGTAAATAACTGCTCTCGTAGTCCATATGTTTAAGCGTGCGCTTTGCGGTCAAAATGTGCTGCTGTATAGAATAATAAGTTGCATTCAGTGTGCACTCAAAAATTGTTATTTGTTCAACAAGATAGCTAAGTTCATTTTTGTCGCGAGTGCCTAGTTTGAACCCCGAGCGGGCGAAGGATTCTAAGCTAGAATCCTGACTGTAGTGAGGGATTCAAAGGCACAAGAAACAAAAACTTTGCTATCGTGTGATACATACAACTTTTCACTGCTTTTCCTTTGCTGTCTAAAACCAGGGTGCACAAGTCGTTTTTGCTCACTTGCTGAACTTGTTTTGAGACAATACTTTATCTCACCGAGTGAGCAAAAACTAAACTTTTTGAGCTAGTGAGGTGAAAAAGAAGGTTTTTGCATAGCGGTACGTACTTCCTCTAATAGCCCAGTCATTAAAGCCAAAACCCGAAAGTAATTAGTAACTTGATAAAATTTTAGGGGGTTTTTAAAGAAGGTAAAATAACTTACCGTGTGATTTTGCAGCGTTGTGGGGTGTACGGAAAGGGTTGAAAAGGGGTGAAAAGGGTTTTTTGTTAATAACATTGCCAAAAAAATTAGTAACACAAGTTAGTAACGCAAGTAGTTAACAAATTTCATTGTTTTTTAATAATAAACAATGTTCCGTATGTTGCAAAACGCTGCAAATTTAATACACGTTACAAAACGGTAAGAACAACCTAATTATAAATTTGCAGCGTGTTACTATTTTTTTTACCCTTGTTAATAACAAATTTCATTGTTTTTTAATAATAAACAATGTTCCGTATGTTGCAAAACGCTGCAAATTTAATACACGTTACAAAACGGTAAGAACAACCTTATTATAAATTTGCAGCGTGTTACTAATTTTTTTGGCAATGTTATTAACAAAAAACCCTTTTCACCCCTTTTCAACCCTTTCCGTACACCCCACAACGCTGCAAAATCACACGGTAAGTTATTTTACCTTCTTTAAAAACCCCCTAAAATTTTATCAAGTTACTAATTACTTTCGGGTTTTGGCTTTAATGACTGGGCTATAAAGTGAATTATATTCTTCATGATCATGTACCAGGGTGACAGCAACGGTGTGGCGGTGAACTCTGGTGTCCAGGTGAACCCGCGCACGGGCTCGCGCCTGAAGGCGGAGGTGCAATGCGATGGACCACCGTTGGCTGCCTCGCCGCGCTTCGCTCGTCACAATCACAATCATCTCAGTAAGTGTTTACAGATAAAATAGACCTAGGCTGAAATCTATAAACGGCACTCTCACTCTACTCAGACTCAAGATAGAGATAAAACGAGACAGATTTAGGTTGGAGTATATTTTTGACTCGTTTTAACTCTTATCTTGAGTCTGAGCTAAGTCAGAGCACGCTCTATAAATCTCGGCATTAGTGTGAGTATTTGAAAGAGAATAGATTTGTCAAGTGTTCCTCCACTAACAAGAAAAAGTTTAAAGAAATATTTCTTCTTTATCATAATTCGGTACGTGCTAGACAAAAATGCTTAATGGAAAGAGTTTTTAAAGTCAAGGTAAGTGATTTATACCAATAAATTGAAAATCAATGTAAGAGGCATTTAAATATTTCCACTATAGCAAAATTTTTCCGAATTTTCCTTAAAATATAGGTATAACTTATGCATCGTTAAAATTTTAACATCGGATTGTATAAAACATTATGCAAAGTAAACTTTTTACCGGCCTCGCTTCTGAAAAATGATTTTTTACCTACTACCGTCTACTACATACTTTTAATTGACATATCGAGTAAGTACTTCGTTATCGGTTGTCCGCATTTCGAAGTGCAACGTGAAAATAACGATTCATGAAATTCATCGATTCACTCGTTATCTAAGTTTAACGATGTACTGGGTCTCTTGGTAAACTTTTATTTTTGTACGTCTTGACTTGATGACACATTTTAGTGATATATCGTTCATATTGATTGATCCATTCACTGATGATAATATGTAGTAGGTACTAATACTATGTGCCGGAGTCTTGTAGAAGGAATTTTTTAGATATTTTACAAATCTATATAAATATAGAATTAGTATAGGTAAGTTACCTACTTACAGGAAAAATATTTAAGGAAAGTTTGTTATGCTAATAAATTATCAGAAAAGAATTATGCTGCCAATAAATTAAGAAACCATCATACTTCATGCATTAACATTTATTATAACAAACCGTTCTATAAAATATTTAAAAAAAAACATGTTTGTTTTGATAAATATTTTAAAATGTTAAATTTAAATTGAATACTTTAATAACTAAATTACTACATACGAGGAGTCGGTCCGTGGCCGTAGTATAACAACAATACACTCAGGGCGGGGTTCCCGATAGATATGCGTTCATTCGACCCTGCGATTTTTCATAATATGTTAATTATAGAATTTAAAAAATATCTGGCCTTTAAGTGTAAACAATTTAATAAAATTATAAAATATTCAAACTATTTACTTTTAAAATAAACTAACTCCAATTAAATTAATGATCTGTAAAAAATATCAGAATATTGTATCAATTTGAACAAGAATCTAAGTAACAGTCGCGTGTGTTATACTAACACTTAGTAACTGTAGTTCGCGGGTCGGTGGCGGCGAACACGGAAGCAAGCGAAGTGTTGGTGTCGTCGGTGTGCGGCGCCGCATGCACGCGCTGCGCTTGCTGCGGCTGCACGCTGCGCGACGCGGCCGCACGGCACGAGCAACGCGTCGCCGCCAACGAGCGTATGGAGCGCGCTAACCTGGAGTGGAAACAGGTGACTAGAGATTCTAGAGGGTTGCCTGTAAGTTTACCTACTTTGGTGCTAGGCCGCCCTTGCATCCAGCTATATGATTCACTAGCTGTGCCCGCGACTTCGTTCACGTGGAATAGTGACTTTTCGGGGCGCGGCTCTCACCGTGCTTTATATAGCCACGGACGCTCAGGCGCGAGGCGTGTAGTACGTACTCTGTACCTTAAAAATGTTCGCCGTGATTCTTTAAATTGACATAACTTTTTTATTTATGAACCGATTGACATGAAATAAACACTAAATGTTAAGTGAAGCTTACTACAATATATTAGTGAAAACCGTATCTAAATCGAATAAGCCGTTTCTGATATTAGCGTGCACAAACACACAGACAAACAGACAAAAAAAAATTAATTACAATTTCGAGTTCGGCATCGATATAATAACAACCCCTGCTACTTTTTTTTATATATTTCCATTGTACAGACACCACTTTTCTACAATTTTATTATATGTATAGATTAAAAATACTATAACGAAGAGACAAGAGAAGAAAAAGATGAATCAACTCTGATCAATTTACAAGCTTTTCATTTTTTAAAAAAGCAAAACCCTTATTTTAAGCTAGTATGATAGTGTAGTATGTTTGAAGTGCTTTTTTGTAATTTATCAAATGTAAACCTTGCGTATTTTGGAAGATGTTTAATCTTCGAGTGACTTATATTTTTTATCGGACGGAGATATCAAACACGTAAAAATCGAGTTGAGCAACATCTAAGCACAAAAAATAATGTATATCTAAAAATATCGCCATCAAACTACGCACAAAAAATAAAGCAACGTAAATCACGGATTGTGGCTTCGTGCCCATTCTTAGCGAAAGTAACGCACCATTAAATTGAAGGTATAATATTTTTATTGTTTTTGTATCGCATATAGAACAAACAAGCTGGACTTTCAATAAAATATGTTTGAAGGTTATATGATAGTTAATATAGTGATGAAGGGTATATGCAATAGTTTCTTCACAAACTATAGAACGGACCTTCTAAATAATATAAAGAAGGTCTTTATATTACATAATATATAGAAGGTACCCAACCAGCAAATTTTAAAAAGTCGAACGATTTTAACATTCACTGTCCACGAAGAGTACCCATAAACTTTTTTACGTATACCGAAAGATGACATCGATGGATGACATAGATTCCCACCGAGGTTGTACCTACCCCTTTGTATTTGACTGTTGTCAAAATGTGGATATTCATCAATTACAATCGAAAATGTAACATATAATAACAATAACATTTGTAAAAACAGAAAAAAATCGGTCAAAAAACAAATAAGCTATAATCTGTTTTACTGCGACTGTATCCGTCTTTTTCTAAAACGAAACTTTGTATGAGAGTGTATGGAGCTACTAATACGTGACGTCATGTTGCAATAGCGTTCTCTTTGTCTAATAGAAAACTTAAAAGCTCTGTATTTTTAAGACTAGTTAAAGATATTAAAAAAAGACATTGTGAATATCAAAAACTTTTATTTTAAGAATATAATTTTTTTTTGTCAAATACCCAAATTATTAGTAAGTCGGTAGGTGACGGAGTAGTGGTGGGTAACAGAATATTGGTTATACATCCACTGGTCCGGGGTAATAAAATTTTTATTTTATACTTGTTATTTATTTACATAGGTGGCTGTAGTTGCTGACCGCGCCCTTCTCGCCGTGTTCGTGCTCGTGACCACCGTCGCCACGGCTGCCATTTTATTGCCCCAGTTGAACAATCTTCACGTTGGGAACACACCATTGAAGCATCCCACTTAGACAACTTTATTTAACACTTTAGGATAAGTTAATTAGAATTAAGGCCTAGTATAACCGAGTGTAAGTTTTAAAGTAAAATTTTTTTTTACTTGCGCCGATTTTTGTGACAAATTATAAAGGAATTATGCGTTTTACGATAGAAGTAGCTATATTCTCTCATTGGCTCATATAAATAAAAACGTCTAGCAATATACGCGTACAATTATTATTATTATTTCACATAATACATATACGTATTGCCAGTATTACGCTATTTATCTTACACAAGGTTTTCTAACTTTAATGTCAACGATTTAAAATCTGCTGCTCAGTTTTAGATTTAGGGATTAGGACTAGATACTTCGTAATTATTTTGATTTGATCTAGTATTTTTGCTCAAATGTACGATCGTGTATTATGATTTATATATTTACTTAGGTAATTTATTTAGAGCTGTTGGTATACTTGGACTTAGTTGAATGATCTCAGATGTTTTTGTAGGTAGGTAAGCATGAACCAAAGGAGATCCTCCACGATTCATACATTTTTGGGCTAAATATGAAAGTGCCGGCCAAAAAAAAAAATTTGCTGTATTTCGTTAGAACTTGTCCCCCTAAACATTTTTTATTATGACACCAAAGCTGTAGAACTATTGACCTTGGTTTTATTTAAGTTTAAAAATCTGTATTTTTTCGAATATATGAAGAGTTTCTAAGGCATTTTTTTTACTTTTTTGGAGTTTTGTTAATTGCTACCTATCCGATCCTGACCACACATCTAAAAATACCACATTGTGCATCTTGGCTGGAACTACCACGGAACCCCAGATGGTGGAATGGATGAAACACCATCTCAGATGGTGATTAAGGCTGACTGGGATCAACCCATTTGCAGAAATGATAATTGGGGTGGTTTCAATGGACTCCACTTGCCACATGCCGGAAACCTCGTGAGCCAGATCTAGATACTTTCGTTTTTCTCTGTCTCCACTCTCACGAGGTTTTCGCCATGTTCGATGGTAATGGCCACTAAAAACACCCTCGACTGTGCACGATCCATCAGCACGATATCAAGCTTATTAACCAGAATCATCCTGTCCGTGATGATGGACCGATCCCAGTAGAGCCGTACCCCATCACGCTTAAGTTTTGACACCGGTGTGTACTTATAGTCTTTCATCCAGGAAACCGTACTTCAGAGCTTCAAGCTCTTGGTGAAGGATTTTGGCTGCTTGGTTGTGCCTGTGGAAATACTCAGTGTTAGCAAGAGCCGAAAATCCCGATTGCACATGCCTGAGTGACTCACTGCGATGGCGACAAACTCAACAAATGTTGATAGTGCCATCCTTTAGGATGTACTTTCGGTAGTTTCGCGTCTTAACTATCTGATCTTGTACCTTCGGTTTCCTTAAAGAGGTAAACGAAACGCAACCATTGCACGGACGCTTCTTTATCCAGGTGAGGCTCATTAAGAGAGACAAAACCATAGTAGACTCAGACAATCGCCCTGGAAGATACCCCGCCGCATCCTTATCCGATCATCGACAGCTGTCAACCGCTCATCTTGAAGACAAAGGATCGTGCTCCATTGCCCCATACACTCCGAGGAAGTTTCGAACTGTACTATCGACTTTGTACAGCTCAAGGACCCTCAAGAACCATGAATGGGGCACCGAGTCGAATGCCTTCATGCATTGTTAATCCAGGCTGTGGGGAAATTCCGGCAAGTTAGTTTGACCAGTTGGCTCGCGACGGAGTCGATGAGAAGGTGCTTCTTAGTACCAGGACTATTGTACCGACATCCGTTCTGAGCCCCAGACATTATACTATTTTCGCCTACATGACGGGAAATCTTAAGGCTCAAAACGGATGTCAATGTCTTATAGATGCTAGTAAGATATGTGATGGGGCGGTACTTGTCAGCGGCATCGGTGGACTTGGAGCTAAATGAGTGATTCCGGTGGTAAAAAGCCTCGGGAATGCCCTTTGCTCGAGAGCTTCTTGGAATTGTTTAGCCAGATAGCATGGCAGAACGAAAAACCAGAAGTGATTCAGTCGATCTGATCCAGGACTTTTCCAGTTCGCGGCCCGGTACACAGCACCAAGTACATCCTCTGGAGAGATGGCGACTGGGTTCATCGGCTATATTGAGGCACATGCTTCCTCTACCGCCGTAATCCAAGAGCCCTCCTCAAGCATCCATCCATCCATCTCTCATCTTCCATCTCTCTTGACCACACTCTTCGCCAAAAGGCGATGAGGTCAGCCGGGCTCGGCTGCTGAGAGGTAGAACAGACTGCTGGGCATTCCAGTTTTTATTATTATTATTAGAAACATTTCATTTGGTAGGAAAAAATACAGATTTTTAAACTTAAATAAAACCAAGGTCAATGGTTCTACAGCTTGGGTGCCATAATAAAAAATGTTTAGGGGGACAAGTTCTAACGAAATATAGCAAATTTTTTTTTTGGCCGGCACTTTCATATTTAGCCCAAAATGGATGATGTCCTTTCTTCATGAACTACCAATATCGTTTTTATCAGAACTTGGATCTTCTACGGATCTCCTCAAGTCTTAATTGATCCCTTAGGGACACTCCGAGCACAGCTCTCTCCATATCGCCTACTAAGTGACCATTAGAGCCTTATAATGTGGCGCTTAGCAACTATGTTTCGGTTGCAGTGTCAAGATGAGATGTAGGTACGTTCCGTTTTATGCATAAAGTTAGTAGGTACTTAGGTACGTTTTCAAATCAAATCAAATTCATTTATTTCAAGTATGTTCACGTTTTGCTAACTTATTTTGCTTTTTCGCATTCCATTGAGTAGATACCTAATTCTAATGTTATTGTAGAATATGCTTAATTATAATCAGTGTTGGCATTAATCGATTAATTTTTTAATCAATTAATTAATCTGATTAATTTTAATCAGATTAAATTAATCATGATTAAAATAATCATGATTAAAAAAGTAATCATAATCATGATTAATGAATTTAATCATTAATCATTAATCGTTAATTGATTAACTTTTTTAATTTGATTAACTTGATTATAAACTAATACATCCATCAATGTTTTTACTATATATTTATAGCTACTCGTGCTGATTCGCTGACTGACTCGCTCACTGTCTGACTCATTGATCACCTCTCCTGTAAAATTTTGTATGAAAAAAAAATTTTTCACTCATGGTTTCGTATGGAGGACAAAAATTCATTTGGTGCAAAAATATGTAGAGCTGATGATTAAGGATTTCGGAGACGGGTGAGGAGCACGGCCAGGGTATCGAAGATAGAGGGGGAGTATTCAAACAAAAGTCATTCGAAACCTCATCAAATTGGTAGGAAGCTGACAAAAAATTCAAAATGGTGGATTCAAGAGAGAAGCCAGCGGGCGCAGCGCGCGCGGCGTGGGGCGGCGGTGTGCCTAGCCCCGCGCGCGCGCGCCCTCTACGGCACCGAACCGCTCGAACAAATCACTATCGCTCGGTCGTCGACGAAGGCGGGCAGTGCGATATCACCATCCCTACGCTTCGATGTAAAGCGAAGTCCGCGCTCGGCACGTATCATATTATGTACCTAAACAATTAGAATTAAATATACTTGACGTTAATTGCACCTACGACTAGTATTTCGCTTGAAAATTCATATTGTAGGTATCAAGCATAGACTACGTCATGGAGCTCTAGGTCCTGGCTCTTCAATCCTGATGCTGCAGGGTAGTGTCTACCTAAACTGTGAGGATTTAGAGACTGTCAGTTTAGAATTGATATTGTTGGTCTTAATAATCTTTACTTCCTTATCCTAAGTAATCCTTACTAATATTTTAAATTCGAACGTGTGTTTGTTTGTTGGTTTGTCCTTCAATCACGTAGCAACGGTACAACGGACTGGCGTGATTTTTGCAAGGGTATAGTTGAGGACCGGGAGAGTGACATAGGCTACTTTTTATCCCGGAAAAACAAAGAGTTCCCACGAGATTTTAAAAACTAAATCCACGCGGACGAATTCGCGGGCATCAGCTAGTCACACTAATATTTGTAGGAACGCGAGCATCACCAATCATCAGAAGTGAAACGGAAGAAGCGCCATCTAGTGACGGTAGTCTTGTAACGTTACAAGACTACCGTCATGAAACGTTACAAGACTACCGTCACTAGATGGCGCTTTGAACAAAAATCACTCTGATCCTACTCTCCTACATATTATAAAGCCGAAAGTCTGTGTGTGTGTGTTTGTTAGTTTGTTTGTTTGTGTGTGTGTGTGTGTTTGTGTGTGTGTGTGTGTGTGTTTATTCTTCACGCCGCAACGAATGAACCGATTTCGCTGAAATTTGGCATGGAGATAGCTCATACCCAGAAATAAAACATAGGCTCCATTTTATCCCGGAAAATTACAGAGTTCCCATGGGAATTGAAAAACCTTGATCCACGCGGACGAAGTCGCGGGCATCGTCTAGTAGATAATAAAATGATACTGGTTATATTGAAGTACTTAGTTTCTCACCTTTCTTTTCATCAAAATATATTCAAATTCAAATTCATAATTTATTTATTTAATGTAGGCTACCTTGTAGGTCTTATGACACGTCATAAATCTACTACCGGTTCGGAATGCAGATTCTGTTATATAAAGTGTTAATTTGGTTTGCTCAACTATTTCGTGTTCCTACGATCTTTTTTGACGACAGAATTTGCTTGCAACCGGAGCAGCTTCCACTCATAAAGGCGGTCAAACGCCGACTGATTGATATTTGAATTGAAATTTGAATTTTTAAATGAAATCAAACCAGTCACTGGTCACGAGTAAAATTAAAATAACCCTTATTGTATACTATTTTAAGATTCAGTTTAAACCAAAATATGTGAAAAAGTACACGCGATGCTATATTTTATTTGTTATACTATTTTTACTATTTTTTTCTTTGTGTTTTTTTTATTCGATGACAAGATACCCCTTGACTGCGATCACCTGATGGTAAGTGATTAGTGACGATGCAGTCTAAGATGGTAGCGGGCTAAATTGGAAGGGGTATAGCAGTATCAATTCAACCCATACCCCTAATCGGTTTCAACACGCCATCGTGCCGGGACGCTAAATCGCTTGGCGGCACGTTTTTGACGGTAGGGTGGTAACTAGCCACGGCCAAAGCCTCCCACCAGACCAGACCAGAGACAATTTAGAAATAATAAATAACTAAATTGCCCCCGCCGGGAATCGAACCCGAAACCTCCCCGTTATAAGACCACAGCGCTCACCACTGCGCCAGGGAGGTCGTCAAAAATTGTGTTTGCAAATAGCTGTTTAATTTCGACGAAAAAGAAATGGCGAGAACGAGCAATGACCACAGGCAGAAAAAAATCCTTTATAATTCGAAGACAATACCAATATGATATTGAGTATTGGGTGGTGACGAGTGGTGATGAGTGGTGATGAGTGGGTGGTGATGAGTGGTGATGAGTGGTGATGAGTGGTAATGAGTGGTGATGAGTGGTGGTGAGTGGTGGTGAGTGGTGGTGATGAGTGGTGGTGATGGGTGGTGATGGATGGTGATGAGTGGGTGGTGATGAGTGGGTGGTGATGAGTGGCGATGAGTGGTGATGAGTGGTGGTCAGTGGTGGTGAGTGGTGGTCAGTGGTGGTGAATGTGCTGACTGCTTAGTGTGCTGAGTGCTGGTGAGTGGTGGTGAGTAGTGAGCGGTCAAAATTAACAATAAATTACTGCAAAATCGGAAAATAAATAAATAAGTAGTTAATAGATAGTTAATCAAAAATAATTAATCAGATTAACGATTAATGATTATGATTAATTAATCGTTAATCAAATTTTTGATTAATGATTAAATTAATCGTTAATCAAATTTTTGATTATGATTTTAATCATTAATTTTTAATCGTTAATCAGATTAACTTTGGGCCAACACTGATTATAATCCTACTAATATTATAAATGCGAAAGTTTGGGTGGATACATGCATAGATGTTTATTACTAAATCACGCCGCTACTACTGAACCGAGTTGGCTGAAAGACACAGAGATAAATTATAGTCTGGAATAACAAATAGGCTACTTTTTATTCCGGAAAATAAGAGAGTTCCCGCGGGACTCCAAAAAAAACTCAATCCACGCGAAGGAAGTCGTGGACATCAGCTAGTAAATAAATCAATTAAATAACATAAGTCAATTAAATTACTTAGGTACCTACCATACAACATAGAATAAAAAAAAAAAATATACCGGCCGAATTGATAACCTCCTCCTTTTTGGAAGTCGGTTAAAAATCAGTTACTTTTTGATTATACTTTTTATGTATTAATATAAAATAGTGAATGCCAAAATGAAATGTGTGCCAAAGTAAAAGGTTTTTGTTCTTAAGCAAGGACGAAAATGTTCAGTCAAAAAAAATGTAGGACACCATGAGGACACCATCAATTTTAAAACTAGTATTTAGGTACTATGTAACAATTGTAACATAATATGATCTCGGTCTAGCTTTCACGTTGAGCTTAAAGTAAGTTAATCTGTAAATAAATGTTATATTAAGTAAATACAATTAATTAAGTACTTATCATAATTATGATGATTTATATGTCTTTTAATGCACAGAAATAAGACCGTGAAATAATGGACTACTTAAAAGTCACGTATAATAGTATATAATATAATATTTAGAAAATATACTAAGCATTAAAGAAACATAGATTTCATTGTTAATTGATGCTTTTATTATTACGGAATGAAAAAATAAAATTACAGTAATATTAGGTGTTTTACAATACCTAACTTCGTACAAAAATTAAATTCGTCTGTTAATTACAAACACTACTAATTACTAACATTGTTAAAGTACGCACATATCTACTTGTGACATAAAACAGTCATTACAAATTACGTAATAAATTATTTATTAGAATTGTTTCAGCTCAAAGTTGTTGCCAAATGTTTATAATAATAAATGTAAATAAAATAATTGTATCCCTGATACACTTGTCAATGTACAAAGTTAATAATAAAAGTTGTTTATGAAAACTTGATAACTACTTTTATTCTTCTACTAGATAATTAAATCAAATCACTGACAAAGGTCAGACGATCAATGAATATTGCTAAAATCTGCCACCTATAATAATTTGAGTACCTTCAAGGCAAGAGTGAATAGGCATCTTCTAGACAAGCGCGCTCCTACCTAGACCTCATCAGTGCTATCCAGTATCCAGTATTGATTGTCGTCAAGCGCAAGCCTATTTCGGAAAAAAATCTCTATCTCGTCGTTGTCGTCTCGTATTATCACCATTTTGATACTTTAATCTTTATATACATAGGTACATGTTTCAAATTACAAACCTTGCCATATGAGTGCAATTCTTTCAACAATGAAAACAGGAAAGGACGACATAATTTTTTGTTCAGTTATTTGTGTACAACTGAATGAGTACTGAAACGAACAACCCGAATTAGCCCTTTTGATAAAAACGACATAACTATCTATAAAAGACTGTCGACATAGATATGTTAATTACCATTTAATTTAAGTACCATTCTATATCCAAAGCAATAATTTGATTAGAGTTTGACACAGTTAATAATACTCTTGGCTTGACACGCTACCGCGCGTCTTAATTACCTCGGTTAGTAAAAACATAAGGCGTTTAAGGGCCAAATTAAAAATAAAAATATTATGTGTTTTGCATTTCGATTTCGTAACAATGATTGCATCAGTGTAACGATCGCAATCTCCTCTGATTGGCTGGTACCATCCCATTATTGGTTAAAATGTATTGATGCAGCAAGAATGACAAATTCAGCCACATATAACACTGATGCAATCATTTTTCTCTGAAGCACTTTCGAATACTATAAGTGCCAAGCTTCACTAATGGAAGTGCAACGTCGTAGCAAGTTAGATTTAACGCTCATTAATAAATGCCCTTGTTCTGCACCAGAACTTTTACTTTGTCTCCTTTCTGCCATACGAAATTATCTGTTTTAGTGATACTGTAAGTGCGCATTAGTCTCTGGGGAGCCAAACACCCTAATTTGTTCCGATAGGGTGTGCCAACAATGCTTATTCAGGTCTTTTATATTTAGGTAAGTACGTGTGGGTATATATCAACACTACTTCGTTATGCTAGGTACATATTGCCCGGATTACCTAAATTAAAAAGAAATTGTAAACGCCCTTGGAAGAACCGGCTTTGGGTATTGTCAAAATAGAAGATATCATGCAAGATATCATCATAATACCTACCTATAAAATTGCAAATCAACTATTCGGGTCTATCGCCTCTGACTGGCGAACTGAAAAAAATTACAATACATTTCCTTCAGATATTCTCTTTCTAGGAACAAAAAAAGCCAAAAATTGTGACGATATTTCCCTTATTTTGTATTGATGCTAAACTTATTTCTTGACAAAAAAGTGATAAGTACCTGAAGGTATAGCTCAGCTTCAGCCGAGCGACGATAAAAGGAAAGTAAAGTTTTTGGCGAAGAAGGGCAGGGAGGGATCGCAGATTACTATCGCACTGTCGAAGGGCAATCATCGTTTCGTCGACCTCTGCAAAACCCCAGAGGCTTCAAGTCAAATAAAGGATTGATTAGACAAATTAGGAATAATAAATCTCGCCACCCGTGAGAGGCAAGTTTCAGCCATTTCTTTGTACACATGAACCAAAGATTAGAGTGACCGCCAACTGATTTTCAATTAATGAATTGGTATTACATTCCCTTTTATACTCATGTCAAGTTGAAAATATCTACTGAATATAAATTCAGTAGATATAAATTTCAAAATGGCCTTGTACCTGTACGTGTACAGACCTATGGACAACGGATCGAGGCTATATGGGTTCCTTTTTTTCGGAACCCTAAAAAAGATTCTCACTTTATTCCATTATACTCGGGTCAAAGAATTTAAGATGGCCGCTATACACAGTTAAAGTTCGAACGTACCAATTGAAAAACCCTTTATAAATCAGCTGATGACGGCAACATCCAACAGATATAATTATGTGTTGACGTGTAAGAATCTAACCCGAGGGCGTCTTGTTTGCGAAAAGAGGCTGTCAAAATGCTGTTATTATTTTATTTTCCTTGAATTTTCACTTCAAAAAAATCTTTTTTTTTCTGCTCCATTAATTTCTCGGCAACACTCTTTATGTTTAAAGAGACGTTTTAACTTTTAACTCAGTGCCTGAAACAAACCATTCTCAGGCGTTGATCTTAAACGTCTTTGACACTTGACGTTTCAAACAATGCCCGCGTAAATTATTATGCCCTTTGACACAAATGTCCCTCAAATTTTTGCCTTCTTTATTACAAAATATAAAGCCAGAGACAAATCTACCCGAAGAATATCAACGAAATTCCTTGAGCGAATTTCCGCTGGAATGTAGCTCATACTATTGAAATACTAGCTCGATGCCCTCGACTTTGTCAACTTGGATTTTTTAAAAACTTAACCAACTGAGAATTCTTCCTTGATTTTCTGGATAAATTAAAGCTATCTTTGTGCCCAATTTCATCAAGTTTTGCGGTAGATATAAAGCGTAAATACATGAACCCTGAAAACAATATACTCCTTTTTTCAGGCAATCGTATAAAAGTGTATTAACCAGTACTAGCCTTATAATAATATGTACTTAATACTATGTAATACTACTAGTATCATTGACCTTTGTACTAGTATCGTTGAGAAAACCTATCGGTTTTATTCTCCACACGACTACGGCAAAGCCAAAAGAAAGTGTTATGACATGACATTAACAGTCTTTATATGTATTTACAAAAAGATTTTTTCATTACTCATACACGGAAAGTAGGTCTGAAGTTGCCTGAGAAGCGGGTTGAAAGTAATACTTTTCAGCCTTAGGGAGAATCGTTTTCAACTGACAGCTGTCAAATAATTAAAAAAAACTAGTTGTCACATTTTTATTGGAATTCAAATGAAACACGACATACCCGAGTGCATCCATAGACAAGAAGAAAGATAGACCAAAGTTGTTGATTTATGTAAAATAAAGTTCACTCAATTTTCTTTAGCTAATTTCTATTTTTATTTTGACTTTCCTTATATTCGTAATGAAAAGCACAGTGTTTACCTCGGGATAAAGACTTATTTAGTCCCTCGAACTATAGGCCCCCTCGCTACGCTCGGGTGCCAAACCCCGTCTCGGGACTAAATAAGTTACTTTCATCCCTAAGGTAACAATGTACTATTACTGACTAGTGATTGTAATAGGAACCTACCTACTACGTAATATTGCAGAAATTATGATAAGCTCCATGATTCAATGAATTCAGTATGAGTCAATCAATCCAGTTACATAATCATACCCCAAAATAGAATCGGAACGCTTTTGATTAATCGCAGGTACTTTTGATCCGTTTGTTGCAAAGGCGGGCGTAAAATTTTAGGAACGGATTTAATTTATTCTAAAGAGGGGAATTTCCGTTTATAATAATCTCTGTGCTGCGCTAATTGATGGTCTCGCCTGTCTTCAACATATTACATAAATTATACACATGATGTTTTGTTTTATGAATAGAAAAGCAAAAGAAAAGCTGAAGCGCGTATAACATATTATTATATTTATTCTACTTAAAGGTATCTGTCCTAATATAATGTTTTTACTTATTATAACATTTTTGGAATAAAAATGTAATAATTATGATTTAAAAATCATTGTAACTGATTAGGTTACTGATTCTGAACACAGTAGGTACGTACCCTATTAGGCTGAGTGACTGTTGTAATCTAAAAGAATAATTACGATTGTAAACCATTTTCTACAAAGGAATTATTTTTGCTCGGGTATTTATTATGCATCAAATTCTCACATGAATACGAACTCAAGGAGTGAAACAAGTACAAAGTTGTAGTTATTTTATTACTTCTGGGACCGGTATTAAGAGAATATTCTAGAGCACGTCATTATTATGAAAATCACTTCGTTCATCTGAACAGCCCTCTGTCTATTAAGGCAGGCCTTAGCTCTTGCAAGTGTAAGTCAAAAACCTTTTTGTCGTAGGTCAAACAGTGAATAAACGCTTTAACACATTACATTATTTTTTATAAAGAATATCAGCCAAGCTGAACTTGACTGATGTTCTCCTCTCCCCTCCAAATAAGTGAAAACTTGTGTTAAGAGTGGGTACGACGATAGTGCAATGGGTGAGGATCGAACTTGCACCTAACTTTTAAGTTTTACACCTGTAACCATTGGGCTATTGTGGCTTTTATTATCAACGGACATTCAAACTTAATTCAGCTGAGATGATTCTGTTTCATTTTAAGATCATTGAAATTGAAAAAGAAAAGTTGAATGTTTTCTATACGTTATTTTATCTAAAGAATCCAAAGCAGTACACAAGAGATAGAAAATAAAAACACGGTCAAAGCATCACTGCAACAATCTACACAATGCACATTGCGGTTTCAGATTTTAATAACAATTGATCCGTCTGCGCTTCTATTCTTGTTATAAAAAATCTTTTGTGGAATAATATTGTTATTTAGAGTTTTCATATCAGATTGCATAGAAAAACATTGTTGCGACTAGTTTTTGTTGCGTCTTTTCTGTATGGAATAAAGTTTTCAAAAATCCAACAGGTACCCTTTGTTATTCCGAGATTAAAGGATCTTATATCACTATCGGGATCTTTAATTACGAGATGTACCTAAAGATCGAATTGATCCGTTACACTATTGCTGCGTGACTGAAGGATAAACTAAAAAATACTTTAGCATGAAGCTTTCCCCGGCATTTGCTTAAAAGTATAACTTGCCTGTAAGTGTAATTTGCCTGTAGTAAGTGATCTGTGATAAAAATCATCTTTGCATCCAGCACTATTATTTCGTTTTGTTTTTGTTCTGGTGTGATAAAGTTATTCTACTGCTGCTACTAGATTCTCAATTTTATCCATGTAGATTGCGACTTTAGCTCTATTGATTGAAGAACAAACCAACAAACACGCTTTGCATTTAAATAGTAAGAAACTCTTCTCTCCTTCTTTTCGTCTCTTCAATTATTGACGAGATTAAAATTTCTTATCGCAAGAGAATTTATTTTGTAAATTCATTCAGGTCCCGGGGAAGTTTCAATTACTAACGTATTGGTGGGAGGTTTCAGCCCGCTACGATTAATATCCGTTCCAGCGCAAAGCCGTATGAGCGATTTAGAAGCGATATGACGTTCTCTAAAAGCCAATTACGTGGATATACTATCATAACCACTACCGTTTCAAATTAGAATGACTTACGGCTTAATTACGAATTATATTCATGTAAGATAGCACCAGATGAACTATGATAGTAGCCTAGTAGTTAGAGCTGTGTTCTTTTATTCGGGGTGTTCGAAGGCGTTTGGATTCAATTCCGTGCACACGCCTCTGACTTTTCGGAATTCAACGATGAAGGAAAACTCAAATTAAAATGACTCAAAGTTTCATTATGAATTATCTATATATATAAAATTCAAAGTCCTGACTGACTGACTGACTGACTGACTGAGCAATCAATGCACAGCCTAAACTACTGAAGTTAGAAACTTGAAATTTTTACAGTTGGTTCCTTTTATGACGTAGGCGCACACAAAGAAAGGATTATTGGAAATTCCACCCCTAAGGGGTTTAAATAGGGGATGGAAGTTTATATGAAACTCCGTCATTTTTCAAGCTGTTTCCATCAAAGTTGGTATTAGAGCTTTCAGTTAAAAATAAAGAAGTACGTGTTTTACAGTTTTTGAAAATTCCACCCCTAAATCTAATTCCACGCGGACGAAGTCGCGGGGGCAAAAGCTAGTCATCATATAAGGTAGTAACAGTGAAAGCCTAATGGTTAAGACTAATCCACTTTTTCAAGGCGACAGAATCCCAGGCCAGACGCTCGAACCAGGTTTTTTTATACGATGACAAGACAGTCCTTGACTGCGATCTCACCTGATGGTAGGTAAATGAAGATGCAGTCTAAGATGGTAGTGGGTTAACTTGGAAGGGGTGTGGCAGTGTACATTCAACCCATTCCCCTAGTCGGTTTCTGCACACCATCGTGCCGAAAGGCTAAATCGCTTGGCGGCACATCTTTAAGTGCGTTTGTACTTTTATTGACGTTGAAGGAAAATATCATGAGAAATTCTGCATCCTGACAGTTCTCTATATTCTTAGGTTTGTGAAGTCTACTAATCTGTATTTGCTTAGCGTGGTAAGTCTACCACGCTAGGCAAATACACCTACCTGAACCAACCTGACTTTACAGAGGGAACCCGTGCTCTGTAAAGGGCCGGCGGCGATGGATTGAGATGATGCTCAACATATAATCTAACTATGGGCCTTATAAAAAGCTTTCACGGAAGGTCACTCAGCAGGCGACGGAGACAACTAAGATGTATCCGCAGGCGGTAACAAATCAGAAATGATGTAATCCTAGGACAAAAGGTAAGCAGCTCTGCAGCCTTTCATATGTGCTTTTTGACTTGGACCACGCTGTAATTAACACAAACAAGCCTGTACAGTAGTAATTATTACCTACCTAGATAGCAATTTTTGAACAAAAATCGTGTCATCAAAATGTGACTATTTTTAGGATTTTTTAATAACTGTCTGTTTTTAAACTCCGAAAAACCTCTTTGTTACTTTGTCCACCACATATTTTTTATTTTTCCTTTTTTTTACACTATTCAGTGTGTGGTTTTGTAAAGTAAGGGAAATAAAATAAAATACGCTTATCGTTTGCGTTATGTGCGGATTTAGGCGGCACCCTGTTCGACTGCACTTTGCATTGCACCACGCAGGTTTATCTGATTTAGCGGAGTAAAAAAAGCTTGTGTTGCTAATTCAAAATCATTCGCACCGGAAGCGATGTGCAGACCTCGCACAGGTGGTCCAAAGACATTAAACGAGTCGCAGGGAGCCACTAGATATAGGCGGCGCAAGGCCGAGACCGAGGAAGTTCATGCAAGAGACCTTTACCCAGAAGTGGGCATCTATCAGTCGATAAAGAAGAAGGATCTGAGAAGGTACACCAGTGGCGCCTAAGGCTGCGCCTTTTACGGATAGATGCCTAAAAGCAGATTTATTACGGTTGTTGTACGATGCACTCGCGCGCAGTTTGTGTTGTTTTTATTTGTAGTTTAACCGTACTGAAAACAGAATGGTTGAGTTCAAAACTTCAAAACCCCATCTGTTGCATTAATGTTGTGCATACTCCTAAGACAAACTTTAAGCTTTTTGGAAAGGGGTATATTGGCCACAATTTACAAAGCAAATATTCCTTAAAAAAGTAAAGATGTTAAAAAGACACTTGGTCAGTCTTGCGCCTTTATGTTTTTTTTATCATGCACGCGAACCATATGCGAACAGCAGCGAATTAAAGAATGCAAAGACTCAGAAAACATAAATTCTTATTTTATTGGGAACGTGCAAGCCCTTTATGGCCGTAACGCTCCATAACATGAAAGTGTAAAAGTCTAGGTAAGTACTCTTACGTGTGCAGTGGTTCTACCTGAAGCGACGAAGCACGTGTTATATAATAAAGGTTAGTGTTCTTTAAGCGGAAATATCTCGTGCGAGTCCCACACAACAGAAGTTTGATTTTAACTTTAAAAAAAATGCACGCTTTAAAAAGTAATATTATGTGTCTGGTTTGTTAGGTTTCCTTAAATAAACTTCAAAGGCAATCTGATACTGAAACTAGTTTGAAGAGGCGTATTTACAAAATTTCATAGATTAATCCTCATGTGCTAAGGCATAAAAGCCCCTAAATAAATAAAGAAAAAAAAATCCTAGTTTTGTCCTATTTAAATGGTAACAAATTATAATTAGGTCTTTATTAAAGTTAGTGTTTCCGACCAAGTAGCGATTAAAATTCCTTTTATGAGGACAATGCAAACAATATACTCAAATAGGTCAAGCCGTTGTTGCGTTTTTGATTTTTTGATTTTTCAGCTGTTATTTTGGATTTTCCCTATTTTATTTTTTTTGTTTTTAAACCACCTCTGTATTAGGGCGAACAAAATAAAAAATATTAAAATCGATTAAGCCGTTTTTGAGTTTTAGCCAGACTAACGAAGAGCAATTGATTTTTATAAAAGAAGAAGCTAACGAAGATCTTGAGCACCTGTATTTCAAATAACTTTTTCACAGAAGTACAAAGATTCTTATCGTAAGTAGGTGACGTTTGATTTACGTATTTTCCGATGCAGAATGCTGAAATGGAAAGCACGTTTTCGAAATCAGAATTTGCCGTTCTGACAGACGTTATCTATGCCTGCAAGCTCTGTAGGCGTTTTCGCTTTTCGTGTTCTGATCATACGCGATGTTACGTGAAACCGAAGGCAATCATTTTTTTTATTCGATAGCAAGATGTATGTGTTATCTAATTTTACATAGACATAAATCTGATAAACTATGCTATTTATTTCTATTCATTAACAAGATCGATCTCACCTGATGGTAAGTGACGATGCAGTCAAAGATGGTAGCAGGCTAACTTGGAACGGGTATGGCAGTGTAGATTCAATCCGTACCCCCTAATCGGTTTCCACACGCCATCGTGCCGGAACGCTAAATCGCTTGGCGGCACGGCTTTGACGGTAGAAAGCCTCCCACCAGAAAAATTATTGTGGAAAGGTGGAATAAATGGAAAAAGTCACACATGTAAGTCAACCGACTTATTCAACAGACAATAGGTACCTACTGTACAATTTCGATGAATGCTTAGATTATAAGACAATTTCGGTACACCTGTAATTGTAGAACACAAAGGTCTACGGCCGACATAGACCAAACATGAGCTGTTATCTTTCCCAACTGGTTAGATGGAACAAGGCTAACAAAACTAACATAATGTTGTTGTGTAACACGTGTTCAATGTTCATCCATGGTTTTATCAAATTACTAGACGATGTGTGCGACTTCGTCCGCGTGAATTAGTTTTTTTAATTCCCGCGGGAACTTGTAATTTTCCGGGTTGAAATGTAGCCTATGTGTTAATCCTGGGTATGAGCTATCTCCATTCCAAATAGATAGACCGGTTCATTCGTTGTGGCGTGAAAGAGTATACGAGTATATAAATTAGGTATTATTTAAGCTCATTCTTCTAAATGTCTGTGAAAATTCTGTCAAAATTGGTTGAGCCGTTCCGAAGTTTAGCTCGTTAAACATGAAAAGTGTGAGGTGTGTACATATATTCAAAATTATATGAAAAAAAGGTTTTTTTAGAAGGTTGTTAATTTTATTTTTAAATTACAAACACAACTTCAATTTTATTTGAACTAGCTTTAGTTTGAGACTAGCTTTTGCCCGCGACTTCGCTCATGTTTAGCTAGATTTTTCAAACCCCTATTTTACCCGAATAATTAGCTAGGTACCTAAGGTAGGCTTTTAAGTCTTGAACTCTATCTTGCGTTTACATTAGGTGTTATCTAAACCTATAAAACATTACCGTGGCTGACTTGAATTCTTAGAGAAGGGTTGTAATAATATAGACTTTATTTGATAATCCAAGTTATTCGCGAGGCGGGCTGGTTATTTTGTTTCACAAAGTGAATAATATTTTTCGTGCTAGACTTGTACTGGGGCGGGCAGATTGAATTAAGGAGATTTTTGTTTTTATCGCAGAAATTGGTAGGAAATTGTAGAAATTGTATCTTCAGCAGCGTAACGTTTACTTTTAAAAGAAAAATATAGTATTTTTCATTTGTTTTCATTCACAAAAAGTACCTACTTACCATCGAACTTTAACGCTTAGAACAGAAGTTTCTAACAAAGTTCCGCTCCAAACGTATTACATAGCGATGAATTAAGGACCTTAGGTACCTTCAGTTTGCGGCTCCTGGTGTGTACCTACTAGATAATTAACTATTCTACAAGGCACAGAGTGAAGGTAATAATTATCTTGATTATGGCCATTGTCAGGTCACTCATGGACAATCGCTTTTAGGTAGGTACTTACCTATTCTGCTCCTGTTTTGCTTGTACAAGACAGATTTGGTGATAGAATTGACGGATATAGACATAATATTATTAAACAACATTATTAATTTATTGACATAAAAATTTAATAAAAGAACAAAAATTAACGATAAAATAACCTATGTTTTAAAAAAATCTTTAAAACATTGTTGAAGTAAGTACGAGTATATTGTATTGTAATTTTTTAAAGGTATTTTTTTAAACTTCTGGGACTCTTTCGGGGTATCTTCCGGGAATATAGTCAGGATTGTTAGGATTATATTCCCATATAAGATATTCGGGCTCATTGAGATAAAGCGGTGGTATTTCATCACTGGGCTCAGTTTCGACTCCTATCAGCTTCTTGTTTCGGTCTAAAAGCTCATCCACTTTAGTCTGAGTTTCATCAGAAATATCTGAAAAGTGTTCGGGTATATTAATTATATCTTTCTATTATTATTTCATTGAAACAGGTCAAATTTCTTAAATTTCGAGTATCACGGGATATACAATTACATGTCCTTAAAATACCTATAACTTCCTGAAAGTTTTGTGTGTTAGTCAAACTTTTACAAGGCAGGTTTAGCCTTATAAGTAAGTATGGCGAGTCTGCCCCCAAATGGGCACATTTAGCGAAATTTCTGTTGTAATATCGACTTGATGTACCAACAAGATTTATGTAGGTTTCACGGCCGACTTCCGCTTTGACCTGAGTAAAAATATGGGTAAAAATAACCGTAGGCGTGACTATCATGAAAAAATATATCTCAAAAACTAATTGAACTAGAGAAGTAAAACCAACGCCAGCAATTAGGTAACTTTACAGAGTATATATTATATAATTCTTTTTAATTTTTAAAATAATTTTTGATATAAAAAAAATAATAAATAAATAGCACTGCAAGTCTCAAAGAAAGTTATTGGAAACATCGAGTTATAATTTTCTCGGGTTTTCTTTAAAGTAGAAAAATTTTTCCTCTTCGGAAGTTTTTCTTTCTGTTCTTGTTTTTTATATAATTATTCATCACAATGGATAAAACTTTCCAAATAGAAATTTGAAACAAGGACGTTCAAAAGAGGATTTGTATAATGTAATCTTATAATTGGTCATTGTAAGACTATTTTTGTGTGGTAAAAAAGTCACACAAAAATATTTTAAGGATCCCATTACGATTTAGGGCTTGGTAAATATTTTACTCCGTAAGCCCCAGCAACGGATCATAATCACGGTGTCATTTAAGATTAAGTTTAGTTCAAGGCCAGATATAGCCTAGGTATTATTATGGGTATACTAAATGATTTTCAGGAATCCAGCGCGTTGCTCTCTCACACACGAATAATAAGAAAGACAATAATATATTAAGTAAACAATAAAGTATCGTAAACATTTTAATTTTTTAAAACCTATATATTATCGATTTTTTGAAGGCTCAGTTTCAGATCTCAACTTTATAGTTAGGCATCTTTTCAATTTCTAAGTCCTTCTATAAGGGAACATAGCTATCATCAATGGAACGATCAGTCCATAATAAGAAGTTAAAATTGCTTGGAAAAGAAATTGAAAAGTTTGTTGTTTTTTCACTCTCACGAAGTACTTATTATAAACTTAGATACTAACGCGTACTACGCAAATCAACTCTCAACACTCTTCTGTTTTTTTCTAAGGCACGAATCAGAGTTTCCTCCGCTTCGCCAGATAAATTGTTTGCAGCCATGTCTAGTCTAGTCAAACCACGGTTTAGACTTAGCAAGCCAGCCATCTACAAGAAAAGTTGTTAAAAGTTGTGTTAGAAAACGTCTTTGAAATTGTTTGTCTTCGCTAACATTTATAAAATACGTTATTTATGTTTTTGAGTTGAATAAAATAAATTTTCAGATATGTTGATGTAGTGTACCTACTAGCGATTAGGATAATGTAACATGTCGGGGTGTTTTAAATTTTTAATTTACACTTGTATTTTATAATAAATCATGGACTACTTTTTATTCCGGAAGCATTCAGGCTTTCTGTTGCAACAAATATAAAAGGCGAATAATTAAAAACAATTAAATATTATATGCTTCATCAGTGAAGGAAATCATTGTGAGGGAACCGATCTTAACCGGACAGAAAAAGGGTGCGTTTTACAAGAGAGAGTTTATTTAAACGTAATCCTCTGTAACCCTAAAAATTTGCTACGCAAAAATACAATGCTACTAGGGATGTAAAGCGGTAATATTACTTTCGTAACATTCGGTAATTTACCATATTTTACGTAAAATATAAATAAATTACGTAAATTACGGTAAAATTGGGTAAAATACGATTTAACTCTTACGAACAAAACTATTGTGACTGCGCGGCTAATTTGATTTCGTGGCATAAATTACTAACTGCACGTATAGTGCAGTCAGTCAAAACAATTCAACTGATCGCCGATCGGCTTGCCGAATGCTCACTGTTCAGTCGGAATGGCAACAGCGCAAAACATAAAGGCAAACTGCACTAAACGGCAACGTCGCATCGTGCGAGTCGCGCCGCGCGACTCGCAGTACGTAAGTATGTTGCAACTACACGCTCGTCTCACCCCCCGCTATACTTTTCAGCATAGATACGTAGCCGGTAATTTTACCGTAATATATATAAATTACCGTAAAATATCCGTATTTTACTAGCTTTTTCGGTAAAATTACGTAATTTTGCAACCGTAAATGCTACACGGCCATTTTAAAACAGGTAAGTACATACTGACCTTTTCTGCAGAAGGCCCTGAAAAGCCACAAGAGTTCACAATCAATGTTTGAGGTTTTTCCTTGCACCGTACAAACGCTGCGGCAAAAATAGTTGCGCATTCCAATGACATCGGATTCAAGCTAAAATCTTGTGAATAAAACAATACATGTAACAACATTAAATTACAAATTTATGAACTTGGAATTTGAAAATTTTCATCTCAAAAATTTTTCTGGCATTACACCAAAGTTTTCCTAAATTATGCCTCGATATGGCCCAAAAAAAGAAGCTCAATTCGTTTGTAAGGGAAACTATAGGAGAAGTACACAGTATACAAGATGCTATTCTTTGGCAAGCCTTGCAAGAGCTGTCCAGCAATGGACGTCTTTTAGTTGAAACAATATCAAGACAAATGAATATGTCAAAGTAATAGTAGATTGTTACACAAGGGACGTAAGTAAGCTATTACAGAACAAGATCCAATTTGGCGCCAGTGCGAGCGCAGCTCGCATAGGGCGCTAATGGATCGCGTGCACCCGAGATATTTAGTCACACGAGCGAGCGTAGCGAGCGAGGGTGAATATAGTTCGAGGGTGTAATAGCTACTTGCAACCGAGGTAAGCATTCTACTTTATATCATTCTTGCGAGGTAACTTTGGACTTATCCGGCAAAAGGTTTTGCATCATTTGTTCTGCTTCAAGCAAACAAAAATCAGGCTCTCCTCCTTTATCATCATCTGATGAAGTGCTTGACATTGTTGTAAATAACTTAAATCCCTTTACGAACAAACTTCACAAACTTTCAGATCAAATGAAATGCCGCCATTTCCATTTTTTTTTCGTAAATAGTTTTCCATTTTTTTTTTACGGCTCTGAGTTCCAAGGAGTTTTGCATAGTTTGAAATGTATGGAAATTAAATGCCGCCATGTTCAGTGTTTTTTTTTTTTTTTCAGTAAAAAGTTTTCTTACCATTTTATAAGAAAAGAGATTGTTTACCAAGGAGTTTTGCATAGCTTGAACTGTAAAGTGAACATTACAATTAAAGCATAGTGCGACGTAATGTTGCTTTGAATTGCAAACACCAACTTACAAGGAGACTTTCCACCATAGTAATCCCTAGTTACTGAGCAAGTATGATATAAATAAATATTACATAACCAACATCAGTATAATTACGTTACACTTTGCCTGTCTATTAAAAGTCAACATTTTAGGGTCAACGGAGGTGCATTTTGGTAGATACAAATTCAGCCACACGCAGAAATAAGCTTGTCAGAGTATACCATTTATTACAGTAACTTACCTAGCAGTTCAATTGGTGCAGCGGGCTTCATCTGCAAAGCATAAGCAATTCCTTGAACTCCGACCTCTTTAAACCTATTATTAGCTATTCTCACTCTCTTCACATTTTTGTGCAAATAAATAAATCCACCCAACGCTTTCATGCCATAATCTCCAATTTTACAATGATTAAAATCCAACTCTTCAATAGACTCCTTTTTCACTAGATTTTGTAGGATTATCTTAACTTTGGAACAATCCAAATTGCTTCTATTGATGCGGAAGGTTTTGAGATGTTGCAAATGTTCTAGCCCTCTGCACAAAGATTCGCAGTCACCTATAGAAAGCTCAAAGTATCTAGTCAAGTATTGATCCTCGAGGTTATTTATTCCGAATATAAGAGATATTTCTTGTAGATTATACAGCCGTGCAAGCACTGGTTCCAACGGCACATGGTCATAAAGTTTAGGAACACTGAATTCACAAGTATCTTCGACTGAGTCTTCGTATGGAATAGGAGGAGTTGGTTGACGAACCATTTGCAATTGCTTAAGACCCAATTCGTAAATGTAAGGACTGACCTACGAGTATAAGTTAAACAGTTGATTACGTTTCAAAATTGGCATGTACTTAAGTTTCATATTATATCCACTCATTTTTGCCCGCAACTTTGTACACGTGAAATTCCGCAGGTAGCATTTTTTTGGCATAAAAACTCTATCACTTTCTAGGTCTTTTAACTAATGCAAAAAATCAAGTCGATTTGTTGCTCCGTCACTACATCATTAAACAGAAAACCAACATACAAACATAATTTTGTGTTTCTAATATGAGTATGATTGCTATAAATTATTACCAGTTTAGCTAATTCAACAGCTTCCTCTTCTACAAAGACATCAGGTTTAACATTTTCTAAATAATCTTGTAGACATGCAGACAAAAATTTTCCTTTCCAATAGCTCACACCGATTTCTTTTCTTGAAGGAAATTTGGAATAAAATGACCTTTTCCAATATTGTTCATCCTAAAAATATGATTATTTACGTCTATTATATAATAAATAGCAAATTGGATAATGATATTAAAATCCTGTAATGGTATATTATCATCATCTTTTAACCCTTTTGTACCGAATAGGTACAAACTCCGGATATCCCCCGAAAAGGTTTTTAATACATAATATGCATCTGTGAAAAGTTATTTTGACTCATCGATGTTTTGACTATGTGAAATACTACGTAATTATTATAATCTATAGTACGTACCTTAATGCAAGGAACGCTGAACTTTAGAGGTATGTTAGCAGGATACAAATCCATGAGAATATCTCGATCTTTTTGTAAAATCTGTCTAAGTGGATTTAATCTGTTAAATATCCTGGAAAGCGCAATTGCGGCATAATATGTGAGAGGCGCTGGTGTGAAATTATCGTCCCATTCAAAGTTCTCAGCTACAATCTTTCGATCAGCTTCTCCTAAGGAATTCTTCATAACAGCAGATGTGCTGTAAGCTTCCCGTGTGTTCACGGATACTACGTATGGAATTTTCATTTTGGGGGATTTGCTTGTTTTGTCTTATTCAGATATTTATGTTTGCTTTGTTTATTATTATTTTCGGTAAATTATTCCTTATTTGCTTATAATTATTGATTTTGCTGCTTTCAATTGAACGTCAAGGTTCAATCAATATCAACTATCGGTGTGACATGTGCTCAGGACATCTGTTGACTTTTTGAATGAGCATTTATCTTTCCAATTTTAAACCATAAAGGTTAAACATTTATTTCTAGATTATAATAATTCTTTTGTTTGCTTTTTGTTTGCAATACACTTAACTTTTCTTTTGTTTGTTTCAAATTTAAACTAGTGGTTCGCCCCGAACTGAGACCTCGCGATATCCCATAATTCCCAAAAGTTTTAATTATATATTGTAATAATTAACTTTTAACATTAGACGCAATAAAAAAAATAATAGTTGACATAAAACTGTTTTACTGGCACAGCCCCATCTATTAGCATTATAGTGAAATTATTAGCTTCACAATAATGCTAATAGATGGTGCATTAAAATTAAATAATTTCGTTTCTTTATAACATTTATCTAATTTTAGTATTTGTTGTTCAAGTATAGGATATAACTGAATTTTCAACCAAGTTTCACGTTCTAATATTCAGTAATTCAGAAGTTATAGGGCTCTGACAGACATTTAGACGGACACACTTCTCTGTCTAGTAGGCAAGCGCCCTAGTTGACTCAGAGAACTCGCTTCGCTCGTTCAAATAGTGACAAGGGCTCAAAGGTTCGTATCAAAATTTTAAATCAACAATTTTTTACAGGAATCTGACGAGCCACAGCGCCTGGAGCATCTGGAGCGTGTCTACAAAACATCATAACGGTTAAACTTAATACGAAAATACAAACAAAGTCTCTCAAAATATAGGAATCAGGAGTAAGTTCAGCTAGCAACTTGCTATTCCGCTGGCTTCAAAGTACTAAACATAAAATTTATTAATAGAAACACTTGGACTCTGACCATGGATTAAAATGGAACAAACACATGTGCGGCGCCATATTGTTCCTTGCGTGGGAATGAATAAGCGATTTGAATTCTGAATCACAGAATACTTAATTTTCGAATAAGGTATAGTAAACACAAGTTCGTGTATTATCGTTTCTCTTCGGCTGTGATCGGATCAAAACAATCGTATTCGGTTAACCGGTCATCGGTGACCTCTATGATACAAGTATAATGTACTTTGGACATCCTGTGGACTTATTTAACGACAAGATCAAGATTCAAAATTCAAAATTTATTTATTTCATGTAGGCTAACTTGTAGCTCTTATGACACGTCATAAATCTACCACCGGTTCAGAATGCAGATTCTGCTGAGAAGAGCCAGCAAGAAACTCAGCAGTTGCTCTTTTCAAAAAAAATTTTTTTTTTTTACAAAGCTATGCTATGTACCTATACAGTGCTTCCACAACAAAGCTTCAAAAATGCAAAAATGCATACGTAGGTACACCAATCCAACGCATGTCAAGCAATTTGATTATAGTCAATTTAGCGGTGATTGCTAACAGAAGTGGAAATAAATATCTATGGAAATTGCTTTGTGATAAACTACGTGATAAATTGTATTGGGAATATCAAATAAATTCGTTTTTCCTAGTTCGTTTTGAATTAACCCTAAAACCTTTAAATAACTTAAAGCGAGGTACTCCTACATCTTCACTTAGAATAGACGAGTTATCTGAAATCGTGACTCTAAACAAACCACGACTGTAATAACAGGCCATCTTGGTGCCAGTATCATAGAGATCACGTGTATACTTTGTCAAATTTAGGATGATAATTTTGGCAGATCACGTCCATAAAGTTTCGTTTTATTTTCCGGTAAAATGTAATACAGATAATGTCGTACTTCATTGATGGGTACCGCCCACTTAGTAAAGTACCATGCGTATCGAACAACCACAGACTATCAAAAATCGGTTCTGAATTGAAATAGATCGAACATGTAAAAATTAACATTTAGGTAACTATATTATTTTTTATATATATTAAATCGTATGTGGGAATAATTTTATCATTAATTTATAGTAGGTTTGTATTTTAAGGTAGATCAAATATTGCCATGCGTATTCCTCGCTGAAAAGGTTGACTGATGAAACAAAAATAGGCACGAATCGAAATCGTCGGTGTGGGAGGGCTTTTAAAATAATAAATTAATAATTTAATAGAAAAATAGTTTGATTTGTAATATAATCTGACCATACAACATAATATCGAATATCCATGCACCTATCGATTTCAAGTTCTATGGGAATAATAATCGATAATCGACTAAATTCAGTAACGATTACACACAACCCCGTCCCTACTGTGAGCTGTCAAAATTATCATCCTAAATTTGACAAAGCATAGTAAACACAAGTTCGTGTACTTTCGTCGTTCTTCGGCTATGTTCGGATTTGGATCAAAACAAAGCTGCTTTGCCGGCCACTGACTGTTTGGCTTGGGTGACGGGGAGCGACATAATATTATTGTATCAGCGGACGCGCGCCAGACTGTTACCAATCTAATATTTTAATAATAAACAATAATTCTTTAAGAGATATGGATCGTAATAAAACCGGGAATAAGACCCAAAGCACCCCAACCCAGATTGGAAATTACAATCCCTGGAATTTATTTTTTAATTCAAGGCGACGATCTGAAAGTGAAACCAGCGCCAGTTCAAATTCAAGTACCGACCAAACAAGTAAGTTATATGTATTTATTTTATTATGTAAGTAGTCTCCTTTTATTTTGAAATGGTTATAAAGGTAAATCATTAAATATTACTGTTTATCTGGCATTATCAATGTTTTACGTATGTTTCTTCTTGCGTGCTAGTTATAGCACATTAATTCTACATGAATGTATCAATTCATTCTTATGCATAATATTATACTTAAGTTAAGTGATAACCTATTTATGTATTTACCGCTTGTTGTATAAATGATTTCATATTTTATATATTATATATAAGTTCTTAAGTGGGTACCTAACTACCTACTGTACCTAAATATGTAAAAATAGCTAGAAAACATATAAATAAACAAAATAACATGTTTTTAGTTAGATAGATACAATCTGGTTAGTTATATAATATTTATAAAAAATTACCTACCACAGTCATATTGATGATGTTTGTATATTATGCAACTACCTATAATCGAATGACGTCAGCATGTATAAAAATTTTAGGATACCAATTAGCAACTTTGTAAGTGACCTTAGAGTTCCTGAAGTAATTGTAACTCTTGTCGACCTAGGCACCTAACATTTAAAATATAAAATTAAAATCTGCATAATTATATTACTTACAGTCATTTTTATTTGTTACTAGGTGATGCCCGCGCCTTTGCTCGCGTGGATTTATTTTTTAAAAATCCCGCGGGGACCCTTTGATTGTTGGGGATGAAAAATAGTCTATGCCACTCTCCCGGTCCCCAACTATACCTATGCAAAAAATCACGTCAATCCGTTACTTTTTTGCGGCGTTATTGAAGTAGATAAAAACCAACAAACAAACACACTTTCGCATCTATAATCTGAATAAGGATTTATTTATCCAGTAGCAAAACGTGGCAGAATCTAGAACTCTACTAACTCTTTGAAAAAAATGTTACAATTTCGTTAATTTATTAAAAGAATATTTTTAAAGATCGATGCTTTCATTCAACTAAAATTCTACTCGTATATAAATAATACTCAGTAGATAAATAAACGCAATAAATCTACTTATCTAATAATAATAATTATTAATGTCAATGAGAATTATTATTCTAATTGTCATAAAGATGTTACTAATGACTCAAATGAGTCAGTTATCTACAATGTGCGGTTTAAAATTTAAATAGATACCCAGGTAGACATTGCGTTATCAGATAACTATCAAAGATCAAAGTTCACGTTGTGTCTGTTTAATTTTGATTATATTATACAGTTAGACGGTGAGTTACCAACTAGCTACTTCTGGGGAAACTTTGCGATCTTGAATGCTTCAACATAGAACTAAGTTAGCAGCTAAGTAATCGGTACTTTAGACTTCAGAGAGTGTGCTCATAAATGAAGAAATACATTATTTTTTGTTGATTACATTAAAATCAAAATATATACCTACAAGCAAAATAAAGCCCAGACATTTTATATTAGCCAAAATTTTGTCTCAAAAGTCTCATGAAATCTCGTGTCTCCGTCTTGAGATATTCAAGATCAAAGGTCACAAAATACAGTTTTTCGAAAATATCTTGCATCCTGTGGCTTCAATAGAAATGCATTATTTTTTGTTGGTTACATTAAAATCAAAATATATACCTACAAGCAAAATAAAGCCCAATCATTTTATATTAGCCAAAATGTTGTCTCAAAAGTCTCATGAAATCTCGTGTCTCCGTCTTGAGATATTCAAGATCAATGGTCACAAAATACAGTTTTTTGAAAATACCTCGCTCCCTGTGGCTTCAATGCTATTTGCATAAATTATAAAAATTGTAGAGCATAAAATTCTGTACAAATTTTGTTCAATACATTTTTTTATACAGATTAACTGATTTTTGTGACCTAGAATATTTTAAGAAGCGGACACGAGATTTTATGAGACTTGTGAGACAACATTTAGAACGCCAAAATAAACGTCTAAACAAGTTTGCAACTGGTTTCTCTCATAAGGAGATGAAATCCTAATATGACTGGGCTAATAGACAGATTTTGATCATTAATATTTTGACTAAATATACCAAGGAATTCAGGAAGACTCGGTTTTTAGTGACCATGAAACTCCTGATAACTATAATTATTATAACGTAATATCATAAACATCGGATTGTGAACTTTATTACAATGAAAGATAACATAATACTTTTATGTCCTTGTAACAATAAAATTATAATTTGACCGTAATTACCTGGTAATTACTGATTAATTTATATAATTGATAATATGACTATTTTTACATAATATGTGGAAATTGATATTTAATTGTTTTACCATGTGCGTATTATTAAATTCTATGTTTTGTTTACTATACAATGAATAAACACACACTGAAACAATTATACAATAACAACAATGCGATTATGCGATAATAGTACATTATGGTACAAGTGTCAAAGTTGGTGATTACCGCTGAGGCGCTATTGAGACCCGAGCCGTCAGGTGAGGGTCTTAAGGTAGCCGAGGACGGTAATCATCAATATACACGTGTATCATACGACGGTTTTCAACACACTTGTGAAGAAAATAACACTAAAATAGTACATTATGGTACAAAACAGTGAAAACGAGTTGTGAAATTTTTTTCGCAATGGCGGGAAAAATTAATGTTGTTCTTTTGTTCGCCCTCTTGAGATGCTCTTGAGGGCAGGCAAAGATCGACGACCATACAGCCTATTCAGGTGTTTATTTGATTTAATCAGTTTTCCGAAACCTTTAATGGCCATAGACTAAAGAATGAGGTTTCTTTTTTTTTGGCATTTCTCTTATAGCCACGTACAAAATGGGGATTTCGAGTTTTCTCTATTACAAAAAAAACCAAAAGTTACTGACAGTTTTATTTATTAAACACGTACATGTTGAAATTATCTATTTAAATACGGAGTTGTATGAAATGATTGCTTGCTCAGGTACATTAATTTAACACGATATTTTTATAAATTATTGAACAAGATCTTTTTTGTAATAGAAACTTTTTTAAGAACACAGCAACTCACCCAATAAAATTTAAAAAAAAAATTTCTTTAACTCACATTGTGAATAATAGTAATCAAAAGTCACAGTTTGAGTTAGAGGTGTCATTGTGTGCCTAGTTGCGGTGAACTTTTCAACACACTTGCTCATAAAGGGGTTATGAGCAAGTGTGTTGAAAAGTTCATAATTCAACGTTCTAATACGAGTAAATCAACTCTTGGTTTGGTAAGCTCTAAATCTACCTGCTTGGGACTTGGGTGTCCTGACGATTGTCACGTCCACCAGAAATGTGCCAAAAAATACAAACAATGAGAGCTGATTTCTATTTCTATAAAAAGTAAGCAGAGCGTAAGAAAATTGGGACATCCGAGGGACAATTTGTGTAACGCAACAATTGCCTTAACATGTAATTTTAATGAACGAAAAATATCAACAACTTTCAACAGACAACTTTGTACATTATTATTTTAAGCAACTTTTATTCAACGAGTTTTTGCAAAATTTATTGCATTCAGCACATACAGAGTTCTTATTTAAAAACAAAAATTAAGTGTCTTTTCTATAATTCTGTACTTATAGCAAATTGCAAAATCAAAAACTGTGGAGACGGTGGGGATCCTTCCCCGCCTTCTCCACAATTTTTGATATTGCAATTTTGTTAATTGATTCGGAAATTTCTTTCAAGTGCAGTAATTCAATTTCATGGAAATATACAACTACAGGAGGTCATTGGGATTTTTAAATTATTTCTGTATAGGAAATTCTTCCTATAGAGTAAATTGTTGTTGTAAAACTTCAATCTTTATGGGTCGCATGCTAGAAGTTAATATTAGTAAAGCCTGGAATATAAAAATACCTAAAATCAATATCTGCTTATGAATTCCATCGACGACCTAATTTAACTACAGGTACATTGTATGTACGATATTTAAAATACTACTAAGTCCCTACAGATATTAAATCCAGAACATACACAATAATAATATCATCAAATTGTTTGGAAGTGTACATACACTTCCAAACAATTTGATGATAAAATTTTATGAAACAGGGAAAATAATATCTAAGAGGCAAATTGTTGAATAATTTCGTTGCTATTTATAAGGCAAATACCATATAATGTATACGTACCTATACATGAGAAGTTGAATCCCAATTTCAAATTGCAACCACCTCCAACTTATAATCACCATTCTTACAATCTAATAGTACCGCTGGTAGAGTCATGACGTGTCATAAGAGCTACAAGTTAGCCTACATGAAATAAATAATTTTGAATTTGAATTTAATAGCAACATTACCACCAAGTTTTATTAATAAAATTGATCTCTTTAGATACTTTTTACTTTTGCATCAATATTGTAGGTCATCAATTTAAAATTGAAATGTATAATTTCAGGTACACAGTTCGGATCACTTCAAAGGCAATCGAGCAAAAGTAACGAGGAATACCTGTGGATGATGTAAGTTTATTCTAATTACATCAATCGTCTGCTCCATATAAAAACCCATAAGATAATTTTTCAAAAACTGTTTATAAAATTATATAATTTTAAGAAATATTAATTTATATAAATATTATTTATTATTAATATAAAAAATCTCAATTATTTATTTTCTGCCAAATAACATGTATAATCTATAATTATATAAAAAGGCTTGTCCTGACTGACTGACTGACTGACGATCAACGCACAGCCTAAACCACTGAAGTTAGAAACTTGAAATTTTGACAGTAGGTTCCTTTTATGACGTAGGCGAGCACTAAGAAAGGATTTTTCGAAATTCGCCCCCCAAGGGGGTAAAAAGGGGGATTAAAGTTTGTATGAAACTCCGTCATTTTTCGAGTTATACTCATGAAATTCGGTATTTAGGCTTTAAATTGAAAACAAAAAAGTACGTGTTTCACAGTTTTTAAAAATTCTACCCCCTAAGGGGTTAAATAGGGGTTGAATGTTTGTATAATAGTCCTTCGTTCTTCAAGTTATTTTTCAAGTTACGTTTATGAAACTTGATATTTTGGCTCTTGATTAAAAATAAAGAATTACGTATTTTACATTTTTTTTAAATTCTCCCCCCAAGGGGGTAAAAAGGGGGGTTAAAGTTTGTATGAAACTCCGTCATTTTTCAAGCTATACCCATAAAATTCGGTATTTAGGCTTTAAATTGAAAACAAAAAAGTAAGTGTTTCACACTTTTAAAAAATTCTACCCCCTAAGGGGTTAAATAGGGGTTGAATGTTTGTATGATAGTCCTTCGTTCTTCAAGTTATTTTTCAAGTTATGTTTATGAAACTTGATATTTTGGCTCTTGATCAAAAATAAAGAATTACGTATTTTACATATTTCGAAAATTCTCCCCCCAAGGGGGTAAAAAGGGGGGTTAAAGTTTGTATGAAACTCCGTTATTTTTCAAGCTATACCCATAAAATTCGGTACTTAGGCTTTAAATTGAAAACAAAAAAGTAGGTGTTTCACAGTTTTTAAAAATTCTACCCCCTAAGGGATTAAATAGGGGTTGAATGTTTGTATGATAGTCCTTCGTTCTTCAAGTTATTTTTCAAGTTATGTTTATGAAACTTGATATTTTGGCTCTTGATCAAAAATAAAGAATTACGTATTTTACATTTTTTGATAATTCTCTCCCCAAGGGGGTAAAAAGGGGAGTTTCAATATTCATAGTTAAGACAGGACAACGTCTGTCGGGTCCGCTAGTAAAATATAAACAAAGAATAGATGGTAGACAAGGAAACACGTCGAGATCTCTACCAATTAGTTTCATGAACCATTGCCAAATACCTATTTCAAACCATCAAAAGCAAATTATACACATCGTAGGAGGTTTGTTTTAAAGGAGGTTTTGATAGGAATCCAAGCTGTCTATTAAGTAATTGGGGGATACAATATTATTATAATATTTATGCTTTATATTATTTTATAATAAATTCATTTCTTGGTATTTTCTCGACCAAATGTCAAAACTTTAACGTATTCTAAAAGTTCTTCAAGTTCTGCCTGCATGTTGTTTTTCTGTTCCTCTGCAACTAGAACTTACTGGATTTTGATATGGGGTGGCCGGAATGTATCATTAATTGCTTCGAGGTTCGATACATAAGTATAATATGATACGCATCATTAATTGAACAGTAGACGCATTATTCCTGGGTCATTAAAATGAAGTACCTACTCGTACATAGGGATCGTTGACTTACCCGCCCCCATATACTGTACGATCTGTCTTAATTATCCGTCATTTGAGACCGATTTAAATAACGAGTTGTTTGTATGTATATTAATAAATACACCAAACCAACAAAAGTCTTCCAACACTGCATCTGCCTATGATGACTTTATAGATCTGAAATACAGTCGTTGACTGTGGGCCTCACAAGAAGGCTCAGATAATCCCTGCGATCTAGAATACATCCGTAGGAGAACCAAAATTACCGACATAGCTCAAATCACGAAGCTATGGATACAGCACATATACCCTGAAAGAATGATGGTCGTCAGTGGTGTGATAGGCGTGGTGATCATGACCATGCAAGACTGAAGCATATAGAAATCTATACATAAGACTAATATGCAGCACTGAATGAATATCGGTATATAAAGAAGAAGATATTTAAGTCTACATAAGTACCTACCTACTTGATCCCATAAAAGGAGATCGAAACAAACACTTATTGAATTTAGTCGCGATCTTAAAAATCGTAAAATTAAAAAGTTCGATTTTTCTTGGATAATAAAATAATAAAATAAAATAAATCCGACAAATGACGGAAGATTTAGCTAATTTTTTGCACAATAGGGACTTTTAGTTTTGTTCAAACATTTTTACTTAAGTTCATCACATTAGGCCCATGTTTACAAACTATTTAGCGTTCAAACCTAAGATCTTTTTATAAAAACTAACCTTGAGATGGACACAATGACATACAAAAGCAACTAAATACATTCGTATATTATGCTTAGTGGAATCATAGGTTTTTTGTAGAATTATTAAATCATATATGATATCACTATCTTCAGACAACAATTAATTTTTATTGCGGATTCACACAACATTTACGAAACAAAATCCTTTCAAAAATTAGAGTGGACTGTAAACAGCAATATGTTGCTAACGTTATTAAATGACTAGGTTTTGTTCGTGACTTCACGTGGTTTTAGATTTTTAAATTTAACTCTTCAAGGATGGAACTTCAAAAAAATCCTGCCTTAGATTCACTTAGTAATAATGAATATTCCCCTAAATTCTCTCTCTAAATCAATCTGTTTAGGCAGTGCATTGCCTATCAGTCAGTGGATAATGTTTTAAGCTACAGAGTTTTTTGTGTTTAATATCTATATAAAAATGTATCTTTTATGGAGTAAAATTTAAAATCTTATCTAATGTTTGAGTTTTTGTTTACATCAGTTACCTACACCTAAATAATAACAGCTACATAGGTAGTTAAATAATTTGAAACTAAAATCTAAATTACCAGTTCTGTTCCAAAATTAAATTCAAGACCTCATCGATAACACTGCAGCGTTGGTATATTATGACAAGATTATGACGTATACCTACCTAGATTGTTATGATCTTATTATGGTAGGAAATATAATAACATGTTCAAGGAGGATGTTCGCTTGGATGTGGAACGCAACTAGAGTACCTACTGCATAGGTGGCAATATCAATATTATAATCATATACTTAGTAATTATACTCAGACAATTTATATGTATTAAGTATATTTTTATGTATGTAACAATGTATCAAAATTTTATAACCGCACGTATGTATTTGCTTTCATTTATATGTTTTTAGTGTAGGTTATACTTTAATTGATATTAGATACTTTCTGATACTTAAATAACTATCAGTGTATATGCAGTTAGTTCAATATTGCACTTGCACTACATTATTATCCCTTTTCACGTATCGGTCAGTAATTGCGATAATATTTTAACGTCTGAATGTGTAAACACGTGATTCTAGAACTAATTGCAAGATTAAAGTCCACTCTGGTAGGTACATAATAGTAGTCGGTGGAAAAATAGAAAGATTTTATTTAAAGTTCTTAGTCATAAAATAAAATAGAGTTTTTACTATTGTCTGAAAGTTCAAGCTTCTAATTTATTTACTTATTTTTTATTCATGTCGATTAATATAATAGGTCTAGACACTTTACGAGTTCACTGTGACATTTTTAAAGTTCAAGACGATAACAGAATATAATTACCAAATATGTCATGTGGTGTGCCATAAAAATATGAACGAAGGAATCATTCATTCAATAATTCTTAGAAAATCTATCTTTTAGGTAGTATACTTATCAATAAACTTACGACTTGGAGACCCATTTATCAGTTTTTTCTGAAATATGGCTCAAGAGGCATGAGGCGGTTGCAAAAGCCGGGTTTATTAGCAATAATGGTAGATCAAGAAGGTCAACCAGTAGTGACGGAGGTGCAGCCGGCGTTGTATCTGCTGTTTCATCAGCAAGGCCCAGACTCTATATGTTAGAGAGAGAGGGTAACACAAGCAGTTGGCCCTCGGCTTGGTGTTGAAACCTTCGGTTGCGTGCGGCCGCGGCGCCGCGCTCGCTTCCACCCAGTACTTAGTCAAGATACTTGAAACTATGTTATTGTGTTGGTTGAAAGTGATAGTGGAACTTTGAAAAGCACGTGCTATGTGAAGTGACATCTGGATAACAAACAATCATATGTTTCGGTCGGTTCTTGTTTTGGTTTACAAATTAGTTTAAATATTATGCTGCCGAGAATGAATAACTGCTTATTGTCATTTTTATAATACTTACCAATGTCTGAATGTGCAATAATACGAGTACATTTTATAATATCATTAAGTATTTATTTATCAAAACGTCCTGTGGATGTAAAAACTAACACAATGCAGTTGGCCAATTGAGACAGTGCAGTATCTTCCCTATGTCTAGAAACAACACATTATCATTTTTGACAAATAAATATTATCTAAGCTATACGTAGATCACTATATAAGTTTTGAGACACTCGAAAAGTATAATATTTATATTCTTAAAATTTACATTAATTTTTTCAAAACACTCTCCATTATTCTCTATGCAAATTTTCATCCGCATAAACCAACATAGAAATATTCATTCCAGTCTTTATTCAAAATAATTTATCGTTACAAAATGTAGAGACTGATGATTTCATTTAGGTACATTGTGCAAGTCGTAGTTACTTACATAAAGTACCTAGGTTGATTTTAATTTTAGGTTCTTCGAAAAAACTTCAAACAAACTGTTCCAGTTGCATTTATTTTCAAAAGCACGTATTCACAAGTGCAAAAGATTACAAGCGCAGATTTCATCAGTTGCTACATAGTTACCACTTACCTTGCTAAAATTTTGCTATCAAAAAGTATTTATAGTTATATTATATGCAAATGTTGCTGCAACATGACCACTGCTATTGTCTCCAAATAATTATGTTTTCTCACGTTAGAGTATTTCGTGGGTACTTTTGTTTATGTATTTAAGTAACTATACCTACGGCTAACGAGTTATTAATATGTCTGGCTTTGTCCGTGGCTAGTTACCAGCTTACCGTCAAAGACATGCTGCGAAGCGATTTAGCATGTAGAATTTATCGATTAGGGGTGCGTTTGGGTTTAATTGACGCTGTCGTTCCTCTGCCGTATCATCACTAACCTTCAGTTGAGATAGCAGGGAAGAGCTATCATCATCTCCAAAATTATCATTATCATCATCATCATCAGCAGCAGCAGCAATGGTCCACTACTGAGCGCAGGTTTCTTCTCAGAGAAGATTTATAGGCCATAGTCCACCACTTTGGCCCAATACGAGTTGGCGAGTTATGTGCAGGTTTCCTCGCGATGTTTATCTTTACCGATGAACCATGTGATACTTAATTGGCACATGACGCTAACTCTAAAAGTTGGAGTTGCATGTCCGGGATCGAACTTACGATCCCCCACATAAGAGACCGCAGTCTTTAGCTTTTGTATGATCTTGCCACTAAGCTATTACTTCTTCGAGTGAAGAGCTATACTGTCATTGAATAAAAAACATACAAGTTATGATATTACTATGAAATAAATAAGATAGTTCCATTAATTGTTGGATGACTCTATGAACTGTACTAGGTATAATGTATTCATGTATTTTCTATTGTACTTATGTATTTTCTATTAGATATTACTTTGGTCATCGTTTGCTCTTGCTTATGTTTACGAGCGAGTGTCAAAGTACGCTTTATGTTATTGTTGATTCGCCACGTTTTCCTGCATAATTTTCAAACACTGTATAATATACGACGACTCACTAACATTTGTTCTGTTATCGAATATAAATATGTTTTGTTTGCATTAGGTTCAACGCTTCTTCAGCGTGGTTACTAGCATTTTATTTGTTCATTGCAAAGAGTCATCAGTTTTGAAAACTAGAGCAACAAAAGTTTTTGATACAACTTAAAATCATTGTATCATCCATCATAAACTCATGATTACAACCGTGCTGTCCATTTCAAATTTTGCTTAGTCATGTCTAATATTAACACTTTCGTCATCACCTAAAATATTAACAAAATTTTCACAACTGTGATCATAACCTCCATTAGGCCAATGATTTCAATTGAATGTAATTGAACTGGCATTGTAATTGAAATAGACCAGTGCATTTAGTTCACACTTAAGAGTTCTTTGGAAAAAACTAAAATACCAAAAATGAGTCAGATTAAGAGAAAACATTATCAACGTTTTGAAATTACTAGTGATAGTTTTCTAACAACAGCTACAAAATAACAAAAGCAAGAACTAATTATTGAGAAATATTATTAGGTAATGTCGTTATTCATTTATCTGATGCACAATCTAATTTTGCAGTTCTGCTCTAAATAGCTACACAGGTTGGTAATATTGGCAATAGCAATTCTCTAAAAGAAATGAAGAATAGCGCTTCTCTAAATAATTCGATATTCGAAAATATTCTTCTGTTATTAATTAATTCCAATTACCACAATAGTTTCTACGACAAGGTAGACAGATCATCTCGAGTTTATAAAGCAGCTTTGATCCTACCAAGAAGTTGGTTTAAAAAAGTTGGCTTAAAGTAGGTACTTATTCTTACTTATTACGCTTTGTATAAACGATATTAAGACCATTCTACTGCCAATTGTTTGGTAATATTTTTATCTTAACCGGCCACGACGAATCCGGCCTTGAATTATGACTCAATCAAGCCAACCAAAACAAAAGATATCAGTAGGTTTACATATTCGTATGAGACCTACAATGTTGGGCGACACTGATACGGAATATTGATTAGCAGAAACCTATGTCATATTATATTTTCAACACAACCGCAATGTGTTTTACAAAAAAATTGTATTGCTACAGTAATTGGTGCGATATCAAAAGGATATCAATATAAACATCTATGAAGGTGCTCTACTGTAATTCCATAATTAAAAATTGACAGTTTATAAGTTATTATAATTTTTTAATCTGATTAGGTGTTATCTATTGGCAGACTCGGCTCCGTTCAATCTTTATGTATTAACCATACAAGAGATATAATTAGTATATATTTCCACGTCTATTCAATAATGTATGAATCGATTACACGTGTCCATTCCATTCCAATGTTTTGGCTATCGTTATGAATTTTTAGAATCGCTAATAAATATAAACTTTTACTTCTATACCTATAGGTACTATTAGGTATACTGTGTCTATACTCTACCGAATAATTTATTAAATAAGAGTACTACTTGATGCCCACGTCTTCGCTCGCGTGGATTTAGTTTTTAAAATCCCGCGGGAACTCTTTGATTTTCCGGGATAAAAAGTAGCCTATGTCACTCTCCCGGTCTTCAACTAAACCCATGCAAAAAATCACGTCGATCCATTGCTTTGTTGCGGCAAACCGACAAACAAACACACTTTCGCATTTATAATATTAGAAAGGAAGTAAAGATAATGAATACCTGTAATATTATATCAAAAAATTTTGCAACCGAATACGTGTAATTGTTTACAGATACTTAAGTATGTATTTGATTTAGAAAATGAACAGAGATTTTCTTTTTTTTTTCAGATGGCGCTCGTAGACGTTGGCACATCGAAAGCCAATACCTAACGCTGGCTGCGAATGGGTGTTAGTTTGTAGACAACATGAGCATTTGGTCAACACGGGAGAAGGTATCTCGGGCATGATGGAGCAAGCATTTCTGCCAACCTGGTTCCTGGTTGCTTGGCTGGGAACCTGCCTACTCTTCAGCCCCTTTGCAATATTCTTCATATTGTGCCTTCCCCAATTCCCACTTCTAGTCTTAAGAAGGCTCTGTTACATACCATTCGAATATATTTGACCAAGATTTAACGGCAAACTAATGGGATAATTGAATAGTTTACTACATAACATGAGCATGTATATATAGTGTGTAAAATAATAATTGTAATTCAAATACATAATAATAATTAATTGATTCATGAATAAAATATATTTAAGTAACATCTATTATTTTATTTCGAAAACTTAATTAGGCATATCTAAATAAGTTTTATCCAAAATCATAATTAATTATTCAATATTTAAGTGACATTTTCAATTTATTTTGAAAAGTCTTTCTCTAGGATCCACGTGGATTTAGGTCTCTCAAAATAGATCAGTTAGATCTCTTTGATTTTGCTGGATAAGAACTGACTTTATATCCGTCTCTCTGATGATAGCTTCTAACATTATACCAACAATCGTTATGACCACTTCATCAATTAACCCATGAAAAATTAGAATAAGTAGGTACAGATAGTGAGACAGACGCACTTTTGCATTTATTATATTAAATTATTATTATTTATTTTATTTATTACCTATTTTCATTTTATTTACATTTTGGACACCCAATCTCACTCAAAAGCGTAAAAATTGTAAACGTCTTTCACGAGAATTGTGATTTGAATGCACTTTTTTTTATAAAATTTTAATTTTATTCTCAACCCTCTCGATGTTGGGTTCGATACCTGTAATATTTTTATTTATTACAATCATAATATTTGAAGCATAAACCCAGTTTCAAGATTCGTCAAAATCAGAACCTGGGTAACTATACTGGCCTCTTAAGTTGCGCCTAGAGATGGAATAATATGATGGACTTTGTTCGGACACTTAATATATATTATTATCAAATTGACCTAAACGGCGAAGTCACGGCCTCATACATCTTGGGGGCTCTTGCTTAGTTGTTAAATTAGCATGACAGGTTGGATTCCTGGCGGAGCAATTTGGGAATTTATAATTTCTAAATTGTGTCTAGTTTGGTCTGATGGGAGGCTTTGGCCGTGGCTAGTTACCATTCCACCGTCAAAGACGTGCCGTTAAGTGATTTAGCGTTTCGGCACGATTACGTGTAGAAACAGATTCGGGGTATGGGTACAGTGCCATACTCCTTCCAAGTTAGTCTGCTACCACCTTCGACTGCATCGTCACTTACCATCAGGTGAGATCACAGTCAAGGACTATCTTGTCATCGAATTAAAAAAAATGTATTTCAATATTTTCCCCGATAAAATGGAAGTTAGATTCGTCCAGTCAAATTGAATATAGGAAGGTACCTAGGTACTTAACTTTGTAGACGATTAGATGCCCTAACATCTCTGTGTTTGTAGTTTGTAAGATTTGTGATACTGTTTACTATTAAATTAAACATGATACTTTGAACAAGTGAACTTTTTACGAATTATAAAAATTGAATTTATAAAGAACTAGCTGTTGCCCGCGACTTCGTCTGCGTAGAATTGCTGATTACCCGTGAGATTGAGGATTCCCGCGCGCTCTATGCCCTGCTTCAGAAAGCAAGCTACAGGCAAATGTCAAATTATTTTACCACCCTTAAAAGGTAATATTCAAAAAAATTTGGATGTACATGTTTTTTATTTATTATTAGTAATCTAAATGCGAATTTTTGTGTCTCTAACTCCAAAAATGAAGGACTTTCATACAAACTTCCAACCCCTATTTTACCCCCTTAGGGGTAGAATTTCCAAATATACTTTCTTAGCTGACATCGCCTAACTATAAACTACCTTCTTGCTAACTTATAGCTGTATACGTATAATAGTTTTCGAGATCTCGTGTTTAATCAGTCAGTACGTCAGTCAGTGACCTTTCGCTTTTATATATATAGATATGTATGTAATATATGTAGGTAATAAAATTATATAACTTCTAGGAATTTTAAAGGCTAAAGAGCATCTAAAGAGTCATTTCAATAAACTTGTTTTTATCAATTACCTTGATATCAAATTTATTTTGGTATTATAGGTATCTATCAGTGATCAAAACTGCATTGCAAGATTATAATATACTATAATACCTTGATTGTTGGTATCAACAAATCAATTTAACAACCAAGCTGATAGCTAAATTATTCTAGATTACTGGAACGAGAATATTTTATCAGTAGGTAAAAAAAAATTATACTTAATGATTTTAATTAGGTAAGTAATAAGTAGTACGTAGTAATAAGTAGTACCTACTTGACATGGAAAATTGTTGAACCTTAAACTTAAAAATATTGGATAAGAGTTGAGCAATAAAAACGTCACATACAAGTCTTGTTGTAGGTACCTACTTATTATTAATAAATTCAAAATTCAAAATTTATTTATTTCATGTAGGCTACCCTGTAGCACTTATGATAAGTCACAAATCTACCACCGGTTCGGAATGCAGATGCTGCTGAGAAGAACCGGCAAGAAACTCAGCAGTTGCTCTTTTCAAAAAATAAAATAAACTAATTTTACAATAAGTAATAAAAATAAGCTAAGTATACAGTGCTTCCACAGTGAAGCTTCAAAAATACAATACATATAATCTAACACATGTCAGCATGGGAAGTCAAAGCAGACCCAGTCCCGTTGGCGGCACCCGTTCACGAGCACGACGCATGATCCAGCCATTGCTTCGCTCAACCATATTTGAGGGAACGTATTTTAAATATAAGGTACATAATAATAGATGTGCTACTGTTATAATAATAATTTTATTATATAGGATAGACAGGTGATTATATAGGTCATTAAAGCAACTTGATTTTTGAAAGTTTTATAAAAAGTTTACTTTTTATAAATATTTACAATGATTTAAACCATAAGTTTGTTAAACCATAAACATGCTGTTCATTATGTACCGACAGTAAATTATACCGCTTATACCATATAATAAATACCAACATACGAATAATATTCCAGACAGAAGACAACTCGGAGGAAAAAAAATTTTGTGATTGACAAGGATAATACCAGTAAAACAAAATGTCGATAAGATACCTACCTACTTAGATATTATGCTGGATTATTTATTATAGGTGTTTATTAATTCAGAGGCACGCGTTACATTATATTTTCATTGCTTTAAGACTTTCTCTTTGAAAATTCTTATCAGATTATAGGATTATTGGGCCATCAATTGAATTAACATTATCTTCAAAGATCCTGTAAAGATTATGTTGATATTATTAGCGAATTTTATATTTTAAATTAATAAAATTAATCAGTCTTTGAATCCACCTACTTACTTGCTTACCTAAACATACCTATATTATATTTTAGTACATAGTATATTTTATATCGATGATAATTTATAGTTTTTATTATATATTATTCCTATATTAGTTAATTAAATATCGAGTGGAAATTCGTGGTTGATCAACAAAAAGCTGAAGAAACGAATGAAGAATTTATTTCTTCATTGAATATGGATTATATGGGGGCATATAAACTGCATATAAAATACCTATATAAAATATACATTTTCACAAAAATCTAAATATATAAAAGGCAAAGGTGACTGATTGACTGACTGACTGACTGACTGACTGACTGACTGACTGACTGACTGATCTATCAATGCACAGCCCTAACCACTGGACGGATCGGGCTGAAATTTGGCATCCAGACAGCTATTATGACGTAGGCATCCGCTAAGAAAGGATTTTTGAAAATTCAACCCCAAAGGGGGTAAAATAGGGGTTTAAAAAATCGAATATAACGTGAGCGAAGCCGCGAGCAAAAGCTAGTAAAATATAAGAACATAGGTAACAATGTACCTACTATAAAACTTGTTATGCATTAGATATTTAATAGGCAGATATTACGGAACTCTGGTATCAAGATTCAAGGTAGATGCAAGATATCTACAACTACTTGAACACTGAGAGTCTCTTGACCGACTTTTATTAAATCTTACATATCTATAGGTGAGTAAAAACACGTAGTTTTCAATAGTTTATCTAAAATTCTTAATTACTAAACAGAGAGATATCCCTCAGAAGTTATTGCAGATACTGTTTTTTAATACACGATCAATCTGGGTTCATAATATAGGTACCTCGTAAGCTGTATTCTTTTCTAAAGTGGGAACATTCTCGGTAAGCTCTTAGCAAAGTGAGAAGGTTTGTAGGTAGGTTTTAGGCTAAAAGCCTAAGCTTTAGAACAAGAAGCACAAGCGAAAGCCCAAGTCGCAACTCAATGATGCTTACTTTATGAACATCGAAGTTCTTTTGTATTTAAAGATTTTAAAAGATTTTATTTTTTGGTTTTACGTGTTTTACCAGTGTCCGCTGCAAGACGCTGGTCGATTGCGGAATAGCTTCAACTATCATTGCTACAGTCTCAATATGGTGATTGGCTGAATTTATGGCATTCTTACTGCAAATGTGAATTTTGCAACAATGCATTTTAGCCACTAGTGAGAGGGTGTCGACCAATCAGCGGTGATTGCGATCCGTTCAGCTATTAGAGCTGTGAGTTGACAGGTCAGTCAGTCAGTCACCTTTTCCTTTTATATGTTTAGATTATTTTCTTAATATTATACATATTCATTATCCCCAAAAATGTTGAACTGCAAAATATACCTAAGCAAGAGTTGGTATGCATACGATAATTGTAAACATTGCTAGCATTCTTGGGTACATGTCCCTTTTTCTGGGTGTGGCTAGACCGTGACAAAGAAGTTATTTAATATTATAAAAAACATGAAGTGGAAATGGGCAAGGCACATAGTTTGAAGAGCTAATGGTCAATGGGGTTCCGAGGTGCTGGAGTGGCGATCGCGCGGGAACCGGGAAGCGCAGTGTCGGCAGACTCCCCACTAGGTGGACCGACGACATCAAACGAGTCGCAGGGAGCCGCTGTATTCAGGCGGCGCAAGATCGAGACCTGTGGAGGTCCATCCAAGAAGCCTATGTCCAGGTTCCCGAGGAGTTTTCAAAAACTAAACTACACGGAAAAAGCGCTACCAAAAAATAATTTGGTTTTTGTAGTAGGAAGCAATTAAAGCAAACTTTGGTTTATTTTGAAACAGGTTAGCGTTGGAGTTTAGACTCACGCACTTCAGTAACCACCTACTAGATAGGTACATTATAGGTAGACAGATAGGCAGGCAAAAATAGGTAGATACCTAGAACCAGTCATGTTTTGATAGAATAATGTCAGTATATTATTCTAGCTACAGTTAGCTACTATAAGTACCTACTATAAGCCCCCAATAAACGTAATTTTACCACATTTCTGTAGTGCCTGTTACTCAAGAGGGCTCTTAAAAGTACGTCGGTATAAGAAAACTAAACGACTTATTTAGTAATTCTAAAGATTTCGCCAGTTTTCTCTAGCCAGAGATTACTTAGTAAGAAAGAGTAGCAATAGAAATAAAAACTGAAAAACTGAAAGATCAAACAACATGTTTGAGTTAGTGTGGCGCCATCTGCCGCTACATACCATAAATTTGATAGATAATGAAAATGAATGAAAAGTGTAGGTACAATTTCCACTAGTGTTCAAAACATAGTAGTTAGTTAGTTCAGAAGGTAGTCCTACAATATTCCGAAAGATGGCTCTGTTTCTGTAATAATTTTATTCGATTTTCTTTTCATATTTTCTTTGTCCTATTATATTAATTCCTATTAATATTATAAATGTGAAAATTTGTGATGGATTTGAGAAGACGATGCCCGCGACTTCAATCGCTTGGATGGAGGTTTTTAATTCACGCGAGAACTCTTTAATTTTCAGGCATAAAATGTAACCTATGTGTTAATCCTAGTCATGAGCTATCTCCATTACTTTCAGCCAAATCGGTACATTCGTGACGGGTATCAGAATTTATTATTCTAGTATTACATACATACCTTATTATTTACATGCATAGTTCAGCGACATTTATGGAATCTACTTACCTACTTTTAATGATATAAACAAACATTATTTTAAAAACCAACTTCAAACGCCCCTACAAAGTGATGACCATGGAACCACCTGGGAAGTTGGTAGCAGAAGTTTCCATATCAGTGCAAGCTTCGTTGAATAATCGGGGAACATACATAGAAAAAGTAGAAGAAGTATTTAGCTAATATAGAAAAGTATTCTGTTTCGTTTAATAAATTATGTGTAAGTAATAGTAGTAAATAATAAAGCTTTAATAGTAATAAGAAATTTCAAGCACGCTGAGTCAGTGACATTTTGTCTTTGCATTTCGCATTGTGAAATTATGATAGGCACGTAGTGAGATAGGAGATAGGTAGTCATTGAGTTGAGTCTGTAACATGAAATGAGTCATTTCCCAAGTAACCGTGAAAACCTTCTTAGAACCTTCTGTCCTTCTGATCCATACATACCTAGTTATTATATAGGTAGGTATTAGTAACCATAATAACTATGTTCGCCTTTTGCTTTTTTCGCTTGATAGGTCTTTATGGGCCCTATCCATTTATAGGCCTTTAGAATGTTTTGTCTCCATATACAGGGTGGTCCAACTAGTGACGTCAATAAATTTTTTTTAGACTCCTCACACCTGGGGGTATCCGAAAATACCCCATATATGTGATGCGATTTTTTGTAGTTTTCGAGTTATAATTTTTTTTTTGTGTTTTTTGAATATTTTCTGCCAGCGAGGTGTCAAAAATTCATATCTTTTTTATAGTAAGTATTATGCAGTTTTTTTTATTGTAACATAATTGTCTTGAATGTTGTTTTAATAAAAAAAATAACTCAGCTTCTTGAAATTACTTAAAGTTACTTAAAAAAGGCTCGAAAGTTAGAACTTTAGTTTTTAGTAGGATTTACTCAAACATTCAAATTCAATTTAAAAATACAAAAAGGAGTTTCCATAGCTTCTGGCTAAGTTTAAAAACTTTGCAGGGTCCTAAGCTACCAAAATCATAAAAAAATATTGTACTTGATCAGCCTTTTCTTGTTATAATCGGCCTTCGAAGGTGGATTAGGCTAAAAATCGCTAAAACATGTTTAAAGAATTAAAAATTATTTTATCTGCTTTTTATCATTCTTATGGTAAATTAAACTTAAAAATGTAATTTTAAATTAATTTTAATTTAAATTCCTGTAAAATAACTGCAGTTTGCGTAATTTTTACAATAATTTCGGTCTCACCACTGATTTAAAATGTGATCATTTGTAAAAATTGCTAGTTGTGAAATTTTTTTTGGATAACAAATAAAAGGCACAAATTACTGAAAAATTACTAATTTAATACAATTTTGAAAATTTTCAAATTTTCAAAATTCCTTCCTCCAACTTATCCGAGATTATTGTAAAAATACACGAGCTACAGTTATTTTACAGAAATTTAAATTAAAATTAATTTAAAATTACATTTTTAAGTTTAATTTACCATAAGAATGATAAAAAGCAGATAAAATAATTTTTAATTCTTTAAACATGTTTTAGCGATTTTTAGCCTAATCCACCTTCGAAGGCCGATTATAACAAAAAAAGGCTGATCAAGTACAATATTTTTTTATGATTTTGGTAGCTTAGGACCCTGCAAAGTTTTTAAACTTAGCCAGAAGCTATGGAAACTCCTTTTTGTATTTTTAAATTGAATTTGAATGTTTGAGTAAATCCTACTAAAAACTAAAGTTCTAACTTTCGAGCCTTTTTTAAGTAACTTTAAGTAATTTCAAGAAGCTGAGTTATTTTTTTTATTAAAACAACATTCAAGACAATTATGTTACAATAAAAAAAACTGCATAATACTTACTACAAAAAAAGATATGAATTTATGACACCTCGCTGGCAGAAAATATTCAAAAAACACAAAAAAAAATTATAACTCGAAAACTACAAAAAATCGCATCACATATATGGGGTATTTTCGGATACCCCCAGGTGTGAGGAGTCTAAAAAAAATTTATTGACGTCACTAGTTGGACCACCCTGTATAGGCAAAATAAATAAAAGTTGTTTATTGCAAAATAATTACGAGTAAGTAGCTAAATAAAAAAAGCAAATTTTATTATCATAGTAATTGGATATAAAGATCAATTAATTATTATTTATTTTACTGCACAGGTGCACCTGCCTACAATGATGTAAGTAGATACTTACAAATACTTAAAAGTTAATCAAAAGCTTATCACTAAAGTGGGGCAAAGCTTGTGCATTCGACAATTCCCACAAGGACATACTTAGATACGGAAATAAATTTACAAGAAGAGGCGTTTGACGATGATATTATTTTATGAAGACGTTCGGTCCGACACTAATATTTTAAAAAAAATTATACTTAAGTAATCTGTAAGCCTACAGTTCCTATTTTAAAAAATCTGAATCGTGAAAGTGATATAGTGAAAAAAAAAAATTCCCGTGAGATTTTAAAAAACTTTTGCAAGTGACTTCATCCACGTAGAGTTACCGCGCGGACTAAGTCGCTTGCAAAAGCTAGTAAATAATAATGTGATGGGATCCCAAATCCTTCAGGAAAAAATATTTTTGAGAAATACTCGACTAAATCTTATTTAATCTGAAGCTCTATAAATGTAAGTCTTCAAGTTAATGTTAACTCCCGTTAGTAAACTTGATCACTTAGGTACACTAGACTCTCTGATATCGAATAAGTATTTTTATACTTAGTACTTATCTAAGACACAAGGCGAAAGTCCTTCTATGGGAAATTGAGAAATGGGATGTAATCATATAACAACCGTCATATTAAGTATGTACTTTTTCATTTTTTCACATTAAATGTAACTATAAAATTGTAAAATAGTCTTTTAAACATACATACATCCAATCATAAGTACATGCTAAAATCTTTCTTTTGGCTTTATCGTAGTCTGGTAAAAGGACGTGACTCATTTTGAACCTACCACAAAACCCATATGCAATATACCCGGTATGCCATATGACGCAAAAAGCGATAATTAAATGAAAGAAAAAAAAAACACAGGAGCAAATATATGTCATTGGGGGAATACGAGACGGAAAGTAAAACCTAGAACACAAAGGAAAGCTAAAACAATCGCTTCCAGCGCCAGTCAGTTCATTGGTGGCTAGTGAAGTGTGCAGGCGCAGGCCAGTCGCTGTCGCACTACCACGCCGCACTACCACGCACCACCACACGCCACTCTACCACCACTCGGCTCGCGCGCAACATGGCGGCCCTACACTGTCTGCCTGTGAGTTACTATCTAAACCTCGTTACCATACTAACAGCAACTAACCGCTTCAATTTCTTATATCATTTTTAATGACCTCTCCGCTTGCGCTTGAACAGAGTCAAGTTCGTCAAGTATTTTCAAGTGCTTGTTACTTATTATAGTATTTTGTTGTGTTTTAACTAAGTACTAATGTTATACCTATTTAACTATCTTTATCATTAAGTACTATTAGTATTTTTTGTGTTATATTTATAGACGTCCATTTTCAATCAATAGATTTGTCCCTATGCGTTGTTGTTATTGACAGAGTTCATACAATTTATTAAAGTAACGTAATTGTATTATATCATAATACAATTACGTTACTTTTGCGTTACTCAGTAAGAGAGCTTATCGACATAATAATATTATAGAACCCTGCCTGGCTTTACTATAACTTTTAAAATTAACGTTATCTGTGAGTAATGGAAAAATTACCAAATCCGATCCATACTAAATGACAGATGTATGCACAGTTAAGATTAACTTGAAAAGATGACCCATCTGTCCGATTTCTCGGGGTCTACCCTGCACCTCGACTAATGTGTAACATATAAGCCCTTTTGTAGAGCATATTCGTATATATAGAGAAATGCCCTCACACGCAGAGGCCGCGGCTGGTCGTCGAACTGCGCTTAGTATCTGAATGTACAATGATGCACAGACCGCACGCATTACTACATATTACGAGTATGTAGTTAATCTCTTATAAACTATTGGATAGAAGCAGGCGTTACTTTGCGGAATTCCATGTTAACACTAAAACAAAAAGTAATATTTTGACCAGAAACCAGAAAAATCAGTAGGGCAACACGCGCCGTCCGCGCCTTAAACCGTCGTTTCTCCAGAATAGAAGAAACACAGGAAAAACACAAAAATAACACATAACGCCACATAAACTCCTTCAAAATACACTCGACGTTCCGACACCAGAGTATCATCAGGATATGTTGACTCCACAATGCAACAATGCACAATTGGCCCGGTATCGGAGTTGCCATACAAATTTTTTTCTGGTTCGGCGGATTACAGCAAATTATTACTTTTTCTTTTAGTAGTGTCGTGAACTTTTTAATTCTTTATTTTAGTAGACTAAGGCGGTAACTTCGGTTCTCATACGGAACTCCTCATTTCTGCTTTAATCTTGTAGAAATACTCCTAGCATAGCTCTCTCCATTATCCAGGTGGTCGTTAGCCATCTTTATGCTTAGCGAAAAAGTGGAACAGCTGTCTTTGTCTATTGACTATGGTCGTAAGTTACCTTCAGATATCTTATCGCTAGTGTAACCCTAAAGACACTCCCTTCACTCTTCATCCATCTAGTATTGTATTTGAAGCAATAATTCGGTCGACTTCTGACTCTGATCAGGAACTTTTTGGCGTTCTAATACCCTTTTTCACCAATCAAAAGCAACCGCTAAGTAGGAATATTTTTATGTAGGTAACCGCTAAATACGATCCCTAACACAATACATACATACACATGTACATACACATACTAGATAAGTATATGTATGGTCCAAAATCCGTGTAGAGTTCCTGCTTGCTTTATTTTATTAAAATTGTTAAGTAAAAGGATACTATCATTACTAATATTATAAATGCGAAAGTGTGTTTGTTTGTTGGTTTGTTGATTTATCCTTCAATCACACTGCAACAGAGCTACGGATCTCGCGGAATTTGCGAGGAAGTCGAGCGCATTAGCTAGTTATAATATATATATTGTTATTTGACATGCTTCTCAAGTTAATTTTAGCCTTAGATTTTAGCCTATTAGATGTAGAGGTTATGTACCTACTAACTAATACTTTAAATTAAACTGGTCACATATTTGCTTCAAAATATCAAATGCTGAACTTTTTGTTACTTATAAACCTGTATTAAGTACCTATCGTCGTGGGACATTAAATTAATTGGTTCAATTATTGCAATCGAACTTTTTGCACACTAACGTAGTACGATTCATATCACATAGGTACCTATAACTACAGCGCATCTTAATGCAATGGCGGCGGCAATGCAATAAAGAAAATTTAAATGTAAAAGAAAGACGCCGCTTATTTACGTTTTCGTACCCATAGGGGTGTCAACGGGTCCCTATCTCATTATATTGTACTAAGCTCCGCGCTCTGTCAACCTCACTTGCGTTGTGTACGACAATAGTGCAACGCGCACAGTTGGGATTTGAGTCCGTAACTTTTGAACCATTTATTGCTTGCACTATTGACACAGCATAAGGTCCTTACTTTGTGCTATTGAGGCTTTTGCGGGTATGAAACAGTGCTGTGCCCGTTCTGTGCCGCGAACGTTTTGTGCCTGGGCGCAACTGTATTGACGGCACGGCCGCGGCACGTCACAACTTGCGCTTGATGTAAACTAAGTCAAGCTTGAACTAGGATATAATTTGCAAGTTAATTTGACCTCGATGAATCTGTTCCATTTCTTAGACCTTGTGTTGTGCGTAGGCACCAGACGAATGTTGGCATTGTAAGCCGCACGCGCCCATTTCCGGATTCAAACCGGACAATGACTAGCGTCACAGCATAGCCACGAGAAATACATGAATGAACCGCTCTTTGTTTGTCGTTTTAGGGTTTCGTACATTGGTACATGGTAAATATAGTAACCTCATACCTAGCGCGATAATGGAGCGCGCTTGTTAATGCCTTTTCACTCTAGATTTTAAGATACCCAAGTTGTAGCTGGTTGAAAAAACGGAAGCCGGAAGGACATTCTAAATTTTGCGTACAGTAAATATATTTAAGTAGTAAATGATAATTTAAAATCTGTATTCTCTAGAGACATTTCAGTTTAATAAAATAGACATTGATTCGTGGTCTTAACAAGTCTTATTTAAAAATTTAGAACACCTCCGATGGCGGCCATCTTGGACTGATTTTCATCACCATAGCTAAGAACACTCCCGACTAATTCACCTTTCAAACAAAAAACAAAATCATCCGAACACGGACGCACGCACGCACGCACGCACGCACGCACGCACGCACGCACACACGTACACACGCACGCACGCATGCACGCACACATACACACACACGTCAACAGGAGTTAAACCTATTAAGAGTAGTACCTATTTCAATATTTTTTTATTACCTACAACTAATATACTATATAGAAATAATGTAGATACTTAAGGTATGAATGTGTTGTCAATTGTAAACCTACTAAAGTATTTGTGAGAACATTCTTCGAGATGACTCAGTTAACAGGAAAAGTTTGAAATCAATCGATTGCAAAATACTGAGGTTGTGATTGAACGTAACACTCCACATGTCATGAATAAATCAGATTATTCAAATTAACTCAATGTAAATGACATTATTGCCACAAAAATAAATCGAGATAGGATACTAACTTTACTAAGGATTTATGTGTACATTTTTAGGGACAAAACCACGCTATCAGAGTTGTTTTAAAAGGCTATTATAGAAAATTAATACTGCCTTAATGTCTCCTTTTATGAGATTAACCTCCAAAGCTTTAATTATTTTTATGAGTACGAATAGTCGAATGTAGCATTTTCTCGAGTTTTTATTTTTATTTAACATCCCTATTCATCTGTAGAAATACCAACCGTTTCTAGAAATTTCACCTTAGTGAGATCTCTAGAGAACTCAAGTAGGTACGTATATAAAATTTCCTCTTTTCTTTCTAAATTCACCGGTTTACCACCCGATTTCTAGGTAGGTACGTAGAGTTTCTTCCTCTAAGCTATAAGTGTATTCTCACATTCCTATTTTTGACAAAATACTATTTATAGATACGTAGGTTCACATACTTAGTTAGCTATTGTGTGTTTCGTAACTCACAGTAAGTTAAATTATCGGCACGGCTTGACCTAGCTGTTTATGCGCTTAGTATAAGTTTAGCAAACAATGAGAGCTACAGATGCCTATAATTATTTAGGCATTCTTAATGGTGATTTGTACCATTGCATGAATTCTTACTGACAATTGAAATATTCAGAGAGACTCACTGATTTTTTTATTTAAACACAAAGAAGAAAACACATTAGAAGTCCATTCCGTAATATTTGTATTTAATTTACATCTAAATATATAGAAGAAACAGGTGACTGACAAACTGACTGATCTATCAACGCATAGCTATGCGTTCCAGTGACAGCCCGATCCGTCCAGTAGTTTTAGCTAAAACCACTAAACGGATCGGACTGTTTACATACAGATAGCTAGTATGACGTAGGCATCCGCTATGAAAGAATTTTGAAAATTCAACCCCTAAGGGGGTAAAATAGGGGTTTGAAAAATCGAATTTAACGTGAGCGAAGCCGCGGGCATAAGCTAGTAGGTATGTAATAGGCACACTCTTATCGATCTACAATGTATCGACGTGTTTTTAAATTCTTACCCTAAAGCAGTGGATGTACCGATCAGTACGAATTCCCCTTGCACCCACTGTATTAGTAGGGCAAGCCAGTGGGTGCAGGGTCGACCACGTTAAATTGGTTGTACACAAATCTCTAACCTTAACTTAATTGACAGATCTAAAAGTGGTTGCGTTTTTTTCTCCAGGAAACAGTGAAAAGAAAAGTACTACTTTAGGACGAAATTTAGTTCAGAGTTAAGTTTTCAAAAGTGCCCTATTTTATGCAGCAAGTCTACACAGGTCACAGGTGGATGTGTTTAGAAAGTTAGTGCTGTATGGTAGGATATGATATTTTATATTACGATTGGGCAAGCGGTTGCGTTAGAACTCGGCAATGACCCAAAGCGACGACCACTCGTATGTTTATATACAAAATATTCATAAACTCAGGGACGGTAAGGTAGATTACTTTATATATTCAATTAGCTGATGCCCGCGACTTCGTCCGCGTGGATTTAGTTTTCAAAATCCCACGTGACCTCTTTGATTTTCCGGTGTAAAAGTATAAAGAAGCCTAGGTCAAAAAAGTCACGTTGATCCGTAGCTCTGTTGCAGCGTGATTGAAGGACAAACCAATATTAGTAAGGATAACTTAATGCTTATCACCGCATATACATATAACTATTGCGCTTCTAAGCGTTAAACTTCGATGTGTTAAGTATTTTATTTATGAACGACTAATTATTTATTTTTCGACGATATTGGGTAACGTAATCTTCTCAAGTTGCCAAAATATTTCAAATCTTTGCGCACAGTTATGTAAACAAAATGATATTAATATTTATATACATTCATATTACAATATCTATAATCCGAAATAATATAATAATAATTATTATTAGATAGTACATCAACTTAAATCACTATAGTAGCTTAAACTGACTGAATCTTATAAATATGTTTATTATATATTAGTGTATTATTTTTAATAGGTATAATATAATACATATATTGGTTTAGTTTATTTAGATATCATATAAGTTTATCTTTTTATTACTTCAACACTTTCTACTGCCTTCTAATTTAATCTTTTTTCTTAGCCATAAGGTTGTTTGGAAGAGATCGCTTTTTAGCGATACCACCTTATTGTGCTTACATATATTATGTTAAGTTTATTTTATTTCTGCCTTTGTGGTAAAATAAAGTATATATATACTTTATTTCATATACAATAAGTAAATAAATGTAAGTCGATAAATATACCCTTATTTCGGCATTGACGGGCAGTTCAACTGTGGCCGTACTTCTACTTGCCTAATGTAAAATGGTGAACACACTCAGGGCGTTAATTGTGGGTTCGATCCCCGCTGCCTGCAATTTTTGATAATCATTTAAAATTTCCTTCGAGTGTAGTTGAACGAGTTTCCGTGGGAATTAAAAAAACTTTATCCACGCGAACGAAGTCTGAAGTAAACTATTTACTTGTATAAGTTGTGAAAAATAGGTACATACTTGTAAAGTTTTAATTTATGGACTAGAAAAACCCACTGCCTATAATTATTTATCATAATATCGTTTGCTGTATATAATAACATCAATTACCTAGGTACTGAAAGTCCTAGTCTAGGTGATATAAAATGATATATGTTTAGCACTAAGTAGGTACATATAAAGTGGACACGGCCATGCACTCATTTTGTTATCCCTTCACTTAAAATTAGTTCTGCACATAGCATACATACAAAACATACAATAAACTACTTCTAAAGTAGCGCCAGCCTAATAAAAATTTAGAGCCTTTCATAACGTTGAATAACATAAAACACTAGGTACTAAAATAATATAAAACATTGAATTCATTTAGAAAATGAACTTGAATACCATGAGCCGATAAAATATTATCTTAATCATGAATTACTAATTATATAATACAAACATATAGGTACATCAGAAAAATGTGTGATATAAATTGGGTACAAATATTTTTTCTCCAATCTCATCCATTTATTATTTAAATATTTTATAGTTACATAATCAATTGAACTAAAGGCCAGGCTCATCATTGATTAGAACGAATTATGACTTCAAAACTGTCGGTTCTTCTCAGTAGAATCTACATTCCGAACCGGCGGTAGAGGCTCGAAGTGTCAGGAGAGCCACGAGTTGGCCTACATGAAATAAATTATTTTAATTTTATTTTTTTTTTGAAAACATGTAAACGATCACAACCAAAGAATATTCAAACTCGTAACGTCAGCTAAAATGTTTTAAAAGCGCGCCGTTCTGACTGAATCGAATTGCAGTTTCAAATAATTGAATAATAGAGTGATGATGCCTTGTTTTCCATGTAAAAAACGGCCAAGTACGAGTCGGATTCGCACACGGAGGGTTCTGTACCATCGTAACCAGTTAAAAACGGCGAAAAACACGTTTCTTGTATGGAGACTGGAGGGTGGAGACCCTTTTTTATTAATTCTTGTTGTAGCGGCAATAGAAATACACATTGTGTGAAAATTTCATGTATGTTCATGAGATACAGCTCGCTGACAGACGAACGGTCGGACTGATGGACGGCTTAGTAATAGGGTCCCGTTGGCAGCCTTTGGCTTACATAACCCTAAAAAAGAATTGAAAATATAAGAAAAAATCATGCATCATATTACCTACTCTATGACAAACAGTTTCCATGGTTAAATACTCAACGTTAAATATTTGTTAAAAGTACAATGAAATCACACACAATGCATTACGAAAAAGGTCGGTATAACTTTATAATGTTTCTGCGTTATTAAGATTGATAGGAAAAATTAAGTTAGCAGTAAGGTTAAACAATTAACTAATCAAAGGCCATCAGTCACGCGGACAATACATTATTATAATATTATGACGTAGAAAATAAAGTAAAAATTGTAAGGTCGAAACACACTTTGAATGGTTAACTTGAAACATTCGAATTATAATAGGCTTTATGATATACATCAAGCATATAATTATAATTTAATTGTGATAACACTATTGGTACATTCATATCGCAATCATGCTAACATTATAAATGCAAAAATGGGCCTGGATCTGTAGAGAGACTAGGAATCCCGCGGCATGTTTACAAACCAAGTCCATGCGGACGATGTCGCGGGTAAAAGCTAGTATATAGTATAAATGTAAGAAAAAGAGTCTATGATCTATGTGCGATATCGAAGTGAATATCATGCTAGGTCACTCCTTTAGTCACTACACACAAGCGCGCACAACGAAAAAAATCGTTGCGAAAAAAATCGTCAACTGTGACCCATCAAATTTTGATTCTATCAATCTAATCGCATGCGTTTTTTTTTAGTGCGTGGATTCACAGCTTGAAGATTTTTTTCGCAACTATTTTTTTCGTAGTGCGCGCTTAGCCTTATACAAGCGAATAATGAGAAACTTGATCCTAGTTTCCCGTTTTTTTTTATTCGATGACAAGATAGCCCTTGACTGCGATCTCACCTGATGTTAAGTGACGATGCAGTCTAAGATGGAATCGAATCGAGCTTTCTGTTGCTCTTAGGCTGAAATCTATAGATTATCTAAAGGTTATCTGTAGATTAGGTCTACAGACCACACTCACCCAGCTCAGACTCAAGACAGATTTAAAACAAGTCTTAACTCTATCTTTAGGCCGAGCTAAGTCAGAGCCGGAGCACGCTACCTACTAATTTCAATTGGCGTAAGTACACTGCGTTTTGAAGTTCGTAATTCAAGATATTCTCAAAGCGATCATTGTCCAATTAGATTCGCCTCTGGATTTCAATGGATTCGCCCGAACTTAGGCCGCATGACGAATCGGGGTGTTATGACAAGGTAATCGACCAAGAATAACAGAAATTCGAACGTATTATTTGTACTAATTATTGTACCAATAACATTTAAGGGCCACCGAGCCTGATTTTTAGCAAAAATGTAAGAAGGATAGAGATTTTTTTTTTATTGTTATTTTATTTTGTTAGTGTTTTGTTGTTGTTGGTTGTTAGTGATAAACCGACGACACTTACAAGTATGCAAGTTGGTCGCGAATTAAATAAAAATTATATTGTTTTAAAAATAAATCTTATTACATTGTTCTAAAGTAGGACCTGAAGATTTTTTTATCTATATTTTGAGGGATTTACCTGAAGAATTATATAGTTACTTTTAATCTCCAACTCCAGGAGAAGCAAGGAAAAGCCAGTTTATGAACCTATTTTTATTTTTTATTTAATTTGAATAGGTACATAAGTACCTATTGAGTTAGGTACCTATTTCTAGGAGGCTTACCAAAAATCCTGAACATGATAGGTAGTAGGTGGGTAGTAGGTACTTACTGTTATAATAATATTATTTTTATAATTGTACAGTTTATTATTAGGTAATATCAATAAACAAAAAATAGATTTTACCATCTCATAATCGTATTAGTTATTTTCTATACCTACATAGAGTAGCATTCAAGGCGAACGATAATTGCTCTCCTAACTCTTTACATCGACACTCAATACACAAACCAGTTTCCTCAAGATATACCAGAGGAAATAATTAATTCATAAAAATAACTCCAGAGCAGAAAATGCGCATATATTATATTAATAACATAGTATGTTCTATTACAATATTATTGCCTATTAGCCTAATGAATATAATATTGCCTAATAGTATTAGGCACTATATTCATTGTGGAATGGACTTAGACTTAAGCTTCAAGAATACCAAAATTTAATCCAATCTAGATCATTTTTCAATTCTAATTAAAACTCCGAATGATTTTACACATATTTGTTAAGTTCGTTATAATTGTACTCATAAGTAGCGAAGCAGCAAGAAAAATATGATAATCCATGGATCCAATCCTTATTTACTAATAAAAACTAAGAGAAGAGTTTAACCGGTTTTAGGGGTGAAGGGTACCGCACCCCTTCCAAGTTAGCCCACTATCATTTTAAACTGCACCGTCACTTGCCATCAGTATATCTACTTGTTGTATATTATATTCTCTTGGGCTATATCGAGAGTCGGTAGGTACCTAACATTGAAAAGCCCGTCATGCGTGATGAATTTTTTTTATGACGAACAAAATAAGCCTGGTATGCATGCGTTAACTCAGAAAGCCGAAAAAATATTCAAAAAAAATTTTAAAGTATAAAAATGTTTAACCGTCTTTGCGGATTTTGACACAGTCAAAATAATACCTAATTAGCAATTATTTATATCGCAGTCAAGCAGCGGTCAATAGCTAACTTGCTAACTTGTCATCTAATAAATAATTAAAAAAAATTATTACCTACCAAGATTTTATGTTAATAAGTTAATAACTATTACATACCTACACTGTTGATGGTCTTACAATTTTAATCGGCTACATATTTATTTTAATTGACCCATTAAATCCAATTACAAACGGATACAAACGGAATGTCCTTAGAATTATTATATCAACAATTTTTAATTACATTTATTTGCACAAGTTTGTAAACTGATATACTTACACTGTCAATTCAATAAATTTAAAATTCAAAAATTTTGAAAACAATTTATTATGATAATAATTAATGAGACTTATTATTGGGTCAGAAAAAGTATATTTAGAAGAGCTACAAAAGAAACTCAATAGTTGATCTTTTCAAAACGGAAAGTGTTTTAATAGGGTCAAAATCAGTGTAATAAATAAATTTTTATAGCTACGGTATAACAAATAATTTGTCTAGACTTTAGAGAGTGGTCAGTATTAATTGCGTAAGAACTGCGAGAATAAAATATTACAGTAGACAATAGAGACATTAAATGAAACTCTAAAAACTAATCAGCATTCAAGTTTTAGAGTCGAGTATTAGCTAATTAGCTATACCTAGTTTGAGCAAATCAAGAGTGAATAAGCATTTTCTAGGCAAGCGCACTCCATAAGCGGCATCTTCACTTACCTCATATGAAAGAGTAGGTAACAGTCTTAGGCACGGTTACTTTTTTTTGTAACTTTGTTCTGTTTAAAATCTATCATGTTTCAAATCACCAAAAAAAATCCAAAAAATTATTTCCATCAAAACTCGGACAATCAAAGTTCTCAAAATAATATATTTTATTTTTTTATTTTCCAGTTGCTCTGCGCTATTCTCGCCGGAGCAGCGGCTGAACCAATCCCAGGGAGGATTCCGAAAATTTACAACGCATTAATAACGTCCAATCAGAACTTGGAGCCAAGCAAAGCGTATCCTGTGTATCAGCCAGTGCTACACAATGCGTTTCCATTCCCATACCAACCTGTATTTTATGGAGACTTCCCTTTAACTAATGTAAGTATTAAGAAGAAAACTTTGAAAGGAACCGCAGACTACATCTTTTATAATTGCACTTTTTGCTAACCAAAACGTGACAATTAAACAAGGTCTCACCTATTTTATATTATGTATTTGAGAAACAAAGAAAGAAATAAAATATTTATAAAAAATCCTATTGCTAGTCTAGCCTAATCATCATTATACAAATAATTCTCATTTGGAATGGCTTCAAGAATACTGCAAATCTGTACTGAACAACGAGCCGAGCTGAAGAATGAGCCAACCGTTCTGTCACCAGATGCATTTATTTATTTTCCTCTACCTATATATTTTACTACTACTTCTTTTTAAATATACAGCCGCCACCTTTGAAAGCCTAATAGACTCATAAAATCAGATGGCTGGCAGTTGCAACGTTATTAGGGAAACGCACTTGAAATACAGTTTCATTCAAACGCACCTATTTAACTTTCAGGGCCTCATTCCTGTTCCTGCGGCGATTCCTAAAGAAGCAAATCCAAGGCCCGAAGGATCGCCATCATCAACAACTGAGGCTGCAACGGAGGCAGCCGAAAATCCTTCTCCAACGCCAGTTCCGGAAGCAAGTCCAGCTCCAGAAGACAATAAACCCAGCGAAGTGCCATCACCTCCAGAACCACCAAGAACAGAATCACCAATACCACTAAACGAATTCGGTCTGCCACCACAAATCTTACCCGTTGGGGCAGGACATTTTAGTCCCGCTTATCAGTACACGCAATTTACTTTCCCTTACACATACCCTGGTCTGCGATTTTACGATCCCTACAATCCTTTCGGCTTCCATCCCTTTGCTGGATTACCAGTTTACCAACCGCTGACAAATATATTAGGCGCTGGTGTTCCAGTCCCAGCTCTGAAATCCGAAGCTCCGGTATCTCCTACTGCGTCTTCTGATCAAGCATCTCAGACTCCACCCCCTGAACCAAGCGACCTTAACGTCCTCAATTATTCATCTAAGGATCCTGCGATACCTAATGTACCACCACCTCCACTTCCACAAGGAGGTGCGAAACCAGATGCTGAGTAGATGTTGCTAATAAGATAATAATTATAAAATATTAATAATAATTAATATGTGGGGGACGTGGTTTGACGTAATTAATATGCAAGTGTGGGGGACGTGGTTTTCTGAATGCCAAGAACCTCCACAATCGTGAGGTGTGCAATCTTAGAGATTACTTTCTCAAGATGAGTGTGAGTATGCATAGGGATGTTGTCGCAGTTGATAAGGGTCTTACCCCGCTTGCCTTAGGCAAAGAGAACTGGCGCAAGCCCATAGTATTGAGCATTTCGGATCGCAGGGCTGTGTGGGAGAGTAAGGAGTTACATGGCAGGTTCTACAAGGCGTTAACTAGGCCGGATGTAGATCAAAATGCCTCTGTATCCTGGTTACAATTCGGTGACCTATTTGGGGAAACTGAGGGTTTTGTATGTGCAATTATGGATGAAGTTATCAAGACTAATAACTACCGGAGACACATTATGAAAGATGGTACTCTTGACATATGTCGAGCGTGCCATCGTCCTGGGGAGTCCCTCAGGCATATCGTCTCCGGTTGTTCTTATCTTGCTAACGGCGAGTACTTGCACAGACATAACCAAGTAGCCAGGATAATCCATCAACAACTTGCTCTTCAATACGGTCTTGTAGAAGATGAAATGCCATACTATAGGTATGACCCAGTGTCAGTTCTCGAGAATAGTAGTGCCCTGCTCTACTGGGATCGGTCAATTATCACTGATAGGTATATTGTAGCCAATAGACCTGATATAGTGCTTGTTGACCGATCAGCGCGTCGAGCGATAATTGTCGATATCACAATTCCACATGATGATAATCTGGTGAAGGCGGAAAAAGAAAAATTATCAAAATATTTAGACCTTGCCCACGAGATTACCGCCATGTGGAATGTTGATTCAACGATTGTAGTGCCGATGGTCGTTTCGGTCAATGGTCTCATAGCGAAAAGTTTCGATCAACATCTTAAGAAACTTTCGCTTAATACTTGGATCAAGAGCAAGATACAGAAGGCGGTACTCCTTGAGACGGCACGCATTGTGAGGAAGTTCCTCACTCTGGAGCCCTGACCACTGGCTGCTTGGGTCCCTATCCCGCAGCAAGTGGGACCCATTTATTTTATTGTTTTTAATGATGTTTTTATATTTATATTTGTATAATGTATATTTGTAATCATTTTTAAAAATAATAAGATAAATGTGTTTAAAAATAAATGATAGACATTAATATGTATAATATACATATTACATAATATATTATATTGTATCAATTTTACACCCAGTATATCTAATTCTATTAGAAGTATTATTAAATTAAGTACTATTCATTATTTGCATTTAGGTTTAAAAAAATTTCATTCCTAACTATGGATTTTGTTGAGTTGCTGGGTGTGAAATGAAAATATGTTATTTTGCCTTATAGTGTTAGTTATTAAAAAAATACTTAAGTGCTCATTATGATTATAAAATAAATTACTATTTAATATTAACAAACAATGTTAATTATAACATTAAAACCTTAATATATTAAAAAATATATTGAGGTGTTCAAACAGAAAAAAGTTCCTTGTTAAATTAATGGCGTGCACATTAAAACAAATGAGCTCTCTTAAAAACTGAAGACTGAAGTAATCAAATAGGTAATAGGCCTATTTGATATTTAACTTTAGCCTTTCTCATTCAAAATAAATATCTCCTAAATTATTCCTATTTTAATATGTATAATTTAATATTGTCTATCTCTTTGCGACAGGCAGAGGAATTAGTATTTCTTATATTTATATTTCTTGTGGATATATTTAACTGTATAGTATATAAGTATTTGAGTACGCCACTACCCACTATTTATAGTATAATGGGTATCAACACCATTAATGTAATACGTTTTTTGTAAAAAAATATGTAAATATGTTCAAGTACTAACTAATTTTAGGTTCTCTTTTCATATATGTAATTATGTAAATCTTATTCAGTAAGAAGAAAACCATTATTCTATACTCAAAGTTCTATACATATACAATAGATGTAGTGTGATGATACAAAAAGAAATTATTGAATTTAACTTTTGTATTGTATTATTTCCATTGCGATCCACTAATACTTAACTACTAAACACTTAATAAATAATTGAACCAAAAATCTAGATTTTTATTTTTTCTTTTTAAATTCATTTAACTGGTCCTAATTATTACGAGTATATCTAACGAGGCAGTTATATTAATTAATTAGTTTAATAAATTGGTTAAATTACGAGGCATAATAACATACGTACGAGTAGGTACATCAACCACCACATAAATATTAGTACCTAAATTCGTGTAACGTGGCAAGTGTTATTAGACCAAACTAAAAGCTCTGCTAAATCTGTGCGCATACAAAAGATAAGAGTTAAGCCTTTCAATTACATACAACTAATAACATGGCACATTTTATTTCCATGGCGTGAAACGATGCTAGATATCCTATCGAAAGTGTTTTGGTGTGGGATGGTGACACTAATATTATTAAACTGATTACAGTTGTTATAGTTGAAACAGGCTGATTCATATATTTCTTTGTATTAATAGCATTATACTAGCTAGTTATTTTATTATCAAAACATAAATGTGATAGGCCTGTTGTAATCCCTTCGCGAAAAATTTAAAGATGGTATATTTATGGTGGCTCTATAGTATATTTTAGAATAACGTAGTCTTTGTGAAACAATATATATATAGATCTCTATAAAATAAAAAGGCCACACACGAGGACACACATTATCTATTAACTAGACACCGTCATTTTTCTTTATATTTTCATAAATTAGTAACACCATCCTGTCGTCTGCAGAAATTGCAGAACTCTTTTGTGGATCGAGTATTCGCTTTTATAATAATAATTTTGATTCCGAAAGTATTGGTACTAACTAAACCATTACACAAAAAGCTGTGTGTAAAGACACATTTATTAGGTAGAGGCTATTATACAGTTAGTTGATTTCTTACTGAATAAAGTGGCTTGGAAGTAGTCGGCTTTGCTTCAGCTGTCCACAAGATAGAAAGCTACATATTGTAACATTTTGGCAACTTTTGAGTTTCTTGCCGACTCTTCTCAGTAGAATCAGCTTTCCGAACCGGTGCTAGAGTCTCGACTTGTTATAAAAGCCAACAGTTGGCCTACATTAAATAAATAAGTTTGAATTTGAATATAACGGAATCGTTTATACATAGCAATGTCCCAAACCCTGTTAAAGTAAAACTAGCAGTTTTGTTTTGTTAGTATACAATATTAGGTAATATTACATAATAGTCTTATAGCATAAACTTCATAGTAAATGATATGATGAAAAATAATACTTAAAGTATTCGCAACACCATTTTATTACTCATACCTTTATATTGACAAGTGGACTTAGATACGAAGGTAGGTATCTATGTGATATTCCGTACAAATTTTTTATATTGTTGCTCTTATTGCCGACTGCTGACGGCACTATACGCCATAGCAATTTCTTTATCATTGACAGTCAAATTGAAAAATAGCATGTCAATTATTTAATGTGGTCAAAAGCTATGTTAACAATTATTTTAAGTTTTTATTTGTGTCTTTATATCCATTTTGGAGTACAGGTAAGAATTAGCCTTACTTAAAGTGTACTATTAAATTTAAATGTGTAACTTTCATGTTACATCAAAACACTATCCTTGCAGATTTGTAATGAAGAATTTACCCATACTGGAATACGCGTTAAATGGGGAAGAACTGCACCTGCAAATTATGTTAAATCAGACCCACCCTGTTATAATAATGAACAGTTAATTACCCGAAATTGTGTAGGTTCAAAATGGGAACCACCTGCTAATGAACTAAGTCCATGCCTACAAATAGTTAACTACTATAATCTCTCTGCTTGTCCTCCGGGCTTCGAGAAAATTTCCAAAACCAATAACGCATACTGCTTCCAAATTAAAAAGGCATCAGCCTGGGATTTTCCTTGTCTTAAAAGTGGTGGTGCTTCAGTTATAACAGATTTAAGTGACGATGATATTATTTCTTTATTAAACTCGCTGAATGCTAAAAATATTTCTCAATTTTTTTGGTTACCGGCCAGACGTACCCAATTCTTTAGTCCAATAGTATGGTGGCACATTCCTGGTCCAAAATGGGGGCATGCTGTACAAAGCAATAACATTTTAAGAATCGTTGGATCAAAATTAGAAGATTGCTTGCTGTTAGATATTAAAAGCCAAATTTTAATAACAGAAACTTGCAGCAATAACTATCCGAGTTTATGTTTTTATATAAATAATATTAATTATCCGGCAAAATGCCCGATAAATTATCATTCTGTTAGATACATGGCCGATGATGGCATTTGTCTTGGAATAGAAGAATCTAGAACAAATTTAACATTTAATGGTTTTATTGACAATAAAATATGTAATGCGTCAATGGGCAATAAAAATGATCATCTAACGAGGTTTATTTTTAAAAAGATAGCGGAAATGAATAATTTACCTCAAGATACATGGTGTTGGTTTGATTCATTTAACTTAAATGAAAAAGCACATGGGCATTTGCTTAACTTTTCACTACCAGAAATATACATATCAATCAATAAAGATGGTAGTCTTGGTTTAGAAACATCTGATACTTTATTACCATGTATGGCTTGTTTGACTGAAGTGATTTATCAAAAAACAGAGTTATTATTTGAATACAACGAAGAAGAAAAAGTAATGTATTTAACTATTTATTATCCCTGTGGTCTTTGGAAATATAGTGAAAATGATCGCGGTATACAATGTTTTTCCAATGTAAAAGGATTCGCTAAAGTAGTGCATATTGATGATATGCCGTTTATTAAAATAAAATCTGATCAGAATAATTTAACAAGTGATCCTAACAATATTGAAAAAATAGTATACAAAATAGACATTATTACAGATCGAGCAGCACAATACTGGTGTGAAGGACATACTGCTAATTTTTCTTTAATTCAATCGGAAATAATTGTAGTTAATCCTCAAGGAGATGAGGTTCATGTTTTTTCACTTATTATAAATGTATTTTTTTCCTTAGATGATATAGACGATACTGGTGAATTGATTGAATATGAATTATGTTCTCATTTAACTCAAATATTTGACGCTAAGAAAGTTATTCTTATGGAATATTTGAATTACACTTCAAATCATTTAATGCTTTTATTGCATTTGCATATTGCTGTAGATAATAATGCTTATGAAGATAACGCCAGAAATATTCAAAGCATCTACAATACCACACTAGAAATAGCCAAAACAGAACTTCCGAAATACAATTATACATTTCTCAACTTAGCAAGTTCTATGTATTGCTTACCAACAACTTCTGTTGATAACTTGAATATACTGAATTGGGAACTAACGCCAATAGGACACATAGCTGCACCAAAACAGTTTTGTTTGCAAGAAAATGGATTACCAGTAAATAGACTATGTAATGGATCATATTTATTAGGAAGCTTTTGGGGTAATGTAGAAGGAAACTGTAATTATAAATATATACCTTCTGACACTACCACGTTTTTATTTAACTTCGCTAATAGACAATTGCCACAAAACGATACATCTCATTTTTTAACTGATGGTCTTGGTTTTGTTTTGCGCGATGTTGATATAATAATACCAGCAGATATTTATTATTTATCAATGTCGCTACAGCATATTTTAAGTGTTGCTCAAGGAAATCGGTCGTCAATAGATATGGGTAATATAGAAAATATAGCATGGGTTATGGATAGAGTTATGGTGCTAAATAATAATTACTTGCGATTAGCTCAAACCCTTAACTCAACAAATGTTATATTAGATTCATTGAATAATATTATAGAAATATTGGCTCGTAACGATAGAAAAATAGGTTATGATCGCACAGATCACCACTTTGACTATCAAATTGCTATTCAATCACAATTTATTTTACAAATCTCTTATCCCTCGATTAATAATGTAAGTGGTTTAGCTGTAATTAAGTCAGTATCGAAAAATGACTTATTCACGGACGTGAAAATTAAGCCACTTTTTAAGAATACAAGTTTAGAAGAAGTGATGTCAATTGAGAACTTAGAAATAGCTACTTGGATACCAGACTCAATACTTAGTAGCGTAAAAAAGATTCAAAATGAATACAACGTTGACACAAGTGAAGAAAAAAGTAATGTACATGTAATTATCAGTGTTTTTCATAATGATGCAATTTTTCAAGAATTAGAAAGTAATACATACAGTGTAAATAGTCGCATAATAGGTGTCGCTTTGCCAGGACATTTAAATAACTTTATACAACCCTTACCTTTAGTATACAAAGATTTAAATCCAACGTCTTCCGAAAAATTGTGTGCTTTTTGGAATTTCCAAACAAATTCAGTTGGCAATGTTCCAGGTTATTGGTCTAACATTGGGTGTAATCTGAAAAAATCTGAGAGAGGTTTAACCGTGTGTGAATGTGATCATCTAACTCACTTTGGCCAGTTACTCAACATTGGACGAAATAAAAACATAACAAGTCCTTTCGCGGATAAACATATCAAATCATTAAATATAATCTCATTAGTAGGTAGCTTTCTTTCATTGCTAGGCATAATGGGTATCTGGATTACAGCTTCAGTATTTCATATTTGGAGAAAAAAAGCAAGTACAAAAGTTCTACTACATCTTTCTTCTTCCATAGCACTACCTTTAATATTCATGATTGTTTTTAACTTAGACAATACCGTTTTTATAGAAGTTAATGGAATTTTCATTGTTTCCGAGGAGTTAAGAGCTGTTTGCATTTCTTTGGGAGCTGTATTGCATTATTCAGTTCTTGCAAGTTTTATGTGGATGTTAATAGCTGCTGTTTTACAGTTTATAAGATATGTGAGAGTTTTGGGGGCATACCGGCCATCCAGATTCATGATAAAATTTACTTTAATTGGATGGGGAACACCTATTGCTCCTGTGATTGTTGTTTTAGCATTAGACAGAGAAAATTATGTACCTAACGCATCTTCGTTTAGCGAGTCAAACTCTTTAATATGTTATCCCAGTGGATTTTATTTAATCGTGAGCGTTGTTGTGCCAATATGTGTGATACTAGCTATCAACATTACGTTATTTGTTTTAGTAATTTACGCTATATCTAAAGGTCCTGATGGAAAAATGAGAAGAGCAGACATTGATCTTATTAAAGCTCAATTGAGGTTATCCATTTTCTTATTCTTCTTACTGGGATTAACTTGGATTTTTGGAGTTCTCTCATTTTCGAACAACCCGCTTTGGTCGTATCTCTTTTGCTTAACTTCTACAATGCAAGGCTTTGTACTGTTTGTTTATTTTATAATATGTGATGTACAAACAAGAAATTTATGGATAACATTAATGAAACCTCAATTTCAGTTTGAACCTTCTAGAAAAAGTATCTCAACTATAAGTAGTAACTAGAAAACCTGATGTACGCAATAGCAAAGATTATTATAATATTATTGCCCTTAAAACTTAGGCTTAGGAGGCTTTGGCCGTGGCTAGTTACCACCCTACCGTCAAAAACGTACCGCCAAGTGATTTAGTGTTCCGGCACGGTGGCGTGTAGAAACCGATTAGGCGTATGGGTTGAGTTTACACTGATATATCCCTTCCAAGTTAGCCCGCTACCATCTTAGACTGCATCGTCACTTACCATCAGGTGAGATCGAAGTCAAGGGCTACCTTGTCATCGAATAAAATAAAATAAAAAACTAGAATAAGATTTTAAGATAATAGCAATTGTACGAATTTGAAAAGAAATATAGGGGAAGAAATTGCTTACTAGTTAAGTAGTACATATTTGATTTACAAGGTGAGTTTTATTTTTCCTCATAATCATAGCCTTTCTTCTGAAAAATATGTATACAATTTTAGTTATATTTTTGAGTTAAACTCTCAAGCATCAGATTGTCTTGAGAAGTAAGCCTCCTTCAGAAACTTCCAAATTGTCATCTTCTGTTTTGTTCGACGTGCCTCCTGTTATCTCCTTTATATCAACTTTCCATATTATTTATTATATTTCTTCAACAGAATTGTAAATAACATACTTAATAAGATATACATAAATTGAAGCATAGTTGTAGTAAGTTGTAATTAGACTAAAGCTGTACATTTATTTATATATAAGTTTCTAAAAAAATTTCTAATATAAAAAATATTATGTACTTACCTACTCTTAAATTTTGACGTAATTAAACTCTTACTAATAAACCTGATATACAGAAATGCTGTGTTTGATTTAAAATCTGTTATTTTCAAACATTTTTAGGTACGAATCATCAATCCATTTATTTCACTGAAAAGAACAATACATTCCATGCATACCATGTGTTTGGTGGTAGATCTCAAGCAGTCATGTTTACAAATAAAGTTTCTTATTGAATCATCACGAAAAAAATTATAAAGTGCAATAAGCGTATCGATATTGATCGCATAACATGGTATTTTAACGTGCTAGAAACAAATTCATTACATAGTTTTATTAACTTTATCTTAAAAAAATAATAATAGGTTGTTACGTATACCTGTTATACTGGAAATTAATTAATTAGTTATCAGAAAGGTCTTTAACACCTTCGTTCAATAATTTATTAAAAATTTTGTCGGTCGTCGAAAAGTGTGCGTGAAAATTAAGTTCTCACTTATGATTGGGACCCTATTTTCAATGAGAACACCATCAGCAAATGTGAACACCTCTTACAATACCGCAGTGTTGTTTTTCAAAGTACTAAAAATAAAAACCCAAGAATCACTCGACTAGACTAGTGTATATTTTTGGTTAATATTTCTATAATTGACAGATTTTTTTTCAACATTATATTTCTTTGTAGTTTAGTGATACCTCATTCAGTGTAAACACAAGTAGGTTTCTAAGTGAATAAGGATTACAGAAGTTTTAATGAAAATGGATTTTGCTGATATCTCGTGAGAATTTAGTTTTTACTGACACTTATTCAATGGCAATTTTGTATGGAACTGCATATCTTGCACAATTTTATCGAAGCTCAACAGCGAAACTAATTAAATTTTGCAAATATTTTTGAATTACAAGTGACGCTTGAATACATACCACCCACCACGTTACATAAGTTATGATGGAAATCGTATATGACCTGTGCTTGTGGTCATTAATAGTTCACACAACATATTGCACATTACGGGATTTTGCGATGTGTCATGACGACTTTAATCTAAAGCCGCCGGATGGGGTTTTGAAAGATCACACTTTTACATGGCTCGGTTTTGCACAGTATCTTCATGGTAAGAGATTAGTTTTTTTATCCACTTCACTATCAACTTTCAAATTCTTAAATTCTTTCTGCCTCAGTAACTGCAACCCCCACCGTTTAATTACTATTTTCATGCCTTATTGGCCGCAGATGACCAGGTCCTGGGTTCGATTCCTGAATGGGACCAAAAAATGTTTTGGGGTTTTCTGTCATGGAATTCTCAGTGCTCATCATTAAGGGGTTCCGAGACGAGCGTCGCTTGCTCCAACAGTTTGATACGCCAGTTACGCCTGTCAAGCGGCCTCATCAAGCAAGACATCAAACAAACGTCGCGTCCAGCCGTCACGTCAAGGAAAAAATATAAAATCACATCAAGCGCGGACCAAGCACGTAAATGCTTGACTCAAGCTGATGCTTGATATCCAGCGTTGTAGATGGTCAAAATACTTGACGCAAGCTAAGATCTACGTGCTTGACGCCAAGCTGCTTGCTTGGCATCATCCTTTACCATGTGCCTTCCTCGTGTTGAAATTGAGAACTGATGTCCATCACCGTGCGACGAAAAGTTGCTTTCTTTAGACATCTATAGAGAAGAACTCAATTCTCATTCCTAAAACTAGTGCTGGAAGGAAGGTTTGCAGGCAAGAGAGCTTCAGGTCCCCAAATACGCAAGTGGTTGGACGATAAAAGGGGGTGATCAGGGATGACTTACCTATAAAAATAAAAGATGCGGCTTGAAGTGGAAAAGCTTTTTGTATGATAAGCGCCAAACTTCAATTCTCAGTATAGTACAGAATAAGGCAGTGGTACAAGACCTGAGTTACCCCATGCCTGGGAGAGAGCCGTTTCAGTCCCGCGTCTGATAGCTGTCCGGTCGTGTGGGATTTCCGCCCCATTGGACTTACTTAAGGGAATAGAGAAGTGCACCTGTATTTGCGCACAAGTTGTTTTTTTTTTTTAAATATATAGACTAATAGCGCTTAGCTGCGATCACACCTGATGGTAAGTGAAGATGCAGCCTAAGATGGAACGCTCTTGCCTAGAAGATGCCAATTCACTCTTAATTTGAAGGTACCCAAATTATAGTTAGAGGGAAAACAGGAGCCGGAAGGGCATTCCAAATTTTAGCGGTGCGTATCAGGAACGAGCGCTTAGTGCGCGTCCTTGGGATTTCAACTACGTAGGGGTGCAGATCTATTCTGTGCCTTGCGTTTCGATGGTAAAATGGTGACGGTGGAACCAAGTTGAAAAGTTCCTGAGCACACTCTCCGAAATATATTCTGTAGAATACCAACAGACAGGCAATCTTTCGCCAATGCTCCAAACTTTGAAGTCTGGAGTTGACCAGCGTTTCGTGCACTATAACATCTCGCACTCAGATGGTTAACCTCTGTGGAGATTATACCGTGACCGGATTCGATGGAGGATTCATAATTATTATTCAATATATAATTATTATTCAATATATAATTATTATTATTCAACAAATATAGTATTATTTGTTGTTATTTCAGTAACAACGGGCTTGCCACACCACAGCAAAGCGCCTCGTGTGATTCTTATACACAAACAGTTTGCTGCCTGCACTGCTACCGATTTACTGCGTTTGCCGAAAAATTACCAACTGTAAATATTTTTAATTCGAGTACACCTTTATAAAAAACTATAGCTTTAGACCACGACTTCGTCAGCGTGGAGTTAGGAAGTCTTTGTTTTTCCGGTAAAAAAGTAGCCTATGAAACTCTCCTCAAATATACCTATGCAAAAATTAAGTCGATACGCAGCTCTATTGTGGTGTGATTGAAGGACAAACCAACAAAGAAACAGATTTTCGCATTTCTAATATTAGTAGAGATAGTGGGGATAAGACGAATTTCCCCCATAGACGATGGGATGTTGGACGATGGACTTAGACACAGTGTATGCCACACGATTGGTGCGGTATTGGCTTCTGCACAAGAAAATTATTGCAGCACAGGCGTATTGCCTATGAATGAGGCCACGCGCGAAGGCAACGCTGTGGCATCGCTGTTATTGGTTGAATTGTCTTTGCAGTTTGTGAAATGGTAAGAGTTTAATTTCCATAGAGTTATTTAGTGTTACTATTATTTTCAGAGGAAATATAATATTTGGTGATTATGAACGGGATGAGGTAGACTGTGGCCTGACTCGCTCTCAGACCAAAATGGGTATCAAGTGCCAACGAGCTTACATAGAAATGCCAATTATAGATATTGCGCCACATCCTGAATATACTCGGTAAGATTCACACTATAATACTTTTGTAACAATTCTCTATAACTTCGAGGTACTGACCTCTGTAATAAGTATATGTACTGTTATACATTCAAAAAATATTCAGTCAGAAACTTGATGTTTTTTTTTTATTGTAAGGTAGCTTATTTTACTTTACTTGTGAAAAATTCTAATTTGGTACATTTTCTGATTAACAGTGGCATAATTAAACCTAACCTATAAACAATGTATACTTAACATTTATTATAACGTATAATTAACGTAGACCTAAATAAAACGTAGGCTAAATTGACATTTGCAGATTTGGTGTAGGAAATAGCCTAGCCTTGGTAAAATTGCTTCGTCCAATTAAATCGGGTAAGATATTTTCCTTAAATTAGGTAAGTATACCTATTTACTGTAAGGTATCACGTCATGCATTATTGCTTCCACTTTTTGCAGTAGGTAACTAAGTATGTAAATCAATGTGAAGCTCAAATTTCTATACTATTCAAGTAGAAGTATGAGAAAAGTTGGTGTGAAGATATCGAGTGCAAAAGTCTTTTATCCCTTACATAAGTAGTACCGATAGTCAAAATGAACGTGAACATAATACTTAACTATCTTTATTTGCGGTCCAAAAATACATCATGCCTAAATTGTGAACGTTCCATGGCAGCCTGAGTAAAAACGAATTTTGTATTATCTAAGTAATAAAACATTTTTCATGTTGCGTATCTTCCGTAATAGGTATCTATCTGTGTTTCGGGCTGCAAATAAAGTTGGTAATTTTTCCACGATCATTTCTAAGGCTATAATTTAAGCTGTAATATAATAATTAGGCTCTTATATATTACTTTTAATTACAGACTACACGATGCCAATTTGTTTGCCTTCACTAAATGAACGTGAAAAGAAACGACGTGACAAATTCGTGTTTATGGTAGACTACCTGAATTGTGAGTAAACTTTTCGTAAAACACGTACAAAAACCATATTTTTTCATAATAAAAGTTATTTTAAAAAATACGCGAAAAACTGTTTTCTATTTCTAAAGCTGTACCTCGTGACTTCGACTCCGAGAAGATGGCCAAGAAGTCATTGAAGCTGTTTACGCACAAAGATTGTAGGAGACATCGCATGAGATCGGTGCGTATTAAAACCGAATGCTACCGACCATACCCAATTGTTCCAGCATATGCCATCAAGGAGTTTCAATGCCCAACTCCAACCTCCATCATCAAAAAGGATAAAGGATACTTCAATCTATCTCTCAATATAAAAGTCTATTGTCAACTCATTGCCGGCCAACACCAAGTGCAAATTGGCAGACTTCAAATACGCTTAAGAAAATTTGGAGAATAATGGAGAACTTTCAGGTGTGTAGATTTCCTGGAGATGCTTTCCTCCCACAAAAATCCGAAAAATAAATGAAGAATAGAGGTGCTAAACTTGGATTCAAACCCAGATTCCCTGAAAAGGAGTTCGAAAAAGGAGATTTATTTTTACGAACGTAAAATATGATAGCCAATGGTTTCATTGCACGACCAAATCTTTTCCATCAAATTACAGAAATTAGGAAGTGAAGGTGTGACCCACGTGCTGTGCAGTTCTGGTTGCGGCATGCGTCCTGGTGCACCTCTGGTCAGCCACGCTGCAGAAGGTGCCTTTCAGCTTATCGGCATAGCGGCCGGCGGAGCCCCTTGCATGCGCCGCGCCATGCGGAAAAGGCTTAACAGGGAACCACCCCTGTACATTGATGTGTATCCCTATGTGCCTTGGATAATCAATTTCATCACTGGTAACGTTTTGCCTCGGGCATATCCAGAAAACTTCATGTTGGTGGAAGGAGGCTCGAGTAAGTTTTTCTACACTACACATATACCTATTAACATGTAATATCTACATTATAAACTCCCTCTATCATCGAAGGCCTAGTGAGTAGCTTATTGGGCTACATTCCATGAGGTCCTGGGTTCAACACCCAGGTTGGATCAAAAAATATTAATTTTTCTATTAAGACATTCTCAGCCGCAAAGGTTCTCAGTGGCAATGCTATCCCGCCGTGCTTCTGAGAGACCATAAATGGTATCGCGTTGGTCCTGCGCCTAAAGTCTTCTATACCTTGTTCAAAATGAACGTGGAATAAATTACCTACTTTATTTGCGGTCCAAAACCATACCATCCATACATTGCAAAACCAACGCAACAACAGAAATAACTTGGAAATTCAAGATTGTTTTTTCCGCCACACGCCACGTTCACAATGTGCTCGTGGGCAGGATTTGTTTTTGGACCGCGATTAAACCTGGTAATTTTTTCCACGTTCATTTTGAATTAGGTTTAGATACTTCCCACTACCTTCTTCTTTGTGGATATTTATAAGATATTTATTAATTACAATCGAGAATGTAACATGTAAGAATAACATTTATAAAAACAGAAAATAAATCGATCTAAAAACATATAAGTTACTAGCTTTTACCCCCGCGACTTCGTCCGCGTGGAATTAGATTTTGGGGTGGAATTTTCAAAAACTGTGACACACGTACCTCTTTATTTTTAACTGAAAGCTCAAATACCAACTTTGATGGAAACAGCTTGAAAAATGACGGAGTTTCATATAAACTTCCATCCCCTATTTAAACCCCTTAGGGGTGGAATTTCCAATAATCCTTTCTTAGTGTGCGCCTACGTCATAAAAAGTAACAACTGTAAAAATTTCAAGTTTCTAACTTCAGTAGTTTAGGCTGTGCGTTGATATCTCAGTCAGTCAGTCAGTCAGTCAGTCAGTCAGTCAGGACTTTGAATTTTATATATATAAATAAGCTGTTTTACTGCGACTGTATTCGTTTCTTTCTTAAAGAGTATGGAGGTTTGTTACTCTAATAAACTAATTTGACTTTTTTGACTGATGTTTCTTATTTACCCAGGTGTGTACTTTTACGCAGGATTCACACATAGGCTACATTATTTTTATCTCGAAAAAAATGAAAGACTTCTGCAGGAATTAAAAAACCTTAACCCACGCAGACGGAGCCGCGGGCATCATCTAGTATTTAATAGTTACGATATGTTAGCTAGGTATAAGTTCCCTATTAAAGTATGTAAACTCTAATATAACACTAGAATGGTGACTGATAAAAATATTATTCATTAAAGATATCCAGGGAATACGTCACGAGTATCTCAGAGTCAGGAAGAAACAAAAGTCTGGATGGCGTGCGCGGACCTTTGTTGTTGGTGACTACTGCTTCAAGAGTTATAGGAAAATGGCCCGGACGGCGTTCTTCTATTCAGAGACTTTCGAAGTTAACGCGGATCCACCCGCCAAAATGAACGTTATCATGAAGGTAACATCCTATTTCGTTAAGCGTCGTATTCCTTATTGCCGGGAGTTACCTTTTCTACAAAAATAGTAGGGAATTTCTTGGAATAATAATGAGGTGTAAACTTAAGGTGTAAGTTGTAACTCAAGTTTCAACGTGCCTGACATTGCCGACGCGCCTTGCTAATACGATGTGCTCTATATTTTTTTCAATAAAAAATGTTAGCCATTTAGAACTGATCCCGCTTTCCCCCTAAATATGTGTAAAGCTTTATGTATATTAGGAGTGGATACAACTATAGTAGAAGGGATGGGATTTTAATTTTAATTTTAGCAATCAGCACTAAAATTTTTAAAGATATACATTATACAAACTACATCGCTTCATTTTGGCATCACCGTCTAGTATACCTACTAGTAATATAGGGATGAATCTTTTTCTTGTTTCAGATATCAGCTGGCATTGAAACTACAATAGTTTGCGCGAAGCTGATCATGCCGAACCGTTTAGTCGAACCAGTAATAGATGGGGTTGGTGGATACAACATCACAGTCACCTTCAATACCCTGTGGTTTCCATACAGTTTTTTCTTTTCACTAGGACTATATGGAAAAAATACTACTAGAAGGGACTTCGCCAAATGGATTTTCGAACGCAATCCGGGTTTTTGGTAAACTTAAATCTTCAACGGAACTTTATGAATATTATGAATAGTGGTTTCAAGCTTGAGTTGTATCGACTATCCGGCAGTGTGCCTGCAGCCGTATTGATATTTCATTTTATTTTTTAAAATTACAAATGCTATGAGTGTGTCTTTCTTCCTGTTACATAAGTATTGAAAAAATTTGGCACAGACCTATCATATATAATGGCATCCTGGAGACGAACTAAACGTACTTTTTATTTTTATCTCAATACGGGATCTTGAAAAAACCTTAATCAACGCTGCAGGCATCAAGCTAGTAGGTATTTTATAACATTTATTTTAACTTAGGGTCAATGGCTTTAATGGTTAGGTAAAATATGCCCACTAATAAATAAGGCTGTATCAGAACGTCAATGGACACTTTGCTTTTTTTTTTTTTGGTAACATGGCGATTTTTTGCTAAGTAGTTCGCAGTCACATGTCTCGCGTAGGTATAATAATTTGAATATGTTGCATGTTACCTTGACTTTTTGTAGAAGCCTACTCGACAACTAGATCACCAAATAAATAGCAACTACATGTTTAATCTTCTTAATTGCCAGCATTTCATTTTATAGTCACGAGACAGGGCAAGATCTGCAACCCAAACTCCTCCGTTTATGGCACCAAAGTTATCTTTCACGAAGGCTTTACACGATATTACATAGTATGTAGCTGTCTCTTAAATGTATTTCTGATGAATAATTAAGAGCAAAGAAGAGACCTGTATTCCAAATGGCTGCAAACTTTATTCACATAACGTGGATAGTATATTTAATATAGATAGTATCAATAGTATTATATTTAATAGATACGGCAGTATATATGCTTCCACTACTGAGTTACTTAGGTACCTACTACTAGTACTTTATTTCACATTTTGCTCAGTCAATATAAGCAGGCGAGGCAATGTTCCCTTTTAGATAAACGCACTAAAACGTCTTAGTAGATAGCCTTAATTGCCTAACTTACTTAAATCTTTTTTTAAACACCGACGAAGTGGAATTTATATAGATCATCCTTAATATATTAAATTAAAAAAAATATATTCGATCACTATGAAAAATTCGTCTCTTTTTCAATGTCATAAAAATACACACGAATAATATAAAAGTTGAAAAAATTTATGTATTTATTTTAGTTGTAAAATTACCATAAATGTCAGTTTTAACTACGAGTAAGTACTTATTTATCTAGTAATTGTTAAAGATAAATTGATTATTATGCTGCGTCAACAGATACTGTGTCCTCATCGTTTATGCCTCTATCGGTGTTGTCAGATGGAATTGAAGGGTTTTGAGGGAAGGAAGGAATCGTAGGTTGCTGTGGTTGCTGAGGAAACTGTGGTATTTGAGGAAATTGTGGTTGTTGAGGAAACTGTGGGATTTGAGGAGAATCTTGAGGGAACTGTGGTATCTGAGGAAATTGTGGTTGTTGAGGAAACTGTGGGATTTGAGGAGAATCTTGAGGGAACTGTGGTATCTGAGGAAACTCCTGAGGGAACTGTGGTATCTGAGGAAACTCCTGAGGGAACTGTGGTGGCTGAGGGAACTGAGGGAATTGTGGGATTTGAGGAGACTCCTGAGGGAACTGTGGTAGCTGAGGGAACTGAGGTGATTGTTGAAAACCAGTACCCGGCGGTAAAAATTGAGGGAACGAAGGGTTCAGCTGTGGTATTTGAGGAAATTGAGGCTTATTTTTTGAGTCTAAGGATGATTGAGGAAATGAAGGATTGTTCGCTGGGTATTGAGACTGGGGCTGTTGAGATTCGCTAGAAGGTTGTTGCTGTTGATTGGGTGACTTGTCTGCGGATTCGATGACTGCTGTATCTTCATCGCCCCCTGATTGTTGCGACGGTGGGCTTTGTGGTGGTTGAGCAGGGGCTATCGGGCCGATCGAAGCAGGTGGTGCTTGACCAATAGGTGACGGGGAAGGATAGAGAAAACTATTGGATGGGTAGTACGAAGCTGACAATATTGACGAATACGATGGATATCCCGGATAAGATATTTGATAGCCGATCTGTCGCCGGTAACCTTGTGCTGGAACCTATGAACAAAATATATCTAATTACATCCTTACTGCCTATTTAGTTACCTATTTAGTTATTACCAGTATAACTAGTAGCTATTTATGTGCAAATTGAATTTTAAATAGCTGTGGTATGTTTACTTATTTTTATTTAATGAAAAGATAGCCCTTGTCGGAGATCTCATCTAATGATGAGTAACAATGCAGTCTAAGATGGTTAAGATGGTAGCAGGCTAATTTGGAAGAAGTATGAATTTATCAACTTAAACGTTATAAAGTAAGTTTTTGTCTGGCTGCGTGTCACCGTGCACTCACTCAAAAGGATGGACCAATTCTGATGATAATTCTTCTATCCTCAAATAAAATTTTTATAACTAATTTATTTTCGGCTTTGCCCCATAGTATTAAGAATGTACATATTATTTTGAAGTAATTATGTTCGTTAATTCAGAAGTTAAAACAACAAGGGACAAATGCAAATTCACCAAATCAGACTCAGAGGGAGGCTTATACTTACAGCATTAATGTATTGGCTAGTAGAGTAGGCAAATCCCTTGATTTCTGGTGGTATGATGGTCTTTATATGTGCCGAGTGGAGTGGTGTTGACAGTGGTATAGCACCAGGCCACGCTACTGCACCGGCCGTTGCGCTGGCCACCGCGCATAGTAACACAACAAACACCTATACGAACAAATAACGCATTCAAGAAATACATCATTTGAACCACACAAATTAAAACAAAAACACAACAAACGAAATGTAAGTAGGCGTAGGCCGTATATAGTATATATTTATTAACACAACAAGAATTGGATTAGATGTGTGAACATTAATGACGTTAGAGTATTTATTTATTAAATTTTGAGAACCAACTTTTGAGCAAATTTAAAATGAAATAATTTTTTTTTTTTTTTTTGAAAAAATCTACAAAATACGATTTATATCTATCTAACGGAGCATTTTAGACCACAGAAGAACAATATTCACAATGTTATGAAGACAATTTGAGTGAAATGCGGGATCGGCCGCAACGAATTATATGGCACATAATACAAACTTGCATGCATGTTTGATCACTAAACATAAAGTTCCACACTTCAATTTTCTATTTTGCATTTTTATTGTTGTCCGACGCGCTCCGTCAGATGTCAATCGTACTTTAGAGTGTCCAAGCATAACCTGCTGGCTTGGATGCGAAATAGAAAAGTAGTTGATATTTAAAAAAAAGTAACAATCTCCTATAGGTAATAGGAATCACACAAATCACAATAAACAAAACACTCATTGAAAAAACAATATTAAGGTTATGAATTTAAAATTGAAATTTACAGAGCACACATTATTAATTATTTATTGTACATATACGTTAACAGAGGACTTAATTCGTACCTTCATCTCGGAGGCACTAGACATTTGTGTATGTACTGTACTCGTTTTAATCCACGGACGACTCTTTTATACTTATTCGAGATCACCCACTTACAATCGCGAGCAGAAAGAAACTAGATATATTACTCCGCCGAATTTGTATTCATAGTTTGTATCGTGCATTTTGTCCATATTATACTACCAATACAATGCATGTGACTATCAGCTATATGAAAATAAAACAAATGCTGTAATGACAGATGGTTAGTCAACTGTAGTTTGAAAAGTTACACTAGAGCCACACTACACTAGGGCTAGTGTAACTTTGCAATTGAGTTAGCGTCTGTCATTTACTATGAAGATCGTATTTTGCCAAAATATGTTACCTAATGTGCACAAATAACGTTTACTTAAAAAGCTACACTCAAAAACAGTTTTATATAATAACTCGTAAAATCTAAGTGATGCCCGCGACTTCGTCCGCGTGGATTAAGGTATTTAATTCACTTCCCTAATTTAATTGCGGGATTTCTTTGAATTTCCGGGATAAAATGAAGCCTATGTGTTAATCCTGGGTGTGAACATTTTACATTCCCAATTGCAGCCAAATTAATTCGTTCGCTACAGCGACAGCTTGAAGGAGTAATAAACATCCACCCATCCTCACAAACTTTCGCATTAAGTTGTAATATTAACCAAGTCAATTTATAATATTACATTGAGCGTTCTGACACTTTTGTATTGTAAATCTGCCAAAATATTTCTGTACACCGGTCCCACGGATCTGCGAGATTAATGATTTCAGTCCCACGGGTCTGCGGGACTGAGGTTTGTATGCGGGATTCCATTCCCTAATCATAATAATGTCTTGCTCAGAATAGAAGCCTTTGTCAAAATCGATTATGCTGTATATGTGTGAAAAGGTAACAGTGATACTTTCGTATTTAAAATATTACTATGGATAAAAGTTTAAAAAAAGTTGCACTTACGTGAGTTAAATTGAAATGATAAGGTTAGTATACAGTACGGGACAACGCAATCGAAGCTATATAATACGCTGTTCTAACTGCCTTTTTCTTCTTCAATATCAGGGATGAAGAACTCAACAATTTTCTGTTTGTAAAGTTGCATCACTGCTTTGGGCACGTTGGGGTGTAAGGGGTGAGAGCCCCCGATATACGCTTCGTCCCAAGTGTTCTTAAACATTTGTAGAAACAAGCGAACAAGCTTGATCTGAGGCATTTCTGCCGCTTCCACAAACTTGCCTTGAAACAAACAAACCAAAAAATTAAAACACTCACATCGAACTGCAGTGTTCCCTGGTTACTAAAACTTTTATGAAACAAAAAAAGCCCCATCAAAACTGGCCCAGGAATTCAAGGGGATGGTAACATATTCAAAACTAAAACATCATTGCAGTGCCTTCTTGTGGCCTATAGCTGTAAACCATTCAAAAACTGGCCCACAAGTGAAACATACATATCCAAGAACATAACGATGGGAAAATCCGCATAAAAATCAGCGCAGTAGTTTTTCTTTAGGAATTCTAAATGGTAGCAATAAACTTATAAAAACTACATGCTCTACGGCCAAACGCATATATAGGACAAAATATTATGTGCAAATGGTCTCTAATCTATATTCATTTGTGGTCAACAAAATATTAAAATTTACTTTTATTAACACTTAAGTTTTAAAGATTAAGTTTTAATAAAGTTTTAATATTTAATAAAATATTGTTTTTTTTTTTAAGAAAAACCTTCACCTATGCCCACTTCATATAATATTATTTTTAATTCTATTTTCCTTGTACAAAAATAAATAAACAAAATAAATTAAAAGTTACCTGCGCCGGTCTGCCTTTTTGCGCGAATTTTTGATATATTTGGCGTAACACGCACATCATGCATTCCTACAGCATTACTTAAAGTTGTAGGTTGAACTTGAAATTCATTGTCTAATATGATTTTCATTGAGTTATTTTCTTTCTGCAATTGTTGATTAATCAAAATCACGAAAAATACACTAAAATACACAGAAATTAAAACATAAAACAAAATTATCTTTTAAATCTCTTAATTACAATATAGGGTTATTCAAGGGACGGACCAACAAATTCCTGAAAAGCCGGCAACGCATTGGTGGTGCCTCTGGTACTACAAGTGTTCGTGGGCGGCGGTAATCACTTAACATCAGGTGACCCTTCATATTAAAAAAAACTGTTTTTTACCTTCTCAGTTATTCTATCATAGCACGGTAGTGCATCAATTTCACTATAGCAGTAACATGCAAAAAATAAGCCACAAATCCCCACTGAATTCATAGTTAAAGTTGATTCTTTGCGAATCAAAATCAAATAATCCTATAACAATAGGATGTCAGCTTATATTAACTATCTACGCGGCTTGTTTTGTATTGGTTTGTTAGCTACTAACAACAAAACAATGTGTAGTCTTTTTATAATAGGTAATTTACAATACATATTACACATACTATTTATAAGTTATAACAAATAATAAGACCAGTGTTTCTGTATGAATTTAGAAAATAGATATAACTAGATGATTCCCGTGACTTCGTTCGCGTATTCCCGCGGGATCTCTCTTATTTCCCGGGATAAACAGTGGTATTATAGACTATAATTTATCTCTGTGCCCAATTTCAGTCAAATTGGTTCAGTCATTGTGACGTGATCGTGTAACAAATATACAAACTTTCGAATTTATAATATTAATACGAGAAACCATTGGAAACTAAAAAATAGCTTATGCCACACTCCATATTTTCAACCTTACCCATCCAAAAAACTATGTATAAAAAACTATATAGAAACCTGATTGAAGGACAAACCAATACACAAAGACGCTTCCTCATAAATATATTATTAGTAGGATATTTAATGAAGCAAGTACAAAAGTTAGTAGCATTAGTATCGGAAAAGTCGGGAGATATTTCTAGTAACGGATTACAATCAACTATCGATATATTATCATGAAAGTGACAGTGTTATATGAAAACAATGCATCATTACAATATCCATGCTACTTTGTTCCGATATGTATATTTAAGAGATTAATAAGGTGTCCATGATTCTGTCAGATCAGCAGTCCGATTTCAACGTAAAAGCAACATCAATCATTGCTGTAGACTCAATTTATCACGTTCTTTCTGCAACAATGTATTTTAGCCAATTGCGAGTGAGTAAACATATCAGAAACAATAACAATCGTCACACTTTTACTATAATTTTTAATTTTAGTTCGAAAAAGGCTCCTCCTTTTTTCTCAATAATTCGTCGGAATCTTTTTTATTATTTTTTATTTTTATGTGTTTTCCACGATTACTCGAAGACGCCTGGACCGATTTCGAAAATTCTTTTTTGTTTGAAAGCGTATATTTTTCCCAGGTGGTCCTTTTGCCATCAGGTCAGGATCTGAAGATGGAATCCTGGAGAAATCGAGGAAACTCTTCAAATTTTATAGGCACAATTTATATACTTTGTAGTGGCGCGGGCGTTTAAAGTCGGTTTTGTAAAAAGAATTTTTACGTTTATAATTATATTATTTGAGAATCGTATCTTTAAATCGGTAAGTAATTTAAAGTTGCCGGTAAAGTAAAATTAGACGAATTTTGTGAACAGGATCTAAGTAAAAAGACTAGCTAGACACAAGGCAGGTAAGTGCAATACCTCACATCCTTACTAACATTAATAATTATAAAAGCGAAGCAATGGCTGGATCATGCGTCGTGCTCGTGAACGGGTGCCACCAACGGGAAAGGGTCTGCTTTGTGTCTACCCATCTTAACATGTGTTAGGTTGTGGTAGGTTTGCATTTTTGAAAGTTCTTTGTGGAAACACTGTATGCATAGCATAGTTTTGTTAACCATTGTAAAAATTTTTTTTGAAAAGAGCAACTGCTAAGTTTCTTGCCGGCTCTTCTCAGCAGAATCTGCATTCCGAACCGGTGGTAGATTTATGGCGTGTCATAAGAGCTACAAGTTGGCCTAAATAAATAAATTTTGATTTTGATTTTTTTTTTAAATGCAAAAATGTGTTTGTTGATTTGTTGGTATGCCCTTCAATCACGCAGCAACGGAGCAACTGCAATGGATCGATATGATTTTTTACATTGAGAACCTGGAAAGCAACATACACTAGTATTTATCCCATAAAAATAAACTATTTCCACGATTGGATCGAATTTGGCATACAGGTAGCTATTATGACGTAGGCAGCCACTAAGAAAGGATTTTTGAAAATTCAAACCTTTAAAGGGTAAAATAGGGATTTGGAAATTGAACTTAAAACTTGAGCGAAGCCGCGGACAAAACCTAGTTTAGCTAGCGAAGTAAGTCGGTTTACTGTGAAGTTGATACGTGCTATCCGTCTGTCCTTGTAATCGATCCGAATCAACCGTCACCCTATTATTCCTCGCAAGGCTGCTCTAGATCTCAATCGGCGCAGATCACCGACTGACATTTGCTACCTCCAGACTCACTTGCTGACATTTCCACGAACTAGTTCGATAACTGTTGATCAGGAACGCGGCACAAACACGTTAATGTAACAACGGGTTAATTGTTGTCGTGCACTTGTTTTTCTTTAAATGCTACGTCCAATCTCTTTTTTACTGTGGCAGGAAACAAATATTTCAATTGGAGCAATCTTTTTAAACATGTTTTATACGCCTGTCTAGGTATGTGCGATTCTTCTTTTTTTTTTTAATTTCCTCGAAACATTCGAACGCATGGTGTCTAATCAATTAGGTGTCTATCGATTTCATTAAACCCGTGCGATGATTTATTATACAAAGTGGTAATAGAGACGATAAAAATTGCAAAAAATATTGAGAAAAATTGGTAAAAATTTAGGTGGCGTTACAGAATAGATAAATAGTACTTCAGGGTAGCGTGCAAGGGTAATGCATGTTACTACATACTATTATAATACGAGTAATAACATTCATTCTTGGGGGCGTATGTCACTGTCTTCTGAATATGATGATGATGAATAATTCTTTCAAAATCAATCAAGATGATGTCTCTTTGGCTATTTTATTTTATAAGAATTAAGTACGTTCTTAAGATTTCTTTATATTTTTTATACTCATATTTCTTGTTATTTTTCTAACCAAATTTGCAAAGAACAGATCTGTTCGAGCCTTTGACTCTACTCAAAGGTACGAGGGTACGAGGTAATACGAGTACAAGCTTGCAAGGTCGGTAATCATCATACAAAAACTTATTGTAGAAGTAAATAAATATTGTAATAAAATCTACTGGCCGGTAGTAATAAAGACAGATTGTATGTCAATGATTCCCAGTGACATTTCATTCACAGATTATAAAATATCAAATTAAAACACTATTTGGTAGCTATTGCGAAATGAAATGTATTTCAAAATAAAACGCTTCGGTATACCTATTTTGATATGGATGAGAAATTTCGGGTAAGCTGATTAGTGCTGCAATAGAAGATACTATAGACATCACAGTTTCAATTAACATTACCTATACCTTTAAACTTAGGTTATTCATTTTCTTTGCATGGTATATTTGCTCATTGCAAATAAATACCTATGTATAATTAACATTTTTATAAATAAACAACCCAGTATAAATAATAATACAAAAGTTTTTTGCAATTAGAAACTTAGTCTAAATGCCTGCATAATTTTTGGGTAGATAAAATTTAGTACCAAAAAAAGATGGTTCTACCTAATGGTTTACTATTTCTGTAGATAAAAGATAAGAGAGATAGAGGATTCATGAAAGAATTGATCTAAATTGTGCAATGATATATTCATTGCACAATTTAGAACATCCAAATCTTGTTTTGTATTACATCAATAAGTTGCATAATTCCTCTTCCTTCCACCCTTCCGGCTTCCATTTATCCAACTAACTATAATGTGGGTGTCTTTAAATCAGGAGTGAATACTGAATAGGCATCTTCTAGGCAAGCGCGCACCATCTTAAGCTGCATCTTCACTTACCATCAGGTGAGATCGCAGTCAAGCGCTAGTCTATATATTTTAAAAAAATATTATTTTTACTCACATATTGTTTTATTTTGAATAAGGATGTGGTGATAGAGGCTGATTCTACGGCGCAAACGACACAAGAAATCAAAAAGCCGAAAAAGAAAAGTAAGTTGTCTTCCAACCATTATCTGTTACTGTGCTATCATAGTCGAAATTCTATGAAATTCAGGATAAGGTAAAACTGCAACCATTCCCGCCCATTTCAAAATAATAATAGTAATTATATAGCATAAAAAATCAAACAACATTAGGTGATGCAAATAATCCCCGTAATAGCTAGGTATCTTCGACCCGATAATGATATTAACTATATAGCATAAAAAATCAGATCACATTAGGTGATGCAAATAGTTCCCGTCATAGTTATCGTCAGTAGCTGTTGCCGGTTACTTCGTCATCATCAAATGGAAACCAAACTAAATTGCAATTACAGTTTATAAGACGCCTATTAACCCCTAGGGCTGGTCGGATTCGCGTCGGGAGAATAGATTCTATCAGACAGACGTCGCGCCGCCCGCCCCCGCTCGGTGCGATTTTCAGTCCGCCCAAAGTGCTGAAGTTAGTCGGCCGGCGGCCGTCGCGGGGCGCTGAGCTCGCCACACGACATTATCCACATTGTTTATTTACAAACTGTCACAATCAATCACCAAGAGAAGGACCACACAAAGAAACGCACTCACGTACGTTCCACTGTCGTTTCGTGCATATAGTCGCCGTGTTTACGCAAAGCATCACAAATTCCAGACACAGAACACCCGTCCACACGAGCCGTTCGTATGTTTTGGCCTACATTCATGACAATGCTTATTTCTTGTTTATATACGACACTGACCGCTATGATAACATTTAACTGCTTTGGGATTATTTAAAAATGACTGCTTCAGTGTAATGATCACAATCACCTCTAATTGGCTGGTACTCTCTCGCTATTGAATAAAATGCATCGATGTAACAAGAACGCCACAGATACAGCCAATCAGAGATAATTGCGAATAGAGCTGAATTAGACTATCCTTAACTGGACTTTTACTTAAGACGAGGTTCTGGACGAGTTTTAGGTATTTGAGGGGGTGCGACAGAGGTGAGCGCGGGGTATTACTCCCGCTCACCGCGGGGGGAATGTAGCGCGAGCGCGAAATATTAGCTTGATAGCGGCAAGAAACGACTCAGTCCGGCTGACAAAACTATATTAGGTCTGTACTGTAACTTATTTTCGTCACTCATATTGTAACTTATATGGCTCGGTTGGTATGGCTACAGTTTATTGTCAGAGAGAGAGTACAGGTTCGATTCCTAGCCAGTAATGTAATATTGTTTTTTTAATTTCCTTATTCATTTTTAGCCTTTTTTTACCATAGTATGTATTTCAATATTACTTACATTTTTTTTAAGTACATAATTTGAATAAATGGTGTTTTAAGTTAGGTGTTGTATTTTTAATTTATTACGTAATTTTTTAATCTATATTCTAAAGGAGTTATGTTTTTACCTATGTACCTACTATATCAATATCTCCGTGATTTCTAAACCGATTTTAACGGGACTTTCACTGGTAGATAGCTGATATCATCGGGCATAGTATAGGCTACTTTTTTAACCGACTTTTGAAAAAGGAGAAGAAGGAGTTTTGTTTTTCTACTTCTGTATATCGATATCTCCGTGATTTCTTAACCGATTTGCGTGAATCTTTTTTTAATTGAAACAAAAACCATGCAAGATTTAAAATTAATTAATTAATATCCTTTATTTTTTTTGACGACGTCCCTGGCGCAGTGGTGAGCGCTGTGGTCTTATAACTGGGAGGTCTCGGGTTCGATTCCCGGCGGGGGCAATTTAGGAATTTATAATTTCTAAATTGTCTCTGGTCTGGTCTGGTGGGAGGCTTTGGCCGTGGCTAATTACCACCCTACCTTCAAAGACGTGCCGCCAAGCGATATAGCGTTCCGGCACGATGGCGTGTAGAAACCGACTAGGGTTATGGGTTGAATTTACACTGCTATACCCCTTCCAAGTTAGCCCGCTACCATCTTAGACTGCATCGTCACTTACCATCAGGTGAGATCGCAGTCAAGGGCTATCTTGTTATCGAATAAAAAATAAATAAAATGTTCTAATAAATATTTTTCTTACATGTTGTATGAATCCCTCACTACTCTTATGATTCTAACTTAGAATCCTTCTCTCGCTCGGAATTCAAACTAGGCACTCGCAACAAAAAAACTTTGCTATCTTGTTGAACAAATAACTATTTCGGGCAAACTATCAATTTTAGAGAAAATTTTATTTCGTCCCATAGTGCCGCCGCCGCACTATGGGACGAAATAATATAAACCGTCTCATAAATGGTTGGGACGAATGTTATGATTCCAAAGATTTTTCCATGGATTAATATTCTCAGATAATAGGACCTTTATGAATAATGTTGAAAAATAAAAATATTTTAGTTCTAGGTATATAAAATTACTAGTAGGGCGCGTGGGTGCGCGGCTCGCTAAAGCGAACCGCGTGTTTTCTGTTCCCCAAGTAGATCTTCGGATCTTGATCATCTTTTTCCAAAACCACTATTTCATCTTGTACATTTTCTAAGATAGACATCGACGAAATTTGTATGGCCACCATCTTGAATCCGCCATTTTGGTAGTTTTTTTCAGCTCATTGCCAATTGGATAAGGTTTCGAGTGATTTTTGTTTGGGCACCCTCAACCTATCTTCAATACCCTGACCGTGCTCCTCACCCGTCTGCGAAATCCTCAATCATCAACTCCCTCCATATTTTTCATACAAATGAATTTTTATCTTCTATACGAAACCATCAGTTTGGAAAAGAAACCTTATCTTAGTCTTGCATATATTTTGTATGAAAAAAATAAATTCCGCCATTTTGAATTTTTTTCTATTCATTAAGTAGACTTTCGAGTACTGATCATCTTTTTCTAAAAAAACACTCTTCCACTTTTTATACTCCAAGATAGGCACCGACGAAATTTATATGACCGCCATCTTGAATCCACCATTTTGGATTTTTTTTCAGCTCCTTGCCAATTGGATGAGGTTTCGAGTGACTTTTGTTCGAGAACCCTCCACCTATCTTCAAACCCTGGCCGTGCTCCTCACCCGTCTCAGAAATCCTCAACCATCAGCTCTCTCCGTATTTTTTCTCCAAATGAATTTTTGTCCTCTCTACGAAACCATCAGAAATTTTGAAAAAGATCCACATAAAGTCTTGCATATATTTTGTATGGAAAAAATAAATTCCGCCATCTTGAATTTTTTTTCTATTCATCAAATAGACCTTTGGGTCTTGATCATCTTTTTCCAAGCAACCACTCTTCCACCATTTATAGTCTCCGAGATAGACACCGACGAAGTTTGTATGGTCGCCATCTTGAATCCACCATTTTGGAGTTTTTTTCGGCTCTTTGCCAATTGGATGAGGTTTCGAGTGACATTTGGTTGAACACCCCCCCACCTATCTTCAATATCCTGGCCGTGCTCCTCACTCGTCTGCGAAATCCTCAATCATCAGCTATCTCCATATTTTTCCTCCGAATGAATTTTTGGCCTCTATACGAAACCATGAGTAAAAAAAAATTTTTCCATACAAAATTTATAGGAGAGGTGATCAATGAGTCAGTGAATCAGCACGAGTAGCTATATATATATTAACTAGTAGGGTGCGTGGGTGCGCAGCTCGCTAAAGCGAACCGCGGTTTTTCTGTCCACCAAGTAGACCTTCGGGTCTTGATCATCTTTTTCCAAGGAACTACTCTTCCATCTTTCATAGTCTCTGAGATGTACATCGACGAAATTTGTATGAGCGCACCTTGCATCCGCCATTTTGGTATTTTTTTTAGCTTATTGCCAATTGGATGAGGTTTCGAGTGATTTTTGTTTGGGCACCCTCAACCTATCTTCAATACCCTGACCGTGCTCCTCACCCGTCTCCGAAATCCTCAATCATCAGCTCCCTCCATATTTTTCATCCAAATTAATTTTTGTCCTCTATGCGAAACCATCAGCGGAAAGGAACGTATCAAAGTCTTGCATATATTTTGTATATAAAAAAAAAAATCCGCCATCTTGAATTTTTTTCTATTCATCACGTAGACTAATGGGAACTGATTATCTTTATCAAAAAAACCAGTCCTCCATCTTTTATAGTCTCCGAGACAGACACTGACGAAATTTGTATGGCCATCATCTTGAATCCTCCATTTTGGATTTTTTTTCAGCTCCCTGCCAATTGGATGAGGTTTCGAGTGACTTTTGTTTGAACACTCCTCACCTATCTTCGATACCCCGGCCGTGCTCCTCACCCGTCTCCGAAATCCTCAACCATCAGCTCTCTCCATATTTTTCCTCCAAACGAATTTTTGTCCTATCCTATTTTTGTCCTTTGTCTCTATACGAAACCATCAAAAATTTTGAAAAGGACCCGTATTTTTGCATATATTTTGTATGGAAAAAAATAAATTCCGCCATCTTGAATTTTTTTTCTATTCATCAAATAGACCTTTGGGTCCTGATCATCTTTTTCCAAGCAACCACTCTTCCACCATTTATAGTCTCCGAGATAGACACCGACGAAGTTTGTATGGTCGCCATCTTGAATCCACCATTTTGGAGTTTTTTTTCGGCTCTTTGCCAATTGGATGAGGTTTCGAGTGACATTTGGTTGAACACCCCCCCACCTATCTTCAATATCCTGGCCGGTGCTCCTCAACCGTCTCCGAAATCCTCAATCATCAGCTCTCTCAATATTTTTCCTCCGAATGAATTTTTGTCCTCTACACGAAACCATGAGTGAAAAAATTTTTTTATTATGTAAATAAGATCATTCTTATTATTTAACTAGTACTTATTTTTAATGAAATAACTAAAATGACAATAATTATTTATTAATAATGAAATAATTTTAAGTATTATAATTAAATTTTTAGTACTTATGGAAAATTAAATAATTTGATTTTTGACATGCTCTCATGAAATAAATATTATCTTTAAAATACTGGCGTTTCATTTTTCTAGTAGCTTATACATTCAATAATACGTGTACAAATTTTCAAATCAAAATGTCAAGAAACAAAAAAGTTATTGATTTTCGAGACGGTTTATATGATTTCGTCCCATAGTGCGCCGTCGCCGCACCGCTGCCCGCAAGATTCGGAGCAAAGGCTTTACTCACTCTTGCAATGTTGATGGTTCCTCAGAATTGAGCTTCAAACGTTTTTTCCGACTGAAAATTAAATATAACTTATTATAATTAATTTTGAAAAAAAAAAAAAATACTATTGTCCTAAAAAAATGCGCTTAGAAAATGCAAAACAAACACGGTAGAAGAACCGAACCCGTAACTTCTAGCTATCAACTCTCTCCTACACTGACTATTACACCACTGGGGTATTACACCATTATTATTAGATACTTACCTTCTTCTTCGTCAACCCATAGACGTCTGCTGAATAAAGGTCTCTTACGTGGACTTCCACAGACCTCGTTCTTGCGCCGCCTGAATCCAGCGGCTCCATGCGACTCGTTTGATGTCGTCGGTCCACCTAGTGGGGGATCTGCCAACATTGAGCTTCCCTGTGTGAGGTCGCTAGTCCAGCACCTTGGAACCCCAACGACCTTCAGCTCTTCGAACTATGTGCCCCGCCCATTTCCACTTTAGTTTCGCGACTCGCAGAGCTATGTCGGTAACTTGGTTCTCCTACGGATCTCCTCATTTCTGATTTGATCTCGCAGGTAATTTGAAAAAACGTAATAATTGTGAAGAAATTACGTAAGTTACCAAGTAATTGAAAATTGATGATGAAATTGATATTTCATGATCCCTTACATAATGCAAAACCTTTACAAAATATTGAGAAAATTAAAAATAGGTAGAGACGTACTTTACAATTTCCATCATCTGCTTTTGATATTTTTTATATAGTGAATTCTTGGATTTTGCTTTTCTTTAGGACCCATTTTCAAAATTAGCCTCTACTACCTAGTACTTATTTATTTAAAACTTCATTTTATGGATTATTTATTTACAATTGACTATAAACAAACTTATAACTAGGTAAACTCTATTTAACTTCACTAAAATATAACTTCACAAAATAGTCTTCAACATAAAACAAAAACAATTTTACTTACTATAATTAATTTTGAAAAAAAAAAACACTTGTCCTAAAAAAAAACATAAAACCTTTTTTTAGAAAATGCAAAATGAACGTAGTTGAGATTCGAACCCGCAATTTCTAATTATCAAATCGCGACCAAACTAACTGAGTCAAATTTCTATTAGAAAGAATGACGAAAATAAGGTACATTATAGTAAAGTTTGATTAGCCGATTTACGTCACATTTACGTACTGTACGATAAAATTAAAAATAGGTAGGTAGACACTTATAACTATCACCATCTGCTTTTGTTGTTTTTATTTTGTTCATTTTCTTTTTCGGACCCATTTTCAAAATTTTTACTACTTAGTACTTATTTATTTACAACTATATTATGGTTTATTTATTAACAATATATTGTATACAAACTTATAACTAGGTACACTCTATTTGACTTCACTAAAATATACAAAATACTCTTCAACATAAAGCAAAAACAATTTTCAATTATTATATTTCGCGATGTTATTTGATAGCCGAGCGAGAGCAGCGCAGCGCAGGTCCAGCTAGCAGCACGCCTCAGCGATCACTGTCTAATTGAGTACGAGTGACAAAGAAGCCGCTACTGGAAATAAAACGGCCAAGACACAAATTGTGATAAAAAAAGATTAAATTATAATAGTCGCTGTAAAAAAAATCTAAAACTGCCATTTTTTGTAGTAAAATATGACAAATAAATTGTACTTAAATTTTACAAAAATTAATGTATGGTAACTGAGAAAAATGGGAATTCATGTATTTGCAGAGGCAACTTTGCAATTTTTTTCTATTGAAAAAAGTTTACGTCATTGTGTTTTGGAAACAGGCATCAGGCCAGAAATATGATCAATTGTAACTCCCTTTTTTTTCATAGTATTATGACCAATAGATTTTGAATAAAACGATCTTCTTTCGGCTCTATTTAGCTGATCAGAGAACCTTAACAGTTAAATGAGTGCCGATTGAAATCACATTTCTGAAGGTTCTGAGAACTCAACTTGGCATTTTCCAATCAAAGCCCTGTACAATTTATCAGACATTAGTTCCTTGAACCTTCACTCTATCAGCAATCAGCGGCAAAATGTCGATGTTTAAGTTGCCTTATTTTGATATCGCTATCAGTCACTCCAGCGTTCTAGTACCATAGAGGTTAGTGTTATACGACAACGCTGCATTCAGTTTAGTACCTACTTCAGATTAACAGACGACTACAAAATAACATAGCATGCATATCATCGTGCCACAAACTTGTATATTCGTTGTCTACAGTGCATAATGTTCCTGTCGTTAAAGGTCTAATTACAAAAATTATAAAAGTACAAGACCACTAAGTAAGTTTGACAAAAAAAGAACTAGAGACCGTTGACTTAACTATTTAATAAAAAGTGATTAGCTGTTACTGGTTGATACGCAATGCATCCGTCATCACTCTCAGAAGACCATCACGGGACCAAGAAATACAAGAAAAAGAATCGTTCTTTGGTTTATTCAATAGGTAAAAGTTATATGTGGACATTGACGAACTGCATAATAACCTAACCTACATACTGGTCGAATTGAAAACCATTTTAAATAACTTTGAATTCGTTTAAAATACCTGTAAGAAGAATAAGTACCTAGTAGATACTTAATTTTAAATCTACTATACCAAGGAGCATGGAGCGCGGCATTTTTATTCAAGATAGAAAAATCTTTGCATAATTATGTAAAAAAATAACAAAGCCAAAATTATTTTACAGCCACAAAATGTTTACTGTTGACAGAATTCAAAGTTAATAATATAAAGCCCCGGTAGTTTCACATCCCTTAGGCTTATAAAAATTTCAATATATTGTAATTATTGATAGCTGCACGCTATTACTTTCAAACAGAAGGGTGGAATGCACCCTATGAATATATCATATGTGTACATTGCACCCAGTTGAATCTTACTGCTCTAGAGTGCACACGTGTTTTATATTGTCCATAAAATGGAAAATTTCTTAATTATGACAACTAAGGCCTAAGATTGAAGGTATATGCAATATTATAAATATTTAATTATACGGTATAAAATATAAATGGTATAAATTCTCATCATATACGCTATGCTAAAATATAAGTACAATGTTCTTATCAACAGAATCTCCTTGCCGAACCAGTGGTAGAGTCCCTACTTGTCATAAGAACCACATGAAATAAATAATTGTAATTTGAATGTACGATTCGCCGATTAATAGCTATGTAGTTAATACCTATCTATACTAGCTACACATGACATGTTTCTGGGTTACAGAACTCCCTTTGCTAACCACAATTTGCTAGTGCCGTGGTTGCCACTTCATTCACATTTCGCGACACATAAGTAAGTATACATTATGTGTCGTGAAAGCAATTTTAAGATACTCGGAAGTAGTATGGATTTGTGGCATGACTCTGGAACCGCTATCAAAGTTTCGTTCACAGTAAAACTTCAAATAAAAGTGTGTTAAAGTTTAGCAGAAGTCACTTGCACTGTATAGACAATCGCAGAAGTCAATTTCTGCAAGTTTAGGCAAGCTTTATATTGATTTCTGCAAGGAGTTGCGAAAGTAACTCAATAATGGACACTACACATTGGCGTAAGTTCATATAAGACATTTTACAAGATATTTATTTAGGGCAACAGTCTCAATAATAGTAGTAAGTAACTGCTTTAATTATATCTAACCTTCGGAAGACGGCAAATGGAGAAGAAGAATTGAGAGTAAAAGAGGAGAAGAAGAATGTTTTAAGCGTAACGTTTTGCTTGCAGCATACCGCATGGCGGACGACACAGCGGCCGAGTGCCTCTTCGAGCGCCTGCGCATGCACCAGCAACGCGCGCCCGACTCCGCGGAGGTGGCACGCGCCATCACAGCAAGGATCAACTCTCGCCTCACATCACATGGTAAGCTTTTATTGACAATTCAATATCAACCGATACAATCGCCACCTTGTCCACTACGATTTTTTTTTATTGGCTGATGAAGTTTTGGTGCGCACTTGGCTAGAAGATACTTCACTCTTGCCTTGAAGGTACTCAAATTACAAGTAGCATGAAATATGAACGCCGGTAGAGCATTCCACGCCATGGTTCTTTTCAGGAACGTTGAACTAAATAGTTTTGTAGTAGGTTGGAACTTAACCATGTAAGGCTGCCGACGCTCACGAGTTCTCGCAATCCTATGATAAAACGGTGAAGGAGGAGCAAGGTTGTGAAGTTCCTAAGTCAGTGGTGACAGCGTCGAAGACGATAAAGTATCGTACTATTAACGAATACCAAAACCCATGTCGTAATACTGAGACAGAAGATCACCTCGCAAGATTTATATTTCCAATAGTGAACTACTATCAGTAGATAGTTTGTTACGAACGACGACGACTATGAAATGATGTAACTTTTTTCTTCAAAAATTAAGGATTCTTTTAATCTTGAAAGTTTGGCGCGCTAAATGAAATAACGTCATCCTTTAATTTGGCTCTCTTTTTTTTTAATTCTCATTTTTTAATAAGGGTGACTGTCTCTTACGCAATAATATTTACAGTATACATAAAAGTAACAATATAATAAAACCAATCATGTTTCAAAAGCAAATATACATAATATACATGATACGTCTTTGATTTTTAAAGTCGATAGGACGAAAGACAATTTTGACGATGTAAATAGTGCATTATCTCAAATTTCTGAATGGTTTACGGTAAATAATCTACTTTTAAATGCCAAAAAAACCAAGTGTGTTGAGTTTTTATTACCTAACACGAGAACGGTCAGTAAGAATTTAAAGATAAATAATGAACCTTTGAAAACTGAGGAATCCACAGTATTCTTGGGATTAACCCTGGACTCAAAGCTACAATGGGGCACCCATATAGCAACGCTTGCTGGCAAACTTAGCTCTGCTGCCTACGCTGTTAGGAAGATTCGACAGTTGACTGACATAGAAACTGCAAAAATTGTTTATTTTGCATATTTCCATAGTATTATGTCATACGGAATCTTACTGTGGGGTAAGGCAGCCGATATTGGAAAAATTTTTGTATTGCAGAAGAGGGCAATCCGCGCAATCTATAATTTGAGACCGCGGGATTCCCTTCGAGAAAGATTTAAAGAGATAGGCATTCTTACAGTAGCTTCACAATATATTTACAACAACATAATATTTGTCAGACAAAACATTTTGAGTTACAAAAAAAAGTGTGATTTATCCCATAGACCAAGTAGAAATCCAAATAAGCTCATGTATCCTGGGCTGCGCCTCAAGAGGGTCCAAAAGTCATTTGTGAGAATGGGCGTGACGTTTTACAATAAAATTCCACAGTCAATCTTAAACTTGCCTCTACACAAGTTTAAGAAATCAATTAAATCTGCTCTCATGAAAAAAGCATATTATACAATTGAAGACTATTTAAATGATAAAAAAGCGTGGATATAGTTCGCTCCAGTGATTCATAAGACAGTAATAACTATCCTGTGTAACATGATTTTATTGTATTCTGTTCCACGGTGTTTCCACTATATTTGTCTCAGTCATGTCTTAAAATGAGTAGTTTAATATTAGTATTCAATTCGATGCCTTAACATGGGTAGCCTAAGTATGTCATGCTCTCTTTAAAGTTTCTGTGGTGGTGTCGTGTGGTGCGGGTTGTTACGTTCCCTCAAATATGGTTGAGCGAAGCAATGGCTGGATCATGCGTCATGCTCGTGAACGGGTGCCACCAACGGGAATGGGTCTGCTTTTGCCTGCCTGTGTTGACATGTATTGAATTGTATTTATTTGTATTTGTATTGTATTTATTTTTACTTGTATTGTACTCAGGAAAATTCATCGTGGAAGCACTGAATACATAGCATAGTTTCAATAACAATTGTAAAAAATTTTATTTTTTTGAAAAGAGCAACCGCCGAGTTTCTTGCTGGCTCTTCTCGGCAGGAAAGGCATTCCGAACCAGTGGTAGATTCATTGACGATTCAAAAGTGCTTGTAAAAAGTTTATTTGAATAAAAAATATTTCTATTTCTATTTCTATTTCTACAATAGACTTAATAAAAAAAGGCTTTCTGATAAATATTAAAGATTTTACCAACACTGAAAATAAACTAAAAGTAGCTAATAGAAAACACAGTATCAATTTAAAAAATAACATTACCAGATTTCCAGACTTGCGTCAATCTTGCTGGGACTAAAATTACTTTTAGTCCCAGTTTTCGGTCGTCCAGAATTTTTACATTGATGAAGGCGATAAAAATTGCACGGCCTTGCCGCAGTGTCACTGATTAAAATACAAGTCATTGAAAAATACGTAGAGAAGTTTCGATTTTAAAAGACGCGAAGACCTGCAAAGTGCCTTGCTATTTTTACAATATTTAAGGCAAAAAATACAAATATAATAATAATATGTCTGTATGCACAACTACTCAAAAAAATTGTATTTAATTAATAGCCTATCCCAATATACACAAAGTAAGTTAACTCAAGACAATACAAATCTTAATCACTATAAAATTAAATCGGAACTTGCAGCACATAAAACACAGCAACGTGTTATTTATACCGGCTGCCGTCACCTGTTTTACCAGTGTGATCAAAATTATCAAAATTAGATCAAAGACTAACATACTCTATCTACATAATAATAATGTATAATTTTGATATCACCCGTCAATTTCATATTAATTTATAGTTGTTTTGGTTTATGTGTATCAAAATAATGTACACACAAACACACACAAGTATCACACACATATTTCAGTATATATTTTCATAATATTACTAAAATATTTGTGTGTGTTTTATTGTATTTTTTGGATGATTTCTTGAATTTACGTACAATGAAAGTCTTAGATATTGTGATGAGCATGTTCTAGTCTAGATTGTTTCTGTATTTTTTTAAATATCATTTGTGATTTTCTTATTGGAATTTGAAACGTGGCCATTTAGCAACTCTACCCTATTACTTTGCTACAAAACGAACCTATAATTTACATAAATACATCGTAGTCCCATTATAGTTTTGCAATCAAAAACCCGATAAGTTCAGAGCATCCGACATCAATATGACCGACATTAAACTGTATAAATTGCGCATAGTCGTCTTTATCACGTTGGCGTCCGCAATTCCAGAGAAAATGTTATAAATTTTGAACTTTATTGAGCTAAATTGAAGAAATTTTTACATTTGAAATAACAATGTTTATGGTAATTTTAATAATAATGTCATTAGTCATCTTACAGGGTCACATTAGTTAGCGAATAAAGGGTAATGACGTAACGATTTCGATCTTCTACACTTTAATGTTAATTTTTATCGTCTTTAAAAGCTCGACGCTGGTCCATATATTTTTTGCTACTTGGCAAAAGTCCCAAAATTGCGTTTGACGGTTACTCTGACGGAGAACAAAAATCTTACGATAGTGTTAATTGAGCAACGCTTGTATGAACTACCATCTAAACACTCATTTGCATTCTTTGCCAAATAGAAAATTGGACCCTGAAACATATTGACTGAAAAAAAAAACACTGGAGATATGGCGCAGACGATGTTTTAAAAACCAAATCAAGCAAATATTTTTCAAACGGAAGCAAAATGTTTCCATACTCGTAGAACTAAAAATAAATCAGATCCTCGTCACTTGCTCGACCACGAATTTTCAAGTTTCTTGGCCACATATCAAGGAAAAGAGGTACCATTAAACATCTAGTGATACAAGGTCGAGTAGAGGGCTCAGGGTCGTTCCCCAACAAAGTTCAATGAACTAACTCATACCGCTACAAATTCATCTTCTTCCAAGTATTCTCAAAAAGTCGCCAACCGAAGCCGCTGGAGACAGATTGTAAAAGTCGTAGTAAAAGATTGTACTTAACCCATATCTAACCACGATCAGCCACGGGACTGTTTAAAAATTATTGCTACAGTGTGACAATGCCATTATCTCTGATTGGCCGACACTGTATCTGTTGTGAATGTTGTCAATGCATTGTTACAGCACAAATGCCAAAAAATCAGCCAATCTCTACAATTGAGACTGCAGCATTGTTTGATGCAGCTTTTCAAAATTCGACCAGCTGAGTGATTAGAGTGTAAGATTATGTAAGAATGAGTGCAAGAACTTTATCGCCACATGCCCGGGATTAGCAATATGCTGCAATAGGTCAATAGATGAAATTCTAAATCTTTTTAGTTTAATTCTTTGTTTTACATTGAACCTTCATTGAACAAAAATAACACATAGAAAAAAAATGCATCAACTGAGAGTGTGTATCAGTGAGAGTGATTTATGTGATCGTTATCTTATTTGTAAACAACATGCTAGTAATAAATTATGCGCTTATGTTAGAAATTATGTGAATAATTGTGAGCGACTTAGAGATTGTACACTAATACAGATAAAATTGACTGAGTTCACGTATTGTAATATTGAGAAAACATTTGATTGAATGAATTTTGAAATAGAAATAGAAATATTTTTTATTCAAATAAACTTTTACAAGCACTTTTGAATCGTCAATGAATCTACCACTGGTTCGGAATGCCTTTCCTGCCGAGAAGAGCCAGTAAGAAACTCGGCGGTTGCTCTTTTCAAAAAAAATAAAAAATTTACAATTGTTATTGAACACAGGATAGTTATTACTGTCTTATGAATCACTGGAGCGAATTATATCCACGCTTTTTTATCATTTACATAGTCTTCAATTGTATAATATGCTTTTTTCATGAGAGCAGATTTAATTGATTTCTTAAACTTGTGTAGAGGCAAGTCTAAGATTGACTGTGGAATTTTATTGTAAAACGTCACGCCCATTCTCACAAATGTCTTTTGGACCCTCTTGAGGCGCAGCCCAGGAAACATGAGCCTATTTGGATTTCTACTTGGTCTATCGGACAAATCACTCTTTTTTTTGTAACTCAAAATGTTTTGTCTGACAAATATTATGTTGTTATAAATATATTGTGAAGCTACTGTAAGAATGCCTATCTCTTTAAATCTTTCTCGAAGGGAATCCCGCGGCCTCAAATTATAGATTGCGCGGATTGCCCTCTTCTGCAAAACAAAAATTTTTCCAATATCGGCTGCCTTACCCCATACTAAGATTCCGTATGACATAATACTATGGAAATATGCAAAATAAACAATTTTTGCAGTTTCTATGTCAGTCAACTGTCGAATCTTCCTAACAGCGTAAGCAGCAGAGCTAAGTTTGCCAGCAAGCGTTGCTATATGGGTGCCCCATTGTAGCTTTGAATCCAGGGTTAACCCCAAAAACACTGTGGAGTCCTCAGTTTTCAGAGGTTCATTATTTATCTTTAAATTTTTACTGACAGTTCTCGTGTTAGGTAATAAAAACTCAACACACTTTGTTTTTTTAGCATTTAAAAGGAGATTATTTGCCGTAAACCATTCAGAAACTTGAGATAATGCATTATTTACATCGTCAAAATTGTCTTTCATCCTATCGACTTTAAAAATTAAAGACGTATCATCAGCAAATAGTACAATATCGCAAGTATTTTGGACAAAATGTGGTAAATCATTTATGTAGACCAAAAACATGAATGGACCTAGAATAGAACCCTGGGGTACACCCATTACTGAGGCTGATCCGGATGATTTTACATCATTGACACATACTCTTTGGACTCGGTTGCTGAGATAAGACGCAATGAGACTAAGTGCAAAATCTTTAATGCCATAGTGGCTCAGTTTAAGCAAAAGAGTCTCGTGATCAACGCAGTCGAATGCCTTTGACAAATCACAGAAAATACCAATAGCATTCTGTGAGTTCTCCCACGCATCGAATATGTGTTGTAATAGCCTTGCGGCTGCATCGGTTGTTGATCGACCCTTTGTAAAACCATACTGCTCAGTGTGTAGGAGTTTATTTAAATTAAAGTGTAAAAGCAGTTGGTTGAGCATTATTTTTTCGAATATCTTGCTGAGAGTTGGCAAAATTGAAATTGGCCTGTAGTTATTCGGGTCACTTTTGCTGCCCGATTTAAAAAGCGGTATTAGCTTACTACATTTCATAAGATCTGGAAAAGATCCAGAATCTACTGATTTATTAAAAATTAAAGCAAGATACGGCGCAATAATATCAATTACATTATGAATTATTTTAACTGATATCCCCCATAGATCTGCTGTTTTCTTATTTTGTAAAGATTTAAATGTTTTGACTATGTCATATGGGGTAACGTGTTCAAACCTAAATAACTTATTGCACTCAGAGACATTGCTTCTTAGAAGACGATAGGCTTATAAGGTATCAATACTTATTCATTCAATCAAATGCACAATGTGTATCCATAAAATGTGTGTAGCTTTAATTTAATGATAATTAAGCATTAAAATTGCTAATATTATTTATTAGGGTTGTGATACACATTTTTGTTTCTTAGAATAATAATTAAGATATTGTTTCTACTGATGTTGATTTTTGATGTAGGTAGAAACTTCATTAATAGCGAACTTCATTCAAAACAATGTTATAAAAGCGAGAAGACGAAATTAGAGGCGGTCATTCTGTACAGAAACTTCGACGAATAAACATGTGAAGTCGGACTCCGAGTTGTATTCTTTAGCGGCTTCTTATACTTATGCTAATACCTTATGAAGAAAATCTGTTTTTGCCAAAGTCAAAAATAAAACAACTATTAAATGGAAAGATAATTTGTTTGGGAAAATTCTAAGTACTTAGATACTTTTATCTGCAAATTCTTATTACTGTATTAAATCACAAATTAATTATTAGAATACCACAACACAAAGTTAAGAATACAGACTAAGATAAAAGGTAGGCACAAAAAGATAGAAGTAGAATATAAAAGGCGAGCTTATCACTTAGTAGCAATCTCTGCAAGGCAAACTTGGTATTAGGAAAGTTTAGAATATAGTGTAAGTAAATTAATTTGAACTTTGCATGAAAAACGACGCCCAATCCGAAAACTTAAATAACATAATTTTCGTTCACCCTCGCTCTATACAATCTATTCTCCCTATCAAACTTTGAACTACTTAATACCAAAGTTACGCAATACATTTCAGATTTCAGTAGAACTCTTCGCGTGCTAAGCGGCAGTTAATAAGTTTGAATGACCCGGAAACACTAAATATTTTTTTTGCTTAGTAACAGTTCTATTAAAGTTACATAGACTTTTTTTATTCGACTATTGAAAAATTCCACATCATAAATTACCAATGTTAGTTTTGTAATTTTGTAACTGAATTGTTAACAACATACAAAACTACCTAAAAATTGAGTCATTCCCACTAGCACAAAAGATTAGTTCAACTGTTGAACTAATGGGACTTTTTTACCAATACTACAACTGGTAAAAGGATTTAGACACTAATTTTTCCCACTAGTATAACTATACTAGTGGGAAAAATGGTTAAACTGAGGTACTACTTGGTAGTATCAAAACTAAATCTTTTACAATGTTGGTAGTCAATTGAATAACTCTATTCTAATTAGGCTTTTTCTACTTAGGTAGGTTATGTATAGTATGGTATCTATATATATATATATATATAAAATTCAAAGTCCTGACTGACTGACTGACTGAGATATCAACGCATAGCCTAAACTACTGAAGTGAGAAACTTGAAATTTTTACAGTTGGTTCCTTTTATGACGTAGGCGCACACTAAGGAAGGATTTTTGAAAATTAACCCCCTAAGGGGGTAAAATAGGGGTTTGAAAAATCGAACTTAACGTGAGCAAAGCCGCGAGCAAAAGCTAGTTTTTGTATAAATATCTCAATTTCTTCATTAGTAAAAAACGCGCGTGCAAATCAGGGACGGGTTGCTAGTTCGGAATAAAAATAGCTAGGGGGTTCATATTCACATACTTTGTCATAATATATTGTACATTGCAGAAAACGGCTGTCTGCAATCTTATCTTATAAGTGTCATTGCAGTAATATCGCGTGTTTAACAGCCATACTTACCCCGGGTATAATAATCTCCTCGCCGTGCCGCCTTCCCCAGGTGTTACCATTAATTTATAGTTGCCCATCGGAAATTCCTCATTACTTGCACATTACAACAAGTACCGCCTGTACCAGGGCGTTTTGCCACCCTTTCGGTCTTTTATGTTGGGTCAATAAAACATATCGAGGGCGTTGCTAATAAGCCTATTTGGGGTATTTAACTTTTTGTTCACTGACTCATGAATTTCGTCATGAACACTACAATACCTACTATTATAGACTACTAGTTCATGCCCGCGACTTCGTCCGCGTGGATCAAGGTTTTTCAATTCCCATGGGAACTCTGTAATTTTCCGCGATAAAATGTAGCCTATGTTTTACTCCTGGGTATGAGCTATCTCCATTCCAAATTTCATACAAATCGGTTCATTCGTTGTGGCGTGAAAGAGTAACGAACATACAAACATCCAAACATCCACACTTTCACATTTATAATATTAAATAATAAATAATAGTAGGAAGTAGGATTACGAGTAGCAATGCGATTATTTGATATTTTAAATAACAAGCAAATTAAAAAAAAACTCAACTACATAATTTTATCTACACAATATTAGTTAGTAGGTTAGATGCCAGATACATCACGCTGGCCCAATGCGAATTGACGACTTTACCCCTTCGAGAATATTATGGGGAACTCTCTGGTATGAAGCTTTCCTCACAATATTTTCCTTCACCGTTAAAGCATGTGATATTTAACTACTTAAACGCACATAACTCCGAAAATTCAGAAGTGCATGCTTGGGATCGAACCTGTAACCCCCCAAATAGCAGACTACAATCCTAACCACTAGGCCTAATATTACAAGAACTTAATTAAGTAATTTGTCGATAATATGCCTATGAATTAATAACGTGCTCTTGGCTCGCGTCAACGCTGTCAATCACAAAAAGTTAACGTTGCACAGTTTAACTCCTAACGTTCTATTTATGCAGTGCGCTCGCATAAATCAAGTGTTGCCTTGACATTGGCTTAGATCGGAAACTACAGACAATTTATAACTACAGACCGTTACAATCTTTATGATACCGATTTTTTTTATTTATTGAGAGAATAATGCAGTCTAAGATGGTAGCGGGGTATTCTACACTTTATCTAACGCGCTGGAACGCTAAATCGCTTGGCAGTACTTTGCCAAAGCCTCCCTAGACATAGACCCAAAATGCATTAAGGAGGCATTTGAAATTCTATCTTGTAAGGGAAAGGCTGGTTAAGTTTATAATTATTGCGAAGAAATTTTTTTAAATTTAAATCCACATGATCTAAATCAATAGGTAATAAAGTGAGTTAATATATTAAATACCTACCTAAATAGATTGCACAATAATTGTGGAATTTTTATACGAAAGGCTATTGTGCTAAAAAAATTTGTATTCGCTACTCGACTTCAGACGAGTACAATAGTTAGCTAACTGCAACTGCAATCTGTTTTAAACATAAGAGATTGGCACAAATAATGATGCAAAACATTATAAGGAATTTAAGCCAATCAATTAAACATGTTCTAGAACGAATAATTGTTGCGAAGAATGTGATATTTATAAAAATACTGTTAGTTTGACCACAACGATATCGAACAGCTGTTTGGCTCAGATTTATTAAACGAAATAGAATCATCTACCGTTTAAAAAAAATGGCCTAATAGACCAGGGTAGATCCCTTTAAAAACGAAAAAAAATAGTAGTAGGATGAAACCCATTAGAAAAGGAGGGGAATATTATAAAGATGAAAGGAAAAATAATTTACGGGCGATCTGAGGTCGGGAAGGGGTGGGGGTGAGTTTTTAAGGGGGAAAAACGGTTTTTCTCGATTTCCGGCAAAACTAAAAGTCCTATCGAAAAAAATCAAATGGCAAAGTTGTAGGTAATAAAAAGATCTAAAACTTTTGTATTTACACTTTTTTCACATAACCTCAAAATTTATGTGAAAAATTCAAAAAACCCTGTTTTTGGTTTTTTATTTTTATCTTTTACAAAAATTATTTTTTTTTAACGAAATTTGGTGAAAACTTACCTTTTTATGTCCCAAATACGCTGTAATTTATTTGATTAAAAATATTTATTTTTTCACCTTATTTTGAATTAATATCGAAAAAACACCCTAATTTTCAATCGAAAAGTCACCCGTCAAAATATCAGCTTTTTTCAAAAAGTTGGTATGTTTTCTGTTCGTTGAAATCTCTACTTTCCGATGGTGAAAAAAAAAATATATGTTACTACAGTAAATCTTCTCAGAAAATAATTTCAATCTTTAGGTTATGTTACGTTAAGCATACTATTTTTTAAAGAAAATATTACGATTTTAATGTTTGAGTTGATTTTATTGAAGATAATTGTGACAAGTTTACTTAAAAAAATAAAACAAACATTTTTATCTGTATCAATCAACTCAAACATTAAAATCGTAATATTTTCTTTAAAAAATAGTATGCTTAACGTAACATAACCTAAAGATTGAAATTATTTTCTGAGAAGATTTACTGTAGTAACATATATTTTTTTTTTCACCATCGGAAAGTAGAGATTTCAACGAACAGAAAACATACCAACTTTTTGAAAAAAGCTGATATTTTGACGGGTGACTTTTCGATTGAAAATTAGGATGTTTTTTCGATATTAATTCAAAATAAGGTGAAAAAATAAATATTTTTAATCAAATAAATTACAGCGTATTTGGGACATAAAAAGGTAAGTTTTCACCAAATTTCGTTAAAAAAAAATAATTTTTGTAAAAGATAAAAATAAAAAACCAAAAACTTGGTTTTTTGAATTTTTCACATAAATTTTGAGGTTATGTGAAAAAAGTGTAAATACAATAGTTTTAGATCTTTTTATTACCTACAACTTTGCCATTTGACTTTTTTCGATAGGACTTTTAGTTTTGCCGGAAATCGAGAAAAACCGTTTTTCCCCCTTAAAAACTCACCCCCACCCCTTCCCGACCTCAGATCGCCCGTAAATTATTTTTCCTTTCATCTTTATAATATTCCCCTCCTTTTCTAATGGGTTTCATCCTACTACTATTTTTTTTCACTTTTTATTATTTTTAAAGGGATCTACCCTGGTCTATAATGCGAGAGAGACTGGCGAGAGTTCCGTACCGTATTATTCGACCACCTGAAAATTATGATTAAAGAGATAGGTAGATAGAAGCACAGAATCGTTGAGTCGCGTCGCGTAGGTCCCATTTTTAACCAATTTGCATTTATTTTTATTATATATACATTATACATATTACTTACATATTACCATGCGACGGACCAACTATTTTTTAGAAAAAATTAATATCTTAAAAGTTGTTAGAATACATGATGTATTTGGCACTTACTACACTCCTACACGCTAGCATCTGTCGCGTTTCACACGAGATCTCGGGTATGTTTTATTTCATCTATCACAGGGATTTTTTCTCGTATTCTGCGCATTGTTAAGGAAGCGAAGTGTAAAAAAATCAGCATAGATAATTCACATCACAGAAAATTAAAAAGCTTTCTCGCCATTTTTAAATCTGGACGGAACCCCTTCTACTACCTACGTACCACTAACCAGTTAGAAATACTTTTATAATATTGTACAGGATAGATAGACACATGAACTGTTGATGTTATTTACTAATCTGATGAAAAATTGGATACATTAGAACTACAACTGGAAGCAGCACGTGTTTACAATATTTTTGGCAACGTCTCCCGGTCGACATTATAATGGGTGTTCTAGGCAAACGTTGTAAATGACCGGTGGCAGCGACAAATCAACCTAGCGTAATTTATCGCTATCCATATAATAAATAGTCTGTAATAAAATTAATAGTTCTTCCTTGAATAATATGTCGCAGATTCCAACCCCAACCGTCAATGTTGTGAATAACACCTTCAAATTGAACCACCTCTTTATTTGGTGAATTTCCTAAAAGACACCAACAGAAACTCCTAATGCCTAGTTATCGTAATTGAAAGATTCTAGTCTTGAGTTCGCCGCATCTAACTCTAGCTACCTTAGAAATTCTGCTGAAAGGAAAAATTATAACACAAAATTGATTTTGCTAATCGAATCAAGAAGATTTGTTATTGTTATTAAGTATATTTTAACCTTCGGGTTTGACCTGTTCGTTGTGTTTGAAGCCCAAAGTTCGTCGCTCACTTATCAACCTGGCAACCAATTCAACCAATCCAGTGGTAGTGGAAAGAGTAGTGGATATACATAGGATAGGTGGGGTAGGCCGAGGCTACAATAATTAATAGGCGAATTTCTCTGAAACTATACATACTAAATGACAGCATTTGTTTTAAAACGTCATTTAGATCACGTCGGGATTCGGGATTGGTCCCTTATGCACCGAGCGTCGTACTGCTGACTTATGTAATGGATCACTTTAGTACACAGGGAACGAACATTTTTAATTTTACAATTATTTTATTTATGTTCAAAATATACGACATTACGGTTTTTTGTTTTCCTAGAAGTATATTTCATATTTAAGAATGCTATATAAATATGGAAGTTATAAGAAATCTCAACTGCTGAGCTGATAAGTGAGTAACGACCTTAAGCGTCAGCGAGGCGTCAACCGCGTCATAGTGACGTCAGAGTTCGCGTGCCACCCTGGCTTAGTGCCAGAAACTCGTAGACGGCATGTCATTGTCATCGATATACTTTTGAGATAATAACAATCTTCACTTCACCACGTCTCAGCCAAGACGGACTTCGGGTACAGCGGCTTGCTTCGTCATAACTATCGAATCAGGCCGCGATATTGTGGTCTAACATAATAATTTTTAAGCTATTGCATAGCTTCTATCGCGGGCCTTGAGCGTGGAGACCGAATCCAAAAATTCCGTAACGAAAATAACCTGACACGGGACTCCGCTAGATGGCGTTGATAAAAAACTTTACCGCGGCAGCCCCGAGTGCTACACGTCTTTTTTTAAAGAGAAACGGCCGAGTTTCTTTCTGATAACATAAACGTAAAAATTCTTTTTACAAAACAGACTTCAAATGCCATTACGAAGTATATCAATCATGTCTATAAAATTTGAAAAGTTCCCTCGATTTCTTTGGGATCCTATCATCAGATCCTGCCCTGATGACAAAGAGACCACCTGGGAAGTAAACCCTTTCAAACAAAAAAAAGAATTTTCCAAATTGGTCCAGGCGTCTTCGAGTAATCGAAGAACATACATATTCCTACGAAATTGAGAACCTCCTCCTTTTTTGAAAGTCATTTAAAAAGCTTTTCTATTCTTTTCAAACAATTTTCTACAGTGACGAAAAGTCAAACATCACCTGTTTTGCATCGTTCATGTACAACACGTACATATATACCAATTACTACCGCATTAGTAGCAAAGGTAATCAAATTACCCATAATATGGCTACCGGTAGTAAGATTGGTAGTATCATGCGCAATAAATGATCTATAAAGAATAGATATACTGCATTGAGCAATTTAATTGTTATTGTTGACATCATCATCAGCTTTATGACATGTAATATTGCCGCTCTCAATCAAAGTCAGCATAATTGCTGTCAAAACTGTTACATGTTCCAATTTATCATCATGTACATATATTACAGTGTCATTTGTACAGAAGCGTTACCTTTGAGATACTAATATTTACGCCTTTTACGCTCACTATGTTCAAAGCGAATCGTCAGTGTTGACTGTCAAAAACTAATTAACTGTGCTCTCTGTTTCGCGAATCGACACATCTGATGTGATTTTCATAAAACAATCTCATATTACGCTCATAAGGTTTTTAAAATTTTTGTCTATATATTTGTCTTCTTGTACGTGTGAGTAAATTTTACTAATGGCTTAGCCGCTTTTGATAGAATTTTCAAAAAAGAAGATGAAAACATAAAAACTGCTGATGTAAGAGACAATACATCCTAATCAATGAACCGATCTTGATGAAATTTGGCACAGCAACAACTTGCATTTCGGAGATGAATGTAAACAACTTTTTATTCCCGAAAATCAAAGATTTCTCATCGGGTTTTATAAAAATCCACATCCACACGAACTAAGTCGCAGGCATCACCTAGTTTACAATAAATTTTTCAAATATTCCCAAGGTGCTAAAATCGCGTTGATCGGTTAGTCCGTTGCTGCGTGATTGAAAGACAAACCAAAAAACAAAAACACAAATATTTATAATTTTAATGAGGATATGGAACCCAAAAAATAGTTGAATAATTAAACATCGTTATTCACAATTTATGGACCGAGTATAACACACTTTTAAAATACCACTTGTAGGCCTTCGGGCGGCCTTACACCAGCGCGGCGTTATGACAAAATTTCACGGAAGCCATTGAAGTGACCACTCCCGAGGCCATCCTCTTCTTATTGACGTATTTTTAATTAAGCATTTGAGAAAACAAAAAAGAAAAATATTTATGACGACAGCTGCATAACTCTTGCCCTTAAATGCGGCAAAATATGTGGAGGATAACATGTTGGAAAACATTATTTTGATTTTGGTTTTTGTCTGCAACTGATGCAACTATGCTCATTTTACACACCAAATAGGCACATAATCAAAAAGATACCTTTCTAATTTTATTATTATTACTATTACTAATTACTATTGAAAGAAGTGCTTTACATTACTATGTCAAAGTATCCTTTGTGAAGTTGATAATACCCGTATATAACTTGATTCTGAAAGAATACATTTGCACTGTCTTCTTCGTTGGAAACAAGGAACTTTAGAACCTTGTTCCTTTTTCACCGTTCTACCGTTGGACTGCTGGAAATCGTGAGCTTAGGCATCATGGTCGCCATCAAGTCATCATAACATGACCTTTATTTACTTTCAAATTACAGTCATCTTTGATTATTCTTTCAGATTTTATTGTGGAAAATACATTTTCATTTAGCAATATTCAAAAACAAAGAAATTGGGGCATGTAATAGGTATAAAAGCAGGTTCCCGAGTATCTTTTTTAATAAATGTCTTCTTTACAGACAAACACATACGGCAAAGCACTCTCGATAAACTTTGGAATAAACAATCAGGAGCTATACAGATGTTACTCTCCATATTAGAGGTAAGAATATCTCCTCTATTGCCGTTCAAAATCCTTAGTTTAATTAAAATACTTTAAAATGTGTGAATAGCTCATTTAACTTACAGAATACAAGAGATACGCCTACCTCTACATATATCACTGCAATATTAAGAGAAGCATTATGTTTGAAACAGGGAAAAGGAAAAAAATGTTCAGGTACCTTTTACAATCTTTTTTAATACATTATTCATAATATTATATTATACAGCGAGATCGTACTGCATGAAAAGTACCTACATCCATATCTATCTCATTACTGTTCACATTATTTTATTCTTAAATAATTAGGTGTGAAATTATCTCTATAGTTATTCTTTTCTTAGTTTAATAAAAATCCGGTTTATCGAAAAGAAACAAGGTAGAAACGTTTTCTTTTGAGTGCATTTTAGTTAATTGTTCCACATAACCATAACACATGGATGGATGTAAGTTACATGCAGTCAGACCTCGCGCTAAAATATTTTTTTAATAATGAAAAAAAAAAAATTAGTAGCAACTGAAGTAACGACGACGAAGAAGAAGGATAACAAAAAGGCAGGAAAAGAAAATAAATTACCGATTTTCAAAAAGGGTATGTCGACGTGTGTGGCTTTGTATTGCTGGATGGCGAATGAGATAACGCTTTTTGTGTATTTACATTCTCACTTACATTCAAAATATCAACCAAGACCAAAGGTTGTCTGTATAATATTGCTTTAGAAATAAGACCACCTTTTTGCACCCTTTTATATAGTGCATAGTTTAATATTTCGAAATAAATAAATATTTTCTTTCTACAATACAATATCGGTATTATAAACCTCTCTTGGTGAATAGAGCTTCTAATGTAAATAAAAGACTTATTTTCGACATTTTGATGCATCACTGACCTCTACGGTACTATACATAGAACCCGTCAACAAAAAATAAATACACTTTTGATGTGAATCTTTAACATGCTTTTCACAAAGAAGGTTCTACTCGTATTTGGCACCGTTTATGTATAAAAATGGTAAAAGAGGGCAATGTTACGACCCTTGGCTCTATATAATGATTAATGTAAAACTAACGTAATACTTTTAAAAGTGATACAGGATACTTGGTCTATGGAATAGTCCGCACCATTTTTTATTACAAGCCTTCGCCACACCCTTACCACTTCTGTCCACCGCGCCCAAAGCCGCCTCCTACATTAGGCTTATCACCATGTAAAAATCCGTTTGCCCATTGTTTAATACACCCACTAACATAACGAACCTCAATTAAAAGACATTGAACTACTATATGTGACCTTATTAACCATAACATTTGAAAGATTGCGTGATTTCATATTTTGTCACCGTTACGCTTTCAAGCTTTATTATTCACATTATGATTCTAATTAAATTGATGTGACTACATGACTTATTCCTAGCTTATTCGGCTTATTAAAGCCACTATGTATATTTTCGTAATCGGATTCGATTGTCTGAAAATCAGAACAGATTGTCTGAGAATCAAAACAGAACCTATATCTATAGTTTAGTTTAGTTGGGTTACCGATGCTACTTTTTCCTTTAAAAAGAAAGGAATATTAGTCATATTGAACATGAACAATATTTACCCTCAATAAGGAGTAATGGAGTTTAAAAACCGACTAACTTTCGGTTTTCAGTCCATGTCTTATCCATTGCCTTATTGAGACTTCCTATAATTCTTCTACATATATGGGTCACCTAATTCCTCCTAAACGACTAAACCGATTTGAATAAGATTTTGTATGTATATTTGAGTGGGTCTCTGGTTTGACAATAGTATTGAACTAGGTAAATGGCGTTGTGATAGTGTTTTCATGAAAGACCGGATTTACTACACAATATTTCATAATTTTAAAGTTAAGACAGTACGTCTGCCGGGTCCGCTTATACATATTATAATAATAAAGACTACTTTAATATCTGAGTGTAAAACGTTACAGCAAACAACGTAGCGCGGCAGCAATGTTCACAGCACTTCATTTCGATAAACGGCACACAGGTGGTGATCCGTACGCTGCTTAACACACACAGCAAGCGGGACAGTAACGTTAGCACCGAGCTCATGATGCAGGACCTGGTTTGGGTGTTGGCAGCACTGGCACCAAGAGGTAACTTAAAAAACTAATTTTTTAACTCATCAGGTTGAGTTTGAATTGTGATGAGAGCAAATCCAGCAGAGAACAAAGATATGACTAGTTGGAAAACTACAAAGCTACGCCTACGCTTGACGAAGTCGATCAATCATGAACAATATTCACGTAGAGCAAGCCTCCTTTGAGTCGCGCCTGACGAATTCTGCCCCTTGACGAACACAAAGGGCAAATAAAATCGAGCATAAGTGCACTCTCATGCCCGATTCCTATATTTAATATTATATGTATATGTAACATTATGTCGTTAAATGTTCCAAAAATTTGATATAAAAAAAAAATTATAAAGAAATACGTTGTTACTCAGCATTCCGAACCGGTGGTAGATTCTTGACCTGTCACAAGAGTCACAAGTTGGCCTACATGAAATAAATAATTTTGAGTTTGAGTTTACTTACCTATTACTTATTTATATGAGGCTCCATCTTTATAAGATAACAAAGGATATTTCAATTACATTGCTTATAAACTGAAATTAAAATTTAATTCATACTTAACTTTTCGTAAATAAGAGTGACCCATTTTTGTTGCAGATCCTAAATTCGCAATGAAAGTAAGGATGATAGGTTGCGTGAGGACGATGCATCTAATCTTAAAGGGTCATTTTACCGACAATAAATTAATATTTCCACTGCTGGTTATATTAAAACAATTAGCGAAAAATTGTGAGTAAAATTTTATGCTTACGGAACCATCATTCCTTCTATTGTAGCTTAAATTTTCAACAAAAAATCTATTGTAAACTTCTATTGTTGCTTATTGAGTTTTCAAGAAAAAATCCTTTAATTCAGATTTTTTTTTTATTTCATGATAAGACTGCGATCTCACCTGATGGTAAGTGATGATTCGGTCTAAGATGGTAGCGGGCTAACTTGGCAGGGGTATGGCAGTGTACATTCAACCTATACCCCTCATCGGTTTCTACAGGCCATCGTGCCGGAACACTAAATCGCTTGGCGGCACGTCTTTGACGGTAGGGTGGTAACTAGCCATGGCGATAGCCTCCCACCAGATCTGACCAGAAACAATTCAGAAATTATAAATTCCCAAATTGCCCCGAATCGAACCCGAGACTTCCCAGTTATAAGACCACAGCGCTCACCACTATGCTAAGGAGGTTGTCAACTATTACTGCGGTTGTATTATAAAAGTACGAAAATGCGAACCAGAAAAACTAATTTTCAATTACTTTTCAGCTGTAACAACGTCTATTTTAATACGAGACGGAGTGATAGCTACATACGAAAGAGTATTAGTGAGTCTAGGTTTCATACCGACTGCTCGTCTCCGGCTTTGCCTCGACGCCATCGATTACTTCAGCAAAAACAGTTAAGCGTCACATCACTTTTATTTTTCATAACTAAAAAAAATTTTACCTCTTGTCAGTGGATAAAATCGGGGGATAAAATTTTTGTCTCCTGACCATATTAACCCTGCAGCAGTTTTCAACGCGTCTCAATCAATAATCGCGTTAGCATATACCTACATTTCAATAACGAGTTTCACACGGAGCAACTTGTCGAATAATTGCCTATTACGTTCGATGTTGCCAACGATGATTTTCGAATTCTGCCAATCATCCCTTTTTTATAAAGGAATAATTAATCAACCTTTGCATTTATGGAAAAGTTTATGAAAAATAAACAAATCATTTCATTTCATTCGAACAAATCAAAAAGCGAACTTTATGCACTTACCTACAATATGAATGGTTCACATGACTTAGTAAGATTTTGCACAGGTATACAAAAAGTATAGATTTTGAGTATCAAATTACTGTAACGTCTTAAGGTGAAAAGTAGCCAAACCGGTGTCGATTTATTTTTAGGGATTTTGAAGAATATTTTCTTAAAAGTTTCAAAACACGTTGGAAAATTATCCGTACTGAAAGCTTTTATCTGACAAAAACTTTTACAAGCAAAATTGCCCGGCAATTCTCTTGCTATGCTTAAAACTATATATGTACATTTAAATATATTCCATTAAGAAAAAACCTTGCGTGATAATAAATTGAATGATGCTAATGACTTCTATTAAAAATAAAGAATTTGTTGATATTAATCAACAAAATTGTAGTCTTGTATCTAACACGTGAGTCAAGTTGACCAACTCTTGGAATACTGCTGAATAAACGACTATTCATCACATCACATCACCAGAAAAAAAAACTTATTTTTCCTTGACGTTACAATGTTTCGACACTCGAAATCTATCATCAATTTCGAGCGATACAAACTCGCACTAAGGGTCGAATTTGAAATATTTAAACACTTCACGCACCAAGCAATCCTATATGCGATTGTTTATTCTCTTTTGCACGGTTAATGCAATAAGACAAGTGTATGTCAGTTCAGTCACACATGGGTAACTCATACAGAGGTATGCTGCATGCAGATCGTGAAGACAGGCCTTTGTAGCGTGCTAATACGGGTGTTCGACCGATGGGACCGATATGACGGACGCATGCGGCTAAAGATTTGCGCACACATCCTACAGACGATGCAACATCTCTGCAACATAAGTACGTATTATACACGCTTTATAAAAGAACAGTATGAAATAAAATTAATTTACTTCAGAATATAAACTAAATCAGATAAAATTATTACGCATGGGCTATGGCACTGTGTTCATACGCATGATGCAAATGAAATTAGTTTTAAAAATAATTAAAAGTTTGATTAAATAAATAATTATCCAATTAGCACATTATAACTAGGCGACAAATAACGCTATTCGCTCTATTCTCTCATGATAATTTACATGAGTAAAAACGATACCTGTATAGTTTTTGATTATTATTTTTTTACATAACTTTTTTCACTGTACTATGTTCTCATATTGTTAAAAGAACACTCTCAGTCACAAAGCACATTGCGTGAAATAATGGCGAGTCAGAGAAGAAGCTTAATATACTTTGCAAAATTACAGACAAAATCCTTCGCGTCGGTTCGCCTTTGCCGCAATATGCCTTAACCCTAAATAACCAGCTTTTTCATAGAAAATTAATTTCTAGAAGCGGGACGCCGGGCTTTGTGCGTCAAAAAGCACGTACAGATTCTCCACAGGTTTTGCGCTCAGTGCCCAGATGAAATTGAATTCGATGGACTCTTAGCCCGAGTGTGCTCCGTCATCACTTTATGTCTGAAGCATCAAGCTTTGCCGGTGCCCTTAAGTAGTCCTGCCTCTTTTAATCTCAACCCTATATTGAAAGGTATTATTTTATTTCTATCTAAAGCTCGCGATTTCTTTCACGTCTTTAACCTTAAATAAAGATGTCGCGAGCGTTTTATTCCGAGAAGGTTTAAAGTCTCCATATTTATTTTTTGGAACATTACGAAAAACAAAATATGGAAACTATAACTTCCCGGAATAAAAGTAGCCTATTTCCGGTTCTGAGATGCAAGCTACCTCTGTTTCGAATTTCAAAAATATCGGTTCAGTGGTTAGCCCTATGTATTGTTTTATATTTTTGGGACAAATATTAGTTTAAATCACTCTTTGAATCATCTTCTGCTTGTCTGTAGAATTCTGTCAAAATCGGTTAAATCGGTTCATAAATGAGCTGATAAATGGACAGAAAATTATTAAAAATGTGTTTTTGGGTTATATAAATAATCATTTAAATTTAATAAACGCCAGTTTTTCCGAAATCACAGACATACCTTTAAATTGTATGTATTGGCATAAATTTGAACTATAATAAGCATTATTATATTAGATGATTTCTATTTTTTTCCTTTGTTTATAGGCACAAATACAACGTGGCCTTGTCATGACGACGATGAAGATGGAGCAAATTCAGATACCAAGACAATAAATTCTGATAATGAAGACGATGGGCCAGATAGTGATTCTGAGAACATCGATGAGTTTCCAGATATTGATTTTGATAATGAAACTGAAATGAAAGCTGAAGACATGGAGAAATCTCAAATAACAAAAAGTGGAGATAGTTTACAAAGTGCCCTATGGATCAATCCTAATGAGAGAGAAATAGAAGACTTAAAAAAGTATGTATGCATGAATTGAACATTGAGTTTATCTTACTTTTTTTGACTTATTACTCATGATGTTTATTACAGATATTATATTTATTTTAAAGAATTTGGATCCTATAATAAGCAAATTAGAATGGTGAAAAGTCGATCTAACTCTCGTGGTTCCATACTAGATGATATATTTATCCCACAAACTAGCGGGAATCGCAATCAACCATCTCCTTCAACTCTTTCTCTTGCTGGATGTATAGGAAATACGGATTGCGACGCCGTTTTAGGGTTATCACAAACATATTCATTTTTGCAAGGATATCATAAAGTACATGAAAGCACATGTAAGTATTCTAGTCATTCATTTTTACTTGTAAGTACCCGATATTTTGACAAGCATTATAGTACTCAAGCCTCAGATACTTTAAATAAATTTATTTCCAGCTACCACGTCCTGTTCCTCTCTGAAAATTCATAAAGACATATCAAAGTATGGTACCTTTGCGTCCGTATATTCTACGATATCTTCGAGAGTTAGAAGTATAATTCCTTTCGTAAAGGTTGCCTACCCGGACATGACAGGAGGACAAGGTTCCACTCACCCTGAGCCCTTAAATAAAATGGAGCGAATTGCTTGCAGGTAAAGTATTTTAAAATTCTATTAAAAATGATAATAATTTGATCATCATCATTATCATCGGCCTATACTGCTGCTGCAACCAGCCACTGTTGGGCACAACTATTTCACAAAGTGCCAATATTAAATATACTTTCCGCCGCTTTCTTTAGCACATCTGCTTAGCAAAACTACGCATACACATTTACACATTTTCCATTCCAAAATACTTTCGCGAGCTATCGGTCATGAGACAGGTATGACATTGTTAGTAGTCTGGTCTATGTGGGTAACTTGGGTTCTTTCGGCGTATTTTTTCTGTATAAATACTTTCAGAAAGACAACCAGATACGATTTATTTTAAAGAATTATAATAAAAATAACAAAAGTTGTATAAAACTTTTTTTGTAGGAATAAACTGCTATCGTGCGTGGAAAGAGCAATCAATCCAGAATCTTTTATGAATGAAGTTGTTTATGATTTAGATACACTTTGCGGTTCTGGTACAACCACGGACTCTACATCACCAAAAAGGTACGTTACAAAAAAGTCATTTGAACATCTATGAGTATATGTATCAATCAAATATCAATCCTGTGAAACAGAATTTCAATCATGTGATTTTTTCCAGTTTAAGCGCTGATAACTTGTTTCTCAATAATACTGACGAACAAGAAATAACAAAAGTAAATACTTTTGCGTCCCGACTGAGTTTTGAATCAAGGTTTGAATCGGGAAACCTTAGAAAAGCTATTCAGGTGAGTTTAAATATGAAGTTTACAAAAATCATAAAAATAAAGAGATAACATACAATTAATTTAAAGTAATCTTTTTTAAAAAAAAGAAGAAATGTAATATACCTAATTACCCTGAATCAGATATAAGAAGGTTTTTCATATTTTTTGTTTTGACAGGTAGGTCCAAGAGAATATGAACTCATTCTAATGCCAGACGTAAATTCTCCAAAACGACATCAATGGTTCTACTTTGAAGTACGCAACATGCAGCAGGGTCGCCCTTACGTCTTTAACATTGTGAATTGTGAGAAATCAGATAGCCAGTTCAACTTTGGCATGAAGCCCGTAATGTATTCTGTGAAGGAAGCAGTTCTTGGGAAACCAGGTAACAAAATTTAAAATAGACTTCAGTTCCTTTAGACTTTTAGTTAGAACATGCAACCTTTTACTTTACTTCGAAAGTTTTTAAGATCAGATCTTTACTGCACTCTAATAAATTAGGATAGGTTCTTTTGTTGGTTACTTTGAAAAATTATATTTTTCTTTATTTGTTTCAATCTGATTTGGTTAATGCTATGCCTCTACTTACCGTGATAAATGTCAAAGCCTGTTAAAGAAGCTTTACTTTTAACTTTAGCATTATGAATGGTGTTTACGATTACCTTTCAACAGTTCTGGTTAACTTTCAGGCTGGGTGAGAGCGGGTTCGGACATCTGCTACTACCGTAATAGCTACCACTACGCTAACCAGAAAAACAACAAATGCTACCTGACTGTCACCTTCAACATTGAGTTCCCGCACACCAACGACGTCTGCTACCTCGCCTATCATTTCCCATTTACATATTCTATGATGATGGTCAGTATTATTCTCTTTAGGTCTTCTACCTTCTACCTAAACAGGAATATCTGAGATAGAAAAGCCAATTACTGCATGATAACAGGTAGAAATAGGTTTAAAAAGCTTAGTGTCAATAATCATATTAGTGGGTCCCGTCTTCTTCTCTCACTAATTACTCGCTTCTTTGATCCTTGGTAGAGTAACGGCTTAATTGCGACCTCTTACTATGGAGCTCGTGTATTAATAAATTTTGTATCCTTTATGAGTACCTCATAAAGCGTTTTGAGTTAAATTGTATTTGGCACGTTTCTAAACTATTACAAGTTTTTTCATTACTTCTTTACAGACGAGGATATGGCAGTGGAGCAGCCAAATGCCCCCAAGCACATACCTTCGCGCCGAGCCTCTTTGCTATTCGCTGAACAACAATGAAGTTCCGTTGCTGACGATATCCGCTGAAGATACCCCCTCCAATCCTTTAGTGGTATGCTGTATCAATAATATACATATAATACAAATGCTACTAGTATCTTACAGTAACATAATGCTGATCGCATATTACAGCCTTAGCTTAAAATGAATTTGAAAGTGGGAGTTTCCAAAAAAGTGAAAATTATGAAATCCTGAGGAAACTTGCATGTATAAAAGTTTTCCATGATGCTTTCAAAGGTGAATGAAGTAAGCCACTCCGGAATTGGTCAGCAAATACTAATAATAAATAATAATTGAATTATGACCGAGTTTCTTGCTGGTTCTTCTCGGTTGGAACGGCATTCCAAACCAGTGGTAGATTAATTTGACTATTCGAAAGCACTTTGTAAGAGTTATTCTATTCTATTGTACTGCAATGCCCTAACCGGGCATCAAGTTGTATGAATGTAAGATATTTGTATAAATATGATAGCCAAAATAAAGAATAAAGACCGTAACATATGGAAGTTTTCGTGAATTACCAACTGTGGATTTGAATTGTTTCATTTGTTTTGTATTTAAGGACAGAGAAATAATATTCCTGACGGCGCGGGTGCACCCCGGCGAGAGCAACGCTTCGTGGGTGATGGACGGGACGCTGGGCTGCCTGCTGGCCGACACGCTGGCGGCCGCCGCGCTCAGAGCCAAGTACGTGTTCAAGATCGTGCCCATGCTCAACGTTGAGGGAGTCATCAACGGGTGGTAAGTGGATTTGATTTTTTTAGGGTTCCGAAAAAAACTTCGGAACCCTTATAGGATCACTTGGTTGTACGTCTGTCTGTCAGTGTGTCAAGATCCTTTTTCTCGAAAACGGCTTATGATAATAAGTCGAAATTTATACTGAATATAAAGTTCAACGTCTTTTATGGTTCTGAAAATATCAAGCTTATTTAATATTAGCCAAGTTGAACTTTTTTTTTAAATAAAAGTGTTAACCTACACTCAAAGGAAATATCCTAATAGATTTATAAATAAATATTAAAAATTCCGAGGCCGGCGGGATTCGAACACACATCTATCGGGAATCGCGCCCTGAGTGTGTTAACCGTTACACTACGGCCGAATTGAACCATTTTTTTTTTATTATGAGATAGGCTTGCGCTTGACGACAATTAATGATGGAAAGCATTGATGAGGTCTAGGTTGGAGCGCGCTTGCCTAGAAAATGCCTATTCACTCTTGTCTTGAAGGTACTCAGATTATATGTGGCCGGAAACACAGAGCTGGAAGTGCGTTAGTCGTGCGTCCGTTCCAGAAACGTTGAACTGAAACGTTTCGTACGAGTAGGTTGAACTTCAAACACGTATGGGTGCCATCGCTCACGATCGAAGTCCTGTGGTAAAACGGTGAAGGGGACATAACTTGATTTATATTCTCCTCCTCCAAATAAGCGGAGGCAAACAAGCTTGTGTTAGGAGTGGGTACGACAACATTGTAACGGGTGGGGATCGATCGCCTTTCAGTTTTCACTCTGTAACTTTAACCGTTCTATTGCATCGATATTGTATCTTATCCTACCTTATCTATATCTATGAGTAATACGGACGTTATAAAAGCTGGTCAATTGTGCTGGTGCGGGTGAACCACGCACAGTACCTATCGGTTTTTTCATCTAATTATAAGTTTTTAGTAAGCCTTGGACTGTTTTACTCTCACCTTGTTGTAAATGTCAATGCAGTCTACGAGCGAGGTAACAAACAACTGCAGGATTGTCTAATAGTAACAACACACAGAAACTACTAATACTACTACAAATAAAACAATTAATGTTAATTTTACACATACATATTACGTTTATTAACTCACTACATCACTATTATTTAAATTCTTGAGTTCCAACTTACAATACTTAACTAGGTACGTCACATAATATAAACACTATCTTAGCAGCTACACCGAATGATATGTCCAGACAATCGAAATCAGAAAATTTTCTTAAATTAAATTAACATATTATTTTAAAGATTATTTATCAGTAAATGTTAGCATCGGAGATCGGACAAATCTTCTGAAGTTCATGTCGATGAAATTTAGGTACCTATATTTCGTAGAATATTCGTTGCAGTGATTGATTAGAAAGCGGAGGCAAGTCGCACTCGGCGAGTCGCCAGCACCTTCGTGACTATAGATTACTGTCCCAAAGAACCCTTATATCCCACCATTCTCCACAGAGCTTACAAATTAAAAGTACTACAATACATAAATCTCATTTACATCCATAATTATAAATGACGAAGCGATATCACCCTCATAAGCAAGCACTTAAGTCTTAATATTGCTTTACATACAAAACGCTTTGAAATATTGAATAATACTTTTGGTAGTACGTAAACCTAAAAGTCACGTCTTAGGGCCAACGCACACACGCAGTTTTTAGTATCTGCGATCAGCGAATTTGCGATTGCTCCAATACCGCTGCGTGTTTTGGCGTTTACCAAATTCTCATTAAATCGCTTCGATTGGCTTTCTAATGTGTGGAGTGAAATGATTGATACAGTTCTTGCAATACACGAGCGCGTGAACTTTACTTTACGTCGTGTACATGCACATTGCGTAAGTGTGCATGTACGACGACTGTCGGAGCAGTCACTTGCGAACAAGCGCTCACTCACACTTATAGGTAGACTTAAACACAACCGTGAGCCATCCTGAATTGCAAGAACTTTACTCAGAAGGTCAATCGCAGATGCTAAAAGCGTCGTGTTGGCCCTTACAGTTATTGCCGCCACGACCGTCGAGCCGGACGCTAGTAGGCGGGGGGTGCCAGCATGCCGCTAGCGTGGACGGAGTGCTCGGTGGCATCCGGCTCGGCGGTCGAGGGCACTTCTTCAGCGTGGGCGTCGCGGGCTTCGTTCGTGAGGTACGCCGCCGGGTCGTCGCCCACCATGCCCTCGTCGGCCTCGTACGGGCCCTGAGTCGGTTCCTCCTTCGGTCCCTGTTCGGGCTCCTTGGAATGTGCGTCGGCCGAGCGCGAGTAGTGCGAGTCGATCTGAGGCGGAGACTTGAGCAGCGCGCCGGCCTTGAGGTGAGGAGACTGGAGGCCGTCGAGGGACGACGGTCGTAGCTTGCCGATGAGGTCGTTCAGAGTGAAGTGCGTCGGGAGGTGCTCGGAGCGCGGCGGCGGCGGCGACGACGACGTGAGCGGGTGCGCCGTGGTCGTGGTCGTCATCGACAGCGGCTTCCTGCCGAGCACACAAACGACGACCCTCGCGTTACAGAGTCGCTCGACTATTTATGCCATAAGGAATCGCCTCGGACTTGCCAGAACATTCGAGTCGTCATTTACACAAGTTTCTCGAATGCGAGCGGCTAGAAATAGTTTGCGATTATCTTATGCGAACACTTTCCATACAATTTTCGCCCGCGATTATACATATACATTATGACAAAAAGTCTTATCAATTGAGCAATGCTCGAACAGGAGTGCCGAAAATTTCGCTCGCATTGGAAAAATTCTCCTAGTATGTATAACTGAGTCAAAAGCCGTGCTGTCAGAGTAAACAATAACTGTTTCTTGATTTTTACTAGCATGAGGAGACCTCGAGGGCATATAAAAATTTTCGTTAGAAAATTCTTATATGATTTTGGTGATTAGAGTCTGATATTGTTTTTTTACAGACATCTCTGTGACACGTCTATGTGGTTTATCCCTTAAGTAAGACCAATCTAAAGACGTCTCATTTATTAAAATCTATCGACCTGTTAAGGGTACCGATACATAAATACGCCCGAAAAAAATTACCATTGCAGTCAAAAAAATACAGTGATAAATCACGATAAGTTCTAGTCTGGCGAAGCCTTAAACGATTACAAAGACATTAAATAAATTAAATATAACAAGAAAATTATTAAAAATCGCAAGAGATACCAAGCAAAGCCCCCTTCACCCACCCACCAAATACTTTTGTTAATGTTCAAGATTTACATTGTTAAACACGAAAATAACTACATCCATTAATGTTATTAAGAAAACTAGACCGTTATCTCTGGGTGTAGGGCTCTTGTTTGGTGGTTGGGTTGGCACAGAGACCTGTTCCCGCGGGCCAGCGCGCCGGAAACATCGGCATCGACACGAGTGTTAGACACGAACTACTGAACAACAATCTAATCTACACCCAATGTACCGCGTTAAGCAAAATGTCGTCATGTGGACATGTTTAACAGATGGAATTTTTCATAAGGAATATTAGCCAAGTTGAACTTGACTAATATTCTCCTCTACCCTCCAAATAAGCGGAAAGCTTGTGTTTGGAGTGGGTACGACAATAGTGCAAGGGTGGGGATCGAACTTGCTACCTGTCAGTTTTCAGTCCGCACCTTCAACCTTTGGGCTATTGAGGCTTTTGAGATAGCTTTTAAGTTGAGTACGGTGTTGAATGAACTAGAGGACGCGCGGCTAGTCGGGGAGCGGGCCTCCGGAGACGGCTGGCATCTCACCTGGCATTACCCCTGCGCCGAGGACACGGGGATGGAGCCGTAGTTGTAGTAGTAGCAGCGGGTCTGCTCGCAGATGAAGTCTTTGATCTCGCCGCAGTGCTGCGGCTCCCAGTGGAACGACGGCGCCTTGAGCGACACGCAGCCGTTGGTCATCACGTGTTCGGTTCTGGAAAACAGACTACTTCTTATGTAATACTATTTCAGATTTGCAGAGGAAGAAAATTTTGTCATTAGTGCAGTCTAAGAATGTCTCCACACATTTTAAGTTCTAAGTTACTACTTGACAAGACATACGCCGTAGAAACGGCGTGATTTCATGTGGACTTACGTATCAGACAATCGTGAAGGGCCCGTGGTCCTCTCAGAGAATTCAAACCGTACCATACAAAATAATAAATTTTTATTGTCTCAAAATGTGATAATATAAAATTATACGTACCCATGCCTCGCGGTACGTTGGGGTGCTGTGCTGCCCTGAGGAACATCCAGGGGGTCCATACTGTCATCGGCGTGCTGGCTCGGCGCATCCAGGGTCATGCGCCGCATGTAGTTGAAGGTCGCGTTGAACGGAAGCCCCGTGCTCATCCACAGGTACATGTCGGTTCCAAGATTGTTACCCGACGTCCAAAAGTCGTATTTATTGTAACCTGCGATAGCAAATTTCAATCTATTTATAGAAAATAATTAAAAAGAAGGGCTAAAATTGGCTGTAATATCATACTACCATATATTATTATTATGTTACTCGTACTATGGTTGAAATTGAAATAGAAAGGATTTATTTGCGTGATTGTAAATACAGGGTACGATATTATAAATTATCCGTAGTGAATTCACATCAGCCATTAAGTGGCGTTAAAAATCTACTGTACTGTAGTTTAGAAGTAACTATCACAATAATTGTGAGCTTCATCTTCGTCTCCGAACATGTTCTCCGATCTTCACTCAATTCGAATGGGGACAACCTTGTTACAGCTTTTCGATTAAAATCGAAACTCATTCAGTTAAATACGTATCTAACTGTCTTATAGTGAAACTTCTCCTTTTTTTAAAATTAATCGATTTTTTTTTACATAAATAGCGAAAAAATTAGCCTGTTTCCTGATGTTAATTGATTACTGCCGCTCATGAATTTTTGCACTGTAGGTAAATTGCCAGTTTTAAAGGTATCTCATCCGTCCTTTGATGTCTCAAAACTACAGAGAACTCCTCTTCTTTCTTAAAACTGGTTGAAATATTGTTTTAACTTAAATAGCGAAAGATAATAACATGCTGGTAACCTCATGTTAATTGATACCGCGCCAGGGACGCATCAATTAAAAAATATTTTCAAAAGTCTCACCTGCATTTGTTAGATACGTCGTTATTGAGTCTGCCTTTTCTTTCGTTTCGAACGATGCCAGCTGCAGTCCTAATGATCTGAAATTAAATGTAACACAAAATATGAGAAGAGAAGCTTATAAGACAGTTTCTTCCTAGCGCGCCCCATGTACACGTACCTACTACCTATCTAGTTTGATCCTGTATCTATCTATTTGTCTGCGATTTGACAGGAATCTGATTAAAAATTTGTAGTTTTAAAGATACAGGGCTCAAAAATTTATACTACAACAGTTTAAAAGTACCTATTTTAAAGTAGACACTTAACTAAAATTATTTATTGAAACACACAGAGCATTTTTATAACGATCACGTCTTCAAGATTTCAAATCCTGATTGTGACTTGTTCGTCGGTTAAACCTTACTCTGAGATGATGAAATTAGCATAAATCGAGTATACCTATTGATTCAATGTTAATTTAAGACTCGATCCCGATTGGACTTCATATTTAATGATCAGTTACTTGACGCTGCGACTGGGGACTGGACAGTATTTACAAACTCGAAATGCCGGATCAGTTAATACGATTTGAGCTAACCACCACGCTGCACGAGTAATAGTAAAATATAAGGTCTATAGAACTACATCGCGAAGCCAGTTTATCGAGGTGCAATTTATCCGCTAAACACTCGCTTTGGCCTTGCCCCGACCAGTCCACATTCCGCGCGCACTCCAGGACTCTTAAGAGATTAAAAACCTCGGCGAAGTCCCGTATCAACCGATGCGATGAACTCCCATATTTAGATACAGCATTTTTATAACGATCACGTCTTCAAGATTTCAAATCTTGATTGTGACTTCCTTCATTTATAAAACCGTTTCTTTTGTCTCGTAAAGACATGTTTATTTTTAAACATAAAACACCGGCTTACGAAGCCAAAGAAAAAGAACTAAGGATTAAAATTTTTCAAGCTTAGTTATCGCAAACTCTCAGGCGTGCAGGATTCCTCACGATGTTTTCCTTTAATTTTAAAGCAACTGATATTTAGTTATTTAAAACGCACATAAATCCGAATATTCTACTAATAAAAAGTTCCCGAAAAAGAGATCCAATTATTAAGTCACTAGAACTACTATAAGATCTAGTATATCACTGCTTGCATAATGTTCGCAGTGATATGTGAAGTCTATCAATCCGACGATGTTTTGAGATTAATGATGATGATTGAATTTGAATTTTTTCCTCTCACATTGGACATGGTGCATGACCACCCGAATTCTGCAACTTAAAATTCGAAGCATAGTGCAATGAATTGTATTGGAATTACAATAATAATTATAATAAGAAATTCAGGCTACTTTTTCCATAAATTATACACTGCTTTCTTCGCAAGAAATAAGAATGATTCAACTCCCCCATTCCTTGCACGTAAAAACTGCTCGCGCCGAATTAAAAACTCATAAATTTTACTCGAGTTGAATTAATTATACAAACAGCATTGTGAAGCAATTGTTTTTCCCATTGAGGTATCTTTGACACATCGACATATTTTAGTACCATAACTGTATCGCAGTTTTTTTAGTACAGTCTCAAACACATTTAAATGTGTACCAGCTACTTTAAAATCATTTCTTGGAAAAACTGACTGAACATATTTCGCAAACAATTGGATTTTTCATTTTGTGATCCGTCATTAACGTAACTTCGTAAGATAAACGTACTATTATAGTAATTGTTTACTTCTGCAATAGGTAAACAATCTGTGAGCAGCAACTGCTAGCTTGACATGTAGGTATCTGTTCACTTAAATCCTAGGTGTCAACTGTAACTTGTAAGATAAAGTAAACGCCACTATTACTATATTATTATTTACATTGTGTTTATCAACAATGAATTTGAGCGGAGATAATAATAATAATAATTTATTAATGTTAAAAAGTCAAAATAGATGGCGCTGAAATGATTTATTTTTAAATAATAACGCGCTTTGGAGATTTCTTAGACTTGAATGACTATTGTCAACTTCTTTAATTAGAATTTGACAATAGACCAGCACCCTTCATTGCACTCCGAAGGGAATGAAAGTGTAATAACTGAGAGTTAATTTTTGAAAGAGGGGACTACCGACTGTATTCGCTCCGTAACAGCTCGCTTCTACCCTTCTAAATTATTATGAATAAATATAAATATAAAGATAATATACTTATTTATTTAAACAAAGTTATAAGTCTCATTAGCGTTTCTGCCGTATTCTGGGAATATCATTTACCTCTGCTTTTGCGATTAGAGGTGGCAAAATCGTATTTTCGTTAAGATTGGATCATTTGTATCTGAATCAGTCCAAAGATTCGAATCAGTGAACCGCTTCATTTGGATCATCGATTCTCAACTCGAGCAGAAAGTATATTTTTGCGCAATTTAAACTATATACCGCCTATCGGTTTAAATTGAGCTTTTTAGGAATAGGATACAAATTGTTTTAACAAAGTAGAAAAAAATACATGTCAGAATAATGTTACAAGGTCAGTAACTCCTTAAACGGTACCGCAAAGTAACACCATTTGAAGGGAATCTCAAACGACTAAAAAAACAAATCCATAAAGTCGATGACACGACCGAGACGAAAGAAACGCGAATAACCCTGATGTTTTTACAGTTACTCAGCTTTTATCACGACAATTTTATACGAAGCACCGCGACATACAGTTTCCATTATCCACGGCATAGAGTCGCTCACGGGGCATGACAGTTCGTCACGCCACCTGTTGCCTCGACGCGGTCGCCCCATTAACCAATACACCTTTATTTTTTCCCCGCATAATATAACCCTCCTTACATGACGTGCCCCTAATCGATTTTGCCATCCACACTGATATTTCAACCGTCACCCGATGGCTGTCAAAGCCATTCACAGCCAGTATCATCATATCAATCATATGGATTCCGAGTTCCGGGACGTTAACATGTGAGGCGTGAGTTAATTAACTTTGTAGATCAAAAATCTTCGCACTGTGGGTATAGAGTGGTAAAGTCTCGATGCGACACAGCCACCGATATGATATAAATAATATAATTTTTAAGCTATTGCATAGATTCTATCGCGGTCCTTGAGCGTGGAGACCGAATCCAGAAATTCCGTGGTAACGAAAATACCGCGTTTTTCCGCGGCAGTCCCTGAGTGCCACACGTCTTTTTTTTTTATAAATTCAGTGTATGTTTGATGAACGTGATATTCTGGTTATCATTGATCAAATTGGTAATTGATTAGTTAGCGCTAACTCTTATATCAATCACTTATTATTATTTAGAAATACCTAGTTGAGTCATTTAGGATTTCCTTTGAAAATTTATATAAAGTAGCCACATGAAAGTTAACGGTTCGTTAACGTATATTATGTTGATAAGTTGTAAATTGTCTTTTACTTATACTATTATTAGATTAAAAGAGAAGAAACCTATAATGTGGTAGGCTACCACATTATAGTTTTCTTATAGATTTGGTTCTTATAGATTGTGGTAACTACTTATAGATTTTTCTGTCTATACGCATTACGCACTTCACAATTTTATCTTACTCGTAACGCGTTTGGGACGCACTTTCTTACTAAGATACGACACATAGTATTCGGTTGATAAACTACTACGTATATTAGTCCTACCACTACTAGCTATAGTAGCAATAGAGTCTGAATACTCGTATATAGGTCGTGACGATTCCGCAATGGGAGGACATCGTGACCGAGCATCGAGGCGACTGACCCTTTAGTCGTTTGAGCGTGCACGCCGCGTAATCAGAACCGCAACATGTATCGGATTCACTTCTTTCTATTCCTAATGGGCTACTTGTAGCAGAAAATAGACGCCCTATTTGAGAATTTATTTTTATTAAAGGAAACGTCTCCTGCGCCCTCAGCAAAGAGTAGTATTATAATAGGGTCCTTGAATATATTTTTTTTTCATTCAAAAACTAAATCTTTTTAGAAAATAATGAACTATTAAAGCATTCTTAAAAAAATTACAAAGTAAAATAATTCTTGATTGCTCATTAGACATGTATATTGTATAATGTCACGATCTACCAATACAATACAAGTACCATTCTTGAGTGAAGAGGGAAGAGAGCCCGATCTATCCAGTGATTTAAGCTATGTGTTGATAGATCGGTCAATCAATCAGTCAGTCACTCAGTCCACTTTTCCTTTTATATATTTGGGAAAACAGGTAATTATTAATTTAAGAGTATATGTACTGAAATGCATACCTAATGTTTGAACCACTTCTAAAACTGGAAAGCAATTGAAGAGAATAAGTATTTTATAATTATGGTGCAATAAACGTTTGTTATTGAGCCTGTTTATTAGGCTCCGGTAACGCGGTAACCGTGGGAGCCGCAGTCAGCCGCACCACAATACAAGCTAGAGCCCTTTGTGCGTATCAACCAGCAACGGCTCGCGGAAGTAGCTCGCCGAGGTGCCGATATTGTTCTCGAGTTTTCCCAGAACCACTAACGGTAATGCAAATGTCCCCGACACTTCCTGGTCGCTCGTGGGCCCTGCGAGCCCCGCGCGCCGCTTGTTAACGCCCGGCGAGCGCTGTTATGGCAGGACAAGAGTAAAGATAAGCCGGATAAGCATTCCTAGTCACGATGTAACTATTATATCCAGCGAATGCGCCGAGAGAAATATGATACGACTCGCAACTGAAGTATGGGGTGTGTCATTGTTAAGTACTTCGATGGGCGATTCGATACGCTGTAATGCTGGGCGTTGAGAAATGTCTTACCTGCAGTACTGATAAGCGAGGAAATAGTTGAGCTCTGGACTGTAGGGGTTCATTCTTGATATAAAGTACTGTACTCCGTCCAGTTGGATGGTTGTTATCCTTTGGGCTGAAACAATGGAAAGTAGGAATTTAATTTTACTCGTTTTAAGAAGTTTTAGAAGCGCAATAGTTGATAAGGCCGACTGCGATTATCGTTACATTAGTACGACTAGCTTGCAGATATAATTATATAAAACTAGCTTTAACCCGCGGCTTTGCTCACGTTAGGTTCGATTTTTTAACCCCCTATTTAACCCTCTTGGGGTTGAAATTTTCCAAAATCCTTTCTTAGCGGATGTCTACGTCCTAACAGCTACCTGTATACCAAATTTCAGCTCGATCGGTCCAGTGGTTAGAGCTGTGCGTTGATAGATCAGTCAGTCAGTCAGTCAATCAGTCAGTCAGTCAGTCACCTTTGCCTTTTATATATTTAGATAACGTACTGTGCTGTGAAAGGGTGTCATAATTCATCGCAATAACCATCAATACCGGTACCATTATTATCGGTAGTTACCATATACCGGTAACGGCGGTAATCGTCAGTACCAGAAAATAATTGGCACTCGCACATTCATCCGTTGTACTGAGTCTACGTTTGGAGCGAAACTTTGATAGACTTACGTTCTAAGCAATATAGTTTGATGCGTTTTAATTTATATTTATTTAAGAAAAATTTACAGCTAAAACTTACAGAAAGAAAAGTTACATTGTATGTAAATTGCTAAGTTGTAATTTGAGGGCGGGGTGGCTGGCACTTACGAGTTCTGGCGGATAATAAACTTGTTTACGGCCAAACTCAGACGACTGTCTAGTGTCTATGCGTAAGAGCCACTTAAGTTTTATAAGGCAGTTTCTTAGCATTTGGAACTCTATAGCATTTGGAACTCTAATTAAGAAGTTTTGAAATACATAATTATGTACCTATTTAAAAACTTCTTAATAAGAGTTCCAAATGCTGAGAATTAATTATATTTAATAAAAAATAAAAAAATCAGAAGCTCCACTTTCAGGTTTAAGTAAATGTAGGTATATCTATCGAGATGTAACTACAATAAAGTTTCTCGAAAATTAATTTGCCTACTAATGCACGTTATGTGAACTGTGAGTGTAACTTGGAAACAAAGTTCTGCTACCTTTACATCATATCATACTAATATTATAAAAGCGAAAGTTTGTATGTGTATGTGTATGTTTGTTACACCTTCACGCCACAACGAATAAACCGATTTAGCTGAAATTTGGAATGGAGATAGCTCATACTCTTACTCAGGATTAACATAATATTATAGGCACTTTATCCCGAATAATTTGTTTCCGCGGGAATCGAAAAACCTTAATCCACGCGGACGAAGTCGCGGGCATCATCTAGTTTTAGATGAAATAAATATCCCTGAATTTCATACAGTGCATGTGTACAAGTCGGGAAGTACCTATTTATTATTCATAGCTTTTCTAACATGCCATTGAAGCCCCCGTAATATTCTAATGGCTACATAATACTCAATACCCATAAATCGTTACCAACACAAGCATCGTGAACATTATTCAAATATTATCATAACACGCTCGTTTCGATTTCCGCTACGAGATTTTTTGCTCAGTGTCGTTGCACGATTTGACTATTTAGCGTCGTAACTTTTTCACCAAGGTGTTGTTCCCATAACCAACGCTCTAAAGAAGGTTTTGTTCCCATAACTTTTTTTTTTTTTAAATATTTATTGCTATTATTTTCTGTTGTTATCTCATAATACAACATCTTTTTTACTATTTGTTTTACATCTATTTGCTATTTTATTTCTATATATTATCCTACTATTAGTATGTTTTATGATATAATGGATGCGATGGTGGTTTTTTTTTTTCTTTTTTTTTTCTTTTCTTTCCTTCTCTGCTTCACTTGTTCTCATAACTATAACTAACGCTCTAAAATTCAGAACTATATCACACCTCCATCGTGGAATCGAAATTCAGCGTTTGATTCAGCATTCCGGCACGATGGCATGTAGAAACCGATTAGGGGTATGGGTTGAATGTACCCTGCCATACCCCTTCCAAGTTAGCCCGCTACCATCTTAGACTGCATCGTGCCATACCATTAGGTGAGATCGCAGTCAAGGACTATCTTGTCATCGAATAAAAAAATCATAGCGGAATCGCTGAGTTCCTGCCATCCTTAACTTTGCTTTGGAAGGTTCTCGGACTTGTGGTTCTTCTGACTATAGCAGCTGCCAAGGACTCCTTTGAGATCGTCTGTCTAACTAAACTAGCTAAACTAAAGCTAACTAATGGGAAATCTCTCAATGCCGCGTATTCGTAAGAGGTCGCAATTCAAACATCTTGGGACCTCGATGTTTGTTTGCGACTACGTGATTCATAGGGGTTTCTTTATCCTACTTCCTACTATGGATAGATGTATGGATGTAATATGGATTGATGGATCTTTGTTACTCAATCACGCCGCATCAACCGAACCGGTTTGGCTGTAATTTGGCATAAATTATAGGCTGGAATAACACATCCCGGAAAATAAGAGAGTTCACGTGGGAATTAAAAAAACGAAATCTGAATGTCACTTATAGCCTGTCCAGAGTACTAGTATAATAGAGGTCAATGGCTGGTCAGTGGTAATGGTCCACGGTTTTGAAAACAACTGTCTTTTGTCTACGTACCTTATAATCTATAATTATATAAAAAGGCTTGTCCTGACTGACTGACTGACTGACTGACTGACTGACGATCAACGCACAGCCTAAACCACTGAAGTTAGAAACTTGAAATTTTGACAGTAGGTTCCTTTTATGACGTAGGCGAGCACTAAGAAAGGATTTTTCGAAATTCGCCCCCCAAGGGGGTAAAAAGGGGGGTTAAAGTTTGTATGAAACTCCGTCATTTTTCGAGTTATACTCATGAAATTCGGTATTTAGGCTTTAAATTGAAAACAAAAAAGTACGTGTTTCACAGTTTTTAAAAATTCTACCCCCTAAGGGGTTAAATAGGGGTTGAATGTTTGTATAATAGTCCTTCGTTCTTCAAGTTATTTTTCAAGTTACGTTTATGAAACTTGATATTTTGGCTCTTGATTAAAAATAAAGAATTACGTATTTTACATTTTTTTTAAATTCTCCCCCCAAGGGGGTAAAAAGGGGGGTTAAAGTTTGTATGAAACTCCGTCATTTTTCAAGCTATACCCATAAAATTCGGTATTTAGGCTTTAAATTGAAAACAAAAAAGTAAGTGTTTCACACTTTTAAAAAATTCTACCCCCTAAGGGGTTAAATAGGGGTTGAATGTTTGTATGATAGTCCTTCGTTCTTCAAGTTATTTTTCAAGTTATGTTTATGAAACTTGATATTTTGGCTCTTGATCAAAAATAAAGAATTACGTATTTTACATATTTCGAAAATTCTCCCCCCAAGGGGGTAAAAAGGGGGGTTAAAATTTGTATGAAACTCCGTTATTTTTCAAGCTATACCCATAAAATTCGGTACTTAGGCTTTAAATTGAAAACAAAAAAGTACGTGTTTCACAGTTTTTAAAAATTCTACCCCCTAAGGGGTTAAATAGGGGTTGAATGTTTGTATAATAGTCCTTCGTTCTTCAAGTTATTTTTCAAGTTACGTTTATGAAACTTGATATTTTGGCTCTTGATTAAAAATAAAGAATTACGTATTTTACATTTTTTTTAAATTCTCCCCCCAAGGGGGTAAAAAGGGGGGTTAAAGTTTGTATGAAACTCCGTCATTTTTCAAGCTATACCCATAAAATTCGGTATTTAGGCTTTAAATTGAAAACAAAAAAGTAAGTGTTTCACACTTTTAAAAAATTCTACCCCCTAAGGGGTTAATCTATATATATAAAAATGAATCCCTATTTCCTTGGTCATCGCATCACGCGTGAACGGCTGGACCGATTTCGCTAATTCTTTTTTTGTTGTGTTTGTTATTGTCAGGAGAAGGTTCTTAAAAAAGAAAAAATTAAGAAAATTGCGCGAAAAATTAGAAAATTTAAGAAAACTTAACCACCATATTAAATTATTTCTAATGTAACCGCTTTTGCAATTCAAACTTTTTTGATGTAACCTTATGGCGTTTGACATAACATTGACAGAATGCGTGCTGCCAATTTCGTCAAAGAGTTTCAATATTCATAGTTAAGACAGGACAACGTCTGTCGGGTCCGCTAGTATACTTATAATATACCTACCCAAAATATGTTTACTGAACTCGTCTGCTGTTCATAATATTATCATCTAGAATAAATGCAGCCTTCACTTGGACTACAATGACCGATGCTCTTAAGAAAGATAAATATGACCGCGAGATGCTGCGACTCCGCCCCATTCATCACATAAAGCGACGCATCAACAATCAAGACTCAAGTTTTTTATTGTTTGTAGGAGCATGTACCTTAACGTGTTTCATCCATACTATTCATAGTAGATTGTATCCTTGCTAATATTATAAATGCGACAGAATGCTTATTTGTTGGTTTGTTCCTCAATCACGCAGCAATATATTTTACACGGATACACACAGCGACGCAGTTACGGATCGATGTGATCTTTAGGTAGGACTTGAGAGTGATGTGAAAAAACTTTTTTTGTTTGAAAAAGTGGTACTTCTCAGGTTGTCCCATTGTCATCAGGTCAGGATCTAATGATGGGATCCTGGAGCAAAAATATTTTTTCTTTGAGTAGGTACATACCTCATCATCAATCATAGAATTCCGCAAAGTAACGCATACCTACTTCCATCCAATATTCGGATACTTTTATGCTTAAAAATGAATTTTGACCTAATATAAACATGGTTAAAGAGTTTTCATAAGACTCTTTCGGTATTCTTTATCAGTGTAATTTGTTCTAGATTTTTACAATCACATTGCAATATCAATCGCAGCCCCATTCCGAGAGTCATTACAAAAGAAGGCATACCTAATAGCTACGTGGGTGGAATAATTTTGAATTCTATAGATAAATACGGTTTTGTCAGAGTTTCAGCTTAATGATAACGAATTCGCACGAAAATGTTAAAATTATTTTGCTATAATCCGCCAACAGAAAAAATCAAGCTAAGCACCGCTTACCTCCCCAACCAAGCAAGAAAGCACGAAAACTGATCATGAACTTCCGCAAAGTAACGCCTGATTCTATCCAATAATGAATTCTAAAAACGCGTTCTTTCATCGAGTTTCCTATGTTTTGTGTCTTTCATTATATTATGTGCAGTGGTTTAGCTATTAAAATGTTACACAAACAGACAACTTAATGTTAGGAAAATATAAATTTTAGCACAGTCTAAAAAGCCGCAATAGCCCAACGGTGAAAGGTGCAAACTGAGAACTGAAAGGTCGCAGGTTCGTTCCCCAGCCGTTGCACTATTGTTGTACCCGCTCCTAACAATCTTTCCGCTTATTTGGAAGGGAGAGGAGAATATAAATAGAGTTCAACTTGGCTAATATTCTCTAAAAAAGGTATACCCAAATAATATATAATATTGATAAGGACCTGTAGCAATAGACAATTTCGTTATTACCTTTTACAAATAAAAATATAATAATAATATAAAATATATACACAACAGTGAAAGAATTGTTAAATTACCTCTATAAAAAAAACATTGCGCGCTAAAATTGAAAACTCTATTTCTTCTATATATTTCTGCAATTATGTTAAATGTTTTGATCTATATTATAACTGTATGTAACTCAAAAATTATAGCTAATATCAACACTTCATTGTTATCTTATAAGATAAGTTATGTATTACTCTCATGTAGGTACTCTAAACACGGGCCGAGGCTTCAAAGTTGACGTATAATAAGTTTGAAAATATTACTGCCCTATTGTTGTAAAGCATAAACAGCCTCTCGCGAAGAAGCGACGGTCATTACACCATTGAATGTGCATTGTCATTCACTTTAAAGAAACTAAGTGGACACTCGGCTCACTCCGTTGGTACATAATGTTGCCATTATTGTAGGTCCCATCGATTCCTCGCTTAAAGCCTGTAAGCGATGCGCGACGGCACTTTGCGGCGCTGCAACAAAGTAATTTTCTTCAGATTCTACATTGCGGCGCGGCGTCGCGTCGTGGCTCGCGACAAAATTCAGATTTTTTTATTTCATGTAGGCCAACCTGTAGCTAGACTCCACCACTGCTGAAAATGCGGAAGTCAATACACTCCGATACGGAATAGGCATTCAGTACTATGTTAAACAAGGGGTAAGGTCTAATAGCGGTTTTCGGTACACTACACCACGCGCCTCGATTATACATAATATTATAATAACTTTTTAACAAAAAACTGAACCAACGATAGAAGCAACTAAAAAGGAAAAAATAAATTGAACCTTTTTAGTCTTTTTTTTTATTTGGATCATTAAACTGGTTCACAATTATAATATATCATAACAAATTACACAAAAATCAAAATACGTCCTATAATTGCAATCTTCTGGTACTAACCACAGCATACAATACAGCAAAACTAAAGCTAATTACAATATATAAAAGCGAAAAAGCGTCTTAATAACGAAGCTCCTTGTATTTTGAATTAATGTAAGTAACTTATTTTGAGTCGGCGACAAACTTTAAAAGCATAACTACTAGCTTTTTCTTAGAAGCATGGCAGCAAGATTGCTTATCCTATCCATTGAAAAAAGAATCATCAAAATCGGACGACTGTGCGAAAAATTATCCGTGGTCATATATAAAAAAATATATACGCGACGAATTGAGAACCTCCTCCTTTTTCTTTTCGTCGGTTGAAAGCAAGAACTCAGCTATAAACACTCTTTAGACATAAAGAAAACTTATAGCGATATATGCTTATTGTAAGCCCTATACTTTGTAATAGGCGCCTATTTACGTCATAAATTTTAAAGCCATCAATGTTTTTATCTCGCTCCTACTTTTGCAGCAGGGTGGGAGGAGTTGCAACTATGCCGCACTGAATGGAGGCACTCGTAAAGACCGTGCAATTTTTATAAATATTTTGGTAGGGTGTAGGTAAAGGAGAAAATCCTTATCCTTACTTCCTTACTAATCCTTACTCCTGACTAATATATAAATGCGAAACTGTGTTTGTTTCTTGGTTAGTCCTCCAATAACGCTGCAACAGAGCTACGGATTGACGTGATTTTTTGAATGGATATAGTTGAGGACCTGCACTGGTAGCATGGGCAGGAGATTTATCCCCCGATTTTATCCACTGACAGGGGATAAAATTATCTTTTCCCTATGCTAAAGCATGGCGACAGAGGAGAAGGCGATGTATATTTCTATAAGTATATCCACTGAGAGCTATTTCCACCGCTGTGCCCATGCTCGACGGGTGGATAAAGCTAAGCGATGGAATAAACGTTTTATCCTTTTCCCGGGGATAAAATTTCACCCGCCCATGCTACCAGGGCTGGAGAGTGTCACAGGCTACTTTTTATCCCGGAAAATGAAAGAGTTCCCGCAGGATTTTAATAACTAAATCTACGCGGACGAAGTCGCGGGCATCAGCCTAGCAAATGAATAATAACAAATGAAGAAAAATATTATTTTTAAATTTTTTTATATACTAAAATATTTATGCATGCGATCGCGTACAGGAGTGAATTGGAGTAGGTAGAGGTACCTATCAATGAACATGGTAGCCACTAGCCAGTACCTTATCCCCACTATAAATCGACCGCTACTTTACCAGCGCTCTAAGCTATAAATGAAATTAACGCATCCTGTACGCTGTACCCTGTCGATAGAATATAATGGACGCGGAAAACGATTTGGACCTATCTCATTTGCATGCTGCTGTATTGCGACATCATTAAGAATAGCTGATAGATAACCACAGAGAGACTTGATTAATATCTCGGAATGAATATAACAGAACAGATAATAACGCCGGCGTAATAACACTTCATAAATGGAATAGAAATTAATTTTATCCTTTGGGAAAATATCAATCCACGCAAACGTACTTTAATGAGTCTTTCCCCGTTAGTTGCAATGTTTTTAATCCCCGACGGACTAAGAGGGATGTTATAAGTTTGATGTGTGTATTGGTGTATCTGTGTGTGGGTGTATCTGTGTACCACAGCGACTTGATTAATATCTCGAAATGAATACCTATAACAGAACAGATAATGAACGCCGGCGTAATAACACTTCATAAATGGAAGAGAAATTAATTTTATCCTTTGGGAAAATATCAATCCACGCAATCGTACTTTAATGAGTTTTTCTTAAAGCAGGACCCGTTAGTTCTATTGGTTTTTAACACCCGACAGAAAAAGAAGGCTGTTATAAATTTGACGTGTGTATCTGTTGAAGTTGTTATTATTTTATGATGTTAAAATTAAACGAAGATTACTGAATTACATAATTATTTATTTAAGAGCAACCGAGGAGACATCTTTACATTTTAGAAGTTTTAAATCAAGAGAAATAGACAGTGACAGCTGTCAAACACAATAAAATGACAGTTAATACAAATTGACTGTCACAGATAACAAAATGCCTTAGATTATGTTATGTGTCTCTAACAGTATCCGTGTATAATGTACGTGGGTGTATCTGTGTATCTGTGCGTGGGTGTATCTGTGTATCTGCGTGTGGGTGTATCTGTGTGTCCCACGTAGCTCAAATAAACAAACACACTAATTTCGCATTTATAATATTAGGTATCTATTTAGTAAGCATTAGTTTTTAGAATCTCTAACTTTTTACAGTACGCTCAGTTTTACAAAGAATGCTCGCTGGCTGTTTAGAGTTAATACAATTGCTTATCTCATGCGCCAGGTTTTACTCGTCTGCCTCATGGTCCCGTCGGAGTCCATGCATAATGCAAGCTCATGCATAAACAATGTCGCGCATTTCTGGTGTGTAATTCTTTTTGTCTTTCATGGCCACTTTCCTGACGCAATGTTTCTCTTTATTTTATTGTTACGATACAATGTAAGTACGTGTCTGCTACTCCTAAAAATCCTATAAAATTTATAACATACTTAACTAGTTTTTACCCCCGACTTCCACGTCTAAGATGTAGCGCGCTAACTTGGCAGTGTAAATTCGACCCATACCCCTAATCTGTTTTACACGCCATCGTTCCGGAACGCTGAATCGCTTGGCGGTATGTCTTTGACGGTAGAGTGGTAAATAGCCACGGCCAAAGCCTCCAACCAGAGATAATTCAGAAATTATAAATTCCCAAATTGCCCCCGCCGGGAATCGAACTCGAGACCTCCCAAGTCCCAGTTATAAGACCACAGTGATCACCACTGCACCAGGAAGATCATCATCATCATTATAACTTTAGAATACATACTTCGATCAAACTATCTTTTGCTTCTTGTTCTATATCTACGCAAAAGGGTATTGAACTTCGTTCACATATAGAGTCATGTGAAGGAACATTTTGCATTCAATGTCATCTCAAATCAACCACCGGTGTATTTAACACTCTGCCATATAAATTGAAAATTTATTTATTGCAAGCATCGTAAATTCCATCGACACTGTACTAATGAGCGTCATAAAAAGGTATCGTTAGAACACCATACAGATATATGACGTGAGGGCTTTGTGACGGTTTTTACCGTACTCCTGGTTACCAAATGTGGATTTCATTACGATGTGATGAAACCTATTTTGTTGTGGTGTATGTGTAGTGATACTGGTTTTGACTTATGAAGGGAGTGAAGCCGAGAGGCAGGTCACGTCTCGGGCGTTGTGCGGCGCATACTGATGCGATACCGCCGCCTCCTGGACACACGGTACAGGTACACACTTAGGATTAACCAAGAAACCCTGCCGACCTGTACGGGCTACCCTATACTAGACCCGTACTCTAGCAATTTTTGAAGTAAAAACTTTTGGGGTATGTTGAGCGATTTTTTTAGAAAAAAAAAAATCTCACGAGAATCTTTTTGGTTCGCGTCACCGACATACTAATGTTAACAGTATGCCCACTAGTCTGTGCCTATGAATAAGACGTATTTTCACTTCAGTCGGTAGCCCCATGATTGCCCATTTTTTTTTAATACCTACATTTACCAAAATTGCAGAACTGAAAAGTTGTTGATTAATGATTGAAGGACAAACTAAAACTCTTTCGGATTTTTAATAGTCGGGATTGCTTGCATACTCGCACCAGAATGCGCGGCTGACATAGTAGAAGTAAACACACCAAGTACAGTACCAAATCTACATCTGAGAGTACAAAAAATCGGATCTTTAGATAAAAACAATGATAATTGCGTAGAAAGGTAACTTAAATGTGCATCTAGCCTTACAAGCCTATACACAAGTACAAGTTTATCGGGTGAGTGCACTCGACTGGATATCCGCCGCTCATCCGCGCAACCGGATGCCCTGACGTGTCGCTAACGGCCCCTTGCCCAAATCATAGGACACTTCGCGAGTGACGCATCACTAAACGTCGTGCGAAGTAGCCTTTACAGTCCATTCATAGCTACGTTTTTAGGCTGTGCGAATAATGTCACGTGTGACTTGAATTTTTAGGATTTTCAAACTGCCTTAGTATAGCACACACTCAAGAGACTAAGAGACACTCCACTCTAACTTTTGTTACTCTATTCGAACTCTACTCTAACTTTTCTCTACTCTAACTCTAATTTTTTTTTGTTATATTCGTCGATCAGTTGCACAATTGCTACGGATTGTACAGACACTCTCCAGGTACTCAATATACTGATGCAGAAAATAACGTCAATCAGTTAGTCAGTTGCTACGGATTTTACAGACACTCTCCAGCACTGGGAGCATGGGCAGGATATAAAAGCTTTATCCCCCGATTTTATCCACTGACAGGGGATAAACCTATCTTTTCCCTATGCTAGAGCATGGCGACAGGGGAAAGGAGAAGTTTATCCCTATTTGACATTACAAGTGGAGCAACTTCCCCCGGATAGAGCATGGGGACAAGTGAAAGGGATAAACTTTTCCTTTTTTGACTTTTGAAAGGGTCAAACGAAAACAAAAACCACAGACAAAAACCACCTACGAATCACCTATTAACTGTCAAAATCACGAGTATAGATAAAAATAATGACTTTTTGAGATCGAATTGACATAAATTTTGAGGTATTGTGGTATTTGTACCTCCTACTTCCATGATTTTCTTATAATGGCAATAATTGCGGGGATAAATTTTCTCCCATTTTATCCACTGTCAATATTCTTCCACCGCTGAGCCCATGCTCGACGGGTGGATAAGGGGATAAACATTTTATCCTTTTCCCGGGGATAAAACTTCTCCCGCCCATGCTCGCCCTGCAGGTAGGTAGGTATTTAATATACTGATGCAGAAAATAATATCGATCAGTTGTTCAGTTGCTACGGATTGTATTGACACTCTCCAGGTGCTCAACTATACTCATGCAGAAAATAATGTTGATCATGCTCCGGTGCTAATGATTGAAGGAAAAGCCAACAAACAAACCACGTTTTATAATATTGATAAGGAAAGCTATAGTGTCTATGTTTACCGCCTACCGCTCTACGAGAATGTCTTTACCAACGAGTTGAAAAACAATAGATCGCATACTAAACCCCGGTGTTGAACCATAAACTAAATTCCGCTCAAAATTCATGTTATTCCGCCATAATATAATTTATAATGTCCGCTCAAAATTATAGCTCAATGAATGGAAGGAAGTTGTAGTTATTATTAAATGGTACTTGGGATTCACGACAGTTTGTAAACGAATACTAATGAGTCTGTACGTGGTTTTGTTTCGTTTACTCCAATACAAAGACTTTGTCTGGACATTTTTGAATAAATCGATGATCAATTTATAAGGGACGTCTAACAAATCCCGGTTGCAAAAAGGTCGACTTACATTAACGCGGACGATCATAGTACAAAACACAAAGCAACAAAAAGTCGCGGCCGTGTCGTGCGGCCAGCAGCTGTTGGTTGTTGCGGCCAAATGCGCGATGCGATGCTGGTTTGGTTTCGAATACTTTATGTAAGTGAACGTTGCGGCCTGAGGCCGTGGTCGTGGTCGCGTAGTGCGAAAGGACCCTGTGGAACCTCGCCGGAATCATGTGATACGTGCCCGAAATCCGTAATAATAAAATACATAATTTTTTAAAGGTTTATTTATACATTCAGAGTCGTACGAATACCTACCCGAATAATATTTCATTGATAGCCTAGATACGGGTAAACTCACTCTCGAGTTACGGAGGTATAAATAGATACTAGCTTTGCCCACGGCTCCGCTCACGTTAAATTTCGATTTTTCAACTCGCTTTTTAACTCCTTTGGGGTTGAAATTTTCAAAAATTCTTTCTTAGCACATGCCTACATCATAATAGCTACCTGTATGCCTTTCAACACGATCCATCCATTGGTTTTTTTCCATCTATTGGTTAGAGCTGTACGTTGAGAGAAAAAAATCTAAGTAATCAACTTGTGGCACCTCATGATAATACTAGACTCTATCTTCGGTTCGGAAAGCAGATTCCAGAAACTTATATTATCTGCAAATGCAAAAGATTTGCGTGATAATATTTAAAAAAACTTACATTAATTAAAAGGCAGACATTCGAAGCGTGATTGCACATTATGTTTTCTCTACAACCCTCTTTTTGTCGTCGATATAGTAAGCGAACGCAAACATGCATCAGTTTTTGCTTACACGTTCATGTATGGATGTAAAAGGAGAATAATTACAATCGTCATTCCTCTGTATCGCGTTGTTAGACCTAGAGCAAAAAGCTTTCAAGAATTCTATGCAAAAATCCCGGTGAGTGCAAAATCATCTCTTCCTTCATTTTAATTAGCTATTCACGCGGAATATTGTAATATGTAACTAGATAGTATATTCTGGTTTTTACTAGTCTCAAGTTCGAAGACCGATTTTATTGATTAAGTTAAATAGAATATTTGGTCGCTCGAATATTATTTGATATTATGTTCGCAGAGGTAACTTCGTCCGCGTTAAAAAAAAAACAAATTTCGTATTTTTAGACAGAAGAAAAAGTTAATGTGTTCTGAAAGCTGGATTGCCTAAAAATGATTACAACAGTATTCCGATCGCTATTACCTCTAATTGGCCGACACTATCTTGCCATTGGCTATAATGCAATGTTGCAGCAGCCATAAAATCAGCCAATCCTGTCAGTTAAGATTGTAGGAATGATTGATGCAGCTTTTCAGCAGTCAACCCGCAGTTTTTCAGTAAAAATAAATACGTATTATTTTGACAAAGACAATTGATATAAAATCTGGATTTCAATTCTGGATTGTCCGTAGGTTCAATTCCCAACCAGGATCTAGAATGCTACTAATAAATATTATAAATGCACAAGTTTCTGAGGATGTATGGATGGATGGAACGATGAATGTTTGTTACTCCTTCACGCCACAACGAATGAATCGATTTGGCTGAAATTTCGTACAGAGATAGCTCATACCCAGGATTAACACATTTTATCCCGAAGATCAAAGAGTTCCCGCGGGAATTAAAAACTTTAATCCACACGAACGAAGTCTCCGGCATCATCTAGTGATAAAATAAAGTACGAAGCAAAAGACATTAAAGATCAACTATGATTCATAAAGGTGTACGACCGGTCGTTGCAAGCCAACTTAGACTAAAAATAGTGCGCCATAGTTCCATAGACTATAGGGCTACCAAATTGATAATTGAAAGGTCCTGATACAAAAGTTATCCTGATCAATTGACCAGGGATAGGTCCACGAGTGGAATCTGCAACTCAGCAAACGGAGTTTAGGGCACCGCCCGGGCTAGATAGAGCAATGCTATCCGGAAAATGCCAGACATCAATTGGATACGAACGGCCAAGGCAACGTTGGGACTACCTAAAAGAGCCCTATGTCCAAGAAGGGATGCATATTGCCGTATAGAACCAAAATAATCGTTACCAAAATAATAATAAAGTTAAAGTGCTCATACTGAGAAGAATCGCAGTATTGGCAGGTCCACTAAGTGGATAGACGATAGTCATACGTCCCAGATAGCCGCTGGATACAAGCGCCGTGTAGACATCCCTGCAAGAGACTTATGTCTACGTCTATTGACTGTCAATGACGATTGCTATTCTTAAGTAATAATGCTGGAAAAAATGGGTATGTTATCTATATTAACAAAGGAAAATTAATAGTAGTTAGGTATATTTAATTTATTCTGTTTATGTTTGTTTAATTTATTGTGCTTATAATTACCAAAGAAAAGAAATTACAAAAAAAATAGCAAACATTCAAATCTGTTGATCAGTATTCTATTTCAGAAGCTTTTAGAATTTACAAAAGTATATAGCAGGAAAATGCCTTGGTCGACGAACGATATTACAAATGTTCGTAAGAGAACTCAAATAAACATTGTTACAAAATATTTATGTAGAACACAAACTCACATCTTAAGATTTGCCATCACTGGCTTACGCTGTTAAATAGTACCAGTGAATGCAATAAGTTGGCGCCGGCATGTAGGCTGTAAGGGCCGAAACACATCTCACGGAATTTACATCACCGGTCTTCCGTTGCGTTACACTGTAGCCTGCAGTAGTCTACTATAACATTACAACTAGGGCTTCCAATACCGGGATCCCGGTATTGGCCAATACCGGGATCCCGGACTTTTTTCAATACCGGTATTCAGGCCTTCCAATACCGGGATCCCGGTATTAGCTAATACCTGGTTCCTAAACTTTTTCTTCTTATTTCAATACCAGTAATGGAATTGAAAATGTGTACTGTACAAAGACTATATTCTTTAACGCGCAGAACGTGAATATAGCTCAGAATATCAGCTTCGTGGCGGCAAGTTGTGATTTTAGTTTAGTGGATTGGTGGTCTGACCAACGCATCGGGCTACGTCCCCGAGGTCTCTTTCCGTTCACTTTGCTAGTAATCACGATCTTTTCTAAATTGTGTCCCTCCCTTCTGGCAATGTGGCCGAAGTAATCGAGTATCCTCTGGAGACAGGTGGTCGATAGCCTACTCGTGATTTTTAGCTGTTTCAGTATCGATGCGTTGGTTCTACAGAACCAGCATACATGCTGTCCACGGAATTCCCAGCATTCTCCTCCAGCACCACATCTCGAAAGCGTCAATGCGATGTCGGTCAGCAGCTTTTATTGTCCATGTCTCAGCTGCATACATGAATATCGGGAAGATGAGTGTGCGGACGAGACGCATTTTTTTACTGATGTAAATGTTCTTGTCCCTCCAAATCTTGTGTAGCTGAGACATGGCACTTTTGCCATTCCAATCCGCCTCCTAATTTCCGGCTCGCATGACCCGGTGTTGGTTATGTTGGTACCCAGGTAAATAAAGTTCTCCACGATCTCCAGGTTCAGTGAGCCAGTGAGTTCCAACTGTTTGGCGCGATCTATCACCATTATTTTCGTTTTGGACCTATTTATGGAAAGGCCCATTTCTTCGCTGATTTGTTCCGTCCTGTTCAATAGAGTTATCATTTCGGCTTCAGACGCTGCTAAAAGAGTTGTGTCATCAGCGTATCGTAGGTTGGTTAGCTTTACTCCACTGATGCTGACGCCGCCTTCCCATTCATCGAGAGTCCGCCTCATGATATATTCGCCGTAGATATTGAATAGGATGGGAGAGAGCACACAACCCTGTCTAACTCCCTTGCGAAATTTGAAGGGCCGCGAGTTAACCTCATCTACCCTTACAGCTCCTTCACTGCTGTAATATAGATTCTTGAGCAGTTCTACTTAGGACTTTCCATAAACAGTTCCAGTTAACGCAGTCGAAGGCTTTACTGTAATCAACAAAACACATGATAATTGGTGTATTGAATTCATAGGATTTTTCTATTATTTGCCGTACATTTAAGATTTGTTCACGGATTGCTTTGCCCTTAACTAAACCCGCCTGCTTTTGTGGGATTTGCCAGTCCAGGTAGTATCGGATGCTGTTGTTAATGATGTAGAGCAGTATTTTGCTGGCATGTAAGATAAGCGCTAGTGAGCGATAGTTGTCGCACTTTCTAGTAGAGCCTTTTTTATGTAGAGGGACCACGATGAACAGGGCCCAGTCTCTCGGCCATTCACCGTTACGCCAGATTAGGTCACAGATCATGTGTAACATATCGATGCCAGTATCTCCCAGAGCTGTCAGTATTTCGGATGTTATTTGATGTGGTCCTGGAGCTTTTCTAGTTTTATGAGATTTCAAGGCAGTGAGAATTTCTGATCCAAGTATACTTGGCTCCAGTTGCACTCCGCTACAATTAGCATGTGACGTTCCCAAATCGTTGCAATTCTTATATAGCTCTTCGCAATAGTTGCGCCACCTTTCGGCTATTGCGTCGATTTCATTTATGAGATGGCCTTCGGAATCTTCTATCACCCACGTTTTTGGTTTAAATTGTCTAGACAGGAGGTGGACCTTCTTGAAAAGATCTGAAATCTCAAATTTTTGAGCTGCATATGTTCTGAATGAATTGATTCTTATCCTCTCGACATTTTCTAAGGATGTCTTTATATACTTATAGTATCGATCTATAGAAATCGTAAAGAGACTGATTTATTGAATTTAGAGTAACTAATTATTTATTAAAAGTGTTGATTATTTAATTTACACTTTACAGTGAAATATTTGTACTGTAAATAAAAATAATTTTAATGAAAAATCTGCTCGTTATTTTGCCATTTTTTTCCAAAATAAATACGTATTCAATTACGGATTTAGCACTAAAATATACCACAATAAACACCATAGGATTTTGTTCCGTACAGGATTTTTTTTTTCAATACCGGGATCCCGGGATCCCGGTATTGAAAAAAAAACTTCCGGTATCAATACCGGTATTGAAAAAGTCCGGTATTCGAAAGCCCTAATTACAACCTGTCTTAAGTATTTGTGGTAGGATTAGGTTCGTATCTGTGAATCTTTACGACAAGATAGAAAAGAAATTAATATCTGAATCAATCGGACAATTTTGAATGGTCTGCCAGAATAGAATAGATGCCACTTCGGTTTTTATATGATGCTTGAAGTTGTAGTGAAATCTGTTACAAAACATGTTACTGTACTGTTATACGTTTTACTTGAGTACCAAACTTGCACTCCTCAACCATGATAATAATTTCAAAATTAAAAATATGTAAATATCCAATTGTCGCCAAGGATGATTGTTATCGTTTTTTTTACGTGAACTATAAATGTCATTCTTTAGGAAAAGTAAAAAAATTTAAACATGACATACAGTGAGATGTTTGTATGGTATTATGTGTGCCGGGGTTAAGGGACGGAAAACCAGGATCGTAAACTCCGTCAGATATGTGCCGGCCCTAAGTCGTGGTCGCGCCTCGCGCCGGCGCTTATGCGATTGTGCATCGCGTTACATAATGCAAACCAGTCGCTCGTATCGCTATAACCCTACCGAGTGAATTACCTTAAAGCCAAGTACAAGGGCAAGGTAGCCACACCATTTCACGGTCGCACTAAAGTTTCCCGACAGCGAATGTTCGTGCTCGGGTTAAATTTATTGAACTGAGCTGGTAAAGCGAGTCGTATTACCCGTATTATGGTCAAAATGTAAATTCTGGTGTCACTTATTTTAGCTCACCGTTTGCAGAAAATCTTAAGCTGTTCGTATTTATATCTCTGCAATATTATGTAGAGCGGGATGCTAGTCCAATTTAGGACCATGCTTAGGATGAATGTAATATGCAAAGTTATGAAACTTTGCAATATTGGGAGATTAAACTTATGAACGTATCAAAAGTCCTGATGGTTAGAAGTTTATTCGGGAAAAAGGGGAAGTATAAAAACTTGTTTTGTTTTTTTCTTAATATTTCGTAATCCAATAGATTAATGGAAAAATAAATTTTGGCCTCCAAGGAGTTCAGGGTGCGATACCGGGATCTGTGACTTTCCTGAGATTGTGTGGATTGAACAAATTAAATGTATAATTTTCTTTAACGTTGAAGGAAACCTGTATGTCTTAGAATTCTCCTTAGTGTTCTGAAGGGCGTGTGAAGTCTGCCAATCCGATCTATGGTCAAATCTCATCTCATTTAAGAGGAAACTTTGTGCGCAGAAGTGGGCCGGCAATTGGTTTAGAGATAGTAGTTTTATCTCACTAATACGAGCAAGTACTAGCCCTTTAGGCTTTATGTACTCGTAGACATGTTATTCATTTGTAATTTTTTTAAGAGCGTTAATGATCGGTTGATCCGAGCTCGGCGAAATTCCTTCGCAGTCCGTAATCTCAAGGCTCAAGAAACCGCAAATTATTATCGCTTAATGATCCGTAAAAAAATTGCGATTCAAAAGTCCTATCGAATCCTCTTGATTGCTCCCGTCTGTGGGAATTTCGATGGGATTGTTCGCGGTCGGATAACGATCGGTACACAAAAAAGGGGATCGGGCTAATGGAGAAAGAACGCGCTGAAGGCGAATCCAAGGACGACGTGCGTGCCCTCTCGCCCTCGACGCATCCTCGCGCCAGGAATGCACCCGCCGGACTATTTTTAAACAACTTCAAATAAAAACTTGGGGTGCCTTCATATCAAGAGTGAATAGGCATTTTCCAGTCAAGCGCGCTTCATAAGTTATACACTTGTAAGTTTTACTCACTTAAGTTATTTGCATGGGTAACTTATGAAATGTAAACAGTCTTGTAACTACATAAATGATAATACCCTGCGATCATAGAGTATTTATAGGGTAGGTACGTACTTATTTATATTTGAAACCTGCGATGAACAAATATTAAGGGTTTCAGAGAAGCAGACTTCAAATATAGGTATACGAAATAACAAAAGACGCAGAGTACCTACCTACATCGAAAATAATTAATTTTCTTTTGGGTTATGATAATTTGTTAAAGGACCACATTTAATATACTAACTTAGCTCAGAATGATCCAAAACACAACGTTCAAATGAACGAAAAGCTTAAAATAGCCGTAATAATATTTTAGTTTCATCTTGATAAAAGTTAGAACCGAATCGAACAAAAAAGACAGTAATTTGATATAATCGCCACCTGGTGCAGGGTACGTTAGAGAAATAACCACAAAAAAGTATTGAAGGATCACAATAAATTAAAATTAACTTTCGGCACCGAACTAATAAAAAGTTAATCCACTTTTATGTCTTCCGATAGTTAAATTTAACATTGTACCACAAGATCATACAAATGAATGTTAATTCTTTTCTCGACGGGCATCTCGATCTTTACACACAAAAGGCTTTCATCCAAACCCGATAAGTTATAACTTCCTCCAGAATAATGCTTGCATCTCGCATACTCGTAGGTACATGGTACATGTTGTTTACTGATGTTTCAAGCGGGTCATAAATGTTATGTATGAATAGTCTTCTAATGACCAATTTGCACTGGCATGCAATAACATTTCGTTATTCTCCTCACTGTTCATGTTATGTATTATAAATCATATCTCTATAAAATCATAACAAAAGAAGCTTTCTTGAGGAACGTAATTACTTGTTCGGGAACAGTAACAGCCAATTTCGATAAAAATCTTATTAGTGAAGAATTGTCTATCAATCATTACATACGAGTAGGTACAATTAATGTAGATACGATTATTATAGGAAGCGCTATGGCAGCTCTGACATTTTATGTAAGTTTTGGTACGGCAATAAAAAGACGCAATGACAATGACTTTCTTACTTATTTATGTTTTTTTGGATATTTTGGATAATCTAAATTCGCTAAGAAAAACAATTAGAAGCATTTTTTCGCAAAACTGTTTTTCCAAATTAACTACTCCAAAATTGTTTTGCTCACTTTCCGTCCAAACTTGCATTAGTGCATCTTTTTCTCCATATACGACATTGAATTTTTATTTTTATTCTCTCGTAGTCAGACGCGCAATAAAAAGTAACTACAAAGAATTATGCAGATGCAGCGGAAGTGTATAATGCTCCATAATAGCAATGTACGTGAAAGATATTTTCTTACGTTAAATATTAGCTAACATTGCAACATTTTTGCATAATGGGAGACTGCAATTATACTGTGAAATGGAATGCTAATCGTAGAGGATCCAGCTACGGGGGAGCTTATGTCATTGACACAGAGTGTCCTTACAGCAAAAAAAAGATCGGCGTCATAAAAATATCACTACCGCGTCATTTACAAGACCGGTAGTTACATTCCAGCTAATCGAAGACGGGTCCAGATAAACTATAATGTTATTCCTTGGAAACTGCGAAGGTACGATTCTATCCTCGGCGACTATCCGTTGGCCGTTGAACCCACACCTGTCACCGCTCTTCCTCACCCCTCACCATTTTTTCTCAACTAAACTTCCGTTCCACAGTTTTTACCGCCATGTCGATAACCTGACTGATACACCGGATACGCCTCATTTGCAAAATCGCTCACAGCGATGTTGATTTGTGCTTCATTTAGCCCTGAACTTGAGTATGCAGTTACGTATTCACGGGGTAATCTTGATGAGGTAATTCGCTGCACTCCAATAAAATCTTGCTCGCTAACACCGGTGTCGTTGACTCTTCACAATTTTGTTTCGAAGCATGACGGACATTATCTATGCATTTATAATGGCATAAAAAGTAAATGAGCAAAGCCTTTTTTACAAACTCCCACCGCAAAATGAACTTGAAGAGTAGCGAGCGTAATAATTACTCTGTAAATTTTCTCCGTGTAAATATAAATCGTAAAAATTATTCCTAAAAATGATTTCAGAAGAATTTCTATTTAATTAATGGACTATCCAACAGCAAATGCTATTCTCTACATATCTCTGCCTGCATATCTTAAACTCACTTGAGTCAACAACGATGATGTTAAAGAGAGCACTTCCCATCTTTTAGAAGTTTGCTTTCGTGTAAAGAATAGAAAAAGAGTTCAAAACATTTACGAGTACCTAGGTTAAAAACATTGCTTCCATAAACTTAGCGTAAAGCGCGTAAAATATGTGAGTACCATGTTTTTGTAGTGGCGTTTGTAGTCAGTTTTGTAAAAAGAATTTTAACATTTATTATAATATCTACTTATATATTTAGCAATAATATTTCCTTAAGCTCTGCAGGTGAGTAGGTACACTTAAATAGAGCGCTCGGTTCGCGTAATTTGTTTTGACTGCAAGGTATTTAAAACTCCCACAGGAGATGAATGTTTGTGAGCTGCCTACTGCCATTGTACTACTAGTATGGTAGGAGCAGAACAATGAGGGTCGAGGACCCGCGGGTCAACACGGTAGACTATGTCGTGCTCGTGAACTAGGAATGCGAAGTAGGTACCTACTCGTAGTAACGCGATATTTTACTTCATCGTGGTTTGAACTACATTCTTACTTGATTGCTTGAATGTGACTGATTTTTTTCGAATCACAAATATTATAAAGGCGAAAGTTTGTATGTGTGTGTGTTTGTTACTCCTTTACGCCACAATGAATGAACCGATTTCGCTGGGAATGGATATAGCTTACACTTAAGATTGACACATAGGCTACATTTTGTTCCGGAAAAGTAAAGAGTTCACGCGTGAATTAAGAACAATTAACAATATTACCTTTTTGAATTCTTTTTTGCTCATTGCTCATAGATTGCAATTTTTGAATTAGGTCACTTTAATTCTAAAGGTGCGATATATATTTATCTTTGAATTTAAACTGAATTTGTTCTGATATATCACGAAAATAAGACCACTGGGTACGAGTCAAGTTCAGTGTTGAGCAGTTCGCTGGGCGATTGTGTAATAGAGTTGTTGATCAATCAACGCAGCCGTTGTGCCTATTAGAGCGGCGGATGACGCTGTGTATCTTGAATCTTCACAGTAGGTACGTTAGGCTGAGTACACAATTATACCATTTTTCCATAGGTCTACTCTTTAACTTCTTTAAGCCTCAATAGCCCAACGATTATGGATGCGGACTTAATCTTGAAAGGCGGCAGGTTCGAGTCCCACCCATTGCACTATGGTCGTAGCCACTCGTTTTTCGAAGGGGACAATATTATGTATTATTTAAGTCTCAAATTCTTGAGGTGTCATGATCTTAGTCACAGCTTACAGGCGTAAGTTCGAGTATACTCGAGTTTCCATAATATATTTTTTTATTCGATGACAAGATAGTTCTTATCCGCGATCTCACCTGATGGTAAGTAACGATACAGTCTAAGATTGTAGTGGGCTAACTAGGAAGTGTTATGGCACTGTAGATGCAACCCATACCCCTAATCGGTTTCTACACGCCGTCGTGCCGGAACGCTTAATCGCTTGGCGGCACGTCTTTGACGGTTTTGAAGTTTCCATAGAAACGTATTTTGTTTTAATTAATTAAAGCCTACATGTTCACAGTAAAGTTTGAAATCAATCCTAATTAAATCAGAGCTAAGTTTTTAATAAAACTCGAACTCGGGAGACTATAAGTTACGGTGAAGCCTAAAGGCGAGTTGCGGTATCACTATGTGGCATGTGGTTTAAATTTTAAGTGATATTCAACACTGTTGAAAAAGATACAATACCAGCAGTTTGGCATACGTACCTATTACCTATTATTAATAAATAATAAATATCTACAATCCGACGACATCTCTACGTTTAGGTGCCACAAAAAGCGTCACCCGTGTAGCATCACCTTTAGAATGTGTCAGATATTTTGCGTATGGTACAAACTGTCGACCATAATAATACCAAGGCTTATTATAACATCACTGCGGAATTGTCTACTCACGTAATTTCAAAACATAGAGACGAGTAGGACTTAGTTACACTCCTAATTTTATGGATCATGAAAATCTATCTGGATTCTATGCTAGTATAAGTTCCCCACGCGACGTGATGATTACCGCCTACTTACTTCCTTAGTTTAAATTGTTCTATTCCATGACCGGAGTAGGTATAAATTATTTTAAAATTGTGTACTTAAGTACATTTTAATGAAATCATCCTGTGTGATTTTCAAAAAATAGGTAATTACCGATACAGACTTGAAATGTGATGTTATTTTTTAATCAAATAAAACTTCATTTTGAGATAACCTAGAGATTAAGTTTTAACTATGTATCTTTTTCTTAAACTAGATAAACTTAAGCAACTAAATCTTAAAGGTCGTTTAATTCAGGTGCGGTCCTTACCGACAGAATTTATGTAATCAATCTGAAAAATTAATCTTTCAAACTTTGATGAAAAACGCCACTATAACGTCACATGCATGAATTAATTGACAATACACTTAAAGTGCTCAATTTATTAACTTAGTGTAGAAACATACCTGCGACTGGCCCAAGGGTCGCGGAGAGGAGGATAAAGCTTGCGAGTAGGAGCATCTTGAGAGTCGACAGGATCTGTGCGAACTGCGGGATCACTCGCTGGAGTGCGCTCACGCAACACGGGACACACGGGTACACTGAACGCGAGCTCTCCTGAACCCCCCCTTATAACAGCGCTGCGTCCCGCGCACGTCTGCACAAACAATGCTGGTGATGCTTCCACGCTCGCCTCCTGTAACGTGACGTCCATTGCCCTCTCAGATCGTGGTAACCGATAAAGTTACGACGCGAGTCGGTAATGGTGATATAACATGTTTCGGGCTCGTCCCGCGGGCGGTCCGGTACGGTGCGGACGTCCGGCGCGGGGCAAGCGGACGCTAGGCGCCCGCGCGCCTCCTGCAGCGGCCACTTCTTTAGGATTTTTGGGACAGTCCCGATTCAAATTAGCACTATCGCTATTCGCTATGTATTGAATTCAAACCCTTTTTTTTCTAACGATATCTTGTAGCACACAACTCTCCACCAAATCAGAACACAGCAACAGAACAATTACATTATGGTTTAGGATGTCTTCTGTATGCTCTTTAACTCCCTTGCTTCGAAAAATGATAAATTACTTAAAAAATGTACGGTCTTATAGCACAAAAATTTTGAAGAAGCGTTAAACGCCTGTTAATTTTAAACCAAACTAGAATTTGACAGATTAAAAGTCAAAAAGTGACAAATACCAGTAATTATCTAAATTTTTTATAGTAGGTAAGTGCAATGGAAAGTAATTGTGTGTAGTAATAGTAAGTATTATGTAGTTTTCTTGATTTTTTTTTACCATGCGATCAATCATCGTTTTTGTTGTAGTTTATTTTTTGGTGTTTCTTTTAAAATGATATTAAAGTACCTATTCAATAGTTTTCTTGTCATTAAACCGCCATTTACAATTTCAGTGTCTATAAGCTTGTGTTAGGAGTGGGTACGACAATAGTGCAACGGGTGGGATTCGAACCTGCGACCTTACAGTTTTCAGTCTGCACTTTTAACCGTTAAAGCAAACACAAATAAACATATATATATAGAAAAAGCACTCCAGTTCGCATCATCAGTTAAATACCATCAGATTTCGTTCCAGTTACAACGGGTCAATTAAATAGAAATGTCCCAAGAGAAGTGGTGTGACTGGTTACTGCGCTCACCGCGACACGGGAGTTATCTCAACAATCGTACCGCATATAGTTGCGTTCCCGCTCAATTTGTTCTTATTTCGGTCGTCGCGAATTCTTTTCTTGTCCTAAGTTGTCGGGCAAATTCTCCGGAACTCAGTGCGAGGAATGCAATCTAAAGATATCAATACATGAAATAGAGGAATTAAATCCATAACGAAAAAATTCAGAACTTACCAACATGAGCACAACTTTGAGCACAAAGAACGAGTAAAATTGTATGTGTGGCAGTGGCCAGGTCATTTTTTTTTTTAAATATATAGACTAGCGCTTGACTGCGATCTCACCTGATGGTAAGTGAAGATGCAGCCTAAGATGATACGCGCTTGCCTAGAAGATGCCTATTCACTCTTGATTTAAAGACACCCACATTATAGTTAGTTGGAAAAACGGAAGCCGGAAGGGCATTCCAAATTTTTGCGGTGCGTATTAGGAACGAGGAAGCGAAGCGCTTAGTGCGGCATCGTGGAATTGTCATGCCAGAACCAACATCCAGCAGACGTGTTCTGGAGGAAGACCTCCAGTCCGCTAGACCGACGATATAAGAAGTTAGTGAGAAGCTATTGAGGTGTTGGAGGAAGCAGGCGAGGGCTTTTTAAGGGAACCAAATATTTGGCCCTTGAAAAGACCTATGTCCAGCACTGAACGAAATATAAGCTGAAGGAGCGTGTTTTAATCGTAACGATTTAAATATACATCATCGTAAAAATTGTTCATCAATGTCCTACAATTGGTCAAAGGCTTCATACCTCGAAGGAGATGGGTGTACAGAAATGAATCGTCATTGTTGCCTTCGCGAAAGAAGTCGCGGGCATCTATTAGTGTCTTAATAAAAGAGTAGTTCATGTTTTATAGGTAGGTAACCTGTAAAGTGGCAAGTTCAGAAGTAATTAAGTCTGTGATAATTCGAAACCACCTTAAAATATTTTTGGAGCTATGTTAACATGACAAATAGCTCTCTTTCCTTCCAACATAAAACTCGTGCCAGGAGAGTACAAGTCAATCCATACGTCGAAAGTAGCTCTAGTTGACTCTTAATTTCTCACGACTTTCAACTTTTTTCGACAAAATTTGACAAGGGGAGTCGGAAACGAGAAAGAGAGTCGTAATTCATCGGAATGCGCTTCAGCTTGACTATTTAACCGCATATTAATTTTTGTCTATCGTCTACGTTTATACGAGTATTATGATGTACCTTGCATATTATTATGAATTATCATCTTAATAGTATATTCCTCTTATAAATTTAACTTTATGACTTAATAAATGTATCGGCGAGATAATACCTTGCCTTTATAAAGCTTTCAGTTTTGTTGCTTCTATGGTATTTTAATTTTTCAATTATGTTTAAGTTTTTACATAAAATAGCATAAAACCTTAGATCGTAAAATTGTAACGAACACTAGGTACTATAGGTAGGTGGGTAGGTACTTTTTTGCTTTCATTTTATCATGCCATTAAGATTTTAGTACATTTAGTTCTTGTAAGGAACAAATATATGGGGAATATACAGAAGTTTAGCTAAGCAGCTATGGAATGGACAATTAACAGCTCAATGAGTTATTGGCGGAGTAAAAATTTCTGAACCGTGTCTCTACTTGTAAGAGCCACAAGTTGGCCTATATGAAATAAAATATTTTGAATTTGAATAAAATACATACGAGTGCCATAAAAAGAAAAATAAGCTGAATTAACTTGAAAAGTAACACTAACTGCCTCTGTAGGTATCTGCTGTAAAAAAAAAAGTATAAAATATTTTGACTGAAAAAATGTTGTATCACGCCTCCACATTACAATAAAAAGCGCACACATTACAACTTATGACACAGAAAAAAGCTTTATAAAAAAAAGTGGAAGTCACGCGCTACGAAGTAAATGTAGAGGTGGGTTGAATATTAGATTTATCCAGAAATAAAAACACAATGCCGGTTCACATATACAAGCGGAAGCGGTGGCTGATTTAAAACTATAGAACTGCACGACAGAGCGTCGGGTTACAGTGCGTAAAAAAAATTTCAAAAGGTCCAAATTATTGTTGCTGTCGAAATTGGTAATTGATTTTCGACCACTTTAAATGGTTTTTGTCGACTTGAAATTTTACATATTGAGTGATACTGTAGGTATAATGAGGAAAATTAGACTTGATATTGGAACTTCTAAGTGGTATTTATGCTAAAACAGTAGAATTTTCTGGTTGTAATTTTGAATACACATGTTGAAAAGAGCATGAAGATTGAGATGGAAGATCAATGAAATCACTAATTAAACATTATAGTAAAGTCAAATCGGAACTCACACCTTGGTTTGTCGTCTCGACAAAATCACAATGGATAAGTATTAAATAAAAGCTTGCTTTTTAAATAAAAATATATTTTTGTCAACTTGTGTTTTAACCCAAAGCTGGAATTCTGCAGTCAAAAATTTGCGCAAATCGCGAGTGCGATATAAAAATAGTGACACTTGTCACTGCACCCGCGACCGCACGTTCTTTGTGAACAGGCCCGAAGACTATGCGGTGGACTTGAAAAGCGCCGCCGCTGCATCACTATAGCCACTGCAAGCATGTGCCTTTGAGAGCCACGTTAATTGGTGCCACTCTGTTTGCGCACTGCGGCCACCGCCCGGTGACCGGTGTGGTCCGCTCTCTGTGTTTAAACTCCCTAACAAGTTCCCTGTCACAAAAACTGGGGAAAATTGCTGTGATAAAAAACTTGAGAGGTGTCGAGGGACACCCGGATGGAACGAAGTTCAATGCGAAATAGAAATGAAAATATCTGGCTTGCTTTCTATAAGAGAGAGAGAGACAGACAGAGAAACATGAGAGAGAACTATAGCAAAAAGTGTCGTGACAACTTTTCGTAAGAATTTTTTCCGTCTAGCCCCCTTTCACAACGCGCGATAAGGAACTTCGTTCCAAAAACAAAATCTATGGGCTATTAGAAACGTTGGATAGAAAAATCTAGAGAAGTCCACTCCCGACGTCTACCTACGTCTAATCCTAAAAGTGTTGACACCCCTGTAACTCTGTTTGGCAGTCACAGCTATAAAATAAGCTCTAATCGTTACCATAAATTATTGTGGTTTCGGCCGCTGATACAAGGAACTAGGATTTTTCAATGTTTTGTCCTTCTAATCATAGCTTTATAGAGCTTCCAAAAGTGCGTTTTTCTGTTGGGCGACTCTTATATTCTCTTCTAATAGCATAAGCCTCTTCCACCGAGTCTATGTGACGCCTTGTCATATGCAAAACATTGCTCGCCATAGTGGCATGTTCTCTTTAGATGGCAACTCTACAGTAGATTCCTACTGCACATCACGTACAATATAAACAATACCTACATAAAACAAGTCGGGTTTCTAAATTTACTATCTGCACAAACATTTTAAAGCTTTGCATCTATTTTTAAATTCGTTAGCAGCCTGATATCAGTTCAGTTGCCATTTTTATCCGTAGGCTATTGAAATAGTGCATCGCTAAAAATGCTTATCAAAGTACAGCATCTAATCATTACCCGGAGCCGCAATATATATTCGTTACTATTGAACCATTCACAACAAGATACTGCACTTAAAATGAACCAGAAGAAAGTTAAATTGCCTTAATGTGCCTCCAGGAACGTTTTTGAATCTCTTTTTAATCGCATTCAACCGATGCCTATCGTATTGTTTTACATCGGATGAGTTACGTTCGCCTGCGATGCGAGCCGATAAAATAAAATTCACAGGTTTATTTTCACAAAAAAATCTTGATATTACTTTAATAGCCACAAAGGGAACAAAAGAAGCGGGGAGCGATCTGCTTTTTTTACGTGAGATGTAACCGAGGTTCGGACAGCGTTTAATTGAACGGGTGCATGACTCCGACGTTTGAATACTAGCTATAATAGGGACCGCACGTACAGCCCAATACAGCCTAAACAAACCACGGTATGGCAATCAAAAGACGACGACAGACTGCATGTCTATTATCGAGTGTTTTGATCGGATGGAACAAACCGGACCAAATGACTTCATTATAGAATTCGTTTCATTTTGAATTACGTGCGGTTTTTAATAGGCAATCAGCGTATAATTTTTTATTTCAACACAGGTTAGTATACCATAGCCATGAAAATAGTAGCATACCTATAATCTATATAGGAACATAACGAAACCTTAGTATTCTGTTAGATTACTTTTAATAGCTGGTGGTTCACCCCGAACAAAGATTGATTTAAAAAAACTCCTCATAAATCGTCAATTATTATTTGTACTCTTTTTTGTATTTATAACAAGATAGCCGGAATAGTTTGTTCATTCGTATATCTTAGTAAATAATTATGTTCAGGAGTGATAAGGCTCAAAATGATTTCTTACTTTTTTTCTGTGATCGAAGTTTCTTACCTACCTATCTCATAACTTAATATATAACTTACATACGGGTCAAATTGAAGCCCTCCTTCGCTTCAAAAGTCGATTGAAATACCTACAACAAAAGAATCGTTTGGATAACATAAACAAGAGATCAATGTCTCGGTTTTTTCGTAAAAAACTTTTGACTCTGGATTGCAATTGTAAATAAAATACACGTACATTGACGTTCCAATTTACTTTTGTCGAGAGCCGTGATCTACAATTTTTTTAGCTGCTTGAAAAATTCTATCGCTTAACGCATAAAAACATTGTTATTGAAAAAATCTTGTTATGAATGGTTCAGTAGTATCGAATTTCGTGATTAAATGCGCGTATATTTGCGATTTCTAATTTAATACAAAATACCGGGGTTGATGTCAAACTTTCCAAAAGTAATGTAGCTGTCAATTTAATTTAGTTAAGAAATTGCGTATAACAGAATTATACATTAGAGTGACGAATCGTCTCAAATTGTTTTTATTTTTATTCACTTTTTTGCACAAAATAGTGAAAAATAAGCTCTAATCGTTACCATAAATTATTGTGGTTTCGGCCGCTGATACAAGGAACTAGGATTTTTCAATGTTTTGTCCTTCTAATCATAGCTTTATAGAGCTTCCAAAAGTGCGTTTTTCTGTTGGGCGACTCTTATATTCTCTTCTAATAGCATAAGCCTCTTCCACCGAGTCTATGTGACGCCTTGTCATATGCAAAACATTGCTCGCCATAGTGGCATGTTCTCTTTAGATGGCAACTCTACAGTAGATTCCTACTGCACACCACGTACAATATAAACAATACCTACATAAAACAAGTCGGGTTTCTAAATTTACTATCTGCACAAACATTTTAAAGCTTTGCGTCTATTTTTAAATTCGTTAGCAGCCTGATATCAGTTCAGTTGCCATTTTTATCCGTAGGCTATTGAAATAGTGCATCGCTAAAAATGCTTATCAAAGTACAGCATCTAATCATTACCCGGAGCCGCAATATATATTCGTTACTATTGAACCATTCACAACAAGATACTGCACTTAAAATGAACCAGAAGAAAGTTAAATTGCCTTAATGTGCCTCCAGGAACGTTTTTGAATCTCTTTTTAATCGCATTCAACCGATGCCTATCGTATTGTTTTACATCGGATGAGTTACGTTCGCCTGCGATGCGAGCCGATAAAATAAAATTCACAGGTTTATTTTCACAAAAAAATCTTGATATTACTTTAATAGCCACAAAGGGAACAAAAGAAGCGGGGAGCGATCTGCTTTTTTTACGTGAGATGTAACCGAGGTTCGGACAGCGTTTAATTGAACGGGTGCATGACTCCGACGTTTGAATACTAGCTATAATAGGGACCGCACGTACAGCCCAATACAGCCTAAACAAACCACGGTATGGCAATCAAAAGACGACGACAGACTGCATGTCTATTATCGAGTGTTTTGATCGGATGGAACAAACCGGACCAAATGACTTCATTATAGAATTCGTTTCATTTTGAATTACGTGCGGTTTTTAATAGGCAATCAGCGTATAATTTTTTATTTCAACACAGGTTAGTATACCATAGCCATGAAAATAGTAGCATACCTATAATCTATATAGGAACATAACGAAACCTTAGTATTCTGTTAGATTACTTTTAATAGCTGGTGGTTCACCCCGAACAAAGATTGATTTAAAAAAACTCCTCATAAATCGTCAATTATTATTTGTACTCTTTTTTGTATTTATAACAAGATAGCCGGAATAGTTTGTCCATTCGTATATCTTAGTAAATAATTATGTTCAGGAGTGATAAGGCTCAAAATGATTTCTTACTTTTTTTCTGTGATCGAAGTTTCTTACCTACCTATCTCATAACTTAATATATAACTTACATACGGGTCAAATTGAAGCCCTCCTTCGCTTCAAAAGTCGATTGAAATGAAATACCTACAACAAAAGAATCGTTTGGATAACATAAACAAGAGATCAATGTCTCGGTTTTTTCGTAAAAAACTTTTGACTCTGGATTGCAATTGTAAATAAAATACACGTACATTGACGTTCCAATTTACTTTTGTCGAGAGCCGTGATCTACAATTTCTTTAGCTACTTTAAAAATTCTATCGCTTAGCGTATAAAAAACATAGTACCTACCGCCAGAGAGAAATATTTTTGGTTCTCTTTATTGTAGAGATTGAAAAAATCTTGTTATGAATGGTTCAGTAGTATCGAATTTAGCGATTAAATGCGCGTATGTTTACGTTATCTAATTTAATACAAAATACCGACTTTCCAAAAGTAATGTTGCTGTCAATTTAATTTAGTTTAGAAATTGCGTATAACAGAATTAAGTTTCAATTAAGTAAACATTAGGGTGACGAATTAGTAGTACCTAGTAGTAGTAGTAATAGTAGAGTATGACATTGTTTTTATTTTTATTCACTTTTTTGCACAAAATAGTGAAAAAAAGGAAGCTTTCATGCTAAAGCTATTTCCCCAAAAAAAAAGGTTAAAGGTTTTATATCTAGAAAATTTACAATAGAAAAGAAAAAAAATCAATTTTTTTACCTTCCGTCAAGACTCTTAACTGGCTTTAGTCTTTCTATTTTATTTTTTAACAACACTCGAGACGTCACTTCCCATCATATTTTCAAGTAGGTATTTTTTTTTCTAAATCAAAGCATCGCATCATTAATATCATTAATATGGAGAGTCAAGCTTATGGGAGGACTAAAATAAAATAAACAACATTTAAGTACAATTAAAATTATCTGGCCTTAGAAAATAATTAGAGAATGCAAGCACGGGGAGAACATTGTGTCGTTTAATTGCAATCCTAATTTGGAAAACGTTTCCAGTAACATTTTGAATTATTCTGGTCGCTGCCGACTCGAGATTCTAACGTTTTTATTCGGAAATTCATGACGTTGGATCACGCTCAACTGGTATAGCTCTTATTAAACTGCTTGTACTCGTACATTCCTTTGAGCACTGATAGTCTGATACAATTAAATGTTTTACTCGCTCCTATAACAATTACTGCTGCCAATTATCATGAATGGGAGGACCTTTTAATTAGAGTTGAACTATTTTAATCGAATAGAGAAATATCAATTTGCTTATTATATACCTTATAGAGAAACCAAGTTCAGTTTTCATCTACAAAGATATCCACGGATCGATGTATTTAGTTACATGATAGGACTTCAATATTTTTTTACAATTTTGTAATGCCTATTTAAGTGATGTTTTTGTATTAATTAAACTGGCTTTATAGTTATAGGATTAAACTACTGGAAGTTAATGTGGATGTAGGAATAAACCTGATTATACGTACCTCATCACCATATCTCATCTACCTGTCTATATGAATGTTTGTAGATGGGTACACTATTTTTTACAGAGCTTATCTTTTTCAATCCAAGTCGTATATAAATAAGTCCATAATTCAAATCGTAAATTGAAATGCCTTTCCTTTATTTGTCTATGCTATCCTTTAGGCCAATCAAAACGCCTTAGTACCATACTGCGCGAGATGAGATTTTAACTACAGATAAAATTTTGCATTCGTGCATACCAAAGGAATTTTTATCGGGTTCATTTATTAATTTCCCGCGGAGATGGTATCGCTACGCCCATTCTTGCGGGCAAGCAAATATATTTATCATAATTCAGCACTTTGAAGGCAGCGGGGAACAGTTATTAGTTTGGATCGTCGTCGCGGATAAGACGGCGCGGTATTGATTCGACTCGCGCTGTCGTGACATAGGTGATTATGTGTTTAAGCAATTACGCCACCCGCTATAGAGTGATCGAGGTATAAGATAGAGTCCCGTTATAATTAGCAGAGGCTCGCGGGATCCGTCTGGGAGAGGTGTCAGAACTGAACGGTGGAGAGCGCACCGGAGGTACCGCTTCACTATACCCCCTATAATTTCCATCTAGACATATTTCGACAGCCTCTTATTTTGTAGACACCTACTTAGCAAAGTCGCCTTTTTACCTACAAGACACATTTGCATTGCACGGTTAGCCGAGTTGATGCTTGGTGAACTTTTATTTCCACGAAATTCGCGTAAAATCTCCTTATCTTGGTTTCGCCGTTATAAAATTGTAATTCACCGGATAACGACCCGCCCTCAACATGTTTCTTTGTGTGGGTTTCTTTATGTTTTACTTTATTTTATTATTTGTTATTAATAGTGAATCAGTACAATATACATAGATGTAGGGGAGAGTGGGGGAAACACGAACGCGGGGTAATCCCGAATCCAATGGTTCTAATGTGTTAGAAAGATATAGCCATATTTTACTTGTCGCCATTTCGGAGATCACGTCACCACTAGTGCCAGTCAATAACACGGGAGATGTGGACGACGACGTACTTGTCAAGGTATGCATTTTCTCAAGGTGTTGCATGTTTTTTCATGTATTTTTTTGGTAAATTCAAGTTGGTTGTTGCTTTATTTCTATCTACAATAGTAATTTAACTTTTACATAGTGGACTACTCACCTAATAATCAGCTGAATGACAATGAAGCAATTGGCAAAAGAGATATATAGAACCTATTTTTTTTTTTCCATTTATTGTTTCGATCCAGCAGGTAAAAGCGAACACTCATCGTGGGGCAATCTCGAACGTTCGGGCATTACCCCCCTACCTTTTGTTGGTTCCCCGTTCATCTTTTTTTTTATTAATTTTTCAGATGCCTCGTATTACAAAAGAAAGACCAAATCGAAGTATAGTCTTGAAGATCTCAAAATGGCTATAGACGATGTTAAAACCAAAAAACTCAACATACGGGCAGAGCAGCAGAACTTAAAATGTTTCTAAAACAACCATTTTTGACCACCTAAAGAAAGCAGTGGATAATTCAGCCAAGGTCTGGATGAAAACCTTTATTTACGGACGAGCAGGAAAACGCATCTTGTCGGACTGTCGATCATAAAGTGCAGTAAAATCTATTATGGCCTAACCATAACAAAGAATCGCCAAATTGCATAACAATATGCAGAGAACGAAATTATTAATGTTAGTACGTAATTACCCCACTTAGTGTTCGTGTTACCAACTAATGTCGGGTAAGCCGAACACTAAGGGGTTTGGTTTTTTTCTTATATTGTTACAATTTATTAAAAATATTAAATTTTGATTAGTGAATTCGTTCGACAGATAAGTTAACTTTATAATTAAAAATAAAGAAACTCTTGTGATCAAATTCCACTGTTTTATTTAAGTTTTCCCTTAGGTGTTCGTATTTCCCCCACTTTCCCCTAAACTGGTGATGACGGCTAGAATAACAACTATTACTTAAAATCATCTCAAAATGCATAATACTTTTACTATGAACAAAAATTGTCTCAAAACGATTTAAAAGTTGTTCAAATACCTACTAAATGTATCGAAAGTTATCTAAAATGCTGAAACTCTAATCGGATATACGTGATACAATGTGTCGTTAAGTCAAAGTTGTAGTGTGAATTTGCTTCCCGCCGGTTCAAGGTTACGAACGTGATTTTCAAATATCATAAATTCAATCTGAATAGCCCATCTGCGCCAGCAATCGATGGTTTCTCACGAGCACCATGTTCGTCAAAATCGACCCTACAACATTGAGCTAAACCATGGAGCAGCAAACTATTAAATTGCACCATTAAACAAAATGGATCCTCCTTAAATAAAAAGACTTTTTTATCTGTCTAACTCTCTATCCGTGTTTTAAAGTTTATTCGTCAGTCGACTTTTAAAGGCTTGACTGGGCAACACATTTAAGCTTGCATCCTGAAATAGGGAATGTAAAATGCCGAAAATGTTTCCGCGGGAAAACACAAGATATAATAGGTACTCGGTAAGTACTAACGTCTTCTAGCGGTAGACAAATCTTTTAGCTTGAAGCTGAACTTGAGCAAAGAATCGACGCAAATTCAGGCAGATAAAGTCGCAGGATTTTATCATTTACTGTCACATCCAACGATTATTTTCTGCAAAATAAAAATTAACTGGTGAAGTTGTAGACCAATGATTTTATGTAGTTTTTTGCTACACATTGCTACTCTAGTAACCTAACAACTTTCTGTTCTAAGCCAGCCTAAGCTTTAAAAGGTATCTCGCGCACTACGCGGCCACGACTGCGACCAGACCACGATTGGTCGAAGCTCTGATCGCCACTTTGGTCGTAAAATCTTTTGGCGGATATTTTGACGACTATATATCAGTTATCGTTTCGGCCTGCACAATGTGATGCTTTACCTTAAAGGTAAATATGTCACGCATCCTAATAACTTAGACTATTCGTGGTCTAAGCCAATCAAATCATATAGAATTTTCTATCGTCATCTATGTATATTTTATCTCGCAAAATTGAACGACCTATTTAGTGTTTAAATTGAATATTTGATATGGACTAGTGTGGACTGAAGTAGGTACTAATGATGACAATAACGATGCCGATGGTTCTCCAAATCGAGTTTTACGCGTTATCGTTCTGGAATGCTAAATTGCTTCGTATTAAAAGTTTACTAGCAGGAGGATGAATAGTGATGGCAGAAGCCTCTTAAAAACCAGAGCTAAACTCAGGTAGAAGTTCATAATTTCCTAAATTGTATCACCCAGAAATCGATCCGAGATTTATCATACGTACAGGTCAAACCATGTACAATTAATTATTAAAAACGCTGCGGCTATCCACGTAGTGCGCGAAGTCCCTAAAGGCAAACGTTCCAAATTCTAGAACCTTTACAAAAAAGCCTTTTATGTACATAGTAAGTGTTTTGTTTGTGCGCCGTGTTTAGCATCCATATTCCATTCTTTGGCTCTTTGTTATCAACGTGTTGGCTGCGGCAATATTGACTCGACGTGGAGTGTTTGTACAGCGTTGTGATTGAGATCTTGCGTGCACTATTATTGCTTTCCAATCGCTACGAAAGCTCTCTATACTGAGCTCTTACTGTGAACTCACAATCGGGCTTATTTTTATCTACGATGGAACGGAGAAAGTAAATATGCGATTGGTGTTGCGTCTGTACGATAGTTTGTGCTTCTTCTTCTTCTTTTTTATCAATTGATAGACATAAGTCTCTTGCATGGACCTCCACAGGTCTCTGCCTTGCGCCTGAATCCAGCGGCTCCCTGCGACTCGTTTGATGCCACCAGTCCACCTAGTCTGGTCTGCCAACACTGCGCTTCCCTGTGTGAGGTCGCCACTCCAGCACCTTGGGACCCCATCGACCATCAGCTCTTTGAACTATGTATCCCGCACATTTCCACTTCAGTTTCGAAAATCGCAGAGCTATGTCGGTGATTTTGATTCTCCTACGGATCTCCTCATTTCTATATAGTAGATAGTTTGTGCGTTTAGCCTTAATGTTACAGTATTTTCTTCTTCTTCATCTTTATGAACCGATAAATGTCCACTGTTGAACAAACGCCTTTTGCATGGATTTCCACAAGCTTCAGTCTTGCGCCGCCTGTATCCAGCGGCTCCCTGCGACTCGGCTGATGTTGTCGGTCCACCTAGTCTACCAATGCAACGCTTCCCGGTGCGGTGGTTGCCACTGTTGGGACCAAAACAACCGTCAGTTCTTCGAACTATGTGCCCCGCCGATTTCCACTTCAGCTCCGCGACTAGCTATACAACTGTAATAGAACTCTATTGCATTGCATTAATATAATTAAAGCTGCCTACCGCCGCGGCCCTTAGTAACACGAGGCATTATTTCTATTGTTAACTTACCCTCTCCGTTCCGGATTCTCTCAGGATTGCCTTCGTAAAGTTCCGCATCGGAGCCTACGACCATTGACTAGTTTATTGCCCCCTTCGCTGTCTGTATATTAATAATAATTGTCGATTGCTAATTGAAATGTAAATCAATCTTTTATGTTACGTAATGAAAGAAATGACCTTTCAGTTATGTATTTTATTCCTGCATTCTTGTTAAATAACTATGAGAGCGAGGGGAGTTGATACCTGTAGTTATATCGTCACATTCAAACGTAATAATATCAGACGTCCCCTATTATTAAATAGGGGACGTCTGATATTTTTGAAAAAAATTAAATAATTTATTGAATTTCAAATACCTATTGTTGAGTTGGTAATAGGATATCCATAACTAGCAAAATATTTAAACGCACATAATTGCGAGTTTGCAAGATGTTAGAGGTCTAGCGTCGAACCCCGGAACTACCAACAAGCCAACTTCCGAAGGCCGAAATCTTAACCACTAAACCATCACAGCTGTACTTGAGCGAGTGTGACACTAGCTGTAGATGTATGGCGTATACTCGATTACGCGAAAGCCGCTAACGTATATAAACGTTTTAGTAGTTTTATTCGTACTAGCCCTAAAGCTATTATGTGTATTGGTGTGTGGCGGTGTGACAGATCGTGCGTGCACGTTGATACCCGCCGATGACAGCTCACCTTCAGTATTGCTCCAAGGAGACGGCCCTGAACGCCGAGCAATTAATAGCTGACTCGGAACCTTCTCAGAAATTTGGATACTCACATATTATTATGTTCCTGCTATTTGCCTCTCAAGCGAAAGCGAAAGTTTTCCCTATTACCATAAGCACTGGCAAAGAATGTATAGTTCTTTCAATTCATGAAGACACGTGGCTCATGATTGTGTGTGTGTCGTATGTAAGTGGGAGCGAGAGCTTGCTCGCGCCTGACATTCCCACCTAGGCTCACGACAGGCACACACACTTACGCAATGTGCATGTACACGACGTAATCACAAGTAAAGCTCACGCGCCCTCGTGAATTGAAAGAACTATACCCATGTAGGATCCAACATCGCTTACTAATTTTTACCAAAATGTACCAGAAGAAGATTTTTTTTTACTAGTTCCAGTTCTTTACTTATTTCACAGCATTTCATGTTCTTTCTAGCTAACATATCGTAATTAGCTCGGATAAACACTGCAAACAAACAAAAGTTGAGTGCACATTATTGGGCCTCAGATGTTATTAGTTAGTTAGTTACATCTACTCCATTTACTGTCTGTATGAAGCCGCTGAACATCAGCTAATGTAAACTCAGATAAACATAAGTTGTCAGAAACAGTTCTTCATACAAATAACACACATTTATCGCGTCAATACATACGTAATATTTACAGCATCATACAAATTAATCCAGGAAATGAGACTTATTATTAATAATTAAAGGTTTAACGACAAAACCTGTAATTATAAATCCTACCGCGTAGCCGGTCGTTAAAACGGACGAGATACTCCGTAACGATATGACGTGAGTTATTAAAATAAAGTAAACATTTGAACGGAACGTATAACCAATATAGACCTTAATCCAACTATCAAGAACTTGAAACTTGGGTTAAAAGTACTACCTACTATATTTTTTATTTTTTATGTAGCTTTTACCTGCGATTTTGTCCGTATGGAATTAGGTTTCAAAAAAATCCACGGGAACCTTTTGTTTTTCCGGGATGTTAGTAGTATATCAGGTCTTCACTCTGTCACTCTTCAGTTAGTTCATCCATGCAAAATATCACATCGATCCTTTGCTGCGTGATAGAAGGACAAACCAACAAATAAATTATACACCATCACAATTATAATTATTATTTTTGCATAAGCACTTTTGGGCAGCTTCTTAGATAATTACATACCTATAGACGAAGGACCACAGGTGGCGCCGTTTTTGTGTTATTTTTATTATTTATTTTTTTGTAATTAATGCTCTGAACTCAGCGGCAAAATCCGGCGTCCTCGGTGATACCTGAAAGCATCCTGTGCAGTGACTGCAACTATCTTCACTTCATTCAAAAAAAGCGAGGACTGTACCTACCCAATCTTACCTTACCCACATACCTAATAGTACTAACCTTACCTTACGCTAAAAGATTATCTTCAAGTATACGTACTACGAATACACGTTGAGTCAAAGCCATAATCCTTCATAACGCGTCCTCTATCTGGAGACAAACGATGACACCTCAAGATTTAACGAAAATTGAATCCCTCGAGGAAAATACGAAACCATTAATTTATTAAAGGCACCGGCAACCCAACAAAGGCAGTAAAACAGACCACTTTATTGGTCTCGAGCTATGGAGTTTAGAAAATGGCCGGTCGTGTAATAAATCACATGAAGACACTGGAGGAAGGCCTATGAAAGAGACGAACAACGGCGTACCTACCAAAGAAAACCTTGACCTAAGATGCTCTATTCAAATGTCCTTATTATTTCTTTTTCGTATATCCATTAAAGGCTGGGACACATAATGAGCGAAGACAATCACTGCACGGCCGCGGCAGAATGTCATACTGGCCGCATAATTAGGCGAGCACGATTATTAGGCAAACTAGATGATGCCCGCAACTTCATCCGCGTGGATAAAGGTTTTTAATTCCCGCAGGAACTCTTTAATTTTCCAGAATAAAGTGTAATCTATGTGTTAATCCTACGTATGAGTTATCTCAATTCCAAATTTCAGCAACATCGATTCATCCGTTGTGGCGTGAAGAAGTAACAAACATACGCACATACAAATTTTTGCCTGTATAATATTAGTTATATAAGTAAATGTATAAAAAACTAATTATTATTATCAAAGACAACTCTTGTAATTGACGCCCTCAACGCGCGACTGATTGAGCGGAGGCAGGTCAAACAAAGTGTCAGGGAGTAATCTGGCTAGGTCAATCCAGGTAATATTAACGATTTCTATCTAAAAAATATATACAAACTGTCGATATATAAATATTATACTAAGAGTAAATACAGTTTAGACATGTTTTCGTCCCGCGTTCTGTTTGTTTCAGCCTTATTGGAGTACTGCATCGTTGAGAATATTCCAGGACAAAACCTAAGCGACCATTAATAATACTCAGCGAACAGAGTCGCCTAATGAATTATTGTGGCTGACAATGCAAGCCCCATCGCGACGTCGCGTCGTAGCTAGGCGACTTATCCGAGGCAAGGTTCCCTCCTTCAATACATAGTAGTATTTTACGTTTCTTTATGAAAACTGTATTTATGTATTTACTAGCCAGATCTTTTTTGAAAATTCTAACAAGATTACCAGAAAAGAAAGATAATTAACATTAAAATAAACAGATGTGTACCAACTCGTATAAATACAATTTGAAGTCAGGATGGTCGCGTTCATGGTTCACCATCGAGAAACCCGTCATGCTACGCTCGTGCTATAAGTATAAAATAAGAGAAAAAATAAAATATGTTGCAATCACACGTGCAGTAAGTGCGGGGACAAACACAACGCGGGACAGCAACGCGACTCCTTTGGACACACAACTTACGATAATAAATTAGTAGGCCTATAAATATTGAGGTTCACGTCTCATGGTGAACTGCTGAATGCATGTTGTCACTTGCGACACAGCACCAGCAATGTGGTATAAAATTCAATAAAATTACGGCTCCGCAAAAAAGTGCTTTTTTTTTCGGATATTGTCGGACTATTCGCCATACAGCTGATGCGGCGTCACCAGCTACCATAAAAAATAAATTAGCATAGTTTCGTATGAGTGTGTATGTTATACACTGCGTAATTTCTAATGAGAAACGTCACAGCTGTGCCATAAATGTATGAATGAATGAATGAATATACTTTTATTGTACACCACACATATTATAAGAACAGACACAAAGAGCTTAATAAATAGCATACAATTTAGCGGCCTTATCGCTACATAGCGAATAGCGATCTCTTCCAGGCAACCAAAGGAAATAGAATGTACCACAGCGACGCTGCAGTGCCCGATGTGAAATCGCTCTTACGCGTCGCTATCGCCGCACGTTTTGTTTACCCAGTTGTTCACGTACGTATAAATGCAGAACACATAATAATTTTTGCTTGTTTCATTTGCAGATGTAACTTGTTTAACCACCCTGCTAAGGGTTTAGATATGTAGGTATAAAATATGTGGTGATCAAAAGAATTCAACGCGAATTTATTTTTTAAGCCCCGACGCAAAAAGAGAGGTGTTATAAGTTTAACGTGTGTATCTGTGTGTCTGTTCGCTCTTAGCTTCCTAACTGTATCCATAGAATCCATATGGCATAGTGATGGTAATTGTTCTCTAGTTTGTTTCGGAGACTGAAAAATGGAAATACAGAAGGAAACCAGGAAGGTTACAGTTAATATAATTACATGTGCCGTGGAAAAAGAAACTGAAAATGTTTTTATTTATCAAAAATTTGAAGAGAATTTTTTTATTATATATTTTGATAATACTTTTTTTTTACTTAAACTAAAATAGATATAGTTGTATTACTCGATATATCGGTAACTAGATAATGCCCTCAACTTCGTCCGCGTGGCTAAAGATTTTATATTTCGCGCGGGAACTTTTTAATTTTCCAGGATAAAATGTCTTTGCCTATGTGTTAATCCTGGATATGAGTTACTTATCTCCATTTCAAATTTAGGAGTGAAGGAGTAACAAGCATACACACACACACACGCACGCACGTCCGCCCGCACGCACGCACGCACGCACGCACTCACGCCCGCTCGCACGCACGCACGCACACACACTCGCACAAATTGCCTTTATAATATTATAGTGTGATTAGTGTGATGCGTTGTGCGAATACTTCACCCGAAGCACCTTCAACGATGCACGTTATGTTAAATGAAGCGGAGTCAACGACATTCATTCGCAAGTCATCGCCGCGCCGTCATCACGTTGTTGTCGCTTGAAACAATTTCACACAACTGCGCTACTGTTACAAAGTGTCAACATCAATTCAACACGGGCTTTGGTATGCGAGCAAATTTTTTTAGATGCCGGAATTTATTTATTGCATCATACGCGTGTTACAAGACATGAGATGGTCAACACAATCATATTTCCTGTTAATATTATAAATGCGAAAGTTTGGATGAAAGGATGTTTGTTACTCAATCACACCGCAACAACTGAATCGATTTGGCTGAAATTTGGCACAGAGATAGATCAGAGTCTGGAATAACACATAGGCTTTTTATTCCGGAAAATAAAAAAGTTCCCGCGGGAAGTAAAACCCTTAATCCACGCGAACGAAGTCGCGGGTAGTATATCATAGGACATGGGTTATACCAGTCTAATCTTCTTTATCAACTTCATTTTGTACATAACCTAAGAACATGGGTAGCTGAAATTATGCAACAGTAGGTAACTTAGGTTGTAATTATACTATGGTGCTGAGATAAAATTCTACACACATTATAATTTGTATAAACTATAATGTGTATAGAATTATATATACTTATCTATTCACATATTTTTAAAATTTTAATTTGAAATCTTATCCATGTAATGAAATACGCGTCCTTGTAGAAAATACCAAATTTCTTCAAAGGAACTAGAGCCTTAGGGCTGGCGCATACGAGTGGGGTCGAAGCGCATTGTTAACATTTAAAAATAAGCGGTCAAATGCGAGTCGGACTCGCATACGAAAGGTTCCGTACCAAAAAACGCCGAAAAAGAACACCTTTCTAGTAGGGGAGCCCCCTTTAATTTTTGATTTATTTGTATTACCTATTTTTAGTTAAAGAGGCAAACACATTCTCTGAAAATATTTTAACTGTCTACCTATTACGGATCATGAGATACAGACGCACACAGACAGACGGACGGAAAGCGGAGGTTTAGTAATAGGGTCCCGTTGGTTACCCTTCGGGTAGGTACGGAACCCTAAAAATATATCAGCCTAGCTCAACTTGACTAATATTCTGCTCTCCCCTTCAAATAAGCGCAAAGCTTGTGTTAGGAGTGGGCCAGACATTAGGAATTGAACCTTCGACCTTTCAGTTTTCAGCCCGCACCTTTAACCGTTGGGCTATTGAGATATTAAATTGAGCTAATTGGGGTTTTATGATTTTTATTTAGTTGATTATTAGTAATACCTAACTGTAAGTAAACTTTTTCGATCGGAGTTGGCGCCACTCCCGTCTTCGTGAGCCTTACGCCTTATGAATCTACCACACAAAAAGCTAATTTTGGCACTCAATGACTGACAGGTAATCAAAACTTTTCGATCGCATTTGATTTTTGGCGCCGTGAAATCTGACACGTTGTGAGAGAACAAAATATCTACTTAATTAAAAAACAAAAACCCGACTGCGGAAAAACTAACATAATTGTAAATATAAGAGCTTATGGCTCAATATTCTAGGAAACATCATCTTAATTTTAAGATATACCTATTCAGTCATTATTTATTCATTATTATAATATACCCCACAATACCACCTATAATAAATGTAGATAGAAAATAGATTAAAAAAATATAAAAAAAAAATTATCTTTTTTTTTTTTTTATATTTTTAGTGAGCAAACGAGCAGGCGGGTCACCTGATGTTAAGTGATTACCGCCGCCCATGAACACTTGTAGCACCAGAGGCACCACCAGTGCGTTGCCGGCCTTTCAGGAATTTGTTGGTCCGCCCCTTGAATAACCCCCATGTTGTAATTCAGTGGAAACACCGTCGCAGGAAGTTGGTTCCACAGTTTCAAAGTGCGTGGAAAAAAAAGATCTGGAACATCGGATGGTCGAAGTGCTCCAGGCACCCAGGTGGTGAGGGTGAAATTGTGTTCGGTGGCGAGCGGTGCGGTTGTAAAAGAGAGACGGTGGAATAAGGTCAAAAAGCTCTTCAGAACACTCCCCATTATATAGCCGATAGAAGACGCAAAGAGAGCTAACATCTCTGCGGTGCTCCAGGCTTTCCAGCGGGTTGGTTAATTTGGGATTGCCCACAAGCCGAACTGCCCGTTTTTGAATCCGGTCAAATGGAAGGAGTTGGTATTGGGGTGCTCCAGCCCAAAGGTGAGAGCAGTACTCCATATGCGGACGGACTTGCGCTTTATAGAGTAGGAGCCTATGCTCGGGCGCAAAGTACCGCTTTGCTCTGTTGAGCACCCCAAGCTTTTTCGAAGCTAATTTAGCTTTTCCTTCCAAGTGATCCCGGAACTGGACATCGTTCGAAATGCAGACACCAAGAATCCCAATGCTGTTGGAAGGGGCTAGGGGGGTGTTCTGGAAGAGAAGAGGTGTGGTGAAGGGGGTCTTTTTGGCGGTGAACGCACAAACTTGTGTTTTTGAGGGATTGAAATGGACAAGATTTTATGAACCCCATACTGACACTTTTTCAAGGGAAGCCTCAATGTCAGACACAAGTTTGGCAATCTTCAAAATTGTGTAAATCTCAAAAATAAATGCGGTAGATACTCGTACCGCCAATATTTTCTTGTATCCACCATTTTGTTTTTTACAGGCGCCATTTTGATCTTATAAAAAAAAATCTAGTCTGTAACAATCGCATGGTTTAGACTACTTGATTAAAATCCATCCAGTTGTTATTCATTATGCTTTGAGGGTATAAATAATCCAATAAAAATGAAAAACATCAAGGCCTGTCTTCGCTGTCGCTCTGTCATTGATATGATGATGAAACATTCCAAAAATCTTCGTTTCCACCTCGTAGACAAAATTATAATCGCCACCTTATCAGTTTGTCACTTTATTTTACACAACCTATTTTCATTTGAGGCGCTCGCCATAATCATCTATACAATATCGCATTCCATACCTACCTTTATCGTGAATCCCTGATTCGCAAAACATAATATTCATATTGTAAATTAAGAGCCACGAAGGCTGTGCGTTACGTCCAAAGTCAATAAAACCTGTCTAGCTAATGGGAAAAGACGACCGAGAATCGCTTTCTTGCACTAATTTATCAAAACTTCTTGGCATTTCTTCATCTCGGGTTTCAGATGGGTAGTTACGATTTATAAGGACAATGGTCATATTGTATTACGTTAGGTAGAAGCCTCTGTAAGTTAAAAGCGAACATTGTCTCAACTTATGTTCCATCATAAAATTTTAAGACATTATTAGTCTGGTTTTTCTGAAGGAAGGTTGTATAGAAATATACATTAACTATTAGGTCCATTATTATATCCTGTACGTAATATTATAATAGTTTAAGATCCGTTTTCACAGACATAGGGAAACCCTAAACATAATTACCAATAAATTGTTTTCAATAACGTTTAAACGTTACGGAGTGCGGACTATGCTTAAATTAAGGTTACGTCTCACGGTACAGTACTTACCGATTACACCAACCTCGAGTGACATTTAATACATAATATTCGAGGAATAAATTGGTCATTCTGACGGTTTTTGTATTGAAAATCTACCAAAATATCAAAACGCTCGGATAAGACTTATTGTTGCGGTGGTGAAATCGGCCCTTTAGGGAATTGATTATAGGTATACCACTGGTATGTACTCACAAATATTTTTTAAAAGAAGCATATTTTGCTGATTTATTAAAACAATACCTATGTTAATAGATTTATAAATACATATCAAAAATTCCGAGGCGGCGGGATGCGAACCCACATCTCTCTGGGAATCGCGCCCGAGTGTGTTAACCGTTACACCATGGCCGAACCACACGTCAGCCACGAAATTAGTGATATGTATCTACTTTATCCAATCAGTTTTATAGCAACTGTTATTTTTGATATGTATTTATAAATCTATTAGGTTATTTCCTTTAAGTGTAGGTTAACACTTCAATAAATAATTAAAATTAATACCTTTGTTTATTACTACACAAGAAACAGATAGAGAAGAAGAACATATTTCACATCAACGATTATTGTATAAAAGCATTCTTGATGGTATGACGCTATACATGATACGCTATCGACGACTTGATGCAATGAAATGACATGACGTGATATAAGAGACTGCATTCCATCGGTGTAGGGACAGTTGGTCGAGAGGAGTATCGTGTCATTGAACCGACCTGTGGCGAATTGCTCCGCTTCCGCAACAGACGGCAAATAAAATCAATTAGTGTAGCCGACGCCGTTAGCCCGACCCAACCACGCGGACATTATGGGAAAATGCGCCAACAATCAACAAAGCGAATCTAAAGCACCGGCGATAATAAGCCTACGACGCGCAGCAATAATAAACTTAGCGGCGGAATGCAAACTGTACGGACAATTCCTTGAGTCATTCCGAAGTTATTATTACTGACTTACATAGCGTGTGATTCAGCAATTCTATAAATATAGGCTAGGCACGTGTGATAATTCCAAAGGATGGTGTTTAATGAAGATGGCCACGTCGTTTATTGGCACCACGTCGCTGACACCGGATAAGCGGCCGGGCGATTGTCTCGCGGTCATCATAAATAACTCGCTCTGTGTCCGGTGTCGCCTAGGAATACAGAGTTGTCGGTGCCTGGCGAATCCTGACAGCGAACGTCGCGTCGCGATATCCTAACCGACTCTCGGCGCTAGCGCTGTTTAGTGTCTGTCTGTGTTAGACAAAGACACGTATAATATAAGGACGTACGGGAAACGACTCCCCGTGATCGAGCGCCCCCTCCCTCGCTGCAGGAAGCAGCCTCCGCGGCCAGCATACGGATGAGGCGTCGGAGGCAGAGACACGTTCGACCATCGACAGCGATTTTATCGTATTTTAAATCGACATTACTCTCTTCCCTCGGGATTTATTTTTAACCAAAAAGGGAATGATTTGTTGCTATTCATTTTAATCAATTTAACCAGCGTCCCGAGCTCGAAATAGACCCACCCGCGGCTATTAAATCAAAGGCAGAAACAATGGACATATGATATAAATAGCTGGTACGAATATAATATGGTAGTTTTTCTTTGGTCTCTTTTATTGGGCAATCGTTATGTGAGGGGTGCATAGGGGCGGGTTGGATCGTGCGGGGCCGAGGCACAGGCCGATAGCATCGCCTCGGCGCGGTCTATAAATAGATGGCAGGCGGACCCTTGAACCAGCCTCGGCCATCACTACACGTCTCAAAGGGCTACAACTGTATATTTTTAACATACCAAAGGCTCTCTTAGCCGCGGATTGCATTTGTGCATTTGTGTTATTGTTTTTAGTACCTACGTTCTCAATATTTTTTAAATGAAGCTAAGTGCATCACACTCCAAAGGTAAAAGAATACCTTCTTCTACCCTGGGATCTTTATCCACAAATAGACATTGCCCTTCCACCTAGCCTAGAGGCCACTAGTGCAGCACGCTGCTAGACTCCTAGCAGGCCACCAGGTCCCTGAAAATTTCTGATACTATTGTAAGGTATCCATGTATGTATGTCTATATGCGTTAAAACCGAATAATCCCTTATAGTTGAGGAGTTTTCCGTCGTCTCATCCGATTAGCCCGCGATTTCGCCACGAGATAATTTTTTCCCGTGAAAATCCACTTGTTTTTTCATAAATCATCATTCATCTTATGTCACTTTCTAGCTCTTGAATGCTGCGTGAAGGACAACCGAACAAAAATACAGTCACTCTTGAAGTTATAATATTAATGATAGATCGCCCGGAGTCCTACTAGCAGGACTTTAAGTACTTCCGGAAGGACGCAACTTTTTTCGATCACAGTACCGTAATTATATGTTAGAAAAATTTCAAATTTACATGAAAAATTAGCCTATTTCTGTTTCTTTCACCCTGTGCAAAAATAAATAATAATACAACGGACCTTCAGTGAACGAGCCATGGCGCATGGAACAGCGCGCCTGTTTCCACGCGCCGGGTACCGAAAATGCATGGTGTCGTCAACATTTTGTTGAAAATTATAACACAAGTGAAATATTTGGAGTTTCAGCTTGAGTTGCTAAGTCAGCGCTGTTTCTCAAAACTATATAATAATTATAAAAACAGCTACTTGCGAGTTGCCGATGGCCGCAACAGGCAACTCAAAGTTGCTAGGTGGGATCAGACTAGTTTCGAAAGTCATAGTAGAAAAAATTTAAAATAATTATTTTTTTAGTATAAATAAAATTATAAAAATTCTTAAGCCACTGAGTTTTATTTTAAGTACTCACTGACCAAGTGTGTCTGATTTCTGGTGAGCGTGTGTTCAAGATAAAGGTCACGGTACTGCTGGAAGGACCAGATCAAATTTCATACAAATCGCGTACTGCCAACAGGACTCGCGGCAGTCTTCCGGCAGGACACAAACCAGTCCTTCCGGAAGCGCTTCCTGCAGGACACATCGTCGGGCGATTTATCATTAACTGTCATTTATATAACCAAACGAATATCTATTCACAGACGTATTCTTTGCCTATACGAAAGGATTAAATGATCGCACTTAATTGTGACAAATGTTTGATTTTAATCGCGTTCCGCGCAGCCTTAATTGTTTTTTTGTCGGACGTAACAATGTGCATAAGACACGGCGGAGCGGGCGTAGTTTCTCGCTTGTTCGCTTTCGTTTGCGCATGCGGGCGACGGTTATTTTTTTCCCTGATTAGAGTAAAAGATGCGCAACCGGTCGGCGGGCGAAGGCCGCTCAGGGGAAGGACGCGCGCCTGTTGCGGAGTCGAGGACCTGCACGCTGCGCCGCGCCGCCGCCGCTAATGATGTCCTTTCTCTGAACCGCTCCTAATTGGACGTAAGCTCTGTTCCATCATCGCGGAAAAAAACCGCCACGTCAAGACATACCGTGATACTGTTAATGGTGCGTACCGGCCTGGGTACCGACTCTTAACGTGTAAACTGGACGTAGACAGCATAAGCCCGCGGATAGTTGTTGATGCAATGAAACGCACTTGTACACACGATCAACACATACCAAGACATCTCTGCTCTTTTTTTAATAATTTTGTTGTTTCTGGTGTGTAGATAATAGGTATGCTAATGACAATGTTTCGCTATGTAAACGGGAAAATTAATGTAACTATTATAATTTTGCTCTTAAATTTTCTTCAAGATAGCGGGTGTATTTCAGGGTAGATGACCTTACAGTTAAAGAAGCGAAAATCGTGACACAAAATCAGTATGTGTGTGTATGTGTGTGAGTATGTGTTTTTAGCCGTGCAACATTGTGGTGGTGGCGTGGTGTTAAGTGGGGTGGTATTAATTCCAAGGTTACGTCTTTATTCAGTTGGGGCGCTTTTGCATTGACACTCACAAAATTTTTGCGCATCTAGTAAGACATTTTCATCTCTGTGATTATATTATTATAGGCGTCGAATATCATTTGCCACAGCTGACCCGTCCGCTCATCTGCGCGCTTAAGTCATAAAAAAGACAAGCATCTATTATCGTACAGACAAGTTCAAAAATAAATAATGAATAGTTAACAGTATCCAAGATTGATCACCGTCCTGTTAGGGCGTCTCTATTTAAAGGCTCGCACGTAAACCAGGGCTTGGAAAGCGGAAAAAATTTATAAACCGGTTTTCGGGCATTAACCCAGGTATCAGAATCATTTTGGTTAAGGTTTTGGTTACTTTTGCTTAACCGGTTGAAGAATGAAACCTTTTCTAATTCGATTTCGTTTTTAGCGAATTCCATCAGTTTACCGAATTTTAAATCAAATTTTCGTCTGCCCAGACAAATAGTAACAGAAAGGGCCAATTGGCTCCCAATACCAAAACCACGTACAAGAAGAATAAGTCAATTATGCGCGCATGCCACGATAAATACCATCACACCACCACAATTAATGTTTCAGTTCTAACAAGGTTCTAACTGTTGATATTATTGATCGAAAATTATGAAATCGCCCCTATATACCTACCTACTGGATACCGATATCTTTTCATCGGTTTCATTCGGTTTTTATCGGTTCATTAAATCAGTTAACCGACACACTTAAAATCAATATTTTTACCAGGTAAATAAAGTTTGCTGTAAATAGCAACCTATTTCAATCCTGATAAACCATCGAATGCGATTATGTCAGAAACACGTACACGGTAAGAATTACCCTGTAATAACGGACGGGAGTGTAGTGGATTGTCGTGGATTGCAGACGCACTGAATCTAGCTGTAAATAATGGCACAATTGGAGACGTTACTCTTTCTTAATCAAGGCGCAGGTAATGAAAGCTCCAACGGTACGCACTTCCTTTCCCACAGATTATTTTACCGTACAAAGAAAATATATAATAATGCTAAACTGTTCACAGCATAATATTGTTATTAGGTACATATAATTTTATTTTCAAAAGTTTCTTGCTGGTTCTTCTCGGTTGGAACGGAATTCCTAACCAGTGGTAGATTTATTTGACGATTCCAAAGCAATTTGTAAAAGTTTATTTGAATAAAACATTATGTAACAGTCATGTCTTAAAATGAGTAGTTTAATATTAGTATTCAATTCGATGCCTTAACATGGGTAGCCTAAGTATGTCATGCTCTCTTTAAAGTTTCTGTGGTGGTGTCGTGTGGTGCGGGTTGTTACGTTCCCTCAAATATGGTTGAGCGAAGCAATGGCTGGATCATGCGTCATGCTCGTGAACGGGTGCCACCAACGGGAATGGGTCTGCTTTTGCCTGCCTATGTTAACATGTATTGAATTGTATTTATTTGTATTTGTATTGTATTTATTTTTACTTGTATTGTACTCAGGAAAATTCATCGTGGAAGCACTGAATACATAGCATAGTTTCAATAACAATTGTAAATTTTTATTTTTTTGAAAAGAGCAACCGCCGAGTTTCTTGCTGGCTCTTCTCGGCAGGAAAGGCATTCCGAACCAGTGGTAGATTCATTGACGATTCAAAAGTGCTTGTAAAAGTTTATTTGAATAAAAAATATTTCTATTTCTATTTCTATTTCTATTTCTATTTCTATTCTGTTCTAAAATACGCATACAAATAATATATCTGACATAGTAGTACCCTAATAAATTTATTATTAGCTGATGCCTGCTGTGGACTTTGTTCGCATGGTTTAAGGTCTTTTTAGAATCCAGTAGAAACTCTTTAAAAGTAGGTACCTAACTACATTGGTTTCCCGCGATAAAATAATCTATTACTGTCTGCGAGATGTAAGCTATCTTTAGGTAAGTACGCCAAAATTTTTTCTCAGTTAGGTTGTCAGTTAGGTTGTGTAAATGTATTAATATTATCATCGATTATTATTATCCCTATATAACTAACACCTATTAACCGCCACCAAATTGAATTTCAGCCTGTGCCTATGTTGTAAAGCAATATCTTTTTTTTAAACCAATTCACGTAAAGAAAAAAACAAATTCACAGAACTTAGGAGGCCGAGGAAAATATGAAATCGGATTTAAATACAAAATGATGAACGTAATCCCAGTTCTATAAATTATATTCAATATAGGTATGTAGACACTTATTTATCTTTATTATATATCTGGGCAACAAAATCCTTTTCTATTTTTAAAGTTAAAATCATTGAGTTATTGTACGCATAGAGACAGCCCACTAAAATTAGTGTTAAAAAAATTACAAAGACAACAGTGTTTTAAGCAAATACACATAAATAACACTTGCTTTAACAGTGACGATTTTAAAGACATGGTGAGGAGACCTGCATACCTGAAAGTTCTCTACAATTTTCTTAAAGGTTGTTAGCCAGTCAGTCAACAGCGTGGTGAAGTATGGCGCAAACCCTTCACAATTCATATTCCGTTCTCATTCAGAAAGGAGACCCGTGTCCACGCCCAGTAAGTGGGTTGACGATGGGTTGAGACGATGACGATGACAATAATGTCATAAGCGTTATCTGGACGCTTGTAACCTTAAAAAACATAAAGAACCTTCTCTTCTGTTATATTTGTATACATAGGGCTGACTTCACACACCTAAAATAAGTCTTATCCAAACGTAAAAATATTGTGACAGATATTCAATACAAAAACGCAGAATGCCCAATTTATTCCTCGGTTAGGTAAACTCGACAACTCGTCACTTGACGTTGGGGAAATCGGCATAAACTGCATCAAGCGTAGTTTCAGGAAAATGGGTAACTTATTTAAAAAATTAAAGTCGCGATTGCAGTGAACCCTTAGTACCCCATAATCTTTCAAAGAAAGAATCGGAAATTAGAGCATTAAACTATTCCTACATATAACAATTGGCCCAATAATTTTCATAAAAGTGCTAACATATAAGACGCTCAAACAACCTCAGATATACCTAATGGACTCTTAGAATGGTCGTCATGTTTACATACCAACATTCCACCAGTTTTGCGGGAGTTCTAGTATATGGCACCTCTTTGCCTGAAGGACCCATGCTGTGAGATACAAAACAGAAGACTTGCTGACTTACATACATGCAGCTTTATCGCACTTTATTTATTACTGAACACTCTATTTGGATTATTCCGATTGCCGTGCTAATAAAATTTATGTCTCGCCTATATTTTTATCTGATGACTAGGTTATGCCCACGATTTTGGCCGCGTGGTTTTTGGTTAAAAAAATATTTTTCAATTCAACCTGTATCACTTGTTAGTCCATTTTAACGGAAAGCGCAAATGCCTACCAATATGAAGCCTCAATAGCCCAACGGTATAACCATTGAAAGCCGGTGCGGATTGAAAGCTGAAAGGTCGCAGGTTCGAACCCCACCCGTTGCACTATTGTCGTACCCACTCCTAGCACAAGCTTTTCCGCTTATTTAGTGTAATAGTGTGATACCTAGATACTAGATGATGCCCACGATTTCGTCCACGTGGATTGAAGTTTTAAATTCCCGCGGGTTTTAAAAACACACACATACAAACACGCACCCACACACACACACGCACACACATACACACACACAAACTTTCGCCTTTATAATATTAGTGTGATGATGAAGTGTGAAGTGCGACCTATGTATGCACGAAGAAAGGCACGAAGGCAGGTCAAGCACACTCCGCATTTTAGGTACAATTATTATTTATTTAAATGATTTTGTGGAGTGAATCGTCTGTTCTTGTAGTATTATGTATTCTGTGACGAAGGTTCTGCAGGCCACACGGCCCTACGTGGTCAGCCAATCATTTAATTTAATGGCGTGTCATATCAAATTGCCCTCGGAGCTTTCTTTGTCGTACTAAACCTTATACGATGGTGAATCAATTATCATTTTAATAACTTTTATAACCGTGCGATCGTGTCACGCATTTAATGAAATAATTGCTACGATATAGGTACTATGTGCAGTGTGCATCGTGTGTATCTTTTTTATCCGATAAATCATTGAAATATTCGCAAAATGTTAACATTTCTTGTATTGGAAATTTGCCAAATTGTTAACAACAACAGTTTAAAAGTAACACACGTTTAACATTTCTTCAATTTTTTGAAGTAGAAAATACATAAGGTTTTTCAATTCCCGCGGGAACTCTTAAATTTTCCGGGAGAAAATGAAGCCCAGTGTAAATCCAGGGTATAAGCTATCGCCATTCCGAATCTGAGCCAAATCCATCCAGTAGGTTTTTCGTGAAAATTCAAAAAAATTCAAAATTAATTTATTTCATGTAGGCTAACGTGTAGCTCTTATGACACGTCATAAATCTACCACCGGTTTGGAATGCAGATTCTGCTGAGAAGAGCCGGTAAGAAACTCACCAGTTGCTCTTTTCAAAAAAAAATTTTTTTTTACAAAGCTATCCTATTACAGTGCTCCACAATAAAGCTTCAAAAATGCAAAAATGCATACGTAGGTACACCAATCCAACGCATGTCAAGATGGACAGTCAAAGCAGACCCATTCCCGTTGGTGGCACCCGTTCACGAGCATGACGCATGATCCAGCCATTGCTTCGCTCAACCATATTTGAGAAAGAGCAACAAACATACACACACACAAACTTTCGCCTTTATAATACTAGTGTGATAGAAGATAGGGATAGTAGCCCTACATCAACCATCGATATTTATCCAAATAAGAATCAAACCCGGCACCCTGTTTGTTAGTCATGGTCCGAGCATTCGTGCCGTTGCGTTAGATAGGTCGTCAAAGATACGCTAGCCAGTGATTAAGTTGTCCCAGGTTTCCTTTCTAATTGGATGGAGCTGTGCAGAATATATATACAGATAAGCAATCGTTTGGAAAAGCCAATAAAAAAGCTCTAAAGCAAGCGTGCCAGCGTCTCTATAAACAAATAAATAAATAAAGGACCAGCCAAGTGCGTTAACGTTTCTACCACCTTGATATTGATTTATTATTTTCTTACTAGCTGATGTCCCCGACTTTATCCGCGCGGATTAAGGGTTTTTGATTCCCGCTGGAACTTTTTAATTTTCTGGGATAAAATATAGCCTTTAAAATGTATATGAATGTGATGTATAAGCTATATTTCATTGTGAACTTTCAGTACTTAGTCCAGTACTTTTTGCGTATAAGATACATCCATCCATCCATCCTCACAAACTTTCACATTAATGATGATACTAGTAGCATTCTATTAAGCGACGAATAGTTAAGTCAGTTGGTCTATGATCTCACCTGACGGTAAGTGACGATGCGACGACGGTGCCCTGTGGAAACGGCAAAATCTTTACGTTTCGGCGTAAACTCAACCCCTAGACAGCGTCTACTCAATATCGTATTCGTACGGTTGTAGAACCGCTCCGAAACGCTCAACCGCTTGATGATAAACTGGAAATAGATCCAGCCGGGACTCGAATCGCGAGAACCACTTTATAAGATTCTCAATCGTCAAAACTTGAACGGTTGCTGGATTTTATCTGTTCTTTACAAGCGATTTATGAACAGATAAAATCTATCAACCGATCGGAAAATTAAATTAATTTACATTTTAATACGCACTTAAATACCTAAATCCTGATAATACTTTATGATCCTGTACTCGGCTATTTATGGAAATGGATATTTCAAAGCTTGTACTGAGATAAGAGATAAGGCGCAGTGACACGATTCTATTAATAAATCAATTTATTATTTTGTTGATATTTATTATAATAAGGAGTGTAAATTGAAAAATTTAAAACAACTCCGATGATAAGTAACGATGCAGTCTACGATGGTAGTGGGCTAGCTTGGAAGGGGTATGGCGGTGTACATTCAACGCATACCCCTAATCTGCTTCTACACGCCATCGCACCGGCTTGGCGGTACATCTTTGACGGTAGAGTGGTAACTAGCTACGGCCAAAGCCTCCCATCAGACCAGACCAGAGACCATTTAGAAATTATAAATTCCCAAATTGCCAGCGCCCGCGAATCAAACCAGAGATCTCCCAGTAATAAGACTACAGCGCTAAACCAATGGTCCTGACCTCCCTACTGGCGCAGTCGCCAGGGAGGTCAGGGTGCTAGCCGAAATCTTGACCACTAAGCTATAGCTGTTACAACTACATACAGGCACTACGTTACTGAGCTAAAAATAAATCTTTCTAATGAATTCCACGTCTCAAGTCACGGCTCGTAACCCGATATAGCTTAGCCGCTTAGCCAATAATATGTTTAGTTCCTAAGCTTCATTGCGTCCCAACTAGTCTGATATTGAAATGACGATACCGACTCATCCTACGGGTTTGTCACTTCACTGAACGCGTCCGCGGCGCTTATCGTTATAAAGACGTACAGGGCTTCCTGGTAATCTATACCTACGTGATTAGAGTACACAAGTAGCTGTATCTAATTAAAGAGGAGAAGGTATTACGTCTGTAAGTAAAGCAGGATTTGTTCAAATCCCGAGGCAGTGAAACCGCCATCTGTCTCACTCTAGGTTTGGGACGCATCCGTAAGGGAGATCGACGACTTTTTGCGAAGCGATGCTGAATCGATACTATGTATTGTATAGCTATAATCTATTTTTCCTTAGATATCTTCAAAGGTAAACAAATGGCAGTAAACGTTTCGGAGAAACGCGTAGCGATATGCACAATTTATTTAGTTCAAATTTAAAGTAATTTTCTACAAATATATGCCAGCATTTAGGGAGAGGGCAGACTGGCTACTTTTAGCCGCAGCGATCGGCGTTTTTATTGCTTTTTGCGTCTGCATCGCGTTTTCAAGATTTTTGAACCCTGATTTCTGCGATTTTCGGTCGCTGATTTCTGCGTTTATTTGTGTACCCACGTTAACGTTAAAAGCCATAAAAACGCCGAAAGCTGACGCTAAAAGTAGCCATTCTGCCCTCTCCATTACCTCATATGTCCCAAAATGCCCAAGCTGAAACCCATCTCTAGGAGTATGTCAACGTACCTCTGTACTTATATAATAGGGGCACTTAATGCCTGTGTTGTTCCAGCCATCGCTGCGGCCTCACTAATGAAGATTTAAATCGCCGCTGGTGCAAGCCGAGCCCCGTTTTGCATCCTTCTATTTACCATACCAAGGTAATTACACCAAGAATTTTCGCTCATTAGTGATTAAAGCAAGACAATTCTATTTACGAGCTAATTTTATACGGGTACCAACCAGATAAATAAAAATAAAGACAGTGACTAATCGGTGTGGCTAGTTAAAAGCCGCAACTTTTATAATTAGCCTTTCGATAGATATATTCCTTAACAGGTCGTTCTATTTATTTAGCCAGGAACCAAGAAGAAACAACGAATTAAAGTTGCTACAGCTAATAGGTTTTACAGTCTATAGTTTGTACCGTCGCCCGTTAGATCGACATAAAAACGTGGTTTTTCTTTAATTTAGAAGATAGCTACTTTATAAAATAAGTAATCGTACAAAATATTACATGTTTGTGAAAATTAAAACAGAAAAAATAGAACGACTAAAGGAGTTTTTGAACAAGACTCATTAACTCGCTTGAGATCGAATATAAAATAGTGACTGAATACCTAATGTCCGTTTTCACCAACGCACGTTCCCTAACTTTTACAGGCTTCCTAAGCTAAGTTAGGCTGTTTAATTTCGGTTTTCACGAACCATTAGGTAACACCTGTAGGGTTAGTATAAAATTTAATTCGATTGATTGTATTCGTTCATTTTACTTTGCCGCTAATGTCATCGAATACCTTCGTATTCGATACGTAGTCGGTTGTGAAGACAACCGAACTATGCTATACCCACTTATACCAGCCCCACTAAAGTTGAAGATAAAGAAAAGAAAGAAAGAAGATGACATTGAGAAAGGGATTGTATTCAGGAGCTACCTACGTAAATTGACTCCTACTTAGGGGATGATATGGGTGTGGTTTTTAAAACGGGCATGTGTTTTATCTGAGCATGATATTTTGGCATATTATTTTCAATACAAAACCTGTTAAAATATCGAATTTCCGCTCGGATAAAACCAACTTTACGTTAGTGAAATCGGCCCTGACTATGTTAAATTTTTTCTTTCTTTCTAGGGCCTAATAGAGTACTTGGTTCGCGTTTGGAAGAAACCGCCGTTAGTGTACTGCGACTACCACGGCCACTCGCGCAAGAAGAATGTCTTCTTTTATGGCTGCGCCGGCGCTGAGAGCTGGTGCAGCAACGACCGGCTCGTGCCCGACGAACCTGTTAAATACCTTGTAAGTTGCGGAAATAGTTCCCCTTGATCAGGCCCGTAGCCAGAATATAATGTTTAAGGGGGTGTCTGTAAACTGATTAAAATTATATCGCACACAAAAGTGAATTATATTTCACTCGTAATTCCACTATTGACAGGTAGTTTGACCGTAGCCTCAGTGTTAAATGATGATACAATTCACGAGAGGTATAAGTTCGTTCCCCACCGGCCCGCATTTTTTAATTCTTAAATACATTTTGAAATTGGGAAAGTTTTCTTCAAATTTGGGAAAAGCCCAAATTACTTTTTTTTAATTTTTGGTGCTAAAAACCTACAATAATTTTATTTGTCTTTGAGTAAGATCATCGACAAGTTTTAGCTTTCACACAATGACTTCTATGCATAGAAGTCATTGCTTTCACACGTAAAAGCTGCCGAACGTGACAGACGCCCCCCTAGTCCCCGTGCAGTGGCGTATACAAAATTCTTAGCCAAGGCAAGCATTGATTAGATACGAGTAACTATGTAAGTATTTTGCTCGCAGATTTAAGATTTTATTAAAAAGTGTTAATCCCATGTCCCCCCTCACGCCTGCTACGGCCCTGTCAATATTACTTAGTTGTAACTTCTACAGGATCGCTCAAAGATCGCTAATTAAAACTTTTTCCCACCTAGCTGTTCCTGTCATTCCGTTACTTCACTGATACGTAAAAAACATGTATTAAGTTGTAACGTAGATACAGCTTGCTGACACAAATATTTTTAAAGGGATGTCTTATAGAAAACCTGTTTAAAAAAACATGTAAGTTTCCTACCAATAAAGTCTTACAAGTGTTTTATTTCTACTATATAAATTGTACATTCATGTGTACGTGTGTGTTTACTCTATGTGAATCTCTATAGAGATTCACGAGTAAAGGGTTCCATCCACGTTGGCAGAAGTGGTCTGGTCAAATAAAAATATTTATTGGATTTTTGTCAAGCAATTCTTAGTAGCAGCCTAGAATTGAGAAGATGGCGGTGTTAGATCACTTCGGAGAGTAAAAAGACGTCGGTGCTGCCTCTGATCTCTCACCGGTAGTGTAGGATTGCCATCCCGTCCGACTACGAGAATGAGGGAATAGAGAGTGCACCTGTGCTTGCGCATACACTTGTACGCTACAACTCGGCTACGTAATTGGCAAGTGTGCGCCTACATTGAGATTGACCGCCGTGACCAAAATCTACTGGACATTATTGTCTTAATTCTTCTTCTCAATCAGTTAATCTTGTCAGAGTGGTCGTGGCCACTAAATTGATGCGACATTGCCATCAAACTGTCCAGTTTGGCAAAATATTTGTGCATCTAAATGTAACAAATTTTGAAAAAAATATTAGTCGTCGGTCTCCTTAGTTTTGGGTCGCTCCGCCTCCCGCGCGATGCTCCTCCACTTTTGATTGTCTTAATTATAATTACGTACTCGTATTAGGTACCTATCTAGGCAGAACTGCAGACTGCTAATTACATTTCTCTATACAAATAGCGCGCAAACGACCAAGCGAATCACTGATGTTATCTCGATACCTAATTAAGACCCCAGCTAATGAACATTTGTAGCAGTAGACCTACCACCAATGTGTTGCCGGCTGCCAAACTAGAATTCAATGAGCTGATAAAAAATAATAGTAGGTAGGTAGGTACACTAGCTTTTGCCCACGGCTTCGCTCACGTTAAGTTCGATTTTGCAAACCCCTATTACTATACCTACCCTCGGGATTGAATTTTCAAAAATCCTTTCTTAGCTGTTGCTTATTCGTCATAGTATCTGTATACCAAAATACATTTAGGTTATTCTCTGGAATACCACATAGAATACTTTTTTCCGAAAAATAAGAGAGTTCCCGCGGGAATTAAAAAAACCTTAATCCACGCGAACGAAGTCGCGGGCACCAACTAGTAAGTTATATAGACTTGTTCTGTTTCCAGATGTTGCCAGCACTCATGCACAGGATTTCGCCAGCCTTCGCGCTGGGCTCATGTTCGTTTCGCGTGGAGCGGGAGCGAGAGAGCACAGCGCGGGTCACGGTGTGGCGCCACCTGGGGGTCACCAGGTCCTACACCATGGAGGCCTCCTTCTGCGGCTTCGACCGGGGACCCTTTAAGGTTATTTGCCCCTCTAACCTTTCCATCAAAAATGCTTCTATTAGAAGTTCTAGATCCGAACCGATTAGGGGTATATGGGTTGAATGTACACTGCCATATCCCTTCCAAGTTAGTCCGCTACCATCTTAGACTGCATCGCCACTTACCATGAGGTGAGATTGCAGTCAAGGACTATCTTGTTACGGAATAAAAAAAATATCCATTTATCCCTGTTTTACTTATGGTTTCATTTTAATATGGTGTACACTAGTGTTTTCATTTCATTCGATTTCATGCAAAACAGAACATTAATCCATTGCTCCGCGGTTGTTACGTGTGTGAAAGACACAAACAAACATAGATACTAACTTTTAATAGTAATAGGTATGTAGGTTTATTAATTTTAACCAAGAATAGATTTTCAAGAACAGTATCTACGTGTCTAGGTTATTCAATAACGCCGTTATTCGAATAAAAGATAATCGAAAGTGACACGATCGGGTCGTGAGATGAGCTCATTATAATCGCACGTTGATGCAATATTTATAAAATTATAACGCGAATAAATAAAACTTCTTACTACTATAAAATTAATTATTTATCAGTAACGTGTATCGCTTTGAAGGCATTTATTTTTCAATTACAAACGATGGCATATCTGAGATATATGAAAACAAGCCTAATTATCTGACATACATACCTAATACCTATACATATTACAGGCCTTTTTAAGGCTGCATAATATAACTCGTATTTAATATAGAATAGAATAGAAATAGTTTTTTATTCAAATAAAGTTTTACAAAGTGCTTTCGAATCTACTTAGGTACCTTTTAGTATTAAATGCAAGATAGCACTTGACTGTGATTTTCTAAGATTCCGTACCTCAAAGGTGACCAACGGAAACTTATTACTAAGACTCCGCTGTCCGTCCGTCCGTCCGTCTGTCTGTCAGCGGGCTGTATCTCAAGATCCTTAATAGGTAGAGTTGAAATTTTTAGAGAATGTGTATTTCTGTTGCCATTGTAACAAATAATTAAAATACACCCCTCTTCCTACTAGAAACGTGTTTTTGCGGCGTTTTCTGGTAAGGAACCCTTCGTATGCGAGTCCGAATCGCATTTGACCGGTTATCACTACATACTTAGTATAAAACAAAGTCGCTTTCTCTGTACCTATGTATGCTTAAATCTTTAAAACTACGCAACGGATTTTGATGCGGTTTTTTTTAATAGATAGAGTGATTGAAGAGGAAGGTTTATATGTATAATAACATCCATTAACAGTGAATAACATAGGAATGAATAACATAACATAAAAAATATATATATTTTATACCCGTGCGAAGCCGGAGCGGGCCGCTAGTTTTACATAAAAAAATACCAAGTTAGGTACTTAAATATCATGTGGATATCTCGCCCGCACTTCCCTCAAAGCGGGTTTAAGTCGCCTGACGCCTACGCTTACGTCATCTGACATAATTTATCGCGTCCAGGGATTCCATCTGAACACTCAGCACCTCCAGAGCGTGGGCAGCGACTTTTGCGAGGCCCTCAACGGTCTCGGCGATAGCGCCAACGGGGTCGATATCCAGCTCACTAAGGACCTAAACGGGTAAGTTTCTAAACTTCCCTTCCCCTTTTTTTTTAAGTTTTTTTAAAAGAATATTGGTCAAGTTCAGCTTCTCCAAATTAAGCGTTAACAAGCTAGCACCACTGCTAGCTTGTTAACGCTTAAAGCGTAGTTTTTAAGCTGCTGCTGTCTTTATATTTTGCAGTCAGTATTGAATAAGTGGGTAGGTACATTTTTAAATTAAAATTGCCGTCGTCAGATTGGTTATTTATGGCAGATTAATCATTTTCTCCATAAACTAGCTGTTACTATGTTGCTATATTTTTAATGATAACGACGGGAGATCGTGTTTATGAGGAATATTTTTATTTTTTTAAATTCAATTAGGCATAAATAAAAACTTGACTAGCCCTACATCAATTTTAAGGAGACATACCTAGTTACCTGTAGAAAATTTATGCGATTTTTTTGGGAAACGTAACTTGAAAAGTATAAAAAACAATTAGGTATGATGACTTTCAAATACAAGGGTTAAGTATTAGGGACTTAGTTAATCTAAATTCGTTTTGAAATAGAAAGGATGAGCCCAGAAATCAGCTGTTATTTCGTACCTACACAAACTAACTTAATAGGTAAGTTTAAAGACTTCAAATAAATAAATAAAAAAAAAAAAAAAAAAAAGGTAGGTACCTACTTGGTGGTTATGGCTTTGACAATAATTATAATTATTTATTGTCGCAACTCTAAATCGCTTGGCGACGTCTTTTTTTGTATTGTATTGTATAGTAGGGTAACTAGACAAGGCCAAAGAAATAAAAAATGTGGTTTATTTTTTACAGTGAAATAGCAGTCGATAGTGAGCCAGGTTCCGGATCAGACAGCGTGCTGAAAACTGACTCAGATGAAGATTTCGACTAACACCATCGTCTTAGGCTAAGCGTTTACTAAGAATCACCTAACGAAGAATATCAAATCAACCTTAAATTGTTCAATTAGAAAACGGCCTTAATTAAACTGTTATAAGTTCTTTAGGCTCAGCGCAGATTGAGCGACAAACTGCGCTCGTATGCTCACGGTAGATATGCACACCAAAATTACCATCGGTCCAGTCTTATGTCAAAAATATGTATGTAGGTTCCTACTTATATATTATAGACATTTTTTTTGTAGTAAAAATATAGAAATTTTCCGCGTGAATTTAGGATTTTAAAATCGTTTTCCTGGAATTAAAAATACCCTATGTTTCTAGCTAGCAATTAAACTTAGCGGTTAAAATTTTCGTGGAAATCAGTTGAGTAGTTAGTATCAAAGTAACAAAAAGACTTTTTTCGCTCGTCTGCGCTGATCTTCATACATAACTGCCACTATCTGTAAGTCGTTAATAAAAATCGAATAGTGAGTGGATTAGATAAAAACTGTTCTAATATTTTCATAGAATAAAATTATTAACATTTATTTTTTTAATACATACTTTGTTTGTATGAGTATTTTTACTATGGTTTCAAATCGATCGTATGAGTGTGATTGTTTATTTATAGGTTTTTTGTTCTTATTTTAAAATTAATTTTGTGTAATGTGATCTCAGTAACTAATAAATTATGAAATCGATATTATTTGTACTTATTTTATTTTATTCATCACTGGTAAAATGGAAGAAAACAAGTTTAAAGGTATGAAAATTTATTTTAACTAATAATAAATTATAAATGTTTATAAACATTAAATCACTCTATTAATTAACACAATAAAAACAAAACTGGTTATCATGTACGATAAATAAGTCGACGTAAGAATAGATATAAATTAAAATGTTACACACTTTTTATTTTGCTAAATTAACATGAAATTTTATTTAAATAATTATTTCTAATTGTAACAAAGTTATCACAACAATAAAGATAAAGATGAAATTGCATTGAGATGCGTTCACTGTTATAGAATCCAGCCCGTAAATAAAAAATATTTTTTGCAAAGAATTAAAATTAAGTAAGTATAGTAGATAGATATTAGTATCTTTTCAAAAGTATGCAAAAAAAACTTGTATAGAACGTTTGTCTCACGAAGTTACGGGCGCTTTACTTGTGGTTACGTCGTGTACATGCACATTGCGTAAGTGTGCGTGCCTGTCAGGAGCCTAGGTGGGAGCGGTCAGGCGCGAGCAAGCTCTCGCTCACACTTATACAAATACGACACACACACAACCATGAGCCACGTACATTCGTGAATTGAAACCATATTTATGGTTATGTTTAACAATACTAATTATAATAATCAACACAATCACAATTAGCTAATACTAAATAAGAAATATCATTTATCATTATTAATATTTTAGGATTATAAAAATTTAATCACTTACATTTGTTCTTTAACTTAGTTTGGTAATGGGTCAATATAGTAAAATCTTTAATTAATAACATAAATTAAATATACATTAGGTAGGTATTAGATGGACTGTGTTCTATTTTATTTTTATTCACTTACAACACGTTTAAACTTAAAAATAACATATCTTACACGTACTAAAAATGCACCAAATACATTGACATAATAATACTTGGACCTTGGGTGTAATGCAAAATTCACGAAAAAAAGTGTCCCGAGAAAACCTATATATACGAGTGTACATGTGTATTTTTATAAACAAACTAATACATTGTAATTTATGTCTTAGACCATTTATTATACAGCCTAATTTTGCTTGCAATAATTTGTTTCAACTGACGTTCGATTGGAAACCTTTTTCGCGTTTTGGATTTCTCTCGGTTCGGACACAATTTTTAGCGCTGACCCGAAGTCCAGTATTATTATGTCAATGACCAAATAACTTATAAATTGAACTTTTGTGTAACCCAAGACAATATATATGTATGTGACATTATTTATGTTTTGTTTATACTACACAACAACTACAACATACATTGTGAATGTAGGGGTGGCTGCAGAAACAGATTAGTATTACCATGTATGTTCTGTCAAGTTGTTTGTTTTTTGACAGCAAAGTTAACAATCGTTTTAACATTTTAACAGTGGTGCTAATTCTGGTGTACACACTCTCTTAATTAAACTCTTAAAATAGTGCTATCCCCTTTCAGTTTCCTGCGTGCCTCAATAACTCAGCCGGCAGGGGGCAGGACTGAAACTCAAAAGGTCGACGGTTCAAAACCTTGTTGCACAATATTGTGATGCCCATGCCATAAGCTTTACGCGAGCCAATTTTGAGGAGCTTTTTCTTCAAAATTGGCTAAAAATGACGAATGTCCCTTTGGACAGTCGTCATGTTCCGTATGGCTAATCGAGTCGCTGGCTACAGGCGGCGCAAGGTCATGTCCTGTGGCGTTACTTTCAAGACATGTCCAAGCTTTGCAGTGTCAGTCGGTTGAGATGATGATGAAAGATAGTGTTCAACAGAATTAGCACCACGTTAACGTTAACTCGGGGATCTACTAGCTGGTATCCTATTATCCTATTTAATATTATAAATGCGAAAGTTTGTTTGCATGTATGGATGTAAGGATGTTTGTTACTCAATTACGCTGCAACGACTGAACCGATTTGGCTGAAATTTGGCACTTTTTCATCCCGAAAAAGAAGAGTTTCCGCGGGAATTCAAAAAAACCTCAATCCACGCGAACAAAGTCGCGAGCATCAACTAGTTTATTTATAACTGTTACATTCTAACAAGGCTGTATCTACATTTATATATATTATATACTTATTTATATGTTATATAAAAGTAATAAATGAGAAAACACACTAAATAAGTATTACTTAATGTCTTTCATCATGAGCAATCGATAAACCTAAATTTTATAATCAAATTGTATTTTAAAGTCATTGCCAAAACAAATTGTACTAATAATGTTATACAAGTATTTAATTTTATTATTAAATAATTCGCAATAATTAGAAAAAAAAAATAATGTTTCGAGACAACTGACACTGATTTAGAGATAAACTACACTGTACATATACACTATGAGTACTACAAAATCTCACTGAAAAAGTGTCTGTGAAAAATACCTCAAAAAACTTCTAAACAATCACAAAGTGATTGTATTTCTAAAACTTTTAAAACACACTGGAATTTCAAATAAAAAAAAAGTTTTTAATCTTGGATGAGAACTTATTTTTCACAGACCATTTTTATCAAAATCGTTAATGCACATATCGATATCCAATCATCGATACCGATATTGCCTAAATCACCAATACCGGTATTTGTGATTTCTAACAATCACATCAATGATTAAGCAAACTACAGATCAACGTCCATTGTAATCACAAATACCGACATTGCCTGGATCTCCTACCACCAATACCAGTATTATATAGATCGCCAATCACCAATACCGGTATTGCTTACCGGTACCAGTACAGTGCTACGTTATCAGTTCTATTTACCAATGCCGGTATTGGTGATTGGAGGTCTAGCAAAATAATAGTAGCTTCGACCATTTAGCCGGGACGAGCCTTTACGCAGATTTAGTACTGAATATATTCTGCCACTTTCTGCGGGACGTGAGGTAATCACGTACAGCCTACGTACGTACAGCACACATTTACTCACTTCCGCACACTCTTGTAAAAAACTTAATGTATCTATGAACGCACACTAACTCAAAAGCTGTCACACTTACAAGCTGACACGTACGTTTGTACATATACTTCGGCAGAGGGGAATGCGTGCTGTTACATCTCTAACTTACTTACTGCTGAGACGCTAATATTGGAAAAGGTGCAATTCTGCAATATACTCCGATGCATGTATCGCTGAGATGCTATTATTTCAGTAAGTGATATTCAGCAATACATGAATCTATAAAAACGTTTAATCGAGGGAAATCTAACCAGTCGTTCTGGTAATTGGCCTAATTGCTGCTCAACTACGGACCTGGTATTCTTGCCCGCCGGTCTGACCAGCAAGGAAACTAAGAGCCTAAAATAGTCGCCGTAAGACCCTATCTGAGGTCCCGCGAGTCGCGTATTTTAAAAAAACTATAAGTGATTTAAGTAGTGTACTCTTATTGTCAGAACAGTGCGAAGTAAACTAAGTTCAAAGTACGGCCCCGTGTTTTTCTTATAACACCGCCGAACCGACGGACTAACAGTACGTACAGCACACATTTACTCACTTCCGGACACTCTTGTAAAAAACTTAATGTATCTATGAACGCACACCAACTCAAAAGCTGTCACACTTACAAGCTGACACGTACGTTTGTACATGTACAGTCGCGGTCAGATAATGTTTATCAGTTTTCAAAGTAGATTCTATATCACATTGCGTGCAGTAAGGTCTAGACGTGTGCATGTAATTATGAATCTTAAGGTGGTAAACATTTTCTGTCCGCTACCGTACTTCGGCAGAGGGGAATGCGTGCGCTTGCCAAGTCCTAGCTAAACGGTCGAATGAGGATAGGTTTGAGCGTCCAACCATCACGTCACTGGTTAAGCGAACTACAGATCAACGTCCATTGTAACGATGTGCGATGTTCTCTCGTACGCGACGCGTATCGCGCGTCAGGGCGTCGCGCGTCATTGCGAGGGCGCGGGGGCGGGGCTGACGGGCACGGGCCGCGGCCGCGCGGGCTGGCGCCGCTGCCGCGCGAGGAACGAGTGTCCCGCCGACAGCACCGCGAAGCGCGACTCCACCGCGTCCCGGTGACACCGCGCGCCGAGCTGGTACCACGCCGACACGAGTAAGCGCTGCTCGTTCGCGCTCCGCGCGCTCTCCTCGCTTCCGCTGCCGCTGCCACTGCCACTCCACCTGTTAAATAAATAAATAAATAAACATGTAATGAAGTCCCATCGTTCTTCATTAAGTTGAATACTATCTATGTTTCTTATCTATGGCTCCGTAGGTTGTCATTTAATTTGCCGCGCTTTGAGCAGTCAATTGTTCAAACGTCACTTGTCATTTGTCACTTGAAATTTAACTTTGGTAAATGTAACGTAAATTATAATTTTATTTTTATTATAAAACATTGTGATATTGCCTTAAAGAGTGAAATAATAGCTTCTATTGTTGTTTCTCTTTTCAGGTAAGTTATGTGTACCTGTTATGTACATATATGTTATTTGTAAAATTGTAGAATGTATTCAATAAAAGTTTCTCTTTTCAGAGCAACAGAAAGTTGTCTTGTTTCACCTTATTAATACAAATGTGTTCATAAACACATTATAAACATTTATTCAGCTCACACAAAAATTAAAAGTAGGTACAAAGTTTGAGTAAGTGAGATCTACAGACTGCACCCCCACTCCGCCCAGACCCAAGACAGAGCCAAAACGAGACAGATTTATGTCAGAGCATATTTCTGTGGCTCGTTTCAACTCTAACCCAATTCCGAGCCGATCCAGAGTACACTCTATAAATCTCAGCATTAACAGTTAACAGTTTATGTTTTTTTTTATTCGATAACAAGATAGTTCGTGACTGAGATGTCACCTGGTAAGTGGTGATGCAGTCTAAGATGTAGCAGGCTTACTTGGAAGGGGTATGGCAGCGTACATTCAACCCATACCCCGAATCGGTTTCTATATGTCATCGCTAAATGTCTTGGCGGCGCGTCTTTGACGGCAGGGTGGTAACTGGCCACGGCCAAAGCCTCCCACCCGACCAGACCGGAGACAATTTAGAAATTTTAAATTTCCCAATTTCCTGACCCGACACCTCCCAGTTACAAGACCACTGCGCCAGGGAGGTCGTAAAAACCTTTAAGTACATCATTGAAGCAGACGAAGTTATGGGGATCAGCTAGTCGTACAAGTAATATCACTTACTCATGCCTGTGGTTGTTGGCCGGCGCCGCTTCGGCTCGGGACGCGTTCGCGCTGGCCGCGCCGGCGCCGCGCGAGTAGCCCAGCGTGGTGTCGGACATCGATTGTTGGCCTGACGACAAATATTATGCATTACTAGATATTATAGTATGTTATAGAAAATGACCACCTGCAACACATTTCTTTCATAAGTTTTCCTATTCCTAAGGTTGCCTGATAGAGATCGCTACTAAGCGATAAGGCCGCCTTTTGTGTCATACCTTTTGTCTCTTTTAATATATATTTTTTCTTTGTTGTTGTTTTAGTGCAAATAAAGAAATAATAAATAAATAATTACTATATTCAAATCTTTATACCCCCTCGAAAACCTTTGGTTGATATCTCACGGAAACGTATTAAGCGCTTTGCTTCATTGTCCTTTATAAGCGCTGCTAAAATTTGAAATACCTTGAAATCCAGAATGCGAACGTGCTCGCATTTTCTATGCGAGCACGTTCTTTCTTAGGCTGCAACTTCGCTTTACCATCAGGGAAGATCGCAGTCACGCGCTAATCAATATATTTAAAAACGCACTTCTTGTACGTCTCTAGCGGCTTGCAACCAAGTGACAGGATGTCATCTCTCACAGACTCTTACCAGTAGTCCTAGGGTCGAGGGTCTTGATGACCTCCTTGGCCTTCTCCACACACTTCTTGTACTTGTCCTCCGTGGCCAGCAGCTCAGCCTCTCGCGCCGACAGCGTCTCCTGCAGCTTGCTGGCGCGCCGCCTCTCTTCCGCTAGCGCCGCTTGTAGCTCTTCCACTTGGAGCGCTACATAAGAAAAACGTTAACAAGTGACATAAAGAGTGGGGGGGTGGGGGAGGGCCAGGAAGGGACTGAATGACGTACAAGCCTCGGAGCTCCCTGCATCTCCAACTGCGACGCGTAGACATCTAGCAACACCTACCAAAACGAGGGATCTAGAAGGTAATCCTTACATTTCCTCTATCTGTCCTCGATAGCGGAGGTGAGCCAAGTGAGACCTCAAAACCTGAATCTTCTTCCACTTCAGTTCTAGACTCGCTGCAGCTCCAACCGCTGCGCGTTCTCAGGTAGCATCACCTATCGAAAGACGAGGTATCTAGAAAGTAATCCTTACATTTCCTCTGTCTGTCCTCGATAGCGAAGGTGAGCCAGGTTGGGCGCCTCAAGTGAGGCCTCAATCTGAATCTTCTTCCACTTCAGTTCTAGACTCGCTGCAGCTCCAACCGCTGCGCGTTCTCAGGTAGCATCACCTATCGAAAGAGGAGGTATCTAGAAAGTAATCCTTACATTTCCTCTGGCTGTCCTCGATAGCGGAGGTGAGCCAGGTTGGGCGCCTCAAGTGAGGCCTCAATCTGAATCTTCTTCCACTTCAGTTCTAGACTCGCTGCAGCTCCAACCGCTGCGCGTTCTCAGGTAGCATCACCTATCGAAAGAGGAGGTATCTAGAAAGTAATCCTTACATTTCCTCTGGCTGTCCTCGATGGCGGAGGTGAGCCTCGGGTTGGGCGCCTCGAGCGAGGCCTCGAGTTGCATGATCCTCGCGGCCGCCTCTCTGTTCTTGGCGCGTTGCGTCTCCAGCCGCGACGCGTACTCCTCTAGCATTGCCTACCAAACAGTATTTTTTTTTAGTATTTAAGGGGTTGACCCCTTAAATACTAACTAGGGGTTGACCCCTTAAATACTTGGTTACTAGAATATGTTGGGTGGAGATAAATAAAATAGAATAGAATGTTTTTTATTAAAATAAACTTTTACAAAGTGCTTTCGAATCGTCAAATGAATCTACTACTGGTTCGGAATGCCGTTCCAACCGAGAAGAACTACCTAGTAAAATTGATCCTTTATGTGTCGATATAAAGTATTAAATAAGATTGAAAAAAACTTTATTGTGTCTTTTTGTATAAAATCCAGCAGAATTTTAGAAATTCAATAAATATTTTATCAAATCGAGGAACCCATTCTCTTTTTCTCTGAGGAACCTTCTCAAGCAGACCTGTGGTCAGAAAATTTTTCAACAGGCTACATAATATTCAAGCCTCAATAGCCCAACGGTTAAAGGTGCGGACTTAAAATTGAAAGGTCGCAGGTTCGAAGCCCACTCCTTTGCACTATTCTCGTACCCACTCCTAGTACTAGCTTTCCGCTTATTTGCAGGGGATAAGAGGATATTAATCAACTTCAGCTTGGCTAATGCACTTTTTAAAAAAAAAATTACACTAATGTGATTATCTTCGTAACGCGGCATTTTAGTCAGTATTTTGATTATGTTTTATGCAAAAGTATATTCACACTTCAAAAATCCGTTGCTTTGTTGCGACATGATTGAGAGACAAACCAACAAACAAACACACTTTCGCATTTATAATATTAGAAATACCTATGTATTGCCTACTTGTAGGGGTTAGGAGGGTATTAGTCAACTTCAGCTTGGCTTATATGTATATTTAAAAAAAAAAGACGTGTGGCACTCGGGGACTGCCGCGGTAAAGCTATTGCATAGCATTTTTTATCATCGCCATCTAGCGGTGAGAGGAGTCCCGTGTCAGGTTATTTTCGTTACGGAATTTCTGGATTCGGTCTCCACGCTCAAGGCCCGCGATAGAAGGTATGCAATAGCTTAAAAGTAGCCTATGTCACTCTCCAGGTCTTCAGCCATGCAAAAAATCACGTCAATCCGTAGCTCTGTTGCATCGTTATTGAAGGACAAACCAAGAAACCAACAAACAATATGCTATAGCTTAAAAATATGGCTCTGATAATGATGGTGTCACCTGCACTGAGGCGTGGTCGGCCTGCGCGCCCTGGTTCTGCCGCAGCAGCTTGTTCTCGTGCTCCAGCCGGATCAGCCGCTCCTTGCAGTCGTTGCGTGTCAACTCTTTGGACACGTTATCCTCACTTGCACCTAAAATTATACTTTTTTTTATTAAATATTAAAAAATTAAAATCTAGTGGTTCGTCCCGAACTGAGACCTCGCGGTATCCCATAATTCCCAAAAGATAGTTTTAATTATGTATTGTAATTATTATTAACTTTTAACATTAGACGCAATAAAAAATAATAATAGTTGACGCAAAACTGTTTTACCATGATTATACCGATACAGCGCCATCTATTTGCATTATTGTGAAGCTATAGAATTAAAAATTAAATAATTTCGTTTCTTTATAATATTTGTTGTTCAAGAACAGGATATAACTGAATGTACCACCAAGTTTCTCTTATCTAATTTTAGTATTTGTTGTTCAAGTACAGAATATAACTGAAATTACAACCTCATCTCAAGAATAACATTTTCTCAAGTTAACTAACCATACCTGAACATCATCCCAAAGTTTCATTAACTTCCGACATTTATCTAGTCGACTGGACTATCATTGGAATGTTTTTTTATTTCATTTTTTTTGTACTGTTTTACTATAGTGCGGTCGCGGAATAGGAAGAATTTCGTACATTAACCTGTTACTACCTGTCTCTGTCACTCCCGCGTTAAAATAATGCGTCACGCTCGCACAGATGCAATGACCGCCGTCCTCAGGGATTGTAAACCTTTTTCCATGCGAACCTAAGGCTTGTTTTTGTTTGCGTGTGAATTGAATTTAGGTAGTCTAGATCATAATATAGACAAAACTGTAGATTCTTTCGTTATAACTGTGACAGACGAGACGTCGTCGGAAAGTAGTTACTCCGATACAGAGAAATCGGATTTTGATTTTTGAATTTAATTTTTTTTATTTCTATGTAATAAGTAAATATAACTCGATTATTATAATTATTTAAAAATAAATAATTTATTTAATAAGCTACTAATTTTTTTTTCCTTCAAATATTTTATATAAACCGCACTTAATAGAAAAAAGTTTGTGACCACTGTCAGTAGGCAGAGGTCATTGTACGAAATTCTTTCTGTTCCGCGACTGGACTATAGTGGATAATATGCACTGGCCACAACAACTGGTTTGCTTTTGTAAGGCGATAAAAAAGTCACCAATGAATGCTAGATTTCTATTACCAGTGGTGATGGTGGAGCAGCGCAGCTCGTCGACGGTCTCGCGCAGCGTGTCGCGCTCGTGCAGCAGCGTGTCGCGCTCGCGCTGCAGCGACGCCGCGCGGCTGCTCAGCTTCTTGTTCTCGATCTCCAGCTTGTCCGCCTTCGTTATCTCTGCGTCCAGCTTCTCGTTCAAGTCTGTCACCTAGAAATAAGTTAGTTGTAGCATTTAGACTAAGATCTGGACACGTGCCATTAGGAGTGTTTAAGTATCTCATGAGAAAAAGTGATTCTCCCGATTGTGAAGTATGTGACGAAGTAGAAGATGTTTCACACTTGCTATTCGCATGTGTTCGGAACCACAATTTGAGAGAACACTAATGTATGAACTAAATTTAAATTTTATGAATACTGGTATTTTTAATTCTATTTTTAACAATCCTTTGAGTAATTCGGCTGTTAAAGTATATAGATTTGTTAGTGATTCTCTCAAATTGTTATAGTTATATAGGTAGTTCATTTTGTATATAGTTAATTGTAATATTTTGTGTGTACCGATGGGGCTGACATAAAGATCACCTTCAAAGGTCCCAAATTAAATAATGAGAATAAAAAAAAGTCTGTCACCTGAACGATGAAAAACAAGCTTAAGGTCTCAAGTTTCACGACGTGCGGCTATTTTACACGAAAGAAATATCTACTAGATGATTCCTGCGACTTCGTTCGCGTGGATTGTTTCTTAATTCCCGCGGGAACTATCTTATTTCCCGGGCTAAAAAGAGCCTATGTGCTATTCCAGACTATAATCTATCTCTGTGCGGAATTTAAGCCAAATCAGTTCAGTCGTTGCGCCGTGATTGAGTTTGAACAAACATACAAACTTTTGCATTTATAATATTAATAGGATTATAGAATTATAATAAATAACGCCGCAACAACGCTATGGATCGTCGTAATTTTTTGCACGGGTAGATATAATTGAGAATCTGGATGGTTTTAGATCTCGGAAAATCAAAGAGTTCCCGCGGGATTTTTAAAAACTAAATCCACGCGAACGAAGTCACATCAGCCAGTTTTATATTAAGTCCATTACATTAAAATGCTAAAACAAATACGTAACGGAAATGAAAATAAGAGATTATATTATATGTATATTAATGTACATTTCCGTTAATCAATATTCAATATTTTGTTTTTAATAAATTATTTTTACTCTTTAGTTTATTACTTAAACTAGAAGCCCGACTTTGTCCAGGTTGAAAAATTAGATATTTTTAGAATTTATTGAGAGGAATAATTCTGCAATACATTATTTTCATGCACCTTTAAATACGAACTCAGCGCACGCCTCGACACTTTCAAAAAGCAATTTTTCCGACTTCTTTTAGCAAATTTGCACATTATACCTAGCCATAATACTTATATGTGCATAATATATAGCCTATAACCATCTGGAATAATCTACCTTTGAAATGGTGAAAGAATTTTTGAAATAGGTACAGTGGTTTTTTCCAACTAACTATAATGTGGGTGTCTTTAAATCAAGAGTGAATAGGCATCTTCTAGGCAAGCGCGTATCATCTTAGGCTGCATCTTCACTTACCATCAGGTGAGATCGCAGTCAAGCGCTAGTCTATATATTAAAAAAAAAAAAAAAAAGTGGTTCCAAAGTTTGCTCCGGAGATACATACAAACTCACAAAATTCGCGCTCTCTCTTTATTATAATAGTAAAGATAAAGATAGGTAAGTACGGGTTACACGCGTGAACACACCTGTTTCTTGTATATGTCGAGCTGCGCGCGCAGCGCGTGCGCGCGTGCGGCCGCCTGCTCGTGCTCGATGGCGCGCTGCACGTGCTCCGTGTTCGCGCGCTCCAACAACTTCACCTAGAAGGACGTAACACGATTAAGGGATACAATTTATCCCTCATACAGATCCCTTGTCTCATCCGATTTACATCAATCGCGTGGACGAGTCATCTACATATATTTATATTCACATCAAACAGTACTAAACTATATATAAATATACTTATATACTTTATCTTATCCATATAAAATACACTTCTTATAGGCGGTTGCTCTTGACGACTTCTCTGGCTGTGGTGATCGGTGTAGACTGTAGTCTTAAAGTGGGAGAAGTCAACACAGTTCTATGCCAATGTATAGACATTGGCATAGAACTGTGTTGACTATATTGTAAGATTACAATCAATTTCCAAACTGATAGTAAAGAGGAATTAATAACTGCGTTTTTTTTTAAATAAAATTTCTAGTTAGTACCTGTCGCCTCAAGTCGACGTGTTCCTCCATCCGCTTCTTGTAGGAGGCGACGGCGGCCTCCAGCGCGGCCGCTTTGGCCGCCGTCTCTCGCAGCGCGTCCAGCTCATCCTTTAACACCACGTTCTCAGAAGCTGCCATCTAGAACATGATTAATCATTTCTTCACTAATTGCAATGTTGTTTTGACAGTTTGCCCCTCAATTACGCTGCAATGGAATTAAAAATCGACATGACTTTTTGCATGGGTACCTATACTTGAGGACCTGAAAAGTGGAGACATAACAAACAATTTCCACGCGAATTATAGATACTACTGCGAGTGGAGCAAGCTCCGTATAGACTCTGTTTAACTCGAATAGGAAAACTGCATACAATCACTTTCGCCTTCAGAGTCTAGCGGAAAGGACTGAGCGAGTAAAGTGAGTTTAAAAAGAGTCAAAATGAGTTCGCCCATTTTGATAATGATCATTCCATGGGCAGTGGATGTGGAAACTGTCAAAACGATTTCTTAGTGGAAGTAAACCTGTTTTGTCTACACAGAGTCCGTCCATCCCGCTTAGCCATTTTACGCTCATTTCCCTTGTTGAACCCCCGTTTATAGGGGAGACCCCTCTTTACCCGACTCAGAGGAGGTCGAGGCTTTTGCCTTTTAAAATTTCCCAGCCTAGTTCATACCTGTAAAGTAGATTTAAGAAATTGATATAAGGATTACCTGCAACTCCTCATTCTTTAACTTGGTGACAGCCAGTTCCCTCTCCAACGTCTCGGCCCGGGCTCTCTGGTCGTCTCTCTGCAGCTCCACCTTGTCCAGCTCGTCCTTCAACGCGTCCAGCTTGGCGCGCATGTTGCTGTACCGCAGCGTGCCGGCGTGCGCGGGCCCCAGGGAGGCCCCGGCTTCGTCCAGCTCCCTCGCGTCGTTGGCGCCCTGCGCCTCCCTCGCGGCAGTCAGCCTGCTGACTTCGCTCAGTAACGTCATTTTCTCTTCTTGGAGAATTTTCACCTGTGAGAAAAAGCCGCTAGCTATTTTTTTTTTTTTACAAAAACACAAAACAACACTGACATCGGTTTATGTTACGTCATACTTAACTCTGAGTTATAGCATTGCATTTTATTCAAATCATTGCATAAAACTTTTTAATTCGAAATTGCAGTGAAAAAGGGTATAGCACCATAGCCATACCATAGGTAGGTATAACACGAAATTCCCAAACATAACTCAAATAAGACGACGAGGAACACATATAAGCATGGTTATTGTTTAACTATTGTGTCTATTGCCTGGACAGTTAAAGGGAAGGTAGTTAACCTGTTAAAATAAAATATGGCTATAAGCGCAACACCTTAAGAAACTTAAAATATGACAAGTTTATGGTTGTTTGTTTTTACTAGAGCTTTTACCTGTGTGTCAAGGTCGTGGCATCTCTGCGCGAGAGCTTCTCTCATGTCAGCATCAGTTTGATCCGGGATAGCTGTCTCCGAGTGTACGCTACTGCGATTCGTTCCTAGCGTTATGTTCTCCAATTCCTTACGACAAAAACAAAAACTTAAGATGCCACAAAGATCCTCATTTTAAGCAAAAATGTGAGGAAAATAGATTTATACACGCGGATTCGTGCATACCTAAGTGATACCATGTTTATAGATGGTACGTACTAACGTGTAGCGCAGTGAATAACCAATTCACGAAATGTCAAAAAATTCATGGGAAAAATCCCTCGTTAGTGCACCGGTAGATACAATATTTCAGATCTCTAGGAATTATGGTATAATTCAATACAACGGAGTCAATTGTAAATCGTCAATTGTAGAGGAGGAAAATTTACGAGGATAGGAGTTTTTTCGTTTTTCTATTTAAGTTGTGGCTTACCAAAAATCGCGTAAATCCTAAATATGTATGAATAATACATTAAATTCACTTGGGCACAAAAACACTTATGCTAAAGTGATGATCTCAATTAAACCAACACACCGACACTTAGGTACAAAATCTTTAGTTATAAAAACAAAAATTTTTCGTGGGAAAAAATTTGAGATCATCGGACTTTTAAATGACTTTATCGTGTCCATCCTGTTTCCCATTTAATTGTAGTAAGTACTCTATCCAACTAACAGACTCTAACTAATAACACGTTCAATAACTTTACGTTTTAACGCTCAGCTTATATAAATATTGGTATATTTTTCGCAGTAAAAAATTATAAACTCCGAAGATCACATAACACCCACAACCAGACGTTAACTAACTACGTTATGCACCGTCGTACAATAATTCGTGATACAAGGACATTAAACTAAGCGTAACTAAATCGTACGTATTTCTTTTGCGGCGACTAACGAGTACGTACATCATCGAAAGTGCCGTTGGCCAATAATATGTGCTAATTTATTTTTGCAATAAATATTACGACTATTTTCTGCACTGTTTACAATTTCAATTAGTTGGACTAAATATCTACTATATAATAAAACTAACGGACCCGACAGACGTTGTCCTGTCTTAACTATGAATATTGAAACTCCCCTTTTTACCCCCTTGGGGAGAGAATTTTCAAAAAATGTAAAATACGTAATTCTTTATTTTTAATTAAGAGCCAAAATATCAAGTTTCATAAACGTAACTTGAAAAATAACTTGAAGAACGAAGGACTATTATACAAACATTCAACCCCTATTTAACCCCTTAGGGGGTAGAATTTTTAAAAACTGTGAAACACGCACTTTTTTGTTTTCAATTTAAAGCCTAAATACCGAATTTCATGAGTATAACTCGAAAAATGACGGAGTTTCATACAAACTTTAACCCCCCTTTTTACCCCCTTGGGGGGCGAATTTCGAAAAATCCTTTCTTAGTGCTCGCCTACGTGATAAAAGGAACCTACTGTCAAAATTTCAAGTTTCTAACTTCAGTGGTTTAGGCTGTGCGTTGATCGTCTGTCAGTCAGTCAGTCAGTCAGTCAGGACAAGCCTTTTTATATAATTATAGATTAATGAGATAATAATAATTAGACAGATTGCAGATTACATAAGAATGCCGGTCTTCATTTGTTCATTCATTTGATTTCATTGAAGCCTCAATAACCCAACGGTGAAAGGTGCGGACTGAAAACTGAAAGGTCGCAAGTTCGAACCCCACCCGTTCCACTATTGTCGTACGGTCGTACCCACTCCTAGCACAAGCTTTTTGCTTATTTAGAGCGGAGAGGAGAATATAAGTCAAGTTAAGTTTGGTTAATATTCTTTAAAAAAAAAAATACTTTAAACGAATATAACTCCGAAAATTCAGCGATTCTGGGATTGAACCCCGGACCCCCTAAAAGGCCGACTTAGCTATCTACTACCATCTATATGTATCTACTATCACCGCTGAGCTGAACATATTCCCTGTTCCTTTCCGTTTCAGTGAACAGGTACCCTTACGCAACCATTTATTTTCAACGTGCAAATTAGGGTTGCAAATTATAAGGTGGGTTCAACATTAGACAATTCTAGTGATCGCAATCAAGGTCGCTTAGCGCCGAAGACGAAGCACTATAGAGACCTTGACGTTGTTTCTTGCATATGTTGCTTTCTAACTATAGTTAAGTCGGTCTAATGCTGAGATCTATAGATCGTGCTCTGACTCAGCTCAGACTCAAAATAGAGGTTGAAACGAGGCACAAATCTCTCTCTGTCTCGTTTTAACTCTGTCTTGAATCTGAGCTCAGAGAGAGTGCGGTCTATAGATTTCAGCTACTGGTCTTAGCGATTATGTAGATAAAGTTTAAAATTATTTCACACTGAAAGTGCTCGCCGCACCGCTGCCATTCCGGTGTAGATCGGCTCTAACGATCGCAATCATATCTGAATTAGCAGAATTTAAGTTCTTGCTGCATCAATGCATTTTAACCAATAGCGAAAGAATGCCAGTCAATCAAAGCATCAATTAGGATGCAATCATATTTAGATAATCCCACAGCTGATCTGGCTACTCGACAGTATAATACGATGCGAAGGCAAGTAATAATTCTTGCCTTCTTCAATGCAAGACCCACGTGAGCAAGATCAATTTTTTTTTTTATTCGATGACGTTAGTCCTTGACTGCGATCTCACCTGTTGGTAAGTGACGATGCAGACTAAGATGGTAGCAAGCTAACTTGGAAGGGGCACGGCAGCGTCCATACAACCCATACCCCTAATCGGTTTCTACACGCCATCGTGCCGGCACGGTAATTCACTTGGCGGCACGTCTTTTGAAGGTAGGGTGGTAACTAGCCACGGCCAAAGCCTCCCAGCAAACCAGCAGGGCAATTCAGACCTGTTCGATAACATACCGTGTCGATACGGTTAGATATCGATCTCTTTTTGTCGTGTGGATTCAGAGCGAGCGAAATATATGTTAACAAACCGAATCGATCGACAAATAAGTTATCGGAAGGGTCTGAATCGGGGGGCAGACCAGAGAGAATTCAGAAATTATAAATTCCCGAATTGCCCCCGCCGGGAATCGAACTCAAGAACACCGTGCTCACCATTTAGACAGGGAGGTTGTCAAAAACACATTACACGAAAGTCGGTATATGATCCCATCATATCGTAATCGCCCAAATAATCTTATGAAGACCCAGCCTTACTTTCAATACCAGTTAGACTTTACAGGTATTAATCATAAGGTATAATCTTAACTTACTTGTATTGCTTGCATTATAGATCGCTGACACGCAAACTCCAACTTCATGATTCGCGTGATGTATTCCTCTTTCTTGATACAGTTGACTGCACAACCTAGTGTCATTGATACACAGGTTTAGAGAGTTACTTATTTCTAAATGTAGGTGATTCACAGATATTAATCAAATCGCATTATTAATGTTATTATAAAAATTTAATTAATTTTTAATTAATACTAATAATTTGTTAAGCCTGACTTCCCACTATCTTCTTCCTACAAAATCAGGCATTGTGTCTAACAATTGAAATTGCCAAGACCAATCAAAAGAGAACAGACTTAAGTTCTTAAGTTCTTAAGGCTAAGTTCTTACGATCACTATCCTGCTCCACCATCAGACCCTGGTCACTACTGGGAGGTTACGTTAAATCCTGGAAAATCAACTAATGAGCATCAGGTAGTACATTATAAAACTTACTGAGAACCAGTTGCAGTAGTCTTCCCAAATCTGTTGGATCTGCATGCTCGGCTATGTTGACTACATCTGGCCTAGAAAACTCCTGCAAGCTTAGGTTCAAAATATCTTGATGGTAATCTGAAAATAATACAATAGTCAGCTTTTTCGCTGGATACAAGCGGCGCAAGATCGAGACCTGTGGCCAAGTCATCTAGTGGTTGATAATAATGTAGCTTTTTTAAACCAAAGCTGTTAAACATCTGTTTTCACCGACAATCCCAAAAATTTCAGGGACCATCTGAGCTCAGGAATACATCCTAAATGCCTAGATTAATTAACTTCTTACGCAAAGCAATTTTTACTTATTGATTTGTTTAGGAACCACTGTTGAAATTAGAAGGTTTTTGCTGAGAGTACCAGAGGTTATGTACATTAATAAATCTGATAGCGACAATCCCTCTTTAAGGTTGAATTTAAGTCAATTTAAACTGAATTAACTGAACCAAAGCCTCAATAGCCCAATGGTTAAAGGTGCAGACTGAAAACTGAAAGGTTGCAGGTTCGAATCCCACCTGTTGCACTATTGTCTAACCCACTCCTTTCCGCTTTCCGCTTATTTGGAGGGGATAGGAGGATATTAGTCAACTTCAGATTGGCTAATGTTCTATTTAAAAAAAATATATTTACACTAATGTGATTATCTTCGTAATGCGGCACTTTCGTCATTTTAGTAAGTATTTTGATTATGTTTTATGCAAAAGTATATTCGTGCTTCAAAAATCTGTTGCTTTGTTGCGACGTGATTGAGAGACAAACAAACACACTTTTGCATTTATAATATTAGAAATAGCTGTGTATTCCATTTCAGAATGAAGTTTTTCTTTTCATTTATGGATGAAACATGTGCGCATGCTAAGCTATAATGGTAACCACCTACATGATTGCATCAACACAACTGTGATTCATTTGAGACAAACTATGAATCTATGGTAGATTTATGACGTGTCATAAGTGCTGCAAGGTAGCCTACATGAAATAAATAAATTTTGAATTTGAATTTTGAATTTGAATTTGAATGATTGTTTCCATATTGTCGCTTATCAAACAACGCCACTCATGCGGAGATCTGTAGAGGGTGCTCTAACTCATCAAAAACTCAAGACAGAAATAAAACAAGCCAGTTTTATGTATTTCAACCCCATTAGATCTAGGTGAAAATTATAAGACATTGACCATATTTTTTAATAAAGAGTAATATTATTTGGATCAAATTAATGTCCTCTCAACTGAAATTTACTTTACACCATCCTCAGAAGATATTACAGTGCACAAACACAGATGCACTTTCTATTCCGGCATTCTCAATGTCTGATGGGATGGAAATCAGACACAATCAGAAAGAGAAAAATGTGCAAGCTTGACCGCTTTTTATATATACTCTTCAAAACAGGAGTGTGTATGTAACTTAATCAATAAAACTTGTCCTTGACAACCAAGACAGCAAAGGGATTAGGAACTATCAACTTACCAACAACACCTTCCAATATTTTCTTCAAATTGCTGACCTTCAGTCTCCAGTTATGACCAACATCCGTTTTAATTTTGGAATTCCATGATGTTGAGAAATATTCGGGCGCAATTTGAGTCAACGCCTCTGCTATTGCCACACCATCTGATAGCTCTGAAAACATTCAAACGCCTAACTAACACTTTCACTTTTCATATATAATATAAAAATCATAATGATGCAGGGATTTTAACCAGTATGAAATAGTAACGCATTGGCATCTGTTCAGATTACATACTAGAGATTCTGTAACTTCCTGTTGATTTTGCTTCTAAAATTATTTCTGTAAATGGGCTATGTAAACAAATAATTTTGTTTGGAGCAATGGTGTTCTAAAACCTGTCGAAATTGGAGCCTATATTCTGGAATAAATATTAGGGCTGTTCCGTAAATTAGCGACGCGGAATATAGATCTACCTGATGGATTTCCATGTTTGGCGTTAAGATTCAAAGTCTGCAACCATTTGATTAAATTGTCACATAGAACAACACTGTTTGCTTCCATACTCGAAGAATAAAATGTCACACAATACGCTTTCGGAACTATAAAACACTTGCAGTTTCACTCATGCAAAAGCATTATAATAATCACTTGATAAGATAATTTTGAAATTAAAAAAATAAAGTCTACAAAAATAAAAATACTCTACATTGATGATTGATTAATTTAGTGACCATAGACCAGGAACAACTAGATTAGTGACGTTTGGGTATTTGATTGACGTAAGAAGTTTGACGTTTCTAGTGTTAGGTGTTGCTATACCAACGTAGACATATACCAACCATAGAAAATATTTAGGTAGGTACCTACTTAGTCTATGATACCAACAGACTATAGAATTAGCATGAGAATAGACAAAACTTGAAGTTTATTTCCCGTTTTACGAGTTTGTATCAGAGGTTTGTATCGAAAATTGTTGAAAGTTAGTTCAAAAAAGTTGAATTTATATTTATTAGTTGTATTTATATAATAACCCGTGGAACAAGCCGACCCGAACTCGTCATAGAATAGTTACCTGTGTAGGTAGGTACCTAATTCAAAAATGGTTGCTGTAAGCACTGCAAGTGCAGTGATAAATTATTATGTACTTGCTACTTCCATGAATATGTAGGTACTTTATCCCTACTCCATGCATGAAGTTACTATACAATTTTGCGTGGCAAATTCAAATTGAGGAGAGTTAATGGTAACTTCTTGTTTTCTCGTGAACACCTGCAAAACGATTGAACTGTCCATGGTTTTAAATGTAATGCTATTCTTTTCCGCAAGAAACATCGTGATGAAACTAGGACTATTTTTAGATTAGTCAATTTACAGATTTTGTAGGGGAAAGGGACTAGTGAAATGTTTTGACTAAATCAAAAAGTAATACATATTTTGTACTTATATTTAAAACTTTTATTTCTAAAAATAGCATAGTAAGGATTCCACAGTCTTACGATACTAACAGGTAAGCAACGGTTTCGATATCAGACGATGCCGCCACCCATGTACACGCACAATTCATTAACACGTCCAAAACTTATAGCTTAAAAAACATTAGTTGAACAATATCAAATACTTCACAATATTACCTACAAGGACTTAAATTGTAATCCGAGCGGACGGGCAAAAGCTATTCAAATATTAAAGATTTACAGATTGCTGGTTTGCGAGAACAGTGACTGAATTATAAAAATTATTTTATAGATTATTTTATAGATTTTAGAGAATGGCGTTTTCAAATGTTTTTTATTTATGTTTTTGTGCATACTTCAAAAAGTATATTATTAGGATTTGACTTTGCTGATGTCGGTGTTGTATATTCACTACTAAATATCAAAGATTTAGGAGGAAAAATTAACTAAACCGCATTTAAAATATTTCGAAACACGCTCACATCAACTCGCGATCCCACAAGCTATAAGAGTTTATGGTAGGTAGGTAGGTACGTGACCTGCGTCGTCCACAGCTTCTCAAGGTTCCACCAGTACAAAGCTTTTATATTATTCTTCACCATTACCATAACCATTCGGTAGGTCACACCCCATATACTTATCAATTGCGACTGCGTGAGCAATTACTCTACTCCACAAAGGATCTCTACTCAATAAATGTGGATTGCAGAAAACTATAGAAGAAATGTGTGCCCTAGTTAGCGCTACATTCAATCTTTTTGGATTGTTTACAAATCCTATATAATGCTTAATGTCTTCTTCTATTATTGACTCGTTTGACCTCACAGTAGAAATAAGTATAATTGGCCTTTCTTGTCCCTGAAAATCTTCAACTGTCCCTATTTTTGGCTGAGGCAAACCCATGGAATCAAAAACGACGCGTAAATATTTTGTCTGAAAAGAATAATAGTTCAAAGTATAATAAACAATAAATAGTTATCAAGATAAGATTTTCTATTTCTGTCTAGCTCACGTGAGCAAGTCAGAAATAAACAATGCATTTCGAATTTCAATTGTCATGCTACTAACCTGTGCTATATAAGGAGTGATTATACCAATCTCATCTGCTGTCACATTCCTTTTGTAAAGCTTACATGTGGTTAGAGCAACCATTGAAGCCTCTTGCGGATTGTACCAAGAAGGACTATCTTCATCTCTCATGTTAATACCCTTAATGCCATACACGAAAATGCCTCCATCATGTCTTTGTGAGTCAAAAATCTCAGAAGTCGCTGTTATAAACTTATTAGTCCATGACAGACTTGTGTCTATTTTGGGAACAAGTGTGCCATCGTAAAACATTTCACTAGGCAATGTTAAAACTGCTTCCAGAGATCTATAATTATCATTTAATTTGGTAACAAGTCTTCTATCAAATCCATCGTCGTACGCCTCATAATCTTTGAGATAAGGAAACCTTTCCAAGAGTCTACACAAAAACGAATCATCCATGCCAAATTCTTTGCTGTACTTGGACAAAATAACTGGTCCTAACTGCATTGGATCACCAGCGAGAATAATTTGCCCATGCTCTTTATCTGTAAAAGTCAGCGGTATCATTATTTCAGGCTCTGTTGCTTGACCAGCCTCATCTACAATTATATGTGTAAAATGACCACGAGGCATGTCTAAATGTTTTAAAGCACCAAGACAGTAGCATGTGCCAATAGTGACACGATGTCTGCCTATAAAGGATTTAGAACAGTTCAAGTTGATATTATCTTTGACAAAATGTTTATTTCTTGATGTATTTTCTGTTGCTATATCGATAGTTGCACAAAAAGGTTTTACGACTTCTGGTATGCTATCAGAATCAACTAAATATGCTGCAATTAGTCTAACAACGGAACCTTTAAATTTCCCTTTGTATTCTACAAGTCGCTCAGTTATCAAATTAGAGGCACTATTAGAAGGAGTAGCAACCAAAATTCTACTGTCAGGAATACATCTCAATATTTGTAAAATAGCCTCTATAACTGTAACTGTCTTTCCTGTGCCTGGAGGTCCAAAAATAATGTATGGCATTGGCCGGCATTCACCTTTTAGTATGTTATTTACAGCATTTTTCTGGTGTTTATTTAAGTTTTCATTAAACCACTCGATTTTATTCAAATTCTCAGGTGGTATCTGCTGTGGTTTCACTATTAAATGAGATGGAAATAAAATATCTGGCCCTAAACTAGATAATGCCAAATTTATTGCATGATGCGATCTTCTGAAAACTGTTCGACTGAAATGGAATTCTATCGAAACATCACTGCCACCATAAGACTCATGAAATTGGGAATTAAATTTCATTAAAATGAAATTTCCACGAATGACATGAATAAATCCCTCATACTGTTGGGCATCAGTTCCCCATGTATCTGTCACAATTACTCTATCTCCTTTAATAAGAGATGGTCTTTTTTCAGCAAGTCCAGGTATTTCAAGACCAAGGTACTCATCACAGTGTGTCAAGTAAACTTTACTCCTATCATAAGCCCTCATGTTTATGTTTGCTTGAATTTCCTCTAAATATATAAGAGTGTGCCATCTATCTATGTAGTTTGCGATATTTAATTCTTGTGCCAAACATGGAAAATTATTCTCAATATGTGTCAAAATTTTGTTAAATTCATTGGTGTATAATGTTTGTTCTGCATCGCCCAGGACAAGTGACCACATTTTGTCGGGAATAGGAAACTGACCTATCTTTACAGAAACAAAATTTGGTGTTTTATTTGGTCTTTCTCCAGGAATGTAAATATTGCTGTTGTTTCTTAATTTCCTCATTCCTTCGATCTTCTTTGAATGTAGTTTTGCCTGATCATTATCAGTGCTACCATTTGTAGTACTACCATCAACTACATTTATATCAATAAACCTCTTCAATTGAAACCCTTTAAACAAAACTACAAAACATTCTTTTGAATTTCCCAAAAATTTAGGAGTGCATGTAATCGTAAAAGTAATTGTTTGCTCTGGATTTATTCTTATTTGTTGATTGACAAATGGTTTAATGTTCACCTGTGAGTCTCTTTTCCTACTCAGCACCATCCATTTATTCAGAAAATATGTCTCATTACTTCTATTACTAATGTTCAGCATAATTTTTTCTGTGAAATGGATATTAACTTGTTCAAATTTTAAAGGGTAAGTCATCTCAATATTTTTTTCTTTTTCTATTTTAATACTTATTTGTTCTTCGTTTGGAACCTCAGCTTGTGATATTTTAGGAGGTCCAGCATCAATTACTATTAATTTTATTGCTCTCCAATTACATCCACCTTGTGTACTTTCAATTGCCTCAACCAGTACCTAAGATTTACACAAAAATAAATATTTTAATTTTTCAACAAGTTTTCATATTTAAAAATAAATTGAAGAGTACAAAGTTGAGTCCTTGACCTTGAAAAACTTAATAAAATAATCTTTGTTCACTTACCTTTGATCCAATAGTGGGTTGACTGCCATTTACTAAAGCAGTGTTATTGAAATAAATCTGTCTATCACAAGCACCATCAACTCCAGACCAATCGGTAACAACTGCACTTTTTACTTTAGTTCTTATTGGATTAAATGATATCACTTTTAATACCTGAAAATTTAAAACATTTATTATTTATGCTCCAATATTTTACAATTTTAATAGGATAGATAGATGAGGGTTTTAAAGAGTATATTTTTCAATGCACATAATAATTATTATAGCATTTTTTAAATTTTATGTTTATTTGGAATTAGTTGAAAAGTAACTTTGTTATACTAATACTGCTTACCTGATTTGTAGAGATATCAGCAGGCTTATCTTCATCCTGTTGCACAGAGCATTTCATTTCCAACCAATCCCCTTGTATGGGAACAAAAGTACCTTCAACTTCATCTAAGTTGAATTTTAAATCACTTTCTGAGATAAAAACCAATCGATCCTGTCTATGACCCACCCGCCCTATCAAAATATGTTCTATCACACTATAACTCTTTTCTTCGCAATCCACTTCATCACCCCATAGTAATCCTTGATTTTCCAAAATTCTTACAACAACTATTGAGTCATTTGAGTCTTTGTAACCTAAGTAAATTACTTTATCATTAACATTCACAGTAACAGTACATCCAGTCATATCATGGTAAATCATACCATCAATGAGTACATAATTCTCGCTGCAGTATGTTATGAGACCTAAAAAAGACAATTATTCAACTATGTATAAAGCTATATTGGTGTTTATTCAGCATGTTGATTCCGTAAAAATGATTGCATCAGTGTAACGATCGCAATGGCCTCTGATTGGCTGAATTTATGGCATACTTGCTCCATCAATGCATTTTGATCCATTGCGATCGTTACATTGATGCAATCATTTTTACAGAATCAATATGCTGTTATATGCACTCTTAAAACTAAATTGATAGTTCTTAATGTAATGTTATCCTTTTCTGCAGGGAACTTTGTGAAAAGGATAATACTATTTTTTTATTCATAATACAAGTAGGGACAGCAACAAGGACAAACTGATGATTAAAGATATGGCCAAATCTGGAGTTCTCTAAAGTCATTAACTAACTAGTTCACGATTTGTGCCAATTAATAGATTTACATGCTTGCAACTACACCTACACACATAGTATATGTACATGTTTTAGCTTCCTCTATTTTTAATATAAACTTAGTAATAATGTGGTTTTACACACCTGTTTTTTGAAAACATACGGCATGTCTAGGTGGTTCATGAACTGGGGTTGACACTGAAGTAATAGTCTCCTTTTCTGCCTGTATTTGTAGTGCCAAAAGTTCCCCTGCTAAGAAATTTTCTTTCTCATCATCACTTTCTTCATGTTGATCTTTACCCAATAAGTAATTAAACAGTGATATAATGTATGAAAACATCATTTAAATGTTGTACTTATAATGTTGTTTTCTTTTTCTTACTAAAAAAAGTTAAAATTAGTGAAAAATAAAAACTATTGAACAAAGCCTTTGTCATATTCAAATTTCCATTCAGTGGCTTTTAAATAATCCAGTTCTTTTCGTAGAGCTTGTATTCTTTTTTGGTGCAATTCCTTGTGGGCATTTTTTAATGATTGTTCAAAGCTGTGGCCAATATCACTGTGGTTTAAAGACTGGTCGAAATTTTGAATTCTACTCTGAGGTGTGCCCTGGAAACATAATTTTCATTCCGGTAATAAATAATCTCTTTCATAAAATTGAAGGTTTAAGACATTGGAGGACTGAGGAATATTATATTTCTGTCACAGAATTTTTGTGCTCACTATTATAATATTTTAGTATAATCATAGGCTCACTATTACAGTGTTATACTTACTTGAGGAGTTTCAGATTCTGATGGAGAATACGCAGACTGAGAAATGTTACTGGAAGAAGACATCCCAAGTCCCAACCCAACCAAAGAATATTATTGTATTAAAACAACACAATTTTTTTTTATAATTTCACTTCCTATAATACTTTTGTACTCGTACCTACACAAAGATTTTTCAATTTTCATTGATTTGATTATGGATTTAATTTTTATTTTTTTGGTCCATTAGACTTGCATTAGACTCTATGGTATAGATACAATCACAGATTAGGTACCTATTAAATAGTATCATAGTTATCTAGTGTTCGTGGTCTCTGTAGTCATAGTAATCTGTGAATACAAAACTCAAAAGTATTCTGTGGATGAATTGCTGATGAATATTGAACTTTAAAAAAATTAAAAACACATTTAAAAATATGTAATAAAAAGTAAAAACGGACTACGGAGTGTTCAAAGACTGGAGTGTTTTTAAGAAGGTTTTTACATAGGTACCTACTCAGTGCATGTACTACTTTTGAAATGAAAATATAGGTAGCCTAATTTGAGGCATTGAAATAATTATTCTTATTCATATTCAGTAATCAGTATAAGTAAGCACAACATGTCAACAAATAACTGTGTATACAAAACCAAACGCGATGATGAAGCATCCGACATCTTGATGTCCCCGTGTTTTCAAATTAGCTCTGGTGTGGAACTCAAAGAAGTCCCTACGAACGGAGAAGAATACCTACTGAAAGTCAGGAAAGAAAGGGAAAAATATGCTGCTGTCTCAAAGTGTAACAAGGACTATTCTCAGTTTGCCCGCAATCAATCCCAGTTTGTAAAAGAGGTAATCATAACAAATTCTTTAATTAACAAACAAACAAATATTTATCTCTTGTAAACTGATAGAAATTCACACCTGTAGGGCTAGCGTCCACCCATTTACTCGTGAAACCACTAATGTACTCAATACTGTATTCAATAATGTACTAGATATGCAGTTCTGTAAAAGTCGTAATTCAACAAAAGTAGTCATCGTAGTAACAAAAATAAGTTCATGAGCGAAAACTTATTTTCCTGTAACATTTTGTTCATTTTTTGCATTGCATTTTTTTTATTTTAGCTACCTCATGCCAAGGCACCAGATAATCTAAAACCTACTATAGAGTGGCAAAACATTCAAGTTGCTGACTTTTCTGAAGTTCGTATGTACATCTCAAGACTTTTAAACAATAGATCTTCCTGGCCACAGAATGTAAAGAAAATGCATATAGATCCTCACAATGTAGTAGGTTGGAGAAATTTTTTTAAGAATAGAGACTCTACTCTCTCCCATGTAATAGGGGTTCGTCAAGTCTTTATAGACAGGGGATTGGAAATACTAACTGAAATGCTCGATGAAGTCAAACCTGGAGAGACAATAGATCATAAAACAGGTAAATTTCAAGCTTTTTCAAAAAAAATTTAAAAAGAAAATATAACCCATTCTGAACAGCACAAATACTCCCCTCTCCCCTACGAATAACCTAAGAAGTTTTAAACTTAAGCACACTTATACTGAACTTTCTACTAAGCGGTATCTTTAAGATAAGTAATCTAAGTAAAAGTATCTAAGTTTGCAATATGAAATATGTACTACTAGGTTTTGCCAGCTGTTTTGTTTGCATTGATGTGGGACTTATACAAGCTTAACTAGTTTGTAGAAGTCCCACATCAATGATGTTTTCTGGGATAAAAGATAGCCCATGACAAGTCCTCAACTATCCCCTTACAAATTATGTTGAATCCTGCGCTTCTTCTGCTTGATGCCTTCAAGCTAACCTAAGTTAATCTATTGGATGATGTGTGACAATTTATAAAATGAATTTTTCTTTCTTTGTTCTTTTTTTCTTTATAGTAGTAGTAGAGCTATAGGATGGAGATAGAATACATTACTTGGTGCTCTTTTCAGGTCAATGGATCTATTCATTGCTTGCATGCACTAGACAACCTCTTGTCTCGGACACAATTTCCATACTAAGAGATTTGGCCAGGAAATGTGCAGAAATCAGGTATCCTTCATTTTTTTTTAGACTATGGTAGTTTAAGAGCCAAGTTAAAAACTGCACTTTTATTTTCCAAAGACTTAGTTAACATGAGTAGGACATGACTTGAAAAAGAGTTTGTAAGAGTAGCCTCTTTTTTGTACTGAGCCAGTACATTGTCCCACTTCAAATGAGGCTAGGCGTACTGAAGCTTGGCATTACATTTGAAGTAATGAGTACAAATATGACATTTTGATGTCACTACAGTCTGATTGCAGACATTGATACTGAGTCGCCTCAGCCTCAAAAATATGAGAGAGACAGGTGTGACAGAAAGTATGAAGTAGTACATTTTGAAATCTTACATTTTGACGTCATGTATGGGACAAATGTACCGCCTCTCGTATGTCCTACTCAACTCTACAAGGACTAAGCAATACGCGATTTAAATAAAGGGGAATGCTTTTATTATTTTTATACTTGCTATTTACTAAAATACCACCCACTTTGAAAGCTCAGGATCTGGAAAGTGACATAGGCTACTTTTTATCCCGGAAAATAAAAGAGTTCTCGCGGTATTTTAAAAACTAAGTCCACGCGGATGAAGTCGCGGGCATCAGCTATATAAAAATCAGTTACTGTTCATTTGTCTGACTAAAATTCAAAAACGGCTTGACCTATTTGTATATAATTTTTTTAAAAAAGAACAGCTGAAAATTGATAGTTCTTGCAATTCACGAGGGAGCGTGGCTCATGGTTGTGTGTGTATCTGTATAAGTGTGAGTGAGAGCTTGCTCATGCCTGACCGCTCCCAACTAGGCTCATGACAGGCACGCACACTTACGCAATGAGCATGTATATACACGACGTAACCACAAGTAAAGCTCACGCGCCCTTGTGAATTGGAAGAACTATAGCTATGTATTTGTTTTTTCCAGATCGCATTTAAGAACAGACGATGAAAATTCGCAGTTGGCTGCTGCACCCCTAAATCTGTTCATATGTTTAGTGTCTCGATATTTTAGACAGTATGATTTGGCAGACTAAAAGACAATATTGATCCTTGTGAAATGTTGCGTTGTAAAATCCATAATAGGGAATATGTGTGGTTTACCTATTGTAAAAGCCGACTACGAAGTATCTTCTCATTAGTACGAAGAGCTCACAGTAACCACCAAAAATGTAATGTTTAATCCTCAATAGCCCAACGATTAAAGGTACGGACCGGAAACTGAAAGGTCGCAGGTTCCAACCCCACCTGTTGCACTATTGTAGCACAAGCTTTTCGCTTATTTAAAAGGGAAAGGAGAATATGTCAGTGAATATGGCTAATATTCTTTATTAAAAGAAAAAATTGATGATATAAAATATTCAAAAATTAATATTTGACCCGATTTTAGCGTTATTGTAATATTTCGAACAGTACTAACAAGTACACTTGTTAAATTCTGTTTCATAACAACCACATTTTACTCTAAGCAATTTTACCTCATTTAATGTTTTAGATTATAATACATTAAATTTTAAAATAGAAAACCAGGTTCAACTTGTTTAAAAACTGAACTCTAGAACCCTTTTACGAATTTACTAAAATACAAAATAATTGTGAATGAAAACATTTTTTATTGTTTATACTTTATAAGGCACAATTTGAAATTAAAACTGTCTCTTAGTAGATACATCCTAAAAACATTACCCTTCTTCCGGTAGAAAACCCTATGGAAAAGCCAAGGGTCCGGCTTTTCCAAAGCTTAGTTAAAGCTGCGGACTGACATCTGAAAGGTCGACGCTTCAATCCCCACCCGTTATACTGTTGTCGTACACGCAAGCTTACCCTTTTTTGGAGGGGGGAGGGGAAATATTTTTAATAACACTAGGCGGGCCAAAATTTTGATTACAATAACAAAGTAGGTAGTAGATAATTTGTAGTTAATATCGATGATAAAAAATAGTGACGTCGGACCTAAAAGCTGTTATCGTCGACGTCCAAGTGCACTCCAACCTGTTTACGAACGGCGTCCATCAGTTTGGAGAGTATGAGGCTGTCCTTGTGCGTCATTCGTGGTGATTCTTTCATACCTATAAAATATATCAAAGTGGGGTTATGCTGCTTTTAGGATTCCATAATAAAATTGTTAACAAGTGAAAATTGATAATTTAAAACACCCCCGACATGTGAAATTGAAAAATAAATGTAATTCGCCATTTTGTAGTGGCGGCCATCTTGGATTTGATATTTATCATCGTATATAGTATTCTAGTAGTCAAGCCCTTTTATTTACTTAATACCCATATTGAGGGAGTTGTGAAAAAATATGTAATCCGCCATTTTGTAGTGGCGGTCGCGCGTGACACAGACATTTTTTAAACTACTTATTTTTAGGTATACATTGATAATGTATATAGTTTACTGATAACTAAGCTAATGTACCGTTTCTTATACAACGCGCCACTTCGAGAGCTTCATAAATCAACCCAGCGCTGTTTTGGAAATTGTATTCTATCGGCGATGTATGCAGAGAAAAGCTCTCTACACTGCCGTCCGCGTGCGTTACTTGATTAGGGAAGTGGAAGGGATCCTCGATCTGGAAACGAAACGAGCATAAAGAGTGTACTTTTCAGTAGCTGTTTGTCTGGTGGAAGGCTTTGGCCGTGGCTAGTTACCACCCTACCGACAAAGACGTATCGCCAAGCGTTCCGGCACGATGACGTGTAGAAACTGATTCAGAGTATGGATTGAATGAGCACTGCCATACCACTTCCAAGTTAGCCCGCTACCATTTTAGACTTCATCGTCACTTACCATCAGGTGAGATCGCAGTCGAGGACTATCTTATCACCGACAAAAAATTCATTCAAAATTGATGGGCGAGACATACTTACCTACCCAAGTGTTAGATGTGTAATGTTTGCATAACGCTTGGTATCTCGTTATTAATGTAAAACTGATTATTTATATCAACTATTTATAAGCTAAGTAAAGTCAACATCTGAGTGATAGGTATTGCCTCTCCAGCGCTATTTTTCAGGCCTCTTCTGCTGCGTTTTGTAAGATAAGTTGAGTTAAGCAGAAAACGACCAACGGTTTTTTTGCGGAAATGAGTTAATTTTGGCATTTTGACGACAAAAAGTAATATGTAACTTTCACTAAATTTTCACTTCCATTTTTTAACAGCTTTCGTCATACATTTGACAACCTAAATCTGCTCATATCTCGTAACTGTTTTTTTGGCACTGGCCGTTTTCTGCTCGACATTCAGTTAGGATTAACTACGGTATGTGGATACATACCGTCGCTCGGCCAAGAGTACCAACTACTGTAGCCTTGTTCCACAACTTCAATTTGGTGTGTATGTTCAACACAGCGCGTCTACTGCCCGAATATTCGAGAACCACTGTGTCCACCAGATCCACTCCATCATCGTTCAACTCTCCAACGGCCGTCACTTTTATTGGTTCTTCTTTGAAAATCAACTGTGTACGAATTGTAGAACGTACACACCCATATCGAGTATGGCACTGCCGCCTAATTCCTTTTTACTACAAACATAAAATGTCTCAGAAAAGAATCAGACTTAAGGTTCCGTACCTTTGCAGGAAATAAATAAAAAAATCTCTTAAAATCAAAAGCTTTTGCGTGGGTACCTACCTGATACGGCCAATGTTAGCGATAGGGTGTCCTAGATTTACATCCACGAATTGTACATCGCCAAGTTTACCAGACCTTATTTCCTCCTCCAGGCTTATGTACAACGGAGAAAATCGTGACCAAACTGCCTCCATCAAAAATAGATTTTTCTTTCTAGCGATATTGATCAAGCTTTCGCTTTGTTTGAAATTCAGACACAACGGCTTTTCACAAAGTACATGTTTGCCAGATTCCAGGAATAATTTGGATAGTTCGTAGTGGTAGGGGTTAAGCGCACCAATGTAAGCAACATCTAAAATAAGAGTCAAAAGACATAGGTATATTTTATAGGTCAGGTGTGGACAAACAGCCGATCGCGGTCGGCCGGTCGATGGCAAGCGGTTTAGAGAAGGTTTAGAGTCGATCGCGCGCATACAATTTCAAGTAAGAACTTACTAAGTAGTTACATAAAATTAGAAGTTTACAAAACCCTGTCAGGCCGGCCCATACGCTATTACAAAAGGAATACTCAGCCGCATACCGCATTCACATAGGTCTGGGAGTTGGGACTAATTAACGCATGTGACTCCTAGATATTATGTAAGGAGATCCTTACTTACCTATGTCTTTGCTTCTGGCCATGTCAGCATAGGATCCAAACACTTTGGGAATGTTATGATATTTTGCAAATTCTTCTGCTCGACCTTTTTCCCGTGCAGCCACAGCTGCCACCACCATGTCTCCCTTTTCCGGGTACGAGTTAATAGCATTGACGAAGTCGTGACATATTTTCCCCGAACTGACTATACCCCAACGGATCGTCATCTTAAAAATTAAATTAGACAATCTATACCTATCTCGGTGGTATATTATACCACCTTATAAAAATCAAGACATACTGGCGCATTAACGTGCGTGTTGTTTTTTGTTAATTTTTTAACGCAATTAACACCTACCCTAAGTACGAGTTAGCACATCTCGACATAGTATTATGAATCATGAAACAATTTCGAACATCGAAACACATGTCTAAGGAATATGAATTGCCCATGTTAAAAGGCAGCAATTCAACTACCTACATCTTCATTCTTCAGTAAGAGCATAAAAGCGGATATTTTGAAAAATAAAAATTACATTTAGCACTGCGTAACGAAGCCGCAATTGTTTAAAAATATTAACTAAGTACCTATGTATACGCAAGCATTTGTTATTTCGTCTAATTTTATTGAGCAAAGCATAAACAAAATTCTCACCTTAGGTAAATAGATAATTTTAATAAAACACGTAGATTAAGTATTTTGTATTACTTTTAAAATAAATATAAAGCTTGAGCTGTTAAAACATTGGAATGGATAACTCTAGTAACTATCCATTAGCACACAGCGATAGTTTTATCTGAGATGCACAATTTATAATTACAGATTAATGATGGTCAAGAGCATTCAAGTGTAATCTAGTATTATTGTTACTTATGATAGTCGTAACTATCTACCTATCTATGTACGAGTGTGTAGGCCTAGGGATGCAACTTGCATAGCACCTACTGGACTTGTTTTCCTAACCTTTCGACGGCGGTGGAGACCAAATTTATTTGGTGTAGGTACATAGGTAATTGAAGAATAAATATTCCATTCATCACATTTTTTATTGATATTGACAGAATGTTAACAAAAATTTCGATTTCCGTATTAAAACTCTTGGTCGTCGACGTCATAATGCACTCCAACTTGCTTGCGCACAGTATCCATGAGTTTTGCTAGTGTGAGAGACTCTTGATGGGACATTCTCGGTGATTCTATCAATCCTGAAAAATATGTAGTTACTAGAGTAAGAATATCAGTATTATTTGCATTAAAACTCAAGTTTGAAGTTTGTTAAAATATTCTACTAAGTACAACTTAGCGGGTGACGAAGAGAGCTGCACAAACTGCAACTTCGGAGTATCCCAAAGGGATCGAATCAAATGAGATCCGTTGTAGGAGACCCAATACGAGTTACCGATAACTCGTATCTCGTATCGAGTCACAAATTTGAAATAGCAAAAGTTGAACAGGACAAAAGGTGCAGTCTTATTATTTCTATTAAGCATTGGGAGACACGTTTATCAGCTATTAATTTTTTTGTCATCCATTTTTAGTGTAAGGCATATTAGGGTAGATTTGAGGCGTGGGGATTCTCCCACGCTCCGCAAGGTACATCTACCCTAACATTACAAATAACCTACCTTCTCTTATGCATCTCGCGGTTTCAAGAGCTTCATATACTAATCCGGCGCTATTTCCAAAGTTGTATTTGAGGCTGGACTTGTGCAAGGGAAACTTTTCCACTTTTCCGTCGACGTGGATGACAGTGTCGGGGAAGTGGAAGGGCTCTTCGAGCTGTGGAATATAAACAGTGATTGGCGTAGGCAGTGCAATTTGGGATGAATGACCTCAAACATTATCATAGTATGGATGCGATTGCGGGATTACAGGGTTGCGGGAATGTGATCCCGCATTTATTTTTAAACTAAGTACTATCTACACACTGAATACTGATAAGTCTTGAATGGTAAAATACACACCGTTATTCTTCCAAGAGGACCAACGACTGTTGCTTTATTCCACAGTTTCAGTCTTGAATGTATATTAAGCACGGCCCGCCTACCACCAGAGTATTCCAAAATTACTGTGTCCACGAGATCAACTCCGTCATCATTCAATTCTCCGACTGCAGTCACTTTTATGGGTTCATCTTTGAATATGTATTGGGCCAGTTGTAGCGTGTATATTCCTAAATCCAGTGTGGCACTTCCACCCATCTCCTTTTTGCTGAAAACATGTATTATTTAAGACATATACCGACATAAAAATAAGGATCTACCCCATGGGACGATAATTTCTACTCACGCCAATCTTTCAACTGTTGCAACTGGTACACCGAAGGTGACATCAAGGAATTGGGGCTCTCCAAGTTTTTTCGCCTGAATCTCTTTCTCTAAAGCAATGTAAGATGGTGAAAAACGAGACCACACTGCTTCCATGAGGAAAAGATGTTTGCCCTTCGCAATGTTGATTAAACTTTGCGTTTGTTTGTAATTCAAACATAATGGTTTCTCGCAAAGAACGTGTTTTCCTGATTCAAGAAATAGCTTAGTGAGGGGGTAGTGGTCCGGATTCAGAGCACCGATGTAAGCCACATCTGAAATGATCCTTAAAATTAGTGTATGCAGTTTAAATTTAGAATAAGTACCTAATAATAAAAATTTTGGATTGTACAGTATGTACTAGCCGTCCACGTCAATTTGGCCGTCGTTGACCGTTACAAGATGACGTCATACCGTACCGTTGACAAGAAAATAATAATTTAATTTTTTACTGTAACCACGACTATGACGGAAGTTTTCTTCTCTGGTAATGCTTTTAATGGCAATGACATCTTGAAAGTCTAAAGGCGTAATTTTTAATTTCTTATTTCTTTCCGCTTGAAAAAAAGTCATTAATTAAAAGTCTGCGCTATGCAAAACTTTTCCTTTTTTTACTCGTCGTAGAAGACGATACGCTAACAATAATAACCAAATAAAAATAAATAACTAATTTAAATTAACGGAAACATTCAAAACGTCACAATAACAAATTTGAAAAAATTTGGTTGTTACACTCGCAACGGTACGTTGCTATCTGTACTAAGCGGTTCTGACTTGAGGTACGGTGCGGGGAAGCGCGAGGCGAGGTAGCGGTCAACTTGACGTAGACGTGAGTGGGTAGGTATGTATAGGTAAACTTTTGTAAGTACGTCTAATTTTCGGAACACAACTGATGTTGACGGAATTCTTACAAGCATCTGTTTGAACATCTCTATCTAGAGGATAACACAAGGAGTACCTAACAAAGGCTTAATTTAATCCCGGAATATCAATGAGGTCCTTCATAAAAGTTAAACTTGAAATGATCTTTGCGAAAGGCACAGAGATAGCTTGCATTTCGGAGACGGACAACTTTTCTTGGGCAATCATTAAAATGCCTACGTGCGGACAAAGTCAGGTCGAGCCCCATCTAGTACCTACTGAATATTATAGTTATACTGGTTATACCATACCAATATCACTGCTTTTAGCCATTTCAGCGTAGGTGCTGAATACTTTGGGTATTTTATGAGTTTTGGCAAACTCTTCGGCTCTGGATTTGTCTCGAGCTGCAACTGCAGCTATCACCATGTCGCCCTTATCCGGATAACTGTTGACTGCGTTAACGAAATCATGGCTTATTTTGCCGGAAGTAACAATGCCCCAACGAATCGTCATCTGCAAATAAATGCAAACCTACAAATTACCAAAATCTTTTTCCTCGTGAATTCTAATTCTAAATTATTGAAAACCTATCTAATCTAATGGCATAGGTACTTATCTTTACTTAGATAGGTATACATACAGATATCTACTTTACATAGAAATGTGATTTCTAGATACTAAGTATAAATAGGTACAAACATTTTACCTTGATGTTCTAACTACTAATCCCGTAATGTAGTTACTAAGAGAAATAATCACAAACTTATACTTAATCACCGGATAAAACACGATGAAGGGTCAGCGCTTGCGATTGCGAAAGAGTCAGTCGAGTCACAAGCACAACACTCACAGCTGACAACTAACTAACAGCTGGCGTGGCAAACACATTATGGACATTATGCAACAGAAGGGTTAGTACGAGAATCGCAAACTACGAGATTACGCATATCTCGACGATATTGTGCGACAAAGCAGGAATGCGGATGACGTATGAGGCTCGGGGGCGCTCTCATAACCCGCACACTTCGATTAACTTCCAATCTAATCGACGTATAAGATAAAGGGAAAGAAGGCGACTGTAAAATGCACTTAAAATACCACTATCGAGCTTCCTAAGCGGAAACTTCACAAAATTAAAATTTGTTTCTACCCTTTTGGTAGGTAAAGATCTGCACATCTCGACAAAGTTGATATGTTCTATCAACTTCGAATTTCTATCGATTACCTAAAAACTAACATCAGATAAGGTAAAATAAACCTTAAACCAAACTCTTTCAAGTCGTATTTTAGAAGGCACTACCGACATTTATTTCGTAATGTTTTCGATTTTAGCGCTGCTGGCTGAACCACTTTTCACTTCGTAATTATTCGTAATAGTGTTTTGATACTCGAAGAGAGCCGTTTTTAACCTATTGGAGGTCCATTAGGATAATGAGGGTGACTTTTATAGTGTCCAGTGGGAAAGAGGAGCTTGACTCGAAGTTTATTAACGTTACGAGGATAAGTAAGTATACGTGAAAACTCGTACTACTCCTACAGAGATACAACCGAATTACTTCGAGATAGTAGATGGCTATTGTGATAGGCGAGTTCGTACGTATTTTGATAGTATTATGATGTATCAATCGGCATTATTTTATCAATGTTAGTTATTCGTTCGATATTACATAATATATTAGAGTAACTCAATAAATGTGTCCCTTAATAGGGCCCTTATTATTTATTCGTAGGCCATACATAGGTATCCTTACTATACCTACTAGTTAAGACCTAGGTATAAAATGTAAAAAATACCTACAAAATAGGTTATGGGATAGGTAAAATCCCAAATCGGTTCAGTCATGGCGTGAAAGAGTAACAAATATCCAAACTTTCTCATTTATAGCTACCTAGCTTTGGCCCGGGGCTTCGCTCACATTATGTTAGATTTTTCTAACCCCTATTTTACCCCCTTAGTGGTTGAATTTTCGAATTTTCAAAAATCCTTTTTTAGCGATTGCCTACGTCATATTAGCTGTCATAACAGCCCGATCCATTCAGCTATGCGTTGATAGATCAGTCAGTCAGTCACCTTTTTTTTATTAGTTTTCTCATAGATGTAATGAAGTCCCATCGTTCTTCATTAAGCTGAATACTATCTATGTTCCTTATCTATGGCTCCGTAGGTTGTCATTTAATTTGCCGCGCTTTGAGCAGTCAAACGTCACTTGTCATTTGTCACTTAAAAACTTCTTTGGTAAATGTAACGTAAATTATAATTTTATTTTTATTATAAAACATTGTGAAAGCCTTAAAGAGTGAAATAATAGCTTCTATTGTTGTTTCTCTTTTCAGGTAAGCTATGTACCTGTTATGCACATGTAGTTACTTATGTTATTTGTAAAATTGTATTGAATAAAAGTTTCTCTTTTCAGAGCAACACAAAGTTGTCTTGTTTCACCTTATTAATATAAATGTGTTCATAAACACATTATAAAACAACAATATTATAGCTGTTTTAACAAAGCGTTAACATGGAAAAATTGAGATTTGAATTTAAAGTGCTAAAAGCAATCGAAGATCCAAAAACAAATGTTATTTGCATAACCTCAATTACTGATGTCAATAATCATATCTTTCTAATTCCGGAACAATTTCAACCGGCAAAATTGCATGACACAGTCATAAAAACTCAAACATATCAAAAAGTAAAAGCAACATTACAAAAGAGGAATGATAGAAGACAAGTTTGGATTACACTAACACCAGAAATATACAGTGCCTATATAGATGAAGATGGAAATATGCAGTTTAGGGGATATTTATTAGAGGAATCAACACAAGAAATGCAAAAACAGTTTTCTAGTTCTGGAATTTCAGAAGACGCGTTGACAAGAATCTTAGAGAATTTGGCTGAAAAAAAGAAAGATACATCAAAGTCGGACAACATCAAAAAGTTGACAGAAAAATTTGTAATACAAAAATTTAATAATAAAACATCAAATGTATCACAATGGATGGCTATCTTTGAATCAGAATGTACTCGGGTAGGTTTAGAAGGAGATATTAAGAAAATTGAAGCCTTGAGATTATTCTTGGAAGATTCATGTCTTGATTGGTACAGCTCAATGCTCATAAAATATACAGTCGACTCGGAATGGTCCACATGGAAAGAAAATTTTTGTGAAACTTATGCGGACCGAGGATGGTCGCCTGTCAGATATGCAATGCTATTCAAATATAGACAAGGACCATTGCTAGAATATGCTTTAAAAAAGGAAAAACTTTTATTAGAAATAAATAAAACAATGGATAATACCACCCTAATTGATTTAATCGCTACGGGACTCCCAAATTTTATTTCTGATAAAATTGATAGAAATAGTTTAAAAGAAACTAAAGATTTATTCAATAATATCAGGGGCCTGGAACACCTAGTGAATAAGAAGAATTTTGGAAGAAGAGTGAGTGGATTGGAGAATAAAGTAAGAGAAAAAGATGGGAGCTATAAACCTTGCAAAATTTGTGAAAAAGAAAACAAAGGCAACCGGTATCACCCTGAATCATTGTGTTGGTTCAAAAACAAAAATAATGAGAAACAAAAAAGAGATCTGATAAAAACAGTTAATAATTCAGAATTAGAAACAGAATTAAATGAGATAGATCCAAAAAACTAGTGATCCCGCCATTGATCAAGATTAAATTGTTACTAAATGATACATTAGAAATAATGGGGATTTATGACTCTGGATCAAACGTATCCTTAATAAATTCTAGAGTACTAATTTTGAAGAAAAATCCTAGTACCAATGTTTCTATTAAAAATGCAAATTTAAAAACGATTAATGGCGTGAAAAAAACAAAAGGAATTGTAACATTAAAGATGAAGATTTTTGATATTGAAAAAAAAGTTAATGTTTTTGTAATTGATGAAGAAAACTTTGATTATGACTTTTTAGTGGGTCTAGACTGTATAAAACAATTTCATCTCACTCAAAATGAAAAGTTGGAAATTACTCAGAATATTCCCAACCTCAAAATAGAGGATAATAAAGAGGAAATAAGTCTCAAAGATAAAAAAATACTATCTTACATTTCAGATAGTAAGATTGAAGAAAATAGCAATAAAGATAGGGATGTCCTGAATAATATGGATAAATATAAAATAAACTTCAATGAACACATAGGAGAGACTAACTTCACCATTTCTATCAATCATCTAGACCTTCAAAAGCAGTCAGAAATAGAGGAATTAATATGTAAATATAAAACACTTTTTGCTAAAGACAAATATGATATAGGCACAGTAAGAGGCTATGAAGCACATATTGATTTATTAATTGATAAATACTGTAGTAAAAGACCTTATAGATGTACGATTGAAGACAAAAAAGAAATAGAACAGCAAGTATCTAAATTATTACAGGAGAACCTGATTGAAGAGTCCTGTAGTCCTTTTGCGGCACCAGTGACGCTCGCTTATAAAAAGGAAGAAGGAAAAAGATCAAGACTATGTATAGATTTTCGTGAATTGAATAAAATTGTGGTTCCCCAATCACAGCCGTTTCCCCTTATTGAAGATTTAATGGTAAAGACATCAAACTGTAAATACTTTTCAACATTGGATATAAATTCGGCATTCTGGTCCATTCCTTTAAGAATTGAAGACAGGGAGAAAACAGCATTTGTTACCCAAGAAGGGCATTATCAGTGGACATGCTTACCATTCGGTTTAAAAACATCACCTGCAATTTTTCAAAGGATATTGAGTAGTATTATTCGGAAACATAAACTATCAGATTTCGCAGTGAATTACATTGATGATATTTTGGTATTTTCCGAAACATTCTCAGACCATATTAAACACTTATCACTGTTGTTAGAAGCAATATTAAAAGAAGGCTTTAGATTGAAGTTCTCAAAATGTAATTTTGCACAAGACTCGGTTAAATACTTAGGCCATATTATAAAGAATAATACAATTACTCCACTAAAGGATAACTTAATTGCCATAAAAGATTTCCCTGTCCCAAAGACCCAGAAGAATGTTAGACAGTTCCTAGGCAAGATAAACTTTTATGGGAAATATGTGCCAAAAATATCAATCATATTAGAACCATTACATAATTTGTTAAGAAAAGGGCAAAAATTTGTTTGGTCAGAAAAATGTCAAAAGTCTTTTGAGACAATAAAAAAATTACTTTGTTCAAAACCTATTTTAGCAATCTTTAACCCAGATCTCCCAATTCATATTTATACAGACGCTAGTATACAAGGTATTGCCGCAGTTCTAAAGCAACCTCAACATAATGGAGAAAAGAAACCTTGTGCATACTTTTCAAGAAAATTGAACAACACACAAAAAAAGAAAAAGGCCATTTATCTAGAATGTCTGGCAATAAAGGAAGCAGTAAAGTATTGGCAATACTGGCTTATAGGAAAAAGATTCAAAGTTTTCACTGACCATAAACCATTGGAGAAAATGAACATAAAGGCCAGAACGGACGAAGAACTAGGAGATCTCACATATTACCTATCACAGTTCAACTTTGAGGTAAAATACTCTCCAGGAAAATACAACTTGGAAGCAGATTGTTTGAGCAGAAATGCGGTATTAGAGCCATGGGAAAATCAAGATGAGATTTTAAAAATTATAAACTTAATTCAACTAGAAGATATACAAAATGATCAAAAGAGAAATGAAGATATAAAGCAGTACAAACATAAAATAACATTGAAAGATAACATATACTATCGTAAGGAAGGAAAAAAAGAAAGGATAATACTAACTGAGGAATTTAGTAAGGAATTAATACAGAAAGTACATTACAAGTTCTGTCATATTGGAATACAACAAATGAAAAGGAAAATCAACCCATTCTATACAGCGAAAAATTTAACTTATAATATAAAAAAAATTTGTGACAACTGTGAAATCTGCATAAAAAACAAATCTAGAGGGAAATTTAATTTTGGACAAATGTCTCACTTAGGGCCGGCTACTTACCCTTTTGAGATAGTATCTATAGATACTATTGGTGGATTTGGTGGCTCACGATCTACGAAAACATATTTACACCTCTTAGTAGACCACTTTTCGAGGTATGCATATATTTTGACTTCAAAACTCAAAATTCCAATGATTTTATAAAACTTGTTCAAAAAGTACCACATGAAAATAAGATTGGGCTCATTTTGTCTGATCAATATCCGGGCATTAATTCAAAGGACTTCAAACAGTTTCTAGACAAGGAAAATATACCCATTATCTTCACTGCAGTAAATGCACCATTTTCAAATGGTTTGAATGAGAGATTGAATCAAACGTTAGTCAATAAAATAAGATGCAAGATAAATGAGAGAAAGGATAAACTAGCGTGGACAACCATTGCTCATGAATGCACTGAAAAGTATAATAACACTGAACATACGGTAACAGGATTTTCACCAAAATATTTATTAGAAGGAAAAAATGTTGACATATTACCAGAAGAATTAAAACAAGACAGAAGTCATAATGATTTATTGCAAGATAGAAAAATTGCACTACAAAACAGTTTGAAATCACATAATTATAATAAACAACAGTTTGACAAAAACAGGATAAAATGTGAATTAAAAGTGGGAGACTTAGTATATGTTGAAAATGGAAACCGTTTGAATAGGAAAAAACTGGATGAATTAAAAATCGGCCCATTTGAGGTTTTAGAAAAAATATCGAACACAGTGTACAAAATAAATACAGGACATAAGAAGTGTGAATCAAATCTTTTCCATATAACAAAATTGGTCCCGGCCTTAAATTAAGGACTACTGTGGGAGGGAGATGTAATGAAGTCCCATCGTTCTTCATTAAGCTGAATACTATCTATGTTCCTTATCTATGGCTCCGTAGGTTGTCATTTAATTTGCCGCGCTTTGAGCAGTCAAACGTCACTTGTCATTTGTCACTTAAAAACTTCTTTGGTAAATGTAACGTAAATTATAATTTTATTTTTATTATAAAACATTGTGAAAGCCTTAAAGAGTGAAATAATAGCTTCTATTGTTGTTTCTCTTTTCAGGTAAGCTATGTACCTGTTATGCACATGTAGTTACTTATGTTATTTGTAAAATTGTATTGAATAAAAGTTTCTCTTTTCAGAGCAACACAAAGTTGTCTTGTTTCACCTTATTAATATAAATGTGTTCATAAACACATTATATAGATATAAGTAATATGAACGTCAGCTGCTTCAGTAGCGGAAATTATGCAGTATTTCCGTAATACAAAGGGAGTTAAAATAAACACAATTTCATAATAAACATTTTATTGTTTCTATAAATAACAAAGTAATAATATTATTTTTCATAGATAGATATTAATTGTTTAAAAGATTTGAGATTTTAAATACCACAGCCCTTTCTATTTTAGAATTATCGTAATATTTTGTAAAAAAAACAATAAATATTCTTGTACCTATACCTATATATAACATCAATGATTTTATTTTCCTTAAAGAATCAAATAGCACAAGTTATCCAAATACCTATTGCTCAAACAAAATTTGTATTAACTAAAACATGAACTTATAGATTATTTATTTATTTAAAAACTTTGAAATATTAATAAAAACGTGCGAGGCTTATAGATCACTTAAATATAAATTATTTAAAAACAGTATTTCTAAAAAACTATTGCAACAAATAAAAAGCGTCACAACAATAAATTACTTTTGCATATTATTAAATTATATTGCATAGAAAAAATATGATTTATCACATAACATTGAATAATAAACTTATTATCTAAAAACTTGTAAAGTGATGAATAGTAATATGTATAAATAAAACATTTTTGTCTTTTATAAGGAAATCATAAGAGCTAAAGAACGTAAGCAATGTCTCCATATAAAGTGTTAAATAAAACATTCTTCAGTAATATAAAATGAAATTGTAATAAAAAACAGTTCATATTTTTATCATACAACAATAAATTACGGAATAACGGAAAATTGGATGTAACATCCGTCATAATATTGATTTTGTTCGTAAAAAATGTAGCCTATGTCACCCGGACCACCATAACAAATCTACTGACACTCATTCATCAAAATCGGCTTAGCAGTTTATTCGCTACGGTGGAACATTCGGACGTTATGTAACATACATACATAGATTGCTAAAGTCATAACCCTTCCTTTTTAACCGCCTTTCCAAAAAGGAGGAGGTTATCAATTCGGCCGGTATCTTTTTTTTCTGTCTTTATCGTAGTATAATTTACTTAGGAACGTTAACTATAAAGTTACCTACTGAATCCTTGCCGTTCGAATAATATATTTTATGTTTGTCATTACAATTATTAATATATTGTTAGTACATTCGCTACCTAGTTTTTGAATAATTTTATAATATTGTGAATGTCTTAATCCCAAAAATGGCGATTTTAAATCCTCCGAATCGAATAGTCTGCCATCAACTTATCTTTTCAGGTGCAAAACATTGGTCGCTATTATAAAATGTTATTCCAATGTCAAACTGTTTGTGATCTTTTCGTTGGACATGCCTTAAATATATTTTTAACCAACTTTGAAAAAAGAAGGAGGTTCTCAATTCGTCGGAATCTTTTTTTTCTATTTTTTTTAATGTAAGTTCCCCGAAGACGCCTGGACCGATTTGGAAAATTATTTTTTGTTTGAAAGGGTGTTTGGAAATACTTCCTAGGTGGTCCCCTTACATTTCATGAGTTATACATATTGTGATACATAATATCGTGACGTAACGTATGAAGTAAAAATATATAAATACTCTATTTGTCCATGCTACTGCTCCACCTGCGCCGTAACGCGTAAATTAACACGATAATAAAGGCATTACGCTGAGCCAATATTTTAATGCGTTAAATGTGTTGTAGCATTACTAATGACGTTAGACACTAAGCGATAACTCAGATGGCGGTTTTTTGATACATCAAAGGATTCTAACGCCTTGAATAACGCACCAAACTTTATTGGCCACATTAGCGCTGTCTTATTCTGTGCAGCGCATGCGCTGTGAGGACGTTTGAATGTGATTTTGAACACGGACGACAGAGCTGAACAATATTACTTCAGTTAACGCATTTATTCATGAAAAATTACTTTTGGCACCATCTTTTTTTAATGTAGCCACCTGTTTAACGCGTTATTTTTTAATGCCCGCATTAAGGCCATTTAAGCGCAGCCGTTAACACTAACATTAATGCAGATGGAGCAGTAGCATAAAAGAGACAGAACTTTTTGCATTAAAAATGTACGTAATATTTAGCTATAGGTACACAATTGTAGCTAGTTATTGAAAGGCCACAGTTAAGGCTTGTTCTATATCGGCGACCAAGTCCTCAGTGTCCTCCAACCCGACCGACAGTCTCACCAGCGAGTCTGTGATGCCCAGCTCGTCTCTCTGGGCCGCGGGCACTGAAGCGTGGGTCATCAGTGATCTGGAGTTAAAGAAATTTCACGATCAAATAACTATTTTATGAGCATAATATGTATTTTGTTCTGAAGAATCCTTATTTTTATTTTTTTATTTTTATGTACATATAAGAATTTACAAGACAACATATCGCTCATTTGCGACAAGGGTGACATAATTCAAAATCGGCGATGAGAGAGTTCTCTCGTTAGAGAGTAATGTTTTGTGGATGCTGCGGTCTCGAAACAACACAGCGGCCAACAAAGCGACAGAGCATTAAGTCACAATCTGTCTCGCTCTTATTTTTTGTGCTTAGCGTAATGTTGTTTTTATAGCAAAAAGTATAAATTTTCGACACTAAAATTGGTGAATTTTGAGTTATGTCACCCTTGTCGCAAATGAGGGATATGTATTTTGTTCTGAAGAATCCTTACTATTAGTTAGGATAAAGACTAGTAAAAATTGTATGGCAGTGTACATTCAACCCATACCCCTAATCGGTTTCTACCCGCCATCATGCCGGAACGTTAAATTCCTTGGCGTTAGGTCTTTGACGTTAGGGTGGTAACTAGCCACGGCCAAAACCTCCCATTAGACAAAAATTACCTAAATCTAATCTAATCTTCATAAATTACCTAAGAAAAATCTCGATCACGTTAGCTTCTACCGAAAAATCGTATCAAAATCACTCTATTCGTTAGGCAGCAACGAGGAAACAGACACACAAATACCCAGAACTCAGGTTTAACTTATAACACCCCGTTTTTTGTGTCGAGGGTAGAAAAAATATTATTTTTTTCCAGTGTTAATCATGCGATCAGTCGGTGGACTATGAGCTAGCAGATGCGTTGTGAGAGTTGGTGTTGTGCGGAGACAACTTCCCCAGTGAGAAGAACTCTTATGAAGCTAAAACGCATGGAGGTACTTCTCAGTGGAGGGTTGAAAATGACTATAATAAATCGGATTGTTTTACTCACGGCAACTCAGCTAAGCTCTCGTACCCTCCCAAGCTCTCAGCCAGCGTGAACACTTTGAGAGAGCTGAGGAATTTTCGAGACTCTTTGAGGCCTCCGGAGTGTCTGAAGCTGAACACGCCGGAGTGGCCCGTCATCTGCTTCCGTGCGATGTCGTACTGCGGGTGTGACGGTAGACCTGGAACGTGGATTTTTTTAATTGGGTATTTATCAATCGGCAGACGTCCATTGCTGGACATAGGTCTCTTGCATAGACTTTTCACTGCTATATTGTCTAAATAATACAGCATTGTAAAGTGGACATCTCCTGAGGATGCTCCGGTGTCGGGGCGAAACGTGCGTCAAGAGTAGGTAGTATAAAGGTCGTAGCCCATTTACACGACACCGCTCCTGCCCAATTAAAGCATTCAAATATGGACTTAATATCATGCTCTGGAGGAGGTGCACTTTACAGTAACAACACCGCGGTACGGTAACGGTACCGCGCGCTGTTTTCTATTTAGTGTTGTTACTGTAAAGTGCACCTCCAGAGCACGATATTAAGTCTATATTTGAATGCTCATACTTTGGTTGGGCGGGAGCGGTGTCGTGTAAATGGGCTACGTCGTCTTGTGTCTTGTGTGTGTCTTGTCTTACGATGGGTCTTGTGTGGTGGTGCATGTGCGTGGTGGTGGCATTGCTTGCTTGTGAACTTGGCTTTTTTGCTTGGTTGAGAAGGTAAGCGGTGCTTAGCTTGTAACAACGGATCGGCTTGATTTTTGCATGGGTATATAGTTGAGGACCGGGAGAGTGACATAGGCTACTTTCTATCCCGGAAAATCAAAGAGTTCCCGCGAGATTTTAAAAACTAAATCCACGCGATCGAAGCCTTGGGCATCAACTAGTAACCAATAAATATTCATTTAGTACCAACAACTTTCCGATAAGAGCATTGAAAGTAATTAAGCGGATTAAGCTTCGTATTAAGATCGATCGAATGCTTACGAGATTACATGATTACATAGAACCGAGCCGCGACCGATACTAACGATAAATATCGCAATTTTTTGTGATCTTTAAACATTTTATCGCATAAGTCAAAAGTATTACGGTTATTTTTTTATCGCAGCCAAGCTCATAAAGATAAATAGGTTATAATAATACAAGTATAATGATTGGGCAGACTTCTTATAAAAATATTTTTTGAATGTATTGTTTATTTTTACGCGATGATTTCGCGAACTTTTTTTGCAAAATAATTAGATACTTATTTCGTCATATCTATATTATCTAATTATATATTTTTTGCTTTGTCATTTATATTGACTCTATAGTTTTACTGGATGAAAAGCAGACCAGCGCTATAACGAAACGCAACTACATAATATAGGCACATTAGTTAAATGCTCAAAGACATATCATGTTAATGACGTAGGCTTATTATCTTATTTGTTAAAGTAGTATAATATTATACTATAAGGACAATGCACAATGCACATACAATATTATCGAGGATAAACTGAAATTATAACATACTAGCTGATGCCTGCGACTTCGTCTGCGTGCATTTAGTTTCTAAAATTCCCATAGGAAAACTTTGATTTTCCGGGATAAAAACTAGCATAATGTCACTCTCCAGGTCCTCAACTATATCCATGCAAAAAATCACGTCGATTCGTAGGTCTTTCTCATGATTGAAGGACAAACTAACAAGCAAACAGACTTTCGCATTTATAATATTAATAAAGACTAGCTTTAACCCGCGGCTTCGCTCACGTTAGGTTCGATTTTTTAACCCCCTATTTAACCCTCTTGGGGTTGAAATTTTCCAAAATCCTTTCTTAGCGGATGTCTACGTCCTAACAGCTACCTGTATACCAAATTACCAAATTTCAGCTGGATCGGTCCAGTGGTTAGAGCTGTGCGTTGATAGATCAGTCAGTCAGTCAGTCACCTTTGCCTTTTATATATTTAGATTTTTTTTGGATTTTTAATACATTAATACATACCTGGATGGTACACTTCAACGACCTTGGGATGTTTCAGTAACCAATCTGCTACGACTAAGGAGGACTTCTTGTGCTGTTCCATTCTCAGGGCCAGGGTCTTCAGACTTCTGTTCACCAAGTAGCAGTCCATGGGTGAGGGGACGATACCCATCGCTGGAGAAAGATATACATACCAATGCATAATGTGCAACTAGCTTAGTAATTTTTTTATTTTTTATTCAATGACACGATAGTCCTTGACTGCGATCAAACCTGATGGTGATGATGCAGTCTAATAATAATAATAATTTCTTTATTTCAGGCAATAAAAACCCAAGAAATAATACATATTATCTAAACTAATAAAGACAAAAAGTTAAATTATGAAAAAGAAAAAAATGGTAGCGGGTAGCGGTCTAACTTTGAAAGGGTGTAGCAGTGTACATTCAACCCAACCCTAATCGGTTTCTACACGTCATCATGACGGAACGCTAAATCGCTTGGCGGCAGTTTGACGGTAGGGTGTTAACTAGCCACGGCCAAAGCCTCCCACCAGATGAAATAATACTATTATAATTCCTGCCAACCAAATCTGGCCACGGCGGACAATTTCCACGGAGATTAGCCACCTACGCGGGAGTTATTATAGTGCACAAGTGTGTATATACACTCTCTATTCCCCCACTCTCAAAGTCCGATGGGACGGAAATCTGACACAGTCGGAGAGAGATCAGGCACAGAACCGTCGCATTTACGTACTCTTCAAGGCACGGGGGTGACACACCACCTATTACCTAACTGCGGACTAGTTAGGTCTGAGAATATCTCCATAGAAAACCCCAAAACATTTTTTTCTTTTGGTCTGACGCGGGAAATGAACCCAGGACCTCGTTAACCGCAGTCGAACATGCTAAATGTTAGACTAGCTGAGATAAGTATACCTATCGAGAAAACGGATTACCTATGAGGTTTTGAGACTTACAATTATTATTGTAAGGAGGTAGGTATTTATGTTGTTTGTAGTAAGTAATGCAATAACTGTTATCATATTTGCGAAAACGGAAAATAAATCCAACTTCATTGCAATTACTATAGCGGATGACAAAATAATATGTTCTGACGAAACTTTTGAACCGTTTGTGTTTAGGTAGATAAAAGTCCACTGCTGGACATAGGTCTCTTGCATGGACTTCCACAAGCCTCGGTCTTGCGCCGCCTAAATCCAGCGGCTCTCTAATAGATGTTTTTTTTTTTTCTCTAATAGATGGTAAAAGGTAGATAATAATCTTACAAAATACTCGATATTCACTTCAAAACAATTTTCAATTTAATATTCTTTTCAACACACTTGCTCATAAAGTGGCTCCCGGTTCACCGCAATTAGGCACACAATGACACCTTTAACTCAAACTGTGACTTTTGATTACTATTATTCACAATGTGAGTTATAGAATTATTTTTTTTAATTTTATTGGTTGAGTTGCTTTGTTCTTAAAAAAGTTTCTATTACAAAAAAGATCCTACCTATTGCCAAGATACCTATTGCTTGCTCATTTCATACAACTTCGTATTTAAATAGATAATTTCAACTTGTAGGTACGTGTTTAATAAATAAAACGGTCACTCAAATATAACTTTTGTTTTTTCTGTAATAAAGAAAACTGGAAATTCCCCATTTTGTACGTGGCTATAAGAGAAAAGCCAAAAAAAAAAGAAACCTCATTCTTTTAGTCTATGGCCATTAAAGGTGCGCGCGCATTCCGAAAAACTAATTAAATCAAATAAACACCTGAATAGTCTATATAATAGGCTGTATGGTTGTCGATCTTTGTCTGCCCTTAAGAGCATCAAGAGGGTGAACAAAAGAACAACATTAATTTTTCCCGCCATTGCGAAAAAATTTTCACAACTCGTTTTCACTGTTTTGTACCATAATGTACTATTTTAGTATTATTTTCTTCACAAGTGTGTTGAAAAACGTCGTATGATACACGTGTACATTGATGATTACCGTCCTCGGCTACCTTAAGACCCTCACCTAACGGCTCGGGTCTCAATAGCACCTCAGCGGTAATCACCAACTTTGACACTTGTACCATAATGTACTATTTTCAATTTACTGGTTAACGTCTGATAAATAATAATATTTACTCGAACGTGGAAATAAACAATTGGCATGATTTGTTTGTGAATGCGTTTTTCAAACGTAAGCTAAGTAGTTATGGTAAAAACATGACGTATGACGTATGTACATACACGATGACGTAGCATTTAGTCACAATCATCACAACAGTGCAGAACAATGACATGCACATTTGGGCATGCGTATACATTACACTGCATTAACAAACTATAATATGTCGAATAAGGGATTGGCTTTAAAGTTGGTTGCTATCTAATATGGTGCTACACTAAGGTACCTATTGGAAAATTTTGCGATAAGTACCTAAATGACCGATATAATCATCAATACCTGTGATCAATACATGCTAATTGCTTTTTATATTTTGGTTTAATTTATAATATAGTAGGTAATACTAGATGATGCTCACAACTAAGGGGAAGATTGCAATGACGTCGAAGTCTTTCATTAATTCACCACCAAAGCAACGCTTTATTATATTTCAAGCGATCACTAAGAAACAAAATTTCTCATTAAATTACTAAGGATTCTGTGGTGAGGTAGTGTCGATTTTCAGACCATTGCATTGTTGCAATCCGACCCCTCAATGCCCCAGTTTATGTAATGTGGCACTTGCTGTCTCACAAGTTGTGAAACACAATTCTTCTTGAGATAAGAGCACAAATGAAATTTAAGCGTGTCTCATGTCTGTGATTTCAAAACCATTTTTAAATATCATGTTTCCATATTTTGGAGGAGTCTCACTCAGTTTAAACTAAATATTTATCGAAAATATCGATTCGAACGACGCACTATATGAAATATGACATAAAAAATGGTCACCCGCGGTCATGCGGACAAATCGCGGTAAGAAAAAGCTCAAAAGGTTTTGAAGGGTCAAAGGGTCTTACCGTTTTGAAGGAAGCGAAGTTTCTTCTCAATTTCACTATCATTTAGAACTGCCGCTCCCATGATCACATCGGAATGTCCGTTCATGTACTTGGTTATGGAATACATGACCATGTCAGCGCCGTGTTCCAACGGACGTTGCAGGTACGAAGTTAGGAACGTGTTGTCTACAACTATTAGTATATCTTTGTTGTGGCTTTTGGCTCTTTTAGAGATTTCTGCGATATCTGCCACCTTCAAGTTTGGATTTGTTGGTGTTTCTATCCATATCATCTAGAAATACGAAAGTTATCAACGAATGAATTCGGGACGAATTAATATTATGGCTCCGTGCTCTAGAATCCTATTTTATGTATCCTATTAATATTATAATTGCGAAAGATTGTATGTTTGTTACTCAATCACGTCGCAACGACTGAACCGATTTGGCTGTTTGGCACAGAGACAGATTATAGTCTAGAATAGCACATATGCTACCTACTATTTATCTCGGAAAATAAGACTTCTTTTTCTGTGCCTTTCCCTTCCACTACTAGGTACTGCTACTAGTAGTACTGCAGCAGTACTACTAGTAGCAGTACTACTGCTGGTAGTAGTGGAAGGGAAATGTACCCAGTAGGTAAAGATAAAATAAAATTAACTATCTGCGATAACAACGAGAACGAGGCTCTTCAATTGATGATGATGAGATTAGATTGTGTTCCAATCTAAACCATGTCAGTACTAGTGGGCATCTAATTAAGGCATTAATTAAAAGAGACGGGAGTTCGAACCTATCGCTTTACGTCTTTGAATGGGGCCATCTTAATTGTCTTTTTGTGTCAATTAACATCTGTTACCAACGTATTAAGTATTAATTATTTCAATTTTAGTGCAATTAGTTGGGATAATTTCTTTGGAAACTGAATGAGTGATGGAATAACAGACGGGGACCGAAAAATAAACCAAAATAGAAGTCGATAATGTTATGAAAAGCAGTAAAGATTGGTGATTGTTGAAGAGTTCAACATTGAGATCTTAATTTTAACGTTGCTTGAGTAACAATTTCAGAAGATTTAAGATATTTCGTTAACTCTAAAACCTTTGCTGCCCTTCTGTTGGCGTGCTTGAGATTTCCCATATAGACTTAATGAAAATTAATGTACGTTGTTTTTAATCTAGCAAACTTATTGCAATTTAGTCAATGTCGTTTCAATTTGCGCACATACAAGCCTCAAATTGGCTGCAATTTATTTGGAGGTTTCCTAAAATACCCTAATAATAATCGAATCTGTAGACATCTTGCTAGGTGCACATTTTATGAATGCTGTGTCAAACTTCAAATATCTGTTGAACCCACAGGTTCAAGAACATATTATTTAACGTAACGATAAGAACAACGCGTCGATTAATTTTGCAATATTATTTTGACATTGACTATCAAATTATCTGCAATCATTAATACCCAAGTGCTTTTTATCTTCATAAATGGTTTGTAATATGTTTATCATTCTGTGCCTTTGATTATTCAAGTTTCGTGCAAATGTAATGTAATTTTTTTTATGTATTATGAAATAGCGCCTACGATAACAGCTCACCAATTATGGTTACATGGATTACTAAACAACGATAAGAAAATTAAATGTTGTGAATACTTAGCTATGCAGGCAAGGCTGTCGTAATCTACAGTAAATTACCATAAGCTATTGTAGTTACTCATGTTTTATGTATATTATTTCTTTTGTATTGCACCTATTTCTATTAGAATATGATATTTTCACCGGAAATGGGTGTACGTAAAACTCACCTTTGTGTTTTTTTGAATTGATTTGTCGATCAATTCTGGTCTAGTGAAATCGACAAATGATGTTTCTATACCAAATCTTTCCACAACTTGTCTGTAATAAAATAAAAATATAAGAAATAAGGCCGCCTTTAACACTGGCGACGTTCTGGTTTGTCACGAAAGGCCATTAGCCAAGGGCCGAAAATAAGGCCCGAAGTATTCAGAGTGGAAGTTTTCTTCTTGACAGAAAAGATGGGCGAATTTATACATATTATACAATGTACCTATACTCAATAAATAAATAGCTTAGGTGCTTAAAAAATTGTTTGTATTAGCAACCATTAGTTTATACCAGTGGAATTTGAAATATATAACTGTGCAGTGTACAAAAACTAAAAACTCGCATTCGCAAAATATTTCGCAATCGGAAGTCGTTTTTCCTCATTAAATGTTTAAACTTGCTATGCCCAATCGAGATAGACTTGCAAAAAGAGTTTTATATGAACTGAAACAAGCATAGAGTAGTATATTCCTTGTTGTACATCTTGGGCCCAAGTTTGTATGTACATTTTCCTTCATCAAGATTGGTTCAGTGTATAACGGTAACAACCAGTTATATGGGCAGTTATGAAGGCACTTACCTGAATAATCTGTTTGTGCCGCCATACACATCGTCTGAGGATATAATGTGATCTCCCATGCTCAGCAGGCCAACTATGCTCGTAGTGGCTCCGAGGCCAGAAGCAAATGTAAGGCCATATTTTCCACCATCGAGCGCTGCCAGACACTCCTCGAGCGTGTTCCTTGTTGGGTTACCAGATCTGCCATATTCAAAACCCTAAAAATTTGTCTTTTCCAGAATTTTTCCAAATTTTCTTTAGAGGCGACATTAGAGGACAACACGGCGCGTTGCGCGTCGCTGGAGTGTTGCCGCAGTTTCCTTCATTAAAAATCGGTGGTGTATCACAGCCACACAATATGCTCCATTACTTTGTCTAGTACTGCACGATGCCACATTAGTGGCATTCGATCTGACGCAACCTTCGCAACGCACCGTGTGGCATGGCTATTTTCAACAAAATAGCAAGTTCCTGAAAGGCCGTTCGTACCGCGTAAGAAACAAGGGCAGAGGCTGTAGGACAGGAAGTGATCGCCATGTACTATGTAACATTAAACAGCATCTCTAATAAAAGTTTTAAGCTTTCAAGTAAAAGCAATTACATGGTTGATACAAATTTAAAAAATTCTAAGCTGAACTCAGGGGATAATCACTGATGCTAAGATCTATAGAGCTTGCTCTGGCTCAGCTCAGACTTAAGTTAGAGTTAAAGCAAGACACAAAATCTGCTCTGACATAAATCTGTCTCGTTTTAACTCTGTCTTGAGTCTGAGCATAGTGAGAGTGCAGTCTATACATTTCAGCCTGAGTCATTCAATTAAGTCCTGTTAAATTAAGTAGAAGTAGTTTCATACTGTGTGTTCGGCAGGTGCGGGCTGCTTATATGTAGTCGATGTGACGATGGGAGGGACTACGGCTGCAGAGTTCCATTTTTCTGGATCCTGGCCTACATGTATTGCTATTGTAGCGAAGCCCGGTTTTTGTTTTAGGAATCCTTGGTTGGCCATCTATATTAATCAATTGAAAAGAATTAAAAAATTAAAAAAGAACTATAACAGCTTTCAACACAGCTCTGAGAATTAAAAAGCGTTGACTGATAACATGAGTCGTAAGGAGCCACTGGATACAGCCAGAGCAAGGCTGACACCTGTGGAAGTCCAAAAGAAGAAAATCTGACAATTAGTTGGATATTGTATGGAACAATATTTTTTTACAATAACATCGATGATGCAATACGTATCTAAACTTATACCCAGTATTTATTTAAATAACAAAGTTTGTAGTATGTAATTTACACTGATTTTATTCCATGGCACCTGCATTTATTTAACAAGAGTTCAAATAATGATATTGCTGCACAGGTAATTATTATTAATTATTAGTTATAGCTGTACCCACGCTGTAGCTATTAGAGTACAAAGACACAGAAGATAGAAGATATAGTAGGTACTATAAAGTAATTATAATTAAATAGAATTTTTTTAATTAAAATTTACTTAGTAAAAAATTCATACATAAAGTTTTAAATTTTAAATAACTAATAAGAATATAAAATTACTTACATACCTTTTTTTATTTAATTCAAGAAAATATATAACTTTAATTCAAATACAGAATTAATAATGAAGAACAGCCCCGGCAAAATAACCTTAAAAAGCGAACTACAACACGGAACACGCCACACAGCAAAACCAACCGCAACACCAAACAGAATGAATTTTAAAAGTGAACTACATTTTATATTCTCTTGGGTGAACTAGTCTATACTATAGAACCAACTAAGAGTCGGTCCACACTGCACAAACAAGTTTGTGCCACGTTTGTGCAAACATGCTCTTTTATTCCTGTGTTTTATTCTTTATGGCAGAGCGTAAACGGTCAAACATATTTGTCAAATTTTAAGCTTTGTTTGATCTAGGTCAAATCAGTTTACATCTATAAAAGGCGCTGCGCTAGCTAGAAAATGGTGCATTTGTTTGACAAACACAGCCGTACACTGTCAAACATGTTTGACAAACACCATGAAACACGCTGTCAGTCAGATATTCTTTTAAACATGCCAAACTCGTAGTTTGTTTGATAAACGCGTCAAACACGACTGCAGATTATCAAATAATTTGACACTGTTTGACACACACATACTATTTGTCAAATTATTTGACCGTTAACAGGTCACTTAAAATTTAGATGATCGCTTAATGATGTCAATCAAGTGGGAACAAAAAAATATCACGGCAGCTTCTCGAGTGTTAATCTTAAATCAATTATTTAATAGAGCTTAGAGAGCATGCATGTTTGCACAAACTTGTTTGTACAGTGTGGACCGACCTTAATATTAGTATCCTTCAAGGCCCATTTATAATAGACGACGATATTTTCTTGCCTGTTGCAACATACACAGACATTAGCAGGTATAGTGTATCATCTATGACAGACATAATGATAAGTCTGTGGAAACGTCAAAGAGTAAATATAGGGAAACGTGGACATTTTAATCTATTATATGATGGACACTGGACTTGCTGTTCCACTTCCTATCAATTGGAGTTGGCTGGCTAAAGCTCAACTCAAATGACACTCCATCATCCTTCATCATAAGTATTTTCGTGGTATTTTCATTATCCATCAGTTCCATCATACACGATTTGATTTAATATAAAATGACGTTTCCTGCTTTGCTCAATCTTGAACGTACCTATCTTGAATGATCTTGATTTTTGACATTTGACATTTGGCAATATATAAAAAACCGCCAAAACTTTAATTTTCTGTTTTATAATTTTACTTAAATTTTATTTAATATTTAATAGTTGTTCATCAGGTTGATATTCGCCTACATTATAATTCAATTTAGAATAGAGTTCGGTGGGCCAACAAAAAATGTGTACATAGGTAGGGTCCATAATATAACTCTTCGTTGACAGTAATTTCAAAGACGTATTTAAAGTGAAGATTTAATATGAAAATCGACAGCAAACCCCTGCGATATGCTCATGCTGAAGGCCATACAGACGTGTGTTACACAGAGGACGGAAGGTAGCTGTAATATTTACTGTTATTACTAGTAATGACTATACTACTATTCGACGATTACTAGCTTGTGCCCGTGATTTCGTCCACGAGGAGACCATCCATTCCTTCCTCTTGTGCCGCCAGTATCCAGCGGCTCCCTGAGATTCGTCTAATGTCATTAGCCCACCTAGTAGGTGGGTGTAAGCCCACATGCCAACACTGCTTTCCAATGCAAATTCACCAGTCCAGTCCGCCTTGGACTACTATTCTTCTAAACAGCGCAGTCGAAATATGAGGCTGAAGTGGCAACGAGCACCACTTCAGCTCAGCAATTTGATTGAGCAGGTCGTTCTGGTTCTCCTGTCAGGCTCCTCATTTCTGATTTGATAACACAGGCATATTCATATAATATTAGTCCATAGATATATAACAGCTACTGGAAATTCTATAGATCAATCTTTAAATAAGCTATAACTACTGAAAATTCTATATCGTCAATTATGGTTAAAATTGTCCTAGGCACATAATAACTTGTGGGCATGATGGTGATGTTCGAATATGGCTGGATATTGAAGATGATGATCCAAACTCCCACTGTGTTGGTGAGAATGCCCTCGCAGTATGTTTCAAAGACAATAGACTGTATGTGGCCACAGATAACCACGCAGTGCAAGCCTACACATTCCCAGCGTTTGATAAAGATGGAATCATTACTAGGTTTACTGCACCAGTTACACAGATTATGTCAAAACCAAAAATTGAGGTAAGATGTACATATTTATTAAAAAATCAAATTATCAGGCTGGTGCTATTATGAATAACATATTGTTTGTCCAAATATCATTACTTCAACTCATCAACATTTTTCAGCTGTTCTTTTGGGGTTTTCCTATTTTATTTTTTAGTTTTTAAACCACCCCTATATGAAAGCAAATAAAACAAAAAAAAATTCAAATGGGTCAAGCTATTTTTGAGTTTTTGACTGACTAAAGAACAGCAATTGATTTTTGCTTTAATGACAGTAAAATAATATGTATGAAATAATAGGTTTTATTTTAATAAAGAACATTAACCATGCTGTACTTGATGAACATTCTCCTCACCTCCAAACAAATGGAAAGCTTGTGTTAGGTGTGGGACGACAATTGTGGGAAGAGTGGGGAGATTGAACCGTTTTTAGGCTATTGTTAATGATATTTGTGTTTTAAAAAGAGTTTAAAAATACTATATTTATAGGCCTTAGGATGTACATCAGAAAACATGGAAGCAAAGATCTGCAGCCTAGAAGGTGGTGCCCCATTATTTGTAATGTCCGAGCACAAGGGCCCTGTGCTAAGTATTGCAATATGTCCGCACATGAAGTATGCTTGTACAGCATCTGGAGATGGCACTATGAGGGTGTGGGATATAGACACTCAGAAAGTTGTTAAAGAGGTCCCATGCGTTCCAAAAATAAATACTTTCTTTGCTGCCAAAGTTTTGTGTAAGTTTTACTGCCAAAAATTGAAAATAAGTTCAGAATATTGATTTGAATTAAAATACACAGAAAACCACCACACAATCGACAGATTTTAAAAGCAGTGACTTTACTTTTTTCATAAAAAACATTGTTGAAATCTGTTAATGTAGTATTGTTTGTGTACCGTATAAAAAACAATATTCACATTTAATGGTCTTATAGTTTTTGTGAAATTTTGTTCAGTTTGAGCCATGAAACTTCGTCTTACTATTACAATGGGTGTTTATTAAATATTTCAGGTCGTATGGATTTTGAGCCATCGGAAGGAAAGTATCTTGCCTATCCACACAACAGAGAAATAATAATACTAGATTGTGAAAGTTGGAGTCAACGAATGACATTCAGTCATGGTACGGTTAGTACTTTTAAATTCTATTTAATTGTTTATTACAGGAGCAAGCACAGTTGCTCATGTTAAACTTATGATTTGATTATCTTGCAAGTAAATTTGTTATTCCTTTTAATACAATAGATAAAAGACATATTATTGATGAGTAATTTAAAAGCATTTTTATAATGTCAGTGTAATTTTAAATAGGTATAAGAAAAAAATGCTTACTAGCCCAAAAGTAATAATATCTATATTAGGTTGTTAAAAATATGTTATAAAATTTATTTTTCAGATAAAATGTGCCATATCACAATGCCTATTCTCTCCCTGTGGTCAGTACCTAGCTGGCAGCACAGTAGCTGGCCAAATAGCAGTGTGGGAGGTTGAGTCAGGGACCTGTATTGGCATTATTGAGCATCCCACCTCGCATAATGTATCTGCAATGGCATGGAACCCTAAAGGTATGTTTGAAATACGATACCATAAACATCAAGCTAATAGAAAACTATCTGATAGCTGCAACACCATTCTTGGGAACTCTTATCTGAAGGATAAACAATAAGCAAATGCATAAAAAACACATTTGTTTTCATTAAAGTATATCGCATTTTTTATTACATAGTATTTTTTTACTTCATGGCATATTTTCTTACTTCATGACTCCTTTTTCCAGTTCATTACACATTTATTTTATTTTATAGAACATTATTCCAGTTAATAACTTTTTTTTCCACAAGTCATCATTACATACTTTTTTTTTGGTTCATTGCATATTTTTTATATTTTTAAAGCGCATAAGACATCTTTACAGCAGTTAATTTCGGCCGCCGCGGCTGTACTCAAACAGTGGCGAAGAGTAGACATCCACGCAGATATTATAGTGCACATTTGTGTCCGCCCACACAGAACACTGCATCTGCAGAACTGATGCATTTAAGTGATTTTCAGGGGTTTAAATACAGCAAAATATACATACTGAGAATTTGTTGACAGGAAATCTATAACTTTTTCTTCCAAAATAGCTAGACTATGAGAAGTATTGGTAGATAACGACATTTTATTTTTGTTGTAGGCAATGGCATCCTGGTGTACTGTGATGTGGCGGGACAGTTGGGAATGTTGGTGAACTGCTACGGCAGGGACAGCGCCACAGGTGACGGGGACGATGTTGAAATGGTTGAAAGAGCTGATGGTGATGGTAAGTTCACGCGGCACGTTGCGGTGTCGCTGCGTCTCTCGCTATGCTACTGCAGAGTCCTTTGTATTTGGCATACGCCGAGTGGTAATTCTTGTGGTTTGTAGCTTCGTTGCTTTGCATCTGCAACACCACTGTGATGTCTAGAAAGTGGTACGCCATACGGAACCGTGAAGTGTTGTGGTATCCAAAATTGAAATTCACAATAGCGCAATGGATGGGGATTGACCGTCAACCTTTCAGATTTTAGTCAGTACTGTTATATGTTGGGCTATTGAGCCTCAATAGCACAACGGCTATAGGTGTCCAACTTGAGTTCCGTGTACCATAACTCACAATATAGTTTAATATCCACAAAAATATAACAAATATTTTTTTAACCCCCAACTCAAAAAACTTTACGGTTAACGGTGTTATTTTGACGTGTCTGTGTGTGTGTCTTTGTCTGTCTGTCTAACTGTCTGTGGCATCGTAGCTCTCGAACGGATGAACCGATTTTGATTTTGTTTATTTTTGTTTGAAAGATGAATTAGTTGGAAGTGTTCTTAGCTGTTTGATGATAATTTGTCCAAGATGGCCGCCGCCACAAAATGGCGGATTACATACTTTTAATTTAACGATTACTAATTGGCGATTAGGATGTTGTAACATGTCGGGGGTGTTTTAAATCTTTAATTTACACTTGTGTAGACAACGACGAAATACTGGACAACTTAATTGAAAACTACGAGAGTGATGACGACAACGCCATATCGTTGGAGAAGATAAAGAACGAAACCCTCGGGTTGGTCGACAAGGGCGACTCGCGGCCGACGTCGGGGGCGCCGCCCCCCGCGCCCGCCACCGTGCCCCCGCAGCCGCCCTTCCAGCCCTCCGCCACCCCCGCACATCTAGAACATAGGTGAGGGAGTATACTGACATAATAAATACACGACAGAATGAACTCTGCTATCTGCGTATAGGTGATCATAGGAGAGTACTTCAAAATAGTGACGTCATAACTTACCCCTTTACCCCTAATCTGTTTCTACACGCCATTGTGCCGGAACGTTTGGCAGCATGTCTTTGAAGGTAGGTTGGTAATTAGCCACAACCAAAGCTTCCCACCAGACCATACCAGAGACAAGCCTCAATAGCCCAACATTTAAAGGTGCAGACTGAAAACTGAATGGTCGCAGTTTCGAATCCCACCCGTTGCACTATTGTCGTGCCCACTGCTAGCACAAGCTTCCCACTTATTTGGAGGGGATAGGAGGATATTAGTCAACTTCAGCTTGGCTAATATTCTTAAAAAAATTCAGAAATTATAAATTCCCAAATTGCCTGAGACCTCCCAGTTATAAGACCACAGCGCTCACCACTGCACCAGGGAGGTCGTCTAATATAAGTTCCATTCCTTCAGGTACATGTGTTGGAACGACATTGGCATCGTCCGCTGCCATACTGGGGAGAGCGGGGAGTCCAGCGTGGACGTGGAGTTCCACGACTCAGGCGTGCACCACGGCATCAACCTCAACAACTACCTCGGCCACACCATGGCCAGCCTGTCCTCGCACGTGCTGGCGCTAGCTTGCGAAACGCCTAGGTAACTTCTTTCGTTATTTCTCTGATATACTACTTGATGTCTTCGGCTTCGCTCTCGTGGATTTAGTTTTAAAAATTCCCGCGGGAATTCTTTGATTTGCCGGGATAAAAAGTAGCTTATGTCACACTCCTTATGGTGTCGTGTGGTGCGGGTTGTTACGTTTCCTCAAATATGGTTGAGCGAAGCAACGGCTGGATCATGCGTCATGCTCGTGAACGGGTGCCGCCAACGGGAATGGGTCTGCTTTGTGTCTACCCATGTTAACATGTGTTAGGTTGTGGTAGGTGTGCATTTTTGAAACTTCTGTGTGGAAACATTGTGTGCATAGCCTAGTTTTTTTTTTAACAATTGTAAAAAAAAAATTTTTTTTTGAAAAGAGCAACTGCTGAGTTTCTTGCCGGCTCTTCTCAGCAGAATCTGCATTCCGAACCGGTGGTAGAATTGTGACCTTTCATAAGAGCTACAAGTTGGCCTACATGAAATAAATAAATTTTGATTTTTGATTTTTTTGACTCCCACTCAAATATAGCTATGCAAAAAATCATTTTTTGATTTCGTATAAACTGTCCCTTGTCTCTTCTGCAGTAGTTTAGTGTCACCTTCCTTTGTCCACAGTAAACTGGTCTGCATATCTTTAGTGGGTAGTAGCAAGGAGTGGAGTGTGAACATGCCCGACACCGAGGAAATCCTTTGCATAGCCGCTACCAGCGGGCTGGTTGCTTGTGCTACCAACGCGAGGCTGCTCAGACTGTTCACACCCTGTGGCACTCAGAGACAGGTGAGTTACCCTACGAATAAATAATAAGTAAGGAAGTCTAACTGTGTTAAAAAAATGACCCCAACAAAAATTGCGCTGAAGTAGGTTGGAGATTAAAATTATACCCTTAGAGGCGGGGATTAAAAACAAAAATAGCACGTCAACAGTTGGTCATTTTTCTTGCACGTCAAATTTTCATAACATCGTCCAATGACTCAGCTGTCATAGCAAACATAGCAGCACGCGCGCGAGCCAATCCCTGCTTTCGTTCTGAATTTGAACCGATCACCAAGCATATCTATCTGTAACCTCGGAAGTGATTCGTATTTTGAATCATACTTCGTTTTGGTTTGAAGTAGTGCCATTTTTTGAGTGGATTTTGTTTTGACTTCCTTACTTTATTTATTCGTAGGGCGTACCTCTTCCAAGGGCCTAAATTATCTTATCTTATTTGAATAGGTGATTTCATTGGCTGGTCCGGTCGTAGCGTTGGCGGGTTTCAACACCACAATACTCGCCGCGTACCACCACACGGACCCCGGCCTTTCAGACCAGCACCTCGCCATGGATATTGTGGCTCTCAACGGTAATGAAAAGAATTGACCTCTATGTCTTCAATATCTATGCGTATGCCTAACTTTATGGGTAATAGTAAATTATTTCTTGATCAGATTATACTAAATCTAGGGCCTTCTAAAATAAGTAAAATACACATCCGCAGTTTAAAGTTTGAATACAATTTTAACTACAAAACGTGCGGCAAATGTTTATCAAGTCACAGTTCAGTATTTCATACACACATGCACGCTTTTTGACGTTTGATAAAGAGTTGCTATTTTGAATAGTTGGCACAAGTTGCTTCTTTAAATTCATTACATCAACAGGTCGTCAAGTACGCAGCAAAACCGTCCTTATACCCTTAACCCCAGGGTCGAAATTATCCTGGATCGGCACCACAGACGTGGGATCGCCTTGTACTTACGACAGTACCGGCACGTTGCGACTATACGACGTATCTAGCGGTGTGTGGATGCCGATATGCGACACCACTACACATTCAAAAGGCGTTTCGGATTCTTGGTTCATTGTTTCGGTAAGCATTTCCAAATTTTTTTTTTTTTTTTCAAAAAACGATTTTTTTTAGAGGTAAATAGAAACACGATTTGAGAAGTTTGCGTATTGCTAACTGAAAATTCGTTAATAACGACGTTCAGCTATAGAAAGAGTGGACAGCCTAACCATAGACAAACAGCAAAAAAAATAATGTATAAATAGACAATTTATTATAGCGCTTTATGGAAATGCTCATTTAGGAAGAGTGGAATTTCCAGTCCACTTCATCCACATTTCACTTTGTAATTTACAAATTAAACAGACTATCAAAATTGAGCACAAAATAAATAAAATTTTCTACTGTTCTGATTTTATTAGATTTTCAAGTGTACTTAATTGCTACATCGAACATGGGTTTTATAAGCTCAAGTTTTAAGAAAGAAAAACTTAGGACACAGACTGTATTTTGATGTATTCTACTGAGTTATGCTTTTCTGTCTACTTCTCTTGTAGATAAGTGAGCCAACACAGAAGGTGCGAGCAATCCTTTGTCGAGGAACATCGTACCCTCTAACGGTTCCCAAACCAATCGTCGCTGAACTTTCTATACAGGTACATATATTGTCATTCTATGGTTAAATGACATGAAAAATACCTCCTTTTTAACCGACTTTAAAAAAGGAAGAAGTTCTCAATTCATCTGAATCTTTTTACGAGTATTATTATTTTTTATTTATGTTCCCCGATTACTCTAAGACGCCTGGACCGATTCGAGGGACGAAATCGAGGGAACACACCTTTTATAGACACAATTGATATGTTTAGTAGTGGTGTTTGAAGTCGGTTTTGTAAAAAGAATTTTTACAAAATTTTTACATTAATGTGGAAAAGTGGAATAAATGGAAAAACTCTCGAAACTCATAGACTTATTGAAACGACTATATCTGTAATTTGTTTATACTTATACTAGCGGCCCGCTCCGGCTTCGCACGGGTACAAAATATATAGCCTATGTCATCCACTGTTAATGGATGTTACTATACATATAAACCTTCCTCTTCAATCACTCTATCTATTAAAAAAACCACATCAAAATCCGTTGCGTAGTTTTGAAGATTTAAGCGTACATAGGGACAGAGAAAGCGACTTTGTTTTATACTATGTAGTGATAGGTTTTGAGTGCAAACTCTTCACAGAGTTTTCGTCAGCATATCCCTTACGCCCTGCATTACTTTTTTCAGATTCCCCTTTGTGAATTGGACACGGAAAAAGGCCAATATGAGGAACAGTTAGTACGGTGGGCACACACCACATCAGAAGTCGATGTGAAGGCAGCTAGAGAAACTGCTCTCAAATTATTTGCTGTGAGTATCGTAATTGGCCATTGAATTTCTTTTACTTTTTTTTGTTACTAGTATAAAGAAAAAAAAAGAGATAACTGGGGCCGGACTCAAGCGCAAGCCACATCGCGATCTAAGCTAACTTAGCTTAGCTTTAGTTCATACTACCTGCTAGTTAAGCAAACCTATGAAAGCCGAGTATAAATGTCTTTTCACTTATTGGTGCCTACCAAGCTAGGTTAAGTTAAATTAGAAAAAGCTTGTGCCAGGTACGCAATATTGCAATGGGTTTGAACCTGCGATCTTTCAGTTTTCAGTCCACACCTATTTTGAACTATTGAGGCTTAAATATAAATCCTATTAGGCTATTGTCATGGGTTACATTTAATCCCGGAAAATTAAAGAGTTCCCGCCGGAATCAAAACCCCCTCAATCCACGCAGACGATGTCGCGGGTATCATCTAGTATGCAACTAGAAATATCGTGATACATTTTAAAATATCGTGATACATTTTGAAATATCGTGATACATTTTAAAATATCGTGATACATTTTAAAACTTATCATTCTGTAGCTCGCCTGTCGAAGCGAGATTGAGCAAAGGGCTTTCGAGCTAATGGAGCTACTGAAAGACGATCGCTTGCTACCTCTCGCTGCGAAATACGCGTCGCGGTTGGGGCGAATGCATTTGGCCGACAAATTGTCAAATTTGGCCGACACGTGGGAAAGGGATGCCGACAAATTCAACGTGGCCCAGAACTCGCACTTCCAAGAACTGGAGACGCAGGAAACTTATGACGTCACAAGCGCGGAGCAGGATCTAAACGCGAGTTTAATTCTACCGCAGAAGACTGTGAAGAAGAAAATTGAAAACGTTACTCCTATTAAACCAGTTGTGAGTATATTTTTTTAATCCTACTAATATTTAAAGACGAAAGTTTGTATATTTATGTGTGTGTGTTCGTATGATACTGTATTTAGCCGACTTACAAAAAAGGAGGAGGTTCTCAATTCGTCGGAATCTTTTTTTATGTATGTTCCCCGATTACTCGAAGACGCCTGGACCGATTTGCAAAATTCTTTTCGTTTGAAAGGGCATACTTTCCAGGTGGTCCCATTGTCATCAGGTCAGGGTCTGATGATGGGATTCTAGAGAAATCGAGGGAACTCTTCAAATTTTATAGGGACAATTGATATACTTTATAGTGACGTTTGAAGTTTGAAGTCGGTTTTGTAAAAAGAATTTTTACATTTTATAGCCAATAAAATCATCGCCCGGCGGAGCCAGGAACCCGTTTAGGAAGCAACAGGAAACAGCAAAGTTTGTTCAGAGTCCCCTGAGCTTGACTGAGAGGACGCTCGTAGAGGTGCACGCCACCGAAGACCAGAGTGAAAATAGTGATGTGAGTATTACACAGTATTGGTTGCCTGAAAGAGATCGCTATGTAGCGACAAGGCCGCCAAATTGTATGCTATTTATTAAGCTCTTTGTGTCTGTTCTTATAATATGTGTGGTGTACAATAAAAGTATATTCATTCATTCATTCATTATTCTTATCTATACAAATACTTCTCCACTCTAGAACTTTCCGGCGGACGAGTATGGGCTTACTGATTGCGTCTTAAGTTTGCTAATGGCTTGGGTTATGTTAGTCACCTTGGATCTTATCTTTATGCGCTATGGCTTTTCCATACTTAGATTGGGGATTTTTCCCTTAGTAAGGGGTTAGTTGTTCAACGACTTTACAGTGGATGATACCTCTAGAATCTTAATTCTCGAGGTCAGATGCATTGTAAAGTGAAGAATGTATACAGCTGCTATAAGACGATTCGTTGCGCGAAATGGAAAACCTTGAGAAAGGACCATGGGCAATTTTGTATGGACCCCGTCCCCACCCTCCAACAGTCACCGGATTTATGTTAATATGTTCATTTGGATCCAAATAGACGTAAATAGTTGGTTTCAGCTTCAAAATCGATGGGGTTCCTAAAAAAAAAAAAACTTTTTGTTTGAAATTGATTTATTTTTGTCATTTTTTCTACATTTTATCGTACAAAAATCATATAACAGTAAAAATAACTACTTCTACTCTGCTACAAATACCATTTTGTACATTGATATCATCCGCGTTTCTTTGAATTTCTGGACCTGGGACGTCATAGTCTGCGTTTCCGATGCGACCTTGTCGCGTAGCATTGCCAGCTCTTTGCCAGCATCTATGACACACTGTCGTCGTGTTATTGAATACAACCTGGAAAAAGAAGAAAACTCGAGGAAGATTAGAATCTGCCTTCTGAAGCGAGGGTCGCGGGGTCAAATCTCGTAGGGCACAAGTATTTGTGTAATGAATATGACATGTTAAGTATTAACTACTGTTAATACATAACATAAAAAAATGAGAATATTATATAAAAAAGATGTTAGTTACCTGTATCAGCGCATTTTGTGAAATATAGTTAACTAGTGGGTCGGTGAGCGGGGGGAGGGGGTTATTTTGTAGCTGGTTATCTTTATGTGCATGCTCCGCCTGCCGCTTTGCAATCTATAATTATATAAAAAGGCTTGTCCTGACTGACTGACTGACTGACTGACTGACTGACTGACGATCAACGCACAGCCTAAACCATTGAAGTTAGAAACTTGAAATTTTGACAGTAGGTTCCTTTTATGGCGTAGGCGAGCACTAAGAAAGGATTTTTCGAAATTCGCCCCCCAAGGGGGTAAAAAGGGGGGTTAAAGTTTGTATGAAACTCCGTCATTTTTCGAGTTATACTCATGAAATTCGGTATTTAGGCTTTAAATTGAAAACAAAAAAGTACGTGTTTCACAGTTTTTAAAAATTCTACCCCCTAAGGGGTTAAATAGGGGTTGAATGTTTGTATAATAGTCCTTCGTTCTTCAAGTTATTTTTCAAGTTACGTTTATGAAACTTGATATTTTGGCTCTTGATTAAAAATAAAGAATTACGTATTTTACATTTTTTTTAAATTCTCCCCCCAAGGGGGTAAAAAGGGGGGTTAAAGTTTGTATGAAACTCCGTCATTTTTCAAGCTATACCCATAAAATTCGGTATTTAGGCTTTAAATTGAAAACAAAAAAGTAAGTGTTTCACACTTTTAAAAAATTCTACCCCCTAAGGGGTTAAATAGGGGTTGAATGTTTGTATGATAGTCCTTCGTTCTTCAAGTTATTTTTCAAGTTATGTTTATGAAACTTGATATTTTGGCTCTTGATCAAAAATAAAGAATTACGTATTTTACATTTTTCGAAAATTCTCCCCCCAAGGGGGTAAAAAGGGGGGTTAAAGTTTGTATGAAAGTCCGTCATTTTTCAAGTTATACCCATGAAATTCGGTATTTGGGCTTTCAGTTAAAAATAAAAAAGGACGTGTTTCACGGTTTTCAAAAATTCTACTCCCAAAGGGGTTGAATGGGGGTTGAATGTTTGTATGAAAATCCATAATTTTTCAAGTTAATATCGAGCAACGGATCTACGTGATTCTTTGATGGGTATGGTTGCAGACAGTGTGTTATAGGTTACTTTTATTCGGACAAAATCAGGAGTCCGCACGGGATTTTCAAAGAACCTAATTCCACGCGGACGAAGTCGCGAGGGGACAGCTAGTAAATAGATAAATGAGTAGGTATTTTGGAATTAGTCATCAATAATACGTCAACGAAATATTTTTTTAAACGTAAGATACAATGAGAACCCCATGCATTTGGGCATCGTCGCCATAGTAAAAAAATATCATCTTGCCAAGATCTATCAATTGTGCTACATTTCATTCTTGTTGATAGGTGGGGACGATTCCGCCCATAGTCCTTTATCACGATAATGGTATAAATTTTGCGGACGACAATAACGAAATAATTATTTTTTTAACTCTATGATTAATTTATTTATGATGCGATGAAGCGTTAGTAGTAACCGCACAACAATTAACTTCCGAAGCTATCGTTGGATTAACACAGGCTACTTTATATCCCGGAAAATTAAATTCGTGCGGGAATCAAAAAACTTAATCCACGCGTACGAAGTTGCAGGCATTTCTTGTATTTAATATTTTTCAAATTTCAAATCGAGTAGTGGGTCGTAACACTAATATTTAATTCATATTTATGATATTATCTTTATTCCAGCCTTTAAAGCCAAACGAGGGGGAAACATTCGTGGAGTGGTTTTCTCGCAATAAATCATCATTGGAAAAGGAAAACCCAGAGCTTACACCGTCAGAATTAACTCGACATTGTGTGAGAATGTTCAAATCACTCCAAAGCCAAAACACTTCAGACACTGGACTGAAGAGGAAGCTCAACGAAAGTATCGAAGAACCGCTCACTGCCAACGCGCCAAAACAATCGAAACTTAGTGCCTTCGCGTTCACGAAGACTTGAATTTGGATTGTTTTTGTAGATATTTATATTGTTGTACAGTCTCTAAACTAAACTAAATTCTACTTAAAATACTACTATTCTTTTTACAATGTTCTCTTCAGAAAAGGATAGTTACATTTAGAGCTGTCAATTAAATTTTGTTTACAGATTGCAACAGAATTAGCGCCATTGTGGAAGTCAGATAAAAAATGAGATGCATGTTTAACTGTCAAATTACGACTTGTATAGTCATATTAAGTTTTAAGTAAGCATAGAGCCATAGAATAAAAGATAACGAAATTTCAAAAATTTTATTATTTTACTATACTTACTTAATTTTTTGAAACAATTTCAATAATAAATAATTATTTTCAAATTAATGTGACTAAAATAATTATGTATTATTTTCACTTATGCCTTCACGCATTGCTTAATTCAGCTTCATCGGGCGGTGGAAATATTCCTTTCTTGAACATGGACTCCCATTCGCTTCCTTTAGGATACGAGAACTTTTGAAGGGTTTCCGGGAACATTTTTGTACTGTAGCCTGGTAACTGCAAATAAAATTAAATAACTGTGATTTTACTTGATACTAAGTGATGATGTAGTCTAAGATGATAGCGGGCTAACTTGGAAAGGGTATGGCAATGTACATTAAACCCAAGCCCCTGATCTGTTTTTACACGTCATCGTGCCGAAACGCTAAATCGCTTGGCGGCACATCTTTGACGGTAGGGTGGTAACTAGCAACGGTCAAAGCCTGTCACCAGACTAGACCGGAGTCTATTCAGAAATTACAAATTAACAAATTTGCCCCACTGGGAATCGAACCCGAGACCTCTCGAGTTATAAGACCACAGCGATCACCATGTGTGTTTATATGTCGAACCTAATTATTAGTCATATAAGTGTGACCAAGAGCTTGCTCGTGTCTGACCGCTCCCACATAGGCTCTTGACAGGCACGCACACTTACGCAATGTGCATGCACAAGTAATGCTCACGCGCCTTCGTCAATTGCAAGAACTATACCTTTCTCTAACCAATTTATTAAGCCTCAATAGCCCAACGGGGGTGCGGACTGAAAACTGAAAGGTCGCAGGTTCGAACCCCGCTCGTTGCAATATTGTCGTACCCACTCCTAACAAGCTTTCCGCTTATTTGGAGGGGATAGGAGGATATTAGTAAACTTCAGCTTGGCTAATGTTCTTTTTTTTTAAAAAAAAAAACAACCTTTACCGGTGGAATCCACTCTGGGAAGTCTGTATCGTGGAGTCTGACGCCATGTGCATGTACACGACGTAACCACAAGTAAAGCGCCCGTAACTTCGTGAGAAACGTAGTATACAACCTTACCTTGGGAGCGAGATATCTAGCGTTCTCCACCACACACGGGTCGTGGAAGTGCTCGTGCTGCTGGTCGACGTACTCGATGAGCCGCCCCTGCATGGTCCCGGACACGCAGGCGTAGTCCCACAACTGCAGGTGCTGCACCATCTCGCACAGGCCGACGCCGCCCGCGTGGGGGCACACTTTCACTACAAATTAACAAATCCTATATGCGGGTAGTTCTATAAACTAAGGACGAAAATGAGTCGATTTTGGCCCGATATTTTTTACACATTCTGATCGCGAAATTTAGCCTATTATGAAGAATACATCTCCGTCATGGTTGAAACTACGTATTGAAAGAAAAGTGAGCGCCTGCGGAGTGGGGAGGGGGGGGGGGGGGAGTGCCCCGCTGATGTTTGTGTCCTCCGCGAGTCTAAACACGGCATCTGCGGAGCACTCCGCCGCGCGTTCATTTTTTATACGTACCTAAGTTTGAGGTTGTTTATTGGTGGGTGGCTATACTTTCAATAATTACTGTGATAGAACTATGAATGCTGCAGATCTCCCTAAATTAAATTCACCGTTCCCTTAGTGTCATACCTTCAAGTTTCTCAGCCATGAGATAAACAGACAGGATCTCGTTGACCCCGCCGATGCGAGCCGAGTCGATCTGACAGTACTGCATGCCGCCGCTCTGCAGGAACTGCTTGAACATCACGCGATTGGCGCACATCTCACCCGTCGCCACGCCTATACCGTACGGCCTGGAAATGAGGGATTTAACATTATCCATCAACAGCTCATTACTGAGTGCAGGTCTTTTCTCCGGTTATAGGGCATGCTTCTTCTTCTTTATCAATTGATAGACGTAGACTGCTGGACAAAAGGTTTCTTGCATGGACTTTCACAGGCCTCGGTCCAGCGGCTCCCTGCGACTCGTTTAGTGTCGTCGGTCCACCTAGTGGAGAGTATGCCAACACTGCGCTTCCCGATGTGAGGTCGCCACTCACACAGTACCTTCTACAGTCTACCATGCTATGCTAGCCCAATACAAATTGGAAAACTTCACAAACCTATGAGAACATTATGATAAACTCAGGCCTGCAGGTTTCTTCACCATATTTCTCTTCACTATTGAAGCAAGTGTTATTAAAATACTTAAAACTTGCCGAGGCCCGCGACTACGTTCGCGTGGTGTTAGTTTTGAAATTCGTAACTCTATTACGGATCGACGTAAAATAAGATTAAGGCATTGACTCACTTCAAAGCATTTGCTATTGCGGCATGACCTAAGACATCGTCGGGCGAGGTGGGCTCTTCAATCCACATCGGCTTCAAAGGCGCTAGTTTCTTCATCCATTCGATAGCTTCTCCAACGCTCCATGCTTGGTTTGCATCTACCATCTACAATAAAAATAGCGCCGAGCCGTTAAAGTGTGGTTTGACCTTTAGATCTTCTGGCTGGGTATACTCAAACTGTCTTGAGTTGAAACTGTGACGGGGATGAAATTTTTAGTTGATTTTGCTCCATAACTTCGTCAAATCTTGACCGAATTTGATAATTCTTTTTTTATTATAAATTGTGTACTATTAAAAATATTTTGCCCAATTTTGGTCAAGATATACTAAATATTATCGGAGGTAGAGGACATAACTTCTCGCGGATAGTAGCAAGTCACTCTAAACTTTTTCCACGCAGACGAAGTCACGGGAATCAGCTAGTAAATAATATACTTAAAACGTGCAAAAATCATTCTAATCACAGTCATTTTGTACTTACTAGTGTTTTATCGTCGCCGATGTATTTGCGTACAGCAGTGCATCTTCTAATGTCGTCGTCTAAATTGAGTCCTACTTTGACTTTGAAGTGTTTGAAACCCAGGCTTAAATATTTTTCGCACAATTCCTTCACAAGTTCGTCGCTGTACCCCATCCAACCTGAAACCATCGTCATACTACCTAATATTATGAAAGGTCTCCCTCGAATACCTACTGCCCCATACAAACGAATGAAAATTCTTAATTCTCGAGGTCTGATCCATTCTTAGTATGGAGATTTTTCCTGAAGATAAGATCTGCATTAGAACCAAGGAGACTAACATAACCCAAATCATATAAACTGAAGCCCATGCTTGTCCACCGGAAAGTTCTAGAGTGGATATCACAATGTTCATGCATGTTGGACCGACGTTATAAAGAGGGTGTCGGGAAGCGCCTGGATGCAGAAGGCATGAGGACCTGGTATAGTGGCGCTCATTTTTGGAGGCATGTCCAGTAGTGACATCCACAGGCTGATGTGATGATGACTGTTCTTACCAACTTGTGTCGTATACGCCGGATAACCATTTTCCATCAATTCTTTGATTCGTTTGTCTTTTCCAGTCGATTTGTCTCTCAACAATTTAATAGCTTCATCTTTAGTTATCACGTCCGTTATGTAACGAAAGTCTATAGTTGATACCAATTCCTGACAACAACATTTAATTACTATTATGACGAGATAAGAATTTCTGAGCGGTCACTTTTAGATTGATTGTAAACAGAACAGGGGGTCAGTCAGGTCAGGCTCTGCATTCATTCTGATAATAAACCTTACTTTTCCTATTAATATACCTAGGTAAATAGCTACCTTAAGATTTATAAGTGACTAATACTTACTAATATTAGGTATAAATGCGTAAGTGTGTTTGTTTGTCCTACAATCACGCCACAACAAAGCAACGCATCGACGTGATTTTTTTGCAGGTATAGTTAAGGGCCGGGAGAGTGGCATAGGCTACTTCTTATCCCGAAAATCAAAGAGTTCCCGTGGGATTTTTAAAAACTAAATCGAGGCCAGCGAAGCTGTGCGCTTCAACTAGTAAGCTATAAGTAGCTTGAAAAAAATTCTCCATGCCAAAACTCTACATACAGTTCTAATTCTAATACCACGTACCTATCTTAGAAGTTCGTATGAATAGATAGGTACCAAATCTAAACTTCGAACTTCTAAGATGCGAGCTACTTCAAGAAGCAGATAGGTAGGTACCTACTACCTATGGCCTGGCTTATCATAGGTACTAACCTCTAGTGTTAAGTCGACCAACAGTCTCCATAAAGGTTTGTCCTCAAGTCTGGCCCACAAATCCCATAAGGAGTTCACAATGGCTGCCACGGCTAGATGCACTACGCCTTTTTCGGGACCCAGCTGACAAATAATCCTACAACTGTACTAATATACAGGCTTAATTGTAAAATACTAACAACTATTATAAATATTAGGTAACGGGGCCCGTTTGACATTCATCGGTTACGGAACCCTAAATAAATTACATACATATCTTTATACAGGCTGTGTCTACAATATCTGCGTCATGTTATGTTAGCTTGCTTGTTGAACTTGACATCACTACTTAAATACGAGTAATTACTTTTAACCGATTTCAAAAAGGAGGTTTAACTACCTATTCATATTTCATACGCATTCTACTGTCTATCGTAAATACGAGTAACTGCTCAAGTATCAGAATTCAACACGTATAGTAAGATAGGGTTCAGGTTATAAATAGTCTAAATAAAACCAGTAGGTAGGTAACTAATAAATTAGAAGTCAGAACTATTAAAATACACTAACAAAATATGCAAAGGCGGTTTTATCGCTTTTGGGAATCTCTCAATCAAGGCAAGTTCGGAAAGGATAAGAAGCAAATCGGATAGCACCTACGGTACCTATTATAATTTACTAGCTGATGCCCGCGACTTCGTCCGCGTGAATTTAGTTTTTAAAATCCCGCGGGAACTCTGATTTTCCGGGATAAAAAGTAGCCTATGTTTTAATCCAAGGTATAATCTATCTCCATTTTAAATTTCAGCCAAATCGGTCCAGTAGTTTTTGCGTGAAAGAGTAACAAACATACACACACACATACAAACTTTCAGCTTTATAATATTAGTGTGAAGTGTGATACCTTATAACTTACTCATACATAGGTACCTATACGTTAAATTGCTAAACCTACCCATCTCATCTGCGAGTCGTTAGTAATCGACCGCCAGAAGCCAGCGAAGTCGGCGAAGATATCCGCAGCGTTGCGCCCGACGACGAACTTCTTCATGGCGCGCACTGTCAGCACCACAACTTCGGTGCCTCGTCCGCAGGTGAACGTCAGCCCGAAGCCCTGCTTGCCGCTCTCCGTGCTCGTGGTCACATATGCGCACGAGTAATTGGGGTCCGTATGCTATTAACAATTCACAGTAGGTAAGTAGGCATAAAGGAAAGCTATTATCCTACCGACCTACCTACTTACTTACTTCTAATTACATCTGTGGCTTCTGACTTCTGACGCTTTGCTAGAGTAATGGCTTACTTAGACGAGGGCCAGGCAAACACTCGTTGGCCGACATTGAAAATATTGACTGAATAGGTACCTTTACCTACTGACTGAATGGTCTATCAATGCACATTTTAAACCACTGGGCGGATCGGGCTGTTTGGCATTCAGATTAAGACTATAGATTGAGAGCTATTATGACGCAGACATCCGCTAAGAAAGGATTTTTGAAATTTTAACCCCTAAGCCTTAGGGGCCTAAGGGGATAAACTAGGGGTTTGAAAAATCAAACTTAACGTGAGCGAAGCCGCGAGAAACAGGTCTAGTAATTATATAGTTTTTGAATAAAATATTAGCAAAACTGATAATAATTTCATTAGGTATAGTAAGTAGGTGGGTACCTCTACCTATCCTGGCTATATTTACCCTAGAAATGTATTGTAAAAAAGTTTACCAAAGCGTCTGATCCATGTCCTCCAAGGGAAGTCGGAAACCTTACATCTTTAACGTCAATTTGAGTAATTTTTAACCCGTTTCTATTTGGAAGTGGCATTATATCTCAAAAGCGTGCGGATGCCACCAGCGACTATCTTAAACTATTAATTTTATTAACTGTAAACGTCGTTATCTTACAATGCTTCGTTTTTATTTGAATAGTAGATTGAGCGTCGTTAACCAGAAAACGACTAGCACCAAAAAACCAGTTTCGAGATATGAGCAGATTTAGGTTTTGTCAGTGCTTCAAATGCATGACGAAAATTATATTAATATTAATTACAAATAAAGTAGGTACCCATCTATTGTACTTGATTACCTACTATTTACAAAATGTAAAAAAATGTAATGTGTATGTATAGTTATATCAATTAAAAGGTAAAATAAAAAAGAAACACAATAATAATATAATATAAAAGTTTATTTCACAAATAGTCAAATCAAATCTCCCAATTTGTATGCATGCTTTCAATACATATGATTTGTGTCTGTATGCATGACTAGATAAACGATAACAAAATATAATATTTATATAAATTTATCACAATTTGAACTTGTTAAAATGTACTTACATTTAAAACTATTTTCTTAATGTTATTAAAATAACTATATTACAATGGAAGAACTATTGTAAATAAGATTATTCCACATAATTACTTGGCCTTAGATTGATTGTACTTAGGAATGCTAAGAGTATAAGAATGTATACTTAACTAAAATAATTCTTATTATATAAAAAGGTGTAAGAATATTTGTAAAATTTTTCCAAAAAATTGTAAAATATTTCCTTTCATTCAAGCATATTATAATCCATATTATATTTAATTTTTATACATTTTCCACTGAAAATTTTAGTCACCAACTAAAATATAACACTCTCAAAAATTATTGACACCAATTGTGTAGATTATGAAATACTCATTTTTTTTTGCAAAATTATGTCCTTGATTTTTATTAGGATTGTCCACTAATAAGTAGCATTCTTTTTTTTTATTCAATGACAAGATAGCCCTTGACTGCGATGGCACCTGATAAGTGAAAATAAAGGGAGGGGGTATAGTGGTTTTAATAAAACCCATACCCCTAATCGGTTTCTACACAAATTGCTTGACGACTCGTTTTTGACCATAGCTCGCAGCAAACAAAGTCTCTCACCAAACCAGACTAAAAACACTTCAGAAAATATCCAAATCGCCCCTGCTGGAAATCAAATCCGAGACCTCCCACTTATAAGACACACAGATCTTATCACAGCGCTAGGAGGAGGTCGTCAAAATTCTAATCATTCCCTCGCAAATAAAATTAATCACAAATAAACTTTTACTACAATAATAATAAATGAAAAACCTCTCTAGCGACACATGGCTTTTGCAAATTTGAAATTTATTGTCTTCCATTTGGTTTTATTATTTGGTTTTGTTGTAAATCGCCGCCAATTCTTTAACAATGTGCCTCTCGCCATCCTCCCACAGGACATTTGCTATCTTGCCCAGCGAACCGTCGTCGTCATTACGTACCCAATCCAGTAGTAGTTTGTAGCGAGCCTGAAAGCAAACAACAAACAATGGTGGTTAAAATTATAACTGACTAAATGCAACCTTAAACAAATACAATTTGGGTAGCGTTCGAGAAGTCTTTAAAAGGTGCATGTTGGTAGTTAGACATTATGTATCCAAAGCATGATCGGCGTATCTCTGAGCGAGCATATCAGAAATCTCACAAGCCCAACAGTTAAAGGTTAACTGAAAATTGAAAGGTTACAGATTTGAACCTCACGTATACATTCCTAGCACAAGCTTTTCGCTTATTTGGAGGGGAGGGGAGAATATAAGTCAACTTCAGCTTGGCTAGTATTCTTTATTTAAAAAAAAGTTACAGACTGTTATAATTCCAACTGCTGAGGACCAGCAATTGGATTATTATCTGAAAATGATTTCTACAGTGTGATAGTCGCACTTATAGGACTATACAGGAATAATTCAGCCAATCCTAGTATAATATTATAAACGTGAAAGTTTGTAAGTATGGATGGATGGATGTTTGTTACTCTTTCACGTAAAAGCTACTGAAGCAATTTGGCTGAAATTTGACATAGAGATATAATAAATTTGTTACAGCAAATGCAATGATTGCTTTCCTGCAATTGACCAGCCTCAATCATGATACCTGTGATGGTTTTGATTTTAATCTGTTCTTATACTATTGAGGGATTGAATGGCAAATTTTAATCAAAAATACAAATATTATGGTGCTCTCACATCTGCTACTCCATTTTTGGCCATGTCAATTTCCACAGTTTCAATTTGGCCTTGTTTGTAACCCAATCTGCGGAAGAAACTGTGCCAGTTCTTGCCCAAATGTTTTGATATATAATCTATGTAATCATGTTCTGGCTGAAAGGAAGATAAGATAATATATATACAAAATGATAAAATGATGTAATAAACCACATTATAAAAAATATATAATCTTGCATCTATAAGTTAAATGAAAATGTAAATATTCATATACACTTTTACAATAAGCTTAAAATGTTTGGAATGCCCTTTCTATAAATATGGAGAACCATCAAGAAACTTAATTGTTGCTCTTTAATATATAATAATAAAAAAAATTAGTCAAAATTATTTATTTCATGTAGAAAACTTGTGACTCTTGTGACACAAGAAATTTTGAAAGTAAGTATATCCATCAATATTTACCTATATGTGTACAACATTATTTACATTCAGACAAAACTCACATTAAAAGTTTAGACTTTGTTATTTATTTTTCATAAATAAATATTATATACTTTTTTAAATTTCCACCTATATAGGTTCTAAATGAACTCACATATGCAATAACGTTTCAACTGACAAAACTTTGTCAAATTAAATACATACATAATGTAAAAGAATAAAGTTAACTTTTCAATTGGTAAGTTGTGTGGGTTGACACTTTATTACATATGTTCTTCCAAATAGTATGGATTAGGAGATAATTTTAATTTACCTTATTCTTAGCTTCCAGCAGTAGTTGAATTAGGTTAGTCTTTTCTACAGGTTCCTCATCAAACGCTGATGTAGATGTGTTTGTTTGATGGCCAGCGCCGTAAACAGAACCCATATAATAAATAACTTCATTCCCACAACGGACATTCTTTGAGTTCAGAATGTTGATCACGGACCCATTTGCTATGAGTAATGTAAATTATGAATAAATATAGTAATAAAGAACATTACTATTTTATATTAAAAATAAAAGGCAGACAAAGGCCTGATAGAAGACAAATATCTTTTTCTTCTTCATATCATCACCAGTAGTTCAACATGAGTTTCAGGTCACTGTTTAGAACCACAACAAACAAAGTACAACTAACCTTAGTGGTTGCCAAACTCTGTTACAAGATGGCACTAAAGAAAGATAAAGGACTATAAAGGATTTTTAGATAAATAGATTTTGCAGTTTTGACTATTAAATTTGCAGATTATCTTTTAAGGTTAGTGCAAAATCCTCATGAGTAACTTTATTTTGCGAATTTCAATACGATTGGTTGAGTTGAAAACTATTATTTTATTTTGTTCGTCCTTTTTGAGAAGACAGTGTTGTACTTTTGTAAAGGGAAATGTTGCATATTGATCATTTTAGATGAAACTAATTTTAATGTAATCTTTGCTTACCTTGAGTGTTGAGAATGCTGCTTGCATTACTACTTCGTCGATCATCTTCTGGCATCTCCGAGCTTTCTCTATTTGGCATCGAGTTAGATTTCTTATACTTTGGTTTCTTCTTGTCCTTCTTGAGATCATTTTGTTCAACAAATATTTCTTCCTGATTGTTCGCGAAATTCACATTCTCATTCTGAGCTTCTGCCTGAGGGTTATCGTCCGGGAATGATTCATGTTGGCGAGGAGACCGAGGAACGGCATCAGATTTAAAGTTTCTTAATATTTCAAGAATCTTAGCACTAAATTTGCTGCTCATTTTCGAAAGGAATATTATTTAAACAAAAAGAAACAAATAAAGTATAAATAAGTTAACCCACGATGACGCACATAAACAAAGACAAAAATAAATACCCTACGGGAAAACCCGAAAATTTTTATCAGCTGACACTGTGTCTATGCAACAGTGTTGCCACTACGGTCAGGTCAAAAGTTACCTAAAATAAATAAAAAAGTAACCTTTTAGTGTAAAAAATAACCTCTAATTTTTTCTAGTAGAAATGTATTAAAAGTTGATTGGTTGTAATAACTTACACATATATAAACGAGAATGTAGTTGTATTTTCCATTTTAAGTTGCATTTTAACCGCTACTTATTCAAATTACGTGAAACGTCGCGAATACTGTAGTCTTTGGTCGCGACACGGCTCAAATAGAGGTGAGGCATAAATATTGGATTAGGTATGTGGATTAGGTATTTTTCGTTACCAGTCCGTACCTAATCCTTGATACTGAGGATTAGGTATTGCATAAAATTTGATTTATCCACAAGCAAATACTAACCTTAAGTCTTAGCACTTACGCGATAAAATTATATAAAATAAAAATATTCAGCCAATAGCAAGCAATATTTATTTTACAAGTTTATATCACATCCAGCGCCACCTAGGATACTACTTGATCATTAATTTGTGACCACTTATCAATACCGTGGCTCGCATCGGGGCAGCGGCGTCGTAATGTATATCAAATTCCGCTAGATGGCGTATTGTCGTAATATTCTTATTACAATACAAAGTGAAATAAAAATTATTGAAATTAGTGAAATTATTTTATTTGATGGGAAAACTAACGTGCTGCAATGGTGGAAGGATCATGAGAAAACGTACCCATATTTGTGCCGCATAGCAATAACAAAACTGAATGTCCTGGCAACAAGCGTTCCTTGTGAACGTATTTTTTCTGCAGCAGGTTTGATTCTAAACGACCGAAGAACACGATTAGGAGTAAGAAAGCTGCAGCAACTAATGTTTCTACAACAAAATTCGTAAAAGTGAAAAAAAAGCCCGTACGTGTACTATTTCTTCTTCTCCTTTATCAACCGATAGACGTCCACTGCTGAACAAAGGTCTCTTGTATGGACTTCCACAGTCTCACTCTCGTGCCGCCTGAAACCAGCGGCTCCCTGCGACTCGTCTGATATCGTCGGTCCACCTAGTGGGGGGTCGCCACTCCAGCACCTTACTATTGTACTATTTAGACTACACGGAATGCGTCGAAACTCGAAACGCATCGCCATTGCAATAAAAACGTTATGAACCGCTTCCGTAAGCGGTTCATAACTTCATAGCTCATCAATAAATTTCACTAAATAAAAATTAAGAACCTGCTACATGGTATTACTCATGTAATCAACATCGCCCCAGTTTTTTCCAGAAAATTTCTATGTTTAGGTTATCTAATAATTAAACACATTTAATTTTATTTTACCTTTTCTTTTTGTTTAAAGATAATAATACCCTACCATAGATTGCTCGTCTCGAAACGATCAAAAAAAAATCTACACTAGTCCAAACGGAACGTTCCGAAACCAAAATAAAGTAGTTACGTATCAGGAACGTATTACGGAATGTATCGTTCGTGCTTCGTATCGAATCGAATACTATACCTACCTAATCCAAAAGAAACGGCCATAAATATTTCATAAATATTCGGATTAGGTATTTGGATTAGGTATTTTTAAATATTAGGTTTAGGTGGAACAGGTATCGTTTTTACCTAATCCGACTCACCTCTAGGCTCAAAGAGAATGTAATCACTCCGGCTCGCGAATGAGTTTGACGTGAACTACTCACAAATTACGAAGTTACCGTAGACAGAGAAGGCAATAGACCAAGGTACTGTGTAACCGCGACTGAAATAGAGATAACATGACGTAACGATGACGTCACATGACAAGTTCGAGTTTAATGTTGCCACAATAACTGCACTCCCCTAGTACCCCAAATTAGATGGAAAATTCTTCCCAGGATTTTTAAATAAAACGACAAAACAGATGCTGAACTGTTTTATTTTTTAAATAACATACCTACACATATAAGGTTGTCTGGGAGAGACATACCTATTAGGGTAAGCTTCTATTTTTTACATATATCTTAATATTGTGTGCAATAAAGAATTTATTATTCTTTATTGCACACAATATTAACTTCAACCACCACTTAAAAGTATAAAATAATTTTAGTTTGTACACGTAAGTCGGTTTTTTAAAAATATTTTTTTTTATACTAAAGTTTTTTAATGTACTTTCATAGGACCAATTCACTAGATAATTATTTGCTCCTTAAAAAAAATATTGAAATGCCGAATAGAAATTTAGCATATGTGAGTCACTTTGAAAAAAGATGTATGTAACACAAAGGAAAATTTTTTTTCGTTACTAGTAAGAATGTTACACAAAATAATTTGTAATGAACAGTTAAAATTTTCCTTCGATCGAGTAATGCTATTGAATTAAAAGCAACAAAAATTGTATATTTAGTCATCAAAATCATCATTAATGAAATTAACAGTATATTCCTTTTTTCAGGCAGTCGTATAAAACTGCAACTCTTCATAGTTTAAGTTAATAATTATTTAAAAAAAACATTAAAAGTCTGCCTCTAGCTATTTAAAAATGGCTTTAAAAATTAAGAACTTTGTAAATAAAATAATTCTTAAGATCGCCAACAGTTCTCGACTGGTTGTTGGACATTCGAACGAAACTTCAGGATGATTCAGAACAGTAACCGACACTATCTAACTGAATACACTTTAATCATCGCCGACATATATTATATTCTAGTATCCATCATCTTTCTTTTCTTTTCTCATAATATTCATTTCTTCCATCACGACTTTATTTTGTTTCAACAAAAATTAAAAAAAAAATTGAAAAAGTAGCCAAAGTAACCCGCCGTTACGGTATGTCAGAGGACATTACTAAAAAAAACCTATCTCCGTGCCAAATTTCAGCCATATCGGTTTAGTGTGGCGTATTGAGTAACAAACATCCATATGTTTGTTACTCAATCACGCCACACTAAACCGATATGGCTGAAATTTGGATGTATGTATGGATGGCCCTACATACATTCAAACTTTCACATTTATAATATAAGTAGGATAGGGAAAATCGGGACATTGTATAGGTACCTAAAGCTGGCAACACACATAGATACTAAATTTTCTTATTAACTGTCAGTTTGTTGGGCACAAAAGTGTGTCGACCTTGAAAAAAACTGGTTACACGATGAGGGACAAAAAATTGGGTAGCTGCGTCTCTGTTTATCACATTAATAACTTTATCTCTGCTCTCTTTTTAGTGTGAGTGAGAAAGAAATCGTCACTGACTCTATGTCTTCTCTCTCTACGGAAGTTACTAAACCACAGAGAGAGTAGGTAGGTTACTATAGTTTTTTTTTTTTTGCGTTTTTTCAATTTGCGTTCCGTTTCATGTTGGTTTTATACAAAAAATTAAGAATTAATTCTACAAGATACGAAAAATCACCTAAGAGTTACCTTTTGAATAGTGTAACCTAGAAGTAACCGGACGGAGTTAAAAATCACCTAAAAGGTTACAAAAGTAACCTTTTGGCAACGCTGCTATGCAATGTCATTGTCAATCAAAATGGACATGAAACATTGACAAATTACATTTTAGGTAGGTACCTACCTAACGTTTTGAAACCCGTTTTGGTTCAACGAGTTTTGTATGTGGGTAACTTTAGAAAAACTTAAACAACGAAATCAAAGCTATTTAAAATTATAATTTTCACAAAACAATCTTTAATAGATATTTAGTTAGGTACTCCTCTCTTAGGTAGGTACATTAATCGACACTCAAATTACCTTCATTGTAGTGGTTCCTGTTCCTTATAATGCTTCCTAGAATAACCCCTTCCCTTCCACAGTCGACTATGTGAACTTCAAGCATGAAACCAACTGAATGCTCAAAGCTATTGGATGGTCTAGACCCTTCCAATCCCATCATGATCGAATTATTATGAGCCAAGAGAATGTATTCACTCCGTGATTAGGAGCAATACCCATAAACCAAGAGAATGTAATCACTCCGTCCCATAAAATAAAATGACATTCTTTTTACAAAATACCTTTGATATAGCTGATGTCAAAATTAATTTGTCTCTCTCGACAGCTGTACTGAAAACTTTTTATATTTTAATAATTTTATTAACAATGTATAAAACGGAAAATAGACCGAAGTTCTATATGCCATCTCTGTCTGATATCCTAAAATTGTCTAGAGTGGAAACTATCTATGCAAAATCAAATCCTCCTTCAGGGACCAACAGTCCCAGAAAAGACTCGCTGGTGCCCTGTCCACCTGATGTAGCTGGGGGAGGAGACGCGCCGGCCTCGCAGAAGTGCGCATGCAGGGTCCCAGACGGTTCCAAGTCAGCTAGCGATCGAGGAATAACCGGCGCTGGGGTTACCGGCTCTCGTACGGGACGTATTTGCGACCGAGATAAAGAAATAGAACTTCCATCAGGAGCAACCAACCCAGGATTACTCCGACACATCCATAATGCTGCCAGATACAGACTGCCACAGTGTTTCGAAGGCGCGTGTGTGTCTCTTAAGCAAAGCGCGCACAATAACTGGGTTCTTGGTCACTCAATGTCGTTTAGCTCTGTTACTCCGGGTGGTTACAAACTTTTATTATCGTACGTCGATAAGAGTAAACCTATAAGTTTACCATATTTTGTAATGGAAGCGGCGCCAGGTGGACAAATGAGTTGCGAGATACGCGTGGGACCTTCGCAGGGCACCAGGGCCACAGTTGTAGCGCAGATGGCCGATGGCGAACTGTACAGTTTTGAAAGTATCTTTGACGCCTACTTCAATAATTTTACTGCATCTGTTATTGGTGTGAACCGAGAATTTATTGCTCTACATTACTTACAGGTGAGAGCTACACTATATATATCGCATGTTATGAATAATAAATTATGAAATTAGGCACACTAAGCGAATTCGTCAATACAATCTTAAAGGATTACTTATCCTTAAGGATCAAATCCAATCCATCACGCATTGCGATAATCCTGATGACATAGATATTTTGCATTTATTTTATAAACTTGAATAGATATTTATCATCTACCCAATCCAATACAACTTTGTGTACCTAGGTACTTTACTATAAGCGTCCGCTTGAGTGAACGAGAATATTCTATGACTAAAGCGATCACGACCACGACTACTTAATCGTGATCGTGATCGTAGCTGAAGGGTCCCTCAGTAGTTAGTTATGAGTTATGACCTAGTCGGATTTATTTATCTTCGTGTTTAGGCTGTAACAGATCAAATTTCCCTCGGCGCGGAGGTGGTGGCGCGGGGTCACGCGTCGGAGCTAAGCTCGGCTTCTGGCGCGGCGCGCTGGTCTAGCGAAGACCACTCTGTGAGCGCAACCCTAGGAAACAGGGGGTTGGATTTGTGCTACGCGCGAGCTATCAAGCCCTTCCTTACAGTTGCTGCAATGCTTGAGGTAACATTGTGTACAGTTTTTTTAATGAGGTAGGTATGTGATTATCGCATCGATCTTCGGCACCAAACAAACTGCCTTAAATAGAACGATATACTGGACGCGAGCTGGTGTGATCCCTCAAAACAACAAGCTTCTAAGCTGATTCCAAAATTTGCGAATAGGTAAATGGCAGAAATTAAACCTGGAGTAACAGAAGGATGAAGAATGCCAGACATCCCAGGGGGTAGAAACAAAATTACATCAATGATTTACGTGAATCCGTGATAACGTGGCCTCAAACAGTAGGTATAGTTACGCTACTCGTAGGTACTCTTAAAGAATTTCCACGGGACTTTTAAAAAACTTTTGTTCACGCGGATGAACAACATGAAGCATCAGGTAACTACCTAGTAGATAAATGAATAAAATATTGTCCTGTAGGTGGGATTTGCGATCCGACGAGCTGTGGCGACGGTGGCGTACGAGTGGCACACTGACGCCTGGACGGTGCGCGGCTCGGTGGACTCGGACGGGCTGGTGGGCGCCACGCTGCAGCGGGCTCTAGGGGGCAAGAACGCCCAGCTGGCTTGCGCGATATCAGCCCTTCTGAATCACCCTAACGATAAGTTTCGCCTTGGATTTGGAGTCACTGCTTCTATTAATTAATTTCGTTATGAATGAATAGGATAATTAACAATTAGCTATGAACTAATAGGCGTTAATTGACCTCGCACACTACGTGGCCTGACAAAGGCCTGGTCAAAGAAGAATATCTTGGCTTAAAAACCTTCAACATTCAACATGAGCCACTGGCGAAGATCATTGTTCAGAGCCGCAGTAAAAAAATAATCCAATAAATACCTCCTCTTGAGGTATGTGCTTCTGCAACCAAGGTTGCAATCATGACGACAAATAGTTTTGCCCGCGTATTGCGCGAGTTCCTTTAATGGCCGAACCTGCTTTGACACTTGCCACCGAATACAAATATGAGATGAGGATGACGATTATATTACTAAGAATTATTATTAAGGAGAGGGCAGACTGGCATCTTTTAGCGGCAGCGATCTGCGTTTTGCATCGCGTTTTCGCGACTCAAAAGCCAGCGTTTCGGCGTCTTTTATACGCGAAAATGCCGATCGCTGCCGCAAAAAGTAGCCAATCTGCCCTCTCCCTAATAGTAAAGAAGATCTCAACAGAGTACCTAGGTATTTTATGTTTTTGGCATTTAGGTAGGTATTATGTCCATGAATTAACCGTCAGAAATAGCCACTTACTACCTCCTTGCGCACTCAAGACATTCATTTTTAGAGCTCTATGCTTAGTTATTTATTGTACTTAGGATTTAATTTTAGATTACATACTTTTCTTTTTAGTAAGGCGCCTACATCAAGCTATTTAATAGAATTTTACTTTAATAAACGTATTTAAATAATTAAATCGTTTTTCACTTACGAGTACTTAGGTAGGTAAAAAAAAAAATTATGTTCCTTAATGCGAGGATAGAAAGATTTTAAAATAAAGAAAAAGTTGTCAATCTAGGTACCTAATAGGTATGTGGAACAATATTTATATTGTTAAAAATTTTGAAGAGTGCACACATTTTTACAATTCACAAAACGTTTCACTCCTAACATTTACAATCCATACACAACACAAGAGGACCGCATAAAAAATTCATTTTCAATATAACGATAATGTAGGCGTGTATTATTCGCCGTCGGCAAGTTCAGTCTTCGCTTCAGCTGTTCAGCTTTACACGGAACATGCCAGGGCGGGCGCTTGCGCGAGACTTGGGCGGGGTTTGTTTTCCGCCTTAACGGTAGCGGCGTTTGGAATTGAGCCGTGCGAGAGTGCGGTAAGGCTGTTTTTGTCACGGGGTGGTTGTTTCTGTGGTGGTGTAGGCGTTCGAACCGCCTCCACTGCAGTGTGTTCCGTAGAGCGTGGCGGGCGATGGCCGCGCGCGCGGTCGCGTGTTTGGGGCAGTAATGGTGATGGAGCGGCTGGCGGACTTCGTCAGCAAGTCGCTGGAAGGTGGCGACGCGCCGGCACCGCCGCCGGAGCCCGGGGAACCGGACGATATCGACGAGGAGGTGGACATCACTGCGCTCGAGGACAAGGCGCCGCCGGCGAAGCGGCCGCGGAACTGGCTCGTGTCCCCTGTACCTGTGCAGAACTGTAAACGAGAAGAGGATGACGATGAACATAAACACGGTGAGTATCTGTGTTTTAAGTATAAAATTAATTTAGCCTCAATAGCCCAACGGTTGAAGTTGCGGACTGAAAGGTCGACGGTTCGATCCCCACCCATTGCACATTGTCGTTCACACTTCTAATTACAAGCTTTACGCTTATTTGGTAGGGAAAGGAGAATATTAGTCAAGTTTTGTTTGGATATTATTATTTTGAATAAAATATACACTTAACTACTAAGGTATTGATTAGTACTTACCTACCGCCTGTGCCTCGGATAACACGAGTGAGAAAATAGAAGTGCAACATACTTGTGCCTACATAATAATATATCAAGAAAAACTACGTGGAGTGGAGACCATTTATCACGACCTGTACAATTTTAGACGTAAAGCGAATCTGCCGTAAAGCGAATCTGTCGTAAAGCGAATCCGCCGTAAAGCGAATATGTCATATAGCGAACAAGTGCTCTGTTCGAGCACACATTTGTACTTACAGTAGATTAAGACTCTTAGGATAGCCTCCGAAGAGTTTGGGCGTCGTGGTTGGGAGAAATCAGTCAACAGAACCAGAACGCGCTAGATAGGTACTGGTGGGCGGCGCGGCCGGCGGCGGCGGCGGCCTCTGTGTTTAAAATAAGATTTAATTCTTATTTTTCCATGGAGTTACTGTGGACAATAAAATTGTCCTATAGGTTTTATATACAAAACTTGTTTTATACCATAATAGTACATTATGGTACAAGTGTGGTACATTGATGATTACCGCCGAGGCACTATTGAGACCCGAGCCGTCAGGTGAGGGTCTTAAGAAAGCCGAGGACGGTAATCATCAATACACACGTGTATCATACGACGTTTTTCAACACACTTGTGAAGAAAATAATACTAAAATAGGACATTATGGTACAAAACAGTGAAAACAAGTTGTGAAAATTTTTTCGCAATGGCGGGAAAAATTAATCAGTTTTCCGGAATGACCTTCGCACCTTTAATGACCATAGACTAAAAGAATGAGGTTTCTTTTTTTTTTTGGCTTTTCTCGGATAGCCTCGTACAAAATGGGGAATTTCAAGTTTACTTACAGAAAAAACAAAAGTTATATTTGAATGACAGTTTTATTTATTAAACACATACAAGTTGAAATTATCTATTTGAATACGAAGTTGTATGAAATGAGCAAGCAATAGGTATCTTAGCAATAGGTAGGATTTTTTTTGTAATAGAAACTTTTTTAAGAATAAAGCAACTCAACCAATAAAATTAAAAAAAAATTCTATAACTCACATTGTGAATAATAGTAATCAAAAGTCACAGTTTGAGTTAAAGGTGTCATTGTGTGCCTAATTGCGGTGAACCGGGAGCCATTTTATGAGCAAGTGTGCTGAAAAAATATTTCTAGTAGGTATGTATTATTGAAGGTAGGTATTATTCAATTATAGTAATTACCTACTAATTACTGAGCTTACTTATTAATTACACACACACATGTAGAAGGAGTATTCAGAATTAGAGATAGATAAAAAAAATATATGAGTGAGTTTCCAACAAACATCAAGATATAGCCTAAGCACGAACATTTTAACTTTCGAATGATAAAGGCTTGAAGGATACGGCTATAGCTCCATGGGTAAAGGTAAAGTTAACGCCAATTTATTAAAATGACAGAAGCGCTCCTGTCATTTTCATACAAAATTTCTTGCTGGTGTTGGCTATTCGAAAGTTAAAATATTCGTGCTAAGGCCTCAGTTCAAAGATTGGATCGTGAAAATATCTTCAATACCAATAAAATTTTTTTACGCAACAACCTAAATATTTCCGTGATATAAAGTAGTCTACTAGAACACTGTGCCTTATATTTATCCCTTCTACTTCTCACGCTACCTGCTTGTGGAAATCATGTCGTTAAATTTCAATTTTGAGTTATGAATGTGACTTCAATAACACACATTTATTTCGAATCACAGACATCTCTTATAATTTAGGGTTCCGTACACAAAGTGTGCCAACTGGATCTATTACTAAGTCTCTGCTGTCAGTCCGGCCGTCCATCTATCAGCGGGCTGTAACTCATGAAACGTAATAGGATACTTACTTAAAATCACAAAATTGTATACAGGGTTAATTGTAATTTACCAACAACCTCCCACTTGTAACTTCAATGCATGATACTGAACAAACGACTTTTCACTCAATAAATTCACTAAATTCATAAAACGATTTTTCACTCAATAAACTCGATAAATTCACAAAAAAAATATTCTAAGTTTTTGTTGAAAAGTCAATTTTTGAACTCTATGGTCATTTTATGTAATGCCTCTTCCACACCTGCGTGATGAAGCGTGGACTACTAACCGCGCAACAATTATTTACATCCGAAGTTATTATTTCTCTGTCATATTACAAATGCTTTGTGATGTGTATTAATATGGGGCTAAGCTTTCGTCTGCAGTTCAATAATTTCTTCCTACACTAGCGTTTATCGCGAACACCAAAAAAGCTTCTAATGGTTAATCTTAATAGATTCTAATGGTTTGAATTTGAATCTTATGGTTGTAACAATATGGTACAGTACGTATATAAGTGACATTCTATTGACCTGTCACCCGCACCATGCTTCGTTGCGTCACAGAGATTGGTATAGGTACCGATATAATGATTGATTAATTATTATCGTGACTAGGTATTAAACTCTGACAATAATTTGTTAAGTGGCGATAATACGGCGATGGCAAATCGAATAAATCATTGAGTATTAAATGGGGTATTTTGTACATCGCTCGACAATTAATCACCGTTCGCAAGTCTTAGATGCTGAAGGAGTTAGAATGCCCTCGGGACGTCAGGGGAGAGGGTGTGGCCCGCAGCACCGCCTACGTTTGGATAATCCCTCCATTTCCATAATTGCCGTATAAAAAGGAGAGCTTCCCAATTTGCTAAATTGCTTCGAACGACACTCTTAAACGTATCGCCCGTTCGTTCGTTCGTTCGACCATCGTTTACTCTGCTACGTCTATTAGCATTTTGATACTATACTTATTTATTGATGGTCCTGCTCGCAACTACTCAATTCTCATTATAATCTTATTATAAGAAAAAGAAATAATAATTGTTGACTTGGTCTAAAAAAACGAAAGGGCTCTGGGTTTCTGGTCTGGTGTGAGGCTTTGGCTGTGACTAGTTATCACCAAAGATGAGCCGCTAAGTGATTATTATTAGCGTTCCATACTATTTAGTGTAGAAATCGATTAGGGGTATGGGACATGGGTTAAATTAAAAGTACCATACTCCCTTCGAAGTTAGCCTGCTACCATCTTAGACTGCATCATCGCTTACCTTCTGGTAAGTTCGCAGTCAAGGGATAAAGACATAAATAAACATTCTCACTAATATTATAAATGTGAAAGAAGTTTGCTCGTCATTGGTTTGTTGGTTTGTCCCTCAATCTCGCAGTTATAGAGCAATGGATCAATATCATTTTTTGAATGCGTATAAGTAGTGACTTGGGTGGGTGACTTGGAAAGAAACCTTTAAAGCGGAAAAACAGAGGTTTTCCGCGGTATTTCTCAAACCCTTACTCTACTAAACTAAGTAAAAATAGATCTTAACATAGATAAGTATTGTTTAGATCAAATATGGTAGCTCAAATATGGTGAGCGAAGCAATGGCTGGATCATGCGTCATGCTCGTGAACGGGTGCCACCAACGGGAATGGGTCTGCTTTTGCCTGCCTGTTTTGACATGTATTGGATTGTATTTATTTGTATTTGTATTGTATTTATTTTTACTTGTATTGTACTCGGGAAAATTCATCGTGGAAGCACTGTATACATAGCATAGTTTCATTAACTATTGTAAAATTTATTTTTTATTTTTGAAAAGAGCAACCGCCGAGTTTCTTGCTGGTTCTTCTCGGCAGGAAAGGCATTCCGAACCAGTGGTAGATTCATTGACGATTCAAAAGTGCTTGTAAAAGCTTATTTGAATAAAAAATATTTCTATTCTATTTCTATTCTATTCTATTCTAGATCTCACCGACAAATCAAACGGTAGCGTGAACGGTAGCGGCAGCGGCAAGCAGCGCCGCTCGCGCACCAACTTCACGCTGGAGCAGCTGGGCGAGCTGGAGCGGCTGTTCGACGAGACGCACTACCCCGACGCCTTCATGCGCGAGGAACTCAGCCAGCGCCTCGGCCTCAGTGAAGCGAGAGTGCAGGTAATAGACAAGTCGAACGGTAGCGGCAGCGGCAAGCAGCGCCGCTCGCGCACCAACTTCACGCTGGAGCAGCTGGGCGAGCTGGAGCGGCTGTTCGACGAGACGCACTACCCCGACGCCTTCATGCGCGAGGAACTCAGCCAGCGCCTCGGCCTCAGTGAAGCGAGAGTGCAGGTAATAGACAAGTCGAACGGTAGCGGCAGCGGCAAGCAGCGCCGCTCGCGCACCAACTTCACGCTGGAGCAGCTGGGCGAGCTGGAGCGGCTGTTCGACGAGACGCACTACCCCGACGCCTTCATGCGCGAGGAACTCAGCCAGCGCCTCGGCCTCAGTGAAGCGAGAGTGCAGGTAATAGACAAGTCGAACGGTAGCGGCAGCGGCAAGCAGCGCCGCTCGCGCACCAACTTCACGCTGGAGCAGCTGGGCGAGCTGGAGCGGCTGTTCGACGAGACGCACTACCCCGACGCCTTCATGCGCGAGGAACTCAGCCAGCGCCTCGGCCTCAGTGAAGCGAGAGTGCAGGTAATAGACAAGTCGAACGGTAGCGGCAGCGGCAAGCAGCGCCGCTCGCGCACCAACTTCACGCTGGAGCAGCTGGGCGAGCTGGAGCGGCTGTTCGACGAGACGCACTACCCCGACGCCTTCATGCGCGAGGAACTCAGCCAGCGCCTCGGCCTCAGTGAAGCGAGAGTGCAGGTAATAGACAAGTCGAACGGTAGCGGCAGCGGCAAGCAGCGCCGCTCGCGCACCAACTTCACGCTGGAGCAGCTGGGCGAGCTGGAGCGGCTGTTCGACGAGACGCACTACCCCGACGCCTTCATGCGCGAGGAGCTCAGCCAGCGCCTTGGCCTCATAAAGCGAGGGTGAAGAAGGCAGACATCTAGCAATTTCACCTTAATCTAGTTGACCTGATCCGGTTTTGCACAGCTGGGGCTTTTATATACCTACAATACGTTTATTAAAACTCTATTTGTACAATATTATGGTGAAAAAGCTGTCTGGCTGCTTCAGGTGGTATATCAGAAACTATTACCTATCTAAGAGGTTTAAATTCGATTTTCATCAGTTGATAGCCTGATTCTGTGAGAAGGTTTAGATGTATGATAAATGAATGTTTCATTGCTGTACGTAATTATTTAATTATTATTATTATCAATCAAGTAATCATAAAATATGTTCTTACTGTCATGTTTAATCTTCGCGAAAGTACTTACTCGTATCATACTTGACATCATCACATCCCGTTTAGCCTATTATAGGGAACACCGAACATCCCTTGCCCTCTGCAGTGTCTAACGCTTTGATCTCGTTACTATGCACATTATTATAATTGAGGAGCGTCGGAACGAAAACCGATAAATCACTTTAGAATTTTCTTTTTGGGAAGTTTTCAAAATGTGTCTAACTCTATGGCTTTTTAATTTAAAGATGAACAATAGTTATTAATATATTGGTGTTGGCAGCACTGTCTCGAAACCTAAATGTCACAGTAGTGAGTTCGGTATCTGTTGAGATAAAAAGAAAAAACAAAAATAGTCAAAATGTGCTTTATAGGTTTTTATTCCGACGCTCCTCAATTTATAGCTACTACGTAACTTTAGTTCGCTTATTAGATGAACAAATTGGCTCTTTAAAAATTTTATATAAACTATTAGTTTATATAAACTTTTTTAATATAAGTAATTTTACAAAATAAGTAGGTACGACAAATCATTACAATACAACAGCTACTGCGCCTAATTTCTTTCTGATCGTGTCGGATTTCCGTCCTATCGCACTATGAGAATGAGGAAATAGAGAGTTGACCGCAAACACACTTGTGCACTATAATATCTCCCACGCAGAAGCTAATCTCTGAAAAGGTTGGCCGCCATGACCGGATTTGGTCGGGAGGACATTATTACTACAATATCACATAATTACATTACATTGTAAACCTACGGTTTTGGCACGTGAACAAAGCATGAAGCGAGGCCAGACTTTAGACTTCAAGTCGAGTGACTTGCGTGCAATGGCAAGAGTTAGTTATACTCGGAATTTCTTCGAGGGAAGAGCTACGAAAAAAAAGGGTTTAGACAGGCTGACACGTTGAATAATTAGCATTGGACTGGTCACGTGTGTCAATAGACCGATGGACATTGACATCGAAAGGTTGTTGTTTGTTTTGTTTTGATTGCAGGACGTCCTAGCAAGGCTCCTCTAATTATAAGATAGAGCTAGTTTTTGGTTAAGGAAGGATGATAATGTTTGTAGAATTATCACATGATAACAATTTACATAAGGCTCGTACTCTCATCCCCTTCCAATATGAATCCACCGTCGCATCGCGTCCCTCTAATTACTAATGTGTGTAATAACACCTAAAAATATCGCCCTATTGTCCATCTCTATCGTCATTATAATTATAATATCAACTATAACGGTAACCTTACTTTAACCACCAGAATGTACACACTCATTCCCACTAGTTCAACTCATTAGCTCAACCGTTCAACTAATGAGAATGTCCAGTAGGTACAACTGTGTCTAAATCCTTTTAACAGTTGAACTACTGGGACAAAGTAGTTGAACTCAGGTACTACTTGGTAACGAGTGGAATTCAAGGATATTGATTACAAATAGCCCCTACTCCACATTTTTACTGGAATTGGGTTTTCACCAATACTTTGACATTGAAGTACTACACTACACTTTCCTGTAGTTTCCAGAGACTATTCAAGTAACATTCTAATAAAAAGTTTTTTTACTTATTAAGAACATTTTGTTATGAAGACCACAATTGACTTAATTATAGCTAAACAAAAAATATATTTAAATTAATTACTATTTATTTACCATTACGCTACTCCGAATAACTAACTACGTTTCTACCTACAATTTTCTTAATAGTTGCCTCAATTGAATACCCTCACACGATTAGATTTAATCCAACAAGTGCTTAGGTTTATCGACGATATATCGCGATTAGTGACCGATCGGCGTTAAGTGATGTCCGGTCGTGGGGGAAAAACGAATAAATAGATAAAAGCCCTGACCCCGAGCACTGCGTCTTCACTAGTGTCAAGTGGAGGTGTTTAGAAACACAACTACTTACTCCTTGTTAAGGCGGATTAGGGATCATTGACACTGCAATCATTGACACATCTTAACAGTTTGTTGTACTTATGCTTTGATTAAAAAAAAATTGTGTTATACTTATCTAAGGATCGGCTTGATTATAAAATAAAATAAAACATACATACAAGACGAAACAATAATTACCTATGTTTCGTCTTCCGTCTAATAATACAACAGGTAGAATAATTTATTTGGGCCACAACTAGACTGGCAGCTATAGTAGGTACGAGTATGATCTTACATAGGTAAGATCACACCTACTATAGCTGCCAGGTATTTTAGTATATTCTTTTCTCTCTGGTATAGACCAGAGAAAAAAGAATGTACTATGTTGTCTCTACTCTTTGCCTATACTTACCTAAGCAATCATCAGGAAAACCAAAATCATTCGCTGTTACATATAATTAAATCTGTGAAAATACAGTTATATTTTCACAGCTTTAATCAGCTTCAACAACAATCAACAAAACCTTTATAAATTATACCTACACCTAAACCATCAATTGATGAAAATTGGATGAAAATCTTTAAAGTAGACAAACAGATAAACTAATAAGTGGAGGGATTTTGTTTATAATATATAGATATTATGTAAATTATAAATAGTGTTTTTTTTAATGACGAGTATCCAACGATAGATACAGGCTACAGATATTGAATCGAAATTTATTATGAACAATTAGATATCGAAATTTTATTAATGCACTGTACACGTACTAACGTACGATAATTAGTAGGTAGGTATACCTATATTTGTATTTAAAATTATTCACTTATAGGTCGGTATATCTATGCATTCGTTTTCCGGGTCGCAGGCCATAAGCTTAATTCGATTATCTCGTATACTGTCGGTAATGTTTAGCATAAAATGAAGAGATAGGTATATTGACAATGTTTGTTTGCTGTTTAGTCGGAATTGTCTAATGTAATCAGAATTAATGAATTCTCCCCTAGTTAGCTAGCTAGCTATCGGTCCTCGGATATACGAAAGTTTGTAATTAAGCAGATAATATGTTGCACTGAATATGTTGTCATTTAACGTCGTTTTTAGGGTTTCTTACCAAAATGGGTGCTACAGGTACCTACAATTGAACGATTTCTTTTACGCCGTTGCGTTGGTTGCCTGCAGGAAGGCAACCAACAAGGACAAGGCCGCCAAATTACACACATTTTTGGTTCTTTATTTGTTGTTTTCTACGTAACTTCATTAATTCATTTGAATACAGAGTGAATAGGCATTTTCTAGGCAAGCGCGCTCTATTTAGACTCCATCTTTATTTTAATAGGTTTATAAATACATATCAAAAATTCCGAGGCCGGCGGGATTCGAACCCACATCTCTCTGGGAATCGCGCCCGAGTGTGTTAACCGCTACACCACGGCCGAACCACACGTCAGCCACGAAATTAGTGATATTTATCTACTTTTTCAATCAGTTTTATAGCAACTATTAGCGACATCTAGTAGCGACACAATACAGTTGTCGATCTACTTTTCCCAAGACACCATATTACAATGGAGCTCTTAAGAAATTATAGATGCCAACTTGCTTGTTACAATTTTTAATTTTTTATTGAAGTGTTAACCTACATCTTTATTTATTATCCTCTGTGATCGCGGTAGTCGGTTATTACTAATATTATAAATGCGAAAGTGTTTGTTTGTCCTTCAATCCCGTTGTAACAGAGCTACGCATTGATGTGATTTTTTGCATTTGTATACTTGAGGATCTGGAGAGTGACATAGGCTTTTTATCCCGAAAAATCAAACCGTTTCCGCTGGATTTTAAAAATAATTCCACGCGAATGAAGTCGCGGGCATCAGCTAGTAATATATAAAAAAACATTGAAAACGGTAAAAAATAACAAGGTTCTTTATCCTGCGGAAATCTTTGTTTTTCCGGAATCAAAAGAAGTTTATGTCAGTGTCCAGGTCCTCGGAGAGTCTTCCAGAAATTGACCAACGTATGTTGGTTCAAGTTTTTAATTTTTAATTTTTCGCATAAACAAGGTACCTATTTTATTTGAAATTAGCTGATTTCCGCGACTTCGTCCGCGTGGAAAAAGTTTAGAGTGACTTGCCACTATCCGCGAGAAATTATGTCCTCTATCTCCGATAATATTTAGTAAATCTTCACCAAAATTGGACAATATTTCTAATAGTACACAATTTATAATAAAAAAAGAATTATCAAATTCGGTTTAAATTTGACGAAGTTTGGAGCAAAATCTTTCATCCCCTATCCCGGATAAAACTTATTGTTTATCAGGATAAAAATGTATCCTACATATTGACTCAGAGTATCAGCAACCACTATACCAAATTTCATTAAAATCTGTTCAGTAGTATTCGCGTGATGCGCGCACAGACGAACAGACAGACAAAAAATTCAAAAGAAAATATTTTGGGCCCAGTATCGATAATAAAGCACCCCCCGATTAAAATTTTCAAAATATATTTAATGTACAGATTTCGTCCCGTTACAGTTTGATTATAAGTATAGATGAGTATCTATACTCCCTCGTTCGATATACGTTCCCTCAAATATGGTTGAGCGAAGCAAGGGCTGGATCATGCGTCATGCTCGTGAACGGGTGCCACCAACGGGAATGGGTCTGCTTTGTCTGCCCGTCTTGACATGCATTGGATTGTGTGTACCTACGAGTACGTATGCATTTTTGAAGCTTCATTGTGGAAGCACTGTATACATAGTTCTGTATATCTATTGTAAACTTTTTTTTTTTTTGAAAAGAGCAACTGCTAAGTTTCTTACCGGCTCTTCTCAGCAGAATCTGCATTCCGAACCGGTGGTAGATTTATGACGTGTCATAAGAGCTGCAAGTTGGCCTACATGAAATAAATTTTGAATTTGAATTATTCTATAAGCGAGGGGCAGCTGTAGGCACAGCAGCCCTATCTGCAATCAGCGCTCCGCGTGCCCTCTTCGCTAATGCGGTTAACCGTATTTGCCTATTTGTCTGTACGTCTGTGTACCCAGCTACCCGTGTGTCCGGTGGCTGGCTATCCACATAACATTCGCTTGTATAATTAACATGTGAGGTACATAAGAACGTTATATTGTACTGAGTTGTTTATATCTGTAGCCTTTGGGTAGATAATAGGTGTTTCAATAGAAAATTGAATTTTCTATTTTGTAATTTGAATATTTTGATGTTCTACCACTGTATCCACTAGCCTAACTGGCGTAGCCTCGTAGCTGGTTGTAGCTTTCTGAAATCATTAATTTTTTCAAACTTAAATAGCTATTTTAGTAATTATAAATGTCCAACGAGCTAGAAAATATTTTCCTGAAAAATTCAGTGAAAGAAATCTCACTGAATTTTTCAATATATTTTTTATTTTTATTCGATGACAAGATAGCCCTTGAGTCAAGATGCAGTCTAAGATGGTAGCGGGCTAACTTGAGCTATTTTATACCTTAAGAATTTTTTTATAAAATACGTATTAGTATGATTACCTATTAACCAAAAGCCCTAATACATGGATTTGGAATCTTAAAATTGATAAATCTTGAGTTAAGAGGATTTTTGTTAAAACTTTAATACCCTGAACTCTCTTTGTATACTTATATTTTCCCAATTTTTATACATGTAATTTTTTAGCGAATACCTATCTCATAAAAAAAAACCTTTCTCAAGCTTCTAACCACAGTAGTGGTCTAGGATGTGCGTTGATAGATTAGTCAGACTGTTAGGGCAAGGTCTTTCACATTATACCGATTTTACATATTATAATAACTTCTACTAATTATACTTAAATTCTTTTAGGTGTGGTTCCAAAATCGACGAGCCAAATGTCGAAAACACGAGAGTCAAATGCACAAAGGTAAGCTTATACTTTTACCTCAACATAATATAATTATTGTATGATTATTTTAATTGCTATGTTTTCGAATATAAAAAATTTAAATAGGTAATGTTACAATTACAATTTGTATTCATTTTATTTCAGTGCAATGCGACAATGCAATGTAGCTTTTATTTAAAAATTGCAAATAAAATAAAAGGTAACTCATTTGTAGAGATGACAACACCAAAATGTAGTTAACTCTGGTAATGATAGTTATAATGGAAACAAATGTTCGAATCACGTATTATGCTAAATAAATTCACCGCTTAATGTAGTCGAAAAGTAGAAATTGCAAATGATTCTGGCAAACTCCGGCCCCCGGGTTGGCATCGGAATCGCTCGCTGCACAGTCACATCCATTCTGTTGAAAATTTACACTGCCCTAAGTAGTTATTGCATGTTTAACTTTTTAATTTATTGTGCGATATCAAGACGCCATTGTTACAATGCTGCAATTATTACGAGGTGACATTTCACGTAGTAGGTACCTATTTATTCTATGAGCACTATACATAAAAAGTGAATATGAATTGAATTTTGAGAATCTAAACTCAGTTAACTTACTTAACTTTTATGGGCTATCTAAGCTAAGTTGTGGAAATTAAATGAGATTGAATCGATTGTATTTAGGGGCTACCTACGAAAATTCTTACTTAGGTAGGATTGATTTAGGTATGTTTGGTGAAAACAGGCATCATAATACTTAGAGATAGTGAGTTCATGTTTAAAACTAACTATGTACCATACCACCTGTGCACTGAACTCACATTTGGCAAATAAAGACATTTCATTTCATTTCAAAAAATTAAGTGGCGGATATTTTGAATTACAGGCAGACATTTTTAGTAGTTTCGATAAAAATGTGAAAAAGATGCAGTGCCAAACAAATTGTAATTGAATAAGTGAAAACTAAATTTTCACGAGATATTAGCAATAATAATGTCTAGGAAAGACGAAAATTGTTAACATTAGTACATCGAAATCATAGCTAGCTAACGCAAGTATGGTTATCACATTATGCATTCTCCATCATTCCATCTAACTTGATTACAGTTCCCGCTGGCGCGCCGGTCGAGTCTAACAGTTTTTTAATTCGACCATAACTCACACGGATGAATAATTAAAACGGGCCGGCGGGATCGCGCGAATCCGTAAAAAACTCGCAAGCGATACTCGGGAAGCGATAAATTTGGGGAATGGACCAACGCACTTAGCGATTGAGCGATCCTGCTTATCGTATATCGGCGCTATCGCATTATATCATAGTCATAAAATAACTATTTCATCTAATAATATATTATATTGGATTACCTCTTAGTTGACGCAAGACTTAGCCGCGTAGCTTTAAAAAAGTTTTTCTCCTCTTTACAAACTTTATTCTAACAACCATTCAAAACCTATATCACCGTTGATGTAAAATTATTACTTTTATAAAAACTTTCATCAATAAATTGCTGAAATAACAAACTAAGTATTTCACTTGACTTAATGTAGATTGCTACGTCGTAGCGTACGCGTAGCAATAGGCTACTACGTTAGGATTGACGCATTAGCAAATACTTAGTTTGAGTCCCGGTTCGGGCCAAAAAAACTTATCTGGCTTTAGGCTCGGCGTTAATATCCTGAGTCTGACTCGGGGTATAGACACTCCTCAAACAGTTACCCTTAAAAATAAGACGACATACTCCTACATCCAATAGTAATCCATAATATTTAATTATTTCAAACTATTTTTTTTCGTTTCAAATATGAAGACGAAGAAATCCGTTGGGGAGGTCATTATTATTAAACTACGTTCCCTATTAAGGTGGTCTCAAAAATAAATTTCTTTCTGTACCGTGACCTTTTTGTCCCAAATTCTTATTCTCAACTAACGCAAAGACCCACATTAGTGTAATGTTATCATAACCAATTGTTCAATTATGATGAGAACACACGATTGGCGGCGAGCGCTGTCCCCGCTCATAAGAGCATCGTCAACAAACCTAAGGTGACGGCTGCGGTATTCTTCAAGACCCCACTTTCTCGTGATTGCGAGAGCCCCGAAGAACCGCTAAACAGAGCGTAAAGCGGAAAAAAGCTGCTCTCCAGAATCGAATAAAATGATTCCCCGCGGGAGCCATTCGGACGCAATCCCGCCGTCCCCTGCTAAATGTCTTATTAACTTATGTGCCCCCCTCCCCGCGCCCGCCCCGCCGCCTAACACGAGAACAATCATGTAAAGTGAAATGAAACGGTTATTTGTTATGTTTTGCCCCTTTAGGAAGCGTTGAGATTACTAATGCTATTATTGATTCATGTTCACGCAATTGCTTGTGGTTTTGTGTTATGTTTCCTCAAATATGTTATCAATTCAAATCATTGCTATGACTTGCTTTTTTAAATAATGAAGTTCAAGCGTAATGAGACTTAGTAAAATTGCCGTTTAAATTACTTTAGTACCTACCTTATACAAGCAGACTTAACAGGATAGAGCGATTTTCATTAGAATTTAACTTTAAAAACGTCGTGATTTGACGTCGCCATGTAGGTAGATTTGTGGACAGTTAACGTTATTTTAAAAAGTTTCACAAAGCTTTTACTTTACAATAAATCAAAGTTAGAAAAGATATTGGCAGGTAATCGTAATTTTTTAATCATTTTCAAAGAAATTGAAACAAAATAAAAAGTAATATTTTAAGTTACCTAAGTAACAAATCACACAGCGTCGGCACCGAATCTTCATAAAATTAAGAATTCATTCTTAACGAAGAAATAAATCTCGGGCGAGCGGCACCCGTTATAAAAACAATAAAAGCAGCCGTAAAATTCAAAAGGAAAAAAATACATCGACGCCTAATTGTTCCCCTGTTCATGAAATTGTAAAGTTATTCGCGCATTGCGAGGGTGGCGATGTTTTATTACGCAGAAACCGCTGTAAAGATGTTCCGGACGCTTTAAAATAAGCGAGAGCGAGGATGCCCCCGCGCGAGCTTACCTTATAATCTGATTAAATTAAACAACTCGGAGTTAATCAAATAAATGCACGGCCGTCGCTGGGCGAAGGGCGAGTCGCAGCGCCTACGCGCGCCGGTACGAGTCTCTCGTAGCAGTCGTAGCCTTGTCGTAGCACATCCGACTACGATGATTGATTACGAATATCGAAAACTACAGGTGGGTCGCCTGCTCGTTTGCTCGCTAAAAATATTTTAGAAAATCTACCTAAAATCGATGTTTTAGGTAGATTCGACGGAAGAAAACGTATTTGCTGTAGCAAAAGTAGCGTAAGAAGACTGAAAACACAGCCAGAATCAGTTTTTTTTCTGCTTCGAATGGTCTGATACAATGAAAGAAAATTTCATTTGGTGTAACACATTTGAAAAATATACGGGTTCAAATTGCTGTAAGTCTCCTTAAAAAGATGTGTTTGAAACTATTTTATTTACTGCAAAAGTGCAGTGTGTATTTACGGTCGATGATTTCGATATTTGAAATCTCTTAAGGTTGTTGATGATGTATATCATACAAACTGCAAAGTGCAAACCTATACTAAGGGTACAGGAGTAGGAGGCCGCTCCGCCGGACGCGCTCCCGCTCGTATTTATGTCGGCACTTCTCGAAAGTAATTCGGTGTCAAATATGGAAATAACTCATACGCGTGGGGAGCATCCATTTTGATAATGTCGACGGGCGACCGGCGCTCTGATTTACACATTCGCTTCGGTCCAACCCAACTCAGCTCCACACATACGTGATTTTGCATTATTGCCGTTTCTATCTACCGTGTTTACATTCATTATATACTCGTATATCAATGAACGTAGGTAGAAAATCAATTTATCACCTATTTTCGAGTTTATGGGTGATAATTTGGTATGTTTCCGTTTTCGTTGAGATTGGGCGAATTTAGGTTGGTTACTCACTTTACTAACTAATTAGAAGTAAAATCAGAACAGATTCAGAACATTTAAAAGAAGCGCTATTCAGTTACCACATCGTTTGTACTTACTCTATCAAACTCTCACTCTATAAAAATGCAAACACATTAAGAAGTAGTCCACACTAATAATTTATAATGGGACAAAGTCAAAGGCACCAAGGATAAGTGAATAATAATTTTTTTGCCCCAAACAAACAAACAAAAGTTAAATTACAATAAATAATCAATTAACAGACAATTGATCGAGCCCTGAGGTGAAACGAAAATCAAATTAATAACCTTTTAGAAAACACCCAAGGAACCTTCACCGAACACCTTAAGTCGGGTAGAGCCGCGTTAATTTATTAATTGCGCACTTCGCCCCGAGCGGGCTATAAACAACGAATCTCACTTAATTTACGAGCAAATTATGCTTTACTTAAATATCAATTTAATTAAGTGGAGTTCGGGAACGGATCTGCGCGGATTTGCCGCTCGTCGGCATCTCGTTTGTCTCTGCCAATCGAGGCGGATCAATGCAGGCGGATTTGCATCGCTTGAACGTTACTCGATTGTCTCAGTAAAATTTAAATTTCATTAGATACGTACTGCAGTCTAATCTGATTTAAAGCTTGACATAAAATGAATTTCATGCTCTACTTACTCATACCCAGGTTCTCAGATTTCAGAATGATATCAGCTATTAAAAATTTCAGTAATAAATACCCTTTGCTATAAACATCTACAAAGTATATTACCTGCTTAATACTTTTTTACTCCTTATTAGGTCTATTAGTAGGCGGTGGGGGCACGCCTTTGGAGCCATGTCGTGTGGCACCATATGTATCAGTACCGCGTCTAGCGAACTCAACGCCGCGGCCGCCGCCGCCTCCGCTGCCACTCGCACCACACCCGCCCTCCACGGCATTTGCGCCTTTCGACTCCGCTTTGTTGTCGGCTGCGGCACATCAGGTTAGTGATCATATTGTTGTTTAGTTAGTAGTGTTTCCACTCTATTTGTGTCTCAGTTATGTCTTAAAATGAGTATCTTAATATTAATATTTAATTCGATGCCTTAATATGGGTAGCCTAAGTATGTCATGCTCACTTAAACATTTCTGTGGTGGTGTCGTGTGGTGCGGGTTGTTACGTTCCCTCAAATATGGTTGAGCGAGGCAATGGCTGGATCATGCGTCATGCTCGTGAACGGGTGCCGCCAACGGGAATGGGTCTGCTTTGTGTCTACCCATGTTAACATGTCTTTGGTTGCGGTAGGCGTACATTTTTGAAACTTCTGTGTGGAAACATTGTGTGCATAGCCTAGTTCTTTTTAACAATTGTAAAAAAAAAAAAATTTTTTTGAAAAGAGCAACTGCTGAGTTTCTTGCCGGCTCTTCTCAGCAGAATCTGCATTCCGAACCGGTGGTAGATTTTTGACGTTTCATAAGAGCTACAAGTTGGCCTACATGAAATAAATAAATTTTGATTTTTTTTTTGATTTTTTTTATTAGACGTTTTAAATCAATACTTCTTGCCTACTTAATAAAAAAATATTATTACGACAAAGGATTAGTAGAGATATCTGCTAATCAGGTAACGGCTATACTCCCAGAAACTCGTGGCAAGTAATTTCTGTTTTATAATAAATTCGTATCCATACCACCACGTACTACTTTACATAAAAATTATATACGTGGATAGGGGCACGTAAATAGAATGTAGATACAGTTATTTACTGACAGCATTTATAATATCAATCGACATATTAAATTCTTTCATTTCAAGGCGTTTTCATTTGTTAACGTCACCATTTATAAAATCCTTAGTTTGTACCTACTATGTCGCAGTATGCCACCGCAGCCGCAGCAGCCGCGGCAGCTCTCTGTCCGCCGTACGCGGGGCTAGCAGCGTTGGCGGCCAGGTGTCGCTCTTCCTCCATCGCGGACTTGCGGCTGAAGGCGCGGCGGCACGCGGCGGCGCTGGCAGCCGCGCGCGGTCACACGCCGCCGCCGGCTGCTTCCGTGCCCTCGCCCGCCTCCGCGCCCGCGGACACATAGCCCACGCACAGACCTATGACGAGTTGTTCCGAATGAAAGATTTAAAAAATCCTCTGGTCAAAAACATTCTTCTGTTAATTAATTTGTGAGTGTATTTTTGACGCGAGTCCATTAATTCTTTGGCGAGTAGACTTTTTATACTTAATTTTCAGTAGCATTCTACGACACTACTAGGTAATGTAATTTTTGTCGTTTCGCTATCTCATCGCATCGTGAAAAGCAAAATAATCCTGAGTCAGGCTTCGTGATTCATTTTTTACGTTATTTAAATCACGCTTCTCACACTCATCTACTGGATTTGGATTGTTTAGTTCTACTCGCAAAAAGATAGAGAAAGAAAAGGTTTACCACTATATAAAGAAACTGTTTTGCCTTAGCTGTCTTAAACGGTAAATAAATCGCAGTAAACGTTTAGGTATACAAACGCGTAACCGACGAACGTAGCCGGTCGATTACGACGTTTCTAACTTTGGTTTTTCATTTCTAACACGGTTTCATTAATTAATTATTTATTTATCAGTGGGATGCGGTACGAACGTCCTATGTATCTACTAAGCTTTACGTCTTTCTGGAAGAAACCATTTGCGTATTTTTAAGACAGCTGAGAAAAAATAGATTAAATATACCTGACCTTTAGCACATCTCAGCCGCAAAACTGTTACAGAGGTCCTCAAAACATTTCTATAGTGTAGCTATTGTTAAACAGAAGCAACACTGCCTATTTTAATGAGTATGTCTACCTATTTTATTCCAGTTTGCGGTCGATATGTACCTACTAAAGGTCTTTGTACCTAATAGCTCTACGAACATCAGGGACTTGCGTTAAAACTTAAAATTCGACCAATGCGTAAAATTAGTTCGAAAAATTGTAAATGAATTAACTGTGATAGTGAATGAGTATTCGAATAGGAAGGCGATGATCTCATGAATATAATTTTGAAATTGTCTAATATATCTCTGTATTATTGCTTCTTATCATAACAATTATTATAAGTATTACTTATAGGTGTAAGGTTTGTAAATACAAAGAAAATTAATTAAATATGATGATAAGATTCAATATAATGAAATTAAAAATTAATGCTCTGTTAATAGCTGTGTACCTATTAATATTAATTATACAATTAGACAAAAAATATTGTTTTTTTGTAATCTGAGTATTCGTGCATACAGATTACAGGCTAAGTTTTCAACAAAAGTCATCATGATTGAAAATATGACTTGCCTTTTCTTGCAATCACTGCGGAAAACAATAGGGTTGTGCTGTAAGAATTATTATTTTTTTGATATATTTTTCCATAATACTGGGTAGGTTATACACGTCCTTCGTACCTAACTATTACGCCCTGAAATAGATACACATGTATGATACTATGTAACTTTTATTTGGAACTTGTAACCTTCTAATAGTAATGAACCTATGCACATGCAACTATTTTACTTATAGCAACAATGTTGTGAAATGGTAACAACCATTTCATTTCATTGTCCAACAAAGTCCCACTAATTTCCTTTTGCTCTATCCTGATTATGCTGGATGGATTATTATATATGAAGGGTACAGGGGCAAAACAAGGAATGTCACAAAAACAAAAAGTTGCGTAATTAACATTTTAAGTTTTCAAAGTTAATAACTTTCTTAAGTGTCACTTAAAATTATAAACTGCTAATAGGAACTTTAGTTTACCTTATAAAGTCTTATTTTTAGGAACATAAAATATTGAAATGAAAATATATATTTTTTAATAATTAAAAAACTAAAGTAACTCACTTTTGAAACATGCAAAAACTGGGAATGTCCACTGTATCCCATACAAGGAATGTCCAACTTAATAATTTTATTAAGTTAATTAATAATTAACTTAATAATTAATATTTAATTACAAGATGTGAGCTTCGCTCTCTCGACACATGGTCGGTTAAAATAAATAACTCGTCCTGAAACCTACAGGAAAAAAGATATTTACGTCTCCATTTTATTTTGATAAGTTGAATATAACGTGTGTGTGTGTGTGTGTGTGGGTGTGTGTGTGTGTGTGTGTGTGTGTGCGTGTGTGTGTACATTAGTGTGTGTTTGTCTATGTATGTGCTATGTGCTCTGTGTTCATTCTTGGTCGTCGTCCCCTTCTTCTTCTTTGAGGCAGTTGTTGTGTATTTTGTGTGTTTGACTAGTTTGGCGCAGTAAGAGAATTGGATGGTTCATGTATGTTTTGGTCTGCGTGTGTATTTGCTAAGCTTTGTGTGTTTGATAAGTCTAGCGCAGTAAGTGTACTAGATGGTTCTTGTGTGTTTTGATCTGGTTGTGTATTATGGTCAAATACAGTATCTCCTAGCACTTTACTGAGTATAATTGATGTGTGTATAGCCGCTTGTTTTTGGAGGATATTGAGGTCAATGTAGGTATCTAGTTTATCTATATATTTTCTTATACTTTTGGCTATTATACCTAAATAAAAATAAACGACCCATAATTTAGGGGGGAAATACCCCTGCAGCATCAGGCTTGAGGAGTTGAAGGTAAAAAATTTTATGGGACCATTTCGCAAGCTTCTTCTATCGATTAAAAAAAAATCTTGTGAATCGGTCCAGAAACCTCGGAGTAATCGGTGGACATACATAGAAAAAAAAAGATACCGGCCGAATTGATAACCTCCTCCTTTTTGGAAGTCGGTTAAAAAACAACTATCTCTTCGAAATCATACACAGCCGCTCCAAATAAACACTCGACATAACTTTAAAGTTGACATAAGTATTTTGACAGCTTGGACATTCCTTGTTACGTTCCGGTACACTATGGACCTTCCCTGTTTTGTTCCTGTATACAGTTTTGAGACTTGAGTAATAAAGCTGACTATATTTGTTTTTACGCTTTTTCTATAATGCCAAATAAAAATACGTGGGAAAATGAAAATATTGCCATCAAAAAAAAACTTTTTGAATTTTGTGACATTCCTTGTTTTGCCCCTGTACCCTTCATATGCAATGTACTGATTAGGTATCGGTCTGGAGGTATAATCTGTTTTTCGCCTTTCTGCGAGAATCCCTCGTTCACCTTTTAAAACATCACAGGAAAATAGATTATAGTTATGCTCATATCAAAGTACCTACCTAAAGTAGTTTTTTTTTCTTAAATATGTATAGAGGGTTTGTTCAATAATACCTAATGTCATTCTCATAGAGCTCACGGAGCGTTCTCTTTACGCAAACTTTGTAGTTTGTACTACGAGTAAGTATATCTCGTACAGTGTTCTAGCCTCCTTCATTACAACGATACGACACCTGCGTACATCGCGCTATTTTTAAATAACTTTTTAATCTACGTCAAGGTGGCAACCCTAGAGTCCGTAATATTGTTTATTCGTAGTGTGAGAAGCGAATTGTTTGTACATTTGCAGCAGTGATGGATGGCGGTCGCCCGCGCCGCTCCCGCCGCGCGCCGCCCGTCGGCCCGACAGCTCCAACCCCCGATTGCTCGTCAGGGCTAGTGTAAAATTGATAATGAAATCCTGTAGGTACCTACCTAGTAAGATAAATAAATCAGCTAGTCTAAAAATAAAAATAGATTTAAAAAGATGGCGGAGGCTTTTCAAAACGGAAGCAAAAAAATTAATTAAATAAAACCTTGTGCATAAAGTGTACCAACGCAGATTTGCGACTAATTGGTAGTAGGTGGTAGGATGATTGTGAACAGGGCACTGGACACAAGTGGCACAAGTTCATGTAAATGTAAACAAGGATTGGTATGAAGAAATTACAAACTAATGAATTTTTTCTTTGGTATAAACAGAGCACAACAGAGAATTTGTATTGCGTCCGCGTAGCTATTGACTTAGTGACTTGTGGAAACTCCACACTTAACTAACTAAAGGTGTCCAAAGGTGGACGTCTATCGTTACAAACGACAAAAATAAATACAAGAAAGAAATAAGCCTTCGCAACCGATTAAGCAGACAATGAGAAGACTATTATATTATAAACATTTGAATATAGGTAGTCTTATTTCGTTTCGTATCCACTCTATTTACGTAATCCTAATTCCCGTGCTGTGCGCCGTGAGCTTTGTTGGCATCCGGCTCAGCCGCTCAGGCAGGGAGAGTGTTTGCGCAAGCTGTTAAAAAAGCCCGCCCTCGCATTGGGGGCGCCCAATTAGGGCGGCGACGCTGCTGATTGGGCGTAATCGTGTTAGCATCGGAGACAAACATCCCGTGCCTCGCCGTATGTCGCGTAGCCGACGACAACCACCGCTCATCGCACATGACGAGTGGCGACGCTAGCATCCAAGAACAAAATAAAGAGATAACAGATCACGTCTGTATACAAAACGTTATAACGATCGTTATTGTACATGCATTCATAATGCCGTAGTGAGGCTTGCATCCAAGAACAATATAAAAGAAATAATAAATACCTATCTCCATACAAAATGTAGGGCCTTCCCGATTGCAATGGACTGTTATTAGTTATTACGCATGCATTCATACCTAACTAAAAATCGTCACACACAGCTGTTCTTAAATTCAAAATTATTTTATTTCATGTAGGCTTGTGGCTAACTTGTGGCTCTTATGACAAGTCAAGCATCTACTACCAGTTCGGAATCCTGATTCTGCTGAGAAGAGCCGGCAAGAAACTCAGCAGTTGCTCTTTTCAGCAGTTTTTCATTACATGATAGTATAATGTAACAAGAGCAAAAGAGCTGCCGCAAAAGATAATACTTACCACTTTTAACCTTGCCTTTCAAGCAAAATGACACGATATAGGCGTTAGTACAAGTTAATATATGTATCTCGACATCGTTGACAGAAGTATCTTAACACTAAAGCATAAAACTGATCTTAGCCACATATGCTCATCTATAGGTACTTATTTATGTACCTCTACATGCGCGACACCAAGCGGAAGCTAAATATCGGTAGTAGGTACAGGTACTGAACGGACGATTTTAAAGGTCAATTTTCCTTTGACGTTATGGTGGTTTGATGATCGGACAGTTTTCACATTTCACCAATGTTTGATACTTTGGGGAAATGTGCAAACTCGTACTGAGGCTACAATTAGCTTGATTTGTAGTCTATGATACAGACATAGTCCGATGTCAGCAAATTGCTTCGCTGGTCTATTGAACTCAATGGTTGTCTAACAAAAATAAAAACATTTTAATCTTTGTACTTATCGAATATTTATTCATTTTATTATCACTGTTCTAGGCACTGGCACAAAATAGGGTCAGATGTCCAACAATGAAACAGTGGTACACAATAAAACACTGTGATATTTCTAAAATTCTGCGTTGCCATTTCGTGCATTATATTGCATTAGGACACTCTCGTGAACCCCCCGCCCTAGCCCAATTTGCATCGACGCCGCGTGCGAGAAGATGTGTTTGCGGAGCACTTTTGGTTTTTTTCGACAAAAAGTAAGTATTTTTAGCATTCTTTATAGATTTTTTACTAAAGTATGGTTGAAAATTTCATAAATTTCATGATTAATTAGCATTACACATATTTCGTAGATTAATGTGCAATAAATTATATCTTAAAGTGTTACAATTTAGTGGGTAAAAAATTGAGATTAGTAAAAAAAACCTTAGGTAGTTCACAATGAAACAGTTGCACAGTAACACAATGAAACACTATTTCAATGTGTATCATTTTGTTTTATTGTGTACCGTATAATTGTACATACATAATATCATGTACTTTCCGGGCAAATTAATAATTTTTGTGGCTACAAATTCACAAATTAATCTTATTAACATTAAATTTTTTATAATACCAGTAATAGTACTGGTAACCTGATTAAAGTTAATTAAAAATAAATCCTTTTGTGATTAATAACTCAAGCATTTTTTTTTATTCACCTACTCCATAAATTACACAAAAGTCGAGACAATACTATTAATGTTTCATTGTTGAATTTGTGGTGTTTCATTGTGTACCACCACTGTGGACACAATGAAACATTTCCCATTTTTTAGTTTATAATTTTTTGTCGATTGATTACATATTTATTAAAAAAATTGTAAATGAAATCCGATGCCGAATAAAATTACCTACACACCTGTAAAAAATTAGACTTCTATCTGTCAAAACAAAAGGTGCATGAGACTTTGAATTTTTTGTGTTTCATTGTTGAACACATGACCCTACTGGCACCTACTTCCACTTTTTCACACACTATAAATAAACCGTTGTTCGTTCGTATTTTCGGAATCGTTATTAATACAAAAAAATATATTAGGTACTATAAAGTTGTACAAATAGTTAAAATAATCCATTTTTAAGCACCTTCGACCTCCCATGTTTGCCAATACAGTACTGTACAGTGGCATACACTTTGAGAAGCCGGCGTTCTACAGCTTTGAAATGTTCTTCTGTGGCCAGGGTGTGGCCTCGCAGTGCTCCTAATTTTTTTATTGTTTCTGTTAAACTGCCGCCAGATATCATTTCTAGGTTTTGCCAAGTCGATGTTGTTAATCTGAAACAAAATAAAAACCCTGTAAAAAATTAAAATAAAACTGTCTGATATCTATTTACCTCTTCACTATATTTTTGCCATAACACAAAGAAAATACTAAAATTATTATTTAAAGTTAATTATTTACCTATTACCCTTCAACTATCTCTGTTTAAATGCAAATAAGGAAATTACGTGCGTAAATCCTTACTAATATTATAATAAATGCGAAATGTGTTTGTTTGTTAGTTTGTCCTTTAATCACGCAGCAACGAATTTTTAAGTAGGTACTTATGTAATGGGTACTTGACAATTGTTTTTTTGTTTACTTAAAATAAAGGTTTTTAGTATTATAACACAATGCCATTTTTTTTATTTTAATATCTTAATTAGTTTTCAAAATAAGCCTTGAAGTTTCTTGTTAGACAAAGAGAACGCTATTGAGTCATGACCTCACGTTTTATTAGCTCCATACACTCTCCATAGAAAATTTCATTTTAGAAAGAGATGGATACTTTCACAGTTATATAGCTATAACTTATCTATTTTTTGATCGATTTATTTTCTGTTTTTACAAATGTTATTCTTACACGTTACATTTTTGATTACCCAATTATTATTGTAATAAGTATTGCACATAATTATTGGACTTACATACAACATTGATAGAGCGGCGCTAATATATCCAATTCATCCACCATCGCATTCCCCAAACCTTTGCCATTGTCCAGCAACAAAATCTGGTCTTTGTAAACCTCGTAGCGATGTCTATCACCATTTTGTATGAGGAAATCGAAAATTGCAACATCAACCAAATTGAGCAACCTTTTTGCGCTCAGTATTCCTTTCACTTTTCTAAAAAGAAAATCATATTCGTAGTTATTGTAGAATAGAAGATTAATAAAACAAGCTAAGTGCGAGTTACATTAGCTCAACGAGGGTTCCGTGCCTTGGAAAGAAAATAACTAATTAAATAAATAAAAAGGCTTAATTGTTGATTTAAAAGTTCCAGCTATCTATTAGTTTGTATACTACGCCTAAATAGGTAGAGACATCGTTTAAGTTTCCTTATACACGTAAATCCTTATCAGGGATAATACATTTAAGTAAACCTTCCTCATCATTCGGCCGGTATTAATTTTTTTTTACAGATCAACTATAACTACAATTTTTAGTGTGTTTATATTTTTGGTATATTGTGTGTACCATTATCTATACAGTTAAAAGTAATCTTAAATGTTAAACTTATCAATAAACGTGACATGAAGATTAAAGTAAATGTAAGAATAAGCAGTGTGTAACGTTTTTATGAGTAAGGGTCTAATTGCCTAATTGTGTACTGATAATGTTAACAACTGAAAGATAAATTATTTCTTCACATATTTACTTACTTACAAAAATCATTATCTGTTTCCCATTCCATTTTTCTGGTACTGTAGGATCTTCTCCAAGGAGATTTGTGAATCTTGAACTGCCTGTCCAAGTACAGGATCGCGGCTCCTTCTATTTCACCATTACTGTCAGGGCATACTGTCTCGTTTATTTTACAGTAAAAACATTTTCCGTATATACACAATGACCCACTGTCTGAAATTATGGAAATGGAAGAATATTATAAAATCTTCTTTTCTTATGAACAGAAATTAATGTATTTACTATGGCTTTGTATTTTAGTGGGGCCTACATCCTCAAGCAATATCCCCTTTACCAACCAAATAAAAATAGTTTGTTTTAGAAACTGGTATGACAAGCAATAGTGCAACAGGGGAGTTTTAAACTTTCGACCTTTCGGTTTTTAATCAGCGCCTTGACCAGTGTGCTACCGAGGCTTCAAAATTAAAATTTATTAGTCAAAGTGTTCCCCCAAGGACTAGGCTCAAGTATCACTTGTTTATTAATAAAATCCACTTATTTATTTATAATTGAACTTAATCATTTTTTTTTTATTATAAATTGCTAATATTTAATTTCAGGAGCATAATTGTTTATACTCCTGTCAAAGCGACACTTATAGTTCTTGTAATTCACGAGGGCCTGTGAGCTTTACGTGTACATGCACATTGCGTAAGTGTGCGTGCCTGTCAGGAGCCTAGGTGGGAGCGGTCAGGCGCGAGCAAGCTCTCGCTCACACTTCTACATATACGACACACACACAACCATGAGCCACGCGCCCGCGTGAGTTGAAAGAACTATACCCTAATCATGTTCAATTTGTATCTTATATTTATTATAAAACCAATAATAGCCCCAGAAAGTGTAAAATGTGTCCAAATCCATGACTTAAAGTTACCATTTTTTACCATAGTCCTCTTTAAGCCTGCAGTGGCAACAGGCACTATATCCTTGTGGATATGTATGCGTCGTATGACAGAAGGGGGGATCCACCTGAAGTTTAGAACCATCGCCAAGTAATAGGCAAACACTTCCGAGTTGTGACGGTCAAAGCCTCCATAGATGTTCCCATTAATGACGTGGTTCAAGCTGTAGCGTTTAGGCTTGAAATAAATCTTCTTCTTACCCTTAAATATAAGTAGAGTAAGGTAAGGTACACAAGAAGAAAATAATGATTAAAAAGACATCTTTATACAATGTTTTACAAAAACTAGAATTTACATCTATTAAAATATTGTTTTACCTATTTGATTAAGTTTTTCTATCACACTAATATTATAAAGGTGAAAGTTTGTTTGTATGTACGTATGTATGTATGTGTGTGTGTATATGTTTGTTACTTTTTCATGCAAAAACTACTGGATGGATTCGGCTGAAATTTGGAATGGATATACTTATATCCTGGCTTAACATATAGGCTACTTTTTATCCCAGAAAATTAAAGATTTGAGTAAAAATCGCAGGCATCATCTAGTATTCTATATTAGAATTGTTTGTGCAATACTCATTTCCTACAAATTAATTATTATTCAATCTTATACCTTAGTCTAGGTTTAAGATTATAAAGTCAAGTATGCTTGAAAAAAATGCAGAAAACTTACTTCAAGTAAGAGTAAAAGTTTCAATTGTGTTCCTTTAGGAGCATTGTCTACAAGTGCTATCTGTGAGGTTTGTATGGCATGCAATATTTTACCCGGAGCTCCATCGGTGTGTGGGAACAATGACTCTTCACTATTCCACTGAAAATAAAAAGATTATTATACCTAACTTCAATCAATATTATTTTACCACCTAAAATGAAAATCATAAGGCTTGTTTAAAAATTAATAAAAATTCTTAGATGAACATTTAATTTTTTTAACATGATGTTTAGGATGCTACATTTAATTAAACAAAGATTTAAACAGCTGTGGGGAATCAATTCAAAGGGCAGCAAAATAATAGGTACTCAACAAAATATAATTAGATTAATAGATTTGATTTATACTGACAATTATTTATTAATTATTATACATATAACAATTCTATGAATCTATATCTGAAATAAATTATTATTATTATTAATTGCAAATAATTTAGTCAGTTAATAATTCATATAATAATGGAAATAATAACTAGAAAAAATCTTACAGAGGATTGATACCTAGTTACCTACCAAAATTACTTTACAAGCTTTACTTACACTTTCTGTTTCACTCCACACATCCTGAGTATTAATGTTTAAATGACTAGAATTAAAGGAAAATAATAGACCGTTTTGTATCGGTAAAAACTTGGGGTTTTTACTTTTATAGTTGCTTGGCAAATAATTTAGGTAATCATAAATATCTTTAAATACACTAGAGGTAAAATCTAACTTAATACTTGGCACATTGAACTTGGGAGACTTTGTTCCAATAGTGTTAAGAGTATAGAAAAAGTAAATATTCAGAGCGACCAGAACAAGAAGGAATAATGAAAATCCAAAAGCATAGTTCAACGACATTATCAACACAACAATGCAAAAAGCGTTTTAAACTTATTGCACTCACATGTTTGCCTTGTATTTCACTTTAAACTAAATACACGTAATTGTTGTTTTTTAGACTGAAGATAAGAAATCGTTTTAAAGAACAGAAAATTGTTTGAAATTTTATATTTTCTGATAAGACAAACTCGTAAATCATCGTCTAAGCCTTCGATCACATAAAATAAGGAAAACGGAGTGGTTACATTCTCTTTGAAATAAGGTTTAAGCCAAAAGATTGATTGATTATTTCATTTTAACTTTGAAAATGAGAACTTAGTATAGGGATAGCATGAAATCACTCGCGAAAAATTCTTAGGATAAATCGTAGTCTTCTCTCTCTACGGGATAAATCCTTTATCCTACTTTTTTACAATTCACATTAGGGATATTCGATATACATCGATGTATCGAATTCACTCGATGTTTATAATTCGATGCATCGAAACGATTCGATGCTTTGAAAAGGTATTGATTTACTCGATGTATCGATGTTTTTTCATAAAACATCGAATCAATGGTAACCAGCTAATCATTGTACATCTATTACTGTTCAGGGCCCCAAGTCTGCTATTTTACATGTCATTGTCATTGATCCGCAATACAATTACAATACAATTATCATTGGTCTAAAATTTCGTAGTCTACTAAATTCACAATGGTCGTTTGATTTCTTATAATTGGATTGTAATTCAATCATACCTCGGTATTGCTATTAGCTTAAAAAGCGTTTGCCGAAATGAGTTTCAAAAAAAACTACATATTATTAAAAACGTTTATTTAAGCTAGATTCAAAGCTAAATGTGTCAGTGGCAAACTATCGGAAAACAATTGTGACGCCATTGAATTAGTAGACTACCAAAATTGCTAAAAGTAGCAATTGGGATGTCACTGATAGGCAATGTAACTACAATTGCAATAGCAGACTTGGGCCCCAGTAGCTCTGATTTAATATAATTAAAACTTAAATCTTTTTTTTTTTACTGCGCTAGTTGGCTAATTTGAAAATTGACATTGGCAACACTACGCCAGAGAGAATTTAAAAAAAAACTTCATTTGTTTTGGTTCTGTCATCTGTATAATAAAAAATGTGTTCAGGAGACCGACTACAGCTTGTGATGCAATGTTAGAAAAAGTACTCGATTTTGAGAAAACATCGATGTTTCTAACCGATGCATCGAAAAACATCGATGCACAGCCGCGATGTATTGCATCGAAAAAAACATCGATGTATTTTTTAAGTGGACACCCCTAATTCACATTCATTTCATAATTCATGAATCGTCATATGATTTTGACATTTAGATTGACATTTAATAATAAAATTGACAGTGACAGTAAAGCTACAGTAAAGTCACAAAGTCACTTCACGAGGGATCAATCGTGAAAATGCTGGATCAACCATTGGTACTATCTTAACTATGTTGATTGGCTGAATTTATAGTAGAGTATATAAGAACCTACGTACCTACCTATTCTTGTTGCATTTTTTAGATAAACAGCAAGAGTGGGTATCTCCCAATCAAAGGTTTAAATTGCAATCGTCATACCTACGGCAGGTAGGTAGGTAGCTGTTATTTTTAAACAATTTTGCTAAGTCTTGGAATCCTTGACGATTGGAAGTTGATTAGGTACCTACTTATTTGGATTGATACTACATTCTATGTCATTAGTCAAAATTGTAATTGACGTTTTTATTCGTAGACAAAGAAGGCAATAGACCAAGGTACTGTGTAACCGCGACTGAAATAGAGATAACATGACGTAACGATGACGTCACATGACAAGTTCGAGTTTAATGTTGCCACAATAACTGCACTCCCCTAGTACCCCAAATTAGATGGAAAATTCTTCCCAGGATTTTTAAATAAAACGACAAAACAGATGCTGAACTGTTTTATTTTTTAAATAACATACCTACACATATAAGGTTGTCTGGGAGAGACATACCTGTTAGGGTAAGCTTCTATTTTTTACATATATCTTAATATTGTGTGCAATAAAGAATTTATTATTCTTTATTGCACACAATATTAACTTCAACCACCACTTAAAAGTATAAAATAATTTTAGTTTGTACACGTAAGTCGGTTTTTTAAAAATATTTTTTTTTATACTAAAGTTTTTTAATGTAGTTTCATAGGACCAATTCACTAGATAATTATTTGCTCCTTACAAAAAATATTATATATATGTATGTAACACAATGGAAAATTTTTTTTCGTTACTAGTAAGAATGTTACACAAAATAATTTGTAATGAACAGTTAAAATTTTCCTTCGATCGAGTAATGCTATTGAATTAAAAGCAACAAAAATTGTATATTTAGTCATCAAAATCATCATTAATGAAATTAACAGTATATTCCTTTTTTCAGGCAGTCGTATAAAACTGCAACTCTTCATAGTTTAAGTTAATAATTATTTAAAAAAAACATTAAAAGTCTGCCTCTAGCTATTTAAAAATGGCTTTAAAAATTAAGAACTTTGTAAATAAAATAATTCTTAAGATCGCCAACAGTTCTCGACTGGTCGTTGGACATTCGAACGAAACTTCAGGATGATTCAGAACAGTAACCGACACTATCTAACTGAATACACTTTAATCATCGCCGACATATATTATATTCTAGTATCCATCATCTTTCTTTTCTTTTCTCATAATATTCATTTCTTCCATCACGACTTTATTTTGTTTCAACAAAAATTAAAAAAAAAATTGAAAAGTAGCCAAAGTAACCCGCCGTTACGGTATGTCAGAGGACATTACTAAAAAAAACCTATCTCCGTGCCAAATTTCAGCCATATTGGTTTAGTGTGGCGTATTGAGTAACAAACATCCATATGTTTGTTACTCAATCACGCCACACTAAACCGATATGGCTGAAATTTGGATGTATGTATGGATGGCCATACATACATTCAAACTTTCACATTTATAATATAAGTAGGATAGGGAAAATCGGGACATTGTATAGGTACCTAAAGCTGGCAACACACATAGATACTAAATTTTCTTATTAACTGTCAGTTTGTTTCGCACAAAAGTGTGGCGACCTTGAAAAAAACTGGTTACACGATGAGGGACAAAAAATTGGGTAGCTGCGTCTCTGTTTATCACATTAATAACTTTATTTCTGCTCTCTTTTTAGTGTGAGTGAGAAAGAAATCGTCACTGGCTCTATGTCTTCTCTCTCTACGTTTTTATTAGTAGGTTAGTAGGTACTAGGTACCTATCTATAGTAGGGTGACCAACCCAATTGCTAGCACTGCACCAGTTTATTCGCACTTTAGCAAAAAAGATTAAAATATAAGTTTCTGATTGTAGTTTTTAAATTTTCAGATTAAAAAATATTTAGGGGAATTCATATTTTTCACAATCGAAACCTTTCTAATCTGGAAAGTTTTAAAATGACGTCAGTATTGTAGTTGAAAGATATTGTTCTGGAGTTCCTGAAGTTTTCGGCCATTTTGACTGATCGACTTACCCGTCAGTACTTACCAGTAGTTAATCCCGTACGTGCTAATAATTGGGGACTGGGTCATTTTTCAATTTTATTTCAAATTCTTGTTGATTTAAGAAAAAAATCCTTAAAAAGTTCTGTACTTATATATATTATTAAACAAGTTACCTTATGAAGACAATTATTTAAAGAATTTGGTTAGATTTTAATTTAAAAAACATATTTGAAATTGGATAAACTCTTAAAGTGCTAATAATTGGGTCGGTCACCCTACCTGTTTTTAATTTTTTATTCATCAATGTCATTGTCAAAAAATCTCAAATTCGTAAGTTTGTTTTGTTGTTATCGGTTTTTGGTATTTTACTTTAACTGGAAATCATGTACTGTAAAACCGAATAAACTTATATTCTCACAATGGCAAAGCAAATTAAAGACACATTTCTTTACTTTGCCTACGGCAGCAACCTGCTAAAGAAAAGAATACGTATAAACAACCCGACTGCAGAGTTCATTGGAATCGGCAGACTTGATGTAAGATTTTAGCTTAGTATGCAATTGCTTTATGGTTTAAATTAGAGACTTGCGAATTCTTGTGATGATAATTATCGCGTATTTATGGTGTACAGGGTCACCAGCTAGATTTCATGGGCTATTCTGAAAATTGGAGAGGGACTTCTGCTACAATTGTTCCAACAGAAAACGCTCAGATACACGTATGGGGCGCTGTTTGGAGGCTTCACAACAGTGATATGCCGGCTTTAGACAGGTACCTAATTAATAATTCTATTCAAAGACTTATACTTAAGTGGTGAATTTCCAATTTTACATGGACATAGAAAATTCATAATCTTTAAATATCAGTTTATTAAGCTTTAAACTACATTTAAAATCCGTTGGAATTGAGTAGTTATGACTAATAGGTATCCTTTTGCTATTTTTTTTTTTTTTTCAAAAATAAAAAGTGTAAAATAGCTAAAATGTTGCTTGGTAATTATTGTGTTTCAAGCATTGTTATTATTGTTTCATATCTGATGTCCAAATTATTGTTTTGCTGTCAAAATTATCCTGTTATGTTAAGAATACATTGATGCAACGAAAAAAGTTATTATTGTGGTTGTATTAATTATTTATTAACTATTGGTGTTTGACTTTTTGACTATTGCCTATTAGGAATATATTTTATTAAATTATTATGATAATGTATTTTATAATTTTCAGGCAAGAGGGTGTGGATACAAACTGGTATTTTGCTAAAACTGTTGACGTGTTGACTCCGGAAGGGCAAACTATAGAATGTCGCACATATCAACAAACTGCGAACCCTCCTCTAAGAGTTGCTGTTGAAGAGTTGCCAATGGAATGGAGACCATCTATCACATACTTAGATTGCATTCTGAATGGAGCTATTGAATGCAACTTGCCAAAGGAATACATCTTACAACTTAAGAAAATACCACACAATGGACAGAAAGCATCCCCGAAAATGATTGAAAAGCTTAATATGTAAAGATAGAAATCAGACAATATTGTGATAAAACAATGATTCCACATAAAATCTAAATTATGTCATGTAAATATATTTTTCTAAAAATGTTTAGTTATATTCTAAATACATATTGTTGATGTAATATAAGTTTTTTTTTCCATTCGACCAAAATAATCTCTGCAAATAATACTATACGAGAGAAAATGTACATTTATGAACTACTTAACAAAGTTGTGGCACTAGATACAACTCAAAGTTGAAAAGTGTCTTTTGGGAAAATGCAACTGGCTGCAACATTGTGTTTCAATGACAAGCTGCTACTTCTTTATTTTGGAAAGTACTGTCAATGTAATTGAAAAATTGTTACAATAGTCATTCATGTTAATTTTTGTAATTTCCTGTTTTATTTAATAAATATGTTAAAGCATGAAATATATAAGCCAGATACATTTCTTTACTTTTCATATGGCAGCAATATGGTATCATTTAGAATTCATATGAATAATCCAAGTGCAGAATTTGTCTCCATAGCACGCTTAGATGCAAGTGTTTTTTTACTTATGCAGTTTTATCTTAACACAGTAATAGATCCGACAATCGGTGATTTTTCGTAGGCAAGAAACAGATTACAATATTGATAAACTCGTCCTACAAAAAGTCGGCCAAAGTCATACACAAAATCAGTTAAGGCTGAGAAATTATCGATTCTACAAAAAGTCTGACGTAGGCGGAGACTCCAAAACCTATAAGAAAAATTCATCATAAACGGCTCACTACCGAACGCAGGTCTCCCCTTCCGGAGAAGGGTCGTTCGGGTTTCGAACAGTGCAGGTTCCCGATGTTTTCTTTCATCGTTAGAGTGGGTATTCAATCTCGAAATTGAAACCAAAAAGTCAGAGGTGTCTGGGATGAAAGCCGCGACCCCCCGAATAGGAGTCTAACAAGTCACGCAAGACAATTTGTAAAACGAGCACACGGGACCTAACTTTCCCACTTGAATGCCCTACCTAGGTATGGAATGTACCTACATACATACTGCATAGGTATGGAAAAAATCACAGGAGGATACCTTACTATTACTACTTACCTTAAACGTGTTTCTTACAGGATTACAGATTAGATTTCATAAGATATTCGAAGTTTTGGGGAGGACCAACCGCAACACTGGTGGCCACTGCCAACGCGCACGTGTGGGGCGTCATTTGGAGGCTGGGTGTCGAGCATGTCGCTACACTTGACGAGTAAGACTTCTACCTATATAACTGCAAAAGTTTTTTCAACTAGGCTTATATAAATGCGTTAGCGCTAAGTATTCTACTATCACTGTCATCAAGGATAACTAACGAGTTTGGAACTCGCAGGTTTTGCACCTACATACCTACCCCTAAAACCCCAAAAAATAAGTAGAATTCTTTGGGGTCTTCATCGTACACAAAAACTATGATAAAAACACGAAGGCACTAAGGCTCGATTGAATTAGAAAATCATATTTTCTGAATTTCCTAAATATAACTAAGGAATGATAGATATCTAAGAGTCTTCAGATTTGGTTACTATCTTTTTATTCTTTGTCACCTGATAGACTTCCATTGCTGGTCTCTTGCATGGACTTTCAAAGGGTTCGGACTTGCGCCGCCTGAATCCAGCGGCTCCCTGCGACAGTAACTGATGTTAATAGATTCCACTTTCCAGCCAAGAAGGTGTAGACAGAGAAATCTACTATCCAAAACACATTCAAGTCTTAACCCCTTACATGGGCATATTCAAGTGTCGCGTATACATTCACAATGTGAATCCTTTGCCGAGAGGCGATAATGAAGTCATACCAGTCGAAAGATGGCCCTCTTGGACTTACAAGGAAATATTAATACTCGGAGCAATCGAGCATGGGATACCCGAATATTACATCCAAGATCTGGAAAAACTGAAACAGAATGGTGAAAAGGGTTGTTTGAAGATGTACAAGCTTTTGTTGCAATTTGTTAAGGAAAAGCCTTGCGTTTGTGATCTACCAAAGAAAAGGGAGAAGCCCAAAATTTGGATTTCCCAGGCACTAAGGAACAAAAACAAGAAATAGAAAGATTATTTTGATTAATTGAAGAGCTACAGAACAAAAATGGTTTATTACTTTGATAGTGTAGTTTACCATTAAGTATTTAAAAAAAGAAATAGATATGCCATGTAGGTAATTTTTTGTCTATTTTGTAGTTGTAGTTAACCAATTTTGCTCTGTTGTTTTTCCTTTGTCATCATTTTTCATTTCAAGGAAGGTCATCGACATTAAAGAGAAGCAATAAGAAAACATTTCAATTAAAAAAACAAATTTTATTTTAAGAACTTTATAGACCTTGTTTTTATTAACTTGGTATAAAATATATTTAAACAAGGGTTATTTTTAGGATACATCGATATTCAAAACTATTTTTTCGCTAATTCTTGTAACTTTTTTTTTAATAATATAAATATTAAAATTATTATTAATAGGTACTCGGTTTTCATTAAATTAAATATAAAAATTATACACTATCTTAATAGTTTGGTGAATTTGTATCTAAACTGAGCATATAGCACAACGCCACCCCGACACTATATAACAACACACACACAAATCACACGAGGAACACATCGATTGGAAATTATTTTATCAGTCCACAATTTACGAATAACATAATCACTAAAATGAGGTAAATTCCCTTAATCAGTGGAAATCATAACAATAAGAAATACTGATGGAAATAAGAGCTTGTCGAGACTTAGCACGGCTCCGCACTATTGAAATAACGTTCACTCAGTCAATAAATAATTTGTTATTTCAATATCTATCTATAATTTAATATTTACAATTCAGATTAAGTAACTTTAAATTCGGTGAGGGTACCGTACCGCACGACCATCGGCATGATCCGAGATGCCACCTACATACCTACTTGCGATTCTAATTCAACATACCATTGCTTGGACATATTGTTGCAATTAAATGGAATGGAACTGAATTAAAATATTCCGCTACAGTTATGTTTGCTAACGAAATATTTTTCCCTGTACTTCATGTCTGCAAAGCGGGCGTAAACGATGATATGCATATTATAACGAATAGACGACTAAAGGTCGCAAAGAACGCTGTGTGAGGCAACGTTGTGCGAGTCTTCGCCACAGCCACTCCACGCGAACGCGCTCGCGTCTCACTTCAAGCTGCCCTTAACAATAACAACTGCCGCCTCAGCGGCGCCGGCCGTTGTATAAATATAATTAAGGTTTGCCGTTGCAAACCTTAATTATATTTATGTGTGGAAGAGCGACGGTGGAGTGCCTCGGCTGGCTCGTGCATGCGACTACAGCCGCACTTTCCCCGGCTCCACACGTAGGCCCAAAATCCACATTTCCAATAGATCCACATCTACAAAATATAAGTATAGGTCCCAACAATCGTGCCAACGTTGTCAGTTGGCCTGTCTATGTCAGTTTCTTAGAAAAATAAACGTCAATAGGGTAGTTGGCCATTACTGAAAATATGTAGTTAGATTTTCAACATTTATAAAATGTTTAATGGCTAAAAAAAACAAAAGCGATCAATGAACTGAAAGGATACGTTTTTGAATTTTTTTCTGACCTCTTCTAGCTAAATATTTATAGGTACTGAATCTGTTTATTTATATTATATTTGAATTCTTTTTTTAATTTTTATCAATTTGATGAACATATCGAAGAGATAATACAAAAAAATAGCCAACCACCCTCGCAATATATCCACATGTTGGGACCTGTTGGGGCTAAGTGTGAAGTCGGTCTTACAACCACGTTATGACTAAACGACACTCCAGCCAAGTTAGCTTCCTATTATCGGCGGATAGGTACTGACCGGTAGTATTTACGTGTAATTAAAGTTCGGATACGAATCTTATTATGCTCATCTAGACGTATCCGTGTGTATAATAAAAACGAATAAAGTTCTGTATTTAGTATTACTACGCTCGAAAAGGAACTCTAAATTGCTACTGAACACGAAAAAACTCAATCAGCACCCATCTTTACAGAATACAAAGGTAAAAATATGTTTCGGTATAGGTGGCGACATTCGATCAATAATGTACAAGATATCGGTCCCTTGAACTGAATCTATTTGAAAAATTTTATTTGAAAAATGAGTTTCCTTCCACGAGAATTATGCAAAAAATACATTTTCCTTAGATAAATCTTTTGCATATTATATTGGTGAAGCTGTAGCATGGTGTTCACATTGGTTATATCACTAATAAGATGGCTGAGAACTTATTTTTCGGGGACGCTTTTTGTCTACCTGAGGGACAGTATATCGTACCCTTATTGCAAAAACCGATTATCTGCACCAAAATTTGAGCGAAAAGTTTTTGAGTTATAAGCATTTGAAACTTTAACGACTTAAAAATTAGTTATAATGATGTCCATTTTTAAACAATAATAATTTTTATAAACAAGAAACTATTCAAGAAATGTTAAGTAGGTTAATAATTGAAAAAAACTTATTATTTTTTCTACAAAAAGAAGAAAATAACCGGTAAGGAGCTCACTTAGTTAGTTTTTCCTGAATGTAGAAAAACTACCAAATTTTCAAATTTACCGTTCTGGTAGCTCTAATGGCATTTTTTATTTAATCACTTGTTTTGAATAGTAATATTCATCAAGACAAAAATCGTTTTAGTTCAACTTTAGCCAGTACAGGTGTAAAATAAATATCTTTAGTCGCTTTTGGCTGAAGATAAAGTAGATTTCATTTAACTTTGTACGTACTAACTGCAGCGCCCTATGGTTTTACCCGAGGAGTTCCCGTTCCCGTGGGAAATGGGCAAGCCTACATTATTTCTTATAATCTCAGCTATCATTAAAAGAAAGTTTCGTTGAAATCGGTCCAGCCGTTCTAGAGATTAGCTCATTTAAATAAAAAACTATTTCGTTTTATTATATTAGAATAACTAGCTGTGCCTTGCGGTTTCACCTACATTTGTCCCGTTCCCGTAGGAATTTAGGGAAACACTATAACTGTAAACTTTCCTCTCGAATCCCTCTATCTACTGATGAAAACTGAATTAAAATCCGTTGCGTAGTTTAAAAGATCTACGCGTACATAAAGAGGGCCAGACAGCGGGAATCGATTTTGTTTTATACTATGTAAAGATAACATATACAGCAGAGCTAAGTTTGCCCGCAAGTGTTGCTATATGGGTGCCCCATTGTAGCTTTGAATCCAGGGTTAATCCCAAGAACACTGTGGAGTCCTCAGTTTTCAAAGGTTCATTATTTATCTTTAAATTTTTACTGACAGTTCTCGCGTTAGGTAATAAAAACTCAACACACTTTGTTTTTTTAGTATTTAAAAGAAGATTATTTGCCGTAAACCATTCAGAAACTTGAGATAATGCATTATTTACATCGTCAAAATTGTCTTTTATCCTATCGACTTTAAAATTCAAAGACGTATCATGAGCAAATAGTACAATACGCTAGTATTGTGGACAAAATGTGGTAAATCATTTATGTAGACCAAAAACATGAATGGACCTAGAATAGAACCCTGGGGTACACCCATTACTGAGGCTGATCCGGATGATTTTACATCATTGACACATACTCTTTGGACTCGTTCACTGAGATAAGACGCAATGAGACTAAGTGCAAAATCTTTAATGCCATAGTGGCTCAGTTTAAGCAAAAGTGTCTCGTGATCAACGCAGTCGAATGCCTTTGACGACAAATCACAGAAAATACCAATGGCACTCTGTGAGTTCTCCCATGCATCGAATATGTGTTGTAACAGCCTTGCGGCTGCATCGGTTGTTGATCGACCCTTTGTAAAACCATACTGCTCAGTGTGTAGTAGTTTATTTAAATTAAAGTGTAAAAGCAGTTGGTTGAGCATTATTTTTCCGAATATCTTGCTGAGAGTTGGCAAAATTGAAATTGGCCTGTAGTTATTCGGGTTACTTTTGCTTCCCGATTTAAAAAGCAGTATTAGCTTACTACATTTCATAAGGTCTGGAAAAGATCCAGAATCTACTGATTTATTAAAAATTAAAGCAAGATATGGCGCAATAATATCAATTATGTTATGAATTATTTTAACTGATATCCCCCATAGATCTGCTGTTTTCTTATTTTGTAAAGATTTAAATGTTTTGACTATGTCATATGGGGTAACGTGTTCAAACCTAAATAACTTATTGCACTCAGAGACATTGCTCCTTAGAAGACGATAGACTTCTGCTGGCGAGGAATTCAGAGAACTGGTTGTAGTAATTGGAATATTTTTGAAAAAGTTCTCAAATGTATTTAAAATTACTGTATCGGAGTTAATTACATGATTATCACTTTTAAGCTCCAATTTATTATTATAATGTACCTTATGTTTACTCATTTCATCGCCGATGATGTCCCATGCTGTTTTAATTTTATTATCAGAATTGTCAATTTTTTGTTTTATGTGAAGTGACTTTGCTTGTATGCACACATTTTCAAACAATCTATAATATAAAAATGAATCGCAAAATGTGTTGGTAAGCGCATCACGCGTGAACGGCTGGACCGATTTCGCTAATTCTTTTTTTATTGTGTTTGTTATTGTCAGGAGAAGGTTCTTATGAAAGAAAAAATTAAGAAAATTGCGCGGAAAATTAGAAAATTTAAGAAATATTAACCACCATATTAAATTATTTCTAATGTAACCGCTTTTACAATTCAAACTTTTTTGATGTAACCTTATGGCGTTTGACATAACATTGACAGAATGCGTGCTGCCAATTTCGTCAAAGAGTTTCAATATTCATAGTTAAGACAGGACAACGTCTGTCGGGTCCGCTAGTTTAGAATAGTTTCTTACATATTCAATAAACGCGGGGGAATAATTATATTTTTTTCTGCATATAAGTCAAACAGCTTATTTCTACTTTTATAGATTCCGGCAGTTGGCCAGTTACTAAACTTAAGATCTTTAGACAGTCTTTTCTCTATCACCTTAAAGATAGAGTTATATTGTGAGCTTAACAAATCAAAAAACTTTTGATTTGTGAAGATGTTCAAAAACCCTCGTAGCCCAGTTATACAGTAAAAGTGAACTTAAGTTCTTTTACCTGCAATAATTTTAACAAAATATTGAGTTCATTATTCTGCAAAAAGCAACTAATGTTGTTTAGTTCGTTTTTCTTTTTAGATACATCAGCAATTTCTAGTATATTAATAAAAGCTGAAACCTGTTAACGCAGGTTAACATGTATTAACAGAATAATATTGACATAATGATAAATCAAGCAACTACATCTGAAAAGTATTATAATACAATACATTGTTTTTGTGGTATAGATTTATAAATCTAAATTATTTAAATGAGTTTAGTTCTTTTTTTAAGAAGGTAATTAAATCATACCTGTAGGTAGTTGCTTTTAACTCTAGCTATCTCCGTAAAAAAGCGTCGTAGCAGATAATGGGTTTGACCTACAGCTTCGCCGTGAGTTGAGGAGTCGATTGATATATTTAACCTAATTTTGGTACAAAAATGCAGATAATCGGTTTTTGCAATAAGGGTACGATATCGACATTACTGATCAAAGATGGCGACCTATATGTTTTACTTTTGTCACGAGCTTAAGGCACTATGCAATTTCTTAATCGTCGAAATTCTCGATTTCTTCAAATATCTTTTACAAAAACTGGTCAAGTCACTGGAAGTGAAGGTTAAGACCAAATGCAATGCGCCTTGAGCTTTTTTTGAATTGGAACCAAACAATATGTATATGCATTCCATTAACAATGTAAATCATCAGTAGGTACTATACAACATTTTTAATTAAGTAATTTTTCTTTGATAAATACAAAAAAGGAAAATATGTAACGCTCTTAAATTGCGACTATGAAAATAGAACACCTTTTATACCTACTAGCGAACGGTATAGACAGCGATATATGAGATATAGTTTGTAGCGCGAGCGAGAAAAATCGCGTCTGGGTTGCAGCCTGTAGGTATACGTCATCATTCTCTAATCAAAATTCATGATTTTTCTACAAAATAATATTACTTTTTATTATAAGTTTACGCAATAAGAATGATTCCACGTGTTTTTTTTTTTTTTTTCACTGCAAAAGGCCCTGCTAGAATATATAAAGATGACTGCTACTGAAGAAATCTGATAGGCAGACTCTCCCGCTATTGGCTAAAATAAGGCTAGAATTAATTGTTGCAGCAAGGAGCGCCATAAATTCAGCCAATCGCCAAAGAGATTGTAGCAATGATTGAGGCAGCCATTACGCAATCAATCGACCAATCCATTGGACTGGGTTTTGTAGACGCAGCAAGTATGTCACGTATTTTCCTCCTTTTGTTTTCATCAAAGATTTCAGATATCGTGGATCAAATCCAGACATCTGACGCGAGTTACATTACGATGTATAAATAACATACGAGTACTAGCAAATTAATCTACACGTTGTCCACACCACTTAGCCAATCCTCGTTGCTGTTATTTGTATAATCTAATTTAGCTGTCCTTAATTAAACAAATATGTAGTCAGAAATACATAAATTATAATTTTAGAGGTCTAACGTCACATTAGCTGCATTAGCAATATAGAAAAGGAAAACACGCTACATTATGTCTGCGACATAACTGATTGTCGATGGACAATCAAACGCGACAAAACTGATTTATTTAAATTTTAATTTAATCAAAATTATTTAAGTATAAAGGTATAACTACATCCTTGTAAAATATTATATTATACGTTTCTGATGAAACGGTATTTGTTAAAAATAGTATAATTTGTAACTAACCTTCAGTTTTTATAAATACATTGTCAGAAAAATGAATAGTTTCTACGGCCGGTATTGAGGTACCGATTCAGATTATTGACATTTGTAGCTATTGCAACGCTTCACCTTTAGAAAATAAAAAAATAAGTCATCATTCGTGTTTTCATGCCCTGTTCCTCTTTCAATCAACAATCCTGCATTCCAATGAAGGCTGGATTTCTGAAGGCACTCGTTTATACCCTTAAACCACATTATAGTAAAGTTAAATATCACATTGGCCCCCGCCCCCGCCCACACCCGCCGCCGAGGCGCGGCCCAATGTCCAGGATTGTTGTATAATGGAGTCTAACTTTGGTTGGATATACAACTATTGTACAAATAGCTCACTATTTCATACTGTAACATATAGTGCATCTAGCGTATATTATACATAATAAAGAATGCTATTAAAATCTTTAACTATTTTAAATTTTTATTAAAATTTTCGAATACAACTCGTTAATCTAAAGAATTACTTTAAAAGCATCAATACATGCTCCTTTCGTGGCCGCCGCTGCTCGTCCTCTACTGGGATAGTAAACTAATTAGTCAATACAACTAATCGCTCCTATAGCTGTGCGCATGACGCGCCTCCACTTGTCCACTTGTCAGTTCAATATATAAAGGTCCTGCAAATTAGCTACCCTTTGGCTACGGAGTATAGGTAATTCACACTACGCAATAATTGTAAAATTATCATAATATATAACGACTATGTAACAACAATGGCAGAATATCTATTGCATTGTAATTGATACGGAACACATCGATTTCAGTTTCGTCTTATGTACTCGAAGGATAGCTTCGACGCGAACAGCGCTGCGCGTACAAAGTAATAACGTGTCTAAATACAATATTATAATAACAAAATCTTAATTTAGCGTTTTGATTTGTATCAAGTCTTTGGTGGTTAAATCCGATCTATGAAAATTATTTCCTCATTATAAAATACAAACGACAAACGAAAACGATACGCCGATCGAACTATGAGTATTATCAGCAGACGCGACGAGTGGCGCCCTGCGTCGGCGCGCGGCGCGCTTCAATAGAAGCGCTCCACAACGAAACTTACGCTAAGCCGAGCCCCTTCCGCGCCGGGGCTCGGCGTCGATATAAACAAACTAACTAAAATAATTTGTACACGACCTCACTACGTCACGGTTAGGTACTATACACACTTTACAGCTTACACGGTAAACTTAACGATAATAGGCTGCGTCACAAATGACATCGATACAACTATATTACTGAGGTAAACTATATAGGATTCGGTCCGCGCGGGCCCGGCGCGGCGCGGCGCTCGACGCGATAAATGCAGAGGCCGGGCGCCGGGCCGGGCCGGGTCGCGGCGGCAATAAATAAACGACGCGGCGAACGATTCACTAGCTACGCTTACACCTAGGATTCGAAGAGCCGGGCGCGGGCCGCGGCCTGAGGTAGATATCGGTGCGAGGGGGGCGGGCGGCGGGCGGCTAGCGCGCCGGCTCGCGCAGCACGCCGTTGGGGCCGGGCGCGCGCGCCTTGAGCGGGATGGCGCGCGGCTCGGGCGGCGCCAGCGGCTCGGCGGCCGCGTCGTCGTCGGCGCGCGAGCGCAGCGAGGACAGCTCGCGCACCCACGACGCGAGCCGCCCCGACACGCCGAACAGGTTGGAGCCCGAGCCCGTCGCCACCGCGCCCACGTTCACCTCCGCGCTCTCACTCTCCTCCTCCACTGCAACCACAACACGCACACATACACATCAGCGCGCCGAAACTACTCTACTTCCGTTATACTTCTGTGACGTGAAACAACAAATAGTAATTTTAAAATACAAAGCATACATAATTATGTACGTCTACGAGCAAAATCAGCTGACCTCTACACAAAGCAATACATAAACAGACTCAACCTCCTCCCTAAGCATCTATGTCAATAAATTTCTACATAAATATAACTACTATGAAAGCTTAAAGTCACAGTGGACTCATTAAGAAACCAAATTCGACAGAAAAACTCAGAAACAGACTGAGCCAACGCATGGGATACATTATGACCTCACAGCTATGAGTGTAACTCTTCAGGTTAAGGTTAACTTTGATTAGAAAGAAATCATAAACACACAAATTACCCTAGCCGGGAAGTGAACCCCAAGCTTTGCACTTAAAAGACCATTACGCCTAGGATGATGTAAATTTTAACAATAGAAATCTAGCGGTATCGATAACTAACAAGCTAGCTAGCATTTGGAAATTCTACTGATTAGTAATTCTTTGTTTTGAATTTAACAACAACGCTAACATAATATTCGATCATGCTGTAGGGTTAGTATAAGATTTAATTCGATTGATCATATTCGTATTCGTTCACATTAGATTCAAAGTAAAATGAACCTTTACAAGTGATTTAAAGTCACAAATTCAGTACAAGCAATTTTAATTTGGAGCGTATCCGTATATGTAAACGTATAAGAATGCAAACACAAAATTGAGCTCTAATACCATACCATTATGGCTCAATTTAATTTGACGCTAATGTCATCGAATACGAATACTATCAATCGAATTAAATCTCATACTAACTTTACTTGTTGTGCACAAGTCTGTAAAGTAAATGACAGTTTCAAAGGAAGTGAACGGTCTATGTGCTATGGGGATGGCACATCAGATCTATAGATTGCACTGTCATTCAGGTCATACTCAGAACACTATTAAAACGAGACCGATTTATATAAGGAAATATTCGTATCTCGCTTTAACTCTGTCCCAAGTCAGAGCCCACTGTCTATCGACTTGGTAAAATTCAGAGATGTGTGCACAACCTAACAAACACCATCATCGAGTGCCATCTACGCTACAATCTTCGATCATTAATGTGCAAGATATACGGCCCCATACAAAGTTGCTAGTGTCCATGAAAAATAAGATATCACCTTTAGGAACTATTCAGCTTTTAAAATCAGACTGCAAGATCGGGAGACGGGTTCTAATGGCTTTTCTCACGCAGAAGCCGCACGGATAAGGTAATGACGATACGACAGTGAATGAAGCTTCTATGAACATGATATTAGGGCGGCGGCCGCATCAGCTTAGCGACGTGCAAACTTTTATTAAGCTATTGCATAGCTTCTATCGCGGGCCTTGAGCGTGGAGACCGAATCCAGAAATTCCGTAACGAAAATAACCTGACACGGGACTCCTCTCACCGCTAGATGGCGTTGATAAAAAATGCTATGCAATAGCTTTACCGCGGCAGTCCCCGAGTGCCACACGTCTTTTTTTTTTTTCGTTGTATGCTACTGTACTAAACCTAATTGAAACCTAATGAACTTATTTTTTACGGACACTTCTTGACGTCCGACAGCTTAATAATGCACTGGTAAATATAGCCTCTAAACTAAATTGACAGGTCTTAAAATAGAGTTATCCTTCTCGTAATGTTCTCCACTGAAAAGGATAGCATTACATTAAGAGCTGCCAATTTAGTTTAAGAGATTGTGTACATAACTAGGACCATTATTGATCGAAGGCTACAAAGACAAATATAATATTTGGTCACTCAGAAAATGATAACACATGAAGTGATCTAAGTCTGAGTACGACATGCAATGACCGTTACTTACAGTGAACTGAGTGCCGCCTGCTCGGCACACACTTCTGTAGGCACGAGCGTGCAACAAACAAGGGTTAAACATTACTACATACACTTGGTACAGGTCATAACAAAGGGGACAGCACAGACCAGTAAGCCTATAGAAGCCTTTCATGGGCAATAGGGGCGCTGCCAACAAATCCAATCAGCAGCTCTTTATCAAACATCAAAACGCTGTACATTGTATGGGGTATGAAATAGTAGCGTATACATATACCCAACGCACTTTTCGTAGTTTTTACGCAGACGTGTTTTTGGAAGATCCTGTATTTAATAAACTGTAAAATTAGCGGCAAAATAATTTATTTTTAACACAGACAACTAATTATTTATTATTGAATAGAGTCGTCCCGGGCGCCCCTATTTGCAGATACAGAATAGTTCTAACACAAAAATAATATTATAAAATGAAAATGTTGGGAATGATCGTATGATAGTAATAGGTAAAATAAGTCCATTACTACAAATTTTATTGCATTTTTAGAATTGCAAATTATAAAAAAAAAACGCCACACATTTGAAAATAATATTTAATATTGGATAAAATTCTTCCAAAATCTGGGGTGAAGGTACTGGAAACTATTCAAATAAGGCTAAATTTGGGGCGTTATTTTTATTATTGGAATGAAAATTCTGTCGATAAAAACGCAGACAACGTAAGTGCAAATATTTATTTATGCAGCGTCTATAGGCTTACTGTTCTGTGGGTGACAACCGCCGAAATGGCAAATTCTGGGCTCACTGGACGGGAAACTATCTGACGCCAAATATATCAGTCCGTCTGCGCTAAGTGATTGCCTTATCTATTTATTGCGCCTCTGCCTTTCAAGCAGGTTGCAATGAACAAAAAAAATAATAAGGGAAATAGGTAATGCTGGTATAGAAAGCATGTAGCAAGCAAAACGCGTAATAGATAATTAGAACAATGCCCGGTCAAAGAACATGCCAAAAAACGATAAGGAATATGGTTAATGCTGGTACAGAAAGAAGTTACAGTTGTGTTGTGTGTAACATTAATCATTCAATATAATTCGGTTATGTTAGAAGCCCGTTCAAAGAATTTCATGCTATAAATAGATAATGCAATTTAGCGCAGACAACCTGCCATTTATTTGCGCAGACAACCTGCCATTTATTTGGCATCCGAGTGTTATTGTTCGGCCGTTCAGAGAATGCGTTCCTGACACCTATCAGTTAGTCACGACTAGTGATGGGCACAACATAACACTGAGTTCGTTACCGTTCCTCCAAAATGAACCGGCGCATTATTTTAAGATTATTTTCGTTTTAAATTGGCCGAATCATTTAAAATTTATATTTTAGTTATTGAAGTAGAAACCAAAAAAAGGTAATATTCATATAATAAAATTGTTTTATTTATTCTTTGTTACAAAGTTACTTACAATCTGTATTTCTATTATAGATGTAAAAATACCGTATAATACCAAATGGCTATGAATTTTTCCGGTATAATTCAATAGATTACCGTATTTTTGGTATTTTTGGTATTTTATTTTTTCATACAAAATTATAGTTAGATTTTTTTGTAATTTTGTTTTTGACGTGTTTTTGAATGAATATTTATTGTTTGGTGATCATTAATCAAATTAATAAAGAATTGGCCCGCCGCTTGCTGCTGGTGCTGATGCGGGTGGATGAATACTTTGTCATACAATGTAATAAAATGTGTAATAGGTATATTATGAATAACTAGTGAGAAGGTGAGTGGTGGTGAGAGGGTGGTGATGGGTGGTGATGAGTGGTGATGAGTGGGTGGTGGTGAGTGGTGGTGAGGGGTGATGATTGGTGGTGATGGGTGGTGATGGGCGGTGATAAGTGGTGATGAGTGGGTGGTGGTGGGTGGTGGTGAGTGGTGGTGATGAGTGGTGATTGGTGATGATGAGTGGGTGGTGATGAGTGGTTGGTGATGAGTGGGTGGTGATGAGTGGGTGGTGACGAGTGGGTGGTGACGAGTGGGTGGTGACGAGTGGGTGGTGATGAATGGGTGGTGATGAGTGAGTGGTGATGAGTGGTGATGAATGGGTGGTGATGAGTGGGTGGTGATGGGTGGTGATGAGTGGTGATGCGTGGTGGTGAGTGGTGGTGAGTGGTGGTGAGCTCGCACGCTCTATGATTATGATTAAATCGTTGAAATTTTAAGTCTAAGATTTTTTAATAATTTATGTTTGAATCATTATGTTCTAATTTGTTTATAAATCATTTTAATGAAATAAAATTAAACGCAGAGCCACGTTTTTATATTCCTTGCTGATTTTTTTACAAACAAAACGTATCTACATTGAAAAACATAAGATAATCGTTAAATACGAAAAATACCATGAGAAATGGAATAATACCGAAAAATACGGTATTTTTCGTATTATACCGTTTTGCATTTTTGGTAAAATACCGGCTTTACATCTATAATTTCTATGCAATAAAGTAAGTACATTGAATTGAATGTGCGTACAGAGTATTAATCAGACTCCGATTCGCTTGAGGAGGTGGTGTCTTCATCATCTTCGCCTACATGTATAATTATATTATTATCAATAACAGAATCAATCCTCATATCTCGGTCAAAATGTTCCAAAATCAGATTTTTAGTCTATTATAGTATAGTAGTATATTATAACTGTATAAGAACAGATTACGATACTTGCCTGTTATTTTTAGCACAGCACTACAAATATAAAGCGCTGACATAACCTTGTAATAGCGCAGTATAGATTTAGAAAAATATTGTTTACCAAGTTATTTGACACTCAGTTTGGCACAAAATTATAACATTCATTGATTATTGATATAATAATGTTGTTTTAATGCTCATCAATTGTTAAAACGGTAAACAACCAGCAAAAATATTTTTATCGTAACTGCAACGCCATTACAAAGCTACGTCGTCAGTTCAATCGCGACGTGTCAGGAACGCATTCTCTGAACGGCCGAACTTTAATACATTTATTCTGTGAACTAAGAATTGATCATTCCAGAGATCGTTATAAAAAGTTATGACCTTACCAACTATTTTATTTACAACAGTAACTTCTATACTTCTATGTTATCATTTACTGAAGTTAACCAACAATACAAGAGCGGACTTTGGAGTTAATTCGGTTGTAACTTAATTAAGCTGGCAAGTCTAAAACTAGTACTATCCGTAGTAAGGACGCTATGTTCATGGTGGGCCCAAATAAAGGCTTTAAATTGTAGTCAAATAGTTGATAGAAAAATAAGTGAGCTAATTATACTAAAGGTTAAACCGATAAAATTCCTATCGGTAATTTAAGCAATTTTAAAAGACCAACCCAACCATAGGTATACGAAATTGAAGCTCTACTTTTAGACCTGTCAATTAAGTTTAGCTAAGATTTGTGATATTCGAATTAGTACCACCGCTGCATGCTATTACCATACCGAACATGTGGATTTTCTAGTTATGCACTTCATAAGTTAAGGATAATATTCATGGTTGCAAAAGCTACGAAATCATGAATATTATTATTATGAAATAGTGTTTCAAAAAGTGGTAGGGACAAAATTTCAAAAAATAAATAAGTAAATTAACCTATTTGCGAATTTCCATTAATACAAAAGTGTAATTTCTTTTTTTATTTAATTACTTACAGATTTTAGACAAGATTCGTGGTTGAATGTCATAATTGTGATAAAAGTATACGAGTACGTACCAAGGTATTTGTTTTGGTTAGAATTGTCGATATTTCGACCTAGTTTCGGACCGGGAACGAAAACGGGACGTTTTATCACAATTAATTACTTACAGATATTGGCGTGGGGTTCTCCAAAAATGTCTTCCATTCGCGATAAAAAGAATCCAAGATTGACATACCAAAAACTCCTCTCTGGCAACTTTCTCGAATTACAGTATTAAATACTGTAATAGTTTTTATCTAAGTAGTATGATCACCAGTATGTCCATAACAAAACCTAACTTCTTTACTTACCTGAATCGCAGAGTCGCGTTGCCTAGCTCTTAACCAAGAGATCTGGACGGCTCCGAATAGTTGTAATATGTCTAATTGTTCCGAGTACCTACTCACGTACATCGATGCGGTATAGATACATTCATGCCATTACCTTAGCCATTTCCCGCTGATTACCCTTTTGCAGTGGAAACCCCGCTTGAAGGGGCACAAATGAGTTCAACTCCAAATAGTTTAACATACCCATCTACCTCGGAACATCACCATCCACGACATAATTTACGTCAACTCACGACTAAGGGGTCGAGGATCTACATTAGACAGTGTTGCGAAACTCACCCATGGCGGTGCGCTGCAGGGCGTACATCTCCTGCCCCTGCGGCGTGTGGAAGAAGGAGCGGTGGCGGAAGTAGGGCTGCGCGGCGGGCGCCAGGTCGGCCACCAGCTGCAGGAAGGAGGGCCGCAGCGCGGCGCGGTGCGCCCAGCACGCCCGCATCAGCTCGTACAGGCGGTCGGGGCAGTGCTCGGGCCGCTCCATCACGCCGCCCTCCACCACGTAGCGCACCACCTGCTCGTTCGACAGCCCCTGCGACCGCGACCAACGTTCAACTTAAATGTACCATTCTAATTGTATGGTAACAGACAGAAAATGTTTACCACCTTAACATTCATAATATTAAAAAGTGACATTCGGCTATAATTAAATTAATATTAAATTACTTCTAAAATTAAAACTAACTAATTTAATATATATACTATAGTCTGATTTTTAATTCGGTGGAATTCTGACAGTTGTCATTTTATAAATAGAGCGAGTTATTTGTATGAAAAACAGTATTACCACCTGTAGTTCGCTTTTACCCCAAACTATCTGTCAGGAATTTGTCATATATCTATGTGCGGCCATTGATTTTTATTTGTATAAGTTTCAATTTATTATCTTTTTTTGTGGGATTTTTTTAATCCCTGGTAACATTAAGATACGTCAGAATTCCACGCAATTAAAAATCAGACTATAGGACGAAATATTAACCTAAAACTAAAAACCTTAAAAAATATATAATATAATAAATTAAAATAAATTATTAAAAGGAGTCCCTTTAGGCAACGTTCCGAAGATACTGGCAGCGTTCCCCCTTTGGATAGCGAGACTAATTCGTTGTCCGAGGTAGCTGCCAGCTCTTCGGTCACCTGTGACGTCGACTAACCTTTTTGATATTTCTTTAAAAAGTCTTATAGCGCTAGGATTGATTAGGAAACCAGATTCATAATTACATGCACACGTCTATGCCTGACGGTCGATATGCTTTCGATATTCTATGGCGTTATAGACCTTACTGCACGCAATGTGATATATAATCTACTTTGAAAACTGATAAACATTTTCTGTCCGCGACCATAATATATTGTTGTACGTAACAAGAAGTTTTAAAACCCGGCTTTGGAAGGTTGGATGTAGCATCCACTGAGTGTAAAATCATTACATGTAGCATCGGTTACATTGATTCTGTTCATCATCCGTCAGTCATTCAAGGAGTCACAGACAAATAGAAAACAGACCGGACATACCTAACCACTACAAAAATGACTCACTAACGTATAACCGAACATACAAAATTTAGGCTAATGTCATAAAAAAAACGTAAGTACTGATTTTATATATAGTCAGTGGTCATAAAATGATTAGGTATGTCAGAAGTCATCGGTAAGTCAGAATTTTCATTAAGAAAAGATACACACCTGATAGGGCTGCATGGCGAGTGTGGCCATCTCCCATAACACAACGCCGTAACTCCACACGTCGGTGCTGCTTGAAAACACCTGTGGAGAATGAGGGGAAATTCGATAATTTTACCACAATATTAAAATCGTAGTCGCAAATGCACTACTTTATTATTTACTAGCTGATGCCCGCGGCTTCGCTCGCGTGATTTTCCAGCATAAAAAGTAGTCTATGTCACTCTTCCGGTCCTCAACAATACCCATGCAAAAATCACGTCGATACGTTGCTTTGTTGCGGCGTGATTGAAGGACAAACCAATAAACAAAAACCCTGCATTATAATATTATAGTATATATAATATTATAGTAAGGATTTGAAATTGGTATAAATAATAAGTCATATCAACATTTAGTTAAGTAATATACGATAGTGTTGCCGCTTGACATAACAGTTAAGCGGCTATTAAAAAAACTATTAAAAAAGACGTGTGGCACTCGGGGACTGCCGCGGTAATGCTATTGCATAGCATTTTTTATCAACGCATCTAGCGGTGAGAGGAGTCCCGTGTCAGGTTATTTTCGTTACGGAATTTCTGGATTCGGTCTCCACGCTCAAGGCCCGCGATAGAAGCTATACAATAGCTTAAAATAGATAAAACAAGGTAAAAATAATACAGATAACTCACCCCATCCTTTAAGCTTTCCGGGCTCATCCACCGGACGGGCAGTAGGCCCTTGGTGCCCTTCCTATAGTAATCAGTCTCATAAATGTCTCTGGTCATGCCGAAGTCGCCCACCTTCACGGTGAGGTCTCCGGCCACCATGCAGTTGCGCGCCGCGAGGTCGCGGTGCACGAACTTCTTGGCCGATAAGTAGGCCATGCCGTCCGCTATCTCTATAGCCATCTGAAAGTTACGTCGCTTTTATTGACTGAGTTGACGCAACAGCGGGATATTCGCAAGGCGAACTGAAGAAAACTAAAATATGGACCAGTCTTGGGGATTTTCCCCGATCAAAAAACGCACAGCACTTTTCACTTGAAAATTTGAAACACCCCCGACATGTGAATCTATAACAGGACTATGCGCGATATACTTGACATCCTGTTACCCAGTTTTGTAGTCCATCGTCATATTTTCTGGATCATCATTTAGTTAACACCTACTCATTAAGATAATTCTAATAAACCCAAACAATCTGATGTAATTTGCTGAGAAGTTGAATACCCACAGACTACTCGATGCTGCAATATCAACACCAGATTACCACACCTTAGAAATAATCCGAAGTAACAGTACACCAAACAAATCACCAGTGAAAGTATGTAAAACCCTTTTATCAAAAAGAAACTTATACCTGCAGTATATTCTGCAGCGTGGGCGGCGCGTCGCCCCCCTTCTTGGGCAGCGAGGAGTCCGCGTCGGGGCGGTGCGAGCGCAGGTACGTCTTGAGGTCGCCGCACTCCATCAGCTCCATGACCACGAGCGTGGGCTGGCCGTGCGACACCACGCCCAGCAGCCGCACCACGTGGAACGTGTCGAACGCCTTCATCACCGACGCCTCGTTCAGGAACTCGATGCGCTCCCTGGACACGACAGTCCAACGGTTAAAGGTGTGGACTGAAAACTGCCCCCCTATTCAGACCCTTCCGATAACTTATTTGTCGGTCGATTCGGTTTGTTAACATATATTTCGCTCGCTCTGAATCCACACGACAAAAAGAGATCGATATCTAACCGTATCGACACGGTATGTTATCGAACAGGTCTGAATCGCCCTGCAGAAAGATCTGCGACCTTCCTCGCGTTCCTTTCCTTCAATCCCCACCAGTTGCACTATTGTCTTACCCACTCCTAACACTATCTTTCCACTTAATTGGAGGAGGAGAGGAGAATATAAGTTAAGTTCAGATTGACTAACATTGTTTATAACTAAAAAACGGCAACCACACATATCAGTATTTTGTAGCCATGCTGGCAAAAACATACTAATATTCTCCCTTTATTAGGGCATTTCAACAACTATTGTGTGCACAATTATCACCAATTAAAACCCAGCTAGCTTGCTAACTTATGTTGAGATCTATTGAACGTGCTCTGACTTAAGATAGAGTTAAAATGAGACACAAATATGCTCTGACATAAATCTGTCTCGTTTTGAGACTGAGCGGAGTGAGAGTGCGGTTTATAGATTTCAGCCTTAAAACGCAGAGCAGAGAAGAAACACGATAAATTGTAACTTGAAAACGATATTTTTCTACGTCTAGTTCCTTTTTCCTTTGTCATTTTTAGTACTAATAAACTGCCTCACCTGTCAGTGGCATGCTCATTGACAGTTTTCACAGCGCATCGCATATCCGGTTTGCCTTTTTCAATGTTCTTTGCGATACCTTCATAGACCTGCAAATATACGACAGAATTTATTGCATACTTATTTTTATTTTTAGCCATTTTTAAACTTCGAAACAATGCTACAATGTCTTATTAAGTAAGTAAACGTATTTTCTTGCTTTCTCTTGTCTTAGCCGTAACCGGATAAAAAAGTTAAAGGTAGTTTTTTTTTATATGAATAGCGGGCAAACGAGCTGGCGGGTCACCTGATGTAGTGATTACCGCCGCCCATGAACACTTGTAGTACCAGAGGCACCACCGATGCGTTGCCGGCATTTCAGGAACTTATTGGTGCGCCCCTTGAATAACCCCATATTGTAAATTTTATTTTCAAAGAATAGAGACAAAATGTGACATACCATGCCGAAAGAGCCTTGGCCGAGCTCGCGTACGAACTCGATGCTGGAGCGCGGTACCTCCCACTCGTCGGGCACGTACACGGTGGACACGTACTCCGGGTTGACGGTCGCGAACAGCTTGTTGGTCTCGGCCAGCGGCAGCAGCGCGCGCCGCGCGTACCAGATGCCGCCCGCCACGATGGCCAGCAGCGCGCCGCAGCCGCCCACGATGCCCCACACCCACACGTAGCTCAGCTCCGCCGTGCGCTCCTGGGGCCAATGGAACTTATTATATCGGTCTCACTACTGAGCGCAAGTCTCTTCTGAGGAGGGTTATAGCCAGTCGTGTAGATTTCCTCACGATGATTTCCTTTACTAATTGTGATCCGATAAGAAATGCGTGCCCGGAATCGAACCTGCGAACCCCCCCAACCTGTCCCCTCCCCCCTGTATAAGTGATAGCCGGGGTGGCTATCACTTATACAGGTACACTTTTGCATCTGGCTCATTCTTCCATAACTCCAGAAAAAAACTACGTGCCCGGAATCGAACATACGACCCCCTCCTGAATAGGAGACTATTTGGTCAAAACACATACTGAGCATATTGGTAACAGAATCGGGATTAGCGATAGGACCCACTTTGAAGCCAGGATTTAGACTTACCGGTATGAACACGTAGCGCACGGCGGCATCCTTGCCCACGCCGCTGAGCGTGACGGGCGTGACGTGTACGGAATAGTTCCCAGGCACCAAGTTGCGTACCGGTACGCTGCGGCCCGCCGCCTCGTAGTCCTCCGCCGTGGTGCAGCTCGACAGCAGGCCCACATCCTGTACCCATCAATGGAAAATTAAGGTATAGTAGGGGTAAATATTGAAATGAAGCGGAAATGTTTAATATGTAAGGTGGAGAAATGAGTAAGGCCCGACTGAATTAGCCGCTATTGAATAGAAGGCGTTACTTTTTTTTTATTCGATGACAAGATAGTCCTTGACTGTGATCTCACCTGATGGTTATTGACGATGCAGTCTAAGATGGTAGCGGGTTAACTTGGAAGGAGTATGGCAGGGTAGATTTAACCTATACCCGCTAATCGGTTTCTACATGGATCGTGCCGGAACGCTAAATAGCTTGGCGGGCATTCTTTGACCAGACCAGAGACAATTCAGGAATTATACTTTGCGGAATTCCGCATATTGCGGATGCAATAAAAAAGCGGATAAAAAAAGATACCGGCCGAATTGATAACCTCCTCCTTTTTGGAAGTCGGTTAAACAAAGTTTCAGTTCTACAGACCTTCTTGCTCTCACCGACGAGTGAAGCTTTAACTTTGTAAGCCACGACGAAACCATTCGGGTCCTCCGGCGGTTGCCACGTCACGTTCAATTCGGGCTGGGTTTTGTTTAAAACTGCGACGTTCAGGTTCCTTACGACATCAGCATTTTCTAAAAAGAAAGCGGAGAAGTAATAAATCAGCATATTATTATAGCCGAGATTTTTTTTTCTAAATCAATTGCGAATTTTTTAATTTCGATTTCACTTAAAGTTGTGGCAATTGAAGCTATTAAAATATCTTGTTTTAACTAATAATTTTGTTACACCGTCATTTTATGTGTCTGGGTGTGTGCGTGCTGTGCGTATGTATGTGTGTGGGTGCGTACATGCATGCGTGCGTGTGTGTGCTTCACCTCGTGTTCAGACTAGCAGCATTTGGAATTTCTTACGCGTGTTCAACAAAGCTTAATAGCCAAACGGTTAAAGGTGCGGACTGAAAACTGAAAGGTCGCAGGTTTGAATCCCACCCGTTGCACTGTCGTACCCACTTCTAGTACAAGCTTTCCGCTTATTTGGAGGGGAGAGGAGGATATTAGTCAACTACAGCTTGGCTATTATTCTTTTTGAAAAAAAAAAGAATCTAGACAACGCGTACACTGGTACGCACAGTCCGTACAAGATGGCGTATGGTACGCACCTCCTTCGAGCGTGCGGAAGGTGTAGTGCGCGCGCGTGGAGCAGAAGGACATCTCGTAGTCGCTTTGGGACTCCTTCTCGTGCTTCTCGCGGCACGCCCAGATGTTGACGGTGTACCACGTGAAGTGGCGCATGTTCTCCACCCGCAGCGACCGCGCACTGCCCTCCAGGTCGTAGTACAAACTTTTCACGTACTCTGAAAATAAGTGTCCTTCATCACTAAATATCCTCACTAATTATAAATGCGAACATGTGTTTGTTTGTCATTCAATCACGCAGCAATGGAGTAACGGATCAACGTGATTTTTTGCATGTGTATAGTTGAAGAACTACGCGAACACAGTTTTAGGCATAAGCTAGTCAAATATTAAAAACAATACTCGTATTAGAAAGTTGCAGCTTCCCTCGAAAGTGATTAATATGAAATTATAAAGTGATATCATTCTGTGGGAGAAGTTTTAGGTCACCTCTTACTAAGAGGTGTGTCCTAATAACAATAATAAAGATTTTTATAACAGAAGGTGTAATACTAAACAATTGTTTTAGACAAATTAACACTGAAGCAGCAAGTCTATGGGTAGATACAAAATAGTGAATGTTCTTTTTACGATCAAAATAATATATTCCGTGCCTTTTATTACATAATATTACGTAAAGTATAAGATACTACTGTACCTAATAAAAAGAAGGTATTAGCGCCATTTCTTACACGTGCAATATTTTTACAGCTTTAACTATGTACGGTCGGGGACTAAATATGTTTACCACTTTTCAAATTAGATTCTTCGTAACCCTGCGTTCAGTAAGGCCTATAATGCTATATCAAGGCATTTGTTACGTTATAAAAATTTCATGCATCGTTTTATCAAAAAAAGTTTATAATGACGTTTCTATACAAATATTAGTAATAAAACTCATTTCGTAAATTCAAGTTTGACACATTAGATCATTGCACTTGTAAAAGTGTCAATTAATTATCAAAAATATTAGATTTGTTATTTGAAATTTAAATATACAAAATAAATACAAAATGGAAGCTTAATCATAATTCTAATGGTGAAGTTCATAATGTGCATTGAATCATAATGATGCTGGTAGCATCCACAGTCAAAAACAGTCAAAAGGAGGTGGATGAGCTATGGGGATGCGTGGTGTTTCTGCAGCATTTTACATTGATGTTCTGCAGCAAAATTCCGACAACCTAAGTTCAAGATAATGCGCTGAGCTACTATTCCATGGTTCAATCTGCACCGTGGCAGTCATCTCGTTCAATAGCCCGCTCGATCTGCTGATTTGAAACTGAAAATTTATGGGGCTTAGTGATTCAAAGGTGGGACTGTCAGAATCAAAGAAATCCTCAAAGCACACCTCAAAGTCTTAGATCACATTGCACTGGGGTATGAGATGATATCACGGATGATATGAACTGACTTATCGCCTTGTCGCGTCTATGCGAGAGAGTCTACGTGTTGTCATTGCAGCGAATGGAAGCTAATTAAGCTAATTATTTATTTATACTAATATTGTTTAGTTTCTCAATAATAAAATTAAGAAATAAAGATTCTTTGAAATTTCATTAGATTATTACTTCCGTTTTCTCATTTTGCTAACTCGTGTCCTGTGCTCGTGTCTATATGAGATGATATCTATTTATTAAAATTACTAGCTTTTGCCCGTGACTTCGTCCACGTGAAGTTAGGATTCTAAAATTTCCATGGGAACCCTCTATTTTTCCGGGATAAATGTCGCTATCCAAATCCTCAACTATATCCATGCAAAAAATCATGTGGATCTATTGCTCCGTAGCTGTGTGATGGAAGGACAAACCAACAACGAACAAACAAACACTTACATTATTTTATAACATTAGTAAGGATTTTTTGTTCCAAAAAAGGTTTTCTACATCTAACCTATTTAGCAGTCACCTACTAAAGAGACCGCTAAAGGACTGTCTAAGCACCGCTACATGTTAAAAAGTCTATGATCTATGGCTAATCAAATCACATATCGACCTTCTGACACAGATGTGTGCATGCAATTATGAATCTTAAGGTGGTAAACATTTTCTGTCCGCGACTGTACTTAATACTGTTTTTTATGGTGACAAAAATCTTTCCTCACTGGTACGAAAAGAGTAATAAAATAGTAATAATAATCAATTATTTTATAGCTTTTTACATCATCGATGTACATAATATTATAGCCACACTTAAATAATACACAGCACCAATTAAATGTGTCATATAAAATATACTCAAAACTAGGAATCTACAGTGTAGCTAACTATAACATCAAACACAACATAGCAACTCTTCATCAAACGTCGAAACCTATCGAAACGCAGTAAAATAAACCATGACGTCATAAACATTAGATACACTTCTTGTAGTTTAATCGATGATTTAAAATGGTTATCACACTTAAAACTAACAGCTTACTATTTATTTTAGAAGATCCTCTAATTACCGATTATTTATTTATTACTAGCTGATGCCCGCGACTTCGTCCGCGTGGATTTAGTTTTTGAATCTCGCGGGAAATCTTTGATAAAAAGTAGCCTACGTCACACTTCAGGTCCTCAACTATACCCATGCAAAAAATCACGTCGATCCGTAGCTCTGTTACAGCGTTATTGAAGGACAAACCAACAAACAAAAAATAATTTTTTTTTGATACGGTCCGGTATCGGCAGACCGCCGTACTCACTGCCGTCGGTGACGTTGGTGTAGTTGCTGCCGAAGAAGGGCATGTGCGCCGAGCTGAGTATGACCAGCATGCTGTTGACGCTCACGTCGATGGAGCGGCGGATGCGGCCGGCGGGCGACTCGCTCGACGACGACTCGTTCACCGACTTCTTCACATACACCTATCACAATAGTCCGGTATCGGCAGACCGCCGTACTCACTTCCGTCGGTGACGTTGGTGTAGTTGCTGCCGAAGAAGGGCATGTGCGCCGAGCTGAGTATGACCAGCATGCTGTTGACGCTCACGTCGATGGAGCGGCGGATGCGGCCGGCGGGCGACTCGCTCGACGACGACTCGTTCACCGACTTCTTCACATACACCTATCACAATAGTCCGGTATCGGCAGACCGCCGTACTCACTTCCGTCGGTGACGTTGGTGTAGTTGCTGCCGAAGAAGGGCATGTGCGCCGAGCTGAGTATGACCAGCATGCTGTTGACGCTCACGTCGATGGAGCGGCGGATGCGGCCGGCGGGCGACTCGCTCGACGACGACTCGTTCACCGACTTCTTCACATACACCTATCACAATAGTCCGGTATCGGCAGACCGCCGTACTCACTTCCGTCGGTGACGTTGGTGTAGTTGCTGCCGAAGAAGGGCATGTGCGCCGAGCTGAGTATGACCAGCATGCTGTTGACGCTCACGTCGATGGAGCGGCGGATGCGGCCGGCGGGCGACTCGCTCGACGACGACTCGTTCACCGACTTCTTCACATACACCTATCACAATAGTCCGGTATCGGCAGACCGCCGTACTCACTTCCGTCGGTGACGTTGGTGTAGTTGCTGCCGAAGAAGGGCATGTGCGCCGAGCTGAGTATGACCAGCATGCTGTTGACGCTCACGTCGATGGAGCGGCGGATGCGGCCGGCGGGCGACTCGCTCGACGACGACTCGTTCACCGACTTCTTCACATACACCTATCACAATAGTCCGGTATCGGCAGACCGCCGTACTCACTTCCGTCGGTGACGTTGGTGTAGTTGCTGCCGAAGAAGGGCATGTGCGCCGAGCTGAGTATGACCAGCATGCTGTTGACGCTCACGTCGATGGAGCGGCGGATGCGGCCGGCGGGCGACTCGCTCGACGACGACTCGTTCACCGACTTCTTCACATACACCTATCACAATAGTCCGGTATCGGCAGACCGCCGTACTCACTTCCGTCGGTGACGTTGGTGTAGTTGCTGCCGAAGAAGGGCATGTGCGCCGAGCTGAGTATGACCAGCATGCTGTTGACGCTCACGTCGATGGAGCGGCGGATGCGGCCGGCGGGCGACTCGCTCGACGACGACTCGTTCACCGACTTCTTCACATACACCTATCACAATAGTCCGGTATCGGCAGACCGCCGTACTCACTTCCGTCGGTGACGTTGGTGTAGTTGCTGCCGAAGAAGGGCATGTGCGCCGAGCTGAGTATGACCAGCATGCTGTTGACGCTCACGTCGATGGAGCGGCGGATGCGGCCGGCGGGCGACTCGCTCGACGACGACTCGTTCACCGACTTCTTCACATACACCTATCACAATAGTCCGGTATCGGCAGACCGCCGTACTCACTTCCGTCGGTGACGTTGGTGTAGTTGCTGCCGAAGAAGGGCATGTGCGCCGAGCTGAGTATGACCAGCATGCTGTTGACGCTCACGTCGATGGAGCGGCGGATGCGGCCGGCGGGCGACTCGCTCGACGACGACTCGTTCACCGACTTCTTCACATACACCTATCACAATAGTCCGGTATCGGCAGACCGCCGTACTCACTTCCGTCGGTGACGTTGGTGTAGTTGCTGCCGAAGAAGGGCATGTGCGCCGAGCTGAGTATGACCAGCATGCTGTTGACGCTCACGTCGATGGAGCGGCGGATGCGGCCGGCGGGCGACTCGCTCGACGACGACTCGTTCACCGACTTCTTCACATACACCTATCACAATAGTCCGGTATCGGCAGACCGCCGTACTCACTTCCGTCGGTGACGTTGGTGTAGTTGCTGCCGAAGAAGGGCATGTGCGCCGAGCTGAGTATGACCAGCATGCTGTTGACGCTCACGTCGATGGAGCGGCGGATGCGGCCGGCGGGCGACTCGCTCGACGACGACTCGTTCACCGACTTCTTCACATACACCTATCACAATAGTCCGGTATCGGCAGACCGCCGTACTCACTTCCGTCGGTGACGTTGGTGTAGTTGCTGCCGAAGAAGGGCATGTGCGCCGAGCTGAGTATGACCAGCATGCTGTTGACGCTCACGTCGATGGAGCGGCGGATGCGGCCGGCGGGCGACTCGCTCGACGACGACTCGTTCACCGACTTCTTCACATACACCTATCACAATAGTCCGGTATCGGCAGACCGCCGTACTCACTTCCGTCGGTGACGTTGGTGTAGTTGCTGCCGAAGAAGGGCATGTGCGCCGAGCTGAGTATGACCAGCATGCTGTTGACGCTCACGTCGATGGAGCGGCGGATGCGGCCGGCGGGCGACTCGCTCGACGACGACTCGTTCACCGACTTCTTCACATACACCTATCACAATAGTCCGGTATCGGCAGACCGCCGTACTCACTTCCGTCGGTGACGTTGGTGTAGTTGCTGCCGAAGAAGGGCATGTGCGCCGAGCTGAGTATGACCAGCATGCTGTTGACGCTCACGTCGATGGAGCGGCGGATGCGGCCGGCGGGCGACTCGCTCGACGACGACTCGTTCACCGACTTCTTCACATACACCTGTCACAACATTTTTTTTAAAGAATATTGCCAAGCGATGATGAGCTTCTGCGTAATCACTACATAGTATAAAACAAAGTCGCTTTCTCTGTCCCTATGAATGCTTAAATCTTTGAAACTACGCAACGGATTTTGATGCGGTTTTTTTTAATAGCTAGAGAGATTGAAGAGGAAGGTTTATATGTATAATAACATCCATTAACAGTGAATGACATAAAATATACAATATTATAAATGCGAAAGTTTGCATGTTTGTTACTCAATCACATCGCAACGACTGAACTGGTTTGGCTGCACAGAAATAGATTATAGTCTGGAATAACACATAGGTTACTTTTTATCCCGCGAAATAAGAGAGCGAACGAAGTCGCGGGAATCATCTAGTAATAAATAAAATAATGTCCTCCCGACCGAATCCGGTCATGGCGGCCAACCTTCTCAGACATTATCCATCTGCGCGGGAGATATTTTAGTGCACAAGTATGTGCGCAGACACAGGTGCACTCTCTATTCCTTCACTCTTATAGTCCGATGGGACGGAAATCCGAGACGACCGGAGAGAGATCAGGTGCAGGACCGCCGACTTTACGTGTTCTCCGAGGTACGGGGATGACTTACAGCTAAACAATAGAGTTCGTAAACCAAATTATACAAAACTAGCAGTCCGCTCCGGCTTCGCACGGGTATAAAATATGTACAATATTAATAGGATTATTAATAAGATAATAGGATTCTTATATAAAAAAAAGTATAGCTCACCAGGTTCTGCACGGCGTTCTCGAAGTCGATGCTCTCGATGCGCTCCTCCTCGGCGAGCGAGCTGAAGCGCGTGGCGGGGCGCGAGTCGTCGCGGCACACGCACTGCTCGCCCTTCACGTCGCCCGTCAGGTTGCTGTCCTTCTTCTCCGCGCCCGCGCTGCTCTCCTCGCCGCGCACCGCGATCAGGTTCACGAGCGCGCTCGCTGACAAACGAACCACCCGTTTAATGTTGGACCAGGCCTTCGTCGACAACCACCACTGCCGCTGCCTTTGTCCGCAGGCGTATTATAAATAACTAGCTTTAACCCGCGGCTTCGCTCACGTTAGGTTCGGTTTTTTAATCCCATTTTTACCTCCTTCCGGGTTGAATTCTGAAAAATCCTTTCTTTACGGATGACTACGTCATCATAGCTATATATGTCCAAAACTGCATGTAAAGTGGTTTGAGCTGTGCGGTGATAGATCAATCAGTCAGTCAGTCAGTCAGTCAGACAGACAGTCACCTTTGCCTTTATATATTTAGACTAGACCGTGCCCGCCACTTCATCCGCATGAATTAAGGTATTTTGATTCCCAATTAGAAGAGAACTCCTTAATTTTGTCCTTAAATCCCCCAAGTTGCGGACTGTTACTATCGTCAGTATGCCGAGAGAAAGGTCCCTTTTGAACCCTGTGATTCTGCTTTGAATGTGTTACAAACTTTGTGCTACTCATTAACTCGCTCCGATACTATCTACTGTCAAGAGTCAAGACTTTTATCCCGCTAACTTCACACACAAATGTTTTAATGTTGGTTTACATAACAATATTGTGAGTGAAGTTAACATTAGAAGTATTAGGAAATAAATGTTAAGAAAATACATACGGTTATTGCAGTAGTTGACGTTGAGCGCGAGTATCTTCGGGCGGTTGTAGTGGTTGGCTTGCACCTCCACGTGGTAGAAGGCGATGGTGCCGTTGGTCATCGCGGGCGGCTGCCATTTGATGGTCGCGGCGTTTTGCTCCAGCGATTCCACGGTCAGCCCGAGCGGAGGACTGGGAGCTGCATAAATATATTCAATATTTCAAACCTACACCTTAGAAATTTTGTGAAAGATTACGGTTTGATATACCCTACCAGCCTACCGCTATCACGCCACTTAATTTACAAAGCAAGAGTGGTGTGGGGTGATTCAATTTTCACGATGTTGGAGATGTCTTCATTTGTTAACAGTGTAATGACTAAGTTAGTATATATTGAAGCCGCGGTATCCGTGTAAACCATATTTCTTGATGTTATCGACTATATGGCAGTGCGGACTCACTGTTGGTCACTCTTGAAGTTTATAATGAGACTCTGCCACACCGCGTGATGTTCTGCAAACTGACATCAAACTGCATATTATATAAGCTAAGAGTAGGTGGGAGCGGTGAACAGGCGAGCTTGGGCGTCTAGAGGGAGGTACTCACAGCCGGGCAGCGTCTTGAAGTATATGATGGGGCTCTGCGCGCCGCGCTTGTCCTGCTGCGTGGTGTAAGTCTTGACGTAGGCCGCGTAGCGCGTGAAGGGCGTGAGCTTGGTGAGCGGGTAGAACAGCGGCTGCACGTCGCTGCACGAGCTCTCGAGGATGGCCTTCTTGTCCTTGACGGGCGGCGGCGTGGTCGCGGTGTTGTTGAGCACCTCCTCCATCGTCTTGTCGCGCACGTTCCATCTGGAAGCGACTTCTATATAATGCACGTGTGAAACTAGCTCTAAACTAAGGCTGTGGAAAACTCTATAAAAAGATATATCGTTTATCAATAACAAGGATCTCTTGCATGGACTTCCCAGCGGTTCCCTGCGACATTTATCTACGCTTTCGGTGCGAGGTAATCACTCAAGCACCTTGGGACCCCAACGACCATCAGTTCTTCGAACTATGAGTGCACGCCCCACCCATTAGCACTTTATTCGCGTGGAAATCACATTCCCACTTCCTAATACACCGTACACGTACACTTACGTGTCAGAGCAGGCGTCGCGCTGGCCGTACAGCGTGACGTTGTGATCGGCCGCCACGAAGTAGATAGAGAAGCCGAGCAGCTTGCGCATGTCGTCGATGCAGTACATGTTCCACGTGAGGATGGCCACGTCCTGTCGCAGCTCGTGCACCTTCAAGTGCAACATTTCCTCGTAACCTGCGGGGCGACACACACTCTTATGGCTCAGTTACACAAGCAGAGTTTCTGAATGCGAGTGAAATTTTCGGCACTCATATTCGAGCATTGCTTAACTCATACGACTTTTTGTCTTTAATACTGTAATGTACCTATAATCGCGGGGAAAAATTGTATGGAAAGTTTTTGCAAGCCGCTGCCGCTGGCATGCGAGAAACTCTTCTTTGTATAACTAACGCCTTAACACTTGCATCGCTGCACCAGCCCTGAAGCATCGTTCTTACAGTACATAATATGATATTTTAACATTTCAAGTCACAAGCACAGTCGATACCTAAAAGAAAATGTAAAACCATCGTCAAGTTTACCTCGCCTTTCCGACTTGACCGTCCAAACTACTTACACGTATTTACTTACAAGAAGCCTGGTCGCCGTTGTTATCTCGCGACACCTCGGTCTCGCTGAAGGTGGATATCGGATCGAGGGTCATGTTTTTGAGCTCTTCGATGTTTTTGTAGCAAAGCTTCGGGTTGAAATGTACGAACAGTTTGCCTCTCTCTATTGTTATGGTGCTGTGATTGGACCAGTTCCACAGGAGTTCGAGATTCGGATTGTTGAATATGTACAGGCTCTGCCCTCTAAAACAAACAAACACTGTACTTGAATTTATAAATTCCCTACAATACAGTATGATCAGTAGGGTTAAGTATAAGGTATAAGATTTAATTTGATTGACTGTATTCGTTTTCGAACACATTAGTTTTTACCTTTACATTTAGAACCATAACTGTATTCATGAATCCTTTTACGTTACGTATACGGATACACTCCAAATTAAAATCGGTTGTACTGAATTTGACTTTGAATTATTCTATCTTATTATCTGTAACTTTTAATTAAAATGCAAAAATACATTCCTTCCATAAAATAATTTTTTTACATTAATTGTTAATTAAAAAGCTAAATTATTTGATAATTAAAAATTTAAATTTTTGAAAATTCGATTCAAGCCGATTAACTAAAAAGAGCACCGACATAATATATGAAATGGAATGACTAACTTGTAAATCGTGATAAGTATCCGTCCTGCACATTATTTCGTAATTCTTATATTTTTATTGGTTTTCTTTACAGATAAAATCGAGCGAAATTTTTGTTGCTGGAGGTATGCAAGATAGGAAACTGATAACAGAAAAATCCTTAGCGTGCCCCAAAAATTGAAGTCACTGAAGTTTTTTTTTTTTGCAACTTTTGGCAATACCAATTATTTATTACCAATTAAAATTATTCGTCACTTTAAAAGTACACTATGTACTTTTTCCGTCTGGTATCGTTAACTGGTCACAAAATAAGATAAAAACACAAAAAGACTGCTGACACAGACTCATAACACTAATTTTGTATTGTGTATTTTATTATATTAGACCGCGAAGTTTTGTGGTATTTTATAGAAAACCATAACGCTTGCTGATGCAACCATAATACGACGAAAGTGCGCCCTGAATTGAAAGTGATCACCACGACTCCACGCAGTTCGTTTTTTTAATACTATCCAATTGAAATAACGGATTGTGCACGAAACTGCGGAAATTATGAGTTAACAAGTGTTATTATTCTGTAAAAAAAGTTCCTTCTAACATAATATTTAAAAATTATTTTTATTGTTATTAATTGTAGGGTCTCACATCACCTATATGTACAATATATATGTATATATTGTACATATAGGTGATGTATAATATATATTGAAAAGAGTTCGTTTATGTATTTATTTTTAATTGTCTATTTAATGTTGTCATGTTTGTCACTTTTGCTTTTTTCTCTTCTCGATTAAGAATGTAACTTTATAAAAATTTAGTAATAAATTAATTTAACAAATAATATGTTTTCCTGTACATAATATAAAATATCCAAGGCCTCCTACCTTAACATGGTAGCAGAGCTTTTGAAAATACATCGAAAACAATTTTATGGAAATGGAAAGGTAAGAGGAAGTTGAGATAGTACTCAAAAACAATTGAAAGAGGCGGAGGAAAATAATTTATAAAAATGGATAGCAATAAAGAGGAATTTAAAATACCTACGTTTGATGGAACAAATTACGATTTGTGGAGATTTAGGTTGAAGCTATTTTTAAAGCTCAAAAAATGCGAAGAGGCTATTTTAAACGAGGAAGTCAAAACAGAAATTGATTTGAAAGCACAGAACTATATAGTCAATAGTATCAGTAACTCACAGCTTCATATTATAATAGCAGAAAATACAGCTTACAAAATGCTTAAAAAATTGGACGACATGTATTTAGTTAAAGATTGCGCTAACAAGCTATTAATAAAAAGAAAATTACTCGATACAAAGTTTAAGGAAGGAGATCCTATTGAGTTTTTCCAAACTTTTGAGAAACTAATAAATGAATTGAAAATTGCCGGAGAAATAATTTCTGAAGAAGACAAGCTCAATTATTTATTGTTAACGTTACCAGAAAAATTTTCGCATATAGTAAATATTGTAGATGCATTGCCTAAATCAGGACAAACTAGGAATATGTTAAATCAAAATTAATACTCGAGTTTAAAAAAAACGAATCTGAATATCAACAAGCATTCAATAGTTATCATGGGAATTATTCACGATATCAACGTGGACAATATTACAGAAGACAAAATTTTTCACCAAGGGGAAGAACACAGTATACAAGAGGATATAATAATGAACAAACAAGAGGAAGAACACAGTATACAAGAGGATATAATAATGAACAAACAAGAGGACAAAATTACTCAAGATACACATATCGAGGAAGAAGATCTCCAAGATATACAAGAAACTTTCGAGAACACTACAATAGAGGAGATAAAAATCAAAACGAAGATGCATTTATTGTTGAAGTAATGCATTCTACAGATGATCAAACAATGACGAACTGGCTTCTAGACAGTGGATGTACTCACCATATCATTAACGATGAAAAGTTTTTTTGTGAGTATCAAAGCTTAGAAAATCCAATCAATATTAAGGTAGGTGACGGTTATCCGTTAAAATCAGACAAAATAGGAAAAATAATTATTAATTTACAGGTAAATAACAAAGTACGAAAGATTAAAATTGAAAATGTTTATTTTGTCCCGGGAATGAAAAGAAATCTTTTAAGTGTATCATCTATTGTAAACAAAGGAAATACAGTTATATTTAAAAATCAGGTAGCGCTTATATATAATCCACAAAATAATTTAATAGCAGTATCTAGGAAGATAAATAATTTGTATGAACTTGAAGGTCAGATTGTAATTAATGATAGAAATGCGTATAATATAAATGAACAGGTTACATCAATGAAAGAAAAAGAGAAATGGCATCGAATATTAGGTCACGTAAATTTTACTAAATTAAAAACTATGTGTAGGTATAAACTTTTAGATGGTTTACCGGAAGTACTAAATGAAGGTTTCATTCAATGTGAAATTTGTTTGCAAAATAAAATGACAAATTTACTTTTGAAAATAATCGGAGAAGGGCAACAGAAATTTTAGAAATTATACATACGGATGTAAACGGCCCGATTACTCCAGTAGGTTATGGTGATCAAAGATATTTTGTAACTTTCATAGATGATTACAGCAGATATGCAGTTGTATGTGTAATCAAGAATAAAAGCGATGTATTTGATTGCTTCAGAATGTACACGAATGCAGTTCAAAATCAGACAGGAAAGCGAATAAAGGTAATTAGGTGCGATAATGGTTCTGAATATATGAATAGAGATTTTTATGAATTTGCAAAACAAAATGGTATTTATTTAAAACCAGGACCACCCTATACTCATCAATTAAATGGAGTTGCTGAAAGATATAACAGAACAGTAATGGATCGAGCTAGATGTTTGATGACGGAAGCCAATTTGGAGAAAAAATATTGGCCTGAATGCGTATTAACTGCTACATATTTAGGAAATAGAATACTTACAAATACAATAGAAAAGAAAAGTCCCTTTGAAATATTCTTTAACAGAAAACCAGACATAAAAAATTTAAAAATTTATGGAAGTAAATGCTTTGTAAAAATACCTGAAGAAAAAAGAACGTCAAAATTTAATCCAAAAGGAATGAAAGGTATTTTAGTAGGTTATACGGATACTGGGTATAAAATTCTAATAGAAAATAAAATAGTTATAAGTCGTCATGTTATCTTTATAAACCCTGAAGCAGAAGTAGTTAGATTTCGAATGACAGATGAAGAAGAGAAATTTGAAGAAAAGAACATTAATGAAGACGCTAATAAATATGAAATAAAGAATAATGAAAATAATGAAGTAAGGGATTTGTGTGATGATCAAAATGAAAAATTTTATGACACTATTGAAGATGAAGAAGATATGAGAAAGAAAGTTAGTATTGAGGAGGTGAGAGGACAAAATCGTCCGAAAAGAGAAAGAAGATTGCCTAAAAAATTGGATGATCATGTAGTATATGTTAACGTTTGTGATGCTGGTATACCTGAAACTTATGAAGAAGCTATAAACAGTTCAGAATCAAAGAAGTGGAAGAATGCAATGGATGATGAGATAAATAGTTTGAAACAAAATGAAACATGGGAAATTGTTGATGAACCAAATGATAAAAATATAATTGAAGTTAAATGGATCTTTAGAATAAAATCAAATGGAAGATATAAAGCACGTGTTGTGGCGAGAGGTTTTCAGCAAATTTATGATGAAAATGAAGAAATATATTCACCTGTTGCTAGAATGACAACAATGAAAGTTTTAATGTCGATTGCATGTGTCAGAGGTTGGCATATAGAGAGTATGGATGTAGAAACAGCTTTTTTAAATGGAATTATTAAATCTGAAGTTTATATTTATCCTCCAGATGGTTATGAAATTGGAGATAATAAAGTTTGTAAGCTAAGAAAAGCTTTATATGGATTGAGAGAGAGTCCAAGAGATTGGTATGAATGCTATAATGAGTTTATGATGAGCATCAATTTCAAAAGATCGAACTATGATTAATTGTTTGTATACAGGATGTATCGATAATGAAAAAGTCTATATTTGTTTATATGTGGATGATATATTAATTTGTGCAGAAAATGAGCATACAATTAAAAAGGTTAAGCAAATGCTCAGTAATAGATTTCGTATGAAAGATTTAGGAAAAGTGACACAATATTTAGATATTGATATTAAAAAACCAATTAAAATATGTGAAGATAATAGTGGTGCCATAGCTCTTTCTAAATATGGTAAATTTTGTAAAAATTCTAAGCATATTGATGTGAGCTATCATTTTATAACTGATTACGAGAAAAAAGGTGTTATATGTGTAACAAAAGTAAACACTGTTGATCAATTAGCTGATATTCTAACTAAGGCGTTAGGTAAAAATAAATTTCAAAACTTAAGATATTTAATTAATGTTTATTGAGTATAGAATTTGAATTTTTTATTTTGTTATGTTGATTATAGTTGAAATGTGAATGTTTATGTTAAATATGCTAAGTTATTATTGAATGAATAGATAAATGAATAGATTAACTGTTATAATTAATTAACATATTTTAGAAATACAAAAACTCAAGGAGGTGTGAAAAGAGTTCGTTTATGTATTTATTTTTAATTGTCTATTTAATGTTGTCATGTTTGTCACTTTTGCTTTTTTCTCTTCTCGATTAAGAATGTAACTTTATAAAAATTTAGTAATAAATTAATTTAACAAATAATATGTTTTCCTGTACATAATATAAAATATCCAAGGCCTCCTACCTTAACATATATGTGACAAACTGTATGTATACAGGCCAGGCATACTATCCCTAATTTTTTCATGAATATTATGTGTGTTTCAACGAATTAAACCTGCTTAACTGTGAAGGCAAACATCGTGAGAAAACCTGCATGCCTGAGAGTTCTCCATAATGTTTTCTACGGTGTACGAAGTCTGCCAATCCACAAACTAAAGATTTTAGACATAATCCAATCCACACATGGCCAGCGTGGTGGACTATGGCTTATAAACTCTTCAATAGTGCGCCGGCGATAGGTTGCAATGAATAAATGAATATAGTGCAAATGTGGACATTACAGACTCACTTGTTGTCGGTCTCGCGGCCGCCGATGGTGCGCAGGTTGCGCAGGAACATGAGCGACACGAGCGGGTACGAGCGCACCACGCGCAGGCTGCCCGAGATCTCGCGGATCTCGCCCAGCGCCTGCTCCAGCACGGTCATCGTGTTGCCTGCAACAATACCGTCAACTTTGTACGGACTGCGGCAGCCTATCTTTTTTTGACAAGATAGTCCTTGATCGCGATGCAGCGATTGATATGTCTGGGCTAGTTACCACTTACCACCCTACCGTCAAAGACGTGCCGCCAAGCGCTTTAGCGTTCCGGCACGATCGCGTGTAGAAACCGACTAGGGATATGGGTTGAATGTACACTACCATACCCCTTCTAAGTTAGCCCGCTACCATCTTAAAATGCATTGTCATTTACCATCAGGTGAGATCACAGTCACGGGCTATCTCGTCATCGAATAAAATAAAAAAAAAACAATAAAAAAATTAATATCTTACGATACATGAGAAAGAATTACTGGGAACAACCGGATGTATTTGGCACTTACTAGACTAGCATCTGTCGCGTTTCACTCGGGGTTGCAGGGATGTATAATTATTGTTGATGTGGCACAAGCAGCCCTAATTCTATACGTGCAGGTAGTTTGCGACTATTCCCATTGAGATGAGCCCAATGGCGTCGTGCAAGGAAGGCACCGGTACGTGTTCTCAGGAGATCTCCACTGAGGGGGTTTAGTAGGTAAAAATCCTACATAACCCGACCTCTCCTCCCGGAGGTCGGGTATCTTAAGAAGATTTCCCCCCCGTTAACAAAAAAAAGGGATGTTTTATTTCATCTATCGCGGGGATTTTTCTGGCATAGTGTGCGCACTAACGCACTGCACTAACTGTGCGCAGTTAACTCACCGCCGCCGGTCCGGAGCGAGATATCGAGCGTGCCCTTGACGTGCGTGCAGCCGCGGAACAGCTCCGCGGAGGTGATGGAGTCGATCTTGTCGCCCGAGCACTCCAGGTTGCAGCCGCTGTTCGGGCACCGCTGGCACGTGGAACTGTGTTTGTTGCCGACCTGAACAGCACACCATGAACTTAACTCTTTTGTGTGTTGAGTTTACGCTTATAGTATAATATTATGATTCATAGGTCTCAATAGCCCAACGTTAAAGCTGCGGACTGAAAACTGAAAGGTCGCAGGTTCAAACCCCACCCGTTGCACTATTGTCGTACCCACTCCTAGTACAAGCTTTTCGCTTATTTGGAGGGAAGGGAAGAATATAAGTCAAGTTCAGCTTGGCTAATATTCTTTTTTTAATAAAAAAACTTCCGAATCGAACGATTTTTTACAATGCTGTACCATCGGACTATGAGAGTGTAGAAATAGAAAGTACACCTAAGCTTGCATACACTTGTGCACTACGTACTAAGGTACGTAATGGGGTATTATGAATACTTTACCTCCACTACAATATCTTAGCCCAATACGTACTGAGGTACGTAATGGGGTATTATGAATACTTTACCTCCACTACAATATCTTAGCCCAATACGTACTGAGGTACGTAATGGGGTATTATGAATACTTTACCTCCACTACAATATCTTAGCCCAATAAGTACTGAGGTACGTAATGGGGTATTATGAATACTTTACCTCCACTACAATATCTTACCCCAATACGTACTGAGGTACGTAATGGGGTATTATAAATACTTTACCTCCATGTATCCGCTGGGACAGAAGTACACGCAGGAGCGGTTGAACAGCAGCTTGTAGGCGCGAATGGTGGGCGTGCGCTGCGCCGCGGCCGCGAAGTCGTTCTGCGGCGGCGGTGTGGAGCGACACTCCTGCTCCGTCACGCAGCGCCTCGATAGCTGCGCACAAGATATCGTACACAACGTCAAACAGATTTATATTGTAACTAGTTTTTGTCCGCGTAAAATCAAAGTTTTAAAAAAATCCGGGATTATAAAACCTGTCTCTCCAAGTTTTTATTACTAAAATCCAAGAAAGCAAGTTACTGGTAAATTTCTTAAAGATATTAAAAAGTAAAGAGTATTAAAAAAAAAATTCACTGGTGGTAAAAAAGTGACGATGCAGTCCATGATAGAAGCGAGCTATCCTGGAGGACGGATAGATCGAAACTGTAGCTGGTAGATGATATATTTTGGATAGCGTACCTCATAGGTATTCGCGGGGCACCTGTCCACGCAAGTGCGCTTGTCGTCGTAGCCCAGCGAGAAGTTGGCGCACACGTGGCAGTCGCTGGGCGAGGGCCCGTCGCAGCCGCCCAGGCACGTGTGGTGGCAGCACGCGCCGTCCGCCATGCACGCGCGCCCGTTGCAGCGCGCCGGACAGTCTGCGGGGAACTCTTACACTGTTAACTATAGACAACTAATAATGTGCAAGATCCAATTGGAAATGGGATTATTCAAGGGGCGGACACACAAATTCCTGAACAGCCGGCAACGCATTGGTGGTGCCCCAGGTTCATGAGTGGCGATAATCATTTAACTTCAGGTGATGAAAAACTGAGGACACAATTTGGAAAGCCCTTCCGGCTTCCGTTTTTCCAACTAACTGTAATGTGGGTGTCTTTAAATCAAGAGTGAATAGGCATCTTCTAGGCAGTTGCGCACCATCTTAGGCTGCATCTTAACTTACCATCAGGTGAGATCGCAGTCAAGCGCTAGTCTATAGGGTCAGGGTCGCTCAGGGGGCGATGGAGGGAACTATGCTCGGAGTAAATACCCCTGCGAAAACAAATTAGGAACGAGGAGATCCATAGATGAACCAACATATATTAGCTCGTTGACGTGTTAACGTGATCGTTTCAAGAGACCTATGGACGTCTATCATTTGAGATGACATTGCCCCTTGAGTTATCATTTAATTTTTTTAAGTAGAAACCCCACTGTAAAATATGCTATTCAAATTCTCATAATGAGCCTAATAAAAGGCATTTATTTCATTTTCAAGTCACAGGCGTACAATTTTATTTGTGTTAACAGAAATTAACATAGTGGAATTTTAATGGATTTAAGAATGAAGCTATTTTTATCCCGGAATATCAAGTTGCCTTAGCACTATGAAATTTTCCGATCCAACCACATAACAGCTTACTTCTTTGTTTACATAATAATCACCTATCATTTATAACAGAGGCCTAAATAATGACTTTTTAATGTAAAATATGTTTGTGATGTTATAAGGCGAGAACCGTACTAGTGGAGAGGAATTGTAAGACAGTAACTTTCATATCTTTACGTTCTGCCATACAGTTTCAGGATTTTCAGGCGATATAAGGGTGTTACAACGTGCGTTGCGACGCCGCAATTGTGAGAGAATGTGTGTGTGTGTGTGTGTGTTTGTGTAAGTCTGGGTACGGGGCTTAACCTTTTTTCTGGCAGTGCTTGTCGTCCCAGCACAGCAGCCGGCCGGTGAAGTCCGCCGGGCACTGAAACTGGATCTGCCTGTGGTCTTCCATTCGACTCTGCGCGTTCGGACATAAGCCGCAAAGCCGCGTGTCGTAGTTTGACTGTAACGAGCGAATTAACGTTAAAACTTTTATTGCAAACAGTAGATACATTTTTCTCGGAGGCGGAGCTTATTTGTGTCTTATACTTATACAAAGATGCTCTGACATAAAGCTGTCTCGAGTCGGAGCAGACTAAGAGACTATATAACTATATATACTATAGATTTCAACTTTAGACAATATTTCACAGCTCGAGAGTGACGTGCATAATGCGTAACAACGTTATGCATCTGCGACACTCCGGAAGGGACACTCTCAGATTCACTATGAGGTAGATGAGAGACCGCGACGCGCAACTCAATGATCTGCAGAAAAAATCTATTCATCACACTCTGCTCAGACTCAAGACGGTGTTAAAAGACCGATTTAATTCAGCACAAAGTGTCTTGTTTTACTAGGACTCGTATTATTACCAGTGTAGGTAGTAAATCTTATGTTACGGAAAGTCATCGATACAATAATAACAAAGTTATTTTTATAGCAGAACAAAAGTGGATTTAATAACAAATAAATCCCACGGTCCTAGTCCGATACAAGTTCTGTAAAGCTGCGTCTACGCTAGGCGAGCAAAAGCGTGTTCGCGGCCTCCGCTTGCGGACATACAACGAGCTCAGAACAAACACTGTCCTCGAACATAGTTTTCCGCAACTCGCAACGAGCGTGGCGAGCTCAACTCCCCGAAATTTCTGGACAATGCATCTTCTTTTTTATCCGACTACGGCAAAACAAAAAATAACAAGAAGGTTATGATGCTAGCAGTCTATGTACATGTAACTACATTTTTACGAATGCTCCACTATAGGCGCCTAAACTACTGAGCCGATGAGCCTTTTAATGAATAAGGTGTCAATCGATTCGTTATTATAGTCTGGGCGACGTAAGCTACATTTTATACGAACAAAAAGATATGACAGATGTTACATGTAATTTTTTGTAGTCGGGTTACAGTTTTTAAATTTTTATCTTGTTTTCAATAGTAAATTTTATTTTGGGGCATTTAAAATCTACATCTACCAAAGTTTCTATTACATACACAATATATTTTCAACAAAGTTCTCAGATGGCTCTTTTATAATCACTACACGCTTCGATCATAATATACTACACGTCACTCGTCAGTAGCTACATTCCGTCCACAAGTTTTGTTCCATGAAATACTCCGCTCGTGTTCGGCTCGCCTAGTAGGTATAGGCGCAGCTTTAGGAGCATTATATTGACTGAGAAGTGAGAACCGCAACAGCTTCATAACATACCACACGCCAGCCGCTCTGGTATGTAATCCGCATAGCAGAAAATAAACAGGGCAAGGCTTTATCGAACATAAGTAATACGTGCATTAAACCACAATAACGCGGCAATGTTGCATCGTCGTTGCAACGATACAACGATAACACAATGCAATGCAACATAACACTGCGTTACGACACAATCCAAGCGAAGCGAGAGCTTTTCTATATTTGTTGCACTATTGTCATACCCACTCCTAACACAAGCTACTAAAAGGATTTTTTTTTCAATAGCCAAGCTGAATTTGATAAATATTCTTCTCTCCCCTCCAAATGATCGGAAAGCTTGTGTTGTTGACAATAGTGCAACTGGTGGGGTTCGAACTGTCGACCTTTCAGTTTCAGTTCACACCCTTAACCGTTGGGCTATTGAGGAAAAATTTACCCTGATAATATTATTCTCGGGCTCGGTGTTGATGCGCGACCAGTCGATGGTGTTGGCGTAGCAGAGCCGGTCGTTGTTTTGAATCCGGACGGCGCCCCGCTCTATCCTCGTGAGAGATCGAAGACCTAAGGACTGAAAGAAACATTATATTTAAAACTATAATAATGTCCTCCCGACCGAATCCGGCCACGGCGGCCAATCTCCACAAAGATTAGCCATCTGCGCGGGAGATATTATAGTGCACAAGTGTGTGCGCAAACACAGGTGCACTCTCTATTCCCTCACTCTCATAGCCCGATGGGACGGAAAATCCGACACGACCGGAAAGAGATCAGGCGCAGGACCGACGGCTTTACGTGCTCTCCGAGGCACGGCGGTGACTCACCGCCGACTTCCTAACTCGGGGCTAGTACTGAAAATTTCTTAACAGAAAACCCAATACAGTTTTGGCCCGACCCAGGGATCGAACCCGGGACCTCGTCATCCGTAGTCGAACTTGCTAACCACTAGACCAACGAGGCAGTTATTTAAAACTATACTATAACTTTAATTCCCGACTTCGTCACGGGCGACTTTTAGTAGGTTATTAAATAGTTACATTATGATTACCTCAAGACCATTGTCGAATATAACGAGAGCGAAATCCTTGAACAGCTGCATGCCCCGTATCACAGATAGGTTCGGGAAGAGGTCGCCGAGGTTGCGTACACCCTTCAATCTGAAATCAAACGCCTGATTTGGGTTAAGCGCACACTACAGGCGAGCCGCAAGATGCGCGAGCAATGCACGCGTCGATCGCAACGCGTTTTCAATCGACTTTCAAAAAAGGAGTCTCGTAATTCGAATGTTTTTTGTGTGTGTGTACGTCACTCGATGTCATCGCCGCATTCTTGATAGCTTTCCAAAGTTTAACTTTCCTATGTTAAAAAAAAAGACGTGTGGCACTCGGGGACTGCCGCGGTAAAGCTATTGCATAGCATTTTTTATCAACGCCATCTAGCGGTGAGAGGAGTCCCGTGTCAGGTTATTTTCGTTACGGAATTTCTGGATTCGGTCTCCACGCTCAAGGCCCGCGATAGAAGCTATGCAATAGCTTAAAACATTCATATTACTGATAATGCTAATAAATAGTCATACTAATGAAAGCTCTTTCATCCGTATCTTTTTAACCCGATGCAGTCGACTCTTACTTTGATGGATTCTCATGAGTCATCATGCTTTGCTTGTTGCTTATACTATTGCTATTAATATATATATAGCTACTCGTGCTGATTCACTGATTCACTCACTCACTCACTCACTGACTCATTGATCACCTCTCCTGTAAAATTTTGTATGAAAAATTTTTTTTTCACTCACGGTTTCGTATAGAGGACAAAAATTCATTCGGAGGAAAAATATGGAGAGAGCTGATGATTGAGGATTTCGGAGACGGGTGAGGAGCACCGGCCAGGGTATCGAAGATAGGTGGGGGGTGTTCAACCAAATGTCAGTCGAAACCTCATCCAATTGGCAGAGAGCCGAAAAAAACTCCAAAATGGCGGATTCAAGATGGCGGCCATACAAATTTCGTCGGTGTCTATCTCGGAGACTATAAGAGATGGAAGAGTGGTTTTTTGGAAAAAGATGATCAGGACCCGATGGTCCACTTGATGAATAGAAAAAAAATTCAAGATGGCGGAATTAATTTTTTTCCATACAAAATGTATGCAAGACTTTACGCGGCTCCTTTTCAAAATTTCTGATGGTTTCGTATAAAGAACAAAAATTCATATGGAGGAAAAATATGGAGAGAGCTGATGGTTGAGGATTTCGGAGACTGGGGAGGAGCACGGCCAGGGTATCGAAGATAGGTGGGCAGTGTTCAAACAAAAAGCACTCGAAACCTCATCCAATTGGCAGAGAGCTGAAAAAAAATTCAAAATGGTGGATTCAAGATGGCGGCCATACAGATTTCGTCGGTGTCTATCTCAGAGAATATAAAAGATGGAAGAGTGGTTTCTTGGAAAAAGATGATCAGGACCCGATGGTCTACGTGATGAATAGAAAAAAAATTCAAGATGGCGGATTTTTTTTTTTCATATAAAATGTGTGATACGTTCCTTTCCGCTGATGGTTTCGTATAGAGAACAAAAATTCATTTGGATGAAAAATATGGAAGGAGCTGATGATTGAGGATTTCGGAGATGGTTGAGGAGCACGGTCAGGGTATTGAAGATAGGTTGAGGGTGCCCAAACAAAAATCACTCGAAACCTCATCCAATTGGCAGGGAGCTGAAAAAAATTCAAAATGGCGGATTCAAGATGGCGGCCATACAAATTTCGACGTCTATCTCAGAGAGTATAAAAGATGGAAGAGTGGTTTTTAAGAAAAAGTTAATCAAGACCCGAAGGTCTACTTGGTGGCCAGAAAAACCGCGGTTCGCTTTAGCGAGCCGCGCACCCACGCGCCCTACTAGTTAATATATATATAGCTACTCGTGCTGATTCACTGACTCACTCACTCATTGATCACCTCTCCTGTAAAATTTTGTATGAAAAAAATTTTTTTCACCCATGGTTTCGTATAGAGGACAAAAATTCATTCGGAGGAAAAATATGGAGAGAGCTGATGATTGAGGATTTCGGAGACGGGTGAGGAGCACCGGCCAGGGTATCGAAGATAGGTGGGGGGTGTTCAAACAAATGTCACTCGAAACCTCATCCAATTGGCAGAGAGCCGAAAAAAACTTTCAAAATGGCGGATTCAAGATGGCGGCCATACAAATTTCGTCGGTGTCTACCTCGGAGACTATTAAAGATGGAAGAGTGGTTCCTTGGAAAAGGATGATCAGGACTCGAAGGTCTACTTGATGAATAGAAAAAAAATTCAAGATGGCGGAAATTATTTTTTTCCATACAAAATATATGCAAGATTTTATACGGTTCCTTTTCAAAATTTCTGATGGTTTCGTATAGATGACAAAAAATCATTTGGAGGAAAAATATGGAGAGAGCTGATGATTGAGGATTTCAGAGACGGGTGAGGACCACGGCCAGGATATCGAAGATAGATAGGGAGTGTTCAAACAAAAGTCACTCGAAACGTCATTCAATTGGCAGGGAGCCGAAAAAAAACCCCAAAATTGCGGATTCAAGATGGCGCCCATACAAATTTCGTCGATGTCTATCTCGGAGAGTACAAAAGATGGATGAATCGTTTTCAGGGGAAAACTAATCAGGACCCGAAGGTCTACTTGATGAATTGAAAAAAATTAAAGATGGCGGAATTTATATTTTTCATACAAAATATATGCAAGACTTTGATACGGTTTCTTTTTTCTAATTTCTATTGATTTCGTATAGAAGAAAAAAATTCATTCGCAGCAAAAATATGGAGAGAGCTGATGATTGAGGATTTCGGAGACGGGTGAGGAGCACGGCCAGGTTATTGAAGATAGGTGGGGGGTGCCCAAACAAAAGTCACTCGAAAGCTCATCCAATTGGCAATGAACCGAAAATAAATCTCGAAAATGGCGGATTCAAGATGGCGGCCATACAAATTTCGTCGGTGTATATCTTAGAGGCTATGAAAGATGGAAGAGTAGTTTCTTGGAGAAAGATGATCAAGACCCGAACGTCTACTTGGTGGACAGAAAAACCGCGGTTCGCTTTAGCGAGCCGCGCACCCACGCGCCCTACTAGTTACTATATATATAGCTACTCGTGCTGATTCACTGACTGACTCATTGATCACCTCTCCTGTAAAATTTTGTATGGAAAAATTTTTTTTCACTCACAGTTTCGTATAGAGGACAAAAATTCATTCGGAACAAAAATATGGAGAGAGCTGATGATTGAGGATTTCGGAGACGGGTGAGGAGCACCGGCCAGGGTATCGAAGATAGGTGGGGGGTGTTCAACCAAATGTCACTCGAAACCTCATCCAATTGGCAAAGAGCCGAAAAAAAATTCCAAAATGGCGGATTCAAGATGGCGGCCATACAAATTTCGTCGGTGTCTATCTCGGAGACTATAAAAGATGCAAGAGTAGTTTCTTGGAAAAAGATGATAAGGACCCGAAGGTCTACTTGATGAATAGAAAAAAATTCAAGATGGCGGATTTTTTTTTTCATACAAAATATATGCAAGACTTTAATAGGTTCCTTTTCAAAATTTCTAATGGTTTCGTAGAGACAACAAAAATTGATTTGGAGGAAAAATATGGAGAGAGCTGATGGTTGAGGATTTTGGAGACGGGTGAGGAGCACGGCCAGGGTTTCGAAGATAGGTGGAGAGTGTTCAAACAAAAGTCACTCGAAACCTTATCCAATTGGCAGGGAGCTGAAAAAAAATTCAAAATGGCGGAATCAAGATGGCGGCCATACAAATTTCGACGGTGTCTATCTCGGAGACTATAAGAGATGGACGAGTGGTTTCCTGGAAAAAGATGATCAGGATCTGATGGTCTACGTGATGAATAGAAAAAAATTCAAGATGGCGGATTTTTTTTTTCATATAAAATATATTATGCAAGACTACGATAGGGTTCCTTTTCAAATGGTTTCGTATCGAGGACAAAAATTCATTTGAAGGAAAAATATGGAGAGAGCTGATGGTTGAGGATTTCGGAGACTGGTGAGGAGCACGGCCAGGGTATCGAAGATAGGTGGGGAGTGTTCGAACAAAAGTCACTTGAAACCTCATCCAACTGGCAGTGAGCTGAAAAAAAAACTCCAAAATGGCGGATTCAAGATGGCGGTCAAACAAATTTCGTCGGTATCTATCTCAGAGACTATGACAGATGGAAGAGTTATAGTTCCTTGGAAAAAGATGATCAAGACCCGAAGGTCTACTTGGTGGGCACAAAAACCGCGGTTCGCTTTAGCGAGCCGCGCACCCACGCACCCTACTAGTTACTATATATATATAGCTACTCGTGCTGATTCACTGATTGACTGACTGACTCACTGACTCATTGATCACCTCTCCTGTAAAATTTTGTATGGAAAAAATTTTTTTCACTCATGGTTTCGTATAGAGGACAAAAATTCATTCGGAACAAAAATATGGAGTGAGCTGATGATTGAGGGTTTCGGAGACGGGTGAGGAGCACCGGCCAGGGTATCGAAGTTAGGTGGGGGGTGTTCAACCAAATGTCACTCGAAACCTCATCCAATTGGCAGAGACCTGAAAAAAAACTTCAAAATGGCGGATTCAAGATGGCGGCCATACAAAGTTCGTCGGTGTCTATCTCGGAGACTATAAGAGATGGAAGAGTGGTTTCTTGGAAAAAGATGATCAAGACCCAAAGGTCTACTTGATGAATAGAAAAAAAATTCAAGATGGCGGAATTAAATTTTTTCCATACAAAATATATGCAAGACTTTGTACGGTTCCTTTTCAAAATTTCTGATGGTTTCGTAGAGAGGACAAAAATTTATTTGGAGCAAAGATATGGAGAGAGCTGATGATTGAGGATTTCGGAGACGGTTGAGGAGCACGGCTAGGATATCCAAGATAGGTGGAGGGTGTTCAAACAAAAGTAACTCAAAACCTCATCCAATTGGCAGAGCCGAAAAAATTTCGAAAATGGCGGATTCAAGATGGCGGTCAAACAAATTTTGTCGGTGTCTATCTCGGAGACTATGAAAGATAGAAGAGTGGTTTCTTGGAAAAAGATGATCAAGACCCGACGGTCTACGTGATGAATAGAAAAAAATTCAAGATGGCGGATTTTTTTTTTTCATAAAAAATATACATATAGCGAATTGGGAATTTTCATATGTTCGTTTTCAAAATTTCTGATGGTTCGGGGAAAAATATGAAGAGAGCTGATGATTGAGGATTTCGGAGACGGGTGAGGAGCACGGCCAGGGGATTGAAGTTAGGTGGGGGGTGCTCAAATAAAAATCACCAGAAACCTCATTCAATTGGCAGAGAGCTGAAAAAAAATTCAAAATGGCGTATTCAAGATGGCGGCCATACAAATTTCTAAAAAGATGACCAATCCCGAAGATCTATTTGGTGAACAGAAAAACCGCGGTTCGCTTTAGCGAGCCGCGCACCCACGCGCCCTACTAGTTCTTCTTATAAACTGCGAATATCTACAGCCCATAATGTTTTAAAAGCACTACAAACTACAAAGGCCACAACTGATTGTTTAACAAATTAAACCAAATCTGTGATGTATTTTCGCTCTACTCCGTCCCAGTTGAATTGCTACCATCCTAAACTGCATCAACACTAATCATCATCAGTTGAGATCGCAGTCAAGTTTATTTTGCCATAAAAAAATTGTTGACTGGTTTCGAATACTGAAAATATTTGGCCTCCAATTATCACTTTTCTACGAATTCAATAGGTCATTTAGAATGCTGAAAGCATTTAGCCTCCGATGTCGTATTTTTCTACGAATTCAATAGAAAGTTACTACGGTAAGGTCGACTCTGCTATGGTTCACAGAACTGTTATCTGTCTGCTTAGACTATTGTAAAACGGTTTTAAACTAATCTGAATTTTTTTAACGGATGATTAACTTTAGAAAAATTTTTGCAATATTTAAAAAGCTTTTGCGCAATTGCCTTAAAATCAGATGAAACAAGACGTTTTGCCTTGGAACAAAATTTTATCGGTTAAAGTCGCGAGAATCAACTAGTTACCTATATATCAATATGTAGCCGGTGACCTCCCGCAGCTTGGGGAAGCTGACGTTCTGGAAGGAGGCGGTGGTGGCCCGCTCCATGAGCACGATGCTGAGGTGACCCTCGATCACTCGACACGCTCCCAGCTTCTCCATCGCGTCAGGATTGTTTCTGATGTCCATTGATGGACATACTGGAACAAAATAGACATCTCTTAAAACCACTTTCATTTCCTTTACAACAACATCGCCCGAATATAGGAAAGCCTGCAAACACCATTGCCGAATAAAGTTTAACTCGCAGAGTATACGATCAGTACAGCCGTGTTTAACCAACGAATAAATTGGAAGTTTTGGCACATTTTCAGTACAAAAGCTGTCAGATTTCGATTAAACCTTAGTTACTGGAAAACGTTGTGATTATAATATAATATATGTACTCAATGGTTACTGGGTGATGGTGCAATTGGCACCACTGAGTATATTATAATCAGTCCCGTTTTAATTGGCACAAGAACGCCATTAATTTTTGTCACAAAATGTCTCGAGAAAATCTTAAACATTTTAAAATCAGAATACCTACCACTGAATAAATCATTACGTGATACTAGATTTCTATCATCGATATAAATGTACTATGGACTAGGTGTTCCGAACACTCACCTTGTTCAACTGACATGCACAGTCAACCGTGCATTAGTAATGTAGCGTGAGCATTGGCGAGGTATGAAAGGGGCGCTTTCTACGCGCTAAAACTTCTTAAGCACCTTATTTTTAATTGAAAAGCCAACAAAAACTATTATTATTCATTGATTTGTGTTGATAGTGAATAATTAGATACCAAACGATCATAGCGCAATGTAAAAATTCTTGTTCTGATGTTTGTGTCGATGACTTTATGTCGGTGCCTACTATAAAAAAATATGCTCTATGGAGCTGTTCCTCTACAATCAGAAAAAGCCCTTCCAAGATTATCCCTAATAAAAAAAATATATAAGGAATAGAGGATTAAAATTTTTCGAGTTTGTACTCCATATCTTCATAAAATCTGAACAGATTTCGTTAATTATTGCTTCATTGGAGATAGAGAGCCGGAAGCCGGAAGTTCTCAACGCTTATCAGCCAAGCAGACGCATATACCTCAGTGCAATAGTTTCGTAAATTATAAAATTACACCACTTATCCTAATGGTCAAGCATTTAACACATTCTGCGAATTGTAAAGCCCACCGTGCGAAGCCAGGTCAATCAGCTAGTTTATTTATAAAGAACCCTGATTTATGTATAAATAATAAGTAACTATTACGATAACAGCACACACGAGACAATCTTACTACGTGAATGGTGAACGTCACTTTTTGCGCGCATAATACGTATATTTAAAAGGAAAACAACAATTGATCTTAATTAGTAATAATTTTTTTGTTATTGTTTCCGCCTTGTACTAGATATTGTGCTAATGGTCTCCCATGAAGCAACCACACTGGGTATTGGAATCAATTAATAGGCCACGCCAGCACACTTATGAGTTGCGACACGCTAAACATCCCCACCCCATGCTACAACTACTTATAGTATGCATTTTATGGGGTAATAAATAGCCTGAGCATAAGTTAAGTATGTAGGTACTGCAATATATAATAGTATGCGATATTACCAATGGAACCTTAATAATTTATTCAGTAAGAACCCCTTAGACTAGTCACTTAAACCTAGACATCATCCGTACCGTTTGTCTCCTAAAACTCATTGGGCTAAGAATACTGCCCGTAGCGTTTGTCTTCCTAAAACTAAGATTTCTGAGGGTCGTGACCCCTTTCCATTATTCATATAATGGTAGGTGTTTCCTCGTTCCGCACAATGCTCTAATGCTCCAATGAATTGTTAAATTAGCTTAGTTATCCATCAAAAATGCTACCTATCTACTTATCAGTATGAGGAGTGAGGTCATAAACTTTCAATTCAATTACGCGTAATAAACATTGTTTGCTATTTGTTGTAAATTGTGAAATGCGATTAAATAGTATTAAAGGCATACAATATCGCAGATCGCTCGTTCGAGCTTCATTCAATTACTGATAATGATGACTAGACACTGTTTTTATGATACATAACCATAAAAGGTCGCAAGGTCGTACTACTGCGTAGTTCAACGTCTTTAGCTTTTGTATAGTACAGGGACGATGTTACAACGCGTGAAGTAACAAATATAGTAAACTTTTGTTTATAAACAACTAGCTTTTGGCCGCGAAGTCGTCCGTCCGCATGGAATTACCTATGTTATCAAAAATTCCGCGGAAACCTTCTCTTTTCGTTAACCTTACATTGAATTAAACACCAACCCACCATTAAAAAGCTAGATCGGTTCAAATCTTCCCAATAATGGGTCCCGACTGTTAAGTTATGTAACAAAATTCTAGACCTGTTTTTCTTTTCAGTTTTTATTTAGCAGTCGGGTTTCTAATTTTCTAAATTGAACCAATCTTTAAAACAAACATGGCGTCGGTAAAATAGGATTTTTTTTTCTTTTGATTGAAGAATAAACTTTAAACAATAATAATTTAATAACTCAAATGATAACAAATAAACATTAAACCGGCCGCGAATTGTGTCCTCGATATAAATAAATGACCTTTTCACCATAACTTTATCATACCTACGAGCGACGCAATTAAAGTTCCCACTTACTACCTACATACATAGTAATCAATGAGTCAAGAGTGACTATAGGGTGGTTTCGGGGGTTACGCGACCGGGGTCAGTTAGCCGACCACTAACAGGTCCTACGGCATTAAAACGAAAATAATAAGAATTCTATTCTTCTTTTCCAAATGAAATTCACTTAAGTAAAGAGGGGGATAGACCTATTAGTTTTACCTACAATAGTTGGCAGCTTTGTGTTTACCCGAAAGCAAACAAATCTTAGTTCAATCCGCCGCTCATACTTTCGGCGCGTACACGTTCCCAAAACAACGAAAAAAATAGTGAGTAAGTGAAGCGTTCGAGGTAAGTAGATCGTGATGTATTTATTTGAGTCAATTTTTTAATGTTCTATTAAGTGGATATATATATGTTTTACGTTATTTTTACATTTATTACATGTAATATACAAAATCAGGTAAAAAAATTGAATGGTCGCTAACTGAAATTGGAATTATCCAATAACTTCAGTTAGCGACCACCTGGCCGCCAATAGACATTTAGAAAGAAAAACATTTATTTTTATTTTTTATAGAATACAAATCTAATTCGGAATTTAATCACTTTCAATTTAATTTGTTTATTTTTAACCGTGTATCTTTTAGTTTACGACCACCAAATTATTATTATAAAACATCTTAAAATGTATGGGTATCAAGTGGTCGCCAACTAAAAATGAGCAAATTAATATGTGGGTTTACGACCATTTGCAATCACTACTTATAATCTTATCTGTTTTTTGCATAATGTAGGTGTTTAATATATAAAATTTTCATTACAGATGTCCTCCACAAACCGTATTAGAAAATAACACCGGCTTATTCCCAAAGAGATCTGGAATGTGCTTTAAAAATATAAGAGAAGGAGGACACGGTATTAGAAAAAAATGTAAAATGTATAACATCCCGAGATCTGATGATCTGATGATTTGATTCTAAACTTTTGTAATTGTTGTTTAAAGTGATATTTTTAATTTTGTACTTGTGTAGGAAAATGTATTATACTTGCTAAGATTAATTTAAGCTTAAGCTTGAATATTAAAGTGTACCTTTGATCTCATGAAAAAATGTGTTTTAATAATTTATTAAATGTATGAATAATAAAGCATGAATAATAATTATTTTTTAAACATTAACATGTTCATATTTTTTATTTTTAATTAATCAAATTTAGTTTTCCCTAGCAAATCGAGAGGTCGCCAACTAGATAAGGGGGCAGTCGTCAACTAGCAAAAGTGGTCGCCAACTAGCATTTCACATAGTTTTTAAGATTTATTCAATTTAAAATGTTTTCACAACTGTAATTCTTATTTTTTTACTTTTAAATATAACTTGACAATATCTAGGACCCCGTCATATAACTTTAATACATGTGCTATGGGTGCAACATACTTAAATATTGACGTAAAGTTGAATATCCCGCTAATCGGTCGCCAACCGGCGAAATCACCCTACCTACTCACTGTTTATAAATTGTTTGCGAGGGATATGAGATTGTGAATGAAACAGTAGTCATATAAATATTTTTGATAAATAAGGATATGAGCAATATTATGATCTAATTCAAAAATATCTTTTCCTTTTGGTAAACCCTGGTAAACCACATCCCTCAGATACATTTATTTAAATAAGGAAATAATCTTACTTATAGTCCTAATATTAATATGGAAAGGTAAATTAAAAACACCTTTCCATATTAATATTTATGCTTACATATTGTGGAAAGCTAAAAATTTCTCTTTTGTAAAATGTAGAAGAAGAGACACGAGGTTTGGGGTAGATTGGCAACTCATAGGACAGAAACTCATTCGCGGCGCACGAACCGACCGTAGTGGGGATACCACTACAAGAACTCCAGAAGTAAATCTCTTATACTGGGCAGCTGGCTAGTCTATTGTCTATTGATAAAGGCGACAAATACGACGAAGACTAAAGAGAGATCCCACGAGGTAGTGTACATGATTAATCTAATGATATTATAATGTGACACGTCATGATCCATATGAAAAATATCTCTCTTGGTCTTTTGCTTTTTATTGTGCACATCAATATACAATATTAAACAACGTATAGTATATCTACTCGTATGCAGTCACAGAATATCAGTTGGGACTTGGGAATTCCCCTTTAGAAAATTTTAATATTTTTAGATTATTTATTTATGACCAACTGTAATCAGTTGATTAATATTATTATTGTGTTTCATTGATTTTAGTCCAGACACCCATTTCTCAATAGCCAAGTAAACTTAAAACAACGAATGTTCAAATTTTGATAATTTTCTACACAGAACGTCTTTATTCATCGGTTAAGCCTGCAGTCTGGACGCGTGAGAAGTTGCGATAGAACACCCACATTGATAATTTCTATTCACACAGACATATCATACAATATTAGTATACGCACCTTGGAAAGTAACAATCTTAACAATCTACGTTTGGCGCTTCCCTCAAGTTAAATGTACATCACGCGTTCGTCTTAGTAGGATATTAATGAATTTCACAGAAAATACGCAATGTATTTTAACCGCATAATGAAGTTCGCGGGCCCGTAGTGAGATTAGTGACTAGTGGCGGCATAGGGTGGGGCCACAGTGCACGCTTTTTGTCATGTAACTTTTGAATGGAATAACTTCTAAGTAAGGGTCCGATTCGAATTATTTAAAGAGGAATTTCCAGATACATAGTCAATTATAGTTACAAAAATATTTAATTGGATAAAGATTACTAAATAATCATGATGAGAACGTCAACATTTTTCATCGTGCTCATGTTTCAACAGACTAATTTGAATAAAAAAGGGGTTATAGTTGCTCAACTATAATAGTTCAATATATAGCCCCGCGGACGTGCTTGTAGGTAATTATGAGTATTGCAAACATGTATAGTACGTATATCTCACGAAGTTACGGTTAATTTTTTTTAAATAAAATATAGCTCATGTTACTAAAGGAATAATAGCTTTCCATGAGTGTAAGAATTTTTAAAATCGGTTAAGGAGTTTTTGAGTTTATCCATTACAAACAATTTTACAAACTTACAAACAAGCAAATATTTCATCTTTATGATATTAGTTTAGACAAAACAAGTGTCACTAAATAATTCAAACTCAAAATTATTTATTTCATGTAGAATGCTGATTCTGCCGAGAAGAGCCGGCAAGAAACTCGGCAGTTGCTCTTTTTAAAACAAAAAATGTTACAATAATATGTAGATTATGTATCTTGTGGCAGTTGAAGCAAGCAGATTGGTTCCAAGTAACTTTGTCATTTACAATTATATTTTGCATATTTTGTATTTCCTGAAATAGAACTCTCGTTGCTTTTTCAACATCAGTGCACGCATCATCCTTCAAGCTTTTGTTTTCCAGAATTGACACTTTGTTTCCTGAAACAATATAGTTAATAAGGTATTTATTAGAAATTAGGATATAATTAATTAAATTAGATTTTTTGCAAACCCCAATTAGATTTTAAAGGTTTAAAAGGTAGCCTATATGTTAATCCAGGGTATAAGCTATCTGAATTCCAAAATATGTATCAGCCAAATCGGTTTAGTGTTTGTAGGAATATAAAGACGCTTTTTCATATCTACCTGAAATGAGGAGCAAAATAAGTTACGATATTAATGAGTACATTAGTGTTTGCTAATTAATAAAGTGTTTGATGATTAAAAAAATACATAATAAAACTCACATACTTACTACGTTCGTACTCGAAGAATACAAATAAAAAAATTAGCAGTCGTTTCCGACACTCGCGACCCACCCTAATGCTCGTCGGAACAATTATTATATCGCGGTCGCCGGAGTTGCGGTGCTCTACGAAAACGAGCGTGCTATCACCTTGAATATTCGGACGCGATTGATTTTATTTGTGGTTGAACACTGTAATATAAAGTGAATTACGGGCGGCTACTGCTTCATACTAAAATGTATGAGCAACGGGGAACGATTTTCGCTACAAAATTAATGATTTTTAGTCTTATATTATTGCTTTTTGGTTTGAATTAATATAAAATTTTAATGGCGAAAATTTTCTCTATACTTCCTTCTCACGATTTAACCAAAAATTATTCCAAATATAACATCGGAATAGCATAAGATGTATTAAATAGAAAAGGTCGATTTCGGTGATTTTGATAATGTTGCTGATTTTTTTTCTCAAAAACTGAGATTTATTTTAGATATATTTCGCGGCGTACTTATAGCCTCATCTATTAAGCAATTGAGGTTTTTTTGTGGTGTCATTCAATTCAATGAGTTTTTTAATTTGGGTTAAACCGTAAGTGTCTATTTGCCCATTTCTTCCAGACTTGCCCCTTAAATGTTACTCGGCGTTGATGAAATAGGCACTTAAAGTAATCGACATGTGCAAAGTTTTCTTGCGATTTACAGCATCATGACGTCATTCACCTCAAAGCCGGGCGCCGCGCCGCCAGGCATGGAATGTGAGTTTGGTCAGCACTCGGTGCACGGTGAGTGCGTTGCGATGCAAATGAACTCGCTGCACTCCGCAGAACGGCGCCCCGCACTCCGCGACTGGCGCAGCGGCTCGAGACTCGACCCAGCAGATATTTATAGTACATGGAATGTTATTGTATTCCTTGCAGGTGCTAGTGATGCCCGTGCTTTGTGTCGACATTGTTTATGTTTAAATCCATGTCGAAATACAAACCGTCTGTCAGTGTTCATTGTCGTCAATTACTTTTTAAGCTATTGCATAGCTTCTATCGCGGGCCAGCGTGGAGACCGAATCCAGAAATTCCGTAACGAAAATAACCTGACACGGGACTCCTCTACGGTGAGCCGCTAGATGGCGTTGATAAATAATGCTATGCAATAGCTTTACTGCGGCAGTCCCCGAGTGCCACACGTCTTTTTAATTTTTTTTTTCTCATGGAAATTTCCCGTTTTTTAACAGGATATTGTCGATTAAATATGCCTAGAAATATGTGATGGCACGTAAGTATTGCAAACATGCAAGATATTTTTGTTGCGCTCAAAGACAGTATTCGCTCATTGAGTGAAAAATTGGCTCGTAAAGTCATAACAAAGTGTAGTGGGATTGATAAAAATCCGCACTAATGTGAAATTCGTGCACTGGCACTGAAAAACCGCTGACATTCGTAGCAAAATGATTCGATACTATTAGGTATTCTGTGGCTTAAGTAGGTAAAAACTGCAGCTAAATACAGGGACTACAAAGCGCTTGACATCTTGACTACAGCACAGAACATCAAAATTCTATGAATGAGAAAGGTACTTTAAAAGATGAAAATGATATGAGAAAGTGTTGATGTACCTAAAGTTCTTTCATTTCACGAGGGCTCGTGGCTCATGGTTGTGTGTGTGTTGAAGCTGTATAAGTATGAGCGAGAGAACTTGCTCGCGCCTGACCGCTCCCACCTAGTCTCCTGACAGGCACGAACACTTACGCATTGCGCATGTACACGACGTAACCGTAAGTAAAGCGCCCGTAACTTCGTGAGATAAACGTCCTATACTTATTTTATTTCTTATATCGTTTACTGGTTTTCCTTTTCTAAACGAATAAACAAGAAAGTTAGATATCGACGATATTATCGATACTCGATACAGCTTCCAGTCTACAAACAACACTAACACTGGTGAAACGGAATATTGAACGCTTACGAGACCCGGCCCTTCCCCCCTCCCAACTCCCCGCGCTTACTACGCCGCTACTCGCTACTACAACCTCCATAGCCGCCCGCACCCTTCGGCTCCGTACTACGAAACCGTATCGCTTCAACTACTTCATGCACATAATACCTGTGCCCTGTATACGCTGCAGAACTTCAAAATGAACATAATATAAAGCGAGAGTAAAACAGAAATACCTACTTATAATTATTATTATAAAACTCGATAAAAGGCGTCTTTATTAATTAAGTAGATTAAGAAGTTTCAATAAATGAATCAATGGTACGGGACGCGGCCAGTTATTAATGGTAAGCTCCACGCCGCCGCCGTCACGTTTTACGATAATTCTGTAAAATTATAGTCATTGAGTTCCCCCAGTGATGCTCGTTGGATAAACAAGTTGCGTCATAAATGTGCCACAACCGCACAATAGTATAGTAGATGTGCCGAGTGTAATGCAATGATGCACATGGCGTCAGCACTCAGTGCATTCGATACAGTGCAAATACCTACCTACTTGACTTACTAGTACTATACTGCTAGTACTGATTGAGATTACACAACCGTATGGGGCAGCACATGATCTCGCCTAAATTAGCATAGATTACATGCGTACCTACTCCTAGGTACCTGTTATAATGGAATACCTATTTAAAAATCCATGTAACGAGTATTTCGGTGCTCGATCACGTTAGATTTTAAACAGAAAAAACCTCGATCAAAATCGGTCCATTCTTTAGGGAGGTACGAAGGAATAGACCGATAGATAGATACACAAGTCAAACTTATAACAAACCTCTTTTTCGGTCAGGGGTTAAGAGCATCTTTTTTACTTACCCTAAAATATTTCCTTTCGCGCTAATCTCAGACAATAATGTAGGGATTTTCATTTGGTTTAGACTTTAGAGTAATGAATATTATTATCAGATACTGAAGGTATAATATTATGCATGCTGCTGTCCGCGACTTCGTCTGCGTAGATTTAGTTTTTGATAATCCCGGGGGAACTGAATCAATCTTCAATTTACACTTGTTGACTATTTGTACCTATATTCCTCTGAAGATCTGGGGTACTTTGTTATTTCAGTTGTATCTATGCGCTTAATTCATGGTCGTGTGCACAAATATTTCAGTGGCGGATAATCTAAATAACTGATTGCATGTTGTTTGTTAGCGATAAGTGTAGACTGTGGGACGATGTGTGGGAGGGCAACACTCCGGGCGATGGGGCGGCAGGCGTCGCGGCTCTATTTCGGAGCACGAAAGCGCGCGGCGCAGTCGCCGCCCGTCTGACTCACTGCACTTTCACTGCAAATAGAGCTGCTTGTCTAACGAATATAACCGGCATCGCTCGGCCACATTTAGATACAAGAACCACAACACGAATGCATGCCGCCGGCGCAGCGTCACGTGCGCAATACGTTCGCTGTTGCGTTAGCGTTACGCCGGCTCCACACCCGGCCCCAACGCTGGCCTCAACACTGTTCGCCCAACGTGTGGAAATTGGCATTGACCACAACACTCGCGGCAACGTTGGGAGTTGGCCTTTCCGTGTCGATTTCTTCAAACGAATCTGCGCCAACCGCGATCTGTCCACATCGTTACCGCCAACGTCAGTCTTGTTGTTTATGGTGTGTTGTCATCCACCATCTTTTTGACGTGGCTTTTTCTTTTGTTTCATTAATGAACAAAAATTATATGCACTCAGTAGGTGCTGTAAAAGCGCTTAGAGCAATTCGATTTCTGTATCGGACATCTTCACGTTGGCTCTGACGGGACAGAACTGGTATGATAGCCAACGTTTGGACGCTTCAAGAAAATAACCGACCAGCGTGGATACGAGCGTTAGCACCGACGTGTGGAGCCGGCTTTAGCGACCCCGCTCGCCGGCTCGCGGATGTCCGACGCACGTCAAGTCGTAAACATCCACAGTAGATCACGCGCCGCCAATTTAGTACAATCTTGTTTTGTGGCAACTGCATAATGTTATTATGCTCACAAGTAGGACAACCATGATGGCATTTCAATGGAAACGCAAGGAAAATTGCAAATGTGTTGCATTCAAGCATTGAAGTAAGAGTACATTAGCTATAGGCTATAGAACAGCCCGTTCGAACAAAAATGTTCACGGTTCTACCACAAATTAAATAATGACAGCTATCGCTTAGCAACCTCCTAGAACGTTCATTGTGCTTACACATGTTGGTGCTTTTAAGAAAAAATTGCACAAACAAGTCGATGGCAGTTTGCTAGTATGGAAGGGCAGGTCATATACTTAGTATTTAAATATAACATGTATTATGAAGTAAAAAGTCAGTGGTTACAAGCGTGAATACATCATATACTTCTTTATACTTTTGTGGGTAGATTGCAATAAATAAACATCGTTGAATGCTTTTAGTTCAGATAAAGATCAGGATTTGAGTCATAAGTCTAGTCATGATTTTATTTGATGCGGTAAAGTTGTTAGAAGAAAAAGCTCTCGTACGTCAACAATAGTCAAGAATTTCAATGAGGCGAAAATTCAATAAGTTACCTTCCAAGGAATGTGTACGATTGCACGACTTTCCTCTTTACCTATATCACTCAACTTTGTTGACTTTGTTGTAGAATATGAGAAAGGAAAGGCGAAAGTTTAGTACCTCCCCTTCGACCTTCTTTGCAAATCTTACCGATTTATTAAAGTACATAAATGAAAAGGTAATTAATACAGATGTTTTAAGTTTTAGTTTCGTTTGTATAATTATCATGCAGTTTACCTAAATTAAATCTTTAAAAAAATATATTCCACGAACGCCGCATCTGCGTCATTCTACCCTGGAAAACGTGTCTCGTTGGTTTGAACTTAAATACATATATAGTCACTAAGGAAAAGTTCAGTCTCCTTCACTAAGGAAAAGTTTAATTATGCTTCATATCGGGTCTATTTCACAATCGCCGAATTTATGTTTAACCGACTAATAAATTGACGTTTCGGCAGTAGGTCAAAGTTTATTTGGCATGATGCAATACGTTCTTAATTTCAAAATCTCAGGATGCTTTTCTGCGTAGGTATATACTCTACACACCAATAATGTAACAGGCCGACTAAACAAAACAATATGGGTTCCTTGTTTTACTACGGGACCCTAAAAAATTACTTATTAACTGCCATGGGTACATGAAGTGAATAACAAGTGGAATGCGGTAAACTTTCGCAGCAGTTAGGTATTGGTACTCGTACCTATATGGGATAATCCAGAGGCGTAACGTCGCACTACGCAGATTTATGTTTCCGGTCTCTGAATGAAGTACACGTATCAATAATGGCCGCCTCACATGGCGGACAGCGTGTAACTTGTTATTGTGACTGTTCATTCACACCGATTGTTACGAGTTACGACTCATGCAAATTACAATGTTTTTGCACATTCATTTTGCAACCCTATCAATAAATAACATTTTTGATGTAATTGTAGCATTTTGTTGTCTTCATGGAGTTAGGTTTATAAAAATCGCACGCATTTTGGCCTTTTATTTTCACGGAATAAAAATCCTATGTCACTCGCCAGGTCCTATACCATACACATGCAAAAAATCATGTAGATCGTTGCGTGTTTGAAGGACGAACTAAGAAACCAACAAATCAACATACAAAAACGCATTACAACCCATAGTATCCCTAAAGGTACGAACAAGCCAGAGATGCCTCACTGCGATACCTCGCGGTCGCGGTTTAGCTCGCTACCTCAATGCCACCTCCATGTAAAACAAATGTATGCAAACAGACGGGCGCGAACATGCCGAAGGATACCTCACTGCGATACATCGCGGTACAGCGAGATATCTTCGACATGTTCGTGCTCGTCTGTTTGCATACATTTGTTTTACATGGAGGTGACATCGAGGTAGCGAGCTAAACCGCGACCACGAGGTATCGCAGTGAGGCATCTTTGGCATGTTCTTACCCTAATGCTACAGCAGGCATTGATTGGATGCGAAAGGCCGAAGATAGGCAACGTTGGCGCCACCTAAACGAAACCAATGTCCTTCTGTGGATACATTTAGGCTTATGATGATGATGATTGTAGTAAGCGGCAGCAACTAGTGTCGGACATGGAGGTAAACATCGTGTTTGGGTTGCTGAATCAGCGAAAGAAGTTTTCATATATAATATCAATATATATATATAATATCATACATAATATATATTTCATATATAAATATAAACATTTAGGCCATGTTGCAACAGCTAATTAAAATGTAGAATGGTGGTGAGGGCTCGTTTACACATAACTGGGTAGGTAGATACGGTCGAGCAAAACAACTTGCGCAATGAACGATAACGAAGGCAGCGCTGAACTCCGCGTAGTAATCACGAATTAAAAACAACAATATAGACGTAAAGGAACTACCTATTTCCAGATTAAAATGTAGCCTAGATCTGGGCCGATATCATAGCTTATTAGAGCAGTAGCATTATAATCATTTCAACATTGTTTTGACGTGTCAAACAATGTCAACCTCAAAGTACCTAATTACAAGGTATTCATGTCATTATACGACATCTCAAAACAAAATTGAAATAATACTACTTTAAGCGTTGATTGTATATACCCGTCCTTGCCGGTATAACCCTATCTGCCTGTGAAAATCTCACCAAAATTGGTGAACCAATTGAACTGAACTGAAGTTCCAAAAGTTCGGAGATTAGTTAGCAATGCTAGCAGCCAGCCACGTGCAGACAGATGGACAAATTTTTTTTTAAATGTTTGTTTGGATTAGGTTAGAGTTAATTTAGTGATTGGATCTTTTTGAAAACATTATCTCAAGTAGATAACCTACCTACCTAACTAGATAAATAATTTTCGTCTTTTAGACAGCATTTTTTTATAAGCTGAGTGATTATAAGATTTAGTTGAAGTAGGAATCTAGTTCCTAGACGAGAAGTTAAATGTCAAAAGCTAAATGTAGGACAGATGGATGTCGGGCTTCGTTCAAAAATAAATACGTGGGCAGTTAATTATAATGGGTAAGCGGAGCAAAACAAGTTGCACAATGAACTATAGTTATGATAGTGATAGAGATCGTTGATGATATTAATATACATAGTATTATAGTTAAAATATTATATGCGAGTCTCTAGTCCTTGCGTGCGTCTGGTAGTAACTTCATCAATTCGGATTTATCTAGACCCTAGTCTAGCCCTATCGCAATGTCAAGACGAATCAAACTCAAACTCAATGGGTTTACGTCGTCGAGTCCCATGGCCGAAGTAGTCCAGTCAAAAAACCTCAAAAAATGGCCCAACCTCTGGAAAATTGCGAAAGTTTTGAAACTTTGCACATCGAATTATGGGTCCCTAGGGATGAATATACCAAAAGTCCTCATGCGTACGAGGCGAGCTCTAGCGGCAATTAGCGGAAACAGGACCCTTTTTTTGGTTTTTTGTTAATATCTCGAGAACCTTTGGTCAGAGGTAAAAGTTTACTACTACATAATTAAAGCTTATTAAATTTGCAACAATAATGATTATATACATTTTTCTTGAATTCCTAATAATTACTGAGTTTTAGGCCACTAAAAGATAGCTTTTTCGAAAAATCACGCTAGCGGCGCCCGGTACAATATGGCATTTGTAATAATATTTGACAATCATGGTTTATCATTTTTTTTTTTGGGTACCAAGGGTGATTCAGAAAATAAACTTCACAGTTATGTACAAAAAAAAGACATATTGTTTATTAAACAACTAGCTTTTGCCCTCGGCTTCGCTCACGTTAAGTTAAATTTTTCAAACCCCTATTTTACCCGTTGTACCCCCTTAGGGGTTGAATTTTCAAAAATCCTTTCGTAGAGGATGCCTACGACCTAATAGCTACCTGTATGCCAAATTTCAGCCTGATCCGTTCAGTGGTTTAAGCTGTGCGTGGATAGATCAGTCAGTAAGTCTGTCACCTTTGCGTTTTAAATATTTAGATGAAATACAGAAACAATAAAAAATGCTATCAACGCACAGCTTAAACCATTGGACCGATCAGGCTGAAATTTGGCATACAGGTAGCTATTAGGCCGTAGGCATCCTCTACGGAAGGATTTTTGAAAATTCGACCCCTAAGGGGGTACAACGGGTAAAATAGGGGTTTGAAAAATTTAACTTAACGTGAGCGAAGCCGAGGGCAAAAGCTAGTTGTTTAATAAACAATATGTCTTTTTTTTGTACATAACTGTGAAGTTTATTTTCTGAATCACCCTTGGTACCCAAAAAAAAATGATAAACCATGATTGTCAAATATTATTACAAATGCCATATTGTACCGGGCGCCGCTAGCGTGATTTTTCGAAAAAGCTATCTTTTAGTGGCCTAAAACTCAGTAATTATTAGGAATTCAAGAAAAATGTATATAATCATTATTGTTGCAAATTTAATAAGCTTTAATTATGTAGTAGTAAACTTTTACCTCTGACCAAAGGTTCTCGAGATATTAACAAAAAACCAAAAAAAGGGTCCTGTTTCCGCTAATTGCCGCTAGAGCTCGCCTCGTACGCATGAGGACTTTTGGTATATTCATCCCTAGGGACCCATAATTCGATGTGCAAAGTTTCAAAACTTTCGCAATTTTCCAGAGGTTAAACCTTGTTTTGACTGGACTAAAGCATGGCCGCCTACTGGCTGCATTATCTATATATATGCCAATTATTTTCGAAATTACAGACAGACACTGCAATTCTATTTATTATTATAGAGTATAAATAGATACAAGTCATTATTTACCACAGGATGCGCAAGCGGCTAGTAGTAAACAGTTTTATTGAAATACTTCAGGCACTATGCACTCTAGCGTATGCGCTATAAATAAAATTTCTTTTTTGTTTCGTTACATGTGGTTTTGTATAGGTATTATTTTCTTATTTAAATTTTAATTAATTTAAGAGCTTAGCTCGAGTTTCCATACAAACGTATACTTTTTATACGTATGCTTTAGTTTAGAAACTGCGTGTCGAATTGTAGCTATCTAGTTGCAATATAATGGATTGGAACCATTGACTTAAACACTTACATTACTTTGGAACATATCGAGATTTAAAATTGGTTGCCGTTATAAAAAACCGAAACAGAAAAAAGATAAATCAGAATAAAAGCGAGTTAGATTGGGTTAGCTTTATTTCTGTTTCATATTTTCATAACGAAAGGAAATTTCAGCACTCAATATGTCTCACCGCATTAGATTTGCAAAGTTTATAATTTTTTTTAACAAATGTACCTACTCGTAGCATGCAGCAGTAACTTTGTACCAAAACTCGGGAATTTGATGACACAAAAAAAAAATCTTTTAATTATTATAATAACAAGGTTGAATCAGCAACGCTCGCGCTCCTCACATTTCAGAAAGGGCTGTCTATTTGGCATTTGGACAAAGTAATACTCAAATTAATAGATTTGGAACTAAGTGAAGATGCGAAACACATTGTTTAAATACTATTATTATGTTCGTAGGTACGCAGTAGTGACAACAGTTATTTGTGTTGTTCAACTGCGTAGATTGACGCGTAGGTATTTGAGTAGGAAAATTATACGCAGTATATTCTGAAATTGGGTATGAAGTACTTAAGTACTCTTCTTTTGAAGCCCAACGGTTAAAGGTGCGGACTTATCCATCAATCAATCAATCAAACAATCAACCATTTATATTTTGCATGAATATGGTGCATGAAACATACATATATATGAAAAAAAAAATTGTAGTAATTATTGTATGGGCGGCTCGGGCGTCTGAGCTTATTTACGGCAGTATTAACTCTTTCAACAGATTATGCAAGGGAGAGAAGTAGTTAGAAGTAGAACAAGAAAGAAAGAGTTAGAAGAGAGAGAGCAGGCCACTAGCCCATTTTTAACTTTATATAGAGCAGCGATTTCAAAAACTGAAAAGCCTAAGCCCTAATGAATAACATTCGTACGGAAATGGTAAGAGAAGATCAAGATTAAGCTTTAGTTTTATGTATTCGTAAAATTCTTTCGATTTTGGACAATAGTTTTTTTTTAGATATTATTTGCGTTTTTAAAGTAATTATATTCATTAAATCAGGAGTTATGAGGCTCTGATAGACACTCAGACAGACGGACAAATGCAAATTCCTACTATACTCGTAGACTCGACTTGGAGACCTTGATTCGCTCTGTCAAGGATAAAGTTAGTTACTACGTACTGTGGAACAAAATTATCGCTAGCGTACAAAATTAGAAACAATAAGTTTAATTTTATATCATGGCCGTCAATTTCTAAAAGGGTAAGTTAAGAAAGAACCTTTATCACCCGACTGTTTTAATATGGTTTTAAATTTTAATACATTATTATTCATTTCCCTAGATTCGAAAAGTAATTTAATTCCTTCTCCGGAATGGATGAGTGCCCCTATGATAATAATTTTTGTTGGGCTGAGTGCAGCGGTACCTTATTATCCCTAACATGCAACTATTCTCCAATATTATTATTTCCGATATAAAATAAAGCCTAAGATACTATAGAATACATTATATTTTATAGATTTTCACTTTCACAAAGGCAAAAAAAGTAACCTTTGAAATTGTATCCCCGTCTACATATTCTAAATGGACCACTTTTTTACAAGTTTTTCTGCGTAAAAACAATGTTCGGCACGACAGTTTGATAATAAAAATGGAGAAGGAACAGCCAGGGATTCAGGTCACGATCGTAACGCCAACCCGGCACGGATGTCTAATGGAAAACTGGTCACGGTACCTCGAGAGCCGCGCTATTAGATACAACTAAATATATTTGTATCTTTCAGAAATAATAAATAAAATTACACATGTACCACAAGGTACAGTTCTTTCAATTCACGAGGGTACGCGGCTCATGGTTGCGTGTGTATCGTATCTGTATAAATGTGAGCGAGAGCTTGGTAGAGCCTGACCGCTCCCACCTAGACTCCGACAGGACTAGACACACACTTACGCAATGTGCACGTACAAGACGTAACCACAAGTAAAGCTCACCCGACCTCGGGAATTACACGAAGTATTCCTACCTAATAGAACAGTAATTAAGTAGATGAACGATGATTGAATAGGAAGTAACTTGTAGGGAGCAAAGCAGGGTAGTTCAGTATAGGTAGAGTTATCTTTATGTAGCTCTTTATTTCGTCCATCATTGTACATAGACCTCTGCAAGTGCACGCCATTCCTAACGTTGTTATTCAGGGATGTAACCAAGTGACACCCTGGAAGTCGGTAATGGGAACGACGCAACCATAAAAGCTTTTAAAAGTATTAAAAAGAAAAATTAATTTTGCGGATACGAAGCCTACACTTAACGTTAAATATATCTGTTTATGTGGAAGATTTGGGGCCTCACATAACGGGTTCTGTAACCTCTTTAATTCAATCATAAAAACATTCATCAAGTTAATTAGTGAGATTGACAAACGACGCAAATTATACTCAGCTAGCTAAGACTTCGAATTCGTCCACATAGAATGTGGATCTATGTTTTTTTAAATTGCGCGAAAGTAATTTATGTATTTCCATTTTCCAGAATTTTTACCGAATAAAAAGTAGCTTATACCGTAATAATTATAAAGTGATCGATTAATTATTTGTTTTGTCGTGACTACGGTCCATGCAACGGGATCGAAATATCGACAGTTTCTTCTGAAACATTTATAATATATAATTTTATTATTAAAATCTTTAGCCTATGCCCGTCTCCAAAAAATAAGATAACGCGTAATGATCGCAATATGCCGTGAAAATGTATTTTAACCTATGTTGTCTTTTTTTACTTTGTTAACAGAAACCTCAAATATTTCTGGGCTAAAATGTACCTATGTTAGATTACTCTTTATTCTCTAGCTATATAATATAAATGTAAAAATTATTTATACAAAACCGACTTCAAACGCCAGCGCCACTACTAAGTATATCAATTATGTCTATAAAATTTGAAGAGTTCCCTCGATTTCCCAGATCATGATGACAATGGGACCACCTGGGAAATATGCCCTTTCCAAAAAAAATCTGATGAATTGAGAACCTCCTTCTTTTTTAGGAAGTGGGTTAAAAAGTCTTGTCAAAATAGGACCTTAAAACAGACATACAATTTTTTTAAACAAAAAGTTTTTGGGTTTCAAAAGCATAGATTAAGCAAAGCGACTTCCAACCATTAATCTATGTTTAAAAGATCAAGGTAGCAGGTACGAATAAGTTATTTGTTATATAAAGTCCGGTACTTTCGTTTATAATATCGTACTCGTACCATTCATATTAAGGTTTAAAAAAAACTTTCGTTTGGACTTTGCCACAGTCGAGTAAATATACTTACCTGGTGCAAAGCGGTCATGGTAAAACTATAGGGTTTGCCGTCTGACCACGAAACCCTGATGCTTATTACCGAAGTATATTTGTTTATTTGTTCTATTTCGGGCTCAATGTCCTACGTAGCTGACCGTCGTAAAACTTTCCACACACCCGAGCAATAGTAAAGAAGACAATTAATACTTAATTTATGATGAATATGCGGAAAGTTGTAAAATACAGTCGCAGTCGTAATAATAAATTTATACCCGAGCCGCAGGCGAAGTCTACGTTAGCCCTCGTATTGTCTTTATATTTATAATATTTGCACTTGGTCACATTATCATAACACTAATAATAATGTAGGTAGGTACTGCCCTAGGCACTGAGTCTGATTAAATAACAAAACAAACAACAAAATAATATTTTACCATATTTTCATTTAATATCTTGCAATATCCGTAACATAAAGCGATAAAAGCGGGTTATTTATAAAATTTGTAGACGCTTCAATTTAATGATGCCAATTTTAGTCGTGATAACGTTGTATTTGATGTACAAAGCGATATAGGGAGGCTTTCTTTTGGAATAATATTCCAGGAATGTAATAAGTGCGTCGGCGCGGGGAGAGGACGTACTTACGGACGTGACCGGATTGACAACTCTCCACCTTCAATGGTTCTTTTCATCTAAGTATCAAACTTCAATTTCATAGTATCTAGTTACTTGAATAAATGTGTCGTGAAGTTATTTACGCAATGTATCATGTGATAGCGTGGTATTTATAATTTGAAAATAAAATGCCAACAACCTTCAACAGGCGCCTTTTTATACAACACCCACCAAACAATATTATATTATGTACATACTTAATTTTTATTTATTCATTCAATAATTCTTTTTATTTGTTTAAAATAAGATTAAACATGCTGAACATGATTGAGATTCCCTTTTCCCCTCCAAAAAGAGTGATAGAATTGGGAACGACAATTAATAACACAGGCCTGCGAAATTTAACTTTTTTTTTCCCTTTTCAATAATTATGTTATTTTTTTAAATATCCAGGCATGGTAAACTAAAATACATCTTTGATTTTTTTCTAGCACGTCGAGATTTTTTTTTATTGATGACATCAGATGACATACATATTTTAGGTTATTTTAACAAACTTCATGAAAAAAAACAAAAATTAACGAATTTAAAATTTAAAAAACTGACAGTATTATTTAAAAATAACGCTAAAGAGACTAAATAAATCAAAAAGACTTATTATTTCTTTTTCTACTTCCTTCAAAACTCCTATTTCATCTTTTTCTCTTATGCTTTCTATCAGGTTTATTTCTCTTCAATATCTGGCAGTAGTCTGCCATCATGTTTGGGTTCCACCTTCCTTGGTATCTGCTCTAAATGACCTTAATATCTTAGTAGAAGCTTTCACCTTTTTCTTTACTTACAGCCCCAAGATTCTCAGGAAAGGGGTCAATTTGAGAATGCAGAAAATGTAACTTTATACTCATATTGCAACCCACTTTATGAAAGTTGCTGAGTAAAATACTCACTATATTGTCATAATTTGGGCTTTTACTGTTTTCTAAAAAAAAATTAATACATCTTTAAGTGAATTTCAAGCGTTATCTTTGATTTTATTCAAGATTTTTTCAAAGGTAGCGTCTTGCATGAGCTTCCCTATTTCAGACCCAAGAAAAATGCCTCCTTTGATCTTGGAATCCGATAAATGCTTAAAAACACAAAGGTAATTAACACAGGTACCATCTTTAGCTAGTGCGGTTAAAAATGGTTTTATAATACTTAAGTTAATATGAAGTGGAGGTAGCAGAATTAAATCACAAAACTATCGTATCATCCTATTTACCTATATATGTTTGTTACTCAATCACGTCGCAACGACTGAATCGATTTGGCTGAAATTTGGCACAGAGATAGATAATAGTCTGGAATAACACATAGGCTACTTTTTATTCTGGGAAATAAGTGAGTTCCCGCGGGAATAAAAAACCTTAATCCACGCGAACGAAGTCGCAGGAATCATCTAGTAGTTGATACATATGTATTGTAATATGATTTCAATCACGACAAACAATGACTTATGAGGGTAGGTGAATATTTAAATGTCATCAATTCTACAAGCATGCACTATTATTAAAGAAATTGGAAGTTAACGCTAGTAATGCGCGGTAATACTAAGAAAAATGAAAATTCATTTTCTCAGAAAACTTACGTGATGGAATTTTTTTATTATTTTTTTCGTAGCTTAGTAACTAATACCTACCCAAATTGCTAATTAGTTTTTAAAGGGGAAAACCATCGCAGGCCTGTGTAATTGACCTATCGAAACTGAGCCGATTTGAAATACACTCTCCATTTCATTAAATGTCATTTATTTGATACGTTAAAATTTAATGGACTTAAGAAAATATTTAGCGTAATGCACGCTAAATATTATACGCACAATGGCAATAAATGGGAAAATATTTAAAGAAAACATTTCAAGGACTATCGACGATATAATAATTTTTCTGTTATGTAAATAAAATTGTAATTACGAGTAGGTACCTACGTCGAAATTCCCAGCAAAGCCACAGAATGAAAACCCACATTGTTGTGATATTATTATTATGTAGAATATTAATAGAATATTGGTGTTATATTCATATAGGCAACTACGAGAGGATAATAACGAATCGACTGCCACCTCATTTATTAAAATCGGTTCAGTAGTTTAGACGCTACGGTGGAACATATGTACATGTGCCTATATAATGTACTCGTATCTATCTGTGATTTGCAGCGACCTCGCAGGACGTACTAGTAGCTCCGGTTGTTTACATCGCGGCGTGTGGAACTACTGCGCCGGTCGTTAGTGACTCATTAACGGACAAGCGGCCATGTCCGACCACGCCATACCAATCATTCCTCCTTTCAATTTATTCAACGTATGCGGATGCATACCGAGCGACTTTCTTCGATGTCTGCCTAAATTTTTGTAACTACTGGTTTCTTATTTGCCCTACTGCGTTCGAGCGCTGCGCGCTGCTCGATTGCAGAAAACCTTCGATCACAAAAAATAAGCGTAAAACCTTAAAAAGCGTAAAATCATTCCTACCTTCAATTGTGTGTTAAGCTAAATATTTTCTTCAAATTAAGGCAATCGTACATTATAATCGGAAAAAAGCAGAAAAAAGAAAAAAGAGTTTAAATATATACTAGTGGTTCGCCCCGAACTGAGACCTCGCGATATCCCATAATTCCCAAAAGTTTTAATTATATATTGTAATAATTAACTTTTAACATTAGACGCAATAAAAAAAAAAATAGTTGACATAAAACTGTTTTACTGACACAGCGCCATCTATTAGCATTATAGTGAAGCTATTAGCTTCACAATAATGCTAATAGATGGCGCATTAAAATTAAATAATTTCGTTTCTTTATAACATTTATCTAATTTTAGTATTTGTTGTTCAAGTACAGGATATAACTGAATTTTCAACCAAGTTTCACGTTCTAATATTCAGTAATTCAGAAGTTATAGGGCTCTGACAGACATTTAGACGGACACACTTCTCTGTCTAGTAGGCAAGCGCCCTAGTTGACTCAGAGAACTCGCTTCGCTCGTTCAAAAATAAATCTCATAATAGATAGATATATGGATAGTAGATAGATAAATAGGAAAAATGAAACGAAATTGAATACAACTTAAAACTACACATACAAAGGCGGCCTTATTGCTAACACAGCAATCTCTCTCTACCAGGCAACCATCGGTGAGAGGAATGAAATTAGGTGTGAGGGTAGTATGGTGCAACTTACAGGTATGTATATTATTAATACTAACTAAACTAAACTCTAAGAATATTCATACCTAGAACCGCAGTAGTCGACGCGATTATAAGCCATTTTTAGGGATATTAATACGTATCCGTACGCCTATCGTCGCGTTAGTATTCAAGGTCGAGTCTTACTACGATGAGCTCGCACAAAAATATTCAAAAATGCCGTACTGTGCTGTGAAAGGATGTAATAATTCATCACATAAAGAACAAAAACATTTAAAGATCACATTTCACAAGTAAGTTCTACCAAAAAACTTACATTTTTGAGTAAAACCTTCTTCACAACATAAAAATAAATCGTAGGTATCACAGACCCTATTGCAATGAAAATGTTGCTAGCTCTAGGAGAAATATTTTACCCCGTAACTTTTTTTCTCATTCTAAGTACCTGTTGTTTTTAATCCCGATTCACATTAGTTCACTTATGTATTACTAGGGTGACCAAAATATATTAATTATTAGGATGACCAAGTGGTACTCTAGAAAAAAAAATTGTGTTGATTATATTTTGTTCTGTTGAAAACAATATGTTTTAATCAGTTTTGGGTATGTGTATGTGTGTGTTGGGCAATTTAGGATAAACTTCAGAGGCCAAACTTGCACTCATAATAACAAAAAACCTTATTGGAATTTCTTTTTCCAAATGCAATAGAACACGTGAATTCACATCACCATCTCAGAAACTTGGTACGGCTAATAATTGAAAGGTATCTGCGTATCCGACTTTTTTATGAGTCTACAAAGGACAACATAGCCAGAAAAATATTGTCAAAGCGGCAATTATTCCGCAAGCAGATACAATTAACAGGATTTTAAAATTGTAATTTCGCATTTAAATTAATAAATTAATAATTGCTAAAACTTTAATATATAATTTTTTATATCTATAAAGTATTTAATTTCTATTTTCTTTAATAATACTTTTTTACGCAGGAACCCTATATATTTTTGTGAAAAAAAAAATTAGCTAAGATTACATATTATATTACTATTACTTCTAGTTAGAAAAAATCTAAAAATATCTAAATAAGATAGTTTAGTGTATTTGAACTATGATATCGTTCAAACACACTTTTCAAACGGCATTCCAAATCAATAGTAGATTCATTTGTTTCTGTGTTGAAAAGCACTTTGTAAAATAATATATTTTAAATATGGATAATTTTCCCCGTTTTTGCAACATTTTTCACTGATGCTTCGCTCCTATTGGTCGCAGCGTGATATTATATAACCTAAAGCCTTCCTCGATAAATGGACTATGCAACACAAAAATAATTTTTCAATTCTAACCAGTAGTTCCTGAGATTAGCGCGTTCAAACAAACAAACTCTTCAGCTTTATATATTAAGTATTGATATAGATTATAAATTCTTTTAAAAACTTCTTAATCGCGATCATAATAACAGAAAAAGATGCAGACGAAGTCGCGGGCAACAGCTAGTATATTTATAAAATTGCCCCTTAAGGCTAAATCGGAAGGTGAATTTTCCCTACATCTAGGGAGAATTTCTTTCCAATCCTTCCGCTTGTGGCATGACTCGCGCACACAACTGCGTATCGGTGAATGTAATTACATGAACTCACACATTGTTGTGGTTGTTTTGAAGCTTACGTTTCGAGCGGAATTTTGTTAGAGACTTACTATCTATGTATTATTAATCTAAGACTAAACTAATAATAATTTTATTATTCAAGGGTGGTCTCGCCTCCATTACTTTTAATCGTACCAACGTAATTGAAATATTAAAAGGGCTAGGAACGAGTCGGCAAGGTCACGGGGCGCGGTCGTCGACCCGGAAGCGCAAGGAATGAGAGGGGTCTGCAGGAGCCCTGCTAGGGACGGCCCTACTTGCGGGCTGCGGGCAGGGTGCTATATCGCGCATTACGGCATAGACATTTATATTCTTGTTGTCCTTTAGGTTTTAACTTTAGAAGACCGGAAGAGAGCGGAGTAAGGAGCGGAGAGTATAATGCTGAGATCTATAGAGCGGCTTTGACTTAGCTCGGACTTAAGATAGAGTTAAAAGGAGATACAAATATGCTCTGAAATACATCTTCCTTGAGTCAAAGCAGAGTGAGAAGGCGCTCTATAGATGTCGGCATCAGAGACACTGTCTAAATTCAAAGACATGACTTTGCTTTTATGACCTCCCTGGCGCAGTGGTGGGCAGTGTGGTCTTATAACTGAGAGGTCTCCGGTCTCGTTCGATAGTTACCATCCTACCGTCAAAGACGTGCCGCCAAGCGATTTAGCGTTCTGGCACAATGGCGTGTAGAAACTGATTAGGAGATGGGAAGATAATTATCATAAAGAAAATAGGAGGAACAAGATAGAAAAGACATGAATAAAGAAAGATGTTGGAAGAAGCCTAAGGATCGCTAATAGCTAAATAGATTCGCCGAAAGTTCTTTAACAATTTATTATAAGTAATGTAAACCGTCGCTTGCGACGCGCCGTACCTAAAGCGCGTGTAGGCAACGGCGTTCGTTGTTCCAAAATTATTTTTTCATTGCGTACTTAACAATTACAATGTTGGTAACCCATCATTTCCGAAATGAGAGGCATTTGTAATTTTATTATAGACATTTTAGTGTAACCTATTCACAAAGTTATCATTATGGTTCCCTTACAGCCTACATGTTATATACATTGTACCTATAGTTACTTATCAAACAATAAGAGTAGGTAGGCTCGTAAGGTAGATAAGCCAGGTGCATAACTTCCAGCGATACTAATTATTACTTTTACCTATGACAGCGGTGATAGCCTCTGTGGTAGTGGCTTGGCCTCCTTTTCGGGAGATCCGGTCTGAAGGTGAGTAGGTAAAGCTTATTTAAGAATATTATAAAATTGTTTATAGCAAGGCCATCACGACACTTTTATAATTTAATTCATAGAAGTAACTTTATATCGGTACGAGTATTTCAAAGAATACATATTATAAAGACAAAAGCTATAAAAGAACAATTGAATAAAGAATATCTTGAAAACTACTTGAACCGATTTTGATGAAATCTTTACTGTTCCCGAAGTTGAAGTAAACGTAAGCGAATAAAAAAGAACGATCACCATCCGATTAATAGTTTCAGAGAAATACGAGTACATACAAACATACATAAACTTCTTGAAAAATTAAATAAAATTTTCTTGTTTGGAAGCCCTATACATATAATTATCATTATGTAAATATTTTGCAGTTCCAGTAATACATATTACATACAATGTCGAATTGATAACCTTTTTTTTAAGACGGTTAATAAAAGTCATTTATTTCAACGGCCAACACCGGTCCATCTTCATAAAAAATCGCTGAAAAGACTGATCGAAGGAAATTCTATCGATACAAAATAATATTGTAGCAAGGATGCGCATTCGGGCGCAGCTAGGTCGTTCGGCGGGTGGGGTCTACCGGGCTATGGAATGCGATCGGAATGCAACCTAACTGCAGATTGCGAACCTCTCACCACCCCGCCACCGCGCGCCATGCAGTACGATGTCCATTGGGCGCGAATAATTCATTGATCGGTTTCCAAGCACACTACTTCTCATCTTTGAAGCGACGCGACGATGCAATGCATTTCACTTTCTTTAAATTTTAACTGGACATGTAGGCGATGAACGTAAATGATACGATGAATAAATTCAAGTAAGGCCAATTAAGCAAATATTTTTAACATTCAATTAACCACACTGAAGAATTATGTTTTTGATTAGGTATCTTAATAGATTGGATTCGCGGACGTAGTTGATTTAGTTTTTTTTAATTCTGCGCGAACTCCTTAATGTTGGTAGGGTACAAATTGTACAATTGGAAGTAAACTCTGTTTGAAAAACTTTCTTTGAACAACTCCTTGAAAACTTTGAAAAACACTTCAACGGTTTAGGTGTGAAAAAACAACAGACAGACGCAAAGTTATTGTCGCATTTATACTAATATCATAATAGAAAGCAAGCTGAATCAGCAGACGAAAGCGATAAGCTTGAAAGCGTCATATTCCGAAAAAGCAATCATAACAAGTTGAACCATGACGATATGACGTCGATGACCAGTGACCACGCAGTTATTTGCGTACAGCGTGACGTATAAGGCATGCGACTGTTTCATATGACGCAGTTTTGCACAGCTCAAATATTATAACACGATAAAGAAAGTAAACTTTCCCATAAATTAAACATCAAACACGACAGTCAAAAACAAACACCGAGATGACGGAAACATGAAATGGCAATAATAGTATCAACTAGGTAAGTATTAACACAATGAAATGGAAAAGTTTTATCCTCACTGTGCTCGGGATTCTGCTATAGAATCCTTCGCTCTGAATTCAAAATAACGCCCTCGGGGCACAAAAATTTCTTTGGCCCCATATAACACAAATAATAACTATTGTAATACATAGTTTGATTATATTAACTTTTTTATTTTATTTTTATACCTAGAGGATAAGAAGGTATTCATTTAAATCCCCACCCAACAATTTTAATTTATTAGGACTTTAGGACTACCTGTTACATTGCTTACTTTGACTTCAGGAGGCAAATCATTATAATATTCGAGTAGATCATAGATGCTGAGATTATCCTGACTACCCTTACTAATATTATAAATGAGAAAGTGTTTGTTTTGGTTCTTCCTTTAATCACAGAGCTACGGATAGACGTGAGTTCTAGCATGGGTATAGTTCAGGACCTGGAGAGTGACACATGCTACTTCTTATCCCGGAAAATCAAAAGGTTTCCGCGGGATTTTTAAGAGTTGAGAAATATGTGGCACTGCCGACATTTGGGTGGGATGCTAGGCGAGTTGCGCGGACGCAGGCCCGCTCTCCCGCTTTGGCCTCTCTTTGCAAAACAACACTTGTTGCGGAAATAGCGATGAAAAACGTTCGCTCGTCAGCGTCACGCGGATGCCCGCACATTAACCTCTCGCACGTGTATTGTAATTGTCTTTCTGGTTGTTTGTACTCGATTGATAGTGTTGATTAATAACTATTTATTAGAACTTTTGACGGCCTCCCCGGCGCACTCTGGTCTTAAAACTGGGAGGTCTCGAGTTCGATTCCCGGCGGGGGCAATCTGGTCTTGTGGGAGGCTTTGGCCGTGGCTAGTTACTCCCCTACGTCAATGACGTGCCGCCAAGCGATTTAAAGCGCGTTCTGACACAGATTAGGGGTATGGGTTGAATGTACATTGTACACTGCCATACTCCTTTCAAGTTAGCACGCTACCATCTTAGACTGCATCGTCACTTACCATCACGTGAGATTGCAGTCAAGGACTCGGAACAATCGAGAAATGTGTTAACATTATACTAAATTGTTTTACCATCATATTCAGAGACTCAGAACTGGCTTATTTATTGATAGTTGGTTCTACTCGATTTCCATAGAAGATATTATTGAATCCATTATTACATTTTATGCTAAATGATTTATGTTTATGAGGGACTCATTATTATAATACGCACATAATTAATGAAACACAAGATAGGCGTAAAAAGATTACATAATATTTTTTAACTCCTTTATTTAATGTAATAAAAATTCTTTTTAAAAACCGACTTCAAGTTCAAACACCAATACAAAGTATAAAAATAATTTTAGTTTGTACATTGTTTGTAAATAATTTTATTTTTTATTTATTATTGTTTGTTTTGTAGTGGTGTTTGAAGCCGGTTTTTTGAAAATAATTTTTATTTTAGGCTTTTTAGAGTAGCTTCATAGGATCAATTCGGGAGGATCATTTGTTTTTATCTATATATATAAAATTCAAAGTCTTGACTGACTGACTGAGATATCAACGCACAGCCTAAACTACTGAAGTTAGAAACTTGAAATTTTTACAGTTGTTTCCTTTTATGACGTAGGCGCACACTAAGAAAGGATTATTGGAAATTCCACCTTATAAGGGGTTTAAATAGGGGATGGAAGTTTATATGAAACTCCGTCATTTTTCAAGCTGTTTCCATCAAAGTTGGTATTTGAGCTTTCAATTAAAAATAAAAAAGTACGTGTGTCACAGTTTTTGAAAATTCCACCCCAAAATCTAATTCCACGCGGACGAAGTCGCGGGGGCAAAAGCTAGTTTATAAATAAATAAAAAAATTGGATGCCGAAAAGAGATTTAACATAATATGTATGTCCGTGATGTTATTATGCATGGTTAAAACTGCACATACTCTGATGACTGATCGTGAGCTATTTTCTCTTATTCATTGAGAAGTTCCATCCTCCATTTCCGAAGATATTCATCAGATTTTCATCAAATTTAAATAGGACAAACCTGAAGATTCATCCTTCCAAATGAAAAAATATATATTAATTTAGATTTGATTTGCCAAAAAAAAAAAATACGCGTCGAATTGAGAACCTCCTCCTTTTTTGAAGTCGGTTAAAAAGTGTTAAAAATACAAGGCTTCTGTTTATCTTGAATTTTAAACACTGATGCATTCTTTGAAATGTTGATTGACATTTGACATTCAACGTGGAAGTGAAGGGGCCATAAGACCGTGAGTCTTCGGAAAAACATTAAATGAAAAAAAAAGCTAATCATTACTCTATTTCAAAGCGAATTAAGATTTAAGGCTTTTAGTTTTAAGTTATGGATTACGAAAATCGCATGACTTCTCAAAAGGTGTGTTCTCTTTATCATATCGTTATCCCCATTTTTATGAACCTATTACGTTATAGGCCGCGGGAGAAATGAAAACAAACAGACTTTTGGCCTCATCGAGCGAGATATTTGTGCATAGTGACGTAGTAGTATGTGTGATGTACAGATCTACAATAAACATAGGTGACTATGCCTCGCCCGACCGCCATGCTTGTTGTGTGAACATCAATGTGGACGGACGTGTCACGGTACCGATAAATTACATACAAGTGTTTTATTTTACCTAGACCCACGATAAACCAAGTGATACGTCACAGTGGCGACGAGGATGGGATGTAAGTAAAATTAATTAATAAAAAGGAAAATTACGAATCAAACAAACAAATTAAAAGGATCAACGATTATATTTATTATCCTTATCAGTTTGGTACCAATTCAAGGTATAATAATTATCTAGTTTGGATTTCAAAAAAAAAAAAAAAGGAAAAAAAAAGATATGGGTGCTGGATTATTAATTGATTCGTATATTCCTATATAGAAAAAATAATTTAAGCAGAAAGAATAATGTGTTATTTTATTAGTGTGGGCTTAGCGGCAAACTTGAGAAGTTGAGATCTGTTATTATAACACGCTCGGGTTTGCGTAAACAAAATATTAGGGTACCTCCGGTCTAAGAGCAAGGGACGGGGCTCTCTTACAAAATAAAACTTACGGTTGAAACGACGATGCTTCATGTGTTTATTTAATCTTGAATGCAAATTCGTCAATAATTTATAATCGGTGACCGCGGAACTATGAAACAAAATTAAGAAAATCAGGCTGTCATGAAAATGTCAGCTGGTGGAAAAGCAAATTTAGGGCGATTGAGTGAAAACTCAAATCAGGCTGTCATGGAAATGTCAGCTGGTGGAAAAGGAAATTTAGGGCGATTGAGTGAAAACTCAAATCAGGCTGTCATGAAAATGTCAGCTGGTGGAAAAGACAATTTAGGCGATTGAGTGAAAACTCAAATCAGGCTGTCATGGAAATGTCAGCTGGTGGAAATGCAAATTTAGGGCGATTGAGTGAAAACTCAAATCAGGCTGTCATGGAAATGTCAGCTGGTGGAAAAGGAAATTTAGGGTGATTGAGTGAAAACTCAAATCAGGCTGTCATGAAAATGTCAGCTGGTGGAAAAAACAATTTAGGCGATTGAGTGAAAACTCAAATCAGGCTGTCATGAAAATGTCAGCTGGTGGAAAAGAAAATTTAGACGATTGAGTTTAAACTCAAATCAGGCTGTCATGAAAATGTCAGCTGGTGGAAAAGGAAATTTAGGGCGATTGAGTGGAAACTCAAATCAGGCTGTCATGAAAATGTCAGCTGGTGGAAAAGACAATTTAGGCGATTGAGTGAAAACTCAAATCAGGCTGTCATGAAAATGTCAGCTGGTGGAAAAGAAAATTTAGACGATTGAGTGGAAACTCAAATCAGGCTGTCATGAAAATGTCAGCTGGTGGAAAAGGAAATTTAGGGTGATTGAGTGAAAACTCAAATCAGGCTGTCATGAAAATGTCAGCTGGTGGAAAAGAAAATTTAGACGATTGAGTGAAAACTCAAATCAGGCTGTAATTAAAATGTCAGCTGGTGGAAAAGAAAATTTAGACGATTGAGTGAAAACTCAAATCAGGCTGTTATGGATATGTCAGCTGGTGGAAAAGAAATTTAGGGCGATTGAGTGAAAACTCAAATCAGGCTGTCATGAAAATGTCAGCTGGTGGAAAAGAAAATTTAGGCGATTGAGTGAAAACTCAAATAAGGCTGTCTTGAAAATGTCAGCTGGTGGAAAAGAAAATTTAGACGATTGAGTGAAAACTCAAATCAGGCTGTCATGGAAATGTCAGTAGGTGTAAAGGGAAATTTAACTCAAGTTGTACATAGGCTGTCATGGGAATGCAAAAAGGAAATGTTAACTTAAGTGTACGTAGGCTGTCATAAAAATGTCAGTTGGTGTAAAGGAAAATTTAACTCAAGTTGTACATAGGCTGTCATGAAAATGTCAGTTGGTGTAAAGGAATTTAACTCAAGTTGTACATAGGCTGTCATGGAAATGTCAGTAGGTGTAAAGGAAAATTTAGGGCTCAAGAGAGTGAAAGCATTGCAAAATTAATTTTGTTTCATGGTTCGAAAGGGGTAATGGACCGCATACATTGCGTTACGGTGTAATTGTTATTTCAAGATGTTTCAGATACCAACTTTGGAACTATTAGATTATGAGGAAACTGTAAAGGCAAAAAAAAAGAATGAGAAAAATGGAACGGGTTCTTGAAATTTGCCTTTCAGCTTTGGATTCAAATACGGGCTCAGCAAGCGAGGTTTCATGTTTAAAAGATGTAATGAACCACAACATTGTGGTGCGGTATAATTGTTTATTTTAAAATGTTTCAGATATCAATTACTCTAGAAAGATTTGACTATGAAGGCACAAAAAATGGGAAAGATGAAAACAAGTTCTCGGAAACCTTCCAGCTTTGTTGCTAAAAATTTTATTCTCAAAAGAAAGAGAGCTTTGGGTTTAGATACGTCAGCAAGCGCGCACGCATTACTTCCTCGATGGGGGGTTAATAGGGATACAAGAATTTACTATAATAACCTATTTATATTGGTTTGTGATTGTTTAAAAAAAAAACTAGACAAGTACTTCTGTCCAAAACAAAGTTTTGTTTATAAGCGACATTTATTCTGAGTATAAAGATTCAGTGGGAATTTTGAAATTCTTTAATAAGATTACGCAATCAAAGCTCTGCTATGCAAAAAAAAAAAAAGAAAGATGTCATACACCAAATTATACGGTTAGATAATTTTGCACATAGGGAGTCGTGATAGTAGCGAATAAGCTAAGACTACTACCAGACTGCAGAGAGGCAGTATTATAAAGAATTATGCCTCTCGCGAAGTACCTACATTAACTTGATAGAATTATTTAGAGATCCAGAGCTGTGAAGAGATTCAAATTGTTTAGTAAGCACTTATAAAGTGCATTGGCAAATGGATTCCAAGATTAGCTACAATTTTAAGTTTGAGGAATTTTAAGGAATTTTTCAGTAGAGTCAATATATTATTATTTATAACACCATAATCTTTGTCAGACAACAAGCAGTTGTCAGATGCGAATTTTGAGTAACTGCGATAGACAGTATGCTTTGAGTATATAATCAACAGTATGAGAAATATGAGTATAGGCTCACTATGCCTGATAAGTCCGGAAGTCAATTGGAGGAAAGTATTCTTATTGAAATATTATACAATTGAAGATTATATAAATGATAAACACGTGGATATAACTAATATCATCAGAATTCATGAGACGGTAATAGTTATAAACTGTACTTAAAGAATAAAAAAAAAAAGCAACCGCCGAGTTTCTTGCTGGTTCTTCTCGGTTGGAATGGCATTCCGAACCAGTGGTAGAGTCACTCGTGAATTCAAAATCACAGTAAAAAAAAATATATTACAAAAATAAAAATATTCTATTCTATTCTAAAGCTAATTCGCGATCAGACAAAAGCTTTCCAAACATGGAAATGGGAAATAAATAAATAGAATAAATAAATAACAATATTCTATTCTATTCTAAAGCTAATTCGCGATCAGACAAAAGCTTTCCAAACATGGAAATGAAAAATAAATAAATAGAATAAATAAATAACAATATCCTATTCTATTCTAAAGCTAATTCGCGATCAGACAAAAGCTTTCCAAACATGGAAATGAAAAATAAATAAATAGAATAAATAAATAACAATATTCTATTCTATTCTAAAGCTAATTCGCGATCAGACAAAAGCTTTCCAAACATGGAAATGAAAAATAAATAAATAGAATAAATAAATAACAAGTATTTGCTGAGTTCAAAGAATTCTAAGGATTTCAGATCATAAAAATATTTTATTCGCGATGAGACAAAAGTTTCCCAAACATGGCAATACCATCGAATAAAAAGAATTGGAAAAATTAATAAGTATGTAATTGCTGAGTTAAAAGAGTTAAAATCTGACTAATATTTCAACTTTGGGGTTTTATGACCGCATGATAAAATACAAGGGACGGTCGATGGAGATTCATATTAGGTACTAAATGATATCCATGGATGTCAGATCATGATTAATGTGTATAATATGACTATGGCTATCAAAAAGTAAAATTGCAAGACTGTTTCGCAAGCAAGTGCTCGTTTCGCACATAATCGTCATCCTGTGGTGTGTTTCTCTAAAAATGATTGGTACCGGGTGTAATCGCCTCTGATGGGTCGATACTCTATTCTATTGACTTAAATGCATTGGGGGCAGAAAGAGCGCAATAAATTCGGCAATCACAATTAATAAACTTAGCAATCACCATTAATGGAGACTAGCATTGATTGACGTAACTTTTACATAATCGACCTGTTGGATTCGTGATTTGATGAGAATTTTGCATTGGACTTTTCAATACAGTAAATATTGACTCAGTGAAACAAATTGTGATATTAAAAATTAGTGAGTACCCAAAAAATTGAAGAGATGATTTTCTACGTTATCTTTTGCATAAATAGCTGCCAAATCAGAGACCTGGAAAGTCACCTTTTGGATTTGTTTAAAATAGATAATATAGAGACGACATTCTCTATAGGAAAAGCCGTAGGAGCTAGGACTAAATCTAATAGCTGCAGACAGTGAAATTAATAATAATAATAAAAGACAAAAAGTTGGCGCTGGAGTATAAGCAAAATTAAAAACTATTTTGTAAATTGTTCTTGTTAAGTCGACAGACAGAAATTGATTTGGGTAAAGTTTTATATATTAAAATATAAATTATTTATTGAAAGAGAGAGATGTTGTGATTCAGCAATTCAAAATGAACAAGAAGTCATGGATGAACAAAAGTAATATACTTAAATGACAAATAACCATTGAAATACTAAAAAACAATATTGGTTAAACTAAATTGGTATTAAAAGATGTAAAGAACTCTTTGTTGATAAAACACTATAATTAAGGACTATTTTGTTAATTGGTCTTGTGTCTTAAGTAAGTCGATACAGACAGAAGTTGACTTGATTAAATTCTAATTATATTAAAATATAAATTATTTATTGAAAGGGAGAGATGTGATGTACAGATCTACAATAAACATAGGTGACTATGCCTCGCCCGACCGCCATGCTTGTTGTGTGAACATCAATGTGGACGGACGTGTCACGGTACCGATAAATTACATACAAGTGTTTTATTTTACCTAGACCCACGATAAACCAAGTGATACGTCACAGTATGTATATGCGAATCGTGATAAAATTAGCCGATACACAGCTGACATTGAACGCAAAAACAAAGTGGAGCGATCTCTGCGCATGCGCTCAGGTGGCCGGCAAGTGGTAATTGCAATAGCAATCGCATCGCTAATAAAGTGTGTGAGGATAAAATAATATAGGCCCATAGGGCTGTTTACGCAAAATAAAAATGATTTTATTTGAACGCCTTTCATCGGCATTTCGAGGAGGGTTATACAAAGTGTTGCATACTTGACCGATTTGCGTAGTTTTGGAAAAAGTTTGCGGAAAAGTCCCTTGAACATTTCTAAAAAACTATAGGAATTTAGGAACTTGAAGATTATAAATTGAAATGAAAATAGTACCAAGTAAAGCCTTCGTCTAAAATTTATGTTAAGTATATGACGTTAAAACACCTATTTAATAGCATCCCACACAACATGGTTTGTTAACTTTGGTCTTTTAATGTACGTCGACCTGACATCGACTAATTGGTTGCCATAAAATAGTCTTCATTATTTCGATAACTTTTTTAAATTAAAACAAATCTTTTGGTGCATTGTAATTTGTAACGATCGTACGGCTACTGCGGTTGTCAGGAGCTTTCGAGATAATAATAGGAAACTCCACTGAAATCTGAATGCTGTGAACGTTGCAGCAAGTCTGAATATACCACTGCTAGCTAGAGACTAACTTCAGTTAACTGATGATCTACTACATTTGTATTGTAAATTGTACAACAGTTTTCAATGCATTTTGATTTGGATCTACGCTTCTTCGACGCTTAACTGGGACGCAAAGTTCAATATACATTTGAATAAATATATAATTTAAATTCCATTCTATGCTAAGTATATCAAACAAATTAGCGAAAATAATGCAGCAATTTTTACGGTCTTAGTTATTAAGCTGCATTACGGGTAATATTTTTTTCAACACACTTGCTCATAAAGTGGCTCTAATTTCACCGCAATTAGGCACATAATGACACCTATAATCAAACTGTAACTTTTTTATTACTATTATTCACAAGTGAGTTATAGTTTCTATTTTATTTTATTGGTTGTTTTGTTCTTAAAAAAGTTTCTGTACAAAAAAGATCATGTTCAATAGGACAAATAAATTAATGCTTGCTCATTTCACGCAACTTCGTATTTAAATCAACCCTGTAGATATTATGTTATGGTGTTATTTACAAGCGGTATATTTGCCCCGCGACCCATTTCCCATGATTGTTTTGAAAATAGGTCTAGGGATAAATATACCGCGAGCCGCTTGACCGTCTATTCTTTCAGTGCTTGTAATTAGAAAAGTAAACAGCATTGCCTACAGAAATAGAAAGCACATTACTGTTGAGCCGAGAGTGCTCACGATCATACCTACTTCATGAATACAACAGGGCCTGCTATTTGACTGAATTATTGCCTATCGGCTTAGTTTTATTGCTTTTTTGTCACATATTATAATTTTGTATTAATCTTATTAATATTATCAATACGAAAGTTATTTAGGATATGTTGTTACTCTTCAACGCAAAAACTACTGGACAGATTTTGATGGAAGTTCACAATGTAAAAGTTTATTTTGTAAGCCTGACGTACTAGAAAACTGTAATGATTTTCAATATATTACTTACTTGAGTTCTTGTATCTTGGTAAAAGAACGTGAATAAATCTATCCTACACACTTTTTTTGCTGAAAAACTTAACCGTTTAATGATGTGTTTAAATCATTAGCGAATTGATAATACCTAACCTTTCTGCGAGACCTTGTAGATACAAAAGAAAAAGTTATAGACTGATATAGCGAAGTGTAAAAATGGTGGTAAAACCGATGAGTCAAGTGTTTAGTGAATCAATTTGAGTGTGACATTTCAACGGTTAAATGGTTTTATATATGATTAATTTAAACATCCGTTAATGGATTAATGTTGTTCGCCAAACCGTCTGATAATATATTTAGTAAAACAAATGGCTAGTTTAAGGGGCCAGTTCCGAAATTAACGAATTTTGAAACTGGGTTTATCCTTCAAATAAGAGCATTGTGACAAAAAAAATATTATATGTCAAAGATCAATCCCTTCTCAATAAAATGTTGAGGACACAATTTTAATTTTATAAAAAAAAAAACGTATTCAAATCGTAATTCTCAAGAAAGACGTTTACGATTTTTACGCTTTTGAGTGAACATCAAAAACTTTTTTTAGGCAATTTATAAAAAATATTACTAATTATAAACACATTCTCTACTACAAAATGATGAGGCCAGTTTTTATGTTTCATACAATTTAAATAAATTAAAAATTCATAAAGATATACACGATTTTTGTTGCAAATCATAAGCGTTACAATAGCTAATATTTCTTCAAAATAATCGCAATCTCAGGGCTAAAAAAAATATGGTTAAACACCGATAGATTAGAGTGTACGATGTTTCTCACTAATCCTTTACGGAGGGTCTGACGTTCAATGCCAGGCACACATCTTTGACTTTCGGTTTTAATAAAAATTTGAATTTCGGTAATTAAAATAATATATCAACCGCGCAGATGGCTAGTCTCTGTAGATCTAGGCCACCGTGGCCAGATTTGATAGGGAGGACATTATTAGCGACCAGTAGTAGTATATAGTACTATTTACAAACACTGGAAAGTATTCTGTTGTGAGCTAGGCAAGGCATGTAGAGGTGTCATATTCCGCGAGAACGGCGATTCGCGTCGGCGGCGCCGCGGCGCCTTCGAGCAATCTGGGGCCCAAGTCTGCTATTGCAATTGTAGTTACATTGCCTATCAATGACATCCCAATTGGTACTTTTAGCAATTTTGGTAGTCTACTAATTCAATGGCGTCACAATTGTTTTCCGATGGTTTGCCACTGACACATCTAGCTTTGAATTTAGCTTAAATAAACGTTGTTAATATGTAGTTTTTTTTAAACTCATTTCGGCAAACGCTTTTTAAGCTAATGGCAATACCGAGGTATGATTGAATTACAATCCAATTGTAAGAAATCAAACGACCATTGTGAATTTAGTAGACTACGAAATTTTGGACCAATGATAATTGTATTGTAATTGTATTGCGGATCAATGACAATAACATGTAAAATAGCAGACTTGGGGCCCAGTACTGTCATGATGATGGTATTAATACCCCATTGTTGCAACTTATGAACACCTAATCTTAGTTTACTTCTATTTAAATACCTTTATTCAATAGTGCAGACACATATTTGGAACATTCAGGGCCTGTTCCATACTGCTTATCATCATAAGCTTTAACACACAAATCACATTGTGACTGTTTGCCAATACAAGAATTATTAACTAATTTCATCGTTTAACTGACTAGTGTACTCAGTGATTGTAAAAGTGGCCTTCAAGATAATGTGATTAGGCTTACGTGTATCGACCTTTACACCAAAATTTCTCTACTAATAATAATTAATTAGTTCCCATTTCGCCTTGACCTCTCTCAAAATAACAATCTCTAAAATTCTTCTTTTTTTTAATAAAAATGTAGACGAAAAAATAAAACACATCATACCTAATTTAATATTGGAGAGGCGATACTGGTTAAAATTACTGATTGCTTGAAATTTCCGCCTTCAATAAACAATTTTATTCAAGCAAATAATTTATAAAGTGCGATAACAAAGCGTCGAAAACATTACTGAGTATTATACTGAAAGTAACAAAGGTGCGAAACCTACCAATTCGAGTATGTTATTTACTCGCCGGTGCAATAGGTACAGTACGAGAAGTCATTCATGCAGTGCACGCGCACCGCGCCAAGGGCTCCACCACACAAACGCGCGAGGCGTCCGTCGCGCGGCGCTCGCTACAATTGCAATCCTTGCTCATTTTAAGCTGCATCCGCACGCTTGGCAAACCTCGGCAAACCTTCACAAACGCAAACGTGCGGATAGAGCGTTTGCCATGGTTTGCCTAGGCTTGCAAGCGTTTGTGGCCGATCCATCGAGTGTCGGTCTTTTGATCGCAAACCAAAGGGAATTTGCCACAAGCGCTTGCCTCTCCGTCCACACGTTTGCGCGCACTCAGTCTCGTTTGTGCACTCGCGGCGTTTGGACGTGTTATTGTATTACGATTTACGTATCGCACCTTTAGAAATCTTTATTTTGTGAGTGGGTAAAAACGTAAAATGAATGACTGGTCGACTGAAGACTTTTGAAGACGATTTATTTATATAATTTAATTAATTATAATAATAATAAGTGGCGACTCCGCACCGGAAAATGGTATATATATAATGGTATGGTAATAGGTGGACCGACACCATCAGGCGACCCTCAGGGAGCCACTGGGTACAGGTGGCGCAAGACCGAAGCCTGAGGAAGTCCATGCAATAAACAGTCCAGCAGTGGACGTCTATCGGTTGATAAAGAAAAAAAAACAAAATATCTATTGAGTAGATACATACTAGAATAGAGTAGAATATTTTTTTATTCAAATAAATAAACTAGGTAGGTACCAAGTGTTTTCGAACATACTACTAGCTACTACTACTAATCTATAATATTATACTAAAACTGTAACTGGACAAATTGTGCACATGAAATATGTTTTGAAAATTTTAATTAGAGCACGCTTTACTATCAACTAGATGACGTCCGCGACTTCGTCCTCGCGGATTAAGGTTTTTTAATTCCCGCGGAAAGTCCTTAATTTTCCGGGCTAAAATGTAGGTATGAGCTATCGCTATTCCACATTTCATTCAAATCGGTTCATTGGTTGTGGCTGAAAGAGTAACAAACATCCATCCATCCATCTATCCATCCATCCATATTCCATTTTACGTATAGTAGGATTATTGATCGATACTGAGCTTAAAACATTTGTAAAAATAACTTAAGCCAAATAATAAAGCCGACACAAGTTCGACGTCCGTCATGCTTGCCTGTTCAGAACATACAAACGCCCTCGCAAGCGTGCGGATGATTCCCAAATTCAAGGCAAACGTTTGTAGAGGTTTGGCGTTTGCCGTTTGCCACAAGCATGCGGACGCGGTATTACGTTGCCGTGGAACGAAGTACCTACTAAGCGAATTTTTGTAACGAAATTGTATATAGTAAAAAATGAGTTTTAGGGTTCTGTTAATCTTATTAATCCTGTTATCCTAGTATCCTATTAATATTCTGAATGCGAAAGTTTGTATATTTGTTACTCAATCACGTCGCAACGACTGAACAGATTTAGCTGAAATTTGGCAAAGAGATAGGTTATAGTCTAGAATAACAGATAGGCTACTTTTTATTCTGGGAAATAAGAGAGTTCCCGCAGGAATAAAAACCTCAATCCACGCGAATGAAGTCGCGGGTATCAGCTAATTTTAGTATAACGTACTTTTGTAATGATAAATAGATATGAGCCAAAAAATAAGTTGCGCGTTTTTCGGGGAATTTCTCGAGTATTCCATTCCATTCTTTTCAGCCCGTATCTAATTTGTACGTTACATAATGAAATAAAACTCATTATACAATGTAGGTACAATTATTTCGTTACAAAAATTCGCTTCCATTCGTTCGCCGTAATATAAATTGAGCCTAATAGAAGTGGTTGACGACAAGTGACAACATCGGCTGCTCGCACATCTAACGAATAAAACGTTTTGCCTCCTCGTTCCTAATACGCACCGACAAAATTTGAAATGCCCTTCCGGTTTCCGGTTTTTCCAACTGTCACTTACTAGCTGATCAACCCGCGACTTCGTCCGTGGATTAAGGTTTTTTAATTCCAATGGGAACTCTCTTGTTTTCCGTTACAGAATAGCCTATGTGATTCAGACTTTAATCTATCTCTGTTTCAAATTTCAGCCAAATTGATTCAATCGTGGCGTGATTGAGTAACATCCATCCATCCATCCATATATACAAACTTTCGCATTTATAATGCTAGTAGAACTAGTAGGACAAGTAGGATTAGAAGAATTATGTATTAGGCATCTAGGCAAAGCCCCCGGCATTGGCAACTCACTGACCGGATAATGGCGGTATATAGTAGCGTTACATTTGGTGTCGTTTGTGTTTTAACTGTAACAGACTTCACTTAAAAAGCGTTGCGCGGCATGAATTGAGGTGGCATGTTGTATTTGTGTTTAAACCATTACCAGTGCAAGAGATTAGTTAATACGACGCGACGTATGGTACTCGCTCGTTACGGCTCATTATATCTATCGAGGGATCGCTTATCGCGACTGGAGACGCTCTTGCGGCGCGCAGTAGCTCGCCGTCGCATTAGCGTGCGGTAGGTCAGGGTCACTTCACACTGTATCTGCTCACTTATACCTTTCAAGCTAGTTACAAGCCTAGCTGAGGATATACATCATATCATTAGGGCATCTACATGTACTTAATATGTCAATATGTCGCTGGCAATAAAAATTAATATCTCAATAAGTAATTACAGTAATTGACAAATTCTGGGTCCAAAAACAGATTCATCTACTTACGTGTTTGGTGAATAAGCAAGTAGGTACTGTAGATATTTGTGCGGCCAGAACGTAATACTTTTTAACCGACAACGCCAAAGCTAAAAGGAAGGGTTATGGCATTAGCAGAGAGGCTTACGTTACCTTAATAACTGAATCAACGATCTTTGTTATTATCACACTAATCACACTAATATTATAAAGCCGAAAGTTTGTATGTGTGTGTGTGTATGTTTGTTACTCTTTCACGCAAAAACTACTGGACCGATTTGGCTGAAATTTAAAATGGAGATAGATTATACCTTGGATTAAAACATAGGCTACATTTTATCCCGGAAAATCAAAGAGTTCCCGCGGGATTTTAAAAACTAAATTCACGCGGACGAAGTCGCGGGCATCGGCTAGTATTAATTAATTTTAACGGAAATTGAAAGAATTGAAAACGGAAAAATAAAAAAGAATTATTATGTAGGTGCCTACTCTAAAAATTTATTTTACTTAATTAATTCACAAAACAAAAATCGGGGGATTTGATGCCCGCTTTGTGCGTTAAATCTTATTGTTTTTAGAAAAAACAAAATATGTAGGTATAAGAATTGAGAAAAAATATACAACATAAACTGCCGCACTCAGAATAGCTTATTTAATGTCCTCCTCAGGATATAGATTTTTAAAATTGTTCAGGCAAGGCAGTTAACTCATAATTAGTACGAAGAATGTCAATTTGATCATAACAAGTTGATTGTTCAGCTCAATAACAGTTCATAATTAATTTATGTCTCATTAGTCGTTAAACAATATAATGAATGTATCTGATTGCGGCAATTACCTACTGTTTAGAAAATAGTTCCTGCTAGTTAAATGCGCTAAACCTATATCAATTATTGCCATTATAGTCTCAATTATGGTGTTTGGCGGAATTTATCAAGTTCCTGCTGCAACAATGTATTTTAGCCAATAGCGAGAGAGGATCGCTGAATCTGTTAGGTTACGATCACTGCAGCAATCATTTTTAGTCAATCCCGCTGTTATAATTTGACGTGAACTACGGAGCAGTCAATAAACAACAAGGCATCTGAAGCGCGTAGATTAAGCTATTATTACTACTCGTACTATTATCTTAATGCGCATACAAACTAAAATGTTATCGGTATCAATTATTATCATTCCAGTGGTTGAGGTTAGTGAGTAATTAGTTGCATTAGGCACGCGTCTGACCTTTTAACGGATATTTTAATGCAATCAGTAACTTAATTGTAATCTAATAGCGTTATATTTATAATTGTTGTGCTTTATTAATTAGTTGATACTTATTAATTTAAGTATTTTCCTTTTATCTGAATAGAGAACTAAGCAGTCTATGTTTATGTAATCATCATCGTCATCAGCCCACTACTGAGCGCAGGTCTCCTCACGGAGAAGGTTTACATGAAGGTTGTAGGCCATAACATGGCCGTAGTCTACCACGCTGCCCCAATGCAAATTGGCAGGCTTCACACACATTTGAGAACATTATGGAGAACTCTGTCGTGCAGTTTTCCTCACGATGTTTTTCTACACCGTTGAAGAATTTTATATTTAACTAGCTTTTGCCCGCGGCTTCGCTCACGTAAAGTTCGATTTTTCAAACCTCTATTTTATCCCCTTAGGGATTTAAGTTTCAAAAATCCTTTCTTAGCGGATATCTACGTCATAAAAGCTATCTATTATATGCCAAATTTCAGCCTGATCTGTCCTGTGGTTTAAACTGTGCGTTGATAGATCAGTCAGTCACCTTTTCCTTTTATATATTTAGATTGCTTAAACGCGCTTAACCCCGAAAAGTCAGAGGTGCGTGCGAAGGATCGAACCAATAACCATCTGAATAGGAGACCTAACCTAACCATTTGCTGCTTGCTGCTATATTTCTCTATTTCTCACTATATTATGTAGAGGTATAACCTAATGTATCATCGATTCACTAACTATATTGGACTATGCCAAAGTATCGTTGGTTAAAACATGTCATGATCATGACAAATTGAACATAGCTGATAGAGCTGATTGTTAAGATATATACTTACTTATCAAGTGAATTGCAACGTATAAGTGTATGTAACAATGTAACCTACATTACATTGTTACACACGTTAAGGGAGATGTCGCTTATGGTAGCTTGTATATTATATGGACCGGAAGGTAAGGTAGAGCCATTTAAATAGGTAGTTAGTAAATCTATATCTACAAAGAAAAGGTAGTTATGTGCAGAAATAATCTCGTCGTGCAGTCCGAAAATATAAAATGAATGATGTTTCAGATCGTACAATTATTTATTGTCATAGAAACAAAAAAGTTCATAGCGTTTAAAAGACCTATATTACTCTTCAACTCACTTTTTTTATCTTGGAAAATCAAAGAATTTAATATTGTTTTAAATCACGAATTTGGGGGCATCAGCTACGAGTAGTTTACAATATTTGTAAGGACTAAGGATGTTGGTGGCAAGGGGAACCACAAAGGCAGAAAATCTTTCTCGTGCATCCATACATGCATACATACCTATGACAGCTAAAGGCCATTGTTTAAAGACGTGTTTGTTGCTCTATGATCGTTGCCCCCTATCTCGGCGCCATCAATTTTATCAGTTGTTTGTTACGATAGGTGCTTATCGCGTGTTGGGCAACCCACGCAATCGGCCCGGCCGTTCCGCTCTTATCAGTTTATCAAAAACAATACCAACGAAAACATTTCGCGCTCGATTCACTAAATAACAAGCATCATTTTAAGTTTCGTCTTAAGAGAAAACTCGGCGTTGTACGCTACAAACATAATATTATTTAGCAATTTAAAAGATTGTATATATTACAAATCTTAAGCTCACGTGACTTTCAAAGTAAATCTAAATAAATAAAAGGAAAAGGTGACTGACTTATCTATCAGCTCAGTACAGCTGAAACCATTGCTGAAAGGTCGAAGGCATCCGCTATAAAAAAAATATTTTTGAAAATTCAACCCCTAAGGGGGTTAATAGGGGGCTGAAAAATCAAATTTAACGGGAGCGAAGCTGCGGACATAAGCTAGTATTATTACAATATAATAACATTGATTGGTAAATGAAAAAACAAGTTTCGATCTTTGTTTTTATGTGGGCTATGGCGCACTTAGGGGTGCCCGAGAGTTATTTGTCTCAAAGCTGGAACAAGAATGGTTAGAATGCATTGCTGCAGTAAGAATGCCATCAATTCAGCCAATCACCATTGAGACTAGCAATGATTGATGCAGCTTTTATGTTATCGACGAGCTGGACTGATTCGTTTGGCAGCACGCACAGATCTCCCGATAGATATCACGTATAGTTGGTTGGTCTGAGGCAGGACGTCTTTACTGATAGGCAAGGGTGGTAGATATAAAGCCACGACCGTAGTTACGAAGTATACCTATACATGTATATTGTATAAGTATACGAGGTATTATACTCGTAGTCAATGCGAGTTATGATGCCAGTAAGCGGGGCCACCTCCCGCCGCGATTACATTGAATTAGCGCAATACGTATCATATTAGTCATCTTATGGTTATTGGATAATATAAAAGTTATCCAGTTACTTACGAGGTAAGTGCTTACTTAGTATTCTAGGCGGAAAATACCATAAAAATTAATATTAAAGGTGACAAAGTTGTTTGGAGTTGGTCGTTCAAAAATCCCCCGGAAACCTTTTGATTTTCCGGTATAGATAGCAACCATGTCACTTTTCAGGTCAAGATCTTAAACTACAAATATATGCAAATATCACATCAATCCGTTGCTCCGTTGCTGCGTGATTGAAGGACAAACCAACAAGAACAAAAACTTATACTTTCGCATAAAATAATTTTAGTAGGTACGGATTTAAAGAAATTAATTTTAAATTCTTGGAAACTCTTGGAAACAAGAGCTGCTACTCATATATATTTTGGAAGCTTGTTGAAACTAGCCATTTGTCTGCAGAATCTCGTGACCGAGTCAGATAGAGTTTTATTACAAAAGTTTTATATTTTACAGTTTCCAACTCAAGGTAACCTTCGAGGAAATGAACTTTGTTGTTTTAATTAAATTTTATACAATTAAAGAGAATAGTTTAACAGAGATTCGTGAATAATATAATTTGCTCCTTTAAAAATAAAAAATATCTACATACCTACCAATTTGAAATTCCAAAGTTTTAATTGACTTCCGGAAACCACGAACGTAAGAAGTTTTTATTTGGCCGATGAACCAAACTTCATTTATGTTGTCGTTTTGGTGGCTGACCACATAATATGATCTACACATGAATAAGAAAAGAAGAGAAGAGAAGAGTTTTCAAAAAGAAAACATTCTATGAGTATCACGCATATATATATATATACCTATATAATTATAATCACTACGTGATACTCATAGCATATGCTCAGGGCTTAGTACCTTAGAACTGCTCTATGTATGTAATTTTTTAAATTATTTCTCTACAAGGTTGAAAAGAGAAAGAATAGTTTCTATGAAACAAAAAATATTATCAATCCACATGGACGAAGTCAGTACTAATGTACTTTCGTTTATTTAAGGAAAAACATTAACTGGTAATACGACTCTATAACAAAGTGAGCAGTTAGGTCTCCCAACGGAAATTTAATTCATGGTTGAATGTTGATACAAGGGGGTCGTAGATGGGGTTGTTTCGGCGACGGTCGTTGACCCCGACAGCTGGTGTACTCGTACACGCGATGCAGCCGACTGGCACTAAAGGAGATAAGGTCGATGACACAAAACATTTTTAACTTTTATCTAAACGCGCTAAGTGCGTCAGGTCAAGTTCTCTGCTGTGGGTTTGTCTAAAAATGACTGCATCAGTGTAACAATCCAATCCTACAAGTCTCCAACTTAGACTACATCTTCATTCACCATGATTGAGGTCACGGAACGGTTGCGCACATAAAAAAAATGCCTGATAAGGTTATTTTCCTTTCATCAATGTGTATATTGGATACCTACCGACGAGTAGGTATGTCACCGATTTCGCGAAATAAGTTACATAATCTATCGTTATCGATTATAATAAAAACTACAGATAAAACATTTAAAGTAAAATGTTATCGATAACATTTACCACCTCAAAAAAAAAACAATATCGGAAAGTAAGAGGTTCTAAATCTGATTTAACAAACAAAAAAAGTAGGTGCTCTGCCAAGACATGATGCAGCAGATCTGAGGTGTGGACAATTTAAGAAACGCATAGACGCTTTCGAGATGTGTGTGTTGACGAATGCTGATGTCGTAAAGTCAAGAATGGGGTAAGTTCTGCGATGCATAGGTATACAAATCAAAAACGCGAACTTTAGCAGACCGTCAGGATGAGAAAAATCGTATATCTGGTTCATTCATTCCATCGTTGTGAGTTTTACTTACTGTAACGTGGAGTAGCCACAAGCACGTAACGTATTAAAACTGCATATAACTAACTCTTAACTAAGTCTAACTCTTCCTTGAATCGCATCACTATGCAGTCTGCTCGAACGCGACGGTACCTACATGAAACAGCAGGTGTGAATCTGACCACGAAATATATTATCATCACAAATATAAAACAAAACAAACTAAAACCACGCTACTGATAAATAAAAATGTTTTCCGTGTTTCGTATGTTTTAATTTTTTAGTGGAGCGCGCACCGACGCAAGTCCGGCCTTGTTGGATTTTCACGGACGTTTTATTTAAACAAACAGTCATCTCTCGAAATAAATTCATTGCATAAATATTTTGATTTTTTCTTAACCCTCTTCATTACTTATCAGTCAGTAAGAAGTTTCCTCGTATGTAACAGAGATGGTACAGAAGGCGAACATGCTAAGTGCAAACTGCAAATAGTTTTAGTTTAGTTTATACATTTTATGGCCAAATATTTTCCAAATTTATATATTATTAGCTTAACCCGCGGCTTCGCTCACGTTAGGTTCGATTTTTTAACCCCCTATTTAACCCTCTTGGGGTTGAAATTTTCGAAAATCCTGTCTTAGCGGATGTCTACGTCCTAACAGCTACCTGTATACCAAATTTCAGCTCGATCGGTCCAGTAGTTAGAGCTGTGCGTTGTTAGATCAGTCAGTCACCTTTGCCTTTTATATATTTAGATTGAAGATTGAAGAATGAGAACTTTAACATTAATTATGATCGATAAAAATAATTAATTAATTACGCTCTTTATGAACGCGTGTCTTCTAAACTAACAATATGGTGATAAACGAAACTAGATATTACAGGCAAGGTGTACATAAAATATACCTATGAGCCATTTTATCTCAATTACGTGTAAATAAATTACGTGTACATATCCTTCTTTTATTGAAACTATTTTGATTTTGTTATAATATACATACTTACATAAAATTATATTATATACGTAGGTACCCTTAAAATCCCAGGCTTCTAGGCGTTAAGTATTTCCTACAAGTAGTGAGTATGAGTAATGCGAGTTGCGTTTTACGACTTTAATTACGAGTTTTTTCTAACATTCTTTAAAAATTACTGACCGTTTACGTAACAAAACTAGAGAGAAAACCATGTCAAACACCTATTCGATTCGGTAAACATGCAAGTGAGAGATGTGAAAAATCCGCAGATCTTCTTTTTTTTTCAGTTAGGAAAAATCCAAAGGCTTATTCAATGTGGAAACAAGCTTTTGTCTACAATTATTCGTCCGCGTGGAGTTAAGTTTTTTTACAAAACCTTTGTTTTTCCAACGTCACTCTCCAGGTCCTCGACTATACCCATGCAAAAAATCACGTCGATCCGTTACTACTTACTCCATTGCTGCATGACTGAAGGAAAATCACACATTCGCATTTATAATATTATTAGTAGAGATAAGATTACGGTAATATTAAGATCTTATAAAGTAGCTATCTACTTTGTGTTACGTATTCATCACGATCCACCGTGAAAAGTCTTTTAAACGGTTCGGCTTAAAGTGACATTATCTGGACGCGTGATGAAAATGATGCCAAAAAGTTTACATACTCGCTGCTGAACGACGCGGTGCAATTAGTATATGCCTACTTACCTATACCTATCTACCTAATACTTGCATACTTGCGAGCCGTAAGTTGCTTGCGACTTTGTCCACGTGGATTTAGGTTTTTAAAATCCCGCGGGAACCCTGTTATTCCGGGATAAAAGGTCGTCTATGTCACTCTCCAAGTCCCGTCCGTTGCTGCTCCGTTGCTGCCTGATTGAAGGACAAACCAACAAAGCACACACACACTAAACATATTCCTAAAATTTTCATAAAACTGTAGAAAAATATAGCATTATAATTTTATTTATAACACTAAAAATATTTAGATCTGAAAATAGCACTTAATAATTTTTGAATGAGAGCACGAACCACTCATGGGGTATCAATAAGGCTCTCTCACTGTTCAGCAGCATTGCAAGATCATAAAATAGTCTGGTTTCGTAGGCAAAGCTCATAGTTATATCCAACGAGTCAAATGAACGTCTACACTTATGCGTCTCAAGTCTGTTACATAAAAAGTTTAAAAGAAAAACACTCTAACCTAAAAGCAATTTGGTCGATCGCAATTACATTTGATTGTCGTGTCGTGGGAACATTATTGCGAAATACTTAGTTGTTCTTTTACCGACCAGTTCAAAGTCCGGCGATAAATACCCAAGTAGTAAGTAATATTTTTATGAATGGCGTGAAAGTGGGTCGAGCTGTATCCGTTGTTTGTTCTAAGAAAAGAAGAGATGTTAAAAATGTTACCAATTTGTTTAGGACGCTCTTGTGGTTTTATGTAAAAATAAATTTCAGAAAATGAGTTACGACTTACAAGACGTGAGTACTTTCAGCACAGAATTGCGCAGTTACGTGCTTGTTTAGGAAACACCTAAGCCCAATTAGCCCAACGACGATTTAGTTTACACCAACGTTTAAGGGATACTTAAATAGTACGCTAAGAATTCGTTATTTAGGGCATTAGACACTTATATAAAAATACTTTATTATGTATTTATTGTTGACAGGGATGAATTACACCCAACTTGAGTAAAAGCATGAGCTGAATAAGTAATGGTGAAACGAAATGAATGGACTTTTTCTTAATCTTTATTTAAGGAATTCACTCCGTAAGGCTAAATTCCAATTTAATTAAAAACTTCAGCTATTTAAAGTCGCTCCCCCTAGAGGTTTTGTAAATGAACGTAATCGAGCCTTAGCCTCATCCGATAGAGGTTGGACCATAGCTCTTACTGTTACAGGCTACATACAGCATACAGCCTCCATCCTGCCGGGGCATAGACAATCGGCAAAGATATCCCATTTCTGCGCCTCCGCCTCGTTACGAAGACATTCTAGTGTTACATAGAGTACCCACGTCCTCAAGCCTGTCGCAATCAGAGCAAGTAGATGGAATGAACAGTTGTGAAACAAAAAAAAATAAAGATGGCAGAGGACAGCGCGGGCGCGTGTTTACATCGTGAAGTCGATATCGGCGCACACATTACACGCTCGAATGAATTTCGGCTCTGTTCGCAAGATAACGCGGGGCGCCTCCTCGACGAGGCCTCAGCTCGGCGGCGGCGAGCGGAGCGGAATTACAAACAAACAACGCATCGAGTATTCCAGTTGAGTCGTTATCTGACGGATTAAACGGCGGCACGATACCACATGAGTAAATAACCGAATAGAGACAAAGATTCATACAACCGTTATTGTGATAGGTACAAGTATAAGGCGTCTGTGTGCGTGTTCACTAGCGGCTTGTATAGTGTATGGCGATGTAACCCATCACCTAGTAACTAGAGATGACAAACCTACCTAAAGAATTAATGTAACTACATACTTTAAAACGTATCAAAATACATCGATGATCAAAATCTACATTGACACATATAGGATCCGCAACATCGAAATGTTTGAAATTCCATGCAATTTGACGTTACGAATTGTGCCTGTGAGTGTTTATTTTCATCATATTGACATATTGAAATGGTGGAAACCGGCCGTAATATGGCCGCTACTTTTCGATCGAAAACTGCATATTATATTTTATTATGATTTAGACCAGCTCAGCCAATGGAAAAGCTCAGCATCTAATGCTGTGCAATAATAATGGGAAAACAAAAAGTTATATAAATGAATGACAATTATTAGAATAATTTTAACACACGCTGCAAGGTCGCCAGAAGCTTCGACTCTATTCGGTTATTTACTCATGTGACGATACTAGCAGAGAGAACGCCCGCAGACCGCTGTACCGACAACGCATCGGGTTCAATAGCACACGCTCAAATACAGCAAAAGAAAAAAAAAAGCGAGCCACGAGTGGCCTCACGATGGTCAGGATCAATGGCCGCGGACGTTTTTGCGAATATCCGGCGCGTTACGGCACAAGCGGCGGGCGGCGCGCTTGTTTACGTCGCTCTCCGATGGGTCTAACTACACTGGTGCGCTTTAAACTTGCGTTAGAGGCATGCGTTTACTACTCAGACATAATAATCCTGTGCGCATGGCTCATGTTTTGCATGAGGGCTGGCACACGTCCGCAGATGGTAGACTCGTGCGCTATTGCATGTATTGTTTCGGCAGCTTACATGACGCATACCTCTACTCAAGTTGAAAGCGCACCACTTTAGTTAGACGAAATCGCCATCGCCGTATCGGAACAGCGCGCTCTAAAACCTCTACTCCTGAGTGTTACATTGGCATAGTAATAATATGTATCAACTTACAAGTAAGTTCCGCAATTACTGGTCAAAAGCCATGGATGGTATAATTTTTTAGTTGCACACAATTTCTACTCTACAAAATTGAAATTTTATCTAAGTACTTACGAATTACGAAGTTGGGTACGAATAATTTCAATGATGTGAAAAAATTATAAATTACTAATTTATGCCCGCGGCTTCGCGCGGGAACTCTTTAATTTTCCGGGATAAAAAGTAGCCTATATGTCACTCTCCCGGTCCGCAAAAAATCACGTCGATCCGTCGCTTTGTTGAAGGACGAACCAATAAACAAATAAACTTTTACATTTATACTATAAATAAGGACTAGTAAGGATTATACCTATTGGAAAATATGCTTCTTAGGGAGAGGGCAGACTGGTATCTTTGAGCGGCAGCGATTAGCGTTTTTGCGTTTACATCGCGGTTTCGCGACTTTAAAGCGTTCTATACGCAGCTATAGACGCGAAGGTTGACGTTTCGGCTTCTTTTATACGTGAAAACACCGATCGCTGCCGCAAGGAGAAGCCAGTCTGCTCTTTCCCTCGGCCCAACACATATTTAAGTAATTATATAAAATCCTTAGTTCTCAATTTTTCCATGTTCCAAGTATGTAATTAAAAAAATTCCGGAAGTATTTAGTTAGGTATCTACACAAAACTGAAGTGCAATGAGTGGACAAATCTCACTGCCTTCTTAGTTAGCATCTTTCGATAGCCACTGAGATAGAGAATAATCCCCGAAATTCGTGCAGAACAAGATGCCAAACACCGCAGAACCCAGAGGTGATTTCCCACTCACTTCCTATTTTCTTTCATCAATATTATTGTACCCACCTAAATGAGTGGCAATTGACAGCTCTAGCAATAAAATTATAACCTATCCAGCAGTTGTTTACGTAAAGCAATATTTACAGCAAGGCCGTTATCGTGTATCCGGTTTTGGTAAAGATAAAACTTTATAGTTATTTATGTACCTATCTCGTTGGTACCTACTTATGGGGCAACTTTTTTTCATTCGTGTTTATTAAGTCTCCTGTAAGCTTGAGATAATTCGAATTCTTATACAAACGTTTTGTTATAATTTTAAAACTATACCTACTATAAAACTGACCATATTGATATTAAACATTACAAATATAACGTGGGGAAACTAAAGTTCACTCAAACTCACGGAGGACTCACAGAGGAGGAAGACTAAAATATAAAATTACAGCGATCCACTTGATGGTAAGTGAAGAAGCAGCCTAAGACGGAGCCCGCTTGTAGTCCGATATAAAACGCTTGAAGATGACAGAAGAGACAAGATGGATTTGTTGTCCCAAGTCCTATAAAGAGAAGAAAGTAGAAACCAAGCGGTCGATTTTAAAATCCGAAATAAAAAAAACAAAAGTAGTATTATTCATATAGTGTAATTAACGAGCCGTCAACATTAGCTAAGTTCCTAATATGCTCAAAATAGAATAGGGGGCACGGGAGTCTAAAGAGGGGGAGAGAGCAAAAAGATTGGAGGAGTATGGCACTAATGTTCTAAGCGCTGACAGATGGAACAGATGCTCTAGTTGCCGAAAACAAATGGGTATCTAACCGGAACAACACAATGGTCAAGTAAGTTCGTCGGAAAATTTATTCCAATGTGGTGGATAATTTTGTACACAATCTCATAATTAACCTTAATTGACAGGTCTTATCGCTAGCTATCCCTTTCACAATACATACTCCCGGCGGAGAAGGATAGGACAAAATTTAAACCTGTCAATTTAGTTTACTAACTTTGATAACTCGTAGTGTGGCGATCGCAATGACATGTGATTGGCCGACACTCTCTCGCTATTAGCTAAAATGTATTGTTACAACAAGAACAACATAAATTCAGCCAATAACCACAATTGAGACTGTCACAATGATTGATACAACTTTTCCGCATTGGACTAGCAGAACTGGGTTTGTATGTCCTGATGAAGCTTAATAATTAGTTAAATAAATATTACGGTGAAAAATTTTAGCGCAAACAGGAAACTTGACGATATAATTATTGTCTTGGCTGAAAATGTAATTATCCCACGCAGCTTTAATTGAATGAACATTCCATTCCGTGGCAATGTTAACATTTTGTATTACATATTTAATATTTACATATAAATTATAATTTGATTTTTCGGTTACCTTTTCCGCGAGTAAATAAACCATAAGCAAATTATAAATTTCAATTTATTATACATAATTCTGTTTTTGGCAGTAGGTAAAGATTATTTATGTTATGAACATTGATCATAATATAAAAAGTTTTTTAATTTATAGCTAAATTATTTGAATTGTTTGAAAGTTTTAGCCTAGTCTGATATCAATTTCTGCAAGAAGTTAACGCCAACACCCGATACACGGTCCACGCGTCGCGATGATACATCGTGTGGCGGCGACTTCTGCGACTCGCTGCCACAACATTATTGTTTTGCATTTTTAACCGACTTCAAAAAAAAGAGGAGGTTCTCAATTCGACGCGTATGTTTTTTTTTTATTTTTATTTTTATTATTATTATTTTTTGGCGATGTTACTCCATAACTCCGTCAAATCTGAACCGATTTTAATAATTATTTTTTTGAAACTTGAATTTTTGTGGAAACACTGTATACATAGCATAGTTTTGTTACCTATTGTAAAATTTTTTTTTTTTTTTTGAAAAGAGCAACCGTCGGGTTTATTGCTGGCTCTTCTCGGCAGGAACGGCATTCCGAACCAGATTGGTAGATTCATTGACGATTCAAAAGTACGTGTAAAAGTTTATTTGAATAAAAAATATTTCTATTTCTATTTCTAATAGAAGTGTAAGGTGTACTCACTGCCAGGGGCGAGCATGTCCGCAGCCCCGGCGGGGTCGCAAGCCAGCAGCAGCGCGCACGCCACCGCCGGCCACGCGACCCAGCTGCACGCGCGCCGCATCACGCCGCGCGCCCGGCCGCCGCGCTCCGCATGACCCGAGCTGCAACAAAATGACCATTGTAGAATAGGGAATATGCATGTAATTTTTTTTTAAATTAATTCTTGACTTCACCGTAGTATAGACAAAAAAGTTATCACTAATGAGAATGCTGAAAAATAAAAAAATAATTGTTTTAAACTGCCGTTCAATTCGGACGATTTAAACGCAGCCCGCGCCATCACTTGCCATGTGATGATGCTGCACTTTCGAACATAGCGCGCGCTCAATATTTTGACGTTTGATAAAGAGTTGCTATATATGTAGTTTGATTACATATATAGTTTGCAAGATCCTATTTAAACTATCGTGAGCATAGGAGCTTACTCTATAGTAAGGATACTAAGCTATCACACTTAGCTTATAATTATTATAAATTATAGTGGTTCGACCTCTGTTCCAGGGTTAGAATCACAGGCAATCACTAATTTCTAATTGTAGAAGTGACAACAATTATTTCAACCGAGAGTCCAAGTCGGGCAACTCAAACCGAGAGTTTGTTTATTGTTCTTATTTAAATAATATTAATGTTTATGCTCATAAAGCAAATAAAGTGTTGTCGCCTGTCTCATAGTTATTATCATAAAATAACAATTATATTATTTTAATCTCTATTTAAATGTTAATATCATAGCTATTTATCTTTTATAATTAAGTGCAAGTTATTATAAATTGTAAAAGAAGAAAATGCGAATTTATACTAACGAAATAATGATACTGAATTTATTTGTTTTACTTTATTTGCAGCTCAAATAAAAAAATCGACTCGACGATTAACATAATAAAATAACTTTATATTAATATTTCAATTCATATGATTTATCTGTGTTGAATCATTTAAAATATTTAAAAATGTGCAACATATAAGTATAGTTACGCAGCGATGTGAGAACTGAGAACCTAGTGATTATTCAGCCTTCTCTTCGGAAGGTCCTAAATTCGATTCCAGACCTATGGCACCTATGACATTTCGGAATTGTGCGTTTAAACAATTTACGTAAATATCATTTTACTAGTAATAGATATTTTTTTGCACTTACAGTATTTCTACATACCTATTAGTTCCAGAGAAACTCGTATGTCAAATGTGGCGCTTCAAATTGTTCCTAAATTAAACTGTCATTTGTATAAGGACAGCTAGTCTAGTGGTATTCATAGATTAAATATAGAGGTCAGTGCTTCTCTTACAGAAGAAACCTGTACCCACCGGTGATGGTTTAAGAATTGAGATAAATAAATGAAAAATACTCAATACTTTGGTATTTTCATAAACAACAGCTAGCTTTTGCCCGTTGTAATCTATGTGTGTTCGCCCGCGTGGAATTGGGCATTTAAAAATCCCGCGGAATCCCCTGTTTTTCTGTAGGTAATTAAAGGTCGCTTATGTCTCTTGCCAAAATCTTCAACTATAATATTCATGCAAAAAATCTCGTCGCATCCCTTGCTCCTTGATTGCTGCGTGATTTAAGGACAAACCAACAAAAAACACACTTTCCCATGTTTGTGAGGATGGATGGATAGATGTTCGTTACTCCTTCACGCCGCAACGAATGAACCGATTTGGCGGAAACTTGGAATGGAGATAGCTCATATACAGGATGCATTTTATCTCGGAAAATCAAAGAGGAATTAAAAACCTTCGTCCATGCGGACAAAGTCGAGGGCATCATTCAGTATTAAGTACCTAGTAAGAGTTGCAGTTGATTTAAAAATTGTAGCTGCGACCGTCCCTTTGTTCGCTAAGCGAAGTTTCATTGATAGTAAACATTCATTAACATTGGTGACTCGCAAAGTACAAAGAGCGTGGAGTCTTCAGTAATTAGCGTGGGAGCCAAAAGCATTCCCACGATGGACCAGGCCACGGCTAAATATTACTTGCACTCAGGAAAACATTAGCCAATGAAACATCCCTGGTCTTTTTGACAACCTTCCTGGCGCCGTGGTGAGACTGTGGTATTGTAAGTGGGAGGTCTCGGTTTCGATTCCCGGCAGAGACAATTTGAGAATTTTTAATTTCTGAATTGTCTATCGTCTGGTTTGCTGGGAGGCTTTCGCCGTAGTTTGTTACCACCTACCGTCTATAGGACGTGTCGCCCAGCGTTTTAGCGTTCCAGTACGATGCGTGTTGACATGGAATTACAGGGGTAGGTATAGGTTTAATTTACACCCTAAAGTGATACCTTTAAAGGTAGCCTGCAACCATCTTAGACTTAATCGACTAACTATCAGATGAGACCGCAGTCAAGTAATTCTTGTCATCGAATAAAATAAAAACCCAAAATTGCGATCATCAGTGACCGTTTCCCATGAAAAGCTCATAAAACGTTAAACACTCAATAGTTAGAGCAAGAAAAACAAACCAACTCTCATTGTATTTTGCAAACACTCTTCGAGCCTTGAGTTGCCGATTCTGAGAACTGGCCATTTGTAATCAAAATAAGCAGCCAATGACTTCAAGTTTTGAGGAAAATCGCCAACACCGCCGAATACTAGATTGTTTTCGATCAAGATAATAATATATATATAGTGCCGACATCCGTTATGGGTAGATATCAAACGTTGACATTCAACGTGACCATTTTTTGCGGATTGAGCTTCAATAACAAGCATTTTTTTATCCGACAACGGCAAAGCCAAAAGGGTTGTGGTTTTAATAGTCTATGTTTGTATGATCCGCTGATATCTGAAATTAGCGTTGTCGAAATCTAATGCACGCTGAGAAAGTCCAGAATGTTCTCAAAGGTGTATGGAGTCTGCCACTGAGCATTGGGTCAGCTTGGCGAACTATGATCCATAATGCTTCTCTGAAAAGAAGACCTACGCTCAAGTGAGCCGTTGATAGGTTGCTGAAGAAAGGTTGGCGTAACCGGTCACAAAAGCGGTAGAGCGTGGCGTGTGGTGCGCCGCGGTATCGCCCGTCGCGCCTCGTATCGTTCGTGAATCGTGACTGCGCCTCTCCTAGTGTACAATGTAATCAGCGGTATAGTACGCTCACAATGCCTATCTAGTACCTACGTGTTATGAGTACAAACATTACGTCACCGTGACGCTGCGCCGCCCGACCACGGCGCCCAACTGACGGAACGCTACGCTTATCACGAGATTTTTGTAACCTATCTAGATAACGAGTGATCCGCTTTCCACTGGCGTCAATGTAGCGATTTATTTGTTTTTTTTTTCGATTGGTCTTAAGGAATTCCTACAATCTACAACAAGCCCTACATCGCTTATATGTTGTTCGAGTGATCGGCAAGCACTATGTCGAAGCGTTTTAACTTGATCGTTCGTCATAGTTTCGAAGAAGCATTCACCCATTCGTTCAACGTTGTGTGGTAGGTAGTACAGTCACGGCTTTAGGCGCGTATAGTTAGTAAAATTATATTAGACCTATTTTTAAGGATGTTGGTACCGACCTACGGACCTACTTCCTACTAATATTATAATATCGTAGGTACATAAACCGGCCGGTCGGTACCTACCTTATACATACTGTTCAAAAACTTGATACCATAACGTAATAGGATCTGGTAAACTAGATGAAACCGTCTAGCGCTAATTCGATAGTAGACCTTGAAGGTCAAAAGGAGGTAAGTAGGTAGTGCTACGTATACATTCATCATAGACTTAAATAATTAGGTACCTGTAACCTGGAAAGTATGTATGTCGTGGACATTCTCATTGGAAAGCGTCCGACGAAATGAAACTATAAAAACCAAGGATAATTTCCAAAACTAATAACAAAACCAAAACTACCAGTGTTTTGGTATGTCTTATGAGTAGGAGTACCTATTCGTAAAACATATCAATTATACCAAAACAGTGATAACCTAACAGTTAGCGCGGCCGTCTCCCATTCAGAATGTTTGGGCTTGGCACGCACGCACCTCGGACTTTTCGGAGTTATATGCGTTTAAGCAATTAAATATCACATGCTCCAACGGCGAAGGATATATCGTGAGGCTGAGGATACCTGCACGCCTGAGAACTCTCCATAATTTTGTCAAAGATGTGATAAGTCTGCCAATTTGCATTCGACCATGCAGCGTGGTGGACTATGGCCTGTAACTCTTTTGATCAGAGAAGAACCGTGCTCAACAGTAAGCCGTCGGTGGATTGCTGATGGATACATTTGCTCCTAAATGGTTCATTATAGGGTAGGTACCTACTCTCGATACGCGAGTATGATTCACACTTAGCCGGTTTTATTTACCGAGAACCATCTAGGTTGCATACCAAATTAGTAATCACTAATTACATCGGTACTATCGAGTTTCTTGCTAACTACGCAGGAATGTTTACACGTGGACCGCATGCTGCTTAATGCTGAGTGCTCACTAGTGAGTAGTGACGGCGTAGCGTTGCTCTGAAAGGGACAGGTAGAAAGGGCTAAGAAAGGCACAAGCGAGACGGCTGAGCTAGGGTTGCCAACCGTACTCTAATATACATATTAAGTTAAGTTATTAAGTAGGTAGAACTGCTAGGCGTCCTGGGAGCGAATGTATTTCGATTGTGAGTACTTCTGGCTTCTCCCACCAGTGGGTCTACGGACAATTCTACTGCACTAATAAAACATGAACTTATGATCTAGATTAATTTCTATCTTTATTTTGATGGATCTTTATTCGGTGATATGCCAGTGTTAGATAGATATAAGCGATTATAACCGGGACTGTACGGCAAAAAAAAAAAAGACCAGTAGGGCTAAGATGCGCGCCATGCGTAAAGATTCACGAGATCTAAGAGATTCACATTGAGACTGCGAGTAAACGTGTAGACAAAATTTTCTCGTGGCACATCTTGGCCCTACTGACACGACTTTCCGACTTGGGTCAACGTTCGGTCACTGACTATTTGGCCACAAATCCCTCAAAAAAAAATTTAATAAACCGAAATAAAGTTGGCAACCCTAACTAAGGCAGAGCCCGTAGCAGGGCCTGCGGTGCGCGGTGCGACGCGGCGCCGGGCGCGTAGCAGCCCGCAGGTAGGGGAGGAGGTGCCCGTTTCCCGCGCTGCACTGCATTCCGCCGTCCGCGTTGTTTACGCGCCGTAGCGTAGCGGACGGAGGTTGACGACCGCGTGCCGCACCACGCCGCCATATTTTCGGTAATAAATAATAGAACAGCGCAACGCAGCACGATCGATCAGCCGCGGGCAGTGCGGCGGCGCGATGGCGATGCTTGGTGGCCAAAATATAGCCCACCCCCACCCCGCGGCTCATCTGCGCCGGGAAGCCAAAGCGTGCGCCGTGCACGCTTCGCTTCGACATAACCTCATTGCAGTTTGATACCTGCACGGAGGACTTCCGTCTGTTCTTGCTACTACTGTATTATGATTACATTATGTTGGTAATAGTGTCTTTTTACCTTTGCAGATTTTTGGCGGTCGGTGCACTATTATAGAGTGGAATATCGAGTGATTCTTTCATCGAGTTCTTTTTATTCGCTAGTCTGTGACCTGTGTTCGCCTCCGCGTGGCCTCTTTCCTTGGATCTTCTCGAGAAAGCTCTACAGAGGCCATTGCTATTTGCGTTACAACTAAATTATTCATTAAGAATTTAGTTGGTTTGACACATAAAATTATTATGACATAGGCCACTTTTTATCCCGGAAAACAAGAGAGTTCCCGCGGGAATTAAAAAACCTCAATTCACGAGTACGAAGTCGCGGGCATCGTGCACGATAAAATAAATCATAACTGGCTCATTAGGTTTCCGGAAAATGGAAAAACATCATTTAAAAAACACAATTGTAGCTATAAAATAAACGCACCAATACGCACTGTATTCGTCCTGTAATAAAATAAGATTTTCATTTGCAAATTATAATCATATTAGATTGTCGTGCAAGGTTTTAGAAGTGTACCTATTCAGGAACTAAAAAAAACCTAGTGATACGAGTTATATTAAATAAAAGTTGGTCCTTCGAGCCGGATCTTAACTGGCATAATCATTAAACATAATCATTAATATAATTATTATTAATTTAAATCAACACTAAGGAAAACTGATCAACGTTAAGGGAACTGAAATTAAGTAGTGAAAAATGTGAATTCACTGATGCTTTAAAAGATAGAAATTGCTAAACTTATTGATAAGATTAACGATGAAATGAGTTCGCCGTTCGAAACTATGACATTTGATGCGTTCTTAAAAGTGTAAAATCTAATGTGACCAAAATCTGTCTTGAATGAAAACAGCGAAAGATCGCTTGCGACTTATCAAATAAGGCAATTCAAGGCCACGCAACTGCGAAATGTTTTTGGTACATTGTTTCGATAAGACTTAAAGGTGTACATAGTTATTGTCGGTATACGTGTACGCTTATCGTTCGCGTCCAACGACCAACAACAGCCTCTAAACGTTACAAGCTATTTATAACAGTTATTAGGTTACTCGTAATTGTAATGAACGTTAGATTCATAGCCGCTTTTGTAAATAAACCGATTGCGGGGCAGACTCGTTATTGGACTGTAGGTGAAAGGTTACCGTATTTAAACCGGGGCCCGATAGTGATAACATTACCGAATTTAACATTGTACACTTTATTACGTAAGTCACAATAATTTTCTTCAAAGTCTGGTGGGTAAACTTCAATGCGATCCGGAGTTCAATCCCACGCATCTCTGATTTCTAGAAGCTATGTGCGTTTTAAGCAATTGAATATCAGTTGCTTAAATCACACTTTGAGGATGAAGGAAAACATCGCGAAGAAACCTACATGCCTGAAGATTCTCGATAATGTTCTCAAAAGTGTTTATGAAGTCTGCCAATCCGTACTTGGTCAGCGTGGCGGACTATGCCCTAACTACATCCAATAGAGAAAAACCCAGGAGGAAAAGCTCAGGAGTCGACAATTGGTACTTAATACCCTTTACGGATAAAGAAGAGATATCGATTCTAAGAAAAGGTATTATAATAATAAGAGAAACATCTCGTCAGTTTTGTCTATTTATTTGAGTACCTACTTAAGTACTTTATTACGCGTTACTAAGTGGCAAGTGCTTATTTAAATACTATGTACCTATTTAGTTACACAATCTAAAAGTTATTAACTGGCTGCTCAGACTGCTACAAAAAATCTAGCTAATTAATCAGTCACTTAGCATTTTGGCGTTATTTATATACTAATCATCCTGTTAGCGATTTCGAGACACCGAGGGTTCCGCGCCACGCCTTCCGCGCCACACCGCCGGCGCGGGATCATTCCATACGCAGCGGTCGTAGATGCGACACGTGGGGCCTCATACCTACTAAGTTTTATTTAAAGTGTTCATGTAACTAGTTGCAGAACATTAAAGTTCAAATCTCATCACTGTGTTTTATTATGGTGCCCCAGCGACGGCCCGAGATGACCAATCTATCTTGAGTAGCCAACAATTGATGGACGGAGGTGACCGAGAGAGTGGAACTAAGGCCATTTATCCTGAGGTGGTAACACATCAGAAGTGGTAAGAACATTAAAGGAAACCTTTAGTGGTATGTACAAACTTTGTATTTTATTCATGGACCTGTTTAACATAATTATTGTTTTGTTCTTTTTTTTGCATTGTGTATATACCTACCTACCATACGCAATATACGCAATCATATTATTATATCTAGTAAAACGCCCAGCTACTCGATAGTGACTACCTACTGTAAGGATATGTCTCAACTCCCGCCAAAGTGACTCGCTACGGCTGGGGTCAGAGCGGCAACGTCGCTTTAATTACCTTGTGCGATCGGCGGCATACGGCATACGCCGGCCACTGATGTTTAGGCCTCAGACATTCCCCGTGACGCGGGCGCATAGAGTAAAATAATAAACCTAAAATGCCAAATGCGGGTGCGCGTCGTGTAGCCTTACTTCTTGTAGAGTACTTCTGCCTACTGTTTAAGCGATATATTTATTTTTAAGATACGAATACTAGTTATAGGCTACTCTGTGTTGAGCGATAAGAATATTACGAGGTGGTGCACCTTAATATCACGTTATACTACTTTAGTATTAAATCTTTTTTTAAAAAAAAAAAAACGACTTACCACACATATGGGTACCTCAATGATATGTGTACAAACTATACTAATTATTTTGCATACCTGAGGTCATAGTAATTACAATGACAAAATAAGTAAGTAGTAGGTATACGTGTAAAGCAAAATTGTTGTTAAAATGGTGGCATTAAGGATAAATATTCAATTTTCTGTTATTTAAGTTAAGTACATAAATTATGTGACGGCCCATATGGCGCACTGGGTCGTGGGTTTACTAAATGCGAGTTCGATTCTCGCTACGAATTCAATATATTAGACGATCTGTTATATTGAATGTGGATTGAATTTGTCTACATCGTTAATAACGATGGTCGCTTCTACAAAAGAGAATGCCAAGAAGTTTGAGTGTTGTACTGACCAACTAAATAATATTACTAAATTAACACTGTTAATAATATTATATGTTATACCTATTTTAAGATTACCTGTATATATCTTGTATCTGGAAGGAACTATCCTCTGCAACACAGGTTGTCCTAGCGCAGAGGGGAGGGACCAATAGAAATATGTAAATCTTTATGTCAATAAATAAATTCTTATTGTCATTCTTATCATATACGACAAAATACCACTTTGATCATGTCAAAACGTCTAATGATCAATATAAAGACCTATCTTCCGATTTTAACTACCTGGCTATGCCCATCATGTAACCGTGGTCTATGGTCTGGTAAAACCAATATTATACTCCGTTATGTATCTCATTGAAAAACCATATCAGGGGTATTAATGGTGAATGAAAAAAAAATAAAAATAAAATAAAAATAATAATAATAATAATAAAAAAAAGTCCCAATTATCTGACAGTGATACTAGTATGACAAATGATTTAACAATCAGATTATGTTCGTCAGATTGTCATAGAAGAATTTCACTTCTTGTTAAAGCGAACATTATATGTCAGTTTGGTCAGAACTTGAAGGATATCCCTGATTAACTTACTCAAGTTACAAATTCCATATTCTTTATGGATTAGCAACACGAAGATTTAAAGAAAGAACTTCAATATAAGATCAAGAGCATTAACATGTTGGAAACCGAATATAAAATTTTATAGGACTTTTGTCTCACGAAGTTACGGGTGATTTAGTTGTGGTTATGTTGTATACATGTACATTGCGTAAGGGTGGGAGCCTGTCGGGATCCTAGGTGGGAGCGGTCAGGCGCGAGCAAGTTCGCTCACACTTATTATATATACGACACGCACGCGACCATGAGCCACGCGCCGTCGTGAGTTACAAGAACTATACAAATAAACTTCAATTCAATCAGTATAAAACTCGCGAGTAAACAATATTGAAATACAGTGTCTTCCAGAGTATCGGAATGAAAGTTTATTATCGATGGTTAATCAGATATCAAACACAATTAAATATATATATATATATATGTAATAATCTTAAAGAATCTGATGTTCACTTGTGTACAAGAACTGCGAGTTTGGTTGTCCAAGAGTTCGAGTTTTTGGCAGCAGCGATTAACTTTAATAGAAACACTGAGTATAGTGGAGATAAATTGAATACTAGCCATATCGGATTAGGTGGAGACCTTAAAGAAATCTATATTGCAGAACGCTCTGCATGCAGCTCGTCTGAAGGCTAAGGAACTAAAATATAAATAGATTTGTGTGGGTTAAATGAGGATTGTATACATACGCAAAAATGAATCTTCTGATCATATTTTTCGAAGGAATAAGGACTCTTTAAATAATCTTAATTAATAATAAATTTAAGTATTTTACTGCATAATAATTTTATTCATTTTAAAGTTTAAAAATTTAAGACGATTAAAGAAGATTATAATCAGAATGTTAGGGGACTTCGTTCATGCACTAATGAGACCTATCGTAACCTACCTCAACAGTGAATTTGACATTATAATATTAACCGGGTTATAGTTAAATGATAGTATTTTTGTCAGAGAAATTTTTGATAGTCGTTACCATATTGACAGACGTGATAACGGGGTTAGCTCTGCTAGTTTTGAAAAAAAAAAAAAAAAAAAGTGGTAGAATGCTTGGTGGGTGGAGTGCGAATATATGCATATTTATATGCGAATTTATGCATAGGTACTTAGCCGCACCTGTCAATATCACTTTACTTGAAAATTTTCTTGAGAACATTAACAAAATATTCAATAATAGTAATTGTCCCATACCAATTAATAATTTAATTTAAGTGGAATAATTTGGTCTCCTACTGATAACGCTTTTGACGCCTTAATTATATTACTTGTGCATTGATAAGCTCTATTATCGATTAATGGTTTAAAACAATATAATTTAGTATATGATCACAGAACTAAAATTCTTGATTAAGTTTTAACAAATAAGGGAATTACAGTAAGTGAATGCTTTAATTATTTAAGAAAGATTGATCCTCCATTGGAAATTAGAATACCTCAATCAGAACTTAAAAAGTTGACTGTGAAAAGGTCATTTATACTCTAAACTGTAATTTTTAGATGGATGTAGTTAGTGGTTATGAGAATATTAATGCAATGGCGTCTAAATTTTATAATATCTTGTGTGATATGGTCAGCGCTCATATGTCTTTGAGTAAGCCTGAAAACAGGCCTTATCCTGTGTAGTCTACCTCAGTGAATTGAGCTACTAAAATTGAAACATGGGCATCGCGTTAAAGTGGGAAGATATAAGGATCCGTTGGATTTGATTGAATTCCAGTGTCTGTGCAAAGATTGCGAGGGTTAATATTGTTATGTTACAGTGAATACATTTATATAATGAGAAACAGAAAAAGTAAGTAACCCAAAGTATCTTTAGCGCATTCTTAACAGAGATAGTGCTTATCTGCCTGTAATGGTTCTAAATGATAGAAAGGCTACCGACTCTGCGGCTGCTTGTGAACTATTTGCGGCTTGCTTCGTTTCTGTACCTATATAAAATGGACAATTATGAATTGGACTCTAAAGTTCCTGATATTCATGATGAAATGGATTGTCTACATCGTTCCCGATAACTGTTTTTAAGAAATTGGAAAGACTTGTCAAATGCAAAGGGCAGCTGTTACCATATACCCCGATATTTTCGATGATGTGCATGGCCGATATGCCTGTCTCTTGCGTTGATTTTTAATTAGTCTGTAAAAAGCTGGGCAGTTTATCGACACTTTAATAGTCTAGTCTTTAAAGTTACGTTTACACAGTAATACTTAACGTGTAGACACAGTCTAAGTCTGGCAAGGGGAAACAAGTGCAAAATTATCACCCAATATCTATTTTGTCTACCATGGCGAAGGTTTTTGAATCGCTAGTGTATCAGCACATATATGGCCATCTGAATGAATATATCAGTGAAAAACAACATGGATTTATGAGTGAACTAGCAATTTGCTACCTCGTACTACAAATGTAACGTAAATGGAATGTATAGATAACGGGAAACAAATCAATGTCGTGTGTACCGACTTTTCAAAGGCTTTTGGCGAGGTTAATCATGGTGTCTTTCTAAGTGAACTGCAAGCGCACGGAGTGTCGCATAACTTGTTAATGCGAACGAAATCATATCTTGCGAATAGGAGGTCTGGAGTAGACATGAACGGCTACCAATCTATGGCTCAATTGGGAGTGCCCCAATCTTATTTGGGTCTTCTCTTCTTATAATGTCTACACTGGCGAAATCTTTTATAATAATAGCAATATAAGCATTTTTGCGGTTGATCTAAAACTGATACGTCGTATTATTAAGGACAATAAAGATGTTCAATTATTACAGTATGATTTATACAGATTGAGTGAATGATGTAAAATAAATAAAATGTGCCCAGGCGTTCACTCGCACATTGGATGGGATATTAGATAGGATGATGTGTATGCATGGATGACAATCGACTGGCCGAAGATGATGCAATTCGAGATCTAGGTAATACTTTGGAAAATAAACTGGGTCTTATTCCCCACAGAGCTAAAGCTTTGGGCCTTACAAATAAATCACTTGGATTTGTTCTTAGGTGTTCAAAGTGTTTTAATATAATTAAGCTTTTCGATTGCTGTGTGCGTGCCAGACTGGAATATTGCGCTTTGATCTGGTCTCCGTTCACTGAAGTCCATATTAAAAGAATTGAGAGAGTGCAGTAACGATTTTTGCGCCAGTTGTCAAACATTTCAGAAAAATCTAAATGAATATATATATATAAAAAGAGACCTACTCTTTCCAAGAAACATATCCTTGAGGATAGAAAACTGATATTGTCATTAACGTTTTGTTTAAATTATTTAAGAATAAAGTTGATTGTTCCGAGTTGCTTATTATATATTTGCGCTTGAAACACCGCGAGTGTATGATTCACGACAGCATTTCAAACTGTTAAATGTTGGATGGTGCAGAACTAAGCTAGGCAAACAGTCTCCTATACCAAAGGTTGCTAACATTGTATTGTTAAATAAAGGAAAGAAATAGATTTACTTTGTAACGCTATGCTCAATTTAGGTGTCATATTATTGACAGCATTATATACACTAACTGACTTGACTTTTCAATATTTTGATATTTTCATTACATTCTGTAATAAATGAAAGTAAAATCTCGTAAATGAATATAATATATTTAGGTAAGGGTAATAACAAATTGATTCAAGTAGTTTTATTGTTAACACGTAAATTTAGTTATTATATCAACTTAATAATCGTTCAATATGTGTGCATGTTGTGTAAGCCTACAATTAATTGAGCATTTAATCATGTGACCCTCATAACTTGTGATGAATATCTACAAATGTTTTAGAGTATTCAACTGTTGGCTTTCCAAAATAGACAATAGAAAACGTAATGGTTATTAAATCTCTGAACTGCTTCAATATCTTATATCTTATACGGAATCACGAATGAAAGCCGAGTGGATACCGTCGCCGTGGACGGAGCACGTGGGATACAGGGCCTGGATAGTACCTGCAACAAACCGTTCAAATCGAACGCAATTGGTTCGCGCTTATCTCGATTTATGCGCTTGGTTCAGTTTGAGGTTATGGTTTGTATTTCATCAACGAGTACTGCTCAGTTAGAACTGAAAAAGGTTTAGATTCTAAACACCCAATTTTGAACGTTTGGCGTCCTCAAATGAGTTTAAAGAGCTGTCAGGGTCAACAGTGTCGATCTTTGTTTACGGGATTGTCTTTGTCTTTGTGGACGGGATATTATTATTGTATTCCTGTTGGCTCATGATTCACTATTATTTACCTATCTATTGTTTTGTTTTATTTTTATTGTATGTATGTTTCCCACATAGAGCTTTTAACTTTCAATAAATATTTATTATAAAGGCGCGTAGTGGGCGCTGTTTAGTGTTATCAATATGTTGCAGATACAGGATACAGGAGTTTTGTTTTGTTGCTGACACGGTTTTGTCTGTGATCGTGACAGCGCCTCATGTAAGCTAGTAGTTTTGCTAAACGCGATTTGTGTGGAGCTGGTTAAATTGGTTCGACTTACACTGAGATCGAGAAGTTGTACGTTTAAATTCTGTTAAGCTAAATTTAGCTAAGCTAAAGTTGTTCTTTTTAAACTATGTTTCTAGTGCGAATGGTGGAATCAACCTTGAGTTAACGAATGATTGAGCCGTGCCGTGCCCCCAGTGTGGAAGGCGCTCGGTCGTCACCTATTGCCAGCCGGTTGAATTCGGCTCTTGGGAGAATTGATCCAGATGTGGAGTGCATACGTCGTACCCCCAGTGTGGTACTTATGTGAAAAATGGCATACGTCGTACCCCTAGTGTGGTACTCATGTGAAATGGACATCTATAGTACCCCCAGTGTGGTACCTATGTAAAATATGGCATACATCGTACCCCCAGTGTGGTACTCTTGTGAAATGGACATCTGTAGTACCCCCAGTGTGGTACTTATGTGAAATATGGCATACATCGTACCCCCAGTGTGGTACTCATGTGAAATGGACATCTGTAGTACCCCCAGTGTGGTACTCATGTAAGAAAAAAATGACATGCGGCGTACCCCTTGCGAGGTACTTATGCGAAATGTAATATAATACTTACTCATACTATTATTGTGTTCTATTGTTCATTGTTTATTGTTTTATACCCATCTATTTCACCTAGTTACATTTTTATCTTTTAACATATTTTGTAATTATTGTGTAATCTGTTTGGCCTTATTGTATAACTAACTATATATTAATTGTATACTAATGGGATGTAACGCTGTTGATTACTTTCTAATAAATAAATAAATAATTATGTCGTGCCCCAGTGTGGTACATATCATGTGAAAAGGCAAAAAGCTAGATATAACCTGCTATGAAAGCTGTATAACCCTAGTGTAGTAATCTGTAATCCAGGGATGATGTAATTGCTCCTAGTGTAGTAGAAACTAGAATTATTTTGATTATAAATTTTATGTGATAAATAGAACAAATATAACTCTGTCAATTGGTTGTGTTATAATGTATAATAAGTAATAAGTCTTACAATAAGTTGGAAATGAATGAACACATAAATCAAATTGACTACTTATTATTTGGATGTATGTAACAATAACAGGATAGTGTTACTGTCAGATAGAATTATTTTTGGAATTATTTCTCTTTGTCTGTGCCAGTGTCTATGTGCTAGTTTAACTCAAAACTTTTGTTAACACTGCTAATAATTTTGTAATTTGAAAGTATTGTATTAGTCTGCCTCAAGAAATTGTTAAAATTGTTGAAAAGTCATTTGTAACTTTAAAAAAAAAAAAAAACTTAGAATGCATTTTCAAAATATTTGTGAATTAGTTTTTTTTTTATTTTGTTTTATAGTCTTAAGTTCTCCGTAAGTGAGCAAATTGTTCTTTGAGAATAAATTCTTTAAACCTAAAACCTAAAGTAGGTATGAGGGCATACCTACCTAACGAATGGCCGAGCTGATATTGGGGATGGGGACATCCCCGCGGCAGAATGGCCGTCTGTTAGCGATTTCGAGACACCGAGGGTTCCGCGCCACGCCTTCCGCGCCACACCGCCGGCGCGGGATCATTCCATACGCAGCGGTCGTAGATGCGACACGTGGGGCCTCATACCTACTAAGTTTTATTTAAAGTGTTCATGTAACTAGTTGCAGAACATTAAAGTTCAAATCTCATCACTGTGTTTTATTATGGTGCCCCAGCGACGGCCCGAGATGACCAATCTATCTTGAGTAGCCAACAATTGATGGACGGAGGTGACCGAGAGAGTGGAACTAAGGCCATTTATCCTGAGGTGGTAACAATCCCTTATTCTATTAACTCTCATTCATCCTTTACTAAGTAAAACACCTATTACCTATAACATTACATTATAGAGAACACAAGCGCTTATTGTTTTCACCTCATTACACCTTAGTGAGGTACCTAACTACCTACCAACCTGCCTGCCTTGTATTACGTTGAAATATATTATCTACGTTACCGATAAGGTCATTGGTCTCATATTGTAATGCGTAAAAAATACTCAAACAGTAGGTACATAATATCACCTAATATTTTATTATGAACACATTTATAATAACGGTATAAGTAACTAGGTAAGTAGTTCTTTACTATTTCATTCTATCTACATAGGTAACATAGGTAGGTACGTCGATAATAAAATTAATCTAGGTACATCAATCTTTTCAATAATCCAACATATAAACCACGCAATATCCTCTCGTCTCACTCTCTCAGTTATAACAACTAAGTTTACCAAGTTCCTTCAAGAGAACAGAGTTAGACTGACAGATCCAGCTTTCACTCAGCTCAGACTCAGAACAGAATTACAAGGAAATCATCGCAACACTGAGGAAAGGAACTGGCATTTAAAGGCTTCCTTTCTAGAATTCAATTTTATACTTTTTTTCGGGTTTGCTAATTGCAAGGGTGGATAGGTATGTTGTTTACAGCACTGCCACATTTCGCAAGTTTGCATATCAGAAAGATGTATTCTGTACATCTTACTTTGCGTAAGATGTACAGAATACATCCTTTCGTTATTATCATTCCACCAATGCGCTCGAAGCTCTTTGCTTCCTCCTTTCAAAGTTCCAATACATATTATTTAGTTAGGGTGATGGCATACTGCGCGTTGCGACTTGCAATACAGCAATGTCGGTAGTGATTTTGTAGGATTGTATGTTGAGTTGTTGACTACATCCACAGCGTACCGCGTGGCATGCCTACCAAGGATTTTTTCGCCACAGCGGTGCCACATAAGCATCAAGCAATGCCATAAAACGTCTCTGTGCCGAAGTGCACCGTGTGGTAGATATGTATACCACAAGTTTTTACGATGCAGCGGTATCGCAGAAGCATCAAACAACGCCAACTACTGCCGCACTGTGTGGCATACCTAACCCGATTTTTACAGTGCAAAAGTTCTGCGTGGCGTCGCCCTTAGATGCCTAATGCTTAGGTGTGGAATGCTCATCCGGCGTCTGTGTTTCCTGCCACATAGTCTAGGCCTCACCTTTAATGCAAGAGTGAATAGACGGCATTTTAGCGAGTCCCTCCTTTGCTGGCAGTGTTTTTTTTGCAGCATTTTCCTAATATACAGTGTGTAAGCACGATAAAACTTAATAAACTAATTACCTAGGTAGGTACATATCTGGTTCCAGTAGGGCTAACATGCGCGCCACGAGTAAATTTTGTCTACACTTTACTCGTGAATCTCTGTAGAGATTCACATATAGACTACGAGTAATCGTGTAGAAAAATTTTCTCGTGGCGCCCATGTTAGCCCTACTGATCGTTGTGTAGAATTTAATGATCGAGTTCCGCGTGCGGTACAATCAAGTGGGTGTTTAGCTTTAGATTGTATTCTTCTTTTTAGGTTATATCTTATTCTCAATACTATTACCTTAACTATTACAACTAACTATTAGGTAGGTACGTAAATAAACATATTAGGTTAGGTTAGGTCAAATAGGTGCCTAATATGTATACATATAGGTAGTAGGTACCTACCTATGACTCTTCTACAAACATTGCTTAAACCTACTTCGTTCTTGTTGCCACATTTCATTACGTATTTTACTAGAAAGGGCCATTTTATTATTTATGAATGTATGAATGTATATTATGGCCTAAATAAATTCTCACAGAAGAATTTAAAACGACGCACTACTATGGCATAAAAACAGGTACCCTACCTACTTACAAATTGTGATGCTGTCCCTTTAATTAAATAAGACCTTGGGAATGGGATGACATTTAATTGCATATCGCACGAATTAATATTACTCTTAGGGTAAACCATCCAGCCAGCTAAAATAAATGGTTATGATTTTAGCAGTCTATGTATGCATAAATATTATTATGTGTGAGACTATTTAAGAATGTTCTACCGTAGCGGATAAACTATTGAGCCGATTTTGATGAATGAGGTAATCAACCGATTCTTCATGATGATCCGGGTGATATTTTACATGGCTACATTTTATTTGGACAAAATCAATGTGTCGGATGTTACATCAAATTTTTCGTACATAGTCGGGTTACTTTTTAAACTTTTAACTCACAATAGTGAAAAGAGACAGTGGTTACTTTATAATACGAACGAGATGTTCGCGAGCGGCAAGGGCCACGCATACGACGATTGAAGAGACGTCAGCGTCAGACGATACCGCTGCGATGCGAAGGGCAGAGTTGTTGTTTACACCACCGAACCACGTGGTTCCCTACGTCGCACATCAATACAATACCACATCACGTGGGCCGCATTTACACCTGTACTATGGCAAACGCATGAACATACACATTTATGAACCAGATTATCCGAGACGTAATCACATTGAAAACATATGAAACGCTACCTGAGCTCGGCGTCTGCCGTGTTTGTCGGTTCCGCGCGAACCACTATTGTTTATTAGCCGCAAATAATTGAAACAGAATAATGTATCACTTCGTCACAAACACCGTTCACTAGGTATTTTAATAACAACAACACTAATTGTAAACACAGGCGCACAACGCGTTATAGAGCATAGAGCGGCTACACACGGACAAGTTATCGCGAGCGACGCGCGCAAAAGACTGGTGATTGGTGAGTGGGGGGAAACGAAGCGAGGCGCGCGCGGGGCTGCCGACTGCCGGAGCCGACCGACGACCCAGTCGCAGAAGGAATGCGGCTCGCCCGTTCTTGCGTGCAGATTGGTTCCGTACCAAATATGACCAAAAAGGAACCCTAAAGTTCAAGCCACACCGCGAACTAAACTAACCTATAACTAGTGGTTGGCCCCAAACTGAGACCTCGCGGTATCCCATAATTCCCAAAAGATAGTTTTAATTATATATTGCAATAATTAACTTTTAACATTAGACGCAATAAAAAATAAATACTTAAGTAAGTAATTCAAAAAATTAAAATAAAATAATTAGTAGGTACCTACTTGATAAACAAAATAATAATAGTTGACGCAAAACTGTTTTCCCATGGTTTTTCCGATGGTAAATACAAAGCCATCTATTAGCATTATTGTGAAGCTATAGAATCTATTTATTTGCATTAAAAATTAAATAATTTCGTTTCTTTATAATATTTATCTAATTTTAGTAGGTATTTGTTATATCCTGTATTGAAATACAGGATATAACTGAATTTACAAACAAGTTTCAGGTCTAGTATGCAGTAGTTTTTGACATGTGGCTCAAATTAAACCTCCACTTTGAAAGCCCCCCATTTCGTTAATTTTAAGTGAAAAATTAAAAAAAATATTTTTATACTCTGCTCAAAATCGTCTTTAAAAAGATATATCGCAAGTCTGTGCAGTCTGTGTAACGCAACAAAAAATATTTTATTTCACACACGCTTCTATGAGAGCCCCCCTGAAATAAAGATTTTTATATTTTTTATGCAATGTTCGGCTGAAGGCCATCAGTTTACATATTATATTTAAATTTGAAGTAATTACGTTCAGTAATTGAAATTATAAGGCTCTGACAGACGGACGGACGGACGGACAAGTGCAAATTCACTCAAGTAGACTCAGAGACCTCGCTTTGCTCGGTCAATAACTTAGCTTACTCCACGAGAATAAGAGATTATTTCACAATTATTAATGTTTTCTTGATGACAAAGTTACGTAGAAGCTGTTGGCTTTAGGTAGGTACATTCAGCTGCCCACAAACTGGTGCTAAATATGTACCTACTAGCAGACGCCCGGGACTTCGTCCGCTTCTTCAATTCACAATCGACAGTTCCTAAATCCTCACAGTTTAGGTGGGCAGAACCCCTGCAGCATCAGGATTGAAGAGTTGGGTCCAGTAATTTAACGATGTAGTCTTTACGTCTTGGTACCTTCAATATAATTTTATTTTCGTACAAAAATAAAAAATATATTTTTCTGTTCTATTTTAAAAGCTCTACGTGTCAAAGGGAATGGGCGGCGCGCGGCCTTCCAAACAGGAACGAAAACCTGGTGGTAGGTACTTAATGCCTCTCCGACACTTACGTCTGTTGCTGCAAGAAGCTTTTTTGGTGTTCGCGATAAACGCTAGAGTAGGAAGAAATTATTAACCTGAAGACGATAGCTCGAGCTATCGTATTATGAGCCGTTATAGGGTTTAAGGATATATTCAATGCTATTTTAGAACGATTATAAGGGGTCTGGTCATATAAGAATTCAACTTTGCTCCTTGGGTCAGTTCGATGTTAGTAATACACATAACAAAGTATTTGTAAATACGACAGAGAAGCGATAACTTCGGAAGTTAATTATTTTTATGCGGTTAGCAGTCGCTTCATCACGCAGGAGTGGAAGAGGCATTACATAATATGAAAAATTACAGACTTTTCAACAAAAACTTAGATTTTTTTTTCTAGATCGGACCTAAAACAATCGCGGCTTGTCCTTCCGGTCAAGACCGAAAGTTTTATAATACCCCGCGACTTCGTCCGCGTTTTAGGCTTTAAAACCCCTATTGACATGATAGTCTAATTTTTTTTAACCTGACTTCTAACGTGAATATAAATAATTTTCTCAATCTTTAAAGAAAGATTTTATGAGATTATAATAAGCAGATTAGTTACTCACAATCAGGTTGTGTTAGTTTTTTACAGCATACGAAAATAAAATATTGCTAATTCAACAAGGCAAAATGTATCAAAACAACATTCCTAAGAATTCTCTGTTGAATCGAGCGTGTTTTGTGTCGCAAACATATTTTTATACTTACCTACACATAGATAGTGTGCAACGGGTAGGTAGGTAAGTACATACGTAATATATTTGTTTGTTTTGCTGCTTTTATATATAACTAGATGATGCCCGCGACTTCATCCGCGTGGATAAAGCCGCGGGAACTCTTTAATTTTCCGGGATAAAATGTAGCCTATTTATTAATTCTGAGTGTTAGCTATGTCCATTCCAAACAGCCAAATCTGTTCATTCGTTGTGGCGTGAAGGAATAACATAACACACACACACATTAAAATTTTTGCCTTTATATGAACAGTGAACATTTTTCAGCCCACTCTAATCTTCAAACGAGTGAGCCGATTTTGGCAAAATTTTTACAGCCCGGTAAAGTGATCTATAAATACGTATTTAGGTACACATTTGCCGCCATTGAGCTATTCATGCTACCTCTACCGATCTCTACAATTCTAAGTCAGTCTTTAGGTCATAAAGATTATTTTCACAACCCAACTATTTAGTAGGTTGCACAAGAAATAGTTTACGGGGTACCTTTTTATTTTTACAGTTTTTAACTGCAATCTCACCTGATGGTAAGTGACGATGTAGTCTAAGATGGTAGCGGGCTCACTTGGAAGAGCAATGTACTTATACCCCTAATCGGTTTCTACGGTAGGGTGGTAACTAGCCACGACCAAAGCCTCCCACCAAACAGAACCTAAATTCGGTAATTAAATAACTTTTATTTATTTTAAAATATACATATATGTATTTTGTGGACCTACTGACATCATCGGCCTTAGGTACCTATACAAATATAAATCTTTTTAATTTTTGGTCCCAAAGCCGCCCTAAGCTCCTCCAGCTTACTCAGCTTGTTGGTAAATCCACCATTGTTGATTGTAGGACAAACTAACAAACAAACACACTTGCATTGATAATATTATTATTTATGTAAAGATGTTATACCTACCTAAGAGTTAAAGTAGTAGATATACGAACGAAGTCGCGTGTAGCCATTCGAGATGAAATGTTCAAGCTACCGTGCATATTTCGACGTAGGACCTTATCGTGTGGTTAATAGGTAGTTGTCAGTAACAAACGAGTAGGTTATAACTTGCTAGGTGATTGCTACCGTCTAATTAAACGGGGCAACACGTCTGTTAATTAATTTTGTATAGAAGTAGGTAGGTAGGTACACTAATTAATAACATTCTCGTTATTTATTAGACTGGCTCACTGGTTCTGACTTCTGATTAGAGGACAATGAACGTATTGCAAAGTGCATCTGAGCTTATACAACTAAGCTTACACGCTATTATTAATATTTGACTTATTTTATTTATTTAAGTAGCTTTTGGCCGCGGCTTGGCTCACATTAATTTAGATTTTTCAAACCCCTATTTTACCCCGTTACGAGTTTAATTTTCAAAAATTCTTTCTTAGCGGTTGCATACGTCATCCAAATACATAGATAGTTACTACCTATGTATTTGTAATTAGCTACTCGTAACTGCATTTTTCATAAGCTCGTTCCATATTTTGTTTGTCTATTCGTCTGGGTTGATCTTCGAAACAGGCGAACCCCGTGACTGTCCTTTGAGGCAGGCATATTTTGCTAACTCTTCTTCTTCTTTATTTTTCAATATTTTCCGCACTTTTTCCTTTTTATTGGAGGTCGAACACTGTTCTAAGTCTGCCCAAAGATGATAGAAGAGGGAGATCATTCTATTGTCTCTGGTTCTACCGTGACAACCATAAAGCTGCATCCGCACGCTTGGCAAACCTCGGCAAACCTTCACAAACGCAAACGTGCGGATAGAGCGTTTGCCATGGTTTGCCTAGGCTTGCAAGCGTTTGTGGCCGATCCATCGAGTGTCGGTCTTTTGATCGCAAACCAAAGGGAATTTGCCGCAAGCGCTTGCGTCTCCGTCCACACGTTTGCGCGCACTCAGTCTCGTTTGTGCACTGGCGGCGATTAGACGTGTTATTGTATTACGATTTACGTATCGCACCTTTAGAAATCTTCATTTTGTGAGTGGGTAAAAACGTAAAATGAATGACTGGTCGACTGAAGAGTTTTGAAGACGATTTGTTTATATAATTTAATTAATTAATTAGTTTTATATATTAATAATAATAAGTGGCGACTCCGCACCGGAAAATGGTATATAATGGTATGGTAATAGGTGGACCGACACCATCAGGCGACCCTCAGGGAGCCACTGGGTACAGGTGGCGCAAGACCGAAGCCTGAGGAAGTCCATGCAATAAACAGTCCAGCAGTGGACGTCTATCGGTTGATAAAGAAAAAAAACAAAATATCTATTGAGTAGGTACATACTAGAATAGAGTAGAATATTTTTTTATTCAAATAAATAAACTAGGTAGGTACCAAGTGTTTTCGAACATACTACTAGCTACTACTACTAATCTATAATATTATACTAAAACTGTAACTGGACAAATTGTGCACATGAAATATGTTTTGAAAATTTTAATTAGAGGACGCTTTACTATCAACTAGATGACGTCCGCGACTTCGTCCTCGCGGATTAAGGTTTTTTAATTCCCGCGGAAAGTCCTTAATTTTCCGGGCTAAAATGTAGGTATGAGCTATCGCTATTCCACATTTCATTCAAATCGGTTCATTAGTTGTGGCTGAAAGAGTAACAAACATCCATCCATCCATCCATCCATCCATCCATATTCCATTTTAGTAGGATTATTGATCGATACTGAGCTTAAAACATTTGTAAAAATAACTTAAGCCAAATAATAAAGCCGACACAAGTTCGACGTCCGTCATGCTTGCCTGTTCAGAACATACAAACTCACTCGCAAGCGTGCGGATGATTCCCAAATTCAAGGCAAACGTTTGTAGAGGTTTGGCGTTTGCCGTTTGCCACAAGCATGCGGACGCGGTATAAGAACGTGAGTAGGTCTAGGTAATCGACATTTTAGTGAGCTTTTTATCACGAGAAGTTTTGGGATTTTAATATGTCTAAAACACGGTTGCAAGCCACAAGCAGTGGCTTCTTATAAATGAGATAAATTATGTTGTTGTTCTGGTCTAGACGATACCCTGCCTATTTAAGCATCCTACACACGAGCGGTACATAGGCCATTAGCACTTTTGATTGGATTTAATTGATAACTTTCAGACATGGCCGGCGCATGATGTAATTCAACGTTAGTAATGAGACTCGAGTGTGGGCACTTCGATGTGCAGTTGACTCCAATCGCCCCCAATCGAAGGACTAAATTGTTCGCCCGATCAATGATATTATGATCAGGAACTATATTATGATATCTATACCTATAATGAAGATATTTACCGAAACCAGAAATAAGTATCTCTATCCATCTTTATTTCTGGGGCAAAATTATATAGAGATGAGAGAGCAGCACCATAAGCAATGGCACTCATAACTATCGTCTTCTATGACATATCAGCCGATGGATAGAGACCTCTCCACTATGATCTCTATCACTTGAGGTCACTATACCGGCTCTACCGAGGTTAAAGCTGCCAGTCCATTGAAGCGGAGACGTACTTCGAAGACCAATCCTAAAAATTTTATCATACTTACTATAATATCATTGGTCCATCGAATCCATCTCCGCTCCGCTTTGTTTCAATGGTCAGGCATCCTGAGGGTAGCCAATTAAATTTTTTCAGCTACAGTGTAGGTGATGTGATCTCGGGCAACGCCAGTTTATCAAACTCTTACTATGCCAGACTGCGAAAACGTGATTAGATTGAATTTTTTTGAAATTAGGTTGCCATATTGATGAACAATCACAACTTACAAGATCTCAAAGTACCCAAGACTTTAAGTTGCGATCAATATAACTACATAGGTACCTAAATATTAATGTCTTGACTTACGTAAGTCTTGTATGAAAGCTGATGCCACTTTTCCACATTCTTAAAGAATTGGTGTACTTTATTCGGAGAAAAAGGAGACTTATGGGCGCAATGCTGCACAACGTTTGTGCGAACTGCCAAATGCATTCACATAATTCTTTTAAAATAACTTTAACGAGAGGAGTTATAAAATAATATTACGTCATTTAGTCTTCACGAATGAGTTTGGAACAAAATCTAAGAATTCGTAATATTTGGCGAAGCAAACCGTGCTTGCAGCAGTTGCAGCGCACTTAACTTTTACGCCCGGGCCACGGTTTTTTTCACGTACGTAGTAGATATTTCAACTACTTATGAATATACTTTTACTATTTTAACTTAATCAATGTGTTTTTAGTTAGTTGGTTTGCAATGTAAATCTTCCAATCTCAAAAATAGGTGCCCTGAATTCGGCTTTTTCCTTGAAGCCGAATCTCTTCTGTACTTACTTTCCTTCTGTTGTGCTGTTTCTTGTATTGTTGACCGTTCTTTTAGATTGTTGTTCCACTTAGTACCTAATGAGACTCGAGTGGGGGTACTACTTAAATGATGTGTCTTCGGTCGTCTCTCATAAATATACCTACAGCATTACCTTATAAGCATAGGATATTAATTTACATTGTTTTATGAAAATTATATCTGCGCTGATCGAGCCCCTAAGTAGGTAGGTACAATGAATTATTATTTTTTGTACGGCAACTGTCTAAGCTATAATTTTGTTCTGCAAGCTGTAAACGTTATACTTAGGTAGTACAATATGCAAAGGATTTTTTATAAAAGGTTTCAAAAATACTTTACGTTAAGTTGAGCACAAAATACTCACAACTGCTATATTTTACGCAGAAGAGAATTTTAATTCTAAGATTCGCGACCTTGCTCTTAGTCGTAATATATAGCTATACCTACATGATTTTCACGTTCGCAATGGCGGGCTAAGAGACGGCGTAGTTAGCAGGGCTCAGTGTCAGGCCACAGGTCAATTATTGATAACAAGCAAATTAAAGCCACCGCCACGTGAATTTTATCACCTTTATGTCCTCACCTCATCTCACTTAAATACGAGTAAGTAGGTAACAAATAATAAATACCATTTTTTTTTCATTCAATTTGAAAATGTAGTTAAATACAAAGATGACCGAAATCCCTTAAACATGATCTACCTACTGAATTCTTCATAAGTAGAATTTTGAGATACCTATGTGTAAAATCATTCGAGGCAGACTTCTCTTAGTGTCATACTACACGGGCGGTTCTCCCGCCGCGGGAAACCGCTTCTGAACCGCTCTAGTCACAATTTAATATGAAAGTTGTATGCTGCATACTACACGGCGCGGTTTCCCGTCGCGGTTTGCAGGCGGGAGAAATACGACCGCCGCATGCAGCGTCAAACCGCCGCTGATAACCGCCGTTTTAAACTACACGGGCGGTTTCCCGCTATTACGTCATTCTGCGCGGGATCTTGGCGCGGTTTACCGCGTAAAAGACAGCGGTAAACCGCGTAAAAGACAGCGGTAAACCGCGTCCCGTGTAGTTTGATGGTCTGCGGCAGCTTTGTAGAGCGGATTCCCGCAGCGGGAGAACCGCCCGTGTAGTATGAACCTAAGAGCTTAAATAAAACAATAAACTTTGAAAAGAAAAGTAGTTTTTATAATATGCTATAAAACAATTCAACCTTGATTAACAGTGTTTAAATAATATAAATTCGGCTCGTCAGTTTCAAAAACTTCTTTTACTGTTTCCAGTACGAGTGACTGTATCATATTTACCTGTAAAGGAGACAACAATAATATTATTTAATTAACTGCAAAGTTTCTTGCTGGTTCTTTTGGGGTTGGAGCGGCATTCTGAGCAAATAGTAGATTCACTTGACGATTGAATAAAAACTTTTCTAACTAATACTTATAGGTACTATTCTATAACTATGATATAATATTAAATACTTGTCAACGGCTAACGGGGACAACTAGATAAGTCATAGGTAGGATATCCGCATGAGGTGATTTTGAAAAACCATTCTAATTTGATATGTATAAAACTTACTTGCTCTGGCGGACAATACCCGTCATCTGTAGATCTAGCTACTGTAATTAAAACAGGCGGCGGCAATTTTTGCAAAAAATGTTTTAAAGTTATCGTAATGGCAGTTTTTATTTCTTCTTCCGTGCTGATGTGATACGGCAAGCCTCCTTGGTCTCTGGTGCAGCCTGCCGCATATATCATCCACCAGTCAGGAGTCTGACCCAGCCTATTTGCTTCCGAAGTAATAGTTTCGACTAAATCGCAAACCTGATAGCAAAAATAAACCAACATAATTAACATTAACAACAATTTTTTTTATTTTTTTTCTAAACAAAATTAATTGCTTTCTTAACCTTATTGTAAATTTCGCTATGGGATCCTCTATATAGTTTTAAATTTCCAAATTTTTCTAAATGTTCGAATATTTTTTCCAATTCTTGCAATTGAGATTCCCTTAGCTCTGTAAATTCTTCTAAATCTTTTTCGTTGCTATCAGACGGGATATTTGAAGCAAAAATAGTTTCCAACCGATCGTATAATCCAATTTCCTCGAATAAATTAAGAAATGGATTACCAGTGCTGAAGAAATCTAAGTCTATATCGAGAACATACGGATGAGTTATCCCAAGATGCACAGCCAATTTATTTATCCGATCCTCGTCGACATCTGAAAGCTCCGCAACGGTAAACGTAAATGCCCTTTCACTGCACAACTTCGATGAATACAATGCATCCGAGATATAATAAGGTTCTTTACTGTCTACGCGAAGCAAGCCTGTGGCAGGGTGGTCTCCGACATGTATAACGCGAGAGCCATCGCTAAATTGCTTCGCCCACGGCGGTCGCAGCCACACCACTCGACCTATATGGCCGGCTGCCGCCGCGGGCACAATCCAATTTTCTATTTGCAATAAAGGCAAAAGTTTCCTACCAGACCGAGCTTCGCGCCCCTTTAATTTACGATCTATAAGCATGTCTGGATGTGCATCTAAATGCAGTAAAGTTGTTCCTTCTGTTGGTAATTTTTTTCCTCCTACAGCGGAGTATATAAACTGCAGAGCGTCATTGTGTTCCTCTACTACGTTTACTGGAATCTTTTTAAATCGTGTTAAAGGTTGTTTCTTGCTGTCAACATCAGAGTGTTCGTTCATTATTTTTGTTAATTTATTCGAAGTTTAATACATTTTTGTACTCTGAAATGAAATAAGAAAATCAATTCAAAAGTATTTACGAGTAACACTGCGTGTTGTGAAATTCGAGTAATCTGTGAACAATATTACCTAATCAGAGACTTCTAACTTCTTATAAATTTGTGAAGAATCGTGGATAGCTTCGTTTCAAAACAATAGCAACTGCGTAACTTTGCGTCCTTCAGAATTAGGTCAAGGGCTTGCAACAAAAAAAACAAAAGGAAAGTTCCACCCCACCACTCAGAACTGCGCACATATTTCAGTGCGTTTGACTTGGACTCAATAAAATGTTTCTTGGATTGACATTGACGAAGTATGTATTTAGTAAGACAGTACTGACCATATAGCAGTTAGGCCGATGTAGGAACAATAGGTATCGGAATTCATTACGCGCAACACGACACATCAGTTGCAGAATTTTACCACATCATTTAATTATCTCAGTAGAAATGGTTGTTAAATTAACCTACAATATCATTATTTTTTATTACAAAACACGGTAAACATCTAATTTATTTCAGATCTAAGTATATTTTAATGTTTAAGGTACCAATATCAGTCTCAAATTGTTCCGGCAGATGTTATGTAATTAAATCACATTATATAGCACGAGTCATCATTTCAACCCATCGTTGGCCCACAACTGGGCCCGATTGAGACCTCCTTTCAGATTGAGAAGGGTTTACGCCATAGTCCATCACCAAGCCAAACGCGGATTGGCAGAATTTACGCAGTTTCGAGAATATTACGCAGAATTCTCTGGCATGCAGATCTCCTCACAATTTTTCCCTTCACCGTTGAAGAAGATTTAAACGCACATATAGCGACGAAAAGATAGAGCAGACCTGGGATTCGAACCACGCACCCGTAGTAGACCACTATTGCGATAGTTGTACCTACTTCTACCAATGGGTTTATAGAAAACAAGTTATTTCCCGCTACTTCGTCCGCATGGAGTAGGTAAGTTTTCCAAAAAACCCCCAGGACCTGTTTTGTTTGAGACGTTAAGTATCTATGTAAGTTTACGAAAATATACCTATACCACTACAACCGAACTTCAGAAAACTTTAATATTCCAACCCACCACATTCCTTAACTGATGCCTTCGCCCTAGAAGGAACCTACTTTTCAAATTTTAGTTTTTAGGCTTTACAGTTCCTGAGAATTGGTGATTACTGTGTGTGGTATATTGCGTTTATTTAAATAGATTAGAGAAACTCACGTCATTGTTCGCAAAATTCTAAAAATAAATTTTTGTATCAGAACACGGAAGTAGAACTCGGGCTGGCCTTTCAGCACATAATTAATAGAGAACTCATTAGTCTAAGTACTTTCTAAGCAATTAGGTAGTATAATAATATCGCTCATGCTTTCCTTTGAGGGTAAACTTCGTGACAAGGAAACCTTATGTCTCTCTGACAAAATTCAAAATATTATATTAGCTTTAGATTGCAGTCATGAAATTATGATGTAGGATCTAACACCTCAATGGGACCACTCGCAATGGTGAAAGCGATTTGGTGCTATCGATCTTTATCCAACTGTGAGTTGTGCAGAATTTTAGTTCATATTGCTATGTGCAAGACATTACTACTTTACTGGCTCATTGACCCAAAGAGGAACTTGGGTTCCGACACTAGAAGTTGCCACTCATGCCTGTTCCCTGTGCTGCTTCACGCCAATCGGATCTATTAAGTGACGGCTTGCAGGTCTTTGCTTGCTTCGTCTAAGCAGCGATACCTGAGTCGTCCAATGGGGTACTTTCCCATTGGACGAGCGTATGCTTTCCTTTTGGACGATCCGCTGCAATTCTCTCTACTTGCCTGAGCCATTGGAGTCCTGCCGATTAGCTCTCCAATGATATTGGGAAGAGTAACCACAAGGTTATATTTTGTTTTTAGCTCTATATGTTTTTTTCATTGCCGGTTCGGTTGGCGAATTCCTGAGTATATCGTGTGTTTTCTATGGCTGGAGCGGTGTTCCGGGTGCGGGTGGCGCGCTGCGTAGATGCGCGGTGCTGACCGGGCCGGGCCGGGGTGGCGGTCTGTGCGGGGCGGAGTGTTGTGACGGCTCCTAGGGTCGATACAGCGCGACTCTGACGTCACTACGCTACTACGCCCGTCCAAACATATACCTCCCGCGCGCGTCTCTCCCCCGTGACCTATTGCGCTGTTACGCCCACTTGGGTCAAGGCGCAAAAACGCCGTCGGATCCATCCAGATGTAGAGGTAAAGGTATGCGATGTTATAGATAGGTATCTATAAGGAGAGGTACTTACCTCTCCATGCAAATAAATAGTGTCTAATTTCCTTGATTTGAAAACCACTGCTATTAAGAAGCTCATACAACAAACAATATAAAGTATTACCATGCAAAGGTCGAGTAAAAGAGATTTTTCCGACATATTTATATTTAAATGGAAATTTAATGACCAGCATGGGAATAACTAGACTTTTTATTGTAGTTTAGTTTGGTGTATTTAAAATATCTCATACTATGTTATTAATTTTCATCCATAGGTATACCTAACTTCTTTATGATGCATTTTAGACACAATATACGAAATCTCGATCAATAAAAAATATGACCAGTTCACATTTATACCGCGGGCGACCGCTAGTCAGTACTAGCGGACGCCCGCGACTTAGTTTCTTCAATTCATAATCGACAGTTCCTAAATCCTTAGTTTAGGGGGGCAGTACCCCTGCAGCATCAGGATTGAGGAGTTGGGACCCAAAGTTTTTATGGGAGCATCTTGCAAAGCTTTTGTATAGATTAAAAAAAGATTCACGTAAATTGGTTTAGAAATCACAGAGATATCAATATACATAGGTAGAAAAACACAACTACTCCTTTTTCGAGTTGTTTAAAAAAGTAGCCTAAGTTTCTACCGCTATCTACCAGTGAAAGTCCCGACAAATTCGGTCCAACCGTTCTCGAGATTAGCGACAACAAATAGACAGACAGACAACAATTTTAAAAATTGTTTTTTTGTTTGCTTTTAACCGTTGGCAATTGAGCTATTTTTCTTGACTGCACTATTGTCATACCCACTCCTAGCACAAGATTTTCGCTTATTTAGAGGGGAGAGGAGAATATAAGTCAAGCTCAGCTTGACTAATATTCTTTTTTTTATAAATAAAACCTTGTGGCTAATTCTGTTGTACACACTTTCTAAACTAAAACAACAGATCTAATGCTGAGATCTATAGATCATGCTCTAACTCAGCACAGACTTAAGATAAGAGTTAAAACAAGACACAAATATGCTCTGAAATAAATGTCTTGTTTTAAGTCTCTGTCTTCAGAGTGAATGAGATTGTGGTGTATAGATTTCAGCCTAAGTGTTGGGCTATTCCTTTCAAAAACAACAGCTCTCAATACTGCTTTCATACTTCTTTCTGTGGAATAAGATAGGACTAAATTTAGACCCGTGAATTTAGTTTAGTTTTGAGATTGTGTACTTACAACAGTATTTGTCACAATATCCAGTTAGCTCTAGATCTAGAACTAAAATGGAAATATGGAGAAGCAAGTAAGAAGTTTCGTTAAACTAGTCATTTCCAGCTATGTAGTCCAGATTTAGGTCTTACTTAATATCCTGAAAGTTAAAGATTTTTGGAAACAAAAGCAAAGAATGCATATTGACGGTTAACCACCAAGAGCTCCTATCTGATATTTTAGCCAAACTTCTTTTTTACTGGTTCTGCATAAAAAAATTCTATCTGACACTATAGTAGATTTTTCTACATAAAATTAATACCTATTGTAAATAGTTACAGCACTCAAACAAAAAATATATAAGTACTTAATGGTTTTTGTGCCTTAGTACAAACTTTTGACATTTTGAGTTAGGTAAGTAGGTTTTGGCGGTTAACCGTCGGTCGCTAAGAATCAAACACAGCAAACTATCTCTGTGCTGAAATTCGTCAAAATTCAAGATCAGGTTGATTGAGGTGTTAGAAACAGATACTTGGGCAGATTCAATTTCAATATTAATTAAGGTACTACAATAAACTATGAAACTAAAGCAAAATACTTTTTAGGATAGTAAGTAATGAATTCCAACCTCAAATTTGTTTATTTATATGAACATAACAAAAAACGCCAGGTAAGTAAAAGGTTACTCTATACTCACAATATTAATTTTTTCCTTTATTTTTGAAAAAAATTTATTCACTTAACTAATTACAATAAGTTTTATAGTGGCATAAAAGTGAAAAGATAAAACATTTGTCATTGTCAGCCAAAAAGTCAAAACAACGGTGATCGATTGTGGAACAGCTACAAAAAATTATCATTGCGATTTGGGATTGAAATTGAAAAACACAAAAATGATACTGCCTTTTTTTTATTTTATTCGATGACAAGATAGCCCTTGACTGCGATCTCACCTGATGGTAAGTGACGATGCAGTCTAAGATGGTAGCGGGCTAACTTGGAAGGGGTATAGCAGTGTAAATTCAACCCATACCCCTAATAGGTTTCTACACGCCATCGTGCCGGAACGCTAAATCGCTTGGCGACACATCTTTGACGGTAGGGTGGGACCTACGATCTTTTATCAGCCGATCCTATCTAGCTAGAAGTTAGGTACTAAAATTCTTTATAGTTAGTAGCAGCACGCCTGTACCTACCTATAATATTCAGCCAATCACCACAATTTGAGCCTGTATTAATAATTTTGTATAATTAATGCAGCTTTTCCACAATCAACCACCAACTTATTATGTTTGTGCAACAGATGGTATGACAATAGCAATTACCTCTGATTGGCTGAACTGATAGGTTTAAAATACATTGACGCAGCAAGAACGCCATAAATTCCGCAATCAGAGGTTATTGCGATCGTCATACTGAGAGTTAATATTTTTAGACAATCCCACCGCTGATTGACATGTGACAGTGACGGTGACATGTGATGTGGTGATGACAGACGACAACAATCACAGACTACAAATTTTATCAGGATACTTATTGTTGTTGTTGTTTTAGCTTTCTGGCTTTAGCTAGTGCCAGTTCAGCACAATGCACTTCGCCAATGTCACGTTGAATAGAAGTGCCACAGAGGGGAGGTTCAAAAGTAGTCGGAAAAAAAAATTAAATACTTGTATTAGCAGAAGAATCTTGTTAGTAGGGTGGCAGACCCAATTATGGGCACTTTAAGAGTTTATCTTATTTCAAATATGTTTTTTAAGTATAAATTTAACCAAATTCTATGAATCACTGTGTTCATAAGGTTACTTGTTTAATAAAATATATAATTAAAGAAGATATTGAAATTTTTTTGTTTAAATCAACTAGAATTTTAAATAAGATTGAAAAATGACCCAGTCCCCAATTATTCGCACCTTTGTTACCAGTTATGGGCACAAAATTATCCAATGGGTCTGACAAACGTTTTTTACTTTACATGCCAAATAAATCTACAAAAAATTACGAGTAAAACAGTGTTCTTACTTTTTTCATATCTTAAAAAATGGCTGAGATATTTACGACCAAAGTGCGTATTTCCGGCCGAAGGTTTTTAAAAACGCGGGCGGGCGCTAACTAGCCCATGACGTCACACCCCCGGTCATTCGACAGTTGCACTCCCGTTAGCACGACGTTGCGCAGTAAAAATCAAAATTATAAAGTTCTCTGTGGTAGAAATGGAAAAAAAATCCTGTATTGTGCCTTGGTGCTTCAATTCAATAGTTAAAACACCTGGTAAACTCTTTTTTTACATGCCCGAGGACCCAAAAATGAGGAAAAAGTGATGAAAAAAGTACCATAGAAGATATTTTAAAAACGAAACACAAAAAAATTCAAGTAAATTTAAGGAAAAAAGTTTATCTTAAAAGTACTCAGACCGATAATAAATATTTTCATTTGATATCCAAGGATAAAAAACAAAACAATATCAAAAAACAAAATCCGCTTGAAAATAAACCATCGACTTCCAGTTTTGAAGAATCTTTGATATCAACTCACAGTGATTACGATGTATCAGATGAAACGGACATTAATGATTCTGAGGCTGGTTTCGATAACGAATATTTTAAAACATACATGCAAAAATGTAATAGCATTATCATTCTCTTATTTTAAAAGTTACAGGGGGGGGACACATTTTAGCACTTAGGAAGTGTCTCTCGCGCAAACTATTCAGTTTAGAAAAAAATAATATTAGAAACCTCAATGTCATTTTTGAAGACCTATCCTTAGATACCCCATACGTGAGGGTTTGATGAAATAAAAATTTTTGAGTTTCGGTTCTAAGTATGGGGGGGGGGACCACCAAAATTTATTGTTTTTTTTTTTTTCTTTTTTTGTGTGAAAATCCTAATGTGGTTCACAGAATACATCTAGATACCAAGTTTCAACAGTATAGTTCTTATAGTTTTGGAAAAAAGTGGCTGTGACATACGGACGGACAGATAGACAGACAGAAAGACATGATGAATCCATAAGAGTTCCGTTTTTTGCCATTTGGCTACGGAACCCTAAAAATATCCGCGTATATCAATCCAAAGCGTCACTTGTGCTTGATTTTGGTATTACAAGGGAGAACCCCTTGTAATACCAAAGTCAAGCCCTTGTAATACCAAAATCAAAGTAGGAATTATTTTAAGAAAATATATTACAATAATTTCATATTGTATGAAAAGTCTTGTATTTTTTCCAAAATCAACACAAGTTGTGTCTAATATACCAATGCCATTTCGAAAGAGATACAGCAATGTCAAAAGTATTATAGATTGTCTGGAAATACAAATCGAAAAACCGACTGAAGCTGTAAAGCAAGCACTAACATGGTCAGAATATAAATCATGTAATACCATGAAATACTTGATATCCATAACTCCGGATGGTCTTATTAATTTATATTAAGTATATGTATATATAAATCTATGCAAGCATCGGACTGAGCCTCGCTGTTCGCGACCGCGGGTAACCGGGGGTGTGACGTCATAGTATGAGCGCGCGTAAGCTCGGAAATTCAAAAAAGGGCTGAAACTTCTTGTCGTTATAACTTCGGAAATACTGCATGTATTGAAGTGAAATAAAAACTAATGTATTATACATGATCTACGCTTCAATTTTAAGTGTATTTGATAATAATATTTTGACCCTTTTGTGTTCTCCATTATCAACACTCAGATTTTAATAGAGTTTAAGGGAAATATAACGCTAGGCTACCTACGGAAGTCTTTTAGAATATAGATTTTATTACGAAATAATATACGGAAATTCTTATAGTAACTGTAGGTGACTTAATTTTTTTATATTTATTATATTTAAAACAAACCCCCTTACATATTTAATAAGAAAACGTAAACATAGTCTTTATCAAACGACAGACGTCCACAGCTGGACAAAGGTCTCTTATATGGACTTCCACAGGCCTCGGTCTTACGCTACCTGAATCCAGCGCCTCTCTGCGACTCGTTTGATGTCGTCAGTCCACCTAGCTTCCCGGTACAGGATCGCTACTCCAACACCATGGGATCCCATCGACCATCAGCTCTTCGACTTATATGCCCGCCCATTTCCACTTCAGTTTCGCTTAGCTATGTCCGTGACTTTGATTCTCTTACAGATATCCTCATTTCTGATATGATCTCGCAGGGATACTCCAAGCATAGCTCTCTCCATCGTCCGCTGAATGATTTTTGTTTCGTGATAAATAACTGCCCATAGAACTTTTCAACCTCTCTCCATACCTCAGGTGGAGAAGAAACGTGGCAGCTTTCATCAGTTTTCAGCCGCGTCAGCTGGCTCTGTCCGATAGATAAATCTCTCACGGACACTTTGGAATGGAACTTCTGTTCCACTAGATGGTATCTTTAATACACTTGGTATTCAAGGCCCGCAGGTCGCGAGTTCTTGCCTTAGAGATCTGCCTATTAACCTACCAGTAGGCATCCGCGTCTGCTGACGACTGAAGTCTCGTCTCTTGTCTGTCTTTCATCAGTTTGAGAGTATGGTCAGAGAACTTCTTGGTCCTTTTCGTGTGATGAGTCTTAAAGAATTTAGACTCCACAATATGGACAGTTTACACACACTTGTTAAGATCGTCTACAGACTTCCAGCCTGCTAGGGAATCGAATCGGTTCGGAGTGTTGATAAACAGGAGAATCTCCAAATTTTGTAACCAGATACTGACACCCCTTGTTTTGCAATGAAATAACGGGAAAGTTTCATTTACTTTTTGAATTAGTAACTAATAATACTTAGAAAATCAATTGAAAACTATTATATTATTAAAACTCAGATAAAACTACAGTTAAATCATAATTAAGTAAGTACTGACCCTTAACGTCGATCAGTCAAAATGGCCGAAAATCTTCGGGAACTCCAGAACGATATCTTTCAACTACGATACTGACGTCATTTTAAAACATTCCAGATTAGAAAGGTTGCGATTGTGAAAAATATGAATTCCCCTAAATATTTTTAATCTGAAAATTTAAAAACCACAATCAGAAACTTATATTTTAATGTTTTTTGCCAAGGTGCGAATAAACTGGTGCAGTGCTAGCAATTGGGTTGGTCACCCTAGTCACAATATCTACAACAACAAAAAAAACACAGATAAATACAGAATTATATATACTTTAATCTGTCCGTGTTATGTCCACTGTCACAAGACTGTCACGTCATTCTCATTAATTATTATTCTACTGAAACCTATTATCTTTCGTAGAATAATTTAAAATAATACCTACTGAATAGCAATGTCAGTATAAAATATATAGAGGGCATATAACCACAGAGAATCCGCTTTAGATAAAATTACCTTAAATCTCTGCTACAATTTGGATTAGATTGTGATCGGACAAGATCTCAAGGTGTAAGGTATGTTTAAAGAGCAATGGCTAAAACAGTATTGAATTGATCTGGAATGTACAGAAATGACGTATATACGGAAATAATTCTCTCAATTATTTATATTTTATCAAACCATCACTTGAATTATTTGAAGCTAATTAACAAAATGCAATATTTTAGGAATTTAATTGATTCAACACTCCTTTTTATCAATTTTTAATGTTACCATTTTACAAAATATAATCTATCTAGAAGCAAATAATACCTTTGCTAGTAGATAGAACTAACTAATATGAGATGGTAGATACATTATTATAATACTTTTTGACTGTCGTTTTTTTCTTGCATTTGACTCTGTTTATTTAAGTGATTTTTTTGCATATTCAAATAAACCTGTAATAAAATGGTAATAAATAAAATAATGTTTATTTAAGTGATTTTTTTGCATATTTAAATAAACCTGTAATAAAATGGTAATAAATAAAATAAACGTTATGGCAACACTGATGCTGAACTGTTTCCGACAAAATGACGTTGATTTACTGACAGTGACACTTTGACGTTTATTTCTGTGCTTGACGTGAAGGACGCTTTTGTTGTTACCATAGATAATACACTAGTTGTTACTGCTGGTGACAATAAATATAACATAACCTACAAAACTTTCAAACGCAATATCTTTTTTTTTAGGCCTCCTATTAAAAAAATTATTGCACATACAAGCTCGGTAACTGAACCTTAATTAAAAAATATTTTTTTCATGTGTGTACAAAAACTTTTTTTTTGAATATTTTTAATATATGGAAGTTCGCCATTGCCCTTTGGACTATTGATTTGTGAATGTTGGTATAAATCACTGTCACACCCCTTAAAGTACCTACTTAATAGGATAATAAATATTCTGGGGTAACACAGATTACACAGGTAGGTATTAATAGGGAAACTACGAAACTATTAATACCCATTTAATATCAATATAATAATTAATTGAGCCTTTTGTTTTATACTGCTATAAGAAATAAAACACAATATATTAAACCTAAATAAAACTTTATTTTATAAGTAATTTACACATGGAAAATTTAAAATTTAAAAATACATAATTTGGGTTGAAAATAAAGTCTCAGGATTAATTTTAACAAAAAAAAAAAAATGCAACCTAATCAGATTCTGTCCTCTTTAATTATTATTATGTAGAAAGTAACCATGTGAAAATTGTTTTATCTTAATAATATAATCTTATAATTCAAAAATCATTATGATAATAATATATTAGATTAAAGAAAAATAATGACAACCCATTTGTATCATATTTTTTAATATGTTATCATAAATGCTTTTTATAAAATCTCAAGATTATTTAATATGAAAAATCCTTTTTCCTAGCACCGAACTTTAACAGCTTTATGATCGATATAGCAGTGATTGATGCTGAAGTACCACTATCAATATTTATTAATCTTGAAAATCAGGATAGTACTTTCGATAGTATCATGGTACCGGTATATAGGACCAATTACAATTTTGGTGACTTTCAATCGTAACGATAACATAGCGATATAGTTAAACCACGATAGGCGCAATGGAGAATGTTGACTAATTTGGTCGTATTTTTTTTTTATTCGTAGTATTGACGGGACGGGCTATCGATAGTGGCATAGCCAGCATCATTCATAAGTACCTACTGAACGACTTTAACACACAGTGATTTTTTTTCGTAGGTTGTTAAGCGATTGCCATAAATTCAGAAAATATTCAAAAATGTGACAATCACAAGTTTGGTACTAGGGAACCGTTTGTTTGAGACTTGCACTTGCATTTTGTGTTAATATAAAAATAGCAATTATGACAAACGCCACCTAATCTAAATTGACAGTGGGTGTGATACGTCAATTCTATCTTAAATCTATACGTTGTCCAAGCCTTTATTTTCTTTTTGGCATCTGCCAAATACCCTACGCCTATAAATTACCGCTTTTTTGTTTTCGGAATAATGTACTAAAATAATGTCGTACTTTATTGACGTTTAGTGAAGTGCCCTGTGCATAACAAACAACCACAGAGTATAACACAGTTCTTGAAAGACGATAAATCATTCACGATTATGATAAAAATAATTTGACTTTGTGTAAGTATTGTTTCTGTAAATTTAATAAAAAAAGGAAATAAAAATAGTAACTATGACTCCAATATTGAATATTTGCAAGGAATTAAGTTGAAATCTTGGAATTTAAGTTCAAACCAAGAGTAAAGAAATTTTTCTTTTCATTTATTTATTTTTTGACGGCTGCCTTAAAATGTAACTATGCACGCGTTAGTGAAGTGAGTTAACTTCAAAACGCGTGGTTAATAACGTCTAAACCAAGTTTAAATCAAGAGTTATGAGCAAATATACTTGGAAAATCACATACCTACCTACTTATTTATTTAACAAACTAGCTACGTAATTGGGTATACAAATGAAACAAGTAAAATTATTAAATACTAGCGGCTCGTCCTGGCTTCGCACGGCTGGACATTTATTTTTTAAACATTTTGGCATAAACGTACAGTAAATGCAGGACAACTGACATCAACGCGTAATTTTTAAAAAACATTTCACTGAGCAATTTTATTAAACTCGTAATATGTTTCGAATGGAATGTCCGATTTTAATAAACTAAAAAGTAATTTACAGGTATTTAAACTGCCTTGCTTGAGAAATCATTTATTTAGGTAAGGATTAAGGCAAAGGTATAAATAACTTGATCTGATTTATATACACTATACAATTTAAATTAATATCGGAGTTATCAGAAAATGAATATTTCCGCGTGATAAAATAATAAAATGGTGCCAGCCGGTGCGGCGGGGCACGGTGGCAGGTATCAGCGCGGAAGATTCCTGTGGTTCCTGTGGTGATCTTATTAACAATCGTTTCCTATAAGAAGCTCTGTGCGATCGCAGCCCCGTAAAAACAAATATTTAATATTTCAACCCAGACGAAGTCGGGGCAGGTCGCTAGTTAAACATATTTTGAAAGAAAACCTTAATTATTATTATTATCGATAAAGAACCCAAATCAACTTATTATTTTTTTCTGTTTGTCTGTACCGCAAACATATGTCAAATTAATTTATCTAAGTGATTAAAAATATATAATAAAATATAAGTACGTTAAATCAAAATTAAAAAGTATTTCATTAAATCGATTGAAAGTTCTTCTTAAATAAAATCGATTATTACTTCAAATCGAATCGGTAACGTGTGAAGGCGTCACTAAAGTCAAAATTTCTTGATCTGCCAAAAAGAAAATAAAGAATTGGACAATCTATAATGAAACTATTACTACTAGTCCATAATTACTAAGAAAATAGAGAATTGAGTAGATTTTATCTACTGTATGTTGTGTTATGTGTATGGTGTGTGGCTTTATTAGTAACTGAAAATTTTAATCCATCTAGTGCAAATTAATGGGTGGGGATGTTACGTACGTAATAATAATTACAAACTATACTTACTATTAATAAAAGTGAACCATTAATGTTTGTACTTTGTTCACTTATGTGAGCTTGTAAGGAGACGCCTTGTAAGGCTATGAAGATTTGAATATTTAGTTAGGGAGTTGATGGCATAAAAGATGGCAAAAAAATTTAATCATTAGCTAAGTCTTCTTCTTCTTCTTCATTAACCGATAGACGTCCACTGCTGGACATAGGTCTTTTGCATGGACCTCCATAGGCATCGGTATTGCGCTGCCTGAATCCAGCGGCTCCCTGCGACTCGTTTGATGTCGTCGGTCCACCTTGTGGGGGGTCTGCCGACACTGCGCTTCCTGGTGTGGGGTCGCCACTTCAGCACCTTGGGACCCTATCGACCATCAGCTCTTCGAACTATGTGCCCCGTTCATTTCCACTTCAGTTTCGCAACTCGCTGAGCTATGTCAGTGACTTTGGTTCTCCTACGGATCTCCTCATTTCTGATTTGATCTCGCTAAAAGTCTACTAGAAGTTAATATGAGCGAAACTTTGATTAAATGATCATGATTCTAGCTATGTAAAAAAATTCAAATGCATGACATCTTATTGTCTACATGAACTAAATAATTTTTAATTTGAATTAACACAATAATTAAGGTGACAGGTAACTTTGCCATCTATTATCTTGTACCGTATTATACCGAAATAGACAAACTCCCTAGCTAATTAAACATAAACAACGTTTAACGAATTAGTGATGTGATATTTAAATTATAGTCGAATATAAAACGTCATATTCAAAACTTTAAGGCACCGCAACGGCACAATAGGTGGGCAAGAGTGCGTAGGTACATCTAGCATAGAATAATTAATAGGTAGTTAGTAATTTTTAACCAACTTCCAAAAAGGAGGAGGTTATCATCAAACACCGTCAATCTTACCCCTCTACAGTCAGTCACGTTAGCCGTCGAGCTCCATATAATACTTATTTAAGTAAACGTGGTAAGGAGATAGCCCATAGGGCGAAATTGAAACCTAAAGAGTGGTGAGGCACCATGTTAAAAAAAAATATTGCGCCAGCCGGAGCGCGGCGCGCTTCCCCGCATACGTTACATTATGCGGCAGTTTTCTTCTCCTTCGCGAAGCTCTCCAAGCTAGTAAGAAAAGAAAATTAATAAATAATTTTATTATGAAAAATGACAATTCTTAAAATAATTTAACTAGTTCTAGTCTGCAACTTTTTTGCATGGAGTTAGATTTTTTGGTATAAAAGGTTGCTATGTCACTCTTAAAGTTCTCAACTACACTCATGCATAGAATCACAATGATTGTCTGCCCTGTTGCTGTGACTGAAGGGCAAATTAAAAACCAGCGCTCTTTCACATATTAAGGATATTTATGTTGGGCATCGGCTATTTTTCGATACATTTAAAGGCAAGTAGTGAAGCTCACCTGTTCGCGGCGAGGGAACTTGTGCGCCATCTCGCGGTGTCTCTGCGCGCTCGTGCTGATCTGTCGCCGCTGCCTCTCCGACACTGCCACCTCCTGGATACAGAGTTATGATTAATACGTAATACTTCCTCGAAATTTCAAGTCTGTAGGTCATCGGTCATACTTACAGTTAAGCTAGACAAAACAATCCTCAATTTTTTTACTTAGATTCGTCGATATTACATATCCTATGTCCTATATGATAAATTCAAATTCAAAATTAATTTATTTCATGTAGGCTAACTTGTAGCCCGCACCACACGACACCACCACAGAAATGTTTAAAGCGAGCATGACATACTTAGGCTACCCATGTTAAGGCATCGAATTGATAGTGGTTGAAATCCTTTAATATACCCAGCCTATAATTTGTTTCATTTGTCGTTATTACATTACTTTCTTTTAGAACAACCTTAATCATAAAGAATGTATTATGCGGATCCATTTCAGCAGAATAGAATATCGATACGATCGGCTTTAATAGGAAACGGTACCCACCGACATAGCTCAGCGAGTTGTGAAATTGAAGTGGAAATGGACGAAGAGTTGATGGTCGATGGGGTCCCAAGGGGCTGGAGTGGCGACTCCGCACCGGGAAACGCAGTGTTGGCACACTACCAATAGGTGGATCGACGACATGAAACGAGTCGCAGGGAGCCGCTGGATTCAGGCGGAGCAAGACCGAGGCCTGTGGACGTCCATGCAAAAGACCTATGTCCAGCAGTGGACGTCTATCGGCTGATAAAGAAGTCTCCTAGCACAAGCTTTCCGCTTATTTGGAGGGGATAGGAGGATATTAGTCAACTTCAGGTTGCCTAATATTCTTTTTTTTTAAAAAAAAAAAGAAATACACTAACCTCTTGGTCGTTATTGAACAGCGTGGTGGTGAAGCTGTCGGCCACGAACCACTTCTGCCCCTTCATGACGATGTCGCGCGGCGGGTCGTGGTCCGCGCCCACGTCCGCCGACCACACCGTGGCCACCGCGCCCGGCTCCAGCTTCACGGTGCGGTGGAACTTGAACACCGTCTCCTGGTCGCCCGCCTTGCGAATTATCTGGTAGCCGCCGAGGCTTTGCTCCTGCGGGGAAAGCTCTTATAGCTATCATCATAGACAAATATTTTTTTTAAATAACAAACATAGCTAAGCTGTACTTGTTTACTTTTTAACAAAGCTTGACAAATAAACAAGTACACAAAAAGACACAAAGTCTACAATAATAGTTTAATCCCAAATTCAGATTCGTTAACTTATGTTCGCAATGTCAGATTTGTGATGTCGTTATGTATTCATAGGCACACTCACAGGCGCAGATTGATGAAGTGTCATTGAAATTAGGAGAGGGCGTTTGCGAGCAGTTCAAAAAGGCCATTTGAAAATTTGAAAATACCTTCTTCCCCTTGTTCCTGATCTTCACGAAGGTGCCGTCGGGGCAGGCCTCAGCAACTTCCAGGTCTCCCTTGGCGCTGGAGGTGACGCTGAAGTCCTGCAGGCTGCGCTCCTCGCTCTCGTCCAGCAGGGTGCGCTTGCGCGCGGCGCGCAGCGGCGTGGCGCGGCGGCCGGGCGTGATGCGGCCGCCGCTGGCGCTGGCCGACGCGCTCATGGACGTGCGGGACTCGCGGCCCGGAGACTGGGATGTCAGGTTTAATCTGGAATTAAATGAATAACATATATTCTGCCAGTTCTGATTGCCTAGTGGTAAGGATAGTTGTCTCTTATTCGAGGCACAGGCACTTCACTTTTCGAAGTTATGTGCGTTTAAGCCATTGCCTGTCAACACTGCGTTTTCTGGTGAGGGGTTTTCGAACTATATTCCATACAGGTCTTATTTGACTCGTCCTACTAATTGCACTGTACGCTCACCTGTCCTCCTCGCCCTCGATGAGCGCGCGGTAGGTGGCGATCTCGTGGTCGAGCGAGCACTTGATGTCCATGAGCGTGGCGTACTCGCGCAGCTGCGCCGCCATCTCGTCGCGCAGGCGCGCCAGCTCCTGCTCCAGCGACGCCAGGTCCTCGGCGTGGCGCGCGCGCTCCGACTCCAGCTGACGCTCCAATTCACGGCAGCGGTTCTGAGGGTAGACACACATTTTTTATATAACCTTTTTTTTTTTTTAGATAATATCCGTTGTTCTTCCTTATCAACCGATAGATGTTCACTGCTGAACAAAGGTCCCTTGCATAAACTTCCTCAGGGATCATACAAAAAAAACGCCGAAAAAACACGTTTTTACTAGGAGAGCCTTAAATTTTTAATTAATTTTTATTATTTGTTGTTATAGCAGCAACAGAAATATACATTCTGTGAAAATTTCAACTATCTCCCAATTACACATCATGAAATACAGCCCGCTGACAGACAGTCAGATGGACGGACAGACAGACAGCGGAGGCTTAGTTAAGAATACCATTGGTTACCGTTCGGGTTACAGAACCCTGATAATGACATGGGTTTCAAAAATTAAATCTAAATAATATACAAGGGTTATTAACCATCTAAAGAGAGCAGAGATGTTTAGTTTCTAATGCTCACCCTGTCTCAAAAAAAAAAATGAAAAGGCTACTCACGCTCAGTGCGGCGTTTTTGTTCTCGAGGTCGTTGAGCGTGGCGTTGAGCGAGTCGATGCGCGTGCGCATGGTGCGCAGCTCCTCCACCGCCACCGACGCCGCGCTGCTGTTGCGGCTCGCGGCCGACTGCAGGTTCTTCATCTGCGCCACGAGCACATTATTATCATTACTTCACAAGATATTTTATACAGTGTGCGATCAAAAGAAAAATCTGCAATATCCAAACAGTTAAAGGTGTGGAACATAGTGGTTTACTCAGTGTTGCAGACTGAATACTGACTGAAAAAGTCGATGGTTCGAACTCCACGCATTGCACTATTGTGGTACCTAATACAAGCCAATACCCAACACAAGCTTTCTGCTTACTTGGAGCAGGAGAGCTTGTAGTGTAACAGGTGGGGAACCTGTCGAACCGTCGACCTTGAAGTTTTCAGTCAGCACCTTTAAACAATCTACGGAACATCAATAAATACCTTATTCTCATAGAGAGCTTCGATTTCGTCCCTGTTTGCCTTAATATTGGCCTCCTGTTGTTCGCGCAGCTCCTGTAGACTTTGTTGTAGTTTCGCCTCATATTGCTGGGCGAGACGTCCATCTTCGATGACAAAGAGAAAATATACTGTTGGGGAGGTTAGATTTTTATAATGCTGCCTAGACTCACTAGATACTTGTAGGTTCTTTTTAAGCCAACGAGTAGCAAGCGTTCATTATGCTTCTCGTCGTAACGTCATTCTTATTCCTTAATTATTAAGTAATGGATGCCCATTACTGTTTAATTGTTAAATGAAGAAATTCCTTACTTTGTGTCCCATTTTTTTTTTACTTAAAATAATAAGTATCTGCCAATAATACATTATTATTAAGAGTTGCAGTAATAACTGGTCCTGAAAGTTTAAATAACATATCCAGCAGTGGACGTTTAACAGTTAAGATGATTAAAAGAGTACCAGGTGCTGAAGTGCCGACCTCGCACCGGGAAGCGCAGTAAAAATCGCTAGTAAACCTAATAAATAAACAAGAAGAATTAAAAGAGTGAAAAAGAATTAAAAGAGTGGTGCTCACCAATCTCAGAGATCTCCACCTGCCGGCGAGTGCGCGTCTCCTGCAGTTCCTGCTGGAACACCTGGTCCTTGAAGGAGAGTTCCTCGCGCAGGCTCTGCACCGTGTTCTCCATGTCGATGCGACACAGCATCTCCTCTTCAAGCGTCTTGCGCGTTTCCGCGTACACCTTGCGCAGTTTCTCCAGCTCCTTTGCCAGATCCTGCGCAAATATAAGTTGTGTGTAGTACAGTTACAAAGATTTGTATTTGTTATTGTAGTGTGTTTGTACCCCTACCTATCTGCCCTTAGTAGGCTATAGGCATCTCAGGCATTGATTCATCGGGCCAGTGTTGCTGATACGCTATACTGGACCTATTTTTTTGCTGTGCATTATCATTTGATCAGCCTTCTGACTAAAGCAGATGTATTGATTTGATTCTAGATTTCTCTTTACGATTATTTCCGAGTAAAAAAGTCATTCTTATTTTGAAATAAAGTCAATTAAGGTCTATTTACCAGTTCTAAAATGTTTTTTCTTTTGAGATGGCCTAGGCCCTAGACAGTCAGGAATAGTAAGTCGGACAACCAGTTGATAAGGATGATATTATTTTAAGTCTTGGCCTGTATTTGGTGCTACTGATTTGGAGATACTGAAATCTATAGACCGCATTCTTACTCTGCTCAAACTCAAATATGTAGTGTTAAAATGAGACAGATTTATCTCAGAGCATATTTGCGTCTCTTTTTAACTCTACCTTAAGTCCGAGCTAAGACAGAGCACACTCTATAGATCTCAGCATAAGAGCTATAAGAGTATCCTTTCTTCATCATTTATACCAAGGTGTTCATTCATCTACACCAGACTGTCTAAGTGAGATCTTGCAAGCTGTTACCAATGTAGTATGAACCAAAAAGAAACCTGATACTAACATTGGCCTCATCTTGAGCCTTCTTCTTATCAGCGAGTGCAGCATTGTACTTGTTGCTCTCCTCAGTGAAGCGAGTCTCATAGTGACGCGCCATGCTGTCGGCCTGCTGCCAATCCTTGTTCTTCTTGTCCAAGCTGCAAAAAAATGCAAAATTATAATAAATGACCTCTCTCGAACTTGGCGTGCTCCGTATCAGAATATCGTCGTTTTTAGTCGTTTTAAGCTGAACATAGAGCTCTTGAAAGGATCGCTACAGAACGTGATCTTGCGCCCAGCGACTCCCAGCATATCGCTTGAGATCGTCGGTCCACTCTATGGGGTTCTCTCCAACTCCAATTCGCCATTGGAGGACCTTGATGATATCCTGACGTTCAGTTACGACATTTAAAGTGCATTTACCTGTGCTGAACATTGCTAATATTCCTCTTTCCCCTCAAACTAAGCGTAAAGCTTAATTTATTTACGTTAAGAGTAGATACGACAATGCTGAAGCGGGTGTGGATGGACCCTTTCGGTTTTTTAATCCTCTGCCCTGACCATTGCGCTATAGATCACATAGAGAAACTCCGAGCATAGCTGAGTGGCTCGAAGATTTCTGTAAGCCAATATCTCGGGCCGTATGTTATTAATTCATCACTGGCAACTAGATTAAACGGGATCAACGCTTCCCTAATGCTGTTCAGCAGAGTTTGGATTCGGCGGTTGATCTAAATTTGAAGCTGTAATTTACTTAAAAGATACAAAACATTGAAACAATGCGGTAACAAAACTACATTAATTAATATGAAGTTAATTTTGGAATAATCTTGACACACATAAAAACTTATTCAGAAGTATACACGGCCTTGTTAGCGGCGTCATAGATTGCTGCCTGTTAGCTTAACCGCACGACATTGCCCCGCATAATCTTTTAATTTCCTCAATAGTTTTAGCATTTTCTAGGAAACAGACATTGAGTATCTATCTATTCTTTATCTTTATGATCAAGAACTGACGCATTGTTTTGTAACAGTTTCATTGGTAATTATTGTGATTTAAGATAGTAGTCAGGCTCACCTGCAAGAAATTCAGGTACCTACTTATAATCCTGAATTTAAAATTATGCAAAAAAATTACATAATTTTAAATTCAGTTTTCAATAATTCGATCAATCGATAACGATCAGTATTAAATATAGTTTGCGCTTTTAATAATTGAACAAAAAAGAGACATTCATTAAGTAATTATCATAGCTTTCAGACTGATAACGTAAAAAAAACTAAAATTATTTTGTGTGCAGGACTATTATTACGAGTAAGATAGCGTGACCAATCGTCATAAATGATATTATCTGAATAGGGGAGCTTCGACTTTATGATCGCATTGTGTGATAGGTAGGTACGGGATACGCGTGCCATGTTGACGAAAATAACTTAAAATGCGGAAGGCAACTTGTGTTTAAAAAGAAACATATTCCAATGTAAACAGTAATGGCATTCCGATTAACGCTCGTTCCATTATAACACGAATGAGAACATTTACGAAATAATTACACCTGTTTACTTTGTGTACATGAACGTAAAAAAAACACGTAATGTAATGTAAGGAATAATAAAAGCTATTTTATTTATTTTATTTTATTTTACTATGTGTACGTTTTACTTCGATGCGCGAAAGCGTTTGTTAATTTTTTACGGAAAAAGCAGCAGAGCCGACCTTGATAAGCAACTAGATAAAAAGCATTTAACAGAGAAAATCTGTAAGTTGACAGAATATCGTATCTAAATCGTGAAAAAAATAATTCAATATTCATCTAATTCTAATGTTTAATTGTAATAAAAAAAATGAATAAGCTAAATAAGGGGAATTATTTAGATTTTAATTAAAAAAAGGACGAGTTCAAGTCGAATTCAAATGGTTAAGAACGAACATTATGAAGATGTCTTAGATAGCATTAGTAACTTCCGTTATTCTGCTGGTTATGCGGGAATGTGGTCGAAGCTTGTCGGTGACGTAATCAAGTAAATATAACCGTGACCATCGTGACTTATACATAAATTCGGCTTCACGATAATAACTACATACCTACCTATGTCAAATTGCTAAGCAGCTATTCTTTATTTGAATACGCATTATTTTATTTTAACTAAGATTAATTTTTAGCTAGTTTGAATTTTTGCATTATTTACGTTCTTCACAAATAATTTTTTGAAAGTTTCATTTAGCTTTTTTTCGTATACTTATTTCAAATGCGATGGATTTTTCAATGAAATACTTTTACTGAAACTGAAACAATTCTTATGGAATATCGCACGCGAATTGAGTTTCCACGCCAACTCTGCAGCTAACGTCGTATTTCTCGTCTAAACAGTAAGGACGAAACATCTTTCGATTATGAATCTATAGGATCATTGATCAACATTTAAAAGCAATGAAAGGTTTGAAATAACATTACACTAATATTATAAAGGCGAAAGTTTGTATGTGTATGTGTATGTGTGTGTGTGTGTGTTTGTGTGTATGTTTGTTACTCCTTTACGCCACAACGAATGAACCGATTTGGCTGAAATTTGTAATGGAGATAGCTCATACCCAGGATTAAAACATAGGCTACTTTTTATCCCGGAAAATTAAAGAGTTCCCGCGGAAATCAAAAAAACCTTTATCCACGCGGACGAAGTCACGGGCATCATCTAGTATGTAGTGTATGTACATAGCGATGTTACAAGTATTGTTCATCGAAAAGCCTTTGAAAATTAAATCATTATAATGAATCGCCTATTACCGCGTGCGTCGTTATGTACTCAATCCTCATGTATTTACAGTAGGGTTAGTATAAGATTTAATTCGATTGATCGTATTCGTATTCGATGACATTAGCGTCAAATTAAAATGAACCATAACATTATTGTATTAGAGCTCAATTTCGAGCAAGCATTCTTATACGTTAGCGTATACGGATACGCTCCAATTTAAAATTGGTTGTACTGAATTTGTGACTTTAAATCAATACGGTTCTTCTTTTTCGACTAAGCCTTGTCCTACTAGGTGGGGTCCGCTTTCCGGCATCATTTTGCCCACTTTGCCTGGTCTTGTGCATCTGATTTTATTAATTTATTTATTTCGGCACCTACGAGGTCTAGCCAGCGCTAAATCAATACGGTTAAGATTCATTTGTTAGCAATTTTAAATATTGTTAGTACATTTTTATAGTTGGTCAGTATACCTACCTCATGAAATGATAAATACAAGCATGTCAATATACCTTTGTCAATATACGTTTCATGACGTTTATTGACAAAGGCTAAACCTTTATTAATTTGAAACGTTGGTAGCCGTGTCGTTATGTGCTTGTTTCATGACGTACGTATAATGACGAATGAGATTGGGCGGTTTTTAATAATTGAGCAAGATGCCAGTCTTTTGTCGGCTGTCGCCGTGTTCGGACATTGTGTTAAATATTGTATAGTGAAGTGATTGTGTGATAAAGTTGTGAAGATAAATATATTCATTTGATACGAGTTATCGACCTATTATTTTAAAATTACCCTTCTGAGCTTTCAGCTCAGAAGTGGGATGCCGGGAAGATAGTTTTGTTATCATCTCGGTTAAGGACTACGCCCAAATAACAGGTGAAGTATTACTATTCTTTTTTGATTTTTATTACTCTGTCTTCTTAAAGTAAAAAGTTCAATTTAATTTTTTTTATTATCTTACTTTTATAAAATAATAATATAATATAAAACAGCGTTCAAAGCAAAGTAAATTTATTATGGTAAAGTTAATCAAGGTTATAAGAATGTATACAGTGTATTTTAATTTTTTTTTAGTGAAATATGGAAAGATCAAGGCCTCGGAAACGCCTGGTCATCCCGGAGGCCAGTTCAGAGTCTTCACGCTCGCGCAGCAGATCGGGCAGTCGGTCGAAGCATCACTCGGCCACGCCACGTAAGCGGTCGCGTCGGAGCAGAAGATCTCAAGAGCGTAGTTGTCGCCGAAGGGTTCGAGGCAGCACGCGCGTGCTAAATACAAGTCCGACACCATCGTCGTCAGCGGGTCGCGCCAACGATGATACTTCAAGTACGGCAGGTACGTCGGATAAAGCACTTGTTTCTACGCTTCTTGAATTCATGCAAAGTTTGAAAAAGGACAATAATAGTGAACGCTTTCCTGTAATGAATGTGATTCCCGAATTTGATCCATCCAAACGGAATCAAACAATTCACACGTGGATTTCGAAAGTTAACGAATGCGCGTCCATTTATGGTTGGACAGACAAACAAATAGCTTACTACGCGTTACCAAAGTTAGTAGGATTAGCCCAACGATGGTATCAGGGATTACCTAGTGTAAAATTTTCATGGCCAGAATGGGAAAAGAAATTAACTTTAGCATTCCCTAGTGAAGAGAACTTCGGACAATTATTAACGGAAATGCTTGCTTGCAAGGCTCGTTTTAATGATTCATTAGAAGAATATTATTATGATAAAATGGTTTTATTAAATAGATGTAAAATAAGTGGAAAAGATGCCATTGACTGTATCTTATTTGGAATTGAAGACAGGTCCGTCCGAACTAGCGCCGAAGCAGTTCAGTTCAGAGAACCTGATAAATTGTTAGTATATTTAAGAAATGTGAAAGCTAATAAGCGGTCAGAAAAATCAAACATAACCATGCAAGCGAGCACCTCCGATAATAATAAACGTGTTAAGCGAGTAGGTCAGAGTAATATTTCTAAGTGTTATAATTGCGGGGAGGAAGGACATCCATATTTTAGGTGTAAACAACCCATTAAGAGGTGCGAAAAGTGTCGTAGGGTAGGTCACTTAGGAAACGAATGCGTTATTAAAACCGAGGGTAGTTCGACTCGCTCTGATACCACAAATAATAAATCTGTTTCGTGTGTATATCAAAATCAAGACAGCGATGAAAAGTATTTTAAGAACGCAATTGTTGAGGGTCGTGATCTAAATTGTTTTATCGACTTCGGAAGCCAGTGTACTATGATTAAAGAATCTGTTATTAAAAGTCTAGGTACAACTTGGTCTATTAATGATTTACCAGTTTTGAGAGGTTTCGGTAACTCTCTAGTAAATTGTTTAGGTAAATGTTCCCTTTCTATAAAAGTAGATTCTGTTAGTGCTCAAGTAGAAGTGCTCATTGTGCCTGATAGTTATTTGCGCGAACCATTATTAATTGGACAAACATTTACAGAACAAGATCACATTGTAGTATACAAAACTAAAAATGAATTAAAATTGTTAGATAAATGTACACAATCTAAAGATAAAATTCAGTTGTTTCTTTCCGAGTTGGTAACGGTCAAAGGCCTTACAGAGATTAATGTTTACTCTGTACCTGTTCATGATGGGGACATATTTGTAGAACCGAGTGTTAATCAACAAAAGAAATATCAATTAATAGAGTGTATTACTAAATTAGAAAATGGTAAGGGCAAATTGGTTATAAAGAGCCTTAATCAATCTGGCGTTGAGTTACATCAAAACACCTTATTGGTTAGAGCTCAACCATGTAAAGAAATTAAAACTTTGCTCATAAATAAAATTGATTTGGACGTTAAATCTACCCCAGACGTTATTACAGACAAAATGGTTAATACCAGTGAAAATTTTGACAGGACTGAAGAATTAACTAGTCTCTTGAATCAATATAGAGATTGTTTCGCTTTTCAAATTAAAGAACTAGGTTGTGTAACAGGAACAGAAATGAACATTAATCTAAATGACTTTACACCAGTAGTTTACCGACCTTACCGTCTATCTCACTCGGAACGAGAAGTAGTACGGGATATGGTTAATGATTTAAAAGAGTCCGGAATCGTAAGAGACTCTAATTCAGAATATGCGTCTCCTATTTTGTTGGTTAGAAAAAAAACTGGAGATTATCGGCTTTGCCTTGATTATAGGAATTTAAATAAGAAAACCATTAAAGAACATTATCCTTTACCGCGGATAGACGATCAATTAGACAATTTGGCCGGTTATAAGTACTATACTACATTGGATCTTGCTTCTGGTTACTATCAGATTCCCATGTCGGAAACTTCAAAATATTTGACCGCTTTTATCACACCAGATGGACATTTTGAATTTAACAGAATGCCGTTTGGGTTAGCCAATGCGCCGTCTACCTTTCAAAGAGCAATCAATAATATTTTAGGTAACGCTAGGTTTAAGGAAGCCTTTGCTTATATGGATGACGTTATTATTCCCTCAAAAACTATAGAAGAAGGTTTTCAGCGATTAGTCAGTACGCTAGAACTATTTCGTAATGCCGGGTTAACACTTAAATTGTCAAAATGTAATTTTTTTAAAGACTCCATTGATTACTTAGGTTTTGAAGTTTGCGAAAACGGTGTTAGACCGGGCAAAAATAAAATTGCAGCCGTAGAGAATTTCCCTGTACCAACCGATCAACATAAACTTAGACAATTTCTCGGACTTGCTAGCTTCTTCAGAAGGTTTATTAGAGGTTTTGCGATGATCGCTCAACCCCTAACTAGGCTTCTAAAAAAAGATGTTAAGTGGCAATGGGGTGATAGTGAATCAAACGCATTTCAAATATTAAAAAGAGAATTAATCCAACGTCCCGTACTAACATTTTATAATCCTGAACACGAAACCCAATTGCATACTGACGCATCAAAGAACGGGATAGCGGGAATATTACTTCAGAGGCCAAATAAAGATTCTCCTTTCAGTGCTGTCGCTTACTATAGCAGACAGACATCCCCGGAAGAGAGTCGGTTCACTTCCTATGATTTGGAAACGTTAGCCGTGGTAGCTTCGATGCAACGGTTTAGAGTGTATTTGTTAGGGATACCCTTTACGGTCGTTACGGATTGCAATTCTCTCCGCGCTACTTTTGAGAAAAAGGATATGTTACCTAGGGTTGCTAGGTGGTGGGGAGCAATGCAAGAATACGATTTTAATATCATTTACAAACCAGGTGTTACAATGGGTCACGTCGACGCTCTTAGTCGAAATCCTATAGCGGATAAAGAAGTTTTGGACATTTTGAACGTAGATTCTAATTGGATAATAACAGTGCAGCAAAGTGATCCGGAAGTACAGCGTATCGTAAATATTTTAAATGACCCGGAAACTAAAAACCTTGCGGAGTTAAAAAATAACTTTATCGTAAAACGTGGATTGCTATATAGGAAAACTAGCGATGGAGACCGTTGGGTAGTTCCCAAAGGGGTTCGCTGGCAGATCCTTAAAGCTAACCATGATAACATAGGGCACTTCGGCTTTGATAAAACGTATGATAAAATTCGGAAGCAGTATTGGTTTGCTAAAATGAGGCGGTTTATAAAAAAATACGTAGATTCGTGTTTAGAATGCGCGCACAATAAAATACCATCCGGTAAAAAGGCTGGTGAATTACATCCTATCCAAAAGGTTGATTGCCCTTTCCATACCGTTCACATTGACCACTTAGGCCCATTTGTACGCAGTAAAAAAAGAAATTCTTATTTACTACTAGTAATTGACGCATACACCAAATTCATTATGTTATTTCCGGTCAAAAGTACTAAATCGATTCATTCTATTAAAGCCATTAAAAATTATTTTCACACTTTTGGTGTTCCAAAACGATTAATATCAGATAGAGGTACTTCTTTCACATCTAAACGTTTCGAAGATTTCTTAAGTCAGCTTGGGGTGAAACATGTTTTAAATGCGATAGCGACACCTCGTGCCAATGGTCAGGTTGAGCGGTATAATAGGACAGTGTTAGCGGCTCTCTCGGCTAGTAATCACGGTAAATCTGAACATCTGTGGGATGAATGCGTGTCCGAAATACAATGGGGTCTAAATAATACGCTTAACAAAGGTATAGGGAAAACGCCAGCTCAAGCACTTTTTGGTACAAACCTCGTAGGGACTTCTGACTATTTGGCAAATATTCTTGATGAGATAGGCACTAATAGCGTAGATGAAGTAGATAACAATGACGCTAGAATCGATAGTTTAGAGAGTGTGCAGACTGAAGGTTTAAAAGTTATTAGGGACGAGATATCCAAATATGTCACTAAAAACCAATCTAAACAAAAGGAACGCTTTGATAAAAAAAGGATTAAGGCTCGTTTTAATTTAGGCGATCTGGTAAGAGTCGAAAGGGACATACCATCAACTGGTGCAAGTAGGAAGTTAATTTCAAAAATCCGGGGTCCTTATCGAATAACTGAAGTTCTTCCTAATGATAGGTACATAGTAGAAGACACCCCTCTGTCTCGAAAAGGTAACAGGAGTTTTAAGGGTACTTTCCCTGTAGATAAAATTCACCATTGGTTAGTTTTTAATAGAAACAGTGAAGGTTCTAGTGATGACTCCAGTATGTCTGATGATTGAATCGTTTATACAAACAAAATTTATCTATAAATGTCCTTCTCTCCTTACGATTATGCATTACTTTGTATTGATTTTAGGATAATAATTGTTATTTTAATTTTTATGTGATTGAATTTAGTAGTGTAATGAAGTAAAATAATATGATTACGTACATATAGACTATGTATTATAAAATTGTATAATAATCACGTAGATAGAGGCAATGACTGTTTAAAGATACATTGATTGTATAGTTGTGACTTGTGATTTAAGAACTAATAATGAATTATTGATTGTAAGTTATTTGATCATGTCAATGAGGTTGACTTTGTTAGAATTTAATGATTATTTGTGAATTAAAATGATGCCGTTTGTGTATTTGGTTAAAGTGAACATGAAGGGGTCGCTTTAACAATAACTCAAGTTTTGTTTTACTTGTTGTGAACATGAAGGGGTCACTCAAGTAACATTTCAGTTGATGTGAACATGAAGGGGTCACTCAAGTAATATCTTAGTTGATGTGAACATGAAGGGGTCACTCAATTCATTTTTACTTGTTGTGAACATGAAGGGGTCACTCAAGTAACGTTTTAGTTGATGTGAACATGAAGGGGTCACTAAACTGATTTACTGGACATGTCAAGAGAGCTATTCAATAATTAAGAGAAATGAAATCTAGTTAGAATATAAGTTACTTTATATTGTACATGCAAAGGTTACTCTGTTGTTTCACGAGACGTGAAAACGGTCAGGAAAGGCCGACTGTTAGCAATTTTAAATATTGTTAGTACATTTTTATAGTTGGTCAGTATACCTACCTCATGAAATGATAAATACAAGCATGTCAATATACCTTTGTCAATATACGTTTCATGACGTTTATTGACAAAGGCTAAACCTTTATTAATTTGAAACGTTGGTAGCCGTGTCGTTATGTGCTTGTTTCATGACGTACGTATAATGACGAATGAGATTGGGCGGTTTTTAATAATTGAGCAAGATGCCAGTCTTTTGTCGGCTGTCGCCGTGTTCGGACATTGTGTTAAATATTGTATAGTGAAGTGATTGTGTGATAAAGTTGTGAAGATAAATATATTCATTTGATACGAGTTATCGACCTATTATTTTAAAATTACCCTTCTGAGCTTTCACATTAAAACGTAACACTAATGTCATCGTATACTACATAATACGACCAATCGAATTAAATCTTGTACTAACCCTGCAGAATATAATAATTACTTCCCGCGTCATTGGTGACATACCTAGATCATAATTATTATGAAATGGATAGGTTTGGTGTACATTTCCGTGATATGATCGGTATCAAGTTAACAAATATATACTTTGCGCTTTCGTGTTGCAAACAAGATCTCCAGCAGACCTACCGTAACTTCAGAACACAGGAGTTTCTTAATCTTTTGAAGAGCAAGGGTCTTGATAGGAAAACGCAGTCATCCAGCGGGAAATGGAGAGAGCACAATTTAATATTTTCTATAAGCAAACCAAAATTGATGAGTACACAGCATGGGCGTCAAGCGATCGGGACATGGACGATGATATAGAAAGAACACTTCCCTAATCAGTTTTATGCTGTCATTTTTTCGAATATCACTGGCCTTAATAATTTAGTAATTTTTGGAGAAATCAAAAGCTATATTATCAACATATTACATGTCAATGTAGTCATTACTTTATGGAATTGCTTATGTCATGGTTTATCTTATCGACTATGCGACCTCAGATGAGGTTAGTGTTTGTGGAGCTTATAATGTCAATGACGACATGTTGCCTCATACAGATCCATGCCTTTACCTTAAAACTGCATTGTTGACCGTTACAGATAAAGTGAGTTTTATAGTGAAAAATTGTGCATGAAATTGTCTTCCTTACAAAGAAGACAATTTCTCTTTCTCCTTCCTCTCTCTCTTCATACTGGGATTTGTTTAAGTAATTAAGCGATGTCCGCCCATTTTGCGTGAGTCTCACATCTAGCCACCTAGGGCAGCGAGGACTTCAGCGAGTATTGCTGAAGTGCCCATGTATAATTTTCATTGATCGGATACACCCCTGCATTTAAAAGTAGCGGTGTCTCGTCGCCCTTTATGTCTGCATGCATAAAGGGCTAACCCTTGTGCTAATCGCATGTTAAAGTCGACCTACACGTGATTCAAGAGCCGAATTTCCTGAGCAGATATTCCTGCACTAGTCAAGCCAGCAGAAACTAGTTGAAATGTTGGCAGGAATTGCAGGCAGAATGGTTCCCTGGGAACGGGGATGAGCCCTAAGGTGGGACACAATGTGCATATCAGGGAGACAGCATGCAGACTGGGAGCTGCAGCTGAAATGGCTGAATCCTGAAAGCGGCTCAAATATGCTTCTCAGATCTAGAGTTACATAATATTTGTTCTGTTTGCTGTGGAGACCCTAGGGCCATGGAGTCTAAGCGGTGACAGAAGGGCTGGCTCATTTTTTGCACAAAGCATCAGCCTGGCTGTCCAGTGTGTAAATGCAGCCAATATTCTTGGCACCATTTGACTAGAGTATGATTAATTAATTTAGCTATGAGTTTTATTGTAACACTAAAAAAAAGTATTAGTAACATTTTATAAATAAATGACATTAAACTGCCCTCAAACGTGGATGAAGTCATAGCTTAGCTTACTTATATGCTGTAGGCGTAAGGCAGCCGTGCGATGTCGATCTTAATGACGTAGCTCACAGGGTCAACAGCCCAAGGCAATTTAGTGACCACACATTATTTTGATTGTTCCATACAACCACAAAGTCAATACTTGTTTATAAAGGTGAGTTATTTTTATGAAGTGAAGGAGTAACAAACATACATACACGTATAAACTTTCCCCTTTATAATATTAGTAACATTACATAAATTATTATGCACACTCTTCTAAGTATGCATAATATTGTGATAGACAACTATGGACTCTATATTGAGAGAGGCTGGATATGCAATTGGCCGCTTATTATTTCTATAACTGTATTACCTATGTAAATAATTATGTATTTAATGTGAAACATGGCATTAAATTATTTATTAAAAAAAAAAAATTTTCATGTATTAAAATATAAAATAAAACTTTTCTAGTTTCTAATTAATGTAAAATCTAACTGGAGAAAATACATATTTTTATTAAGGTTGTAAAATAAAGTCTTAGCACAGCAACTTTCGTTTTAAATTCTTAAAAAAATTATTTTGATGTAAGTAACATCAGAGAAAGTGGAACAATCACCTTGACACAAATAGATTATTGAATAAGGTCACTTCTGCAATTTGTAAGTTTCTATAATAAAAATGATGTTAAGACAAATACCATCCATTTTATTATTATAGTATAATGAAAATAGCATAAGCACACAGTCTCAGAATCTTTTCCACTAGTAATAATTATTATAATATGTAAATACTACTACATAACGTTAGAAATCAGAGAAGATGCAATGTAGTAATTAAAATAGGTATACAATAATGATATTATCGTAATATGGAACCCTAAATCTTTGCATTGCATGCATGCATTTACAAATTTGTTTACAAACAAAACCACTGACATAGTTTCATAGTGGCAATAGACAATAGGTACCTAATACAGTGGCATAAGTTAAATTTAGTGCAAGGAGTGTAGGTGATTGGATAGTTATATCGAGGTATGATGTCACGATGTCGTAAAGGCGAGGTCGCGCGCGCCCGTCATTCCAAGCCCGATACAAAACGCCGCCGATGACGTAAACTATGCTAAGGTTAGCCGGAACAGATTACCCAAATAAGTCGATTTAATGTTTTTAAATCAAGATAATTGTACAAATAATCAATAATAAGCTACTAGTTCATACAAAATTATTAATATACTCACCGTTTTTTAAGGTCATCATTCTCCTCGTATAACCTCTTCAAATCGATTTCCAATTTAGCTTTCTCCCTAGCGGTGTCGTCTAAAAGCTTCCTAGCATCTTGAAGCTCATGTTCGTACATGCCCTTTATACTGGAGACCTCGCGGGTGATCACCTCCTGTGTCGTTTGAATCTCCCGACGCAAGCCTGAGTTCTCACTTTCCAATTGTCGAACCTTATCAATATAGGCCGCGAGACGATCGTTAAGGTTTTGTAATGCATCTTTTTCCTGGAGACGGGAATGCCTCGTAGGACTCAATGGGCTACTCGGCCGGCCGGCTGAACTGGAAGGGCGGCTTCCAACTGGAGTGCTAGATTGCGGCGGGCTCTGCACTGACGACACAACATTAACATGAGTGGACGATGACACACTCTTTTTTGATTTAGTAGACATTTTTAAAAAGTTTTTCAGTCACAATACTTAATAATAACACTTTTTATTTTTTTAACACACGCCAACAAATGCAAGCGCCGAAAAAATTTTTCTCAACTTTGTAAACCCAAGCTAATGTGGTCACGTGACCGTTGAGCACAAGTTGAGTCATAAAAAATGTTGCCAATAATATAGTAACATTATTAGACGATCCAACTTGGTTATGTTTTGGTGGCGAATAGTCCATAGCGTGTAATCTATGTTCCATGTCATTTGAGTAGGTAGGCACCACAAACATATAAGAGTAAGGTAGGCACCTACAGTCCATCTAAAAAGAGTAGAAATTAATAAAAATGGAACTAAAGTTAAGCTTAATGTGGCAACACTACGTTTGTTTACATAGTTCGGGTTCTATAGTCTCTAGTATAGTGATCTGTGGTCTCTAGTTCGGTTACTCTAAAAGAAAACATCAGTATTTTCTATTTAAGTTTGTTGTTTTTACGAAAAGGAAATAAGCACCATCACTACCATGAACCGTACAATACGCAGCGGAACGCGAAAAGTTATTTACAATGTGTATATGCGATGTCTTGCCGAGGCACAAGCTGGCAAAATTTTATCCGACTTATCCGATGTTTACAAGAGAGTTGCTGAAATGACAGGTATGTTGAGTGTATTTTGCTTTTAACAAATAAAAAATGAAATAATTATAGTGATAGTTGCTTAACAAATTCATTATTTTCCAGTTTTTGCAAATTTCTTAGTATTTTGAGGTTATTTCGTAGTTATAACTTTTTCACGGAATTTATAGCGCGATCGGTTGATTTGATAGTTTAAGCAGAAAGTTTTCTCATCATCATCATCAAACATCCCGTGCCTACTTTTATTCGTATAAATATTAAAAACCGGACAAGAGCGAGTCGGACTCGCTCACCGAAGGTTCTTTGTAGGTACATATTATAAATAGTTCGAGAATCGAGTCTCGTACGAACTTTAAATAAAGACTATATTATTATGATTTAATTACAAATTTTAAAGTTTTAAGTTTGAATATTTTTTACCTACCTATTGGAGTGAAAAACCTAGTTAATGTAGTGAAATTATTTTTGTTTCAGGAAAATCGGAAAGTACGATTAGAAGAATAGCAGAAGAAGGATCCAAAAATAATGGAGTATTTTCTACGCCCGGCAAAAATCGCAAAGGACGTCCAAAAAAACAATTGGATGACTTTGATATTTCTGCCATAAGGCAAAAAGTACATTTCTTTTATTCCGTTAAAAAAGAAATGCCTACTTTAAGTAAATTGCAAGCTGTTTTAAAAGAAGATATCGGATATGATGGATGCCGGGAACACTTACGAAAACTGTTGATATCAATAGGATTTCGGTACAAGAAATGCCAATCGCAAAGGTCAGTTCTTATAGAACAACCATTAATTGCCCATAAAAGGGAAAGATATTTAAAATTTATTATGGATAATCGCAATTTACCCCCCCAATTGCAAAAAAATATAATATATTTAGATGAAAGCTACATCCACTCGTCATACAAATTAAAAAAATGTTGGCAATCTATTGAAACAAAGGGCGTTCTCGCAGACGTTTCAAAAGGTAAGAGATGGATTATTGTGCACGCAGGGAGTGAGAAGGGATTTGTTCCTAATGCTTTATTGATATTTAGCGGAAAAAACAAAAATGAAGATTACCATTCGGAAATGAATCAACACAATTTTAGAAAGTGGGTGTTAGAGAAACTGGTGCCAAATTTGGAAGAACCATCAATAATAGTCATGGACAATGCCCCATACCATTCCGTGGTAAAAAATAAAGCGCCCACATCTGCAAGTAGAATAGATGAAATTAAAATGTGGTTGCAGGAAAATAAAATTTCTTTTGACCCATTCTTAAGAAAGCCTTCGCTTTTGATTTTAGCAAAACAGCATAAACAAGAGCCAATTTATGAAATCGACGAAATATTGGGAGAATACGGACACACAGTGGTGAGGCTCCCACCTTACCACTGCGACCTAAACCCCATTGAGCAGATTTGGGCTCTGGCTAAACAAAAAATAGCTTCAAGAAATGTGGGTGCTAGTGACATAAAGATGTTGACCGAGAAAGCTTTTCAGGAAATAACAGAAAATGATTGGAAAAACTGCTGTAATCATGTCAAAAAAATTGAACTGGAATATTATGAGCGGGGCAGGACAATGTATGAAGATATTGAAAAGTTTATTATCCAGGTAACAAATGATTCAGAAATAGATACATCTCATTCTGACTTTGAAGCATGTATGGATATTCAGACATATTCAGAAGTACATAGAAATGAAGAAGGTGCATCTACGAGTGTGTTAGATGTACAATATTTAGATTATAGTTTTTCTGATTAAATCTTTTAAAATTATTTTTGTAATTTATTATCAAAATAGATTTTATTTTTATTTTAAGCTAACTTCATTTTTTTAACTATGTTTTATAACATGTTATGGTACTTGCTGTAACCGAGGAAAAAGGGATTTTTCCTAGACAGTCATTGATGTAATAATATTTATAATACATTTGACTTTGGGACACCAAATTTCAGTCAAATCGGTTCAGTAGTGGCGTGAAGGAGTAACAAATATTTAAACTGCAATATTTTTAACGTTTGTAGAAAGTAGTTCTATGTAGGTGTGTGTTTCATTATTCCACCATAACTTCTAATCGCCGCAACAGATTTTGATATAGGTACGTGGTATAGGTACAACTTATGCTTCTCAGGTTCAAATAAAATTAATGATAATTTAAAACGATTTTCTTCAAAATAACCTTTTGTCTTTTAGATGTAGCTATTTATTACGCAAAATAATAATAAGTAGATTCAAGGTTCATAGTTCTTTATTTCATATAGGCACAATTTACAGGCACTTATAATTAAAATATACCAAGTATGAAGCCGGTTGCGGTCGCAGTATATTGAGTTGCCAAGTGTAAACATAAAAGCGACACTAGCGCCCTCAATTAATTTCTACTCTTTTTAGATGGGCTGTACCTACAAGCAAAGTAGGTACCTACCAACTTAAAAAATATATGTCAGCCCACTTTGACCATTTTATTTGTTATGTTATTTTATTTGTTTGTTGGTTATTATCCATGGTAAGGTAGGAAATATATAGGTATCTACCTACTTACCTACTTCCATGGCTGAGTGAGAGAGTGAAAAGTCTAGTGATGTGCCAAGGCCGTAGAGAGAGAAGACATAGAGTCAGTGACGATTTCTTTCTCACTCACACTAAAAAGAGAGCAGAGATAAAGTTATTAATGTGATAAACAGAGACGCAGCTACCCAATTTTTTGTCCCTCATCGTGTAACCAGTTTTTTTCAAGGTCGACACACTTTTGTGCCCAACAAACTGACAGTTAATAAGAAAATTTAGTATCTATGTGTGTTGCCAGCTTTAGGTACCTATACAATGTCCCGATTTTCCCTATCCTACTTATATTATAAATGTGAAAGTTTGAATGTATGTAGGGCCATCCATACATACATCCAAATTTCAGCCATATCGGTTTAGTGTGGCGTGATTGAGTAACAAACATATGGATGTTTGTTACTCAATACGCCACACTAAACCGATATGGCTGAAATTTGGCACGGAGATAGGTTTTTTTTAGTAATGTCCTCTGACATACCGTAACGGCGGGTTACTTTGGCTACTTTTTCAATTTTTTTTTTAATTTTTGTTGAAACAAAATAAAGTCGTGATGGAAGAAATGAATATTATGAGAAAAGAAAAGAAAGATGATGGATACTAGAATATAATATATGTCGGCGATGATTAAAGTGTATTCAGTTAGATAGTGTCGGTTACTGTTCTGAATCATCCTGAAGTTTCGTTCGAATGTCCAACAACCAGTCGAGAACTGTTGGCGATCTTAAGAATTATTTTATTTACAAAGTTCTTAATTTTTAAAGCCATTTTTAAATAGCTAGAGGCAGACTTTTAATGTTTTTTTTAAATAATTATTAACTTAAACTATGAAGAGTTGCAGTTTTATACGACTGCCTGAAAAAAGGAATATACTGTTAATTTCATTAATGATGATTTTGATGACTAAATATACAATTTTTGTTGCTTTTAATTCAATAGCATTACTCGATCGAAGGAAAATTTTAACTGTTCATTACAAATTATTTTGTGTAACATTCTTACTAGTAACGAAAAAAAATTTTCCTTTGTGTTACATACATCTTTTTTCAAAGTGACTCACATATGCTAAATTTCTATTCGGCATTTCAATATTTTTTTTAAGGAGCAAATAATTATCTAGTGAATTGGTCCTATGAAAGTACATTAAAAAACTTTAGTATAAAAAAAAATATTTTTAAAAAACCGACTTACGTGTACAAACTAAAATTATTTTATACTTTTAAGTGGTGGTTGAAGTTAATATTGTGTGCAATAAAGAATAATAAATTCTTTATTGCACACAATATTAAGATATATGTAAAAAATAGAAGCTTACCCTAATAGGTATGTCTCTCCCAGACAACCTTATATGTGTAGGTATGTTATTTAAAAAATAAAACAGTTCAGCATCTGTTTTGTCGTTTTATTTAAAAATCCTGGGAAGAATTTTCCATCTAATTTGGGGTACTAGGGGAGTGCAGTTATTGTGGCAACATTAAACTCGAACTTGTCATGTGACGTCATCGTTACGTCATGTTATCTCTATTTCAGTCGCGGTTACACAGTACCTTGGTCTATTGCCTTCTCTGTCTACGGCCAAGGCCAAGTCTGAAAAGTAGGTAGACAACGAACCACAGATCACGAAGCGTCACTGGAAATGTCAAATATATAAAGAAGAGGTGCCGATTCTGTAAGCGGTATCAATCATTGCTATAGTTTCAACCACGTTTCAACCTTGGCGATTGGTTGAATTTAACGTATTCTTTCTGCAACAATGCATTTTAGCCAATAGGGATTGAGTATCAGCCAATCAGAGGCGAGTGCAATCGTTATACCGTAGCAATCATTTTTATTGAATCGTACCACGGGCTACGGCAGGCAGAGACCCCTTGTAATAAAGAATAGTGCAGCAAGAGTGCAGGGGCCCAAGTCTGCTATTGCAATTGTAGTTTTATTGTCTATCAATGACATGACAATTGTTATTTTTAGCAATTGTCATGTCATTGATAGACAATTGAACCCCTAGGCCCCAAGTCAAATTGCTAAAAGTAGCAATTGGGATGTCATTGACAGACAATTGAACTACAATATCAATAGCATTGCAATAGCAGACTTGGGCCCCAGGCCCCAGCTCACAAACAACTAGACTGACAGAAACAAGTGGAAAAAATCACTCAAAAATAGAACATAAGTACCTACCTACCACAGGTAAGTACCTACCTACCTAGAACATAGTATCTACCTACTTATAGGTACCTACTCTTTGGCAGAAAAGTGAAAAACATTCTATCATTACAATCTTTAATTTTTTATTTCTGACAAATGTTATGACAAATGTTATGTTCGTGATCTATCCGTGATTTTAATATTGCTCTGAAGTTTTTAGTTTAAATAATATCTACGGACAAATATGCTTTAATAATATTATTTAGAAGAGTTAACACATTTTCCGAAACATTACAGTGAATTTGAGCGTGACGTATTAATCTTATTGTCAAATGGGAATATTCAGCTGATTCTTGTTTACGGTTTCTTTTTTTCCATTAATTTTTGTTCATATTCCTAACACGTAGCTATGTACTCGTTCGAGGGGGACTTTAGGCGCAAGCCTAAGCAAAATCTAGGAGGAGCAAGTGCTCAGCGAAAGACTGACAGGGATGCTCTTATACTGCAGTCACAACAACAAAGACAAAAGCGTGAGGTTAATATTATTTTCACTAAAGAGTAGGCCTTATCTAGATCACAAAATATAAACTTGACCAAATAGCCTAAATGGACTAAAAGTAGAAGTATATATGTTATTCTTAGCATGAGTTTGTGTATTTTCTAATTCCATGATTTGTGAGTTTATAAGTGAAATCTTGCAACCAGCAAACTTGCAGTTTAAAAACAGTGAACTCAATGTGATTCAGGTTCAGCAAAAGCAAAAAAACATTATAATGTGCAAGTATTTTTTCACAGGAGCACAGAAAACAATTGCACAGTGCTATAAAAATTCAAGCATTTGTACGTAGCTATTTAACAAGAAAGCATTGCAAACAATTAGAGAGGGAAGAGTTTGATAATATTTTTACTAAATGTGATGCTGAGAATCAAAGCTTAATATCTTGGCTCCTGGCTAAGATTTTATTCTTTTATGATGATCAAAAGGATTGCTCTAGATTGGTATGCAAGATCTTGTTTTACAAAAATTATAATATGTATTTTTTCAAGTGAAGTTTGATAGATATTTTAATAAAGCAATCATTTGAAGAAATTTTTATTATTATGTAAAATTTTTCAGGTTTCTATATCACAACTGCTACTTAAGCAATGGAAAAGGGTATTTCAGAGTGGTGGTTCTTCGATACAGATACGAAGGTTGCTTGCATTGCATCTACGGTTGTTGAAAGATGACGGCAAGGTATGTTTTTGCATTAAAATAATTTGTAGTTTATTTCTTTCAGGTTCAGGCGTAAAAACATCTATTACCCACTTGATATATGAATACACAAAAGCACAATACACATATATACGGTCTTTATTGTCTGTATCCTCTTTTTTGTGCACAAGTGTTTTATATATTTTAAATTTTGAAGCAAATACCATACAGTAGAACAGGATGTAGTGTTGAAACTAGTCAAAAAGCAAAAGTTCTGTTGTTTTTCTGTTTCTTCTATTGAATAAATCGTCCTTATTTGTCACAGTAAAAAAATTTTCAGGTACCATTAGCTGTTCCACTAAGGATGTTTGAAGTGTTCACTTCTATGAGTACAGCTGAGAAATCTATGACATGCAGCGAAGCTGTCAATATCATAGGAACAACATTTTTATATTTAATAAAAAGAGGTATATTTATAGTATTAACATTTTATTTTATTTTAATGCAATGGCATGCACTCCTACAACATTTACCATAAAAATTGTGAGGCAGTAGTGACATTCTAGGTTTACTTACTTTTTTGTCATATATAGTTCATATTTGCACTATTCAAGAAAAAGTCTGCTGTTCATACAAACATATAAAACCCAAGTCATAAATGTCATAGAATGGGATACTTTTGACTCATAACATACTATTTCTAATCAATCAAATAATATTACAGGCTACTTTAAGGATCTGCGTCTACTGCTGTGTCAGAAAACACCCCCGCTGTACGGGCCCTCCCCCAACCCCCCTACACCCCTGTGTGGAGCTTTGCTGGATCTCATACAAAGGCCCCTTCATCTCACCTCTCAGATTAATGTACCTGAGTATAGGTAAGATTTATTTCTTCTTGAAGTGCCTCTTTGACTAGCGAAGTTTGGCATTTTTCCCCAAAACCAAAGAACTCCCGTGGGATTTTTATGAAAACAAAACCTAAGAGATATATATGTATTAACCTTTTGATTTCAGTGACACAGTGATGACAGAGTTTACTGCAGCATTCCTATGTAACCCATACCCAGAAGCTGTGGAGATGTTTATATTACCGGCACTCACCGCTGATCCCAACAAGAAGTTCCCATTTCTGCCATTGCTACATTGTTTATACATGGATAAGTTTAGTTCGGGTAGACTGGTCAACGATTCATGGTTACTGCATTCCATTTTAACTTTGGAACCACCAGATTTTGGTAAGTAAGACACCAAATTTTGGTATTAGAGCCTAAACAAAACATAATACAGATATTTATAAAGTCTCATACTGTACAGTTATGTATAACAAATACTTATTATGTAATTAATAAAAATAAGAAATTAATTAAGATTGAAGTGAAAAATGTCATTTTTTATTTTGAATTATCTGTCTGCAGTCTGGAGTAGAGTTCGTGCAAGCTAAAAGTGTGAGATAAATTAAATCATTCAAAATTTTTATTTTCATAAATCAGGTTAAGTTTTACAACTTAAGGTCCGCACAAAAAATCCGGACCTCAGTCTGCCATTTGGTAACCCCCGGCTATAGAATTATCTTTGTTACAGCAAATAGTTTACTCCAAATAGACAACACAAGACTGCCACACAATCGAATTGTACTAGAATATTTGAAAATAATAGCTAAATTAACCGTCAATGTATGCAATAAGCAGATCACATATGAGTACGAGGATTCATTGTACAGCCAAGAGACAGCGGCCGATAACGATGACGATAGCGACAGTGACAATGAACCCAACCCAACGTCGATACGTGAGCAAATGTTGCTCACAAAATGTATAGAGCTATTGAATGAGTCCGATCACTGTATAATGGCGACTTGCTCCCAGATTACGGATAGTGAATTGTGTGATGAGTTCCTTGATAGTATGTCGAAGATATGCCATAACTTACTTCTAAGTCATAGGATGGCGTTACATAAGTACAGGTAAGTTTGATGTTTTATTTGTATCTAGTTGATGTCCGCGGCTTCGTCCGCGTGGATATAGCTTTTAAAATCCCGTGGGAACTCTTTGATTTTCCGGGATAAAAAGTAGCCTATGTCACTCTCCAGGTCCTCAACTATACCCATGCAAAAAATCGCGGCGATCCGTAGTCTACTTTTGCAGTTATTGAAGGACAAACCAGCAAACCAAAATCACTTTCGCATTTATAATATTAGTAAACATAACTTCTAAATGCCTGAACAGATTTGGATACATAATTATGGAGTATCCATTAGAATCCTTACATGATCTTGAGTGACGCTGGCTATAAAGTTTTAGTTGATTTTCTTTAGAGCAGTTGGATTTTTGATTCTCTTTTGATAATTGATTTGCGTGTTAAGATGTTATATTTTTTTAGGTTATTATACACTTTAGCGTTTAAGCCAATCTTCTTGCGGGAACTTTGGCAGTGGCTCGGCAACATGAGCCACGAGTCTTCATTCGGAGGTTCTGCGACTCCGCTACTCTACGCCCTCGCGCGCGGGATGGGCGCAGACACATCTGTCATGGGCGTGCACAAACTGTTGGCACCACTGGCAGTATTCTGCGCACTGTTCTCACTGTTGATCGGTACTCTACACGACACGGAGTTCTTTAGAGACACGCATGGGGGTGAAAAAATGAGCAGTAAGTAGACATTCATTCATTTCATTGTTGTTTTTTTTTCCCAAGGTGTTGGAGTGGCGTCCACCTCCTCACGTCTATTTTGTTTTTTTTTGTTTGTTTGTCCTTTAATCACACAGCAACAGTTCAATGTGATTTTTTGCATGGGTATAGTGGGTATAGTTGAAGACTTGGAGGACATAGGCAACCTTTTCTTTAGGTTCTACGTCATAATATTTTAAAAAGAGCAACCGCCGAGTTTCGTGCCGGTTCTTAGTTGCATTCCGAACTAGTGGTAGACGTTACTTGACGATTCTAAACATGTTTTTATTTAAAAAAAGTTTTTCACTTTGTAAAAGTTTTTTTAAGTAAAAAAATATTCTATTCTATTTTATTTCGAGAAAATGGCTTCCGCGGGATTTTTCAAAAGCTAACCTCAGCAAACGAAGTCGCCGGCAAAGTCTAGTAAAAAAAAAAAAAATTGGAATGTTTTCAGTAACAAGTTCATCCAGCACAAGCCCAGGGCGAGCCCATGCGTTCGCGTTTTCGGAGCTGGGTGGCATCTGTCGCACGCTCAAACAAGTCTGCCTCGGGCTGGTGGAGCTCGCCTATCCGGAGTACAGGCCGTCAGTGGTTGGACAGTACAAGGACGCTGTCGGGACGTACCAACTGGAGCTGTCTGACAAGAATCAAACACCCGCGTGGGCGCATTTATTCAAAGTAAGTTTTTAACTTATATATTCCTTGATGGGCTTTTAGCGTTTGGGCACGATGGCGTGTAGAAACGATTAGGGGTATAGGTTGAATCTACACTGCCATACCCCTTCTAAGTTAGCCCTCTACCATTTTAGACTGCATATCAGTTACCATCAGATGAGATCGCAGTCAAGGATTATCTTGTCACCAAATATAAAAGAGCTACGATCCACCTCGATCATGTCAGCTTTTAAACAGATGCACACATCAAACTTATAACACTCCTCTTTTTTCGTTAGGTGTTAAAAATTGCATGGAATATCCATCATATAGATTTTGTTTGTATAACATGTAAATGTCACCTGGACCTAATTTCTTTTTTCTTAAAAGAACATTAACCAAGCTGAACTTGACTTATATTCTCCTCTACCCTCCAAATAAGCGAAAACCTTGTGCTAGGAGTGGGTACGACAATAGTGCAAGGAGTGGGGTTTGAACCTGCAACCTTTCAGTTTTCAGTCCGCACCTTTAACCATTGAGCCATTAAGGCTATATTGATAATAATTGATTGATATCTTATACACACATCATACAGACATACTCACACGCATACGCACAGACAGATGGATAGATAGATTGATATATCGCATTTTGGAGTACATATTTTTGACCGTAGTATTATTAATATTATTAATATTTCCTCCAAAAACTTATCTTTTTCGAAATAGCTTATTGAATGAATTGTAGGCTGTGCGAATGTAGAGTTGTCTGTCCCGGTCAGGTGTGCACGCAGCTGCTGCGCGCGCTGTACGCGCGGGACGCGCGGCTGGGGTTCTGCGCGACGCACCCCGGCAGCGAGGCGTGGATCGCGGCGGGGCCCGTGGTGCCCGGCGACGGCGCGGAGGCGGCGCTGGCGGCCGCGCGCACGCCGTTCGCCGCGCGCCCCTACCGCGCCAACGTGCCCCGCCTGGCGCAGTCCGATCAGGGTGAGGGGAAATTACTAATCTGTTATTTTTTTAAATTCATTCTATTATTCTTGTATTTGCTATTTATCGATAGTTTATTTGGATGATGAGTCTTGATGAATTAATTGGTTGTACTGCACAGTTAATTTTAAAAGCTAGTCTATATGAAATATTTTTTAATTATGTATCTCATTTACAGATGAGGGTCCTCCGTTAACAATCAAAGAACTGAGGACTGTTACAATATTAAGAGAAATTCCATTTGTCGTACCCTTCTCGACTAGGGTATTGATATTTCAAGGTCTTCTAATAAGGTAGAAAACACTACGCTCATATTATTGTCAAAATGTTTATTTTCTTGTCAGATGTTACAAAGAAGTTGTTATTTTCCAGTTATTTTCTTGTCAAATGTTCCAAAGAAGTTGTTATTTTCCAGAGAAAAACACGAACACTGGTATGAGATGACAAACTTCAATGAAGGACCGTCAATAATCATTAGCGTTCGACGGACGCACTTATACGAGGATGCATTTGATAAACTTAGTCCCGATAATGGTGAGTTTATATTTACAACTTAGATTAGTAGACAAGGTGGAGGGAATGCAGGGGGATCGATCACTGCTTTGACCAGGTCAATTCAGTCATGATTAGGTATTTCACTATTGCCAAAATGTGAACATTCATTAATTAGAATCGAAAATGTAACATGTACATTGCATAAGTGTGCGTCAGGAGCCTAGGTGGGAGCGGTCAGGCGCGAGCAAACTCTCGCTTACACTTGTACATCACGCGCCCTTGTGAATTACAAGAACTAAGAATAGCATTTGTAAAACAGAAAATGTCTTGATCAAAAAACAAATAAGTTATAAGCTGTTTTACTGTGACTATCTGCCTATTTTTAAAACAAAATTTTTTATGGAGTGTATGGAGATACATGATTATGTGATGTCATGATTTAATAGCGCTTTCTTACAGGAAACTTAAAAGCCCTATATTTTCGTGACTAGTTTAGATATTAAAAAAAGAAAAATGGCATTGTGTTATAATATTAAAAACCTTTATTTCCATTTCATATATTACACGAATTCCCAATCTGAAAATTTTTTGCCAAGTCATAACGTTATAGGTATTTTTCCGCGGAAAAAATTCTGAAGAATTATTGGGCTGGGAATTATGTATGGTTTTTCCAATAGCTTTGGTCTTGTTCTAATGATTTTGTTGGATTTAAAAAATAAAAACTTCAAAAAAGAAGTTTTCTTAAAACAATTCTTTTGCGGTGAGATAGTAATCTGTATTTGTTGCAGAGCCCGATCTAAAGCTGAAACTTCGAGTCCAGTTAATCAATCAGGCCGGCGCGGAGGAACTTGGCGTAGACGGAGGCGGCTTGTTCAGAGAATTCCTTTCAGAACTTTTAAAGTAAGTGTCTATAATTACTTACTTTTACTTACTTATTTTTTAGTTACTTTTACATTTAAATCGGGCAAGATTTCTGCCATTGGGCTAACCACTGCTATTTACCAGCCTACTAACAAAGCCGCCAAGCAATTTAATGTTCGGGCACGATGGCGTGTACAAATAGTTTTATGGGCTTAACTTACACAACCATAACCCTGATGGATGGATCTATGTTTTGTTTACACCTGATGCTAAGTGACGATGCAGTCTAAGATGGTAGTGGCCAGACCAAAGTCAATTCAGAAATTATAAATTACCAAATTGCCTCCGCCGGGAATCGAACTCGAGACCGACAAATAATTGGGAAATTATAAGACCACTGTGCCTGGGAAGTCGAGGTGTATAAGAAGATTTGTGAGGACTTTTCAGTTTTTCCGTCGAGCTCTTATGAATATGCATTAATTTTATAAAAATTTTCAGATCCGCCTTTGATCCCAATCGAGGCTTGTTCCGTCTGACTAAAGACAATATGTTATATCCAAATCCCGGAGTGCAGTTGTTGTATCACGAGTTCCCTATGCATTATTACTTCGTTGGTAGAATATTGGGAAAGGTAAGTTACATTTAATGGTGTATTGCCGATTGAGAAATATTAGGTGTTACATACCTTTTAATTAAAATATATATAAGCGTGTAAATTCTAGACTGTTATCGCTGTTATCTGTGTGAACTGTATTATAATTCTGAAAAAATTGGAAGTTAATGCAGGGAAAATCTGGATTTTTGGTTTCTAATTCTGGGTTATATTTAATCCGCTAATCCAGACCAACATGGGAGGTTACTCCTATTTATTACTCTTTTCTATGAGGGAAGACTTGGCTCTGCTATAAGCTTTACTAAATCTATTAGAAAACTAGCAGAATGTAATCGCCTTCATAAATTTAGGTTAAAAAAATACATATACGCGACGAATTGAGTACCTCCTTTTTAAAAAAGAAAATTGTAAACTAAGTTGTGGTTATAAAATTATTAGTATCGTAAAAATTGGTCTCGTTAAGTAAAGTTTTGTAAAAATCTGTACCATTTTTTCAGGCTTTATATGAAAATCTCTTAGTAGAACTACCTCTAGCGGAGTTCTTTCTGGCGAAAATGTGTTCTACGCGGGAACCGGATGTGCACGCATTGGCATCTTTAGACCCAGCCTTGTATAGAGGTTTACTGATGCTGAAGTCTCACAGGAGAGAGGATGTTACTGATCTAGGCTTGGACTTTACTATAGTTATCGATGAATTAGGAGAGCAGAGGGTGAGTTACGTCAACACAAATATAATACGCGATTTGAGGTTCCACATCCTCCCACTTGCGTCTATTTGATCCTAAATATCCGCTATCCTCTGAAGCGCAATATTCGTTTTTCAAATAGATATGATGAAATAGTTATTTGTTCAACAAGATAGCAAAGTTCATTTTTGTTGCGAGTGCCTAGTTTGAATCCCGAGCGGGCGAAGGATTCTAAGTTAGAATCCGGAGTGTAGTGACGGATTCAAAGGCATAAGAAACAAAAACTTTGCTATCGTGTGATACATACAACTTTTCACCTCACTAGTTACTACTAAGTTCGTTTTTAAGATTATAATGTACAGAATAAATAAACAAATAGTTCAAAAAGTGACCAAAACTACTTTTGCTCACTGGTTTTAGCCAGCAAAGACGCCCGTTTTGTGCTAGTGAGATGAAAAAAATGTTCCTTAATTTAAGCTGTATTTAAAGGCTATTTATATGAAGTTGTTGTTTTGCAGATAGAAGAATTAAAACCGGGTGGTGCAAATATTCCCGTGACAGCTGAAAATAGGATAGAATATATACATCTTGTTGCAGACTATAAACTGAATAGGTATGTTTATTTCTCTTTTTTGTGACTCCCTGACTGAGGACTATTTCCAATTTCTGTCTGTCTATACCAGGGTAATTCATGGATGTTTACATTTTTGGACTAAATATTATGTATATTTAGTACACTTTTACTAACTTGCAAAAAATTAAAAAAAAAAAAATATTATGTATATTTAGTACACTTTTTCTAATTTGCAAAAACCGCTACCATCTTAGACTGCATCGTCACTTACCATCAGGTGAGATCGCAGTCAAGGGCTATCTTGTCATCGAATAAAAAAAAAAAAAGCGTTATTGACGGACAAATCAACAAATAAACACACTTTCGCATTTATAATATTAGTAAGATTAGTAATGCAACTCCTACATTTCAATTATTTTGGGTTCGTCGGTCAGTCGGATGACAAATATTGTGCTGTATTGAGATTGCAGCCAATTAGGACGTATAGACTACTGGCCCGGTCCAAAAATGGATGGGTCATCTGAACCACCAGGTGACCTATATAGGACGATATAAGAGCATAAAATAACACGATTCAGCACTATGCCGTCACTTGTAAGCTGTCCAACTGAGTGCTGGTGAGAATTGAAAAGTGCAGGTAGAGGGAGTACATTTTGGTCATATATTTTTGTACGGCATTTTTACCATCGATAGATCCATGAAAAATAATAAGAAAGCGCGCAGTGCCGTACAAAAATGTGGATCCACAAAGTCGGTAAACTTTTTTGATTTTCTGAAAATTTCCAGGGTAAATTTGGTCATTTGATTCTGTACGGCATCAGCTTCATACAGTTTCAATACAGCTTCTAATCCATTATTCCGCAACGCCGTACAAAAATCATGCGACAAGGGAAAAAAATCGAGGGTTGCAACCCCCTCTCTTTTCGTGGTCCAGGGGGTGATTTGATACAACATAAAATTAATTTATTTTGAAAGTATTTTATGCATAGATAATATTTTTTTACATGCCGTACATTTTCGTTGGTCCAAAGTTTTGTAGGGGTTGAGGTCCTTGAGTTTTTTTTCCCCTACAAAACTTTGGACCAACGAAAATGTACGGCATGTAAAAAAATATTATCTATGCATAAAATACTTTCAAAATAAATTAATTTTATGTTGTATCAAATCACCCCCTGGACCACGAAAAGAGAGGGGGTTGCAACCCTCGATTTTTTTCCCTTGTCGCATGATTTTTGTACGGCGTTGCGGAATAATGGATTAGAAGCTGTATTGAAACAGTATGAAGCTGATGCCGTACAGAATCAAATGACCAAATTTACCCTGGAAATTTTCAGAAAATCAAAAAAGTTTACCGACTTTGTGGATCCACATTTTTGTACGGCACTGCGCGCTTTCTTATTATTTTTCATGGATCTATCGATGGTAAAAATGCCGTACAAAAATATATGACCAAAATGTACTCCCTCTACCTGCACTTTTCAATTCTCACCAGCACTCAGTTGGACAGCTTACAAGTGACGGCATAGTGCTGAATCGTGTTATTTTATGCTCTTATATCGTCCTATATAGGTCACCTGGTGGTTCAGATGACCCATCCATTTTTGGACCGGGCCAGTAGTCTAGTAACGCAGTGTTATTGCGACGTTTACTACGTTTTAGATTTCATTGATGCGTTATCTCTTCCTTTGAATTTCGGTAGACAAATAAGGGCGCAATGCAACGCGTTCAAACGCGGGCTCACGTCGGTGGTGAACGCGGAGTGGCTGCGCATGTTCTCGTGCCGCGAGCTGCAGCTGCTGATCTCGGGCGCGGAGGTGCCCATCGACATCGATGATCTACGGACACACACGCAGTACGGCGGTCAGTGGCCTTCCCTTACAATATAGCAGTCCCTCACCAAGAAGACCCTACGAAATGTCCTCTCTAACACACTTTCAGCCACATATGGCAACAAAATATTAAAGGGGATACCTAAGTATGTCATGCTCTCTTTAAACATTTCTGTGGTCGTGTGGTGTGGGTTGTTACGTTAGGCCATCGTGCCGGAACGCTAAATCGCTTGGCGGCACGTCTTTAACGGTAGGGTGGTAACTAGCCACGGCTAAAGCCTCCCATCAGACTAATGTATGACTCTTGATATGTTTTTGGGCCTGCAAAGTTTCAAGTGAGAGGAGTTGACAATAAAAAGTCACAATTTTTTTTTTATTCAAATAAACTTTTACAAGTACTTTTGAATCGTCAATGAATCTACCATTGGTTCGGAATGCCGTTCCTGCCGAGAAGAGCCAGCAATAAACTCGGCGGTTGCTCTTTTCAAAAAAATTTTTTTTTACAATATTTAAGAAAACTATGCTATGTATACAGTGTTTCCACAATAAATGCAAAATAATCCAATGTATGTTAAGACAGGAAGGCAAATGCAGACCCATTCCCGTTGGTGGCACCCGTTCACGAGCATGACGCGTGATTCAGCCAAATGCTCTCTAAATATGTATTGTATTTGTACATGTTCCTGACAGGCGGGTTCTCGGACACGCACCCCTCGGTGCAGTGTTTCTGGCGCGTGCTGAAGCAGTTCACGGACGAGCAGCGCCGGCAGCTGCTCAAGTTCGTCACCAGCTGCTCCAGGCCGCCGCTGTTGGGATTTAAGGTTATAGACATTTTTTTTTAAACGAATCCAAGCCACGCTGAACTTGACTTATATCCTCCTCTCCCCTCTAAATAAACGGAAAGCTTGTGTAGGAGTGTGTCGACCTTTTAGTTTTTAGTAGGCTATGGAGGCTTTATACGCATAATTGATTTTCATCATAGAATGTTTTTTTTTTACATGTTCATAAGTGCGCCTAGATTTAAATTAATGGCAAAAACGTCACTAGAAATTTTGTATGGAAATACGCTCTGAGAAGCTGTAACTTTTCTTACAGAGTCGAGAATTCTAAGAGTTCTTTTTCGTTTTTCGGTACCCTAAAAAATTCGCAGTTTTTATACAATTCTATTTTTTTTTGTTTAAATGAAATGAAATGAAATTTATTTGCTGAATATGAGTACACAGTAAGATGTTAAACAATATTAATATTTTAGTTTCTCCATATTCTACTAAATAGCATGCAAATATTTAAAATACTCATCATAAACATCTCAATGATGGGCTCAAAAAGAATATTAGCCAAGCTAAATGTAACTTATAATCTCTCCTCCTCTCCAAATAAGCGGAAAGTTTGTGCTAGGAGTGGGTACAACAATAGTGCAACGGGTGGGCTCGAACCTGCGACCTTCAGTTAACCTTCCGCACCTTAACCGTTGGGCTATTGAGGCTATTTAGGAAGCCAGGGTTTTTGAGCATTATGTGTCTACTACATCGTTAAAATAGGCATTTCTTTTAGGATTTACAACCACCGTTCTGCATTCAATCGGCGGGCGCGTCAGACCGGCTGCCGTCCGCTTCCACGTGTATGAACCTGCTGAAGTTACCGGAGTACCACTCGGAGCATTTGATGGCCGAGAAACTCCTCTATGCGATCCAATCCGGTGCGGGCTTCGAATTGAGCTAAGTGACCAACAATCATTGAGGTATCTATGGAGTGGCCCTATCTACAAAATGAGCGTGACTACCTATGGCACTTAAGATGGCTATTTCTTTACCATAGACTTTACTTCCAGATAGATCTCTCTTGGCGATTAAAATGGCGTCCGCGCCGGTAAATATCCGGTCACGCTCATGACGTCACACGTTGTGTTGTGATAAATAAGTACTCAGCAAACATATATTTGTCTTTCTTTGCATATGCAGGTGTCGCTTAGTTAAAAAGAGACAACATACTATTGATATATATTTGTATAACCTATTCTGCTATAGTAGAATAGGGCCACTGTATAGGTGTACCTCAATGCCAACAACAATGTCCCGACAAAATCCGGCCACGGACGCCGATCTCCAAAGAGATTGGGCCGTCTGTGCGGGCGATATACTTTACTTATACTATATGTAAATAAAATAAATGTTGAATGAATTTCACTGTCGCATTTTATTTATTATTATGATGTACTTGCTCATGCAAAAATTTACAAAATGTAGAGATATTTTTCGACTTTGTGATGTAATACTCAAGTAGGAGTGGTAGAAAAGTTTTTATTAGGTTTGTGTTTGAATTTTATATTATCTATGTAAATAAGTGTAGAATAACAGTAAGTTAAACTTATCTTCGGGAGGCTGTCTGTAAAACATACTTTTTAAATATACCTTGTTTCAAAATACCACTTTATTTGCTATCAAAAAAAGTGTTACGCCTATATTGTGGCTGCGAAAACATCTTCGTAATGACTGCCATGTGTCAATTCTGCTGTCACCATTGTCACATTGCTCTTTATTGGGTGGTCTGTAGAGATAGCGAATAAAGTTGATTGTTTAACGTTGATTTGAAACAAAGTACATATATGTACAAATATGCATACATAATTGTGATGGGCGTGAAGAATGTTGTAAACCAGTTTAAATAATTTATCACATCTGAAAGTGTCAAATAAATTTGTAAAAATTTTAAAAATCTATTAATCAATGTGCGTTTCTTCAATTTCATCGTATCCGCAATCCTAATTATTTATGATTTTATCGCTTTGCCAATTTCGAAGAAAATTGGGGAGAATAATTTAGTTTTTTTTTATGATAAGTCAGAGACCATGCGATTTAATAAAAATAAGATAGAATCCCTATTTTAACTAAATTAAAGTTTCTACCGCAACAAATGTTTAAAAAGCGTAACCCGATTTCGACATCGTCATATTAATTTTGTTCGCATAAAATGTAGCGTACGAGACCCGGACTATAATAAAATGAATCGATGGATACCAACAGACGCCGTAGTTTAGGCGTTGTGGTGGCATATACATAAATACAATCATACATAATTAGACTGTTAAAATCATAACCTTTCATTTTGGCTTTGCCGTAGTCGGATAAAAACAATATAATCCAATGGGTAATAATGCCAGATTTTACACATAGATGGATTAATCTCACAGACGGATTTCTTTGTACCTCAACGCTGATGTATTTGTTCTCATTTTGAAAATTAAAAGCCGGGCCTCTGTACGCAAGACGGAGGTCGCTTTGCTGAGGCACACGTGAAACATCCATGCCTCTAAGGTTTAATAAATTACACATCTAATAAGTAACCGTGAACTGGTCTGCGGTGCTCATCAATAACCTGCATTAATATTGGCTTAGGTGCATTCATCGTTTCAAATATGGCCGCCACTCGCCGCCATTACGGGTTTGACAGTTGCAATCAATCAGGGTTGATGAATGAGGTTCGCGAGACGCCGAGCCGTGCTCTGCCCTCTGCCTGCGTGCGGTAGGCGGTAGCTTACTGGTACGCGCACTGATCCTAATTCTAAGTCTGAACACCTATCTCGATGCTATATCGGTCTTGTATCAGCGATCTAAAGATTGATACACACGGTTATCCGTAACATGGTTTATTAGTTGGAACTTGTAAGTAGGTATTTAAATAGCTGGAATGGAAAACGTTAAGCTTATCTGTAACTTTCTATTCGCAAGAATAGAAAGTTACAGATATGATATTATCTATATCTATACTTATAATAAAACTAACGGGACGAATTCTGTACATTAAATATATTTTGAAAATTTTAATCGGAGGATGCTTTATTATCGATAATGAGCCCAAAACAATTTTTTTTGAATTTTTTGTCTGTCTGTCTGTCTATGCGCGTATGACGAGATAACTACTGAACGGATTTAAATGAAATTTGGTATAGTGGTAGCTGATACTCCGGGTCAATATATAGGATACTTTTATTACTACTATTTTGGTGAAGATCTACTAAATATTATCGGAGATAGAGGACATAACTTCTCGCGGATAGTACCTAGAAAGTCACTCTAAACTTTTTCCATGCGGACGAAGTCGCGGGAATCAGCTAGTGTTTAAATAAATTTATTTATCTATATATGTATCTTCAAGTCGCAGCAGAACGAAAGGGACAGATGCAAAAAATGTTTACATTACAATAATATATTTAAAAAAAAAATTTGCTAAAGGCAAAAGGTAGATGTGCTTAAAGGCGTACCTACCGTAGTAAATGACTTCGATCAATAGGTAGATAAATAATAAATAATTGATATCTTGTAACTCGGAGATACAAGATCACGTTCACTTTTAAGTTCACTTTCAGTAGCGAGTTATTAAGTACAGTATCTTAATAAGAATCTACTGCTATTTCCAGTTCAGCTTTATATTGCGCTCATGACATTTAGAGCAATACATTAAAGTTAATCAATCAACATTAAGACCTTAGGTTTGATAGGTATTTAAAGTTTTATTAAGTTTGTTATTTTGATAACCGCTTTGCGTAGTAGGTAATACTAAAGTTATACTAAACCACTATGTACGTATGTAGTCAGGAAATTCGTAGAAATAATTTTAATAATTTTTGAAGTTGTGTAAATCGCATTATAAAAAGTAAACTCAAATAAATGCGAATTAGGACTTTGTTTTATAATATTACCTAGATTTAGTTTAGGCCCATACACGCAGTAGGTTCCTATTATAAGCAATACTATGTTTATGAGTAGTACCTAATGGTTACGCCTTTTTGCATTTATTTCTGCTACTACCTATCTACCTCTAAACTTTATGTAAACATCTTCTGGTATAGTCACTATCAAAATATGTCGAAGGTACACCGTAGAAGTCGACTTTTTACGATGTGAGTCATCGGCCACCGCGCTCGCAGTCGATTCAATTCAGCGCCAATGAAAGGATTAAACGATTGCCTGTCAGCCCTAATGTGAATTAAACTACTGCAGCGTGTATAAAATTGTTTAGCTTCAGAGGGGAAACAGAATTGTGACCTCTCGTGATTGAATACTGCCGTCAAATGAAAGGATTGCTACAGTTTTTTAAATGCCATAAAAGCTTCCTATTTTCTCCTTTTTCAGAAGTGTTAAAGCTGTTTGGGTTGGCTGATATTACTGACTTCACTGTTCGTTTTTTGACGTCCTGACGCAGTTGAGGCGTTAGGCGTTTAGATCCTTAATAAGCATCAACAATTTTTATTCGATATGGGTTTCCTCGTAGACCTTCACGGGTCTCGGGGTAACTCTTCGAGGCAATGGCCCCTTTCAGTGGTCTCAACGCCGCCTGGAACTATAGGGGGGGGCTTTGGGTAAAACCGGTTGGTCCTTGGTGTTGTGTCCGTAATGTATCCGGTGTTGTCCTGCTGCAGTGCGATCGAGCCCGCGAAGCGCGGGCGATCAGCGAACAGTTTTTATTCTTCACTAAGAATTAAGAAACCCTTTATATGTATACTGCATAACATGTTGCCTAGATCCCTTTTTTGTGTTAATCTTACCTGTACCTGTCTGTGAAAATCTTAGAAAAACGGTTATTAAATTATATCACGAAAAACATATATTTAAAAAAGGGTAATTAATTATGTTATCGCTCAAAAAACATTAAAGTTTTATAGCTTAATAGCTTAGTTATCGCGAAATCACAGAAAGACTTTAATTGTATCTGTAGGTACAGATGCGACAAGGAGATAGATAAACGTTTGTACATTGTAGGTATGTAGGTACTTAAATTTTTATAAAGGCTATAAAAGTTATAACCAAGATTTATATTCCAACAACGTCCTGGAGTGTTACTGCGGTTTTTCAAGTAGGTAGGTATTCAGAGGAGCACTTTGGTGACCGATGCACTCTGATTACCCAGCGCCCGCTAATGACGGATTGTCACCGTATTGACGACATGCGCCGCCTTAGCATGCGGCCCACGCAGCACGCGCGGCCGTGACGATTGTCCTACCAATTCGGTATGCTCATTTATTCGCAACATTGTTCGCCCAATTGCAAATACTGCATCCCTGGAAAGTCACGGGACGAAACAATACGACAACTGAATAGAAGATATATGACGCTCGTTTTTGGTGGATCGCTGATTTGATTTTTAAAGAGTTGTATGGGTCACCGTGCTTTGATTGATTTTTTATACCTATTGCTGTTAATATCGACTAAACTAACTCGGTACTTTTTAATTATTATATTATCTCTTTTAAATAGGTGTATAGGTTACGTTTTCTAAATGGAATCTTCAATTCTCATCCAGTCTCATAAGACTGGATGATTTTATGGTTTAGGCTGAAATCTGTAGTACGCTCTGACTTAGCTGAGATCTATAAATCGCATTCTCATTCAGCTCAGATTTAAGATAGATTTAAAACGAAGCCGTGTCTGCGACCAGGGTGGCACTAGAGGAATCCGAACGGCAGCAGCAAGAAGAGACGCAGCCACGCTGCAATGTGTCGTCTGAGACATTTTCACGCAAATGCTGGTATAACTATACCGTAGACAGGTAAACGAGGTTTTCGTCGTGGTCACAAACGAACTAAAATAATCTACAGTGTTGCATTTACCTGCCTAGATTAGGAATAAGAAAATTAAAAGTAGCAACACATAAGTAGGTACCTACACTACATACTTAAGATTTCCTTTCAGTTCAATAAAGTTGAGATTTCACGGCTGTCCGAAGATGCGATATAGCTACGTCTTCTTCGAAAAATACTTACCTACGTTACAAAACGTCTTAATTTGTATTGTAACACGAAATAAAGGCGTCAAGTGTCTCTTAACAAAGCTCGACACCAACAATCGGCTCCGAGGGTGGTCGCTCACCGCGTCAGGCTCGGGCCAGGCCATTTCTCGGAAGGTCATCGGCGTAGGCTTTGTGCTAAGCTCGCGCAGTAAAACTTAGCGCTTGTGAAATTACTCGTAATTATAGGTAACTTGTCTGTCAATCATTGGGATGAGGAAATCGATTGAGTACTTACAGAGACTAATGAGTGGGCTCATTTATAGGGTAGGTATCTACAGTGCCCAGCAGCAAAAAGAGAATCGGCGGTCTATCACTCATACATAATTGTGATCTTATGTCGTTTCGTACGATAGAAACGACGCTCTACGAACTCAATGCCAGGCTTCAGTGGGCTTAGATTAAAAGAAAAATGTTTTATCATACAAAATTAAGTATTAATAAATTAAGTAAGTATATTAAGTTATTTAAAAATGGTAAAAAATATGTATAACTATGTATTTTATGATGAAAATTAAATACATATGTACTTATACCTTTTATGTATGTCTAGTTTTATAGTGACGGGAAACTACGGAACCCTACACCGCGTGAGACCTTTAAGGCCAAATTAGACGGTTCATCTCGGTCGATTTTTGCTATCCTTTTCGAGGCTTGACCGATGTACATCGAAAATGAACCGCCTAAACCCCGACCGTTCACCGTTTACAGGTGATTTTGCCTCCGCGACGAAAGGTTCACTGGTATCGTTCATCGTGCATCGCTAAAATGAACGATGAACTGTGCACCGTCTAATTTGGCCCTTAGGTAGGTAGGTACTATTAGGTGTATTAGGTATTTTGTGGCCTGACACGCATTTAACCGTCTATTGTTTGTGATTCAGCCCAAGATAGAGCGTGCTTGCCTAGAAGCCTATTTACTCTTGATTTAAGAGTACACAAGTTAGAAATCTGAATCTGAATCGAAGTTCCATTCGATTACTTCGCATGTCGGCATTTCGAGTGGGCGAAACTGCCAGCTTATAATAATCGTGGATATCATATTGGTTTGCATATTTTATGGTTAGGTTCATACATAGAAAATATTTCGTATGCAAGTCCTACGCTAGTGATTTGAAAACTTGTCGCGTTTTATTTGATGATTTGAGATTAAAGATTTACGAATCAACTTCTACCTATCCGCCTAATAATATAAACGATCTTTCGAGTACCTAGGTATAAGGAATGCTAAAGCTGAACTAAGTAGATAGGTAGGTATACCTGCCTAGGTATGTATTCCAATTTCGATAGATATATTTACTCTAGGTAACTAAGTAGGTATACAATTTCTCTAATAATAAGGCCAAAGAACTTCTAAAGACACATCCAGGTACTTGGGCCAAAGTTGCTTAACCTGCAAGGTCCATAACTAGCTTACAATTTTATTTAAAGAATATTAGCCAAGATGAAGTTGACTTATATTCTTCTCTCCCCTCCAAATAAGCGAAAAGCTTGTGCTAGGAGTGGGTACGACAATAGTGCAACGGGTGGGGTTCGAACCTGCGGCCTTTAAGTTTTCAGTCCGCACATTTAACCGTTGGGCTATTGAGGACATTGCCCGCCTTAAAAATAAATTAAACACCTGCCTACTTAGGTCTAAGCACAGAAAGTTTGAGGCAAAACGGAATGCATGCCTTTCTAGAGATAGCACAAAGTATTATAGAGGTTGGTGGAGGTAAAGTATACCTAAATAATAAACAGATAGACCCCTTGTAGGCACGCGACCTGGGTGGTCTGTCGTGGGCTGGTGGCCGCCAGACGGAATGAGGCCGAGATTTGTAAGATATTGCGTTCGCTCCAGTAATATTGAAATAGATAGCGAGAAGTTATCTCGCGTCATATCGGATCCAGTGTAGCGGTGCGTCTAGATGCGTCACCTCGGAGTATTTTCAACGTCATGAATCTTGTGTGCCGCTATTATGAGCCAGTGATATGACAAAACGTCATATACAGTAAAAGCTCCTTATTCGCGGGGTATACGTTCCGTAAATATGCCGCGAATACAGAAACCGTGAATACAGAATGGTAATTTGTATGGGATTATAGGGGATACGTTCCTAGGTGACAAAATAAAAAACAAACATATAAAAAAATAACAATTTAATTGAAGTTTTTGACCATACTTATTAATTATTATCGTCAGGCTTAGGCAAAGGTTTAAAGAACTTTGTAATTTTTTCTTGCTTGGCAGTTTTTAAAAGCTCCTTCAGTTCAAACTGATATTCAGCAATGGTGACTGATATACGGAATATCCTTTAAAAATATACTTTATACATTGAGTAATAAAGTTGCTTTAATTCTGTTTGTTTACATTCTCAAAAACACCGACTGCGGCGTAGGCGATTTATGTCAAAGGCAGCGGCGATATTATTTAATAACATACTTATTACATAGTTGTAATAAGGTCTATTTTACTTTTTTATTAGTCCATTTATCGGCGCGTTTACAAAGGATATTTAGTTGGATACATACTGGAATATCTTTTTATTAATTTGCATGTACTATGTACCGACTAAATCCGCGAATAAAGAAATCTTTAGCCGCGAATAAAGGAATTGGGTCACAATTTTTTAATCCGCGAATAGTGAAACCGCGAATGAAGGAAGCGCGAATAAGGAGCTTTTACTGTACTCTTTGAGTAAGTATATATAAATATACCTACTTAATCTAAGTGTATATACAGTACCCGCCAGAAAATATTACTTACATTGAGCTTTGGAAAGGGATAGTTGGCTTACTTTGGCTTCGCAGAGCCTCCACTTGGCACGAAATCACGTCAATAGTTATTAGTGACAGTGACGATGCTCTACAATGCCGAGGCTGGCCGATGGTACCTTCCTTGGGTGCGATGTGTAGGTAAGTAGCTATTATAAGCATTAATAATCCAATTACTTATGTAGGTATGTACCTGGATTGTTTTACCTTTTCTGTAGACTAAAAATGTGAATCCTATTATTTCCTTTTAATATTAATAAATACGAAAGTTGGATGTAGGTATGGTGGAAGGATGGATGGATGGATCGATGGATGGATGGATGGATGAATGGATGTTAGTTACTCAATCACGGCGCAACGATTGAACCGATTTGGCTGTTAACTTGATTTACTCGTAGCAGTTGATCAACTAAAATCGAACCGTGTGCTTCCGCTATAGGACGCGGTAGCCTTTTGGTGGCGCAGCGAATACGCAGCGACGCCGCACCGCACCGTGTACCATCGCTCTTATGCACGGTACAGTTTCACTTCAAAAACGTATAGGTACCTACATAATAATAGATTTACCTACACAAAAGCTATATAAATAATCCAACCAAAGCTTTATTCGTTTTACAAATCGATATAAACTGATCATAATGGAGTCCATTTATCGCATCGTTTAGTACAATGAACTATAAAAAATAAGTTATCCATAAATTATTCAAAGCCTTATTTTGATCGGAGCGGTTCATTCTCGTGCGGTTGAGATAATCTACACATAGTTTCAAAAAGAGAGAGTTACGAGCATGTCTGCAGCGTATGTAGTAACTACATTGATTTATAAATAAAGTTCAACGTAATTATTTTGAGTAATTTTCGTTAGTTAATAATATGTTTTTTCTGAATTGAATTTTTTCAGTAGAGCTATGAGCGCTTTCTACGAAATCCCCCGTAGATATACTGATGGTTGTAAGTAGGTATCTAGTATTAAACCCTCCTTTTAAATCGTCTTTACAGGCGATTAAATAATATATTTGATAGTCCGTAATGATTGAAATCCGTAATTATATGTACCATTACCATTTTTTTTTTATTCGATGACAAGATAGCCCTTGACTGCGATCTCACCTGATGGTAAGCAACGATGCAGTCTAGATGGTAGCGGGCTAACTTGGAAGGGGTATAGCCACTGCTATACCCCTTCCAAGTTAGCCCGCTTCAACCAAATTCAACCCATACCCCTAATCGGTTTCTACATGCCATCGTGCCGGAACGCTAAATCGCTTGGCGGCACGTCTTTGACAGTAGGGTGGTAACTAGCCACAGCCAATGCCTCCCACCAGACCAGGCCAGAGACAATTTAGAAATTATAAAATCCTAAATTGCTCCCGCCGGGAATCGAACCCGAGATCTCTTAGTTATAACACCACAGCGCTCACCACTGCGCCAGGGAGGTCGTCAAAATAACCATACAGTTTTCTTCTGGTTTGGCGGGTAAGAGTAAACGCATTTTGTTTTTCCTTGATTATCATGGAATTTCGTAAAGTAGGTAACGCCTTCTCTCCAAAAGTTTTCTTTAACTGGGAATATGAAGTCCGGTACTTTGCTGAGTCCACACCGCTGGCGCGCTGCGGCCTGCGACACAGAGCCCATCAAATCATATCATATTCAAGCATTGTATTATGATTCAAGTACATCCAAACAAGTACGCTGAATGGGCTATTCAGTCTAATGTTCCGAGATATAATCTCCCCTTTCATAGGTACATATCTAGCGTTGTCTTGCGAACGTCGTGGGTGGCATTGCTGCGATCCTTAAAAACTTAAAAAAAAATTAATCCCTAAAAGAAATTAGTCCCTCTATAACACGACGCGGACATGTGTTACTTTTTTCGCTGTAAACATGTCTCGGTTGAAAGATTTATGATTTCGTTCTTTTAACATAAAATTGTGGTTAACGTAAAAGGGTTAATTCCTTTCAAGGCAGACGAATCAAAACTGTGTTTTTACGTTTGTGAGGTGGGTAAGTGAGGATAAAATTCAAAGGAAAGTCAAAAAGGTCCTCAAAATATGCAAATTATCATTTATGTAACATTATTACTTTTTTTTAAAGCATCTTAGGCAAGCTGAAGTTGACCTATATTCTCCTCTCCATATAAGCGAAAACCTTGTGCTAGAAGTGGACTACGATAATAGTGCAACTTGTGGAGCTCGAAGCTGCGACCTTTCAGTTCACAGTCCGCATCTTTAACCGTTGGGCTATTGAGGCTTCACCTACCTAATATTTATAAGTTTTATTAATAACTCACAATTCAAAAACGAATAATGCGCGTTACAGATTTAAGGGAGGGATGCAACTAAAGGGGGCGTGACCTTCGTTAATCAGGAATACTAAAAACTGTGTACCTTAACTCAAGTCTGTGTATCAAACAATAAATCTGTTCTGTAGGAACTAAACCGGGGCCGCTGCTTGCGACGAGATTATTCGCATCGTTGCGTCACAGTGCTACTTGTGCCTATTCAAATATTCGGTTTATGGTTTATGCTCGTAGGTTTGTATGCGTATAAACCGTCTTACCTGAGGATTTATTATTTTTATGGGGTGATAAGCATTGTTTGCGTTGTTGAGGGCGGCAGGTAGCGCGTAGCACAGGTAGCGCGGCTACTGTAGCGTCCTGAGTACACAGAGCCTCACTCCTACGCGTTAGAGCTAAGCCACACGCGCTGCGGCATCGCGACCGTATCGTTTGACGTAGATTTTGTCGTATGACGAATGAATTTATTTTTATTTAAAAAAAAAATTATGTGGTTGATTTCTTCGTGCTGGTAAGCGCTCGTTTGTCCGATCAGTGAAATCTACAAATATCCACATTTTGACTGTTGTCAATGTGGGTTAATTATAATTGAAAATGTAACACGTAAGAATAATATTTGTAAAAACAGAAAATTATACGGTCAAATTACTGCGGCTGTATTCGTTCGTCTCTTATTCGTCTCTTTCTGTAACGAAATGTTCTATGGAGAGTATATGGTATATGAGTAGTGATCGTGACGTCATGATTTAATAGTGCTCTCTTTGTCTAAAAGGAAACTTAAAAGCTTTATATTTTTGAAACTAGTTAACAATATATTTATATGGCATTGTGTTAAAATATTAGAAATCTTTGTTTTAAGTAGGTACATAAAAAAAATTGAGTCAAATACCCAATTAGGTATTATAGGCACTAATGCAATGGTGATAAAAATGAAATAAAGTTACAATGGACAAGGGACCGGTCTGAAATCTGAAATTCAAATCTCACTTTTGTACCCATTATCTCCATTATTTTCGTACCCATTTTTAAGACAAGCTTTTCTTTATTTTGAAGGGGAAAAAGGAATATGAGTCATGTCGACTTATGGTTATAAAAAAATTAATTGAATTTTTTTGACAGCGCATATAATATGGCTTGCTGGTGAAGCAGCGCATTGATCAGGAATTATACTGCGTAGAACGCCGTAGCGGTGGCGCAGAAGCGACAGCGACGCCGCCGCACCGCGCGGTGTGGCACTGCGCTAACATGGTACAATACACACGGATACGTTGCCTGTATTTACTGACTCATGAATCATGATTAAATTATATTATTATTTCTTATTTTTGTAGCTGATTGCCGCGACTTCATCGTTCACTGTTTTCCTATGGTAGGTTACGAGTATTGTAATTATGAATATTCCGGGATAAAATGTAGTCTCTGCCCGTCTCTGGGATGAAAAGGTAAAAATAAATCATCCCTACTTATAATATTATAAAAGCGAAAGTGTGTTTGTTTGTTGGTTTGTCCTTCATGCAACAACGGCTCGACATGATTTCTTTGCATTGATGTAGTTGTTGATCTGTAGAGTGCCATAGGCGACTTAACCGAACAAAGGGACAACAACAAATTGGACTTAGTTTTGTCTGGTGGGAGGCTTTAGCCGTGCCTAGTTACCACCCTACCGCCAAAAACGTGCTGCCAAGCGATTCAGCGTTCCGGGACGATGGCATGTAGAAATCGATTAGGGGTATAGGTTAAATCTACACTGATATACCCCTTCAAAGTTAGCTCGCTACCATCTTTAACTGCATCATCACTTACCATCAGGTGAGATCGCAGTCAAAAACTATCTTGTCATCGATTAAAAAAAGGACTTAGTTTAATTTCATGCAGATGAAGTCGCGGGCAAGAACTAGTAGGAACTAAAACACACAAAAACAGCAGCATCCTAAACAGTATGCAAATAGTGGACATCTTGAAAACCAACAATGCAAAACCTAAGGCAGCAAACCACTGTCAAAGAATTAAGGCTGTTGTTTATCCACTCGATGTAGCAAGCGGCCGGTAACTGCCTGCGCAAACACCGCCGCCGCCGCGCTACTCCACAAACTTGCGACTTGCGACAACATTTTTTATACCTATACTTCTTGAAACCGATGACAGCTTATGAAAGAAAAAAAGATGCAAAGTTGTGAGGTGTACAATTATTTCAAAGGTAAAAAACCAACCTCCCTGTAAAAAACGTATAAAAGGCTGAAACTTCTATGCTATACTTGATGTGTAACTTATAAATGTGTGTGTATATTTTATTTCTGTAATTTTCCTCCAATCACTCTTATTAGTTATAGTTCGGTAAGACTTACGGTTATGTACTCGTCAAGTCATGTAAATCAAACACATCAAAAATCTGTGGTCTTGGAAGGGGCACTAAGGAGGGACTTTTAGAAACTCCATCCCTCTCTTAGGTAAGGTAAGGACAAGAGTTCTTAAGGTAAGGGAAAGGACTCTTGTCCTTACCTTACCTAAGAGACCTTACCTTCATCCAGGCAATCGAAGTCGTGGGTATTCATAAAGTACGCAGAAGAACATCGTAAAGAAGCAAACAATGTAGCGGTAAAGGCTTAGCTAAGGTATTGTGCAGCGTAATCTAGAGTTAAAAAACCCTAGCTATCCTTACCAATCGAAAACTAAAACACAAAAAGTAGTCAAAATCTATACAATTTCTTGTGAGTTGTGCCTTTTTCATAGTCATAAAAAACGAGTAAAGTGCCTGCGCCGAAAGGAATAGTCAACAATTGATTAAAGCTCTTCAACGGCTGTAAGCTTTGCTCAATCGACGATTTTTTGTACAAAAATAAGCTTCGACATTACTTGGGAAAATAAAGATGGAACAAGAGGTCCCGGATGGAGTAATGTAAATAATCGCACGAAGATTATCCACGGAGCTCGGCAATATTGAATCAGGAAGCACGGTCAGCTCCGTGACCGATATCTATCGTCCCCGACTTGTTTCCATTCCCTATTTCAGTACTTACGTCACTTTCGGCAGGTTAGCTCACGTGAAGTTCTATTTTTCAAACCCCTATTTTACCCCATTAGGGGCTGAACTTTCAAAAATCCTTTCTCAACGTATGCTTACGTCATTCTGTATGCCTTTCAGTCTGATCCGTTTTGTGGTTTGAGTTGAGCATTGATACTTGATAGATCTCAAAAATTGTCACTTGAAGTCCCCTTTTAACGTCGATATAACTCTATGGGCAAACCTGTAATACATATTTAAAAATTCTTTTCAAAAAACCGACTTCAAACACCACTACAAACTACAAAGTATAAAAATAATTTTATTTTGTAGCACGTTTGTTCAAGTCGGGCGGCTTAAATAGAAACGATGAAACCGATACCGATACCGATATCCTAAGTGATCTCGGAGTCCTCGCTTCGTACAGTCAGTAAAACCGATCAGATCTTACTGGTTTTTCGTATGTGAAAATGGAAACAAGCTCGGATTCTGTGTAGATTGAAGAGTGAATTATTGATGTCGCGCTCGAGGCTAAGTTTGTTCAGCCCGATGCCACCTCGACGCGGCGGAGAAAAAACTCCAAAAAGTATCTGAGAACCGAGAACATCCTGCCGTTACATTAAACATCTTTTACTTTTTCGTTGCTGACGATTACGCGTTGATGATTGATTATATTGTTTGCTTAAATTTTTGTCATTTCATCATTACTTATTGGATTTTATCTCGGCGGTACCCGGTAGAGCATTGTACAAAGATTAATAGTTTATATCGCTTAAATAATTTTATATTTTATTGGTGTTCATATTAGTAGGTACCATCGTTAAAACTAATCTGACTGCGTGTATACCTTAATAAAATCGCAGCGATCTGCAGTACCATGTTGATGTTCAATTCATTTTCTATACCACATGGTATAAAACATGGTAATACCACACATCCTTACCCTCAGGCCGCACCTGCGTCTATCGTGACGAACAATTGTGCAATTGTACGATACACGCAGATGTGACCAGACATTATCGGCTAATGTCTCGATATAGTAGACCATCGTATTGTGACTTGTGTTACATTAGCGCGATTTTTTTACTGCGCTAAACATACCGAAGCTTCGGCAAGATAGTTCATCACGATAGACGCAAATGCGGCCGGAACATAAAACGTATTACAATATTTACTTCATGGTTAGACAAGCAAATAAATAAAATAAAAATATTGTTTGGGTACCTACTGATAAAAATTCATTTTTATATTCTTCTTTCTAATCCTGCTATAAGGAAAATAGAATCTGTGACCTCACAGTTAACTTGGTAATTTTATTATGAAGTTTGAAATAAAAACTGACATTACAAAAATTACAAAAAAGCTTTGTTTACAAATCCATTGCACGTTGTCTTGGAATTCTTTCATCTGACAAAGTAAGATCCTATTCTCGTAGAACAGTATAGAAAACAAATTGTAAATCTTAAATAAATCTTTCAGTATGGCCATCTCTACGGGTTGTGGTGGCGTCTAGTGCTATTTACGGCCCATTGTGTGTCCTATTATCTCCTGGATCCCACTAATTGAGTCATCCCACACCAGCGTTCGCATTGTTTGCAAAATTTACCCATAACTAAGCTGCAACACTCGTCGATGTGGGTGGTCGTATTCGCATACCATTATGATAACATTTCGTGTTTTCAAGATGTTATATTTTTATTATTCTTGTTTGTATAATTTTATTTATTTTGATGATTGCTTATTTTAAACAACTCTTTAGCTTATTCTGAATAATAGACAGTCTATGGGGATATTCCTATTATAATTCTACTTACAACAGATAGGCATGTTTTTCATTTTGTGGCATGTTATTTGGTCATTTGTAAATAGGTACTTCTTCTTTCTCTCGCTTTGCCTGTTCTTTTATCATTGTTATTCAATTGAAAAGTTCTGTAAGTTTATTTTTTACACCAAAATGCAGTTATTAGAGTTTTAGAGTTACTGTGGGGCGGAGCTGCTGATATTGAAACTATTTTTGTATTGCAGAAAAGAGCCATCCGATCAATTTTTAAACTCGGATCGCGAGAATCCCGACGCGAGAAGTTAAAGATATTGGTATACTTAAGGTGGCTTCACATCTCTATAAACAAAGAGGTGATACACCATAATCTATTAACTAGACACCGTCATCAACTAGTAACACCATACTATCGTCTGCGTAAAGCGCAGAAGTCCTTTGTGGGGTCGAGTATACGCTTTTATAACTTGATTCCGAAAGAATTGATAGCAGAATCAGAATTCCGATTAGATTAGTAGATTCTCAGTAAGAGCCACTAGTTGGCCTACATGAAATAAATAATTTTGAATTTGTTGAATTGGTTTTTTAATAAAATGCTGTTTTGGTACATTTCCATGGTGCTTTTGAATAAATATATAAATAATTATAATAGCGATGAAAATTAATCAATTATTATTAATATTATTCATTCATGTAACTTAATTAAAATCTCAGCTCTATGACACAAAATAGTCGGCTTCTTCAAAGAATCAACGCTAGCGCGACAAAGAAGTTAATAGAGGCAGGATGCGTGTCGAAAGACCTATCTATCCGGCACATCGCGAGGGGTGCGCCGGCGCAGAGTTAGGCGTACAAATTGATTATAATACAGCGAATGACAAAGGCCACCCACGTCGACTGCTATAGTTTTTAAAACGTCATGCATCATGTTTTGCTCAGATCGAAAAAATAGAGATAATTTTCTCTGCTTTTGAAAATAGGTTTGTCGAAAACCAAAACATGGTTTATGCTCGCATTGTCCTATATTACTGGACTGAGGATATAACTATCACATTTCGAAATAAAAAAAGTTCGGATAAAGTTAATCAGACAATACTGAAACCAAAGACTGAAACAGAATAAAAGAGTCCAAGTCAACTTTCAACAGAATCTAGCACTTAACCGATGGTAGGTAAAAACTAACTATCTAATCTGAATACGCCACTGTTTCTAGTCTGTTCTATAAAAATCGTCATAGTTAACAAAATGTCTAAAATATTATTGAACACTTTGAGTATTTAACCACGAATACGTTGGCTTTAAACGATTTCTCCATGCCACAAACAGAGGTATCCATACTAGTATCAAATATGCCAAGACCCCTGTCGGCATCGTAAAAGTGACATAATGTATACCGATTCGTTCGCATGATTAGGTATTATTACACACTAAAATTTTTATTGTATGTTTTGTACTCACGACTAATTTGGAAATTTAACATTCTTATGAACTTTGAAAAATTTATGGCCACTGTAGAAGATGAAATGTAATTTGGGTTTTTATTTTACAACGTCATTTATTTTTAATCGGTGATTTGTTGCTATTTTATGCGGCTAATTAAGCAATTGGTTTAAATCACAAAAAATGCCAATTTTAAAAGCCAATAAAATCTTTTAAAATGAACAAACTTAATTATTTGAATCTACATAATGATAAGAACATTTTGGAGTTCCGTGCGAGAAGGTTGGATTCTACCCTTTATGGATGCCGAACCTCACGACTTCTCGCAGTTCTGTGGAAGAACGGTGAAGGAAGAACAAGGTTTTGAAGTTGAACCGAGAATACTACCGTAAATAACTTTACTGATTTTCCAGACTTTGAATTATGCTTTAGATTGAATGAGACAAGGCATTTTGCTTTCGTTGGAACTTGTAGTTACATCATAGGCTCATGGACCTACTTGATATTTTCAAATGATAAATATGTACCTATGTAACATAATGTAATATTAGGTACTCCTATATCCTATTTACTTTGATGAGAAACAGTCTCGACAAGCACTCAAATGCGTCGCGCCAAGAATGTAATAAAAAATCTGATGATGTCATTACGTTTTTTGAGAATTTGCAAAGATTTAAACCTTGTAGGTATATCTAAATTGGTAAGTATAAGTAATTAACTTTAGGGAGAATAACCTAAATTGTTATGAACATTTACAATATCGTTATATTTAAACGAAAAAGGGGAAAACAAAGAAATGACTATGGAAGACTTTTTAAACATATTATTTATATTTAAAAAAGATCGATTAACACAAGGTAAAGGGTTCTGAGTTAATGATAATGATGTTCCTTTTTGTCAAAGATTATAATTTTAGTTTCTATAGATACATACGGTGAGAATATTTTCATTATTGCTGCCGATGTCTAAGGGATGTAGAGTCGATCTAAATAATAATAATTCTATTGTCGTTTTTTAACGACATAATTATTATGTGCTAATCGGGTATGTACCACGATATATATTATTATGTAGGGAATTAACAATTCCAAGGGAAACACATTCCATAGGAACGTTGTCCCATCGTCGTTACCATAATTTATTTTAATATGTAGGTTAGGTAAGTACATAATATGTACCTATTTCAAAAGTCAAATAATTTATCATGATACTATCACGATATACCTTGTGGTAAAACACGAAAGTGGAAGTAAGACGCACAAACCTTGAATTTATTGTGTTCTTAATTCTGTTGATTTATATAATCTTTGCCCTAAGTTCATAGAATAAATATTATGGCGATACCACCTCTGGTAATGGCCGCTCACGTACGTTACTATCCTTTCCTGCCATTACCATCCTTAATTGCTCTAAGATTGGTTGTGTTACTCTCTTTTATGGTAAAGCGGTCAAACTTAATTGTTTTTATGTGCGCCTGGTTTTTGAGATTTGAATTATAAGTTCTGTAAGTTGGTGCAGGTGGTCTATCATTACGCAGTGAGGTGGATCTGTCTACTTGGCATTTTAATTGGTTATAATGGCCAATTAAATATTCGTAAACTTATCTAATGGGCTTTGGGAATGTAATGAAATTAATCCGATTGGGATTCTTCGAATGAAGTGTTGTAACTGTCGTTTGTATGCGCTGTTTATGTTCCAACTGGGGTTTGTAGAACACGCACAAATTAAATGCTATATCTTGTAGACCCTTCATCAAGTAGAACTGATGACTCGTTTCATAGTTTTTGCATTGGTAATTTTTGATAGATTAGAACAGGTCCCTACTGTTTCAAGGATTCTTTATCATCATCATCATAAGCTACCATCAATGGCTCACTACTGAGCACAGCTCTCTCCTAAGAGAAGGACTATAGGCCCAATGCGAATTGGTAGACTTCACACTCTTTTCACAACGTTATGTAGAATTCTTAGGTGTGCAGGTTTATTGACGATGTTTTCCTTCACCACTGAAGCAAGTGATACTTCATTGCTCCGAAAATTCATAGAACACGGAATCAAACCTGCGGTCCTTCCGAATAGGAAACCATACCTTACCACTGGCCTATCATGCTTATCACTGATTTTTATACTACTATCATAATATCATCAGTTTAGAAAAACTGCTGCACGCATCACTTGACTTAAACGTACCTAAGCCAGTTTGTCTTTAACAGGTACGCACATAAATATCTCTTTTAAAGCAAACGCTCTGTTAGACGTCGTAGGTAAGGTGTATTTACAACGTCTGCTAAGCCTCTGGGTCGTTTAGCAGACGATGGAAAGAGCCGTGCTCGGAGTATCTAAGGAGTGTCGCTGTCGCAAAAACTTATACGATAAACTAAAGTTCATAAAGTTTGTAAAGTTGGTCGCATGTTCCAACGACTAGCCTTGCAGTGGTTACAAGTCAAGTGCGTGATGCGTATAAAGATCACGACTCACGATACTATGCCCGCAGGGCTAACATGCACGCTAAGTGTAAATTTTGTCTTAGTCTGTGTAAGTTTAAAGATTGGTAGGTATACGAGAAAATGGGTATACTTTCTCGTGGCAAGCATGGCTGCCAGGTCCCTTAAGTAAATTCTCATGTTCAGAATAAATAATAATACCTACTCATAGTTGCTACTTCAGAATTTGTAAGATTCTGTGCAAACTTTGTTTCTTTGTTAAATGAAACCCAAAAAGTTTGTTTTTACTGTTTGCCAATGTTCGCTCCTGCATTTATATTTTACGAGATGATGCCCGCGACATCGTCCGCGACCCGCGGATTAAGGGTTTTTGATTCCCGCGGGAACCCTTTAAATTTCCGAATAAATGTAGCCTATTGTGGTAATCATGGGTATGAGCTATCTCCATTCCAAATTTCAATCAAATTGGTTTATTTATTGTGGCGTGAAGGAGTAACAAACATACGCACACACACACCAACTTTTGCTTTTATAATATTAAGTACGATGACCATTTCATGTAAACAAAGTTTACGTAAACGCTACCTACAGTTTTTAATTTTATTTATACCTTTTGACGATGCTTGACGAAAGACCCGATTTTGGCGAAGGCACGAGTTTACAACGTAACAGCGGAGTGCGGTTTACGTATATAATAGGGTTACCATACCAACGTCTGATATAAACTGGATTTTATTATTACGCTAATTAGATTAATAAATAAAATTCGTTAAATTAGAAGTCTTCTTCCTTATCTAGTGATAATAAAAACCAAGTGTCGGACTCGGTCGGTTCGTGCAAGGTCGTTCGTCGGCTCTTGCACGAACTTCCACAGGTCTCGGCCTTGCGCGGTCGTATCTAGTCGGTTCCCTGCGGGCTGCGACTACCTACCTATTTGGTAGATTCATTGACAATTCAAAAGTGCTTGTAAAAGTTTATTTGAATAAAAAATATTTCTATTTCTATTCGAATTACGTAGGTATGTGCCGGGCCTATTTTCCATTCAGCTTGTCGACTCGTTGAGCTACAACTATTAGAAAAATGTGATTATTTTTACATGTACCTACCTAATGTTGTTATATTCCAAATCACCAAAAATATGGATAGTTTTGAAAAAATAAGCCTTTGGCTGAGTAAGGAACTATAGTTTTAAAATATTTTAAATGAGTATGTAGCTCAAACGTAAAATACTGGCTTTAGAAGTATAGATGGAAACCCTCATCGTGAATCATTTTAGCAGCGTTAACGCTACGTTCTGTAACAACAGTGAGGGCTTCTGGTCATAAAACAAGAAATTTTGAACAATGGTGACATTAAAATTCAGAATTTACTGGCTTAAACCACAACGTCGACTGCGTAACTGTACCTACAACCAACCTATAAATAGTTAGTTATTGTCACATTTAAATCTAGGTATTAACTAATTAGTTTACCTAACCTTTATTTATGTAACATAAAAATAAAAAGAAATAAACAACGAGATATAAGGAGAAATAACCTAATCGTTGCTTTTGCCTTTATATACCTACTACATAAGTATAATGATGGTCGTTGGGGTCCCAAGGGGCAAGGTGCGGTGCCAGTGTTTTGGTACACCCCCTATTAGGTAGGCCGACGACATCAAACGAGTCGCAGGGAGCCGCTGGCTTCAGGCGGCGCATGACCGAGACCTGTGGAAATTCATGCAAGAGACGAAACAGAAGCAGAAGAAAGAAGGTATTATAATATATTGTAATATAATATAATGTATTGTATCATGAAACCTCCTTAACATCTCCTTAATGATTGTGAAAACTGCATTGAAATTCACCAAGAAGTTAAGCGATTACACAGACAAACGGCTTTTTAACTTCATATTATGAGGTTTGAATTATGCATATTCCTCTTCCTTGTTATAGCTTCTTTGAAATAAGGACGTATGAAAACTATCAGGTCATGCAATCGATACCGGCGTCACTAGATTCTTAGAAGGAGCGGTGTTAGAATAAATGATAGCTAGAACAATACGTGCTGAGGCGTTGTTAATTAACTTGCTGACTATATGGAGCTCGTGCAACCTATGAGCTTTTGTTTCGTCACATATTGCATACAAAATCTTTTTTTGCACAAAAATAATGTGGTGTTTTTTATCTAGGTATACAATTATACCTACATATAAACAAAAATTGAAGTGTCTGTTTGAAACATCAAAATAACAGCTTTTTACTAAATGCATACGTAAGTAGGTAACTTAAAAAAATAACAATTTTTAAAATTTTTGTCTGTCTGTCTGTTGGTTTGTTGCCGCTAATCTCGGGAATGGCTGGACCTATTTTGACGGGACTTTCAATGGTAGATAGTTGATTTTATCAGAAGTAACATAGGTTACTTTTTTAACCGACTTTCGAAAAGGAAGAGAAGGAGTTGAGTTTTTTTACTTACGTATATCGATTCCGATATCTCCGTGATTTCTAAACCGATTTGTGTGAATCTTTTTTTAATACATACAAAAATTTTGCGAAAAGCTCCTATAAAAATTTCGGGTTCCAACTCCTCAAGCCTGATGCTGCACGGCTACTGCCCCCCCTAAACTGTGGGGATTTAGGAACTGTCGAATATGAATAGTTATTGTAGGTACCCTACGTACCTACATAATTATAAGTATTTTGATATATTATGGTTTTCTCCTCCTCCGAAGGAGCTCCTTCCATATAACAAAACACTATCGCCTCCACCGTAAGTTGTGATCTGCGTCGTCAATTCATAGACGTCCAATTCGGGATGTATCCTATACTGTATCTAGCTTCTCCCTGTGATTCTTCCGATTACAGGGAGAAGCTGTGACTCTTCTCATCGTTGGTCTACCACCTGTGGTCTACCAACGCTGCACTTAAAACAGTGTGCCTGTAAAGTAGGTGTGAATTGTGATTCAAACTTGGAGAAAGTTCCACTTATTTTAAAATTCGTAAAATAAACTGTATGAGTTGGTGGGTAAGTAAAAGATTCTAGCGATATACAACTTAGGCTATGTTCAGATGGCTGAATTGCGACGCGCGTTTTCAAATCGCGCGCTTAGACATCCTAATATATACCTAGCAACCGTTCACATGCGCGCGCGTAAACGCGCGTCAGCGATCGTCAACGCGGCGCTCAGAGAAAAAGTTTCTAGACGCAGACAATCGCGCGTTGATTCGCGCTTTGATATTAATGTAATGTCCGTTTGCTGTTCAGTTGAGCGTGCGCTTTCATCGCGATCGCATGTAATTTTGTTAATTTTCGTAATTATATTTTGTTTTCGCATTTAAAATGAGTGAAATTGAAGATATTGACATCGACTTACTAATCGATGAAGTAGAAAAAAGGCCAGCAATTTGGAATCTAGGTACCGAACTAGACTAACGAGTACTCTCGCAACGCGCATTAGCGCTCATCATCTGAACTCTCTTCAAATTTGATCGCGCGTTGACGCGCGTTAACGCGCGTTACATGTGAACATAGCCTTAATTGGCCTCTAAATTGCTTTAACGTGATCGCGCCCGAGCAAGAAAATTAGCAGCAATCGAACGTAATTCGTACGAGAGCCGAGCGGTGTAGGAAAGGTGAGCGCGCGCGTGTCACGGCGCGATTCCTGCAATAGCATCCGAGAGATTAGTCTATCCGGTGACGGAGTAAAGTATCGTTAGTTGATGATTGTGTTTATTTGCGTGGCGTGTGTTGGTGCGCGCGCGTGTGTGCGTGGCCACCCAGCGCGGGCCACCCGCGGCGCCCACCCACGTGGCGGGCGCCGCGCGGCCCGCACTAGCGCTCCGCCAAACCGCTACCGGCGCTGGACATCGATACGCCCTGATTGACGTACGAGCCTCCAATTGAAATCTGATTTGTCTGATAAGTATGACCGAGCGCGACGCATATCGATCGCTCCCACAATGAGCGAATGCTATCCTCTCGTAAGGGTATGCTGTATCTAATTTGTAAAACGTTTTGTATTGTTATGGCACTAGCTGATGCCCTTCACGTCTTCTAGACTAGGTATACATCCCGTGGGAACTCTTTTTTTATACTTATAAAAAAGAGTGTGGGATAAAACTATGCTATGTCCTTTCGCAGGATGCCAGCTATCTCCTTGAAAAGATAGATAGGTAACACAAAAAAGGCAGTGTTACTTTCGCATTTATAATATTAGAATAGAATGAATTTATACCTCTACTATTTTATCAAGTACCGACCTGAAATAAGATAGTTTATGGTTGAATTATTTATTTAAAAATCAAATAAATGTCAAACTCAAATCTGATTTCTGTGTTTATTATCAGTGTATTTCACATTCGATCATCATCGATCAATACGTTCTTCATCAATCTAAATTGTCGATTCAAAAATTCGAGTTCTTAGTCGTAAGAGTAAGAGCAACGCTGTGGATGTGCAAATGAGGTTCCATAACTTTCTCTATAAATAATTCAGAGATTGATTGTTTCTATGGTTCGCTCAGAGCAGCACTGGTCACGCTTGGGCCATCCATCCATCCAAAAATCAAGTAAATAGTCAAGCCGTCAAGTAATTGATTGAGCGTTTTCGAACGGTGTCATACAATCTTTTTATACAATAACTTGATTTACTTCTAAATTAAGGTCTACAAATATGGTCTGGTGCGAGGCTTCGGCCGTAGCCAGTTACCACCCTACCGTCAAAGACGTGCCGCCAAGTGATTTAGTGTTCTGGTACGACAGATTAGGGGTATGTATCAATGTACACTGCCATACCCATTCCAAGTTAGCTCGCTACCATTTTAGACTGCATAGTCACTGGGTGAGATCGCAGTCAGGGTCTATCTTGTCCCACTTACTTTATAGTAAGTCGGGATCTCGAGGTGCTGGCATAGCGACCCCGCACCGGGATGTGTGGTGTTGGTACCACTAGGTAGAACGACGACGTCCGACGAGTCGCAGGAAACTGCTGGATACAGACCGAGACCTGTAGAAGTCCTTACAAGAGGTCTTTGTTCAACAGTGGACGCCTATCGGTTGATAAAGAGCAAGAAGAATTAAGTATCCCGGGCTGATTACTTCTAGTTAGGGCTTATCGAAATAAAACAACAAAAATGTTAGTAACAACAACGTAGTTAAGTATACATGTTAGTCCCATTTTGTTATCACCAAACATAACCCTTAAATGTGGCAAGCACTCCGAGCCAGATAACTATAGCGTTAAAAGTTATTTATGTCCGTGCAAAAGGTCAGGATGACAGTGTTGTGACTTGACATATTTCCAAGAGCTCACATTATTCATGTTTAAGCTGTAATGAATATAAATAAATGCTCACTTAAACACACTGCAACAAAGTTATCTGACACTCATCAGACATAAAATGGACAAATAAATTATTGTTTAAAAGGAACTTGGGTATTCTACTGTATAATTTGTATGTCTATGTACCGACTCTTTTCTAGGAAAATGATGGTGCCTGCGCATTCATCCGCGGGTATTTAAGTTTTTAATATCCCGTGGAAATTCTTTCATTTCCCCGGAAAAAAAATCCTATAATCCTATATATCGGACGCCGGAATGCAAGCTAGGGAGAATAGAGATAGCTTGCATTCCGGAGTCCGATAAATCAAGTTCGGCCCTATTCTCTAAAAATGATTGCTATAGTGTGACGATCGCAATCGCCTCTGATTGGCCGATACTCACTCGCTATTGGCTAAAAGGTACGGAAATGACGTGATAAATTTACTAATCACCACGATTAAACTGTAGCAATGTTTAGCTTTTGCAGAATCGGTCTGCGGAAGACGATAGTGTTACGCATGCCAAAAGTTTTCATTTTTTCAAAGGAACTATTACAATTTTCGAGATAAATAGTACATTATGGTACAAGTGTAAAAGTTGGTGATTACCGCTGAGGCGCTATTGAGACCCGAGCCGTCAGGTGAGGGTCTTAAGGTAGCCGAGGACGGTAATTATCAATATACACGTGTATCATACGACGTTTTTCAACACACTTGTGAAGAAAATAACACTAAAATAGTACATTTTGGTACAAAACAGTGAAAACGAGTTGTGAAAATTTTTTCGCAATGGCGGGAACAATTAATGTTGTTCTTTTGTTCGCCCTCTTGAGATGCTCTTGAGGGCAGGCAAAGATCGACGACCATACAGCCTATTCAGGTGTTTATTTGATTTAATCAGTTTTCCGGAATCCGCGCGCACCTTTAATGGCCATAGACTAAAAGAATGAGGTTTCTTTTTTTTTGGCTTTTCTCTTATAGCCACGTACAAAATGGGGAATTTCGAGTTTTCTTTATTACAAAAAAAAAACAAAAGTTATTGACAGTTTTATTTATTAAACACGTACATGTTGAAATTATCTATATTAAATACGGAGTTGTATGAAATGAGCAAGCAATAGGTACATTAATTTAACACGATATTTTTATAAATTATTGAACAAGATCTTTTTTGTAATAGAAACTTTTTTAAGAACACAGCAACTCACCCAATAAAATTTAAAAAAAAAAATTCTATAACTCACATTGTGAATAATAGTAATCAAAAGTCACAGTTTGAGTTAGAGGTGTCATTGTGTGCCTAGTTGCGGTGAACCGGGAGCCCCTTTATGAGCAAGTGTGTTGAAAAAGTAGTTATGTGTGTCGCTGGCCGCCACTGGGTACAAAGGACCGATAGACATAATTTTTTGCATGAGTTGAGTTTTGAAAAAGACACGTTTCTCGCGGAATTTTTAAAAACTTACCTCCATGTGGAGGAAGTCGCAGTCAGAGCTAGTTATGGAAAAATTACAAAACGTTCGAGCTGAACTTTCGTCAAAAAGCTTTGCACTTGAGCCTTGAGTTTGAGGCGCGTGCCCTGAGCGCTACCGAATTTCGCCAATGCTGGCCCAGGCGCCGGAGGAATGACTCGAAATTCTTGAAACCTCGTACCTACACTGCATACTAGGGGCTCATACACATAATAAATGCGAAAGATTGTGAGGATGGATGGGTGGATGGATATTTGTTACCCTTTCACGCCACAATGAATGAACCGATTTGATATTAGCTCATACCCAAGATTAACATAAATCTTAGACCATATTTTATACCGGAAAATTAAAGAGTTCCCACGAGAATCAAAAAAACTTTATCCACGAGGACGAAGTTGCGGACATCATCTAGTTAAAATATTTTGGTAACTTATTAATTGGATCCTCTGTCTCTATCAGTATTTGTTTGAAAAGGGCATTGCGTTGGAACATATTTTTTTATTGCAAGATAAATAAGTGCAATCATTGACGGCAATCAAGCCTAATGGTAGGATGACGACTAGATTGGGGGTCTGGAGCGCACTTGACTAGAAGATACATAATATTCATAGGTACTCAAATGGCACGAAACACGAACACCGGAAGGGCGTTCCACAACTTAGCGGCTCCTTTCAGAAAAGTTGAACCTTTCGTTTTGTTTCGAGCGAATAGAGTCGACGTCAACCACATAAGGATGCCAACAACTATCTTCTTTAGTTCTATGGGAGGGTGTGAGGCTAGAAGCTCACTCTGCAAATTAATCTTGTAACCAATAGAAGTTTGATAGTTAAACGTCTGTGGTTAAACGACTGTATTAGTACGCACAGTTTAGATTACTATACGGATAGATTTTATGAGAATGAATGCAATTTAGCATTTTTCAAAGAAACATTTAGTCTTTGTTTCAGCAACTCTATATCGTAACGTGTGTGAATCAACCCTTAGTATCGTAGTTGTACCACTGGAAATAAAGACAATTATTAGACATTTATTACTTTTAAGGATGAAAAATCCTCTCAAAAATGTGCGCTTATGCCGTTTGTCCACATAGGTTAATAGTGATAAAAAAATCAAATAGGTCAACTTTTAAGAAATTATTTTAAGTTGTATGATAGCTCAGTATAAACTATAATTACAAATTTTAATATTCACCTATGATTTACCTACTCGTATAAGTTTCAAAATATTATGTTTGACATTATAACAACTGCACTGTGGGCCGACGTTGCATTATGATTTTTTGAAACACATAACTCTACACTCGTATGTAGACTTTCAAATATTTGAACGTGCAATTAACAAGCAATCTAAATACATATAAGAATGTATTCTCTTGTCAGTGTAAGTATACCTTATAGTGACCATTGGCCACTCGTGTGTCGTAACTAGATTTATAAAATTTTCATGCTATAAAACCTAAATCCCTAGTATATTGCAATCATTTTTTTTAATAAGGTTAACATATTTTTCGAACATACAAACACATTCGTCATTAATTTACGTAGAAGTCAAATCGTTCAGCAATTCCAACAAAAGCATTAGCAGACGTATAATTAATTTTACAATCCCAGACTACAAAATAATACTGGTGAGAACATCCTGTTGGCTGATTGAGACCGACATTTATACCATTTTTTCTTGAATACCTTCTCGTTTCCTGACAAATGAGTGAGTCTTACAAGGGAACGCCGTTCCTTTAGGAAACATTTGAAGAATAAAACTGGGCAAAGAAAAGAAGGCTCTTTTTATAGCGCCATAAATGCTAAAAATGTTTATCAATATTATTGGTTTATATTGATGAAGTTGTACCCGCTTTTCTATATCGGGTTATTAAGATATGCGATATTGGGACAGCCGAATGCCGACGCCAGCGTTCAAATAGGATGTATTGCCATCGCTGGCGATCCGAACCGAGCAAAATTCTATCTTACATACTTCCAAGAATTGTGGTTGGTTCCTGGAGATTATTGGTTTTTTATTGCTCTAATATGATTTCTTAAATCGACGAGCTCTTCGACTCAGGGATGCAAATCTAAATCTACGTAGGTAGTGGTAATAAGCAAGCCATTGCGATTGATTCTTGATCTGGGATTTCATCCCGTGATTTATCAATCTGGTTAATTGTCATTCAGAAGCGATATGAAACAATTTATATTTATAGTAGGTAATAGGTATATCAAAATACGTAGGGACTTTTATGTTCTCTAACTCCAATAGCGCTTAATTATCAGTGAATTACGCCGGCAAATCAACGTTGAGGCGAGTCGGTAACTGGATGGATCGGTCGATAAGCAAAACTGTCTCGAAGAGCACTTGTGATCGGTTTCTGAGAACTAACTACATGTAATAAGTAACCGAGTTTATAATCAAAGAAGTAACCATATATAGAAGACGTTGTAGGTAATATTAATAGAGGTGCGTAAGGATGTGGGATTCTACGAAATTATTGGAAAGTGGTCATTACCCTCAAAAATGAAGAGTATGATGCAGAGATAGGGTTTTATAACATGAGATCATACAAAAACAAGAGTTAATTTCGATAAGATTTTCATCTTTGTCTAATGAGGACGTCGATTTTGTTTTTTCAAAATGTTGTCAGTGCAAAAGTATCAAGCATAGATCTTTAAAGAAGAGTAAACTGTCAACAGCGTGATTATATTTCGATAAGCGATTTTTTCTGAAACTAAAAAGTAACCCACCAATCTGAGAGACTGTTTTTAATAGGTCCTGTCGCCAGGTAATCACCATGTGTTTGATATAAATGTCCTTCTTGACACATGGCGTCGGCACCATTAAAATACATGGGGCAGTTTTTTTTTCTTTAGTATAGACATTGTTACAACGTATTACCTACCTACTAATTATAGTTCATATAAAATCTTTTGTTAGACATAGTTTATGAATTTTTATTTTCTAGAGAATTTTTAGTGCATGTTTCCAAAGATGACTTATAGATCCAAAACGTAGAGCTATAACTACGGCTCTTATAAAAAGGCTCAGCGGGCGATGGAGATAGCTAATCTCTAGAATCTCTGCTAGATCAATTCTGGAATGAAGAGATCCGTAGGTGAATCAGAGTTTCCGTCCAAAACTTGGACAAAAGTGTATGGCGATGTTAATTTAGTTTGGTTCATGATTTACGCCAATGCAAGTATCTATGGGGTTACTAACCCTACAGATATGTGGACCACAGTAGTTTCGTTAGGGCTTCTACCCCTATAATATAAATCCACTTACAAGATCTTCCGGTAACTTCAATAATGCTAAATTAGCAGTTATGTCTGAAGTGGTATTCTCAGTCTCAACTACCTGCGATAGATAAATAATTACGCTGGGCGTGCCCAATCTACTTCATATCCATTTACAAAACATTATTGATATTTTTGCTGAGTTCAAACAACGTGAATTATTTGTTTAGAATCTAGGTAGGTGTATACAAAAGGTATAAAATACATCCGGTTAAAAATATGGTTGACAAAAACAACATATCTATGATTTAATTTCAAATATATATTTAAGTTTTGTATACGATTAGGTAAATAGGTATTTTAAAATGGGTGACCGATTAATTCACAAAAAACAAATAACAAAGTGTCATTCCACAAACAACGTTTAGCAAAATTATTAATCATTTATTGATCATTATAAAACTTCTGGTTCCACAAATAATTCGCTTGACAAAACAAATTATGTACTAGACAAATTGTGATTTCATAAAATAATATTTGACAAACAATTGATTTCTTAGTTGTGTTAATTAGTAAAACAACATGTACCATATTTTTTTTGATAAAATAAACTGTTCAAGGCTGTGGCGGGAGTTGCGCTTCGCTATAAAATAAATGGGCTACGCCAAAACCGAAATGGCCAACCCCGACTCCACGTAGTCTTGTCTGCCCTACCCCTAGAGTGTTTTTATGAAGCGCGAAGCCAGAAGCTCGCGAAGGAGGTCCTGAACGAAGGTCGAGTAGGCGAAGCTGAATGAAGGGGCGACGGAGCGAGTCTTCTGGCGTAGCCCATTGCATTTCAAAACGGCCCTGTTTTTTTTGATAACAGCTAGCCGTAATGTAATACGGCGGATTATACAATCCGACTGCGACAGATAAATAATAATAAAATTTTTCCTGTCGCTTTGCGTATTGATTTGTTATTAGTTTTGTTTATCACATAATAAATAATTTACCATCTACTATTTTGTAAAATTGCGAATTTGGAAAAAGAATTATTTGGTAATAATAAATTTTAAAATGATATTTTAATATCCAGCACATTTGCAAAATAAAACATTTGGGAATAGAATATTTGTAAAATGATCTTTTGTAAAATGATCAGTTTGTGGAATACGCCATTTGTGATTTGATTAGCTTTTAAAATGTTTTTTGTGAAATGATCATTTGTTTAACGTTTTTTGTTAATCATTAGTGAACCTTTAAAATGTGCAAATCTAATATAGTTAGGCAATTATTTAGCTAAGAATAGTTTTTCGAAAGAAACTTTGCAAGCCGGGCAAAAAATGGTCACTTTAGTTGAAAAGACTTCAACGCTCACCAATCAGAATTTTATACACTACCTGTAGACCAATGAATATATGTAATTTATGTATTATGCATCCTAAGAGCGTCACGTCTCTATGGTAACGGGTTACCCATAAATATAGTATTCCGGGGTTGCCATACATAAGAACACACCCAGAAGTGTATTTAATGTAAGAAAACGTATCAAAATTGGCCCAGTTTTTCATGAAAATGGAACCAAAACAAATGCACAAACACACAACCTGTTACGGTATAAGTTTCATCATGGCTAAAAAGTAGACCTCGTCAGTTGACTGTAAAGTCAAATGAAAATTGATTATGGATTAATCCACTTAAGAATAATTACATAATATTATGGTCGGAAAATGAAGCTATACGTCCGAAGTGTGCGCGAGGGCGTCACGTCTCTATGGTAACGGGTTACCGACCATCTTGCCCTGCTTTTTGTCTGCGGACCACCCAGCATGACTGCTATATTATTTTATTGTACAATAAACAAATTTATTGCTTCATATGGCTATTTATATTTTTATTTATAAGGGCTTTTTGTAACCGAAATGGGATGGTAACCTTTTGCGGGTGTTCGCGCTTGAGATTCATCTTTACTTAGACGTAACCTGTGAAAATGTTTATTGTTGTATTCTTATTAACTTGTAAGATAAAGGTAGTTTTATTCAATTGAAGAAGAATATCTTAAAGTATCGTAAATGTATTAAAGTTCTTTTAAACAAGAAAAGATTTAAAAATGGATACCGATTGCGAAAAATTGGATATAACATCCGCCATATTGATTTTTTTCGTATAGTTCTTACATCACGAGGACGCGTGGCTCATTGTTGTGTGTGTGTCGTATCTATATGAGTGGGAGCGAGAACTTGCTCACGCCTGACCGCTTCCACCTAGGCTCCAGACAGGCACACTTACACAATGTGCATGTACACGACGTAGCTACAAGTAAAGCTCACGCGCCCTCGTGAATTATAAGAACTATACATAGACTGCTCAAATTATAACCCTTTCTTTTGACTGCCGTATTACGAATATTGATTTTGAAAAAAATTCACAAATAAACAGAAAGAGCAATTTACATAAATGTTTTTGGTAAATAATGTAAGATCGTTTTAATTATAACGTCAGTAATGAAAAGCATCAGGCCAACGATTATAGGGTTTTAATGTAAAATGAACATTACTTATTCCTTTACAAATGCCCGATGTTAATCCCTATTTATAATCGGCGCCGACATAATGAAGCATAAGTAAATTCACAGGGACATGTTTATACAATAAGAGACGGTTGTAACATTTTATATGGTATGGTGTATGGTTATGGTGATATGGTATTGACCAACCAATGTCTTGAAATTCTACAGTAGATAAAAGAGTGTAGAATACTTATACTCGTTTAAGTAACTTTCTATGGCATTTGAGAAATACATTGGTATTTGTTGATAATGATACTCAGAGAGGAAATCATTGCAATATATGCAATATTATATTTATATCTGTCTTTATTATATTACATCTTTATACACTTTTTTAACTGACAGTTCTCCATATTGTTCTTAATGGAAATTCTTCTCATTATCGTCATTTTGTAACGTGGTTATTCTGATAGCGATTCTGCTCATTCGAGGGGAGACCGACTGAATAGCTTATTTAGGTCTTTATTACAAGTAAATCGAAATACTTACGAGATATTTCACAGAGGTTAATTGCCTCTTCGGGTCGCAGAAAGGCTTGCTGACTGGCTCTGGAGCGGGAATTATAGCCTGCTATAAAGTTTCTTAAAAATACGAAAAAATACAATAACGCTAATAACTAATAAGTACTAGAAATTAATGCAAATGTTCGAAGGAAGAGCAGGCGGTCGACTCTGAAACTAAGTGCTATAAGCAGCTAAGCGAGCTTTCAACGCACGTTTTAGTGCTAATTAAGTTTGTAGCAAAAAATGCATCTGCCATCGATGGGTAATATCGGTTATTATGGATGCAGTTTAGATAGGGTTGACGTACAATAATAGCTTTCAGGATATTCCATGCATCGTTCGCGTGGATTAAGGTTTTGATTTCCGCGGGGACTCTTTAATTTTCCGGGAAAAAATATAGCCAGTGTGCTAATTTATTCTTGATATAACCTATCTTCATTCTAGCCAAATTGGTTTAATCTAGCCAAATTGGTTCAATCTTCCTGGCGTGAAAGAATAACAAACATCCAGCTTTTACATCTTCATTTATATAAAAAAATCAAGTGCTGTTCGTTAGTACTCAAAAACGGCTGGACAGATTTGAATATTTTTTTGTTTTAAAAATAAATAATAGAGAAAACCCAAAAGAGCTGCTGAAAATTTATAAATTAAAAAATTCAAAACTGGTATTTTTGTATAGAATCAAAACTTCGGATTACTTTTAATATGTGGTGGAAGCGACGCCGCGGTTAAAAGCTTGTTTTTTAATAATAATAAGACTAGTAATATGAATGAATTCCCTCTTTTAACCTAACGTAATAATATATACTTAGATATTTATGGTGTTGGTTCTGTTTGCATGTTCCACTGCACAGTAAATAAATTAAACACACGCACATTTATTGCGTACGAGTAGATATTCGTCAATCAGACCACCCGTTTCGCTATTAGACGTCGTAACTCATATATGGTGACCATTTACTGAAATAAATAATAAATAATAATAATTGAAAGACTTCAGCCAGTTTCTATGAGGTATATGTGACCGCAACTATAGCATTGAATTATAAGTAGTTAAACCGATCCAGGAAACTTACTGTCCAAATACAGCATGTTTACTGCAAAATTGTTGCCTGGGTAGCCTTTTATAAAAGCTTTTATAGTTGATATTAATGCATTGAAACTGCCGACCAACTGAGGAGTCTACTTGTAGTTGGAGTGCAGTCGAAATACAATAAAAATGTAGGTACACAGTTTATACATAGGATTTAAATGTCCAATGTACGAGAGAAGTGATTATACTTCTCTCATACATTGGACATGTAAAAGAGGTGTGTAAACATTTAATGGTAAAGTCACAAGGCGTAGTTCATTATCATCATCGTCTCAAGCGATAGACGTCCACTTTCGCGCAAAGGCTACTCTTAAAAGGATCACCACAGAACATGATCTTGTGCCACCTGTATCTAACGCTTTCCAGCGACTCGCTATGAGATCGTCCGTCCACCATCATTGGTCCCAATGTCAATGGATTTTTCTAGCTAGGTAAGTACTTGCCCCGCTCTTTTTTAGCGTAATTTTGCGACTCAATAAAGCTATGTCGGTAGAGAAGGTTTAATTTATACAAAATTTATGGTCACAGTTCATAGCAAAGTAGTGAATGTAGTGAATTATAAGGACATTTAGATGCGCGTTCAGCCAGCGCAGTGTATAGAGACGTCAATCGGACCACCCAGGGAGACACCAGGCCTTCGTAATCGATGGCTAATACGGTAGCGAATGAAATACGACTTGCAAACTTATTGAATTTTTTTCAATATTATTATTGTTATTTATAGAGTGAGCTTTGGAGAGAAAAATCCGGTCAATCGCGAGTCAGACTCGTGCAGCGAGGGTTCCGCGTCTTGGAACGAATGTTATAAATAGTTATTTGTTTCGACCAAACACAAATATCTTAGGTATAGGAACACGTTGTAACAAAGTTTTATAAAGAGATTAATGTTAATTTTTGAAAAATTTGTAATTTTTTAGAAATAAAACAATGTTGACTTTCGTTTTCAGTGTTTTCAGCATAGACTTATTATATTAATGCGGTTTTCAATCTTGAATCAACATAATACATAATACTTACGTAAGAGTTCATGTAATAAACTGCATTTAGTAGTTTTTTTTGTAAATAAAATCTGATGATCTGATAGATATCACTTCGGATCGCAATTTACGCGCGGAAGGCTGTTGTACAATGAAAGTAAAGCAACAATTTGTTTAATTCTGCTTATCGTATCTCTAACTGAGCAATTTATCCAATTAGGTGTCCCGCTCCGACCGGCGACCACCCACCACGCGGGCTATTAAAGCTAAATTATAATTTATTTAGTTGCCTTTATTTCGGGCCACGGCAAACGATTCCAGAGAGAACGGTTGCGTGTATGTAAAGTTGATTGTAGTTTTGTTTCTATGGTGAAATCCTATCTGACTTTGCTATTAATGTGCTTCTAAATTGATTCATTAATGAAATGTTCATCTCAAAGCATCGCAGGTCCAGTATTAGGCGCAAATCTTATTTTGCATGAAAAGGGGATTATAGTTTACCACACTGGCCAAGTGCGGAATGGCAGGTTGGCGTATAAATCCTTTAATTTATAAGCTTAGTAAAACATTTTTTTTATTCGAAATTGGCTTGCGTTTGACGACTAGGTTAGAGCGCGCTTGCCTAGAAGGTGCCTATTCACTCTTGCCTTGAAGGTACTCAAATTATAGGTGGCAGGAAACAGGATGCTGGAAGGGTTTTCCACATCTTAGCGGTTCTTATCAGAAACGTTGAATTAAAGTATTTCGTTCGAGTAGGTTGGATTTCTACCACATAAGGATTCCAACGCTCACGACCTCTCGCAGTTCTGTGGATACATAAAAAAAATATTTTTCTCGCGACTTCGTCCACGTAGAGTTAGGTGTTTAAAAATCTCGCGGCGGTTTTTCCGGGGATAAATGGCCTACATATCAATCTCCAAGTCAACAACTATAGCCATGCAAAAAAAAACAGTGACCCGTTGCTCCGTTACTGCGTGATTGAAGGACAAAACAACAAACAAACACGCTTTCGCATATTATATCAGTAAGAATCCATCAATTTTATTTATTACAAAGCAATAATCGCAATCAAAAGTCATCATCAAATGGTTAACGCGCTGGCGTTTCCGTTTCAAATATTTTAACACTGCAAATTCATTAATATTAAACCAATGATGTCCGTGCGCCGCGCAGGGTTCCTACCAGCCACGTACGAGGCGTGAAATCGAGTGGCAATTTATAATGCACCATGCAGATTGCTGCCTACTACGAGCATTGGATGAAAATATAATTTCCTTTTTAATATGTTAATTTGTTCCCCTTTTGTACCGACCGTACATTGACGGCCCCTGAATTTTGTTGTCAATGTAAAACTAACCTAATACTTATGTACATATGTATATAGTAAGGTGTTACGTCTTATCTGCTTATATTTATATGTGGTCTGCGTTCTGTGGTTTTCCAACCAAACAGACTTAACTATATCGGTTTCTCTGGTTATTGCCTTTTTCCGTGTTAGACCTGTGAAAGTTGCGTTGTGTACGACGAGCATTCCTTTAAAGCTATTAATATAATCCGTTTTAATCATAGTTACCTACTGACTTTTTATTTTCACCACAAAACTATCTCAGGAAATTGTAGGTACTTAAGCATAATTCGGTGACACTTAGCAAATTGATTTAAGGCATAGGCATTGTTTAGGTACTGAATGGGGAAATTGTGAATTATTCTCGTATTACCTGGTATTACTGAACAAAACTATTAAATTGGGTATGCACTAGATAATTCGCATCCACTCGCTTCGGTGGTCTCTACAAGTATTTTGTTTCATATGCATAACTTACATACTACGTTAACACAGTTTATTGTTCTACTGTGCAGTGTTTTGCACTGTTTTACGAGCGTTTATCGAAATCTGATATTGATTTTATGTGGTACCTATCTAGCGCGTACTATTGAAGCCGTCACTTGCTCGCAAATAAATATTATATTATCTCTTTATTAATTGCAATAACATTTCAAACAAATGATAAATAAATACTATTATATTATTATTACATTATTGAATTCATGATATAGTTAGTGCGTTAAACGTTTAAAAATTGTCTGCTTGGGCATGTTCATTGTGTAGGAATGTTAACCTGAATTTGGCATGCGAAGGTCCAAATAATTTATATTAGTTTTAATAGGTTTTAATTTATTTAATTAGTTTTTAGTTTTGATTTAATTTAGTATTACATTTTTTTGTAGTTAGCATTGAGGTTTTTAAAAATCATGCCCCTTTACCCTTTGTTTTCCTGCGATAAAAAGAAGTATTTACGACTTTAAAATATGTAGGTGTAAGTAGGGTATAAGTTATAAATGCGAAAGTGCATTTGTTTAATCATGCAGCAACAGAAATGGAAAGTGACATGGAAAAACAAAGGATTTTCACGCGTTTTTAGGCTTTTTTGGCCACGCGGACCAAGTCGCGGGCAAAACTATTTATTTGGGTATGTGATACCTACTGGCTAATATTCTGTACACCTCGCTGTTGCGCCGTAAATCCATCAATGTCAACACCTCGCCAATCTTGGACTCTACCAATTTACTAATCAGCCAGTGGTGACTGACCAGAATCACAAAATGTTAAATTCGGGCTGAATGGTAGGTACATAAAACATTTGAACATGCGATTGTTCTGGACAGCGCATTTACTAACGTTCACTTGGCATAACTTAGATTTTACTGAAAAGACTCGCTCTGTCACCCCTTCATTCAGCATCATCTCATCGACTACATCATTCATCTACTCGACTTTCGCTTCACTACGGAGGTCACCGGCTCGCTTCGCTCGCCACCTCACCCTTCGCTTCACTAGGCCTCGCTTCATTCATGACCTCCTTCACGAGCTTCTGGCTTTGCGCTTTACAAAAGCATTTAGTGGTAGCATAGACAAGACTGCGGGAGTTCGGGGTGCTCAGATTTCGTTCTGGACCACATTTTGTTCATTATTTATGAACTTGAAGATGATTTATCCGAACAGCCAACCGCACCTTTCTGCAACTTTCGCAGTCCTGGTAATGGCACTTCAACAGTGCCACTAGTAGCCACTAAGTTACCATTATGGCAACACTATCTAAATTCCAATTTTTCTTTTGTCAAATGAATTATTTATAGAAACGGTTATTCTAAAAAATAATGAAAATATGATTCATAATTTTGCCAAAATTTTAAGTAAACCAAAGTATGTACCTAGAAAATTCTGATAAAGTCCGGAAAATCATCTCACTTTATTAAAATCCTACGAGTAAAATCTAAGATTGAACAATAACACATATAGGTATAGTCAACGCATCTTTTTAAGAGCTAAGAGCAATAAAAATAAACTAATTAGATAATTTTTACCAAGAGATCGTAAGTCAGTACTTGCGCATGCAAAAGGCTAATGTAATTATTAGCAGTAAGGTTCAAAGTTATGTGACGTCATTAAAAATTGCATCAGAGATAACAAAATTTTACGCCCAGGGTTGCAACAATCGAATTTCTTGACCAGTTTTTCTTTAGAAGTGACAAAATAAACAGTCATGTTTACTCCTGCCTGCATGCCTACCTGCTTAAATTAGAAATCTATAGAATAGAATTAGAATGACAGTAAACAAATAGTGAAAAATGTGTACAACAGACTCTTTAGGGAAATCGGACCCATTGCATTAAAAAAGACTGCTGAACTTTCTCAAGTTCCATATGGAACAGTGAAAAAAATAATATATATAGCGGTGTCAACGAAAGAAATAACAGAAATCGAGAAAAACGTTCAAGGCAGTTCTACAAAATTGACAACTTCACAGGTGACCTAATTAGTCGTACGATTTATGACTGTTACAGACAAAATTTCGTTATAACAGTTGATGGACTTCTTCGAAAATTAAATGATGTCACTGATAACAATATTCCCTAATCAGTGATAGTAGCATAGTAGATGGTAGATGGTACCATTTCAAATGGGTATTTGACAACCCTATGCACGGGAAGACATTTCTTTGTTTACGGGAAACGTAATAGATTTTTATCTTCAAAACCAGATGTCTTTAAGTCCAGTTTAAATCGCAAACATAAGCACGTGTTACCTTTCAAAATATAAAATACTATTGTTTAAAAGTTTTATTGCTCTTAGCTCTTAGAGCGGTGCGTTGACTATACCTAGCGTGTTTATAATTGAAACGTTCAACATTGTGGTCTCAATCGTAACCCACGCGACGTTCCTAGAAGATTTATAGGGAGACGTCCCGCTGCGTTTTCGCCCGAAGTGTCAAAATGTCCAAGGTAAACCACCCCGAAGACACCATAAACCATTCTCGTAAACTTTCATTGTGTCAGGATAAAGTAGACCTAACTTTGATATTGTTAAGGACAATGCAGTTGCATAATAAAGTTGTCACTATGGTATATTTGCGGTGCCTAATATCACGGGATAGATCTCGTTGCATTCTTGGTTAAGAGTTTTGATTCAATAGATGCATTTATGCTTCCAGAAATTCTCGGAAGGTTGTTGTGAAATGTTGTTGTCGTCAGGTGTAGGTGAGATATTAATCCGCTTGTATGTTAGTTAGTTTATAGAAAACTTATTGTTGGCGTAATCGGATACCATTCGAACGATTATGTTTCGATATACATACATGCGTGATAGCATCATCAAGCGTTTGAGAAAGAAGTCTCCAGTAGTTAAAAAAGAGAGAATAGTATGTTTTAGCATTTTCTTTTTTGATGGTGGTTGTTGGGTTATTGACTTATTGTTGATTGTTTTAAAAAAATTGTATCCTGTTATATTTACATTGTCCTTTGTAAGGGGTACTGGGGGTTTGTACTAAATTCCGCTATTGATATTATCGTAGATACACAGGGCGTCTGACGCGGCATTTTGCTGCGTATTTTTTTTAAATTCTAAATACGCTCGCGCTTGATGATAATCAATATTGGATGAGATCTAGATTGGAGCGCCCTTGCCTAGAAGATGCCTATTCACTATTGCTTTGAAGGTACACAAATTATGGAATAGATGGCAGGAATACGCGGATGCTGGAAGGTTGTTCCACACCTTAGCGATTCTTTTCAGAAACGTTGAATTAAAGCGTTGAGTCCGAGTATAGGTTGGATTTCTATTTTCTACCACAAAGCATTTGGCGCATTTGTCAATTCGACATTTTAATGGGCGCGATAGGTGAAAATAATAATTATTATTTTAAATAGGTACAATAGCCCAGTCATTAAAGCCAAAACCCGAAAGTAATTAGTAACTTGATAAAAATTTTAGGGGGTTTTTAAAGAAGGTAAAATAACTAACCGTGTGATTTTGCAGTGTTGTGGGGTGTACGGAAAGGGTTGAAAAGGGGTGAAAAGGGTTTTTTGTTAATAACATTGCCAAAAAAATTAGTAACACGCTGCAAATTTATAATAAGGTTGTTCTTACCGTTTTGTAACTTTTATTCAATTTGCAGCGTTTTGCAACATACGGAACATTGTTTATTATTAAAAAACAATGAAATTTGTTATTAACAAGGGTAAAAAAATAGTAACACGCTGCAAATTTATAATTAGGTTGTTCTTACCGTTTTGTAACGTGTATTAAATTTGCAGCGTTTTGCAACATACGGAACATTGTTTATTATTAAAAAAACAATGAAATTTATTAATAACAGGGGTAAAAAAAATTAGTAACTCGGTGTAAATTTATAATGACGTTGTTCTTACCGTTTTCAAACGTTTATTAAATTTGCAGCGTTTTGCAACATACGGAACATTGTTAATTACTAAAACGCTGCAAATTTAATATACGTTACAAAAGAGTAAAAACAGCTTAATTATAAATTTGCAGCGTGTTACTACTTTTTTTACCCCTGTTATTAACAAATTTCATTGTTTTTTAATAATAAACAATGTTCCGTATGTTGCAAAACGCTTCAAATTTAATACACGTTACAAAACGGTAAGAACAACCTAATTATAAATTTGCAGCGTGTTACTATTTTTTTTACCCTTGTTAATAACAAATTTCATTGTTTTTTAATAATAAACAATGTTCCGTATGTTGCAAAACGCTGCAAATTTAATAAACGTTACAAAATGGTAAGAACAACCTTATTATAAATTTGCAGCGTGTTACTAATTTTTTTGGCAATGTTATTAACAAAAAACCCTTTTCACCCCTTTTCAACCCTTTCCGTACACCCCACAACACTGCAAAATCACACGGTAAGTTATTTTACCTTCTTTAAAAACCCCCTTAAAATTTTTATCAAGTTACTAATTACTTTCGGGTTTTGGCTTTAATGACTGGGCTACAAACTATCATCGATATTGTACTTAACTTGTAGGTACTCAGCGACGCGACTTGCCTTCTTTGGGTATTAATGTGGCATGTATATTATATGTATTGTTTGTACTTAATTACTTTTTTATAACCGGCACAAAATGAAGTCATTAATATTATTCATGTGGTTATGAAAGAGTTATAATAATATGAAATATTTTTAAGTTACACGGCAAACCACAATAGGTACGTACCTATCCTCTTGAAATCTTATTTTTATAGGCATATCTAAAGAAGAACCTTTTTAAAACTGTTTTATTTATTTCAATCAAGTCTAAAATAATTTTATATGCATTCATAAAATAAATACATAACATTATAAGCTTACTGGAGAAAGTAATATGGAAATAAGGCCCAGGCTTCCCCAGTGGCTCAATGTTATGGCTCTTTAAGTTTAACTTTTTTTAGGTGCATAACAATTCAAAAACATATAAAAGTACGGTAAATCAAAAGAGAAAAAATATGTAAAATACTAGTTGATGCCTGCGGCTTCGCTCGCGTGAATCTAGTCTTTTAAACTCCACGGGAACTCTCTGCGTGTCCGGGATAAAAACTAGGTAAGTATGTCACATTCCTGGTTTTCAACAGTAACAGTTGCGGTAATGAATATAGGCGTGATCGAAGGACAAACCAACAAACAAACACACTTTCGCATTTATATAATGTATGCCAATGGTAACGGTATATAAGGATATTTAATATTTTAATATTGAATATATGTACTTATATTTTCTCTATGTCTCAATGAAGCAAAAATTTAGAAACCCTTAACTGTGTGAAGTGCGGACTGAAAACTGAAAGGTCCACGTTTCGATACCCAGATATATTTCAGCCTTTATTTCAGCGCAGAACGATGGCGGCGGAGCGAGGTACTCGTATGTGATGAGTGATGACACGCGACTATTTTCCCTTGTGTCGAACACATTAGGTACTCATTTCTTCTACTGCTGGGTATTTCCCTTATATTTTAAAAAATGTTGAAGAATTGAACATTATTAATATTAATTATGTTTACAATCTAACACACTAGGCAGATCTGCCATACTATGTTGATACGCTTAGAGTTTATTATTTCTTTAGCTGTTGTGTTTTCTTTTGTTTTTTAAATTAAATAATAGTATTTCAATTAAATAATAGAGTCGCTGGATTCAGGCGGCGCAAGACCGAGGTCTGTGGAGGTCCATGCAAGAGACTTATGTCCAGCAGTGGACGTCCATAAGTTGAAGAGAGAGAGAGAAATAATAGTATTGCGATACACCCCACTGAACGTTAGGTAGGTTGTTTTTTTAGTTAAAAGCTCCGATTACCGATAACAAATATTGCTGTAAAATATTTTACAACTGTAAATGAATACGATACAAAACGCACTAGTGGCATAACAATAAAATTGGAGGGTAAGTACGTACAAAATTTTATGTCCGCCTTTCAAACAGGAATGGATTGCTTATATCACTTTACATAACATTTATAGTGGTATTAACACTAAACATTGTAAGCGCACACTCGATGGAAGGTTATTAGGGGTTTTGTGTTTATTTATGGAGGATTTGAGAGTAAAGTATACAAATAGTTTCTTTAAGGTTTCTTTAAATCCCAGCCTGTAACTTTAAATGGCTATTTGCTTGAATGGAATTACCTAATCATTATTTATTATTTTATTCATAATCTTAAATGGTTTAAACCTCAGGGTGTTGTAATGGATTTGTTAAAAATGTATTTATCTCGGTGAAAAATAAAACATGAATAATTTTGTAAGCTGTCATTAATTTTGATCGATCGTTTGAAGTGGCGTACATGTCACAAGATTAACTTTCCGTGGCACGAAGGACCATTATTGATGAACAATCCGATAATGGAGTAACGTATGGTTGGGCGCGATAGATTTGTAGTTTTGTATGGCTGAGGCTGGCGGGTGGACTTGGCGGCACTCTCGGCACGCCCGCTAAATAAATTCATTAGTTAAATCACCGCCGGCGGCGTTTTATGTCGGTAACTTCAAAGGGCCCGTCCGCCGCCCTGCCGGGGGCGCGTTCGCTTCACTTTTTACTAAGAAAACTCTGTAAACAAAATGATATGGTAGGTACGTCCGAATGTTTGATCCGACTTTATTATCTGTGCACGCATGGAATGTTTAACTGGCAAACGTTCCCTCTTAGTGGCGATTGTGCGGATGTAATAACTCCAATTATGAGAATATCTGCTCTGAAGTCATGCCTCAAGTACCTGGAGAAAATTTATCAAAAGCTTTCTGATTGAACCTATAAAACTCCTTAAGCTCCATTTTTATCAAAAAGTTGGTGGTACGCGCAACGTTCAGCTTCCAAATCCTCCGTCCTCGTAAGTTTCATTCAATGTTTTTATTTTATTTTGTCACATCCCCTCCTCTCACGAAAGAGGGAGACGGCTATATTACGTGTGTGGTCCTGCAGCCGGGGCTTCGGTACTGTCCGGCGACGCTCGGGTGACTTCGTACCCCAGAGCGGCAACATAATCGGTCGAATCATGATGGCGGCTCTACAAACATTCAGTCCATGTACCCAGCTAGCGCTTGATTCAGTGTTGTCCGGGTCGCGCCAGTGTCGACACGCTATCACGCCATTAGATAATCGAAACTCGGTAACGTTCCGTGTTTCGTTCGGTCAGTGATAAACAGAGTGAAGAATTCCGGTGTACAAGTGTGTGGTTATGTGGCGGCGAGTGATATGACAGCGTGCGCCGCCAGACGGATTCCGGCCGTCTTCATGAGGATACTGGTGACAAGACTGGCCCCGAGATCATGGTGGCTCCCGATTCCGAGGCTCCTTCGAATCCTCGGATAGCGGCCGCCCAAGAGAGCCCCTCCGCCGTCGAGGCGCGCCACAGCGCCGATCTGTACATACGCACCAGTTGGGTGGACGCCGCTTTAGCGCTCTCCGAACTCGAAAAGGTGCAGTGTTCACTACTTAACTGAATCTATCAGTGTCAAGTTGCGATTGTCATATTGCACGTGTGATTGTTTTTCTGCGAACGTCAATCGCGTTGTGGAACGCGGCAGCGCGGGGCCGAGGCGCCGACTGGTGGCGATCGTGAGTACTATCAAGGCCGCCCCGCGCCCGTGCTGTGGAGGCTTTTACGCGAGAAAACGTCATTGATAACGTGCATGTTCGAATCAAATGCCTACTATTCTCAGAAGCAATACCTACTCATAATTACTATTTTTTCCGAAGAATTCAAACAAATAGAGCAAACTACCATCATAAGATTTTATACTTAAGTATTTCAGAAGTAGGATGAAGTAAGTAATTGTATTTTTTATTAATTTTTTGATAAAGGGCCATATTCCTACATAAATGCTTCCTCAAGTGCCTCTAGTTTTTATTATTGGGATTCCTTCGTGGAAGTCTTTCATAGAAGGCTCAATCGCTGCATGCGTCCAGGTGGTCTCCGTTCTCTGTGCAAAATACTTTTCACTAATCTTTTTTGATCACGCACGTTTTTTGACAAATTCAGTGACGAACATTTAGCCACAATTTGCCTTCCCAAGATCTGAATATAATATCTATCATTCTGATAAAAAATGAATGATTAATATTAAATTACTTACTAAATTAAAATAATTCTAATATCTCACCGATGTCACCGCAGCGTGGCATAGTAAACAAAATGCTGGCAGCATTGCCTCTTTGGATGGCCCATCTAAATCTTTGGTTAAGATAGCTGCTAGTTCTTGGTTCCCCGGTAGGCTCGACAACCTTTTTCGAAGAAAGAGCTCGCTACTTTCAAGGTTTTCTGAACTATTTATTACAACGTGAAAGTTCTAAAATACAAGAATATGAAATAACAGCTGTATTATAATGATAATGTACTGCATAATATTATGGGTAGGTATAATGTAAGTCGGTCGTATGTAGGGATGCCAGATCCGAAACCGAAATATCTGGACAAAATTACAAAATGTCGGTATATTAGGGTTGTTGTCTGGACAAATAAATATTGTGCGCCAAAAATATTTTTTTAAAGCCCTTTAAAAAGCTTCATCGGTACATTATAATGAATTCAGATTTGTATTTATGGCTCTGGTTGGACATGTTCTAGCTTTTTGAGCATCATTTGTGCATAGAACTTTACGATTAGCTGTTTGTCGGGAGATTCTGTATTTTGTCGGGAAATGAGGCATCATTTCAAATTTCGGAAGAATCCGGAGGAATCTGCCAACCCTAGTCGTATGCGAGATGAAGCAATTAAGGCTCAGCGGGAAAGGCGCGGAGCGAGCACGCGCACCCGGCGGCGGCGCCGACAGAGAGTTGAGACATCAACTTGAAGACGGCCAAACATCAATAGAGAAGACATAGACGTTATAATTCTCTTTTTCTGACCAGTAGTTTATACTCACTTGAAATTAATAATCAGAAATTTTCAGATTGAAGGTCAATTTATTCCAGATAAGCTTTAGCCTTTTGTGGAGTTAGATTGTTTTAACAGACCCGCTGGAAACCTTTCACTCTGAAGTTCTTTGCCTAGTCATGCAAGAAATCACGTCGATACTGTACTCTGTTGATGCGGGATTGAAGGACAAACAGATAAACAAAAACAGCATCGCATTTATAATATCAGTAGGGGTAAAGTAAAAAATAATTTACAGATTGTAAAATAGATTGCTTTACCACATTTATCTGAACGATGTTTTGGAATTTTAAATCTGTAAATTTTAGATTAGATGAGTATCTATTTTATGGACCGTTAAATAGTAAATTCCTAATAAAATTTGACTTGACCAGCAATGATCGAACAAAAATTGTGAAAATAGCCAAGCCCCCAAAGTTAATAATAAGTTCTTTCTACTTTTTGGGGAATGAAACTACAAAGGTTGCAGACGCATAAAGGCCATTTAGAAAGGCAATTATATCTTAACTATCAAAAATTATTGCTTAATCTTAAACATACTTGTTAACTTATTTTAAAATAAAGAATGCACTTCTAAAAAATGTATATCTGGTAGGACCGCACAGCGTTCGCCTCGTGGAATTGAGACATCTTGTGGTTTCCGATCATGCATCCTTTTCCCTCTTGGTGAGAGAAGTTGTGCTTTCCTTTTCTTTAAGTTTGTGTTCTATCTCGTTTCGACGTGCTTACTTCCATATTCTTTATCTTCCTCCAAACATTGCGTGCGCCGGCGGTCGGCAGCTGCGCTCGAAACCTATAAATGATTGTTACTACACCCACGATTTTCAAATGTGCATCGAACTTCTGGGTATTTTCTGTAGGAATAGAATAGCTAATTAGCTCTTATAGAATCTGTTGACAATATCAGAAATATTTTGCTTCACCACGAGGATTATATTCATCTGTGGAGTTACATATGCATCGTAAAGGATTATCCCGATCGTCGAACCCTCGATGAACGATTAGTTCTAATCCAAAGTTTCTGGAACTCAACATCTTTAAAGGATTACGAAGATTAAATGGGGTTTCATCCAATATAAATAGGACAATTTAAAGGCTCTGATCATCTCACCACTAATACCACTAGGTAGGACCCACTTGGGTCACTGGCGTTACATCTTAAAGTAACGGGACACTAAACCTTGATTTCAGAGCTACTCGTATCTTCATTGGATCGTTTGAGCTTTAAGCCCATCTTATTTCGTAATCCTATTTCCCACCTTTCTGCTATCTTGCTCGTAAGCTGCTGATCAAGTTCAAATTAATGGTTCTCTTAGTTGACTTCCGTCATTCCATCTATAGTGTGTTTCTTGGTTTATTTTCTGCATAATGGGTTTTAGATTTTCATTTCTTCTTAGTTGTTATTGCAGCAACTTGAACCTTGGCCATAACAGTTCTCTTTTGCATTCAGGATGTTTTTGTACTTCCCTTTCTTACAAGATGAATAACTGCAGAAAATCATACCTTTGGACTATTAAGTATGTATATTACCCTAAAATTACAACGTTCTGTTATTAAAACAATTTTATAAAATTGGTATGTAACAGTGCCACCAAAATTAAAACCAAAATTGGCAAGAACCACAATGTCAAGATTAATTTAAACACTCGTACGATTTCTCCATTTATGAAATTAGGGCAAACCGCAAAGAATCCAGGCAATTTAACTGGGTAACCGCAAGTGTAGAATTACGTTGAATCATTTGGGTGTTTACCAACTCAGTGAACGCGACACGTGGCGTGCACACACCAGTGCACATTGTCATTTTTCCCCATCATTACCTTTTGCTTCCGATTCAGTAATTTGCCATATGCCCTTTCTATCTACTATAGACCTTAACATTGTTCCTATTTAATCTTTTTAGAAAGGAAATTCGAGATGCTTCACTTGAGTTTATCGCAATTTTATGTTTAACCAAATAAGTATCAACCAGACTTTTCAATAATAATTTTTCGTTATCTTCAAGTTCTCATCCTCATATAGTAATCCAGAGTTATGTAAGCGGCATGTACGTTTTTATTTGAACGATGCATGTTTTCCAGTAACCTAGTACATTATCGGTGGGGCCGACGTCATATGGCCGCTCAGACCGGTTCCGCTGGACGCCTAACGTGGATCTTGGCAACTTTCTCGACTTTGATTAGCTTTGCGCTTTGACGTTGATTTTCAATTTCTGAACAAACCTTAAAATACATGAAACTTTTGATAGTGAACAGTTTGAAGACGGATTTAAAGTAAGATAAACTTTCGCATCAAATAAAAAGGTTAGTGATCTAATTAACAAAGTAGAATTGTGAATGCAGAAGAAAACGAATCCACTATTTTTGTCCGATCTAGGAGATCGACGGAGGAGCGATGAACATAATTCTACAATTAAGTAAAGTCCAACATGTCATTGACATTAAAATAGCTTGTTGCCACTGCCCGACTGGCCAATTGAAGACGCACGAGTGTCCTTGTCAGTGGTCATTGGATTAAAAACACATGAAATGATTTTTAAGGTTGCGTATCGAAATGTTAAAAGCGACTCGGGACGTAATCAGTACAGAAAATAATTACATGGCATTAGGCAATAAAAAAAATTTAAAAAAAACTTAGTTTTTAAATATGTAGCTTTTGTGCTAATAGAGTTAGAATCTAATATCTATCATATCATCTTTAAATGCATATGTAGAACACACATATGAGAAAACTATTAGTTTTACAAAAAAAAATTGTTTAACTATATTAGATATTTAACATTTATTGAAATCGTGAAAAAAAAACAAAAAAATCATCTCTGGTCTTAAGGACATTGAATTTCGGGTGTTCTGCTTATGCATTTGAAATCTTTTACTCTATCGACTAGAGCAATAAAAAGGGGGTGATCGTTTTTCAAGTCATACTTCATACTGTGTGTGCTGTGAACGATGTTCAGACTAGTCTGATCAAGATCGTCAATCTTTCGAAAATTTGTTGTTGAAATCTGTACCACAGATCTAAATTAGAATTATTTACCAATAGTCAGACAGATAGGGGCAGGCTAAGCACGAAGTTATTTCAATGGGACCACGCCTTCGTTGCATTATTATGAAGGTAACTCTCGAAGATAACAGGAACTTTGGGATTGTTTTGAGTTTTGCTTTTCGTCTCTAAAGTTGAGAATCGAGGACAATACTTTTTAATACTTAGCTTGCTTTTATATTGTTTTATATAAAATAACTAAAGTACCTACTTAATTACTTGTAAAATTGGTCTACTCCAAAAATTATACAGTGTATAAATTTAGATTAATAAATAAGTCTAGAGTCTGATATTTCAAATACAATATTCTCCCATGAAGGAACTTACATAGGAATATCTGTCTAACTTTGATTTGCCATGTCTACGTTATAACTACAAATCATTAGTATTGGGTAAATATTTTATTAATAACTTGTAATTACTTCGTAATCTTTCGTCTACAATAGGTAAGTAATTAAGATACGATTGAACGAAGCTCACTGTTTGTATACTGATAAACGAAATACTATTTCCAGTTCTCTTACCCACAATCAAAAAGATATAATTATACCGGGCACGACCCGCGATAAGACACAAAGTCGGCCGGCTGCTGGCCACGAATCATCCAGATGTGGTCTAAATTTATCTCATCACCACTTCCTGTGAGATGATAACAGGCCACTGTTTACATGTCCTGTATAAAAACCCACTGAATCATGTAGAAAATACTGCCTTCAACAATTTTGTTGAAGTCAAAATATCCAGTTCTATACTACTGGATGTTAAAGATGGAAAAATTCTCTATTAATGTAAACAAAGATAAAAAGTAGAAGTACATAAAACTTACAAACTATCTGGGAAGGTTAAAAAACTCTTCCAATGCGTCGCGCGTCGTGGTCAATAAACCTACTTTTTTCCTGAGCATTCTGATGCATTGATAACCAATATTATGTTAAAACATTGTTAGGTTTCCTGTCTGTCACAATACATTTTAAAGCTTCTCTAAGACGTAGAGTCTCTCACACAAAGAACTCTATTTGAGGATTGTGAAAACTCTTGCGTTGACTAGAAAATATTAAGTCGATAAATGAATGAAGTGGCTGTAAAAGAATTAAATGTTGGCCCATGTTGAATTTATTTTGACACATCCAACATTTCTTTATTATTCCACAATACAATATGACCAATAAAGCTAATAAACGATTCGTTGTTCTGGAGATGAGTTCTTTTACATTCTTCCCGTCTTACTAAAACCCGACGCCAACAATGGTGAAAAAATTCCGACTGTAGATGCTGCCTTCACAACATGCCACATCTTAATGAATATTAAACACTACTCAACTAGCATTGAAATATCGTCGAAATAAGCCATCTTCAGGGAACATTCGTTTTGGAAACAGGAAACATGGCAGTCATAAGTTTATTATATTTTGCTGTAACAGAATTTCAGACAACAATTTTGACACCATTTTTTTCATGGCGTAATGACAAAATAAAAAGCAGAAGAAGGCCTGATCGAAGAAAATATACTGGAAAGGGCTTAAGCATTAGTTACTGTGGGAACGGTACAACGGTGTTTCGATACAATATGTGTTATCGAGAAGCAGGCGCCGCTAGACGTGGGAACGCATTTACGGTGACCCGATCTCTTATCAGCAGGAAACGTCTCCGTCTTGCCCGTATTGCAGATCACAGACTAATCCCGTATTTGCGCTTCCATCAACGTGAATCCCGCTGAGCCCCTGATATGTTTGTTGACTGTAATTATGCCTACCTACAATAATGTTGGCTTTTTACAAAATGTACCTAACACTTATCAGTTGACCGAACGTAGCGAGATTTCCGCGTACTTGTGTGAATTTGCACTTGTCCGTCTAACTGTTTCTCAGAGCCTTATCACTCCTGAATTAATGAACATACTCGTACTTACAAATAGTATTATGTAAATCTATGGACCAAACTAAAAAAAATGTACACATACCTAAGTCGAAACTAACTGTAAAAATTCAAATAAAGATTGGTTTAGCATTTATAATAGATAATTTGCAACTGTGATTGATTTATACTTTTATTGGAGTTTGTTTTGGAACTTTTGGAAAAGTTAAATAAAGTGCATCATTACGGTTTTGATGTTTGCAATATACCTACTCTCTCAAAGCTCTCTTACCGTTCATCCCACTCGGCTTCGTAGGCTTTCTTCATTTATGACTTCCTTCGCGAGTTTGTGGTTTTACATGCAGGGCAGTCAAGACTGCGTGGAATCGGGGTATCTGTATTTCGTTTTTAGTTTATATTCGACATATTTGAAACCAAATTCAATTCTATGCAGAAAGTTGAATATGGGAATTAATTACGTGAGCCATTTAACTAACCAGCTCAAACTTTCAATATCAAAATTAAAAATGCGCTACATTGTAAAGATCTTTCTGCCCGTTCACAGCTTTTCGACAGTTAATAATTTTACTAAGTAGTTTTATTATAAACAAACGGTTCTTCGGTACAATTATTCGGTGACATATATAAACTGGTACGTTAGCTTAGAGCCGATTGTAGATGAATGGAGATTCTGAGAAGAGTTTGGTTGGCGGAGTATTGCGCTCTCCACGTGGGCCGCGGCGCGGGCGGCGCGGGCGCATTCCGAGCGTGACGTCACGCCCACCCAGCGTGAGTCCTCAGGTTTGTTCTCCATTCATCCGAAGGAATTCATCTTAATCCATACTCTTTATCTATTACTATTTATCTGACATGATAACTTTATATCGTTTCTTATAAGAGGGTTTAATTTATAACTAGTTGATGTGGAATTAGTTTTTCAAATCCCGCGGGAACTCTTTGATTTAAAGTAAAATTAATTAAAAGTAGTCTATGTCACTCGGGAGAGTGACAAGGGAGGACCGGGAGTCCTCAACTATATCCATGCAAAAATCATGTCGATCCGCGTTGCTTTGTTGCGTTGTGATTGAAAGACAAATCAACAAACCAACATCCTACCAATAAACAAACCCACTTTCGCATTTATAATATGTATTAGGAAGGATTAGTAAGGATTTGTTCATAAATGATAGAGCAAAAAAAGGGCTGAAAAAAATCTTTTAAGAAGTTATTTAAGTACTTTAAATTTGGTTATTTACTGATTGTTGACTTCTAGTAAGTCTACAAGAAACAGGTCCACGATAAGTGGGTATTTGTTATAAGTTCTAAAAATAAATTATATTTTAGAACTGATACCCACCCAGAAGATGATATCGGTATAAATAATAACTTCTCTACTTCTCCAGAACAGAATGGCTCGAGGTTAAAATCAAGCCTATGGAGTTCTCTGAAATTATACACACCAGTCAGACGGCGTCTAATGACCATCATTAGCTGCAGACATTATGTAATACGCGGTTATAACGTATACCGTTCACTTAAACTGCACTATTCAACACTAATACCTACTTTGTTGTTTGTAGAGGCATAAACATACCGGTCTCGATGTTATTTTATTTCAAAAATATGTAGCTAATGCTCAATAATTTATTAATCAACTAGTTTCGCTCGCGTGGATTTATTTTTTCAAAATTCTATCGCGGAAAATCAAAGGATTTTCCGCGATAAAAAGTGGCCTATGTACGTAACTCTCCCAGTCCTCACCTATACCATGCAAAAATAAAAAAATATATATTTATTTATAAATAACATAACTTTAAATATGTACATATAAATTGCGTCAGTCCGTTGCTTTGCCGCGGCGTGATTGAAGGACATAGCAATAAACCAACAAACAAACAAGGCTTCATATCGCGGACGTAAAAAGTGGTTAAAAAGGGTATAAAGTGTTCAACGCAGATAATGCTGAATTGATGACCTCGGAATATACACGATTAGGTGGTGATAATATATATCTGAGGGTCTAGACTACTACGAAGAAACTACTAGTGGCGAGCTAACGCATGTTAGCCCTACTGGATGAGTCTGAAGGAAGATAGATCAAAAATGAAAAACATAGTGCGTGAGAAGGTGATCAGAGTCAATCGCAACCTTCAGAGATGAGGGTGAATATGCAAAGAGAGACTAGAAATGTTAACTGTTTTAGTATCTGGGATGACGTACTCAGTCCTAAGCCTCAATAGCCGAACGGTTAAAGGTGTGGACTGAAAACTGAAAGGTCGCAGGTTCGAGCCCCATACGTTGTACTATTGTCGTACCCATTCCTAGTACAAGCTCTTCGCTTATTTGGAGGGCAGAGGAGAATATAAGTCAAATTCAGCTTTTCTAATATTCTTTAAAAAAAAAAAAAACGAATCTCGACAAGAAGCTCTACTCGCTACAGCTACCTGTAGACTGTATTTGTAGGTATTGGTAGGTATAATTATTTCACGCACGTTTCCACGGGCGGTCAGGCGTCTTAATCTTTTTTCCATCAGTTACCTGGCAAACAACATGCCTACATAAATTTACACTAACCTACTTAATTGCTTAATTTATAGCTAAAATAAAATAAGGACACCCAAACGCGGTAAGCTTTTCTGCTTCAACCCTGTAATTTTGCTCAGAATAATAACTTTGACGACTCGATGAGACGTGTTATGAAGATATTCACGCTTGAATATTTTGTTTTTATTGCATTTATTACTACCCACAGGTTCATAACAAGGTATAAAATTATGTTATACACAATTATGCCGTCAACGCAGAAGGAAAATATAGAAAAGAGGGTTCACATTTACACCGACAACGAACGCAGAAGGAGTAGGTATATAGAAAAGAGGGTTTTTTAGGTGAGTGTTATGGATTTTTCCGGTGTTGAATTCCTGATGTTAGACAAAATAATCCATTTTTCAACTTTCAAAATATTTAACGTACCTATACCTATTCTGAAATTAAGTGAACAGATCCAATATGATACCGCGTAATACCTACCTTGATTATAGTTGAAGTATTATAAGGAATGTATTGCATTCGCAAATCGATAATCGTTCATGTCCTGCCGCATGTTACATAATCGAGACTCGAACGTCGAGTTTGCTTAAGATAAGGGTATTTACACACGGGCAGAATTGCCAAATAACAAGATATACTAAATCGTTTATAATTTATAAAACAAGGAGTTTACAAGAACAACATGCTACGTTTAGGAAAATAGATAGAAGTTATAAATACATATCATAAAACCTTTCAGGGATTTTTCAGAGAAGTCGTGTAAACTTATTTTTGATATTACTTTTACATTTACTACATTCGTATACAATGAGAAGAACGTAGTGCTATATCGTTGTAAGGGATTGTAATACCGTAAAGATGAGAATTGTTTTATCGTTGCAGCACGTGTTTCTGCACATTTTTAGTTTGTTGGCTTATATGTAAAGTCTTGGTTGCCCAAAATTCTAAACAAAATTACGATTTTACAGTAATGGTAACCAGCAGTTAAACTACTACATTTGGCAACTTATTGCGAATATGGTTTCAAAATCGCGCCTTTTAGGGAATCATTTGATACTTATCCAACTATAAGTATCAAAATGACACGATGTCAGTTTCAAAAGGCTGATTAACGATATGCCGGCCGTGCCGGGCCTTGCCTCGGTTGGAATTCGCTCCAAAGATCGAAGAAAGTATGATGAAAGTATGAAACTATTCATGTTCTACGGGCCCTGGTTCAGGCAAGTTCATACAAAAATCTTTGACAGCGTCCAGCACGTGGCATGGCTGGGCCCCGGCGTTGAAATGTGTGCGAAGAGAAGCTTCGAGGTTTTAAAAAGTGATCAAATCGTTGTTAAAAGTATTGTGTGTTTAGTTTGCCTTAGCCCGTCTGCTGGTCGGCGTGGCCGGCGACCGTTCCATGGCGCCACGCTCGGCCCGCCCGCATCTCTCATTAATCACAATCAACTGAGAAATTATTTCGACGTTTAAAACTTCGCTATTACATCTTCCGCCAAAGCTCGGTATTGCAGAAGAGGAATGTAGATCCTGTGATAAAATAGACGCTACTGTTTACTGATTAATTATTCAGACATAGAACTTTGATTAAGCGTTTTATGTAAATTTAGCGGTTTCCATAGTAAAATTATTATTCTTCAGATGTATATGACTGCCAAGCCGATTTTTCTAACTTTTTGATTATTTTTGTGCGTAGGTAAAATGTACTAAACATCGTGTTTGTGACATTTTGGATCACAGTATAAAATGAAAAGTGACGAAAAAGTGAATGCTATGGTTTTGATAATTTATTTTCCTATTTCAGGGTAACATCGAAGGTGGAAGAACGTCACTGTGGATCCGGGCGTGGCTTCAGGAGCAGCTGTTTATTTTGGGCTGCTTCCTCCAAGGGGACGCCGGAAAAGTTCTCTTCGTGGCCATCCTCGTCCTGTCCACGTTTTGTGTCGGCCTCAAATCCGCTCAAATACATACGAGAGTCGACCAACTCTGGGTTCAAGGTACGTTTTATGCGGTCCAAAATTATTCAGCTTTCGACCGAATAAGCACGTCTATCGACTGTATACAATCTTAAAACCTTAAAAGTAAATCAGATAAACACATTGTGGCACATTGCGCTTCTCGTTGAATACCAATGCACTGAGGGGAGGGGCAGCGGGCAGCGCATGTCTGAGCTAAGCCGCTTCCGTCTGCCGAGACGTGTCTCGCATCAGGCCTCGACTACACAGGGCACCGCGACACATTAGGCCCCTTGTACGATAAACATGGCGAATTTAAATTCTCCAAACATATTTCGATACATACATGTGTCCGGTTTATTTGAGTGTCGTTGTATTATAAATTAATCTCTATTGAACCGAGTTTAGTTCGATCAAATGAATTATTGTAGCCGGTAACTATTTTATGGGCGATACGTGCGCGACTGTCAGACGCTGCGTCTTTGATGCACGACGCACAGGATGTTAGGACGTTTAAATTATAATGTTATAGCTCGATTACAATTAGGCAGAACGTTAGACGCTAATGTTGCATAAAATCGCTTTTGTCGCATAAAGCGTGTGATCATTGAATAGGGACATCAAAATTTAATGTAAGCACAAAGTTAATATTTATGATAAACTACAGTTATTGGTCTGCGACGCGCGAGTATATTACCAAAAATTATACGTTTTGCAAATCGAACATGTTGACTGTAGACGCCGTAGTTTGCGTATAGTAGGTACTTTGCTATGCTTTTTAAAAAAATCTATTTTCCCGCGGAATGAGGTGTGTGGTTTGGTTGGGGTGGACTTTGGGGATTTTCAGGAGTTGCTATCTGTCTGTAGGAGTTTTTGAGGTTTGAAAGGGTAATAAACAAACAGCACACTTTCGCATACTTACTTTGTTAATAATATTGAAGTAGGTATGTATGTAGTAGGTATATATGAGTTAGTAATTACAGTTTAATAGGTACGTTTTTTTCGAAATTTAGGTAATATAATAGGTAGTGGGCTTTAACATGTCTTTTGTAAGCATTGGTTATTTACTCCGAGATATTTTCGTAGCGTTTGCAAAGTGATTTTATTGTGCCTTTCTAACGTTTTATTGGCAATTTATTGCTGGCTGCGCGTTGTTTATAAGGTGCAACGGGTGGTCGGCTGTCAACTCGTAAAATTCTATCTCATAAATAGTTTGGACAGGTATCCTTGGATTCATATTTGTCTTATCTAACCAGTTTTCGAGACTAGGTTTTATATATCGCAAGCTATATGCTAGAGATTTGAATTCGTGGGTGTGATAGAGTCCTTACTACTCCGCTACTACTGGACACGGAAAGGCTGGCGATGTGCGAATTGATAGACTTCATACCGACGGTTAGCCACCAAGAGCTCCTATATCTGATATTTTTAGTCAAACTGCTTTTTTACTGATTCTGCATAAAAAAATTCAATCTCAAATTGTCCTACATAAAATTAATAGGTACCTATAGTAAATATTAATTTTTTTGTTCTGACCAGTAATAGTAGATTGTTACACAAGGGACGTAAGTAAGCTATTACAGAACAAGATCCAATTTGGCGCCAGTGCGAGCGCAGCTCGCATAGGGCGCTAATGGATCGCGTGCACCCGAGATATTTAGTCACACGAGCGAGCGCAGCGAGCGAGGGTGAATATAGTTCGAGGGTGTAATAGCTACTTGCAACCGAGGTAAGCATTCTACTTTATATCATTCTTGCGAGGTAACTTTGGACTTATCCGGCAAAAGGTTTTGCATCATTTGTTCTGCTTCAAGCAAACAAAAATCAGGCTCTCCTCCTTTATCATCATCTGATGAAGTGCTTGACATTGTTGTAAATAACTTAAATCCCTTTACGAACAAACTTCACAAACTTTCAGATCAAATGAAATGCCGCCATTTCCATTTTTTTTCGTAAATAGTTTTCCATTTTTTTTTACGGCTCTGAGTTCCAAGGAGTTTTGCATAGTTTGAAATGTATGGAAATTAAATGCCGCCATGTTCAGTGTTTTTTTTTTCAGTAAAAAGTTTTCTTACCATTTTATAAGAAAAGAGATTGTTTACCAAGGAGTTTTGCATAGCTTGAACTGTAAAGTGAACATTACAATTAAAGCATAGTGCGACGTAATGTTGCCTTGAATTGCAAACACCAACTTACAAGGAGACTTTCCACCATAGTAATCCCTAGTTACTGAGCAAGTATGATATAAATATTATTTTCATCTCGACGTTATTCACGTCGAAGTAAAATATAAGGTAAGGTACTTGAATAAATATTACGATAAAATACCTATATATACATATTTGTATACCTTACATACTTTATAGCTTTGATTATATGCCTTTTAAGGTAGTTAAGTACATAATATAGTAGGCGGAAGTTCCCAGAAATAGTTACGTTAAATACTAACTTATAGTGATGTTGACGTTAGCCCTCTTTTTATATAATTAATCTGTGGACGATAGCCGGAACTTTAGTCTCGGCTAGAGGATGCACTTCCTATGCGGGTGTGACGTCACATTGTAGAGCTGTAGAGCTGGCTCGCAGCGTCGCATGCCACCGAAGCACAAACTTAGTTTTACTTTTTTGAATTAGTTATTGAATTATTATTATCGATTAATATTATAATTACATACTACCTGTAATATATTATCCTCACTAAAAATAAAATACTTAGGTACTTTACTCATTTATAAATACGAAAGTGTGTTTGTTTGTTGGTTGGTTGGTTATCGTTCAATCACTCTGTAACAGAACCACGATTCACATGATTTGCATGAGTAGGTATAGTTAAGTATCTGGAGAGTGATATAGGCTGTTTTTTATCCTGGTAAATCAAAATTTTCATTTTTTTTAAGTCGCGGGCATCAGCTAGTAATTTATTTTGAAATATTGGCATTCAATCAGAGATATTCAATATCCGATATAATTTCACTACTAATTAAAAAATAAGTAAGTGAACTTTACTCATCTGAAAATTAACAAATTATTTCGTCACAAATGTACCTACGAACTCTCGGTCTGCCGGTGTTCAGGGATCGCTAATTGCGAGACGAACTGCAAGTAACACGTTTTTGTCTGACTGTAAATGCATAGTGGGAATGCATTTAATGTGTAATTTTCTATTTTAATTTTCGTAATTCTTTGGTGAATTCGAATTAATTCTTTTGTGAATATATTTTTGTACTATTCTTCATAATAAATAGACTTGTAAGTAGGTACATTTTATTATTTTCCATCTAGTATAGTGCGTACGAGTATTTATTTATTTTTATTAATTTATTTATCTTTACTAATATTATAAATGTGAAAGTGTGTTTGTGTGTTGGTTTGTCCTTCAATCACGCCGCAAAAAAGCAACGGATCCGTTTTTTGTTTGGGTAGGTATAGTTGAGAACCGGGAGAGTGACAGACTACTTAAATTAAAGAGTTCCCGCGGCATTTTTGAAAACAAGACGACACGAGCGAAGCCGCGCGCATCAACTAGTAATATTAATTTAATACAAATTCAATTTATTTAGGTATCCTTTTCATCATTATCATTTTAGGGTTCCGAAAACACATCGTAACCCTTCTACGCTCACTATACGTTTTCCGTCTGTCTATCAGTGTGTCAGGGCCCTTTTTATTTTACAAATCGTCACACTGCTTGAAAAAGGCATTATTGAATAAGTACAAAATATTACGAAAGGATAAATCGTCCCAGATATTGACGACCTCCCTGGCGCAGTGGTGAGCGCTGTGGTCTTATAACTGGGAGGTCTCGGGTTCGATTCCCGGCGGGGGCAATTTAGGAATTTATAATTTCTAAATTGTCTCTGGTCTGGTCTGGTGGGAGGCTTTGGCCGTGGCTAGTTACCACCCTACCGTCAAAGACGTGCCGCCAAGCGATGTAACGTTCCGGCACGATGGTGTGTAGAAACCGATTAGGGGTATGGGTTGAATGTATACTGCTATACACCTTCCAAGTTAGTCCGCTACCATCTGAGACTGCATCGTCACTTACCATCAGGTGAGATCGCAGTCAAGGGCTCTCTTGTCATCGAATAGAAAAAAAGATATAGTTATGCCGTGTCTGCCGGGTTACTTGCCTATTGTGCTCCATAAATGGTCACTCTTGATTGGTATGCAACGTCAACTAATAGAAACAATTATTAACATTTGCCCCTAAGATTTGGGCAATCCTTATTAGTGATTTGATGGAGGAACTGTCATGATTAATTTATTACTGTCGTAAAAATGTTGTCTACTGGTTTTGGTTGTGCATTATTAGTAGATTGTTACACAAGGGACGTAAGTAAGCTATTACAGAACAAGATCCAATTTGGCGCCAGTGCGAGCGCAGCTCGCATAGGGCGCTAATGGATCGCGTGCACCCGAGATATTTAGTCACACGAGCGAGCGCAGCGAGCGAGGGTGAATATAGTTCGAGGGTGTAATAGCTACTTGCAACCGAGGTAAGCATTCTACTTTATATCATTCTTGCGAGGTAAATAAAACATTGGTAATGCAAATGCAAAATTTTAGCATAGAGTAAAAACACCACAATGACGGTGGTTTGTAGCTTTTTGACAGCATATTGAAATAAGAAAGCAAAACACATTCTGTCAAAGATGTAATTCCTTTCTTTGCACGCCATTTGTTGAATTCTTCGTAAGTTTTCACGTAGCGCTCTTTGGACTTATCCGGCAAAAGGTTTTGCATCATTTGTTCTGCTTCAAGCAAACAAAAATCAGGCTCTCCTCCTTTTTCATCATCTGATGAAGTGCTTGACATTGTTGTAAATAACTTAAATCCCTTTACGAACAAACTTCATAAACTTTCAGATCAAATGAAATGCCGCCATTTCCATTTTTTTTTTCGTAAAGTTTTCCATTTTTTTTTTACGGCTCTGAGTTCCAAGGAGTTTTGCATAGTTTGAAATGTATGGAAATTAAATGCCGCCATGTTCAGTGTTTTTTTTTTTTCAGTAAAAAGTTTTCTTACCATTTTATAAGAAAAGAGATTGTTTACCAAGGAGTTTTGCATAGCTTGAACTGTAATGTGAACATTACAATTAAAGCATAGTGCGACGTAATGTTGCCTTGAATTGCAAACACCAACTTACAAGGAGACTTTCCACCATAGTAATCCCTAGTTACTGAGCAAGTATGATATAAACGAAGTTTATATTCTTCTTTGGCCTGCTCGTATCACGTTCCTGATATTGAACCATGATTTGGTTATTAATTGAATTTATATTTGAATTTATATTTATTTATATAGGGGTAGTTGTAGTCTAGATTTTAGTAGTTAGATTTTTGATAAACTCCCTGACGCAGTGGTGAGCGCTGTGCTCTTAATGTGGGAGGTCTCGGGTTCGATTTTCGGCGGGGACAATTTCAAAATTAGTAACTTCTGAAATATCTGTCTGATCTGGCCTGGTGGGAGGCTTTGGCCATGGTTTTTGTGGTAATTATACTACCCTGTATAAGTCAAATTCAGCATGGCTAATATTTAAGAAAAAAAACAAGTCAGGATAGTTCTTGACCTTCTTGACTCGCCTAGCTTGAGATAAAATCATGATTAGAATTCTTTAGAAAAGAGATAGGTGATCGCATAAATTTTTCTTCGCAAGCAACCATTTGTCTTTTTAACCGACTTTCAAAAAGGAGGAGGTTATTAATTTAACTGAACTGAATAAAAAGTAAATATCAGCAAAAAACGTTTTAGTGGATCGTATGAATGAGTTATTTTCCTGCGTTACATTGTAACGTAATGTATGTACGACCCGATTTCCTTGAAAATATATCTCCAATTATAATTTGGCGAAAAAAGTGTATAGGTAATATTTTGCGCCAAAGGAAGTGGGCGAATTATTGATGCACCTGTCGTGTGTCCATTCGCTGTCATGTGTTTGCCTCGGCGCTTTTGAAAGTTATATCTCCATTTATATGTATAATGCGGGTAACTTCTATAGGTATTCTTGTTTTTTTTACGGTTCTGTACCCGAAGGATAACCAACGGGACCCTATTACTAAGCCTCCGCTGTACGTCCGTCCGTCTGTCTGTTAGAGGGCTGTATCTCATGATCCCAAATAAACTCAAACTCAAACTCAAAATTATTTATTTCATGTAGGCCAATTTGTGGCTCTTATGACAGGTCAAGAATCTACCGCACCGGTTCGGAATGCTGACCCTGCTGAGAGGAGCCGGCAAGAAACTCAGCAGTTGCTCTTTTCAAAATAGGTAGAGTTGAAATTTTCAGAGAATGTGTATATGAGTTGCCGCTATAAAAACAAATAATAATAATAAAAATATTAAATAAAAATCCCCTACTTATTTTTTTCGGCGTTTTTTGGTACGGAACTCTTAAATGCGATTACGACTCGCATTTAACCGATTATTTAAGTTGAATTAATCTGAATGATTTGAAAAAATTTGTATGACTAATTCAAATCCACTGTCGCCAATGTCGCGTTGATTTCGCAATTTGTTTTTTGACGGATCATAAAGTTGGCAAGCTTAACGTTTATTTGAAACCACGTAGGTATATACTCTGAACTTTTCACGTTACATACCTAAACTATTTACTCTATCTTACATCTGAGCTTCTGAACCAAACAAATAAAATTCTATTCAAAACATTCCTTACAAATAAACTATTCAAGAAAACTATCTATGATATTACCGGCTACCGTCCAAATAATACAAACATTCACGGCTAACGGCCTCAAAGCCTTATCGGGGTACAAAAGCCGCCTCTGTTAAACAATACGAAACGTCCTGAAGTCGCCTAACAACTTAATTAGGTGGTCCGCGGCCGCTCATAAATATCCCCACGTGAAATTATGACCAATAAAACAAAAAATGTATAACACATCTATCGGCTCACAAAAAACTGGGGTTTGATTGTCCGGCTCGCTTTTGTGTAGGGACGTCGTGCTGAGCTCCGAGCGCTACATCGCCGGCAGTCGTTTCTTGAGCCCCTGCCTGATTGAGACGTCTTTTCTCCTCAGACGAATATAAACCGTGACAGGGCTCACGCTGAGCTGGCTGGATCTTTTACGTTTGAACCGTTGCAGCCACGAACAAAAACCATTATAACATCATTTGGGGAGTGGACTGAACTGTTGAGCGTGTTACCGATTTTTTATCAATAGTTTTTTTATTAGTTTTTAGGAATTTATTCCGCATCGCTATTGATTTCTGCCTTTCTGCAGGCAAAATAAATGGGTACAAGAACGTGTGTAAGTTACGTTGACTGTTGAGTGCCTATAAATTTTTTTAGTTCGAAACGACACAAGAGGCAATTTATCTACAAACTGGATTCTTGGAGCGTTTAGCGACTGTGACTAGAATTTTATAATAATATTGTGTATTTACTTCCATTCAATTCCTAATAAAAATTTACAAACTTCGCTTGTAGAGCTCGTTGGCTTAGTTTACGGATGAATAGAACATAAGAGAGTGAAATGTTCTATACCTATTTATGTAAGCAATAATAATAATAATTAATTATTATTTTAATCGCTGACTTGTTCAAGGGATGGGTAGTCGGTAGATAAGACGTGATTAGTAGTAGTAGACGTAGTCATGTCATATAGGCCAGCTTATGGTGCTTTGACCTGCGATGGCTTCGGAAAGCAAATTTTGCTGAGAAAGGACAATAAGAAACACTAAGAAACAGTATGTTATACTTAATATGTATTTTGTCCCTTCTTCTCTGTTAATCTTAACTTTTTTAGCCATCGTGACAGCCTATGAAGTCAGTCAAATCTTTTAGATTAAAATGCCGGTATTTCGAAGAGTGCGAGATATGGGAGATGTCGGATACACGCCAGAAAGCATAGTAAGTGGGTGTCGTGCTTAGTGCATCGGCCGCAATCGGCTGCAAAGGACACGGTTTGTTTATTCCGCCATCCATCTGTTGTCTACGCGGGCTAATTTGCATAGAGCGCTCGGCGGGGCCCGGCCGGCCGCGCGGGGCGGGGGAGGACCACACGGGCTCGGCGCGGTGCGCGCGGGTGGCCACAACCACATGCGCGCGCGCACGTACCGGCCCCGCACCCCGCGCCGCACGCCCCGCACCCCGCGCCGCACGCCCCGCACCCCGCCGGTACGTCATTCATTGCGATCGGGCGCGCTGATCGTCCGCTACCGCAGAGTAGAAATGTTGTCATTATCGGCGCGCACGCGTTGAGAATGTAATGAAAGACCCGACATTCGCATTGACTGTTGCCAGAATGCATTGAGGAGATTCAGTTATCGTTCCGAGAATCACCAATTCACCGCACATTGTGTTCCGCGGGCAAACGTTGTAAAACTAATATACCTACTTGCCTATTATATAAAACTGTATTCCCACCGTACATCGGTGTTAAACAACGATTTGCAAGCGAAGAACGTCTAAAAATTACGTCGAGTAAAGATTGCTTGCAATGCAAGTGAAGCCCCGAGCTTTGCTTCTCGAGGGTAAAGAAGTTTCCTATCTGTCTCATAACTAAACTAAGAGCGGCCCGAGTGCTATTTTTGTCATTTTTTGTGTGGGCCAAGTGTCAAAAATCGAGCACGGTTAAGTTGCCATCTTTACAATGTGGGTATAAATCGATGGGGTACAAACAAACACTTTCAGTGGTATTCCCTCTATGTTATATTGCAGCATCATAAAGATAGAGTAGATAGAGAGGAGGACTTTTATGCGGTTGCTAAAATACGCATCAGTATTCGGATTAGATTAGATATTTACACTGTAGGTACCTACCTACCTACCTACTTAATCGAACAAACAGTAAATGGTGAGCCTCCGTTTTTAAGGCTTCCCTATCAAATAGGTAGGTATGTCAATCTTAGATTAGATACTATAATTTATTAAAAACAAGAAAGGGAAAACAAAAAATATTTAAACAACTAAAAACTAAGGCGTAATTTTGTCGCAAAGGTGGCATAATTGCTAAGAAAACATTAGGTGAGAGATGTGAACGAGTTAGTTATACATAATTCATAATTACTTACTAAAAATAAAACGCATTTTTTAATTCAAGTCTGTTGCCAAAAACAAAGTTGCCTGTTTAGATGCGAAGGTTGTCAAAGATCCCGCGCTTACGAATGCGGCAAGTGTGAAAGCTCGGCGCTCCAACTGCGGCGATAACCTGCCGTGACCTTGCTTTTGCCGTATTCCCATGTTTTCTGCCCGTGGCTATTGCACAGCATGGCACTTTAACAGATAACATCGAAACTGTATACCTACCACACGGCAATTTGAATGTATTCAATTTTAAACTTTTAATTTTAAAGTGTCCATTGGAAAGATGTTCATTTGAGCTATATTTATGCAAGTAATTTCATAATTTTCAAGGATTTCAAGGTTTTGTTTTGTTTTATGGTGTTCAAACTTAACTTTAAGTTACGTCTAACATTCATTTATTCTTAAAATTGTAGATATAATTTCTAATGTAAATGGAAATATTCGCCCCTGTCGGAAGCGGAGTTCATAAGGGGAATGACAAGTTTTGTGGATTGGAAGCGACTTAATTTTTTTTATTCGATGGGAGTTTATGAGTGAGTGGATTAAATGAACCACTGATTAAAATTAAACAAACGAAATTAAAGTAAGGATAGGTAAATGGTGCCTAGTCTGCAATACCTATAGACGAACCAAAGAAAGCTGTCAACGAGGACTCTCTCAATTAGAGGTAGTGTTAGGTATACGAAAGCAGCTTGAAAATGGATAGTGCGTTTTAGATATCACTCAGTAAGTGACGTCTCATACATATAGGACATACAAGAAGTAGTAGTAGTATTCTGTACTACTAGAACTATTGCGTGTCTGTCTAAATATCGGAGCATGATGCGTGTCGTAAATCGCGCCCACGTCTCCCTAGGTGTTAAAATAGAGACGCTCTGTGCGGTCTCACCACGCTCGATTCCGATCCACTTGCTTTATGATAATCCCTAATATCCGGCACCAGTGGGGTCAGCTATCTTTAGCTCCGACGACTCTTGAGGGTTTGGCTTGACTGAGCCCACCAATAGATGTGAGCGCGTTATAATCAGTCGGTTTAAACATCAGAAAGTCTAAGTAAAACTTTGTACTTACCTACTTAAAATTACAACCTAATTTAATGTTATAAGTACGTAGATAGCAAAAATAAATCCGAAAAAAACATTTATGCAAACATTCTGATTCACCTGAAAAAGATAAAAATTGTCCAATATCAGTCAGATAGAGTCCGGTTAATGGAAGATTTAAGACTGAACAGACCCAAACCCAAGGAGGCAAACCCAAATTCTGACGAAGCGTGCAGTTTGTTCAGTCGATTAATGTGTAAATAGTATTTTAGTTTAATATTTTGTAAATAGCTTTTAGGGTACGATAAGGCTAACATAGGTACGTCCTAACGTAAAAAAGCCTTCTAATAAGATTTAAAAAAAAAAAAAAAACAGTTTAATTCAGACCGTCGCGTCGTTGGCCCGTAATGTTAGTATACATATTTCTGAAGAGCTATTGGATTAATTTAAAATGAATTATTATTAATTAATTTAAATACTCGCTATGACATACTGAGGCACTAGCTACATGTACATGTGTGTGTATCCAATGCCTCAGTATGGGGCAGTCTGGCTTATCAGTAACCTCACTCAGCATGGCAGCATTTGTTTTGTTGCGATCATTTCAAGAGATCTATGTCCAGCTGTGGACCGCGTCTATCTGTCGATGATGTTGATGGGCAATACCACTACCATCAGGCATATTTTGCAATAGAACCCGTGGAAGATAAGACTGGAACTCATATCCACACCCGTGCAGTCCGGTATCATGATAAAGGTGCCAAAATCGTTTTGCTTTTATTTGCAAGGTGTTCCCACAAAAAGTTGTGAAGCGTCAATCACGTTTTTATTAACCTTTTGTGCTTTTAGTTCATTTACATATAAAGTGTTCCGAGAAATTCTGGTTTCGAAAGCTCTGTATACGATCATGCTAAACGAAATACTAATTAGGTATCCCAGTATTAGAGATAAATGTTTGATTAATACACAGAGCTTAATGTAGTATTACATATATATAACTATCTAGCTTTTTTAAAAACCCTTTGTTCTTCTGATATAAAAAGGAGTCTATAGATCCCTCCCGAGCTTCAATTATACCTATGCAAAAGTCACGTCAACCCGACACAACTGAAGGAAAACTAACAAACCAACACACTTTCACATTTTTGAGAGTAGGAACTAGGATAGGTAGGATCCATACATAGTTATACGAAAATGCCCCAGTTGTACCTAAAAAAATAATAAATAAGCTTACTAGGGAGTCGTTGATTATTTATTATTTAAAAATTGGGTTTCTGAATTAAGAATTAGTTAACTAAAATTCGCTAAACTGAATGTACGGTCGGGGACTAAATATGTTTACCACTTTTCAAATTAGATTCTTCGTAACCTTGCGTTCAGTAAGGTCTATAATGCTATATCAAGGCATTTGTTACGTTATAAAAATTTCATGCATCGTTTTATCAAAAAAAGTATTAATGACTTTTCTATACAAATATTAGTAATAAAACTCATTTCCTAAATTCAAGTTTGACACATTAGATCATTGCACTTGTAAAAGTGACAATTAATTATCAAAAATATTAGATTTGTTATTTGAAATTTAAATATACAAAATAAATACAAAATGGAAGCTTAATCATAATTCTAATGGTGAAGTTCATAATATTGTGCATTGAATCATAATGATGCTGCTAGCATCCACAGTCAAAAACAGTCAAAAGGAGGTGGATGAGCTAGGGTGATGCGTGGTGTTTCTGCAGCATTTTACATTGATGTTCTGCAGCAAAATTCCGACAACCTAAGTTCAAGATAATGCGCTGAGCTACTATTCCATGGTTCAATCTGCACCGTGGCAGTCATCTCGTTCAATATTCCGCTCGATCTGCTGATTTGAAACTGAAAATTTATGGGGCTTAGTGATTCAAAGGTGGGACTGTCAGAATCAAAGAAATCCTCAAAGTCTTAGTCACATTGCACTGGGGTATGGGATGATATGAACTGACTTATCGCCTTGTCGCGTCTATGCGAGAGAGTCTACGTGTTGTCATAGCAGCGAATGGAAGCTAATTAAGCTAATTATTTATTAATACTTACTAATATTGTTTAGTTTCTCAATAATAAAATTAAGAAATAAAGATACTTTGAAATTTCATTAGATTATTACTTCCGTTTTTTCATTTTGGTAACTCGTGTCCTGTGCTCGTGTCTATATGAGATGATATCTATTTATTAAAATTACTAGCTTTTGCCCGTGACTTCGTCCGCGTGAAGTTAGGATTCTAAAATTTCCATGGGAACCCTCTATTTTTCCGGGATAAATGTCGCTATCCAAATCCTCAACTATATCCATGCAAAAAATCATGTGGATCTATTGCTCCGTAGCTGTGTGATGGAAGGACAAACCAACAACGAACAAACAAACACTTACATTATTTTATAACATTAGTAAGGATATTTTGTTCCAAAAAAGGTTTTCTACATCTAAACTATTTAGCAGTCACCTACTAAAGAGACCGCTAAAGGACTGTCTAAGCACCGCTACATGTTAAAAAGTCTATAATCTATGGCTAATCAAATCACATATCGACCTTCTGACACAGATGTGTGCATGCAATTATGAATCTTAAGGTGGTAAACATTTTCTGTCCGCGACTGTACTTACTAAATGTACTTACCTATATATTTTTTTTAACTGATTGAATATATCGATCAAAATTGAGTGAGTGCTTTCCATTTTTGACAGCTATTTTAGCTTATCGGTTAATTTGACCAGCCTTTCAGACACTGGAGGTTAGTGACTTCAGCTAGCCATAAATTGGCGACCAAAAATAAATAAAAGCATTCCTTGCGTGGTGACGAGGTGTTAACTACTGCACGCTCACACGTCAGGACGCTCACGACAGCTTAGGATACGTGTCTCTCACGAATGCTTAAATAAAATACAAATAGGACTTCCTAGAACACACATTAATTATAAACATCCTCTGCGAACGAACCCTGTCCACAACTTCTAAAGAGAGCTTAAGGGTTACAAACAAAATGTCATCAAAATTTTGCTATTTAAAGAGTTCGAAGTTTAATTTATCATACTTCACACTAATATTATAAAGGCGAAAGTTTTTATGTGTGTGTGTTATTGTATGTGTTTGTAACTCCTTCTCGCCACAACGACTGAACCGATTTAGCTGAAATTTGGAATGGGGATAGTTCATTTCAGGATTATCACATAAGCTAAATTTTATCCCGGAAAATCTCAGAGTTCGCGCGGGATTTTAAAAACTAAATCCACGCGAGTGAAGCCGCGGGAATCAGCTAGTAGGTACTAGTAGGTATTAGGTAGGTGCTAGTAAGTATTAAAAAAAACCTGAAGATTAACGTGAAGAGGAATCAGCGCCTACCTGCCCAAATTGCAGCCAAAGGGTAACAGGGGTTCAAAAACCTTAAGACTAGATTTTATTTAGATTAATTATGTATTACTTAGTATAAAGTTTAATTTTGACATATCCTAAAAAGTAAGAGTTCGTGCAAATCGCACATCTTAAAAAAAAAGTTAAAACATTTTGCAAAATTGTCTTGTCCATATTTTTTCTCTAACACCTTGCATCCCTGGGTCAGGTTGGTGTAAACATGCAACACACCGAGCTATAAATCACGAGCCGGGTGTTAATTGGAACGAATCCTCGTGACGTCTTCAGATAATATACAGGGAATCATTAGTTGTGGAGTCAACACATGACCTTAAGGAACTAGAAATTAAAGTCATTTTTCAACAAACACGTTGATAAAGGTTTTTCACTGTGATCGGTTGTAAGTTAACAGTTAAGATTGACGTATGCTTTTTAGGGTTTATGGGCAAAAAAATTGTAACATTGTACTTACCTACTATACCTACGATTCATTAATTCCTCGACTACTATCCCTACTTATAATATTAGGTTTAAATGCGAAAATGTGTTTCTTTGTTGGCTTGTTGGTTTGCCCTTCATAATACTACACAGAGCTACGGATCGACGTGATTTTCTGCATGGGTCCTGGAGAGTGGCATTGGCTTTTTATCCTGGAAAATCAAAAAGTTCCCGCGGGATTTAAAAAACTAAATCTACGCGGACGAAATCGCGGGCATCAGCTAATACCTACCTACCTTATAAACGTAAGTGTAGCTAACGTAACATGAGCGTAAACCTTTAGTTTATTTTACAAGGCAAGAGTAGTGATTGAAACTTTCATATTATCTATACTAATATATATAAAGCTGAAGAGTTTGTTTGTTTGAACGCGCTAATCTCAGGAACTACTGGTTTTAATTGAAAAATTATTTTTGTGTTGGATAGTCCATTTATCGAGGCAGGCTTTAGGCTATATAACATCACGCTGCGACCAATAGGAGCGAAGCATCAGTGAAAAATGTTGCAAAGACGGGGAAAATTATCCATATTTAAAATATATTCTTTTGACGAAGTCACGGGTAACGCATAAGTTAAATTCTATACTAAAAATATATTCTTTTAAAAACTTCTTAATCGCTGTTATAAAGCTAGCAATTGGTCCATCCCTATTTCTTACTCAGTGTTTGATAAAGTTATTTTTGAGTCTGTGTCTGTGTCTAATAATAAAATGGTGTAATAAAGTTTGGAGTTTCAATTATAAAATATAACATGGCGCAGCCGTCGAGAACAGTAATTTTGTAAGTTTCAAAATAAATTTATTGTTGAGATCTACGTAAAAAATGGAGAATAACGTTAAATTGTTACCCAACTTTGATCTGCGGGCGAGTGGCGCTGCCGCCGAGTGGCAAATATGGCGGACATGTTTCGAAGATTATCTTGTTTCAACTAGGCAAGATGGGGCCAGTGACAAGATTCGCCTTGCTTTACTGCGGAATATGCTGGGCATGGAATCTGCACGAGTTTTACTAACCTTGCCGATACCGCCAGACAAGGCAGGTGTATACGAAGCGGTTATGAACGCCATAGATAAGTATGTAAGCCCCAGAGTAAACCAAGTTTTTGAAAGGTTCAAATTCAATGATAGGAAGCAAAAAGAAGGTGAAAGTTTTGACCACTTCCTTACAGACTTAAAGCAATTGTTATTGAATTGTAACTTTAGTGACAAAACGGAGCCAATTGAGGATCAATTGTTGCGAGACAAAATAGTACATGGTGTCTCTGACAAGCACGTTCAGGAACAACTACTGCGTATTGATAGCTTGACATTGGAGAAAGCTGCAAATCTCTGTAGAACATCGGAGCAGAGTAAACTACAGGTCAAAGAAATGAACCCAACATGTGAGGTTGATGCAAACAAATATAAAAAGAAACCTAAGTCTACAGGTAAATTTAAGTGTCGTCGATGCCAAAATCTCCACGGTCCAAGGGAATGTCCAGCTTTTGGGAAAATATGTAAAAAGTGTGGATTAAAAAATCATTTTGCTATCAGCTGTAAAGTGAAGAGAAATGTTAAGTTAGTTAAGTGTCAAAGTGAGAGTAACTCTGAAAGCGGTGAGGATAATTTTTATTGTGATATGGTACTGTCCCAGCCTAAGTCCAAGTCGGAGTGGGTAGAAACTATACTGATTGAGAATTTACCAATTAAGTGCAAATTAGACACTGGTGCGGACATTAGTATTATGCCGTTAAGTATTTTTCAGCAGATAAATGAAAAGTTAAATTTAAAACCAATAAAAACAAATATTCAGTTGGTATCTTTTGAAGGCAATAAGGTGTCACCTGTGGGCATGGTAAATTTAATGTGTGAGTATAAAAATGAAAAGTGTTTTGAAAATTTTGTTATTGTTGATTGTCATTCTATGCTCTTAGGTTTACCTGGATGTATTTCTCTAAATTTAATTAAGAGAGTGCATAGTGCTGAGAGTGGTCCAGTCTCATTGAAAGATAAGTTTGTATCTGAGCACAAAAATGTATTTCAGGGTATTGGTAAGCTACCTGGTACCTTTAGTATAACCACTAAGCCTATTGATGAACAAATTTGTCATCCACCTTCAAGAATACCTAATTGTCTTTTAGATCCATTAAAATGTGAACTAGATAGACTTGAAAGTAGAAAGTCAATAGTAAAGGTTGATAACCTAAATGAAAATGCTTGTATTAACCGTATTGTATTGGTTGAGAAGCCCAACAAAAAGATTAGGCTTTGCTTAGATCCATCTGATCTAAATAAATATATTATAAAAAAACCTAAGTCTTTGCCTACTTTAGAAGAGCTTGCCTTGAAGTTGAATGGTAAGAAATATTTCTCTGTGTTGGATCTTTCAGAAGGTTTTCATCACTTAAGTTTGGATGAAAAGTCATCTTGGAAATGTTGTTTTTCTACTCCTTTCGGTGTCTATAGATATTTAGTTTTGCCCTACGGGTTAATGAATGCACCGGAATTGTTTCAAGATGTACTTGAAACTCATTTTAATAAACTCAAAAATGTAGTTGTGTGGGCTGATGATATATTAATTATGGGTAATTCAATACAAGAACATGATAAAGCTTTGCTAAGTGTGATGAATAAAGCTAAGGAGATAGGAATTGTGTTTAATGAGAAAAAGTTTCAGTATAGACAGCGCGAAGTTAAATATGTGGGCCAAATTTTTAATGAGCATGGTATGTCAATTGATAAATCTAGAGTTGAGTCATTGTTAAAGCTAAAACCACCAACTAATAGGGATGAATTATTGAAAATTATTGGATCATTAAATTATGTTAGACGTTATGTTCCGGAAATGGCAGAGTTAATGTCCCCTCTGTGTAAATTATTAAAGAAAGATGTAGCATTCTTATGGTTACCTTTACATGAGGAAGTATTTGCTAAAATTAAGGAGAAAATTAGTTGTGCTCCTGCACTTTGTCCGTTTGATACTAAAAGGAAAATTATATTGCAGTGTGATGCATCAAGTAAAGGATTAGGTTGTTGCTTATTTCAGCCAGATGATTCTGGTAATTTAAGATTAGTAGCTTGTGTATCAAGATCTATGAACAATGCTGAGTTGAATTATGGTCAAACTGAGAAAGAGTTGCTTGCCATTTATTTTGGTACTCAAAAATTTCATAAATATATTTATGGTTCAGATGTTGATATACAGACGGATCATAAACCTATTGTATCTATTATGAGTAAACAAATAAGTAAGATTGGATCACCTAGACTGAAAAGGTTAAGATTAAAACTGTTAATTTATAACTTAAATATTTACTATGTGCCTGGAAAATATGTACATTTTGCGGATATGTTATCCAGAAATAGTTTGAATGTAACTGAGGTTGACAAGGAAATGTTGCAGATGGTACATACCATTTCTAAACATTTACCTATGTCGGATTCTAGAAAGGCTATTTTCCGTAGTGAAACTAATTCGGATCCGGTTCTCTCAAAAGTATGTCATTATTTTTATCATGGGTGGCCTAAGAAATTAAATAAGACATTTAAACATTTTGCTAAACTTAAGCATCAGTTATTTATACAAGATGGATTTTTATTTTTTGGTAACAGAATAGTAGTTCCGAGTACATTGCAGTCTTATGTAATTGAATTGGTACATGAAGGCCATTTGGGGATCAATAAGTGCATTTCTAAAGCCCGACAATTATTTTATTGGCCAAGTTTGTCCTCGGATATTCAGGATTTTATAGCTAAGTGTCGTACATGTGAAAAATTCAGACCTGCTAATGTGCATGAGCCATTAGTACCCCATGTTATACCTAAGTATAGATATTATAAGGTAGGTATGGATATAATGGAATATGCAGGCCAGGCTTATCTTGTAATAATTGATTACCTTTCACACTGGATAGAGGTAAGGCCTATAAAAGATAAAACATCAAAATCTGTTATAGATGCATGTCAAGATGTTTATACTCGTTTGGGTTATCCTTGTATAATTATTGCTGATAACAATCCATTTAACTCTCAAGAGTGCCGTGAATATTATAAGAGAAAAAACATAAATATTGTCACCAGTAGTCCTCATTATCCCAGAAGCAATGGTTTAGCTGAGAAAGCTGTTAATATAAGTAAAAATTTAGTGAAGAAAGCTATTGAGGATGGTAAGGATTACCGTGACTTTCTTATGAGTTATAATAATAGTGTTTTGTCTGGTTTATCTGTATCTCCTTCACAGATTTTAAACAGTAGAAATCTAAGAACAAGTGTTCCTGTAACATCATCATATTTAGAACCAAAAGTTGTAACAAATATTCATAAATTGTTAACTTTAAAGCAAAAAACTACTAAACTTCAACATGATAAGCATTCTAAAAGTAAAGAAGTAGTGTTTAAACCTGGTGAGAAAATTGTCTACAGAACTGATAAAGATAAACATTGGAAAAAAGGAATTGTAGTAAAGAAAAGTAAAGAACCTAGATCATATTGGATTAGGACCGACTGTAACTCAAAACCGTTTAGAAGAAATAGCCATCACTTGAGAAAATCTTTAACTGATAGTAAGGTAATAAGAAGGGATTTTTTGCCATTTGAATATGATGATGTGCCTAAAGTCTTGCCACCAACTGAAGTGTTGCCACCAAGGGTTCAAACTCGAAGTGGTCGTACTATCAAACCCAGACAAGTATTAGATTTATAAATTAAAAATTTTTGTAAGTAATATGTTCATGTATATGTGTCATCATCTTAAGGGGGAGGTGTTATAAAGCTAGCAATTGGTCCATCCCTATTTCTTACTCAGTGTTTGATAAAGTTATTTTTGAGTCTGTGTCTGTGTCTAATAATAAAATGGTGTAATAAAGTTTGGAGTTTCAATTATAAAATATAACAATCGCGATCATAATAACAGAAATTGACGCGGACGAAGTTGCGCGCAACAGCTAGTATATTATAGACTTGTAGACAAGTAGTTAATGTAACTTAGGTGTCACGAAAACTCACACTCAAAGTTTTCAAAAACTTAATCAATCCGTCCGTGTTAATATTGTTGATATGACATGTTGTTATGAGAATTATTTAACGCGGTATGTTTGCAATGTTAATTAGGTATGAAGAGTCCACGTGTTCTACTTATTTTACTTCTGAGAGGTCGTTAAGTAAGCACGGTTGTAATTTGTAATCATTGACCGAGCGAAGCATGGGTCTCAAAGTCTCCTTGACTGAATTTGCGCCTCTCTGTGTATCTTTTAGAGCGTTAACTAGTGAGTGAGATATAACTCCTAAATCAATGAACATGAGTAATTTACTTCTTCAAGGACAATACAATGCCCGAAAAAACATTATAAACAAAACTTCATAGAAACAAATACAGAACACATTTTTTAAATTTTGGAAAGGCTTACTAGTACAGGACACCGTTTTAACTCATTTTCCGCACAAAAATTCACTCTGGCTATTTAAGCGCGGTAATTTATAATAGGCATGTACTTCCACGTGGATATGATTTGCATAGCAATTACATAAAAGCAATATCAAGCAATAGCTGGCATCAATACAAACCAGTATTATTATCAATCAAAATCTTTAAAGTATCATTTGTACTGCGCGATCATGTACCACATAATAAAGCAGACCTTTCGATGTCGCGTTTTTATGGTGCATGGTGATGGTGGAACCAAGTTGAAAAGTTGACGATGAGGATGTTGGTGCAGGGAGAAATAGTAATTACCTCGCCCGTGCGAGCACGTAGGCCTCGGCGAAGAGGCGCGCGTCGACGAGCGCTGCCACGGCGCCCTTCAGGTCGTGCAGCGCGAGCAGCAGCGCCGCGCGCCGGAACACGCACCCGCCGTACGCCGGGCTCTCTGCGAACAACGCCAACGGGTTCCGGATAACCCCACAACATATCGCTCACTTGCGACAAGGGTGACATAATTCAAAATCGACGATGAGAGAATTCTCTCGTTAGAAAGGAATGCTGCGGTCTCGAAACAACACAGCAGCCAACAAAACGACAGAGCATTAAGTCACAATCTCTCTCGCTCTTATTTTTTTGTGCTTAGCGTAATGTTGTTTTTATAGCAAAAAGTATAAATTTTCGACACTAAAATTGGTGAATTTTGAATTATGTCACCCTTGGCGCAAATGAGCGATATACGCCCTTCCCATTCCGTGCCAGTCGGACCAGCCCGCGACGGGTTCCGTACCATAGTACAACATTTAACACCAGCAATGATACTTGTTTTTATATCTTCGAATGAAGCGTACTCATATATAATTATATATATGAGTACGCTATATTAAGCTAGTAGCTCGTAAGTATTATTGCAACATTTGAAGGAAAAACTACGGATGAATAGTTTTTCCACCTAAATAAACCACTTTTATTTTTCAAATGTGATTATTTAGGTGTCACGTGAGTCTCACCTAATGCGTGTTGACATTTTGGGAGTGCTAAAAATATTTTTTAATTAGGTGAAGCTTAGTTGGGGTGCATAAAGCTGTCACATATTCTATTAATCAGCCGTCTACTCCGCCCCTATAACAAATGTGTCGACACTCCAATAAGCTACGGGCGTTGATGGGATAAGCTGAAATTAGAAAACAGTTTTTGTAGAGATATCCCGACTTGAGAAAGTGTGTATAGAGAATAAAATAAATTGTTACCTCAAAACAATATTTTTATAGTTTTTTGTAGCATAGTGTGGGTTACAGGTAAATAGAACGTAACTTATTTTGTACCTTATTGTTGCAATCATAAGGTTCTAATTATTATTTTCTACTGATTAATTTTGATGTGCCCAAGACACCTCCGAAACCACTCATGGAAAAATAATGTATCTCTACGAAGGAATAGATAAACAACTCGCGTATACTTCAATAAATTCATGATCATTGATCATGGTCAATGGTACCAGCTATAGTAAGAAGCATGAATAAGCAAATTAAGATGTCCAACGTAGCGACAATCGCATTACCCGACGTTTTATTTTAATGAAGGCGGACGATGGCCGTCCGGGCGATAAACAGAAACTAATTTAATACCAACTTTACTGCATTTACATTAAAATATAAATGTCAATTTGTAACGCTTTTACGTCTTGCAAACCAATTTCAACATTTTTAATTAAAACGGACCACCCACAGAAATATGCCCTTTATTTTACCACTAAATTGAAGAAACACTTTGGAAAATTGGTCGATGTTTATTGTATAAAATAGGGTAATACCTACCTATGTATCTATGATCTCGATTTATAGAAGACCTTTGCCAAGCAGTGGACGTCTAATGAGAACGACGATAACAATATATAGAATTAATTCTCTTAACAATGTCTCCGAGCTGGTTTGACCGATAAGAAGCATTTTTATATTGTATGTTTGGTTGCAGAGGGAGGAAGGTTGGAAGCTGAGTTGAAGTACACGGCGCAGGCGCTGGGTGAGGCAGACTCCTCGACGCACCAGCTCGTGATACAGACTGCCAAAGATCCAGACGTCTCCTTACTACACGCCGGTGCACTGTTAGAACACTTAAAGGTGAGGAAGACTACCTTTGTAGTACATATACTCGTATGTTTGAAGCCTCAATAACACAACAGTCACGGCGCAGACAGCAAACCCGCCCGTTACACTGTTGTCATTCCTACTTAGTGTTAAGAAATGAGAATTTTAGTTATGTAAACCATTCTTAATAAAAAGGACAGAAAAAGAAGAGACAGAAAATGACGTGACATAGTAAGCATCCAGTAGGAAATAGTCAGTCCAGCGCATATTTCCAAAAGTGTCTCTAAGAATGTTTTATACCTGCATAATAGGTATATAGGTATTAAAACCACACATCTTAAAACTCAAAGTAGTTATTCCTTTTTTTTACTTTCTAATTAAACTTTTATATAGTTTAACAGTTCATAAATTGTGCTTTTAATGTTGCAACAACATGTAATAATCAAAATGATCATTACATTGTAATTACTGATAATAATACTGGTGGGTCGGTTTTGTTTTCCTTTTTAATTGATGATGATTGAGGGTTGCTTTTTAGTTATATGTAGGAGGTTTACCGCATTAGGTACATCTTGAAATGCAGACACTGTTCAATTCCAAAGTATGAGCCAACCCTAGAGCTTTGGTTCCTATAAAATATTAATAGTATGAATTTTTCCCTGAAACTTATTTTAGGTGGTGAGTGCCGCGACCCGCGTAACAATTCACATGTACGACATCGAGTGGCGGCTGAAAGACCTCTGCTACAGTCCCAGTATACCGGACTTTGAGGGTTACCACCACATCGAGTCGATCATTGACAACGTTATCCCGTGTGCCATCATCACTCCGCTCGACTGCTTCTGGGAGGGATCCAAGCTGCTTGGTCCAGAATATCCTATATTTGTACCGTGAGTAACAATTATTTTCTACTAGAGTTACTAATATTATTAAGTAGCTTCTTTGAGTGATCACATCAGAAATCAGGAGATCTGTAGGAGAAAAAGCGTTACCAACATAGCTCATCGAGGTCCGAAATACTATAAAGAATTGGGTTCCAAGATGCTCGGAAGGCGATCACGCAGCGGAAAATGCAGCGCTGTAACTACCTAATAGCTGGACAGACGATATCAATCAAATCGCTGGGGGCTACGGGATATAAACAAAATCGTGTTCTATAGCGATTTTTGCAAATGATCTGTGTGCGTCGTAACGCTCATGTCTGTCGGTTGAGTCGAATACGACATAATTATCGCTTAATATATAACACGATTGTCATTAATTGAAAGCAATTTCATAGCCAAATTATCACCTGCTATGGAACTGTCTAAAACTGATTGTTACATTAACACAACCGCTCATAGCAATCACCTCTGATTGGCTAAATGTTTGGCATTCTTGCTGCATCAGCGGTTTAACCAATCCAGAAAGTACCAGCCAATGATTGATTGCGATCGTCAATTCGTCAATAGCAATCATTTTCAGACAGTGCCACAGCTGTATAAGGATAATAAAATTAAAGGGGGAATTCGTTTACAGACATCTAAAGCACAAACTACAATGGACACATTTGAACCCGCTCGAGGTATTGGAAGAAGTGAAGAAGCTAAAGTTCCAGTTCCCCCTGAGCACAATGGAGGCTTACATGAAGCGGGCCGGCATCACTTCCGCCTACATGAAGAAGCCGTGCCTAGACCCCACCGACCCCCATTGTCCAGACACGGCGCCGAACAAAAAATCCGGACATGTAAGTGGAACTTGATTGTTTCTTGTTGATTAGCATCTGAAGGATACGGGGGAAGAAAAATCAGAGTCAGATTTTTTTTTTCAATTTTAGATTGATTCACGTTGATAATCATTTTAAGGATAAGAGAGAAGCGGTCAAAGTCCGAATTTTCCTCAATTTTAGATTAAGATGACATCTTTTTTGCTCAAATTAGGCTAATTGTGCTATAGGTACGATCTTTAAACTAAAGTAGGTCTATATCACACTTGTGTACAACAGAATTAGCCACCTTAGAATACTTTAGAGACACGTAGGTATACCTACTAATACATAATAATATACCTAAATATATAGTAGATACTATACTAAAAACAAAATTGCCAAAAGTATAGACAGTTTCGCGGCGAAGGCGGAAAAATCTTAAAATGATTTCTCATCATTAAACATTCCATTTATTCCTTCAGCTGTTAGGGTAATATATGACTTGTTATATCGATCCAGAAGATTTAATCGCTTCGCTGTGTATAAAAAAGTTCAAAATCATAAATTAAAGAAGTTATGTTTTGTTTCACTTATGAACATTGCACTCAAGTAATTTAAACTGATTTTACGAGTGACTATCATTATACGACGAATTAATTCGATAATGAAAAAGAATATTGAATAACACACGTATTTCGAAGCGTGTAATTTGAAATGCCTGCATTGCCATTAGAGTTAAAGTCATAAATTACCGGCGTTTTTTGTGCCCAAAGTAATGATTGAGATGTACGATTCATTTGTGACGGCCGCGTGAGACCCGCATTAGGGCCACAGGGACTAAGGCCACATTACTGCGACTCCCGTGTCGTTCATGAAGAGCTCACTTTACGGCAGTTTTACTGGCTCATAAATAAATCGTATAGCATCAGGGAAAATAAAATAACTCTATCGAGGCGATGGCATAAAGTTTAAATACTTTCCATTACAATAAAATATTTTTGGAAACGGTAATAAGGGACGGGATGAAAGCGATCGCCGCCCGGCAGATGTTTCGGCTACCTGCCCCGACCGACTTGTTTCGCGTCTTCTAGAATGTTTCAATCTTGGTTCAATCACTTCAATAGGTCGGTACCAATTTTGAAATTTAAAAAGTTTGATACGTAAGTTTTTGCGTATTTCTCGTAAGTGAGATTAACTTATTAAGTATCTTATGTATTTTTTTTATACATTATAGGCACACGCTTGACCACTATCACACCTAATGGAAAGTGATAATGTGGTTTAAGGTGTAATGCGTTTGCCTAGAAGATGCCTATTCACGCTTGCTTTAAAGATACCCAAATTACACGTGTTAGGAAAAAGATAATAATTGCGAAGAGACTATACGAGGAGAACTGCTAGTTCCTTTTAATATTTAAAGAGGGATGTGCCTTCTGTAGATGCTAGGATTTCGATCATTGTGTAAAACAAATAGCGCATGCAGCGGTCGGTCGAGCGGGTCGGGTGCGTTTTTGTGCACGCTCAAGGCGGTGCCACCCACGTTCGGCGAAGGACCGCGGCAAGCAACGGGCGCGCATTGTTACAGCGCCCGCGCGGTCGGACCTGCGTGCTATACGGGCGCATTATGCACGCTTCAATAGATCTCGTTTGCCGGCACCATCCGTCACAATGACACTATTATATCAATAATTCTCGTACAAACGGAGAGTTCCACGTAATCGTAAATTTTGTGTTGCACTTCGTTGCGGCCTGTAACAGACCTTCGCAGCGAAACCACTGAAAATACATCATGACTTGTACTCGTATGGCGAATCGAAAATTCCTGTTCTATCGCAGTGACTTCACTATGAATCTATCTCATTCTCAAAGAAATTTCAGCTGAACGAATATAGCGAAATTGAACATGGAGATGTGACTGACATCTGATAGTTCAATACATAGTCTGCATTGTCTGCATTAGAGCAGTCTTCTTGTTCTTTTCTTGGTTAACGGCTTTAGTTTCGCTTGTGTTTGTGTCATACAAATCATGCTGGACTCCTTTCGGTTGGCGGTCGCCTGGTGTAGCTCTTTTAATGTTTTCGCGCTCAGATTCCAGACGTGGCCGCGGAGTTGTCTCACGGCTGCTACGGGTTCGCGGCCGCGTACATGCACTGGCCGGAGCAGCTGATCGTGGGAGGCGCGACGCGAAACTCCACGTCAGCCCTGCGGAGCGCGCGCGCCCTGCAGACCGTGGTGCAGTTAATGGGCGAGCGAGAAATGTACGAATACTGGGCCGACCATTACAAAGTACACCAAATTGGTTGGAATCAAGAAAAAGCTGCCGCCGTACTGGACGCTTGGCAGAGAAAGTTCGCTGCTGTAAGAAATATTTTAACTTTCTCCGCTAATGCCACTTTAATGCGCTTGTATCTCATTTATTATCGAACTTAATGGACATTATTTTTTACGTATTATTAAAAGATTCTTTTTTATTTCAGGAAGTAAAAAAGTTAACTACCTCAAGTACCGTGTCTGCAGCGTACAGCTTCTATCCGTTCTCAACCTCAACTTTGAATGACATACTTGGAAAATTCTCAGAAGTGTCAGTAAAGAACATTATTTTGGGATATATGTTTATGGTAGGTTTTGGTTGGTTTGGTTTATTTAACTCTGATCTGCAATTTTGAAGGTTACGAGATACGACCAACATAATATGCCTACATCACACGCTTATGAGTTTTTATTTACCTGTATACTTTTTTAATATAATTTAATCACTTCATGAGTCCTTACCATTTCACTAATGTCTATAGGAGCAAAGCAATATAAATTTAATAATAAATCTATCTACCCTATTACATCAAAATACTTGCCTTACTAGCATTCGAAAGGGCAAAAATACTGTAGCATACTTCTCTACCTATTTGTAAGGTTTTTCCACTAGCAAGTTTCGCATTTTGTTACTAGTGCAAAGTTTTCTTTATAATTGCAATGCATTTTCTTTATATGTTTTCATTATTAGTTTTTATCATCTTTTATGTTATTTTCAGTTAATTTATGTTGCCGTAACATTGATCCAATGGAGAGATCCAATTCGTTCACAAGCTGGAGTGGGCATAGCTGGAGTATTGCTCCTATCGATAACAGTTGCCGCTGGCTTAGGATTCTGTGCTTTATTAGGTGATTTTTTTATTACTTTTGAATGTTTTCGTTCTATTTAAGTCTATTTTGTTCCAGCAACCCACTATTTTCTCCTATTTTATATCAATGTTAATGTGTTCAATATATTTTCAGGCATACCATTCAATGCATCGAGTACACAAATAGTGCCATTCTTAGCTCTGGGATTGGGCGTTCAAGATATGTTTCTTCTCACTCACACGTACGTGGAACAAGCGGGAGATGTGCCGAGAGAAGAGAGAACAGGCCTGGTGCTAAAGAAGAGTGGATTGAGCGTTCTATTGGCTTCATTGTGCAATGTTATGGCTTTCTTAGCTGCTGCTCTATTGCCCATACCGGCGTTTCGGGTATTCTGTTTACAGGTAAATATCAGTTAAATTAAGCCGATTTATATTAACGATACCAAATTTTCTCAATTGTGGGGAGAGAAATATTCAAAATACTCTGACAAAGTATCATCTGTTACCTCTCGCCACTTTGGTATGAAACATTTGATTTTTGGTGATAGTGAAGTGGAATACGTGAAATAAATTAAACACCCCGCATAGTTTATAGAAGAATTTGTACATTTTAGGCGGCCATTCTACTTCTCTTTAACCTGGGTTCGATGTTGCTGGTGTTCCCTGCGATGATTTCTTTGGATCTGCGGCGGAGATCATCTGCGAGGGCCGATCTCCTATGCTGTTTGATGCCTGAAAGTCCACTTCCCAAGAAAAAGGTTCCAGAACGAACGAAGTCGAGGAGTGGAAAAAATGATAAGGTATTGTAAATAATTTTTATTAAACGTCCTAACTAGTCATTAAATAATTCATAGCCTAAGTTTTTGACTTGGAAAATCAGTAGAAGACGGAATTACTTGGAATTGGTCTTTGCTACTTATTCGTATTGACAACCGAATCAGATCATTTAACAACTCCATACAGATTAAGTTACACCACAATGTAATCACTTACACTTATATTGCAACTCAAAACAATTAGTTCTTTTTTATACTTTGCAGAATAATAGGCTAGATACAACAAGACAACCATTAGATCCGGATGTGACGGGCGACCAAGCAAAAACATGTTGCCTTAGTTTATCGCTCACCAAATGGGTCAAGAACCAGTATGCACCCTTCATCATGCGCCCCGCTGTTAAGGTACATTTCTTTATAAGACTAACATTTTGAACCACTGTACGGAAATGATAAATAATTTGAATATATATTTTTTCTTATTGCTCATGAAGTCTGTTCCTATAATATCTGCAATGTGTTATTTTATAGGTCACATCAATGTTAACGTTAATAGCAGTAATATTGGCCAGTGTTTGGGGAGCAACAAAAGTCAAAGACGGATTGGACTTAACAGATATAGTGCCAGAACATACCGACGAACACGAATTCCTTACGCGCCAAGAAAAATATTTCGGATTCTACAACATGTACGCTGTGACTCAGGGCGATTTTGAATATCCCACGAATCAGAAACTGTTATACGAATATCACGACCAGTTTGTTAGGATACCGAATATTATTAAAAACGATAATGGAGGTCTCACCAAATTTTGGTTGGGGCTATTTCGCGACTGGTTACTAGATTTACAGGATGCATTCGATAAAGAAGTAGCGAGTGGTTGTATTACCCAAGAATACTGGTGCAAGAACGCAAGCGATGAAGGAATATTAGCTTATAAGCTTATGGTGCAGACAGGCCACGTGGATAATCCAATTGACAAATCACTCATAAATTCTGGTCACCGATTAGTCGATAAAGATGGGATTATAAATCCGAAGGCATTCTATAACTATCTATCAGCTTGGGCAACAAATGACGCATTAGCATATGGAGCTTCACAGGGAAATCTGAAACCGCAGCCACAAAGATGGATTCACTCTCCGGAAGATGTCCATTTGGAGATAAAAAAGTCATCACCGTTAATCTATACCCAACTACCCTTCTATTTATCTGGACTCAGCGATACTGATAGTATAAAGACATTGATAAGATCCGTTCGAGAGCTGTGTTTGAAGTACGAAGCAAAAGGATTACCGAACTTCCCTTCCGGAATACCGTTCTTGTTTTGGGAACAATACTTGTATTTGAGGACATCGTTGCTGCTGGCTCTAGCATGTGCTTTGGCTGCTGTTTTCATTGTGAGTTCAATGTCTTATTACAAGTTGATTGATATATTGAATAGTGTATATTCATACCTTTCACATTAACATTAGGTTTTGAGTTATTGTTTATAATTTACTTCATTAAATCAATCGATTCACGATCTTAGCACAATACGAAAGTATCATACAGTAAAATATTAATGAAATGACGTCAGTAGTTATTATGTCAACATGTAAACTAACTGACAGAAATTCGTATGCCTTTGAAGCAAAGATATTCAATTGTTTAGAAAGGTTTGAGAAATTGCTAAGATTCATGCTTTGTTTTAGGCCGTAATGGTGCTGCTACTGAATGCGTGGGCGGCGGTGTTAGTGACTTTATCTCTGGCCACTTTGGTGCTGCAATTACTGGGAGTAATGGCTATTCTAGGCGTTAAGTTGTCAGCAATGCCAGCTGTGCTCTTGGTTTTGGCTGTTGGACGTGGAGTACACTTCACGGTTCATTTGTGTTTGGTGAGTAGGTGTTTTATTTTTAATGTTAAGATTTCCACTTGCTTAACATAAGTATTACTTTAACGTTAACATTGAAATTCCAGTAAAAAAAATCTGACGATTAGGGAAAATTTTCGGTTGAGTTATTTGCTTCGCGGTGCGGACTTTACTTTCAGCTCGACGGCATATTATCAGAAATTCACTGTCCAAAAATTTTTTTGAATCCAGCGAGCCTCAGTAAAGGACGATACATTAAAATTCTGGTGGTTTGCAAATGCATCCCAGCACTCGTTAAACTTTTTCCTGATAAAATGCATCTAATAGACATCTCACGCACTGTCAGAGACCTCAGCAATCGTCTTAGTTTTAACTAAACTAGGCTACCGTTTAACTGTTGTTACAGCAATACCAATTAGTAAAAGTGAGTCATGAACATTATTAAAGACTGTTTCTTCATTAAAATATTCTTTCGCCTTCTGCAGGGATTCGTAACATCAATAGGCTGCAAGCGTCGGCGTGCTTCGCTGGCGCTGGAGTCAGTTCTGGCACCGGTCGTGCACGGCGCTCTGGCAGCGGCACTGGCTGCCTCTATGCTGGCTGCTAGCGAGTTCGGCTTTGTGGCGAGACTTTTCCTCAGGCTACTTCTAGCGCTGGTGGTACTCGGTTTAGTGGACGGGTTGCTGTTCTTCCCCATTATACTCTCGATATTGGGGCCCGCTGCTGAGGTTAGTCCATTGTTTTTACTTAGCACTAATGCTTTTCTCATTCTGTACTTACGCAACACTAACGCGAACAATCAAAATGCTGTATTTGAAACGATGGTCGTATTCCTATTGTTTAATTAGCTATTAAACCATCAATCAAACTGAGCAGGGCGATAACGATGATTTAATTTTAATCCATACCTGTAAGCCAATACCGTGACTGATTGACTGACGGAGGATGCATAGCCTAAGCAAGTGGAATTAGCATTTAGAAATTTGTATTTCCTAGAAAGATTTTTGGAATGCCATCCTAAAAGTAGTGAAGAGTTGCTAGTCGCTGAAGTTGTGAGTTAAAAACATAATTAATTTTCTAAACTCTACAGGTACAACCCTTGGAGCATCCCGAGCGGCTTTCAACACCGTCACCGAAGAGTTCACCTGTGCATCCTCGGAAGTCGAGTTCAGGTTCAAACGGGGGCGATAAGTCCAGTCGAACCAGCAAATCGGCTCCACGACCTTCCGGACCATCTCTAACTACCATAACCGAGGAACCTTCGAGCTGGCACAGCTCAAACCACTCAGTGCAATCGTCGATGCAGTCGATAGTCGTCCAACCGGAGGTAGTGGTTGAAACGACTACGTACAATGGAAGTGATTCTACATCTGGCAGGTCTACGCCGACTTCTAAATCCACACATCCTGGAGCTATTACCACTAAGGTAAGTGTTTCTCAATCATTAGAATACTATAGAGATTTATTATATGTAGACAATGTATAATTTTTCATAAACCATGGTATATAGGCGAAACAATCTCTCTGGTTTTTTTACTTTTGTGAAGAAATGTACACATACGAGTATATTTATCTATCAAATTTGATACCTACTGTAGTTATTAAAATATTACCTGATTTTAACCAAACATGTTCTGTTTACAGGTAACCGCAACAGCGAACATAAAAGTAGAAGTAGTAACACCGAGTGATCGAAAATCGCGACGCTCCTATCACTACTATGATCGCCGAAGGGATCGCGATGATGACAGAGAAAGGGATCGTGATCGTGATCGGGATAGAGATAGAGATTTGGATAGGGGGCGAGATCGTGACAGAGATCGCGAGAGGGACAGGGAACGAGATGGAGAGAGATCGAGAGAGCGTGACCGGAGGGACAGGTATAGAGACGAAAGAGACCATCGCGCCTCGCCGCGAGAAAACTGTCGCGATTCAGGACATGAAAGCGATTCATCCCGACATTGAGGAAAAGTGAATTGAACTTGCCAGGACGATAACATTTAGTGTTACGAATTGCGAAGCAAATTGCTTTTCTAATGAATTTGCCTAAGCCTTATTCAATTTCGATAGTGAATTGTGTGATCAAAATGTGTCTCCTTTAGTTTGGGAACATTTATGTTTTAAGGTTCGAAATGCCACTCTATGTGAACACTTTAAGACAGTATTACTTGAAATGTAATTTTAGTATAACCTCGTTTAGCGGAGTCGATTCTCCCATGTTAAAATATGAATGTGAATGAGACCGATTTAAGATTGAAGAAGTCAATGTATGAAAGCGTCAACTGTGTATTCGGGCAAAGTATGGAAGATACACCGATCACAAATTGGTCAGTGCATAAGTACGTACAGAAGTGCTAGTATCGGAACTGTTGTGGAAGTAAAAAACGATACTGAAATCATTCCAGAGTGCTTCTATTTTGTGATTCATTTTCAAAACTATCATAGGCTATTTAAATGCTACGAATAACGTCTCCGTTCAACCCTTGAAAAGGACAGCTGATGATGAACAAAGACGATCAACATCAGTAGTTCGTCAATTGTGTTGGACGTCACAGTGTAAAAAGAAAATCAAAGAGATATTTCTCAATTTTAATTATATAGACCAAATAGCAATAAACATAAAAGTATAGTTGATATACGTTTATTTTTCGGGTTCCTATTTTTACATTCTTCTATTCTTGTCCGCATATATTTTGTTAGAATTTCACGTCTAAAGACTGTGGTCGAATATTTTTAATAATTAATTTATCATAATTATTTATTTTGTGTCTATAAATAATAATTAATAATATCACCAGAAAAAGGAGTCTGTTGAAACACTCAAATTTATTGTACAAATTATTTAAGTAGATTGTATGTTAGCTAAGGCATTTATTTATGAGATTACTTAGATATATTTTTATGTACCTAACTGTATTGTGATCTTTTATAGATCAGTACGTTTACGGATAAGACTGCATTATGCGATCGAAACTCAAAGTCTTAGCGTACAAAGCTGAATAGTCTGCTGATGTAGGATACCTCAGGTGTTCATTTGTAGTCATTTACTCTTATAAAGAGCGCAGGTTTGTATATTACAAAATATTACTTTAAAACATCTCAAGCAACTAAACTATGTTAGCAATATACCGCGGCAACAATGTTTTATCTCGAAAAAGTAGTGCTTTTAACTAGTGCCTAATGTAGAAAAAATCGCCATTTCATGCTCTATAAAAATAAATTACATAGTTGAAAAGTAAACTAAGGTTTGAAAAGTAAAAGGTTTAATAAGTTTATTACTTTACCATAAAATTTTAAAAATTTAGATTTGACCCTATTTGAATGGCCCAGTTAAGAAGTCCCTAAGTCGATAAGTCCATTCTTCTGTTTTGGAAAAATGAACTTCAGTTCAAGAAGTCCCTAATGTCATTTTTTCTGTTTTTTAAAAACGGACTTAAGGAATTATTGAACTGGGCCATTATGGAGGGACTTCGGGGAAATCGGGATTTTTCTTTAAGTGTGTTGAACAGTGTGGCAGCAAATAAGCGAAATACAAAAATCAAATTATATTACAAACGTACATCTGGGATGTATCCCATCCGATAATAATCTGAGTTAAGAAAAAATTGACCTCAGTTAAATGAAATTAGTGATTAGTGTTGTGACATTATGTGCAGAGTACTTATTAGTTTATATTAATTTATGCTTATGTAATTTAATGTTGTGTAAATATAGCGATAGTAAGCCCTAGAGTTAAACGCCAGGACAACGCACAATGGACAAAAGTATATTTACTTTTGCATCTTATACATTGTTTGTACAATTTAATCTGACATATTGTCGTAAAACATATATAAATCTTTTGCAATGGTCAAAATATGCATTTTTGTCATTATTCTTAGTAAATAATAAGTGAATTTTCGGATATCTTTACAAAAAATATTATTAAAACAAAATATAAGGTCTACTCGATTGTTAATGATCTAAAATTAAGAATCGTTTTGAAAACGTTCTTCACATTAATCTGTATAAAAATTAAATATTTTTCATGAATATCGTCGTTTCTATTAATTTCCCTTTAAAGAAAGGAATGTTTTACTGAAATCGATGAATGAATGCTAAAGATTAACATGAATGTATTCTGAAAAGTGAAAAAGGGATTACTTTAATAGCACATAACTCCGAAAAGTCAGAGATGTGTGCCTGGGATCGAATCCCAGACCATCCGAAAAGAGGCAGAAGTCTTAACCACTGGGCTAGGTACCACCGCTTACAATTTGGTTTAATCCTATTAACTAGTTAGGTACTAACTACGCTAGTATAAAATCTTTGAATATAATAAAATCAAATATTTTGCTAATTATAATGCCCTAGGCTACCTACAATCTCGAAGCGAATGAACAAACACTGAATGTGCCATGTCGACGACGTTCATAGGTGTCGAGAATCGAAACAAAATCAGACAATAATAATGAACCAAAAGGTTTTAACGAAAACTACTTCGTTACTCGACATCTATCAATGTCGTCGAGATGTACAAATTCGTACTATAACTTCTGCAGACCACGCGTAGTTTAAGAACGCTACTGATCACTTATTATCTATTTACGGGTCTATTTCGGGTTGCAGTTACGGTGTTATTTTATCTTAGTTTACGTAACCATTTTACATTGTAATCAAATGATCGAAGTTTCCTGACGCTAAAGAATTTTTTATTCCGAGTTATCAAAATGGGTATCCAAATGCTATTTTCAATTGGATATCTATTAAATTTTAAAACAACCAAAACGCTATTTTTAGTGGACTTGGCAATTAATTCGATCCAATTAGACTTAAAAAGAAATCAATACAAACATATTCGTGACAAAACACATTGGTGTCGTAACGAGACTGGTATCTGTTATTGCTCAATTAAATTAAAGCAATCTGCGCCGCGTATGGTGATCCTTAGGCTGAATTATAATAGGGGCGGGCGGAATTTGGCGGCAACAACGCCTGCGACATTCCTTAGAAAGCGGGAGCGCGGGAATCAATAAAGGATTTCCTGGCGGCGTGCCGACGCATGTGCGTGGCGACCGAAGCCCTCAACCTCGTCCATCGCGTCTTCAACAGCCACCGCTTCGTGATTCCCTGGCAACCACCTCTTAGCACTATCCAGTCCTAGCCAGATGTTGATGGGAGGAAATGACTGGGAGGATACTCGGCGTCAGAACATGATATGCGTAGATGTTGTAGAGGCGATTGGAGCGTAATAAAAGGATGGGTCGTCACTGACCATCAACTCCATGCATGATCTAATAAATCTCAATAATCAGGCTGCGTTATTGGGCGTATGATTCGCGCGCAGCGTCACTGCGGCTGGGCGGGGGCGCGCGCGGGGCGGGCGGGGCGCGCTGCGCGGAGTGAGGAGTCTTCCCGCGCGGCACTCTGTTGCCCCGCGGCGCCTCCGCCCCACGTCCAGTCACCCCACGACCCGATGACTCAGTCCTGGTAACATTGCAGTGCAGTGCGAACGGTGGTGTGCTTCCATGCTGGGGAGTCAGTGGTGTGTTGTTTCATTTGTCATGTGGGGAGTGCGATGGCGTTAGGCAACATGACTCGGCGTCCGCTGCTTCTGCTTGCTTTGCTGGCGGCCGCGCTTGCCAACCAGCTCGAGGATATCCCCCACAATGAGTAAGTGATGTTCTTTCTCACGTTTCTTTTCCATAATTTTTTAGGTTTCGACAATCATCAATACCTACCTACTATCTATACTTTAGGGAACCTAATGATATGTTACTTTATTTTTATTAATTTTTAATTGTTATATTTATTAGAGTTTTAGTAGAGTATTATTATCTTCACCATAATTCTAGAATTTGGAAAATATCTAGCTTTTTAGAATCATTATGTAACGAATTATATTACGATAAATTTAAAAGTCTTTATATTAATACGTATTTAGTATATCCGATAGTCTCTATGTTCGCTAGATGCATTCTCATTCTAAACGGGGCATATCAGTAATAAATGCCAAAATACTTTTTGGAAGCTTATAATACCATTCTTTATTCACCAAGCAATAATTTTAGAAGTTAACAATATAGAAGATTTAGTTAAGGTTACTACATACTACATTTACTAACATTTGATAACCCTTGCCTGACTCCTATTATCTCAAGGACATAGGTACATACTTACTTATTATTTCACTACTACGAAATAACAATGCTGATAACGTAGGTATATAACTAAGATAGTATATAAAAACTATTAATGGTATTACAGTGATTTTTAACAAAAAGTTTCCTGTTTTGTTTGTTAAATTTTATTTTAAGGTAAGTATATGTATCAGATATCGTAGATCCTTAGAGTATAATCATATTGTAGATCTACGATAATTATAAATAATTATTTGGCCACATACCTTAAAATAAGATTAAATAAATAAAATGCATAAAAAAATACATAGTATTCACTGCGCCTGCGCAGCCCTACACCTACTTACCTACTACAAATGCGCTACAGTCATAAATACCGCAAACAATTTTGTAGAAATATATTTTTGGGCGTAAATATTAAGTTTGGCTATTTGGATTCAGTTTTTTTTACTTAATTAAAATGTTACAATGAAATTTTAAATTTCAAAATTTTTTGTATCATATAGGCAAACCTGTAGCTCTTTTCTTATGGTTTACTGGCTTACGTGTGGAAACCAGCCCAGCAAGAAGAAAGAAAGAAAGAAGAAAGACATGTCAAGACTCTACCACCCGATTCATTTCAGGGAATTCATGAATTTTAGGGATAAAATGTAGCCTATGTGTTAATCCAGGGTATGAGCTATCTTCATTCCAAAATTCAGCCACACATACATACACACCACATCTTTATAATATTATAGTGTGATGTGATGCAAAAGTATGTTTGTTGGCCGGTTTGTTCTTTAATCACTCAGTAAAGGAGCAACAAATCGACGCGATTTCTTTGCAGTTTTATTCTGGAAAAACATTTTTTAAACTTAGCTCCACGCGAAGTCGCGGGCAAAAGTTAGTATAAAATATATGAACGTAATAGTAACCTCAGTAAATCTGGCAGTACCTAGCGCAAGCGTCTGGTATAATATTTTGCAGGACACAAGTTGTTCCCAGGCGGCGGCGTTTTGCCAAACCTTCCCCCATCGGGGAGGAACACGAACAACGGATAGAAACTTTACGATACAAGAGTTAAAAACAACTGTTGCATATTTGTACTAGTACATAGACTAGCGGACGTCCGCGACTTCGTTCGTTTCTTCAATTCACAATCGACAGTTCTTAAATCCCCACAGATTAGGTGGCAGAATCCCTGGAGCATCAGGATTGAGGAGTTGGGTCCTGGAATTCAATGATGTAGTCTTTTCTTGATAACTGCAATAATTATTCATAATCGACAGTTCTTAAATCCCCATAGTTTAGGGGGACAGTACCCCTGCAGTATCAACATTGAGGAGTTGGAACCCGTAGTTTTTATGAGAGTATATTGGAAAGTTTTTGTATCGATTAAAAAAGATTCACGCAAATCGGTTTGGAAATCATGGAGATATCGATATAGATAGGTAGAAAAACATAACTCCTTCACCTCCTTTTTCAAAAGTCGGTTAAAAAAATAGCCTATGTTACTCCCGATAACATCAGCTATCTACCAATGAAAGTTCAAGACTCTTTCAAGGCTTCCATCTTAGGCTGTATTATAATTTAATGCTGTTATCATGTAAAGTGCTACGGCGTAGCGCTTGAGTTACGAGAATTCACACTATTTCTTTTTAGTGTAGTCTAATAAAAATAAGTACACTACGAACAATAATAATAATTTATAACTCTGACATTTAACTCTATTAAAAGGGCTCTGATAAAATCCAATGTTCCTTATTCCGTAAATGGAAAGTAAATAAGTTATTAAATATAGCATCAATATGGGTTGTAGAGTAGTATTTACTTAGGTATCGCCGTACTACGCTCAGTGTATAATTGAGTTTGCTTTTCGACAAATTGTCTTTTTAGTACCTAATAGGTTATACTAGTACAACTATGATTTCAATATTTCTTGTCACAAAAAATAATCATGTTTGGGCATAATAAGTCTATGTGTTTGGGTTTTGGGTAACAAAATATGTACGTCAAAATTATGCAAAAAGAATAAAGAGTCACACAGATTAATATCAATATACACTAATTAATTATTTTTTATATTTTTAAACTTTTAATATAAAAAGTAGCCTTACAGTCAGATATAGATATATTTAAAGATATTTAAAGCAGACTTACGAGTAAAATTCAGCCACTTCCAATAAGATTAACTTATGTAGTTGTTCCACCTACGTTGTAGGAGTTAAAGCAATTTTACTCTCCATTAGCCAGACAATAAAAGCGTAAGCCATCGTGGGCGTACGATAACTTACCTTTCACCTCCATTCAGCTCATGTGGCTCTGTAATTCTGTCTGTCCGGTACTTGCGATTGAAAACCAATGGCGACAATAATAACTTTTGCTTCTCTTTTGTTCGACTGTTTTAACGAAAAATGATCAAAGTACAACATAACCTAGATATTTAAATCTTTTATTTATGCCGAAACAACATTAAGAATAAAGGAAAAGAAGGTTTATTTTATTAATTGAAAATATTCAGTTTTGTATAAAAATGCTCGTATTTAAAATCTTATAGTTGCTAACTCGCCATGCTTTCCCAGCCCATTTTGCGTTGTTTTAGCTGATTTAGCTATTCCATACACTAAACGTAAATATTTAATACCCAGATCATAAAGCTTCCTAGTGAAATCTAAATGTTGGTGAAAATTGCATTTACCTAGGTACCTGTTAATTAGGAACTTGTAGGAAGTTCCTAATTAACAGGTACCTAGGTAAATGCAATTTCCATGATGAAATCCATAAAAGTAAACAAACTAACACGGGTATTTTATGGATTTTGTTGTGGATGTAGAAATTATTGCATAATAGATAAGTTTCTGGATCGATCGCTTGGTTTCCCCCGCAAAAATTTCGATCAATTCGATAATCATAAATGAAAAAGTTTTAAATGAACGATGGTGATAGATTACTGTCAGCGACGGAAACAAAAGTAAACTTTGAAGAACTTTTTCTCTGCAAAGTTGTGTCATCGCACTATCACCGTTCACTAAAATTGATTGCATCAGTCTTAACGATCGCAATGACCTCTCATTGGCTGTTACTTTCCCGCTATTGGTTAAAATGCATTGATGCAGCAAGAACGCCATAAATTCAGCCAATCATTTATGCAATCATTTTTGGAGAATATCAATAAAGAAGTAAGGAATATTATGACACCGTTATGTACCTTAAAGAATGAATATTAGTCGCGTTACGAGTATGCTGAATGTGGATAATATTCCCCGTAGGAGTTGCGACGATAATGTTACGCGTGAGATTTGAACCGTCGACCTTTCAAATTTCTGCCCGCCCCCGGACCATTACGTTGTTGAGGCGTACCTATTGAGTTTATTTTTCGAGCACATAATATTATATTTGTGTTTTTTCTTTTCTTATATAAATCCAATTTTTTTCTGAGGACAATTTATTCTTCTTAACTTAACTTCAATGACTTTAGCAAGTATTTAGTATTCGGCCTTTTGTCATAGATTAAATTAGGTGCAAAATACATTTAATTTGAAGCCGAAAACTTTTAATTTATACACTTTTATATATACTTATACAAATACTACACTAATGATATATACTTTTGTTTTAATTTCTTTTAATTTATATCAATAAATAACTCTATTTCTGTACGTACTCGTATCTATCTTTCCATTCTATCTATTTCCAATTCTTTTTTTTAAATTATTTTATAAATATGAGTTAAACTTTGGTGACTCTTCTAGTGTAAGCTTTTATCTATGTTATTTTATATTTTGTATGTTGCTATGCTGTTTGTTTCTATAAATAAATAAAAATATGGAGGTGTTTAGGATTATGATGGTTAGTTTTATAGCTCTACAATGAATTGCGAATGGTAATCGATGAAACGCCAATCCTTTTTCAATACTACAATGAAAATAAATAATGGCAATAAATGACTGCTCAATTCCGCAGACTACTAAATTGCTACTAAACGAAAAAGTTTACGAGTGGCAGTCGAGAGTTTGCAGACCGATCTATTCGTGACCAAATAATGTCCTCATTTGACATCGTCGTGTTATATTTTATTCGATGAGACTTGACTGCAATCTCACCTGATGGTAAGGTACGATGCAGTCTAAGATGGTAGCGGGCTAACTTGGAACGGGTATCGCAATGTACTCATACCCCTAATCGGTTTTTACACGACATTGTGTCAGAACACTAAATCGCTTGGCGACACGTCTTTGACGTAGGGTGGTAACTAGCCACGGCCAAAGCCTTCCACCAGACCAGACCAGAGACAATTTAGAAATTATAAATTCCAAATTGCCCCCGTCGGGAATCGAACCCGAGACCTCCCAGTTATAAGACCACAGCGCTCACAAGTGCGCCAAGGAGTTCGTCAAACTGCACCAGGGAGGTCGTCAATCGCCGCGCCGTTATATAATTACTAGCTTTTGCGTAGTTCAGATGCCTTCTTCTCTTCTTCTTAGGTTTTTACAAATTCGAATCATCTGTTTTTTCAGGGTTAAAGGTAGACTTCCAACTTTCCAAGTCCTCGACTATACCCATGTAAAGAATCACGTCGATCCTTTGGTCCATTGATACGTGGTTGAAGGAGAAAGCTTAGGAAAATTTGTAGATACAAACCTACATACAAACACACTTTCGCCTTTCGCATTTATAATATTAGTAAGCATGAAGTTGTACGGATGTCCTGTGATTATTTCTTACTAAATATAGTTATATTAAAATTATAACTTCTCGACTGAATACAGCCTCAGCATAAGCACTTTTTGCCAAATAATGAATGAATGAATTTGTTAGGGACCAAAATTCGAGCTTGAATAAAACTTATTATGTGTTGAAAATGTTCTTAGAATAGAACTTCAATAGTAATTACGCTGAAATTGAATACTTATTTAAAACTAGATAATGTCCGCGATTTCGTCCGCGTGAATTAAAGCTTTTTTGATTCCCGTGGAAACTCTATAATTTTCCGGTATAAAATGTAGCCTAATCCTTCCTTAGCCTAATCCTTTTTTATCCTGGGCATGAGCTATCACCATTCCAAATAGGCAAATTGGTTCATTCGTTGTGGCGTGAAGGAGTAATAAACATACACACTCACACACACACACACACACACACACACACACACATACACACACACACATACACACACACACATACACACACACACATCTCTTCGTCTCTATAATATTAGTAGGATTGATTTAGGAATAAAATTGTGAATAATAATAAAATGGTCGTGGGCAGCGACGGGATGTTGATGAACTGAGTGTCGTTTGACCTTTAACGCGATCGTTTGTAAATCAGCAGAATGTGGTTGTGTGGTATATACCGTATACATCGTTATATGATGCTGTAGAATCTTGGTGTAGAATTGTATAAAAAAGACTCAAACTGCCACCGTGACCATTGCAATGGCCTCTGATTGACCGACATTCTCTCGCTATTGGCCAAAATAGAAAATATATCATCATCATCATAGTAACTACTTACTATAACTACTTCTTCAGAATATTGCGCGTGAGCGTCTTCCGCTAGATTTGCACAGTCATGCCGCGATCTACTCAATTAATAGCCGTGATCAACCTGGTTGACTACTGCCTGGGAACAGATTTCTTCTTGAATGAGAAGAGTTTAGGCCATAGTTCACCACGCTGGCCAAGTGCGAAATGGCAATTTGTTTTTTGTGATCCGACGTAATTTTTGCCACTGTGTGTGTAGTGCTTGTCACGTCTGAATGGCCCCTTGTGTAGTTCGTAGCATCGTAGCGGCGTAACTCGCAGGCTACGCGTTTCCATTTCATTGCTTTCAATAAATCGCACCGCGATTTATTCCGCTATAGTAATTTCTACCACAACCTACATTAGTCATAGTAATAATTGCCTGTACCCGTATTTTTAGTTATTCTTTATTATAAGTCTGATACTGTTTCTATTAAACTTTTTTATTGATGTCATCATATTCTGCTGTGTGGTTAAAATTTAAGGTAAATAAAAACAAAACATTCACTTTATACGATAAATACTAACGTGATTTTTGTTATGACTAGTTTTTGCGCTCGACTTCGTCCTTGTGGAGTTAGGTTTCTGTGTTTTTTCGAGATAAAAGGTAGCCCTCTCCAACTATATTCTCGCGAAAAATAACGTGGACCCGTTGCTCCGTTGCTGCGTGATTGAAAGAAAAACCAAGCAACTAACACACTTTCGCATTTTTAATATTAGGACGGATAAAAAAATTTGACTTTGGAACACATTACACAGACTTTTTATATTATACTGCTTTGGAATCAATGTGTGTTTTATTTCCATTCATAATTTAGGAATTTTCCAGGGAGAATTTTATTATTGTTGATATCCGAGGCGGAAACTGAGGCGGGGAAGAAAAAATTACCTCCAAACCTCGAGTGAGGGCCTTTACAATGATATCTAATTTGTCTTTCTTTGCCACGTGGACATAATTTTTTTCTTTTCACAAAATTTTTACGAGCAATATTATAATATGCCTAATCTATAGGTACACACATAGTTATTTAGATTTTATTTTTCTTTGATAAAAAACTGCCTTGATCTTGGTTTATTTTCCGAAGAATAAAATTAGCATATCATCTGATGATAGAGTGCTGGCCGGAAGGTTTCTAGAGTATAATAAATATGATAAAAGCGAAAGTGTTTTTATTTGTTGGTTTGTCCTTCAATCATACCGCGACAAAGCAACGGATGTAGGTACGTAATTTTTTTCATCTGACACGATTTTTGTACTCATTCCACAGTTTAGGTATATTCTCTCATGATAATTACTCATTAAACAGCAAGATAAGATAGTAGTATGGAGATAGTCTGTTGGTAGTCAAAAAAATTTGTCATGTTTCAAAAGATACTTTTTCCACCGGTAGAATATGGAAAATGAATTCGAATACAATTAAATGTAAATGCCAGCAGTCACGCGATTCGCCGATAAACCCTTGCCAGACCTTACCGAGCCTAGATTGATGAAACAATAATCCTGTCAATTAAAATCTTCCTATCGTGCGTACAAACAGGCAAATGAAACTAGTTATGATCTGTATCCACAACGTAAATATTTGCGGAGCGGCACGCGGGGCACATGTCAAAGGCTCGGGTATTGATCTAGAGGGGGGAGGGGAGGGGGAACGGCGGCGGGGTCGGTGCGGGCGGCGTACTACGGAGGCTGGCTTACGTAAGGCCGCGTCTGAAACCCCGTCTGCTCGACGCTAATTAATAAAACTATTGACTTCAAACAGATATCATCGTTCAAATGAACTAAGTTCAAGCACATCCGCTTCTAGTCTTTGAGTGACTATACAATAAAAGCTGGAACACGTAGGTATAAAATATTTTCATTCCGAGACTCTGAATATTTTTTTCACTAATGCAATCTGAAAACTATTAAAATTAACTTTATTAGCAAAGATTTATAATTCCTACACCTGTAGCGGAGACCAATTATATATCTACGTTTATTAGCTTATTTTGATAGCTCATTGTCCGCCCAAAATCATACTCACCGAGCATGGCTGAGCGCGCGCTCAAAGCGTGAGTAAAAAATAATGCATCCCATTTCATGATTTAAAAATAATTGCAATCGATTTGGTTACTGAGTCTGCATAAACTATTTTCAGCTTATTAACAAAACGTAACGTAATGTTGTGATTAAAAATTGCATAAACTTTATTTTTAACAAAACAAACGATTTGAATATTGCTGGTACAGTAAATTAACGTATCCACTTTAAAAAAAGAATGTTAGCCTAGCTGAACTTGACTAATGATTCCTACTCCCGTCCAAATAAGCGTAAAGCTTGTGGTGGGAGTGGATACGAAAATACTGCGTGGGATGTGGCGTGAATCGTCGATCTTCAATTTTCAGTCCACACCTTAAATCATTGGACTATTGAGACTATCATGTCTTAGGCGTAACACACACTAATAGAGTGGAGTTGAGGTTTTGCGGCTTTTTTTATAAAAACACTAGTTAATGCCCGCATCCAAACTTTCGCATAAATCAGTCTCATTTTGGAATAACAGTGGCAAATCAAAAAGGCGCTCCTGTTTCTGTTTTCATTAATCCAATTTCAGCTCCAATATATAATGCTCCGTTTGAGTCATTCAAAAAAGATTTCAGCTTCCTGGTTGGACCTAAGAATTAGAGCAGATATGGTACATTTTAGGTAAATCTGTACAACGGAGGGAACCTGAGCAAAACAGTCTACGTAGTCGTAAATCAGGTGAGAGTCAAATCGGGTTATTCGCTTAAAGATTCCCGGGCTGGGTTAAACCGATTACAGTAACAAGATATTTTAAGCGGGTCTCTGCGCTGCTAATCCGTTATTCTTTGTTTTTCAACGCAATCGAGTTTGCTCTGCGACTGCTGGGCGGCGAGGAGTTCCTAGCTTTTTTGTTGTGGCCTTTTAAAACTTTTAACACTTTGAAAGATCGTGTTTAAAGTTTATTTTCTGTACGCGTTCACGCCCGCGGCTTTACCCAACTACGACAAAACCAAAAAGAAGGGAACCAAGAAGAAGATTTTAGCAGCTTATGTATTAGCAGTGTATGTAGCGCACAAACTACTGAACCATTTAGCAAATGTGTGTGATTAAATAAAAGTAGAAAGAGAGAGTAAGACTCTTTTGGTCTACGATTGGTCTATGGTCTTGTTGACCTGCCCCAAAGGGTGCTCAACACTCCACAACACTACCCAACTAACCGTGAGCACCTTACAGACGTCTCTCGCAACGTGTCCCTCCGTCTATGAAATATTCTTCAACAGCTGCACTTGATGGTATAAGTTTCTAAAACAACGGCCACTAATAAACGTTTATACATATGCAAAAGTATAATATGACATGTATTTATCCTATTATTCCTATTAAGTATTATTGAACGAGCGAAGCGAGTTCTCTGAGTCAACTAGGGCGCTTGCCTACTAGACAGAGAAGTGTGTCCGTCTAAATGTCTGTCAGAGCCCTATAACTTCTGAATTACTGAATATTAGAACGTGAAACTTGGTTGAAAATTCAGTTATATCCTGTACTTGAACAACAAATACTAAAATTAGATAAATGTTATAAAGAAACGAAATTATTTAATTTTAATGCGCCATCTATTAGCATTATTGTGAAGCTAATAGCTTCACTATAATGCTAATAGATGGCGCTGTGTCAGTAAAACAGTTTTATGTCAACTATTATTTTTTTTATTGCGTCTAATGTTAAAAGTTAATTATTACAATATATAATTAAAACTTTTGGGAATTATGGGATATCGCGAGGTCTCAGTTCGGGGCGAACCACTAGTCCTATTATAGTATTATAACTGTGAAAGTGTGGATGTTTGTTACCCAGTCACGCAAAAACGGATGAACGGATTTGGATGAAATTTTGCACAGAGTTAGATTATAGTCTGGAATAACACATAGTTTATATCCCGGAAAATAAGACAGATCCTGCGGGAATCAAAACCTCAATCCACGCGAACGAAGTCGCGGGGATCAACTTATAACGTAAATATTTTTTGGTATCGACGTCGTCATGGTTTTTAAAAATCCCGTGGGAATCCTCGGTTTTAGGTATCAGCTATACCGATAGGCTCCGGTGAGTGACGTAATAATAACAAACAGAGAGAGAGAATATGACAAGATAATAATAAATCACAAATAGTGGAAGTTTTTATCACGGAATAACAAAGGATATCCGCGGGGTTTTTTTAAGACTATGGCGGACGAAATCGCGGGAAAACCACATTTTTCTCTCATATATTTTACGAGAACTACAATAATTGTATATAAGATTTAATAAAAAGGTTTTAAAGGATTATTGTTGCATTTAACATAATAATTTTATAGAACTGTTTTATTGAATTAGCCTATTTTACGTACTAAATATAGTGTAAAACTATGTTTCTAAGGTTAGAATATTTTATATTGTTGAATAGCCTGGATGCGCCAGAAGATGGGTTTTTAAAATAGATTTTAAGCAGCAGACATCCGGAGATTTTTACTTTTCAATTTTTAAAGAAGATTCAAAAGTCATCTAGACGTGAGTGAGTTCCCGAGACACCAAAGTCGGAATGTGGCGGTGGAACACTTAGAATAAATTTCAACTGATGCTACCGTGAGCGTAACTTGTAATTTTTGTCCATCTGATTTGCCTAAAATTTATAACATGCAATTAGTGCCAATAGAGGTATGGGTTGAATCTGCACTGTCATACCCCTTCCAAGTTAACCCGTTACCATCTTGGACTGCATCGTCACAATTACCATCAGGTTAGATCGAAGTCATAGACTAATTTGTCATAGAATTAAAAAAAAATCACCAACGCCGAGTTAGGTTTAACTGAGGGATAAACTGAACGTTCTGACAATTTTTGTATTGAAAATCTGCTAAAACATTTTTATTCCTTAGTGAAACTTACTCGGTGTTGGTGAAATTGGCGCTAATGGCATGTAAGAAATTTTAGGCAATTCAGACGGACCGGACAGAAATAAAAATGAAAACAACTGAAACTTTTATTTGAAAACATCAAAACTGATTTTAAGGAAGAATGCGACACGAAACCCACGAAGATTTAGAAAGGATCTTTAAAACGTTATTGAGAATCTAACGGCGTGAGCCGAGCTGTGCCAGGGGAGGGAAACATTTTAAATAATTCCTAACTGATGACGCCCGCGCTGGCCAAACTTGCTAAAACAATGGCCGAAAACATTCCCGATTTCTAATGAGAATATTTTGGCAAATCCGTCTGACAGAAATAATAAACAACTGAAACTTATTAAAAAACGGACTGCAATTTAAAGAGAATAATGAGTCAGTTATTTATCATTGGGTCAATGACTTTACTTTCATTTAGTTGCCATTATTATGCTCAGTTTTGTCTTTAATTTATGGTTTAGCTGTGGGCAATGAACCGACGAGTGGTTATCCATTGCTCTTGAAAACGTTATGTTACACTATGCCGTTAACAAATGAACTGGGTTCAAAAACATACGCAATGGACCGTATATAACAGATTTATGATATTAATAATATATCGATTAATAATAATATAATAGGTCTCTGAATGTATACAAGTAAGAGTATATCATGGAGAGTTTGATCCACGTTTAACTACCAGTAGTACTCAAGAAAAGTAGTAAGGTACCCAAGGAAACGATAAATAAATTATTTATTATTAAAACCTATTTGAAAAACGCAATTAAATTACATCACCACGTAAACAGACTTATGACCTACTGCTAAAGAAAAAATACACTTTAAAGAAAACTCCTAATACCTTTAATTTATCACTTTTATTTTACTTCTTTGACCTGGCTGGTACAATTCCTCAACTAACGACTCTGAAAAACAGACACTTTTTATGACTCTACATCCTAGGCTAATGATCTATTCAGGTTCTTTTGGCAGAGTTCTTAGGATCAAGGAAGCATTTTCAAAAGAAATTTTAAGAGTCGGAGGTTTATTTGGCTTACATTTTAATATTTCTCCAGTTGAATGCAGTCAATATTTGATGCTGAGCAAATATTTCACAGCATTTCTTTGACGTTACAAAGGAGCTTTGCATGCTTAAGCTTTTAAATGAAACTATTTTAAAAATTCTCTTAAGAAGAAATGCAAAAATCTACAGAATAGAAACACGTCTTTAGAACTGCATGTTTGCATATTTTATGATATTATTTTTCAACTACAATGTTTAAATAAAAGCCAATTATTATGAAAGTAGATTCCATCGAATTGGTGGGTGTAGGATTGGTTTGAAAAGGTAACGAGCAGTCAAATGGATAAAGTTTTTGGGACTTTGATGATTGTATTGTTTTTATTTATTTAAAGAAAATGTTTACGATTTTCGTTTCGAGGGAGAACGCATGCGTTTAAGCAATTAAATATAACTTCCTTTAATAATGAAGAAAAACATTTTGAGAAAACCTGCATGCCTTAAAGTTTTCCATGATGCTCTCAAAGATTTTTTTTTAAAGAATATTAGCCAAGTTAAACTTTACTTATATTCTCCTCTCCCCTCCATAAGCGAAAAGCTTGTGTTAGGAGTTGGTACGACAATAGTGCAACGGGTGGGGCTCGAACCTGCAACCTTTCAGTTTTCAGTCTGCGCCTTTAACCGTTGGACTATTGAGGCTATAAAATATTGTGAAGTGTGCAATTCGCGCTTGAACAGCACGGTGGACTAGGGCCTAAACTCTTCTGATTAAAGAAGAGATCTGTAGACCGTTATGGACCGGAAATGATTTGGGATGAAAGAATGAATGAATGAAGAAATATAAAATTAATAAGGTATAATAATAAAAGACTCGATTGCAGCTTTGTTAAAAAATATTTTGCAAATGAAATAGGAAAACATTTTCAATCGAGCCGCCAATCCGTCGTACCTGCTCGTTACACACGTTAATTAAATTGGTCCTTGGGGGGCGTTGCGGCCTAATTTCGTCGGAAATTATTAATCAAATGATTGTGTTGTTCATGCAGCGTTGATTTGAAAAGATCTAAAACTATTTGTAGAGATTTGAATATTTTTACCGTGTAGCAGTGAAACACGATGTTTTCCATCACATTAAAGCAAATAATATTGAAATATATGCATTTTTAACTAACGGTACTTAGAAAAAAAAAAACATTTTTTAAAATTTGTGTCTGTTTGTCTGTTTGTTTGCTGCCGCTAAGCTGCAGATTTAGGAACTTATTCCTGCTACTGCAGGGTTGCCGTTGCATTATTACACTCAAATATCGCACCTTAAGACCTTCAAGTTATGTCATATCCATTCCGTTATAGGAAGGTAATATCCCCAAAATATTAGGAACCATAAAAATCAAATTGGCCTTTTCCTTCTAATGGCTGCTCGCATCTCATATTGCGATCGAATAAATGTGGATGTTACCTAAGAAAACGCAGTTACTCGTTATAAGGGGTGCCCGACTGAGTGGAAAAAATGCTTAACCCGCTTTCTCCCAATCACATTTCCCGTGGAATTATTTCCATTTTTTTAATACGTGTCCTGGAGGAAATCTTTGTAATTTTTTCTTATTTCTTAGTAAAGAGATCCTGATCAAAAGAAAAGGCTTTCGTTAGGGGCATATAGGGTACTATTACTTATAATTTTCATGTTAAGCATCTACTGAGCTATATAAACTTATTATTAGTGCTGTTTTTTTTTCAGTGACAAGATAGCCCATATATCTCATCTTTTAATAAATACTGAGTATTCCTTTAGTTGTTCATAGTTAAGTATAAAACGATAGACTAGCAGAACAGAAATCATGCAAAAGAGACATTAGTTAAGTATGTGAATAAAATCCTATGGCAGTAATCCGTTATAAAATAACGGCTAGGTTTTATCCTTTGTACATTGTTACTGGTAATTAATCAGTGTTTTTAAAGTCCTGAAAAAAGCATGATGAAATGTTAGCATAAAGGAAAATCCCTGACCCAGATTTTAATAGGTACTAAGTAGAAAAAATACGGGTAGACCGAGAAATGAATCTTTGTTCCTTTATATAAGTTATATTATACAGAAAACAAGTAATCCTTCGAGCTTTCTTGAAATATCCAGACAAGCTTTTTACGTCTAAATGGAGCACGAACACATATTATATCCACCTACACACTTAATTAAACGCCGTGACAAACGACGCGTGTGAAGATGTACGAATTCGAATGTGAAATGAACGTAAAAGTTTTTTTTTGTTGCAGAGTCAAAAACTGGGCGCTAAAGTTTGGCGTCGACCTGTGGGAGTTCGGGCGGCACTTTACAAAAATGAATCAAATACAAAACGTGAGTAAACGCATTTTTACGGTGGCATTCGAGAGAAGTGTGTGGTATTCTTTAGAAGTGATGCGATGCGAGGGGCAACAGTGGGCCGATCGGTCGGACGCGCCGCTACAAAAACGCAACGAGAGAGTTCGCACCCCGGCCCCACCCCGCCGCCTCCCGCGGCCCTCCTCGCGACCCAGTTACGAGGGGTGGGTATCGGATACTGGTATACACTCGCCGTACTCACAAGTACACTTACTACTGCGATAATTAACGGTGGCCTTCGATTACGAGTCAACGCGTAATGACTGGCGTAAGTTAGGGCATCGCATTGCATTGCAAAAATCTTCCTGCATCATTTTCATAGATTTTGTATGAACATACACTAGATGTGGGCCGCAGCGCAGCACAGTGGCAGCTATAATATAGAGCCTATTCCATCTGCACTACGCGGTCTAGAGGTTCAACATAACCTACCTATAAAATCAGGCAGGAAGTCTCAGGCATGCAGGACTCCTTACATTTTCCTTTATTGTTAATACAAGTAATATATATGTAGTATAGATATATATAGATATAGATAGTATGGTAGATTTGTGACATATCATAAGTGCTACAGGGTAGCCTACATGAAATAAATAAATTTTGAATATACAATTGCTTACAAATGCACATAAATTCGTAAAAAGAGCGTGCCTGGGATTCAAAATTTATCTATCTCCCGGACTATCCACTCTTTAGCTTTATATAATGCAAGGTTTTAATTTTGCGGTAAAAGATTTAGTATGCAGTACTTGATTAAGTAATGCCATAGGTCGTACCAGGTATGTACCGTACACAAAAGGTTATCGTTAACAGGTAAGCATCACTCAAGGAGTCAAGGTCTAGCGGTGTTGGCGCAGACTCAACTTACAGTTGTATAACGTGAACTTTGTTAGAATTTAATAAGTACGTATCTATTATAATTATGTAATCTATGACATCTTTATTTATTCTATGATCTATGTGTTGTCACCTAATGAAGATGGTGTGAAAGAAACTAAAATGTTTTATTCTAAAGTAAATATAATGTTAATCGTAGTGGTTGCGTGGGCGCCTTTAGCCGAAATAATTGAGTAGCAAATATTTAAAATCTCAAAACTTTAGCTCGTTACCATAGACTATGTGTACGTAGATTATCCCACTACGTATAAATTGATGTTTGTTACCTATCTGAAATGCCTCGTTACATATATTTGATAGCCAGTTATAAAAAAAGCAATATTTTCTATCATTGTATATCTACTATTAAAAAAGAGACAAACCTTCTTCTGGATGAAGAAGCTTCCTATATTTCCTGATTGTGACAAATATGAGAAATAAAAATGTTTATCGTGTTCGATAAACAGTATTCTTACACACTGCAATAATTACCTAACTAATAAAGAAAATGATGAAGCCAGCTAGTAAATGAGACTAAGTAAATATAAATGATTTATCGCAGTGATACGGTAGGTAGTTGGCGCCTGGCTCTGCTAATATTGAATAAGTTCCGATGGCAAAGTTTCCTTTCGAAACATTATATTACTTCCAACGCGATCTCAGGGGAATTTTGATTGTTTTATCATAGAATCGGACATGATAATGAAATACCTACTCGTATTATGTTGAAACCAATCGAATGTGTGGTTTCATTAAATCTAAGGTATACAGGAGAAATAAATACCTGTTCATATTACTAATGGGATGTTGGTTATGTTAAAAATAAATTAATTCTTTCTGATTAATTAATTGAATAGAGGGACTTCCAAAATAAGTAAAATATATGTCATGTCCTTTAAGTTTGATAACTGTATCAAAAGTTTATGACGTCAAAATTCAAGCTTCCACTCTATGCGCGCGTTTTGATTGTTTTGTAAAATCGCTACATCCCCATAATTTTTAAACATAATAGTAATACTTTTGTTAACGTTGACAAGTACGAGTAAGTAGTCTACCAAAAGTCTTAAATTAAACGTAATTTTATACCAGTATTTCTGTACATTGCGACAATTAAATTAATGATACCGACTGTGAATCGTTTAAACATCGTTTAACGTTGTGGTCAACCAAGTTATTAAATATTTAAAATGGCAGGAGGGTCTGACTCAGCGCACGTCCGCATTTAATCTTTTGAAAAGGTGTTTTGTCCGTTTGTCGGATGTTACCGTGGCTTATTGTAAACGGAGTTTAACCTAATTTCACCGCTATAGTATGAAAGGCCTCTACCTATATTGGTTTAGGTCACAATCTGCGTTAAAAGTAGAACAAGGTGGAGAGTAGCGTCGATACTCAACTCACCGTGATACTTGGGAGAAACTTCTTGAAGGACTTATCTATACAACTGCACGGATTGAGATAGAAGTTGGCACTTCTGAAATTCGTGTAATATATTAGGTGGTTTGGAATACCGCATCAAATATTATATCGCCTTACTAAGATAACTTCCGCACAATAAGGAGCACGGTTGATATTGTAGTTTACTGATACATCTATTCATTTGAAAACGAATTTTCAATAAGGTACCTATCTGAAATGATTGAGCTTTTGTTATAGACCTATAAGTGCATTATCTTCGCACATCTTTTTATTTGGTATGTATTTATATTTTAGAGAATATGTACCGTAAAAATTATTATCTAAGATATTATTTCGCTGAAAATAAACTAAAGCAAGATTTTTTATTTACTGATTCTTAAAACGTTAACAGAAGAACACAAAATAAAAAGCACTCGCAAATTACAGTGTTATCTGTAAAAGCTGTACATAATGTATATATTATTATGTACCTACCTACACAAGTTATAATAAATGTTTGTGGTAGGAAGTTTGCCGGTCGACCGTTGCGTTGGATCAAAGGTAAAATATTCGTACCTTCTCATGAATGTGTACTGTGCATGTATATGAATCGCCACTGTAACTTGCGATACTAGAGATGTAAGAATCACTCATGTACTCGTATACTCATTCCAAGTAATATAATGAACCTATAATAATATAATTAAATTAATTAGGCTTGTTAAATAAGTTCAAGTGTTAAATTTTTTTGACTTTACTGGATAGGGCGGGGTTTCTAAATAAAAAATGTAGGTACATACCTAATACGTAACAGGCAGATATAAGAATCTTAAGTAAAATATTGTTAGTTAATATTTTCTTTAAATCTTTTTTCTCTATCTTATATACCTAAAAGATATACTTTTAGGTATATAAGATACATAAAGATACAAATTATACAGCTATTTATTTCTATAATTGTAGATTGCAATCCTAAATGTGGTTAATCAGAAACCACAAACTATAGGTATAATATATCTTAGTCAAACGTACTGATACCCATATATTGTAATGTGTATTTGTACCTACCTTTATGTAGTGTACCATAATGTAATTAAATTGATACGAACCACAAATTCAGAAGTATCTAAACGAATGTATTTTATCGGTACTATCGGACGGCCGGGCGGCCTAACCTTTTCCGCACAAATTTTTGCGGCCAAATGGACTTCTCTTGTGAATGGTACGGAAGGTAGATATATAAATGCGTCCGGGAGTGGAAAGTTTTGTCCCGGGGAAGAGCGGCGGGCGGAGCTCCGCGGATCATGACTAAGCGTATTATTCGTCTTTTATTTGGCGCTTTTAATAGGTACGTTCACGAGTGTGTGTTTGGTCCACAGAATCCTTACTATGTAATACAATATTATAAATGCGAAAGTGTGTTTGTTTGTTTGTCCTTCAATCACGTAGCAACGATGCAACGGATCGACGTGATTTTTTGCATGTACATGGTTGAGGACCTGGAGAATGGCAAAAAACAAAGGTTCACGAGGGATTTTAAAAACCTAATTTCACGGCAAAAGCTAGTTTTAAATAAATTCAGAATTATATTTGAATTCTAAATGATATTGCGAAATTTATCTAGTCGCGAAGCTGGAATGGCAATGGGCGGGGCATAGTTCGAAGAACTGAACCAGCTCTACGAGGTGGATCGACAACATCAGACGAGTTGCAGGAGGTCCTTGGATACAGGCGGCTTAAGACCGAGGCAGGTGGAAACAGAAGGCTACCGGTTGGTAAAGAAAAAGCAGAAAATATTCCATTTAATAATGTACGCCACTCAAAGGTTCTACGGTTGATAACAAGTAATTACGAGGTCTCTTAGTAAAATATCTTTACTTACATTAGGTACAATATTTGCCGAACAAATCTAGATCGGCAAGTAAGTATGACCTAGCCTATAACGTTGCGGCATTTCCAATGTCTAACAATGGGTAGACCGTGGAGGTCGAAATGGGTTATGCAACGATATTATATAATGTAGACTGAGCGAAACTTTAACGCTAAAGCCTCATCCACACTAACGCGTTTATCACTAGAGAAAGGTAAAAGAGCACATTACAGTATACGCACCATGTAAAATATGTCTATTGTCTAGTCATCTGCGAAAAGCCTCTATCCTTGAGCTCACTTTTCTCTATATCTGGAGCAACGGATGGTCGAAATGCTCCAGGCACCCAGGTGGTGAGGGTGAATTTTTTTTTTTTTAAAAGAACATTAGCCAAGCTGACGTTGACTAATATCTTCCTATCCCCTCCAAATAAGCAAAAAGCTTGTGCTAGAAGTGGGTACGATAATAGCGCAACGGGTGGGATTCGAACCTGCGACCTTTCAATTTTCAGTCCGCATCTTTAACCGTTGGGCTATTGAGGCTTGTGGCTGTAATCCAATGGTATACGTATTAATTAAATGTAATGGTATTAACTCATGTTAATATCTTAAAACTCATGAATAACTACATAGTTCCGTGTTAATCAAGGAAGTGATTGATAAAGTTATCACTCGTACCGTACCTACGGGTATAGGTACAAGGATGTTTGCGTTATGAAAGTTTGATGTTTAGATTCCCGATGAAATAGTTATCGTTCGAGCAGCAGCCAATCATGCCGCATAAGGAAGGCGAGTAGGTAGTTAGAGCGGGTTAAATTAACTGCCTTAATTGAATTTTGCTTCCTTGTCGACCAACGTGTCCCCTAGGGCGGCGGGTGGCCTGAATGCAATAATCACTTCATTAAATGCAATAATAGTAAAGATTTTTATGGTTTATTTTAAAATAGAAACATAAAATCCGATTATCGATATAATTTCTCCAAATTCCTTGTCACTTTGTAATAAAAATGTTCGTGTTGTGTTACTAACAGTCGTATTACACGGCACACGGCAATTTTTTTTTGCTCATTTGCCTCAGCATGAATAACTACTAAGCAAACTACTAAGCCGATTTTGATGAATGAGGTGTCAATCAATTCGTTATTATTGCCTGAGATGCATTTTACATGAACAAATCAATATGACGGATGTTACATCCGATTTTGCGTAGTGGGGTTAAAGTTTTAACTTTTCCTTTTATTATTTATCTCGTTGGATCGATAAACAAAAAAAAACTGTGTACAAATTAAAATTCACTCGACCCATCTTTCTACAGAAACAGACATGTTGAAGCCGCTCATTAGAATATGAAGTATTTTGGCGCATCGCGAAATAAACTCATCTCCATGGATAGCGAAATTCATATTCTCCAGTGCAATTTAATTTATTTTTATTCCACTCTAATTAAAATTGACAAATTGATAAGTTTCGTTACTGAATTAAATCTGTCTCTCTTTATATCTCTCCAATTAATTTGTCATTTGTTATTTATATTAAAGTATTTTGTAGTTGATTTTAGAATTTATCCTGTATCATATTCACATGTAAAGTATAGTTAGTGTATCTGTATATGTATAGTATAGTTTATATTTTTATGTAATATATAGGCTTGATTTTATTATTAGTGAGTTAGTGACCTACGCATTGATTGTAAATAACATTCTTGTACATAATGTTGACATAGCGAGTAGCGGAACTGAAGTCAAAATGAGCGCGGCACATAGTTTGAAAAGCTGAATATGGTCGCTGGGATCCCAAGGTGCTGGAAAGGCGACCCCGCACCGGGAAACGCAGTGTTGGTAGACCCCCCTCCACTAGGTGGGCCGACGACATCATACGATTCGCAGAGAACCACTGGATGCAGGAAAAGAAGAGGTAATGTTGTATCGACGGCAATGCCTCACAATGCAATGGTGTTTAATGCCAAACTAAAATATCATTGTAAACATTTTTTGTTAAATATAATAAAATAAATTTATTTACTTGAAAATGTTATTTGGTAAATGGGGATAATAATAACGCGGTTTAAACATATTTCGTTCGTAAAATGTTGAGAAAATATTGTGTGTCATCAGAAATATCATGTATGAAAGCAACCCCTTCGTTCCGCGCTAATGATTCTAAAGACTAACTTTTGATCTAATCCTATTTAATCTTTTAGATTATTTAACTATTTATTGATAGACCAGTAAATCTAGGTCAGGTGACAAGTTATTGAGTAACAAAAATATACCGGCCGAATTGATAACCTCCTCCTTTTTGGAAGTCGGTTAAAAAGCACGACTGGCGAACTTTTAACAGGTAGAGTTCATCTTTTGCGACATTGCTATTCTAGTATCGAACAGCTCTCCGTTCGGTGTGGTCTCTGTCCGCCATTTTTCTCCCACGCTTGGATACTTAAAGCGTATTTTATTAGGTAACTGATTTGCAGTAAAAAGGTTTACTGCCATTTTACAATAGCCTTAATACGGGGTGCTATTTAATTTTCAATTCCCATTATCTCTATACGGTTGATCTACAGTCTCGGTTATTCAATTTAATTCAATTCGTTTACTTGCTAGATTGATATAATAAGGTTGTAGATATAATTTAATTACATTTACACCATCCCCTTGACGGAGCTGATATTATAACCTTTTTTGTATACATTTTGATGAAGACGTCATAAAAGACGCGGTACCCAGTTGTCGGTTTTAATTAAATTTTTCATCAGCATTTAGTGTAATTAAGTAGGTTTTACGTTAATATAATTATGAGCGAAATATCTAAAGTATGTTGTCTGGTTAGCTGTTATTTATCCGTCTACCAAAGCCTAGAGCAGCGTGTATCCTAAATGACCTAATTTTTCAACACAGACAGCAAGGGTATGGGTGAAATAGAATAAAAATTTATGTATCTATGTGTATTGTATGTTACGATTATAGACATGTTATGTCGTGTTGTCGTATTGCCACCGTAACGCCTAAAATACTGGCTCGATTTTGATGAACGAGGTGTCAATCGATTCGTAATATGGCGCGGGTGATATATGCTACGTTTTATATGAACATCATCAATATGACTACGGAAAAATAGATATTATTTTTCCGTAGTCGGGTTTTTAAACTTATTTCTAGTAAACTTTTCGTCACAGATGGTGATGGGACGTATATTCCCAGTCGTGGGACGTATTATTGTTTTAATATTTCTCGCTTTTGCTACTTTTAAGTGGAGAAAAAGAATATGCTACAAAAAAAAAAAAAAACCGGAGAATTATATCTCATTACATTTGATAGCGCTACAACAGCGACATCGGGTACAATTCAAAATTCAATAACATCGATAGCGGGGCGGGCGCCTTTGCCGAATAACAATAATTTGGCAGCGAGAATCCGCGAAATTACGGATGTGTTCGGAACATTTTTAAATACTGTTCTGCGACGCTATGTTGGTCCCAATGAGGTCTCAATGAGGTACCGTTACTCCTTCATCGACCGATAGACGTCCACTGCTGGACAAAAGTGTCTTGCATAGACTTTCACATGCCTCGATCTTGCGCTGCCCATTTCCAGCGGCTCCTTGTGACTCGTCCAATGAAATGATGAAAATTATGACACTTACTAGGCAGCCAGAAAAATAGAGTCTTAAGAGCAAGTTAGCTACATGAAAAATGTAGCCGAATATAATTCGGTTTGCTGTCATTTTTGCAAAATAATGTGCGCGATACACTCCTGCCGATATTTATCTGCCCTCGTGAAAGCACTAAATTACAAGCCTGCTCGGCGCTGATATTACTAGTGCTCTATTAGTTGAAAACCATTCCGAATTACTATTGTTACACCGGGTCATTGAACCCCAAATTGAACATGTAATGAAGGTGCAGACTAATGTATATTGGGGTAATGATTTGTTTGGTATGAATTCAATATCTTTGTGTATAAATCTATTAATATGAGGGTGAAAATGGATTACAATCTGACTTAACAGGTTTTATCTACTTTATACAGGAAATAAATTTTTTGCCTATAATATGATGCTATACTTAACTTCTTATATATTGTCAAACAGTGTGATAAAAACATTATCCGAAATCTAGAAATTAAAAGAACCAACTGGTAAAGACTTTAAGTTTTAAATTATGTTACTGAAAACGGCTGTTAATATGCTAGAAAAGATAAAACCCTCTTCAAGTGATAATAAGCTACCGCCCCTCTTTCCCAATCGAATTTGCGACGCATTTCCTGGTTAGCTTCATGTTCCTTAGATAGGGTGTGCAAAAAAAAAAACAAAACGGAACGGATCGACGTGTTTTTCCATTGGTATAGTTGACGACCTGGAGAGTGACATAGGCTACTTTAATTTACTCCGGTAAAACCAAGGGTTCCCGAGGGGTTAAGTCACGGGCAAAAGTTAATTAAGAAATAAATATTAATTTGATATGTTTGTTATGCAGAAATACCATGAGTACAATGTGGAGGTGGTCCGCAAAGATGGGCTGCTGCTCGTGCGGGAGCTGGCTGCGGAGGTCAAGAACCATATGGATTTTAAGATCAACGCTGTTATGGTAAGCACTGAATTTATAATATACTAACAGTATACAATCCAAAGCGCTGATGACCTAGTAATTAAGAGTTCAGCTTCCTTTTCAGGGGATTTAGAGTTCGATCCCAGGCTTAACTAAGTTGAGATGCTAGAGGACAAAAATAGGTGTGAAATATGGAGACTTTTCGGAGTTATGTGCGTTTTAAGCAATTAAGTGTCACTTGCTTTAACGCTAAGCTCTTTTCATTCCTCATTCGATAGGAGACCTGTACTCTGTATGGGCAGGCGATGGTTTGAGACGAATGAATGAGTCACAATTTCTTCACCATTTGTCCAGGCTAATTCTTCTATGGGCTGAACCCATTTCGATTTTAACTGGTAGGTACAGAAAACTTGGCGATATATTCTTCTCTTAATCATAGTCTCACTTGAAAGTTTTGTTATATCGGCTCTTCTATAGGTGTTTACACTAATAGACTTACTCTAATTCTTATAACCAGCGTTTTACAGAAGCCATATTATGTTAATTTGTCTTGCAATTTTTAAACCCGACCTGTTTGGATATTTCAAACTATGTAGGTACTTACCTATTATAATATAATTACCTGTTCCTGTGACCCTAGGCTGATGCCCAAAATGACGTGTGTCCGTGTGGTAAAATCTACGCGGAAGAACTCCACACACTCATCCAGTTAAAAATACCACAGTTGGAACTCATTGATTTTTCGGTACTAAAAATGTCTGGCATGCTATATCTGTGTCAAGATTGGTTCAGCGGCTGAGCTATGAAAAGATGGATAATGCTAAAAATAATTTCATCCAACTTTGCGTTTAACACCGTTATCATCACAGGAAACCGATATATTATTTCCTGTGGACAAAAAATTCCAACTATAAAAAACATCATATCTCTAGCTATGCATATAAAGACTATCACATATTAGTAATGAATATTACAGATACTATCACTTCTAGAACCATTAACGATGGCTGATATACCAACTACATTCCTACCTAAGCTGCTTTATTCTTTTTGTTTCTTTTAATTGAACGATACTAAAATTTATGCAAAGAATAAAATGCATTCTTGCTTCGCATCCGCTTGAAAAAAATTTGCCTTTCCAGGAGTCTTTGTTTTTTTTTTAATGAAACAAATCGCTTTGCTCGTCCAACCTACAGTTAGAGAATTGTTATCCTTACAATGAGCTGCTTCGTATTTAGAGCTTCCAATTCCTGTTACTTTCTTAATTTAAGTCTCTTTTTTGGTAAAATAGCTTTATCTAGGTATCGTATCAAAGAGGGTACCTTTATATAAAGTTTAATAAAGATAATCAAAAATTGATACCAATGGATGTTATAAAAGATATTAATTGTTATGCATCATTCTTTAAATTGACTTCCTAAAAAGGTGAGTTTAAAAAAGCTAAGCTCACGAGAAGTCGTCGAACCCAGTGTACTGAACCTACTCGGTTAGTCTTTCACAAATACCTAGGGTTCTGTATCTAAACCTCGGGCTATTCCTTTCACAATGCTCAGAAGAGAAAAGGATAGCATTAGACTAGACTACACGAGCTTAGAGATTTTGTACAATAGAATCCGCCACATAAAAAACATATTCATAAAAATATAACTTATTTGGGTAACTACTAGGTAATAAACGGCCTGCGTGACCAACTAGCTGTAGTGTCGATAATTCCCAAGGACAGGCGTAGACTACATTAGCATATTCCGGTAAGGCCGACGCTCGCTGTCTCTGCGCCCCTATTCACCCCTCCGGTACCCCTATCGTAAGCCGGCACCCCTGATATTGGAATTCTTCTGAATCTCGAACCAATCCGACTGGAGCCGTTTCCCGCTTGAACTTTCAATTCGATGTAAAGTTGACGATTTTGCACGAACTCTTCGCGTAGTTTACCTTCCCCGATGTTTACCCGATCGTTACTCATTGTAGTATTTTACCTTAATCCGTTTTAAAACATAGGAATTTCTATGTTTTCGACGGCTTCTATGATGCAAAACTGTGATGCAGGCATAAGTGTCAATTTAGCAGTACCTACTCAGGCATATACCTAAAGTAACTGAAGATAGCATAATTACTAGGAGTTTACTAGCACTGAAAATATTTATGTAAGAAGTATGAATTACGCGGTATTAAAAAATAAGCGATAAATCTATCAATCAATTATTTTGATTTGAGATTTCAACTTTTCACGAAAAACAATAATAACCAACTGTAATAACCAACTGTAACAAAGAGTTCGTTCTAATAGCAAGTACCTACTTAAAATGTCTCAGGCTTGTAAAAGTTAGTTGAGAACGTACTTAAGTGTTCTGGTAAAACATTTAACACTCTGTGAAAAACAAAGATTTATTAAAGCGGCAATCAATGTTTGTGGGAAAGTGACTTGGAGTGGAGTTCTAAGAGAGTCGCGCCACAAAATACTTCTTTCATCCATACAAAGTTTCAAAAGGTCTGAAAATCTTCCAGGACTAAAACTTAAGTTCTTGTACTCGTATCTACAGGCTATTTGCACATCCTCGCCACGTAACCGTGGTAGAGTAACCAGTGATGCTTCGACATGTCTTGTCGATAGCATGACTTGCGAGTTTCGGAACCGAACTTTACTGTGTGTAACAGCTAAATTAAATTAGCTGTTTCAATGCAATGTTTTGACTATGAGTTGGCGCTGTTCTAGTGTTCTATGGCTGTACTGACGTCATTCGCGTTTAGTTGGCGTTTGGTATCGATGTATTTGTTTAAAGGAATTGTAGGGTCATCGTCGAATCCGCGTGGCTAAGATAGAGACAGATTCATAGTCAAACCTCTACGTACTAATCTCTACTCTACAACTCTACGACACATTTTTGATGACCTCCTTGGCGCAGTGGTAAGCGCGGTGGTCTTATAACTGGGAGATCTCCGGGATCAATTCTCGGCGGGGGCAGTTCAGAAAATATAAATTTGGGAATTTATATTTTCTGAACTGTCTCAAATCTGGTCACACCGGTACTTCAGCGGTTTCGCTATAGTTATTTCACTGCGAAGGTCTATTACAGGCCTCAGAGCTATACACACTTAGGGAGACGGACTAGAATATTTAGTTTTTTGGTTTTTAACATCCTCCGTTGAGCTATTAAGGCGTAATTATAAAAGGCGCGCCACCCTGGAATACTATTTGCGGTTTTTGTTTCCAACTCCGCCATCACCATTCTGTAAAAGTTCCCTTTTTGTAAATTCATCCCCTCCTAACGTAATGAAGGCCTACAGCATTCAATTAACCGAAGAGATTGGAATGTTTCGTGATTTGTACCCCGGGTCGTATTTCCATCGGCGTGCGTACATTTTTAATATAAACAAAAGGCTCCATCCAGAATCTACTGTTTAAATGTCTCTATTTTTTTTAACTAACTTATTTATACCACTTTTTGGCCTCGGCTTCGCTCACTTTATCTAAAACGTGCAATTATAAGTGCAAATGCTGTAACAGATGGCATTCATATTATCATTTATTAATATATTTATTCACATAAATTCCATATCAGCCATCCGCGTCACTGCTTCGTAGAGGTCACGCCACGTGTAAACTGCTACGAAATATTACGAATCAGTCCATTGAAAAAGTCCGCTTTTAACATTTTCGACACGGTAAAAATAGTTTTAGCTCGCCATGTCACGCAAGAATGGAGCCACGCTATTTTATATTTTACAACTTTGTTACCCTTTGCGCATACAAGCATTGAAAAAAATATTATTTCCGGATCACAATTGCAAAACGAATCTTATTCTACTACTAGCGGACGCCCGCAACTTCGTCCGCTTCTTCAATTCACAATCGACAGTTCCCAAATTCCCACAGTTTAGGTAGGCAGAACCCCTGCAGCATCAGGATTGAGGATCCTGCCTGTCCATTCATAATCGACAGTTCCTAAACCACGCGAACGAAGTCGCGGGCATCAAAAAAAATTTAAATTGTTTTGTTTATATGTCTGTGTGTCCTTTATTTCATTCGTGTAGTGTCCAATTCAGCTAAATATTGACACTGATGTCTGATATAGCTTACAACCATAAGGCAGTCTAAGATGGTAGAGGGCTAAGTAATAAGACCACAGCGCTCACCACTGCGCCATGGTGGTCGTCAAATTCGTCGTTTATCTGCTTGATCTGAAACTTGACACAGAGAGCTTGGACCCTGGAGTCGCACCTAGAATAGTTTTCATGCCGGACTAAAGTTCAAATGAGGACAAAGTTGTGGGCGTTAGCTTGTTAGAAAATAAAAAGTCCTGCTAGAAAATGGACTACAAATATCTGTCCGTTCCACTTTGTAAAAGGAATCATATTAGGGAATGGTGCCAGCGATTGCTTTGGGTTCATTGTTGCATGAATTTTGTGCACTGTGTCGACTACCTACTATTGTAATTCCACTGCCTGAGATTACAAGTTCGGTATACGAGTACGCCATGTTTTAAGGACGCCTATTCTATTGATCACAAAATGTTACAACTAAAACTAAAACATTTTCGCATTCTTAATAAAAGTTGTTAAGTAAGTAATAAGTTTGCAACTGCACAGTTGAGTATTTGACTTTTTTGTTTACATATACTTAAAGGTTTTTAATATAACAACAGGATGTCATTTTTCTTTTTTTAATATCTTAACAAGTTTCGAAAATATAGCTGTAAATATAGCTTTTAAGTTTCCTGTTAGAAAAGAGAGCTCCATACACTCTTCACACAAAATTTCGTTTTAGAAAGAGACGTATATAGTCGCAGTAAAACAGCTTTTAACTTATTTGACATGTTACATTTTCGAATGTATGACATTTTTATTTTTATTTTGCCTCTACTGAGAAGCATACTAATTTAATAGTTATATGTATTACCAACTTTATCGATACGAGTGAAATTAGACGAAATATCAAGGAATTTTGTTTATAAGTTTATTACATTTCAAATATAGCTTTTTTGAAACACATCAAATATTACATTTTACGTTTGACTGAAAACAAGGTCCTTGGAGCTTTTATTAATTTTTATATTTGAGTATTTCCTCTTATTTATAGCAACAATTAATTTTTGAAGTGCTGGTTTTGGATATTTATGGTCGTCCTGAGTGCTATTTTTTAAGCTTTCGCCAATGAATTAAAAGCTTGTGTTAGAAGTGGCCACAACTATAGCGGGGTTTGAAGCGTTACCTTTCGGGTTTCAGTTCGCGCCTTAACCGTTACTTATGCTGTTAAGACTACACATAATTAAACAATTTATTTTTTCATAAATAAACAAAATATTAAGCAAAAAGTACCGAAGAACATAGTATCTGTCGCAGCATGTAATTGAAATCATATTAGTGGAATGGTGCCAGCGATTCCCGTGGGTTCACTGTTGCGTATATTTCGTGAATTCTACCGTTTTGCAACGAACAGTTGTCATTAGTGCCAATTTTGTTTTACGCAAAACTATAACCCAAATACCGATATATATAACCGATTAAGGGTATGGGTTGAATTTACACTGCTATACCCCTTCCAAGTTAGCCCACTACCATCTTAGACTACACGTCACTCATCATCAGGTGAGATCGCAGTCAAGGGCTATCTTGTAATAGAATAAAAAAAATAGGTATACGGTATTATATAAGAAAGAAATACACATACCTAGCTACCTTAAGATCATACAAATGTTGTAAGTGTATTTCTTTGTCGTTTGGCACGGCACGGCTTCGGAACGGCATTTTGACGATTCGAAAACCCTTTGTAAAAGTTTATTGAATAAAAAAATTTTCTATATTCTATTCTATTCTTCAATTACGCACCAACGAAGCGAGTTCATTTTTGTATGGCTATAATTGCGGACCAGTGACATAAAATCCTATGTACAAACCTCCGACTAACTTTGCTTTGTTGTGCAACTCAGTTAAGAACTAAATTATGAATCAATTTTCGTTTGTATGGTTCGCCCGAGTTTCTAAGAACCTAAAACAGTGAAACATGAAAAAATGAAAAAACATGCGTTTGATGTTATCGGATTTAATAAATAATAAATATTAACTATGTTAGTAATAGTAATGTATTCTGAGGTAATAATGTTCCTGTCAGTTCCACTTGTTATTTTGATTATTATGACGCTAATTTGCTCATAACCGATCACATTTGGTCAGTACTCGTACTAAGGCTATAAGTTTATAGTCAAGAATTAAAGTAATGTGAATCACGCAACCCATTTTGTTTGTATTGCTTGTGGAATCTAACTTTAACGATAATGTTACTATAATATTACTACGTATTATAACCACGTCATAATGAGCCGATATACCCATAAATAAACCTTGACAGTGTTTTGTGCTCAGTAAACACTTGTCAGTTTTGAGAAATAGTACATACGTCCCACGGAACTTGCAGCCGTGTACTATCTCCTTGAAGATTTTCATCGAGCGCACATTTACGTGTGAAAATTTACGTAATGAAATAATAAAAAAGATCGTATTATAATAGGTCGTTGACCTCTGCCCTTTGCTCACGCTGTAGCCTCAGCGTCGCCCACGCGCTACGCTGCGTAGCGTCGTAGGGCTTCCCTCGGTAACGTGGGCTTATTTTATGTTATTCTTTATTTATATATTATTGACTTAAACCAAAATATGCCGCACTGCCGACTTTGGCTACACAATATTGGATATAATATTGGATTTAGTATAAGTTTATTATATCATGATTAATATTTATGTTTGCTACATGATGCCAGCGACATCATCCACGTGGATTAAGTTTTTTTGATTCCTATCAGAACTCTTCCTTTTTCCAGGATAAAATGTAACCTGTGAATTAAATCTGAATATAATCTTTATTCCAAATTTCAGTCTTAGTATTTATTTATTAGTAACATACTTCAAACATCCAAACTTTCACATTTATAATATTAGTAAAATTGCAGCCAACGCTGTATGGCTGCTCCTAATTTCTAAATCCTCTTAATCAAATTCATAACCCATTACGTATTATGGACAGTCTGAGACGCAAAACAATTCACAATGCGCGTGAAAACCTCATTCAATACAATGCGTACTTAAGCTACTGCAGGCGTCGCCTTCGGAATATTGAGTAAGTAGCCTGCGGGACTTGCACAAGGAGCGAGGGAGACAAAACACCGTCTCAAGACTGCGAATCAATAAAGTCCACTCGTATAAGTTGGGTGGTGCACTAGATGTGGGTCACGGTGCACTCCCGCGGGATGGTATTTAATAACCCGGCTCGCGACAGCTGTACACCCATTACCGGATCTGTCCTACGTTTATACGAGGAATCCCAGAGCTCCGAATGGTTAAGTGTCCCGTCATAAGCTTCCGAATGGAATTCGATAACTGTTACCCACTGCATTTAAATTCAATGTTATAATATTGAATTTGTGATACTTTTACGGAAAACGAATCGTACTAAGTTACCTATACCATTGCGGTTTCCTCAGAATAAAGGCTAATTGCAATAATCACTAGCAGTAATTTTATTGCTGTAGGTAACCTTTCGAAAAGGGGATCAAACGCGGTGGTGTTAGACGCCATTTTTAAAAAGGGGTTCGAACGTTAATAACGTCTTAATAACATTTACCTGTCGTTTCCGATATTTTATTTTTCCTGTAATTTCTTCAATACTTGCCGCTTATGATCTACGAATTTTCCTGATTTAAAAAAAATATGTGAATCAGTTCTCAAGGCCATTAGGTTATTTGAAATTACAAATAAATAGAAAACGTAATTAAGTAGAGTCAGTACACGCTAAAACATAGTTCACGTATGTGCACTGTTTATAGTCTTTGATTGCAATCTCAATAATTAATGTGACGGATGTAGCCTAAGATAAGATGGTAGTGGACACAGAGTACTTTGGCTTAGAAGATGATAATAATTGGTAGTTTTTATTAAACACATACCTTATTTAATTATAGTTTTTGAATTTCAGTTCTCAATTATATCAAATACTTCAGATTAAAGCCAAGGTGCTGTATTCCGCTGACCAAATTACCAACTCCTACGGTTAATTATATCTATTATTGACGCAAAATGTGTCCTATATATTCCAATTTCACATTTATTGCACTTGTGACGTCGTTGAATGTACAGGATGAGCGTTTTAATTATATCAAATTGAGTTAATTAGCTTTAATCTGGTAATTATTTGCTGTATAATATGAACGTTACTAGCAAGCGCACAGTGGATTTAATAAAATTTTAAATAGTTTTATACCTAAGATAGTAAATTTTAATTAATTGGGTCGTACCTTATTAATATTTCAACTATTAACAATTTAACAAACGAACATTAGAATGGATACAATTGATTCTTATATCATAAGGTGCTTAATTTAAATACGCGTGTCGGGCATCAAATCCGCGACCCGCTGTCTACTACAACGACCAATTAGGGTGCGAAGACCTTTGCAGGCAGACGCTTTGATCAACTTGTTACTTGACACTTGACTTTGATCTCTGCTGTAGACGTTCCGTGAGAACTTCACTTTAAATTATTTCGTTTGAGCCCAAGGAAGTCTTTGGCTCAGACGCCTACGTCAACTCGCGAAATATTATTTTACAATATCTTATTATCATTATAACGAATATGCGACGTTGTTAAGGCTAGCGAGACTGCTATGGGATCGTTTGAAAACTATTACTTTTTATGCATCGACGCAGCAAGAGCGCCATAAATTCAGCCAATCAGATGTAATTGGGTATTTGACTGCATTGTCAATATGTGAATATTCATTATTACATTCGAAAATGTAACATGTAAGAATAACATTTGTAAAAACACAAAATAAATTGAAAAATACCGTTCATGTCTTTTGCGCCCGCAAACCTATGGTATAGGAATTACGTCAGATTTCTTGTCGCGAGCAGATGGTGTTCGCAATTTGCTGATGGCGACATTAAGGTCGGGGAATGCACTACTTGCAGGGAACTTCCCCCCTTTCCCGCCCCCCTCGCCACCCAGCCTCTTGCACCCTGCACCCGGTGGCATGCCTCAAGAATTTGGCGGTGCGCCTTGCGACGGAAATACCTACAAGTCGTATATCGCGATCCGAGGTTGCTTGCTCTCATAAAATAATGTCAAAGGATGCTTCATTGTTTTCCTTTTGGTAGTACAATGCAGTTCATATGTGCCATACCTAAGCTTCACAGCAATATATTGTATCAACACCATTCACAGCTATGAACTGTCATAAATGAAAACTAACCATTTGCGATGAATCTTACTCTAATCTAACAGTTGTTACACGGCATACATACGATGACTTTATGAAAATTTAATATTTCAATCCTAAAAATAAGTAAATAGACCAACCAGAACTATAAAATACGAAATTTCGTCGATTTCAACAATAGAACATAATAAGCAATCCTAGTAAAGCCATCTGGGATATTTTAGGGTAATTTAATTTATACAAAGAGTACCTAAGCATTCTAATTCTTCTTACTTGTTGCTGACTCTACATAGAGCTAGCTTTTCGTGCATCTACTTTTCGTGCATGTATGTGTTTAGTTTACCCGGTTATATAATAAACTAGCTTTTGCCCGCGGCTTCGCTCAAGTTAAGTTTGATTTTTCAAACCCTTATTTTACCCTTTTAGGGGTTGAATTTGCTAAAATCATTTTTTAAGTGATGCTTACGTCATAACAGCAATCTTCAGCCCGATCCGTGATTTGAGCTGTGCGTTGATAGATCATTCAGTCAGTCACTTTTTCCTTTTATAGGTACGTATATTTATTAATCTTCTTCTCAATTGGTCACTCTTGTCAGAGTGGTCGTGGCCGCTAAGATGATGTGACATTAGTCGTCGTCGGTCTCCTTAGTTTTGGGTCGCACCGTCTCCCGCGCGATGCTCCTCCGCTTTTGGCGGTTTGTAACATTGCGGGAGCACTCCACCAGTTGTCTGAGTGGTGACTCACCGCTTTGATTAAATCCGTCCATCGCGTGGGTGAGCGTCCTCTCGCTCTTTTCCCCTCCACCTGGCTCTGCACTACCAACCGCTCAATCGATCCTTCATTTCTGAAGATGTGGCCAAAGAACTACAGAATTCGTAATTGCACAGTCGACGATAGTCTTTCTTCTATCTTCAGTGTTTTCAAGATGGAATTGTTGGTTCGGAAAGCCGTCCAAAGGATCTTCCGGAGTCGCCTCGAACACTACCAACACTACATCTCTAAGGCATCAATTTTGCGGTCTTGCGGCGGCGGTATATTTATTTAGATCATATTAAAAATGTATGCGTTGATATTAGTACATTTACCTACTAAGTCTGTAATTACCTGACTGTATTCAGCGATTAGCGTAAATTTGAAACTAGGCTGCCTGTTTTAAATTACGTGTGCCGCATGAATGCTCTAGTATTGGATAGAATTTCACGCACATTTGTCACATTAGTTACCGATTTTGTCAATTAATTAATCTCGTATCAACGCATTTAAAATTAGTAGATATAAATTGGGGTTTAAAAACAAATATAAGCAATTAGGTATGAAATGTGTTGCAGAATATCATTAAGTATTGTGAGGTTTGGTTTTTAGAATAATTTGTGTGACTTGTTTATATGTTAGTATACTTAATAAACAAAAAATCAAGTTTCTAAAAAGAGCACATTAGTTTTAGTTGCACGGAAAGGGAAAATTAAGTTTAAGTAGCATTTTAAAAATGTGTTTTTATTTAATTAATGTTCAGAAATGTAGGTGTTACAAGTAACATTAGCACATTTTAAAATAAGGTCGACTGTTTTGTATCACGCGTGTCCCTTTATTGCCCAATAAATAATAATTAATATTAATCAAGCAATGACTTGTCATGGATTAAACTATGATTTTTTTTTAAATTTATAATGCCTATCCTTACGTGATACGTCGCGAATGCCAAAGCTTCACTATAAGGTGCATGGACTGCAGTGCACATCAGTGGAACAAAGTTAATGTTTGGATCGCTATATTATCTAGTACCTACCTAATACATATTATATATTGAACGGCCAACGCTGTATCTGATCGTGTGATGCATAAAAACCAAAAATGACCATAAAATTTTCAAGATTTGAAGCCACTTTTTACAGTACTGAGTCATAACATTGATTTTAACATTGGTTTTAATTTGTCAACGTTGCTTGACAATTTTTTGTCTCGTTAAATAAAGCATTGTTTGGAGAGCGGGCGGGGAGGCCGAGGTTAGAGGGTGGCCTGTTTACATTATAGCTAAGCTATTATAATAATATTATGATTTATTACTCAATCGGCGGCTGCCGCCGTCGCTGGCAATGGCTTTGTAATTTCACCTGAATTTTGTTCACGTACGCGCACTTACGTTAAGGAATTTAAACTACGCTTTAACGTGTAAAGCCTTTGATAAGGATAACTTGTATAATATAGGATATCTATTTCGTTTATTTCAGATATATATTATTAAATACGCAGCTGTGACTTTTTGTGTTAAGTAAATATTAGTACAACGTGTTAAAATTATGAAGGTACGTACATTGTGAAACAAGGATGGTAAGTAGGTTATTAGAATCAAGCTGACCTTTGTAAACCCGAGCCACAGGCGAGTGTTCACCATCGTTACGTGATTGTAATACATAGACTAGGTTCTGTTAGTTCCGATTATCGTCACACGCACAAAATAAACGTGTCAGAGTCTGTGAAGTCAACATAATCAACTAAATATAGCTTTGTCTGTATTTAAAAAAGTTTGTACCGACTTTAATGGGTCTCGACCTGGTCTCGACTGTTTAAGTCAATATTATTTAACAGAATTTTGGATTACTAGACTTGTTTTTCCGTTTCAGTTTTATTTACGCAGTCGGGTTTTTGATATTTTAAATTTGATATTTTCATTTTTTTTCTTTTTCACAATATGGTCGTCGCTATATTGAATTTTGATGACTGTCTTTTCTTTAGTGAAAGAAAGAAATTTCAATTTCAGAGACACTCTTAATTATAATATAAATCGATTGACGTAAGAGTCATCAAAATCGGCCCACGCGTTTGGTCTCATAGACTGTAATAAACACATTATCTACATCGATGTATTACTCTTCTTTGCATCGCGCAGTAGGCTAAAAAGAAATATTAATTAAAAATCGGATAAAAACCACCTCAAATAGGTATTTTAATGTAGTCATTAAGATTCACGATGAAAGCCTCCGTATTCCTGAAACAATACCTAGTTCTGTGTAAATGCGGAATTCCTTTATTTTGTTTCAGCTACAGTTTCATTAAGTGCGAAATGTTGGTGTCGTTTTTTCTTGGCGACGCCGGCGGCAATCCCCCGATTTTTCAACTTTATTGTCAAGCCAAGTTCCAGCCGCTTTGGCTCGAGTCTTGTTCGCAACTTATTATGATACCGCCTATTCGTATCCCGCCGCTCTGTAAATACTCATATAGTACATAGACGAGGATATAGCAACGCTTTAACTAAGCTTTTATCTGGCTTGAATCTGAAAGCTGTTGTATTAAGTTGTATTAAAATACTGTTAGCAGATATTCGTGTTCTTGATGAAAGAAAAGTTTTTATAAATCTAATTAAATTAAACAATGTCGAGTTAAACCATATATAATTTAAGAACGGCTGCATCGATTCATATGACTGTTGAATATACCTATACCGGTTGAAATTTTAATGGTTGTACTCCCTGAAAGAGGTGAATGTGCTCATGAAACTGAACAACTTTCCCCAGGGAACATAGGTCAAAATATGAAAAAAAAAAATTGGACCCTCCATCCAAACCTGACGATCAGCTGATTGATTTACTATGGGAGGTCCAAATTTTTTTTTTCATATTTCGACCTATGTTCCTTGGGGAAAGTTGTTCAGTTTCATGAGCACATTCACATCTTTCAGGGAGTACAACCAATGAAATTTCACCGTGTATATTTTTGTATCAAAAAATTTCCTTCTTTTAGAATTTATAATCGACGTAAATACAAGTGATAGGTACTATTCCGAAAAGTTAGCGATGCCTGGGATACAAACCCCGCACCCCCTGAAAAGGAGGCTGAAGTCTTATAGACTATTGCCGCTGTTGGCATAATAAGATGGGATAACTTAACGTTTTTGTATAAATGTGAGAGTGCGCGTCCAGTCTACAAACACTATAAGGACGGATGGAAGTTTTAATTACTTCGTCTCTACTTGGAGCTTGTTCCTCCGATGGGACTATTCCCTCTCCCAACTCTCATTTATAAACTGTTCTCAGGACCTCTCAGCGAACTTGCTAAACGTAATATCTCGGGCTGGTAATTACGACACGAAATTAACGAAATAAAGAAAGGGTTGAAGAGAAATTTCTCCTCATAAAAATATCTGAGCCGCTTTATGGAGCAATTAAACGTTTTTATTCGGGTTATTGCATAATTTATTTAACTGTAATTTTTTTAAGTTGTCTTATATATGTGTGATATCATGTGTGTATTTATTTGCAAAATAAATTCTCTTTAAACAGACCAGAGTCCCAACTCTGGGCTCAAAGAATTTATTCATATTATATTAGTTTATGTTACACACGTGCCTCGATGAGTACGTAAAACTTTCGGTCTGTCCGATATCTCTACGGTCGTGTCGGTCGGTCGTAATAAATTGAAATGAATACACTTTAGTAGGATGTATTACAATGAAGCAGCGAATTCACGCGATTTTTGTTTGAGTATAGCTGATCTGGAAACTGGAAAGTTACATAAGCTACTTGTTATCGGCTACTTATCTGAATATATAAAAGGACTGACTGACTGATCTGTCAACGCACAGCTCAAAGCACTGGACGGATCGGGCTTAATATTGCATATGTGACGTAGGAAGGATTTTTGAAAATTCAACCCCTAAGGGGATAAAATAGGGGTTTAAAAAATCGAACATAACGTGAGCGAAGCCGCGGGCAAAAGCTCGTTATTTATATTTTTAAAAACTTAACGGACGAAATGACGGGCAAAAGCTAGTATTAGTATAATAGCTAGCATGTAGGTACACATATGAAGGGGACACCGCTGCGAGACTTGATCTCTATCTAACACAAGGTTTTTGACCCCTGAAGGGTCAAGATACGAGTATATTGATTTTCCTAACTGCCTAAACTGCGGGTGGTGCTGGAAAACTGCTAAATCATAACTCTACCCATTAGGGGACAGTCTGGGTGAATCCGTACGCAAATACTTCGTTATAAAATTTAGGATCAAGGAGGATCGAACACAAAGATCGGGGTAAGGGAAGCGGAGACAATCGGTGGCAATTAGCGAGGCGAATCATTCCGATCAATAAGTAGGTGCTATTGTTCGGAGCCATTGAAGCTATGAAATATTTCCATATTCCGTGAACTGTGAATTCAAAATAAAAAAAATAGGAGATACCTACTACCTGGGCAATAAAATAGATTAAAGTTAGGCATTAATTTACTATCATTTTATATGTCCAAATCGACTAATATTTGGTACGATTTTCATTCTTAAACTATTCAGGGGTAAGGACTTGTTGTCTGAAAGCATATAGAAAATCATTAAATTAAAATACAAAAAAAGTTAAAAGTGAATCTACAGCAGGTAGGATACGCAATGGATCTTAAAATCAAGCAAGATCATGAAAGTGGAGATGAGAGAAGAGCGACGAGACGTTAGCAGGCACGGTGTTTCACCAAGCGGAGAGGAAATGCGTACCTACTGGCTAGAGTGGTGTTGAGTTTTAAACTATGCCCATAGATACTAAGAGGAAAAGAGATCTATTAATAAAGAAATTAATTATCATTTTCGTTATTTAAGAGACTTCTCTCCTCACCCCCAACTCTGCTTTGATATACACTGCGCGGCCTAACAATTTAATCTTTGTCGGACTTTTTCTTAGTAAGAGTAATGGGCTTAATCTTAGTTTGCATTTAAGTATGATAAAGGGAAAATTACGTAGTTTTCTCTCTATGCAAAAGGAAAACTTCAAAGGAAACTGAAGAATATAATTACATTTTTATGCATCAAGATCGTCTTTGAGGAAGTCTGTAATAGTACTTACTGTGATTTTCATAAGTACGTATACGGAAACGCCCCAACCAATTAACATTTTTTATTTCAAACTACTCGTATACCTAATATTATATTGTAGGTATTGTATCACTTTTAGTTGATCCATAAGTAGGAGAGTTCGCATTTTATTCATAAAGGTAGTGGGTATTAGTAATATCTAACCAGCAAGAAGTGGTGTTAGCTTAGTGGTTAAGATATCAGCCTTCTTTTCAGGGATCCGAGTTCGGTTTCAAGCACGCCTTTCTGGCTTTTTGAAGTTATGTGAAGGAAAACAACGCGAGGAAACTTATGTATATGCGTCCTCAACGGTGTGTTGAAGACTGCCAATCCATACTTAGCCAGCATGGTGGACTATGGTCTAAGCCCTTCGCATTCAAGAGAAGAACATTGTCCTAGTGTATTGTCAAATGTTTACATGGTGTATCCCTCTCTCTACCCGTATTTTTCTTTTCCTCTCAACTTGTAAAGTCGTTTACAGCTAACAATCTTTTCAGCGCATAATGGACTCGGCAGAAGCAGCAGCATTATCAGCGGGTAGCAGCAGCATAGACGGGTCCCCGGGCTCCTACTACGATGCGCGATGGCTAAACGTCCACGCTGACGACGGGACTCTAGCAGCGAGAGCACGCCGCCTCCTCCTATCCCCCAGCAGGCACTTCGACCACATTGCCGTTAACTCAAGCTACAGTGCAGTGCTTATGCCCCCGAGGATTAACACTGAAGGTAGGCCCTTCAGTCTTCTATCTCAAAATGTTTTTTTGGATTTGCGATTCAAATTAAACATTATTTAATTCATGTAGACCAACTTGTCGCTCTTATGATAAGTCGACAACTATAGTTTAATATTTTTTTGGTTTTGAGGAAAATTAAATAATAAAGTTATCCGTACCAATAGATATCTTCATGCCCACCCTACGCGAATATTCATAATAGCATGATCGTCCTGCAACTGGAATGGATAATAATTATGACTAGACCTTATAGCAGCGTTACCAGAGCGCAGTGCCACTACGATAGTTCTGCGGCGCCTTTGTGGCTCCTTCATACAAAAATCCGTGGTAGGCCTCAGTGCATTTCAACACGTTGTTTGTTGGTATTAACGCGCACAATATTATGGAGATTAAGAATTTCACAAAATCACAACATCGTTCTCAGCTACGGCGTAGCAAACGACGTAGGCCCAAGCTATGCAGCGTAATGTTTTTTTATTTCAATTATCAAATAGGGTTTAATTGAGGAATTATGTTGTCGATTTAGCAATTTTTGTATTAGCAATCTTAAACCAAATAATAAGTTTTGTTAAAGTTAGCAATCTGCAAATCGTTTTTATTCGTTGGTAATTTGAAGTAGGTCTTTAATGTTATTTTTTCCATCATATATAAAGACTTCGGAACATTCACGATATTTTTTCTCGCTAAGTTAAAATTTTATAAGCGCGTAAAACGTTTCTGGAATCGCACAATGTTGCCAGATGTCGGGGATTAAATATTCCCATGTGACGCCAATCCGCTTCGCTTGAAACATCTAGACGAAACACGCTGCTTTCTACATTTCAATTCTCCCCAGAAAATTCAATCATTGTTATGAAACACAGACCAGCTTATTTTTTATTTAGGTATATCACGCCGTTTTTCTATTGAATAAAGAATTAATATTTACCAAAATTGCATATTTTGTAAATATTTTCAAAAATTTATATTATTATAATATCTGTTAAATGTTATATCTTTTATTATCCGTTTTATCTTATAAAAAAGTATTCAAATCTCGGAATATATTTTTCATCTTAGAATTACCAGACAAATCCAATTAAGACGGAGTGGAATCTCCAAATGACATCCGGATTTTCGAATGAATGAAACCTAAATTAGTGCATCTGCTCATAATTGAATAAGTCTGAATGCCCAAGATATATTTTGAAAAGCTGGAAAAATAATCTGTAATATTCATTTATAGGTGTCGGAAATATGAAATGAGTTGATTTTACTAAATGGTTTATGTATGAATTTTCGAAATACCTATATGCGTTTTCTGGAAACTTTTTGGAATTTTGTGCGTTTCAACTTTTCAACCAATTAAATATCGCTCGCTCGCAGACCGCAGTGAAGGAAAGCATCATGAGAAAACCTGCATGCCTGAGAGTTCTCCTTAATGTTCTCAAAGGCGTGTGAAGTCTGTTAATCCGCATTTGGCCAGTGTGGTAGACTGTGGCCTAAATCTTTCTCATATTAAGAGAAGACAGACAGTAGCGGAATGAAAAGAAAGCGGACAGTGGCGATGGCTCGATGATGATAATGACGATAAAAGGCGATGCTTGCATTGCCTGGGTTTTACATAAAGCATAGGAAATATGAAAAACTAGTGGCCAAATACAATATCATTGGAGAGTATAAATCGGCAAGACTCCGTTGGCTCCGACACCTAGAGAGAATGGGAGAAGATCGTGTTGTAAGGAGAGCCTACTTGGGTCGTCCAATAGGAACACGCCCTGTTGGACGACCCAGGTATCGCTGGTTGAACGAAGCGACCTGCAAGCCCTCAATACACCCGATTGGCGTGAAGTGGCGCAGGCCAGGCATGAGTGGCAGTTTATGAGCTTATGGTGTTGGAGGCCAAGATCCTCGTTGAGTCACTGAGCCAGCGCAGTAAGTAAGTAAGGAAATATATAAATACAAAATATGTGTAGTCCTGAAAAATACTTAAGTAGGTATTCATACATGAATTGAAAGATATGTAAAATTATTATGTATGTAAATGTTCATAAACAAGTAATTTGTTTAAATCAGTAATATTTATTAACACCAGTTGCTTTTAGTAACGTGTGTCGGAGTGACAGTGGCTTTCGCCTTAAATAATGATACGCAATATATTGTTGACATGCGAGGGTGGGAGACGTGGGGGAGGGAAATATAACCACCGCCTAAAGGCTCGCACACATGAAGACGAGAGGCGACGTAAAACGTTATACTGCAGATCTTATTATATTCGTATAATTTATGTCTTACTTACGTGTAAATAGGTCGTATATTTCAGGTTGCTATGCTCTCCAACAAGTTAAATTCCATCATAAATTTGAGGTCAGTATTTGAAGTGAAAATGTAATTTTTTCCCCACGCCAATTTTGGACAATTTTTACGTGTCTACGATAATACCATTGGAGTCAGAGACAAGACAATCACGGTATTTATAATTTCCAAAATCTCTCGTGTTTGGCATCAGCCGTAATTAGTTAGGACCCTACCGGCTACCGGCAAAGGCGTGATGATGCAAAAGCGATTTAGTGCTCCATACGATATCGTGTAGAAGTCTTCTAAGTCAATTAGGTACTCGCTTCCATTTTAGGGTTAACTTGTAAAATATGGAAAAAATGTTGAACTGTTTTTGTCTGATTTTATCATGAACTAGGCTTTGTCCGCGACTTCATCCGCATGGAGTTAGGTTTTAAAAATTCCGTAAGAACCTTTTTTGCACTGATTTAGATTTTTAATGGGTCCCGACTGTTTAAGTCAATATTATTAAACAGAATACTTACTGGACTGGTTTCTTCCTTTTCAATTTTAATTTACGCAGGCGGCTTTTTGATTTTTTAAATTTAATATCCCTGGAGACAAAAATCTTTTGCGTCAATTACTGAATCAACGAATGTTCGTGTTAACGCTAATGTGAGGACAATATTTATAACACTTTAGCGAAAATATCTTTTTTAATTGCCAAGATAATTAATGAATGTGCGTGTTAACGTTAACTTGTTAACATGAGGACTTACAACTCCCAATTCCCAAACACTTTAGCCGTACACTGTACAGTTTGTAACATGCAATTATTATTAAACTATTAATATGCAAAGGTTCGGACTTGACACTTCTCTAATGTGAACCAGAAGTGGGGCGAAATTATTCAATGCGTTGCGACACCCGCCGCCGCAGTTGTAATATACGTGCCTTTAGGGCGACATGATTTATTAACAAATGGACTTGCCTATTTTTGCTTTCAGTTCCGGCTCACGGCGACATATTTTACTTAAGCCGACCGACACAATCAGTGGACCCAATGAGTCGCTTGAATCGATCGTGACTGTTAAAACAAATAGCTTATTGTGTAGATTTCGCTTGTAAATATTGCTTTTAAATTATGCGTGGGATTACACGAGTATGTGAAATAATTGTTAGTTTTTGATAAATTCAAAATTTAATTTTTTTTATTCGATGACAAGATAGTCCTTTCTACACGCCATCGTGCTGGAACGCTAAATCGCTTTGCGGCATGGCTATGAAGATAGGGTAGTAACTAGCCAAGGCCAACCAGAGACAATTCAGAAATTATAAATATTTTCATGATGGCCAACCTATGGCTCTTATGATAAGTTAAGATTCTACCATCGTTTCGGAAAGCAGATTCTGCTGAGAAGTGCCGGCAAGAAACTCATCGTTGCTCTTTCAAAACAAAATGTTACAATTGAAGCCTCAATAGCTCAACGGTTAAAGGTGCGGACTGAAAACCGAAAGGTCGCAGGTTCGAGCCTCACCCGTTGCACAATGATTCCATAATGATTTAAAACTTTTTAAAGCAGGGTAAAAATAGTATAGTTTTTATGGTTTTCTGACAAATTATTATTAGTGATATTTAATAATAATTAACTATAAGTACAGTTTATTCAAATATAAGCAAAATATACGAGAAGGTTGGTAAATGCAACTTTATAAATACATATTGCAGGATTATAGGCACTTGGGTTGGGGCTATAAGCTATCACGAGTGAGCACTATATCAAAGCTTTTAGGCGGCTAAAGTCAATTAACCTACATTGAGTTTGTTTGGTACTGGGGAAAACTTTTCTAAGCTATTATAGTGGAATCAATGAGCAAAGTCAATTCTGTTAACTCGTCCCGGTTTTAGTTAATAATTTAAAGATAGGGAAGATTATCTCCTTTTACTCATAAATAGTGTCTTACGCGGTTTTTGACCAGCGCGGTAGGTTTAAACACGCAGATTTTAGGAAGCCGGACAATAATACTCATTCGTTAACTTCGTTCGTTTCGTTAAGTATTCATAGTTAGTTGAGATTCAAAGTAATAAATTGGATTGAACTGGACCTGATGAAAGTATAAAGTTGAAACCTCAATAGCCCAATGTTAAGAATGCGGAGTGAAAACTGAAAGGTCGCAGTTTCGAACCCCACCCTAGCACTATTGTCGTACCTTAAGCTTTCCGCTTATTTGGAGGGGATAAGAGGATAGAATAGAATAGAAATATTCTTAAAATAGAAATATTTTTTATTCAAATAAACTTTTACAAGCACTTTTGAATCGTCAATGAATCTACCACTGGTTCGGAATGCCTTTCCTGCCGAGAAGAGCCAGCAAGAAACTAGGCGGTTGCTCTCTTAAAAAAAAAAAAAAATTACAATAGTTAATGAAAGCTATGCTATGTATACAGTGCTTCCACAATAAAGCTTCAAAAATGCAAAAATGCATACGTAGGTACATCAATCCAACGCATGTCAAGACGGGCAGTCAGAGCAGACCCATTCCCGTTGGTGGCACCCGTTCACGAGCATTGTAGTCAGCTTCAGCTTGGCTAATATTCTTTTAAAAAAAAAAAAGTTCCCTACCTACTTTTACCACCCTGCTATTGTATTATTTCAAAATTTTTCCATTAGGAGTTAATATATTCATAGAAAGTCTATTCAAAAGTTATTAAAGCTTCTAGTCAGCTTAACTCAATTAACCTACATTCAGTTTTAGTTGCTGAATAGTAAGCAACTCATACGCGGATTTGAAAAGGCATCTCACATAAATAGTCGTAAATACCTACATATATTTTAAGTAAGATAAGTTTATGTACTATCCCACTGTTTGGCTGTCACTCTCCTTGGTAAGAATTGGCAGGTCTAGGTTTGTTACCTTTTCACAACTTTTATTTCACTGCAACAAACTGATCGTACTGAGATACTGTTTGTTCCATAAGTGTGACTCTCCACGGAATCAAAAAAAACCTATGCATGGCATGGGCATCAAGTTTATCATATTTTTTAATGACAATAGATAGTTTGTATCGAAAAGTATGCATTGATTAAGAAATAAATACAAAGTTGGTAAAAATTCAAACCCAATTCGCTTGTAAAAATCTACTTTTAACTAAGCCATCACCTCACGAATCTAGCATAACGATTACATAATTTAGCTGCAGTGCCGGGTTCAGTCGTATAGAATTTGTAGATAAACACTTAGGTATATTTTATCACAGGTACCGGCGTGAACTTTCGGACGTAGTATTCGCTTACATAATCTTTTTTGCTCTATGGATGTCTTCCTCCCGATTTCAAACACTCTTTCTGTAACTTGACAAATAGCCAACAGCCAAGCCTTATTTACTTTAACCATCTGACGTCAAACTTAGAATGGTTGAATGTTGGAAGCTTAGATATTGTTTTGTTTTGTTCCATATATTCAGACGGAGAGGTTCAAAATCAGATCGCATGGTCGGAGCACTTGGATCCCTTGTTCGTGAACAACTATGAAATCGATCCGACGCTGTCGTGGCAGTACTACGCCTCTTCCACAGGCTTCATGAGGCGATATCCTGGTAAGTGTGCCGTAAATTAGTTTTATCGCTTTGAATTTGGTCTGTACCATTTTTTCATGCTTCGAAGAACACTTTAAAGCCGTCGGTTCCAGTTTTTATTTTTTTTAAACTCCTGATGGTGAACGTTATGCTATAAGATTAAAAATTGATTTCTCAACACTAATTATGTACCTACTCTTACATAGGACAACACCTTTGATTAGAAACCTTGATAGAAACTACAGATGATTCTAGTGTACTTGTATGACAGCGAAGCAAGAACGAAGCCATTTTGTTCACAGTATGGATTAACTACTATTTAACTAGATTTAAGAATATCTTTGACCTTTTTAAGGTAATCTGACAAATTACACACATACTTAGTTTTTAGATGTAGTCTACAAAATGGACTACAATTGATTCACATAAGGGTAGAACTTTTTTTTTAATTTGCAATCGTATCTGATGGAAAGTAACGCTTAACAAGAATCTTTTCCCCTAACAGCTATGTCCTGGCCTCCTGAGGACGGCTACTCGCACCACGCTCGAGACTTCTACGACTTCCGGTCGTCAAACTGGTTCGTCGAAGCTGCCACCTCGCCCAAAGACCTCGTGATACTTTTGGACGATTCAGACGAACTCAGCTCGTCTAACCGACACCTCGCCAAGTCCACGGTCTCCGCCTTGCTCGACACTCTTGGCCCGAACGACTTTGTGAACGTGTACAGATACAGTGACTCGGTGTCAGAGCTTCATCCGTGTTATACGAAGATATTGGCCCAGGTAAGTAACTTTTTCCACCTTTAACACTAAGGTCTCCAAATCGCACTCTCATTCTGAACTGTTTAGACAAATTTAGACTCAAAGCAGAGTTAAAACAAGATAGATTTATATCAGGTTCTATTTGTGTCTGTCTCAAGTCCGCGAGCCAAGTCAGAGCATACTCTATAGGTTTGAACTATGAAGCGAAACTGCATATTCTAACGCTGGATAAAATCTGTCTTATACGTCCGTCTCCGCAATGCAAGCTATCTCTGTTTCAAATGCCAAGATCTATTCAGCGGCTAAATCATTATAAAACCACCATCCCCATATTAGATACTTATAAAAGATCCAACCTTCTGTTGTAAGTCATGTGACATTTCTGATATACAAGGCGAAATGAGTCAATGTTATAATCAATAGTTCAGTCGCGAATTGTGTCACTGCAACACCTGTATAAATTGTAACGAGGAAACTTATGTAATCACCCGCACATAGCAACCACTGTGGTCCTGAAATTGAGCTTAATTTTATTCCCCTTTAGGTATTTGGGATGAATGGATGATTAACATATATGTGGAATTCATCACGAGAAAGGAGTTTTAAATGAGTCAAACACAGATAGGGTTGCCACCCAAAAATAATGTGAAGCAGGACAGAGGTCAAAAAACTCTCTATATCCTGCAATACAGTGATAATGCTATGTTCCTTTACTATTCAAGAATTCCTTTTCGAGAATTCATTGAGATAAAATTCAATCAATAAAAGAAATGTCATGTCCTCTTATACTCGTAAAATGCAGCAAAAGTTCCAATCTTCAAAGATTTTTTAAGACTTTTTAAAAGTTCTGTTTGAAATTATTGGTAAGACAAATCCACGAAAATTGAATTGCCTATCAACCCTACGTAGCAATTAATTAGTAATGCTTTAGAAAATTATTTCCATTCTAAAACTTTCGCCTGCAAAATCCAAATTATATTGCGTTTCATTAACATTTGTGTGATTTGTACCATACCAAAGCAGTTTTGTAGAACTTACTAGTAAGTATGTACGTACCATATGTATGGGTATAGAGCTTACCTACATCTACGTAAATCGTCGCAACCCATCGCTGGCCCACTACTCAGCATAGGTCTTCAGTAGTACTTTTTCTTCCGACTTGTTTTACAAATATAATTTTTTCTGACTGAAAACTTATTATTACAGAAATAAAATATCGCCTACATGACACTCAGGAATAATGGTGGAAGAATTTTCAAAATCAGTTCAGTGATTCCAAAGATTAGCCCCTACAAACCTAGAGACAAACTCACAAACTTTACCTCTTTATAATATTAGTATAGATATAGATGATGCGACAATTTAATCATACTATCTCTGAGTACTGGCATTGGTACGCCGAACATACCTACCTATTATTTGCAATCCCTTTCGCTTCATTGACAATTAGGATGAGCATAACCATGCGAGCAACACTCTAAATAAGTAGTAAGTAGTAATCTTATAAAAATGTACTTACCTACTACTTAGTTGCTAAGTGATTTTCAAGTGCACTTAAAGAATTCAGTACGCGGTTTCCTCGCAATGTGTTCTTCAGGTAAGGGGTTACATATAGTAATGGACATAAAGCTTCTTTGATGCATAAAAGGTATCTTTCTCTCCCTGTGCATCGTATGCCTCATTGCTGAGGGTAGTGATACCTTTCCACAAATTATGTAATCGTTTTCGGAATTATGCGGTGGGTTCCCAGATATTTACGTGGTAGGTATAGTAAACATTTATTTAGCGTCAGTAACTTAAAGCAAGTTAAGTGATATTTGGTCCATAGCACTTTTTCAACATTCATGGAGTAATACAATATCTCACTTAAGTAAATATCCATAACTTGTAGACACAATATTCAATTTATTTTTGCCTATTTTCTTGCTGGTTCTTCTCGGTTGGAAAGGTGTTCTGCCGCATTAGACTTTTAAAATTCGTGCAGGAACTCTCTATTTTTCCTAGGTAAAAGGCATATTACCTACTCTCCAGGTTCTCAACTATATCCATGCAAAATGTCACATAATATCCGTTGCACCATTGCTCTGTGATTGAAAAACAAACCAACAAACCAAATAAACAAACAAACAATTTCAAGTTTATAATACATAATTATATACATATTAAGGATAGAATTGAAATGTAAGCGGATGCTGTACATGGCTTTTTATTATTTTGTTTTACCTTAGTGTGGAATTGTATCTAGGCTGTAGGCTAATAAATATGTTATTACTTAATTACAAAAATGTTCGTCTGTACTTTCAAATTAATTCTCCTATACTTCGTGAACTTAATTTATTAGACCGACTAATTAATTTCGGCGGCGTTATTTTACTTCTTTGTTATGAATATGAGGTATGAAATAACAAAAGTAATCATAAAATTAAGTGAAAATATAGTAAAATAGGCCTTTTACGCCTTCAATAATAAAATTGAAGGTACCAAAAAGTTAAGCTTATTATTATTCGTTTGGAACTCACCTTTTTAATAAACCATTGTTGGCCATTTTAACGAAAGAAATTAACCAAATGCCTGTATAGCGTGCCCTGTTCCCGATACTATCAGATTGGTGTGTACACGCCCTAATGGATTCAATCAAACGCGCTTTAATAATATAGAGATCCATTAAAAATAGGATACAAAATATGATTCCATAACTTCTCAACCTCAAATGAAGGTTTTAATCCCTGTCATTGGGAAATGTAACTCACAGACGTAATAGACAGTTACGGGAGTTCCCCGCAAGCCTTTGCTGAATCCTAATAAGTATACAGTATATAATAGGACTGATAACTTTAAATGAGTTCAATAGAATTTATTATTATTACTAGCTGATGCCCGCGACTTTGTCCGCGTGGATTTAGTTTTCGAAATCCCACGGAAACTCTTTGACTTTCCGGGATAAAAAGTAGCTTATGTCACTCTCCAGGTCCTCAACTATACCCACGCTACAAAACACGTCAATCCGTAGCTTTGTTGCAACGTTATTGAAGGACAAACCAACAAATAAACACACTTTCGCAGGTATTAATCCTATAAGGACTATAAGGATAAGGATATAATTAATTAACAAGTGAATCGTCAAGTGAATCTACCACGGTTCGAAATGGTGAATAACTAAAAATGAAAAAACCGGACAGTGTTCCAGTTGAATGCATGTTCCTTTGTGCGTTTATTTCCTACCATTTTCAGAAAAACTACTGAACCGGTACGGTTTTTTTTAATTATACAGAATTTATTACCTTCCCATCAATCTTTATTTATTATTTATTTATTTATTTATTTATATTATGAAAATCAACAGCGAATTTGAACAATAATTAACTTAAGAGTAGTAACAATTTTATGGCCAATTATAGATTTTCTAAAAATTACAGATAAATATTGTAAGAGTGAGTAAAAAATAACTTTAAAAAACACAACTAATGAGAACAACAAATTTCAAAATAGTTTGAATAGAAAGTAAGTCAATGAATGAATAGGTATGTTTGCGAGTACGTGTGTGTGTATGTGTGAGTGTAATCGTGTGTTTGTGTATGTGTGTGTGTGACTGTATGTATGTGAGTTTGTGACTGAGCATGAGTGTGTAAATGTTTTCTCGTATAGTCTGATTTTTAATTGCGTGGAATTCTGACGTATCTTAATGTTACCAGAGATTTAAAAAATCCCACAAAAAAGATATCAAATTTAAACTTAGAACAGTAAATATCAATTGCCGCACATAGATATTTATGACAAATGCCTGACAGATAGTTTGGGGTAAAATCGAACTACAGGTGGTAATACTGTTTTTCATACAAATAACTCACTCGATTTATAAAATCACAAGTGTCAGAATTCCACCGAATTAAAAATCAGACTATAGAAATATCAGGATTTTTGTGAGATGTATCGCCTAAATGTATTTTTTGAGTAACGGAAAAGATCAATATGGGAGAATTTTTTATTATAGGACCGAGTAATTCTAGTAATAGCAGAATTTTTCGTATAATGTTTCCTTTTGAAAGGGACACGGAATAATGATGTATGTCGGGTCCGTATAACGGGTACACTCAAATTAAATTTAGATAGAAGTTGCGGACTATCAATTTTTCCATTAATAATATCATATAGCAGTACCATGTCAGCTATATCCCTCCGTTCCCCACAGCTTCTTAAATCATAATGTTTACAATTCTCCTTGTAATCTGAGGGTACATAATAGGTGCGATAGTTCAAATGTTTTATAAATTTACGCTGAATCCTCTCAATTGCTTCAGTAGGTTTAATGTAGTAAGGAGACCATACGCTACTGCAATACTCTAAATTACTACGCACGTATGCGAAATAGACTGTCTTAAGTGTATTGATGTTTTTAAATGGTTTACAAGTTCTTAGAACAAAGCCAAGCATAGAATACGCTTTATTAGTAATGGCTTCAATATGGGGATTAAATGTCATTTTTTCGTCAAGAATAACTCCGAGATCGCGCACTTTTTCGACTTTGGAGATGGTCTGACCATCAATAGTGTAATTATACCTAATCGGATTATTATTTCGGGTAAAACTAATTTGCTGACATTTACTTATATTAACTTGTATTCTATTGTCTTTATAATAGGAAGAGAGTTTATTGAGATCATCCTGTAACTTCTGACAATCATCAATACTATTAATTCCCATGTATATTTTAGTGTCGTCAGCATACATTAAAAATTTTGAATTAAGAAAACATCTGTCAATATCATATAAGTAGATATTATAAAACAAAGGACCTAAATGAGAGCCTTGTGGAACCCCAGAAGGGATCTCACAAAAATCGGAACGACTACCGCCAACCACGACAGCCTGGGATCGATTAGACAGGTAAGATTTGACCCACCTTAGAAGATCTCCGTGAATTCCTAGACATTCCAGCTTTTTTAGGAGGATGAAATGGTCCACGCGATCGAACGCTTTTTCAAAATCGGTATAGATCACGTCAACCTGTACACGTTCATCCATGGATGATAAAACGTCTTCAGTAAATGTTATTAGATTAGATAAAGTTGATCGTCCTTTAAAAAACCCGTGTTGTTCGGAAGGAATAGAATTTATCAATGTAGGATATAATGTATTATACACAATTTTTTCAAGCATTTTCCCAAATACGTTCAATATGGATACGGGTCGATAGTTTTCTACGCGACTTTTGTTTCCCTTTTTATGTATTGGAACAATGTGAGCTTCCTTCCACTTAGACGGAAAGTGACCTTCAGCTATTGATCTATTAAAAATAACACTTAGTGGTGTAATAAGAGCCTTTCTTGCATGGAATATAAAGTAAGGAGGTATCTTGTCACTTCCAGGGCCCTTAGATTTATCAAGTTTAATTATAATTTTTAATATTTCATCTGTATGAACTTTGAGGGAATGAATGTATGGAGTACTTGAATTTTTTGGAGGGTTATATACGAGAGATGGATAATCCTTAAGTGGCAGAGAAAATACGTTGTAGAAAAATTTATTAAAAGCAATAGCGTGATCTTTGTTAGTAATTGATTCGACGTTTTGATAAACAATTTTTTTTGGTAAGTTGGTGGTATTACGCTTTGTTTTCGTAAATGACCAGAATCGTTTAGAATTTGCTCTTAAGCACTGTTCATTAAACTCAGTATATTTATTGTAACAATCATTTTCTACTTCTCGCTCGCGCTTTCTTAACCGGGAGAACTCTTGGTAGTCCAGAGGGTCATGAAATCTTTTCCATCGTGCATGGACCTTTGATTTTTCCCGAATAATTTTTATAAGAGATTTACTGTACCATTTTGGATAAACGTCGTTTTTTCTCGTTACCGTTAAGGGAACAAATTTAAAAATGCTCTCATAAAGATGTTCATAGAAGCAATCAACCGCGTCGTCTAAGGAACCCTCATTGAGACATGTACACCATGGGATTGACATCAGATAATTCACTATGTGATCATAGTTAGCTTTGTGAAATTTAAGTTTAAGATGAGGATCAGCTGGTAATGGTTTAGTAGACAAAATAGGTATATCAATTAATAAAGCTGGGTGAAAATCATCTTGTTTCAGTAGAGGGGATAACGCGAGGGATAAATCTACAGAAAAGTTAGTAAATACCAGGTCTAAAATATGGTTATGCGAATTTTTAAAAAGCAATTGTTGCGTAAAGCCCATCATGTTTAAGTGCTGAATTAGCTTCATGCCTGCTTCTTGAGTATTCTGTGTCCCTTTATTTTTAAAAGTGGGTCCATTCGTAGACCATTCTATGAAGGGCATATTAAAGTCGCCAACGATTATGAAGTGATCGTTCTCTAATTTACTGTTTTCATTATAAATTGATTTTAAAAATTCTTCTAATAAATGAGACTGAGTATTTGTGTTCCCAGGTATATACGTAGCAAAAATATGGAGATTTTTATTTGAGTGTAAAGAGCGAGAAGGAATGCTTATCGATACGGCATCAAGTGCGCGACATGGTGTACTCAGCTCTAGGACAGAGGCATCTAAGCATCGTTTCACGCATATCATGACCCCACCGCCTGTAGATTTATTACAAGCTGAGAGGTCCCTGTCATGCCTAAATATGTCGTATCTTAAATCGCAAAACTCCCTGTCACCAATATTAGAACTAAGCCAGGTTTCGGTTAGTATTATTACGTCGAAGTCATACAGTAATATATTTCTATACAAGTCATTTGTTTTAGTTCGTATTCCACGAACGTTCTGATAGTATAGTTTTAATCCTACCTTCCCCATTTTGAACAATAATTATAACAGAAAAATAAAAACAAAGTAAGAAAAATGCAGTTTGAGGGTGGTTGAACATATTTATGACTGACGTAATTTGATATGTTACCTGGCCTGGCCGTCGTGTTATCAGTGCACGATCTAAGTACTTGTATGATCTTAACATTGACAAAGTATATTATAAGAAAAGCGATGAGAGACGTTGAATTTTTGTTTGTATGATAAAGTGTAAATATGCTGTGTGGTGATGTATATAACTGTGTAAATGTGTGTGTGTAGTGTGAGAGTGCGATGAACGTTCTATGATGTAATATTATGCTTAGATACAAAGTGTAACTTAATAAATCAATAACTATACTAGTAACATACTGTATTGTAAATATTATAACATTCGTAGTGAGATTAATTTATTTTCTTTAAATCTTCCCGAGTATTTATTTGGAAAAAAGGGCATTTGTCGTTTTTCCTCACTAAGATCTTGCAGTTTTTTATCCAACAGTATTTAAAGCCCTTCTTATCGCATGCTAGACGAACTTCCTTGTATAAATCTTTATTCTTAGATGTCAAGTGTTCGCGCAAGTAGATTTTAACTGCGGGTCCGTCAATACCAATATCCTCCGTGTTTAAGCCCCGCGCAAGCCTATATCCTGCTAGTATATTACTTTTAACCGATCTAGACCTCAGTCTACACACAACGACTCGAGACCGTCCGTCGATCTTTTGACGCGGCTGAACTCTGTGGACGTGGTCTATGTCATGAACTGTTATCGGTACATTAATGTGCTCTGACATTTTTAATACAAGCTCAGCAAGATTTTCGCTTTTACGTTCTGGTAAACCGACTATTTCAATGTTAAGGAGCCGATCTCGTTGCTGTTGGTCGTCGATGTCTCGTTGCAGCTCCACCAATTTATTTTTAGTCGAAAAAATTTCCTCGTTTAGCAGGGCTATCGTTTTAGAGGTGTTGGATGTCGAGCTAGCTTTCAAGTCGTCATATTGCTTAGAGGTGAAATGAATGGATGCCTTAAGCTCCTCAATTACTTTTTCCATATGATTTTGTCTATTTAGTATTTTTGAGTTGCCTTGGGAATTATGTTGAGATAGATTATCGATCATAGTATTTAATTCGCGTTTTAATTCGGAGGAGGAAGATTCTAGTTTATTGGTTTCCATCTTGAAATTTGACGAGAGATCTGCAAGTTTTTTATCTAACTTTCCCAATTCCAACTTGATATCACTCTGCTCCTTGCTTAAGGCACTAGTTGTTGCTACAAACTCCTCTTTGATGCTTCCTACAACCGATCTGATTTCCGAGCTAATTTGAGCTCTAATATCTTGCATAAGGGAATCTTTCAGGTTTGTAATGCACGACGAGATAGACGCGTTCAATTTCTGATCCAGAAGGGCACCAATGCTGTCAATTGTTACCTGTTGCATTGAACCATCATTCACATGAAAAAGGGGCGACCCGGGCGACACACACTGGTTTTCATGATCAAGGGACATGTTCATCAAGTCGGGTTTAGTAGGGGCCGCACTGCCTTTCACTGGTGTATCATCACGAATCTTCTTGCGACGTGATACAGAAGAACACGTAGGGCAGATCCAATTTAGTTTGCAATCCTTAGTTATTGCTGAGTATTGTCCAGGTTTAATTCCCACACAGTCGTAGTCAAACATATCGCGGCAACCGTTACATTGTAAATGCAAATCTTAGAAATATTTTTAAGTCATAAGGAGCACATAGTTCGCCGTAGCTTGTAAAATTTTTAATTTGGGTCGAGTTCACCGAGAATTTTGTGTAAAGCGTATCATCTCAACTAAATAATTAAATTTTTTATTTGTATGGAATGTAATTAGACAGATAAATACTGGAAAGCTACTTTCAAATATAGGTAGAGTTAAGTTGAAAGCTACTTTTTGCAATTATTATATTAAAGGGACGGCTGTTTCATTTAGTGTTATTTATTCTGCGGAAACTAAGTGAATATTCGATCGAGATCGCCCTATGAATACAAAAGTGAGCTCCCTCCCAGCAAGAAATTTCAAGAAATTCATCATTTGTTCAGTTGTTTCACGTAGGTTAATTGTGAAATTTTGAACTTTTTAACAATTTTCTCGATCGTGGTCGCTTGACAAATGGAAGCTTTATTTACCTACAGACTATTTCTCTCTTTCTCTGCAGCCTCATTGCTGAAAGGCGTGACTCCTACTGTTCATATTATAATGATTACAGCCTCGTTGGTCTAGTGGTTAGCAAATTCGACTGCAGATGACGAGGTCCCGGGTTCGATTTCGGGTCGTGCCATAAAATGTATTGGATTTTTCTGTCAAGAAATTCTCCATACTAGGCTAGAGTTAGGAAGTTGGTGGTGAGTTACCCCCGTGCCTCGGAGAGCACGAAAGCTGTCCGCTCTGCTCCTGATCTCTCTCTGGTCGTGTCGGATTTCCGTCCCATCGGACTATGAGAGTAAGGGAATAGAGAGTGCACCTGTGTTTGCGCACACACTTGTGCACTATTAGTTAACTATTAATAATTTTGAGTAGGTACATAAAAATTATATGATTGTGTATGTGTGTATTGTGTTCTATTATGTATATTATAATATGTAACTATGTGCTTAATATGATTATTATTGATATTCATATTTGTACCAATTAATTCTTTTATACTTAAGTAGTTATGTAGGCATTAAAAGTTTTAACAAAATAATTTTATTTTAGGTTTCGCAAAATATCAATCATTGTAGGTATGTTTCGATCACCAAAAGAATACTTGAGTAATATAATCCTATTATTGTAACAAGATTATATCGACCCGATTAAAATTCAAGGAATAAGAGTAAACGGCCTTAGAATTAAAATACGAGTAAATAGTATTATTTCTTGAAGTATCGTGTCTTCGGTAACTAATTGGATATTTTCAATAGAGGGCATCTTATGAATACAAAAGGACGCCCTTGAAGTGTCGCGGCGAAACATCTCGTGGTATTCATCAATAGTTCAGACGCTCTACACTTTAATTGTATGGATTTGGGGGCCATATTTTCTTAAAATGAAAAGTGTTCGATTGAGTTTGTATCCATGTTACTTTTAAAAAGGCTCTGATTAAGATAATTTTCCAATTTTGTCAAAAATGATAAAATGATTGAAAGACTTTAAACAGCATAGACTAAAAATAAGAAACCTTTTTTTTATTGGAAGACAAGATAGTCCTTAACTGCGATCTCACCTGATGGTAAGAGACTATGCAGTCTAAGATGGTAGGTACATATCCCTAATCGGTTTCTACACGCCATCGTGCCAGAACGCTAAATCGCTTGGCGGCACGTCTTTGACGGTAGGGCCACGGCTAAAGCCTTCCAGACGATATTAAAGTTCAAATATCAATAAAAGGTACTTAACGGTACATACTACACACAGGCACAATATGCGAAACTTTCTATTTCAAAGTCAGCTACAAAGTAGGTAAGTAAGTATATATAATAGTAATATTGCATATATAGTCATTTACTCCACTCATAAAACTTCAAAGTTCCAATAGGGTAAGCTTTTGACAGGTAAAGTGAGGCCGCAACTTTATCTCGAGTTGGAAACTTGGCTCAGACTCTCTCATACGACGTATTCCATATGACAAGTTTGACTCGCCTCGAGATTGGAATTATTGACCTGGAACCTTCCCTCAGAACTTCCCTTAAGTCATAAACAGTAATATCTTTTTCATTTGTTACAGATTTATCTAAGAAAGTTGTGAACATAGGTATCTGTAATGTTACATAATATTATTACGTTTTAACGCAATATATTTTTAATTGTAAAATGCTCTACGAAGTGCTACGGCATGGTTAAATACGTATAACTGTAACACTACAATGTATTTAGGTGCGTTACTATATTAGGCTTTATTTTAATATCCTTCAAATATTGCAATTAAAATAAACTAAAATCTGATTGATTCTGTAATAAAAACTTAATTACACGATTAAAATCAAAATAATTTAGAAAATCAACTTAAATCTAAATTATTTTTTTGTATTTAAAAAAAAGTGCTCGAGCCCCAGGGAGCTCGGCTCCATAACACACACTTATGTAACTTTGCGATTTACCAAAAATATTTTTAATATAGAGTAAATAAGTACTCATAATAACAATGTCTTTCAAAAACTAAAATTGCAAACAACGGAACTTGCACTTTTAACGGTTTTAAAGGTGCGGACTGAAAACTGAAAGGTCGCAGGTTCGAACCCCACCCGTTGCACTATTTCTAAGGGATAGGATGATATAGTCAAGTTTAACTTGGTTGACATTCTTAAAAAAAACTTTAGTACCTACTAATTTTGTGCTCTAAATACGTTTCAAGAAGCATTTTAAAAGTCACTGCCAGTCACAAACACGTAGAAACCCCTCAGATGACTGCCGTATATCTAGTTAAGTGGATTCGTGACACAAATCCTTGACCCTTTCACGGGCAACAGAAAGTGTCTGACTCGCGTTGCACTTTTGGAGCGACTCTTGATTATTTTTACCTTTGCGTCTATGTTTAGCCGTGCAGGTAATGCATATTGAACGTGAAACCTTTTAACTTTTCATGTAATGTTTCAGCCGTGAGTAGTACTTAGGTACATATGTGCCATTTTTGTTTGTAACAAATAGGTTTAACTTTTTTTACTGTGTTGCCTGATGCGTCTCCTATTCGAAGTGTGAAAAAAATGCTATGAAAATGGAATCACCGAATTATGATGAGTAAAAAAGATTATAAAAACGCAGTTTTCATCTTACGATTGTTTTTTGACATCTTGATTCTTGCTTATAAAAAAAAATGTACAAACAAAACAGAGCTTACAATCGCTTGCTCTTAATTTCTATACCATGCATCATGGTTGCCTAACAGAGATCGCGGCCATTTGTGCTCTCCTTTATATAATTTATTTTAAGTTTATTTTATTTTTTATGTTTCTATCTAATGTGGTGTACAATAAAGCGTACATTCATTTCATTTCAGAGTCACATTTTACTCGTATTACTTGCGAATGTAAAAATTTGCTGAAAGTAACATTTTAATAAATATTTTATCTTCATCTCCTCATCGTGACCTTGAATCTGAAGTTAATGAAAAAGGTGTTAAGTTTTTCTTTTAAAAATAACTTTTCTTTCCAGGCCGTGCCTGAAACAATACGAGAGCTGAAAAGCGCTGTGTGGGCCGCCGAGGCTACCGGCGGCGCGGCCAATTTAACCGGCGCTCTCACCTCGGCCTTTGAGATTCTCTACCGGGTATGAAAATTGCTTTTATTATATGTACAATAACGCCTCCATCGACATGTTTGATGGTCACTTGTAGTTTTATACCTGCGAGTTTTCTTACTACATATTTCTAGAGGCGGTAATGTCTCGGAAAATTTGAAGAGAAAGTAGAGGCTGGTATACAGTTAGTGAATTTATGCTGTGATCTATAGAGCAATTGGCTTTTGCTTTAGCTGTCCACAAGATAGACAAGCTACGTATTGTAACATTTTTTTTGAGAAGAGCGACTTCTGCGTACCTATTTTGCTGGTTCTTCTCAGCAGAATCAGCTTTCTTAACCGGTGGTATATTCTCGATTTGTCATAAGAGCCACAGTTTGGCTTACATGAAATAAATAATTTTGAATTTGAATTTGAAGCCTATTTAGCTTAACGGTTAAGGCTGGGGCTTATTGAAAACTGAAATATCAACGGTTCGATCCTCACGCCTTGCACTATTGTGGGTATAACAATAGTGCTAGGGGTGAGAATCGAATGCACTATTGTCGTACCCATTCATAATACAAGCTTTCCGATTATTGGAGGGGAGAGGAGAATAATAGATACCTAGTCATCGTTTTTGGTTCCCGTTTCTCAGACTAATTACGAAAGAATGTATTAAGATCTGGATCTCTAGATACAATAGCTGGATAGTTGGACAGCTGGATAGTTTAATATGACTTTTTTGTAAATTACAGTATAACCGAACGGGTCTAGGCTGTCAGTGCAACCAGGCAATCGCTATAGTAGGGGCCGGGGGAGGCGCGGGCGGCGTGACAGCCGTGTTCCGTGCATGGAACTGGCCGCATATGCCCGTGCGCATATTTACATATCGGGTAGGGGGAGATGCGGCTGCAGGCAAAACTATGAAGGAAATGGCATGTAATAATAAAGGTAAGTTGTATTCTCTCTTTTTGTGTTTTACTTTAGAGTTTGTTGTGTAAGTAGGTACCTACATAATTATCACTTCTGGGCGCTGCAATCGAAATTATTTTTTGTACTAAAAAGTACAAACCTGATTTTGATGAGATTTTTTGAGTATTTGTATGAGTCTTTTTAGTTTTTAGTTTATATTTTGGTTTGATAAATTGCAGGTCAAAACAAATTCTACCTATGAATTTTAAACCCTCTCTTTCTATCCAGGTTTTCACGTGACCATAAACGACCATGATGAAGTTCGCCACAAAGTGCTGCATTTCGTGGAAGTCCTAGCGCGCCCTATGGTCATGTACCAGACGTTGCACCCAGTCCATTGGAGCCCTGTGTACATCGGGGGAAGGGTGGGAACACAAACATTACATATTATAAGCTAGCTTTTGCCCACGACTTCGTCCGCGTGGAATTAGATTTTTAAAATCCCTCGAAAACCCTGTTTTTCCGGAATAAAAGCAGCCTGTCCTCCAGGTCCTCAACTTTACCAATGCACATCACGTCAATCGGTTGCTCCATTGCTGCGTGATTGAAGGACAAATCAACAACAAACACACTTTCGCATTTATAATAATAGTAAGGATGGGTTAGAAATTTTTTATCTTGCATTTATGCAAGACCGTTATTTCTGGTGGCGCGTTGCTTTGGCTATCTATGGATGGCGTATTTTAGCCCGTAAATAAAGTAAATTAGTTCATTTGAAACAAGATATAGACGTAATATGTGTCCATTGATTTCATTATTTTTTACCTTACAGAGTAGTACCCTCGATGATGATGGAATGGGTCAGTTGATGACGTCAGTAACGGTTCCAATTTTCGACAGGAGAAACCACACGGTATGTTACATTGAATAAATATTATCATGTTAGTCCCCCTTACCTTAAGCTTTCAAGCTTACAATAGTAAATATCGTCATTCATTGTTTCAGCAAAGGGAAGCAAACTTGCTAGGAGTAGTTGGTACGGATGTTCCTGTCGATCAAATAAAGAAGCTCGTGCCACCTTACAAGGTAGGTAATACGAGCAAATTTTTTCGTCCATAATATATTATGGGCGTACATATTTTTAATCCTCAGAGTACGCATAGAAATCATCAGGGGAAGACAACAGCTAGATAACTTGAGTAGAAAAATTCCCAAAGTTACATACTTCCCTGATGATTTAAGAAATATTAGTTTTAGAAAGATGGCCTCTCAAGTAGGTAGGTATCGCTTCGTGGCGTAGTGGTGTATTGCGACCTTCGACCAAAATTGTATATGTAACATATTGTATAATGTATATGTAGTTCATGCAAAACGACATAAAAAAAATCCGTGAAAATTAAGTAGATACGACAAGTATGTCAAAATAAGGGGATACATAGAAATATCACCCCTTTGAGAGTTTATGAAGAATAATTATTATTATGTGGATGTCAGTTATACATAGAGAACGGATGCAATGTAAAACTTGTATGCTTATTGTGTTATTTGGCTGAATATAGATTTATTTTGTTTCAGTTGGGCGTTAATGGTTATTCATTTATGCTGGATAACAACGGGCATGTTTTATACCATCCCGATTTGAGACCTTTGGTAAATCGAGTTGAATTGTCTCAATTGTAGATATTTACATTATTTCATTAATATTGAGTGGTGAAATTATAAAAAACATTTTTTCTGTTACAGCATACAAATGAGGAGGTAAGAGCATGCGAAAGTTAGCATTTCTGGGTTTAAGGTTTTTCAAAATTTGAAAAAGAAAATACTACCCAAATACTTTTATTTCTTTTGATTAGGTTATAAAAATATTTACTATTAAATTATGTGTAATTTATTTCAGTATACGGAAACATTACGACCTCTATATTCTAGTGTCGATATCACCGATGTGGAACTCCTCGTGGATTATGATGAAAATGCAAGGGTCAACCTTACTTCCCTACTTTTTGAAGTAAATATTACAATTTATTTTACTTTTACCCGCGAGTTCGTCCAGGTGGATTTTGGTTTCCTAAAAATCCATTTGTTTTCCTGGAATGATAAGTATATGCTATTTTTGCAAAAGGCTTTGAAAAGTTCAAAAAACAAACCGACAACCTTTCGAAATTAATAAAGTATTACATATATGGATGTAGATGACACCCGAACTTTCTAATGCCCCTGTACTATTCTTATATATAGGTCTTTATTTTGCAAAAGGTAGAGTGGATTTTAACAAGTACCTATACTACATTGAGGCCAGAATGAAAAACAGAGTTTTCCTCAAAAAGTTCAGGAAAATTTTCTATCCTACCATGGTTCTACCAAGCGCAAATATTTTGGCAGATATAACGGTAACCTTTGCTCATAGAACAGTGCTTACGGCTTTAAAAAAAATAACAATCTGGTTGAATTAAAGTGGTGGAAAAGTTCACTTCCCATTTTAACTTACAGTTACGCCACGACATGATAGAGCAGCGCGAAGGCGAGACAGAGATGGGGGTTAAAGTACAATATGAGGGAATGAGACGGGTAGCGACTCGACGACAGAGATACTTTTATAGTCCTGTCGATGGCACGCCATATTCTCTGGCTGCTGTACTACCAGACGGCTATGGCATGTATGAGCTTCAGGCCGAACAGGAAATCAAACATAGTCCTATCAATGGTAAGTGAAACCATACTGAAATTCTATAGCCTTGAAGATTAATAGCTTTCAACACTTAGGACCTATTAATAAACATTTACCTTTCTCTATCCATGCAGTCACAGAATATTTTAAGGGAGACAACTGGAAAGTTCATCCAGATTGGTAAGTCCTTTTAAAGTTTTTTCCTATAGTATTGCTTTTGGTGATTAATTTTTATTTGCTGATGAAATATAATGTTTGTTTGTATAAATGCTTTATTAAATTATATGGAGCAGGGACAGTCTAGGGTTTAAGACAGCGGTCTCCTGGGCATGCACCTCTAACTTTTCGGAGATATGTACGTTTAATAAATTAAATATCACATGCTTCAACAGTGAGGAAAAACATCTTGAAGATACTTGTACACCTGAGAGATCTTTTAAAATGTGTGAAGTCTGTCAATTTGTATTGGGCCAGCGTGGTGAACTATGGTCTATAACCCTTCATTATAATTAGATTATTTCAGTTAAATGTAACGTAATGTAATGTAAACTATCAGGGTGTACTGCGAATACGCATCAACGTCGGAGCAGACGTTCAACTCGCCAGAGGAGCAACTTCTGCACTTCCTGACGCGCGCCGGCCGCCCCGGCTGGAAGTGGATGTCGCTGCGGCCGCGAGCGCTCACACTGCACAACGCGCACAAGAAGCAGGACCGCGACTCATATTATTGTGAGTTGATGATACTGACTAGTGGGCACATTGCAATATGCGTCAACTTCCAATCCAACGTCTATAAACTCGATAAACGAAACCTAACTAACGTACCTAAAGTTTAGGATCAAATTCCTATGACCTTTTTCTTTTTCACTCCATCGTCAGACCATAGTCACTAGCTAGTTATTGAGATAGAATTAATAATAATTATTAATTAAAGTACCAGTTACTTATATCCACAAGCACACAACCGAAGGGTATTTAAGCGTTTTCTTTCAGTTGAAACACATGGCATGTTAACTTTGGACAACTGCAGTTACACATTTTTTATATTACAGGTGACAAAACACTAGTTCAGTCGCTGGTCCGCGATGCAATGGTAATTAAAGAGTTGGACGCTCACACTGGACATGCTAGCCATCACAATCAGTAAGTATCAATTCCGTATACAGCATGTGCGTTAGATTTAAAATACTTCCGAAGACTAACACGAACTACAACAGTCCCACAATAATCTTCAAGGCAAAGAAAATAGGCGCCTACAAAGCAAGCGCGATCAAACCTAAAATTCAGCACTGCTTTCCACCAGGCATGGTTGTCAAGTTTTACTCTTGCACAAAAAAATGTTGACCAAATATAAATCTTCGATTCTAATTTATGATAATTGTTGGTAAATGGAAATGAAACGTTGATCGGCAAAGCTGTATCTACCCACCCAAATGTTGCATGAGACTGCACTTTTAGATTTTAAGTAACATCTCAACGCACTTTATTTTAAGTTTATTTCGATCACTAATTACTATGTGTTTGTCACACGATAGCCCGATAGCAACATTAATGGCACTTCTTACAAGGTAACGTAACAAAGAAAACATACTAATGTTTCGCGTAGATAAAAATTAGATTAAAAAAACACTAGAAGATGCAAAAAAATTTGATCCCATTACTGATTTGTAGAATAGAAAATATGATGTGTGATGCATTTAACGGCCCTTAGAAGTTATATAATTTTGAGTGAAAATCCAGATTTGAGCGTTCATTGGCAGCTTGGTTTTCCCCATCCTTTACCAGTTTTCGTTTTGTACTGTTAAGTGCTAACTCTTTATTGAAATAGCGCGAATGCTCATACCCCTGTTAATCTAGAACACATCTCCATTTCAAATCAATAGAGGTTACCTAGTTGGTTTTCTTGCATAAAAAATGTTCATTAAAAATTTCAAAAGTATCTTACAAGGATATCCTCTGTGCCCAACACCATTTACAATGGTTGGTGTGCCAAGTAGCGCTAAGTAAGCTATAATATAATTTTATTTAAACAGTTCCTGAACAATAATAACAGTGGAATCCAATAAGCATTGTCTACAACTTAAGAAGAAATGCGTTACCAAATAAAGCAACAACTCGAGATTAGGATGCATATTTTTTTCTATGATTAATTTTCAGCTGCAAGGATCCAGGTAAATTAGATTTAAAATTGAATTAATTTTAACAGGTTTTAGCTGGCTTGGAGTATGGATTTGTACATTATATATATTATTTTTAATAAATATCTACTAATTTATATGCAAAAGGTTGAAAAGAATATACTCACATACATATAAATTAAATATGGCAAGAAGAATACGTCTATGCTAGGGGATACCTTAGCATAAAAATTGAGTACGCAACCCTGAAAATCAGTTAACTTTAATATTAAGTATTATTTAATACCTAAATGCTCGTAGCATGTACTCCTGCATAATAATGCAGGAGTACATGCTACGAGTTACATCTACAATGTTTGTGAATTTGAAAATCTTTAAGTTAAACTCTTAATTTTGAAACAAAACCTATTTAAGATTTAACTATTTGAGATTTTTAAAACAAACGATCATAATAAGATCGGGAGGTTGAAAAATTGTTTTGATAAACAATATAACTAAGTACCTAAATATAACTTAATTATTATTTAATTTTTAAATGTCTTACGTGTCTTTGCAGGCAAGGCCGATTCCACAAATTCGTGGTGACTTTGTCGTTCATCGCAACAAGAAGCGGACTTCTGAAATGGACTGAAAACATCAACAGCTCGAGGTCGGCCGACTCTTCTGAACCGTATGTTTAAAATTAATTTAAATATAATGTTCAAAAATATCCCCAATATCATTTCAAAAGACTTACTAACAATTAAACTCTTTTTCTAAATTCTCTGTGGTGTAACGTCACTACTGAAGTGAAGGTAGAGAGGAAATGGGCCACATAGTTCAAAAAACTGATGGTCGTTGGGGGTCCCAAGGTGCTCAAATGGTCCCGCACCGGAAAGTGCAGTCGCTGGATGTAGGTGTTCCAAGAACGAGGCTTGTGGAAGTCCGTGCAAGAGACCTTGTCGTGTACGTCTATTGGTCGAAAAAGAGAATGTCACTATGGCGTTAGATGCGGATGTGTAACATTGTAGCGGTATTTCGCTTGATGCCCCTAGACTAAAACAAAAGAGTAAGTGATTAATGCTGTCCTTAATTCTCAATGTCCATTGTCTTCAAAGTTCAAGCCAGTTCATTAATTCATTACCTCTCATCGTCGGCCCAATTAGAGGCACAGGTCTCTTCAACTGAGAAGGGTTTAGGCCAAAGTCCAACACGCTGGCTAAGTGCGCGCTGATAGTAAAGCCAACAGAATTCTAATCCTTTTAAGATGAATTTCATCCTTTCAGACACTTCAGCGAGAAACACGCCCGCGCCTTCGATTCAGAGTGGTACCGTCGCGCTGTAGAACATCATTCCATTGAACCGGAGAGCTTTGTCTTCTCCGTACCGTTCCGCGATGGAAGTGAAGCGGAAGACTTCAGCGGGAAGCCACCACTAGTGCTGGCAACTCATGCCGTGTTCGTCGAATCCAGGGGACATCGAGCGCCTGCTGCAGTAGTCGGGTTGCATTTCCAGCTGGAATCTCTTGCTAGACATTTCTTGAACGTCACATCAACGGTTAGTTGCACTCTCATTTTCAAGTTAGTGTCTTTTGGTTTAACATTTTCGGAGATTATTTTAAACTGCAATTTTATTACAGTGCACAGCCGGCAGTATTTGTAAGAAAACGTGCGCAGGCGACGAATTGGACTGCTATATATTGGATGATAACGGTTTCATAATCCTGTCGGAAGATGCTTCACAAACGGGCCGATTCTTTGGGCAAGTCGATGGAACGATTATGGATTCGCTCGTTCAAGATAGAATTTACAAGAAGGTGACCGTGCACGATCACCAAGGACGATGTCCGGACTCAAGGAACCCGTTTAGTGGAAATTCTAACAAGTTGTCACCTATTAAGCCGCTGTCTTGGCTTGGAGGATATGTGACAAACTTGTTAGCGGTTTGGTTTCCCTTGTGGGAAACTGTATACGGACGACCTCATCCACACGCTGAGGAAGAAATAGGTACACTTCATGTCTACTAATATTATAATTTTACGAAAATGTATTTGTTTGGTGGTTTGCTTGGTTTGTCTTTCAATATTCTGGAGAATGAAATAGACTACTTTTTATCCTCAAATTGACTAAATATTAATATGATTCTTTAACGTAGATTACGAGGACTACGAAAGCGAAGACATAGAGCACGAAGATGAATTAGACCGCGACCGCGGCACCTACGAAATCATAATAGACGGTTTGGGCGCCGCAGACAGGCACGAAGTCCCCGTCGTAAGCCCTGGGCCGCCGCGGGAGCCTCCGCGCGAGGCTGCGCGCTCGGCCGCCGTGCGACCTTGCGATACCAGCGCTGAGTTGTTCACCCTACAGTCCACGAGGCTCAATGCTGCCCAACCACTGAAGGGCAAGCTCACCAATTGCCACAATTCTGGGTGTGAAAGGTAAGCTTATACGAGTAGATATACTTAATTTATTTGGTGTTTTCGTAACTCTTGACAAAATATAGGATCGAATACGTGGAAAACGCGAGCAGCTGTCGTATTTCGTAATACATATTATATGTACTTTGCCGCGTTAGTTACTTCCAATATTTAGAATGAGGCAGGTCTTAAACTAAAATTTACTATGTACTCATAGAAAAGGATATTACTCGGATAGAAGCAACTTGATCGAAGCTTATATAAGGTTATAAAGTATACCTCAAATTATGTACAGGCCGTTCAGCGTTCAGAAGATTCCGCACAGCAACCTGATTCTACTGGTAGTGGACACCCTATGCCCGTGCGGCGCCAAGCGGCTGGACGTGCGCCCGCGAGAGGCGGGCCCGCGCGCCGCGTGCCGTCGCCCGCCGCGTGCGCTTCCCAGGCGGCGCCCGCCCGCCTGCGTCTCTTACCATCCCGAGGTATTACACTCGCATCGAAATCCTACCTATCATAATACCTATCGAACCTACCATTTTTATTGTTTGGAAGTAGTTATGACTTATTTCAAAAAATATGTTATAACAAATAGATGTGATACAGTCCGTGAGATGTAACCTCAGCTTTCATTTATGCGTGGTGGCATAGCACAAACGGGTGTTCCGCGCAAGTTTTAAACCGATTTGCACGGCCGTACAAATCAAAGTATTGTCGAAAATCGCAAATCTTACTTTTAAAAGAAGTGTGTTTGTTTATAACTTTGTCCTTCAATCACCCATCAACGGATCGAGGTGATCTTTTGGCATGGGTGTAGCCTTTCCGCGAAATTTTTAAAAAAATATCTTCACGCGGACGAAGTATCGACCCATGTTACAAAGTCGCAATCAGCATTGCTTAGATCGCTGATAGTTGCAAAGAAAATTACTCAATTCCAAACATAACGGACTTCAATGTTTCATCATCATCATCATCAGCCCACATGCATCCATTGTTGGACATAGGCCTCTTTTAAGTAGTGCCAACGTTGCCTATCCTCGGCCTTTCGCATCCAGTCGATGCCTGCCACTTTTCGGATTTTTACTTTGCCTGACACTTTTCTTCAATGTTTACTTTCAGGAAATCGAGATCCAGTCGTGCGGCCGCGGCGCCCGCGCGCGCCCTCTGTCCGCGGTGCTGGCGACGCTCGCGCTGCGGCTGCTGCTCGCTCTCACGTGACTGTCCAACCACCCCGACACGTTCTAAACCAAAACCTGCCCGCAGGCCTCCCGACCGTATGAAGCTTTCTACCATATCAAATTCCATATCACAGAAAATAAATAATTTTTAACTCCGTAAATGCCGTTATATAAACTTCTCAGCAACAAAAACAACAGGGTCTCTTTATTAATATAAAATTATGCAAATATACGGATTTCAACTCGATTTTTATCGGTCTTACAAGATTTATCCTGAATTTCATTTCGAACCCATCACAGGTTTGTTATTGAAGTTATCTAAACTTCATAACACAAAACTCTGAAGTCGAATAAAAATTGAAGCTATTGTATCATACATTTTTTCACCAACTCATATGAAGAAAAATATGTAGGTGTGGTTTTTGGACTGAATAAGAAATTCAAATACTAATTGATTGTAAACTTAAAACCAAACGGCCTGTACATTAAAAATCTATTTGAAATCAGTACGTTTCCATCATTTTCTATTAAAAAAAATGGACCCTGTTTCGATGTTTAGATGAGAAGTGTATTTCAAACGGAAAGCTTCGCGGGTCACCGTACCGCAGTGTTCGAGCGATATGTTTGTGTGAATAGACGTTCGTGTGAACTTTTTTATGCAAGAGTTGTGCTGGAGGGCTCGTAATCATTGCCGGGCCGAGCTGGGGTATTCTTACTATAGTGTATACCTATTGTTAAAAATTCAAACGTTTGTATACCGCGTTGACACAGCAGCACAGATTGAGTGTAGGTAAGATTTTCAGAAATTATAAATGACTTTAAACTCAATTATTTTTAGTCTACAAAACTGTTATTTATAACAGGGATTATTATTTACAAGTGCGAGTTTAAAAATTAAACCGCATTGAACATGATGACACTATTTTGGTAAGAAACTGTGTACATAAAATACATTAATAATTTTATGAATACAGTTTGTTTAACAGAAAATTCTTGCACTCAGAGTACACTACACTTGACCAAAATGCAGAAAATTGAACCCTCATTTGTACCAGTGGAGTTTGATCGGTAATAATGTTCATAACTAAATAGTAAATTGTTCTACAAGGGGTGAAAGTGGCCGATTACATACGAGGGTGTCATTTGAGGCACGAGGCGAAGTCGAGGGCCACGATACACCCGAGTTAGGAATCGCACTTTCTCCCGAATGATACATAGTGCTTTATACTACACCTACGAGGAATGTACTTTCCGAGCAGGTGTAGTATAAAAGTACATTTTATAACGAGTAAGGTTTTATATAGGAGTAATTCCTTTTTAATTGAGTTACAAACATAATTCTACCAGGACATAGCTTATCAAGTGTAGCGTGTCAAGGCGGTATCAAGGAATGCCTCGGAAGAATAGGCCTATTCTTGGCCCGTTTTTGTGGTGTATGCGAGATATTTAAAGTTTTGATCTATTTTACCGACTGAAGTATTGGTCCGACCAAGTGAACTTTTGATCTTGTTTTGAGACAGGATTATCGATTCGAACTAGGCTAAGATAATGTTTAAAATATTTTCTCCTCTCTGTTAAGTTGACAGTTTCATAATGTAACTATGACGCGGTCGCAATCGGTAAATAGGTAGGTAACTAATATCTTGTTAAATTTAATTGAAGATTATCACAAACTTGAAGATCTTATAAATTATAGCTAATGTTAATAGATATTTTAAAGATAATGGATTGTAATATAATAATATCGTTTAAAAATGTTTTAGAAAAATTTACCTATGTTGATCCTAACACGATTTATTTCTCGATATCTATCTGTTCATCGTATTGATTGCAAACATATTGACTAGTTGCATAGATTAATTGAAAAAGCAATTTCGAAATGGACATATCTCGTTTTAAAAACACCGTTTTTCTCATAAAATGTGTCATTTATATATACCTACGATCTATTTAATTCGACAAAAATGATAAGATTTTTTGTTGCAATTAGTATATTTGCGAAAAGATTACACCTTCATTTTTAAAAAATGGTCTATAAAAAAAGCGGTATTATTAAATAATACGAGATGTCCCTTTTCGAATTGACATATTCAATTATTAATTATTGTAAATAAGAAACTTTATGTTTGTAGGAGTTACGTTGCTATTTTTACGTGTGCCTGTGTATAATTACCAATATTAGATTAATATTAACGAGTCGACGAGCAAGCATCGTAGAGTTGATACTGAGATGATTAAATGCTGTTTCAATCGAAGCATAAATGCGAAAATGACTACATTCCTATCGACCGCCTTCAAACTTCAAATTTTTACATAAGACATATTTTATGTATTTTAATATAATATACCTAAGTTCGTCCTATAGAACGATAGTGCAATTACTTTTTAATTAATGTAGAATTAAGATTCTTTCCTTTTAAATTCACATATTTCTTGAATACATTCCCTACTTTAAGTGTATTAGTTTACAAATCCACATTTCCTCCTATTCGATGAAAGCATATAATATGATTAGTTGTAAACTAGATATTTTAAATTATGCAATACAGGGTTGAATTAGAAATGGCGCCATATGAATCTCATATTAAAAAAAAAGTATCTAAGTATATTTATCTATGGTTGAGATCTTTAGATCGTACTTTAACTTAGCTCAGAGCATCTTTGCTTTTTAAAATCTAAGCAAAGTCAAAGTGTACCTAGATCTCAGCCTGTGTGAGAAGTTAAAGTTTCTCTCGGTGTCCTCTCGGGCGACTCCCGTTCATCTAATTGTTAGCAATTCTCTCGCCTAATCTTCGAATAATGTTGTACGTATTTGAGATATTGTAAACAATTCTCGTTTTAAATGTAAATATTTATATATGAGGGCCTATGTACTACTAATGTGTAATGTGTGTTGCTAATGTTCATACATTATGTAGTTCGAATTCGACTTCTTCTGTCCTACATACAATCCATTGATCGATCTCAATATTATAATTCGAGCTAATTTACGAACAGTTTCAATAATAATTTATCCAATCCAAAATCAATACTTAAGTGATCCAAATAATTTGTGTGATAAGGCTTTAAGTGTTTAACAAATGGCAATCTCAATACATGGATTTATTATATTGACGCGCTTTACTACATAATATTATTCGATTTTCAATTTTTTGATTTTTGAAACAATCCATTAGTTGACATAAAGGTAGGCTCAGCCCGCGAGATTTTTTTTAAACTTAAAATAAAGCTATCGCTTCCAATTCTTCTTCCAATAACGTGGAAGCAGAGAGCAGTGATAGTGGAAGAACTGCATCTTTAGAAATCCATTATAAAAAGGAAGGGATCGATTTATGAGTTAGAGTGGAGAGACGGCAAAATGCTCGTAGTTTAGTGCTTTAATTAGTACAAAAAATTTTAAAAGAACTACAATTTAAATTTAACCTACCTCTGAGTCAACTATCGCCAAATTAGCTCGTATTTACCATGAGATCGCATTTACAATCTGTGTACCTAAACTATAGATCATAATATACATACTACTTAATATCTCCTTAAGAACGTATATACTTACATAAAGTTTAAATAATCTGTTTGTACCTATCATAAATGTTACCTAGAATTTAAAGTCAGATTCACCATAACATATTAAAATAACGTGTATTTCATGTTTAAAAAGAGCTTGCTGTTGTCCGTTCAACAGTCACGTAATCGAAACAATAATAAGAAATAGTACAAAGTTATACAAACGTAAAGAAGTCTCGCAATTTGTGCCAAACCACAGCCAAGTCTATAATTTATGGATTTTATTACATGGGACCGATAGTCGAAATACCTTACCAATATGGGAGGACAATAGCATGCTCGAAGTCCGATCGAAGGGTAATTCATCACAGTAATTTTTCCTGAGTGCTCATTTTAATTCGGATTTTGCATTTCTAAGACGCATTTTCCCTTTCAGTTCTATCAAGCTCCGTCTGAAAATAATCACCGTCTAATCATTGCTAAAAAGCGTTAATCTAAAAACTCGATCATTTTCGAACGTTGCTAATGTTAACAAACCAAGAATTAATAGATTTAAAAGGCTATTTTATAAATGTTTTTTCTCTACTCTAAATTGACAGCTCGTAATTTGGTGCTATCTTTTTCCAAAGGGAACAGTGTGAAAAAGATAGCTCTATTTTTAGACCTGTCATTTTGATTCAAATTAGAGATTATATGTAACAGAACTAGTACCAAAACGGTACTTAAAATATATAATTTACTGTGATCAATTCACCATTGTCAATATAACCGAGATATTTATTTTAATCATACCGAGCATACTCACGACCGGCGTAAATTTTATATTATGCGGGAACGCTTTTGAGATATTGTGTACATTTTGTATAAATATAACAGTAAGGAGTCGATGTATGGCGTTATTGTTTCACCTGGTGAGTGGCGAACGGCTGGTATAAAATGTATTGAAAAGTGCTTCTTGTAAGCGTCGAGTCTTCCATAGCAGTCGAACGCGGAGCGAGTATTACTTGTAACTAAGTATTAAACGATAATAATAGAGTATATCTTTATCATAGCATAGGCGGGGCGGCGTGCACTGCACTTCGCGGGGTTTACTTGTACTATAGACACAAAACAAATACCTCGTTTAGTTACGCAAAACGTAAAAGCTAGACAGAGTTAGAGTTCATTTCGCGTTTAGTTTATTGGACATATCAATTCAGGCACCAAAGAGACTATAGCGTAAGCAATTTTTTGGAATATTTTTAATTGTGATCTTATATTGTTCTAATGCATTAATTAAGTGGACCTCCATTTCATAACCGGAAAACTTTTCTAAACCTAATTTTTTTCCTCGTCCCATTTTATATTGACAATACCAGAGAGTTGAGAATGTCGCGACTTAAGCCGCGTTTCCATTGTGCAAGAACTTGATTACAGGTATGACGTCACACTTGCGTAAAAGTTAGTTGTTAGTTTAAAACTACCCGCATTCAACTTGCAGCTTGCATGCATGTTTATGTTTCCACTACTCAAGCAACATACAAGCTTTGACATGAGATATAGCGATTGGCTATTTAAAATCTAGCGCTGTTTTCACCTAAGAAAACTCGTCCTAGGGGGTTACTCCACTATTGTACTATAATCAAGAATAAAAATAGTTACCATTTTCTATTTCCGAAATAGCAAATTTTAATTTACAACCAATTTAAGATCTATGTCTGCAATAACCTTTTAAAAATGGAAGGAGGTCCCCTTAATAATAATTATTTTAATATACCTACGTATTCGCAATTAATTTTGTGTAAGGAACAGTGATTTCTAAATTAACGCCACGTTCAGTATTCATATCAGCGTATGTACAATTTTTTACAAGATATAGTAAGTGTTTTTTTCATACGAATATCGTTTCGAATCACTCTATAAACATCTCAAGGTAACGCTTTTTAGATATTAGGTGATATTCGAAATTTTAAAACTTGTGAGAGGCAAATTTTGATGTCGCTGTTTTCGAATTCTTTTCTTATCAATTAGTTAATTATAATAAAACGATATAGTTGTTGTGTACTTGGGCACGGCCGACTGCGAACATGGTTCTCAAGTGTAATTCTAGTTGAATACCGTTTCTTTTTGTTACTTGCCAGTTCATGCTATAGATAAACACTAAACAGTAATTACAATAATAAAGTTCTCTTATAACATTGTGGAAAATTATTTTTTTCAGTAATCCTTTAGTCCGTTATCCTATATAAATATTCATGGACAAGGCGGAATAGCCGCCATTACCTATTTCTGTCTTGACATAATAAATGGCAGTTTTATCTTGAACTAATTAAACTTCAAATCATTAATAGTTGATTAATCCGGTTCGAAGGACCAAAAACAACTGTAGTGTTTGCTAGGTAAAGGCGATATTTTAATAATAATATGTTCTTCAGATTGTATCCAAGAGAATAGCCATCTGCGCAGGAGATATTATAGTGCACAAGTCATAGTCTGATGGAACGGATGGCTTTACCGACTCTTCCGAAACACCGCTGATTTCGTAGCACCAAGAACTGAGAATTTCTTGAAAGAAACCCCAAATATTATTGGCCCGACCCAGGAATCGAACTCGGGACCTCATCATTCGTAGTCGATCATGCTAACAGTGGACTAACGAGGCAGCGGTCGAATGATATTTAACGAAACTATTGCTGAACTTGTAGACGGAAAAAAGGGACAATAAATAATACCAACCTTGAAAATTTCATCTCAAAAATTTTACTTGTTCAATTAGTTTACATATAAAGGCTGGCGGCGAACACGATATCGCGCTTCAGCATCTTGATGGCTTCGCTGAACTTGTTCTCGAGGTCCGTGTTGCCGATGTTCTTCGCGGCCTGACACAGCTGCCGCAGCACCTCCTCCAGGCGACGCATGCAGCGGATTATTGAACCTGACGCAACGTTTCACACATGTTAAATCCTTATCTTTATCCTATTTTGCCCTCGTAATTGAAAACACAGTAAGTTAAATAGAAGTTACATTTATGTTACTGTGTTTTCAATTACAAGGGCAGTATTCGCTCCAATCGCAAAACGCAAATATATTTCACCCGACTGCCTGACTAACCCCAAAAAATTTAAACGTAGGAGTCGCATCCTTACTAATATTATAAATGCGAAAGTGTGTTTGTTTGCAGGTTTGTTGGTTTGTCCTTCAATGACGCCGCAAAAAAGCAACGGATCGACGTGATTTATTGCATGGGTATAGTTGAGTACCGGGAGAGTGACTTAGGGTACTCTGTATCCCGGAAAATTAAAGAGCTCCGGCGGGATTTTAAAAACTAAATCGTCGCGAACAAAGCCGGGGGCATCAACTGTAATACAATATATCACTCACTAGATAAACTTCTTAGAAATTTTACAATTTCAACTTGCAACCATTGGATATAGGAGTGAAATATAATGCTATGATAATTAAAAAAATAAACGGCTTAAAAGGAAATATAAAACCAAATTTTAAGTGTACAAATAAAGCTCATTTAACCTAATAACCTGACCTTGATCTAAGATTTGAGGGGAAAACTTACCTTCAAAGACGTCAGTCATTTTGCAAATCTGCAAGAAGCTGGCTCCCTTGGCCCACGATAGCACCACGTCCATGAGCGTACATTTGAACTTGCCCACGTAATCGTCTTCGTCTAAGTCCATCTTAGCATCGATCGACACCTTGGCAATTCTGCGCGCGTATTCCTGCAAAGTGTCAAATAAATCTTATGCTGAGATCTATGAGCGTGCTCTGACTCAGCTTAGACTCAAGACATATCTTAAAAGGAGACACAAATATGCTCTGATATAAATCTGTCTCGTTTTAACTCTGTCTTGACTCTGAGCTCAATGAGTATGGTCTATAGATTGCAGTCTTATTGCTCATTCACATCAACTCGCGGGTTCGATAACATGCTCCATCGCGAAATAATAAACGTATGAAGTAGTATGTAGAGGTCGAATAACAGTATGGATATATATGTCAAAAAAACCCATTTACTTACATTAAAAATAAAAACTACATTAATACATCACAGTTAGTTTTAATTTTTCTAAGAGCGCAAACTCGCCAACAAACTGCGTTTGCAGTTTGGCGGAATAAATCTTTTATTAAAATATTGTGCAACAAGTGATAAAATTAAAAAAAAATCACGAAGTAATGCCTTAATCCAAGCAATTTTTTGGTGAATATTTCAGATGTTCATTTTACAATTAGATTAATACAGCACCATCTAATTACATTATTGTGAGTTTCACTTGATGTGGAGTAGCCACAGTGTACTAATACCAATAAGTATACTGGAAAATGGGCTACACCTGAAGATACGGGGATAGCACTTACCTGCAATTGTCTCAAGACTCCTTTGAGTTCGTCCCCGGTGGCGGAGGCCTGGGACGAGTTCTCGTCACACACGAAGCAGCTGACGAGCGCCGCGCTCTGCTCCGGGCTCAGGGAGTTAAACACGCCGTTGAATATCAACTCCGTCAGCAGCAGCTCGTCCGCACTGGTAATTGGATAAGATAATCTTCGATCAAAAATGTATCCGAGAAATAGATTTGACTCACGATTGCGAAGTTATTTTCATTGCAAAAGCAACACAAACACATCGATGTCTTTTCTTGAAAAAAAAAAAAATGACAGCCGCCTATTGCGACTAGGATTACTGTGAAACCGTGTAAAGTCAATACGCTATGGCGTACAATGAGCCATTACATGAACAAAAAAGAGCGAGATGGAAAAGCAGTAACTGCTTAGCAATCGTTCACAGTAAGCGGCTGAAATTAGACGTCTGTGGTGGGTATCATCTACTCGGAGTGATTGACGTGTTAAAAATGCGGCTATCCGTTTTTACATCCCTGGCGTAGTAGTGAGCGCTGTGGTTTTATAACTGGGAGGTCTCGGATTCTATTCCCGGCGAAGACAATTTGGGAATTTATAATTTCTGAATTGTCTCTGGTCTGGGAGGCTTTGGCCATGGCTAGTTACCACCCTACCGTCAAAGACGTGCTAAAAAGCAATTTAGCGTTCTGGCACGATGGCGAGCAGAAACCGATTAGGGGTATAGGTTGAATGTGCGTTCCCATACCCTTTCCAAGTTAGCCCGCTACCATTTTAGACTGTATTGTCACTTACCATCAGGTGAGATCGTAGTCAAAGACATGAGGTAAACTTACCTACTTAATTCGCAAGCTATCCTGCCCTTTAGTTCTATGACATCAGCTAAAGTACAGTATCCTAATCGTCTGAGAATACGTTTTCTTTTCTTCAACTCGTCCATCTGTAGTATGCTTTTCGCTTTCTTCAGTTCGGACTTCAGTAACGTTAGTTCTTCGTATATTTCTTGTTTCCTGTCGTATGCGGCGGTCAGCGCGCCACGGTTTTTATCTTTGTGCAAAGGATGCGCGAATAATCTAAAACAATTAGTAATAAGATCTCAATATTAATTGGATGCACATAATGCAACGTTTCAACCCACAAAACTTTGTCAAATTAAATACGTACATAATGTAAAGGAATAAAGTTACCTATAGTCTGATTTTTAATTCGGTCGAATTCTGACAGATGTCATTTTATAAATAGAGCGAGTTATTTGTATGAAAAACAGTATTACCTGTACCTGAATAAACCTGTAGTTCGATTTTACCCCAAACTATCTGTCAGGCATTTGTCATATATCTGTGTGCGGCCATTGATTTTTATTTGTATAAGTTTCAATTTATTATCTTTTTTGTGGGATTTTTTAAATCTCTGGTAACATTAAGATACGTCAGAATTCCACGGAATTAAAAATCAGACTATAATTGATAAGTTGTGTGGGTTGACACTTTATTGCATAAGTGCGTCCAATTGTGTATAGGATGCAATGTCACAGAGCTTCTCAATCATATTAAAATTCAAAATAGGCCCGCTCTATTGGGACCTATTTTTTATAGTGTAAAGAATACACTCTTAAGGCCCAAAAGACGGGTCTGCCCGCGAAATTCAAATTTAATTTGGTTTTTCGCAATTTGTAAACTAATACGACGAAGTAGGCTTATGGTATTTAAATTGCGCCAATGGCAGTATCATCTTCACAGGTTTATATACTAATCTTAACGAGAAAGTATCCAGTTTAAGAAATTAGTCAAAAAAATGAGTTTGACGTGAGCTACTCACAAATTAGTCCCACTTGACACAGAGTTAAAACGAAATACAAATATGTCTTGACATAAATCTGGCTCGTTTTAACAGTCTGAGTAGAGTAAAAGTGTGATAGATCTCTGCCTAACATTCACAGAAACAATACTACATTTTTTTAAATGAATATAAGCCAAGCCGAACTTGACTTATTCTCCTCTCCCCTCAAATAAGCGAAAAGCTTGTGCTAGGAGTGGGTACGACAATAGTGCAATGGCTGGGGCTTGAACCTGCGACCTTTCAGTTTTCAGCCCACACCTTAACCGTTGGGCTATTGAGGCTTTTAGAAATAAATACTGAAAAATAGTGACGACTTAAAAACCAGGCAGTGGCTCTTGTGGAGTAATTAGTGGCTTTAGTTCTATTTGTAGTATTTATTTAAAAAACAAAAAAAAAATTTGCTTACTAAATGTTTACAAATGACCAATAGCAGCCGAAATATTTTGTACAATCCTATATTTGAAGACTCACAACATATCTAGAGCGAAGTGTTCTTACCTCTCTTCTAAAACTTTTATTCTATCAACGCATTCCTTGAACACTGAATCTTCAATTTTCATGTCTTTTATGGGATTGAGCAAGGGAGGCCCATCGGGGAAGCGTTTCTTAACTTCCCCAATAGTTTTCAGCACGGACTTGCGATTGTCTGCCGGCCGCAGGTCCTTGGGATAGTAGACCCGAAGTGAACTTATCTGATATATTAAGGTGTGGAGGACTGGAACTACTTCAACGTCACCTTGCTATAAAAAAGACACGGAATTCATATATTTTCAAACAGGACCAATGTCTGTCTTAACAGACAGGACCAATTCAAAAAAAAAATTAAACAAATGAACGCAAACACACCGAATTTTTTTTATTTCACTCAATACCATTTTGTTACAAGTGAGTAATACAGTGCAATGAGTTTGAATCGTTGAACCGTTGATCACAGGATTGCGTTTTGATGTCCATATGAGTGAGTGAGACAGAGTACATCAGAGCAGGCCTGGCGCACTCCGCAATAAACTGCGGAGTTACAAGTACATGGCGTACCTTTTCGAAAGGCCTAAATTCAAAGGGTGCGAAGGGATAAGAGTTACGTGATAGAAAGAGAGAAAAGTCTAGGTGAATGAGACGGTAGGTAAGTAGCACTGTGTTAACCTGAATTGCACTTTATTGTGTGGTAACCAGAGTAGCTATTTATTTAAATCATTTTGCAGAGTGAATCTTCCATACCTTTAGGTTTAGGTGCTATTAAGTATTCTGTGACCAGAGGCAGAGATAATATATTTTCTCATTCTCTCATAGGCCCAATGAGTGAGACAGAGAACAAGTGAATTTAGCTTCTGTTGGTTGTCCCACTATACCTCGAAAATCGCGAAAGGTAATTCTGATGACGACCCGCACTGCTCAGTAGGCAGCGCTGTAAATGGAAGTTAAAAAACTAAAAAGGAATGAATTCTTGCTTAAAGCAAATACCAGTATACAATGACCCATACCTCTCCAGGTGGGCAAGGCACGTTGGGGTCCGCGTCGTCTGGTTTGCCCTTCTTGACGTGAAGCAGTATATCCACTATGATGACCGTGTCAGCGGTGAGAGGGTTTTCGTTCTGCGATTTTTTTCCTTTGCCAGTCTTGTGCCTAAAGTTAACGATTATGCCCCAGTCGTACTCGTATTTCTCTGTTTTAACCTGAAAACAAATTAAATATACGTCACCACGACACCACCACCACCATAAACAACCCAACAACAGCCCCTGAACATAGGTCTTCTCTCAGAGAAGGGCTACCTGGGCCATTGCCCACCACATTGGCTCAAATGCAAACACTTTTGAGACTTTGATAATCTTCATACACCTTTGAGACTATTATGAAGAACTCTATATAATGGGGGAAGGTGGAGGAAGGGCGAGGGAAGGGGGGGGGGGGGGGGGGGGGGGGGGGGAAAGAGGGTAGGGGGAGGAAGCGGGAGGGGGGATCGCCCCATCAATGTTTCAGTTTTCAGTTTACCTTTAAGAGGAATATTCTGAGCATATCTCTTTCTATCGCCCGCTGAGCGTCCTTGAGGCTTCCTATAATTTATAGTGCGATCGAGTGCTCCTGCTCGATCGTGACCGCGGCGTTCTCCTGTCAGGATGCGGTGACAAGTTACCTTGACCAGCCGGCCCGGCTGCAGGAAGGGCTTGAGATACTCGGGCCGCGTGATGAAGGCGCGGAACTGCGCGCCCAGCAGCTCGAGCTGCGAGCGCACGCCGCAGTACGACGCGATCGAGTGCTCCTGCTCGATCGTGACCGCGTCGTACTCCTTCTGCTTTGCTTTCACCTCTGTTAAAGGAAACATTACAATTAAATCTTTAAAAAATGCATCTATTTTCATAATATAAAATTAAATTGCAAAGCCGGGGTAATGGCGGGGATCACAACTCGTATCTCCCGGGAATCATGCCCTGAGTGTGTTGAGCTTGCACTACGACAATGGTCGAACTGCCGAAACTTATGATATATAATGTTTGTGTATTATTGTAAAATCCTATGATATTGTGTAAAAAAAAAATTATTATTACTCAATCTTGACAATTGTCTCTTGTACGGACTTCACATCTTGGTATACACATCCAACGGCTTCCTGCGACTCATCTAGTTCATTTCAAATCAGATGATTTGAAATGAACATGTGAGTTGGGACATTTGTGACTTTATGGTTTATAAAATAAAGCCACCGTTACTTAATGGTGCTTTATGGTAAAAAAAAGACTGTGGGACTAAGACAAAAATTTGAAAAAATTTGATTCAATGGATACTTACTGTCAATCAGATCCGGAATGGCCGCTTGGTTTTGGAACTGGAAGAAACTTCTTTCCAACATATATTCTGGATTAATTTCTTCTACACGTAATAAATTAAGCACCTGTTGAACGGAACAACCAATAAATCCAAAATTTACATAATTTTGACTAAAAAAAGGTAAACAATGCCTTATGGCCTATATGAAGCACTCAGCAATTAACTAACCATGTTATAGGTGAGATGGAAGGCCGAGTTGATGGGGTCGGCCTTACCCTGAACCATTTCCTTCACATTGCTGGGGGTCACCTTCTGGTCGATCATCAGTATGACAATACCCTTGTCGTCCAGCCCGCGACGACCCGCGCGGCCCGACATCTGGATGTACTCTCCTGAGGTTATCTGTGAACATTAATCAGATTCTAGACTTCGCATACTGCTACGCCAATTCAGAACGCACGACATCCTATTATAAGATTTATTATGACTTATTTTTTTTTTTTTTTTTTTTTTCAATATTGGCAATCTGAACTTGATTTATATTTTCCTCTCCAGAAACCGATTAGGGGTGTATGGGTTGAATGTACACTGCCATACCCCTTCCAAGTTAGTCTGCTACCATCTTAGACTGGTTCATCACTTACCATCAGGTGATATCACAGTCAAGTATCTTGTCATCGAATAAAAAAAAATTATAAAAAAATACTTACAAAGCGGAAGTCTTTTCCGTCAAATTTTTGGCAGTTTGTGAACACCACTGTCCTAGCAGGCATATTGAGGCCCATAGCAAATGTTTCTGTGGCGAAGAGTGCCTAAAAACAATGATATTGTGTACAACTGTATTCTTACATAGTCTGGGAACAAAAAAATATATAGCACAACTATAGAACGTAAAAATTCTGTTTACAAAATGGACTTCAAACGCTACTACAAAGTAGTCGGATGAAAGAGATACCTTAATAAGTCCCAAGCCGAACAGTATTTCAATGGTCTCCTTCAGTATGGGCAGCAGCCCGCCGTGGTGGATGCCGATGCCGCGCCGCAGCAGTGGGATCACGTTCTCGACCTGCGGCAGCTTGCGGTCCTCCTCCGACAGCACGTCCATAGCGTTGTTGAACACCTCGTCGACTAGCTTCTTTTCCTCAACTGTTTCAAAATAACATGTTTTTCATATACAGTTGCTCATAAAAATTTATAAACCGGACCCGCACACTAAGAATTCCGTACTGTCAAACAAGATTTAACACCAGCTATTATTAAGATTGAGCAAAAACAAAAATTTTATTGCCCATTTAATCAAATTTTTGTTTTTGCTCCGTAGACTCTTCAATTTTCAACTGTCTTTTATTGTTTGTTGTTATAGCGGCAACAGACATACACATTTTGTAAAAATTTCAAATACATGAGATAACAGACATATATACGGACTGACAGACAGCAGCTTAGTAATAGGGTCTCATTAGCACCCTTTGGATATGGAACCCTAGAACTGTCAGAACACCAAATTTACTGAATGAATAAATAATGAAATTTGCACTAATGGTGAGATCTATAGAGCGTACTCTGACTAAGCTCAGACTCAAGATAGAGGTTAAAACGAGACATATGCTCTGACTTAAATCTGACTCGTTTTAACTCTGTCTTGAGTCTGAAATGAGCAAGAGTGATGTCTATAGTTTATAGCCTTAGACTTACTTGTATTGAAATCCAATTTAGCCATCTGCATAGCGTACAGCTCGCAGTCCTTCTTGCTGAAGCTGAAGATGATGACGGGCGCGAAGTTCCTCTCCATGATCATCTTGACGATGTTGAAGATGTTCGCGTTGTTGTTGCCGCGCATGCCGCCCTTGCGCCCGCGCTGGTCGCCCTTGCTCGCCTCGCCCGCGTTGCTCAGCACTGCCATCGCGGTGTTGAAGTTGTCTTCCTTGAACTGACCCTGTCAATAAAATGTAGAGTGTAAGAATATTTAAAAGGGGCACATAGTTCGAAGAGCTGATGGTCGATGGGGTCCCAAGGTGCTGGAGTGGCGACCCCGCACCGGGAAGCGCAGTGTTGGCAGACCCCCCACTAGGTGGACAGACGACATCAAACGAGTCGCAGGGAGTCGCTGGATTCAGGCGGCGCAAGACCGAGGCTTGTGGAGGTCCATGCAGGAGACTTATGTCATGCAGTGGACGTCCATTAGTTGATAAAGAAGAAGAAGAATATTTATTTATTTATTAGTTTGCCAACAGGAAATCGCACAAGAATTACATAAAATTATACTACATCTATAGAAACATTTCAGGTGTGCACCCAATTACAGGCAAACCGACATGCGAATATAAAGATTGTATCCATTAGTATAAAGCCAGTATTACTCCAACATTCTGTTTCATTATGCCACCAAGACCCCGCCTTACACGGTGACCCTGCCAGGATCCTGGCTCTCTACAAAAGTTATATTAATAGCTTGTTTGTTACGGGAATATACTTCTCCTTTCCCCCGTTACCATGCTTTAGCATAGGAAGATAATTTTACCTCTTGTCAGTGGATAAAATCGGGGATAAAATTTTGAGACTTTAATATAGTAAACGCATAAGTCTAACGCAAGGTGAAACCAGTGAACCTAGTAGTAATAACCAGTGAAGTCAGACTTATTTCTTAATACACTTGTATTGTACTTGAGCAGTCAATGCTCAATTTATATATGCTCACCTAAGAGATTGTTGTATAATATCGGTCTGCGTTTCAATTTTTGTTGGTGATCATCACCTACAAATGATGCTGTGAATTTATGTAAATTCTTGCTAAAGGTGTTAAATGTTAATGCAGTAGGTACCTTCTCGTCGACGACAAGATGGATGCCGTCGCCGCCGGCGGGGAATATGTAGTGCTGCAAGGGCGTGGGCCGGTACTCCGTGTACACCACGTGGCAAGGCTGCGAGTGCAGGCGGCACACCCACTCGGCGAACTGCCGCGCGTTGGGGATGGTGGCCGACAGGAACACGTAGTGCACGTTGTCGGGCAGGAGGATCAGCGTCTCTGAAATATACCTACCACTAGTTAAACTTATTATGACCCGTATCCGTAGCTTAGCTTAGAGGGGCCTTAGGCGGTATAGATGCGGGGGAAGTATAAAACTACCCTCGCCATCAACATCCGCAATTGGGTATTTGACTTTTTTTTTTAAGAATATCAGCCAAGCTGAACTTCACTGATATTCTTCTCTCCCCTCCAAATAAGTGAAAACTTGTGTTAGGAGTGGGTAAGACAATAGTGCAATGGATGGGGATCGAACCTGCAAATTCTCAGTTTTCGGTCTGCACTTTTAATCGTTGGGCTATTGAGGCTTTGATTATTGTCAAGATGTTGATATTTATTAATTATAATCGAAAATGTAACATGTAAGAATAACATTTGTAAAAACAGAAAATAAATCAGTTAAAAACATACAAGTTATATGCTGTTTTATTGCGACCATATCTGTTTCTTTCTAAAACGAAATTGAGAGTGTATGGAGCTACTGATTTGTGATGATACACGAGATTTGTTAAGATTTACAAAAAAAGAAAAATGGCATTGTGTCAATATTATTCAAATCTTTATTTTAAATATATAAAATATTTGTTTCCATTAATAGGAGTTTAAAGTTCTTATAGAGAACACTTGACTATACATGTAATTAACGTTGCAGTAAAATTAATTATTACTTTATATTCACTTTTAAAACTTCAATTCCACACAAGCTTCATAATAATAATTCAATGTTACTGTTTGACAAAGTAATAATATAAAATTATTTTTATAAAATGATTTAAATTTAGTTTACCTTCCCACACGACACCTCTCTCCTTATCTCTCATATAATGGATCTCATCAAACACAACCCAGCCCACTTCCCTCATTATTTCAGAGCCTCTGTATAACATATTCCGCAGAATCTAAAAAAAAATTAAATAACTTTCAAATTAACCTTATAAGTATATTCTACATCATTTACAAGGATAAAATTTCTATAGGTACAGTTGTTTTCATCAGAATGTTATTATTTTCATTAATAAATTATATTATTAATAATATACATAGTAATATCTATAATGTATATAAAAATCTGTTTGTTGATTTGAAAAATTTTTTTTTGTTTCATTTTGTCTAATACATGGCTGATTTAAAACAAATAGGGATAATCCAAAAGAACAATTGAAATAATCGAAAAAAAAAAAACAAAATTGGTCAAAATTGGCCCAGGGTCAAAGCTAGTTCATTAATAACAATTAAATGGGGTTATTTATTAACTTACCTCTGTAGTCATAATAAGACATGATGCGGATGGATTGATTGTAACATCACCAGTGATGAGGCCAACATCAAGAAACTCCTCAGAAAACTCCCGGTACTTCTGATTGGAGAGAGCTTTGATAGGTGTTGTGTATATTACCCTCTGCTTGTTTTTCAACGAAAGCGCTATTGCATATCTGATGAAGATATACTTATTAATGAAAATACTATATGATACACTAGCTGATACACAAGCTGGGATTTCATGCACATGGATAGTTTTTAAAAATTCCGCAAGAACTGTGTGCTGCGTCATGGAAGAACAAACCAACAAGCACATTCTCGCATTTATAATATTAGTAAGAATTCAATACCAAAAAAAAGTACTTATCAAAAATTAAAACTTAAATGATTACTTCTAACATAAATGTATTAACATTTCTTTTCCCCTTCAAATAATATGAAAAAATATAATAAAATCGTCCACAGTACAAAAAGCTAATAGAGAAGCAACATCAACAAATTAATTCATTTGCAAAGAAAAGAAGTACTCACTCTGCCACTACAGTTTTCCCCGCAGATGTATGAGCAGATACTAAGACTGATTGTAGGTTGTCTATACACATGATGGCCTCCTTTTGAAAGGGATCCAGTATAAAGCTGTACTGCTTAGCTGGCTCTGCAGTGATTGGTAGGAGAGGAGCATACTCATGGTTGGGTGGGACCGCCACTTCATGGGTGCAGCCTTCATGTGTTTCCAGTGTATGAATGACTATTCTCGATGCTAGGAGATCTAGGCTGGGAAACAGACGAAATAACTCATAAAAATTTCAAATTGATTGATTGATTGATTAAAGTACAGCATCGATGTTCAAGATTTCGATATAATATGATGTCACAGTTCACTATTTATCAATTTAAATAAATAAAATTGAAGTTTCTGTTTGTAATATCAAAATAACAGCTTTTTGCTAAATGCATATGTAAGTAAAAATTTTTAAAATATTTGTCTGTCTCTTTGTTAGTTGCCACTAATCTCAAGAACGGCGGACCAATTTTGATGGGACTTTCACTGGTAGATAGCTCATGTTAATGTGAATTGAAGAAGCGGACAAAGTCATGGGTGTCTTCTAGTTTTAGATAAATCTAAAATATTCCTTTTTTCATGTAGATAAATTTGTGGCTCTTACAAGTCAAAATTCTTTGCCAAAATGAAATATTCAACACTTAAGTTTTCAAAAGGAACTCCAATTTTCAATTAGTGATTACTAGCGAGCTTGCAGTCAAGTGCAAAGTTACCCATCAGAAAAAAAACATTCTATAAACTTAATAACCATAATTTTTGTATAAAGAAGTTCCTAACTACCTTTCTCCCTTTACCAAATTTAAAAAAATTTATCACTCTTGCTTTTAAATCTATACTTACTTTATATCACTGGTGATTTCTCCAATATCTTCATCATCATGTTTTATTTTTTTTGAAGTATCTGCATATTTCACTTCTTCGTGTGGTCGTTTGTTGCTAACCTGGCTGGCTGGTTTATCTGGTAACCTATAGAATTTATATTTATAAATTAAATTATTTATTACTTATTTATTATACACGTTTTCTAGTAGGGGATCCCCCTTTAATTTTTAATTTATTTTTATTATTTGTTGGCGACAGAAATACACATTCTCTGAAAATTTTATTACGGATCATGAGATACAGCCCGCTGACAGACAGACAGACGGACAGCGGAGGCTTAATAATAGGGTCCCGTTGGTTACCTACCTTTCGGATACGAAACCCTAAAAAGTAAAAATATTGTAAAACAACTGATGACTGTAATGTATCAAACAATCGTAACAATTAGTTGATTGCTAAATTGCAAGTTTAAACGTATTAAAAGTAGATTTAAAGAAATATAAAAAGCCCAAATAGAGACAGGTTAGGAGACACTTACGGGGTTTCCTCATAACTCTTAATGTTTGGTAGCTGAACAGAGGATTCATTTTGCGTTGGTTCATCGAAACAATCGAATAAACTGTTTATATCTGCCATTTCTAATAATTAAACTTATAAAAACAAAACAACAGTTTACAACACGCACAACACATTTTTTTCACAGACAAGAAAAATATTTTTTATCCATTGACATTTGAGTAACAAACACAGATTACTAATAAAAGACTAATAACTATAGACCAAGAGAATATAATCTGTATTTGATACCTTAAGCGCGTAATACACATGCTAGTAGATGGCATACTAGGTGCTGGTAAGCTGGCATGCCAGGTACCTACTGGTAGAATGTCGCGTGATATACATGCTAGTGAACCGTATGCCAGTTTCTAAACTTATACGTTCTACGTACGTAACGTTCTTAAAAGTTCACAATATGAATATTTATGAAAAAATAAATAGTGTTACAATACAACTCGCAATATTAGGCAAAAAACAACAAAAACAATCACAAAAATTAAAAGGATCTTGGCAGATGGTTGGGAGTTGCGATTTACTAGCAACACGTTACGATCTGGGCCCCAAGTCTGCTATTTTACATGTCATTGTCATTGATCCGCAATACAATTACAATACAATTATCATTGGTCCAAAATTTCGTAGTCTACTAAATTCACAATGGTCGTTTGATTTCTTATAATTGGATTGTAATTCAATCATACCTCGGTATTGCTATTAGCTTAAAAAGCGTTTGCCGAAATGAGTTTCAAAAAAACTAGATATTAAAAACGTTTATTTAAGCTAGATTCAAAGCTAGATATGTCAGTGGCAAACCATCGGAAAACAATTGTGACGCCATTGAATTAGTAGAGTACCAAAATTGCTAAAAGTAGCAATTGGAATGTCATTGATAGGCAATGTAACTACAATTGCAATAGCAGACTTGGGCCCCTGTTTCACATACTTGGAACAGACATTACGAATCTCCCGTCCCACTTCCCCTCAAGGGGAAAAAATCAAACGGCTTGCAATCTACTCGTATGGTGTGTACTGGCACGTGAGTTACTGGCAGAACATCGATACACATGCGAGTACCTCGGTTTTGCTAGTAACTGGCATGCTTTTGTGCGAGTAACTAGCATGTGTATCACGCACTTCATGCTTGCGCTTGCACCAACCTCTATGTAGGTAGGGTGGCAGACCCAATTATGGGCACTTTAAGAGTTTATCTTATTTCAAATATGTTTTTTAAGTATAAATTTAACCAAATTCTATAAATCACTGTGTTCATAAGGTTACTTGTTTAATAAAATATATAATTAAAGAAGATATTGAATTTATTTTATTTAAATCAACTAGAATTTTAAATAAGATTGAAAAATGACCCAGTCTCCAATTATTCGCACATTTGTTACCAGTTATGGGCACAAAATTATCCAATTATCAACACTCAGATTTTAATAGAGTTTAAGGGAAATACAACGCTAGGCTACCTACGGAAGTCTTTTAGAATATAGATTTTATTACGAAATAATATACGGAAATTCTTATAGTAACTGTAGGTGACTTAATTTTTTTATATTTATTATTTTTAAAACAAACACCCTTACATACAGAGGCGTAACTATAGGGTGGCATGACGGCAAAATGCCACGGGCCCCAGCTGGAAGGGGCCCCCGATCAGAGAGGGCCAGAAGCACAAGATGATCCTAACATTTATAGCCATTCCTGTGATTACGGCTAGTGCCGAGCGATCATTTTCAAAATTAAAATTGATATAAACTAAATTCTTTTGGACAAGAAAGGTTTGGCACAGTGTCGGATTTACCAAAAGGCTGAGTTGAGTTGGAGAGTTGGCTGCAGATTTTAGGGGCGGTAAATTTGGGGCCAAAATTTTTATTTATGACTTACAGAAATGAAAAAGATACATATTTGTATGTACCTTAATATCATTAGGTCCACATATTTTAATATTTTATAAAATATCTAATTAATTACTAAATATAGGTACCCCAAACAATAACTAAATAGTTGGTAGAGCCGACCTTACCTACGATGCCAGGTGTGCGGCGCATACAAGCGCAGGGTCTCAAGCGTCAAAAGTACAGGGGCCCAAGTCTGCTATTGCAATTGTAGTTTTATTGTCTATCAATGACATCCCAATTGCTACTTGTAGCAATTTTGGTAGTCTACTAATTCAATGGCGTCACAATTGTTTTCCGATGGTTTGCCACTGACACATCTAGCTTTGAATCTAGCTTAAATAAACGTTTTTAATATGTAGTTTTTTTTGAAACTCATTTCGAAAAACGCTTTTTAAGCTAATGGCAATACCGAGGTATCATTTAATTACAATCCAATTATAAGAAATCGAACGACCATTGTGAATTTAGTAGACTACGAAATTTTGGACCAATGATAAATGAATTGTAATTGTATTGCTGATCAATGATAATGACATGTAAAATAGCAGACTTGGGGCCCAGGACTAAATATGGCGTAATGCAATCATAAAAAATTTCGCGCTCACTTCGCTCTCGAAAATGTCGCTTTTACGTTTCTATTGTAGGTGCCAAGTGTGGACTACTAAGTGCCGTAATGTAATCATAAAAATTTTAGCGCTCGCTTCGCTCGCGAAAATGTCACTTTTAAGTTGCTATTGTAGATGCCAAGAATGGACTACTAAGTGCCGTAATGCAATTATAAAAAATTTCGCGCTCGCTTCGCTCGCGAAAATGTCACTTTTACCTTTCTAGTGTAGATATCAAGTATGGACTACCAAGTGCCACAATGCAATTATAAAAAATTTCGCACTCACTTCGCTCGCGAAAATGTCACGTTTGCATTTCTATTGTAGGTGCTAAGTATGAACTATTAAGTGCCGTAATGCAATCATAAAAAATTTCGCGCTCGCTTCGCTCGCGAAATTGTCACTTTTACGTTGCTATTGTAGGTGCCAAAAATAGACTACTAAGTGCCGTAATGCAATCATACATTTTGCGCTCGCTTCGCTCACGAAAATGTCGCTTTTACATTGCTGTTGTAGGTGCCAAGAATGGACTACTAAGTGCCGTAATGCAATCATAAAAAATTACGCGCTCGCTTCGCTCGCAACATTTTCAGAGTAACACGTATGGAATACATAACTGCGCGGTGCAGCCGTTAATACTGGGCTACATCATTGAACTTCAGGTACCAACTCCTCAATCCTGATGCTGCTTGGTAAGGCCCACCTAAATTGTTACGATTTAGAAACCATCGGTTGTGGATTGGTATTGCAGATAGTTAAGCATCAAGTATATGGACTAGTGGAGTAGTGGCAGAATACAATCGTAAAAAATTTCGCGCTCGCTTCGCTCGCGATAATGACATTTTTGGTTCTTATGTCATTAACACTTTTGCTGAACAAAAAGCCGAAAAAAAGGAACTTTAATCTTTGAAATTTGGTACTAATACAAAAATTGTGACATACGGTTCAATACGCTCTGAATTAAAGGTTATTAGAAAATCAAGTAATTGTATTCGCGTTTGTATGTACCTACTTCACCTAGTGATTCATTATAAAGCAAAAAAATATTATCTCATTGGTTGAGCTTCTTTATATTGGGGGAGAGAGGGCCCCGTCCGATGAATTTGCCACGGGCCTCAAACGGTATAGTTACGCCTCTGCTTACATATTTAATAAGAAAGCGTAAACATAGTCTTTATCAAACGACAGACGTCCACAGCTGGACAAAGGTCTCTTATATGGACTTCCACAGGCCTCGGTCTTACGCTACCTGAATCCAGCGGCTCTCTGCGACTCGTTTGATATCGTCGGTCGTCGGTATGATAGTTTCCCGGTACGGGATCGCTACTCCAACACCATGGGATCCCATCGACCATCAGCTCTTCGAACTATATGCCCGCCCATTTCCACTTCAGTTTCGCTTAGCTATGTCCGTGACTTTCTCTTACAGATATCTTCATTTCTGATATGATCTCGCAGGGATACTCCGAGCATAGCTCTCTCCATCGTCCGCTGAATGATTTTTGTTTCGTGATAAATAACTGCCCATAGAACTTCTCAACCTCTCTCCATACCTCAGGTGGAGAAGAAACGTGACAGCCTTCGTCAGTTTTCAGCCGCGTCAGCTGGCTCTGTCCGATAGATAGATCCCTCACGGACCCTTTGGAATGGAACTTCTGTTCCACTAGATGGTATCTTTAATACACTTGGTATTCAAGGCCCGCAGGTCGCGAGTTCTTTTCTTAGAGATCTGCCTATTAATCTACCAGTAGGCATCCGTGTCTGCTGACGACTGAAGTCTCATCTCTTGTCTGTCTTCCATCAGTTTGAGAGTAAGGTCAAAGAACTTCTTGGTTCTTTTCGTGTGATGGGTCTTAAAGAGTTTAGACTCCAGTGGACAGTTTACATACACTTGTTAAGATCGTCTAAAGACTCCCAGTCTGCTAGGGAATCGAATCGCTTCGGAGTGTTAATAAACAGGAAAATCTCCAAATTTTGTAACCAGATACTAACACCCCTTGTTTTGCAATGAAATAACGGGAAAGTTTCATTTACTTTTTGAATTAGTAACTAATAATACTTAGAAAATCAATTGAAAACAATTATATTATTAAAACTCAAATAAAACCACAGTTAAATCATTATTAAGTAAGTACTGACCCTTAACGTCGATGAGTCAAAATGGCCGAAAAACTTCGGGAACTCCAGAACGATATCTTTCAACTACGATACTGACGTCATTTTACACCTTTCCAGATTAGAAAGGTTTCGATTGTGAAAAATATGAATTCCCCTAACTATTTTTAATCTGAAAATTTAAAAACCACAATCAGAAACTTATATTTTAATCTTTTTTGCCAAAGTGCGAATAAACTGGTGCAGTGCTAGCTATTGGGTTGGTCACCCTACTATAGTAATCTGTGTCTTATAATTTAATATATAATCTGTGAATTTAGTCTATGATTTGATTCTATATACACTGTAGTCTTTGATTTGATTTCAGCCAATTGTTGTGAATTTTCAATTTGTGATTATATTTAATTATTTAACCATAGTATTTAACATTACATTGGAAAAAAAATAATGTCTGAATTAGAAATTGCTGTTACTAACAGGGTAAGTGCCATTTCGTTTACATCACACATTATAATATCATAGTTTACCCATTGATGTAAATAATATTATATAAGTCAATGAGTTTACCATAATATATTTTACTGTAATATTATGATATAATTACTAATTTCCCCAACCAAATAAGGTTTTAGATGTCTATTGAATAAGTAATTCAATAGGCAACTAATTTTATCACTGAACTCTCAAATTGTTTGATGCTTAGACACACAGATTTAGAGAGTATAAAATCTGTGCTTAGACATCTTTATATTTTGCAGTGATTTTTTATATTATTTTCTTATTCCAGTTATCAAGACCAAGTCTTGCACAAGTCAAGTTTGTTGTAGAGTTTATTCAAAGACATCCAAATTTAACAAGCAGAGGGCTTAAACATGGATTTAATCATAAAAAAGTTCAGAAGCTATGGACTGAACTATCTAATATTGCTAATTCAATGAAAGGATCTGTTAAGACAACAAAAGGCTGGATAAAGGTGGGAAACTATTAGTTAACTAGTAAACTAGCTGATGCAGTTTTACGTCATGTCTTTGGGGCTGCCCTGCTAACACAAAAGGCTACTTTTGAACAGATTCCTATTAAGAAAATTAGTAAGATACTCCGATGTGGACTATTCTTAAACACTGTTTTAGCAAAATGTCAAAAAGCCACCTTTTTCGTTAGCACAGCAGACTAGTATACTAGACAGACGAACGAGTTACAGGCTAGATACGAGTGGCGCAAGACAGTACTGTGTGGAAACTTCGCCAAGAAACCTACACATAATATGTCAACCAGTAGTCATTTATAGTTTGACGACAATTACATAATTTGTAGAGAACAATTGTGAGAAAATTGGTTTCATAGTTCCATACTAAAATGCCCAAAAAAAATTACATTATAATTTCTGGATTACAGTTTTGGTCAGATAAACAAAGGAACATAATCTTAAAACAAAAACAGATAAATACAGGTGAAATTGATGGAAAACTGACATCCTTAGAGCAGAAGATTTTGGATATTGCAAAGTCAAGTAAGATTAAGACACACAGATTGTTGTTGATTGTTGTTAAAATTAAGCCCACCAAATTAATATCCCAAGAAATCCCTTACTATTATGTGATTAAACTAAGTTATATATTTGCAGGAAAAAAGAAATCTCTGAAATCACAACTATGCAATGGGAATGAAAATTCAATTGATGACATCCCTGAAAACGATAATGTTTTGGATTTGCAATTAGATACAGACAAATTGCAGCCAAGCGAATCAGATGAACGAAATCTGAATATTATGGAGAAAATGGTAATTTGAAATCTTGTTTTCGCTCAAAAAATTTGCCATTAATTTACAGTTTAAAATAGCTAATAATATACTTTTATTTTTTAGATTGATGCAATGGATCAGCAAGCAATGGCTCTGGCTAAGATGGCACAGGCAACGGTAATCAAATCGTTAGCTGTGGCGAGAATGGCTGAAGCGTCACATAAACAGGTCTGTTACATTACATGGTAGTCTAGAGCTAATTTATAAATAAAAATTTTGAATTTAAAAATAAAATAAAATGGTCTGCCTCCTTTGAAAAGAGTTGTCCTACATGAATTAAACCTATTTTATTCAATCTATCGCTAATATTCTGTTGATAAGATAGGCAGCAACTTGGTTATTTCTTAAAAATTGTATGCGCTTTTTTGATAAAATAAACAATGTTGCTAGTTAAAATTGATCAGACCACATTACAGATAGATTGAATATTATGTACTAGGAACCTGGCGTAGTCATCCTAAATTCGAAATATTAAACCGTTATAGAGTTATTCAGAGGGTTGGGAACTGATGATTGTTGGGATCTCAAGACGCTGGACTAGCAACTTCACACTGTAAAGCTCAGTGATGGCAGACAGACCACAAGTTAGTAGGTGGACCGAAGTCAAGAAACGAGTTGCAGGGAACTGTTGTATACAGGCGGCGCAAGACCGAGACAAGTGGAAGTCTGCAAGAAACCTATTGATGTCCAATAATAATAATAATGTCGATAAGAAACCTATGTCAGGTTTCTTATCGTTTCGTAGTGCACGTCAATAGTTAAGAAGGGAAAAACAACAGCTGTGCTAATACTAAGCCAAATAAATAGTAATAATAATTGTGGTTTTTTCAGGCTTTGGCTGTGGACCAGTTAGCTGGGATGTTTGAAATGGCAGATACTACTGTTTATGACGTAAGAAATGCTGTGATAAGCATTGATTACACTCTCAAGAAATGCTTCACCACCAGCTCGACACATCACAGGCACAATAATCAGTTGTTCAATTAACTTATGTAAATGAAATATATTACTTTATTGTAGGTGATTAATTTATTGTAAATAATTATAATATTTTTAATTTACTTTAATAATTATACATGTAAATACACATTTATATACACGAAAATGGTGCTTAGTTTTATTGTGCTTCAGCAAAATGCAGTTGCAAGCGGAAGAAAGATGGGAAGCGTGTTATTTTATTTACCTGTGACCGCAATTTTCTACGCAAGCGCGCTTCAACCTAGACCTTTCATTACATTTCTATTTCAATTTCATTTCATTAATCTACATTCTACAAAGTAAATAAATTCTGTAAAGTACTACGTAGAGGTTAATGCCGTTGTTGCTATGTCTGCCATTGGTCAACATTTTAAATTCAAGTAATTTCAACCAAACTGGTGATTACTCTTCAAAAATAGAAACTTAGTAGTTACTCTTTTCAAAGTTACCAGGAAATGTTGGTAAGTATCCATACAACCGTCGGCAAAGTGTGGTAGCGCGATTTTAAATACTACTAGCGCCATCTAGTATCATATTCACAAATTAGCAAAATTATTGTGCGTCGTCAATAAAGAAGTTTGTTAATTAAAAAATTATAATCAAATAATTATACCTAAATGCATAATATAAAATAGTTTAATATTAGTTTAGTTAAAATAGAAGGAGACGAAGATAAAAGCTAACGGCTAGGAATCTTATCTTCACGATATCACTTATCAGTTTTAAGTTTAGACGAAAACTGTACCGTTTCTATTATGACTCAGTGCAGTTTGTGATATTGGAAATAAATCAGGCTGCATAAAATGTTTTTTTATACTAATACAAAATCATGTGGAGGTTAATATTGATTGCTGGTTCTTTTCTTAATGGATCTGGTGGGGGTACACTTTGTCCCAAAGAATGTGACTGCGATATGGACAATGGGCTGAACAGAGCTGTGTGTGTAGATCAGAACATTGTGAGTGTGGATGTGGGAGTGCCAAAGGAGGTGCAAGTGTACAGTTTGAGTCGAAATGTGATAAATGAGTTGGATAACTTTTGTTTTAAGGTAGACACTTGCCACTTGTTTTTAGTCTCTTGGTGTAGTTATCATGAATGACCTAATATGAAATCGTCATTCGATCATGTTTTTTTTTTTAAGTTTTACCTGTGACGAAATGCGTTTGAGGCAATAGATCAATAAAGAAGGTCCTATCAGATTTTTTTTAGCGCCCTATATTATCTGCTGTATTATAGTTGGATAGTCTCAGCCTCTCGATAGTTACTGCCCGCTGTGGCCTCAATTCGATCGGGACGACATTATTATTTATTTATCAACTAGAAGATGCCCGCGACTTCGTCTGCGTGGATTTAGTTTTTAAAATCCCTTTAGATTTTCCGGGATAAATAGTAGCCTGTCACTCTCTCGGTCCTCAACTAACTATACCCATGCAAAAAATCACGTCGATCCGTTGTTTTGTTGCAGCGTGATTGAAGGACAAACCAACAAACACACTTTCGTATTTATAATATTAAAGTAAGGCTTTATAAATAGGCATGTGAATCAAAAGCTTTCTGATTTCAGGAAATTGGGTACAGTTCACTGATAATCTTGGATTTGTCTTACAACCTTATATTCTGGATTGGGCTACACGCACTCGCGGGTCTGAACCATCTCACCAACCTAGACCTCAGTAACAACAGACTGAGGTTCATTGCATCAGACGTGTTTTGGGACACGCCCAACTTGGAAATATTAGACTTATCGTCCAACGTCTTTGAGAAAGTGAAAAACGAGCCGTTTATTATGCATGAAAATTTACAGGTAGGTACATCCAAATATTTCGTCATGATCGTAGAACTGACGGATTTGAAAAAAGTCGAACCTGCGACCTTAGAGTTTTCAGTCCGCACCTTTAACCGTCGGGCTGTCGAGGCTAAAATTGACCCGTTTTAACTCCTGTTATTGGAACTTTTATGTAGCACATGGTACACAATTTATGCTGTTCCAGGTCCTTAATCTTAACAACTGTCGCATCAAATCATTACCAGAACGACTATTCAGTAGACTGCCCAAATTGAAGAAGCTAGACTTAAGCGAGAATTACATCGTCACCATCACGATAGATGTACTGAAACCCTTACGAAAACTGGAGAGATTAGAACTGAGGAACGAATACTGGCAGTGCAACCCCTATTTTATCGCCGTCGAAATGTGGATACTTGCTCACAACGTAAAATACGAAAAGCAATGCAAAAAGTCACTGAAGAAATCCGAGAAAATGATATCCATGGTAGTTGAAAGAGAATCAATGGACATTGATAAAGTCTGGAATATGACTGCTGAAAATAAAACTCTACCCGTTAAGAATGAAACGAAACCATTGACGCCATTTCAGAAATTCGATCGGAACTTCTCGGCCGTGCAAGCTTTTGTGATTGGTGCTGAAATCGGTTTAGCGATAGGCATAGTCGGGACCTATTTGTGGTTAACATGTTTTTGCTCCTGGAGAAAACTATTTTCCCGACCACAAGCACGTGGTCGACAATTTTTAAGTGGCCCACCTCGTCGACGGCGCAGAAATCAGAGAAACGAGGGCGACATACGAGCGAATTTACTCTGGAATAATGTTATAAGCCCAGACTTAGAGACCCCACCGCTGTATCGTCGACAAATATCTCTGCCTGAGCGAAATCCACCTCTTCCCATTTTTGGTATCGCAGGTTTACACGTGGACGCCATACGCGAAAATAATAGAGCGGAGACCCCGCCTCCTCCGTATAACGAATGTCGCTTGAATATTTAAAATATGCATACTTGTGTACTTACCTATAATTTTTTTTTTATGGATCCGTTGCACTTAATGACGAACATCCAGGCGCTTTTCAGCAGCTGAGTATTTAGCGCCTGGATTTAAATCCGTCTAGATTTGTCTGGCAAGTGGCAGGCCAACAGAATTTTAGTTGAACCTAAAAATACGCTCGTCTGGCCTCACCTCAAAATAATTAATAGCTGAATGCCTTATGTAAAACAGACTCATGAGAACTGCAATATTATTTCTATGTTGCATACTTACTGTTATTTTTCTCTTCAATCTGGGAAAAGTTTGTAAGCGTCCTGAAGTGCAGAAAGCTATGGTATAATCTAAATTCAAGGGCTTCGTCCCGTCTGCGACTGAATAAAATTTGTGAACTCTATTTTACTATGCTAGTTAGTTTAGGGTCAGGGCAGACTTTTGTGATTTTTAGTCGCTTTTTCGAAGTTCGATGTTTGCCCTGGCGATTATAAAAATAATTTTTATAATGTACCTACTTTAGGATATAGTTTAGGATAGACTAAGTTAATTTTAAAAATTACATTAGGAACTCATTTACCAAAATGGATTTGAAATATTTGTTTTTTATAAATTGAAATAAAACAAACTGTTTGTCGAAGCAAAATATGGAACATTTTATTCACTTCATAAATACCATTATCACATTCGCTTAACAAAATAAAAGATAAAATTTGTTAATTTATTTTAAAATTATACGCTTAGTCAGACTCGTAAAATAGAATTTAATATAAATTCTGTATAAACTAAACAGATAATTTGGGTAACTATATAAAACTTTTGTACATGAAATAACACAACCTCATGGCAATAATTGAACGACAAAAATTACTATGGCATTTCTTGGCGAATTACTAATAAAATATTTGAACTATAGATTTAATTTGAACCTATTGCATCCGCGCCACCAAATCACACTCACGCTAACAAACTATAGCTCTCTAGAGACTGTTAGTTTTACATCAACACCTTGTCCCTTATTTTATTGACTGTCGATATCTTAAGAAAGCGGAGATAGATTTTGCCCTTGACAATTTCAACCTGACGTCTCTCAACCCAGCAATCCGGTCGTGACCACGGTCCATACTACTGGATCGAAGTGTCGACAGTTCCAACTAAAATATTTATCGTGGTACGTACTCGTATAATAACATCATAATTGGACGCCGATACGCAATAACCACTCAACCCACAAACCTTTGTCAAATTAAATACATACATAATGTAAAAGAATAACGTTAACTTTTCAAGTGATAAGTGGTTTAGGTTGACTCATTATTGCGTATCTACGTCCAATCATGTTATTAAACCACGAAATAAGTTTAAACTCTTTAGTTCATAAGTTTTTTTGCTATATATTTCTCGTTCTTAGATTTTTTCCAAACAAATAAGTTAGATTTGCTGTCTCATACGCTTATTTATAAATTTTATATTCGTTGTCTTTACATACCTTTTCGATTTAAAAATAACTAACAACTAAGCTTATACATTTACATTTCATAAATATTTTTCAAAAATCATGTTTTGTTTAATAATATAAAAATAATATTCTTCATCTGTTCGATTTTCGTACAAAAAATATAAATTGTATACTTATTAGAATATATGTTTAAATAGATTTTTTGTACAATAAAAAGGAATGTACAGATTGTATTAAAAGGTTTAAAATTTCTCATAAAAACGCATAAGCTTAAAAAATTAACATTACTTTTCAATTTTTGAAACTCGTTTTGAATGCAAATGCATATTTGTAAAAATATTAGTACCTAAACTTAAGTAGATGTTTTGACGCTTCCTGAATCACTACTACACTTATATGAAAGTGCAGACAGACTATTGTTTTGTCATGATGAAATGGAAAACGCTCGTCTCTGCATACTAGTTTGCACGTCTTCGCTCTTTCGCGCTTCAACAATGTGTCTGCACCTTAAAATCCATGTTTGTTGTGCCGATTACAAAAAAAAAGCAATATTTTACAGCGTGAATGTGCACTTAAAAATGCGTGAACTTAATAAAATAGTACGTACATTACGAGTAAATTGAGTTATTTATCAAAATATTTTTACAAAGGCTTGGAATTTTACTTATGCTAAATATTAAAGGTAGTTCTTAGGTGCCAGGTGTACCAAAGAAGCGAAGTGGCGCTGACTTCTTTTCAGGTTTGTTGAAAACAAAACACGTGTCACCAATTTCAATAGTATGTCAACGTAAATGACACGTCATAAATAAGCTGCGCTTCAGTGCTACTAGTATGCGCTGACCCTCAGAATATAAATTATCTAGTTCAAACTTGAAAATCAACATTTCATAATAGCAGTAGTCTTCAACTTGTTATTTGAAGGCTAGTCCCGTACAAAATCAATCTAGATTGTGATCCGCGATCAAGATCTCAGATTACAAACTCCATGGACTGTTCTAGAACAAATTCTACCATAATATGACGTTGTGGTTGTGTACGGGTTGCCACAGATAATTCTAATCTTAAATAATTATTTGGGCTCATATAGCGATAGAGTTAGGGCTGATCTACACCGGAATGGCAGCGGCCGGAGCAGCGTGCAATTTCAGTGTGAAATAATTTTAAGCTTTATCTGCATAATCGCTAAAGACATCGCTTGAAAAGCTTAAAAAGGTCACGCGGCTACGCGCGTCGCCGCTGCCATTCCGGTGTAAATCGGCCCTAAGGAAGAAATTCATTAAACAAGACGAAATCGTATCGTTAAAAGTTTGTAGCAAGGTTTATTCTCTAAGAATACTAGAAACTTATTTATCAGGCACATAATGGCATGTTCGATATCAAAAATGGTAGTTTAACGTGTAGTGGGCGCACAGTTGTAGCCACAAAAATATATCCATAGAACGGAATCTATAATTGAGATGTTGCCTATGTTAACAATACATTATTTCTTACCAATTAATTATTATTCATTGAATAGATGGTTTCCCAAAATAAGTAAAATACTTGTTCGCTGTTAATTCTAAAGGTGAGAACCATTTTAAATTATTGATCGAACCACAGTAAGTACGTCAAATGTTTATAACTTCGAACACAATTTCATTGCGTTCAGCTTGGCTGATATCCTTGCTAATTTTGTAAATGTGTGTGTTTGTTTGTTGGTTTTTCCTTCAATAACGCTGCAACAGTTTTGCATGGGTATAGTTGAGGACTTGGAGAGTGACATAAGTTTATCCCGTGGGATTTTAAAAACTAAATCCACGCGGACGAAGTCGCGGGCATTAGCTTTTATAAAAAAATAATAATATTATAAATGCGAAAGTTTGGATGTTTGGATGTTTCTTACTCAATCACGTCGCAACGACTGAACCGATTTGGCTGAAATTTGGCACAGAGACAGATTATAGTCTGGAATAACACATAGGCTTTTTTTATCCAGGGGAATTAAAGAGCTCTCGCGGGATCAAAAACCCTTAATCCACGCGGACGAAGTCGCGGGCATCATCTAGCAAAAAATTTATTAATTAGGCAACATCCCTATTGTAGTATAATTAATCTAAAGGAGATTTTCTAAACATGGACCTCGTCCTTCTCCGCAGCCAGCTGGCTGATGTTGACGTATTCAGGGTTCTGCGAGAACACGTCGTCCAGCTTGCTGAAGGTGGGGCGCAGGTCGGGGCTGTAGGCCCAGCAGTCCAGCATCACTTGGTAGATCTCATCCGGACACTCTTCAGGCCTTTCCAGACGTTGACCACTTTCCACTACTTGTATGGCCTGTCGAAGAATTATTGAACATCTTAGATCAGCTCCATAATGTACTATAGTTTGGTTTTTCTTAGGTGTCTTTTTTTTATTTTTATTGGATGACAAGGTAGTCCTTGACTGCGATCTCAGCTGATGGTAAGTGACGATGGAGTCTAAGATGGTAGCGGGCTAACTTGAAAGGGGTATGGCAGTGTACAATCAACCAATACCCTTAATCGGTTTCTACACGCCACGCTAAATCGCTTGGCGGCACGTCTTTGGCGATAGGGTGGTAACTAGCCGCGGCCGAGGCCTCTCACCAGACAAAAAAAGATATAAGCAAATAAAAAAACAAAGGAGAAGCGTGTAACGAATTGTCCTAGTCAAACGCTTACGACGTTCTTAGTTTGTTTTTCACTTATATAATAAAATATAAAAATACTAGATCAAGCATAGAAATTTTAAAGGAGTTGAAAGAAATTGTATTCTCAAAGAGACGAGTTATTTTTCACTGGCACTTTTTCAGTTAATTTTTGCATGGAACTACATAATAACCATCAACTAATCGAACTTAAATCAAATATAAATCGTACCAATATGTAAAAATCGTTAGAAAATCAGTAAAATAAAATAAAAATAAGCCATATGAATATGACTCGGATGCATACTACGGTGCGGTTATACAACTCGAGCGTGTACCATTGTGCAACGGCTCGAGTAGTGTTGCCAGACGTCCCGTATTTCCCGGGACATCCGTATTTTAGGCATAGTTTAAAATGTCCCGGCGGGACTGATTCTGTCCCGTATTTGAACCGTAGGTCGTATTTCATTATGAAATCGATTTTAGTATTCACACACGCAACGTTCGTAAAACATACTCGTCTCGCTACTAACTTGCATTCGCAGCCCGCATGGACCAATAACAGTGTTAGTGTCAGAATGACAATGTTAAAACTGACTCGATCCTCGGACAAATATAAAAAATAATAAAAAATGACACTAAATAATTTTGTTTTTCATTTGTCCCGGGTAAAAAACTGAATTCCCGTATTTTTTTGCCCATTTAACCATTTGTCCCTTATAGGCTGAAAAAAATCTGGCAACCCTAGGCTCGAGCGCAATCCAATGTGGCTGTACGCAGCATCAACTGTCAATGGTGGTACTGACCTCGATGCCCCTCATCTCGCCGTACGGCTGCTTGCCGTAAGAGAACATCTCCCACAGCGTGACGCCGTAGCTCCACACGTCGCTCTTGTGACTGAACGTGCCGTAGTTGTACGACTCGGGCGCGTACCACTTGATGGGCCACTTGCCGCCGCGACTCGCCTTGTAGTACGAACTGTCCGTGGACAGCGCGCGCGACAAACCAAAGTCGCTGATTTTGGCTTGATGTCTAGAAAAAAGTTCACCATCTTTACCTACAACTACAAGTGATAGAGAGACAGAAATGGTGCCTAATCCTCGTTAACGATTTTTAATTTTTTTTTTTTTTTAATAAAATAAATAATATTTGCGTATGGAACTAATAAAACGCGGCTTCACATCCAAAGAGCCGCAGTTTGCCGAACACTGGTATAGGTCAAAAATGTACATCACTACATCACACTAATATTGTAAAGGCGAAAGTTTGTATGTGTATGTGTGTGTGTGTTTGTTATTCTTTCACGAAAAAACTACAGGACTGATTTGACTGGAATGAAGATAGATTATACCTATATGGCCTATGTGTTAATCCAGATTAACACATAGGCCACATTTAATCCCGGAAAATTAAAGGGTTTCCGCGGGAATAAAAAATCCTTAGTTCACGCAGACGAAGTCGCGGGCATCGAGCGTCAAAATATTTCTATTCTATTCTATTCATCATCTGGTATACTATTATACCTACTCACTAATACTACTGACCTCGAAGCAAGCAGTATATTCCTAGCGGCGAGGTCCCGGTGCACAAACCGTCGCCTCTCGAGGTATCTCATCCCAGCGGCGACCTGCCACGCCCACAGCCGCAGCTCGCAACCCGGTGACGCCTTCTCAGGTTGCCGCAGCAGGAAGTCCAGCAGGGAACCCAGGGGAACCAGCTCTTGCACCATCGCGAGGGGAGGGCCCTAAGAACAACAAAAAAAAACTTGAGAGGTGTCAAGGGACACCCGGATGGAACGAAGTTCCTTTTTATTATTTACAAAAAACCTGTATACACTCAACAAAAATAATCGTCGCGACACCACACTGTTCAATGCGAAATAGAAATGAAAATATCTGGCTTGCTTTCTATAAGAGAGAGAGAGACAGACAGAGAAACATGCGACGCCGCACAGCTTACAATAGCTTACTATAGCAAAAAGTGTCGTGACAACTTTTCGTAAGAATTTTTTCCGTCTAGCCCCCTTTCACAACGCGCGATAAGGAACTTCGTTCCAAAAAAAAATAAATAAATAAACGGCGCGAAATTAGGACCTCTTGAAATAATTTTTTTAACCCCTGTCGCAAAAACGACGGGGTGTTATAAGTTTGACGTGTCTATGTATGTGTGGTGAATTAGTCGGGAGTGTTCTTAGCTATGTTTGATGAAAATCTGTCCAAGATGGCCGTCGCCACAAAATGGCGGATTACATATTTTTTCACAACTCCCTCAATATGGGTATCAAATGAAAGGGCTTACACACTGTGATAGATTTCAAATCCAAGATGGCCGCCACCATAAAATGGCGAATTACATATTTATTTTTAATATGTAATTCGCCATGTCGGAGTTTTTTACATTTTCAATTATTTTATTTTACCCTCAAGTTTTTATAACTCTTACTGGAGATTTTCTGCATTTTTTATCTCATCTGCCCTCTTAATGCGTACTCTTTATGCACGTCACTGGTCATAAGCCTTACCAAGGAGACTCCAATGAGCCGCACTATACAGCGGTGCTGCAGCGACATCATGACCTTGGCCTCGGACAGGAACTCCCGCTTGTTGGTGTCCGTGTGCTGCACGTGCAGCGTCTTCACCGCCACCGGCCTGGGCAGCTGGTCCGGCGGCGAGTACACGGCTCGCAGCACGGAACCGAATTCACCCTCGCCTAGCACCGTACCCAGTGTCAACTCGTTGAATGGTATGAACTCTGGAAATGAAGTTTTTTTTTTAAATAAAGAATATTAGCCAAGCTGAAGTTGACCAATATCCTCTTATCCCCTCCAAATATGTGGAAAACTTGCGCTAGGAGAGGATACGACAATAGTGCAACAATGTGCAAGTGCAAGACCTTTAATCCGCACCTTTAACCATTGGGCTATTGAGGCTATAAAGTTTGAACCATTTTTTTTTATTCACAAGATAGTCCTTGACTGCGATCTCACCTGATGGTAAGTGAAAATGCAATCTAAGATGGTAGCGGGCTAACTTGGAAGGGGTATGGCAGTGTATATTTAACCCATACCCCTGAGTGGTTTCTACACGCCATCGTGCCGGAACGCTAAATGGCTTGGCGACAAGTCTTTGATAGTAGGGTGGTAACTAGCCACGGCCAAAGCCTCTCACCAGACAAATCTATACCTATATAAATAAGAAAGTCGCGTTAGTTACACTATTTATAACTCAAGAACGGCTGAACCGATTTGGCTGAAAATTGGTGTGGAGGTAACTTATTTATAGAACCAGGAGACGGATATAAGATACTTTTTATTCCGTTCCCGTGGGACGTGACATAAATAATATATAAAAGCATGTGCTGCGAGTGGGTACGACAATAGTGCAACGGGTGGGGCTCGAATCTGCGACCTTTCAGTTTTCAGTCCGCACCTTAACCGTTGGGCTATTGAAGCTTTATGAGGCTGCTGGAAAGAAGTTTACCTTGCAGTGTGGATAGCTGGCCCTCCGAATTGATGGATATTTCGTTATAATTCTCCGCCAGTGTAACAACAGCGCTATTATTGACGGGCACTTTGTACGTATCGCATTCACTCAGGGCTTCATCGTTGTTGTTCATACTGTCGTTATTGAAATCCGAGGAGAATGAGAGGTTTCTTGTCAACAGTTCGAATGCATTGTTGTTGACTGATTGATTGTCATTCAATATGTCGTGTTTGACTAACGATAATGATTGGTTCAGGGGTGCTCGACTTGGCGACGACTTCTTGGTGCGTGGCATTGTAGAAAACTGTGGAAGCAGAATTTTTTTCATTTTTTTATTTTTAGCGAGAAAACGCGCAGCCAGGTCACCTGATGTTAAGTGATTACCGCCGCACATGAACATTTGTAGCAACTTTCATTCAGGAATTTGTTGGACCGTCCTATGAATAAACCCCTTGTTGTAACTTAGTGGCATTAAAGGCACACATTAAACACTCTTTTGATTTTCCTGGATAAAAGAAATTTGAAAGGAGTTGAAAAATAGTCTATATCACTCTCCAAGTCCTCAACTATAGCCATGCAAAATATCACGTCTACCCCTAGGTCTGTTGCAGCGTGATTGAAGGACAAACCAAGAAACAAACGAACTTTCACATTAATAATATTGGTAAGATGAATTATTAACCATGACCTGGTAATAAATAAAGCAAAAGGTTGGGGAAGGAACTTATAGGGAAGTGAAAGAGAGGTTCATGGACAGAGAAAAATGGAGAAAGCTACATCGACAAGAGCTTAGCTAAGAGTTAAAGAGAGTTAAGAGAGTTAAAGAAGAAGAATTATTAAGTGTGTGTGCTAACCTCAGGTAGGGGTGGTTTCGGTTTGGGCGGCACTGGCATGGTCAGTTTGGTAGGTAGTCCGTCGGGAACGCTGCTGTAGTGTTCTATGAGCCTCTCCAGAGATTCTAAATAAGGCCCGTCGTCTATGAACAACCAATCGTTCTGTAATAAAGAAAAATTTCATTAAAAATCCACCGATTGACATAAAGATCTATTATCTATCAAAATGCATATTATTTTAATTAAAAAAAAAAGCAAGCTATCGAAGCCAATAACTCAATAGGTCCAACTTTATTTAAGTTTCGATCTAAGAATAAATAAATAAAACACATATAATAAATTGGTCTGGTGGCTAGTTGCACCTGGCACCCTACCAGCTAGCAATTTAGCGTTCCGGCATGATGGCGTGTAGAAAGTAATCGCTTTCTACACGCCATTGTACGCTACACGGATTGTATGGGTTGAACGCTACCATCTTAGACTGCATCGTCACTTACCATCAAATGAGATCGCAGTTAAGGACTATTTTATCAACGAAAAAAAAAGACGTGTGGCACTCGGGGACTGCCGCGGTAAAGCTATTGCATAGCATTTTTTATCGTTATCGTATTCGTTACGGAAATTCTGAATTCGGTCTCCACGCTCAAGGCCCGCGATAGAAGCTATGCAATAGCTTAAAAATGCGTTCTTTATGAAGAGTATGTTAGCGAAGTGTCACCTCTTTCCGTATGATGAAGTTGTAGGGCAGGTTCTCGCTGAGCATGGTGAGCACGTAGGCGCCGGTGTGCCGCTCGCTGTAGCGCACGAGGAACACGCCGTCGGCGGCGCGCTCGCGCACGCCTTGCTGCGCGCAGTGCTCCTCCAGCGTGCGCACCGCCTCCTCGCGGTTCAGCGTGCCGTGGTACCACTGGCTCTTCGACGTGTTGGGTACATCGGGTATGTGGTTTTCTAATAATAATAATGAATAATAATAATAAATAAGCTTTATTGTTTCCTTATTGTCAGTTGTTATACAATAGATAGTACATTATGGTACAAGTGTAAAAGTTGGTGATTACCGCTGAGGCGCTATTGAGACCCGAGCCGTTAGGTGAGGCCGTTAGCCGAGGACGGTAATCATCAATACACACGTGTATCATACGACTTTTTTCAACACACTTGTGAAGAAAATAATACTAAAATAGCACATTAAGGTACAAAACAGTGAAAACGATTTGTGAAATTTTTTTCGCAATGGCGGGAAAAATTAATCAGTTTTCCGGAATGTGCACGCGTCTTTTAATGGCGATCGGCCATAGACTAAAAGAATGAGGTTTCTTCTTTTTTTGGCTTTTCTTTTTTTTTTTGCTTGAAAAAATGTTTTTGCTTACATTTTCCCCTGGTAATCTCTGACCAATGTTTAGATTGTATTCAAAAAGAGAACCCTCCCGCATGCATTAATTAGTTTGAGTCTGAGTTATTGCGTACGGGAAACGCGGGCAATCATTGAGCGTCATACGACGCCCGCACGCTCTTCAAAAACGAAGAAAGGAGGATTAGGCTTACTGAGTAGTTGGTAGCATTCGGTGTGTCCGGAATGTTTGGCGAGTTGAGCGGGGGTGTCGTTGGCTAGCGTCCTGGGGTGGGCTGGCGCTTTGAGTCTCAACAGGACCTGTTCACAAATTGTTACATTATAATATGTTGATTAGTAGGTATATTATGTTGTTATATTATGATTAATTAGACAGTTTGTGTATCACCTTGATGCAGTCGATATGGCCCCTCTGCGCGGCGTCGTGCAGCGGCACCTTCCCAGTAGGCGCGTGCCGCATCTGGTAATTGGCGGCGCCCTTCGTTATCAGCAGCTCTGTGGTACTCGGCAAGTTGTTCTGGCAAGTGTACTGGAAGCAATATAGAAAAACACTAGCTTTCGCCCGCGACTTCATCCACGTTTAGTTTTTAAAAAATTCGTATGAATTCTTTGATTTTCCGGACTAAAAAGCCACTCCAAGTCCTCAACTATGCTCATGCAAAAAATCAGGTCGATCCATCGCTGCGTGATAAAAACAAACTAAAAAACCAACAAGCAAACATATTTTCGCAATTTGTAAGAATACTCACTTTGCACCAAGTATGATCGCAGTCTAGCGTTATTCCATTTATTAAAAAAAAGGAGCACCATATATAAAATGAGCCTTACATGTAGTGGCGTGAATCCAAATGAGTCGCGCACATTGACGGTGGCGCCACTCTCGATCAGCTTGGCCAGGATCTTGTCCCGGCCGGCCCTCGCGGCGATGTGCACCGCCGTCTGCCCGTCCTGGTTCTTTGCGTCGCGGCTCCGGTAGCCGTACGCGAGCAGTTGAGACACTATATTGAAGTCGCCTGCTTCTGTTGCCCTGCCAATGGAAACAGATTTTTTTAAGCTATTGCATAGCTTCTATCGCGGGCCAGCGTGGAGACCGAATCCAGAAATTCCGTAACGAAAATAACCTGACACGGGACTCCTCTACGGTGAGCCACTAGATGGCGTTAATAAAAAATGCTATACAATAGCTTTACCGCGGCAGTCCCCGAGTGCCACACGTTTTTTTTTCTATTTCGAGATAGGCTTGCGCTTGATAACAATCAATGATGGAAAGCATTGACGTCTAGATAGGAGTGCACTTGCTTAGAAGATGCCTATTCATTCTTGCCTTGAAGATAATCAAATAAGCATACACATAAGCGGTTCGCTTCAGAAAAGTATTACGGGGTGTTATAAGTTTCATGTGTGCGTGCGTGAGTGCATGTGTGTCTATCTGTGTGCATCGTAGCACGAATGAACCTATTTTTATTACGTTTTTTTTTGTTTGAAAGATGAATTAGTTGGGAGTGTACTTTGCTATGTTGGATGAAAATCGGTTTAAGCTGGCCGCCGCCACAAAATGGCGGATTACATATTTTTATATTAACGATTACTGACGAATAAGTAAAGCTATCTTAGAGCCCAAGATCATCTGAAGGCAGACACCCTTTCAGTTTAATTGTAACATAAGTATGTAAATATGTCGAACGTTAAAACGTGAAGTTTTCAAGGCCTGTTAAGAAGGCTTAAACATAAAAATTATAAGACATAATTTTTTGTTGCGATTTTAATGTAAATATTCCTTTGAAATATTCACATGCAAATACATACATCAGATACAGATAATATTACGCATGCCTTGGGAATGTTTGCAAGTGACAATTGGAGATACATCTGTGTAATGTTTGGCGATGATGATTCACAATGTTTATGTTAATGATTCATTAATTACATTAACACTCGCGTGTGTTTGGACTTTAGATTAATATCTGAGTACTGTGGCAGTTGCTTTTAGTACTTTTAAGAATTTTTATATAAACCTTAAATGAACGCGGATGAAGGTGCGGGCATCACCTAGTAATAATATATTTTGCGAACATTCCAATATATTTTTATTTGGAATGAAGTTGGCCTTATCTGGGCGGTCAGTTTCCTTCTCACACAATATTTATTGTATGGACATATTGGTCTCAGTAAGCAGGAAATTATCAATAAACTTGTCACTGTTTACAGTTCATCACTTAATGCAATTCAGCACAACACACAAGGCCAGTGACCTCCAGAACAATGACATTTTTTAAATTACCACTTTCGATTTACCTATATTAATATACCTATGTATCAAGAAATCAATGAAATAAGTCTAGTATTTTATTTCATAGTTAGACCCCTGCCGTAGTACTCAGGGCATAATCCCCAAAAGATTTTATTATACAACCCACCCAACCAACCCATGTAATTATCTTGTAAATCTATTTTTGGATTTAAAATTCAGAGTATTTGAAGGAATCATGGACTAATAAACTGAAAATGTTACACATATTTCCAGCCAAAAAAGAGAAACAAAAATCATATATGAGGAGGTTAGGAACAAAAAGTGGTAAATTATATGTTTACTTTTTTAAAGGAAAATGAGAATTACTTTTAAATTTAACACTTTTTGAACCGAAGGTAAGATGAAAACCGATGAAAATATTAAAAATTATCACTTTTTGTAGCAAACAGCAAAAAGCAAATATATTGTAAAAAAAAATTTACTAGCATTTTAGCACGTTTTGATACGAAATAATACCAAGGGTGGATAGAAATCAAGATGTAAATGTAGGATAAAAATAAAAAATAAAAATGGAAAAATAGCGAATTATCACTTTTTGTTCCTAACCTCCTCATATGCAATTTAATTGATCAAATTATATCAAGCAACCAGATGATACATGGATAACCCTTTCAATAGAACCCTTATATCAAACGGCTCCATTCGTTCAAGCAATGAAACAACAAAGAAAAATTAAGGACAATTTGTGTGGCTCACTTGTTAATAGGACTTCCTTCTTCAACTATCATTGCTACGCTATTGACATCATACTAAACAATTTGTGCACTTACTTGGAAGGAGTACTAGAGGATATTATCATTTACTTTTATAAAGTATAAAAAATAAATAATTATTTAAAAAAATAAGATTTTAATGAATACTTGCTATCGAATGCACGCGACTTCGTCTTAGTTTTTAAAATCCCACGAGAATTATTTCATTTTCCAGGATAAAAAGTAGCCTACGTCACTCTCCAGGTCCTCAACTATAATCATGCAAAAAATCATGTCAATCCGTAGCTCTGTTGCAGCGTTATTGAAGGACAAACCAACAAGCAAACATACTTTCACATTTATAATATTAGTAAGGATTATAAGATAGATTAAGAGATATAAAATCTCTACCATGTAATATTGTAATGTAAATATATATTGTGTAAATAAACAAAAAGTATTAATTTATATTTATTTAGTTCCAATTTTACATTAACTATGCATACCACAGAAGCATACAAAATATGTTGTTTGAATTAAATGTCAATTGCAAGTTGAATTAATGAAATATTACCTATAGGTAATATTTTATAAAAAATATAATCATTACTGTAACCCAATGAGAATTTAATAAATATTAATAAACATAATATCATTATTTATATTTGCAGTTGGCATTATAAATATGTGAGTCACTATTTATCTGTTTATGTAAGGAATTATTAATGTTTAACATAGGCCACAAACAATGCACGAGTAGAGGTTGTGGCCTTGTGGTTAAGTCTGGGTTTGGTGTTCTAATCCCAAGCACGCACAATTCTAATGCTAAATTGTATTTTTAGTAAGTATATTGCACACCTAGACCAAAATAGAAAAAAAAAAAAAATATTGGCCAAATTGATAACCTCCTCATTTCTGGAAGTCGGTTAAAAACTAAAAAAAGATCTCTGTTCCCTAGAAATACTTTCTTTTCGTCTAGGGACTTTTTTGAGTTGTCTCTCTTTTGATCTACGTGTGAGATATTTCATGTATACTCATATCTTCTTAAATATATAAAAGGCAAAGGTGACTGATTGACTGACTGATCTATCAACGCACAGCTCTAACCACTGGACGGTTTGGGCTGAAATTTGGCATCCAGACAGTTATTATGACGTAGGCATCTGCTAAGAAAGGATTTTTGAAAATTCACCCCTAAGGGGGTAAAATAGGCGTTTAAAAAATCGAATTTAACGTGAGTGAAGCCGCGAGCAAAAGCTAGTTAATAAAAAAAAACTTACCTATGTAATAAATTAGTTGTCCCCTGTGTTCTAGACTCATGTGGTGGGGGTTCGCCCTTGCACACCACAGATAGCCGAGTGACAAGCCCATTGGAATCTCCTCGGTAATGCTGAATCAAAGTGTCTAAGCCATGGACGGTTGTGTGTTCCTCTATGGAGAAGAATGCATCCTCACCGTGTCTTCTTATTTGATAATGTACAACCTCACCCTAAAAATGACAAAACTATTTTGAATTTGTGATTGGCTATAATATTTTCAATTTAGAATTAAAGTTTTAACTTAATACCTGTTATGTGTCTCCTTTACACAGGTGCATTATAAGTTATACAATATTATTCCAATACATTATTGTGATACCTGTTCATATTTATTTAAATACATTGAGATTACATAATTCTGTATACAAAATGTACTAAACAGATATGAGGTATCACAATAATGTATGCAACTATGCAATAATGTATCTTTATGGGGGACGCTTTATATATCTTCCTATTAAAGTACCAGTAGTAAGTATTAGTAAGTATTAAGTTACTATTAAGTAGTAGTAGTAAGTAAGTAGTAGTAGTATATTTTTGGGTATTAATAGTACATACCCTTTACAATTCTTCTTTCTTAATCACAGTAGTTATAATTGAACTCCCTACTGTTCTTATTACCTTAATTTACGAACTTTTGCTTTTAAGAGTGGCATGCTTTGTTTTCTTTACATATTGTGATAGAATAACCAATGTGTTAAGTGCACTATATGAAACTTTTATCAAATTTAAGTTACATAAATTATTACCTGATGTAAAACAGAGAGCACATAATCCCCAGGAGAAGTGTTACTTTCCCGAACTAAAAAAACACCATCCTCACCTTCTGTAACATGATTTAACCCAACTCTATTATAAGGCACTACTGAAATCTAACAGTAACTCTTGTAGGAGGTTCCTTAGCGAAACGTACCTTCTTTGAGAAGTTTTTCCGCAGTTTCCCGTGATATCTTTCCGTGAAACCAATTTACATTATCCTCTCTATTCATCCTCAACAAAAAAGAATTTGTCTGAAAAGGTAAAACCTGCTCAACAAGTGTCACTCTACAGATGATCGATGTAACATTTCCAACGAATTCACAATAAGGCACGTTTAATAAATTAACAACTTGAGCGTTTAGTACTTTCAATTGTTTCAATTAAAATTTTGTTTATTTAGCTAATTCAAAAACTTTTGGTGTCACAATAACATCGTAACTCTATGCTGGCAAACAACTTTTTGTTTTTTATTTCTTTCTAACCTATGGCAAATGCAATAAGAAATAACCTGAATGTTTTACATTCTAGTTCATTATTGTCGTCTCTTTCAAAAGAAATAGCCGTACAGTGTATTAAAAAGAGATAGATATCTGTTATGTACATTTTTTGTACTCTATAAAATGGTAAATGTCAACGTCAACTATCGAATAGAGTCAATTAAGAAACTCATTATTTTTTTAATGAATTAGTCATCATTTTACAATTTAATAAATCTTACTTGCATTTTAACAACTACATTATTCAAAATAATAACTTAATCTTACCTTTAATAATATGAATGACGTCATGGTTGTTATCATGATCCAACTTTGGAAACTCACAAAAATATTTACAAATATCAGAGTACTATTGTTAGACCAACACTATCTGATTTTCCTTCGCTTTTTGAAGGAACACATTTTTAAATGATTTAATAAGAAAATTTATAACACAAAATACTTTTTATCTATAAAAGCGTTCACAGTGAACGGAGTGCGTCTAGAAAGCAGCCGGCAGACAGGCGCGGACCGCGGTATCCCCGACTCTGCCTTCCAGCGAATGACTCATAGCAAGGTCAATTCCGAGAAATGAATCACCAGCCAGCGAACTCAGTTCAGCAACGCCATAAGTAGTACGCATTCCCTCACAACAACATCGTTATTGAATAAAGCCAGATACGAGTAGCTACCATCGTAGATATAATCGTTACTTACTTACCTACTAGGTATTCTACGATATCTATCTCCCTACATGAAAGATGAATTAACTACGTAATATACATATAATGATATATTACGTAGATAAAGGTATTTTCTAATTTTCCCAAATACGTAGGTGCTGATTTGAAAGTTACACAAATACACGAACAAGTACCTACGAGTCTTTATGTAACTTTCATACAGAATAGGTACGAGTAACTACTTAGGTACCTACCTAAAGTTTAGTTTTCAATTTTTCATCGAAATAGATATAAATACAAGTACCTACCTACGTCCATGAATACCTACGTAGTATGTGTGTACGTAGAAACGCCACATCCAGTACGTACCTACTATGTAGTGGGTACATTTATATCAAAGTTTTTCAGTTTGCGCCTAGTTTCAGGATATAGACATAGTTACGTAGGATGCGTACGTAAGTCAATATTTCCCGTATAACTAGGTAGATCTATTTTTAAATAGGTTTTTTCATGGATTCCTAAACAAAATTAACAAGCGAATAAATTATTTAAATAATAACCGGGTAAGTGCGAGTCATGGTTCCAAATAGCGTTGCCAGACGTCCCGCATTTCCCGGGACGTCCCGTATTTTAGGCATAGTTTAAAACTTTAAAATGACCCGGCGAGACTAACTGTCCCGTATTTGAACCGTACTTCGTTTTTCATTATGAAATCGATCCAAGTATTCACACACGTAACGTTCGTAAAATAGCGAGTTGATGATGGTTTTTATTTTTAATTACGATTATAATTGTATTGATTACTAGCGGACCCGACAGACGTTGTCCTGTCTTAACTATGAATATTGAAACTCCCCTTTTTACCCCCTTGGGGAGAGAATTTTCAAAAAATGTAAAATACGTAATTCTTTATTTTTGATCAAGAGCCAAAATATCAAGTTTCATAAACATAACTTGAAAAATAACTTGAAGAACGAAGGACTATCATACAAACATTCAACCCCTATTTAATCCCTTAGGGGGTAGAATTTTTAAAAACTGTGAAACACCTACTTTTTTAACAAAAAAATGTTAGAGTTATTTTGCTGTAATCCGCCAACAGAAAAAAATCTGTATGGTCAAACATGCAGTTATAAGCTAAGCACCAAAAAAAAAAAAGGATCTATATTCTTCATCACCCGAAAAAATAAATAAATACAAATCTAGTTTAACTTATTTAGGTCCAGTGTCCGAGCGTATCGCTAAGACACTTAAAGCACATGATATACATGTTGCATTTAGGACAAACAATACACTTAAAAATATTTGCAACGGTAAAGACAAATTAAACAACAAACAAAAATCCGGTATTTATAAACTCGAATGCTCAGACTGCAAAGCCACGTATATTGGTCAAACAGGTCGAAAATTTGAAACACGCTACAAAGAACATATAGCCGCGGTTAGGAACAAACAACCACAAAAATCACACTTTGCTAAACATCTCCTAGACAGTGGACACAAATTATCATCCAACCATACATATAAAATCCTACACACCTGCGATAAAGGTTTTCGACTGAGCATGTTAGAACAATTAGAAATAATCAAGCATAATAAAAATAATAAGGTTGAATTACTAAACGAACAAATCAATGTTTCAAATTCACCGTTACTCCGTTTATTCGAAGGGGCGAATCCGGGGGGGTCCGAGGGGAGTTCGGGGGGTAGTGGGCGGGGCAACAGTAGCGGGGATAAAAATAGTATATAATACCGCACATTTCACACACACGTCACTAGACAATACAGCATTGTAAAGTCGATATCTCCTGAGGATGCTCCGGTGTCGGGGCGAAACGTGCGTCGAGAGTAGTATTAAAGTCTTGTGTGGTGGTGCATGTGAGTGGTGGTGGCATTGCTTGCTTGGGAACTTTGCTTTATTGCTTGGTTTGGGAGGTAAGCGGTGCTTAGCTTATAACTGCATGTTTGACCATACAGATTTTTTTCTGTTGGCGGATTACAGCAAAATAACTCTAACATTTTTTTTTGTTAATCATGAACTTCCGCAAAGTAACGCCTGACTCTATCCAATACCTACTTTTTTGTTTTCAATTTAAAGCCTAAGTACCGAATTTTATGGGTATAGCTTGAAAAATAACGGAGTTTCATACAAACTTTAACCCCCCTTTTTACCCCCTTGGGGGGAGAATTTTCGAAATATGTAAAATACGTAATTCTTTATTTTTGATCAAGAGCCAAAATATCAAGTTTCATAAACATAACTTGAAAAATAACTTGAAGAACGAAGGACTATCATACAAACATTCAACCCCTATTTAACCCCTTAGGGGGTAGAATTTTTTAAAAGTGTGAAACACTTACTTTTTTGTTTTCAATTTAAAGCCTAAATACCGAATTTTATGGGTATAGCTTGAAAAATGACGGAGTTTCATACAAACTTTAACCCCCCTTTTTACCTCCTTGGGGGGAGAATTTAAAAAAAATGTAAAATACGTAATTCTTTATTTTTAATCAAGAGCCAAAATATCAAGTTTCATAAACGTAACTTGAAAAATAACTTGAAGAACGAAGGACTATTATACAAACATTCAACCCCTATTTAACCCCTTAGGGGGTAGAATTTTTAAAAACTGTGAAACACGTACTTTTTTGTTTTCAATTTAAAGCCTAAATATCAAATTTCATGAGTATAACTCGAAAAATGACGGAGTTTCATACAAACTTTAACCCCCCTTTTTACCCCCTTGGGGGGTGAATTTCGAAAAATAGTGCTCGCCTACGTCATAAAAGGAACCTACTGTCAAAATTTCAAGTTTCTAACTTCAGTGGTTTAGGCTGTGCGTTGATCGTCAGTCAGTCAGTCAGTCAGTCAGTCAGTCAGTCAGTCAGTCAGTCAGTCAGTCAGTCAGGACAAGCCTTTTTATATAATTATAGATTACAGATATGTTAAAACGAATAAAAGTATATTAAAACTAACTCGATCCTCGGAAAAATATCAAAAACAAATGACACTAAATAAATTTTTTTAATTTGTCCTGGGTAAAAAACTGAAATCCCGTATTTTGGGGATTTTACACCAAAAATTCCTCATACAGCTCAATATGGAAATTATGCAAGATTAAATTCAAAAGGCCGTAAGTTCGAAGCTTTTAACCAAAATAATCATATTATTATTATTGGATCCTATTCGTAAGTAGGTAAATCCGATTTCCTGAATAGGTTATACCTAGGTAGTATAATAGGTACCTGCTTACTATTATTAGGTATTAAGTTTAAATAACTTTAAAAGTATAGCATATTATCAGGTAAGCAGCAAACAAAAACATGTCCTGTCAGAACTACGAGACGAGTGCCTAGGTAAGTGCCTAGCTTCCTCTCTAGTTTTATCTTGAAATCATTTTACCTGACATATATTCAGATTTTAGATAATATAGTATCTAGTAGTCACTAAACATAGGTAACTGTTATGTAATGAGTCTGTAAGTTTTTATGATACTAGATACCGTGAACATAGCACGCAAACCAGACGGATATTTAGAAAGTAGGTACCTATTACTTAGCTATAAATGTAGTAAGTGACTTGTCCAACAAGCCATGGAACCAGTCCCGAAGTTTGTTTACCTCGCTATGCAATGTTTATTTACTTTCATTCGGTCTTGTTCACAACCTGATTCGATGATCCAATTTTATCTGGGTACCTACCTACCTGAGTACAAAAAAAACATTAGTCGGGATAAAAGTATCTAGGTAATATCGAAGAATGCTTTCTCTTTCCTTTCAAACTCAAAATTTAATAATATTATGATTCATTATTATGGTGGTAACTACGGAGTGGCTCACGGAATACCTACCTAGGTAAAGAAAACCTTTTTATCTAATCCTAAGAACTTTCCAAAGGTGATACATACCTACGTATTTACTGATAAAAAAACTCATTAAAAATGGAAAATGGAACACTAGCACACCTCACGCAAAACGCGTATTTTATATAATGTAGTTATCTATATAGGTACCTATGAGTAAAGGTCTCCATTCATATAATCACATTGCGTTACTGTAAAAAATAGTAGCTCCTAGCTTACCTTTCCGTACATACCCACCTTTTTCCATGAACGACGCGACGTCAGGACGTCTCGTCCAGCCTCCAGGCCGCGTGGAGCCTATATTAAAAGCTGCGTCACCGGTTGCAACCTGCCGATTTCGATATTACTAACCATTTACTAACGTAGTGCAGTGTTACCCGCTATTTTATCTACAATAAAATACATAGGTAGGTTTATAACAAATATTTCTGATTTTATCTCATATCATACTCCGAGCGTTACTTGAGTTCTTTTAGATGAAGAAATACCTACTTAGCTAATCGTAACAATGGGCGGGGCGTGTAGCTCTAAGATTTGATAGTCATTAATTCCAATAGGCACCCTATAAGGCTACACCAAAGCCTAGTGCCACAGTAGTAGGTACGTATTACTTATAGCTATTTTTCAGTGTCATTGACAATTGACAATTTGTCAATGCCGTCAAGGCAGCCGGGACAAACATTCTCTGACTCACGGCTTTTTACCAGCCAGCAGTCGATGACACCTGCTTCGAATACTCCAGATGTAGGTAAGGTCTGAATATATATGGCGTCATCTTTCCGCCGTTCCACATCTTGGGCTCTATTGTGTGACATGACGCTGCTACCGCGTCGTCGGCGCCGTGTTATGGCTAAGCTAAAACCACTTTCGTACTTCCGCGCTCCATTCAGCGCGGTCTGTGTGTAGGCAATCCGATGCCAAAAACAAAAATAGATACTCGTCAATTTAGTTCTTACCAAAATCGGTTCATTAAAATCTTAGGTAGCCATTATTAGACTCTAAAGCTAGTCAGCGATTTTAGAAAGTAGAGATCATCATCCTAATGTGTAGATTTATATTATAAATGTAGAGCACGTGTTTCTTATACATATATTTTAGAGTATTAGGAAATTTTACCATTTGTTACTAAGAGGAAACCGTTCGACCTCAATATCAAGTACGAATACACCAAAAACAAAAAAAGGCGATCGAGATACAATTCAAGCGAATTCTGTTTTGCGCAAAAACACTGATATAATAATATAATATCGATGAGGTAATCAGCCGTTTCTTTGAATGAAATACATGATTGTACAAAAAAATTAAATGGGTACGACTACAGATTGCTGCCGAATGCTGGCAAGCTCATTCATTGCCCAACACACTTTTAGCTAGTCATGTGACTAAATTGCCTCTGGCTGCGATTTGATGTTTTAAGATTTTGATTTTTCTCTAAAGACTCATTTGCGGAAAAAGAATAAATAGGTATCTTATTAGTTCGTGCTTCATACAGCTAGGAATATATCTCTTGAATTAAACATTATTTGTGAAGCAAATGAATAGACATCAAAACACACATTAAAGTAAAGCCAGCCCTCAGGCCCTCAGGCTCAGTTCAGGATCAACCTAGCTGTCCAGCGCGGAAATGCAGCCAGTATTCTTGGCATCATTCAAGCCGGCTATGATTTGTATAGTAATTAGATTAGTTAGCTATAAGAATTATAGTAGAACTATCTAAATGCCTATCTTATCTTTAGATAAGAATTTAAGATAAATAAGAATTCAATATTATAAAGAATATTTTCTTACCAGTTAAGCATGACTTCCCTTTTCCCCTCCAAATTAAATGTAAAACTTGTGTTAGGAGTGGGTACGACATAGTGCAACTGGTGCAGTAGGATTTGAACCGTCGACCTTGCGGGTTTCAGTCCGCCCATTAACCTTTGAGCTATTGAGACTGTAAAATTGAACTGGAGAAGCTTTTCATTTAGCCACCTACTAATCTATATTTCAAAAGGAAATTAATCTGAATCTTATAAAGGCAAAATTTTATGAGTAACCGATTCTAATGTTTATTTTTGGGTACGCAACGTGAACGGTGACATCGATGTTTTTAGAAGACTTAACTACCGAGAATCTACGAATTTAATTGCGATAGGTACTACTTGCCTAATTATTTTTAGATTCATCGACCTCGTGAATCGAGAATTCAGATCAAGATGACTAACCAGCGTAGGAGTTGTATACCTACTTAATATTTTTTTTGTATATAAGGAAAACATCAGCTATCTGACAAGTAGGTACCAAGTGCTTTTAAACTGACCTTGGCACAATTCAAATCTCATTTTTGTCGTTTTAAATGCATCGTGCACAAACCGCTAAACCGATTTTCCAATTTAAAATCAATTCATTAGTAGGTACGTATTTTCATATTAATTTTCAAAAAAATGTGTTTTTATACATTATACACACATACACAGGCACACATACACAGGCTTGACCACTATCATACCTGATGGACAGTGATGATGTGGTCTAAGGTGTAACGCGTTTACCTTGAAAATGTCTATTCACTCTTGTTTTAAAGAAACCCAAATTGTAAGTGTTAGGCAATGCAGATCTCAGGAGAGCGTTGGAAGTCCCGTGGTTTGTTCTAGTTCTAGTAGGTAAGTTAGAGCAAATCACCTCTTCTGTAGGTAGGAATAAGGAAGAAAGTATTTCTCAGAAATAAATACCTTAATAAAACATGGCTTTATTATCGTATCAAAATTATAAAAGTTTCTACAAATACTATAGTAAACAATAAAACTATCCTAACTAGTAATTACTTACCAATCTACTTAACTAATGTCAACCTTTTCATTTTTACAAACTACCTAATTATAACAATCGATGTATAAAACAGTTTCAAAATCTCAAAAAAAAGTTATTTGCATTTTAAAAATTCAATTTAAAATTCTTGAACGTTATTATTTACTTAAACGTCGTATATATACTACTCTACAATTTTATTATGACGTTACTTTGGATTTCAAAAATCTGAAGTTATTAAACCTCGACTTTTGTTGTAATAAAAAAATATACTGTTTTATAAGGCCATCAAAATTTAATATGTCCAGACATTTACAGTACCTACATGGACAGAACTATAAACCTTAAGTATTACTTTAATAGGTGCACGAACGCAGTAAATTAAGAATTTTTACGTAGAGTAAAGTTAGGTACTTAGAAATAAACATTATATAACACAAGAACCAATCAAATCAACTTAGAGATCTCGCAATAAATAAATATTTCTAATATTATTTACAAAGATAAACTAATCAAAGCAGATTAAAATTACTTAAGAACTTAAGAGGAAGAAGAATGTTCTGCTTAACTTACAACTAACTGATAGGATTAATGCCACAATTTTTGCAATTTTTCTAGCGAAGCTCTCATATAAGTCGATTGATTTTTTGCTCTGTCAAGAAGCACTTAAATTAGAGTACATAAAATAAAAAATTTATATGTATTTGATATTTAAAAATCTCTGAAAAGCTAGGTAATGATGACGGACGCATTTTAATTAAGTACTTATACAATATACATATTATATTGTCGCTTTTTACAGCTTAGGAAAACTTATAAGTTAAGTATTTTAATAAAATATTGGATAACTATTTTAATTTACCCCTAAAAAAATTGTGCGCTCAAAATAATCCCGTCGTGACGTTTTAATTTTATAAGAAGGTATTTATACAGTTATGCTTTGCCCATTACTTACGTTCTAAACGAAATTAAAAAATCATTTGTATTTTGAAGATAAACTTAACATTTAAGTAGTTATTATTTATTTTATACTACCAATAACATGCATTCCTTTATCACAGCTTACAATAAAAATATCTCCTATCGAATTATTTCTAAAGTTAATAACAATAATAAAATTCAAGCAACTTTATTTACTGCATAATAAACTAGTTAATTTTATTTCATAGTTGCCTGCAGAAATATAATAACGAGTAAAATAATATTAGCACCTTAGTAAGAAACGACTTGCAAATTTTATTTATTAAGAAAGGAGCCCGCAGTAAAAATAATTCGATTTCACATCTAGGTGTGAATGCATGTGAATTACTTAATGTGAATTATTTAAGTACTCTACGTGCATTTAAAATATTGTCAAATATTAAGTTCAAATATTGTCGCGTTACTTTCATAATCGTATTCGTAAGAAGCACAACGTTTCAGATAACTACGAGTAAGCTGAAATACAACGTACGCGTATGGCGTACTATTTCTATAGTAACAGAGAATATTCATATTATCTATCAAAGCATAATAGTTTACCATAAAGCCATCGGTCGCCGAAAGTGGAAAAAATAGTTTTAGTTGGAGACCTATTTTACTTTGTTAATGCCATTGTTAACGCGATGCTGCACTGTGTTCTAAAAAAATGTTTCAAAAATAATAGGTACGGAAAGTAAGAAAAATTAATTTTTGCTTATTTCTCGTGAGAACGTCACAGACTTTTTCAATTAATGTTTGTACAGGACTGCAATAAAGAAAAAACTTTGCATTAAATTGCATCTTAATTCATTTATCAGATGTAAGATTATGGCCAGGTTTCAACCAAAACAACATAAAAAAATAGTATAAAAAATGTTTGTCTTTGAACAATATTCTGAAAGCTAACTAAAACAAATAAAATTAAATAGAAAAACTGTGAAAACAGAATTAAAATTGGTTGGAAGATGAGACAGCAATATTTACATATACAAAAATTTAAAAATTGGTATGGAAAAGAGTGTGAAAATCTGGCACACCCGCACCTAAATTGCAGTAATTAAAGTCACTGTTGTGCATCGCTTCACTCTTTTGACATGTACGAATTGAAATATTTGCAACATATTTATTCTTAGCAGATCAAAAATTTTCTTCCAATTTTAGTTATTGAGTAGTAGGAGTACTAACAATTTGATAACAATAAAAAAAATTAAGAAACTTCTAGGGAAATTTCTTAATTTTTTCTTAGTAGGCTAAGAGGATGCGAAATGTTATGTATAGCAGTTGTCTTCATCAGCATGGTCGGAACAGTCGATAGTACCATCGCAGAGTTGAGCCAGTGTGATGCATCTGCCATCAACGCATCGCAGCTCCCCGCTGGGACAAGGCGATACGTGAGCACTGTTATATCCACTTGAAGATAATTCTTCGGTCTTATCTGATATAGTGCTGTTTGTTTCTGGTGAATCTTGGATTTCTTCTCGCTGAGCTTGGGTGGCTTTCTGAAATTGATAAAGTAAAATATTAGCACTTAATGCAGGATTAATCTGCGCGGACTTACTTAGTGGGTTTGAAAAATATCTTCATACAAACTTTATCCGTTTAGGACAGGAAACTCAAAATTCCTCCTTATTGTACCACTGGGGGACTCAAGAAATATTTTCTCCCAAATCTCTGGGTCTACAAGGTCAGGCTGTCCGTTGCCTATGAGTCAGTCAGTTGAGAATTGAGATAGTATTTTATGGATAGACATTGCAAGAGTGTGTTAAAGAGTGCGAGAGAATTAAATACCTGTTTAATTCCCTATGTATCTGCCTTCAAAATTATTTTCTGTTATTGGTTTTCCACTGAAAAGGTCTTATTTAATAAAATGCATAGCATGGGATTTACACATGAATGAAATGAATGAACATGAATTACCTTCAACAAGAAAGCTCCATCGATTACGCGTTCGAGCTGGTTTAGCGTTTTGTCTAAGCGCGTTGGTGCCGGTGTATTAGGGGGTGCATCTGTTGGTTTCACGCGATTTACTTGCTTACGTATATTTTGTCTGGGAACGTGTTTCTTTTCAACGTTTACAATTTTTTCCTTTTCCTCACTTTTTTCTTCATCGTCACCTTTATCGTTATCGTTATTCTTTCTGTTGTCATCAGTTTTAACTTTTTCAATGTCTTCAAACATCCCCAAGTCACCAATATTTATATTTTCTGATGAATCTTGCGTGTCCTCTTTTTGTTTTGCGCTTTCATTATTAATACTAGGCTTACGTTTTCTTGCTTCTGTGACTAATTGTGTTTTAAGAGTAGTCTGTACTGTTGATATTTCATCAGACTCCGGTGTAAAATCAGCTGGTGGTTTTGGACGCTTATATGGTGAAAGTCGGGATGGTGAAGGGCGCCGAGTGAAGTTACGTCTGAAGGCATTATTGCTGTCACTAGTCATTAATAACTCCTTGCTGTTGTCGTTTTCACCTGGGGACGCAATTGGAACAAATAAGCTGTTTTGACCATGGAAACTTAACAAAATTTTTCAATAATAATGTCTGTGCTGAGTCAGAACTGTTTCCTAAATAACAGTCATTTATTGTTATTGGTATTTATTGAACTGACATAGATCAATGAGTTGCAAAAATGAAATGGAAATGTGTAGGACACGTTATTTGAAGAACCGATAGACATTAGGGTCTCATGTTACTGACAAGAGAACCGTGCATTGAAAAGCAGAGGGATCGCAGACCCCTTACTAGTAAGACAGATGCCACATCAAACGAATCGCAGGGAGCCGCTGAATTTAAGCAGCCTAAGGCTGAGATTTCTGTAAGTCTCTACAAGAAACCTATGTCCAGAAGTTGAAGATGGATAAGAAGATGGATCCTATGTAAAATCATACAGGAACCAGATTTTTTTTTACTTTTTACCCACCATTGCGATATATCATAGGCAGTCTATTAGGCTTGCGAACTGAAGGTGCTGGCGCTGAACCGGCGGATTCCTCTCCCAGCTCATCGATATCTTCCTCTCTAGGCAAGTTCACATGTCTACGTCCTTGACACAAATCTTCATGCTCATCTTCTCCACTAGGACAGTCCGCGTAGCCGTCACATAGCCAGCGCTTTGTGATGCACAGCCCTGAACTGCAACTGTTAAGGACAAAACCTTTTTTTAGTACTATATGACAACTCATCAAGTCACAAATTGATATTTTAGAAAACGAGCTTGCGGGTTAACATTGTAAACTTATTGTCGCCGCTCATAGCAATTGGCAGTATCAGACGAACTGCCAAAGTATTGTTGGCTCTTGAGGAATTTATTTATCGGTCCTTTGAATAGGTACCTATTGGGCTACTCATAAGTTTTGACAGAATATATCGGGTGAACCCTGGTTCCATAATTTGTCTATATGAGGGAAAAATTATTTGGAATAACGGGAGGTGGAAGAAAGACAACCATATACAAAAAAGTGTAGTTAATTTGTCTGTGACGAAAATTGCGCAAGGAGAAGGTCCTCCTGACCTTAAAGATATATTTTTATTGAGGGCATCAATAAAAATATATCTTGAGATTTCCACACGCTCAATAAAAATAAAAATACATAAAAGTGAGCTGACGTCTGTTTGATGCTCTGAAGACTTAATATTTTGAGAAATATTTAAAGAATCAAACACTTTTTCAAAACACGTTTTCTTACATAAATCAAGTACATCTTTCTTCTTTTGAATGAATCACTCAAAACTTTCACAGAAGCTAATAGATTTTTTTTACTTTTTATATGGTACCTGTGTATCGTTGGAACTTCCAAATTGCACTTACCGATATTCGTTGTCCTCGCACTTGGCACAAGGCAGCTCGTCCTCTCCACCTGCACAGTCCCTAGTGCCATCGCAGATCCAATCTCTCGGCACGCAGGTGCCGTCTCCACAGGCCAGCTCGCGTGGGAAGCAAGGTGTCCGTGCACTGGCACAGTTGTTACTGGAGTACTGACTGCACGAGAACATCGGCCGCAGCTCCCTTGGGATCAGGCTCTCGCATTGATCCACGATGGCTGAAATAAGAACTCGGTACTTTTTAACCAGCTTCCAAAAAAGGAGGAGGTTCTCAATAACATTTAGGTGGGTAAATAGTTTTTAATTTTCGTTGTTGACGCATCCATCATTTAAAACTAGTTGATGCCCACGTGCGTTTATTTAGGTTAAAAATATTTCTTCTCTCACATCTTTCGTTAAACACTCCAAAACATCCGAAGGAAAACTAGAAAAATCTTTCCATTGTTTCATGTCTTTCAGTTAATTATGTTATATTTTATAGGTTATATGTTATATATATTTTCTTCATAATATTTTCTCTGCATGTCGTGGAGAATGTTTGCTAATATATTGAATTATACAGCCGCACGTCTTGAAATTAATCTTATCCTGTACCTTATGGTCGTCCGGAGAGTTGGACCTTCAGGGCCGATAGGATCTTGATACGTGGAGTGAATCGATACACTTTACTACATAATTATTTCGATTTCGACTTTCAAGTAGATTTTGGATTAGATATTTTATTGAAAACGACCGTAAGTTTGTGGATGCAGATCATTCAAAAAGATTAGGGCGGGTTAAACACGTAAAACATAGTTTAATTAACAAACCTTTGCAAAAGTTGTAACACGGCAATTTTTGTGAATACGGTGGTGGGCTACATTCAGGTTCCAGGAGCGCACAAGCAAAGTGACGAACTCGGTGACTGCAGTTCGTGCTAACGAGGTATTCGATTTGTGGAAGCAATGTGGTAACATCCACGTTGCTAACGGAGGCAGGGCCCGTCGCCAAGTCATACGGCAGGACTCCACGGCACAGAGGAATACGTGTAGATCGGCATTGAGGAACTGTAATGAGAGCATACCAAGCTTTACGATTGTCTACACACAATGCAAAAGGGATGTTGCCAACTAATCAAACGTCAAAATACACGTATAGTATGGGAGCTTGTATCCAATAATGAACATCACGTTTTGTAGTTTAATTGGTAATTTATAATTGTTATTAGACCTAAAACTAACAGTGAACCTTTAATAATGATAGGTAAGAAATGATTTAATTTAACAGAAGCAACATCCCAATTTTAGATAGCCGGTTATCACTGAATTAGTTTTACTTACAGATTTATTAATATAGATGAAAAATATTGTAAGCGTTTTTAAAGTAATGTCTGATAAAGTAAAGCTGTTATGATATGTAACTACTTATCTAGTCGAAAATATTATATCTATGTATGTATTTAAATTTATGCTCATCGGAAGGTATAATAAGGTCATATGGTTTACCAGAAGCTATATACAATATACATTGATGAATAATACATAATAAACAAATGGTGCTAAGTGCTATAGACCTTTCGAAAAGTGACCATTTTTCTTAATGAGGCAATAAATAAATTATAAATATTGCATACCTGTAAATCAACTCCCGCAAGCGCCCTTAAAGTCAACAAACTGCCTAAAACTTACCGTCGTAGTTACCATTTATAGGATACTTTTTCGTGGTAGCGTCATCTCTATTTCTCCAAGTCGGTAGAGTTGGAGATACTCTAGTGTTATACAGGGAATTTTGGGTAGTTGACTTCATATTTGCTGCGTCCTCTACGGAAATACCGAAAAGTTTTGAGTGACCTGATGTAAATTTGACATCGTTGTCGATGACGGGACGTTCATAAAACTCTTGAACTTCAGGAGGAAGATTGACCTCAGGATTAAAATTCTGCCCGTAGTACTTTGGCTTCTCATAAACTGGTAGGGGTGACATTGTAGTTGAAGGCATGTCGTCTTTTTCAATTTCAGATTTAGTCCTCTTCCTTGTTTGCTGTTTTAGGTATGCATTAATATCGTTAGATGTTTCCGCATTTGCGAAATTTTCTGTTATTGGCACGGACTCTGTACTGGTTGTGGTCACCCCGTTTCCGTCTTTGAAGTAAATGGCGAGTGGTTTTTCTGGTTTTTGAGTGATATGTGGTTTTAAAGTTGAGTCACTGGTTTCATCTTTTAGTATCTTGGGTGATCGTGTTTTCTCTGAGTCAACCCTCTCGTTTCCATATTGTACTTCTGGAGATATATGTGAAGGAAAGACGGGTTGTACTGGAAGTTTTCTTTTCTGACTTCTCTCTGTTATTATATCAATTAAGGTAGTCAAGTCAGGGTTTTGGCCGCTGTCAGCATCATAAAAGTCGATTTCCGGTGTCTTCGTACCTGCATTTACACATATTACAGTTTATGCTTGAGCTTTTTATAGATAGTTTTGTGTGCGGTTTACAACATAAAAATATGATGTGCTTTTAAAGTTTCAAGTTAAAAGTACAAACATTAATAAAAAAAATTGTGCTTTAAAATTCAAAAACAAATTATGACCCAATAGCAATAACACACATGAATAAATCAACAAATAAATGTGGACAACCCAGATGTACCCAAGTACATCATCACAGAAACTAATTGTTTCAAAATTTGTACTTTCCAGTAATAAATAGATAATTCCAAATAACACTTTCAACAGTAAAACCCAAAATATTATAATTTGTACCTCAAACGTACCCTGTGGCAATATAGAAAAAGAAAAATATCATACCACGTGGCCGCGACTTTTCTGTTCCTTTGTTAGGCGCGGGTTTCTTGTCCGTGGTTCCGTGTGACTGCGCTTGTGCGATACCCTCCTCCCAGTATGTAGCATTGACTGTGTCGGAATCTGCATTCATGTTTACTGGAATAAAATAGATTTAAACATTGAAATATATCAACATAAAAACTACATAAAGATTTTTTCTTCGTAGAGTTCGGATGTTGTGTGTCCTGTTTATCTTCTATTGTTGCATTTTCCCATCAACTTTCTTTTACAGGTTACAGGTCGTCTCTCAAATAAGAGGGCTTTAGGTCATAGCCCTGACGAAGACTGGATTATCAGACTTCACACACCTTTAAAACATTAGGCATACAGGTTTCCTCACGATGTTTTCCTTCAGCGTAAAAGCCATTAATATTAAATTGCTTAAAAAATGCACATACAGGAAAGGGTCGATAATCCGGATTAATTTTGAACAGACCCAGTCCGGAAAAAAAGGCCGTTCAAATGTAACGAAAAGAAAACTTGTTAAAACCGTTAATAATTCATATATTTAGTGGTTAAATATAATTGGAGCAGGTTAATTTTATTGTGAGATAGGCTTGCCCTTGGCGACAATCAATGATGGAAAACACTACGATGAGGTCTACGTTGGAGCGCGTTTGCCTAGAAAATGCCTATTCAATCTTGCATTGAAGGTACACAAATTATACGTGGCAGGAAATACAGACGCAGGAAGTCTTTCGGAAGTAGGTCCCACACCTTTGAGGTTTGTTTCAGAAACGTTTCAAGATTATCGACGGTTCGTATTTTTGACGTCTGGCTTTCAACATTATTTCCGAAATGATACGTGCCTGATTGAATTCCGGATCTCATGAAAAGTTGGCCGAAGTCTTAACCACTAGGCTATCACCGCCTTAACACAATATGACAGCCCTGTTGATGTTGACATAATCGACAAAGGAAGCAATTTTGGACTGGAGATGGCGCGACGGTGAAAGCAGGGTTCAAGAAGTCACTAGCACGCCCCCGTAAGATGATCTCGACCTGATCGTCATTAATCCTTATCGGCAGGGTTATTACGTATCTCGCGACAGGTTCGCGACAGGCGTAAATTGCGCAATCGTTGCTGTCAAACGTCACTTCTGCTGTCAAACGTCACTTCTCAAACGTCAAATTTCAGTAGTGACAGCAGTAGCAACACGACAGCAATCACTACGCGATCGGTTGCAAAATGTCACTAAAATTCGTATTACGTAAGCCAATCGCACGTCTATTGCTCGCCTATCGCAAAATGTACTTTTCTTCTTTAGAGATGCTTGATGGAGAAGAAAGGAAGTCAAATACTTCGAGAGGGTTTTACCACAGACCACAACACAAAACAAATAAAAAATATAACAATTCAACCGCTGACGACGATAAAAACTGTGTATTTTGTTTACATCTATTGCCGTCCTATCGCGAGTGGCGCTAGTATCGACACGTGAGCAATAGACGTGCGATTGGCTTACGTAATACGATTTTTAAGTGACATTTTGCGACCGATCGCTGTCGCGTTGCTATTGCTGTTGCTGTTGCAAATTTTTACGTAATCAGGGTGCGGTTTGTGCAACTGTTTGATGATGTTATTCTAGTTTGTACGAGTATTGTATCTGGGAAGATGCTATTTCAACTTATTTATGGACCTCGCATCAACTTGTTGACTTATTTGCAAAATATTGAAGTGAAATTCAGGTTATTAGTCGACAGAATCCAATATAATGTCTTATATTAAAGCTACAAAAAGAAAATATCGGAAGATCAAAAATCAATGTTACTGCAATCGACTCTATGAATATAAATTACAAATTAATATTTTGACCTCGTTTAGCATAAGACCCATATAATTAACTGTGACCTGCTACACAAGCCCTATTAAATTACTATACATGACCAGCATAGCAGGGCAACTTACATGTGAGCCAATTAACCGAGCTATTGCCTAAACCTCTGGCTAGACACTTTAATCGCAGACAAATTGTACTTATTTAAATACACGAATAAAATAAATGTCATGCAAAAGGTTTAAATAATTTTATTATTTATAAAGTTTATAGAATATGTTATGGTGAACTATTTAAACCGATAAATGCGACACTGTTTTATTGCAAGTTGTAATTTGTACGTCGCAAAAAAGCTGAAACATGATTGACGACCGATTGTAGATAGTTAGACACTTCTAATTTAATATAATAGGTATATTGGTACTAAGGTAATTAAAATAAATATCAGTCCCTCAGTTCCGACGGATAACAGCTTCCTAATGTTCTGATATTGAGAATTTTGACAGATACATATAAATGTATCTGTCAATAACCATGATAGCACCTTGATTACATCTTTTAAAGTCTATAGATACTTTAATAAAATTATGACGGGACGAATTCTGTACATTAAATATATTTTGAAAATTTTAATCGGAGGATGTTTTATTATCGATAACATAAAACAATTTTTTTGAATTTTTTGTCTGTCTGTCTGTGCACGCATCACGCGAAACCTACTTAATGGATTTGAATGAAATGTATAGTGGTAGCTAATACTCCGGGTCAATATATAAGACTGATACTCTTTATCCTGATAAATAATAAGGTTTATCCGGGACAGGGTATAAAAGTTTTTGTTGATTTTGCTCCATAACTTCGTCAAATCTAAACCAAATTTCATAATTCTTTTTTTATTATAAATTGTATACTATTAAAAATATTTTGTCCAATTTTGGTGAAGATCTACTAAATACTCAAATTTTTTTCCACGAGGACGAAGTCGCAGGAATCAGCTAGTAATTGAATAAAGGAATAAAAGAAAGTTAGTTCAGAGGGCTCATTGTGTAAAATTCATGCATTATGTACGCTTTGTACATAATGCATGAATTTAATACCTACACAATGGCCGTGGAGAGGTCAACTTTCATTTCACTCAATCCTTCGCAAAAAAGAGCCAATTCAAAGCATTTTAAGGAGTTACGAGGATGGCCGTATAATCTCACACGCGATTTAAGTGAAACAATATTATGATTATAATTTTTATATCCTGACGCCTCTTAAACTGGTCTTAACCCTTTGCGTGCAGGGGGAGAAAGTATCTGAATATTTATTATGAGATCAAAGATTTCCGAAAAAGGTCCATGGGTAACAAAGTACACTCATGAAAAATTTATAATTGGTTAGAAAGTTATTTACGACTCGCTGGCGCTTCTCTCCTTTAATTATCGTATTTTTTAAGCGTTATGTTAGCCATAAAACGGATGTCACTAGCGAATTTCCTCCTAATTGGTGCTGAATTCTTGTAAAAACTTTACGTATTGTTAAGAAGAGGATAAAACCTGTTAACGTTCAATAATTTTGTCGGTAGCTTTAGGCTATCTTTAAACTTTCAACGCTTAAAACTTTTTATGGGCTTTCGAGGGATTGTGCATAATCGGCAAGGTGATAGCCACAATGAATTAATATTTCTTGAGAGTTCAATTGATTAAAAATTTTCGATACCTTATTGGCTTCTGCATCAATTATGTAGGCTCGAATACTTGAAACTTTTTAACGTTTGCGAAAGTGTAATCTGCAGTAGGCACTATTTTTAACCGACTTCAAAAAAAGGAGGAAGTTCTCAATTCGACGCGTATTTTTTTTTTTGGCCATATTTCTCCTAAACTCCCATCAAATCTGAACCGATTTCAATAATTATTTTTCTTTGAAAGGACGTATTGTCCCATTAAATGTCCCAGGTCGGTCCCATTTAAATTTGGTGAAGATCTGATGAATATCTTCGGAGATGACTCACTTCGGACGGATCTCCTCAATGAAGAAGAGCAAATTATTAAAAGAATATGTAGATTGATTCTATGCAAAGGTTAAAATAAGAATATAATATTTTTTTGACAAACCGACTTCAAACGCCACTACAAAGTATAAAATAATTTTAGGTTGAAGTTGGGCTAGCGTCTCGTATCGGTTTCATTCTCTCTAAATAGAGAATATGTTGAAGTCGGGCGGGCCTAAATAGGCCCGCCCGACTTCAACATACGTGTAAAAACTAAAACTATTATATTTTTATTTTGTAGTGGTGTTTGAAGTCGATGTTTTATTATTATTAATATTATAACCATCCATTTCTTGTAAAACCGAAATGTTCAAAATATAAAGATTTTTGTATCTTTTTTACTGAAATATGTATCTAGTACGGTATAAACATCGATGGGTATGAATAACGAGTGAGATTCGAAAATCGAACGGACGAACCATTGATCTGATTGATATGCACCAATTACGTAACTAGAACCACTAAATAACTAGTCTGTGTTATCTTAAGTATCAAGAAAACAATTTTTACACCAAATAATAAAAGGTAAGCTACGGTGGTTATGATACTAAAGTGGTGATAGTTGATAGCGATATTATATTTACAAAATGAATTAAGTAATGATTGGAGATAAGAGGAAGATAACGTTAATTCAAATTGTATTTAACGTCTACTTATTGTTAACGAATTAGAAGGTAAATTATTGTTACAAATGCGTATAACGCTCTCGAAGCTACGAAAGTACCTACACAGGTACGTTCTATTGTTCTCGACAGCTTCGAGCACCTTCACTTGTTTATCGGGCCTGTGTAGGTACCTACCCATTTTTTTGTTGTTTTGATCACTTCGAGGGTTGTTTACGTATTTGTAACTAACCAGAACGTTCGAATAGGCGGGGCCAATCGATATAAAAAGAGCAGCCCTAGCGACCTGGCAGTCAGTTGAGTGTTACAAGCGATCGAAGCGAGAATAAGTGCGAAGCGAAGTTCGAAGGCGATTGTATTGTTCCTATTTGAAGTCAATCAGTGTGAATAAACGTTCTTGTACGGAGACTGGCATTTTAAATCGAACCCTAACACGTAACAACTGGTGTCAGAAGTGCGATGCCAGCCACACCGCAACAAGAAGAGGGTGTACGTACGCGACGGCAGACGGCGTTGGACGCGTCACGTGACCAGGCGGAGCATGTCGGAGCGGAACGAGAGGCTACTCCGGCTCAGGCGCCCAGCACAGCCCCAACGCCTATGGCCGGTGGTTTTGACATGGCGGCTTTATTAGGTGCTATACAAGAGGCTATTGGGAGTAAGATGGACGCCATGAACGCCAAGCATGAAGATTATGGTGAGACGCGAAAAATTATAGAGGAAGTGGAGAATCGGGTGGATGAATACGATGCCACTCTCAGAGCTTACGACATGGAGCTAATTGAACACCGAAGGCGGTTGGAGAACCTGGAAAATATGCTGCAGAAGGTCCAAGCGCAAGGCTTAGCAGCTGCACCTGCTGGGGTCCCAAAGCTGAAGATTCCGAACTTCGACGGATCTACTTCATGGTCAGCCTTCAAACATCAGTTTGAGACGGTTGCGAAGGGCAATGGATGGGGAGATGACCAGTCTCTCACGGCCCTGACACTCGCATTACGCGGGGACGCACTACTGATCCTGGAGAATATCCCAGCTGATGGATGGTCTTTCGATGCTCTCCTCAAGGCCTTGGAAACTCGTTATGGTGATAAACACCTAGAACATGTCTACAGAGCGCAGCTAAAAGACCGCAGACAGAGATCAAGCGAAGGTCTACAGCAATGGGCCTCAGAAATAGAACGCCTGGTACGGCGTGCATATGCCTCTGACCCCCTGCTAGTTGACAAATTGATTGTGCAAGCCTTTGTGGACGGCATAAAGGATCGGGAAGTAAGAAAAACTGTTAGACTGGCCCATCATGCTACCTTAGACGCTGCCCTAGCCCATGCACTCGAGGTAGAAGCTGCAGGTCAAGACTACCAAACCTATAGGGTTCGCGAAGTAGTAACCGAAGTCAGACCTCGAAGGGGACCAACGTGCTATGGATGCGGTGAACAAGGGCATATCAGACTGAACTGCCCTACTCAAAAGAGGACCCGAGGGAAACAGGGTACAGTATCAACGGGTACCCAGGTGAACGCCGCAGAAGTGGGGCGGGAGCTGGCTGAATCCCGTAGAGCCCCCACTATCCACGTACTACAGACAAGTGATGGAAACAGTCTTGTTACTACAGGAGAAATAAATGGAAAATCATGCCGCTTCACAATTGACACAGGTGCATCGAGATCGATTGTGCGACCGGAGCTTTTGAAACCTACTAATGTGCGGAAAAGTTGGCGACCACTTTGCAAATTACAGACAGCTACGGGCCAGCCAGTGACCGTCCTCGGAGACACGGAAGTAGTGATTAAAATGGGCGACAGAATATACCGACACCCTGTTTTGGTGGCTAACATTACAGATGACTGCATCATCGGATTGGACTTTCTGCAATCACAACAATGTGTGGTAGACGTGCCCAGAGGGGTTTTGAGTTTTCCGGACCAAGAGGTATTTCTAGAGGGTGCTTCCTCAGCAGTTGTGTACAACTTGAAAAACGTGACATTGGCCCCAAAATCTGAAACCCTTATTAAAGTAAGATTGTCACCAAATGTGATTAAGGACAGATGCGTCATAATAGAGGATTGTGGAACCCACCCGGACTGGATCACGGCAAGGACACTGGTAATGACGCAACGTGATGCTTCAGTAAGAATCTTAAATCTTAGTGACTCGGAAATACACCTGAAGAAGGATGATGTTATCGGACAATGTGATGCTGTCAACTACCTCAGGAGGACACAAGTACATGACTGTGGATCCCGGCCAACAAATCATTTGGATTCTTTACTGGAAGCGTTGAAGGAAAATCTAAAAGGAGAAGAGCTTAAGGAAGCTGAAGAACTACTGAAACGTTACAGTGATCTTTTTACAAAGAGTGATGACGACCTTGGAAGAACCGGTCTTGTGAAGCATCGGATAGACACTGGCCTCACCCAACCCATCAAGCAGAGACCTAGACGTGTACCATTGGCGAAAGAAAAAGAAGTATCAGAAATGATCCAGGACATGGTACGCAATGAGGTTATTGAGCCGTCCAGCAGTCCATGGTCTTCACCTGTAGTGCTTGTGAAGAAGAAGGACGGTAGTACCAGGTTTTGCGTGGACTACAGGATGTTAAATAATGTGACGAAGAAAGACAGCTACCCTTTGCCCCGAATCGACGACACACTAGACATGCTTGGAGGTATGAAATGGTTCTCTACTGTAGACTTGAAGAGTGGCTACTGGCAAGTGGAGCTTCACCCGGAAGATAAGGAGAAGACTGCTTTCACTACTGGTACTGGGAATGGCCTTTGGCAGTTTCGAGTGATGCCTTTCGGGCTGTGCAATGCACCAGCTACCTTCGAGCGTCTTATGGAACGGGTGTTAGTGGGGCTTCTGGGAGACGCTTGCCTAGTATACCTGGATGACGTTATCGTCATGGGACGCAACTTCAAGGAGCATCTACAGAACTTAGAGAAGGTTTTCAAAAGGTTCCGAGAGTCTAATTTGAAACTAAATCCGAAGAAATGTGACTTTTTCAAGAAAGAAGTTTCGTTTTTGGGACACATCATATCGGACAAAGGTATTCAAACCGACCCAGATAAAATCAAGGCAGTGCAAGATTGGCCTGTTCCGAAGAACAAGACAGATGTAAGAGCTTTCCTCGGGCTATGTGCATACTACCGGCGTTTTGTTAAGAGCTTCTCCGAAATAGCAAAACCTTTACATCGACTCACAGAAGATAAAAGGAACTTTATTTGGGACCTGGATTGTGAACAATCATTTACAAAACTAAAGCAACTCCTTTGCTCCACTCCAATACTGGGTTACCCTAACAGAGAAGGAAGGTTCCTGGTAGACACAGATGCTAGTAATACAGGAATTGGAGGAGTCTTATCGCAGGAACAAAATGATCAGCAAGTAGTTATTGCTTATTTCAGCAAGTCATTATCGAAACCAGAGAGAAACTATTGTGTAACACGACGCGAACTGCTGGCTGTAGTCAAGACCTTACAGCATTTTAAGAAGTATCTACTGGGACGAGAATTTACTTTACGAACCGATCACGCTGCTCTTACATGGCTCCTGCAGTTTAAAAATCCCGAAGGTCAAGTGGCAAGATGGATCGAACAACTTCAAGAGTTTAATTTTGTAATAGAACACCGGAGTGGAAAGTCTCACTCTAATGCAGACGCCCTGTCAAGAAGACCATGTGTTCTAGATTGCCGTCACTGCTTAAAACAGGAGTCAAAGGAAGAAATTAAATTACTGAGAACTCAAGGACTGGACGAATCTTGGAGCAAGGAAGAAGTAGCCAAAGCACAAAAAGAGGACACGGACTTGAAACTTATCATGGAGTGGAAAATCCAAGGACAAAGACCACGATGGAGTGATGTGTCTGCCACAAGCCCAACTACTAAGGCATATTGGGCTCAGTGGGATAGCCTTGTCTTGGAGGATGGAGTCCTGTACAGAAAATGGGAATCACCAAATGGCAAGGAACATACTCTGCAGATGTTGGTTCCTAGAAGCAAGGTAGCTCCTGTGTTAAGACAATTACACGACGGTACCTCTGGAGGACATCTCGGTGTGAAGAAAACCTTAGTGAAGGTACGAGAACGCTTCTACTGGGTACGCTGCCGTGAAGACATCGAGGATTGGTGCAGAAAATGTTCTGCATGTGCCTCGGTGAAGGGACCTCGTAATCGATTAAAGGGAAAACTCCAGCTGTACAATGTGGGAGCTCCTTGGGAGAGAATCGCCATCGATGTTGCAGGACCGTTCCCGCAAACTGAAGATGGAAACCGATACATTGTAGTGGTACAGGATTATTTCAGCAAATGGCCAGAAGTATTTGCTACCCCGAACCAGGAGGCTAAGACCGTGGCCAAGAAGCTCATTCAAGAGGTCGTATGCCGGTTCGGAGTACCACTGGAGTTACACAGCGACCAAGGAAGAAACTTCGAGTCAGCTCTGTTCCAGGAAATGTGCCATCTGCTCGGGATACATAAGACTCGAACCACACCAGCGCATCCGCAGTCGGACGGCATGGTCGAGAGATTCAATCAGACATTGGAAAATCACTTGGCCAAGGTCGTGGAAGAACACCAGCGAGATTGGGATCAATACATCCCTCTATTTCTGATGTCGTATCGCTCGGCGGTACATGAAACCACAGGATTTACTCCCGCTAAGGTTAACTTCGGAAGGGAGATACGTCTACCAGTCGATTCACTTACTGGGACACCCCCCGATTCCCCAAAACGGACCGTCGACTATGTCGCAGACCTACAAAAACAGTTGGATGAGGTACATGAGCTTGTTCGGGAACAGAGTCTAAAGACCAGTGAAAGAATGAAAACACGCTATGATCGGAATGCCAATACTTGTGGTTTCAAGGAAGGCGATTCTGTGTGGTTGCATAACCCTCTAAGAAGGAAGGGTAAATCTCCGAAGTTACAAGCCCGGTGGGAAGGACCGTACAAAGTAATCACCAGGATTAATGACGTAACCTACCGCATCAAACAAGGGGATAGGAAACGGCCGAAGATTGTCCATGTGGATCGCTTAGCACCATATCGAGGAACCAATGATGCTCGGGACGAGCACAACTAAGGAGGGGATGGTGTTACAAATGCGTATAACGCTCTCGAAGCTACGAAAGTACCTACACAGGTACGTTCTATTGTTCTCGACAGCTTCGAGCACCTTCACTTGTTTATCGGGCCTGTGTAGGTACCTACCCATTTTTTTGTTGTTTTGATCACTTCGAGGGTTGTTTACGTATTTGTAACTAACCAGAACGTTCGAATAGGCGGGGCCAATCGATATAAAAAGAGCAGCCCTAGCGACCTGGCAGAGGTCCCCGATTTCTAACGTTACCTGGGCGTGGATCCTTACCACGATCACGGGGGCGTACGGGCTAATTTAGTCCAACCACTCCCCCCCCATTCGTCCCAACGTCATCCTAAGTCGTGGTTCGAGCCTCACAGGAGGCGCCCTTAGGAAGGCGTTGCCCCCCGATGTCTTCGAGCCTTAGAGCTCTTTTCCTACTTCCGGGCAGAGCCTCGCGCTCGCCAACCCCTCCGGTGACGCTGTAACGGCCAGTAGGGCCAGCAGCATACACAATCCGAAACAACACACAACGACCTGGCAGTCAGTTGAGTGTTACAAGCGATCGAAGCGAGAATAAGTGCGAAGCGAAGTTCGAAGGCGATTGTATTGTTCCTATTTGAAGTCAATCAGTGTGAATAAACGTTCTTGTACGGAGACTGGCATTTTAAATCGAACCCTAACACGTAACATTATTATGTAGCTTATTTATAAAACGTGCAAGTGCTGTGTAATAGCAGTAGGTAATGTTTGGCAAAAAATTATAACGCGAAATTATTATTTGAGCTAATTAAGAGAAGAGTAGAAAAAGAAGAAATGGAATTAAAAGTGATGTAGATATGAGGCACATGCCACGTCATGAGAGATACGAACTCCTACCATTCATTATAATGGGAAATGTTGCTGGAAAAAGAGGCGTTGATCGCAAAAAAGTCCTGGCTATATAACATCAATTTTGGAAGTAGATGAGAATTTCGAGTACATTTGAAGTCTTCTGTCTCGCAGAGAACAAACATGAGTATGTATAAACAAATCTCACTGTCTACTTTCGCTAATCGGAAAGATTCTTAAAGGTTCTTCTTTGAGGTGAATAATTAAAATAATGAAGTAAAGATAACGAAATAGGCATAAAATAAATAAATTACAGGATAATTATTTCGTAATTTAATACAAAATGAAAATTGGTTTAATGGTTAATCCTTTCGGTATAGAGAAGAATATGCAATTATTAGATCATGGCGAATTATATTGTATGGTATACACTTTAAATACTTTAAAAGATCAATAAGGCGGGTAGATAGATTCTACCCATGACAGCTTCAACTTGACGTCTCACAACACCGCAGTCTCGTCATGACCACGGTCCATGCAATTGGATCGGAATATCGACAATCCCAACTAAAATAATTACCGTGGTACGCACTCGTATTATTTTAGAACAATTACTTTAAGCTGAATCTTACCAGGCATGAGGAAGTAGACGAATACAGCAAGCGCCACGCAGACAGTGAAGAGCGCGAGGGGCCATCGCAGAAGACGTACTGCACGCATGAGTTTGTCTGCACCAGTGCCGCTATCAGACGGTACCCGGTACAGGCTGTCTGGGTGAGAACCCTGCAACAAAGAATAAGCGTCACCATATCTGTGTTGACAACTTGACAGCATCAAGATCGAGAGCCGCTATATATAAACTGGGTAGGTGCTGTAAAAACCATTGAGATGAAAATTGTTACTGACAAGATCAACGAGATAAAAACTACTTTCTATAAAATTGTTTTAGAACGGACTTTTAATATTATAGTTAAAACTGAGTACGCATTAGATAAATATGGACATTTGGTTTTCTGCGTCAAAGGTTAAACCAAAATTAATGTCGTGAGTTGATTCAATGGAATTTTAAAAGCTGTTGATTCTCAGCTGCGAGAATCTTAAGAACGTAGTAATTTCTATAAAAGGTGTAAGAAATCTGAAGTGGATAATTGTAATATTCAAATAAACACTTCATCAATAAGGAAATGACGTTATGTAATAGTAAACCATTTTATATATGGAAGTATTAATAAAATACTACAACAATGCGAATTCTGCGAATTCTTTAATTTGATTAATAGTTACTTACTTTTAAGTTCAATACACTAACGCCGAGAGTTTCGAGAGTTATACAAATACATAACGAATAAAAGTCGAAACAGATGTAATTTATGCAGGTCATAATAATGTAATGGTCCCGCAATTTTAAGCTGTAAGTGCTGTAACGATGCGCAAGGACCCTTGATCTTGGAAGAAAGCCACTTTAAAAATAATAATATTCAACCTAACTGTTACGCGAAGAGTTATCATTGTCGTTAACCAAATAAATAAACTACATATTAATGCAAATATTATGTTACGCTTAATATTTCGCGAGAGACATATAACCATTTTCCTTGAATCAAAATCTATGATTCTCGTGATTTTAAATATGTATTTATTTATATTCATCATAAAAAATAATTTATATGAACGGGTAACAGTTCTTAATATTATGTAAATAGAGCATCAATTATGTAGATATTCATAAAAATTTATAGTATCATAAAAATAATAATAAATAGATGACCTCTTTGGTGCCTTCTAGATATTATCACATTCTTTGCGTTGGTCAAGGATTTCATATTGTTTCCACTAAGTATCACACATATTTTGTCAGTTAACCACATAAATGGATTTAATTTGTAAGAAACATTATATGTATATATGTAGATGATATTACAATTTACAGCTATGTATCACTTTGGACTTCCTTTACTAACATTAACCACATCAAGATGCTAATTACACCACTAATCGTAAAATATGGCATTTTAATAGTAATACTTGTGATTAATCGGTTGCTATCAAATTACTACACGTAGTACGTTATTTGAATACTAGTAGTATCGTAATGAGGTATGTACAAGTTTGATTTGAGTCTATGACTAGTATCTTTAGATGAGAAATATATCTACTAGTGAGAAGTATCTATTGCTGTTGCGCGCGACTTCGTCCGCGTCAATTTCTGTTATTATGATCGCGATTAAGAAGTTTTCAAAAGAATATATTTTAAATATGGATAATTTTACCCGTTTTTGCAACATTTTTCACTAATGCTTCGCTCCTATTGCTCGCAGCGTGATGTTATATCGCCTAAAACCTTCCTCGATAAATGGACTATCCAACACAAAAATAATTTTTCAATTCGAACCAGTAGTTCCTGAGATTAGCGCGTTCAAACAAAAAAACTCTTCAGCTTTATATATTACTATAGATATTTAATTGTCGTTAGGGTACCTTAAGGTAAGGTAATCATCTTACTGCTACTTTACTTACCTTAATACTCTAGTACTAGTACCTACCTTACTAGTCACTACTTAACTCAAAATAACAATTTACATATTAAGTCCAATGAAAAATTTTAATTGATATTTTATTCCATAATATGATAGAATAATATTATAATAAGAGCATGGCTTTACAATCAAATTGTAATATAATATTTAAGGCCTATATTTTATTATAAACTGAACATAATTGTTCTGTTACCGTAAATTAAATATCACCAAATTGCGAGTTTGCTACAAATAGTTTGGTATTACTAAATTGCTTTAGTAATTCATAATCCATATTAGACACGTGTGGAGAGACATATGTATTACTTATAGACTTGTAAGACCTTCATTAAACCACTTGAATTTGATTGGAAATATTACGCTGATACGTTAGAAATTAGCAATATAATTTATGTCATATTAATTACACTTATATAGCGCAGCATAATAATTGATTTTATAGAAAAATGCAATTATCCACGCATTAATTTATGACCTGTAAGTAACATATTATCTCTCCAAGGTACTTATCATCATGTAAGAGTTTAGCAAGAACTACAATAGCTTTTTAGCAAACAAGGAACTTAGAACGTTACACCTTACGCAATATTACTCAGTTACATACAAACCTTTGCTGCGAATGTCTTCACTTCCCTTGGCTTAGCGAAATACTTGTCCAGCTTCGTCTCGTAACCGGTAATAGGATTACTGATAGGCGGTGTGTGTGGTGATCGTACTCGATAAGTGCCATACTGTTCACCGTGTTCCGAAATCGTAGGCAAATTAGGTGAACTGCAGCTGCTGCTCGAGCGTGAGTACGCGTAGTTCACAGACCCATCAGCTGGATTTTTAGGTTTCTTTGCAAAGGTGTGTCGTCTCGGAAGCTCTTCAGTTGGCTTCAAATCATAAGTCTCGAATTTCTCAGTGATATAGTTCTCCTCAACCTCAGTTGTTGGAACGTAACGCAGTAGACGCGGTTCTTTTATTTTCTTCTCGTACTTCACCGCATCTGTCTCATTATCTATATCGGCTTTTTTATGATTGTGCTGTAAATCTTTTGTTCTATTTGATTTTCGTTTAGTTTTTCTCTCCGCTGTACGTGTTTGCACATGATCATCTACAGTTTCGGATTCCGAAGACGGTCTGTCTCCATATAGCACGTAATTGCCATTAACCATCTTGCAGAAATGTTTCACTTATTATATTGCATACGATGTTTCAAAACTGCCGTGAATATATAATATTAGATTTAAATCCATGTTATTGATTTATGGTGTTCGTCTCATTAGCCAACTTTTTAACATTATCCATTACAAATGTCTGTGCCCCTTGGGCTACGCGGCGAACACTAATAGCAAACTCTCCAGCGCTGACAATGAATGAATCGTTGATTAATTATGTGGCTTGTTTGTAACATGAAACAATCTTGTTATTGTGTTTTGAATGTGACTGTTGCAACAAATTCTTTACTAGTAATTTGCAGGATGTGTAAACAAGCATTGAATGGAATTTCATATATCACAACATTTCCGTTGAACTTTTAAACATCAAAATGAAACTTTTGTATCCGTCTTATAGGACGTCACACACGTCACACACGTATATTTGAAATAACCCTTAGACGAGTTTGCATTACAGCACAATAACGTCCGAATAATGTTGATGTTTAAAATTGCGTTAATTTAGTTCTATTAAGCATAAGAAAGTTGAGATCCATTTTACTTTGACGTTAAGTAAGTATTGTTTTTGGATACTTAAAATCAATCAACTTTATCGAGATGCGCAATCCATTCTAATCCTACAAATCCAACACCTTTTAGAACACAACAGTAGTTGTGTTTTCAAAATATTTGGATAAATTAATTTGAATGAAACAAACATTATTTTACATTGTTTAAGTATTATTACTTTAATAGCAAATCTTTCGTGCTAGGGCTACCGTTCACTTTAAATTTTCGTAAAATATTTGTTTAAAGGTGAACAAGCTAAGTACATTGAAACAAAAAATGAGAACAATTGCAGTCTTGTATAGGTATTATTCGATAGATAACATTCGTAGCATAATGCCGGCCATTATTATGAACGCGGTTCCCGCGCTTTTTGCCCCGTTTACGCGGGAACGTTCTCAGTAAAGCGCGTGCGCGACAATGGCGGCTGACAGCCAACGAGAGTGAACTCTGAAGTAGACGCGATTGTGCAACGGACAGGGTGTTTTATGCAACTGATGTGCTACTAATGCAACAGATTCGCTGATAACTTGGGTCATTTGTAGGTTTCCTGATCATAATCTGCTTCCATCAGACCTCGTAATACGCAATATATGACGTGAGCGATTAACTTCTCAATAATTGAGGATGTTCTTAGTTCAACATTAATTTAATCTCACACGAGTAATCCAAAACACTCAATAAAAATAAATGAATGAAATACAATGAAAACGAATTGTTACGGTTATTCGGACACTACGAGTAACGATAAAACCTTTTTAACCCACTTACTCGTAGGTCGATACTATATTTTTGGTCTTAACCATTTAAGGCATTTCTAAGCGAAACACATGCCATGTGCTTCGCAATGCCAAACAATTCCATTGTTTCCCACGATCGGACATAGTTTGATAAAAAAAATTACCTAACCTCTTTTATTTGGCTGAAGATGATTAACTACCGATAATATTATAATCATCTTACTTGAGAGGCTGAAGAGGCTGATAAAAATCGCTTGCACTTTTATAATTTTATGAATCTGAAAGTAAGCGAACTTATAATTTATAATCATCCCAGCGTAATCTCCCTGATCTGAACCGTATAATTAATGGGTAATGTCAAATTTACGCGTAAATGACGAATAAAGACTATTACTAAACGAGCTTCTACTTCAAGTAACCTATTAGTGTCAGTTTTGCAATTTACGTTTCACCACCATATAACACACCCATCGATCGATACGCTATAACTATAATGTACCTAGCCTAAAGATGTTTTAAGTTATTTGCTTAGCACTTCAATATTTTAAATGTTTGCTTAAAGCTTTAAAAAAAGGCACATGCAAGATTTGATAGATCGCCCAATGTGGTTTATTATACCTAACTACCTTCGCTATTTTGTACTATTAATTTTGTTTTGTTAAAGGAACAGGGTTATAAGGGATGAACGATCGAGATTTCTATTTTAAGGCTATATCTATTGTATCCTTAGATATCCATAGGATCAAACTTAAAAAAAATACAATTTTTGAATCATTACAATTTTCTGCTAAATAAAATAGAAGCACGTGTAACTTTGCGGAGGTCCATTGTACACAAGGAGCAAAACAAAGATAACTAGCAAAATAAGTCTGCTGTTTATGACCAAACTGAGAATGTTAACTCTATATTCTAAGTTCACACGGTCTCTACCAATATAATAATTGAATTGACGCAACCGTCGATGTTTTATCCAAAGTACACCTCACCTTGCTTAATGGTACTCAATTATGGTACAAATTAGGTACTAATTCAGGGATTAGTAAGAAGAAATAGATTTCTGTCTCGCTAAAAATGATCCCTTATGTTGAGTCAATTGAACGTTAGTGGTCCAAGGTAAAGTAGAAGGCACAAGGGGACGTGGCAGATCGCCAATGAGATGGACGGACCAAGTGAGGGCTGCGGTGGATCTCCCGTTGCACGAATGCACAAAAAAAAAGCAGCTGTTAGGGAGGAGTGGAGGCGTATAGTGAAGCGTGCCACAACACCATGACGACCACGATCGCTCCGACAAGAGTGTAACGACTGAGAAGAAAAATGACCCTAGAAGGCGTTACTAGTGTAAGGTTTTAGATAAAAATTATGTTTAATATAATTTAACCTTAAACCTTACTCTATTAAATATTTCATCATCTAACAATAAAAATTTTAGTGTTGAGATCGACGAAATATATGGTATTTTAGTGTTTTAATTCGACATAATATTTATTTATTTAAAGGATAAAATCATCTAAAGATAATATTAGTATTTTCAGTATTCTCGCAAAAATGAATCAAATTCCGTTGTTTCTTTCCACGTCATCCGTGTTGTAAAACTTTGTTGTTAGCAATCTATCGTTATTCTTTAACTAATCTCTGCCTACTTCGAATAAAAGACGATTTAATATCGAACCTTTACAGTTATGAAATCAAAGCCTACAATTCATGTAATCACTTGCATTGTGCCAACACATCGAAATAACAAAATTAGTCCTTGATCTATGTACTTATGAGTACGTGTGCCTGTGTAGGTTTGTACTCGTATTTAGCGCGGTATGCCTATTATTTGACTGCACCTTTGTGATTCAAAGCGTTATATTGAAACTGAATATATACATAACTACATAGTATTATCTCCATTAGATCTTGAAACCCTTACTTAAAACTCAATTTGATGATATTATGTTTCTATTATCCATTCAAGATCTTGTGATTCTGCTTTAATGTTTATTTAAATAATTCTAAATATATGAACAGATATGGCATTATAAATTCATCTTGTAGATATTATCTCCTGGTCGAAGCTGATACTCTTTCACAGCTGACTTTGATCAATTAACTTACGATACTGTTAACATTTATCTACCAATTAATAAAAAAAAAAATCAAAGTTCAATTAAATGTGACCATAGGTTGGCGTTGTTGTTATTTTTAACCGAGGAAGAGAAATGCAACGTTTTTCCAGTTGTCTATCTTTTGGCAAACTATATACTCTAAAGAGTCTTAACGACTAAACGGACTTTAGGATATGAGGTGTCGTTAGGTTTGCCTTGGTTTAGGGAATGATATAATGGATCCAGTTTAATTACGGCGTCCACGAAATAAAAAACTATCGAATCTATTTGGATTTTTATTTGATACTTTTTAAGACAGTCGAGGTTTATTTTGATAAATAATTCGTTTGTTCGTAAAATTATGAGACTAGCTAGGTACAATCAAATTATTGGGTCGAACCGTCTTCTGGTTGCGAGCCATTAGGCATCAAAATGCATATCGCACAGTTTGTTGGTCTAATACGTTAATGAGAAGCGTCAACCCATAGCGCGTAGCGGTAACTAGCGTAGTAACTGGTAACATCGTTATGCTTCGCCGAACGCCGCGGTCGCGTTAATACTTATTTACATGCATGATATTAAACACTTTGTCTGCGAATTAAAATATATAAATAATTAATTAAAAACGTCTGCCGATCACTCGAATGAGCATTCCATAAATTGATTCGCTTCCGTAGGTAGGGACGTTGAAATTCAGATACAGTTCCAATGAAGAGCGTGGGTGATTTTTGTAATTTCGAGTAACAAAAATTCAAATTTTAAAAAATCAGCAATTAAATATCACTTGCTTGAATGCAAACAAAGCAATTCCAATAACAATTTTATATATTGGACCAAATTATTTTATAGCTTTAAAGAATGGTAGTTTTACGTAAATTAAACTATTATATGTGCCTAAAATGTATTTCACTTTTCAGTACCTATGACCTTATCTGTAGATTTATAAGTAACAGATGAAAAATTATGCCTTTATCATGTCATCGTTTCAATAAGTTTACGTAATTATATTTGATCATTTACGTTATTAGGTGAAGACTGATCATAGATTAATCTACTATAGATGTAGCGTGTTCATCTATAGTAGATGTACGAGTAAGATAATAAGATCAAAGAAAATTACGATGTTCCTACCGAATTACGGCGATAGGTTAAAGGTTGCGAAATCAACAGGTCGCTCGAATTACGACCATTGAAGAGTGCCCTTTCGCGGCGTCCACTTTTAAATGTTAGTAGAGCTCACCACCATAACAATTTTAAGCTGTGTTAGGCTGTTCAAGTATGCTTAGATGACCAACTAACTGTTACTGCTGGTACTATAATTTTATATTTTTATATAATCATCAGTTTCGCGAGTTACGCAAGTGTAGGAAGAAGGGCTCGATCGACAGATAGCTCATTTTCTGCACTCTGCTTTTTCTTAAAAACCTGAGTTTTTGTGTTTAAAATTTACAAAATTTTAAACACAAAAAGTTTTACTTTTTGAAAATGCTATAGTAAAGTCTTCTATAACTAACCAGAAGTTTATTTACTTTTTATTGAACGAGCGAAGCGAAGTTCTCTGAGTCAACTAGGGCGCTTGCCTACTAGACAGAGAAGTGTGTTCGTCTAAATGTCTGTCAGAGCCCTATAACTTCTGAATTACTGAACGTAATTACTTCAAATTTAAATATAATATGTAAACTGATGGCCTTCAGCCGAACATTGTATAAAAAAATATAAAAAGCTTTATTTCAGGGGGGCTCTCATAGAAGCGTATTTGAAGTAAAATCTTGTTTGTTGCTCTACATAGACTTGCGATATATCTTTTTAAAGACGACTTTGAACAGAGTACAAAAATATATTTTTTTTAATTTTTCCCTAAAAATTGACCAAATGGGGGGGTTTCAAAGTGGAGATTTTAATTTGAGCCATATGTCAAGAATTACTGAATATTAGAACGTGAAACTTGGTTGAAAATTCAGTTATATCCTGTACTTGAACAACAAATACTAAAATTAGATAAATGTTATAAAGAAACGAAATTATTTAATTTTAATGCGCCATCTATTAGCATTATTGTGAAGCTAATAGCTTCACTATAATGCTTGACTATAGATGGCACTGTGTCAGTAAAACAGTTTTATGTCAACTATTATTTTTTTTATTGCGTCTAATGTTAAAAGTTAATTATTACAATATATAATTAAAACTTTTGGGAATTATGGGACATCGCGAGGTCTCAGTTCGGGGCGAACCACTAGTTTAATGGAGTTTTCATAGAATGGCGGTTTGTCTATATTAAAATCAAAAGGTACTTTTTGAAATACAAAATTGTTGCAGCAAACGAACGGAATGCGTAACTGAAACGAATATGTTACTATAATATAATAGAAATATTTCGTGTAGGTGCACAAGTAAACCCCAGAAACATAGTAGGTACAATCTACATAATTGCAGTTTCCTTGTGGTAATTAATAATGTGCGAGTTATTAGAGCATTGAACTGTGACATGTTATTAGCATAGGCTGACGGTTAGTGATTTACTGATTGCTGAGAACTTCAGGTAAATTGCTTCTTGTACATGAACTTTCTAATTTTAAAGCTGAATAACCTACAGTTAACAAACACAAACACATCTTTTTAGGTTACAAAACTGAAAATCAAAGTTAGTAGATATCATGACAGATTTATACATAAAAATTTCGTATGCTGTTAAAACCACAAACGTTTTAATTTGAACTCAATTAAGACATTCTTATTTTTTATGCATTCTCGTGACATGTCACGCTATCGCTGTGTCGATCGCACAGAAAAATTCTGACTTCTTATTTTGAAGTTATCGCTATCGTTTATCAGCAACATAAAACCTTAATATTTATGTTTCGCATTTCCTTTACTTTCGAAGATCGGTAATAAATCACAAACATTTTTTCTTATATTGTAGGAGCAAAACTCAAAATACCATATAAATTATGACCACTTTTTCACTTTTAGTACGGATGTACCTACTACATTAATAAAATGTGACAGCAATGGTAAGAAATTAATGATTAGCTTAAGTGTTTGTCCTGTTAATTTTTAAGTTGTACGCTTCTTTTACAAATGGTAAAAGAAGCAAGGAAAACCCACATTATTAAGTAGATTTACCCTGAAGAACAAACCCTAGACAATTCGGAATTGTTTGTAAATAGTTTATGCTTGAGAGCTATCAAACAATCATTAATTAAATTATTATTTTTTTAAAGTACGTAATAGAGACATAAGTTACTGCAGCGACCATTCCGTGCAACACTCTAAACTAAAACAAACAAACCACATTAACAACGAATTCACATCACAACACCAATATTGATACAGTTCAGTAAGAGTAGAACAAATAGACACGACCAAATATAAGAGTTTTAATTACACCAGAAGCGCGATAGATGGATTCGTTCGAGCCACCGCCACCTGCGTGTATACGAGTATGTAATCGGCGAAGAAAACCGCAAGAAAATCGCATGAGTTGCTAGTGTGGGCCTGCGCGTACAACTGACTGCTAGATGACACTCCGTTACACCACCACATTGTCGAGAACCGTACCCTGAGAATATTTTTACGCAACCCATTATATCCAGAAGATACGAGATAATTTCGGTTGTTCGCACAGCTCGGTGGTCCGCTTTGTAATTATTGTTAAACATTAGCTTCTGTTTCGAGGTTACTAATTGCACTCAGCCAAAATAGTAGACCATTCGATATAAAATGATCTGAAAATATTAGGACAGCAATATTTAAAGCTATATTCATTCGCGCAGTCTGAGGATCGGATGGAATTCCAAAAACGACTCGCTGATATGCAAATAAACGTAAATACCTACTTCTTTAGTAGGCAGATAATAATCAGTTACAGAATATCAACCGTTAGATCAATAAGAACTTTCCAGTACTGCATTGTAAATCAAGTGGCATCTAAAAGGGCATGCGCATACATGTATATTAAAGTTAACTAATTTAGTAGGGTTGCGAGGCTGAGTTTCGCAGACTGATCAGTGTGGACTCAGAGTGCGTCCAGCTGCCTCGACCAAGGCAAGCAAATTCGCGTCGATCCGTCAACAACAGCAAGGTGCTGTAGGTACAATAGGTTGTCTACAACAGCCGTGGTGCTGTGAAGGGATAACTCGAGGCTGCCGCGCTTAGTATTTAGATCCAACTAGTCAAGCCAAATGATCATACATACAGATAGATTTAGAAAGTCTTCTTATTTATTCCGTAATCATACTGATTCTCATAAAGTTCGTGTTCGTAAACTAATCTATCTCTATGTTATTATGATTAAAAATAATCTTTTCCATTAAAAACACTAGCACTGGTATTGCTTAAAATATTGTATAGTACATAATACTCGTATCATAATGTTCATTTCCTTGAGCAAACTTGAAGACATGTTCTAATTCCCATTGTGGGAACGCACAGTGTGTCCATTACCTCCAGATCTATGCCATGCATTTCTAACTTGGTTAATAAATCACAGTCAAATTAATCTTTTATTACTGCCAAAGGTGTTTTATTAATTTCAAATGTTATTGTATTCATAAACTCTCTCTCGCAATGAGATCTCCTCGCAGTATGCTTTATTGTAAGCTACATTTTTTAAATCTATTGAGAATAGTGACTATAACAACGATCATTTCTCAAGGCGTAGACACTTTATTTTTCAAAAGGTTATTATGGTTTCCTTAGTCCAACGTAGGTACTTCACTTAAGGTGTATTTTACCATCTCCAATAATAATTAAGCTGACAAATAAAGTTGACATTTTGACAGTTTTGTATTAGCAATCTTTCAAAACATCAAATTTATTCTTAGGCTAAAGTTTACTTAGCGATGATAAAATTGGTCCATAAATCATAATATATCTGTTATATGTCAATAAAAAAATCACAAATGCATACATAATTTAGTATTTCCGCAAAACATCGCATTACAAATGCAGAGCATATTCGTGATCATGTTCACTGTACTGCGTGCTTTATTTATGCAAAACCAAAATGGCACGACTTTGCTCTTTAATAGAGGTCTCAATCGTTATCTATATTAACATATTTTTAAATCCTAGAGTTTGTCTGTTCTTCTATTTAGAAGTTAAAGCATAAAGAAGAAACAAACAGCGTCAACTAAACACACTCATTATCTGAAGAAGGATACAGGACTTTTTATCCCGAAAAATCAAATTGCTCCCTCGGAATTTCTAAAGTCTTAAATCCACGCGAATGAAGTTGCGGTAAAAGCTAGATATACTTTACTTCGATGAGTAATCTCTGTGTCTATATTAATGTAGTACGAACACGTTTGTTACAGTATTTTATTTTCTTGCTGCTATCTTTTTTGTAACCGCTTTCCTTTAGTAAACTTTTTATCAAAATTACTCAACTCGTATTTTTCCAGTAATAAAAATAAAAAAACAATCTACTTTCTCTTTATGAAAGGACTGGTTATAATTGGCTGTCTTAAAACGAAAAATTTCTGCACTTACACTACGATATAATAAGTAGAGAGATAGATGTAACTTTCTAAGGGAAGTTAAATAATTTAAAAAATATGCGTATTGAGTATTTTTTAACATACTTTATTATTTTTTTATTCGATGACATGGTTGACTGCGCTTTCACCTGAGGGTAAGTCACGATATAGTCTAAAATGGTAACGGGCTAACTAGGAAAGAGTATGGCAATGTAAATTAAATCCATGCCCCCAATCGGTTTCTACATAGTTTCTACCCGCCATCGTACCGGTACGCTAATCCACTTTTTCTATTACAAATATTCATTTATTTGATAACTAACTGTATAAGTATTAGACGTATCGTCAATAATAATGGAAACGCGACCGAATTAATCACAAGCTTCTATTGTAACACTCGTATAAAATAAGTGTAGCATTCATTCATTTGCTAACGGTTTATCTAAGAGCATGCAGTCTAACAGAACAACGCAACTGTTGCTATTGTAAACAACTTTATGTAGTGGGAATTTTTTATTAACATTGATTGCTTCAAATTAATTGGAAATGCAATCGACTTTTCTCAACAATTCTGATTATGTATGGCTTCTACGGTGACAGAAATAAAGCGCGGTTCAGACTATGTGTGCCTGCTGTGATTGATTAGCTTAAATTATCGTTCAAATATATAGGCAATTTTTCCAAAATCACAGACACCTTTTCTTAGGGCCTATTTTATCATCGCCAAGTAATAGGAATTTTGACGTTTTTACAGATTGCCAAAACAAAAATTGACAAAAAATTTACTTGCTCCTTTAGGCCATTCAATGTTCTAAGCTTGGCCCAGACTTAGTTGTATAGATAATGTCAATTCCGGAATAGATGTTGTTTACCTAGCTTTATTTTTACAATTTGCAATAATGTTTTTGCGCTACAAAAGACTTAAACGGGATCTCGGCGCAAAACGTTAATAACTGAATATTTTTCTTTTCAATAGGTACCGTAACCGAAAAAACTTGCATATGCTTACTTCATCAAATAATACTTAGTTATAAACTTGAAGCTTAGGTTTAAAATGCAGACAAAATAAAACAACGTTATACCTATTGTCAGTCCATTAAAAATATAAAACAAAGATACCAGCTGAATTGAGAAACGAAAAAAATAGGTTTAAAAGATTATGCAATGGAGCTCGAGACGCTTCTGTCCATAGATAGATAAAATCTATATAATTGTCTCTGAATATACCTGTCTGATGTTTAGACACAGGTATAATCAAGTTTCACGCCAATTTCTTGCGAGATCGTTCTCGTACATCAGCGAGCGCATCAATTTATTATCTTTAATAACTGGTTCTGTAAAGGCTCCAGTTCACTCTCGATGTGTAAATAGCTTCAAAACAGTGTCGTATGTAACTGACTGACTCAAAGAAAACGCATACCCTAGACCGGTGAGCCTAGAGATTTTAAATCACGAAAAAATATTTTTTACCTTAAGATCCTTTGATTTTCTGAGATAAAAAGTAAGCTATGTCACTCTTAAAGGTCCTCAGTAATACTATGCCTAAGCAAAAATTACGTAGATCTCTTGTATTGTTGCCGAGTAATTGGAGGACAACCAACAAACAAATACACTTTCGCATTTATGCATAATATAATAAGGATATACCATCGAGAAACACTAATCAGGGATTTTTTTTAAATTTCATCCTTAAAATAGCTTTTTATCTAAATATACAATAATAACCTACGCGTTAGAAATTATATGAGCAGAGGAGGGTAGGAGAGGTAGGGGGTTCGTTTATTATGTAAAGAAAATTTTTTCAGATGAACGGATACAATGTTTAGGGCCCACGACAAAGTAATTTTTTTATTCTTTGTGCATAACGAGCGGGCATAAAATTAGCTAACTATACGAGTACCCTATCGTATTCCGCAACGGACTTCAAAAACCATAACTCATTTTTGCATGTCTTAAAATCGCCTCCTACCATTTATACTAAAAATGTAACCTTTAAGTGGTTAGCCTTTAAGTATTGCAAATACGCACACCTCCAATACAATTTTTATGTAGATTATTTTGAAATGTATACATATATTTTGATATCATCTATATTCTCTTTAACATTTCAATAAATTATTGAAGAAATATCTTTTTTGAGTAATGATGAAGTCTTTGCCTAGAATATATGCATTTACGCTAACTATGAATGTTTATTTCAAGCATTTTTAAATTTATCATATTTTAATTGAATTGTACGATATGTTAATTTATTATGTGATTGTAATACTATTTTGATAGATGTGTGAAATAATAAACATAAACATAATATCATCATAATAATATCATATAACACTGCATTTAAAACAGGTGTTGACTAACGTTCAGAAACAGTTATGACTAACAATGCAGACGTAACGGAACAGATAGTGTAAGAAATTTGCGTCAATGTCAAAAGTCAAAACCTCAATCGGTGGCTTGGAATCTAATTAATTTTGAATCTATTTTAAATGTAACTTATGTAACCGTAATATCTTGAATAAAATATATATAAAAGGAAGTAGTTTACAATAGCAGATCTAGAGATTTATAGAGACATTCATGTCTGAGACATCCACGAAGTGTTCCTAGTATAAACTACTTATAGAAATATATAAAAATACTAGTTTTTGCCCGCAGCTTCTCTCGTGTTAAGTTTGATTTTTCAAACCCTTATTTTATCGCCTTAAGGGTTGAATTTTCAAAAAACCTTTCTTAGCAGATGCCTACATCATAATAGCTATTTGTATGCCTTTCAGATGATCAGTCAGTCACCTTTTCCTTTGATATATTTAGATATATCCAATAGAGAGAGGAATATTATAACTTAGAACCAGTGCCACGGTTTCGTGCGCATTAGCGGAGTCTAAATAGGTAGGTACATAGCGTACTTCCACTTTAATAATAATATATTTCTTCACCGTGTTATTTTCATTGCACGTAAGTTTTTATGGGAGAAGTGAAAACACTTCGAATTCAAACTTGTGACCGTTTAATGAGAATCCGTTAGTTCTCTATAAACTAGTTCATCAAGTCTTAAATGTAAGCTATAATCAAATACATAGTAAGTATAGTAGTAGCACTATTGTCGTGCCCAATCCTAACATAAGCTTTCCGCTTATTTGGAGGGGAGAAGAGAATATAAGTCAAGTTCAAGTAGAAAAATATCCTTTTAAATAAAAATAAAGAAGTAAAGTATATAAGATGTGAAGAAGCTCTTGCTTTATCTACAACACAATAAAACAAAGAACATCAAAGGCATATCGACCTTTGTCTGACATTCTCATCCGTTTGTGCATATGCAGGGTTACGCCGGTTAAAGTTGAACTTTTAGACGCCTTTACGAATGCCATCCGCATTGTTGCCCGGTCATACTTCTGTATAGGAATATGTAATAATATGTGATGCTAATCATTCAGCAAATTACTATATTATGACTTTGTGGTTACAATTCTTAGAACACCAGCTTTGGCATGTTTTTCTGTTAATTTCTTAATTGCGTGGTAATTACGTATGTTCATAGAATGGTTTGTTTGAGCGTGGCGTTGGCGTTGCGTCTTTAGTAATAATATATTAGTATCGTCAAAATTGGTAGAGTTATTTAACAATTATCAAGCTTATTAGAGTCAAAGGATCATAGGTTAGAATATGAATACATTTGTGTAATATCAATTCCTACTCATATTTTAGGTTAGTGGAGAAAAACATAAACCTCTATATAGACAAAATTTACAACATAAATAGGTAAGTATGTTAGTCCTGTTACTCAATAGCTTAATAAATTCTACGTTCGTTTCTAACATACCGAACGATGGTATGAAGGAGTGCGTGTTATCGAATTCTTTGATCTGTTTAAGCTTCATCAATAACCAGTCGACAGATGGCAGGTCACGAAAAACATTACATTAACATGGCAACAGAAATCGTGAAGATGTAAATGGCGATGTTTGAATTGGATATGTTATCTATAAATATCCGGTTCGATTAAGTATAGCTTTAGGCTTAAAAATAGACGAAGGCAAAAATATTTATATGACAATCCTTACTAATTTCCTTACTAATAATATAAATGCGAAAGTGTGTTTGATTGTTGGTTTTTTGGTTTGTCTTTCAATCGCGCCACAACAAAGCAATGAACTTTTTATCCCGGAAAATCAAAGGATATTAAAAACTAATTCCACGTGAGCGAAGCCGCAGGCATCGACTAGTTTTAAAATAAAAGTAATCACCAATAAGAAAGATCACCAGCTACCTACGTCGTATTGGTAGCTATATTGCCTTATGCACTATCGCATTGGTTGCCTGAGATCGCTATTCGCGGTAAAGCCGCCAAATTGTTCCAATTGTTTTTTTTGGCTGGCCATGAACCCTTATCCCTTGCAAGTTTCTCCAGGAACAGTTGATGACTGATGAGTAGGTAGGTACATGCACCGTCCCGAGTAGCTGCAAATGATTGTACCTACATAAGTAATTTAAAAAGTTTTTGCTTCGTGCCATAGGCATACTTATACCCGGAAGATTCGTTATTAACCTATTTATTAGATACATGACAGGTCACGAAATAGGTACATTACAATAACTTGGGCTTAGAGAAGTCGTGGGTAACAATGTTTATGGCGCATGCGTTTGTCTTGAAGTTGTTGTGTAGGTATTAATAGAATATCCTGTTACTTATTATTTATTTTATTTATTAGATACATGACTTGATTGCACACCATAAAAACGCACAAGGATAACCACAAAAACTTAGCATTCGATTTTAGGCACAAAAAGGCGGTATTATATCTAAAAGGACATCGTTTCCAAAGAACCTTAAAAATAGCTAAGAAGAAATTGGTTTAGAAGACAATAGGCGTACCGTTAAATGGAGAAAAATAAATACCCGTGATACCCGCGACTTCATCCACGTGAATAAAGGTTTTTTAATTCCCGCGGGAACTCTTCTCCGGGAATTTTCCGGGATAAAATGGAGCCTAGGTATTAATTCTGGGTATATGAACTATCTCCATTCCAAACAGTCAAATTGTTTCATTCATTGTGGCTTGAAGAAGAAACAAACACATACGCATATACAAACTTTCGCCTTTATAATATTAGTGTGATTGACTATAAATCCCTTGTTCTTCTTCTTTCTTTCAATCGATAGACGAACACTGCTGAATATATGGAGGTCTCTTACATAGACTTGTACATGCCTCGGTCTTGTGCCGTCTGTATCCAGTGGATTCCCTATAACTATATAGGTACTTTACCAAATTAAAAAAAAAACTAGAGTATTCGCACTGCCTTAGCTATACAGTGTACCTACTGTTGTCGGTTACCTGTAGGTATAATTAGTATTACATCAAGTGTTAGAGTGTAATATAATTTATTGAAATGGAAGCTGATTGATTTACTTTAACATTATCTATACACGAATCGTGACTAGGAAGGGCATTACGTAACTGTTGAAGCTACTTCATGTAGAGACTTCAATATTGGTAGCGCAGAAGCGATTCGGTTTACATAAAATGTACGTAATATACCTAGATTGAGTTTGAATTCTACAGTAGGTACACAGTGTTACGCATACGATAATTAATTTATTTCACTTTTTTTTAAGATTTCAGTTTAAAAACCTAATGAAATATTACAATATCGATATCCCTATAGCACACAGAAATAAAGGAAAAAATCTATGCTTTAAAGAAAAAAAAGTTTTCGTAGAAAATACATCTTCTGCATATTCGTAAGTTTGCCGTAGATGTGTCTGTTAGAAGAGAATAGGATACTCTGGCGAAATGTCTGTGGCTACTGCTTACATTGGTAGAGCTTGTCTAAATTGAAATGACAAGCCCTACTACCGCATTTACGCTCGCAAGAAACTATGCCTACTGTCATAACTAATTATGTAGTGGGGCGCGTCATTTCAGCTTAGACAAGCTCTACAGCTAATTTGATATTGTGTGGTTTGATTTAAATCATGGCCCATAATATTATTAAAATTTCAACCTTCACCCATAATAGTAATAATAATTGAAATTCATAAAAACTACATTAATGTTCTCTTTAGATGCGTTCGCCTTATGATCTGCAAAACGAGTTGTTTTCAAGGGCGCGCGTTAAAATCACACGGTTGTTTTATTTCATGAAGCAATAGCTGATGTTGTAACCATTTTGTGATAGGTAGACTTTTCAAAAGGTGCACTTTTAGTTTGACATTTTAATAATATCCGCACGTACACGTTTCTCATTTGAGAAAATTGTTTATTCTTTTATCATATTTTACGTTTTGCTTTGAGTTGTCGTGAAATAAAAATGCAGCAATGTGCACATTGCGTGACAAAAATGAAAAAACTGGGATTTTTTAACCAAAAATCATAGCTTTTCTCACACTTCATTGTGTTCTGAAGCAACTGGATTTTTGTCGAGTTTCTATATAGTGTTGCAAAACAAGAGTTATTACCACCTATGTTTCATGCAAATTGACGGCGAATAGCCGTGAGTAATAAATACTTCTAGGTACATTCCGAAAGATCCATACAATATCAATTACACACGTTCTATTTTATCCTGAATCATTAATAACACTTGAGTTTCACGAATAGTAGCTATCTACATAAATCGGCAGATAGATTTCGAAAGTGATTTCACGACAAATTAAACTTAAAAGGAACACTTTTATAGCCTCATCCACTGAATTTTATAATTATATATTTATTCTGTATATTATAGGTACACAGGTATAAATAAAATTTCTTTTCTTTTTTTAAAAGAATATTAACCAAGGTCAAGTTGACTAATATACTCCTCTCCCCTCCAAATAAGCAGAAAACTTGTGCTAGGAGTGGGTACGACAATAGTGCAATGAGTGGGATTCGAACCTGCGACATTTCAGTTTTCAGTCCGCGCCTTTAACCGTTGGGTTTTAAAATCGATCTTTAAAAATCTAGACAAAAAAGGAATACAAAAACAGGTATTAATCCTATTCTTTTTATGTCTCAATATTACATCTCACAATCAATCCCATAAATAATATTCACTATCTACATACTCTATCTATATCTAATATCGATACTAAAATCATATAAACAATAATCATAAAACTACTCGTCTCAGCCAAATGTTTTTTTTTATAAAACTACTTAGCATCTTAAATTTAAAGGTGAAGGTTGTCAAGTTAATTTCTAATACGTGAAGACCACACCTAATTATTATGCACCTAATTGGTAGAACGAGTTGAATTTGAACAGAGAGTAAGAAATCTCACGCATCAGGCGTCAAAGAAGCACCTTCACCTAATGCTTGGTCCACTAGTAAATTTAACTCCACTATTTTTGGCAAGGGTCTACAAACTAAACTTCTACTGGTTTTGATAGTGGACATAATTATTATATCAGATGTTAACTTTGAATCTACCTTGCCAAACATTTAAAAGTTAACATATAGGTACGAGAGGTACGTAGAGTACATAATTATAGTTGATGATGAACTAGTCAACAGTTGAACTAATCAGTTGAACTAGCGGGAATGACATTTTTGACAGACTAGCAGCAAATGGTCCAACTAGGCCGTCAGTCAACTAACAGCAATAGGTATTGCATAAAAAGCCCTTGTACCTGTCCATTTTGCGCGTTATTGCTATTCTAGTAACATGACAACTCCTTGAGTTGAAGTAATAAAATAATAATTTGTCCTTGATATAGAATAGTTCGTTAAAAGGAAAATAGCTGCTGACCTCTACACGTACGCTTAGCTACGTATTCATCAAGAAGACTATGATTAATTATAGTGAAACAAAGTTCGTAAATTACAGCATCTCGATAACTACATATCCTTTTATCTTTAGGTTTATTCTATTTGTACTCATCACCATAATCTCAACCTTCTCAATCCATAGCCAGCCCATTTCTAGGCCTGGATCTAGTCTCAGAATGACAAAGTTCAACCATGGTTCACGTTGGACAAGTGCTAATTGGCAAGCTTTACACACCTTTGAGAACATTATGGAGAACCTTTAGGATGTTCAGGGTTCTAATGAAATACTATGCGTACGACAAGGTAATAGGTATATATTTCGAGGGTAATGAGTATTACAAATACAATATTAATTAAAGTCGTGTCGAGTGTCCCTTATGAGGGTGTGGAGTAGGGTTGCCAAATTTTTTTTTAGCCTGTAAGGGACAAATGGTTAAATAGGCTAAAAATACGGGATTTCAGTTTTTTACCCGGGACAAATAAAAATACAAAATTATTTAGTGTCATTTTTTTGATAGCTTGCCTGCGTCGTCTAAAAGATTTGAAGGCGTCGGACGTAGGGTTTCCCGGTAATCAGACACGTATATACATAAATGACCACTTATCAGCTTATAATAAAATGCTACTGCAGAAAGCCAAAGCCTTGGCAAAAGAAAAGAAATATGAGTATTGCTGGGTACGCAACTGCACGGTCATGGTCCGACAAAATGAAAAATCGAAAATCTTGCATATTACTTCGGAGGAGTCCCTAAAAAAAATAGTTTAAGTGATATCTACGCGTGTTGGTATCTACAAAGAACTCAATACTTATTGAATAGTATTGAAATGGTAGTATTTTGTGTGATTCGTTCCATTAAGTGGCATAATTACGTTGCGTCTAATTATTCATCAACCCTAAGAAAATCAAAAGATGATAAAATACGAAAAATGTTCCTGACAACTGATTTCTGGCGTGAGTGGCCGACCCTTTTGTTACCATACCGGTACTGCGATAAAGTATGCAATTGTTATTTACCTTATAGCATACAATACATTGCTTGCATAGTAAGCGCATACTTGCAAAGTGACGCTTCGTATAGCGCAGTGTATTACAAATTAGTTTTTCTTATCATATATTTCATTTGTATTGGTGGTCCTATAATCTTGGTATATTGTGATTGTTACTTTAAATTAACGTATATTATAATGTTATTGTGTTTGTCAATCAAAAGAATGTTTCATATAGATAAATTTATCGTTGTTATATCTTTAGCTGCGATTTTAACCTTTCTAAGTCATTGTGTATTTAGTGCAAAATTATTGGCAAGGCATATCATGCAAATCTGCAGTACTAGTAGTGGATCTCATAATAATATTGTAGTTATACTCTTTTCGACGTACGTTATATTCAGAATTAATATCGGACATGAATTGCAGCCGTGTTAATTAGTGTTTTTTATCAAAACGTTCGTGGATTACGAACAAAGACTACCGGATTTTTTAAAAATATGTTAAAACATGACTATGATATTATATGTTTGAGCGAAACGTGGCTTTTGCCAGGAATTAACGACGCAGAGTTATTTGACTCCCGATATAATGTTTATCGTACTGACCGGGACTATGAACGTTTAGGAATGACATTGGGTGGCGGTACACTAATCGCGGTACACCGTACGCTCGCAACTAGCATCTCAAATATTCGTCCATTACCGGTGTTTCCCGATGCCGAAATTACACAAATAAATATATCTTTATGTCGCGGTCCGACTAGTAAAAATCTTCGACTATATTGTTGTTACTTCCCACAGAATGCACATCAAGTATGGTCTCAACTACAATTTTTCGAACATTTGTCGGACTTACACATCGAAAATCCTACTGATGTATATTTAGTAGTGGGTGATTTTAATATACGAAATGCCGAGTGGCAACTAAATCACGGCGATATAAATTACGTTATTTCGAACCCAACTGTAGATCAACTCACAACCCAACTTTCTTCATTTCTGTATTTTACAGGATGGTCGCAATTTAACTGTATAAGTAATACCAATAATAGATATTTAGACTTAATTATTTCAAGTTCACTCTGCTCAGTGTCAAGGTCAGAACCTTTATCCCTCCCCGAAGATAATCACCATCCAGCTCTCAATGTAAATGTAAATGTGGACTATTTGCAGCCTGCCTTAAGACCACCCCCCCGCCTTGTGCGTCGATTTCATACAGCTGATTATGATGCCATTAATGCCGAATTAGCAAATATAGATTGGAGTGAATGCCTCGGTGATAAACGTGTGGATGAAGCAGTTGATGAATTTTATGCAATCGTGAATTTGATAATTGATAAATTTATTCCATCAAAGCTCGTCATAAATGGTTCTAGATATCCTATTTGGTATTCACGCCCTTTAATAAAACTTGTTAATAAAAAGTTAAGAGTACATAAAAAATGGAAGATATATGCCCGTCAATCCGATTATATTTTATTCTCAGATCTACGGCGTGAATTCAAGAAACTGGAGGATTCGTGTTATAGTTTGTATATTGAGCGTGCAGAAGCCAACATACTAACTGCTAATTCTAAATGCTTTTGGTCATTCGTACATTCAAAACAAAACACTAGTAGCATACCTGACACTTTATACCTGGATGATGAAAAGGCCCAAGAAGGGCAACGGATAGCTGATCTATTCAATAAGTTCTTTGAATCAGTTTTCCAAAAATCATCCAACTTAACAATAAATGATGACCATGTTGAATCTTCACATGCTCTAATTGGATATGTTGGGTTAAATGTTAAAACTGTTCAAAAATATCTATCCGCTTTGAATTCGACCAAAGGGACTGGCCCCGACGGCATACACCCTTTATTTCTCAAGAGATGTAGTAAGCAATTAGCCACTCCTTTGACATTTTTATTTCAAAGTTCGCTGAGCTCTGGTATTTTACCAAAGGCTTGGAAACGTTCAATTGTGGTACCAATCCACAAAAATGGTGATAAACATAATATACGTAATTATCGTGGAATTTCCAAATTATCAGTTATTCCTAAACTTTTTGAGAAGATTATATATGATAAGTTATTTCCTGCAGTACGGCCGTTATTAACACCGCTGCAACATGGGTTTATAAATAAGAGATCCACTGAAACTAATCTTTGCGAGTTGCTCGATGTGACCTTAGATGCGATGGACAAGGGTTTTCAAGTTGATGCTGTATATACCGATTACTCCAAAGCTTTTGACAAAATTTCACATGATATCTTAATCAAGAAGCTGGGAGCAATCGGAATACACGGTGATCTTTTGAGATGGCTCACATCATACTTGCGTGATCGTACCCAGGCAGTTACAGTTAAGGGTTTCACCACTACTTTTGTCCCTATAACATCTGGCGTGCCCCAGGGCTCTCACCTCGGACCGTTGCTTTTTAATATTTTTATAAATGACGTTGTACAGTGTAATAAACACTCTAATTTATTATTATATGCAGATGATACCAAAATTTTTAAAGTCATCCGAACAATAGAAGACTGCTTAAATCTGCAGGAAGATTTAGATCGCATAAGTAAATACTGTATAAATAATGGCTTGGATTTAAACGTAGATAAATGTTGCACTATTACCTATACGAGAAAAAAAAACTTTATTCACCATACCTATCATTTAATTGGAAAACCATTACAACGAGTCACGGAGGTGAGGGACCTGGGAGTTCTGTTAGATAGTCAATTATTATTTGATTCTCATCTGACTAAAATTAGAAACAAAGCGTATAAAATGCTAGGATTTGTTCTCCGTCAGACAGTTGATTTTAAAAACCCAAAAACCCTTATCTTGCTTTTTAACTCATTTGTTAGATCTCACTTAGAGCACGCATCTACCGCTTGGAATCCACAGTATGCTGTTTATATCAATTTGTTAGAAAATATTCAGCGCAAATTTTTAAAATGTTTAAGCAAAAGATTTCAGTCCTTCAATACCACTGAATTAATTTCTTTAGAACTTAGAAGGGAACACAAGGATCAAGTTTTCCTGTATAAAATTCAAAACGGTTTAGTTGATTCTCCCTATATGCTTGGGAAAATTAATTACTTTGTGCCAAGGTTGTCAGTGTTGTCACGACGTAGTGTCAAAACTTTTAGCCTCCCTCGAAGTAACACAAACTATGGCCAGAATAGATTCCTAATCAGAGCATGTAACGTATTCAATAAAAAATACGTACACTTGGATCAATTTCAGCACAACATCAGAAAATTCGTATCAGAACTAAAAAAAACTGCATAAAGTACATATCTTCATATTTTATATTATAGATATATATTAGTAACTATATTTAACTCTATTCATAAGGTATGAATTGTAACTCTTATTTATTATTGCTTCTTTTCTAAATTTATTTTATGTGTAATATTTCACAAAATAACTCCCGCACCATTAACTATTAAATTAAACGTTTAACAGTGAATACTTCATAGGCTAGTGTAATATCTAGATTTAAGTAGCCATATTATGTTTTTATATATGCTGTATGTATTCCAATAAAGAGAAAAAAAAAAAAAAAAAAAAAATAATTTTTCGAGGATCAAGTCAGTTTTAACATATTTCTATTCGTTTTAACATATCTGTAAAAATCAATACAATTATAATCGTAATTAAAAACGGTTATCAACTAGCTTTTTTACGAACTTTGCGTGTGTGAATACATGGTTCGATTTCATAATGAAAAACGAAGTAGGTACGGTTCAAATACGGGACATAGTCAGTCCCGCCGGGACATTTTAAAATATGCCTAAAATACGGGATGTCCCGGGAAATACGGGACGTCTGGCAACGCTAGTATGGAGTGTACTGGTTGCATGATATTTTGAACCGCATATTTTGGCCATAGGGCTCACAGCAGGGGTCCAGCTGTAGCGGCCGCGTTGCGTTGAGATATTCGGAATCCGCCACAAGCTCTTCTGTATGCAGGTTTCTTCGCGATTTTTTCTTTCATCGTAGAGTGAGTGATTGCTGATGAACGCTCAAAATCGAGAAGTTGTAGTTGCATTCCTGGGATTCGACCCCCCAAAAAGGATTTCGAAATCTTAATCTTTTAAGGGAGTCCTTATTTTCTTAGATGCTAGACGAGTATCCGCACCGCTGCGCCAGCGAGGTCACATTCCACACGGATTTGTAATAATTTAATTGCCATTACGTGTTCAACGATTTATTAAGGTCTATGGTGAGATGAACTGCGCATTATGGTATTAGAGATGAAATAAGCCTAATGGGTGTTTGGATAATGAGCTTCTGCTAATTTGAGCACACAATAAGTATTGAATGCCTACGCATCAAGACGCATTGAGATGAGTCAATGGGAAGACATATTATACATAGGTACGAGACTGGCCTTGACACATTCAAAACTATAGTTAATTTGTACACATGTGTACATATTAACTATCTTTTATAGATAAAAAAATTCAAAGCACGCTATATCTTCACACTTAATATACTTTATAATGACATTTGAAGTCGGTTTTTAAAAAAATTATTTTATGTTTATATCATTACTAGTAGGGCGCGTGGGTGCGCGGCTCGCTAAAGCGAACCGCGGTTTTTCTGTTAACCAAGTAGACCTTTGGGTCTTGATCATCTTTTTAGAAATTTGTATGGCCGCCATCTTGAATCCGCCATTTTGGAAGTTTTTTTCGGCTTTCTGCCAATTGGATGAGGTTTCGAGTGACATTTGGTTGAACACCCCCCACCTATCTTCCATACCCTGGCCGGAGCTCCTCACCCGTCTCCGATATCCTCAATCATCAGCTCTATCCATATTTTTCCTCCGAACCATCAGAAATTTTGAAAAGGAACCATATGAAAGTCTTGCATAGTTCCAAATTCGTCATATTTTGTATGAAAAAAATAAATTCCGCCATCTTGAATTTTTTCTACTCATCACGTAGACCATCGGGTCTTGATCATCTTTTTCCAAGAAACCACTCTTCCATGTTTTATAGTTTCCGAGATAGACACCGACGAAATTTGTATGGCCGCCATCTTGAATCCGCCATTTTGGAGGTTTTTTTCAACTCTCTGCTAATTGGAAGGGGTTTCGAGTGACTTTTGTTTGAACACTCCTCACTTATCTTCTATGCCCTGGCCGTGCTCCTCACCCGTCTCCGAAATCCTAACCATCAGCTCTCTCCATATTTTTTCTCCAAATTAATTTTTGTCCTCTATACGAAACCATCGGATATTTGAAAAGGAACCGTATTAAAGTCTTGCATATATTTTGTATGGAAAAAATTTAATTCCGCCATCTTGAATTTTTTTTCTATTCATCAAGTAAACCTTCGGGTCCTGATCATCTTTTTCCAAGAAACCACTCTTCCATCTCTTATAGTCTCTAAGATAGACACCTACGAAATTTGTATGGCCGCCATCTTGAATCCGCCATTTTGGAGTTTTTTTTCGGCTCTTTGCCAATTGGATGAGGTTTCGAGTGACATTTGGTCGAACACCCCCCACCTATCTTCGATACCCTGGCCGGTGCTCCTCACCCGTCTCCGAAATCCTCAATCATCAGCTCTCTCCATATTTTTCCTCCGAATGAATTTTTGCCCTCTATATGAAACCATGAGTGAAAAAAAATTTTTCCATACAAAATTTTACAGGAGAGGTGATCAATGAGTGAGTCAGTGAGTGAATCAGTGAATCAGCACGAGTAGCTATATATATTAGTAATATATATCTATGTACATTTCCTGAGTCCTGACAAGGTTTCCTTGACTGTAATCTCACAATGGTAAGATCAGTGACGTTGTATAGAATAACTTGTTATGGTCATTTTTAATTAAACTCATAACCCCTCATCGGTTCCTGCACGCTATCGTGCCTTTCTTCTGTGATCGAAGGCCGGAACGCTAAATCACTTGGCATCTTTGACAATGGTCGGCGTACCAAGTAGGTAATTATTATTTTGGAAAAGTGCCAGAACATTCCTAAATGAATTCATTAACCCACCTACTATATTTAGCTGGAATGTCCACTTTATCTGGAGTCGCGTTCTGTTGAACCAAGATAGCCTCTATTATATCACAGAACAATCACGTGATTTTTTTGACAACGCTATACTTTTTTATTTAAATAGTTAGCTTTTGCTCGCGGCTTCTCTTACGTTCGATTCTTAATTTTCAACACTCTATTTTACTCCATTCGGGGTTGAATTTGTAGAAATCCTTTCTTAGCGAACGCTACGTCAGATTGGCTATCTGTATGCCGTCCGATCCGTCCTGGGATAGAGTAGTGTGATAGCTGTACGTTAATAGATCAGTCAGTCAGTCAGTAGCCTTTTCCTTTTATATATTTAGATAATGATAATAATATTGCAATAATATAAGTACACCTTTCATTATCAGAAGGCGTATTAAAAGTTGTATTGTAACCTCTATCACTATAATGTTTGTTAAAATAACGATGTTTACCTATTCTAGACTATATTATATACTAATATCTAAATATATAAAAGGCAAAGGTGACTGACTGACTGACTGACTGACTGACTGACTGACTGACTGACTGACTGACTGACTGACTGACTGATCTATCAACGCACAGCTCTAACCACTGGACCGATTGAGCTGAAATTTGGCATACAGGTAGCTGTTAGGACGTAGACATCCGCTAAGAAAGGATTTTGGAAAATTTCAACCCCAAGAGGGTTAAATAGGGGGTTAAAAAATCGAACCTAACGTGAGCGAAGCCGCGGGTTAAAGCTAGTTATAATATAATCATGATCATATCCTTCAAATAAATGATTATGATGAAAATGAAAACATATACTTAGATTTTCAACAGAGTGATACTACTATCACAGATTAATTATATATATGTATTACGATAAGCAAAACAACAATGACAGGAATGCATGTTTAATGTGCTGGAACAAACACCAGTCATCACAAGAGTGACGGACATCAAGGCTTCTAGTATTTGAATGCCTATAGGTATGTCTATTTGAATCGGATAACACAGTTGGGGCGGATTTAATACTATGCTCGAATCGATCGAATAGTGTTGTAGGTGCCTTAAAAATATAAAATATCTGAGACTGTACTTTTGCCGGCGGCGGTATAACTGGCCGACTATGCGAAAAAATATTTATATTAGTAGTAGGTATTGTCGTCATACCCAAGCCTATCCAGCAATCATAACCCTTTCTTTTGGATTTGCCATAGTCGGGTGATAAAGAAAATGTAGATTTCCAGAACGTATTATACTCGTAATTTAAGCAGTTGTACGAGGTGTTACGTTTATAGACTCCGCGATTTACATGGAAGCTATACTGAAGGAAGGCTTGACTGGAGACGGGGCTGAACGAGAACACTGTTCTGTACTGTTCCGTATGCTTAATAGTGCATCGTTCTATTAATACTTCGTTTGCTTAGCTCGATCGAACGATCGGGAAACAAGCAATCAGACAATTATTTTGGAATACATATGGTTCATTTATGTACTTCATTCCTTGTGGACTTATTAAGTCTGTGATTCTATCGCTTGGCATAAAATTACTGTACTTATAGTACTAGACGACAGAACTAAGCATTCTTTTGACTACTAAGGGGAATTTTGGAGCAAGAACAAGCCTACGAAACAGCGGAACACCACTATGCACAGTGGCGCCTGCTACGAACACAATAGCGAATATTTCGCAAGCCGATAATCTTGCCGATCCACATTCACATTCGCGATTGATATGCTTCGAGGCTTGAGCGATGAATGTTTAATGGAATCCTGCGTTTGCACGCGGGTAAGTAGGTGATGAAACTGTACGTAAATTCGCAATCTTGAATGACTCACATATAAAACTGCACACTCATAATAATTCTTGTCGTGTGTTACTAAAGGATAACTTATCTCATAAAAACGCGTAAATCTTAACCAAATGGATACTAAGTTTCAAGTTACGGTTTGCAAAGAATTTAATTTTAGTCTTGAGTCTCCAGGCTCATGTTTTGAGATAAGTGCCTATGTGTGTGGTTATTGTAAAAGTTGCATCATTAAAGTATAATAATTTTGTTATTTTTAAATATTTGAATACCTACAATCTACATAGAGTATAATATAGCTAAAGCTTACCCGTAAAGAATAAAGATCTTTTTATTATTTTTGAAACTTGCTGCAACACAAACCTTTTGCTTTAATAAGCTTTTATAATTTTTCTGATCTATTAAATGAAATTATTATGATAATTTATGTTAATTGATTCAATAATTATTGAATATTAATTTTTAAACAAGTTTGAAAATGTCAACTTTTTACCACTACATTTTAAATTATAAAAATTATGATACCTTATCATGCTACTTTGATGCATTATGTTTAAGTATTTTAAAGTTATTTAAACAGAAAAAAATAGATAGATGCGCCTGACCCGCAGCGCCTACCGACCTAACATTTTTCTCAACATACTTCATATAAAATTAAAAAAAAAACTTGCTTCATATTAGTGTATATCATTATCCGTTAATCTCTAGCTGAATTTTATAATTTCTAAGTTTTGTGATGAAAAATGTCTCTATCAAATACAATAATTAGGTACCTATAACTTCTAACTACATATATATATATTGAGTATATGTATAATATAAAGAACTCGTACTCGTAGATTCTTGGAAGTAGGTATGTAGTATGTACATTGTACCCACATATTTAAGAGTAGATGTCCTTAACCTGATACACTCGTAAGACAAACCAAGATAATATACAATATGCAGTTGAACTTGCACACGCTTGCCCATCATCAGTACCTATAACAGATTTCAATTTAAACCGACATCATAAGAATCTGTTTATGTCGTATACTTAGGTGTAGGTAAATACACGTAGGTACCTATTGTGGTCATGCATTTAATCCACAAAGTTTTAACATAAAATAGCTATATAGGTATACTTATTTTTTCTTAATTACTTGTAACATTATTTATTAATATAAAATTGTCTCAAACTCTTTGTCAATTAACTAAATATTTAAACGCAGAACCATTGATGGCGACATGACAATTGTCACAATGTGGAAACTCTTGCAGAATACCAACTTCTAGAGAAACGCATTGTGAAGTAAAACTTTTAATTGCGGCGTGATTGCAGACCGTCTTTGAAATTACAATCCCATTTAGATATTTAACCACTTACAACCATAAGAATGCATAATTTTTCTTACAACGTCTCAAACCAATTGATAAAATTTTTCTAGAATAATTTAAGACAAATAATTCAAAATTATTTATCTATATATATAAAATTCAAAGTCCTGACTGACTGATTGACTGACTGAGATATCAACGCACAGCCTAAACTACTGAAGTTAGAAACTTGAAATTTTTACAGTTGGTTCCTTTTATGACGTAGGCGCACACTAAGAAAGGATTATTGGAAATTCCACCCCTAAGAGGTTTAAATAGGGGATGGAAGTTTATATGAAACTCTGTCATTTTTCAAGCTGTTTCCACCAAAGTTGGTATTTGAGCTTTCAGTTAAAAATAAAGAAGTACGTGTGTCACAGTTTGAAAATTCCACCCCAAAATCTAATTCCACGCGGACGAAGTCGCGGGGGCAAAAGCTAGTTTCATATAGGCCAACTTGTGGCTCTTATGACTAGTCGAAAATCTACCACCTTAATTAAATAAATTTAAGCTTTTATTACTGTTATGTCTTTAGTGACACTATCAAGATTAATACGAATCGATTGACGTAAGAATCATCAAAATCGGTCAAAGAAATCGGCCCACATGTTTGGTCTCCAGAGCCCCACATACACATACTTACATAGATTGATAAACACATTACCCTCCTTTGCGTGTAGTCGGGTAAAATAAGATTAAGGAGGGTCTCCAACTCCATACAATAAACTTTTGTTTTTAATAGCTGGTATTAAATCTTTTACAATGGTCCGGAAATTCGTGGAACCGCACACGAAGTTGGCCGGTTTTATTTTTATATAGGTAGATCACCAAGTTGAAAGTACCTACTTATATGTACTTGAAAACAATGATTGATCCGAACGATCAGTGGTATATTAGATAATATGTAAATTAATTATTTATCATTGATTCTAATATGCGTGTTAAATAATAATTGCATAAGTACCTAAGTAACGAGCTTACATTTTTTTGTAATCAACCTAGTATATTTTAGAAATGCCACTTGTTGAACTATTGCAAACGCAACTTATAAGCGATAAAAGAGAATCTATAAATATATAAAAGGATTGACTGATCCTGCGGGTAGTTCTTGTTTTTTCGGGAAAAAGATAGCCTATATGCCTCTCGTGCCTCAACTATACCTATACACATGCAATAAATCACATCGGTCCTTTTCTCCGTTGCTGCGGGATTAAAAGACAAACCAATAAACAAATCAACAAGTACCTACACAATGTTATTCCTACTTCTGCGCGAAATGTAAATAAAGTACATAGTAGACACTACGCCGTAGTGTCATGATCCACACGTGATTTTACACATTGCCGAGATAAATCACTGTTTGTATAAATCTTTATCAGATGTTTTGTATAATATCTGTGTTACTATGCCCCGCATATATAAAATCTATAAGCTATTGTTTGCCCCAAGTTGTCTAGAACCGATAAGATGAAAAAACTAGCAGTTGCCTCCAGCTCGAGGATATAAGTAGTAATCATTTAACTGAAGTTATAACCAACAAGAAAATATGAAATTGAGAAGAGCGCTCCTGTCACTTTCATACAAAATTTCTTGCTTCTTTTTTTGTTAAAAAGAATATTAGCCAAAATGAACTTGACTTATAGGTATTCTCCTCCAAATAAGCAGATAAGCTTGTGTTAAGATTGGGTACGACAATAGTGCAATGGGTGGGGATCGAACATGCGACCTTTCAGTTTTCAGTCCGCACCTTAAACCGTTGATAAAAATTCACATATGAACTTCATGCACCGCATCTGGGTCACGCCCGGATCTTTTAATATTTTCTATTTACCAATATACAGCTTGTTATATAATGCATAGTTATTTATCAGGCGATAGAACCACTGGCACTGTAAGTATTTTGTGGTAGTACCTACTTACATTTGTTTACGAAGTAGTGTCAAAAGGTCTAGTACAATTCGATATTTGATATCACTCTAATAATAACAAAATGATGCATAGTTACTCTTTCTAGATTAAAGGAAAGATTCGTTGGAGTCATGACTGGTTGTAGGTTGTAGGTTAACAAAACATCGTATGGGCTTAGTAAACAAATGAAAGTAATTGGAAATGATCTTCGATGTACATGGGCCGGACCATGCCTGTTTTTCATCTTCAAGTGAATGGTTCGAATATACGGTTCTGAAAAACTAGGAAGAACCAGTACAGCAAGAAACGGCCGTTTCTCTTTTGAATACAAGTCTCAATCAAGTCTTGGTTAGTCATAAGTATAGTCAACTTGAACTTGAAGAAGCAATTTGGCATTCAGCTCTGAAGCGTAAAAGTTTTGTTTTTGAAAATATAACTACCGAAAGACTATAATACATTGTTATTGCGCTCCCTCAAATGCGCGGAAAACATTCGTATATATATTTCGAATATTTTTACGCTTCTGTCATAGAATACAATATAATAATACAGGTATGGAAGATTCACTCCGCAAAATCATTTAAATTAATAGCTTGCTTTCAAAAAATAAAGTGTATTCAGGTCGTACAGCTTACGTGTGCGCCTAGCCTGCTTCTGTCAAAAATCACTTCAAAATATTGCAATTTATGCTTCTTGCTGCATATTGATTTGCGAATATCGTCCTACATTGTGGATATGCACACGAATGTGAGGAACCGGCATTAGGAGAAAGTTAATTGATATTACTAGATACTTAGATAGTGTTTATTTCCTATACCCTTGAACTTCCCTACACGTATCTTAACAGACAATGATGTTACAAATTGTCTCAGACATTTCACGACAACACAAATAAGGTTAGAGTTAGAGGCACTGTCGATAACTTTGTCCCGATCTCGGAACGACAAATGTCATGACATTAACATTTGCAAGGGCGTCGCGGTGGTATGCCATTAATAACAAAGACTAGAAATTAAGTTTAATGTCAGGTGGCTTTGAATACACTGTAAGTTTGAATATCTTTACTAATACATATTATACACTAGCTTTGCTTGCGACTTCGCGTGTTAGGTTTTCAAAATCTCTCACCTTTTTGTTTTTCTGGGGTAAAAAGTAGCCTATGTCCATCTCCAGGTTCTCAACAGCTGTAATCATAATCAGTTGCTGCGTTGCCATGTAATTGAAGGACAAACCAGCAAATCTAACATACATCACATACCACATAGGTAGGTACCTACCATTTATCTCGGGAAAACAAAGAGTAGTCTATGATTGTTCAAAAAGGGTGCAGGTCTTTCTCGTCTTCAACAGGGATCTAAGATTACACGTAATTTTTTTTATTTAGCAACAGTTTTCCAAACTCTTAATATTTCCAAACGTTTGCTATTAATATAGAGTACATTCCAGTTAAACGTCTTATTTCGTAACATCCTTCTAACGCTACCCTATATACCTTATATTAGTATTAGTAAGCTATCACTTAAAACATGCAAATTGAGAACGTTCAACCTATAGAAAGAGGTATGCGGAAACTCGCCTTTCAGGATACATAATGAGTGATTAGAGCTGCCATTTGTATTTTGCGAATGCTAAATATAGAGCTAGACGTCACTTCATGATAACCACGTCCGCTCTGCCAAGTGTCACGAAGAAGAAAATGATAAATATTAAGGACCTGATCTGTATTTATAAATTATAGATCTAGTCAAGTGATTTATAGAGACGACAAACTACTTGAGATAATATTGACACTTTCGTACCAAAGAGGATTTTAAAAACTGGTTCTATTAAACATTCATTAATTATTATTTAATCGTATGGCGTTCGATATGTAAGCGTTTTTACCTATTTTGCTTGGAATGTGATCAAACTAGGTACGTTAAGAAAACGCTCATTTCGCTAGTAAGTTAACTGATCATTTAATACCACCCAGGGGGCACAAGCAACGAGGTACACGGTGATTCCTGTGGAAATGAACGACGGAGCATCCCTCAATTTAAATATTCATTATCATTACGTACTATTCAAGTCAGGATTTGAAAACCCTCAGGACTACCAGAAGAATAATCCTATTTTTATTTGACTACGGCAAAGCCCAGAGGAAGGGTTGTCTTTGTATGTTTGTATTAGTGTATGTTTCACCGTAGAGCCGAAACCACGCCTGTCCGAGTGACAAGTGGCTAGATACTTTTTATTACAAACAGTCTACTGCCTCATTGGTCTAGTGGCTAGCAAGTTCGACTGCAGATGACGAGGTCCCGGGTTCGATTCCCGGTTCGGGCCATTAAATGTATTAGTTTTTTTGGCCAAGAAATTCTTAGTAGGTACTAGTCCGGAGTTAGGAAGTTGGCGGTGAGTCACCCCCGTGCCTCGGAGAGCACGTAAAGCTGTCGGTCGCAGGCCTGATCTCTCCGATCGTGTCGGATTTCCGTCCCATCGCACTATAGTAAGGGAATAGACAGTGCACCTGTGTTTGCGCACACACTTGTGCACTATAATATTTCGCGCGCAGATGGCTAATCTCTGTGGAGATTGGCCGCCGTGGCCGGATTCGGCCGGGACGACATTCTTTATTATTATTAATATTACAAACAATATCAATATGACGGATTTTACATCCAATTTTCCGTAGAAGGGTTTTTTTTTTTCTTATTCTCTTTTAAAGAGCTGAGTCACTGGAGTGACTATGTTGCTCTCATAGGTACGTACAATGGCATATTAACTAAATTTAGATTAATTATAACTAGTTATTAGGTCTATTTTTTAAATTATTTCTAACTATCCTATACAGTTTCTTCAGGGTTATAGTATTTAAACTTTTTTCTTACCTAAGTATGTTTATGGCATTCAATTTAAGTATATACCAGTGTTTTACAAAGCAATTTCGAATGTATTAAGTAATTGATACTTTATCGTCTACTTACTGAACCATGACGCTATAATAAGGTATACAATTACTAACTTCTTGGGCCGCTATTAGCTGTTATGTAACTGCAGCATCACTATGCAGTAGGCAATAGGTATACGCACAAGAAATATGGTTTCCGACTGTACATTATTATATTGATAGTAATCGCAATCGGTCAAGTACCGAAGCGCTGAAGCATTGAAAAGGACTTCCGTACATTATACATGCAGTTGTTAAACTTGTATAATAGGCTCGCATATTTATATGGATATTATGCTGAATGTTTCAGTTGAAAATATTTCGTGACTAACTTGTGCCCGCCACTTCGTCCGTGTGAAGTAAGATTATTTACAAATCCCGCGGGAACTTTATATTTGCTGGAATAGAAGTGAGACACTCTCCAGATTTTCTTCTATATCCATGTAAAAAATTTTGCTGTATTATCACCCAGCAACGAAGTACAAACGAACAAAGAAACAAACAAAGATGCATTTATATATTAGTGGGACTACTAGGATGGAAACGTGATATATAGTTTAGTCAGGTTTGGTAATAATGTTGGATGATGTTGGGTAATGTTGGATACATAATACTGCTTCAAATCAATGATTGGATTAATCACAAGGTTTTCTAGTCTTTGTTCGTAAGAGTCGCGTTGCCATCTTCTGCATTAGCTTTCCAAAAGAATTCATCATGAAACAAAATAACGAGTAGGTACGGTAAATATCTTCTTCTTCTTTATCAACCGATAGACGTCCACTGCCTCGGTCTTACGCCACCTGAATCCAGCGGCTCCCTGCGACTCGTTTGATGTCATCGGTCCACCTAATGGGGCATCTGCCAACAATGCGCTTCCCGGTGCGGGGTCGCCACTCCAGCATCTTGGGATCCCATGCACCATCAGCACTTCGAATTATGTGCCCCGCCCATTTCCACGTCAGTTTCGTAACCCACTGAGCTATGTCGGTGACTTTGGTTCTCCACTGATCGCCACATTTCTGATTTGATATCGCAGGGATACTCCGAGCATAGCACTCTCTCTATCGCCGGCTGAGTGATCCTGAGCCTTCTTATGAGGCCCATAGTAAGCGACAATGTTTCATTAAATAGGTAGGTATAGAAGCTTTGTTTATTCTTCTTTTTCTCGAGATATATTATTCTTCCAAGTCTTGCTTTCACAATTTCCAGACGCGCTTAATGATTCTATTACACATATGCGCGTATCAAGATTCCTTTTCCTATTGAATCATATTTCATTTGAACCAAACGTCTCGTTACTTGCACTATTGTTGTGGTGACTTTCACGAGATCTGGTCTACGATAGGGTTACAATCACAGGAAGACACACGCTTTCAACCGCAGCATAGACCATGAGTTGTTATTAGCTTGGAACATAAGAAATATCTAGTAGGTATTACGAGTGCCAACCGTGTGGGGTATAGGTGTAAAAATACGTGACGATTGTCGATTAGGATTAGGTAGTTCGATGCGAAAACCACAGTATGGTTCGATGCACCGACGCGTAAGAAAATCGAGAGATGAACCAATGCAGCATCGCAACCGCATCTTAGATTTTGTGAACAATCACGCTTATCAATTTTATTTAGTTGCTAACTGATGCCCGCATTTTTTTAATTCCCTCGAGAACTTACTTATTTTCCGAGATAAAAAGTAGCCTCTGTGTTATTCCAGACTATAATCTATCTCTGTGCCAAAAGCCAAATTTGGTTCAGTCGTTCGGCGTGGTTGAGTAACAAACATCCATCCATCCATGCATCCATACATTCAAACTTTCGCATTTAAAATATTAATAGGATTCTGAATGTTCTTCCAAAGTATTCACAGTAATTAGGTGCTATCATGTTCATGTTCTGGTAAACTGAACAGTAAGTACCTATATAGAATACTTAGTAGGTCCTATCACCTAGCAATAACTAGTGCTAGTAATGCGGGGTTAGTAATATAAAGTTCAAAGAAGCATAATGCATACAATGTAGCTCTGTTTTAACATACGATTGCAATATCATTTCTTATCTACGCAATTTACATCATACATTGTGAGTGAAAACGGAAAATTCTTAGGTCGAATCATTTCTCCGATAGCCTCATGATAAAAACTGTCTATTTCTACAATTTGACGTCATATGACAACGGATGTTTATCTTATCACCAACTGCGGGTACTTAGATTTTATGACTATTGAGACACAGGCACTTTAAGAAGACTTGTACTCGAACATACCATCGAGTCTAGGATCAATTTTCTATATTGACTAGTAGTTCACATTAAGCTTAATGACGCCCTGTTAGTTTATTATCCTATTTAACTACAATATTAGCTATCTTCTGTTTGCAATCGCGACCTGCCTTATAGTGACTATACTGACTATCATTTACAGCCTGACATTAAGAACACTTAGCTAAGATTCTATCTATAAGGATATGCGGTTGAGCATTTGGTTGGGCTTAAATATCACGATAAGATTTTTTATTTATATGTTTTTTTTAACTTTTTGATACTTAATTACTCATGGATTGGTATTTTGGTTTCAGATCTTATCCAAGCTTATCAAGATGGCTGTCCAGGTCTGATATTAGATAGGTGACTGAGTCAAATGCATTCTGGAATGAAGAACATTACGCGCTGTGTGAGACGGCCTTCAATAATTCATCTCGATTGACATAGTGACCTCAACTCAACCTCAAACTTACAGTGGCAGGAAGGGAATCGATGGTGAACCGAAAGACCAACTTGTGTTTTTACGCCGCTCTCTCGAAAAGGCTTGTCTTACAGTGATAGCATACATGAATCAGCTGTAAGACAAGCACTGTAACTGTCTAAGCTGTAAGTATTTTTCCACCTCGTCTTCTCCAAGTCATGAACCTGTCACGTATGGATATCACGAGGACCTGAATATTTGACTCATCGTAATGTATGTGGTCATATCAACGCTTAGGTTAACGGCCTATTTCACCATCGCCAATTAAACTTTAACCGACGCATCAATTTGACGTTTTGACAGTTTCACAATACAAAAACTGTCATACACCAACTTTATTCGTCGGTTAAATACAAGCCACATCGACGTCGGCCGTAAACTCGAGGGAACGTCGTCGAGCCAAGTTTAACCACTCCATTATATTATACTATTATGAGCAAACCTGCGTTGCATTTACTACATTCACTCATCTTCATTCATTTTATTTGATCCCGTCTAGCTAGTCTATAAAAATAAACATCCAAGTACATAATGAAGGCATGTTTCTTTTATATATCCGGTTGACAAGTTTTGTTTCATAATAAAATACCTGTTTTGAATGCATAATGATTATTACTTTGTAGCAAAGTTGATTAGTTGCGATGCAATTTTGAATTTCGGCAACAAGTCATAGGTTGTGTTTCAAAGTTGCAAGCAAATAGAAGATATCGAAACAAACAAGTTGAACAGGAAAATAAAATAATCCTTTTATGTGTTTATCTCTTTTAAACTTTTAAATAAGTCGTAATTATTAAGAATTTATGTTTAGTAACATTTCTGTCACAACTCTATCGTCGTCGTATGATATACTAGCTCATGCCCGCGACTTCGTACTATAATACATCATCTCGTAAATTCAAAATGAAAGTTTTTTTTTAGTAGCGGGCTGACTTGGAAGGGGCGGTAGGGTGGTAACAAACTACGGCTAAAGCTCCCAAATTGTCTCGCCGGAAATTGAACCTGGGACCTCCCAGTTATTGGACCACAGCGCTCACCAGTGTGAGGTCGTCAAAGACGTTAATGCGTGACGTGAGTACGCTCTGTGTGGTCGTTCCACAAACATTTATTTTAATCACATTTTAATCCCCATGACGGATCGGCGTCAAAGGGTTCGAGTGCGCGGGTCACGAAATGACGCAAACTGCTCTATGATCATTTACGCAACGCACACCCATTATATGGATCCAAAACTGGTCCGAGAGAATCAAATTGTTGGAATTCTTAAAACTGACTAACCTTTGTCTCCGCCCGCGTGACATTCGACTCAAATTGTAGGTATCTGGTTTCCATTAAACTGAAAAAACTTACCGAATTTTTCGGTAAAATGGAAAATCTCATCAAGTTCAGTAATATTTGCTTAACTTTACAAAGAAGCATAATATATATAAAGTATCTACTTATTAGCATTTTAAAAATAGTAGAGATTTATTGTGTGTGGATCTGTAGACTCTAGTTAAGTAGGAATATTTATATTATAAAAAGCAATTAATGTTCTAGCCCAAAAATATGCTCTAAGGATAGCAAGTCTAAACGTTGCTTTGAGACATTGCGGTAGGCATACCTACTCTCAGTAGTACTTGATCGGGTGTGGCTTCACTGAACTTTGCTGACCCCGCTCGATGATCTCAAGACACTTTACCATCATCATTATTGCAAAGCGCATGGGACCATTTACATTATTGCAAGCCACGATCCTACATAACGTAATACTGCCATTATTGTTTAGAACAAGTTTAAAAGTAGGTAGAAGTTAAGTTTACAAAGAACGATTTCTTCTGTCTGTCATATAAAAATTAGCTTTATAACGCCAATTTATACGTTCTAGTAGATGTCTATGATTTATGAATTTTATAATATCCTGAGCCAAGCCAGAGTAAGTAAGCAAAACGGTAGACAACATGCGTACGAATATTCCTGCCAAAGCTAGTTTAAAAAGTTTCGAGGTACTAGCGCCAGTGTTTTGGGAACCATGCTCATTTACGACCACTTGAACGTGATAGATTTTAGGCTGAGGGAAATCGAGATAACAACTACATATTAATACTTTATCAGGATGAAAATACTTCAATAATGAAAACTGAAAGAAAAGTTATGTTTTCCTGAAATATTGTTTCATGGATCAGCCTTAACTCTTTACTGAAATAATTATTACAAGTATAATAAAAGTAGACCTGAAAGATTCTCTCACATATCAATTTATGAACTGGCTCTATGTCAACAGCTATCATTATAGTAGGGAGAATAATAAAACAGCAGGTTTTAGAACAAAACTCGAAAACGTATATTATGTTCTTTTACTTTAAAATAACTCTACCGCCAGTTCGGAAAATAGCTTTTCTGAGGAGGAAAAGAACTAGCGAAAGAAAAACCCCCTCAGTGGCCGAAGGCTCTTTTAAATGATTACAAGATACAAACATTACTCAGTTAAACTTCTATTACAGTTTCTCTTTTACATTACAAACCTTGCCACACTACGATTCATTATTTCGTTACAAACTTACAATACTAGTTACTTACGTTACCAGCAAACTTAACCACAATAATTCTCAACTTTACACATCGAAAAGGGTTACAAAAATATACTTATCTTTTATAAAATAATACAACGTAGGTACGTCACACGTACACCGACACCAAAGAACCGATCTAGTGACTCGCCACACGAATAATGCCTCGAGAAAGCTCAAGAGCCGCTGCTTCGTAAAGCCAGTCCAGTTTACATCTATCTCCCTTCCACTTACAAGTGAGAAAAGGACACCGCGCGGCAACAGGAATTATTCTTTTTTAAAGTATACGTCTATTGTTTTCAAGCCGCCCGTTTTATGAAAACAAAGTAATAAAGCAATAGATCTTCTGTCAGAAAACGATTTAAAATTAAGTTAAAAATGAATAAGCTAGTTCTCACGGTTTAGTTTAACAGATCTTACAGCCATATTTTTCTATTTTATTTCCTTTAGAAAGCAAAGGCACCGCTGGATCCTTTGTTTTATGGAAGTATTTTTTAACATTATTGAAGATTTATCTTTCTTAATGATGACGTAATTCCCCATATACTAACACGGCCAGACTGACTGTACTTCGTTCTCGAAGTACATAGGAAAAATTATTACGAATCGTGTGATAAGCCTTTACATACATCATTATTATCATAACACATAATGAATAAAATTTAAAAACCTTTTACAAAACAAGTACATGAAACATTATCAATCACATCAAGATATAAATAATTCAGTACAACTATTTATATTTACATCTCAATATTTTACTATCCGTAACATATTCGAAACACAAACATAACAACGTAGTGACAACAAGTAACATATCTTTTACTCAAAGACATCATCCTCACTCTAAAGATAATCATATCAAATTATACATAGATCCATTTAACATCAACACAGTTAAGACGGTTATTTTGTACATATATTATAGTCATAATTATAGTGAAAATTTTCGTCATGGAAAGTAAAAGTCGAAGTAGACCACGAGAATTCGATCAACGTGCGATATGTGTTTCAGCAGCGTCTTTCAGAGAAAAATCATAACCCTAACCTACTTACGTCATCGTCATTTTAACTAAACTGTTCCATTGTCATAATTACAGTAAGAAGTTAGGTCATGTAAAGTGAAAGTCGAAGTAGACTAAGGAAAACTCGATCAACATGCAATACGTGACTCAGCAGCATCTTTCGAAGAAAGACCCTGAACCCCAGCCTACTTCAGTCATAGTCATTTTCAACAAAACTGCTCCATCCGCCGTCAGTCATCACAACCAAACAACATATCAACACTCGCAAGTGTTATCTATTTGATATCCTCCGCACCGTTTGCCATCATCATCAAAAACTATAAACATACCAATAAATAGGTACATAAATAACATCTGCTAGATCTCCTTCACATTACAACGGCAAATTGCCTCCACCAATTCCGTGTACATATTATATCTATTAAGAACCAATATCTCCTCCCTTTTATATTCTACAATGATAATAACAAACATCCATCTCTTACTTCTAAGAAATCCGTGTACATACTATATCGATTAAGATGCAATATGTCCTCCCTTGTAGGTATATTCTACAATGATATAACAAACATCCACCTCTTACTTCTAAGGAATTATTCAACCATTCGTCAGCATAGTGAAGCACAATTTACAATTTTTTTTGTTTTATAATATTTATAAATAACAATAACAATCTAACATCAATATTAATAGCAATTAATATCACTCAGTTTTTCATTACTCTAATACAAGATGAGCAAGATCGGACAATTTTCCATCTTACATTATTTTGCAAGAAAGCGCAATCATATGTTTATTTTTTGTTTTTCTTAATGACTATCATGACAGTAGTATAACAATAGCATAAGAACATTGTTAATCTTTCGGCGGTGTATTGACATAGCAAATTAAAAAAAAATTTTTTTTTTGTTTTTTTTTTGTTTGTTTTGTTTCTCTGTTATTTTTGGAACATATACTTCTTCCGGCCAAACTGACAAGTACTTCGCTCTCGAAGTACATAGGATTAGTATCAGTGACTTACAGTCACTACACCTACAAAACTATTAACCAAGCTCTAGTACCTTCAGTACGAAGTGTCGATCATTACCAACTAATTACCAAGTGTTACTAGTAATAGTTAGTGCCAGCAACTCAAAACTGTGTACCTCAACTACCACAACCCTTAAAAGTGACCAACATATACAATACATTTGCTATATCAAACACTGCAATCAATAAACCTGACCGATATCAAACTTTATGTTAATACTCACAACTCAACTCTTTCACTTAGAAAAATTAAATATTATACTGTCATGACAACATACCTAGATACTACTATAGAATACAATTAATTAAAATAAAACAGTTAACGCTAGGACAGTCTACTCAAAAAAAAAACTTAAAACCTTCGTGAATAGTTATTAAAATATCACATAAAGGAAAAACATAACATTTTAGATGTTTCACGGCTTTACTGATCGCTGGTTAAACAATACACGGAAATATATGACACTTTCAACAGTATTTTCAACTCAAACTGTCCAGCCGATAGGTATAATAAAAGCTATGTATTTTACAAGTTACATTGGAACTGAGACTTGATAAAATTTACTTTTCAATTCAGTGGAAATGAAATACCACTTTGCCTTTGATATTCAAAATATCAGTTTAAAATAAAACCTTCAAAAACTATTTAAAAAAAAATTTAACAGTCAAAACTAAATGTAATAGGGTCTGTAGGCGGGTTCGCTAGCCACCTTTAGTTTTAGCGTTTTCCGGATTAAATAAAAAAAACTAAAAATAACTTATAAGCTTCAAGCCCAAAACAGTTCATAAAAATAAACTTCATTATATGGGCTTTCATATAACATAGTGAAACTAAATTTATTAAGTCCTAAAGTTGATAGGAGCACTAAGAGGCCGATATCCGGCATATCAACCCTAATCGAAATATTCTGACAAAATCTAATTTTTACTCAACCGCTCTACAAGGAAAATTATTTTAACTTGTCTTGAAAACAAAAACTTTAATCAACCATTTTAAAGTGCAACTTTACTCTCTATATTACATTATTTTATACAAACACACTAAAAAAAATATCCAGCGTCCTATGCCACATTTCTTTTGTCTATTATTTATTTTATTATAGAGAAGTTATCAGTTATCACCAATTACCATTCTATTGTTAATCGTATTACAACAAGCAAGCCGACTTATCCGTATAGTACGTGTCTCCGGGCTCTACAATCGCTGACGCTAAATCTCAATTAGCCGCTATTGAGAGTCCTGTACTTTAGTTAAATACCAAACAACAACAAAGTGGCCACAAGTGATTGAAAACAATTACATAAGAGACAATGTCGGTATTATTATTATTTTTTTTTATTTCGAAAAAGAAATGTCACATAAGGAATCGAAAATAATAAAATAATAATCGATTCACTAAAAGTTATCTTATACTCTGACAAAATTGATCTTAGAAATGCCACTTATTTCTTTAATCATTCACTTTGTAACTACCTACTTCATTCAGCAATAAAAAGACATTATTTTAAGCTACATTAAAAATATTACCGCTCGGCCTACCTGATTTAAAATATTATCATTTACTTATTATACTCTCTATTTGCACCACCCAACACAACAACAAAAAAAAATATATTCAAAAGAAACAATGACAAGAATATACTTTTCAACCTTTGAAGCTCACTGAATTATTAACATAGAATAGAAATATTTTTTATTCAAATAAACTTTCCCAAGTGTTTTTGAATCGTCGACTTAATAATTAACAATTTTAACTCACTTTACAACAAAGTCCTGGCAGTCGAAATGGTATTTACGTGTCACAACGATACCAGATTTTTGGGACATCCGATGGCTCCTCACAAGCCATCCGCGTTGCGTCAGCTAGCTCCTGGTCGTGTAACAACTTGGGTAGCTTTTCACCAAGCCATCTCGTCAGCGGTGTGTAAGGTCTCTGCAGAGACTCGTCATGGTAACATCTTTGATGGCTTTTCACAAAGCCATCCATATTGGGCGTTTTCTGAAAATTGTAAGAAAATATATTAGAAAAGGCTCTATCCCACTTCTGATGATAGATTTTAGGCTGAGGGAAATCGAGATAACAACTACATATTAATACTTTATCAGGATGAAAATACTTCAATAATGAAAACTGAAAGAAAAGTTATGTTTTCCTGAAATATTGTTTCATGGATCAGCCTTAACTCTTTACTGAAATAATTATTACAAGTATAATAAAAGTAGACCTGAAAGATTCTCTCACATATCAATTTATGAACTGGCTCTATGTCAACAGCTATCATTATAGTAGGGAGAATAATAAAACAGCAGGTTTTAGAACAAAACTCGAAAACGTATATTATGTTCTTTTACTTTAAAATAACTCTACCGCCAGTTCGGAAAATAGCTTTTCTGAGGAGGAAAAGAACTAGCGAAAGAAAAACCCCCTCAGTGGCCGAAGGCTCTTTTAAATGATTACAAGATACAAACATTACTCAGTTAAACTTCTATTACAGTTTCTCTTTTACATTACAAACCTTGCCACACTACGATTCATTATTTCGTTACAAACTTACAATACTAGTTACTTACGTTACCAGCAAACTTAACCACAATAATTCTCAACTTTACACATCGAAAAGGGTTACAAAAATATACTTATCTTTTATAAAATAATACAACGTAGGTACGTCACACGTACACCGACACCAAAGAACCGATCTAGTGACTCGCCACACGAATAATGCCTCGAGAAAGCTCAAGAGCCGCTGCTTCGTAAAGCCAGTCCAGTTTACATCTATCTCCCTTCCACTTACAAGTGAGAAAAGGACACCGCGCGGCAACAGGAATTATTCTTTTTTAAAGTATACGTCTATTGTTTTCAAGCCGCCCGTTTTATGAAAACAAAGTAATAAAGCAATAGATCTTCTGTCAGAAAACGATTTAAAATTAAGTTAAAAATGAATAAGCTAGTTCTCACGGTTTAGTTTAACAGATCTTACAGCCATATTTTTCTATTTTATTTCCTTTAGAAAGCAAAGGCACCGCTGGATCCTTTGTTTTATGGAAGTATTTTTTAACATTATTGAAGATTTATCTTTCTTAATGATGACGTAATTCCCCATATACTAACAAACGCGTGTATTTTCTGTAAATATAATCCCACCAAAAACATTTTCATGTAAAATGTTGCCAAGACGAGACCAAGGCAATGTCAAAAATTTATCAGATCTCATGTAGAGCCAAGGTTCTAACTCTACACGCCCTAACTCTAAGGCCTAAGGCCTAACTTCACAAACTCTACACCTTAGTCAAAATATGTGGCTTGGCCATTCCGCTACATTCACATGGGCCTAAGGTGAAAAATTTATCCACTGCTAATTACCTACTTTTCTGTTATACAATAGTTCTTGTAGTAACGAACCCTCATAGGGTTCAAAAAACGACGAAGCGCTGCGAGAAAAGGTAGTGCCCTGCACTTCGCTTGGCTCGTCTTGGCGGGGGGAACTACCGTGCCCTCAGATTAATAGGTAGTTATTTTTTCAGTAGTTTCAGTTTAATACTACTATAGTTTAAAACGATAGTAGATTTGAGTTTAATACGCGACTACCAAAACATTCGTCATTTAAAATGCAGCTGTGTATTTAATTAGGAAAAACACGCAAAAACCGAACTATACATACTCTCCATAAAGAAGGTTGCCCAACGCATGAAACTTAACAAAATATGTACCTATCAGTGAAATTAGACTTCAGGGGCAACATACATCACTTGCAATCGCTTGACCTCACTCATAGACAATCTCAACATGGCCAAGATGCTGCTTACGATTATTGCAAAGCATATGGTTATGTACAACTCTTATAGTAACTGCTCGTAAGCCACAACTTAATGAACTACGACAACCCTCACTTAAAAGAGAAATATTTTTAAATCACTTCAATCTTTAGTGCGTTTCAAATGAGAATAGGACTGTCAAACAGCCATTTTATATTTCTATCCCGCTCATATGAGGTTTACACTGAGTGAGATAGAAACAGTAAATGGCGGCTTCTCATTCCTAATGTCATTTGAAACGCATTATACGCTATGAAATCGTAGCTTACTTAAAGAAAAAGCGTATGAAAACGCCGACTTCGTCGGTGACAAAACCGAGAATGCAATAACTTATGTTAGCTTTTCAAATCAGTTTACATCGATGTCTTCAACGTACCGAGTTGAATACGTCTACAAAGTAAATGTCACATGCATTAGACTTATCCGGCCTTAACATCAAGTATGAATATAATGAGCTTTATTATACGAGACGTATCTTTTTATGACAATTAACTGATCATTTATGTTACGGCACGTAAGTTTATAACATAGCTGTTAATGATTGTGTCACACTTTAATGATTCGTCGGGCACATCAACTTGCTTCTGCGTTTTTTATGACGACACACATGATCAATTATTATGATTCGTGTTGTGATTATTATTTAATAATTTCAAAATACCTACGTTTACTTTTATGTATTATAATAATAATGTTAACGATGTCGATGACTTCTTAAGTAAAATGGAAATGGACTGTTTATTTTTAGGGTTCCGAAAAAAAACGGGACCCTTATAGGATCACTTTGTTGCCCGTCGGTCAGTGTGTCAAGGCTCTTTTAGTCAGAAACCGCTTGATGAATATTATAAACGCGAAAGTTTGTAAGTAAGGATGGATGGATGGATGTTTGTTACTCTTTCACGTAAAAACTACTGGACCGATTTGGCTGAAACTTGGCATAGAGATAGATTATAGTGTGGAATAACACATAGGCTACTTTTTATCCCGGAAAATAAGAGAGTTCCCGCGGGAATTACAAAACCTTAATCCACGCGAACAAAGTTACGGGCATCAACTAGTACTGAATACAATTAATAGTCCCTTAACACTGTAGGAAAATTCCAAATTTCTAGTTCAACTCAATAAAAAGATTTTATACTACACCTGCTCGGAAAGTACGTTCTGATTTGTGTCAAATCGCAAAAGAGCGAGAAAGAAAATACGTCATTACGTGGAAACAAATCTGCGGGCTGTCAAAATATATGAAATTTCATTACTTACCTGCTTCAGCGGGCTGAAAACTGTATGAAAATCCATTACTAACGTGCTATTTTTTTTTTAATTTTTGGTCAAGTCAGTTCAGTAATAACTTGAAAAACAATGAAATCTATTTCGACCTTTTTCGACAAATAGACTTATTATTTTTAAAGTAGTAGGTAAATATCTAATAAATAACGAACTAAAAATATAAAAATAGTAATAGTAACTAATTAATAACTAAATAATAATCTATTTAATAATCTATTTAAGTAAATATAATAATTTCATTTCTTTGTTTAGGTCTACTTATCTATGGTCTAAGGTTATTTACACATTCAAATTGTTGTTAAAAAAACAAATTGTTGCTGGCCGCTTGCATTTTCTTTAGTGATTATTTGAAAAATTAAAAAAAAATTCGCGCGATTCGCTTTCTTTTGTTTTATCTAAATTTTCAATTTATGAAATTACTTAAAACGCAAAATGTCTAGTAGCGACAGTGAAGATATTTTGATGACGCCGCCAGAATCAAAAACTATTAGGTAATTTGCCGAACAAAAATATCACCCTAAGTTTTAATAATTGTATTTTTTTTTTATTCTATGACAAGATAGCCCTTGACTGCGATCTCACCTGATGGTAAGTGACGATGCAGTCTAAGATGGTAGCGGGCTAACTTGGAAGGGGTATAGCAGTGTAAATTCAATCCATACCCCTTATTGGCTTCTACACCAAACCAAAAAAAGGTATTGGTTGTTTGTTGTTTATGAATTTCAATATAAATTTCAATTAAATAATGTGTCTATTATTTTCCTCGTAGGTGTAGTATAAAGCACTATGTATCACTCGGGAGAAAGTGCGATTCCTAACTCGGGTGTATCGCGGCCCTCGGCTTCGCCTCGTGCCTCAAATGACACCCTCGTATGTAATCGGCCACTTTCAGCCCTTGTAGAACAATGTACTATTCATCCTGTGACAGCTTCAGTAATGTATTACAAATAGCCACTAAGTTGGTAATCTAGTAATTAATATAATCTTTACATGGTGCGGAACTATCAGTGCGCAATTATGACTCGCACTTGGCCTATTTTTATAGCGTAGGCATGCATCCAAAAATGTAAGGCGTGACACGATCCCACACGTTGTCTTTGTCGCGACCAAACAATTTTGATCAATTAAGATCTTCTGATCTTACAACTACATATATACCATACACATTACTGAAATTATTATAGATACTTTACTTTAGATACTGACTGGTAGACCTGTAGACTGGGAGGAAAATCTCCCAGTCTACCTGTTGAATATGTAGGTTGCTAGCATATAATTTAATATATTGGATTGTTTCTTGATTGACCTAATCCATAAGCAATCAAGAATACATACCTCTATCATGCGTAATTAAAATAATTACATAAAAACTTCCTAGCTAAATTGTTGGTTAGATTTTCTTCCATTTTGACAGACATCCTGCGCAGCGATTCGCTTTGCATACTTACTAGAGTTTTAATTTGGCGTTAATTAAAGATGAAAATCAACAAAGCAATTAGTATAATGCTATTAAATTGCTATAATAAATGATGTACAGGTACTTATGCTATTTTGAATGCTGATAAGTAAAGTTGGAGGATAGAATGGCTTTTCAAAATTACGCTCACGAATATCAGTATACTTTGTAATGTTTTAGAACCACAACATATTGTGGCTTTTTTATTTCTATTTTTTGAATATTTAATGAATGCATACATTTTATTAAACATCACATTTAAAAATATATTATCTTTTAAAAAAACTTACAAAAATAAATAATAACTGGTTAATAAGAGTTTTTATGGATGTTACAAAAGCAAAGTGGACAAATAGTTACGTGCACATATAGGTACCTACCCAGATATAAATCTAGATTACCTACCTACTTGCACTAAGTTTTATGAACTCGTTCGCAATAAACATATACGTAAGTACATGTAGGTACCTATATAGCAAATTGCTAATATCAGAAAGTTGCAATTAGTCTGTATTTTATTCAATTCCTCCTCTAAACTAGTTTGATTAGTTTAACTTATTTACTGGTAGGTATATACTCGTAATTATGAGATTTGTAATTTAGATATTGTTGGTAGTTATGTCGAGACCCGAAGTCACCCTCAAAGGCTGTACTTGGTAAGTACATACTTAATTACTTTTGTGGGACTTGTGTGTCCACACAAGTCACAAAGTTCTGAACTAAAAATCCCGTAATAATTAGTAATTAATAATCCTGCACTAATTAATCAATAATCATAGTAATAAAATGATTGATCGTAATAATAATGAACAATAATCCAAGTGAAAGCAGTCGAGGGCATCAGCTAGTTTCTTTGTAATAATATTGTAAAGAAACCTATAAAAACAAAAGTTGATTAGTAACAAGCTGATAAAACGAACTCTCATTGTGACTCCTGATATTATTTATTTTTAATTTGTTTAAATAGATAGATACGTTATTATACTGATTAACACTACGTTTCCGTAAAACAGGGTCAAAATGTCGCAATGGAAATCTACAATAACAAGGTTTGCAAAATCGTTGAAGATTGTAATTATTTAGATAACAGTGTAGCTACATATGTGTACCTATATTATAAGTAGATATCCATAGCGATAATAATAAGTACAACAGAACATCTATTCCTACGTACATAATTATAACCATAACTAACATCTTCGAATCCATTATCCATTGCAACAGAAATCGCTTTCCGAAGTGTTATTGTGTATTCGTTCCGACTAGTGACCATTTTAAGCCCTTCAGCAAACGGGAAATGTATCGAGTCATAAGCAAAAACAGCTACCAAAAAGTTTGGTATCTTGAATAAAAAAGCTTGGTGAACGTATGTTTCACGCCTGAGCAGGGTCCGACTCTTTACTTCCATAATTCTATAATATTTTTATTCAATTTTCGAAGTATTGTAACTTCAATTTGCGAGGTATTGTAAGGAGAGACGTCAGGTATCTCAGCTTCTCAGCCCATGTCCATAGCACCCCATCCCATAGCTCAATTACTTAGTTTAGTGTCCATTCCTTAAAATAGTCCTGCACCCACCGGGATTATCGTTCAGTGCAACTTATTGATGTATTGAAGGATAATATCCGGTTTGTGTAGGTACCTATTCATCACCTAATTTCAAAGACTTTTGCCTAATTTAGATCAACTCTCTCATGTAGCCTCTACGCGTTTGACCCATGTCCCCGCGTAAGCTTAAGAAATTAAGATCCAGGCTTTAACCTGAGGATTACACAAATAATATTGTGTAATCCATAGAGATTTGAGTTGCTTTTAATCTGCCTGCGAATTACTATTTCACACGTCTTGCGCGGCGATTAGCATGTCAGTTATTTACGAGTAGGCGTTGGTACACCTGATATCAATTTTCCACTGGGGTCATTCGATATCAGGGTCATTGACACTAATGATTACTGATAATGATGAAATTATTTACACTAACTTGCTTTTTCTAGTAAATACTCGTAGGTACAGCGTGCACTAACTTGACTTGAGAAGTTGAGACAGAGGCAAAGCGAAACTCAAATGTGCCGTGAAATTGAAATGTAATGAAACGATTTATTGTTGAAAGCATCTGTGTAGCACAGAATCGGGAATCATAAAATAAGTTCAGAATCTGTACCTATTTCAAGTTACCTTCTCTGTTTTCTTCGACAGTTTTCGGTCTTTCTCAGCTAGTGTTGAGTAGGACATACAAGAGACGGTACATTTGTCCCGTACATGACGTCAAAATGTAAGAGCGGCTCAACATTTCAAAATTTTACTTCACATTATTTATCGCGGTAGTCGCGTTACTCATATTTTTGAGGCTGAGGCGATTCAGTATCAATGTCTGTAGTGACATCAAATGTCATATTTGTTACTCATTACTTCAAATGTAATGCCAAGCCTCGCCTCATTTGAAGTGGGACAATGTAGTGGCTCACTACAAAAAAGAGGCTACTCTTACAAACTCTTTTTCAAGTCATGTCCTACCCAACACTGTTCTCAGTCAGGAGTTAGGCTGAAATAGATCACCGTCTCACTCTGCTCATAGTTGGTGTCGTGTAGGCTATAGGTAGTCTATATGCCTGTCTCAAGGCTGTCTGTTACCTTTTCACGTCTCAATCCTGAACTTTTCTTGACAAATGTGGTAGGTATACAGTTAGGTTGCACTCTAGAGTCTAGTGTATACCTAGTGTAGTGTATGTAGGTTTTTTAAGAATTCCTACGGGATTTTTAAAAAACCTAAATCTTGACGTGGCATAAAGTTGCAGGCATCAATTAGTACAGAATATTTGTCACGTTAATAAGAAATTATTTAAATCCCTTTTCATCTGGCTGTAGGTACTAGAATACCACTAAGTACAGAACCTAGAAGAAATAACGCAAGTTCGCGGCTTCTTCGTCATATTATGCTTGATTTTTCTATTTGATAGGTTTGATACCTACATATAGCAGTGAACCCATGGAAGTAAGCAGCGAACCAGAGCGAAACTTCCTGTTCCAACACAGACATTTTGATTATGCATCTCTTTCATTTTTCCTAAATCGAACTTTGGAGCGCATGACCAAGCGTACCTACCTACATTATAGTTTCATGCCGTTCATACGGAGGAGATTTGAGTCATGTAAGCCTACGCCTATTCAATTTCCGTTGGCTTTCTGGGGCTGCAATTGCCTTTCCCGTGTTAACCTTTATAAAATCTGTTACAACTCACGGTATAAGTGGCTATTTATCAAAATATTAGGTATGTACTCATGGCTTGGCGCAAGAGATGCTGTTACGCGGTTACGTGATCGCGGTCAGCCACTCATCAATTGTTATTGCGTTTTACTTTGACTTATTTTAAAACACGCCTCTCGATGGTAATCTTATTTAGATAACCAGTGGAAGCCTGAGCTTGGAAGATTTTATAGCTATATCTACTAGCTACGAATTGCCTGCACTTCCACACCAAGACCTCAATTATACCGATGCAAAAAATCACTTCGATCCATTGCTACGTGATTGGAGCACAAACCAAAAAACCAAAAAAAATCCAACAAACATTTATGACAATACAAACAAACACACTTCCACATTTGTAATATTAGGAAGGATAGGTAGTACAAGACATAGTTTGTCGAGATGATAACAGCTAATTGTAGAGCAAATATAAAGAGTGTCGCGACTCGCGAGTAATATAACGTCTAATATATTTATAGAACTTGATATTGTTACCTTTAAATATCACTGACCTCCATTAATACGTAAAAGCAGTAGGTAGGCGGCGATGTCAAAATGAAGCGACGTGAATACCTATCTCCATTTTGGCACTGATTATAAAAGAAACGAGAGTGAACGTCCATGGGACGAATGTAAATTGTATTGAAATATACCAATTATGAGAAATGAAGGTTCGATCCAATTATTTAGAATCTCTAGTTACCCACTTACAAATGCGTATGTATGTTTGTTAGTTTATCCTTCAATCACGTAGGAATGGAGTTATAGGATTTTACGGTAGCACCTGGTAGCACGGATATAGCTAGTTTTTTTCTTCTTTTAATAAAAAAGAATATCAAAAGAATATAAGAACTTGACTGATGTTCTCCTCTCCCCTCCAAATAAGTGAAAACTTGTGTTGGAAGTGGGTACGACAATAGTGCAACGGGTGGGGGTCGAACCTGCAACCTTTAAGTTTTCAGTTCGCACCTGTAACCGTTGGGTAGTTGAGGATCCTCAAAGTGTAGGCTACTTTTTATCCCGGAAATACAAGAAATATGAAGGAAATATTTATCAGTTTTCCTAGAATTTAATATATAGACAAAGTAACACTTTAATAGGAAGTAAATATGTGTATAAAAAAATTGAAGGAATTCTAAAATGAATGTGTTTTTCAAATATCAATGTAATAATCTTATATAAAAGCATCGGTTCCGGTCTTTGAGGTTAATATTATAAAGGTTCCGGTACCAGAGGCGTTGGGCTGCGGGCTGCATAGAGCCTCCACAAGTAAACGAACTTTTATAATATTACAAATAAGGAATACTAATACAAATAAGGAATACTAATACAAATAGCAGAATGAGCTTTCTCGAGGCCTAAAAAATATTTTAAGCGATTCTGTATTTATAATAGTGCAATCACAAGTGCAATGTTTATTTCAGACTAGTTGATGGATTAGGTTTTTTAACTCCCGCGGGAACTCACTTATTTTTTGGTGTTATTGCAGACTATAATCTATCTGTGTCAAATTTCAGCCAAATCGGTTCAGTCGTTGCGACCTGATTGAGTAACAAAGACCCATCCATCCGTCTATCCATCCATCCATTCAATATCCATTCATACCTGCAGCCAAAAATTTGAAATAAGTTTCTGATCTATTTCTATTTCTACCCAATTACTATACCTACGTGTACGATATGTCTATTATGCATGCACTGTACGCAATTTGTGCACTTTATGTCTTGTGTAGTGCCTAATCTCTGTTATTTACTGTAACCGATATATCGAAAATATATTATTAGTTGTATCAACCTGTTGAGAAAATTCAAGTTGATACCTACCTATACCTAATAGGATAATTCGTAGGATAGAAATTAAGAGTTCTAAAATAACTGAGCGATGATAAATACATTGCTATCCTATCCTACTAATATGTAAATGCAAGTATGTTTGTTTGTTGGCTTGTACGTGTATGGGTTTGTCGATTTATCCTTCCATCACTCAGCAAGGTAGCAACGGATCGAAGTTATTTTTTGCATGGGTATATGGAGGATCTGGGAGTAACCTACTCTATTTAACCCGGGAAAAACCAAGAATGCATGTAGGATTTTTAAAAGCTAACTCAATATGGACGTGGAAAAAAAGCTAGTAATGCTAGTATGTAGAGAATAATTTAGTGAGGGATGTGGATACAAATAAACTTTGCACCGTCGTCGCGTTGTAATTTGATAGTTGAAGTGAAACGGGTCATTCTGTTATCAGTGCGATAAACTCTCACAGAGGTCGGGTCTTGCCGCCTCAGCTTTGCAATATTGTAATAGTTATAAACTAATATTCCGGGGATAAATGCTCTAACGCACAACCACAGCACTAGTATAAGTTGTAATCAAGACCAGGCATTGCGGTAGGGCGCAGGTCGTTTAACTACATACTTACGAGTACTCGTAATAGGTGTGAGCTTGATCACGTCCTATGGTCAAAGTACCAACCTATTTACCAACGAATTTATTACTCTAAACCGTATAAACCTGCCGTTTACTCCAATAATTCTAAATACGTGTTGATATTTCTGCATTCTAAATTAGACCACAAATTATAAAGGCCTGGACAAATAAACACAAATTTGACCACAGTTGCATGCCATAAAATTACACTGAACGAGTACGATTTGTAAAGTGTAGTTTATAAATCTCGACAATGTTGGAAGATTACGACTCGAGTACGATGCAAACCCTCAAAAGTTCTAAATTTCTCTAGACCTCTACAGCCTCAGTAGCATAGATAATTTACAAAATAAGAAAATATTACCAACTGCACAACTAAGGGTGAACAAAGGACGTCATTGTAATTCGATGCTCGAAATCTATCAACGTTGTCGAGTTGTGGAAACTCGAACTAAGCGCGCGACGGCGATGATTAACCTTAATTTCCGAAATTAATTAATGTAGTTTCCGAGCCATAAGGTCTAAAGGTGTCGTTTGGAAAGTTGTGTTGAGTGTTTCAAGTTTTTCCTAGCAAGTGATCATAAAAAAAGTTCTTAGAAGCCGCTAACTTCATTGCGCCTACAGGAGTGTTCACTGGCAAGTAAGTTGTGCAATGTCTTGCAGAATAATATCAGCTACATGCTAAGGCTACAACTGACTTAGTTCTAAGCCAGTGCTTACTTCTAAGAAAATTGCTCGAAGAGAATGTTCGTCAGATTTTTCAATCAAAGTCTAAAGCTGCAAGCCAAAGTATTAATTTACAAACAACATAATATTAAAATTACTAAGAATATGTATCTAATAATTTTATGTATGTGAATATAATAAATACCAACTAAATTCAGATAGGTCAATAATAAAGCTCGTTAAAACATACTAAAAATAACGAGTAACAATAAAATGATACTAACTGGGTAAATTTTCAGAGCGGGCTTTTTTCCGTCATTTAGGTGGCTAATTTTAATTCTCACATTTCACCCAAACCAAATGCGTTAGATTATAGATTAAGATGCTGTGAATCTAATAATTTGTGAGGCGCCCTTTAAAACACAGTACTTTCGGAGAAATATTTTTTGCGCCACCGTAATGACGATAAAAGCCATAGAAATGGCTCTAATGAATTAAGTAAGCAAATTTTCTTAAATATAAATACAAAATATGCTTAAACTAGACACTGTTTACACTGTCCTCTAGCTCCAAACTAAATCATATATCCATAATTGTGTTTTAGGAGACAATAAATATTAAATATTGAAACTGAACTCTGAGTCCTACATAGGCCTAATTACCTACGTACTTACCTTCTTATAAAAATAAAACTTATTGAAAATGTATGTATGTATTTTAAGTATATATCGTATTGATTTTATACAGGCATTCATCATTTCGGTAGCCCACTGTGCCACCGCAATGACGCCACCATGATGACGACAAAAGGGTTTTTTTCATGATAATTACTCAACTACCTAATTAATTTAGTAGGTATTTACAGGTCGTAATATCAAGGCAATTATCTATAACATCCTAACTTGACGATACAATAAATCACTCTGTTCATTAGCTAAAACTTGCCACCGAACTGACCGCTCACGGTGACCAAAACATATTTTATGAAAAACTTACCTCGGGAACATTATAAAACCTGCGTATTGGACATCCTCTCTTCAAACAAGTTGGGGCCAGACTAATGCTCAGGTGGACCAATAAAAAAATTTGGGCTGAAATCGCTTGACTAATAAGAAACAAGTAGTCAATTACGAGCATCGAAAATGCAGTTTTACGCGGGACAAAGACATATTGGCGTCTCAGATTTTTAATTTAATAGCTAGTAAAGTTTTTGTGTGTTAAAATGTGAAATGGAGTAAATACCTTTAAAATGAGATATTTTGATAAAAGATAAGTTAAAATTTCGTGTAATAGTGAGTAGAATGGTGCGCGCAATTTGAAGTGGGACAAGCCTCCCAGAGGTAGACCGCCCATACAAGTCGGATATTAAACGTGGAATTTCTTGTATGTTTTTAATATTAATTCTAATCTGGTTTTATATACGGTTAAGCTATGAGGTATATTTTCAAAATAACATTTGTTTAGTCTATTTTAACTGATAGTTTCTATGAAAAGGTCATAGGACGCCTAAAAAAGTACGCTCGAAAATTTACCCAACTATTATATTTTTAAAAACAAAAATATTTTGTTCATTTATACAGTTTTAATTAGTGCATTATCATTGGATGTTTATTTTTTGAACTGTCACGTGATAATTTTGACAATAACATATTTAATTGTGTGGCTATTTTAGATAATAAAAAATATAGCGGTCGCTTAAGACTTTGTATTTACTAGAGATAGTTGTTGCTTCGGCCCGCGGCATCTCAGCAGTGACACTGCCTCAGTTTGAGGCATGCCGCGCTATGGAACTTTTGTACTTTAATTAGCGCGTTATCGTTTGTTGTTTGTTTTTTATAAACTCTCACGTGATAATTTTGACAAAAACATATTTAATTATGTGGCTATTTTAGATATAATATAAGAAAAAATGCAACGAGCAAATGCTTATAACTTCGTATTCTCTATAGAGTTAGTTGCTGCCTCAGCCCGCAGAATTTCAAGAAGAGACACTGCCTCAATCTGAGGCACGCCACGCGGCTCTGTATATTCTTATGGTTTTTCTCACGTTTAACGTCTCGGAGCCTCAGACGAACTAGCAAGTATGCTTACGAAGTTTTGTTGATAGTTACCTAATACCTAAATCTATCTAAATCCTATTTGATTCAGTAGGTAACTTAGGTAATAAACCAATGACGGCCAAAAAAATGTGTTCCAAACTCTATGCGACTTTAATTCTTTTGTGACTCTATGCGACTAACATTTAAATTTTAAAAAACCTAGTGAAGAAGGAAACCTAACATAAACTTACTTAACATAGCTCTATGTCAGTATAATTCTAAATAAGGAAATAAATGGTCACTTTTTACTGCGCTAACTCTATATATTACCTGAAGGTGTAACAAAGAAAAACATATCTACAGTGACAAAAACAATTCTGTAATAAATAATGCAATTAGTTATAATCTTTACCTTTTATAGAGCTTTAAATAGGATGAAAAGTGTAATTAAAATAAGGTCATACATAGGAAATGTAGGAAAACTGCATAGCAAGCAACTTGGTTCTCCACAAATGAAGATGTGAGTTGGTTATATTAAAAAAAATCCCGTTGTAATCGTACATAACAAACTGAATAAATGCATAAGCATAAATATTCGTAGTCATGCTACAATTTTGCAATGTTTTGCGTATTTATGCGTTAAAGAAGCTAATTTTACCTATTCGGTTACGGCTAGCCTAAAGGGTTTTTCCAAACATAAAACCACAAGTGAAAAAACACAATATCACGATTTTGCTGTTATGTTTGGTAATATACCTGTGTTATTGATGTCGATTGTTCGATTAAGGGGGGGGGGTAAGGTATTAAAATTTATTTTTTTCGATTTTTTTTTATTTTTCTAATTGAATGCATAATATCTCAAGAAGATTGTGTTAAAATTTCAAGTCGATCGGGGCAAAATTGACGAAGTTATGAGTATTTCAGCGTCCGTTGCCAGCCTGAGGTTTTACAGCCCCACCCGGCCCAAAAGGGCCTGTTCAGGAAAAGTCGAGTATATTCGAGGCATGATCTATGCATCAGTTAAACGCTGTATGCTGTGCTGAGCAGTAACAAGTGACGGACCTGGCATCGACGTCTCTGTGTGAGTATAAAAAATTGTCGAATTTTATCTTGAATACTTCAGTACGCAAAACTTTAAAGCGTTTTTCTGAGACTTGTCATTTTTGAAGTCCGTGCCCACCATAACTAAAAATCTACTGGACCAATCGTTTTGAAATTTTGCACAGTGTTTCTTCACATAATTCCCCAGGTATTGTCGAGAGCTTTTTTTTCTTCAATAATTATCAATTTTTTTACAACAGCAAATTAGCCGTTTTTTTAGCGAAAATCTGGTTTTTGGCTTCCAAGTGCTACGAAAAATCGAAAAATCGAAAGAAAAAAAATCCTCTCGTGAATACCTGGACAAACATCTCCTTTAACGAATGCATTTTGATTTTTTATTTCAGATGATTTTGTTGCGAGTTATGATGGGCATCGCAAAACAACTTTTTCTCGAGGTGCCTCCGGAAATTCACTGTCACTCGCTCAATTTTTGATATTTTGCAATGAAAATTTAGGAGAATATTGTTCTAATGTTACATTATCATGTATGGATCGACTGAATAAACTAACACCATCTGTATTGCCAAAAAAAATCTTGAAAACATGCCTTTTTTTACCGAATTAACCTTACCCCCCCCTTAATAACACGAACTTTTGCACAGATGCCATAACGCGGTCTGAGTAATTCTTTCGATCAATGAACGAATTGAATAGATAGGTAGTAGGCACATAGAATGGAAAGATATAACTAATTTTCAAATAAATATACTAATGTTTTATTGAGTTATATAGTCTAATATTTTATTCCCTCACGTTTCGCTATGTGGACATAGCTAAACGTGAAATGTGGGAATAACTGGTGACCTTAAGGCATCTGACAAGCGAAATTTAAACGAAATTTTAGTAAGATATTAAAGACGATTGACTGACCAAATCAAGTACATAATATCATGTTGTTCTTTTTCCGAAAGTTTAGTTTTTCCGCAAAATTGCAGCAATAGCAATAATGCCTGTATCTTTTAACTTCGATTTACCTTTCTTGGTCCCTTCAGTTTTGTTATCTAAAACAGTCTAATTTTTTTAATACTCGATAGACGAGTCGAGATAAGAAATACGTGTAGGTATGTCTACTGTGTCCTTTATTAATATCTATTATCTACCGAGTTTTTAAATATTTTCATCACACACCTATACCGTGGCATTTTGTAGATGTTTTGATTGTTTATTTAATGTCTGAGTTTACTTTATTCTTGAGACAACATTAATTATTATGTTGATAAGCTATTTTCGCATCTCTTTATTTATTTTCAGATAGCTTTATCTATAATTTATATTTTTTGTAGGTAAGTACATACGCACATACTTCACTTTTATTAAAACCCGAATATTTATACTAAGTACATGTTAGAACTGGGAGCGATATTTTATCTTCTTTTATTATTGTCCGTAACTAGAAGGATAATAATATATGTGTAATGAAGGTGTATAGCTATTCAATGGGCGAATAAATAAAATATCTGCTCTGAAACTACCCTAAAAACTACCCTAGTATAACAAAAAAAAATATTTGTGAAGAAAGTGAAGATAAAATAAGATCTAAGAAGCCTAAGATGGTGCTTTTGCTCTTGCTCTTGCTCTTGCCTAGAAGATGTCTTTTCACTCTTGATTTAAAGGTACCCGAATTGGATGCATCTTTTCCGCAATGGGCCATCGGAAATGTTACAATCACATTTATTTATTTAAATAAAATAACAATGCGGATTAGTCATGAAGTCTGAAGCCAAGGCAATTCAGTGTGCTAATCTATCCATTACACTTATGTCGATATTAGCCATTATTATGTCGCCGAGATGATCGTGACGGGTGTAACCTTCGTATAATTGAGTAGGCTAACGAATTAGAATACAATAGAATGTAATGGACCTGTGGCGTGTAATTAGTATGCATTTGTCCCTAAAATTTAGCCGTGTGAAGCGAGTTTGATAATAATTTATTAGCTTGAGGTAGGTATATCCTTTTATAAGCAATCTGTCTTTATTTTACACACCTACTTACGTTATTTGTGTCAAAATAGGCAGGTACACTAAACACTTTATAAATGTCAAAAAATTTACAAGTATTATTTTTATACCTGCATTAAAATAAATAAATAATAATTATTAAATCCTTTTAATTAATAAAGTAGACATTGTTTAAGGAAAGACAAGTTAGTTAAGTCTCTTCTTTTTTACCCTCACGCAAAACAACGTAAAATAAAGACTGATAATGTAGGATATGAATTGTAGGTAATAAATTAGGTAATCGTAATATTAAGAAGGTAACTTGAGGTTTTTTTTCACATGAACACTACCTACCAACTTAGGATGACATCTGTAAAAATGTTAATAGCACATCTGTAAAAATGTTAATAGCTTGCTCATCAGGTACCAATCCTATAATTAATTAATAGGTATATCTATCATAAATAACTGTAACATACTTGTTTCGCGAATAAAAAAGTAAGTAATTTTTTAGGAAATTTAACTATCCGTTAGTGCATTTCACTTCCCTTACATATATTATATTGTTAATGCATAAAGTTTTTCACGGTACGGTACCGCCGATTAAAATGTATGCAGCTCTACGGAAACTGTTTGAGAATGTATTTTTTCACTGGTAACCGCGAATTAGCAACTTGATTGACTATTTATTATGTAACGAGCAATAGCTGAGTTTATTGCTGGCTCTTCTCGGCAGGATCATTGACAATTCAAAAGTACTTGTAAAAGTTTGAATAAAAAATATTTCTATTTCTATTTCAACGAACATATTCATAGCCTCGTCATTTAAAAGTCTAAAAAAGGCCAGTTTTATCCTATTTAGTGTAGTGAACAAAATATAGAGAAAGTAGGTATAAAATTCCATAGTGCATGGAAAACTTGTTAGGTATAAGTGCAAGCATGTTAATTTTTCTTTTAGGAACATTGTTGTAGCTTAACATCATAATTAGGTAGCTGTATGCTAATACCCAAAGCTTATGATTCAATGGTTTTATTTTATTAATTAGTTTAGAAATTTCGAAACAGCGTAACCGGCTCTCAGTTAGGTATTTACGAATGAATACGTTAAAATATAATCAAGATTTTTGTATTAACAGGACCTTGACCTAATGCACTGAGGTCTAGGGTCACCAACTTCATTTTATATAAAAGAATTTGTTTGATAGATTTTTTTTAAATAAACTCTGCTATGGAACTGTCGAAAAATAATTGCTACAGTGCACAGTGTGACAATCGCAATCATTTTCGATGGGTTGATACTCTCTGCATTGATTTTGTGCTTTGATGCACGCCATAATATATTATATTCAAACAATCAGAGTTGATTGTTATACGTAATAATGCCATTGAATAATGTATATTGTGTGTAGCAATCATTTTTGCCAAACCCACAGTTTCCATATCGAGTCATCGCATGACGATTCTAACCCCAAGAACGCAGAATAAAATATTATACTTATATACTTTAATTAAATATTTATTATTTGCTAGATTTTGCCCGTGGCTAAATTTTTCAAAAACATATTATAAGAATTTCTAAGAATCTTTTCTTAGCGGATACCTGCATCATAATAGTTATCTGTATGCCTTTCAGCCCGATGTTATGATTTGAGCTGTGCTTTGATAGATTAATCGGTCAGGCACCTTTTCCTTTTATACATTTTGATTCAAAGTTGGTAGGTAGGTTCTACACTTTTGGAATGATATGAATTTAACAAGAATACCATTTTGGATATCGAACATTATATCTACCTAGTTATTAGGTACATACTTAGGGGATAGTAGGGTTATTTCGAATGAGGGGTATGTCCGAAGAAAGCTAAAATACATTTACAATAAATAAAAGTCGCTTATAAACTATAAGCTACCACAGACGACATGTAATTCGCAAAGTTTTATTGTGTCGGTAGCAACCCTTGCCTTGACCTCGAACCTGTTTGGTCTCTTACTGAAAGACTACCATCTCAGAATTCAAGGTGATTAATTAATTGTATTGAATATTTCTTTGAGTATAAAATTTCAAGTTGCCAGAACTTGTGTTTGTTTCTTGGTTTTTTGGTTTGTCTTTCAATCACGCAGTCAGTTTTAAGCTTTACCTATGCGTGGAAAGAAAACTTTAAATCAAAATTATTTATTACATGGAGGCCAACTTATGGCTGTTATTAAGTCTTAGTCAAAACTCTACCACCGATTTGGAAAGCAATATTTCCAAATGAAAATAATATGCAAGATCACGACATAATAAGTACCTTACAGAATTTTTCCCCATACTAAATAATTATGATGGTATTCCTCATACTATACTAATTGATAAGCTAAGTTTTATATTAATTTAGCTAATAAAATGAAACAATAATATATCTAGATCAGAAACGGCTCTACCTTCTGTTATATTGAAATAATATTTTATGATAATCTAAATAGATAATACCTACTATTTACGCAAAACTACATAATTTAATTCTTCCCACATTCTTAGGATTGCTAAAAGAGATCTCTTAGGTAAACATCGAGATAAGCTTTCCTTTCACCTCTGCTGCTTATTTCAATATATTGTTATAAAATAATGTTGTTTCCGATGTGGCATAATATTAAATTTTTTTAATCGATTGATTAAGTGCTATTGTCATTATACAAAGCAGGCGTAATCAATTATTGAATTTATTGAGGTAACCGGCGGCGACGCAAAGGCGAAGGTTCCACTCTAAGGCGACAATACATGAAGGCAACGTTGTATCGTATGCATAATATTTTTAAATATGCGCCTACCTATATGTTACATATTGATGTATAAGGATGGACCTAACGTAATATTGTATTTTGCATAAAGCATATTGGGTTTATTAAGTTCGAACAGTGCGTGTTGCCAGTGAAGACTTATGGATCTGAAACTTAGTCGTTAACTACAGGCCTCAAGGTGTCACTCAGCTGGCGATGAAAAGTTGTGCTCGGAGCTCAAAAATACCGACATAGTATTGTAGTATCAAAAAGCTTATTTTCAAAAAACCAACTTCGAACTCCACTACAAAGTATAAAAAAAAATTAGTCTGTACACATTTGTTGAAGTCGAGTCGAGGACGGGTCTAAAATAGTAGAACAGAACTCTGAAGACTCTCTGTTGAAGACGGGCGGGTGGGTGATCTACAATAATTAATGTTCATGGGCGGTAAGACGCAAGTTCAGGTGACCCCCTTGCTCGTTTGGTCGCTATTCATATAAAAAAATATATTATAAAACTGTAAATCTGGGATATGTAGCAAAAGGATGAAAGGATTTAAACGTATAACAATGGAACATTCTACAAACCTTTGATGTATTTTGAGCAATGAGCAACGTGGCAAGAATTTTATAATAGTACATTATTGCAAAGGCAGGGAAGTAGGCAATTGCAGGTCGAGTATGAGTTTGAAGGCCGAGCCGTAGGCGAGGACTTCACTAAATACGAGACAGGCAATTGCCATTTCCCGCCGAGGCATATATAGTGCTTTTCTCAAAAGAATGCAGGGAAATAAAACACTTTTTATATTATACATCCAAATCCATCCGCCATTTTGGTTTAAATCTGGTGGAGTAGGTACAATCAATCTCCATTTCACTCTCTGAACCGTTGGAACTCATTTTGATTATTATTAAATTTATATTTATTAAGTAGGTATGTAAATAACAAATCAAGACGAATTTTCAGCTTTACCGCCAATTTTTTTTTTATTATCTGTGCCGACAGGCAAACGCATTTATGGCTATACAACCACGTAAACGCAATTTGTACTAAGCAAAGAGACTATGGTATGCTAAGAATGACAAAAGAGATCCAATCAAGGAGTATTTCGTAACCCCAGCACGCCATTTCATACTGTTGTATGAAACGGCATTAAATTACAAAGCTCCTGCAATATTTAAAAAAAAAAAAACGCTCCGCGAAACAACTGTTTCGCGGAGCGTTGTAATGTTCCAAATTCAAAAAACGCTCTTGCAATGGATTTGATTTTCTTTGTCCGACAATTCGATACTTCGCGTATTCTTTTTTCGAAAATAATGACAATATTTCCATGCATGTTTGAGAAAATTAATTAATGTAGCACGTGAGGAATGTCGCGACATCACGACATGAGGATAATTTACTTATCTGCACACAGTGTACCATAAAATCATGATCAATAATTGCATTATAATTAAGTATAAAATAGGTACTCCGTACTACCTACTACGCTATTAAATCTAGCGTGTAACGTACCGTCTACGTTTTGCCTATACTCTTATCTCATCGGCACGTAGGTGCTTTATATCCTATTAAATTGTATTGATTGGAGAAAACTTTTAAATGAACAAAATTGCTATACATATTGCTACGTAAGTAAATTACTACTGAATTTTTACAATTAAGTACAAAGATTAGAAATTAAGAAAATTTAATTCATTGTATTCTTCATTTTATAACTCGCAACGATGCACATTTTTAATTTTATTAAAAAGAAGCACGGACTCTTATATGAACAAGGAAGAGTCTAACGATGTGGACAAAGCTAGATAAAAGTTCTTGGATACTTACGTAACACTACTTTTGCCCAAGACTCTGTCTGCGTGGAGATAGGATTTAAAATTGCCACGCTAGAGGAGGATAAGGAAGGCCTTATCCTTAGAAGGACAAACCAACAAACGAACGTTTATATGTTTAGGTATGTAGGGGTACCTACTGAATTTTTTAAATCATCAATTGGTACAATAATTGTTATGCATTTCGATCATAAATGTAATATGTACTTACTTACAATCATTTCACATTTGACCATCAATTCAGTGGAGGTCCTGTATCAGTGCAATAATGCATGAAGGCGAGCCGTATACAGGACTAACAAAGGCTCTACGAAGAATTTAGGCTAATGAACATAGCATCTGAGGTATGCCGCGACAACACGACACCGAGATACAACGATACACGTGGGTAGTCACGAAGCAGAACCCGCATGAGCGGTCTTGATATTTGGTACGTGCCAATTTATACGTATTTTTGTTACCTTTGGACTCGGGGATTTAGGCCATTTCAGACGTATAGTTGAGGGCCTGGAGAGCGATGCTGGAGAGAGAATCTATTCCGGATTTTTTAATAGCAAAGACAAGTAATACAATGAAATCTAAATAGTAATAACTAAGCAACTTAACTAAATAATTATTACAAAACACATTGTATATAAAATAAAATCTAAAATTCTGAAATTGTGATGTTAGTGATGTCACCCTGTTGAATATTCAAAGGCTTTCTTATCCATTTATCATCAAAATACACTGATAATAATGATTAGTGTTACCTTTACGAAACTACCTGAATTATTTATTTGAAAGCCCAAGGCGTTGCGCATCACAGTGGCATTTACAACCCGACTGTTATTTGTAATAGAATCCAAATGTTACCTTAGACTTACGTAGATGCATAAACTACGAGACAATAATTTCAGTAGCAATCAATATAACAAAATAATTAAAAAAAAATTAAAACGACTTCAAAATATGTACCTATTTTGTTTTCCCTTTGACACATAGCCTTAGCTTCGTATCAATAAACCAGGCCGTTATACTTATTAAGTACATAATCCATATCATAAAAACTACGGAACCGATTTTGATGATATTTTCACTGTTGCCTACTTTGAAGTAAATGACATAAATAAATAAAAAAAGAATAATCACAATTCGATTACTAATTCGTGGACAAACATACATTGGAAGTTCCAATAATATTAAATACGTAACTATACGTGTCGAATTGATAACCTATTTTTTATGTCGGTTAAATAACATCGAAAGATAATGTAAACTGATCTCTTGACCACTGGCGTAGAGGCGTAGGTAGATGAGTCTTTATACAGGCCAAAATCCATTGCTGACCACATAACAACTCGTTTAGTTCCGGGTACAATATCCATCCCAGTTTGAATTTTGTTGTGATTTCGTATTTATGTTTTCCAAATTAAATAGCTTTATATCACTTGCAATTTAAAATTTAAGTAACTATAAAGCAATTAAATACTTATCACTTGTTTTAATGGTGAAGGTAAACAACATCAACATAATGTTCTCAAATCTGCCAATCCGCAGTTGGCCAACATGGTCGACTATGGCCTAAACTCTAAAGTCTTTTCATTCTCAGAGAAGAAAATATTGTGCCCATTTTTAATTTTTTATTGAAGTGTTAACCTACACTTAAAGGAAATAACCTAATAGATTTATAAATACATATCAAAAATTCCGAGGCCGGCGGGATTCTCTTCTCTTCTCTCTGGGAATCGCGCCCGAGTGTGTTAACCGTTACACCACGGCCGAACCACAGGTCAGCCACGAAATTAGTGATATGTATCTACTTTTTCAATCAGTTTTATAGCAACTGTTAGCGGCATCTAGTAGATCGACAACTGTAATGTGTCGCTATTTTATATCTTAACAGACTAGTCTCGAAAATTTAGAGCTTTTAAGTTTCCTGTTAAGAAAAGTGAGCGCTATTGCTACATGACGTCACAATTCTATAGCTCCATACATTCTCCATACAAAATTTCGTTTTAGAAAGAGACGGATACAGTCACAGTCGCAAAACAGCTTATAACTTATTTGTTTTTTGACCGATTTATTTTCTGTTTTCACAAATGTTATTCTTACACAAAATGTAATACATTTCCGATTCTAATTAAAGAATATCCACATTTTGACTACATTTAAATACACAATTGAAATTTACCTCAAAACAAAATGAAATAAATATTGTTGCTCATAGTTACAGCTATGCCGAGATTTAACAAATATTTTAGCATTAGGATGCTAATTCAGTAGCAGTACTCAGTAGTAAAATCTACCAAGGTACGAATAAGTAGGTACGTCTATTGAAAATTATTGCGATTGACGCAATCCTCCGCCCTGGTCACAATACTGGTAGATTCTCGACTTGTCATAAGAGCCACAAGTTGGCCTACATGAAATAAATAAATAATTTTGAAATAATAATTTTGACGCAACGCACACAATGCACTACGCCGAAATTACTATTCATGACCGCGGCGACCACAACCATAGTCATTTTAGTAATTTTAGAAACTATAATGAAAAATTAATACTTTTCGTAAAAGTGTAAAATGAACGGCTCGACCGATTTGGCTGACTTTTTTTGGTGTGTACATAATTGTGCGGACGAGGTTTGTATGAAAGAAAATTTTTGAAAAATCCACCTCAAAAGCTGGAAAGGAATGTATTTTTGTACAAAAATGTCAATAAACAATATAGGTAACGTTCAGTTTTGCAGTTCTGCTTTCAGATTTCATTTTCTTCATTTATATAAACAATTACTAGATGATGCCCGTGACTTTAGATTCCCTGAAACTCATTGATTTTCCGGGGTAAAAGGTAGCCTAAATCACTTTCCTCCTCAGCTATAGGTCCTCCCTCATGCAAAAAATCACGTCAGTTCGTTGCTCTGTTACTGTGCGATTTAAGGACAAACCAACAAACAAACAAACAAAATTCGAAAGTTGTTTTTTTTTTTCATGCAAACTAAAACTAGGTATAGAAGACAGATTTGACTTCTATGACTAGTCCAATCTGTCTTCTAAGGTAAGGAGTACACACTGCACTCTATACAGACAACGTAAGTATTTGTAGACTCAGAAGATTACCTACCTACTTATTCGATGCATTAATTATTCTTGAAATAAATATTTCATTGTTTATAACATTTACAATGATTTGTAGTCTGGGTGCCACGCTCGTTTAATGACTCCATTTCAACTGTCTGCTATCTATTCATTCAAAGTGGTATATAAATATTATCTTAAATCATACATAAGCGTAAATCTCGGGCAGACACGAAATAGCAATAGATACATATTGATAAAATGACAAATCTGCTGTCGACTGTTCACGATATTATCCAATTAGCATATAAACAGCTCTATTGTTTATCTGAGTCTAGGTTAAAGTAGCCTACTCAGTTTATATAATAGGATACATATATGGCAACTTGTTCATACCTTCATGTTTATGATTAATGACTTTTTTTTTTCACTAAACGGATCAACCCACCACCCCCTGAATAGGAGAACGCATTTCTACTCACTAAGCTATCACTGCTCAGAGAATATTCAATTATATAGAAAAAATAAAATTAAACAATCTATAAAATTTAACAAAAATGAAACAGTCTTCAATATACCGATATAAAAAAGAAAAGGGAAAAGTGCCCATATCATAAAAACTACTGAACCGATTTTGATTAAATCTTTACTGTTTGTAATTGAAGTAAGTAAATGTAAGCAAATAAAAAAGCAATAAGCTTAATACCATAAGTAGTTTCAGAGAAACGCGTAGAAAAATTACATACATCTATGTAGGTATGCCTATTTGTTTGGAAGCCCTAATAGATTTTATCATTTTATATTATGAATATTTAGCAGTCGCAATAATATTAAATAGATAAGCGTAAGTGTAACGTGTCGAATTGGTAACCTCTTTTTTTAAAGTCGGTTAACAATCAACATAATATTTTTTGACATGACTGTGTAATTTTCCCCTTTCAATATATTGAATATACTAAAGTGCCACAAAATAAACGTAACAAATCCTTAACCCTCGTAGTATACATGATTTAACATTCATTGAATGTGTCTACTATATACTCAAAGTGTATACATAATATAATAGTTATGTTATTACTTTAATTACAGGTTTTGTTCATACATGGTCCATTGTTATCGACATTATCGTATCTTCTCAGCCTGTCTGGCGGCGGTCGAAGGTCGAACGCTGATTGACGCCAAGAAAATGCAGTTTCGCAATAGTCCGAATATCTGAATAATATATATTTACAACCGACCGATGCGCTCCAAACTGTTGACCTCAAGCCAAATGTCCCACTTAAGGTGTTACATTTAGGTAATAAGCTGTTGTGAATTTACATAAATAAATGTGAATTTAAAGGATCTTCGCAGAGTTCATAATAAACCGTGGGAAATTATTTCACTCCTATAAAATCTAAAACTACTTCATAGGTATGACTATACCTACACGCATTTAAATAGGAACATTTCAGCAAATGGAACGACTGCAGACTTACAGTCGTTCCATTTGCTGAAATGTTCCTATTTAAATGCTCTAAATTGCATTTAGGTACTAGGTATACATAGCTGATACCTACTACATAATTCTAACTACCGATTATGCACCCAGTAGGTACCTACATAACTGGATAAAAATATAATACATACCTATAATTATATGTATTACATTTTATAAAATTTTTTGTTCGTTCAACCCATATTGACTTGACTCATTTATGAAATTTCCATTACAATGCAGTTTATCGTGCTTTTATAGGTATATTTTACAGCCAATGTCCAAATTTCTCATAACATCGAGGCCTTACCATTTAAGTAAAGTAGGTAGGTACCTTTATCAGATTTTAGACGCCCAAATCTGTCAAGGTGGTCCTGTCTAATATGTTCCATTATATCTTTTCACTCACCAAACTTTAGGTATTGGTGTATCGATAATCGAATCCGGTCATGGCCATCAATCTTCATAGAGATTAGCCATCCACGCGGGAAATATTAAAGTGCATAAGTATACGCAAACACAGCTGCATTCTCTATTTCCTGACTCTCGTAGTCCGATGGGACAAAAATTCGAAACGAGCGCAGAGAGTTCAGGCGTATAGAACCGACGGCTTTACTTGCTCTGCGAGGCACGGGGGTAATACACAACCAACTGCCTAACTCCGGGCTAGTACTCCGAATTTAAAAACCCAGAACTCAAGAACACTTGAAATTTAAAAATTTTTTGACCCGACGCAACCGAACCTGGGACCTCGTCAACTGCAGTCGAAGTTGCTAACCACTAGACATACGAGGCAGTATCGATCATAAATCGACATTAAGTATTTCGATGACAAATGTGGCCGTGTGATAATATCGAATTCGTGTCAATAGTTCAATGTGAGCTACCGTGCTTCGCTGCCGCGCCGCCGCGCCGCCGGCTCATTCCATACAACACTCGACACACCGCCTACGCTGCGATACTGCTTCAAAGATTCTTAATCGATGACTGTTAACGATTAATCGAAAGGCTTTTAATGGAAGGCATCGATGTATATAGATATGACTGTCCGGCTGTTCTATATAATTGCGTCTACGAAAATGCGCTTGAATATTACTTCAATGAACACCGCGCGATCCCCGTGGTTTGCTTGACGCGAGTGTCAACTAATTACGGAGTAGCCATTCCCTATTAACCAGACCAAACAATGGAATGAAAAACATTAGTACGTACTTTTTATTAAACTTTTAAGTTATTTTAAGACAAGAGATTCTATTGGTTGTCTTTTTAAGCCCTTTTTTTTCTTCTAGAGGTCCATCCATAAACATCGATGATGGAAGGTCAATCGATATCGCTAATGCGTATTGGACTACATATTATGGTTTGCATACAATGTTGTTCTTACATTCTTTAAAGGCTAAAAGAAAGCCTTGCGTGAAACTCTACCACTATATTATATAAAACAAAAAAACGTAAAAAAATATATAAACAAATTGGACATTTTTCACTGATTCTAATTTTTATTATCTATAGATCTATTTAAATATCTAGATACCATAATCATAAGAGGTAAGAGGATTATTATGATAAGAGAGTACCTATCATGAGAGTGAAAGATCTTACCTTAAATACGATCTTTTCCTTTTCCATTTTGATTTAGTTTTTCTTTACAGGGCCTGAAATAAAAATAAAAACTATTAACAAACATACTATTATTAGTCTTCAAAATGTGCGACAAACTTTTAGGCCGGTTTCAATATACAAAACCTACAAAGAAGTCGAAAGTTTAATCCAAATATGTAGTAAAACTTGTCGATAAAATAATATAAATAACTAATTAATCCTTGTTAGTATTGAGATTGCTATCTATTTATAAAACGAATTAGTAAACACTATACTTTACTACACATACCTAAAGGGATTCTCTGCGATCTCACCTGATGGTAAGTGATGATGCAGTCTAAGATGGTAGCGGACTAACTTGGAAGGGATATGGCAGTATACATTCAACCCTTACACTACTTATTACTTTTTAGTTTCTACCTGCCATCGTGCCGGAACGCTAAATCGCTTGGCGGTACGATTTTGATGGTAGGGTGGTAACTAGCTACGGCCAAAGCCTCCCACCAGACCAGACCATAGAATTGCCCTCCTGTATTTTTACGACTTGTTATTAAAACCGTATGCGTCATTAAATTTTAGCTACCTACCTATCTATCTAAGAAGGTATCAAGTAATCTAACGTTATCGGGTATCGTCACTAAGTATGTAACTTTATCCACTATGCAATGAAACAGAAAGTCATACAGAATCATACCTACCTACTTGTTGCAATAAACGATTCAGTATTTGGTACAGTTATAACTCAAGAAGAGTCAGACGATTTCTCAATTCATGATCAATTTGGTATTGTAGTGTTTCGAAATGTTTAAAAACACAGTTGACGTGCGTTGTAAATTTCGGAGGATTATGGCAGCTTTGACATATTTATGAAAGAGCTAAATACAACGCACAATTTTATTACGGGTTGGTAAGCTAACAGTGCCAGAAATAATAGGTATACCTACGTTGGTAGGTAGGTATTATACACCTAACGGATTCTATAACAAGCTTAAATACTAAATTCTTACCTAATATATAATATAATTCTATAATCTAAATTGAATTAGACCTTTTCATTTTTTAATGGAAACTATATCCATTTTTATTTTATTTTTTATTTTTTAATGCAACATAAAATGCTAAAATCTCTATACCTTCAAGAGTCAAGATCAACTCATAAATAAATAAACCTGTGGATATTACAGAAAAGAGTTCTTTTATTTAAAAATTTACTAAGTAACAATTATTAAATTAATTTTACCATTATTTTACCTAATCTGTCATTAAAATAAATGAGAAACTAAAAGGTATTTCTGTATATCTGAATAATATCTTGGAACACTGATAGATCCCACGATATTGCTATAAAAAAAAAACAATAAACCACATGTCATTTCTTCACTGATCGTACTAGGTATTTAATTATAATGCAAAAGTAGCTGATATGTCTGCGCGATTCTTGTGTAAGGGCACTGTGTTGTGATTACAAATTTTTTATGGGTTAACAAGCAATCTAGAAATTGTACTTAATTATAACGCCACATTACCTAAGGCTAAAAGATAATTGCTATACATTTAGCTAGGAAGTTACAAGATGGTATGACGCCGGTGCCTTGGAGATTAGGAAGGTCGCTCGTTTGGGATGCCACCTGTGCGAACACCCTAACTGCGTCCCTCCTTATTTACCAGCGAACTCCTCGGCGCATGGCGGGCGCAGCGGCTACTAGCACCGAACAGACCAAGAGCCACAAATATGAAATCCTTATATAATAAGTTAATACACTTTTGTGGACAGCTGGATGCTAAGCTGATTACTCCCATGCATACTTCTTTGTTTTTAACCCCTGACGAAAAATAAGGGTGTTATAAGTTTGACGTGTATATCTGTGTGTCTGTCTATTCCCTCGTAACTCCCAAACGAATAGACCGATTTTGATGTGGTTTTACTGTTTGAAATCTGACGTGATCGAGATTGAGATCTGTTCAGGCGTTTGAAGATCATCAGATCATTTCTCACTTGGTTAAAGGATCTTACAAACTTCCATTGATGCGAGTGATTTGGTTGATGTTTAGGGACTGTTAGTTGTTACTTCGGATTATTTTCAAGGCATGGTAATCTTGAGCTGATGTTGCAGCATAAACATTAAGTAATTTGCGCGATCCCAATTCCTCAATTACTTACAGCAGACACTCTGTGTTTGGGCTCATAAGAATTGTCTTAATGAGTAAATGTGATGATTGAGGATCAAGGAGCAGGATCTAATGGTACAGCAGAAAAATGGGTAATAGGATTTTGAGTATATCATGTATAATCCGCCCATAGATTCACATGTCGGGGTGTTTTAATTTTTTTTATATTACACCTACCTACCTATGGAAAACATAACAAACAAGTTTGAATACTACAACACAGCTAGGAAGTTAGGACAAACAATTTCAAGGCGTGCAAGTCCCTTAAGGCGTTGGCAGTAGGTAAGTATATACCTAATTACTAGGCAGGGAAAGCATAGTTGCATATTTTTATCTGCATGCAATCTAATTATTATGAATTATGACGCACAGTATATGAATAAATGTATATCTGTGGCCAGTTTTCTTTGTTTATCTGCATTAGGAAGGTCGTTATCCAGAGATGAATATAAGCGATTAGATCCACGCTGAACATGTTAAAACAAACATGTTTTTTATTCACTCACGAACAAGTCGTCTTACCTTGCCTTTTTTAAAACAAAACCACGAAACCTAGCTTTAAACAGGTTTTGTTAGGTACTGAATAAGATAATCTTATATAACATACCTATTAAGTTTAACATTTACTTTTATACGTCTTCAGATGCGCATACAAAGGATGCACAAATACACCTACATGTACCTACTCGTAAGTAGGCAAATAGATAGTGACGGTGTAGCAATCTGCAAAAGAGCTACCGCTTAACTTGTAGGTACAACATTAAGTAATACAAAACATTTTATATAACATTCGTCTCAAAAGATATTTTTGCAACCAATTAAGTACCTACTAAGCTACTTATATGTAATATATGTAAGCAATACTTACTAACAAAATTATCTCTTTAAATGACCATTTTCCCGGCTATTATTGTAACCCAGATTTGTCAGGCTAATGCGGTCCTGGAAATTATAAATTGCTTCACTGTTGCATCACTTACTTGTAGCTATTTAGGCCATGAGGATCTTCTATCTTATAACATTGATCAGCACTACAGCATCAGCTCACTAATCTCTGTGTTTGAGTAACTAGTAGTATAAGCCTAAGCTTCGGATAGTCGAAGTTTTCTTTGGTAGTAGGAAAACTTCTGTATAGGTAATATAATTATGAAGTAACGTAAGATTACGTAAATGGGTCAACGTTATCAAACTGATACCTTTATCTATTTTAGCGGTCTCTATTATCTATTTCTAACCCCCGACGCAAAAAAGAGGTGTGTTATAAGTTTGATCGCTTTGCTTGTCTATGCCTTGCTATAGACTCTTCATGTTCAGCAGGATATGATGATAAATATTTCATGTAAAAAATGGTATGATACCTAATTACGATATAATTTAATGCCAACCAGCTGTCGGCGATCGAACATCTACTAATTAGAAACAGAATACCAACAAGCCTTCTTAATAGCAATCTCACTAGGTATTGTGAAATTACCTAGATCTGTAGGTAGGTACTTCAAGATAGTATACATAGCTACCCATCTAAAAGTACTATGGAATGCTAATATGAATGACAAAACTTTATATATTTATTATTTAACTTTATATACACTCCACCGAAGCTGTTTACCAAACAAAATCCTACATCTCAAAAAATGCTTCAAAGAGCATTTTAAACCTCAACTTAGTGAGTTTTTACTGTACGTATTAAATCTTTCTACTTGTCACATTATTATTTATTATTATATACTTAGTTATAAGGCAGATATTAAAAACTTGTAATAACAACCAGTTAACCCGACTCTACGTATGAAGTTAAGCTCCGCAAGTAAACGCTTTAAAAAGAGTTCAACGCGCACCGAAGCTCAATTTCTATTTTAATTGTTTACATGATGTACCTACTCGGCTTTTCTGAATTTGTAACAGTTATACACCGATGCTCGTGAGGGATAAAAAAAATATTATTTATTGGTAAATAAAAATAGAGAGATGAACATAATGCAGTATTGGACTTTAAAGAACTTTAGTTACCAGCGGTAAACTCATATTCATAACACATTTTGTAGCATTGCATGCAATTAAATAAGGGCCGCCATCCATGTGAAAATGTTCTTATTTTTAACGGATATAGGTAAGTGTTACGGATATAAGTGTTATTTAAATGTCTGTTTACGGTAGATGCTATAAACGATATTTTTATCTAATTGTTATTTTGTGTAATCTTTTTTCATCCTCAACTGTTTCAGCATCACATTTTACCAATTCCGCAGAATTCTCAAGCCTAACGGTTAATGATGCGGACTGAAACCTTTCAGTTTTCAGTCGCCGATTCGATCCCTTTGACTATTGCCGTACCCATTCCTAACACAAGTTTTCTGTTTATTTGACAGGGAAAGAAGAATATAATTTAAAAAAAATTGTTTATTACGGTAGTATAGAAAAACTAGAGCCTATTTTAGGTGCCGTACAAATGAGGTTTTTAAATGTTAGTCATATCGGTCATATCCATTTATACTTACTTCGCAAACTAGGTCAGAAGAACGTATAACAAACACTCCACTGAAATTAAAAACCCCCGCGTTATTGTTTACGCGGTCGTCATGACAACGCGAGATAAATCAATATGGCGCACGGTGCGCGCGCACTGAGCTCGAACGCGGACTGGCTGCAGCGTGCACGCGCGGCCAACGACCACCACCCGCCTCTTCGGAAAGCGAGAGGAAGAGCAGGCCGCAAGCAAGTTTTTATTGCGCGAGGACAAACGCGCATATTTTCGTTAATCCAGTGCCTACTTGCGTGTGCAACCCTCTATACACTCTAGGTATAATATCGCTATGATGAACAAACTTGCTACATACCTCGTAAGTCGTACGTATACGATCGCTCGTAACCAACACACATTGTGTGTCCATCAATGAGCAACCTTTCCCTTGAGATGTCAGACAAAATATGTTATGCAGAATAACTACTCGAGAATATTCGTAGTGGTTTAGCCACTTGAGCGACAGCGCGATTAACGTTGAGGCTTGAGCTAATTTGCTAACTGAATAGGGGACTTTGGAGGTCCGAATTTGGGCTTTTCATATCCTCCGTACTTACCTCAAGAGAGCGCGTTTAAGCCGTTGGTTCCGGTTATTATCACCAACGACTGATAATAATATTTTCCTCCGTTATCTTCATATAAGGCCAGGGCTTCACTGATAAGGCGGTTGCGATGCGAAGGCGACGCGATAAATCATGTGTCCGCATTGTATTGACCCAAGAGTAGGTATATTAATATGTAATTACTATAATTAATTAGTTACTAATTTATTCAACGCGTTTAGTTTCATCGGAAACTTATTTTATTTTAATAATTAGATACACTTACAATCTACATATTATTATGACATAACTTTCATTGGCACAATTGAATAAGCATAACGAACGGTTAAAAAAAAGACGCACGTCACTTAGCTAATGCAGCGATGAATAATTACAGGAGTATCAATCGCCTTTATAAGTGTAGTGGCGGGCTCTTTCAGTCGTATGCACAAACGTTTGTTTGAAAAAGAGTAACTACAGAGTTTTTTGTCGGTTCTTCTCAACAAAATCTCCTTTCTAAACCAACGTGTCATAACAGCTTCAGGTTGGCCTAAATGAAATAAATAGATCACTTTGAATTATTTGAAATCTCTGCGCCTCAAATGCACACTGCACAGAGCAGCTTATTTCGAAACTATAGATGAATATTTTCTAGATGGCAACCACTTTGCGTCTATTAAAATAATCAAAGTAATTTCGTTGCCTAGAATAGAAAGGATTTGTGTGCCAAACGCATTATAATCTCTATCCCAGGATACCATTATCTGATTATTTATAGGAGAGTTCAAAACTCTTATTAATGACGAATTTCGTATTCCCTATTAGGGAATCCCTAATAAGTTTTGGAAGTGACAAACTTAAAATAGATGTTAAGATTTCAATAAATAACTGCAGTGAACTTTTAAAGCTTTAATTTCAATACAGCTTAATGAAATATGAGATAGAATTTGTTAGCACATAATATTGGCTGCAATATCAAAAGTAATAATTATTTATCATAATGTAAACATTACACAGAAAATAAAGTTAATATTAAAAGCTTAAATATAATTAAATTATGCGTGCCTTATGTCCATTTCATACAAAAAAGGACCCGTTTTGGGGCAGATGTTACAAATTGTGCGGATGAATTACGAAATGGTCTAGGTTAATAGGAGTCTAAACATAAAATCATTACGACATACAAACTACGTAATATGCTTTAAGTAACATTAAATCTGTAGATAAAATTAATTCGGTAAGTAAATTAATAATTTAAATTAAAACAAATGATATGATGCATTCTTGTAGCGTTCGACACAGGCGTGCGATTCGCGGGTATTTTGTCGCTATTTCATACGGTGAGAGCCCGTGACAGGGTCGTGATGAAACGTTCTTTTTAACCGACTTCCAAAAAGGAGGAGGTTATCAACTCGGCCGGTATTTTTTTTTTTTTAGTTTTTCATCTGCTAACACATTGAAAGCAATAAAGTGAGTATCATGTTTTAAATCAATTTAGTCAAATGAAATTAACCAAACAAAACTTCAGAGAAATCCCGGAAAGCTGTATTTTGATATGGATCTTGATGACGTTAAATATTCGTTTCAGAAACTAAGCTGTAAAGCTGTATAATTTTATGAGCGCTACATAGGCCATGGCCAGTAAATATATCATGATATATCCCAAACATGAAAACTGAGAGACAAAAAATGTGGGGATTCAATGTGTATTTTTAAATAATGATGAGCTTTCTTAAATATGTACATTATTTATCTGTAAGTGATCAAACTGAAATGTTAACGAAAATCAACACGTATTTGTAAAATTTTAAATTTTAGAGGCACTTGAACTTTTTGGGACATTTTTTTATTGTATTTAGAGCAGTTTATATCAAATCCAGCTTTTAGGATTTTTTCTGAAGTAATCTTTCCTATTTTTTATTGTATTTGAGTACTTTTTGTCAGTTCGGCGGCCGTCCCCGTAGAAATAAGCATTGGAGGCGCGAGACCCGGTGTTGCATCAGGCGACGACCCCGCAATGTGTCAACTCTGTTAATTAAAACGTCACAAATTCACAGCATTGCCGCAACACCGCGTTACACGCCTCTAACAACATTAAATAAACTCTAAACTAAAAGAACACATAATAACGAAGCAAAATCAGTATTTTAGCTGTTACATTATCATCTAACGAAGCAAAATCAGATATTTTAGCTGTTACATTATTATCACTAGCAGTTAATATAGTACAAAAATATGTTTAGTGTTTATTGTACAAACGTTTTAAACTAACACAGTATATATACAATCAAATATTTCACCTTTGAACCATTTTTATTATCTTAATATCATACACTATGTGGTAAAATTTACAACCATTGGACAAATAACGTACCTACTTACTTATAATTATAAGTAAATGACAATAGTATGTACAGTATCTAAACACAATGTAGCACCTATTGGACTTACAGAAACCATCCAACAATTACGTTACAAAGTTCGATGGTACGCGTATATCGATTTTTAATTTTGTTTTTTTTCCATAATTGAATGACAAATTGACAATTATGCGATCTGGTAACGATGCGTTCTAAATTCCAATATAACTAAACCCATCCCACAAATCGACTTCTTAGAAAAGTTATTATAAAATACACACTTAAACTTATTAGAAAATTAGTTTATCACTCTCCCCAAATTTTGAACTACACATTCCCTTCAATTTCACTCTTGTCTTCGCCGTATCACCGACGTAATCAATGGATGGCCCATACAAAACAAACTAGATAGTATTAACCACTTGATCGAAACATTTGGCGACAAATTGCTCTTTATCGTCCAACTTTTTCACGTCTTTGCTGGAGTGACGTGTCAACATCGCATCCTCAAGGGCCTTTAGGGCTTCAGATGTGAACCTCTTTCCTTTGAGATGAGTTACAACAGACGCCTCGCCGTGGAAACCAGATTCCACTAAGCCGGGGGGAATGTTGAGAGTGACGTCATCAATAAGGCCCTTCTCCACTGTCATGGTGATGAGCAGCTCCTGGGCGGCCGAGTAAACCCTGGACGGCGCGAGAAGCTCCGCCGGCACTGGGAAGGATCGACTCACGGTGAACGAGGGTGTTCGACCGTACGCCCAGTCCCAGGATTCTAATTCGTTCTTCAGCTCCGATAGACCTGTTAATTAAAAATATACTTAGTTTATAAACATGTTCGCTTAAATTATTATTATTTTTAAATACTCTGTACAGAGAGAGTTTTAATAGATAATGTTTTAGGGTGAGTCCCAATGAGGGTAGTTTCGTATCGTTGGATCACGTAATTCACGCTAGATTCCGTTTTATATAACAGTCAAGTTTGTTCATACACACGACAATTAATACAAAGTAACGAATTTAGCAATAAACTTACCTGGGAACCAGTCATCAGTGGGGTTAACGAATTGGAAGCCCCTCTGTTTCAAGATCTGTCGTTCACCGCCGTCGTCCAAGCGTAGAGCGGACGTCCTCAGGTACTCGTATCCGATCGCCGTTTGTAAAGCCTCCACCGTCACCTTGTTGTCCACATCAGCCAGGTTCATGACCGGAGAGGGCGTGGACGCCGTCGCAGTCGTCTGTATGCCATGCTAAATAAAATTAAGTATCCTTCACATAATGTATTGGGAGGATTGGGTCGGGTTAATGTTAGGAGGTCAGATAGTGTTAGTGGTACAGTCAAAATAAATCAAAACAGATTAGACAAACGGCAGGCTTCTTAAACGCTAATTAATTAATTAATTGAAGAATGACTACATCGTAGATCATTTCGAATCTGGATTATCAAAATCGTCATTGTCTAGTTGATTGTATGAATGACAAAGTGATATAATTTGAATCTTTCAAATGATAAATAATAATTTTTGTAATTAGGTATAACAACAGGCATATTAATAAAGACAATAAAATGAGTCATATGGTAGTGGAATGACCTGTGACAGACATAAGCAATTCAAAACAGTGTTAGGAAATAATAGCTATATTATACATTGTTGCTTAAGGTCAATAAAGAAGGGCAAAAACAAACAATACATTTTATACACACTTTTTGTCTTATTTGAATGTGTTCAACTGTTTATGAAACTCAAATAATGAATTATCGAGAGTATAGACTGACACAGGTTGAACATTTGTGACAAAATGACAGATAGACAAACAGACAGACACGCATCTAGCATAACATACTAACTCTGTATTATATTACTTTGATGATGCAATATTATATATTAATTCCTTCTTAATATAAACCTGAAACATTTCTATTGGAAATCTTGAAAAATTCATTTCTTATTTATCAAAACTATAGGTCAATAGTATTATCAAAGTGACTCTCGTTGAAAAAAAAAACAAGATCTAATAAATAAGTTATTATGTACAAAGTACCCACCTCTCTTTTGGCGAGGGCCTTGCTGAGATCTGCCTTGTTGGCGTTAACTAGAAGGGTGCAGTGGTGATATCCAACCAAGCGTCCTAATTTAGCAGCTGTACCAGAGATCTAGTGGTTATCATTAAGGAAATAAACATGTATTTTGTTACAGTTGTCAAAAAATAAATGTATTGTTACCCCTCCCACACTGAACGACTAGCTCAGTTATAAAGAAGCCTATGAAGACTTTTGTTTATACAACTAACATGCATTTGTTTAAAAAGGATACTTTATACTTGTCTTGAACAATGATGTCATGACGTTCATTGATGGAAGATTTGATGCCAAATCCCCTATACAGTGCTCTCTTGATGAGCTCTAAGTTGTAATTTCTATCATATCTCTCTCTCGGTGTAAAGAATGTTATGTTAAGGTTGCCACGGTCGTGATACACAGTACCCCCACCGCTGTTACGCCGAGCCAAGGCTATCTCCTTCTCATTCAAAAACGGTACATTGGCTTCGAGCCATGGGTTCTGATGTCTACCAATAACAACACATGGCTCATTACGCCACACCATCATGACATGGTGTTTACTGAAGTCCATATTACGGTACATCCAGTCTTCTAGAGCCAAATTGGTATAAATGTCAGTCGATTGAGACATGAACACTGACTTTGTGACCTCCCTCTCCGGCGGCAACTCATTGCGGACCTTCTTATTGGCCAAATTCTTTCCTGTGACCAGGCTTCGGGAACTTGTTCTTCTTGTCAGTCCGACCAGAACAAACATATTGCCCATGGCAATCTTTCTCATCATCGATTGTGCCATATTTAATAATTTGGGTTAAACTGATTCTTTTTTGTATGAACCTTTGGCAGGCAGTCTCTTAAAGCTAAATTTCTTAAAATAACAGTCTATACAAACAACACTAAAATGTTCAGCACATAGGCAGAGACAAAACGGCGTCAGTATCTGCCGAGGAGAGGGAGATCAGATATTCATGTAGGGCGATGGTTTGATGCAACCACTTCCAAGTCTGGTGCAGGGTGTTAATTCGAAAACGAATTCCCAAACAGTCTCGACAGTCACTTGGCATTCCTCCTCTTGGATGCAGGATTAACGGAAAATCACAACACAAGTTAAAAAAACTAACTCGAACTTAGAAAAACTTACAATTTATTTGTGAAGACTTAACACGAATTGAAAGTAACGGATGTGCGACCGTGCAAGCGCGTACAACACAATGTGAAATAATTACCTTATGTCGTCTCATTTTATTCATGTTGATTCTGATAAGCGGGCCAAGGAACCAGGGGGTCGGGCGAGGGCACGGAGACTTGCAAACAAATAACTTGATAAGAGCCACGAAACGAGCACGAGTGGCGCGGTGTTATCACTCGCTGTCGGTCGTATTTATCTAATATTACGAATATCAGCCTGCTTGCGCTTACTATCTGGAAAGTTATGTACCTATAAAAATAAAAATCTGGAATAAAGTTATCCTATCAGATTATTATTAGACATTTTGTTAATTTTGCTCAACTAATTACAAGCACTTATTAATACCCTAAAATAAAATAATTTTCCTAATTTTCCTATACTAATAAAATAAAAGATTTTTGCTTTTTTAAGGATTTTGATTAATTTTTTGACACATTCATTTTGTCACTTTGACACTGACACATGACATTTGCATGACATGAATGACCATGACTTTTTTTCGTGGTGTCTGTGACCTACAAAACAAAAGTGCATACCTTCAGAAAAATGCCGCAAAAGATGGCCGCCCATTAGGGAGTGTGCTTCAAAACTATCGATATCGATAAGGAGTGAAGGTTATCAACTATTCAAGGATTCGTAATCTGCATAGCTAACCTTCTTGGAATTTCTTAACAGTTTCGTAGTCAGCCAGCTTGTGAGTTTGGGCCAGATATAAAAAAGTACTCTGTGTTGGATGCAAAACTGATTTTTCAGGCCGCTAAAACTTTGCCTCGTCTCAAGGTATTAATAATTTGTAAATTAAAAACCATTTCTTCTTTTTATAAAAAGAGCAACTGTTGAGTTTCTTACTGGCTCTTCGCAGTAGAATTCTTAGAAGAACTGTCAAACTTCATGTCTGTGTCTTCTTCTTTCTTCTTTTTTCTATTCTGTACGTTGTGATAAACAATGGTCCTACTTCCATGTAAACATTATAGTAATAGTGTCATAGAACACTAGGTATTACTCCTAAACGTAGACAAAGAAGTACTATAGACTTAATGATAATCTCCTTTTCCCTCCCACACGAAAGAAATGCACTATAATGGATGTCAAACAAAATAGAATGAGACGCAGCTATATCTATATCCGTCCCTCACTGCATGTCGGTCACGTTTTGAATTGTTGCTCACAATCATTGTGAGGTGATTGTGAGCAACAAGACGTACAAGAACAGGTATTTCACAGTGCATATCCCTTTAGGATTCTAGAGGATACTGATTCTACGCTCCTAATCTTAATATTCTGTGTCTCAAAGGACTTGGAATCTAGGCCGATAATAAATTAAAAAAAAAATTAGTGTTCTGTGATGAACTGATGAAGTTTGTCTGTGGTTTGATCTGATATTTTTGATTGAATTTTGACAAAAAATTGCGTAATTTTTGCTAAGTTCTACAAATATCTACAAAGAACCGTAATTTCTGTAAAATGGCATTAAGAACTACTGCTGTTCTTCGTAGTAAGTCTCAATAAATATATAATGCAATTTCTATCTTTCAATTTAGTTATTATATAATAAGTACTAATTACTGAATTATTTTTTAGATAGCCTTAGCAAATGGGCTTACAATCTATCAGGATTTAATAAATATGGTTTGTAATACATTCATAGCTTTAATTTAGTGGCTTAAATTTAATAAAAAAATCAGTAAGATATGAATTTGTGAAATTTTAGGTCTACATCGTGATGACTGTTTGTATGAGAACGAAGATGTCCAGGAAGCACTTCGCCGTCTTCCTGCCCATGTAATAGATGAGCGTAACTTCCGCATGGTCCGTGCCATGCAGTTGTCTATGCAAAAGATTATTCTACCCAAAGAAGAGTGGACCAAATACGAAGAAGACAAACTTTACCTTACCCCAATTGTCGAACAGGTCAAGAAAGAAAGATTAGAGCGTGAACAATGGGAGAAGGAATATTAGCTTTCTTTTTTCTCCTTATGTAATAATTATTTTATTTAACTAATCTTTAATCAATAAACTTAGTTGTTAAACAAATTATTGTTTACTATGAATCCATTTTATTAAAATGCCAATTCAAATAATATTATAATTTAAATTTTAGCATAACAATATTGTTCAGCATTAATTTGTATTAACTATAATAAGTAGATGAATAGTATGGCTTAGTCCGTACCATAAAATAATGTATTATCACTTGAGTTTTTCCTGTTCTGTGCTTAAAAATGCATAGATTAATGATGTATTGCACGAGGCACAGCAGTTCTGCTATTATGATGAACTGATGAATAATATTCAAGTAAAATCCTTTCATAACAGTAACTCAAATAAAACACCCTTTTATTATAAAAATGTTTTAATAAAAGAAATTTTCCTAAGAATATTAATAAAATTATGGCATACAGTTATGGCCAAAGTGGCAGATAAATATATAAATAAATTACAAAAATGGTCCCAAATCATCTATTTTTTCTAAATAAAATCAGGTTTTTCCATCATCTATGATGTGCAGTCAATAGTAACCAATAATTATTTTCATAAAAATTTCACTTATATACTTACATGCAAAAAAAATAATCATTGCAAGATAAAAAACTTAAATTGTTATGTATAAGTACGCAAATTTTACAAATATGATTCCTGTTTCTTTTACTTAATTAAATAAAAAAAATCAAAATTTATGGATACAACAGTAACTATATAATATTGTTCTATTAGTAGAAATTTTATTCTAGTAAATAAATTATCCATGCAATTGAATAAAATTTGTTTTGATCGAAAATACAATAGCTTCGCTAAATTCTTTTGGTAAAGTACACAAAGAAAGTAGAAACTATCCTAATGGTGTGTGGTATTGTTCTTTACAAAGAAAAGGTATTTTTTTAATCATACTTTTTATATAACATCTATAATATTATGATATATTTTAGTTATAATTATTTAATATAAAATCGATGTATCTTACTTTATCTATTTTGGCCTAAAAATAAGTCTTCTATGTTTTACATATATTTACATATTTTTATTACTTATAAATAAAAATGTACAATGTAAAAAAATCAATACTGTTAATATTATACAATTTTAATCAAGAAATTATGGCAAGTGTATGGCCAAGACAAGAAAGCCAATTCTAAAATGAATATTCATAGCCATACTTATTATGTAGGTAAGAATTTAGTAAAATAAACATACCTGTTACTTATTTTATAAAAGGAAAATTATGGACAACAAATTTTTAGTTCCTTTCTTCTTTCTGGTTTCTTTGGGTAAAAGTTGAATTGTTATGTAATTAATAAGTACACTGGGATATACATAAAATAAATGCACTTAAATGAATTTTACAAGCTATTGAGTCATTCAACTTGAATAGAAAACTGGCTTCAATTTATTGTACACAATTATTCATTAGTGCTCCATTCAATACACCTATTGTCTTTAGTCTGCGACTCAAATGTCATTGATGTTCCCAGTGTACTTGACACACATAACAAGTGGCTGGAGCACCAAACTTGTTTCAACCAAATCAGCTTACAGATGTCATACTAATCGTAGTTATTTATCAATTTATGATAATCATGCTAGAACTGTCCTTAGTCCTTAGCATGAAATCTCACATCTCTGCAATGGTGGTAGATTTCGAGCACAACAATTCAACAGACTCTTTGCTTTAAAATTGTGCACTCGGTTCTATAGATTTATATTTCGAAAGTCAAGAGCGAATAAGTATATTCTAAGCAAACCCACTCCATTTTGAGCTAAATCGTCACTTACCATAAGCTGTGATCGCATTCAAGTGCCTATATATTATAAAAAAAAGTTATCTGCTTGAGTGCTAGCTCAGAGAGCTCAATTAGTTAAGATTGTTTCTCAATACTCGAAAACTATCAATGTTTTTGAGATGTATACACGTACTAATTCACATTGTTTTTGTTACTATAAGCAACCCAATCGGATATGATTGCTATTATCTTTGGCTGATCAAGTTCGGTGCTAGGTCCACAGACATGTTACTCGGGAATATTTACAGCTCTTCATCGCCAATGGCTTCAAAAGCGTTGTTCTCCACACAATCTCTTCCCGATTTGAATGCAACTGATGCGAATTTTTCAGTAAGTTTCTGAACTGAGAATATTTCTCTCGAACTGCCAGAGGAGTCACCATTCTAGAAAAAATACAAAATATGTTAGTTATTGTTAAGCTACAATATCACTAATTTCGACACTGACATCCGAGACAGTGCTGTAGATAAAAACGTTTATAAATCAACCAACTTATCAGTTCAGTTGACAGAATCGCTAGTGGAGCGTTTAGGATTGCATAATTTTTAAATTAACTAATCTGGACTGAATTTTCATACCATTGTCCATAGAAATAACTGACAACAGCAAAGACAACTTTTAAACACTTTTACAGTGGCCTGCAGCTTATATAGTTTCAATTTTGTCCACCTGAACAGATAAATTGGTGGCACTGTATATGGAAGAGATAAATAATAGAAATAGACTTATAGTAACTTTTTACATAAAATAAGTGAGTTTTTTGAGTGTATCGCTAGAGAGTCTGTGATGACACTCCATCCTCCATTTCGGCTCAAATAGACGAGACTACCGCTCATATAGACGTCTGACTTTCCTCGTTCTTTTGATGCATCAATTCGCTTAATATTGACGGGCGTTACTCACCACAGAACTGAGTGTGTCACTAGAGGAGGACGGGGTGATGAGATGCGTGGAGCCGTCGCGGCGCACGTAGGTGAGGTTGGCGCGCTTGCACCGCGGCGAACTCGGACCTTCTCCGTTCTTCTGACGCATCAACTCGTCAACTATTGACTGGAAACATAAATAAAATTAGATGTCTCAACTCATAAGCTGATCTTACCGGAAATCTTCCACAAATTCGAAACTTCAAAAGCACTTATATTATTAAGTTTATTTGAATAAAAAATATTTCTATTTCTTGCCCGCTAAACACGCCGCTCAAGTATTATTCTCGAGAAGCCTCAATAGCCCACGGTTAAAGGTGCGGACTGAAAACTGATAGGTCACAGGTTCGTGCCCCACCCGTTGCACTATTGTCGAACCCACTCCTAGCTCAAACTTTTCGCTTATTTGGAGGAGAATATAAGTCAAATTCAGCTTGGCTAATATTCTTTTTAAAAAAAAGGTGCAATCTAAAAGCCGAAAGATCGACAAATCAAACCCCACCCTTTGCACTAGGTTTAAAGCTTCGATGGAGCTTAAAGGGGAATATCAGACATTCTAAACATTAATACAATATTATTTTAAAAAATTACTCATCTAAACATATTTGATATGATCAATACATGGTTTATGATGCCATTGCACAAAACCAATATGGATAATTTTCATAATCACTTCTTGCTGCATACCTTGTTAGAAAATTAGATTAAAAGTGTTAAACTGATGTTATTGAAGAGGCGGAAGAATTTGGAATACAAGCATTCGTAAATATTTATACCGAAAAATCCTGGTACCTGTAAACAAACGCTGATAAAAATAGCGTGCTCTGTCCGCAGCGTCACCCATACTAAATTGTCTTTACTAAGTAGATATTCAAACGACAACTCGAAGTTTTTACTGGGCTCATCTAGAAGAGAATCATCTCCATTTGTTTGTGATCGCTCCACCTGAGAAAACAAATTCTACATTAAATATTAATAAGATGGAGACCAGAGTTTTTTTTTTTTAATTCACTCTTTTTTTGTATCATTTATAATAAGTATACTGACAAATTGACTCAAGCCTTTCGACCACACTTGGAAGGCCACAGTGTGTACCACTCACATTGTGTAAAGTAGTTATACGCCAGCATCTCATGCGTGTGACTTTATACCGTTGCTCGTGACTCGGGTGGGTCACACTCGCCAGAGTCAACTCCTTGGAGGCGAGGGAGACCCGGACACGTATCGTAGAGCTGTTAGCTTCGCCCACATTCACTGCGTCTGTCAGTGCTTCACCGGCCGGTATGCTGCTGTAATGTCGGAGAGTTCGTGCCAGTTCGATGTACTGAAAAGTGAAGAGATGAGCGATGTCAATGATTCATTCAATTTATTGTTTGACCATGATCATCAATCAGAATGATGATGAGGATTGAACCCGAGACCTTCCGAATAGAAGATCGCAGTTCTAAACCCTAGGCTACTACTATAGGTACGCAATTATTCCGAAAAAATAAACAGCTTATTTTATACACAAGTATAAAACAGTTAAAACTATGAACTCATTTGTTGTTGAATCATCCCATGCAGTGACTGGAGGCATTGATCACAAAACTAATAAAGTACGATAAAATATCAATTAGGTAGGTATTTGATTAACATGCCACATGACCAATATGTACACCTATAATACACATTCATAATATTAAAAACAGTTTCTGGTGGGAAGCTAGTTACCACTCTACTGTCAAAGACGTGCCGCCAAGAGATTTAGCATTCCTGCACAAGGACAAACTCACTGGCTGGCGTGAATATTAGTTTATTATTATGTGTTGTATGCTGAACCAAAATTAAATTAATTAAGTACACAAAATTTTCCTGTATTAAAATAGGATGTTTTAGATATTCTTTTATTATGAAACTAGATGATGCCCCTGACTTTGTCTGTGTGGATTAAGATTTTTTAATCTCACATGAACTCTTTAATTGTCCAGAATAAAATATGGCCTTTGGTTTGGTTCTTGTTTGATTTTCGGCAGGTTAACGCCCTCGGCCAGAGACTCATCGCATCACATCGGCCCGCCGCACTATTAAATACTTTTCGCTTAGTGTTTTTTTTTTGCTCAACTTCAGGGTTGCAGTGAAAATTGTAAGATAGAGTATCAATTGAAAAACTTAAGACTAGTAGTTCCACAGATGAGTGTGTTCAAACAAACAAACAAACAAACAAACAAACTCAATTACATTAAAAAACAGAACCATCCACCACCATAAGATTTTAACTTACCTCTCTTTTTTGTTTCTTGGCTTCATAGGAAGATAGGATTTGTTTAGTTTCTGCATCAGCTGTCATCCAACTCAAATCTAACTCCTCTATGAGTTGAAGGTACAGCAAGTCTAGTGAAACTCTGTCTATCATTAGATCATTATCGTAACATGGATCCCAGTAGCTAAAACAGAATAATTTTGGCTTGTTACATTTTATTGGATAGAATCAGGCGTTACTTTGCGGAAGTTCATGATTAACAAAAAATGTTAGAATTATTTTGCTGTAATCCGCCAACAGAAAAAATCTGTATGGTCAAACATGCAATTATAAGCTAAGCACCGCTTACCTCCCCAACCAAGCAATAAAGCAAAGTTCCCAAGCAAGCAATGCCACCACCACTCACATGCACCACCACACGAGACTTTTATACTACTCTCGACGCACGTTTCGCCCCGACACGTAAGTGTGTGTTAGGAACAACCAACCACAAAAATCACACTTTGCTAAACATCTCCTAGACAGTGGACACAAATTATCATCCAACCATACATATAAAATCCTACACACTTGCGATAAAGGTCTTCGACTGAGCATGTTCGAACAATTAGAAATAATAAAACATAATAAAAATAATCATTCTGAATTGCTAAATGAACAGGTCAATGTCTCAAATTCCCCATTACTTCGTTTATTTGAAGGGACGAATCCGGGGGGGTCCGGAGGGAAACCGGGGGGGTCCGAGGGGAGTTCGGGGGGTAGTGGGCGGGGCAACAGTAGTGGGGATTAAAATAGTATATAATACCGCGCATTTCACACAAACATCACTAGACAATACAGCTTTGTAAAGTCGATATCTCCTGAGGATGCTCCGGTGTCGGGGCGAAACGTGCGTCGAGAGTAGTATAAAAGTCTCGTGTGGTGGTGCATGTGAGTGGTGGTGGCATTGCTTGCTTGGGAACTTTGCTTTATTGCTTGGTTGGGGAGGTAAGCGGTGCTTAGCTTATAATTGCATGTTTGACCATACAGATTTTTTCTGTTGGCGGATTACAGCAAAATAATTCTAACATTTTTTGTTGTTACATTTTATATATAAATACATAAAAGGCAAACGTTTTTTGTTACTCTTTCACACAAAAACTACGTGACGGATTTGGCTGAAATTTGGAATGGCTAAGCTACATTTTATCCCGAAAAAAAGTTCCTGCAGGAATCAAGAAATATTAATCTATGTGGACGAAGTCAGGAGCATCAGCTATCCTTTGTTTGTCCCTTTAATCGCACAGCAATAAATCAATCTGATTTTGCATGCATTTTGCACTTTTTATCTTTAATACAGGATTCCCTTTCCCAAAGGATTTTTACTCCTAAAGGGTGAAAGCGAGGGCAAAAGCTAAATAAATAATAAAGTAAAGTAAATATAAAGCTAAATAAATAATAAAGTAAAATAAAGTAAATATAAATAATGGTAAGTAGGTATTAATTTAGTTGTGCAAATGTTGTTTTTCATTAAAAGTTAATAATTAAAAAGTAAAACTGCTTTCCTACCTTTTCCTCAAAACAATCTTGTCTTCTGGCCTTACATATTTTTGAGAAATATATGGAGATTCATAATCCTCTAGTTTCTTCATACAAGGTTGGCCAACCTTAGCACAGCTCCAGTTAAAAAGGTATAAAGAGAAATACTTCATAAAGTCTTTTGACAAATTCACATAATTACAAGCGATATCTAGCACAGTACTGGAGGAGTCAGTGGATGACACAGACAGTGGTATTCTGTACCCGTTCATTAGAGATATTTCTATGTCCACTACATGAACTCTAACTGAATGTGTTTCTTGTTGAGCAGAGAAAAGGAATGTAATCAGGATACCTGAGTTTGCAAATACTGGATTCTGTCCAACTGAAAAAACAAGATATTATATTTTCAATAATATTATTATTATACTTTTAAGTTGTAATTTCACAAGCTTAATGTCTTCAAAGTCAGTCAGTCAATGTCATTCTTCTAACACAATTCATTTCATATTATTGTATTCCAATGTTCACCATGTGTTCACCATATTTTTTGCAAACACTAAATGAACCACATTAAAGAGAATCAACAAATCAAAACATCTGTTAAAGGCCTGCAGATTATACTATGTAAAACTATTGTGTCACTGTACCTTCCGACCAGTGAAATTATAATTTAACTTAAATTCCTCCCATCTGGGATGTGATATGAAATGGAGACAATTAACAGAAACCTATTTGTTAGTGTGTGTGTATTTGTGTATGTGTACATTACCTGACTGAACATATTTTTCTAGCAGGATCCTCCTTTCGTCTAGCTGAGAACTAGTTAAAAATAATTTCTTGGGTGGAAATTGTGGTAACTTGAAATGGGGGTACTGAGCTTGCAGTTGCTCGTGCAGGCTAAGGAGTTGCTTGTATCGAGCCGTGCAGTGAAAAAACCCATCAATATATATGTTGAAGCCCTTGAGAATCAAAAACATCAAACAAATTCATAAAATATTTAACCCAAATTCTACAAATATATTCATTGAAACTAAAGTAATAACAGGTCACACATATCAAGTACCTAATTTTTTTTATAAAGTTCAAGCTCTGAGCATCTTTATCTTACGTGATTAAAAAATAAATATACTTACCGTGTAAGTGATCCCATTATCGTCACGAAATTGTTGCTGATCAGGAATTGAAAAATGCATTTTCGCAGTGTAATCTAGTATTAAATGACATAACTTTTCTATCCAAAGTTTTTTATTTTACAAATTCATTTATTTCTATTGTAATTTATGAGTTATGAATCCTTAGTATTCACGGACAAAAGCAAAACAATTCGCCCACTTTTTGCTTGCCTGTCAATGCTATCATTGTTAGTGTCAGTGTCAATATCAATGTCAACTGTAGGTGACCACTGTCAGTGTCAGTGTCTAACGTAGGTAGGTAACATTGGCGAAGTTATAAAAGCCAGAAAGCTAAAACAACAACAAGCATTGTGCTCGACCCTCTTGACCTCTATATTAAGTATCCTATTCGACCATTTAGCCAGGACTTGGCAAGCGCACGCATTCCCCTCTGCCGAAGTACATGTACAAACGTACGTGTTAGCTTGTGAGTGTGACAGCGTTTGAGTTAGTGTGCGTTCATAGTGACATTAAGTTTTTTACAAGAGTGTGCAGAAGTGAGTAAATGTGTGCTATACGTAGGCTGTACGTGATTACCGCACCTCCCGCAGAAATTGGTAGGATATATTCAGTACTAAATCTGCGTAAAGGCTCGTTCCGGCTAAATGGTCGAAGCACAAACTTATAACTCTTATAATGTTTGAGGGTCGAAGAGTATTCTATTTAATCTATGATTAACACTTGACTTGCTGCTGTGATTTCTTTTTTGGACCTACCTACTTGATTGATTGACGCCATTTTGGTGCTGTATAAAAATTTCTTGGAACAAAAACAAATTCTCAAAAAAATTTAACAAAACAAAACTGTGGGGAACCAATATAATCACTTCGTGCTGCAGGCAACAGTTTTTTGTCGATTCGATAAAACGTATCTATCGATACATAGCATCCTTAGCTTTGACAATTCTTTCTTCTTTGGTTGGCAGTCTTGTTTTTTATGAAGTTGGCTAAAATAAATTGCCGTACCATAGCTCGAAAAACCTGTGGAAAAACCAATGTTTGAAGTTCCGTTTCCATTTATACAAAGTACCTACCTAAGCTACCGTAGACAGAGAAGGCAATAGACGAAGGTACTGTGTAACCGCGACTGAAATAGAGATAACATGACGTAACGATGACGTCACATGACAAGTTTGAGTTTAATGTTGCCACAATAACTGCACTCCCCTGTTACCCCAAATTAGATGGAAAATTCTTCCCAGGATTTTTAAATAAAACGACAAAACAGATGCTGAATTGTTTTATTTTTTAAATAACATACCTACACATATAAGGTTGTTTGGGAGAGATATACCTATTAGGGTAAGCTTCTATTTTTTACATATATCTTAATATTGTGTGCAATAAAGAATAATAATATTAAAAAAAGTATTTTTAAAAAACCGACTTCAACCACCACTTAAAAGTATAAAATAATTTTAGTTTGTACACGTATTGCGGTTGAAGTCGGATTTTTAAAAATATTTTTTTTATATTAAAGTTTTTTAGTGTAGTTTCATAGAAATTTAGCATATGTGAGTCATTTTCAAAAAAGATGCATGTAACACAAAGGAATATTTTTTTTCGTTACATAAGTTACTAGTAAGAATGTTACACAAAATAATTTGTAAAGAACAGTTTATAATTTTCCTTCAATCGAGTAATGCTATTGAATTAAAAGCAACAAAAATTGTATATTTAGTCATCAAAATCATCATGAATGAAATTAACAGTATATTCCTTTTTTCAGGCAGTCGTATAAAACTGCAACTCTTCATAGTTTAAGTTAATAATTATTGAAAAAAAACATAAAAAGTCTGCCTCTAGCTATTTAAAAATGGCTTTAAAAATTAAGAACTTTGCAAATAAAATAATTCTTAAGATCGCTAACAGTTCTCGACTGGTCGTTGGACATTCGAACGAAACTTCAGGATAATTCAGAACAGTAACCAACACTATCTTACTGAATACACTTTAATCATCGCCGACATATATTATGTAGTATCCATCATCTTTCTTTTCTTTTCTCAAAATATTCATTTCTTCCATCACGACCTTATTTTGTTTCAACAAAAATTTAAAAAAAATTGAAAAAGTAGCCAAAGTAACCCGCCGTTACGGTATGTCAGAGGACATTACTAAAAAAACCTATCTCCGTGCCAAATTTTAACCATATCGGTTTAGTGTGGCCGGCGTGATTGAGTAACAAACATCCATCCATACATACATCCAAACTTTCACATTTATAATATTAGTAGGATAGGGAAAATCGGGACATTGTATAGGTACCTAAAGCTGGCAACACACATAGATACTAAATTTTTCTTATAACTGTCAGTTTGTTTCGCACAAAAGTGTGGCGACCTTGAAAAAAACTGGTTACACGATGAGGGACAAAAAATTGGGTAGCTGCGTCTCTGTTTATCACATTAGTAACTTTATTTCTGCTCTCTTTTTAGTGTGAGTGAGAAAGAAATCGTCACTGGCTCTATGTCTTCTCTCTCTACGTAAGCTACCTACTCTATGCTTAAAACGAAGTGATTAAATTCTCTTGGGTGGGCAATTTAACCCACAGACATACATATATAAACACAGACATACATGTATAAACCTATTTTATTATTGTTGCTATTGTTTGTGATATGCAGTAATCTGTGGTGATATGTTTGTGATTGTTTGTAACATCGACGTCAAAGAGAATGTAATCACTCCGTTTTAAGAGGCGGAACTTCAAAGAAAAAAATTTCGAGACTTTGTTTTTATTTTAGCCAACTTCATAAAAGAAAAACAATACTACCAACCCATGTAATGAAGAAAGAATTGTCAAAGCTAAGGATGTAATGTATCGATAGATTTGTCTTATCGATAATTAGATTTTATCGATATCGACAAAAACAGGGATGTGCTACCAAATCTATTGTTCTAAGATCAAGTTCAAAAGTTGCGTAAATAAAACAAGGATCAATATGAGTCTAGTATTTATTCATTTTTATTCACAATATTACAACTAGTTGAAACAAAATTAGTTACTTTAAACTGAATTCTTTCTTTCTTTCTAGAAGTTTTTTCAATGCAATAGCATCTTTTTATCTGCTAAGCAAAGCAACTTCTTTTTATCCCATTCGATAGAATAGCAGTTAAAAATAATCGTAGGTAGCACAGGTAGGAAGGCACTTTACCAGTTTGATACTTCGATCACAGAAAAAAAATAAGGATACCGCATGTTAGTCCGATTTGTGTACCACCGAATGCACTTACTTAGTAAGATCATTTTGCTAGCTAGGTTGACAAAAGTGGAGACGGCTTCTTTAGAATTATTATATATTTACTCATCCTTGAAAACGATTTGCAAAGTCTTCTTTTAGATAAGTGAACAGTTTGAGATGCAACAATAAAGTCAACAATATAATACCAGAATAAATATTAATAAATGATTTTTTGAAATTTTTTGACTATATATTTTTTTCGCTGTTAACCGCATTGTTACGAGGACGAAAATAATAATAAGTTTTTAATAGTTATTATCCTTTTCCTTTAGATTTCCTCAATCTGCAGAGGCGAGAAAGTGGATTAATGCTCTACTTTTTACGAAAGATCCGGGTTAGAGACCATCAAATTATTCTTATTATGCTTTTTATTTGATGTTCTATTTTTAGTTGGATTAGTGTAAAATAAAAAATATTTCTTTTTTTTTTTCATTTATTTTACTAAAAATAATATAGTGCTATTATACTGAATATTATAAGTAAAAACTTTGGATGGGTATAATGAGGTGTTGAATTACAAAGTTGTAAATAATGTGTTTTATTTTAAAGTACACTTGCTAAAATTTTAATGCGCATTATTGAATTACATTAATTATTGAAAATTTTGAAGTTAAATTTTTACTGGCATTAGGAGACTATAAAATGAACATAAACGTGAAATACGTGACAGAACGCATAAGATTTACATAGTCATGAAATGCAATAAAAAATATTTAATAATTTAATCATAAAATTAAAAAGCCGCTATCTGTAGTTTTGAGCCGGGAGTCGGGACAGCATGTGTCACGATAACATACGTCAAGAACAATGAAGCATTTGAATAATTGTTGAAGTATGAAGTACTGAATCCTTATTTTTTCTTCTGTGATCGAAGGTTTGATACCATTGGAAAAAGCAAGAACTTCTCAGAACTTTTAACATTCATGCTGCAAACTTCACATTTTCTATAATCTTCCAAGATGGTTCACAAATTGAATTGAGGAATTAACGAATAAACAATTCCCGCTAGAATAATTATTTATAGAATTAATATTTATTTAAAACGTTTGACAAATATTTTTCTCTTATTTATTATACTGACAACTGACTGAAAAATGACAACAATTTTTTTCTTTCTTTGGATTAATGACTTTTCATAATGCGAAGCCAGTCGAACCAAGAATTAACTCTTTTTAGAAAACTCCTTTGTGACATAAATTATGTTGGCAATATGACGTCACCCGTTAGTTTCGGCATGTTGCTGAACCCAAAGAAATAAAATGTTCTTGTAAGAGAGTTTCTAGAGGCTGATCGACGTGACATCGACAATTATTTATATCGATGTTGTTAAATGTTTCTTAAAATAATTTATTTACTCTTGTATTTCTCAGTGACTCGATAAAATAACTTTCTTACAAGTTAAACTAGTAAAATAAAAAGAAATACCTATAGAGAGAACCCAGAAGTCAGAACTTGTGACCTAAAATGTCTAATTTAATGCCGGTGGTAACTATTCAATGGGACTGGCATGAAATTCTAAGGTACTTGTGCAACTTCTATTGAAACAATAAGTAATTTAGCAGGACATACATTTATTTCATTTATTTTAGATATATTTTGTGTGATCGGTAATAAAAGTTTGTATTTGCAGATTGCCCAATGACGAAGTATGGATATCTGCAAAATTCTTAAACACTAACAGTGTTCACGATAAAGTATGGACCACTCTGAACAAATCTGATAAGAAAATAAAGATAAATCTTTCTGATGCATACCAATTCATTTCTCAGTCTAATTTATGCCTAGTTTTGAAGCACACAGAATCTGGTTTGAAGGTAGCCTTCGTGGCTGCAACCAAGGCACATAATGTTCACAAGAAAGCAGTGTTGTCTGTAGCATTGGCTGAAAATGCTCTGGCAGTGTCTTCATGTGAAGAAGATAAACTGTTAGTGTGGGACACAAGAACAAGTAAATGCATTTCATATTTTTCCTAGCATGTTCCTGGCTTAGACTGTCTTAAAGTGTGAAAGTTGTATTGTGTTTTGCCTCAATAAGAGCATATGCATGTAATTTTTTTCGAAATTGTAATTCATTACATTACCCTGATCCATTATCAATTTGGATTGGACTATGCACACCACAAAGTTTATTTCCTATCAAAGTACAGCAAATGCGAAAGAAATAAAAGTTCCAAAATGTACATAGATTTGTTGCGAATGACAATATGCCTTTGAATCAGTGTTTAATATGAGAATTGTAGCTCCATACAAGTGCTCTAGCAAGCTACCCCTCTTTTGAAATAAAATTGTACAGCATTATTTCTATTTTATGTATAAATATGTATATCGATGTTTGAAAGGCAAATTAGCAAGCAACATTTAGTAAGTTTACACTAGAGCATTTTTAAGATTTTTTTTTGGAAAAAGAATTCTTAAATAAGCGCCTATTAGTCATTACTCAACTTTAAATGTAGTCATATACTTAATAAACAGATATTTAAAGATTATGAATTTTCTCAATATTTTCTGAAATAGTGTGGGTTAGGTTAGGTGAAATGACAACAAATCTCTTAGTGGTAAGAGAGTAAGACCAATGGATGCAAAAAATTTTGCATATAACATCAATGATGCATATAACGCAATATCACCCAGAATGTTATTTAGTAATTATAGCCTTTCAATCATCAATATAATTCCTCTAATTTTTCTTAGCTTGTCTATAAGGCTGAAGAAATATTTGTTAATGAACATTATATTCAAAATATGCTTTGAAAATGTGCATGATTAACAAAAAGTAAATAACACAATAATATTATCTTCACAGATGAAGCACTTTTGGACCTAGATGGGCACGGTGGTCCAATATACAAGTGCAGGTTTTTCCCCTCTGGCATTGTGATAATATCTGCAGGGGCTGATGGTTCCTGCAGGATCTGGTCTGCTGAGTCTGGAATAAACCCAGTAACATTACAGGGACATACTATGTCAGTTGCTGATGTCTGCATAGTTGAAAAAGGAAGGAATGTAATCTCAGTTAGCAGGTACCTACGATAAATAAAATATTTACTTGTTACAATGTTAACTGAAACTCTATTATTACAATTTTTTTCATAAATTATTTACGGCATGTATTTATTTGTATTGAGATCTATCTTGTATACATACAAGTGTAAGGATGATCTATCAAGATGTGAAGATTACTGTGTATGTAATCTGTAAAAGCGGCTTGCCTACAGTTTCAATTGTGGTGAATGGTTTTTATCATGTTCTTTCGGCTACAATGAATTTTTGCCAATAGCGATTGGGCATTGGCCAGTCAGAGGTGATTGTAATTGTTAAATCGTAACTGTAATTATTTTTAGAAAATTGTACTACTGACAACAATATTGGTGCAGATCCAATCACAGATCAATTTTTCAGGGATGGATTTGCTAAGTTATGGGATATTGGTGAGTCAAGATGCCTGGACAGTCTAATAGAGGGACATGGACCTATAAACTGTTGTGCTATAGCAGTCACTACCGATGAAGTGGAGGTCGAGAATGAAAGAGAGGTAACTTTTAGGCTGAAATCTAAAAAATTTTTTCCTCCAACTATGGGTTGCCTGGAAGAGATCACTTTTTAGCGATAAGGCCGCCTATTGTACTGTCTGCTTTTATTTAAATTTTTTAAGCTCTGATATGTTGTTTCCTTATTTAATATACAATAAAGAATATTTTCATTTCATTTTATAAAATGTAAAATTTACGGCTATGAATATATCTAGCGAAAAATCGCAAGCAGATTGCGGTGGGTTTCATATATATTTAACTTTTTAATTTTTCCAGATAGCAACAGGAAATAAGGCTCTAGTAGTTGGTTGTGAAAATGGATTGATCATTTGTTCCCATGTGGGGAAAAGACAAGAAATATTTAGGAAGGAAATGACATCTGCATGTAATGCATGTACTATCGTTGATCAAACCATTGTTATGGGTTGTGAAGATGGAAAGGTAACTAAAAAGTTTCTCTATACCTCAAACAGTAACATGACTGACTGACTATATAATATCTCTTTTTCTTTAAAAAAATCTAAGTGATTTTTTTTAATTCTATCTCTAAAGGGTGGTAAGGTTTGCTTGAAGAATTTCTTTTAAGTATGGGGCTTTTGGGGCCCTTAAGAACCTTTGCAGTTGGCCTAAAAGAGGTGGGGTGGGGGGGCTTTTGGAAGGTACATTTATGCCTTGATTTATGATACATTTGGTTAGTCTTTCAAATGGACATGTACACTGTTCCTCATATTCAAACTTACAAACCTTTTCAGCTTGTACTCCTCAATCTTCAAGACGGTACGATAATCAAGGAAATACACGAATCGGCGAGTCCAGTGTTTTGCATGGCAACATTAACAGAACACTTGTTCGTAATAGGAAGGCAAGATGGGAACTGCGTCGTCATATCAATTAAAGATGAATTCGCTGCGGTAAGAGTCCAGCTGACTGGATCTGATTGTGATGGAATAAGGGACCTAGCTTTTAATGGAAAATGGATCTTAGCCGCTTGTCGCGATTCTTACATAAGGAAATATGATTTCAACCAAGTTAGTGTTCATTTTAAGTGACTGAATTTTTAAGGAATGTATTAAAGACATTAGTTTCTTCAAGGTGTCCACTTTTTAAAAAGTTTTAGTTTTCAAGTTAAGTGACTAAACCTGTAACAAACATATGCGCGACGGAATCTGCACGGTAGGAAGTTGCAATAAACGTGTAAGTGCAGGCAGCAGGCTTTGTAATTAAGTAGGTAGACGCCATGTAAGTTGGCTGTTTCTGTGAATGAGGTACTACTATGTGTTTCAAGCTTTAGGTGTATGATGGAGATGAGGTTAATGCTGAGATCTATAGATCGTATTCTGACTCAGCTCAGACTCAAGATAGAGGTTAAAACGAGACACAAATATGCTCTGACATAAATCTGTCTCGTTTTGACTCTGTTTTGAGTCTGCGTGACTGAAGGAGAAACGAACAGAAAAATACACTTTCGCATTAATAATATTAGTAAGGATTTCGGTATTGTTAAAAAATAGTTAAAGTCGGGAAAAAAGTTAGATTCTCATATACTGATAATGATAATGTTGACATTGAACTCATTGATTACATATAAGTACCTAGTACCTATTCATCAAGTATTTATAGTTAGTCAGAAATTAAGAATAAAATATTATTATTATAGACCATGATGATACTGCATAATAAAATATAATAATATTGTAGTTTTGTTGATTGTAATAAATGACATTCTTACTTTCTTCACATTGATAGGTATAAGTTTTATCGCCCTTGAATATTCTTCTTTGAATTTATCTTTAGTCTTTTAAATAAGCAAAATTGCAAGTTTAACACAAATTGATTGACGTAATAATCATCAAAATCAGCCCGTGTTTGATCTCCAGAGCAAATACGTGGCAACAACAAACATACATACATACATACATACATACATACATAGACTGATAAACACATTATCCTTCTTTGCGTCACGCAGCGGGTAAAAATGTAATGGCTCTAATACTTTAACATTCATCATTTAAATTCTCAACCTATCGCCTGCCCACTACCCTGGGCACGGCTCTCCTTGCAGAATTAAAAGGTTTAAGGCCACAGTCACCACGCTGGCTTAGTGCGGATCAGCAGAATGACGCACCTTTGAGAACATTATGGAAAATCCTCAGGCATGCAGGTTTCCTCGCTATGTTTTTACTGTAGACAGTTTAAACATAAAATTTATACATACCTCTGGACTTTCATGACAGTTTCTATAGCTCCGCAATCCTGTTTCAAGATCACTGCTCAACTTGAACCATAGCTCTGCATCCAGTTTAACATCTCTTTGCAATTTTAACCACTTTTTGGTATTTAATTTTATATTACGGGATTTACATTCTGCATATACAAATTCAATTGTTTATTATTTATCAATTTGCTCAATAATTGTTTTGGGGTATGCATTAATTTAATCTGCTACACTCCTTCCGAGCTAGCCAGCTACCATCTTAGACTGCATCGTCACTAACTATCAGGTGAGATCGCAGTCAAGGGTAGTGAAAAGGTGGAAATTTAAGGAAAATAAACGCGTGAAAGTTTCCCGGGATAAAAAGTATTCTATGTTTCTTTCCAGGCCACAAAAAATCAAGTGATTGATAGACAAACTAACTTACCAAAATACTTTCTAATTAATAATATTAGTACGGATATTATGCAAAGTATTTTCAACCTACCCTTATGTCTTAAAAACATAATATAAGTACACGTGTTTTCCACCCAGGATGACCATAACTCCAAATTATCAATGACATTCTCCAATCCCTGGCACCATTTGCGAACTGCGGTCTTGTTTATTTGGTATTCAGCTGTCGCATATATTTTTTATAAGAAATAATTTATTTGATTATTATTATTAAAAATTATTATTCATATCTAACTTTTGCCCGTCAAAGTCAGTTTTCATTAATAATCGTCTGCGTGGATTTAGAATTTTTATTGGTAATAACTACGCAGGGTCTTTTCGGGATAAAAGTAGCCTGTCACATGTCCAAGTCACTCCAGGTACTCAACTATACCCATGCAAAAAATCACATCGATCCGTTGCTACGTTTGATTGAAGGACAAACCAACACACGCATCACATCGCAAGTAGGGATGTAAGAGGATTAGTAAAATGATGTCTTTTATGTTGGTATTGATGCTTATTCATTTGTGTTCAATCTCTAAACTTATCAAAATTGGCTGATCTAAGAATAATTGCAGGGATTTTTATGAAAAGGATAGCACTAGTTTATACCTAGTTCATAGTTTACAAATTGTGTACAACCGAATTAGCACTACAATCAATTTTTATGGCTAAAAAATCATACCTGTATGATTTTTATTCCTACTCCCGAACTCTGGGTAACCACCGCCTATTGAAACTTCAACAGCTGGGCAAAACTCTGGAACAAAGTAGGTACATCAACCTTATCTACTGTCGATTCTGCATAAGAATTTAAAATCATTACCCTTATTTAAATTTCGTGTCATTCGTAAAACAGTTTCCTATAATTTCGATTAGAAATAAGTATTGTTTTGTTACTTAAACTATCATTAGGTACTTACTTAATAGGTTTTTGAGTGCCGTTTTATCTGTTTGCACTATTTTTTCTTTAGTGAACACGTTATTTTTAAATGTCTTTGGAATTATGTCGATGAACGGTAAATTAACAATTGTCAATTTTGAAAGAAATCGTGTGTTTCGCAAGCTATCATTTCTTTTAATTTTATATTTTTCTTCGAGTATAACGGAAGGATGATCCGAAAGGACTGTAGGATAATTTTTCATGTCGGCAAAGAACATTTGATCTGTCCCGGTTCTAATTTTTGCAATTTTATTGTTTTCTTTGAAGACTGAGGAGTGTTCTGATAAGAGCGTAGAATCATTTTTTATGTGATCTTCAAATTTCCACTCAGCTATAGAATGTTCTTTTCCTTGGAATGATTCAAAATGATCTGTGAATATATCCTCTGTTGCATACACTTGTAGTTGCTGGTCTAAAGTATGTACTATGTGTTCTTTATCATTTTTAAAATCATGTTTTTCTTCTGGTGGTGTCATATATTTTTCCTCTGTTTCGTTTATATTTCCTAAAGATTGTACTGATTTACTTACGCTTAAGGTGACTTTTAACGTGGGTAAAGGCAAATTATCAGGCCATAATTCATCTGCTTCACCTAGAAAAAGAAGATAAATATAACGCTATTAGCTACTGCATTGTACTATACATATATGTATTTGCTTTCATTTCCAATATTTTCATCATGAACAATTACTTCAAACTTATTTCATAAAAAACTTACTAAGCAAATTGTCATTTGGTGGTGCAAAATGTATATCAGATTTAATAGTAAGATCGTTTGATGTTTTATTTACGTCACCATGTTTATAGACACCATTGGAAATTGGATTGTTACTGTAAGACAATGAATAAAATTAGTTACAGTTGAGGCGAAGAACTAACCATATTTTACATAACTACAAATACCTTCTTTTAATTAATTCATTTTCTCCGTCGATATCTGAAATATATATAATTTAATTTTTGCTATAGTATTTATTACTACCGTGACAATAAAATATTTTAAGCTATTCATACATTATTAATCTTTGTAAAATATTAAAATCTTAAAGTATTGTTAGTTATTACCGATATTTATACTAGAAAATTTTACTTTTTTTATGCTATCATCAGGAGTAGGGTCGTTTTCTTCCAACTGGCTTGCGGCGGTGTCATTAACATTATCCACTATGTTTACATCGATCGTATCATCTCTGGTAAGTGTGTCGTCTATTGGTAACACTAGAAATTGTTCTTTATCATTCGCTGCTTCCATATTATATTTATTATTATGGGCATTATCATCCACTTCTTTAATTGCGTTCTTAGTTTGTTTACTGATACTTTGGTTTTGTTTTTTTGTATATATCAATTCTTCTGCTGAGAATGTTTTTTCCGGCAATATCAAGGAAATATTGCTAGATTCATTTTTTGTCGGTACAATATCAGTATTCATTTTGTCTAATTCATTTGTATTATTGTCAATATCTAAATCGATTGTCATGTCAGGACTTTGCCTCTGGTTGTTTTTATCTATTAATTCCCGTGTATTTAGCTCATTTTCAGATGATGTTGTGGAAATTTTACCCGTTTTTCTTTCAGTTGGACTATAAATATAATGTTCATTTGACGGAATTACGTCCATCTGGTTTTGAACTGCCGCTAATTTTTGAAAGTGTGCGTCATCCCTTACTAAGCTAGTTTCTGAATCTTTATTATCTTCAGTAAACATTCCAATTGTTGGTTTATCTATAACGTTTTTAGTGTTATCCGACACTTCACTGGTTTCATCCTTATTAGGTGGATATTTGCTTTCATTTCCAATATTTTCATCATGAACAATGTTTTCTAATATGTTTATTAGTATTGAATGTACCTCATGCAATTCATCGACTTCCATGTTATTGTCAAAACTGGGCTCGGATTTTTGTTCAGTAAGTTCATCGTTAGGTAAAGGTAGAGTCTCTGTCTCTGATATGCTAGTAGAATTACTTAAGCTAGGTAAACTCTCAGGTTCAGAAATGATCTGCAACATAATTTGCTTGTCTTTATATAAAACCTAGTCTTAGAATACCTGTTCTAATAGAATAAATTGTAAGTAAGTATAAAAAGTTTACCACAACGTTATCAACCAAGTCATCAAGTAATTCCCAAACAACTCCTTCCTCCTGTTCCAGTTCTGAAACATTTTATTTTAATATTTTAGGTTGACCGGTATGTAAAATTTAATTACTTCCATTAGTATTATTAAAAATTTACCTTGAAAATCTTCGAGTATTAACTTGTAAAAGGCATCTTCGAGGATATTTGCTATCCAGATTGTAACCTAAAACAGTATGTTCAAAATAAATGTCTATTTCAGGTTTAGGTTTTTAAATATAATATATTAGTACCTATTTCTAACCTTGTCAGCAATTTCAGCTTGAATATGTCTGTTTATATCCGATGATGATCGGCGATTTTTTGATAGAATTAGTGTAATTTCATCATTTACTATTTGGGATATTTTTTTTAGGCTAAAATATAATAATACGGTTGATATTATTTCCCAAATAATCTTTGCAAAAAGTCTCTTTATATATGTTAATGCTTACTGCGAATTGAGCGTGATGTTAAGCGGTGAAAGTAATTTTCTTGTTATTTTATATCCGAAAATCCCACAAAGTAGTTTAATCTGGTCTAATTTTTTTTCTCGTACATTTCGGCACTGTAATTTTTCTGACCTGCCATCAATTTTCTATATTTTGGTTTTATCATCAAGATTATTTATGATTATAAACTTTTTAAAGATTGAATACCTTGATTTTTCGGGTGATGTTCGCGTCTTAAAACTATCAATTGCGTCTTGTATTTTCACTATGGGTTTTTCATCCATAATTATCTGCCGTAGTCGTTCCACCTGTTGGCTCCAAAAAAAAATTAAAATAGTGTTACTTGAATGCAGTTTTCTTTGTTGTCATTAATTAAATCTTCTGTTTTTGTTTTTTCTAAATTGGAATTTCAAGGGCTGAATAAAATCAGCTGTGGAATTCCATAATAATGATTGCATCAGTCATCAGTGTGACGATTCCAGTCACCTACGATTGGCTGGTATTCTCTCGCTATTGGTTAAAACCTTCGATCACAGAAAGATCGAAGGTTAAAACGCATTGATGCAGCAAAAACCATAAATGCCATAAATTAAGGCCATAAATTGTCACGATGCAATAATCTTTACAGAATCCCACAGATCATGTCTTCATTTAATTACTAACCATAAAACTAGGTAGAGTTTCGCCTTTATTTCTCCAAGTCTCAATGCAATGCCGCTTGGTCGGTACAGCTAGTTCTGCAACTCTCATTGGACATTTAAGTAGGACAGGCCGAGCTTCTCGTAGCCTCGATCTATTAGACGCCTTGACAGGACTTTTGTGCCTTTTCTTCTTTCTATGGCGTAAAGGCGACCGATTAAAATATGCAAATTAGTCATACCATGCATAAGCTTGTAAGTGATCTATTCCTAGAGATACAATATTTCATTAGATATGACTTGTAGAATGTAGGTAGCGCAAGTTTTGTCAAGCAAAATACGATTACGAATCATATTTTGGTGCGAGTATATTGATGATTATAGCAAAAACGTATCTCGACTCATACATTCATCATGATCATATAATGTAATACTAATATAGTTTATTATGAACATGATTTCATGTTCATAATAAACTATATTAGTATTACAACTTGATGTTAATATAGTTTGTTGTAAATATGATTTCAATGTTTGTACGTTGACTTCATCCCTTGTAACATCATAATTAAAGTTGAACGGTTTCTAATTTTCGATTTACATGATATGGTTAATATAATTTTGTAGATGTTTTAATAGGATAGCAGTATTAGTAATAATCACCTTTTAATGCTTTGAAATTGGTTCGATGAACATGAAGGCTTATCGTAATCAACTTGAACAACATCGTAGTCGCGTGCGATAGGATGATGCTTTAACTTGTTTTCTCTTAACTGTTTGCCCCTTAACACCTCAGTATCGATACGAGGGTTTATCCAATACTTTGAAAAATTGAAGTTGTCACTTGCGGCTAGAGGTAAATTATTTTCTGAACAGTTTGCTATTTCCTCTATTTCTGAAATAATTACATTTTAGTTTTGTTGAAATGGGAGGCGCACATAGTTCGAAGAACTGATGGTCGATGGGGTCCTAAGGTGCTGGAATGGTTACCACGCACCGGGAAGCGCAGTGTTGGCAGACCCCCGCAGACGAGTCGCAGGAAGCCGATGGATTCAGGTGGCGTAAGACCGAGACCTGTGGATGCAAGAGACCTATGTCCAGCAGTGGACGTCTATCAGTTGATTAAGAAGAAGAAAAAGTAAGAATTAATGCCCGGCGCTGCGCCTCGCCAGATATGCGCCGGCCCAAAAATTTAATTAGGTATCTTACCAGAATCGTCATGATAGGTGTTCGTCATCGTAAAATTAATTGAATTACGTGTACAAAAATTTTGACTTCCTTGGGATTATTTTTATGTAGGAAAAGAAAAGAACTAAGGATTTTTAAAATCCCATGTTGATAAAATTTAAATCGCGATGGCTATAAAAATACTACAATACTCGACGCAACATGCGAATCCGAAAGATGATTATGTACGAGCAAAGTAAGTTAAGTAGGTAAGTTACGAATTAAAGGTAATAATGGGAGATGCAGCAAAAAAGGTAAAGAAGGGTAGATACTAATTATTATTAATAATACTCTTATATGGCCTGTATATGGCACGTAGAGTCGATTATAGAGCTAGATACAATTTTTTTTTATTGTAACCTCTTCCAAGTTAGCCCGCTACCATCTTAGCACAGATTACTATAACTGCATCGTCACTTACCACCAGGTGAGATCGCAGTCAAGGACTATCTTGTCATGGAAAAAAAACTATAGTTAATTTCAATGTTTATTGCATAGTAATCTATAATTATATAAAAAGGCAAAGGTAACTGACTGACTGATCTTTAAACGCACAGCTCTAAGCGCTCGACGGATCGGGCTGTTTGGCATACAGTTAGCTATTATAACCCCTAAGAAGGTAAAATAGAGTTTGGAAAATCGCACTTAACGTGAACAAAGCCGCGGGCAAAAGCTGGTTAATAATAATCGGGAATCGAACCTGGGACTACTTTGGGTTCATAATAGTAGTAGTATTTTGACTAATGGGGGAGTTAAAGAAGTGTAGGTGTTATGTTGAAAATTTCTAGTATCAAACGAATGAGCAAGGAGAATTGATCCAAGAGCTCGTGACCGTTAGGTAGGTACCCAAAGGATTCACGATTATTAAATTCCTAGTGGTAGACAGAATGAGACATTTTGCGTGATTTGGAACGTACATGGAAGTAGGAAAATCCTAATTCTATGGCCTAGAAGATAGTTGTGTTGTATGCTTGATTCTTTGGATATCGATATTCGATACATTTCAATCAATAATGTAGCTTTTGATTTTCCTTGTTATTATTACGAAATTCAGGTTTAGAAAAATATAAATTGTAAAATTGTCATCACAGATAATCAAACAAAATTTTTAGTCTTTAAACTTATGTACGTACTTTGAAAAATTCAAGTTGCACTATAGCGTATAAAAGTTACCTATGTAGCAAATTACCTGATTCTGTAACTATCAAAAAATGAAAGCACTGACATGTATTTTTTATCCATTGAAGTTTTACTATGAAATAGTAACTGCCACAGTAAAAGCCATTGAGTTACAGAATCAGCAGGAGATTTCTAGAACTTAAAGGTTTAGAGAAAACCTGACCACAACGAAAGAGGATTTTTACTTATAAAAAAAAGTATCAATGGTCATTAAAATATCGATATAAATATTAGCATCTCTAGAGCGGTGACAAGGATGACAACTTATAATGACTTTGACAAATGACAGCTGGGTTTGAAGTTTACACAATAGGCGAAGACCGTGCGAAGACGGTACCTACTCTGTCAATGTTTTGCAAAACGAAAACATTTCTAAAATCATCTTCAGCGACTCCAATGGTTCGCTTGCTTTAGAATCTTTATCTTAACCTTTCGGATTTCCATCTAAATTATTGTGACTTAATAACTTAATAGCAGAAATCAGGGAAGTTCTACGCAAGAATTTAATAAAGATAAGAACTGTTTTGGTGAATTGAGCACAATTCCTCTCGGCACTAAAATTTTTCATCGAAACGACCTCCTTGTAAACAAAGAAATTGGGACAGAAAATATGTGGTCGCACTTGGAACGTGGCAGCTCGCCAGTTGATTGGTGTGAATCAAACTACTCTATATCCCCTGTTATTGCCGAATTTGTTAACACTGTAAGTAATGAACATTTTATCTAATTTTTTTGCTTCTGAGCCTGTAAAGGATAATGGGTAGTTTTGTATGGGCCCCATACCCAAGACTGTAGCATTACGGACTGTGTCGGCTTTTGTTGCCCTATGTTATATGTTTGTTAGAAAAACTGATTTTTCCTAACAATTAATTTATTAATTAGTGTAAACTATTTAATCCAAAGGTTGAAAATCTTTTTTGTCCAAGTGAATTCAGACATGCTATCTTAGGATTCATTAAAATACTCTATAAGAGCAACAAATACTGACGTAGTTCAATAATAATACAATTGACTTTGAGTCTGGGTCCACTCTTCCCCATACTCCTTTAACAGAATTTTCTCGTTGCTAACTCACTTTTTTGCGGTTCATGAGGTCCTGGGCAGGCCCAAAAAAGTTATTTGATTTTTCTCTGTTTGTTTATTTATTTTATTTTTATTTTTTATGTACATATAGAGAATTACAAGAAAAAAAGTATTAAAAGAAGTGGTATAGGTGAAGCTTATCTCTAAAAAAAAGAAATTTCATCCAGCTTCCCAGTTTGTATCTGTTAAGAAATATTATATATAATTAGTAGCCCAGGGTTAGAAAAGTGGTATTACATCTACATGTATCAAAAGTGCTTTAAAGCATGTTAGGTTGTTGGTCCTATACTTGTAAGATGAACTTCAGCCAATGACATGATTGAAAGCAGACTACAGAAAATTCAGTATTCATAATTATGAATAGTAATAATTTTAAATTATTAATAATTATAATCAACTGAAGTCCACAATTTTGTCAGCATAGATTTATGTTTATTTTTAGACTCATTGATTTTCCAGGACATCCAAGCAAAGATTTTTTTTAAGCTTGGTAAGGCACTTAAAGTATATTTTTCATGTAAGAGCTTAAAACTCTTGTGTTTCCTTGTTTCAGATTAGCAATATTCTATTTTTCTTGTTGCCACCAGTATTAATACATTTGTTCCAAGAATATTCGAAATTTGTTAACCCAGGCATTAATGTACTATGGGTACTCTTGATGGTTGTTGGAATGAGTTCAGCTTATTTTCATGCTACACTGAGTTTAGTTGGTGAGTAACAAAGATTAGGTAAATTTAAGACTGACTGCATGGTTTCAGAAATTAGAAGGGTACAAGTATAGTCTTCCGGTGTATGTTTGTTATAATATGTAGCTGGCCTTAAACTTATTTATTTACAAAATAGGTAATTACACTGGAATTTAAGTAATAATGTTAAATATTTTTTTCATTTTTATCTCTGAGAATCAAACATACTCTCACAAGCTGTGCTCACAAGCCTTATAATAAATACTCTTCAGTCAGTACATTATCGCAGAGTTATTAATATTTAATTGTACCAATACCTCTTGAAAAATTACTGACATAATTGACTTTGTAGTTGTATTTTTGCTAAGAACATTTTTTTTTTAATGGTATGTTATAAGTTTTAATATGTACAACAAGTGAATAATCAATACTTCACCAGTTTGTGGTTACACCATAGTTATCTATTTACCAGTAAAGTAGGAAAAAAAATTAATGTGAAAATATAAATCATAGTTTATTTATTTTAATGTTTAATTAAATATTTATTTTTCAGGGCAACTTTTAGATGAGCTGGCAATTTTATGGGTGTTCATGGCTGCTTTTGCAATGTTCTTTCCCAAGAGATATTTTCCCAAATTCCTAGGAGGCAACAGGTGAGTTTTAGAATCAGTTATCTCTGAACCTTGTTTTATTTTTAACCTTGACAGGTTGGTGAGTTATAACTTTCACTGTGAAAGGAGTAAAATTAATTTTTCTCAAGTCCTAACTACTAATTTTATTTATTTATAGCAGACTGAAAAGTGAGCTGTTTGTGACTGTATTTGCTATTTTTAGCCGCGAAAACTAAATAACAGTTATTCGTAACGCTTGAAAAAATTAAATACCGTTTTCTTTTATTATAGCGTTAACCTTGGTGGTGTTTCATGTGATAATGACTATGGGGCATGAATTAACGTTGTTAGTCATGCTATATTAACACGAGTATGGTATTCAGTAATTTGCGTTGCGAGTTGCCGGCACGCTAGTTGCCTGTCCCGCCTTTGTTTCTACATCTCCCTATTTATGCTAACTTCAATGCGGCAATTTCGTAGTAGGTATGTAGGTATTACAGGCACTCATCGTAAGAATGAGGTAATACGTACATTTTTATCACATCACACTAATATTATAAAGGCGAAAGTTTGTTTGTGTGTGTGTATGTTTGTTACTACTTCACGCCACAACGAATGAACCGATTTAGAATGGAGATAGCCATAGGCTACTTTTTATTTTCATAAAATTAAAGGGTTCCTGCAGGAATCAAAAAAACATTCATTCACGTGGATGAAGTCGCGGGCATCATCTAGTAATACATATATAATTTGCTGCAACAATAATTTATCTCGAAAAGAACTTAACTAACATGTAGAAAAAAGTCATACCTACCTACATTTTTGAAAAAGAAAAAGAAAGGATTATTGAGATAGAACAATAACTTTGTAGCAGCAAATGAGTGATTTGAACTTTCTGCATCGTATTCCGCATTGCTGAAGGTCGTGACTCCTTTCAATAATTCATAATGCTAGGCGTTAATTATACACGGTGGGTTTCCAGATCCTTTCCCTTACGTACAACGCGATTAAGAGAACGAGATATTTTAGACTCCAGTTTAACGTTAAACGTGCTCTCCGTTGCACAGAGGATACGAAAAGGCCAATTTGGATCTGCAGAATCGGAAACCCATCGAGCTACCCACCGGGGTCAACGTTGCTTAACCTTTTAGCGTGATCATTTTACATGCGCGGTCACAACTAGGCCCCACGTCCCTAACCTAATTAGATACGCGAACGGTACGAGTATTAACAAACTATCTAATCCAAAATCTACTGATTGGAGGTCAAAATCCTAGTAAAGTTTCAATGGGTAAAGCAGATTGTATTTACATGGATTGATTATTATTTATAATTGACACACTTTACTAGATAATACTACCTACTGTACCAATATTAACATATATAAAAAATAAAGATAGAAAATCCGACGGATTGAGAACTTCCTCCTTTTTGTAAGTCGGTTAATTAAACACGAACGAGTCTTTGTTTTGAAACCTCCAGTGCATGAGCACTGCGTGCAAAATATTATCGTGATAATTACTGCTGATTTGTTTTTATACCATTGTCCTTCGAATTAGTTACACAAAAAGGCTGATAAGGGGCTGCTATTAGTATGTAATATCATCGATTGCGAGAAATAATTTCTTATTATGGGAGGGTTTGGTTGACCAAGATCACTATTTGCTTTTCTCGCTGTTGTTACTTCATCCGCGTCGATTAAGGTGTTTTACAATTGATTTTCCGGAATAAAAGTAGTCTAACTCACTCCTCAAAAATACGTGTGTGTGACAGTCCCGTCAAAATCGGTTCAGACATTGTGAAGGTTAGCCCCGCCAGACAGATAAAAAAAACATGTTTTATTTAATTATTCGCTGTAGGTATTCATCTTGTACAAATATCAGTATTTGTAACACACACATACAGATATTTCATCACTCATCAGAATCTGCCAACTGGTCTGGGCCTCTTATATCGCGGAAGGTCGTGTGATTGTAATGGTGAAATTCAGCAGATTGTGCAAATATGACACCGCCCAGGAAGAGATAAGTTGACCCGAAGTGATGTAATGAAATGTCCACAGAAATATACAATGATAGAACGGAAAAGCGGGCAGGTCGCGCATGGCGATATAGTTGGCGTGAAATGATGTAATATAATAGATTATCCACAGAAATATATGTATAAAGATAGAACGGAAAAGTGGGCAGGTCACGCATGATAATATAGTATTTAACCTTTATTAAACAGTCTTCAAATCTATCTTGAGATATTTTTGTGAATATATCTTTAAATACAATCTATGGTGTTTGATGTAGATTCCCTTGTTATTTTCAGGAGGAAGCTAGCCTTCTATTCAAGCTTATTTTCCGTGGTGTCTACGGGTTTCCTGGTCATGCATCCGAAAGCTAACGCGTTTGCTCTGATGACTCTCGCCTTGCCGGCTATCGGGTTTTTGTGCAAGGAATTGAATAGGTGTGTATATTATATATCGTTCGAATAATTTATATAAGCTGAGTAAGAAGTATTATTTTAAAACACAGAGAAACACCGCAATCACACAATTTTATGTATACCTTTTACGTAAGATGTTTCTGCTTAAATTTTTTTGAATTGTTAAAAATATAAAGTGTATGTAAAAATTTGTCGCTACATACTTAGTCGTAAAAAGTCCCAAATTCCTTGGCGATCGATTGCACGGACTAAAAATACTTATTTTCTATTTTTCAGAGTGAAATGCGCTCGAGTCTACAGACTGGGTTTGAGGTGCGTAGGAGTTTGTTTCTTAGCCATATTTTCCTGGATCATAGACAGACTGTTCTGTGAGACTTGGTTGTCCATAGACTTCCCATATATGCATGGTGTATGGCACGTCCTTATATTCATAGCTAGCTACACGGCCCTTGTTCTTTTTGCTTACTTTAACGTGTCCGAGGAGCGGCCGGAACAGAAACCTCAACTAAAATACTGGCCAAGAAATGATTTCGAATTGGGAATCCCGTACATTACTATTAAGCATCCATGCAAGAAGGATACACACTTAGCCATATAAATTGCCAAAATGTATGTTAAACATCAACAGAGAAGGTTAGAAACATAGAATTTAATGATATTGTATGCTATGATAACAGTATTGTTAGGCAAATACAACTTTATTTGATAATAGCTTCGATCAATATAAAGCGAGGGGATGAGTGTTGTTCACACGACTTGCTCAATAATAACGAGTCAACACATATTTTAGTACAAGAAAAGATATTCACATCTACCGCAAACTTACTGCAAATCTGCAAAAGATGCATTTTTTTTGTAATAGAGATATTGGTGGTATATTAGGTTTTCAAAATATAATCTTTAAATAAAATATAATTTCCAAACGCTCTCCTGTAATTGCATCTTTTGCAAATTTTTTATTTTGCCGTAGATATAGTTAATATTATTAAATTGCTTTTTACTCTTTTGAAGGGCAGAGACAAATCTGTTTTATCCACCCATTCGCTTTACATTAGTCGAAGGGTAGGCAATTGCAATAAAAGGGAGTGGCAGCTAATATTGCTGCATGGAATGGGTCTCCTAGCTTTTAAAAAAAATTATACGTTAGATATATTTAAGATTTCTCTGACTTCGTGTGTACGAAGTTCCACAATAGGTATGATTGTCATTATCGCGATGTTATAAATTCATTAAGTATCCATATATCAAAAATTGAGATGTTGCCTGTGTTAAAAATTAATTCTGTGACCTCGTGCTAAAAGAGCCAACATCTAAAGTCATTATTCAAAATCAAAATCAAAATTTATTTATTTCATGTAGACCAACTTGTAGCTCTTATGACACGTCATAAATCTACCTCCGGTTCGGAATGCAGATTCTGCTGAGAAGAGCCGGCAAGAAACTCAGCAGTTGCTCTTTTCAAAAAAATTTATTTTAGGTAATGAGCATTTAAACAATAGACCAGCGTTAATAGTTATGGTAATAGTTACCACCTCACATTGGCCTTTTTTCCATCGTATCTTTTGAAAGACTATCAATAAGCGTACGTCCAAACACAAAAAAATCATACATTTTCAATAATATGGCTTTAAAACTCATTTCTTAAAAAAAACGTACTTTGGGCCTTTTAGCACCAAGTAACAGAATTATTTCTTGAAGGTCTTCCAAAATAAGTAAAATATACAAAAGTCCTCTTGGTTTTAAGTGTGATAACCATTTTAAATATCGAATAAATTACAAAAAATGCGTCAAATGGTTATCGCGTCACAGTTCACTATTTCATACAAGCTTCCATTGTACAATGCGCGCGTTTTGACGTTTGGTTCACCAACCCACCAACAAGTAACTCTTCGGAGTTACTTGTTTGATTAATTGGCAACATCCCCATATACCTATGCATTCATAAACTATGATGTAGGCAGGTAAAATTGTTCCGTACGGAGTACTGCTTAAAAAATGACAATAGGTCATTATTAATGATTAGACCCTTTCATTAATGATGCAAAAATACCTTGATTACCTTATTTACTTTTTATTTAAAGATATATAATTAACTATGTAATATGACTTAAAGGATTTTCCAATTTCATCTAAGAAATTACGGCTGAAATGTCGACATCGTCGCCGATATTATCTGTCGATATTCTAGTCGGCATTTTTCTCTTTCGGAGATTCGTACAAAAGACAATAGATTAGACCTTTCCAAAAATAGAAGATAAATATTAGGTATGTTCGGTGACCCGTAAAGGAGTGCCAATCTGTGATGTTAAGACTATTCTAATAGAAAAGAAGTGCAATGTTTTGTATTACATTATTATCGATACGAGTAATTATGTATTGTGATGAATATTATTAGTACAAGCATAATAATTTTAGATTTTTTTTTGTTTTGTTTGTGTCGAGTAATAATAGATTCACTGGTAAAAATTTAAGGAAAATACACATAATCTTAATGCAAGAATAATTTATATTGCGGTGAAAATAGAAAAATAAAATTTAAGCCACCATTTTCTATTTCTTAGTGTAAGACACATTTGAGCAAGATATACAATAGAAAACGGTGATTTAACAATCTTGTTCTTATTTTGATTGTATTATAAAATATATATAATTATTACTAATTAAATATTTTAACCAAGTTAATTATTATTTTTCCATGTTAATATTTTTCCATGGTTTGGTTGGTAAAATACAATAATTACCCCAGCCTGATTCCAGCGAAACTACTACTTTTTGACGTTTTTAATTTAGTATGATTGATCTTCTCGTCATTTACGATGTTTTACATATTTGTATCTTTTACTTGATTTTATATTTCTATATATACCTACTTGTGTATTTTTGTAATAAAAGATAAAAAGTAGCTTAGAAAGCCATATTATATTTACCTCTAATATTATTGTGATTTGTGATGTTAAATACCTACCTATTATTTGCCTATAGGGTAATAATTTATTGTGTTAAAACTATATAAGATTGTAATATGTATATAAGATTGTAACAAAGCTCATAACGTACGAGTACGATTACAGGTTTTAAAAAATCGCGCGCATTTTTTCGCAGTGCGGGTTAGGTCTTACTGTTCAACCAATATTCAGGTCGACCACTTTTATAAGTTACAAGATATTTATGCCTATATGATATAATTTTTGATAGACGTAGAAATACATTCACCCTCTCTCGGATTAGTTGTAGTGTGACCTAACCATTGTAGTGGTATTCACAGCGACGGAATAACGGATCGACCTGACTTTTTTCATGGTTAATAACTATATATATATATATATATACTATAAACCGTAAATATGTGTATATAGAACGCGTGAAAAGCATTTATTCGTAATGTCCCCCAACTGAAACGCGGCTGTGTTCAGAGCGGCCATAAAGTTTAGCGAGGTCTGTAAAAAAGTGTATTTTAGCAAATTTGTCTAAGTGATCGGCTGTAAGTTTTGAATATCTTTTTACGACTTGATATTACTATTTCACAATGTAGCTAAGTCTTGTACACAATCGCTAAACTAAATTCTTCTACTTCATCATCCGATAGACGTCCACTGTTGAAGAAAGGTATTAGACATACCAGTATTACCATAAACATAAAGGCTTGCAGACTTCCACAGACTTCGGTCTTGCGGCGCCTGCATCCAGCGATTTTGCGACTCGTTTGATGTCGTCGGTCCACTTAATAGGAGGGAGGGGTCCCAGGGCGGGCCAACACGGCGCTTCCCGGGGTTGCCACTCCAGCACCTTGCGACCCCAAGGACTAAACTAAATGGGCAGGTCTAAATCTCGCGTTATCCCTTTCATAATGCTTTCTGCGGAACAAAATTAGCCACAGAAACAAAATAAACACCTAGGTGATTGTGTGACTAATATTTTGACTGTGTTACTAATAAATATTTTAATAGAATTTAGGTACCTGTTTTTTTTAAGTAAGTATAGAATAAAAAATAATATGGTAAATAACTATTAGGTACCTACATTATACATTGATAGTGAAAATAATTATATTTTTTTGTATAAATTGCAACTTAGCAGACTGTAATTTTAAACTAAATGATACTGTGAATAAAGGCTTGAGTTTGAATATGAACTTTTATTTCAGAAAGCCTGCGATTTATATTCAATTATCATCTATTTCTAATATTTATGAGAATTGACATGTGCTAGAGATGGTAGAGCAGTGATTCAAAATAAACAATAAAATAAGTGAAGTGTTCTTTATTTAGTCTTTTAAACAAGATATAGGTTGTACACTCATATCATAGCAGATACTTATCACTTACTCTAAAAAAATAATTAGTCACCACTAAACATAAAATTAGAATTATTGGTCTTAAGCTGTCTGAAGTACATGTTTATTAATATGAGATTTCAAAAGAATAAATTACAAAATTATAATAGCACAATTTTTTTTATTACACAATAATTACTTAAATAATACATTCCATTTTCACTTAACAAATTAACATTAAAAATATAGCACTAGTCATAAGAATTCCATGCCAAGGTTGTGCCATAACAACACTTCATTTCATAAGACAGGATATTATACTCAGTGGCATTTCATTGCATCTCCAAAGTGACATGACCAAAGTAATAGAATGGGGTCAGCATGGAATTCCTTTCTGACTTATATTTAAACATGGAATGTCGTCAAAAAACTGCAGTACAAAATTAAAAAATATTTTAAAATATTTTTCTTAAATTCGAGTAATATTTTCTTTTGCTATAATTCAATCTGAGTCGGAAGACACATCATGGTGGTTAGTATGTAGAGCTGCAGAATTAAATTTCTTTCTAGGGTACGTAGATCCACCTCGATAAACCACATGGTTCTTCTCGGTTTCTAATATTTTCACTTCGTGCAGCAAGTGTGGTTTGTCCATGAGTTTTTGAAGTTTATCCCAAATAAATATTGCTAAGTTCTCTGTTGTGCTTACCTGTGAACCAATATCTTTTATTTACTTAGGACAGGTTTAAGTTAAACTCGCTTACCAAAGCATGTTAGCTTTAGTGGGCAAGGGTGTGTATAGGTACTACCCTATCCTACTTTCCTTCTAATATATAAATGTCAAAGTATGTTCGTTTGTCCTTCAATCACACAGCAACAGAGCAATTGAGCAATGCAGCAACAGAGTCACAGCTCATTGTGAATTTTTGCATGAGACTAGGATATTTTTTATCCCCAAAAAATATGGCCCCCCACAGGATTTTTCAAAAATCCTAAATCCACACCAATGAAGTTGCAGGCAAGCATATTCTAAAGATGTACTCAAGTGCTTTGCTCATCACTTAATATGTTTTATAATAATTTTTTTTTTTATTATAAAAAGAATATTAGCCAAACTGAAGTTGACTAATATCCTCCTTTCCCTTCCAAATAAGCGCGAAGCTTGTGCTAGGAATGGGTACGACAATAGTGCAACGGGTAGGATTCAAACCTACAACCATTCAGTTTTCAGTCCGCACCTTTAACGGTTGGGCTATTGAGGCTATTAATATCTATTTACTAAATAATACAATCAATCAAAAAGTAAAAATACTTCTCAACAGTTAATTTAAGATATAATACTATGTGGACTGCAAAATAGGTGCGATATTTGATAACTTACCACTGCTTTAAAGTATGGCACATCTTGGTCCAAGTTTTTATGATCAAGGGGCTCCATGATAGCTTGCTGCATGTACTGTTTGAGATCATGTACATTCATCACCATTCCCGTTTGAGGATCAACTGGCCCTTTAACTGTTACCAGTACTAAAAACAATGATTTTATACAAAATTAATTAATTATTTAATGAAAAGAGTACTTGAAACTTTTCAAAATGTACTTGAAACTTTCAAAAAAATTACATAAATATAACAGTCTGATTTGATTTTGATAATGTTTTACAAGGCTGAAGCTCACATCTCAAGTCAGAAAAGGGCTATTAAATATATTATTATCATAATTTTTAAAAAATTTAATTCTTTTATAAGTGGCACTTGAGCACAAAAGCTTTTTGTTAACAAAAATTTTTCTTGTTTATCCTAGCCAAAATGTGCTTGCTACTGTCTAATAGTAATATTCAAGTGGTAGCAATCTGAGTGTTGCCCTCCAGGATCATCTAAAAGTATTTGAGTTAACTAGCAAGTTGATGAGTATAACTACAAATATTATAGTTGAAAAGTTTCTTACCAACATAATTGTGTCCATGGCCATTTGGATTATTGCATTTTCCATATAGATTTTTGTTTTCTTCATCACTAAGAAATGGACTGTAAGAAAGAAAATAACAACTCATCTTAGTTTGCTATGATAGTTTTACTTTAATGTTGTTAATTTTCTAATGAAATTACTTTCAGAAGTTTAGTTTTACTATTGGGATTTGCTAAATGGAAGCTATGCTTGGATTTTGGAGTTTCAATGTGTGATCAAAAATGAGGAGATTCATAGGAGAACCAGAGTTATCAATATAGCTCATTGAGTAGCAAGTAGAAGTAGCAACCTCACTTTAAGGTTGGACAATTTCACGCAACATATATGACACAAAATTGTCTTGTGGCAATCCAGGCAAGAGACCTACGTATGTACAGCAGTAGTCATCTTATAATTGAGAATTTGAGATGACAAAGATCAAGCTTTATAGTATCTTTCTTTGGCTGATATAGGATACTTGGACTGGCAGCAGCACCTGTCCCACCTGCAGCAGCTTCCATAGTGTCTTTAGCATAGTGTTTATGTCAATAGATTTTGTGAATAATAGTCAAATGTTAAGTAAAAAATTTAACTGTGACAGTAGATAGATTTGATAATATGTAGTAAAATCTCGTAAAGGTCAATGTCTATAAAAATGCAGTAGGTACTGTTTAAAAAATGATAACCCTAACCTATCATTTATTTTTATCTATCCCACACAAAGGGTTAGGGAGGGTCAAGCGGATACATTTATTATAACAGTTTCTACTGATAAAATCTGTAAAAAAAATTAACTGTATTAATGTAATTAATTTAGAAATTAAGATAATTTACCTATGCAGCCTGTGACAGGAACTGAAAGTTTCTCGACGAGTTATGGACACGATTGGTAACGATGCCATTTTAAAATTTAATTAATTGTTTCAACTTGTCTACTATTATGTAAAATTATCTTATTGCTATTAAAGTTTGTGGTTACAGGCACAATTAGAATAATGTAAAAAAAAACATTAAAATAAAAAGAAAAAAAGCACTGACGTGACAAACAGAGAACACAGACCAACAGTGTATCATCTATGCAACAGACCACAGAAAACTTGAAAAGAGAAGCATTTATCATTATTATAGAGTTGTTCAAAAGTGCTATAAATCAATAGCATGCTACTGACTATAAACTATAAAATAAATTAGCATGCTATAAAATACGCTATGCTATAGGAAACTGCAATTAGGAAGCTTGTGGGCGGGCCGGCGCGCGCTTTATGTCTTGCAACACGCTAAATAATCTGTTACATTTCATGCTGCTAGAATTTATCGCGAGTTGCGATAAATCCATCCGCTAAGCATAGCGCGGACGCGATGACTGGCAACAGTGCCCGACTGCCCGGCCGCCTCAGCGCCGCTGCTACGCGCAGTGTGCTAAACCGCCTACAGCGCGCGATGTTCATAACACCGTAGCACCACAACGCCTAGCATGCTATCTTTCCATAGCACGCGCTGTGTGCTATGGAAGGATAGCATGCTGTAATATGGCGCTAGGTGCTATATTAACCACCTCTATTTATCACAGACAGATAGGTAACACACGGACATGACACGGGCAAATAACCTCAGTTATAGACCACAGAGGCTATTTTCGTTGATAGGCACTAAACTACAGAATCAGCAGGTTTATACTGGGGACTGGTGCCGTTGACAGTAAAATACAAACAATAGTACCTAACCCACACCTAACCAAACAAAAATATACAAAAAATATGACACCAGCCTATCCAGTGCTAATTATAGATTATTATAGAGGTCAGCGATATAGATAGATTAATGGGTGATTCTTTTTTATTATGTGTTTATGTGATTACTCTGTGGATTACTCAATAGTCAATACTCTGCGATACTGTGTCTTTCATAAAAAAAGAAATTCGTGGACTTTGGATCACTTTGGATGATGATTTTTAACCTTTTTGAAAGTTACTGTAAATAATTCGAAATTATATATAACACGGAATAATCAATAATGTTTTCGCCGTGCACAAGAAATCTGTTTCTGTCTTCACAGGTTTGTATAGCGGTAAAACCATTACAATCACCTTTTAAAAACTTTGTTTTGTAAACGTAAGTTTTAAAGTGGATTAGATGTAACAATTTACTTTTTTATATTTTCTAGTTACGGCGATTGCAAAGCACATTGATCATAGCAGAGCACAATAATGAGGCTTTAACGCCAGTAACTCAAAATACTCTTAGCGCGGCGAAGAAAATTGGCGGAGAAGTTTCAGTCTTGGTCGCTGGTACAAAATGTGGTCCAGTAAGTTTCCAGTAAATTATTGTAACCTATACTTGAACTTGATCAAAATTGGTTGTAAAATGAGTCAGTAGTCATTAATATTTCAAATAAATCAAGCCATCCCTCCCTTGCACGACTTCCTTGTTTTTTCTTTTTGAAGACTTCTGAATTTGTTTATTAAGTGGATTTGCAATTTTCTTATTGCTCTTCATTATTGAGTAATGTAGGTTATACACACAAACAATATTGAGTCATCATTCCAATATTTCATATTTTCTGCTAATTTTTTAGGCTGCAGAAGCAATTTCTAAAGCAGGTGGAGTATCAAAGGTGCTAGTTGCCGAGAGTGACGCTTTTAAAGGCTTCACAGCAGAATCCCTGACACCCCTAGTGTTAGCTACTCAGAAACAATTTAATTTCACACATATCTTGGCACCTGCCACTGCATTTGGCAAGGCGCTACTGCCCAGAGTGGCCGCCAAGCTTGATGTATCACCAATTACTGACATCATTGGCGTAAAGGATGCTAACACATTTATAAGAACTATCTACGCAGGTAATATTCTTGATTTTTGTGGTGGTAGATTTAAATAATGACATTAGCATTGAATGATGTTACTCTAAATTATAAACTCATTGTCACAAAAATAAAAAAAAATAGTTGTTTTTTAAGTCCATGGTCATATATTGTACACAAAAAATATTCTATCAGGATTTACATATTTTTGCACTATAATGATAACTTCAGTGACAAAATTAGAGAAAATAAAATCATTATATCAACATACAGATATAATGTATTTGAGGTCATAAGGCTTATCTTATCTAATGTTTAAAATACATTAATTATCTCTATTCTTCTCCATAAATATGAATTTAAACCTTCCTTGTTTTTGTTTAAGCGACAAACTAAATTAAAATATGTCTCAAAATTATGACCCGCAACTTTGTCCGGGGGGATTAGTTGTATTCTTTAATTACCGTGATAAAGTACAGCTACATTGAATTTTTATGAAAATCCTTTCATTAGTGTTTGTATGAAAGAGTAACAAATATCCATCCATCTTCACAAACTTTCACATTTATAAGATTAGTAGGAAGATGTTAGTAGGATTTACTGCTAAGTACTGATATATATGTATAACTCATAGAGATAGAGATGACAAGATATACATTGGGGTCCAAATATGCTTGAATGGTGACCTCACCGCCTGCGGCCGGGCATTTAGGTTCTATTAGGTTCTATGTCAAATGTGGACCAAAACTAAATCTGAGCACCCCGACCCCAAGCAGTCATGTCTGTACTACGCTTACCACACAATTTGTTTTTCCAACCTGCAGGGAGATTTGAAATTGATTGGGAATTTATTGGAGGCTGGCATTATGTGTAAGACGTAACAGTAATCAGTATATCCTCAGAACATAGAAAAAATATACTTGAGTCAGAGTGTGACTGGTTGGGAATGATTTCAAAAAGGTCTCCCCAATGTGTAACAGTGTGACTAGTTGGGAATTATTCTCCCAACAAGTCACAGTGTTACAGTGTTGGCTACAGTGTGACTCGTTGGGAACAAACTCTTTAGTGTCATATGAAATTATTTTCTAGGTAATGCAATAATGACTTTTGAGGCCAAAGACTCTATAAAAGTGATAACAGTGAGAGGCACGGCATTCCCCCCCGATACTCTAGAAGGAGGGTCAGCAGCTGTGGAGAAAGCTCCAGATGGCAGCTATAAGAGTGACCTAGTGGAGTGGGTGTCACAGGAACTCACAAAGTCTGATCGACCAGAGCTCACAAGTGCTAAGAACATTGTGTCTGGAGGTAAGTTATAAAACTGTATCTGTAAAAACTGATGCAGCATTGATGATGAGATGAGAAACAGCTAAAAATTACAAACACATATTGTATATTGTAACTTCCATGTTTTTTTAAATACAACCACTCATTCCAGCAACTCTATCAAACATCAAAATGTGCGTAATGTTAGTTTCACAATATTGTAAGTTAAGGAGACACTATTGATTTTTGACTTTTATCATAAATCTGCTTATTTGGAGGGAAAAGAGAATATTAGACAAGTCCAGCTTGGCAAGTATTCTTTAAAAAAAAATTCGACTTAGTATCATAAGCCATTTTCGAGAAAAAGGGTCTTGACACACTGACAGACAGACAGACAACGAAGTGATCCTATAAGAGATCCGAAGTTTTTTTCGGAATCCTATAAAGTGCATCATCGCAATTCTTTCTTGTTCTTCTTGATAGATCAGTGTTGTATATTCAATTGACGATTCAAAAACACATTCTAATGTTTATTTGAGTTATTCTTAGCAAGGACCTTAATAGAATGTTATTAAATGATCTGTAGGTCGGGGCCTCAAGTCCGGCGAGAACTTTAAGCTGCTGTACGATCTAGCGGACAAGCTGAACGCGGCGGTGGGCGCCTCCCGCGCGGCCGTCGACGCAGGCTTCGTGCCCAACGACCTGCAGATCGGCCAGACCGGCAAGATCGTCGCTCCTGTAAGTATCCACTTAAGACAACTTAACTTAATTTTTAACTAATTTTATCTACTCCAGCATCGAAAAGTTCTTGAGCTCAGCCTTGCTAATATCCTTTAAAAAATCCACAGTTTCTCTCACAAGTGAAATCAGATTGACTTTTGCAAAAGTTGACTTTTTTTAAGAATATTATTAACCTACACAGTGGAAGTTTTTTGGAAAGACATTAAAACTTCAAAAAATTTAATAATAAGGAAAAGAAATTAGGCTCATTAATTGTTTTAAACGCCATTCACTAAATAAATTACTTAATTTAAAACCTTATTAAAACGAATGCATTCCGTTTATCCATAGAACCTGTACATTGCTGTGGGTATCAGCGGCGCTATTCAGCATCTGGCGGGTATGAAGGATTCAAAGACGATCGTCGCTATCAATAAGGATCCCGAAGCACCCATCTTTCAGGTAAATAAAATAGTAGGTTGTGCCTACATGCGGAAAGTCTTTCAAAATGTCCAAAATATTTGACATTAATTGGGTATTTGACTGTTGTCAAAATGTGGATATTTATTAATTACAATCGAAAATGTAACATATAAGAATATAATTTGTAAAAACAGAAAATAAATCGGTAAAAACAAATCGGCTATAAGCTGTTTTACTGCGGCTGTATACGGATACAGTCTGAGACTATACGTCTCTTTCTAAAACGAAATTTTGTATGGAGAATGTATGGAGCGTACGTACGAACTACGAGCGTATGAATGTATCCACGCGTACGAAGTCGCTGGCATCAGCAAGTATTGCATAAAGTCAAGTGCCAATGATTGGGTAGTTCCCCTACATAAGACACTCGTTTGCACATCTTTTTATATTTCACTTTGGATTACAAAAATGGAAGTTAAGTTTTGTGAAGCTTATCGATTACTCTTATGTTTTTGTTTTATCAGTGAAAGGAGTGTTACGAAGAACAAACTAACGTATTGTATTTTTTTTTTCAGGTATCTGATTTGGGTCTGGTTGCTGATCTATTCAAAGCTGTACCAGAACTTACTTCTAAGTTGTAAATGTAAATAAATGTTGCACAATTTTAGTTACTTACCTTTTGTATCCCACTTTGTGTTTGGGAATTTTCATACACATTTTATGTTTTGTTATCAATGTATGAAATTATGTACGAGATATATTTGAAATTGTAAATAAAGTCATATTTTATGTACCACGTTTTTTAATTTGATTATTATATCCTAACAATATGGTATTGAAATAAGTACGTAGGTATAGAAATACTATAATTTCGACAACGTCAAGTAGCGTTTAACTGAGGAATAAATTGGTTTTTCTGACAGTTTTTGTATTGAAAATCTGCCAAAATATCAAATCGGCGATGGTGAATTTACTCATTTTACATTTTGCTACTCGTCACTAGATGGCGTAGTTTGTGTTTAATTTATAGTTTGCAACGTTTTCTGCGCCATTTGAGCTGACGTAAAAAATAACCATTTACTCTTAGGTTAACTGCTTTGAAAAAATAAAGAAACTTACTTCTCAATACCTTACCTACATTTATTTTTATACAATTTCATGCTACTGACAGATGCAATTTTGCTGCTGCGCTGGTCTTGACTGGCCGAGAAGCCAGCGGGGGTACAGACGTTGAAGCTAAAATTGTGATGGTAAAAAAATAAAAACGAAAAAGAAATTCATTTTTCATGAATTTGTTTTTCGTTCATTTTTCATGAATTTCTTTTTCGTTTATTTTTATTCTTGCTACTGTATACTAGATGGCGTTACGTGTAATTTATTTCTCTTGCAACACTTCTATTTTTCCGCTCTATTTAGTATTCAAGTAAAAAATAAACATTTTAGTAGGTTTTGGTTGAAATTTTATTTGGTACCTATCTGATTTGGAAGAAACTAAAATTAGTTATGATAGCTTTACATTACTCAAATAAGTAGGCTCAGTACTTATATGTAGCTACATAATATACCTACTAACATTTTATGATGAAGGCTTGCACTTGGCAGGTCGGTACTTAGGTATAAAAACTAACAAGAGGCAAGAGCGTAGTCAATCATATCGGTAATGATATGTACTGGAGCAGAGATGCGGTTTGCGCGGAGAGCCGAGCCTCGTTATCATATTAGTTGCCGCGACGAGCGTGGGTGCTGCGGGGCGGAGTCTGCTGGCAGCCCACCCATTCACCACGCCTGTTGAGTTGCCTCGATCGAGATCGCTCGCAGCTCGAACTCATTTTGAATCTCTTGCAATGTTGGGTTACGTTACAATGTTACCTATCATTCTATTATATTAGGTAGGTATTTTAGGATACTGTTTAGTAATGTGTAGGTACAGTTATTACTAATACCTACTTATAATCATCAAAATACTTATTAAAATATTTTAAAAAATATTCTAAACTAAAATAAACCATATGTTCCCAAACTTTTTTACAATAGGTATAGTATACCTACAATCTACATACCTACCTACTTATATGATACGTGATAAAAAAATCTCAATCTTACTACTTAATAAGTGTATGTTGCCGTACTTAACTACCTACCTAGTTTGGGACCAAGAACCTTATGTTAGCAACACTGGAGGGAATGTAATAAGATTGAGATTTTTGGATGTTTTTGGCCAGCCATAATAGTGCCTAAGTAGGTACAATTCATCCAAACCACATGTACCGAGTGGGTAGAAGATATTTAAACAATCGCGGTTTACGACGGAATCGCAACCCTACTTAGTTACCTAAATAAAAATTAAGTAAAGGTATTTATGCTAACCTATTTTTTAATTGATAACAAGGTAGCTTTTGACTGCTATCTCATGTGCAGTACAGTGACCATGCAGTGTGAGATGGTAGCGGGTTAAAATGGTTAATTTATAAGGGGTAGGTATGGCAGCGTAATTTAAAGTCTAAACTACGAATACCTACATCGTACCGTTTTTAACAGTAGCGTGGTGAATAGCCGCGGCCAATAGGTAACTTCCACCAGATCAGGCCAGAGATTTAACCCCACTTTGGTAGGTATATAATATACCTATCTATTATCCGATAGCCTCAATAGTCTACCAGTTAAATTTTCTGACTTGACCCATTCAAGGGGTGGGGATCGATCGACCTTTCCGTTAAAACGCTGTTGTAGACATTCTTTTAATGAAACGGGTCCTGTTGCATTAAAAAAAAGTCTACCACAGCGTTTCCCAATGCGCCAAAGAGGTCGTTCTTTTATGAATTTAGGTTGGATTTCACTTTGGAAACCATTGAAATGCATTTAGTATAGGGGACGGTAACGCAGCAACTAGCAGGTTCACCGTGACGACTGACGCCCGCTCCCCGTATTTTTTATTATTAATGCTCCACGGTTTAGTTTTTTGAGCAATTAATTTATTATGGTTGAATTAAGAACGCTTACCCCCGGGCGTAAACACCTTTCAAGAAAAAATACTACCTACTGATGTCAACAATTACGGCTGACGAGTGTTCTCAATGGTGCATGTTAATTGTAGATAGAGCTTTTTAGTACTGCGCATTAAATGGTAGCTGGTAGATAGGTGCAGTAAACTGGGTTTACTATTTATTATTTATTGCGATTTTACCACTTTCAAAGCCGCTACCTCACGTTACGCGAAACCACAATTAGGTAGGGTAGGGTACAGCGAAAAATCGAAAATGTAGAGCTTTTAAGTTTCCTGTTAGAAATAGGAGAGCGCTATTGCAATATGACGTCACGATTCAGTAGCTGCATACCCTCTCTATACAAAATTTCGTTTTAGAAAGAGACGGATACAGTCGCAGTAAAACAGCTTATAACTTATTTGTTTTTTGACCGACTTAGTTTCTGTTTTTAACTGACGAAAAAAAGAGGTTCTCAATTCGTCGCGTACCTACCTATATTTGTTTTATTACAAATAATGTGATTCGTACATCTTACCTAGATTTTCGATTGTAATTAACTGAATATCCACATTTTCATCACATCATGTAGGAAGTTACAGTTAGGTTTGTTTTAGGAATGGAAGAAAGTGCAAAGTACTAGGTAGGCACCCATTTAAATAAAAAATGGCTTCTGGTCAGGACGGCGCGGCGTTCGTAAATCGTAATAAGGCTGCGCTTGCGTTTGATTCTGAGCACAATGGGCCGTTGCGGCTCACGACTCAATAACAAATATTGAACACGACCGGCGACCGCTTTGCTGGTTTCCAAGAATCTAGACTACAATTTTCCAAAATCATAATTTGATTCCGATACAGCGTGCGTACAATATAAATATGTATGAAGCTTTAAAAGAATTGTCTTTATCATTATACCTAGTGTAAATTAAAAAATTATTAAATCATCCCCTGACCCCTCCTTACCTGTGTTGAATCTATGGCCGATCTACTCTGTAAGTATGAGTGTATGACCCATTATATGATCTTGTTACCCACCACTCTATAGGTACATATGTATGTAAAAAAATACCCAATAGATACATAGGTGCAGAAACATACCTAGGAATACGAGTAGGTAAGGTATTATACTAATCTAGCTAACTTATTCTGTGTCTTAGGTGAAGTAGATTTGTATCTAAGTACTACTAATTAAGATTTCAATAATTATTATTTAAGGTTTTTTAAAAAGCCTCCACAAACCGTTCTCTGTTATTCGTCCGTAGTAGCCATTGGATTGGAGGTAAGCTAGCGGGAGGTCTGCCTACACTTAGTTAGGTATTACGGTGAAAACTACTCGTATTAATTCCAGTAAAAAATGAATTAAGTTCCACAATTTTCAATGAGTGGACCAAAAGTACAACAAAAAAGTGGAGTGAGTACAAAATGCGATGTAATGAAAATTTTACGGTTCGATGGCAACTTAATCAAATTAAAAATAAAATTTTCTCCGTTCGAAATATTTACTTTCACAGAACTAACTGTAGCAGGTCATTTATTTTCTAAGTATTTGAGCTTTATATACCTATTCCATTTACCTTCTCACCGAAGAATTATTAGGCTGGATTGACAACTCAAGAGGAAAATATTGAAACCAAATAAATGTGCCTACCTACTCTATTGCATCGAAAATTATTAGATAGGTTTCCTTTCCTTACTAATAATAAATGCGACAGTGTTTGTTAGTTGGTTTGTCCTTCAATCACGCAGCAACGGATCAGTGTATCGACGTGATTTTGTACAGTTTGCTATAGATAGTTGAGGATTCGGAGAGTGACACTTGCATAGGATACATTTTATTTCGGAAAAACCGAGGCTTTTTAAATACTCCACAAAACAAAATTTACGAAATAAGTAGTAAATCGACAAAACATTCGGGCGCGAGCCTTCTTCGGAAACGTACGCGCTTCTGCACGCTATTCATCCGTATTGTTATTTAGGGTAAGTGTCTTTTATACGTTTGGATAGGGTTGGCGTGCCAGCGGGTAAAAAACCCCAAAAAAAAAATAGATTAAAAAAAATCGACAAAAAATATATATAGTAAATAATCATTATACCTACAATGATTATTTACTATTCAACATATAAACATGTAAAACATAATTATATCCGTAGTTTAGTGAGGTTCTCACGGACACGCGCGGCTCGCGACGTTGCCCGCGAGATAAAAAGTAAAACCTCAACACGGTAGCGCGTATTAATCAGCTTTGAATGCGGATCTATGCGTACAGGCAGCCACACTGGTGCTTGGAATAAAATGCCTACTCTGCGTCGGGGACGTTATGCCTAACTAGGACAACTGTGACAGCGAATATCAAACGATCATCCTGATTGAGCTTAACGTTGCTCAATGGTAAATCAGATGATTTACCATTACACATGTTCTTAACGTTGCAGATGCGGAATTGATTTTCACAGCTGTAGATCAAGTTTTAAGTATCCGAAAAAAGAACAGGCACAAATTACATCATATTTCCAAGGGACAATACTGAGTAGAAATATAAAATAATGAAATTTGTTCGTTAAAAAAAATCGCGAAGTTAGGTCTAATTTTCAACCAATTTGCATTATTTTTAATGTGTTGCATATTACAGAGCCAAAATTTTGATATAAAATCCCTATACATATATCCAAGAGACGGACTAGCCATTTTTTTTAATGAATATCTTACTAGTTATTAGAATACATGATGTAGGTATTTGGCGCTTACTACGCTCCTAAACGCTGGCATCTGTCGCGTTTCACGCGAGGTTTCGGGTATATTTTATTTCATCTATCGCGGGATTGCCTTCTGGTTTTCTGCGCACTGTTAACCCGGATTGGTAACTAGTGATGGGAGGTTTGGTCGTGGTTAGTTACCACCCTACCGTTAAAGACGAGCCCGCATGGTCGTCTGGCGGTTGTCGACGACGATGGCTATCTAGTAGAGCTTTCACCTAGATAGGCTAAGCTATAGATAGGGTGATTTATACGGGCGACTGTACACAGTAGTACCGCTCTGGGCCCAACGTCCGTGCGTGACGGATCCACTCAGCATCGAATTCACGGCAAGTCAAATGTTTAATTTGCTCTATAAATCACGCTATTAAAAACATTTCAAGGGTGTCATCGAGATCCGATCTCATTGGAAACGTGACCAACGGCGATCTGTGTGGTCGCGGCGTTGGCCCTCACTTGCCTCAATGTACAAAAACTTACAATAAACCTGTAATTTTTTGGGTTTTACATTCTGGTAGTACAGTTATAGAAATGAGAATTTCATTGTGACCAGCTAATACCCATGACTTTGTCCGCGTGAATTTAGATTTTAAAAAATGTACCTACCTATCTTCATACTTCATATTTCGTGGGCCGTTGTGCAATTTAACACGCTCACTGCGTAACAGGCCGATTTCGGCCCGTCGCGGTATTTCAGCTGGTGCGGACGAACAAAACTATGTCCCTCTCGCTAGTGCGGAACGATTATCTCAGGTATTTGTAAAAATTTTACAGAGACAAATATATATTTCATCTTGCGGTCAAAATTTTAGGTGTTCCCCATCAAAACATAACGGTAGGCCTTTATCGACCTATCGACGCACTGACGGTGAAAAACATCCGCTCAGTGCGGCAGTGGGCCTATTTCGGCCCACCGTGCTAACAGGCTGCCGGCGACCCGGTACCGCACAGAGCGCGCGCCCCGCCAGTTAGTGTTGTGCTATCTAGCTGATCTAACGTAGCGATATTATCAACGACGACAAATAAAAAGACGTGTGGCACTCGGGGACTACCGCGGTAAAGCTATTGCATAGCATTTTTTATCAACGCCATCTAGCGGCTCACCGTAGATGAGTCCCGTGTCAGGTTATTTTCGTTACGGAATTTCTGGATTCGGTCTCCACGCTGGCCCGCGATTGAAGCTATGCAATAGCTTAAAAATAAAAGAAAAATACAAAATAGAATAATTCACCCTGCAGTTATTGATATCGGCAGCGGTGATAGTGACAGCAGTGAAGAAATATTCTCCCCAATTAAAAATAAAAATAATTTTGAAACAAATGTGCACGGAAAACGAAGCACAAGCGGTAAGTTTTATTTATTATCTACACATATCAACATAATAATATCAGCCTTAGACTCATAATGACTTGAGGATTTTATATGCAATACCATCCTTTATGAAAATGATTATTCTTAAAAACTAGCCTTCTACAGTGAATAGTCAATTACAGTGAATAAATAAAAACATTTTTCAGTTCTTTTACAGTTTTACATTTTTCAGTTTTTATTCTGTTTTATTTTCGATATCCCCTTATTTTTCTCTGTCTCATCATTACTAAAAATACTTTCTAGTGCGGTACAGGTCGATATCGGCCTGGCGCTTTACCTGCTTTATTTCTCATTTCCTGTTTGGCAGATCCCGGGGCGAATCAAACCTAAGAAAGTTGGGTTCAAGGTCATTCCAAAAGTATAAAAAAAAATTGTATACATTATGTTTTCACAAAGTTATAGCAATTTAATCTATCCTAGTGCTGGTGGGTTTAGAAAGACCTGTTACGCACTAGCGGAAATATCATTGGGGGCGCATTTCGACCCGTCGCCGCACCAGATGAAAGATTATGATTTTACTTGCCGCAGTGAACGTGTTAATTGCGATGTTGGGACGAAGTTAGGAATGTATTGTATTGTATTGTATTTGTAACGAATTGTAGTTCGATCTCAATTTTAAGTACCTACCTAGGTTACTGCGGGCGGTTCATTTTCTGACATTAGAATTTCGCTGCCAAAAATTTGTGATAAGGAGAACAGTGTTAATAGGTACCTACTGAGTGCAAGCAACTTCATTGAACTATCTACTTACATAGATTATTATTTATTATTGCTTTTATACCTACTATGAACCGTCTGTAGAAAGACTTTCGAAAATTGGTTTTAATGCGGAGAAATTGAATTAGTTGTTTTTATGTTTGAAAAAGAGCTAGTTCGAAACTTTTAACACCGTATGATGATGTCGATTGGATACGCTGAGTTCAATTTTGATTAGTTGAGCCGTGAACGTACCCACTGTTCCATCTCTAGTAGACAGCTATTCATTCTCATTACCGCTTTAGGTAAAGTAACTTTTTACATACACAATATATTAGGTATATAGTAGGTAGGTATATTATCTTCTTTCAATTAGATAGTCAGATATATTGCTTTCTCATGACACAACGAAACACTGAGATGATAGAGACCTTCTCTAAATCTTTTTAGATTTTAGTTTCGAAATTACTTTTGTTTCTAAACCGTCTTTTATTTTTTGAACAAAATCACCTTTCTAGCTGTTAGATCATTATTTAGCAAGCATTAATTACAACGATAACTAATATTATCTACTAACGTAGTAAATACATCTTCATTAATCACCGTGAATCATGTTTGACGTAATTTCTTATGGTTTTACGAGTTTTATTCTAGACATTTAGTACTAGACGTTTAGTAGGTACCTAATAGGTAAATCGGTGAATAGTGGCTATTGATTCAACTGGAGTTAAAGAACTTTTTCACTGTCTACTATTTATCCAGTATTTTTTGGTGGGCCTGAAATTTTTGTATGTATGGATAGAAAGTTTAACAAGTAGCCTTTATTTTACTTCTAAAAATATTAGACTAAATAAATAAAAATTTAATCCAAAAAAAAGAAAAGGCATAAAAGGCTAAGCGTCGCAAATATGAAAACATAGAAAACAGTTTCATTGTTTCGTTTGGTGTTGAAACCTTGGGGTCATGGGGCGACTGGCGAGTGTGCTAGATCCTTTTTGAAGTATCTGTCATCCCGTCTCATAGAATCCACTGGTGACCGGGGGGCCGGAAGTTACCTCGGCCAACATTTATAATAAGTTTGGCCATTCAGTGGGGTCGTTACCTCAACGCCAACGTTACGGGCACATTTTCTCATTCCAGTGATTTAGATGATATTTTTTATATTTAGTTTTTATTTTTGATATTTAGGATTTAGTTTTAATTTAAATATCCTTAAAAACAATATTTTGTATAAGTTTTACCTATTCACCCGTATAAAGCCTGTATAGAACTGTTTTTCTTACTCAGGTCATATTATTGCTAGTGCTCAGTAATTTAAGTGGGGATATAAGACGTAGACGAATGAAGGCATTTTCTTTACATTTCCCTACAGACCAGCGATAAACGTGGGCTCTACAATCTCTGGCCGTAATATTTTCTATCTATTGCGTACCTTGCGTGACGCGTAAGCGGGAGGAACTTGGCTTAAAATGAATTGTAATAAATTAAATTGATTTCTAAAGACTTATAAGGGCTAAGAGATTGCTTACCTACTTATAGATACGTACGGACTTATTCTTCAATTGAATATGGAAAAACTTAATTAAGTAGGTAAGTACTTATTTTTAAATAAGAATCGCGATTTGCTAGTATCTAGGTACACTTATACCTACGTTTTACAATTGATTTTTCTTTTATTATCAAACTGTACCAGGAAGAGGATAATAATTTTGAGTCAATATTTATCTCGATGACTCCTGTGATATTGTGATATCAAGTTTTAGTAAAAGATTTTAGTTAGGTACCTACCTACATTTTGTATTAAGATGCATGCTATCTTACACACTGAAAACTTTAACTAGGCATATTTATATAATACTTCTTCTTCTTCTTCTTTATCAACTAATGGACGTCCACTGCTGGACATAAGTCTCCTGCATGGACCTCCACAAACCTCGGTCTTGCGCCGCCTGAATCCAGCGGCTCCCTACGACTCGTTTGATGTCGTCTGTCCACCTAGTGGGGGGTCTGCCAACACTGCGCTTCCCGGTGCGAGGTCGCCACTCCAGCACCTTGGGACCCCATCGACCATCAGCTCTTCGAACTATGTGCCCCGCCCATTTCCACTTCAGTTTCGCCACTCGCAGAGCTATGTCGGTGACTTTGGTTCTCCTACGGATCTCCTCATTTCTGATTTGATCTCGTAGGGATACTCCGAGCATAGCTCTCTCCATCGCCCGCTGAGTGATCCTGAGCCTTCTTATGAGGCCCATAGTTAGCGACCATGTTTCGGATCCGTAAGTCATCACTGGCAACACGCACTGTTCGAAGACTTTAGTCTTCAGGCACTGAGGAATTTTGGACGAAAAGACATCTCTGAGCTTCCCGAACGCTGCCCAGCCGAGTTGGATTCGGCGGTTGATCTCTTTCTCGAAATTGGACCTACCTAGCTGGACTGTGTGTCCCAGGTATATATACTCGTCTACAATTTCGAGTGCAGAGTTCTCAACGATTACTGGGTGGAGCGGAGCATGAGCATTAGACATGATTTTCGTCTTGCTCATGTTCATTTTAAGGCCCACCTGTTGAGAAACCCTGCTGAGGTCATTGAGCATTGTATTGAGGTCTCCGAGAGTCTCTGCCATAATGACTATGTCATCGGCAAATCGAAGGTGAGTGATGTACTCGCCGTTTAAGTTGATGCCAAGTCCGTTCCAATCCAGAAGCTTAAAGACGTCCTCCAACGCAGCAGTAAAGAGCTTCGGGGAGATTACGTCTCCCTGCCGCACTCCACGCTGCAATTGGATTGGCCTTGTAGTCTGGTCCTGTATACGTACTGACATAGTGGCGTTTTCGTACAAGCACTTCAACACTTGAATGTACCGATAGTCGATACGGCACTATTATATAATACTACACTTACATATTTACATAATATTTTATCAGTATAGATCATCAATACTTAGGTGAATGGTACATATATGGATGAGATATCATTCTACAATTATGATAGATAGATGAAAAGTTTTCATCCACCACGAAATCCCTACTGCGTAGCGTGCTGCGTGCATGGCGTCCGTCCGGGAGGAACTCGGCTCAAATTGAATTAAATTAAATTGATTTATAGAGAGCCGTCCTCCGCCCTCCGACCGCGCTCCCTTCCGCCGCCCCTCCGACCACTCCGTCTTACTAATTAATGCCATTAGACGTGGAAATTAAGTGGAAAAATACGAGTATCTATACAGCACAGTTAATGTTCTTCCAATTTTGTACGAGAAGGTATCCGTCTTTGAAGATCTTCCGTTTAATTTTGTTCCCCAGGCGTAGCCTGGTCGTTTACAATACCAATTTCAAGTTTTTTTTAATTAATCCGAGAATTTTAGAAATTGATCTTCTGGGATGAAACAGCCAACACAATTTTGCAGAATTTCATCCAAAGGCGGATCTACCTTACCCAAGGTGTTTCTTTATTTTCAATTCTGTGATAGGTAGGGGGAAGTCCCGTAACGCCGGATGGCACCTAGTACCGGACACTCGTACTATCTCAGCGACTAAGCAAGCGAGCGATTCAAAAACGAGTTAGAGGGGTGCAGGGGGATGTAGCAAAACTGAGTCACGGGACCCGGTTTGCCCGTGACGCGCGCGACAGCAGTGGGAGTAGTTGGTTGCTGTTTTTGGCGGGACGACACTGCGTTACGTAAGATTCAGGTGAGTGTTACAGGTAAGCACCAGGTAAGTATCTGTTATTAGTTGTTTACTATATTTGTTTTTAATAAAGTAGTGTTTATTGTTGTTAGTAATCAATAAAAGTTTTTGAGAATTTTGATAATGGGTTTGATATGGAATATATATTGTGACCATTCTCTGTCCCTTAGTACCGGACACAAAGTAGTCCCTTAGCACCGGACAGTGAATGAGTTATTATTTCTTCTCAGTATGTATACTTTTCTTAATAAATGTTATTCGATTTTCAGATGATAGAAGTACAGAATAACATTGAAATGGATCAGAAGAAAAAGAAAGGAAAATGGGACCAATTCTCGTCCCTTATTACCAGACACAAAGTAGTCCCTTAACGCCGGACAGTGAATGTGCTATTATTTCTTGTCAGTAAGTATGTATACTTTTCTTAATAAATGTTATTCGATTTTCGAGGATAGAAGTACAGAATAACATTGAAATGGGAGAGAAGAAAAAGAAAGGAAAATGGGACCAAACAAGTTTACAGGGGTTTGCTAGGGGTTCCAAGTGAAGTCTGTCCGATACTAGGGGCCAATTCCAGAGACTGCGTTTTTTTCACCAGAGTTTAATTTATGTTTTTGAATATATTTATGCAGAAGTTGCATTTTTGATAATTGATATTGATTTTATGTTTTGTTGACTAATATAAGACGTAAATAAAGTAATATTTTTCTAAACAGATTTTTTATTTTTCATAAAAACCTTAAGTGTCCGCCACTAGGGGACTTCCCCCTACTGTTTACCTTGTTAGGTAAATTCTCTAGGTACTCTATAATCTCTCAAGTTGAGAAATAATCGCTGTTCGGCCATTCTGAAGATAAAAACGGCGTATTTAGGAAACTTATGATAGAATCTAAACAATAATCATACGAGGTTAATTTGAGGTAGTTATTTCTAAATCACGGGCATATAGAGTCACGTGGGGTATCTGTGCGCAGTTTTTGGTAAATCTCTTCTAAAACGAAACAGTTTTATAATTTGTAAGAAATCAGGCGTTATTCTCTTTAATTAGACATCCCTAAACAATAACGTAACATAAAATTTGAACTCTTTTCATAATTGTAATAATTATTGGATGTTTTAATCAACTCGGGAAATGCGGACACTTACCCACATCAGAGGGAAAGTATCCGCAAGCTTTCGGATAAGTGTACGTACGTAGGGTAAGTGTACGCTCTCAATGTATTATGCATAGATCACATTTAAATTCCACTGTTTCATAGCTTGTGCATGCCTTGTGCCAAAAAGACTAACAGATATTGCACTGTATCTAGTCTTCGGTGGGGGGAATGCTCATTACTCCCTTGACACAAAGGACAGTAAAACCTGATTTTTCATTTACTTTTTTTTGTAGTCTTATTCTTCTTGTTATATGTTAATGGGCTTATAACAATAAGTCTTTGAAACAACAGTAATTAATGGATTATGGGGCATGTTTGAGATGTAAACAAGAACAAAGGGAAAAGAACTACGTTCTTCCTGAAAATTCAGGAAGTTCATCTGCTTAGTTTTGTAAGTGCCAATGCACTGAATCTGATTACTGATGACACATAGTAGATTCTAGTAGTTCAATTTCAGGCCGTAGGATTTTGTAACCAATAAATTCTTCAAAAAATTTACTTTGATCGTGCAAGTGTACGCATGCGGACACTTTCCCGCGTATACTTTCCCCATTTAGGAAAATAAATTTATATTTGTCAAAAATGTAGGTTTAGGTTGACTTAGATGAAATTACTGAATTGTCATAAAATATTTATTAATTTTCCCTATTGACAAACACCGTATAATTGTAATTAGTCCAGCCGTGGCCCTACACCACGCTCATGTACCTATTTGAATAAAAATAATAAGAAATCGACGCAATAATTAATTAATTATTTAATAATTATTAATTATAAATAATAAATAATAATTAATTAATTATTAATTAATTAATTAATATAAATGACTTTATAACTTTCCAGCACGCTGCACATCAGTTGCATGATGCGACCCCCTCATTTGTCTCTCAAGTGCGAACTAAATTCACTATCTTGCGATCAACCTATGACAACGAGTCTCGTGCAAACTTCACTGCGTATACTTACTCGCCGCGTACGGTTACCCCACGTGACTCTACTTTATTAAATTTATTTCTATGGTTTACCTACATTAAGCGGACTAATTTGCGTATGAAATCTCAATGATGGATGCTTAGTAGGCGGCTTCGACTAAAAGGTGAATTAACCTAAATTTAATGTAGCTACTCTAAGAGCATACAAAAAATCCTATTAGACGGATGAACGCACCCAAACATTATTAAACAAAGAGGCTCGATATATCCCTATATAAACGTAAGCGAGCTCGGCTAGCAATAATTACGGTGTATTATAAAGGGTGAAATAAAGAGCATTCCAAACAAACGGGCACTGTACCGACGAGGCATTCGGTAGTTCGTGTCACAGGTCATGTCTAAACTCATCAATCTTGACTCCATTTAATTTGGGAATAGAATAGGTACATGCGGCAAGAAGAAGGCGGCCGGCGCGACCGGTGTTGCCATTGTAACTTCTTTAGCCGTTTTCGGGCTATATCGAGCACTTTTTGTAGTGGTTGAACACATAATATTTTGGGCTGATAGGGGTAATTTAGTCCTAATTGATAAATTCATAATAAAGGTACAAAACTAATAGGTACCTACTTAGCACAATAAAGAAAATTGTTGGCAGCCTAAGCTCTGAGTACTGAAATGAGGGAAACTGTTTGAAAACAAGAGTTACTAAGTTACCAACCTAGCTCATCGATGAATGAGCGAGGCAAATAGTTCGAGGAACGTATAACCACCTAAGATGATGGTTAAGGTTCCAAGGTGTTGGAGTGGCAACCTTGTAGGTACTTGAAAAGTCATTACGTGGATAACGACATCAGGCGAGTCTCAGGGAGCTACTGGATAAAAGCGGTGTAAGACCGAGACATGTGACAATCTATACAAGAAGTGGACGTCTAGTAGTGTTGGAAGATCCCACCATTTGATGGATAGGTCATCTCAAAGGAATCGTTAGGAGCCGCTGGACACATGAGGAACAAGTTACAAGATAATTGTGGGGAACTATGTCCAGCCATGGACGTCTATCGGGAAAAAGCAAGCAAGGTGGCAACATTGGCGCCTGGCGGCGACTGCGGGCCCGCGCGTGAATAGGCCCCGTACGAAACGAATGTGCTAGCGTGCACAATGAGCGCCGCGCGAATGGAGAACGAAGCGGATACTCCATTGTCGATCCACAAAAGAAAGGCAATCATTCGACATGAATAAATATCTTTGAATAATGGTGCCCCGCTTCCTATAATAAAATGTTTTATGTATTGGAATTATCGTGTGTAAATCGCTTTATGCGTTCGTGTAGCCGCCTAAATGTTTTGTACTTCTTCCGCAATTTGTTAACATTACACGTTGATTTATGGCGTGCCTGAACTAATTTATGTACCTATGTATGATTTTTTCCTGTGATTTCTTCAGTCAATCACACTTTAGAAAGTGTTTATGAATTACTTATCCACCTACCTAACTGAATTTCCTTGATTGGCCAGGAACTAATTGGACGTAAAAATTCAAACTGAAATGCGCTAAAATGTTTCGTATTGATTTATTGACCGAGAGAACGAGAACTTGGGTTAATTTTTATACTTTTCCATTTGTCTGAGTGTCTATCAAAGCCTTAACCTCCAGAAATAAGGAACGTAATTACCTACTCCATTTAGGGAGCATTTATAAAAGTAGTAAATGGGGAAAAAAAATATTCTAATGATAGAGAAATTATTATTATAGTATCCTTTATATGAACTAAAATTTGGACTGTAGTAGGTACAAAAAAATTAATTGCTAAACTTATAGAGACAGCTCTATCATATTACCTAAGTAGATACAAAAAGTTCGTAACAGTTCGAAATTAACCGTAGGTATTATTGTCACAACAATATTTCGAACAACTAAAAGTTACTGTTACAAACAAAACTAGTAATACAACTCAATTGGTGTTATTACAGACTAATTCGAATGTTTGGTTCCTCGCGTGAAATTGGGGCAAGCTAGTAGTTGGGGGCGCCTTGTAATTTGTAAACCGCCGAACCGCGTGCTTCTCAGAACAAACTACGAGTAGGTATCTTGTTCTTAATTTGAATACATATATCGTCGGTCAAATTCATTAAATGGTAAACAAAAAATGTTAGAGATATTTTGCTGTAATCCGCCAACAGAAAAAAAAATCTGTATGGTCAAACATGCAGTTATAAGCTAAGCACCGCTTACCTCCCCAACCAAGCAATAAAGCAAAGTTCCCAAGCAAGCAATGCCACCACCACTCACATGCACCAGACTGCATGCATACACAAGACTTTAATACTACTCTCGACGCACGTTTCGCCCCGACACCGGAGCATCCTCAGGAGATATCGACTTTACAATGCTGTATTGTCTAGAGGTAAGCGGTGCTTAGCTTATAACTGCATGTTTGACCATACAGATTTTTTTTTTCTGTTGGCGGATTACAGCAAAATAACTCTAACATTTTTTGTTAATCATGAACTTCCGCAAAGTAGGTAACGCCTGACTCTATCCAATATTCATTAAATGGTACAATTCAAAATAAATTCAAGTTGCGATAAATTGAGAGTCAAAGTATTGAGTTGAAAACTAAAATCAAAATTTCGTGGTTTTTTGTCAATTATAACCATTTGACTTGTAGCCTTGAGTTATTTGAATAAGTAGGTACATCATGTAGGTACCTACCTATTTGGCGCTTCGCGACGCTAGTAGTAGCATCTCTCGTGTTTTACACGAGGTTTCGGATATTATGTTTTATTTCATCTATCGCAGGGATTTTTTTCTGGCATTCTGCACACTGTTAAGTACTTACTTAAATAATATCTATCTATATTTTAAGATTATGATTGAAGGACAAACCAACACACTTTCACTGTGACATTTTGTTAGTTTTCGTAAATCGATACGCGTAGTCCTCTAATCTGGATTTTTATCTCCGACAGCAAGCCGCCGTTTCCATCGCGGTAATTACAGAGTTTAGTGGTTTAGAGGCTACAGTGAATTATTAGACTCGCCGCAGTATAATCAACGCAATAATAATTGTTGTTCTACGTGCTGTGTTTGTGGTCACTAGGTCTGACCCGGATAAATTGAATTTTGAACGTTTAGGGGATAACGGTTTATTTTAGTTTCTTTAGGTAGGTACATATTTGAACTACATATACCTAACGGTATTTTAATCCTGCTAATAAGTGCTATAATAATCACGCCGCAACGACTGAACCGATTTAGCTGAAATTTGGCACAGAGATAGATCAATGTCTGGAATAACACAATAGAGGCTTTTTATACCGGAAAATTAAAAAAAATCTCAATTTTCGCGTACGAAGTCACTGGCATCAGCTAGTAAAATATAAATTTTTACTAGCTTTTGCCCGCGTCCTACCCATGCAAAAAATCACGTCGATCCGTTGCTCACTCGCTATGTTCTGCGTGATTGAAGAACAAATAAAAAAAGAAAACACTTTCGCGTTTATAATATTAGTAAAGACTGCTATCAAAAATATTCTATTTAGGTAAAGTACAAATAGATACAATAACTTTTTGTCATTAATTAAAATATAGCTAAATTATGTATGACTTAATTTTCAGGGACTTCTAATAACGTGTACGATACCTACTTTAAATGCCATACTAGGAACATAGGGCTTATTTCAAATAGTGATTTTTAAACCATAATGATTCTTTGAACTATTAAATTTAATCTTGCCTCCATCTACAAAGAAATATTCTACCGAGTGTATTTACACCAAGAAAAAATCTTCATGCGCAAAGCGATAAATTCAAACAGAAGTTAATAAAAAAAGGAAATTAACAGCGTTGTCGATTTAGAGTCGATAAATAGATGTCACTCAGTAAGTCAGTAGGTAGATATGTAGGATCTGCTGTTACGTCGATAAGTACTTCTACAACTCTTATTTTGTGTTATCTCATTAGGTTCTTTGCGTTAATTATATTTGTGAGAAAGATTCTGTTAATAAAACATAAATGTGTGATGTCTGTTTAAATAAAACATAATCTACAGTTGATGTTTTGAAAATCTTTTGTACTCTCAGTCTCAATGTATGGGAATAATGAGAACATAATCATTACAACGGCATTGTGTAAACACATTTAATAACCCAACTTTTATTGTAACTTGTATAACTTAATTGGCCTTGTAGGAAAATTAATATTTGATTAAATTACATAACTACCGGTATGATATCAATAAATCTTAAAAGATTTATTTTATTGTTTTTCGCGCAATTAATCTTTGTTATTAGCAATCGTGTACTGTGTAGATCTTGAGTAAATGATATAAATTATGTCCAAGTTACACTTAGTCGCAACGCATTCGGATAGCGGCCGAATTGCGTTACAACTAAGATTATAATAGATAGATATCTATCTCAGGCTTACAACCACAGTGTGCCTAAACGTACCTGTAAAGGTATTGAGTATACCTATAATTATAACCTGTTATGTTTTTAGCGCAAGCTACACCACGAACCTCCCTAACTTAGTTTAGGTTATATACCTATGTACCTATTACCAACTACTTATGCGATCTAAACGAAGTTATGCGAGCTAATTATGTAAAGCTCAGCATGAGCTTAATTATGTGCAAGGCATGGCTTGTATTTAGATATGTGACGAATCTGAAGACACCTTTTGAGGTTTCTATTGTAAATATCGTGTCGGTGGATTTATTACAATCGGTACCGGAATACAGGCCAGCTAAGTGTAATTCAGCCATTACATTGTGGCGGCGTCTTTGAGGTTAATAAAATTGCTTTGTTCTGACGTAAGTACATAACTAGACGGGGATTCCCATTAATTAGCGTAATGTGTTGTTTTAAGTTTATTGACTATTCGTTGATGTACCTAATTAGTATTATCTTGTCCGATCTCCGTCCGCATGTAAGTTACAGAAGCAGAACAAAGTTGATTTTATGCGAAAATTTCCAATGCATAGTTCTGATAATTACATACTAACATTTTGTTCAATCACACTTTGCATAATTTTGAAGTACATAATTCCAGCTACAAGTTGGTAGATATACCCACTATGGAGATTATTATTTTTATAGGTAAGTATCTACAGTATAATTTGTTTGACAAATTGTTCATTGTATTTAACTACATTTATCAGATAACATCGTTATGATAGATAGATAGGTATGGATAGAATAATATAATACTTACTATTGTCATACGGATGACGACCGCTATTGGCACCACCAGAGAAAGCGTTTTTGGACGCCGGCGTTTATAAAATTAATACTAGTAGGTAGTTCTCATATGACTAAAATTATACAAAAATTTTAAAATTAAGCCGTTTTTGAGATAGCTAAACGAATTCATCCAACCTACCTATCTAGAATAATTGGAACCCTCGCTTCGCTCGGTCAATAGGTACCCACCTAATGCTTACAACGCGACTCTAGCTAAGCCTTGGCTTAAATGAAATATTCCACAGCAATCTGACAAAAAATTTACTAAGTACGATGCAGCGCCGCAACGCGCCGTGTGTTATCACTCTTTCATAAAAGAAAACTTTTAAGTATTTTCGATACAGTTTTTTCTCTAGGTATTCCTTTTGCCAACCAACCCATTACTGAAGGCAAACTAAACCATTAAAATCAAAACAACAAAACTACAAAGCAATTTATTTTCATAGGGCGGCCGCCCTCGCAAATTCATTACTAGCACAAGCTGGCGCTTCCGTTTCCGACAACCCTCACTCGCATGTTTATATTACAGCACGTAGAGAATTTTCCAGAAGCACATATACATTGCTAGTTATTCTTTAAAATAAATTATCAACGCTAAAAGGAATCACGCAATGTATACTATTTTTGGAAAACTTGTCGAGTCTCTAGGCGGTTGTCACCTCGGTGATTGCCACGGCCTGACGTGACTTCGTTTGCATAGCGCCTAAAGGAAAACTAACATAAACTTTGATGCACTTTGCTCACGATTTTGCGAGTGTTCTTTTGTTGGTTGCCTTGGATTTGATTTGGATCAACTTTGTTAGCGCCATTGGCAATGGCTTTCTACGTCGTCTTTTGGAAGGCAAAATCGACTATGAAAATAAACGTGAATAATTTAATATTTTTCAAATATTTGAGGTTAGGTAGGACAGGCGATCATAACTAATCGACTCGGTGGCAGCCACTGGATACAAGCGGCACAACATCGTTATTTGTGACGATTCTTGCAAGAGACCTACATATGTCCAACCGGGACATCTATCTCTAAACTATGACGAGGATAGGTAGTAAATTGAAACTAAATTAAAGAAAAACTGAAAATATAAAATAAGACTCTTTATATTATGTAGTTCCCATAATTCGATGATAAGTAATTTAATATTGAAATCTGAAGCTATTTAACGCCGTTGCGCCGGAACCTCAAAGAGCTAAGAATACAATGAAAAATCTTATAGAAGAATAATTCTAAATCCCATAGTTACAAGGTTTATTTTTGATTATTTCGTTTGGCAGAGAATGAGATGAAACCTGTAAGATAATAGGGCGGCTAGTTGAGCTTACAAATAACAAGCTGTTATGTGATTCGTCACGTATGAGATCAACGATTTGTAGGTACACCAAGGATTTTGTATAATCTTGAGGTACTACACTCCTGGAGTCTTGTTATCTTGAAATACTATTACATTTCGTGCGAAATGCGTATATGAAATTATTATAGGTAGGTAGGTATATAATTTAATTCGTATTCGAATAGGTACCTTCAGGAATTATGTCTGTTTATAATTGAGTAGGCAGTTAGGTGCATACGTATGCGTACGTACCTATATGTGTACACATACCTACATATAATAAGTATATAGCAGGTACATAAAGTAGTACCTATCCTTTTACTCTTTGTAAATGCTGATTGGCAGCATTCACACATAAAATAGTCGATTTGGCCCAGTAGGTATTTCTCAATCAAGTGATGCACTTACCAACGAACAGCGTTTTATTTTTATTTACATAACTCCTAATGCCCGCGACTTCGCTTACCTACGTTAAGTTCGATTTTTCAAAACTCTATACTCCCTTAGGGGTTGAATATTAAAAATTTTCTCTTAGCGGATGCCTACGTCGCGTCGGTCCTGTGATTTGAACTGTGCGATAGTCAGTCAGTCATCTTTTCCTTTTATATATTCAGAAGATAATATTATAGATATAGCGTTAATATATATCGAAAGCTGAATTAAATTATGTAGGGAACACTTATAAATATTAACACGGTGGTAGACATAGACACATAATAAAACAATGATTGTAGGTACGCCATGCGCTTAAACGGCTCAGAAAATGGTCAGAATGTTTAAAAAACCAAGAAAAGAGGTTTATAATTGGAAATAATGTTTTATCGATACCATATCTGGAATTTTCATTCCGAAAATTACTTAAGAGCCTAAGAGATTGATTTGAATCAGCATTAAATATCCTAAGGCGTTATGTTAGGGTCCGAAATTGTTGGTTAATTTTCCCTGATCATACACAAACGTGCTTTGACGACCAACTAGGGTTGACCCAACGCCGCTCCGTGTAGGTAAGAATAGCAATTGTATCACAACCTCTACACTCTTAGGTAGGTTTATCATTGGAAGCTAGATACCGAACCACTAAGTAAAATAATAATACGTCTCATTCCATATGACGAAAACCTCGTGAGAGCAGAGACAGAGAAAAAACGAAAGTATCTAGATCTGGCTCAAGAGATTTCCAGCATGTGGCATGTGGAGTCTACTGAAATCGTTCCTATTGTCATTTCTGCAAATGGGTTGATCAGTGAGCCTCGATCGCCATCTGAGGCGACTGGGGTTCCGGAGCAGTTCACTCGCAGCCAAGATGCAGAAAACGGTGTTGCTTGACTAGGCTATACGAGTACCTATAGACACGACAGAGTAAGTATACCTACTAGGCAGTAACTACTTACTGTTGTAAGTGATAGCTATAATATTATTGGCTTGCTAAGCTTAGGACGTAGTATGCGGTAGGTACCTACTAGTATAGCAGAATAGGATAGTGTAGTCTGAATTTTGCTTGAGTTATGTTTACGGACATTCGATTGCGTCTACTTTTTCAGAGGAAAACTTCTCTCAAGCTGGGTACGAGTGAGTACGTTGCAAATATCGATTTATAATTTACCTTTTGTGGCAACCCTAAAAAATAAATACGTGTGTGTGCATGGTACGGCGTAAATTCGTCACGGGTGCTTATCAAGCGAGCACTCGATAAAGGCGTGTCGATGTTTTATTATTACAGAGAAGCTCACAGTAATCATAATCATGCCCGTATGTGATATCCAAGCACACTGTCTGGACTCATTACTTCGCGATGTTTATCTTCTAAACTGAATTTATTGATTAATTTCTATGCAAAATCACCTTCTTAATAATTATTGAAACGTTCGTCCTTAGTCCATTCATTCTAGATTATTTCGCGGCAAAATTTATAATTTTTTGAAAATACTGCAGCAATATAACTATATGAATGAGAACATTAACAAGAACAAGTCTCCCATCCCCTCCACCTGCCGCTTCACGAAACTGAAGCATGACATATCTACCTACGTAACCATTTCGCCTACATTTCTCTCACACCATAGTAGGGTCATCAAGTCGTAGTCTTAGCCTTAGAACGTCTTACGTTAGAATAAAAAGTTTTCTTGTATCATACCAAAAAAGTCATGTCGTTGCTTCAGCGGATAAGTTTTTATTAGATATTGATATCTATGATATTACTAGCTTTTGCCCCCGCGACTTCGTCCGCGTGGAATTAGATTTTGGGGTCGAATTTTCAAAAACTGTGACACACGTACTTTTTTATTTTTAACTGAAAGCTCAAATACCAACTTTGATGGAAACAGCTTAAAAAATGACGGAGTTTCATATAAACTTCCAACCCCTATTTAAACCCCTTAGGGGTGGAATTTCCAATAATCCTTTCTTAGTGTGCGCCTACGCCATAAAAGGAACTAACTGTAAAAATTTCAAGTTTCTAACTTCAGTAGTTTAGGCTGTGCGTTGATATCTCAGTCAGTCAGTCAGTCAGTCAGGACTTTGAATTTTATATATATAGATAGATATTATTTAATATTATTTCTATTATAATATTATTTAGGTTTTAAATATTATTTTCTCAAAAAGTGAGGAAATATAGGGCCATATAAGATAGGTATATAGGCAATTCAGTTACCTACTCAACGTAGTTACTTAGGTAGTTACTTTTTTGTCAGGAATAACATTGGTTCGCTATTACCAAAATAATTAATTCCGAGCACCGTCCGTTCCAACTTAAAAAAGCTCTCAAGTCGTCCGTCGTTACTTGCATATTTTTTGTCCAAAGTAGAGCGCATTTTCGCGCCCTAAACTTGCCCTAAGGGTGATTTATGATAAAAGTTATAAGCATTTTTAATATCACCGAGCCTTGAGGCCCTTTGTAGATGCCGCCGGAATGATAACCTAATTAACAAACGTTATATATCATTGGGCGAGCGCAAATACGAGATAATATTTATTAACGGGCAAAAGGCACAAAAGGCTCTACGTCGAGGGTACGCCGTACATTCGAGCGCGCTTAATTGCTTCTTATCTCTGATCTGCAAATCGGTGAGGTTAAATTTCCGTGGTGTAATGTTGATAGTGGGCATAATAATATGCTTGTTACGACTGATATTCAGCGTGGTTCCGTGAAACCGCTTCTTGCTATTACCAACATACCTACCGCAGAAGTAGAACACACAAAAGATAGATAGGTAGGTAGGTACTACAGGCTATTCCATACGGTGTTGTACCAGTCTCATCAAAGCCTTCCCCATAAGCTTGACGATATCATTAGACCAGCGGGATCTCCCTCGGCCTCCCAACTTCCTCGTTGGTCTAACAAGTTCGACTGCAGATGACGAGGTCCCGGCAAAAGTATTGGGTTTTTTGTCAATAAATTCTCAGTAGGCTGGTATTAGCCCGGAGTTAGGAAGTTGGCGGTGAGTCACCCCCATGCCTCGGATGCCGGTCCTGCGCCTGATCTCTCTCCGGTCGTGTTATTTTATCATCGATTTTACACGAACATCGTGACCTGGCACTTTTTCAGAGCAAAATTCAAACAACATTAAAAAAATATGGTTAGGTTAGGTTACTGTACCGACCTAGGTACCTTCCGATCACCTATTCTAAATTTTTTTGGTTTTCCTGAAAATCCATTTTCCCCAGATGCCTTTATAGAAGGAATACCTATCTACCATTCCAAAATTCGCAAACGTACATTCCAGAAATGGCCTGGAATTACAAACTTATTGTACTGAAAGGAATTGGCAAAAACCGAAAAAGGAACCGAAAAAAACTGTGACTACGAGTATTGTATATATTTTCAGAGAGAAATTTCTATCTGGAAATATTTAGAATAACGTTAATTAGGTAGGTACCTATACCCAAAAATCATTAAATCCTTTTACCTGTAGTTCATCAATGTAACTAAAGCATAGTTTACACGGAGCCAACACTGGCTGCCAATAAGACTGGCAGCCAGTGCTGGCTTGGTATTGGCCTTGTGTAAACAGTTTTTCAAGCCAAGCCAGCGCTGGCTGCCAACGCTGGCGAGAATAGAGCGACCGTCTATTTTTCTAGCCAGTGACCTCCGCCCGCATACCCTTCGACCCCCGCGCCAGCGTTGCGGACACGTGTAGACGAGTCTCGCCAGTCACTGGCGAACGTCCGTACGGTGTGTGTTCTTTGTTGTTTTATTTGGAAAGTTTTCAGCAGTAACCCGCAACGTCAACCTGTACTCAGAAGGATCTTCTAATCTTAGTTGTTTCAGCAACAAGGCAGAAGCTCCAGTTGCAGGTCTATCGCTTAACCATTTTCTTATCCAAAGTCGTTTCGCTCCCTTTTTTTGTAATATATCAATCAACTCTTCTCTTAATAGTGCAGAGATATTCCTTAAACATTTCTTTTTCAACAGCCTTTGCCGCGTATTCATTATTTTTTCCAAACGTGTGCACACCAGAAGAAAAAATCCGTGAATGATTGGCCGCGTCTAAACAACAAGGGCCAGGCCAACGCTGGCTTGTCTGCAGACTGGCGCCAGCATTACTGGCTTCGTGTAAACTCTACTTAACAAGTAGATACCTAAGTAGATAGGCATGCGGAAATATCCAAAACATTTTGTCATTAATAATGAAATAACTTTAATAACTTCCCACATTCATTTGCGTTAATAATGATTATACATTGTAATAATTAATAAAAATACAATTGTACACATAACTATGAACTACGCACAGACACTAATTTCGAGTTGTATAACTTAGGTAAATTGTATATTGTTGTTTTGTTCTTAGTGCTGATTTCACAAACGTCGAGTGACGTTTAATCGAGGAATAAATTGGACGTTCTGACAATTTTTGTATTGAAAGTCTGCCAAATATCAAAACGCTCGAATAAGACTTACTTTAGATACATTGGTGAAATCAGCCCTTAAGAGAATAGTTTTCTCACGATTGATCATGTAAACTTTCAAATTTTAAATTAATTTGTTTCAAAATAATTAAATAGGTAGGTATAATATGTCGATAGGGCTATGCTATGCAAAGTCCTGTTAGATATTTGCCGAATTGAAATCTTTACTTTACCTATGTCCTATAGGTATTTAATTGCTAATAGGTTCCTTACCTAGTTATCAACAAAAATGCAAGTGTATTAGGTAGTGCACGTGTAATTTGATTAGCTTTTAGCCGACTTCATCTGCATGGTTAGGTTGGTTTAGTTAGGTTTTAAAAATCCCGCGAGATTTCTTTGTTTTTCCGAGATAAAAGCTTATTAAATTATGCCATTCTTCAAGCCCCCGACCATACACATAAATAATATCTACACTTTTTGTAGGTCCCTAAAACATTGATTTTTAGAAAAAGTGATAAAGAAGAACGTATTTTACGTTGGATATTAATTATAATAAAATATTGTTAGAAGAACATGGCGGCTATGGCGTAAGTTTAATGCACTATACCTACTCGTATTATATCTATCTATATCGCATTAGTATTTTTAATCTAGCTAAAGTTAACAGCATGGGAGCAATTATTGTTCAAAAGTAAATTAAATCGAACATTTTCCAAGAAATCTCTGAAATATAGCGAAAAAACGAAATACGAAAATAATGTAGTTTTTTGTAAAGTTCAAACACCTAGTTTACAATTTCTTCCAACGGTTTTATACTTATAAAAAGTTTATTTCGTTGTTCGGTATACCTAAGTGGTATTTTTTATATTTTTTTGTTATGTACGAGCATTGTTCGAGTAGGTATTTGACAATAAATTATTATTATTGATAGTTTCGTTGTACAGTGGCCTCAATTTAGTACCTATTTTCTTCAATTTAAAATAAAGTTTTGATACTTTTCACAACAAATAATGAAAATAAACACTACCATTCCTATTGCTCTCAGTTCATAGTTCTGAAAAAAGAATTGGTACCTACCTAGGGTAGCTACTAGTTACTACCTACCTTAGTCATGCTAAACATGACTTTTGTCCTTTTGGGACACCTGCCTGGTGATCAGTCCTGTGTCAGGAATATTCCACCCATCAATAAAATTCCCCGTGTGTGGACACAGGTTACTGGTGCCCAGGTAGCCTACCCCCCTCAAACCTACATGTAGCTTTCGTAAACCTAGGTAACGATATCCTTCATAGAAAGGTTTTTTAGGACTTCACTTACTATATCTTTACCTTGCCCATCTTACCAAATACCAATGAGTTGGTAGGTACATAGAGCACTCATAGTTTTTTTGTGCTTTATTCAAGCACTGTCACATTCCTCCGATTTGGCGGTCGGAGACCTTTTTTACTTTTTGTATTTTGCACCAATTTTTTTTAATTATTTTTGTTAGAATGGTTTCAGTAAGAAGGAACAGAAAACATGCAATTTATATGTAAGGTGGGTGACCCAAATAAGGCCTATGTCCTAATAAGGCCTATTTTTTAAATTTCGCGCTACACGATTTCAAATGGCTGTTAATGTTTATAGAAGTGTGCGTATACATTAACTAGCGCACACAAGCACAGCTAGCGGCCTGTGCCGCGGCCCGCGAGCGTGTTGGAACTTGCAGTTGAAAACAACCACGCCGCGGAGTGCATGCTTGTTTTTATAAAATTCTGGCAGAGTAAATAGTAAGTATTTTTATTTTTATTCGTACTTGGTGTGCTGTGTTTTGTCTATAGGATAATTATACGTTTAGCCATCTCCTCACATAAGTGAAAAAGCTGTATTGTCAGTGTATTCCATATAATTGTTATTTTCTTTACCCATGTGCGATGCTCTAATAAAGCCTATAAAAATGTATAGGCCTTATTAGGACAATGGTGTATGTCAGTTAGAAAAGTATCACAGTAAAATAGTAAACCCTTGTTTTCAGTAACATCATGGAAAACGGATCACCAGCTTCTACCACAAGGAAAAAAAGGGCTCAATGGACTTCGCAACAGATTGAAAACGCTGTTAACCAACCCTGCAGCATCAGGATTGAGGAGCTAGAACCTTGAGCTTTATGATGTAGTATTTGCTTGGTACCAACTACCAACAATATCAATTCGTAAGCGACAGTTCCTAAATCCTCACAGTTTAGGTAGGCAGTACTCCTGCAGCATCAGTATTGAAGAGCTAGGACCTGAGCTCCACGATGCAGACTATGCTTAATACTAACAATATCAATTCGCAAGCGAAAGCTCCTAAATCCCCACAGTTTAGGTGGGCAGTACCCTGCAGCATCAGAATTGAGGAGCTAGAACCTAGAAATCCATGATGTAGTCTATGCTTATTACATACAAAAACAATTCATGATCAGCAGTTCCTAAATCGCTACAATTTAGGTGGGCAGTATCTACCCTACAGCATCAGGATTGAGAAATAGGACCTGGAGCTCTAAGATCTAGTATATGCTTAGGCCAAGCATACCAATTCGTAAACGACAGTTCCTAAAGGATCTCATTAGATTTAATATGTGTTTACAACGTTTTCTGTTAATTAAGAAGTTGAATGCTTACTTGTTTTTATTAAGGCCTTATTAAGACACAGGGTTCCCAATAAGGCCAAAGTGACATTTTAGTTATTTGTGTTCATAAAAGTGTGATTTTTGTTTCTAAAGCAATTTTATTTCATTAATTACAAAGTTTAATAAATAAATATAAGTATTTTAAAATTACCAGAGCATTTTAATTATAAACCTGCTAGTTACGTAATAAAAAAATTAAGGTAGGCCTTATTTGGTGACCTTACCTTATGTAAATCTTTATATTGTATAATATAATGTATAAATTGCATCTGTATTAGGTACTGTGTTCTGTTCCTTCTTATTGCTACCCTTGCCACCTTGATCAAGAACTCCAGAAGCAACACTCTGGTTGTATCCTGCTCAAGTATGACGGGTGTAGAGTCCTTACACAGATTTATCTGAATTTAATGAAGCAGATTTTCCCGTGCTCGGGTGTGCTGCGGACAATCTATCACCAAGTGCAAGATTGTTTCGGCAACATTCTCATCACAGACACAACAAATAATTATTAATTAGACGGACTATATTAATAATTAGACGGATTAATTAATAATTAGACGGACTATATTTGCATTTAAATCTGTGTAAGCACCCTGCAAACCCGCCATGTCCCATGATTACTTGAGTCAGTAGCGGCGTCAACTTGATTTTTTTAAAGATTTTGTGGGCTTTTTCCACTGAGGGTAGAAAGATCTTGGTCACCGAAGCTGTTTCGCCGCTTCTGTATCTTTCAGACCATTTTATGACAGTTTCCTTCCTTATATTCCTCTTAATATAAGAGATTGGACAACTGTCATAATTTGGTCTGGTTTTGAGTTTTTTAACAGCTTCTCTGGCCAGAAAGTCAGCTCTCATTCCCGGCTGTTCCCAGCACTCATATAGTTATGAAGTGGTCGCTGGTCTGTACCTACCTACTCTCTGGACAGGATGGGTCTTCTTTAATTCTCATTATAGTGAGATGATGTCTATTTAGCAAACAGACTTTTTCACCTTTCTTGTGCTAGAAGCAAGCAGACAATAGTGCAGCGGGTCGGGTTTGGACCATCTGGGATTAGTAAGCACCTACCTACCTATCTATACCTGGTTCTGGTGGGAGGCTTTGGCCGTGGCTAGTTACCACTCTACCGTCAAAAGCCGTGCCGCCAAGCGATTAGCTTTCCGGTACGATGGCGTGCAGAAACCGATTAGGGGTGAGGGTGTAATAGACACTGCCGTACCCCTTCCAAGTTAGCCCGCTACCATCTTAGACTGCATTGTCACTTACCAGGTAGGTCAAGGACTAACCTGTCATCGAAAAAAAAACCTACTTAACTGCTTCGCAGGTCTAATAAATAATAATTAGCATGTTCGATTGCGGATGGTCCCGGTTTCGATTCCTGGGTTGGGCCAATAAATGAAGGTAGGCCTACCTATTATGGTTTCTGTCAAGAAATACTCAGTAATAGCCCTTAGATAAGAAGATGGTGTTGTATCACCCCCGTGCCTCGGAGAGCACGTAAATCCGCCGGTCAAGCGCCTGATCTCTCTCCAGTCGTTTCGGATTTCCATCCCATCACATCGGACTATGATAGTGAGGGAATAGAGAATGCACCTGTGTTTTCACACACATACCTACCTACCTACTTGTGCACTGCCACTACATAGATATCTCCCACATAGATGGTTCATCTGTGAGGAGGTTGGCCACCGTGACTGGATCCATCGGGGGTCCACTATCTAGGTATACCTACCTACTAACAAATGGACAAAAAGTGAGACAGAAGCGAGTGGTAAAAAAATACAAGGACTAGTGTAGCGTACACAGATGGGCATAAATAATTTAATAAATGCTGGTTATTCTGGATTTCGGCTACGGGTAGGTACCTACTACCTCCGTAGGTCCCTACTTAGTGTAGGGTAGGTACGCTACCTAGTTACTTTTGCTACTTATGGAATTATTATCTTTTCGCTGAAAAAAAAGAAACGCACCTATACCTACTTACTTACATTCAGGTTTTATTAGGTATCTGATTGGTAGAATTTGATAGAAGATATCTAATTCACTTGACTAACCGAGGCACTCTTATAGCCAGAATTGTATTTAATTTATTATGGCGAGTCTTTTAATATTATTCATTCGTCGTTGAATTGGTGTATAATTCAAATCTCTTTTTCTGTATCATCGTAATTTACATACGCTAAATAAAAAGCGGTGTCATCACAAAAGATATTTGGAGGCAATATAAACATAATATCAATTTAAATTCCTTGTTAGTGAAGCGAAAGCCGACATCATACCTGAAATTGGGCTCCCGCCATTGGTCGGAGGGTGGGCCAATTGCAAGTCGCGGCGCGGAGCCCCGCACTCGGAGCCCCCGCCGGGCGGGCCGGCCGGCCAGACAGGCTGGCTGCCGAGTTGCCGACCTCTCCGCGCCTCAGTTCTTTTTCACACCTCGTACTGAAGTGACGTGATCAGACTGTGTAGTTCCTCGCTTGTAAGCTTTGACTGTTGGTTTTCGGTCGTCGGTACGAGTGACGATGCCGCGACCGTCGCGCGAATCTTACGGCGACCAGAAGCCGCCGTACTCTTACATCTCGCTGACGGCCATGGCGATTTGGAGCTCGCCGGAACGGATGCTGCCTCTATCGGAAATATACCGGTTTATCATGGACCGGTTTCCGTACTACCGCCGCAATACCCAGCGCTGGCAAAACTCCCTGAGACACAATCTCTCTTTCAACGATTGCTTCGTGAAAGTGCCCCGACGGCCGGACCGGCCCGGAAAAGGCGCCTACTGGACTCTACATCCGCAAGCTTTCGACATGTTCGAAAACGGTTCGCTGCTTCGTCGTCGCAAGAGATTTAAGTTACAGAAAGGAGAAAAAGATAACTTGAACGCGGAACTGGCGGCTCTGGCGAGTTTCAACAGAGCGTTCCTGGCGCGGCAGGCGGGAGCGCCGCCGCCGCCGCCTCTGCCCAGCGCGAGTCTGTACACGCCGCCGATGTGTCCCCAGATGAGCCCGGAGCCGGCGGAGTTGCCGGAAGTGGCCTCGGTCACGATGCTGCCGCGGGAAAGACCGAGACGAGCGTTTACTATCGACGCCCTGCTGGAGCCGGAGCCGCCTCGGTTGTCGCCGTCTCCACCGAGCCCCGTGCTGGCCATGCAGGCGATGCGCGCCATGCCGCGGCTGGAGTTCTCGATGCCGTCGCCGTACGTGCTGGCGGCGCACCGCTACCAGGCCGAGCTGCTGCAGGCGGCGGCTCACGCGCTGCGGCCCTGCTACCTGCCGCTGCCGCCCGCGCCGCTGCCGGTCGCGTGACATCACCCCTCTCTCGCAAACTGCTCCAATATTTCGTGCAATGCTAGGTTGTAAGTACAGAAACATTTTATAAGACTATTCAATTGATAAATCCAGTCAAAATAAATTTTGCAAAATCTTACTAATTAATTTAATAGGTATGTCTCTATCTACCGCGGTTTGAACAGATTAGAGAAATGCAGTTATTAGGTCGCTTAATTAAGTTCTAAGACCGCAAAAATGTAATTCCTTAGATCTACCTAAAGGACAAAAACACATAAGTTAGATAGTATGAAAAATTACGTTAAAATACATTTTATTTTTGAAAATGAGACATAAATACTTAGATAGATGCAACAATACTTTGACCATGATGGTAATACAGAAAGGGACACTTTTTGTTATGGAGAAAAGTTGGTATTTTTTTTATTTGGAATGCGGTGTAAGAACGAATTGTTTTATTCAAGGAGTGTGATATACCTATTATTAATTTAGAAAGACGAATAAAATACGAAATGTGGACAATTGTCAAATATTCTTAAGAAAACCCTTCGCGATGTAAATATGGCGCAGCGGCGGGAGGCCTATTGCTCGCACTGAGCAAGATCAATTACGCGTAGTAAATACCTGAACATTTTACATACTAAATAGTGATCTCACTTGTAGATATTTATAAATAGATAGTGTTAATCATAATAGTAATATTATATTTAATATTATTAATTTATTAAATGCAAAAGTAAAATTTAATACGGTTAATAATAAAGACAGGACATGTTCTATTAATTATAATGATAAATGGACGTAAAGATGTTTTTCATTTTAATATTTGTTGATATTGTTGCATTAAAATCATAATAGTGTCCCCTTGAATTAATTATTTATTTCCGCTTGATTGTTACTCGAATAGGAAATAAGGTAATCCATTATTGTAAATATTGTTTTCATTGTTATATTTTTAGTAGGTTTTAAATGAAATAAAAAATTCTAATTATTTTTTGTTTTATTATGTTATTAAAAAATATACATTTTTCTACTGTTGACACCAAATTATAACTTGGTTTAAGCTTTGGATAAACATCTAGGTAGGTACATACTTTAGAAGTTACAGATTTTATCCCCTTTTGATTTAATGGTATCTACTTACCTACCTAGTAGTAGGTATTTTTGTAAACTGGATGGTGTTAAAACAGGCAGAAGAAACGCTTTCCAAATCTAATTAGGTAGGATCGACCTCCTTAATTTATATTTTCAAGAAATCATTAATAGATAATGCTAGACTTATTTTACACAAATGCCATAACATTCAATGTTTGTTATATACCTATTCAATGTGAGTTATTATATAACTGATTTATTTTATTCCGTCATGTTATCAATTTAGATCGCCAAGTTTTGGTTGGAAGCTTTACGTAATTCCGGATGGTATTAACTGTTCAACTAATCGAGTTACCACGCTTTTTTATTTAAATTGTCGGACATTTCCAATATGGCCGGTCCATCGTGGGGGGCGTTGGATAAAGGGGATACTGTGTATAGTAAAAAAATGGTCGCGGAGGTGGTCTTTTTCACGGTCTAACGTACTGTAACGACCGTATTTGTAGGTTAATAGATCGTGATATTGCATCCACTTGAGCAGTTGCTGACTCATTGATCCTTTGGCTAAATACGTAAAAAGACGATGTTCCTTTAAATTTTACGCTATTTTATTTTATGGAGTTATTTTACAAAATACTACACTCTTAAGTCCATGCCAAATGGCTGGTTCGGTATCACAAGTGATAATAATTACTATTATTGTAAGTGACACTTGACAGCGCACTATACTGTGATCGGATTATTTTATGTATGAGGGTTCTAAACGCGCCCTAGTCTGAGCAGAAACGAAGAACACAACAAACTTAGCTGGGTATTCTTCAAATCATCCTTAATATTTTTGGACATTACTTGACAACTTTGCTCATTTGTTTTTTATTGAAAACTAGTTTGTTCGCGTGGATTAAGGATGTTTTGATTCCTGCGGAAACTCTTTAATTTTCCAGGATAAAATGTAGTCTATGTGTTAATCCTGGGTATGAGCTATCTCCATTCTAAATTTCATCCAAATAGGTTCATACGTTGTGGCGTGAAGAAGTAACAAACACACACACACAAATATACAAACTTTCGTCCTTATAATATTATAGCGTGATGCTACAGTAAGACTTATAGTTCATTTATCTAATTAGGTACTGTACTTAAAAGTTACACTCGCGCAGAATGGTGTCCAGAATAGGAATTAGCTGTATATTCACACTGAACAGCCAGGGAGATTATATTATTTATGCAAAAAGTTTTTTTTTAAATCATTTTTTTTTTGGGTTTTTTACCAGCTGGCACGCCAACCCCATCGAAACGATGCCAAAAGTTTGCAGCGGAATATGTCGAAAGAATATTTTCACACTAAGACTCCACGGTGGACAATACAAATAACAATATTATGTAACTTTCAATGAGCGGTGCATAACTATACGTGCGCCGCTCACCAGATTTAGCCATTTTAACTGTGTTAATGTCTCATTTAAGTACATTTACCTACTGAGAGGCCTCTAATATATTCAAAGTTCCAATATGATAGCTAAGTTTAGGTTAGGTTTTCTCTTGGGAATATCCTGTTTGCAGAATGTTAACTCTATTTTGGAGCAATTAACTAGATTAGTGTAGTTAAACGTTTTAATTAAACAACAGATTTTATGACTAAATTTTAAAAGACAACAAAGAAATATAACGGCAATAAAAACTATTTCCAAGGTTCTATCAAGTTAGATGCTTATACCTACGTTCGCGTTATAAAAACTATTAATGTTGTAAAAAACAATTAATTATTATTTTTTTATTACAGCTACAGGCTACAGCGTTATTAAATGCAAATCTGAGGTCGCTTTTATTTTATACCCAAGTTAAAAATAGTTACTATCATTTGATACAATATAATTAGGTAGGTAGGTACTTACTATACCTATTAGATGATATCTACCCTGGAAGATATCACTATGGATTAGGATTAATTCGCAAAATTTACATATTTTTTTACCTGATTACAACAAAGCTAAAAGGAAGGCAGTCTTTGTATGTTTCTAGAAATTTATGAATGTTTGTATTTACGTATGTTACCTATATCATACCACCTAAACTACTGAGCTGATTTTGATGAATGAGGTGTCAAGTGATTCGTTATCATAGTTGAAATAGTCAAGGTTTATACTGTAAGTACATGAAAAAAATCAATATTACATTTTGCTTTCTGTACTTGATTAAAGTTTTTAAACTTAAAAAAAAAAAACTGTTTATTTCAGACCGTGTTGGCCCATAATGTTACTATAAGTAGGTAAATTTCTTCAAAACTACGTTAGACTTTTATCCTTGTTTAATGTGATTATTTTGAGTCCATTCAAATTAAATTCTAGTTTAATAGCCAAAACGTAGTGAACAACGCATTTTGGTGCTTTAACTACATAGATAGTACTAACATATATACCTAGGTAACCTGGATAGGCAAAGCAAATGGATAACAATACAAGCATGGATAAATTAAGTGCAAAAAAACTGCAGAACATTATTTATTGAGTGGGTTCTTCGAGTATTTCAAAGCGCTTTGTATGAGTAAAACATAACTAATATTCTGAAATTGGTATTTTATGATAGTATTGTTACTTGTTAACCCGTTTACATAACTTAAGAAAATTAATGAGCAACAAATCATGTGGTTAAGTAAGATATCACTTACAAGCAAGTGATGTTATAAAAAAATTGTAATGTGATTGAATTTATGGTTACACTCAATATATTTTTTAGAATTCAGGAAAAAAAGGAATCCTTATAGTATACATACATGGCTGTGACATATTATGTTGGTCCATATGTCACAGCCATTTTGTTCAAAAGCTCAAAATCGAAATTTTGTACAGTTACTAAAACTTGCAAACGCCATCGAGACCGTTGTTCTTGATTTTTTCTCTTGAAAACTGACTTTATAGTCTTTTTTTAATGAAATTCTGAAAATTAGCACAGTTTTAAAATATACTATTACCACTACAAAGTTTTTACACTTGAGTATGGGAAAAAAAAATTTTCAGGGCAGGATGGAAAACGAATTTTGGTTTTTAATATAATAAAATAACAATTTTTCGAAAACAGACCCTACCCTAAAGAACTAGTCGCTGTTTTGCGTGAATCGTGTATTAGGACTATCCTAGTAAAATCATGACTTATGGTGGGCCTACATAATACATACAATACTCTTGTTTCTACATTAGGTATTTCGCTGATCTTGTTAAGGCTGTCGGTGATTTGTAAACCAGAGCAGATTGAGGATATGTGTAATTATTGTCAAGTACTTAGGTAATTTTACCAGCGTAAATTAGAAAATGTGCGGGTGCGGGATAACGCAGCACAATTATCCGGAGATAAACTTATGTCGAGCTTATTTGCTAACTGTAACTAACCCGTGGGTTAGTGGTCAAATGCCAGCTCATACAATTTGATTAGTATCTTACGTGGTTATTATGAGTAGGTAATTTAATTTCCGGTTTCAGCAGTGATACCTAAACAATTTCTTAAATAAGGATAGATTATATCATCCGATGATTTTGAGTATCCCTTAAACGTTGGTCGAAGCTCGGAGCATAAAATACATGAATATTTTAAAATTTTATAAAAATTATTTAATCACCAAATAGTAGGCCCCAAAAGCTATTTCTTGTGCAACCAACTAAGTATCTAGTTAGTAAGGGCGGCATGAATAGCCTACTATGGCGGCAAATGTGTAAATCCGCCACTGAGTCCTCGCCAATCTTTTTGAATAGGTACTTCGAACCGTGCGTCGAGATCCACCGACTAACAGCAACAAGCTGCACTGCTGCTTTCAAGGTGCACGTGCAACATGATGCTGTATCCCATTGATACTTGCCTTCTGCGTCGAAATGCGGCTATATGTTCGGAGAATTCAAAAAGACTGGCGCAGATTTTATCTATATCCTTCGACCAGCGACTCTTATGAGGCTCGCCTGTCCAAGCTATTTCCTAACAATGATCTAAAGTAAGGCCAAAATGAACATAGACAAAATTACCAACTTTATTCGTGGTTCAAAAACACACCAATACATAGGTGGGAAGGTATCGCAACAGCAAATAACTTTGTACTACCAAGTTATTTTTGCTCTTGCGTTACTTTAAGATTTTAAGTAAGTACTTATATCATTAAATGTCGTTGTTAGTGTAGAGTCTACTATCGACGAAACAATTGCAGTATAAATAACACATGTTTACTTGTTGCTAACAAGTTTGTAACAAAGGGTCATAAATGTCGCATTACTAGGCCAAAATAGCGGAATTATTTTAAAGGTTCCGTGGATAGTAAATATTGACATTTTATGTAAGGTTGTCTGTAATATTATTGACATTTATCAATATAATCTTCTTAAATAATATATTTATAATATGTAGGAATTACAGGAGGCACAAATCACTTATTTGCTGCAATCTTGGTTTATCTCTTGAAAATTTCAAAAATCTTCTGTGTCTAGTTTTGCTTTTCAACTAATGTTTTCATGATTTTATTGGCGATTTTTTCTACATTTTAGTTAAAATCACTACTTTTTCGAGATTAATTAATATTGTTGCAGGCAGCATTGAGCGAAAATCACAACGTCAATGAGACCACAACAAGTGTAAACTGTGTTTGTCAGTGGCCAGTGCTAACAAAATGTTTCTGGTCATCACAAATCACAATAATCATCATCAATCATCATCATCGGCGCTTCTCAAGTCGATTTCTTCACCTATCACTATCCTTCGCATTATGCTCTCCACGCTTTCCAGTTTTTCAGTTGGATGACTTCTATCCTTTATCTATGCTTTAGCTTACCGATAGATCGCCGTCCTTCATCTTGTGACGTCATTAATGTCATCACAATGGAATGAACAGTTACCTTATAATTAGTGTCCATTGTTCATAGGTACACCTATACATGTAAGTATCTTTTAGGTAAACCCCAAGAGAATGTAAGCACTCCGTTTGGTATACCTACTTATGACTTTAGAGCGCCGCTGCATGTCTCGGCCCGGTCGCGTTGCTTCTGCGCTGCCGTTGTGGAGTCTTCACAGAAGAAAAAGTTACTGAGCCAGTCACACGGCGCTGTCAGCACCACAGTCACAAACACGTATCGACTATCCAGACTAGCTCTTACGTGCTTTTTTTTAAACTCTTGCACTACTTATATTGTACACGTCTCGCCCACTTTTCCGTTCTATCTTGACATATTTCTGTGACCGTATAGGTAGGTATTTGTATGAAAACTAGCTTTTGCCCCCGCGACTTCGTCCGCGTGGAATTAGATTTTGGGGTGGAATTTTCAAAAACTGTGACACACGTACTTCTTTATTTTTAACTGAAAGCTCAAATACCAACTTTGATGAAAACAACTTGAAAAATGACGGAGTTTCATATAAACTTTCATCCCCTATTTAAACCCCTTAGGGGTGTAATTTCCAATAATCCTTTCTTAGTGTGCGCCTACGTCATAAAAGGAACCAACTGTAAAATATTTCAAGTTTCTAACTTCAGTAGTTTAGGCTGTGCGTTGATATCTCAGTCAGTCAGTCAGTCAGTCAGTCAGTCAGTCAGGACTTTGAATTTTATATAGGTATATAGATTTACAATGCCGCACAACCTATATCATGGGATATACAATCCGAAAAATTGATTAGGTATTTTGAAATATCGCAACGTGTGCCATATTATTATAATAAGTACAATCTCAAAATAAACCAAACAATAAATATTTGTAGAGGCAGATGCTCGAAGAGGATTATTATGGAACCTTAAATAATAATCGGTCTCTTAGCACTTTTGTCGATGTTTTTGCCCGAACACCTTTGAAGGACTGTGTAACCTCTAATTTGGAAATTAATATCTAACACATTGTGTCTATCTGTTAGTTTTTCTGCGCTTCTCTTGACGAGTAACAGGTAATTATATCGTCGTGATAGTATAATAATAAGATGTGGGTTCAGTATTATTGTCAATTTTGTGGAATTACCGTAAAATAATAATATTATGAGAGTTATGTGTTTTTTATAAGATATTTAATATCAAAATTGAAATGTTTCAACGGTGAAGAAAAACATTGTAAGCAAACCTACATCTCCTTAGAGTTTCGCACAATGTCAATAGCCTTAGCCCAACGGTTAAAGGTGCGCACTGAAAACTGAAAGGTCGCAGGTTCGAACCCCACCCGTTGCACTTTTGTCGTACCCACTCCTAGCACAAGCTATTTCCGCTTATTTGGAAGGAAGAGGAGAATATAAGTCAAGTTCAGCTTGGCTGGCTTGGCTTGGCTTGGCTTTAAAAAAATAATGTTCTCAATGCCATTTTGCAGTGGGCCAGCGCCATCAACATTCTCTGTCAGAAGACCTGCGCTTAGTAGTGAGCAGTTTATGGGTTGCTGATGATGATAATGAATATTTTATAATGCTGGCTGACTTGCATGGAGTTGCACTTTTTAGTAGATATTTAAAAAGGTAAGCACTATCAAGCTGGCATTTGCTTGAGAAATGGTAACATCAGTGCTGATCTCCGCTGACGTCATCAGCATTTCTTCGATGCGCCCGATGTGGGCTTATGCTGCTGCTGAACATGCATTTTCAGTATTGAAAAATGCCTCTTGCTTGCAGATCGTCCTATGGTATATGAACACGCCTTTCTGTGGCTCATGTCGCTCATCTTTAGAACGGCAAAACCAATCTTCATGAAATTTGACACGGAGATAGCTTGCTTCTCGGACATAGGCTTATACAAAAGGGATAATAAAATAACATTTTTCATAGCATCAGCTAGATAATTTGCAGTAAGTATATCTTGTTGTAATACAGGATACAGGAACTAGTAGAAACTACCAACAATAAAACTCACTACAACTGCCTAATTTTTTTAGCATTGTTCACTCAACTTCAACAAATATTTGTTAAAATAATTACCCACTAATGAGAATCAAGGTTGCAAGCTGAGGCAGATCTCAGTCGTTACCATTAAAAGTAGGTATGTAGTTATAAGGATAATGAACTCAAGTCTCGATTTATCGCTAAACATCCGTATCTAATTAGTAATTATGTATCAGTAAGTATTAATAAAGCCTCGTCCACATATTGAGTAGAAGAAAAATATCAACGAAATATAAAAACTTACTTAGTTTGCACGAAGTGATCCATAGATGATAGAACATCTCTTGGATAGTAGAAATTGCCACTGCTGAGTGTTTCCGAAGATCTTTATCGCTTCGTCATGCGACCGTATCTGGAACATCCAATTGGACGGTTTCTTAGTAGGCGACCAGTACCTATCTTCATCTTCATCTTCTTGAGTTGTGGCTATGCAGGTCTCGAGGCCCTGTAGCACGTTGACCGTCGCCGATCTATTGTGCTCGCCACTATTCATATTTCCTCGCCGATACTCGTTGCCGCCAGGTGCCGACCAGTATCTATACTTGATATTCTCTTTTAACAGCACGACTCTTTTGCTTTATCTCTGTGTTCCAGCAAGCACGAGCGGAACAACATATCGGATCTAACTATGGGTAAGAATCCCATCGTAATTCGTATGATTTAAAGTATGGACATCATTCGTCATATTTTAAGAACGCTCTAAACATAGCCGCGCGCACACTTTCTATGCGCAAGTTCAAGCTCATTACTTCATTAGTGATCGGTGGACCTCGTCGCGATATTCAGAGCATTCAAAAAGATTGGCGAAAACTACTTACATACCTCCAACTCCGTTTTCGGAAACATCAACAGATTACCTGAGATTTATTAAAACGTAGAATATTTTCCAAAAATACTTGCAGATATTTACTACTTATAAGTAATCTCCAAAATAATTTTCAATCGAGTTTTTGTCGAAGTTAAATCTTAGCCGTTCGAATTATGTTGCGAGCAAAAAACTTAGAAATACTATGTTCACGCTTAGTTAAATCTGCTAGAAAAATTTAAAAATAGATTGATGCATGCAGATTCCATGCATAGATACCTACACCAAATAACCCAATTTTAGAACAAAAATATGCAGTTAATTTGTTTTTTTGGCATACTTAGGTAACTACGGTAAGTAGGATATACTTTACTTTGTTAGGTACAACCACAAACAAGATTTTGTTGCAAGTTTTTTTTTCAGAATTTATTACTTACTAACTACTAAGATGAAGCTGTACGGCTTCGCGTAGGTACGAGTATCGTATTGAAAGTTAGAGTGAATTTTGGGACTAACTTGACTGGACTATTTCTATTCTATCGTACGTTTGTAAGTGTGAAATAGATAGGTACATAAAAAACAAAGTACCTATTCGGTATGTATTACGGAAGCTTTAATTAACTTGTAGTAGCAAACAAGAATAATAAATTATTATCAACATCGCGATTAGGTAGCGTTTTTTCATGAATGTGAATTGATTAATTGGCATTTTTTAATCAAAATCTATGATATTTATTTTGACAGGTTTCGTCTTCGCTGTCATTAACTACATCTACTTTTTAGAGCTGTTCATTTCGTTAGTCTGTAAGCATTTAATATTTTTATTAGCCTACTTAGTTTAAAGTCATGGGGATTCTGAGGGCTGTGATGTCTTTTCATTAATAATTATTGGTAGAAGTTTTCTAGTGATAATAGTGGAGTGGGTTCCCATCCTTACCTTAGAGATGTTCCTACTTCCTCTAATAAACTACTTGTGCACATGACTCAACTAAAATGTGATAGTTGTCATTAGGTTTATAGCCTCGATAGCCCAACGGTTAAAGGTGCGGACTGAAAACAGTCGTAGGTTCGAATCCCACCCGTTGCACTATTGTCGTACCCACCCCTAACACAAGCTTTCCGCTTATTTGGAGGGGATAGGAGGATATTAGACAACTTCAGGTTGCCTAGTAGGTATTCTTTTTTGTTAAATTAAAGAGGTTTATTGTGCACTTGGTATTTATTTTATTAGTTAAAAGCAATTTAATATTTATTACGAACACTGTGATATGCTAACGTTTGACAAGAGAGAGACCACACCACAGACAACAACATAATAAGGCGCCAAATTTAAACTTGACATTTAACACTCCCACTAAATTTAAGCCTTTTCATTACAAAATACATAAGTATCAACAAACAGCAAAAAGAAACAAATTACAAAATAATTTTAAGTATTAAGTGTTACTAGGCCAATCTTTTCTCTTAACAATCTAAATTTATCTCTACACAGTGCTTTTGTAAAAATATCTGCATACTGATTATTACTGCAAACATAGTTTAAGTCAATTACTTTAGCATAGTACTTTTCTTTTACAAAATGATACTTAATGTCAATATGTTTGCACCTTTTATGAAAATTAGCATTTTTTATAACACTTATAGCACTCTGATTGTCTAAATTCAAGCACAATGTCTGTTGTTTGTATTCACCAATATCACACAATAGATTTTTCAACCAGATAGCCTCCTTGGTGGCGGCACAGGCTGCCATAAACTCCGCTTCTGTAGTTGAAAGAGCAACAGTTTGCTGACGTTGGCTGGACCAAGTTACTGCGGCTCCATTCTTGATGAACACATAGCCAGTGATTGAGCGTCTACTTTCAACATCATTGGCGTAGTCTGCATCACAGTAGCCTTCTACTTTATGATCTGATGCTGGCCGGTAACACAGACCATAATCCACGGTCTCTTTTAAGTATTTTAATATCTTTTTGACTGTGTTCCAGTGAGAGTTGTCATAGCAATTGAGATAACGACTCACCAGGCTAACAGCAAACATGATGTCGGGTCTGCTTACTATTGCTAGGTGCATCAACGATCCCACTGCCTCTCTATACGGGACGTTCTTGTCAGCTGGCAACTCTCCTTTCTGCAGCTTTACATGAGGATCAACTGGGACACTGTTGGGATTGGCATTGTTCATATTAAATTTATTCAATAATTGCTCAATATATTTAGATTGATGTATAAAAATATATTTGTCACATCTCTCTATTTGCATTCCAACAAAATTACTGACTGAACTTATTTTTATTTCAAAAATTGTTTGCAGATCTCTGATGAGCTCTTTTAAAGCAGACTTATTTGTAGAAAATAAGAGTCCATCATCTACATATAAACATAAATAGCATTTTGTCCCATTTATATTGCCAACATAAACACATTGATCAGCTTTGCTGTTGATAAGCCCAAATTTCTTCAAAACTGAGTTGAACTTACTATTCCAGCACCTTGGTGCTTGTTTAAGCCCATAAAGTGACTTGTTAAGTTTACATACCATATTTCTATCACAGGTTAAACCTTCAGGTGGAGACATATATATATTCTCTTCTAATTCTCCATAGAGAAAAGCAGTTTTGACATCTAACTGAATAATTTCTAAATTGTATTCCACAGCTAATGACAATAATAAACGGATTGAGTCGTACCTGACCGTTGGGGCAAAAGTTTCCTTGTAATCTATACCTTCAGTTTGTGCATAGCCTTTGGCACATAGTCTTGACTTGAAGCGTGGACCGGTTGGCTCGTCTTTGATTCGGAAGACCCATTTGCATCCAATTACTTTGGCATCTGATGGTTTTTCTACCAATGTCCAGGTTTCATTCTTCTGATGAGCCTCAAGCTCTTCACATATAGATTTTCTCCACTTATCTGCATCACTAGAGCTTAATGCATCACTGTATGTTACAGGAGCTGCATTGAACAGAGCATCTTCACTGTAGCACAGGTAAGTATTCTCTTGTTTTCTTGCATCAATTATTTTATTTCTAGGTCTCAATGTGATGTGTGAAACCTCTGGAGATAAGGACGTCTGACTTTCACTAGGTAAGTATTCATTGTCTGAGCTTGTCTTTGTTTCAGTAACCGTGTCATATGAGCTGTCAGTGTGACTATCTTCATTTTCACTGGAGTCACGTCTCTGGTAAGTTTCTGTTGTATTCAACTCCACAGGAATGTAATTTCTTTTGACAGTTGACTCTAAGAAAGTAACATCTCTACTCTTAATCACAGTCTTGGAGTTGGGTACAATAAACCTATAACATTTGGTATTATCACAATACCCAATAAAGAGCATCTTTTGTGCTTTTGAGTCCCATTTCTTGCGTTTTTCTTTAGGTAAGTGTACCATCGCTTCACATCCAAAAGTTTTCATGTGACTTACATTTGGTTTATGACCTGACCACATCTCTTCCGGTGTCTTGAATGACAATGATTGTGTTGGAGAACGGTTGATTATATAAGCAGCTGTGTGGACGGCTTCTGCCCAATAATGCTTTGCTAGGTCTGCATTCAAAAGCATACACTTTGCTCGTTCCACAAGAGTCCTGTTCATGCGTTCTGCTGTTCCGTTTTGTTCGGGTGTATATGGTGTGGTTGTCTGGTGAATTATTCCTGCACCTTTTAAATACTCCGAAAAATTTTTATTTACATACTCAAGTCCATTATCTGATCTTAATATTTTGATCCGGCAATTTAATTGGTTTTCAACTTGATTTCTAAATTCTTTAAATTTTTCTAAAACTTGTGATTTACTATGTAGAAAATACACAAAAATCTTCTTAGAGTAATCATCTAAAAATGTTAAAAAATATCTACTACCACCCAATGATTTGGTCTCCATAGGACCACAGACATCTGAGTGTATCAGTTCAAGTAGATGATTTGCTCTTGAGCCTTGACTTTGAAAAGGCAACCGGGTTTGCTTTCCTTCCTTGCATGTTACACATGCAAAACTGACTTTCTTATCTGATAAGCAAACACCTTCTGTATTTTCTGTCATTTTTTCCAGACTATTAAAGTTCAAATGTCCCATCCGTTGGTGCCACAGGTAAGTATCTCGCTCATCAACATCAGACATGCATGCATAACCCTTCCAGGTGTTAAGCCGGTACATGTTATTGATTAAGCTGGCTGTAGCCACTCTCTTATTCTGGCTATTCAAAATTATACAACCCTTACTGTTAAATATTACTTGGCCACCATTATTAATGATTTGACTTACTGATAGTAAATTTGTAGCAAGTTCCGGCACATACAAGACATCTTTGAATAAAATTTTATTTTGCTGACCTTGTTCATTGCTAACCTCTAAGCATATTTCTCCTGAACTTATAACGGGTAAGATTTTATTATTTGCAACTTTTATATTCTCTATGAATGGAGATTTCATATTTTTAAGCAAGGTTTTGTGTTTTGTCATATGTACTGAAGCACCTGAATCTATGTACCAAGCATCATCATGATTTGAAGTAGCAATAAAAACAGCGGCATAACTAGAACTTGAGCTGTTTTGCTTTTGTGAATCATTCTTCTGTTTCGGCTTAAATTTGCACTCAGTGCGTATATGACCATATCTGTTACACGTATAGCACCTTGGACCTTTACTCTTTTTATTATTGTGAAACTTCTGAGTAGTTGCAAAGGCTTTAGGATTATTTTCAACTTCTCTGACATCTTGTAAAAGTTTAGACTTAACTGAGTCTGCCGATATTTGCATACCTGAGCTCTCGATTGCTATTATCATAGGCTTGTAAGACTCAGGCAGACCGGAGAGCAGCAAAGTCCCAAGCCACTCGTCGTCCACTGCGAAGCCTATGTTCCTTAGCTTGTGAGCAGTCGTAATGATTTTACTCACATATTCCTCTACGTTCTGGCATCGGTCAAGTGTCGTTGTGCACAGATCACGCAGTAGCCCTACTCGGCGTGTTAGCCCGGAGTCATCAAAGGCTCGTGATAAATTGTCCCAAACTTCTTTTGCTGTGCGAGCTTCTTGTATATGTACGTAGTTAACTGGATCTACCAGTAATATTATTTTCGATTTCGCCTTGATATCTCTCTTTTCATCCACGGCACGCGTACTTTCCACGCAGTCCCATAAGTCTTCATGTTGTAGATAGGTTTTAACTGCGAATCTCCAAGTCGCGTAATTTTCGCGTCCCGTTAATTTTTCTATTAACGTGAGTGGATGAGAGTGAGAAGAGTGAGAACTCATTTTGTATAAATATAATTATGAAGCACGGCGCACGTTGTGTTGAGGTTATAAATTTCACAACTTCAAATGTTTTACTATACTTTGCAATATTTTACTTTTCAGGGCTTTCTGGGCCCATAGCCTGTTAAATTAAAGAGGTTTATTGTGCACTTGGTATTTATTTTATTAGTTAAAAGCAATTTAATATTTATTACGAACACTGTGATATGCTAACGTTTGACAAGAGAGAGACCACACCACAGACAACAACATAATAAGGCGCCAAATTTAAACTTGACATTTAACATTTTTTTTTAAGTAGGACTTACGAGATTTCATTCTTAGGGTTTAACAATTTTATTATTTGGTAAGTTAGTGATAACTACCTGACCTAGGACCAATGACGTCTTTTAACTGTTCGCACCTTTGAAGTCGTCAGTCATTAGTTAACACTTAACAGTGCAATCCCATCGAAACTACACGTTACATTCAAGAATGTCCCAGGCTCGATTATTATACAAATAATTTAAATGGGGTTGTGATGCTTTAATATGTCATATCCAATGATTTGATGTTTCCCTAAAACATTAACATGGTCTTCAAAGAGCCCCGCTCGAGCCTCGATGGAATAGATCAGGGTATTTACGACGTCCCGCGGTGTGGTTCCGGCGATTGTTCTAATCTCATAACCATACATACACAACATCCTTGAACTTTAACATTTACAGCATAGAGTTCTAAATACAACTGAACAGAATTTAAATTATGCAACGCCGTAACGCCCCTTCGCCCGATACATTGAAAGGTGACTTACAAATAGATGAAGCGTATTCAATAATCTAATGAAATGAATTAATGTTTGGAATAGCCCTTCGTGTAGACGGAGACAAAAAGTCTCCTGAAGTCTCGTTTTATGAATTGACAAAACAAAAACTTGTGGTGCTGTGTTAGGTAAGATATCTACTAGATACCTAATGGAGTTTCTACACGAGTTTGTCTGGTGGGAGGCTTTGGCCGTGGCTAGTTACCACCCTACTGTCAAAGATGAGCCGCCGAGCGATTTAGTGTACCGGCACGATGGCGTGTAGAAACCGATTAGGGGTATGCGTTGAATGTGCACTGCCATACTCCTTCGAAGTTAGTCCGCCACCATCTTAGACTGCATCGTCACTTAACATTAGGTGAGAGCGCAGTCAAGGACTATCTTGTCATCGAATTAAAAATAAAAAAAGGAATAACAAACTGGAACTTTTTTGAAGAACCGTTTTAGATCTTGGCAAGTTGTACTAACTCCAAAACAGTTCTCGTGTATGTACCTATACCTACCTACTTAGATTCAATACCACTCGGCTTCACTTAACATGGGACAGAACATGTCTTATATTTCTGCTCGAGCACTAGGTTGCTGTAGGAAATTTAGTGCTCAGGTATAGGTATTACATACCTACTTACCTATAATTCGTGATCCGCTCCTAAAATAATTCCCAAAAGAAACATAATATGTACCTACTTACGTTTATTTATGACCGTAGTTGTAGGTTATGATGTTTTTCTGTAACTTCATATCGATGCAACCATGCATTAAGGCTACACCTAGCGCTGTCTCAATCTGCCTTAAACTGAGTCACAATTAAGGAAATCGCAGTCATATTTAGTCGAATTTTTATCGCCCTAAAATGTGCCTCATTCTGAATCTTACCGCTATCAGGTGCCTCAAGAGCCTGCCGATACCTCTGATCAAAATAGACACAAAATTTTTATCGAAGAACGTGCCGCTATACACGCAGTACCTACCTAGCTAATAAAAATATTTTTAATAACATTCGAAACAGTTACGAGATACCCATTGTTGATCTAAAATTGCACATAAAAGAGATAAAATCGTATCATAATAGCCATTAAGCTTTTTATAAACAACGCGGAAAAATAAAACGAATTGGTATTGTTTGTAGGTACAGTGAAACTGCGGTTAACTTTAAATAGACACGTTCATAACTGCTAATTACACCCAACAAAAATTAAGGAAAATTGCATGTTTTTAGCTAACTAAATATAAGACTCATGTTGAGGAGAAAATTTTACAAGTACCTACCTACCTACCTAGCTAAAATAAAATAAATAGATAAAGGTAACATAAACTGCCTATGTAAAATCTTAAAACTAGATAACAAATTTCGATAAAGCTGTACCTAGTTCAGTAGTAATTATTAGCTAATACATAATATTTTTTGCACAAATACCACATTCCGAAATGTCCATTACGATATTTTATCCCATGTTTACGACGTAAGTAGCGATACCCATATTGTTATTTTAAACTTTATTGAAATGTGATAAGGTTCAATGTAGAGTTGTAGGTTGAATGCAATATTGTGCTGGAGTTTGTGATAGTTGTCATTAGGTCACGTATGGTAGGCCGAGGCTTCATCGTCGGATGATGGTGTGAAATGAGTGTTGCCGACGCCTTTGTGCTCGCCGCCGATACCGTTTTGTATGAGGCAGTTTTTGTGGACTTCGTTTAGGATGCGTCCTATTTTTTGTACGTTGTTTGTAATGCCGAGTGTGTGGGACTTGACACGTAGGTAACTATTGTTAATACCTACCTGTCTAGCAGTCCATTTGTGACGTAAATCTAATTCTATTTGGTTAACGCTTTTCAATCTTCTTCCGAATAAAAAGAGATTTTTTAGACATTAAATTATCGGCTACTTATTATAATAAATAAATACTAATTATTAACATATAGGCTACTTTTTATCCCGGACAATAAGAGAGTTCCCACGTGAATTAAAAAAACCTTAATCCACACGAACGAAGTCGCGGGTTTCAACTAGTAGATAATATATACCTAACTATAAGCTTCTTGGGATAAACCTTTGTAAGACTGAAAGATGATTTTACTGTCTATGGGATACCTGATCACGTGACACGTCAATAATTTTGTACCGGTTCCGTTTTATCTTGTAATGTAGCCTGAAGTCCGTACGGGCAAAGCCACAAAATAAAAATGCTACCGACTACAGTTAATTCCAATAATATAATTTACAGATAAAAGTTGTAATAAACTAACTTTTTAATGTTCTTGGATACAATTCCACTAAAGTGTTAAGGAATTAAACGGTATCCATTAAACAAATCGTTAGAGCGCGGGTTATAAGTGACTCATAAAAGATTTATCTAATGTTTGCATGCGAAAAGTTATTGTCTGTTGTCGATACATTTGCACAAAATTGACTACCATTATTTAATTGGTCGGTTATTATGCAAGTTTCTCAAAAGTGATTGAAAAGACAGATTAAGTATCGGGAATTGTTTTTTGTAACTGTATATTCTAATATTACGATAATATTTTTAGAAAGTTAAATAGTGGCCTTTATTTATTTTCAATCTAAATTTAATAAAATGTTTAACCGAGGATAATTTAATGGTGATACTTTTGAGAAAACTACCAAGTAGTCAGCTATTTATTTTGATTGAATTTCTGTTATTGATTTTTTTTACATCACAGAGTTCGTTGAAATATTGACTCTATTAAGTTTTCATGAAATGGAAATTTATTTAATTAAATGAATTTATTTAATGAAATGAATTTTTTTTATATTACCTACCGTACCGACTTTCTAACTAAGATAGTAATGTGTCAATATATAGGTAGATGCTTTATAGGTGGAAAAAGGCGTGAAACGATTTCTGTACCTAATGGAAATATCATTAAAAAAAATACGTGCTATGTTTGTTGTCATTAGGTAATCTATATTATATATTCGAGTTCACTGTACTTCTGCCGTAAAGCGAATCTGCCGTAAAGCGAATCTGCCGTAAAGCGAATCTGTCGTAAAGCGAATCTGTCCTAAAGCGAACAAGCGGTATGAACACCTATTAGCTTATTAGTTACCTATAAGGTAGGTATAGCATAGGTAATAATTATATTAGGTATTGCTCTACGAGAGTCAAGAGTATGTTTTTAAAGAAGTTGTCTGTCTTCTTTTCGCTCTAATCTTCAAAATGGCAGAACATTTTCACAGGATTTTCACAAGCGTGTATGCTCTACACAATTGGAGTGATCCTTTAGAGTACCTACCCACAGACTTACAATTTTAAGTTGGACGACTAAATACTGTACCTACTACTTTGTACTAATAGCACTAATAGTCAACGCGTGTGACGCTTCAAAATCTACAAGTTCAGTGTTAATTATAGATCCATTATAGAGGTCAGTGATTATTAGCTACTAGGTATACATAAACTTTATGGTACTGCAGGTATTTAAGCCATGTGCAGTGGCCAGTGACATAAGCCGCACCTGACGGTGATCCGAAGCTCATTTGCGGCTAATCGAGCGGTGACAGAACTCTTCGTATCCGAAACACAAATCCACGTGATTATTGTACCATTTTGTATAATCAGAACACATGTTCCGTAGAGGGTTAGTCTACATAACATGTTGAATTTCCCTTTAAAAAATGTTACCCCTATAAAATTTATGCAAGTTAACGTGCACGAATAGGTATCGAACTATATACACTGTAGTCTTTGGTATCGAATAAGTACATTAGAAGTATTTTTAAATCGAAGTAGAAACAATAGATATAGGTAGGTTACCTACTATAATATAATAACCTATATCTAAGTTTAGGTGTTCTTGGGATAGACTTAACTATATTTACCTTGTGATAGAAACTTTTAATATCACTTTTGATAACTGATGAGATAGAGTTCTCTGGCATGCAGGTATCCTCACGATGTTTTCCTTCAACAAGAAAGTGATTCACTTTAAAAAATAATAGTAAGTAATTGCTTTGCTTAAAACGTACATATTATGTAACTCCGAAAAGTTAGAAATGCGTGCCTGGGCTTTGAATCCTGGACCACCCGAAAAGTCATTGGGATATCACCGCTTTGTGCAAGTTGAAATTTTCGAATAGGTACCTATGTAGGGTTGCCAGGTCTTCAAACCGAAAAGTCGGACAGGCCAGCCAGTTTAGCCGGACATTTGGGTACAAAGGCCGGACACCCTTATTTTTTAGACCTAGCACAAAATGGCAATTTTTTAAAAGCTCGTTTGCGCAAGCGTAGTGATACTCTTGTTTCCAAATTGAAACCAACACATGACAAATACTTATGTAAAAAAAAATTGTTAAACTTAAAAAGCTTAGCAAAAGTCGGATAGGCCGGACACCGTCTAATTTGGCCGGACACTCAACCAAAAAGCCTGACTGTGTCCGGCTTTATCCGGACGCCTGGCAACGCTATACCTATGGATTCCATGTGAAGAATAACCCTGCCAGGCAAACGGATGGATCTGCTTAGCGCGTAAGGGCTGTGTTTATTTATCCATTTGTAGGCGCCGCGTTTATTTGCTCAGTTACTCCCACCTCCATTATAATTATATTATCACAGTTTATTTATACTTACCAGACTTACCTGATAATCTTCGTCGGCGAAACCCCTTGTTTAAAACCTTCATATATTTTATGTTATTATAAGCACCTTGAGAGAGGCTCTAGTATTTGTAATTTATAAATAATATTATAGTAACGATATTCCTTAGTTTAAGTAAAATAATGTAAGCTGCTAATTACTAGACACTTATTACATGAATTAAATAGGTACAGTCAATAATAATGGTTAGCTCAGTTAGTAGAGCAGTATTATTTCAATATATCGCAACGTCAGCCAAAGTAAGAATTAGTATAAGAACGTCATTGTATAACCTCTCAAGACAATATTGAAATAATACTATTTTTAACGTTAGTGGTAGGCCCGCAGGTCCACAGCGCAAAAAAAATTAAAAACTTTTTGCGTGTAGACACATTAGTGTCTTATATTGCTAGGTTAAATGTACACGGGTAATTCTACGATAAGAGGTTCCAAGTCCATAGAGAATACGGCTACGGAGAAAAGTAGCTGTTTTTTCATTAAACACTTATATTACGATTTTTGTCCTATTTATTTATCTTTTCACGTAAGGGCAAGTCACTTTATGCATATTTTATTAAAAAATCAAAAAAATCAAAAAAGTCAAAAAATTCAAAAAATTCAAAAAAAGTCAAAAAAGACTTTTTTGACATTTTTGACAGTTTTTGACTTATTGACTTTTTTTGACTTTTTTTTGACTTTTTTGACTTTTTTTGACTTTTTTGACTTTGTTGACTTTGTTGACTTTATTGACTTTGTTTGTTTGCACTAACCTTATCTCCCCTGGTCAACAAGTTTCTCTCCTGACATTTATCTTGCCAGGGGAAATATGGCAGGTGAGAGACGTTTTCATGATAAATTGTATTGTTTTAATTGACATAAGAAGTTTTTCGGTACATTATGTATCACACTTTCACTAGTCCATCATTATTAAATTAGACCAGTAAATGCAAATAAATTGAATGAATAATATAACTTTTATCACTTGCCAGGTGAGAGACACAATGACCTCGCGAAACGACTACTTCGAATCAACGGTCGCAACAACTAACAAATGACGGCGCTCTTAACGGCTCACGTGTTTTGCATTACTAACTTCACGTCCGTAGATGACTTTGAGCAATTTTTGGAATATGGCCGTTTTATATTAGTGTTTGTAGTAGCGGAATGAAATTTTCTAGAGTAGATACCCAAAAACAGTGGGACAAAAGTAAAGTGTAAAATATATTGCAAATAAATAAATATTTTTCTATTTTTCCTTAACAATACTTAAATACATTTATTGAAATTTGTGTTTAACATACTTTAGTTTAATAACTGATACAAAAAAAGTATGTATCGTTTCAAATTAAACTGAAAACGACAGAGGGACAGGCCAGGTTAGAGACTTTTTTAGACTTTATAAGGAATTTCAGAAAAATATACTTTAATTAGGCATTGAATCGTGATGTTATTTAATAAAGTACATTTAGGTGATGTGTTTCATTGCAAAAAATAACAACATATAAAGTAAAATTTTTATTTTAAACAGATTGCCGCACAAGTTACCTCTTATCGTAGAACTACCCACACACAGAAATGTGCAAATGAAGAATTTTGATTTGATTTGACACAGACAATATGGCCTTAAAGTGACAGTAATTTTATATTTCAAAATCCAATAAAGCACGGCTACCTACAAATAAAAGCAGCTGACGTTCGATTAAATACTTACCTAAAATATGCTTGAAGAAGTAAAGAATGTCGGTCATTAAGAATCTATTTTTAATACAATTTTTCCTCAACATTTGAATACTGTACGAATAATGCCTAACATTAATAACAGCCTGCGAAACTTTTATATCAAAAGGCATAAAACCCCAAAAAGAGCACATTAATATTTCAACCATATTTTAATTCACAACAAAGAAAAAATAAAGGAGCAACATTAGCTTTGTCGTGTACAGTTGGCAGTAGGTTTAAGTAGAAATTCTCAGATTCTTTTTTTTTTTAAAATCAATCTTTATTATGTATAGGTAAGTGTAAGTAAGACAAAAATAAGAAATCATCAACTAGTAAAAGAAGTGAAAGAAAATCACCTACTTAAATAAGGGCTCTTTTTTTATTTATTTTTTATTAAAGTGCAACTGAGTTCTATACGCAATGCCATAGGTTAGGTGCAGCGCGCCGCAAAGTAGTGATTTTATCAAATAAATTAGCGTCACATTTGTTTGACTTTTCCTCTTAAAATCACTGCAAATTGACGCTGCACGGCGCTGTATGGCTTAATGTATTTTTAGCGGCATGTAGATACGAGCATCTACCCTAAACATTTGAAGCCGACTGTACACTGGAACCGATTTTACATCATTATGAATACGCAAGATTGATTCCCATACAAAAGCTGTCAACCTCAGTGGGTGAATAAAACGCAAAAGTGGGCCTTATTGTTGTTATAACAAAATGAAGTCGTAATGAGTAGGAGTCGGCGAAATGTCGTGATTGAATTAAAATTGCTTTAATATTGCAGTTGGAAGTTAATGTTTGACAAGCGTTGCGGGCGGTTGATGCCTGTCACCGTGAAGTTGACACAGGCTGCAAGCGCACTTGAGCGGTTTAGGTGTACGAGGGCGTTTTAAAATTGTTATTGAAAAAATTAAAGCTATTGAACTCAGACCTTGCAAGCGCAATGCACGAATTTGCGATTTCCACTACGCATGGTCGCGTTTCCGTTTTTTTTTTTATAGATCTCACCTGATGGTAAATGACGATGCAGTCTAAGATGGTAGCGGGCGGATGGTAGAAAGGTTATGGCAGTGTAAATTCAACCTATACCCCTACTCTGTTTCTACACGCCATCGTACCGGAACGATAAATCGCTTGGCGGCACGTCTTTGACGGTTGCTATTGATTGGAATGAAAACCGCGCGTTATCAGAGATTACTTCGATGCCTTTAACTTTTTGCGTATAAACATGGAACCAAAAACGACAATGTTTTTAAAATTATAGATGGGTATACCAAAAATCTCATAGTTTAGACAAGTTAAAACATTTCGATAACGTCGATAGAATTCGAGTTAGTCTATGAACCCCTAAAAATTAATAGTACGGAAATAGATCTTAACTGTATTTTAAGACTTAAGTTTAAAAAAAAAATAAAGAAAATTTGCATAATTAAATCGGTAGTAGGTACCTATTTAATTTCATGACTTTAAAACAATTTATCTTAGGTCTATTTTACTCTGACGTTATTATTTCCGTGCTCGAAATGTATCAATGTTGCCGAGTCATGCAAATTCATACTAACGTTAGGAAGGGACCCATGCTTAACGTATCGTGTGTGTTACCCTCCTAAAGAAGGTGATGGTATTTAGATCCAAGAAATAAAACTGGCACGAGGTAAACGTCTTCGACAAAATATGTCTGCGAATCAAAAGGCGTTCGTGAGTCCGTCAGTCATGTCCGTCTTTGTCCAATTCTTTTTGTTAGCAGCTTCTGACTGGCATTGACCGGAATTATTAGAAAATATCTACCTAGCCACAAAAACTTAGCTTGTACAATTTGACTAGTTCAGCCAAGTTAAGGGCCTAAGAGCGCGTGGAAAGTTTTCAGCTTAATTTTCAACGCTGAAAGTTGCTGTGATGGTATCTGAGTTGCTTGGTTATGGTAAACTGTGGGTTCACAATTTTTAAGTTTATGGGTATTTTAAGTAGTCTTTATACCATTTGGTATAAAGGTAATGGTATATTACGTAGGTGAAATCGGCTCTTAGTTGGAAAGTTGATATTATAAACATTTCCATAAAATTGCTTAGTATAAAACTACGTTTTCAAAATTCCCATCGGATTCCTTCGTTTTCCTTGGATATGTCACTTTCTAGATCTTTAACTATATCCATGCCAAAAAATTAAATCGATCCGTTCCTCCGTCACAGATTGCAAAAAAAACCATCAAATGAATAAACTAAACTTACTTTTGCATTTATATTTGCTTTTGCATTTATTTGCTCACTTAAACATTTCTGTGGTGGTGTCGTGTGGTGCGGGTTGTTACGTTCCCTCAAATATGGTTGAGCGAAGCAATGGCTGGATCATGCGTCGTGCTCGTGAACGGGTGCCGCCAACGGGAATGGGTCTGCTTTGACTTCCCATGCTGACATGTGTTAGATTATATGTACTGTATTTTTGAAGCTTCACTGTGGAAGCACTGTATACTTAGTTTAGTTTTGTTACTTATTGTAAAATTAGTTTATTTTATTTTTTGAAAAGAGCAACTGCTGAGTTTCTTGCCGGTTCTTCTCAGCTGAATCTGCATTCCGAACCGGTGGTAGATTTGTGACGTGTCATAGGTGCTACAAGGTAGCCTACATGAAATAAATAAATTTTGAATTTTGAATTTTTTGAATTTTATAACATTTGTTGGATTAAAAAGTATATCATAAATGCTGGGTTAGGTTATATCAAGCATCTTCTTAAAATTTCGCACTAGCTCTCGGACTATAAGCAGGTTAACTATAAAGCAAACAAAACGATTGACAGATATTCTTTTGAAATTAACAGTGAATAGTTGGACTTTCAGCACCAGATTATAAAATGAGGCAATTGACTGTAAGTTTTATTTTATTTAAAGTAGCGGATGTTCACAGGTAAGTAGTTATCGGTCAGCTATGTGGCTGCCCGATATCAAAACCCAGAAAGCGACATTTTTGCCAAATATCGTTTTTTTCCATAACTATTACGCTGTTATATTTGTCATTGTTTGGTATTTTGTCTGGTGGGAGGCTTTGGCCGTGGCTAGTTACCACCCTACCGTCAAAGACGTGCTGCCATGCGACTTAGCGTTCCGGTATGATGGCGTGTAGAAACCGATTAGAGGTATGCGTTAAACACTGCCATACCCCTTCTAAGTTAGTCCGCTTCCATCTTAGACTGCATCGCCACTTACCATCAGGGGAGATCGCAGTCAAGTTCTATCTTGTCATTGAATAAAAAAAAAGGCATGGCGGCGTGGCGTGTCGAACTGTAGTTGTACTATAAAGATGCGGACCTATAACTTTCAATTTTATAATAATTTTCGGCTGTAGTTACAACTCACCGAAAAAGACTTGTTGCCAAGCGATATAGCATTCCGTAAGATGCCACATAGAAACCAATTAGAGTTATGGGATTAATTTAACTGTCCTAATAGGTAACTACTGTACTCTTTCAAAGTTTTCCCACTTCCATCTTAGACTGCATATCGTCACTTATCATCAGGTGACCGGTGAGATCGCGATCAAAGGCTACCTTGTAGTCGATTCACAAGTACAAGTACCTACAAGTAATTATGATCAGTATAAAAGACTTTTTAAAAACCCGTTATTAAATTAGTATGGAACCCGCCAAAGGCACGGCGCGTCATGTTTTCAGAATGATTGGGAAGTTAGTGAGAAGGTAAACGCGAGATATGGGGACGTGTAGTTAGCGGCGGACCTTTTGTCTTGTTTGTTAATAATGCACTGGCCGAGACCGGCGCGGGGTCCGCGAGAAAGTATTGGCGACCAATAAATATAAACTTTTTTTTTACAAGATAAACTTTTAAGAATTCCAACTTCAATTAGTTTTAAATAATTAACTTTGAATCATAATCAATCTAACTTAGGTAATTAAATGTAGTAATTTATAATTCGTATTTTTTTCTCAAGGCGTTTAGCGTAGTTATCATATTATCACAGTCAAAGTCAATATAAATTGTGTAACAGCCCATGTTCCATTCGAAGATGACATAAGACCATCATAAATTGGACTTAATAAAATAAAAAAGTATTAAGTAGAAAATTATCATAATATTACGATTTTAGCCTACTAAGACCAAGACGTACAATTTAACCAACGAATTTGACTGATTGCGAGTTACTCTCAACTTTATTCGTTGAATAAACACTATTCGAAGATTGTTCAACAGGCCCTTAGTTTAATAGGAGTAGTATATAATGATAACGTAGATACATTTTGAGTGGGTATCGAAACATTATAACGTCAAGGTAAATTGAATCTTAATAGAAATTAACTCTCAAGATCGTTCAACTAAGTATTATAAACCAAGTGAACACTTTGACGAAATCAATCAGCATTATTGAATAATAATAGACATTAAAACAAGAACTTTTAAAATCAATTTTACTTCGCGCGATATCATTTCCGATATTTAAAATTGTTAATCCTGAATTTAAAGATCATTATAATAATATATAATTTTTCTTTAAATTCAGGATGAAAAAAAAGTTCATTTCCGATTTTTTTTTAATAATTATGGATTTCTGTCACACCAGAGTATTGCATTTGTATTCAATGATACTACAAGAATCTTGAATAAAAAAAAGACGTGTGGCACTCGGGGACTGCCGCGGTAAAGCTATTGCATAGTATTTTTTATCAACGCCATCTAGCGGTGAGAGGAGTCTCTTGTCGGGTTATTTTCGTTATGGAATTTCTGGATTCGGTCTCCACGCTCAAGGCCCGCGATAGAAGCTATGCAATAGCTTAAAAGGAGTTTACCGTTTTTTGGGGTTTTTATTAAAACACCGTGCGACTGATCAGCGTGGACGGCAACACTTTCGCGTAGCTCCGCCGTGTAGCCTGGTGTAGCATCGGGCCCGTGTAGCGAGTGATTAGGCGCGCGCAGCCCTGTAATCACCCTGCTGCCCGTGCGTCTGCGATGCGTCCACCCCCGCCCCGCACCCCCCGCCTCCCCGACCCGCACCGCCCCGCACCGCGCCGCGCCGGAGTCGCTGGCCTCGGGCGGGACATCTCGACAGGAAAAAACACACAAAGCGTTCGCTTTGCTGTAAAGTCTACTTGACGAAGTAGTAGTTTGGACGAACCGGGAACTCTTCGACACAATATGATGACCTGGCTGGAGCTATATGGGCAATTTCTAAATAATTGACTGGTATGACGGGTGGCTAGTTACCACCTTACAAGCAGAAATGCGTACGCAGCATCACGCTCGTATTCTCGTATTATCTAATTCGATTATGATTGTCAGTAGGTAACTGCTCGTATTTTGTATATTATAATCAATATTGGTCACAGATATCCGATAGAATGAATAGGATTTAGGCCATAATCCACCACGATGGCTTACTACGAATAGGCAGATTTCCCAGAGAACTCTCAGATTCCTCACGATGTTCTTCTTCGACGGGAACACACTATCACAGTAATACATGGAGACACCCCTTACAAAAAGCCGCGTTAACTAGTTACCCCTGTTACAACAAGCCCATCAGTCCCCTACCAACAGCATGTCGGTATCGTGGCATGCGAGTGATGATGCGCGCACATCCCTGCAATCAGAACCCGCTGCCTGGTCGTCTGCGCGGACGCGTCGCCCCCTCCCCCCACTCCTCACATTCGCCCTCAGGGCATATCGCGAGAGTAAAAAACACACACAACCTTCCCTTTGCCGAGTATACTTTCCTAACTATTTGGTGCGATTGTAATTTGTAAATCGGTATCGCTTAGGAAATTTATTCAAAACAAATTGATATCTTCGCTCAATAAAGTACCTACAAGGAATGTAGTTTTATACAAATTATTATTTAAATTAGAAAACTGGCACTGAAATATAAGTTCTCACCTTCGAAAAATATGTAAAAATAATAATTAGGTAATAGGTAGGTACATTTCCTTCTTCTTCTTTGAACCTTAATATCAAGTCTATAACGGTCCAAAGAAAGAATGGTTTTTGTTAGTATTTTTACAAGTTTGAACAGTATAGATACCTACTTACATTTATTTTACATACCTATTGTGATATTCAGAGGCAGGGTCAAATTGGCTTACACACAGAAAATGAGTTCATAATCTTGGGTGAGAACTTATTTTTCACAGACTTTTTGGCAATCGACACCATAATATAATAGATATAGCAGGTTTATTGATCTAAATTTTAAAATTATTTATTAACAATTACTGTATCATATATAGGCATTATTACTGTTTTATTTCATTTTTAGATTCTGAACAATCCCCAGTGATTAAAGACATACGTACCAAATTGGATTAAATCGTTGTCGATCGCGATCATAACTCACAATTCCTCTCTTCTCGACGCGGTGTGGGAAGATTTAGCGAATTTGAATTTCGATTGCGGCAATGGTCCATCCATCACCTAAATTGATGGATTTGGGACCAAAAAGACGACTTTCCGAGATGAAAGCGAACCATTTTCGAGCGGTATTAATAAGTGATGCTATTATGAGGTTGTTTTGCGGTTAAAAAGCTAATTAGTTGACTGCGGTGTGCATGTAGCTAAGACAGGTAGATATAGCAAGTTATTTTTGTACCTCCTTGGCTGAAGAGACCTTTAGGATATTGACTCTACTTTATAAATAACATTCTAGGAAAATTATTTGATTTTTCTCACGAGTTGGTTTTATCAGCTTATTACACTGATAGATACCTACTTACAATTTTTTTAACGACATTTACAAAGGAATTCAACCTGTATATTATTATATTATGTATGTATGTACCTATGTACTTACCTATACATCCCCATGAAGGCGGATTTTCTTGTAAACTAGTTATAGGTAGGTAGTTTTTAGCGTAAGCGCACATACGTTCTATTTTTACTGTGTCTATACTAAATTTTTCTTATAAATATCGTAACATATCTTACAAGCTGCACAGTAAATTATTTATATAGCTTGGTATGGTAAATAAAATATTTAGATAGATAGTAAGTACCTACCTGATCAGTACTTAGGCATAGTATTGATTATAGACATAGTAAGTGTACCAAAATATCTCACTAAACAAATAATTTTAACCAAATCACTAGACGCGTGTGTCCAATGTTTGCACTTCATAATGGCTATTACTCAGTGGACAGAATTTTTTACTCACGAAATAGTTTGTTTTCCGTGATAATGACGATATCATAAACCACGCGAAAATTACTATTTACTTAGGGACCTATCACTTTGTCATGATTCACCATAGGTACTTACAAAACTAAAAGTAATCATGTAGGTGTCATTTAAAACCTAATAAATAGCCTATTTCATGCTACGAACGAAATAAGTTGATAAGTCTGACTTATCCAGAAGTAGAATGCTTGACTAGACAATAGGTATAGCATTGTAAAGTCGACATCTCCTGAGGATGCTCCGGTGTCGGGGCGAAACGTGCGTCGAGAGTAAGAAAGAGAGTAGTATAAAAGTCTTATGCGGTGGTGCATGTGAGTGGTAGTGGCATTGCTTGCTTGGGAACTTGGTTTTCTTGCTTGGTTGAGGAGGCAAGCGGTGCTTAGCTTGTAACTGCATGATTGACCATACAGATTTTTTCTTTGCTATAATCCGCCAACTGAAAAAATCCTTTTCTTGCTAATCATGAACTTCTGCAAAGTAATGCCTGCTTCTATCCACGAAATGTATCTAATTGTTTTTGTCATGTTTTTGACTCCCGGATATGATTTCTTAATTTATACAAACAACAGTAAGCTCTATGAAATATTGCTTAAATAACTAATGAATATATCTTAATAATGTAGTAAATCATGTTAATAATTATTTAAATTTTCCGATTTCGTCCGGGCGGCCTTATTTAAAGTATTAATTATGTATAACCTACCAGTTTACCATAATATTATGGTTAGACGCGACGAATAGTTTTGTTGATATTTTTCAATTTTAAGATACCAATGTATTAACCTTTTCACGTGGATTCGCCTTCTTTTATACACATATACATATCGCACCCCTAGATGAAAAGTCCACTAACTCAAAAAGTACGTGTTTTGAGTTAATGGCATTTTCAAACTCCTGACTCGAATACTTACACGGCAATATAATATAGGCATAATATTTACTACATAATATGTACCTACTAGTTGATGCCCGCGGCTTCGGTCGCCATTGATTTAGTTTTTTTAAATCCCGCGGGATGACAATAATTTTCTAGGATAAATAGTAGCCTATGTCATTCTCCCGGTCGTCAACTATACCCATGCCAAAAATCTCGTCGATCCGTTGCTTTGTTGCCGCGAAATTGAAGGATTTGTCCTTCAATTTCGCATTTATAATATTAGTAAGGATTTTAGTAAAAAAGGATAGATTTTCTCGACAAAAACTTTTACAAAGCACTTGACAAACAATTATTATTAGATAAGATATCTATTGTATTCTGGCGGCCATAGGCAACTTTTTTAATTTGAGTTAATGTTTACCCCCGGCAAATCAAAGTTCCAATAGGATTTAAAAAAAATCTTAATCCACACGGGCAATAAACCAATCTCTTTTAATATAGCAAAAAACTTTACTTCCTAACTGTGTGTGTGTAGTGAACTACATAGTTGTACCTATTGTTATTTTATACATATTAAATAATGATAATTGAAAAAAATCTTTCTTTTATTGACTCATAGACGAATAGACATGTTTTATTTATAGAGACGCATATTATTATATAAGCAGAGATTAGCGTAAATTACTGAATGCTAACCATTTCTTATGCGCATACCAATTAGCTAATAGCTTATACAATTATTTTGTTTGCATAAGTTGATATTTACGACTAATTGCACCTTTTGCAACTTACGAGTAGCATTTTCCCTTGAAAACTGACTTACCTACATTAAAGGTCGTTTACTGACCAAGTAAGTACCTATATCTACTTAAGCAAAACTATTTTTCGGACCTTTGCGTTAAGTAAGTACGAGTTTGCATATCTTGACAATGTTAAAAGATTGTCTATGACGAATCACTATTTTGTACTTGAAAATTAAATTAAATAACTTAAAAACAACGACATTTGAATCTATAGGTACCTACTAGTTACTCTGACGTTAGGTGTTTCGATACTCCATATCTATGAACACTGTGTAAATGTGCAAACACGTACTAAGGATAGGTACTTACCTACATAGAGCTCGTACTTACTCGTAGGTCACAATCGAGTGTGATGCATCGAAAAAATGCTGATGACGTCACGCACGCATTTGTGTTTTACAGTGTACTATTCTGCTGACGCCAGTAGCATTTTCGTCTGTAATCTCCCTTAAACTTAGATACAAGTCATTATTGCACCTGTTGTAGCACTAAATACCTATGTAGTAAGTACATATGTATGTTTTTAGATTTATCAATTCATACAATTAAATGATCAACCTGACCAAGGTAACTGAGTAATTAAATGCCAGACTAATGCCAGATTGACTGTCGCCCGCCTTACGCGACCAACACTTGCGCAATAAACTCCCATAACATGGCCACTACACAACAGCAAGGGCAACTGATGTCGTGGTAAAATGGTATAATTAAATAAATTTATTTTATATGGCTTCGCTCGAGTGGATATTTTAGTTTTAAAAATCCCTTGGGAACTGTTTGATTTTTCGGGATAAAAAGTAGCCTGTGTCACTCACCAGTAGTGCTAACATGCGCGCCACGAGAAAATTTTGTCTACACATTTACTCGTAATCTCTATGTGAATCTCTATAGAGATTCACGAGTCAACAAAACCTCGTGGCGCGCATGTTAGCTCTACAGGTCCTCAACTATACCCCATGCAAAAAATTACGTCGATTCATTGCTCCGTTGCGGCGTGATTGAAGGACAAACCAACAAACAAACACACATTAGCATTTATAATTATATATATTGGTCACTGACGAGTGACGACATTGATATTTTTACTTTGTAAAACACGGTTGTCGCTGTTTTGTAGCGGCCCTAAGTAATAAATTTTGGATTTACTTACCTAATTTCGACAACCGCCTATGACTCCGGGCTTGAGACGGGGACAGCGGAGTTATAAAACGGTATTAGAACGTATTAGTGCGGCTTAACAGACGCTAATTTTAATTTGAGTGAATGTTTCTTGTTAATTAGTGACTCTATAAATAATTAAAATAACTAATTTACGAAAACTTTTCATTTTCATAAATAAGTTTTATTAATAAAATTATGCCCACAGCTGTGTGGTCTCCGAATGGTGAGAACGATATAGCTACGAAGGTATATATCGAGATGCTTTGATAGGAATAGGTAAGTATCCATCAGGTAAGACCAGACAATAATCTACCTAATACTAAATATGCAAATAAAAAATACATTAATTTACACAACCTAAGTATATTTAAGAATTTAATTTACAAACTTTTATAGAACTTAATTCACAAAGAAATTAATTGACAAAAATGCCCCCACACGTCTAGCTGCATTTGCTTTTCGGATGCGGATACAAAATATTATTCTGTTCAAAGTAGGTACCAGCTCATACTTTGAACAGAATATAAACTTCCTCCCTAGTATTTACGAACAGGTATATCCAATTATTTACCTACCTATCTACATATTATAATATTTTCAAAAATAATAGCGCAGACATTAGATACTACCTCCTCTCCTTTTTGTACCTACCTACTTATTCCTAGCACCTATCTGCATTTTTTTTAAATATGACTACCCTTGATTGCAATCTCACCTGATGGTGTGTGAAGATGCAGCCTAAAATGGAGCGCGCTTGTCTAGAAGATACCTATTCATTCTTGATTTAAGAGTACTACTCAAGTTATAGTTAGTTTTAAAAACAGAAGCCGGAAGGGCATTCCAAATTGCGGTGCGGATATACTCCAGATATCTAATAGGTATAATTACGAAAAGAAGGGTAAGAGGTAGGTATAAATATTAAAATAAGCGATGGAGTGCGATAAACTGACGTTGTTTATTTAACTTGAATTTTGCGCCGGCCGCAACTGCCCCTTTTATGATACGTCGTACATCTGCTACATTCACGCTTGCCTTTTCCAATTTCCCGTCGCCTCATTCTTGGATTGTCATAAAAGTAGTTCCCTAAAAGATTCGCCGACGTTGTCCATACTCTGTCATTGGTCATGCCGTCTGGACATGAGGTCTTTAGCACATCTCCGCCCTGAAATTGTAGCAGCGAACTACTGAAGCTTCGGAATGACTTCTTTTCTTTCTCTTTGTCACTTCCGCTGTGAGTTGTGACATGCGAACAGAAGGGAAACGGCTTTTCTATTGCAGAAAGACTTGGAACAAGCGCTGTACCTACTGCCGTCCACAAGCTATAATGCCGTTAACTACCAAGCCCATATTTCCTAATATAAACCCAAAAACATTTAAATTAGGGTTTATATTAGGAAATATGGTTTTGATAGTTAACGGCGTCCTAGCTTGTGGACGGCAGTGTAAGCGTGCACCTATCGCCTTCAGTTCACGGTGGAGATTTGCTCAAGGCATTGCCAAAATCATGTGAGAAAGAGATAGATTCATAATGAACTTTATACCAAAAGATAGTTTAGCAAGTTTTTTGCACTTCAAGGCAGTCAATGATGGAAAGCACTGATGAGGTCTCGGTTGAAACATGCTTGCCTAGAAAATACTTTTATCATACAATGGACAAGTCATGCCGGAGCTCCAGTGGTTTCGCGGCGGAGGTCTACTAAATACTTAGATGAGATGCTCTGTACCTAAATTTTAACGGAAATTGTATTTTATTTCAATTGCATAAAGTCCATAATTTATTGGAGAGGAGCAGCCACATTTGTCGTATGCAGGTGTTTTGAGCGGCAAGCGACGAGCCAGTGCGTCACGCGTGTTACATGCTTTGAAAAATTCTTTTAGAGGTGCTTATTAAAATATTTGTTGTTCTGACGTTATTTATTTGTATATGCCGAGGCTCTTTGTGACGCCGGCGGGCATTCTCTATGGTGTAGGTGGATGCCGGCATGCGAGTCTATTGTGTTCGGCTGTGACCAATTTTCGTATGTGAGATAATAACGTTGCAAAACTTATTTACGTTCTACTCAGCACTAAAATGATAACTTAAGATAATGTTTACTTTAATTCTACAACCACGACCTTAATATGACCCTGACTTAACTAATGGCCATTTCACACTAGAGGAGTGAGCAAAATAGTAGGTAAGTACAGCTACAGAAGCGCATTATTTGAACGCATGTTAGAAAAGCTGATTGTTGCCGGAAAAGCTGCAACAAGCAATCATTGCTACAGTCTCAGTGATGTTTGGCTGAATTTGTGGCATTCTTGCAGCAACAATGCATTTAAGGTAGGTACCTAATTGCAATCGTCACATCGTATCAATCTTAGACAAAATCATCAATAGGTAGGGTAGTCTCTCCTGTCAAAACAGTTATAGGTAACCAGTACCTACAGCACAGTGCATTCAAATAGTAGTACAAATCTTCCCAACTTTATTAGGTATATTTTAGTCATAACACGTTCCGCTGCCGCTACCGCCACCGCCTCCGTCACCGCCTCCGCTACCGCCACCGCCTCAGCTACCGCTACCGCCGCAGTTTGAACGAAGCCGAGGTACCTAGTAGACTCACACTGGCTTTGCAAGCCTTGTAATTAATTAATTATGTGCCCGATATGAAAAGTAAAACCCACTAAGTGCCATTATGTCGATTTTCAGTATAAAACTGTCAGAACGTACAATTTATTCCTCAGTTAAACGTTATTCGGCGACTACACAGATAATCGTGGATTGGGACTTTATATTATTTAAGACCATTTGATACATTCAAAAAGTTAGTGGGTAGTAGACAGTCGTGAAAAATTTTTGCCAACAGATTCAGATAATTAGACAATTGGCTATTACAATGGAGAATAAAAAGTTGAGTGGAGAGTTGTTGTTGTAAAAATGCACCAGATGCATAGTGTCGATAACAAATAAATCAATTAAATAAAATCGATTAAGAAAGCACCACAGCGAACGACTTCTACATCGCCGCTTGCATAGAACGAATCGAGGCAATTACTGACGCGGGGAGAAAAATTAAATTGGGCATCGGCTCGATGCGCTCAAATGGTGAGACTGTTAAAACATTATGAGCCATACATTTTTATCTCCCCATCTGTAAGTAAGGCTTAGTTCACACATACCGCTGTGTTTCGCTGAATTGTTCACAACTTTTTGTGAATAACTCGGAACTGTCCTAAAAAGTCCCTCTTCTTTTTAAATATATAGACTAGCGATTAGCTGCGATCACACGTGATGGTAAGTGATCTTCACTTATACTTGGTGAAATAAATTGTACTGTGTGGATACAATAAAAAACCAAGAGTTTCTGCTAAGGTCTTAGGTTTTGACGACCTCCCTGACGCAATTCTGAGCCGGGAGCCCTGTTGTCTTATAACTCGCGGGGACTATTTCGGAATTTATAATTTCTGAATTGTTTCTGTCTGGCCTGGTGGAAGGCTTTGACCGTGGCTAGTTTCCACCCTACCGTCAAAGACAAGCGATTTAGCGTTCCGGCACGAGAGCGAGTAGAAAGTGATTAGGGTTATGAGTACACTATCATACCCCTTCTAAGATAGCCCGCTACCATCTTAGACTGCATCGTCACCTACAATCAGGTTAGATCGCAGTCAAGGACTATCCTGTCATCGAATAAAAAGCTAATAGCGAATGAAGACTTTGACTCCTGGTGACTAGCATGGTGTACACCAAGCTTAAGCGCAGAGTCCGGTCGACGCAGACGGGTCGGCGCGGACGAGGTGGGAACGGGACGAAACACACGAGTCGAAAAAGGAAGACGCAATCGACCGTCAGAGGTCGAATACAAATGTGGAATGTTTATGGTTCTACCGTTTTATTTTATTCTCAGCTACAGCCGGCAAAGCCTTAAATATTGTTTCAATTGAAAGCGGACGGATCAGACGGGAGTGTCTAATGAACAATAATAAAACCTGAAGTTTGATTAAGTTCCATTTGCGAACGTAACACGGCTCGAGTGTGTAGATGTACATCGCTGATACTCGTGCTGATACTACCTACTCGTGTTACGGTATGACATGGATAAAGTATTCTTAGAGGGCCCATACACGGTCAAACGTGTTTGTCAAACACGTAACATTTTTACGTGTATTTGATAGTCTGTGGTCGTGTTTGTCAAACAAACTAAGTGTTTGACAAACAAACTACGTGTTTTACAAACAGAAATGGAGATGTTTGATTGGGTGCGATGGTGTTTGATGACCTTGTTCCAACAAAACCGTAACAAAACACGTAAAAATTTTACGTGTTTGACAAACATGTTTGACCGTGTACGGGACCCTCTTATGCATAAAATGCTTAGCCAAACTAAAATGACACTTTAAGCGTAAAAGAGATGGAAGTAGGAACGTAGAAACGTACTTGTTTGTCACCATTACGGCTAACTACTTATATAATTGTTCTACAAAATCTCTAAACTAAATTGACAGGTCTAAATCTAGCGCTATCCTTTTCCGCATAGAGCATTATGAAAGGGATAGCAAGAGGTTAAAACCTATCGATTGAGTTTAAAGAAAATTAGCCACCTCGTCAAATAAAGAAACAGCATACAAAAATTGATAATTTTATTTTCCACAATTTTTTAAGACGTTTATTGCATTGCATTTTTCTATCCTTATATTATAACTAGCTTTTGCTCGCGGCTTTGCTCACGGTAAGTTCGATTTTTCAAACCCCTATTTTACCCCCTTAGGGGTTAAATTTTCAAAAATCCTTTCTTAGTGTGCGCCTACGTCGTAAAAGGAACCAACTGTAAAAATTTCAAGTTTCTAACTTCAGTAGTTTAGGCTGTGCATTGATATCTCAGTCAGTCAGTTAGGACTTTGAATTTTATATATTATATTATAAAGATAAACAGTAGCTGATGTCCGCAACTTTTAAAATCCCGCGGGAATTTTCTATTTGATTTTCTGGGATAAAAAAGCCTACGTTTTAAAAAATCCTCAATACACTTATCTATACTAATATATAAAGCTGAAGAGTTTGTTTGTTTGAACACGCTAATCTCAAGGATTACTGGTTTGAATTGAAAAATTCTTTTTGTGTTGGATAGTCCATTTATCGAGGAAGGCTTTAGGCTATATAACATCACGCTGCGACCAATAGGAACGAAGCATCAGTGAAAAATGTTGCAAAAACGGGGAAAATTATCCATATTTAAATATATTATTTTAAAAATTTCTTAATCGCGACCATAATAACAAAAATTGACGCGGACGAAGTCGCGCGCAACAGCTAGTAAAAGATATAAGATATGAATCTATGTGTCAGAAATTAAAATCGATTGACTAAAGTGTGCATAAATAAAAATGGAATCGCTCATTTCATCTATTCTCGGCTACTGCTGTAACACTTTGATGCTCAATGTGTATTGAAATAGCTATGTAGATTGGAATTGATTTTTATTTAATTTAATGGTGCTTAGCTTTGGAAACTCACTTGAATTATGAGAGACTTTCTGAATATGACTCGGCTGCAGACAACACTGTATTATCGAGCCAAATCCGCTCTCACTACTGTCACGTTACTTTTGGATGGCCAGTTTTGTAAAAGAAAATGAAATTGAAAAATATTTAACATTAATTTGAAACAAGGTAGGTATTCAATAGGTACCTCTTACACGCAGTAGTCAAGACTAGCTTTTGCTCGCGACACTGTACCTACACGTGGAGTTAGATTTTAAATAAGTACTTTGTTTTTTCAAAATAAAAGTATCCACTAACTTTTCCAACTTAATCTAGTAAATTTTGTCCACCCATTTAGGAACCAGCTCGTGAGCTTTTAACACGAGTATTGAATAGACAAAATTTTCTCGAGCTCGCATGTTAGCCTTGCAGGTCCTCAACCAATATACCCATGCAAAAAACCACATCCCTCGGTCGCTCCGTTCCTGCGTGATTGAAAGACAAACCGACAAACGACACACTTTCGCATTTGTAATATTAAGATAAATAATGGCGTAATGTTCACTTTCAGAGCATTGAAGCTGCGCCGGCCGCCCGCCCGCGCACAAAGCCTTTGTCGCCACCGCTTTCAACTTCATCCGCTTTGTGTCGCGATTCGTCGCGGCGCCGGACGATGTGTCGCGGCTCGCACGTTGCGAGTGTTGTGAGTGTTGTGAGTGTTGTGACAGCGCAACACTAGTGCCGACACAGACACCGCTGTTTGCATTGTGCTACGTGCCGTGACATATCGTTTGTGGACGCCGCCTTTTATGGAGCTGAGCTTTGTACAGTTACATAAGATATGCCTAATGTGCTATTCATTTGTGCGGTGTAGGGATGTGCTTCGAATTAGGTATGCTGCGTGATGTTGCAAATGTTTGGGCGCTATTTGCATTTCGAACGTGTACTTCGAGACATTTCAGGTAGGTACCTACTCAATAAAGTAACATATTTGATTAGGTACCAAGTAAAATAAATTATCCACACGAATGTAGGTACTTATTGTATTATGTAAGGTAACGGTAGGAGCATAAGGACATATTATTCCTCGTACTCCTACCAGTAGGAGAACCCAGTAGGAGTCTGGAGCATACAAAAATGCCGCTTAAAACGTGCATTTCTTACCTACCTAGGTAGGTACCTACATACAAAGTCGGACAGTATGACAAGTGTAAATTGAAAATTTAAAATACCCCCGACGTGTGAAATTAAAAAAAAAATTGTGGCGGCGGCCATCTTGGATTTGAAATTTGTCATAGTGTATAGTAGGTATTCTACTAGTCAAGCCCTTTCATTTGATACCCATATTGAGAGAGTTGTGAAAAAATATGTAATCCACCATTTTGTGGCGGTGGCCATCTTGGACCGATTTTCATCAAACATTAGCTATGACACAACACTCCCGACTAATTCACCTTTCACTCAAAGACATTTTATTGCAGTTTACAGCTTTCCTAAGCCAAATGAATGGTATGTATCTAAAGCATTAATATACATATAGAAAGATTTGATAGATAGATTTAGATAGATAGATTAATAAAGGTACCTAATTAAGTATAAATACCAAAATATTATTCTTTGATCTTATGAATGTTGAAATCCTTTGATTCATCCATCTCATTTCTGTTTTAGCTTATCTCTGTAATTAACCTGTTAGCCAAGCCATATATCCCAGTGTTAGAACATTTTCACAGATCGATTGGGATCTGACCCCTGTGACCGGTATCGTCTAATTAACCGCCTAGTGTTAATGATCATTATCATCAGTTGATAGTGATACCTAATAGGGGTAAATGATAATCGTTTTTGTTTTATTACAATCAGCTGCAAAATATATCTACAATGGGCCTCGAACGAAAATATTTGCCTACAAGTTATCATGACTTACTAGTTACTGAGATATTTTAATATCACCTGTATAGGGTACAGGCCGTACAGGCATGTACCTACAGGTGATATGTATTAAGCTTCATTATTTAAAACCAGATAGGTACCCCTCTCAACTGTTACCCTGATGCTTAAAAGCTTTTAAATACTTTATTAGAATAAAAATCCACACGGACGTAGTCGCGGGCATCAGCTAGTTATTAATAAAATAAAACAGTTTCATTCTTTACAAACAAAATTGATACCATACGTACATAATACATAGTAGGTACTGCAGATATATTAAGTTAAAGAAGAAATTGAAAAACGTATTAATTTTTAACATACAATGTATTTCTTTAAATAAACTACAATAAATTATTTATTTCCATAGTTTGTATACACTATTTACGTACCTGTACATATTTACAGTTGAATCTAACCCAAGTATCACAGTTTCATAAAATAATTAATTGTATTATTTTCTACATAATATATTGGCACCAAAGCCTGTAGAGGAAATTTTCACGTACGAATAGGTACCTAGGTGTTTGATACAAGCTAAAAGTTCGTATGATGGTTCTCCTGCGCTGTTGGTTTAGAACAGAATGGAATAGAATGATTTTTTATTCAAATAAACTTTTACAAAGTGCTTTCAAATCATTTATCATCAGTTTTTCTCTTCAGACAGATCTTTTATCATCAGTTTCATCATTGAAGCCTCAATAGCCCAACGGTTGAAGGTGCGGACTGAAAACTGAAAGGTTGCAGGTTCAAACCCCACCCGTTGCACTATTGTCGTACCCACTCCTAGCACAAGCTTTCCGCTTATTTGGAGGGGATAAGAGGATATTAGTCAACTTCAGCTTGGCTAATATTATTTTCTAAAAAAAAAAAAGTTTAGAATTTTAGTTATACCTAACCGGCCAAAGGATTCCTTGGGTGATATGTAATTTAAGTGGATCTGCTACTTTAACAAGTCTCACATATGGAATCAAGTCTCACATATATCAAAGAGAAGAGATATGTAGAAGTACCAGAGGTGTTGATAGATCTTGCTCAATGGCAACGGGTGGTGCACATAGTTCGTGCGTAGGTACTAAGTAATAAAAGAGCTGATGGATGTTGAGGTCCCAAGGTGCTGGAATAGCGACCTCGCACCGGTAAACGCAGCGTTGGCAAACATCAGTCGAGTCGCATGGAGCCGCTAGGTAGATATAAGCGGTGGAAGACCACATCATGAGGAATTCCCTACAAGAGAGCAAAGTAGGTATATCCAGCAAAGTGTCTGACTATAGGTTAAGTAATAAAAATGCTTGCGACCTAATGTCGTTGCAGTCCCGGCAGAATTTCTTACCTTATGTTCAGTAAGATAAGATACATAGGTAGGTAAGTATACGTAATAGATTTTTAAAATTAAATATTACTTAAATATATTACTTAACACTTACAATTTTGAAAAGTTTTAAATTTGAAAACCCAATAAGGTCCGACTGCCACATCAAGTTTACCCTAGATAACGCAGAAGAACCATCTTACAAACATTTGTTTATAACAAGCACCTCAAATTTTCCTACTGGCTCTCGGGTCATATAATAATTAACAATACTTCTAAAATTTAAAATAATTTTAAGAAAACATATTTTTTTAAATAATAATGTAGCTAATAAATAAATACCTAAGATATAGTCTTCAAAATTTTCTGAAATTGGCTTCGTTGAAATTCTCTTTTCCTGGAAAAGAAAGATAATTTATGTTTGCTTTTTCTCTCGAAAATATCTGTAATATTTTATCTTCTTTTATGATTTCGTTGAAAAATGTGAGGCTCTTTTGAGTTTCATTAATTCTCTTTCCGTTGAGGTCTTTGAGTATATAACCATGAGGTACGTCCTATCTAGCTACTCGTTTTGCTTAATTTACTATTATTTAAATATGTAAATAAGGGTAATAAACTAATAAATCTTCCTTAAAAACCCTCATCGCTTTAGTTTTAGTAAAATTGTTTTTAGTCCCACCTCATAACGATACCAAAGTTTTTGGACGAATGGCCTTTACCCAAGGCAGTAAACTAAACTCTGTAGTCTATGAACCTATGCTACATTAACCTATTCCAGGCCGTAAATAAATGAAAAAAAAAAAAACACTAGCCTATACTTATTGAAATTAATATACATTAGAAAGCTTTGCAGCGCTCTAGATTTTTGGTGCGATGCGCCAAAGCAGTAGGTACAATTTTCGATTGGCTGGCATGGGAAAAGTGTATGAAAATTGTAATTAAAACATACACTATGGAGGTAGTGCCGTTGCCAGCGCCAGCGATAGAACGCCGCATAACATAATAGGGCCTACACGTGATATTACAACCAGCAAAACTGTGACTGGTACATTACTAGTTAGCACTCTATAGTTACAGTTTTCAGTTGCATAGACAGTGGCGGATTTTTACATTTGCCGCCAGTAAGCTATTTAAAATTTACCGCCCCTACCGATATAGATATAATTTTTCAATTTTTCACCCGTTTCAAGGAAGAAAAGCTTCTCTTACCGCACCGCAACTAAATACGACTATGATTTTAGAAAAAAAAAAATTGTCTTATAAAAATTTTTGGCCCCTTTGCCGCCTCTAAAATTTGCCGCCCTAGGCTCCAGTCTCCTCAGCCTGCTGGTAAATCCGCCACTGTGCATACATGTTTTTTTAGTAGAAAATTTAGGATTAATGCAATAAATTGATATCTATGACTTTCGTATTAAAACCAATTTATTTTCCTACTTGGTGTTTTCGATGGTTATTTTTAATTCAAATCCAAAACAAATCCAAGGAAGAAGAAAAGAGAAAGGTCATATTTAAACATAAGCTACCTACTTGAATATTGATTCAAAAAGCTAAGAAGCTAACTAACATTAGTTTCATTGTATCTACACCCAATGTAATTCCTATATTTTTGGTATTTTTGCATTTCCTTTTAAAATAGGTGTGCAAAAAGTGTGCAACGCAGTTTTCTGACTTTAGATAGGTAGGTACTTATTATCTACATATAGAATAAATACCTACTACTACGAGTGCTCTTGTAAAGTTAACAACAGTGAATATTTAAAAAATCTTACCTGTTCGATATCCGCATATTGGAGTCTCAATATTCTCCAGTAAACTTCAATATTTTCCAGTAAACTTCGAATTCTCATCCACACTACTAACATTTACTAAACCACTAAACACAGTCTAATTGTGGCGTTATATATTTTGCCTTTACAGTTCCTTATAACTAGACTATCGTCACGTCTTCTCTTCTTAATTCATATACCTGTAAAAAAAGAAATACTAGTTTGAAATAAACGAGTTTATTGTATCTATATACCTATAACAAATACAAATACCTACTTCTCCTCGAGTATTTAAACTCTTTGAGCAGTAGATGCCTGTTGTAACCATTAACTACATAAATTATTAAATTCAAATTCAAAATTATTTATTTCATGTAGGCCAACTTGTAGCTCTTATGACACGTCATGATTCTACCACAGATTCGGAATGCAGTTTTCTTCTTAACTCAGCCTAAAATCAGCTTAGGTATCCTTAATCCCCCGCAAGTTACAAACATCCATTTTCCTCACTAAAGGCCTACGGTATCTTAATACCTAATTGGGTATTTGACAGAACTTTTCAAAATGTGAATACTAACTTTTTACAATCGAAAATGTAACATGTAAAAATAAAATTTCTAAAAACAGAAAATTAAAAATAAGTCGGTAATTTATAACTATTTTACTGCGACTGTACCTATCTCTTTTTTATTTAAAACAAACTATGCAAAGCGTATATAAAGCTCTCGCGTGTGTTTGGGACGTCATGATTTAGTAGCGCTCTCTTTGTCTAACAGGAAACTTAAAAGCTCTACATTTTCGTTATTAAAAAAGAAAAACCCGCCAAGTGCGAGTCGGGCACGTAGGGTTCTGTACATGCATCGTACAAGATTTAACACCATCTATAGGTACATATAAACAAGTGTAAATTGAAAATTTATAACACCCCCGACATGTGAAATTAAAAAAAATGTAATTAGCCATTTTGTGGTGGCGGCCATCTTGGATTTGATCACAGTGTAGGTATATTTATAGTACTCAACTAGTCTAGCACTTTCATTTGATACCCATATGAGGGAGTTGCGAAAAAATATGTAAGTACGTAGGTAATCCGCCATTTTGTGGCAGCGGCCATTTTGGACCGATTTTCATCAAACATAGCTAAGAACATTCCCAACTAATTCACCTTTCAAACAAAAAAAGAAAATCGTGAACATATAGGTACGAGTAAAAGTAAACTGCACGTAAAGCGGTGTATATGATTTTTATTCTCCTCTTTTCCATTGTATGGGGTGTCATTAGAAAACTATTGAGTGTGAATATGCTACGACTGATTTAACTGAAATTTGGAATGGAGATATCATGGAGGATTAACACATACCTAGACTCATCCCGTTATACATTTCATGCCGGAAAATCATGTCGGGAACCAAAAAAACTTAATCCACGCGGACGAAGTTGTGGGCATCAGCTAGTTGGTTATAAAGATAACATGATAGTTTTTTTATTTGTACCTAAATAATAATTTTTGATATACCTAAAACCGAAATGCAAACGCCCCGTTTCCACTTAGTCTTGTCTGCTCTACCTCTGGAGTTTTCTTAATGCGCAGAGCCGACTCTTAAAAGTTTGACGTATGTATGTGTGTATCTGTATGTCTGTGAGTATGTCTGTTCCCTCGTAGCTCCCTAGCTAATGGACTGATTTTGATGCGGTTATTTCTCTTTGAAATTTAGCGTAATTGAGATGGATCTTAGCTATAATTTGAAGATCTGCTCAAACTTTTCAAGATCATCAGCTCATTTCCTACTTGATTTAAGGGTCCTACAAACTTCACTAGTGCGATTCATATGAAATTTGGTATAGGTCCTGTTACTTCGGATTATTTCTAAAGCATTGTAACCTTGAGCTGATGCTGCAGCGTCAAGTATTCTGCGGGATACCCAACTCCTCAGCAACTTAGGGGAGACCGGGGATGGTAGGCTATAGGGGTAGGTAGACTAACTGCCAAAAACTCGTCGACAGTGTACGAATTGAATCATCCGAATACAGCCGAGTATTACACTCTGCGTCCCGCTCAGGTGTCTGGAGCGCCGCAACGCAGTCGTGCGCCGTTTTCGAGCAGTGATAGGTTTTTAATTTTTTAACCACGTAAGTAATATTTTGATTTATTACACTTTTTGATCTGGTGCCTACAAGTTTTATGTGAACCATTTTTATGTTAGTCCCAGCGTTTGATGGGTGCATATTTATCATATTTCGTATCTTATTTTTCAAGTTACTGTTAGTGTTTAGGCTAGCCATGCGATAAAACTAAAAAATAGCAGTTGGGGCTGGTAGACTAATTTTTTCCGGGGCTGGTTGACTAATCAGTCAACCAATCAAAAATGGTTGTTTTGATGGTTTTAGTTAACCTTTTATTGGACTTTTAAATATTTATAGCAATTTTGTTGTTGCAGAACAATGAGGACCTATAAAAAAACTACTGAACGACATAGATAAATTATATGTATAACTAAACGAGCGATAGAGTTTTAGAAAGAGCTTGTCATACTGTAATTTTTGACGAAAAAAGCATTAATGCCACATTAAAACAGTGCAACACTCTTAATAAATAAAAATATAACATCGTTACGTGGTCAAATCAAAAGAAAAATCAAAACGTCACAAAAATTAACCCCGGACACAGTTGCATATATTATGAAATAGGCAAATTTTTACTAATATAGAAGAGGAAGCTTTAGCCAATTATATAAAGAAGTCAGCTGATATTTATTAGGGATTGACGCCATATGATACTCGAAAATTAGCATATGAGCTCGCAAAAAAAACAAAGCTATGCCTGATTCTTGGAGGACAATTGTTAGTTGGTGAAGATTGGTTGGACTCCTTTTTGAAACGTCATCCTTCTCTATCAATCTGACCTCAGCAACGAGCCTGTTGAGAGCTACATCATTACGTTACAAACTACGTTAGTTTATATTTGAAACAACAAGTAGAACTACATTGTTATTAAGTTCCGACAAAAACCTGTAATTTTTTGTTATAGAAATTATGTCTGACTAGGATTTACAATAGGTATTAAACGAAGAGTTAAATTAAAAAATAAGATTATTTTTTGGTAATTTTTTTAAAGACATTTTAAGAAATGGATGATCAGCTGACTTAAGTTTTTTTTAATAAAAGGCTCAATTATATTAAAAAAATATTTAATTATTTGCTCCTTCCCATGATTCGACTCTTATTGATACATAAGTCAACCTACCCCTGGTGTATGGTCTACCTACCCCGGACCAGGGGTAGGTTGACTAAGATTTCTTGTTTTGGAAAATGCATTAAATTATCACTATTTTACTAAATTAGGAACTAGATATTACGTATTTTTATTAGGTTAATAGATTTCCTATCAATTAACATGGTTTTCTTTTCTATAAATATTAAAACAAAAAATATATGTACCATTTAGTAAAAACCTAGTCAACCATCCCCGGTCTCCCCTACAGCAGATATAGTATGTTTGGGCTTATTAGAATGGTCTCAATGAATAGGTGTAGGTATATAGATGATGATCAAGGATCGGATGATCCTTAGATCCTCTAGATCTGACTTTAAAATCCCGCGGGAACCTAGGTAGATAATAGGTAGGTAGGTAAGTAGGTACTATGTCACTCTCCTTAGCTATGTCAAGGCAAAAAATTACGTCATCCGTAGCTCTGTTGCAGCGTGATTGAAAGCACTGGAAAGCACACTTTCGCAAAATAGGATGTAGCTAGGTATCTAAGTAAGATTAGGTATTGGTTATGTAAATTAGTAGGTATGTAAAAAGTCTATATAACATGGCTTTAGTAGAACTCATTTATTTTAACCCATCACCAGCCCATTAGGTACTAGGCACGGGTCTCCTCTCGAATGAGGAAGGTTTAGGCCCTAGTCCAACACGCTAGCCAAGTGCAGATTGGCATATTATCTACTTCACATACATTTGATAATATTATGGAGAACTCTCAATCACACAGCGTTCCTCACGATGTCTTCCTTTACCGTTAAAGCAAGTGATACCTGATTGTTTAATTGCATAAGACTCAACATAGGTCCTCCCCGCACTCGCACCCTCTGAAAAGAAGACTGAAGTTGTAATCGCTAGGCTATCCTAGGCTATCACCGCTTTAGAAGAACTATTAGGTACCTACCTATCTATCTGTACCTAGAAGCCTAGGGGGATCGTTTACCTATTAAAATTAAAAGCTACCTACCATAATATTAGTTAAGTATAGGTGTCTTCACGCATTGCCCTATAGCTGCAGTCTAACCTAGCGATGGATGCTGATGTAAGGAGCACTTACCATTCATGAATTAAGTGTATAATGTGAAAATTGGCTCGTGTCTCTCCACGTCCAGAGCGGCGGCAAGCACGACTGCTGCAAGCCGGCCAGCAGCTCGGCGTGGTAGCGCTGTGCGGCCAGCAGGTACGGTGCGGGGGGCAGCGGCATTGGGCAGCGCGGCTGCTGGGGTGGCGCTTGCGGAGATGGAGTCGTTCGCGGCTCGGGTTCTAATAACGCGTCTATAGTGAAGGCCCGGCGTGGTCTGGGACCCGCAGGCAGCAACGCCGCCGTGTCTGGCGCCTCCGGCTCCGGGCTCAGCCTCGGACACATCGTGACCGCCGGCGCGTACATTCCCGCAGACATGCTGGGCGCCGCACTCGCCTGGCGCGCCAAGAATGCTCTGTTGAAGCTCGCCAGCGCTGCCAACTCCGCGTTCAGACTGTCCTTTTCACCTTTGTGCAGCTTAAAGCGCTTTCTACGCCGTAGCAGTGATCCGTTCTCGAACATGTCGAAGGCTTGCGGGTGCAGCGTCCAGTACGCTCCTTTGCCGGGCCTGTCCGGGCGACGGGGAACTTTCACGAAGCAATCGTTGAAGGATAGATTGTGTCGCAGCGAGTTCTGCCACCTCTGGGTATTCCTTCTGTAATATGGGAATCGATCTGTGATGAACCGGTATATCTCCGACAGCGGGAGCATGCGTTCCGGCGAGCTCCAGATCGCCATGGCGGTCAGGGCTATGTAGGAGAAGGGGGGTTTCTGGTCTCCGTAGGACTCGCGCGTCGGCCGCGGCATCGCTCGGCACTTTCCCGGTTATAAATGTTCTTTGTGTCACTCGGTAATGATATTTCAGCAGCACGTCTCGCGCTGCGCGGAATGAGACGCGCACTGGGCGAGCGAGCCAGCCTGCGCGCGGCGGGCGGGGCGCGGGCCCGCCCCGTGCCGCGCGAACCAATCGCTCGCCGCTCATTTTGTTTGTTGTTTTTGTCGGCTCTGGACCCGTTACAGAAGAATTCAAATTGTTATCACGTTTACATTATACGAAATTTATTCGACATCGACACTTGAGCTTGTTTCGAAATTGCAATGATTAAAGAAGTGGGTACTTATTGATGTTGTGAGAGGCTGAAATGATTGGATGATCGTTATTAATAGGCGTGGGTAGGGAACTTTTATTTATACCAAATCGGTGATGATGTTTAGGAGAGAGCAGCTGCTATGATAGTGAGTAGGAGTGACAGAAATAACCATTCATTATTGTATTAATAAACTAGGTAGGTATGTGTAGGTGCAGTTTATCCATCTTAAACCTTCAGGTGAATTAAATTGATTCTTACCTAGCTGTTTAAATCTAAAGCTTGAATTCTTCTGAACCATTTCATATTTGTTTTATTAGGTACCTAAGTAAGTAGGCAGGTAGGTAGGTAGGTACATACCTACACATAAGTTACCTTGAATTCAAGGTACCTACCAATTTACTCATTTTAGTTAAAATTATACCTAAGGTCTAATTTAAAAGATATGAAATTACCTACATAACTAGAGTGTAGGTATATCTAAAATTCGTAGCTCTGTAACGTAGATAGGAGCTACGCTACGATAGTGTAGGGTCCCCCGTTAGCTAAAAGGACATGTCCCAATTCGGTATGGAAGCTAGTGTTTGATGAAGCAGCACAAAAATGCCTTCATGTAAAAGAGACAAAAATAGGTATAGAGCTTGAAATTTGTTCAATAATAATTTTAGGGCATGCCAATTTTTTTTTATTTTTATAAGATAAAATACCCAGTAGCTAGTACAAAATATTTTTTGATGGATGGTGGCACTAAATACTTTTTTTCAGTCTTTTTAAAATCTTAAATGATGATAAAATTATTATCAAACTTTGGGTGAGGATTTTTGCCCAGTAGATACCTAGATATATCTAATAGTAGGTACCTAAACACGGGGCCTTCGTGCTACGCGCCATTAAAAGTGAACTCCATGGAATAGAATTGAAAAGAATAGAATAATTTTTTATTCAAATAAACTTTTACAAAGTGCTTTCAAGTCATCAAATGAGTATGCCACAGTCACTGGTTCAGAATGCCATGAGATCACCCCGCGTATTCGACAAGAAGTGAACTCTATGAGAACACCCCGCGGATTCGACAACAAGTGAACTCTATGAGAACACCTCGCGGAATCGACAACAAGTGAACTCCATGAGAACACCCCGCGCATTCAACAACAAGTGAACTTCATGAGAACACCCCGCGGATTCGACAGCAAGTGAACTCTATGAGAACACCCCACGCATTCGACAACAAGTGAAGGAACTCCATGACAACACCCCACGCTTTCGATATGTCTGATTTGCGCTAAGAGTGCCGCGGAAAATGTACGGAAAACTACCGAGGGGCGTTTTGATTTCATCAGAAAACACAAACTAATGGCAGGCAAGGTTATTTCGGAAGTTCTATGGCAATCCTGGCAGGAGACGAACGTCTAGCTGTAATAGACGATGTAGCAGTTAAGACGACGACATCAAACGTAATACTTGCCTGCGACTTTATCGTGATCGGATCGGATTCTGGAGTTAGGTTTAGTAAAAATCCCACGAGAAACCTAAGTTCTCATCCTACTTAGGTAAGTTTAAAAAGTAGCCTCTTAGTAAGTAGTAGTATTAAATGCAAGCTATCTTCAAACGCCACCATCGCGTCGGTTCAGCGGCAGCAGTTAGACTGTTTTCAGCCTTGTCTCTATTATACAATTTTTAGTTTGGTAGGTACTGTAGCCTAATTTGGTTTCTGCCTGCTTGGACGTCAAAATTGATTCAGCCATTCCGACGAAGCATACCTACTTAGAAAAATATAATTTAATTATTTATTAAATATCAAATATCCATCTAATACCTACCTAGGTATCTGAGACAAAAAACTGTAACTTGTTTTGTTCTGTGCATATTGAAAAACTTGTTTTGTCTGCGATGTAACAACGGATTTTCATGGATAGGTAACTATGTTCAAAATTTTTTTACAGTTTGATATTTAATTGAGCCCCATTTTTAGGATATGTGATGCAAACGGTTGTCGTTTTGTGCCACAAAATTACGCTTTCATTGTGCTGATTTCGTTACGCCGACAATTTCAATGACACGCCTTTTATGTGATTTTAAACATTAAAATATTGCGGAGAGCAGGAGACATTTTAAACACTCATTCATTCAGTCATTCTTTATTCAAACGGTTGACTGAAATCTGGAAGGTCGACGGTTCAACTCTCAACCTTATAACATTACCTACCTACAGCTGTCGTATCCACTCCTAAGTCCTAACACAAGCTTTGAGGCACCGGCACGTCAGACTTACAGTTTCAAGTTAGGCAACTATTTCGTAGAATAAGTACACTTATAGGTAGGTATATAGTGACTTGTGGTAGTCCGCACATCTTATCCAACTAAATCGTCCAACTATATAATTGGATCGTATTAGAATCAAAATTCCCTTCCGATTACGCACACAATACCTATCTACAAGTTGGCCAACTAAATTGTGAAAGTACGCAATTTAGTTGTTCGAAAGTCGGCCAACACGAAATTGTATGTCTGCGGTCGCTCTAAGAATTTCTCTAGCGACATGTAAAGTCGTAGTACAAACGTAGGTAAGTGTAGCAAAGCGTTCGTAGCAGTTTCGTAGTATGAAATACCTAAAAGATATTTCAGAGATAATTCAATTTCATTGGCTATTGACGACGCTCAAAGAAAGTGTGAAATTATTTTGCTATCCCTAATCTGCTAACTGAATGGTATAACGAGCAGCAAGCGGTATGCACCGTCCGCACATACGGCATACTGCATGTTGTACCTACTGATTTATCAAAGAATTTGTTTGATTTTCCTTGTGTTCCATGAACTTCCGAATGCATGCGTCTATCCAGATGGATGTTAAACTGTAAGCCATAAAAGTTATCACTACCACTAAGCTGAGTGAACAAGCTATTTCCTCAAACGATGCCGTTCGCATAGACGCAATCATAGCACCTCGCATAATGACTCCTTTGAAATCGCCGCCATCTCAGATCGACCTCCACCTTGTTATTAAGTGTGAATTCTACAAATTGTTCACAAATATTTGCGTCTACCTGTGTTTTTGTACCACTTGTGATATTTGCCGTGACTGAATCAAGGACTGACGTCGTAAAAGCTGTCCGATTAGCCGCGGTGGATTAGAGGCATCTACTAGATACCTCCGGCTAATAGATTTACAATGGGAACGAAATAAAAATTATATTTTGGTGGTTTAATTTCAAGTTTTTCTTTCTTTAACGGCTTTGCGTATCTAATCTGATTTAATGCATTTTTCTTTATTTCTATCTTTGATAAATAATAATAATTGATACCTTAGAGGTTCTTAGCTTACCTACTAAGGTAAAATAAAACCCATATAAAATGGTAGGTCGAAATGCTCTACTTATAGAGCATTTCGACCTACCATTTTATATGGGCATTATCGTATCGTTATAATACGGGTAATATCTTGTCTGTCTCATGCGGTCTACTTATTAGCTTAATGGAATGGGGTACGAGTCCCGGGTGCAAGTTTGTGTAGAGGGTGCACTTGTACCTATATTGTTCACACTTGTCCCATATAATACCTACCTATCTCCTTCAAATTCACTAGTCGACTAGGCAAAGGCTACTCTAAAATGAGATGAAAGATTGGGGCCTAACCCAGTCCACTCGTGCCAAGTGTTTATTGGCAGACTTCAGAGAACGATAGATATGGAGAGTTCTTAAATCATGCAGAGCTCCTCACGACGTTTTCACCTTTAAAGCAAGTGATAGTATTTGATTGCTTAAAACGCACTTAATTCAGAAACGCTAAGAGATGATCAACGACCACCCCAAAAGGAAGCCGATTTTGTAACGGACATCGGCTTCCTTTTCGGGGCCGTCCGGAATTGTAGCCTAGAAGACCATTACTTCTTTTTTAAAACCTTACCAAGATTACCTAGTACGTACCTACCTACCTACCTCCTATAAACATTAAGCTCGAAACAATGGCTACCTGTGCAATATGTATTGTGATACTGGTTTAATTCATAGACCATTGTCTATGGACTTGGAGTAATTATTACCATTTACTATATGAACAATTTATTATGGATCACTAAAGTAGAATGGCAATGCGTTTTGTGTTTCTCAGCCCGGAAAGTTCTTAACAGCCATACTGATTGCCCATCTTACGATTTACGGGTTCTTTCTAATACTCATATAATGTCCTTTTTATTGAGTGTAAATAATTGAGTTTGTATCGAGCCGCCAGCTGCTCTCCTGAGTTTTAACACTCCTTTCGGATTTCCCACTTAACTTTAATACTTCCATAAAATTTAACGTTTTAGCTCTCGACAAGCGAAATTGATACTTACAAATCGCTATTAAAATTGAAATTTGGTTATTTGAATGTATTGTATATTACTATCAAAGGATTTAAGAGAGTGTCAGTCTGAGTTTCGGAAGGTGTGAGCACAATTGAGTTCTTGTGCACGGCTTGTTTGAGTGCAATTTGGCTCGTTTTCCTTTTGGTTGTATAATTTCAACTTGCTTTTCAAGTTGGGTATTACAATATTTGTTGTTTTTGACATTATTTATTTGACTAGTTGATAGTGCCGCCTTGCAGTCGGCATCGTGTGATAGTTGGTGGCGTTGCATTGGTGGCATAGACTTCATTACCTCTAAACAGCGTATTTAGTCATTTTACATTATGTAAATCTCAAGTTAGATCGGATGTTGCAAGTGTAACAACCTACTTAAGCTACGTATTATTCGATAAGTAGGTAGGAATATCGGTATTTGACTAGTCCGTTGAATTTCCATAATGATTTAGTTTATTCGAGTACGATGTGGTGATATGTACTGCAAAATTGCAGTTAGAAAGGATGCGGTTCTTTTGTAGTTGAAATAGCTGCGTAACAACTGTATACCGGCATTTTTGTAGTTGACGTGCAGTTTATGTACCTATAGTGGGGGTTTATCGCTAATTCGCTAGTAAAACGAACTTTGCCGTTGTTAGTGCGCCGATTATTGTTTCCCAAAGCAATCTTAGAATCTAAATATATAAAAGGAAAAAGTGACTGACTGATCTATCAATGCACAGTTCAAACCACTGGACGTAAAACAGGCTGGGCATAAAGATAGCTATTATGACGTAGGCACCCGCTAGGTACGACAGGATTTTTGAAAATTTAAACACTTCAGGGGGTAAAACAGGGGTTTGAAAAATCAACTTTAATATGAGCGAAGTCGCGGGCAAAAGCTAGTTAATTATATAAGGTAATAACTATAATTATATACGCAAAATCATAATAGGTGTATTTTTTGTCCAAAACAATTAAACAATGTTAAATTCCCCTAAGTGCCATACTACACGGGCGGTTCTCCCGCCGCGGGAAACCGCTTCTGAACCGCTCTAGTCACAATTTAATATGAAAGTTGTATGGTGCATACTACACGGCGCGGTTTCCCGCCGCGGTTTGCAGGCGGGAGAAATACGACCGCCGCATGCAGCGTCAAACCGCCGCGGATAACCGCCGTTTTAAACTACACGGGCGGTTTCCCGCTATTACGTCATTCTGCGCGGGATCTTGGCGCTCGCTGGTCGTTCGTGCGCTTGCGTGGCTACTGGCTACTAGCTAGTGTCGCATCAAAATGTTCGATACGGAGCGTTTTATTGTAGAAATACAAGATCGACCAGCTTTGTATGATGTGCAGTCGAAGGATTACGCCATTAATAATTCTATTAAAACAAGAGCTGCAAGCGCAGTTATCAATGGCGGATCCATGTTGAAATGAACAAAAGACAGCGGTTAACCGCGTCCCGTGTAGTTTGATGGTCTGCGGCAGCTTTGTCGAGCGGTTTCCCGCGGCGGGAGAACCGCCCGTGTAGTATGACACTAAGGGCTTAGTACAAATTAAACACGTTACGTACCTATATAAATTCGATACAATGTGTAGATCTGATCGCCCCGCAGCAATGGTGGTTATTTTTCATATTAATGCACAATTTGTTCGTCCTGACGGCTAACACATGGCAGGCCCCGGGGCGATGCGCTTTTAAGTGAACACCAGTAAATTAAATTAACTCCAAAGTTCAAACCGATAAAGTGTAAGCAAAGGTTGTTAGACCAAAAAAGAAGTATTTTTTTCGTAAAATTGAATATTTGAATTCTATTTTACGAAAAATTTCTCGGCGAACCAAGCTTGTGCCTATTTTGCTTGTGCCTATTTTTGATTAAGGGTGCGAGATCAAATCAGGAATGAGAAGAACCATAGAAGAACCAGGTTACAGACATAGCTTATCGGGTCGTCTATACAACAATAAAGAAGAAGGAAGGCTTAGGGGATCTTCCTAATTAATTGTTAGGTTTATAAAGACACGAATTTAATTAGTCACCTTCACCTTAGTTGATAGCTATTCACTCAAACCACAAAGGATTATCTTAATGGATGATTATTTATTTTTTAAACACTTAAATCTATCTTTACCGGTACCGAAGTCTAATTTTAATACAGATAGAAATTTAAATGTATCTCATTCAAAATTTTTTTTTAAATAAATATTGTATGGTGTTAAAGGAAATCATAGATAGATAGGTAAACATCTGTTGGGGAGGGTTTTAAATAAAACACCTCAGTTCGGGTGAGTGGACTGTATTGCTTGATCTTGAATCACTATGTACAAAAACACAATGTTCAGGTTCAGGTTCGGATCGCAGTTCAGGTTCCAGTTCTTGTTCAGCTTCGTCTTCTCTCTTCGGTAGCTGTAGGCGAACAACAACTGGCGCACCCGACAAGGGGCGCGTTTATATACAATTCTCCCACCCGGCACCCGTATACGACCGTGACGAGTGGGAGATAAGGCGATCGCGGGCGGTGAGGGGACAGCGGGGGCGGGGGCTTACGCGGCTGACCAATCAGAGCCATTCACTGTTGACGCCGCGCTTGGTACGTAGCTCCTGTCCGCAACATTTCTCCCCTCTGCGCAGCTTCCGCGTAGCATCCTCTTCTTCGTGAGGACAGCGAGCTCTTTATTCCTTGTTGTTCTAGTTCGTGTACATGAAGTTCTATGGATTGCGCTCCCCTCGTATTGTAGTGACGGGGGAAGTCGAAGTCCTTTTGTTTCTTTCAGGTTCTTCAGCCGGGCGCTGAAGTCGTTGACGATTTCCGTGGGTACAAGTTCATTCCACCCGACTTGTAGTCGCCATAGGTTCTGCAAAAGGATCTTCGCTGTTTGCTTCGTAGGTGCGTGGTTCTGAATGTTGTACAAAAGATCCGTTCTTGCCCGTGCATATCGTTGAGCACGATCACGCAAGTAATTGCGGATCACCTTTTCTTGAGACTGGGCATTCTTCGGGTTTATGACTTGTTCAGAGCGATGCATAATTGAGCTCGGAGATCTTCTAGGGTTCTCGATAAAGCGGCTACATCTGTGGTTCGTACAGTTCTCGCAATTAGGTTCTGGGGTCTCTCCACATTTTTCTGATCCCAGCTTACTTGCTCGCAGAGGTCCTATTTCAGTGTAGGCTTGAACACTTAAGGGAATGTTGGTGATTTGCACTCCCTTCGTATTGATGGAGAGTTGCTCTTGCGTTGATCGTTCCGCTAGACTAGTTCGGTGTTCTTTTTGGATCAGAGTGTTGATCTTTAGCTTTGAAGTGTCTTCTGTCGCACTTGGTTCATGAGGGTGAAGTAAAACCTTTGGTGCGTTGGATCGATTTGGTTCTGTGACGTCCATGGCTCTTAAATGAAGGACGTGTTCTTCCTTGTTAGTGATCATGGCTCGTGGTGCAGCCCCGTGGATAACCCATCCAAGTTCGGTTCGAGAAGCCGCAGGTTCGTGGCGGCCTCCAGTCAGTAACTGCTTCGACACGATGAGCTCCCAGTTGTCGGAGCCAATAAGCAAGCGCGGTCGAGCTTGCTGGTAACAGACCTCAGTAGGGTCCAGGGTTTGAAGATGTTCGTACCGCAGGAACTCTAGCGGTATGGTTTGAGGTAGCAGATGGAAACGTCGTACGGTTCTAGCTCTTATCACATGCGAGGCTCTCGTGTTCTTGCCTCGCAGTCTGAGTTGGACGATTCTGCTGCCTTGTTCTTTTTCGTTGGAGTTGATTCCACGAATGGTAAGTTCTTGAACGGGTCCTTTGAGATTCAGTTGGTCCGCCAAGTCTTCTTCGATCAGAGAGATAGTAGAGCCCTCGTCCAGTAAGGCGTGAGTGTGGATCTCTACGCCATGAGAGTTCGTGACGACGATCGGGCATACCTTTAGCATTACTTTGCTACCGGTCTTCATGGTCGTAGATGTAGAGGCCACTACCTCATCCGTTTCTTCTTGTGAGGCATCGGTGTCCGTACTTGATGTCTCACTAGAAGGGCTCCGTTCATGCAGCAACCGGTGATGTGAATGGATGCAGCCATCTATTCCGCACTGCTTCACCTTGCATGCCGCGCGTCGGTGTTTCTTCGTCAGGCACTTGAAACAGATCTTGTTCGTTTTGGCCCATTCCCAGCGTGCGTCGACAGTCATGTCACGTATCTTTCTGCACTGTGGTGGATCATGATCACCCCCACAGCACAGACACAGCTCTTCTTCTTCATTGGCAGAAAACACGTTGGCTTCCTGGGTCTTCCATGTTGGTTGTGGTGCAGCTCTGGTAGATCTCTGATGTGGTTCCTTTGGGTTCGATCTTGTTGCTGGATCAGGGGGCTTGGAGTAAGTAAACTCTAAGCCTATTGCCGCTTCATAGTTCAAGAAGCGTGATAGGATCACGATATGTGGTTCTCCCGGGCGTCGGTTCTCAGCAGCGTATCTGGCGAAACTTGCTCTTAAGTGAGGTGGCAGCTTCTCCACGATGTCCCTGGTGAGCATTCGGTTCTGAAGACATCCTTCGAGGCCCTCGACGTTCGTTATTGTGGCTACAATGTTTCTCACTTTGACAGCGAAAACATTTAGTTCGGTGGTCGTTGGTCCCAAGTGAGGCAGCTGCTTTATCTCTTCTAAAGCCTTGTCAATCAAAGCTTCTGGACGGCCGAAACTCTGTTCTAGAGCTTCCATGATCTCCGTAGGGTCACAGGCCGTGTATAGAAGTGAAGCGACTGCGTCTCGTGCTGGACCTTTCAGAGCGTTGCGCAGTCGTAGCATGTTCTCGATCGGTGAGAACCTGTGTAGTTTCGTCGAATCCCGCATAGCCGCTTTGAAGGGTAACCACTCGTTCTCAGATCCGCTGAAGCTTGGCAGTTCAGTAGATGATCTTGGCGGGGGTCGATACTGGCACATTCTTTCGATGCCTTCGACCAAGGCTTCAATGCTGCGGTTCCGTGAGCGGCTTGGCGTAGGAGAACGGCCTCGGCGATCTTCGCTACGGTGTTCGAGTCGCGGCTCACTTGCGATTGCGACAGGTCTCACAGGGGGTGCTGCGGCGAGAGGGGTTCGGGTCTCTCGCGCAGGAAAGTCCGAGGGTGGCTCCCCTCGTGAAGGATCGGCATGACGCAACCAATCTTCCGTACGTAGGTTCGTATTGACTGCTTCCTCGAACCCTTGATCTTGGATAGCAGCTAGATCAGCTTCAAGTTTCTTCTGCACTAAGTCAGCTTCGATTTGCAGCTTCTGTTGTTCTATCTGTTGTTGCTGTCGCAGTTGACGTATTCTAATGGCTGCCAAGCGCTCTGCTGCTTCGTATTCTGCCTGCTTAACGCGGGCAGCCGTGCTTGCAGTTGATCGCTGCGACCGGGTTGATCGGGCCGGCGAAGGAGGTCGTTCAATGGGATCGGCACTGTTCGACGGAGCTTGCTCCACGAAGCGGAGCTGAACAGGACGAGCAGGGTTCAGCGCGCGGGGGGTCGGTTCTTGCGACGTAATGTGCTCGTCGTGTTCATCTTCACGCTGTGAGTTCTGGCTCCTGGTTCGAACCATCTTGACGCCTCGGTGCTTGAAATCTTGAGACTTCAGCTCTTGAAATCTTGAGACTTCGGATCTTGAGGCTTCAAACGTCGGCTCTTAATCCGGCTCGAAGGACCAAAGATATTGGGGAGGGTTTTAAATAAAACACCTCAGTTTGTTCGAAGTGGACTGTATTGCTTGTTCTTGAATCACTATATACAAAAACACAATGTTCAGGTTCAGGTTCTTGATCAGGTTCGGATCGCAGTTCTTGTTCAGCTTCGTCTTCACTCTTCGGTAGCTGTAGGCGAACAACAACTGGCGCACCCGACAAGGGGCGCGTTTATATACAATTCTCCCACCCGGCACCCGTATACGACCGTGACGAGTGGGAGATAAGGCGATCGCGGGCGGTGAGGGGACAGCGGGGGCGGGGGCTTACGCGGCTGACCAATCAGAGCCATTCACTGTTGACGCCGCGCTTGGTACGTAGCTCCTGTCCGCAACAACATCATAGATACATAGGTAAAATAGAAAACATCGCAAACACATAATCCTCAAATTAATCAAAAGAAGTAACGGTAGTGAAGTGCGCGTCAGACACTGGGCACTGGGCAGTAGTAATAACGGCCGGATCCGGTTATTACAATCGTATAAACTGTTCACTATCTTGATCTCGAGATGGTTGCATTATGCCTTACAAAAGTGCGATAATCTCCTAAAAGGTGTTCGTTGTGTTATAGATAATTAATATTTGGAGCCGACGCGGCGCCCCGCGGGCAGCGCTCGGCCCGGCTTTGTGAAGGCCGCCCGACACAGCATTTGTCATGTTAGCGCTCACCAAAGGTGTGAATGACTTTTTTTCTAACCATTATTAATGACAATGATAGAAAATATTGTTTTTTGTTACAACACTGTTGATTGTTGTCAATTAGTTTTTTGTTGGATCGAGATTTCGACCGTGGCCGATCGATTTTGATTTGAATTCAATATTTGGATTAAAGTATAGCGGGGTTAATTAAAGCCTTTGATGTGATTGAGTAGGTATAGGTAGATGTTTGCATTGATTAAAGTCAGCGCACCTGCAGAAATTTCCAATATAATAGATCATTTATTTACGAAGTCCGTTTTTTAAAAAAAATATAATATTAAGTTTAAGTTTTAATTCATTTGATAATATGATGATCATTTTCGATCACAACATAAATAAGGTTTATAGTATTATTAGGTGTCTGCAATGGACCAAAGAAACTTTTTGTATCAGAAACCCAAAGAATACCCATGGGAATTTCGAAAACTAAATTACACGCGAACAGAGTGGCGGGATATAACTAAGTAGGTACTGATATTATGTATTTCTATCTGAGCGTTATTAGAGTAAGAGCTTGGTAGATTTACTCAGAGGCGGCTCTAGCCCATGTAGCGCCCGTGTGCAATCAATATCTTGGCGCCCTATAGTAGACGCGCGGCCAAAATGGAATACTTGCAATCCAAGAATACCGTTTGACTTACAGTTATATTTTCACCAGGGAAAGGAAATTCAGGTGCAAAAAATGGCGCAATTTCAAATGATGTCGGGAAGCAAGCAAGCGCGGCTCGGCGCGGCGCCCCCTAAAACCTTGCGCCCGTGTGCGTTGCACACCCTGCACCATAGGTAAAGCCGGCACTGGTTTTACTAATTCGATGTCACCGTAACACTAAGTTCGAAGACTCTTCGACTTCTATAAGTCTTAATTTACGAAGGTAAAGTATTATGTAATGCAGTATTATTTTATCTGTAGCAAAAGTATGACCCATTATGAAGACTTTGCGTGTACCTTGCCATTAAGAGGCACGTGCGAAGAATTCTAAGATTAATTTTCCTACATTTATTGTTCATTTCAGAAGTCCTGTTTCAATGTTATTCTTAAGAGTGCTACTTGTTTTGTTACTTAAAAAATGAGCCGAATCACGGAGCCGGGAAAAGCTCTCAATCCCGCCCTCGAGAACAATGAATAATAAGTAGCTACAACGTCTATCCATTTTATTTTTCGTCCGCAATAAAAGGGACGCGAAAGAATGGTTTCAATTGAAATTTAAATATTTCAAAAATAAAGAGCTTTAAGAATCCGCCTTTGAAAAAATACTGTTATGACTACTTCTTTGATATGGGTTTGAAACAAATTAACTTCTAACTAGGTATCCAAAATTTGATTCCCCGTTGGATACACAAAAATTACTAAATTTTTTCTTTTAATTCTCTAGGTCAAAGGCATGGTTGTTTATAAATGGGTCATAATCGGGCCTGTTTCATCAGAATCATAGCTAGGTATGTAATATTAAAAAGTTATTTTAGCTCTCTTGAAAAGTTGGCCGATATTGTCTCTAAGTCTGAAATTTATATTAGACTGCACTCTCACACTGCTCAGACTCAAGACAGAGGTAAAACGGGACAGATTTATGTCAGAGCATATTTTTGTCTCGTTTTAACCTCTATCTTGAGTATGAGCTGAGTCAGAGTACGCTCTATAGATAAGGTACAGAAATGTTAAGATGAAAGCAATTCTATAGGGTAAGGATGCCGAATATGAGATAGTTGCCAAATATGAGATAGTTAGGTTTTGGCGAAACTAATTGCCGCAGCTATTTGGCGATACTGTCAGCAGAAGCCGCGTGGCAACAGACCGAAACATGTGTTGGTGCTTCCCAGTTCGAGGCGAAGTCAGGTTGTGTACGTGCGGATTTTTACGAAACCACAAAACCCGATTTTTGACACCAAATATTAACGAGGTATGTTACAACTTTATAGTCACACTCAAGGCCGCTGCATACATAACGTGCACGGGACTGGACGGGACGGGACGTGGAGTTTTGGAAACATCGTTTCATAGAAAATGTAAGCGACTGTGCATACGTCACGGAGCACGGACGGGACGGGAACGTGCCACGCGCGGAACGGGAAAAATATCGTCGGCGACGATGTTTAGCACGTCCCGTCCCGTACGTGCCCCGTCCCGTGCGTGATTCCGCTGCGTATGCACAGTCGCCCCGTTCGCTCCGGAGAGCTAAGTAGTGATGTTTGTGTATTTACCTACGAAGCAAAAATGGACGAATGGAAAAACTAATTGAGTGTGTACGATCATGAAAGTATTTAGACACCAAATATAAAAATTATCTGTGGCGTAAAATTGCAGTCGAACTATCACTCACTGAAAACCGGTCAGATTTATTTTATTAATTTATTGCATTCGTATCTCTACTTATATTTTAATATGTAATAATAATTAATTAAGTGATTTAGCGTTTCGACACGATGGCGTGTAGAAACCGATTAGGGGTATGGGTTGTATTTACACTGCTATACCCCTTCCAAGTTAGCTCGCTACAATCTTAGAAAAATCCATCTTTCCTTGTTCACATCACTAGCACGTTAGTTCTGAGTTATTGCCACGTTGCGTATGCATTAAAAATTCCCGTCCGTGTTTACTAACCACGTCCGGGCCACGTCCGGGCCACGTCCCGTCCACGTCCCGTGCACGTTATGTATGCAGCGAGCTTAAATGATTTAAGTTTACAGTCATTGTATCAGTTATATGATTAATTTTACAATGCATTTGCAGTTTAGTTGTATTTTCTTCGTCAAGAAATAATAGGCAGCCTAGTTTTTAAATTTGGGTGTTTTCCTAATATGAGAAACGTGGGGGCTCCTTAAATGAGATATCCCATATTAGGATGTATAGAAATACGACTATTTAAAAACCTCTTTTTCTAGATGCCGTCGATCAAAGAAGTCCTAAGACCACGATGCCATAATACGGGCCGTGAGTGCAGTGCGAAGCAAACAAATATGTTACCTAATAGCGTCAAAACTTTCGATGTTCTTAATAGTATCCTAGAACGTTATGTCAAAAAAGATGCTAATGCAGAAGTATTTTTCAAGGTTCATGGGATGACCTCCAGCTTTTTCTGACTATTTAGAAGCAAAAATAGAAAAATATTGTAAAGTTGGACTAACGATTTTATGGGTTACATCTACATCTGAAGAACATCAAGCACTTGGCACAAGCACATGATAATATATTATTAAGTTGTTACTAAAACCTTTTTATTTAGTAGTACGATGTTGTAGATTAATAAATATCGTCAATAAAAAGTTTTTTGAATTGATTTCTTTCCTTTTTCTCTGAATCTATACTATCTCATATTAAAAACCCTTGGTATCTCATAATAGGAGACCATTTCCTTGAGACGTAATTTCTGACTTTTCTAATATTATCTGATATAACAAAAAATCTATTATACCTAGCACTAAACGGTCTTTCAAGGATAAACTTCATTAAATACTTATCGAATATAAATAATTTTCATTGTCATTAGTGCAATAATTTATTTTTTATGGCCGAATATGTAAATGGTATCTCATTTTCGGCATCTTTACCCTACGGTAGTAAGGTTAAGTAATGTTTATGCACCTACCTAATTGTTTCGATGCTTTTAAAGTTACGCAAACTAAATATCAGAATGTTGTAATACAATAAATCAAGGTGGCATCCTGCGATTATTTTTCGTTTACATTAAAACAATGGCCATTATGCCCGTAATGGATTCTTTGTAGCATCGCAGTAAACTATAGCTTCCGGCGAATGTGGGTCAATTTCTGTTGTTCAGCCCCATCTAATAGAGTAAGATTGATTAATTTTATTATTATTCGTCTGTATACCTCCATCTATATAAATAAACTAGCTTTTGTTAAGTTTTCAAACACCTATTTTATCCCCTTAGGGGTTGAATTTTCAAAAATCATTTATTAGCGGATGCCTACGTCATTAATAGCTGTCTGTACCTACTACCTATGCCCAGCCAGATCCGTCCAGTGGTTTTAGTTGTTTTAGTGGTTTTAGTAGTTTGTGTTGATAGATCAGTCAGTCAGTCAGTCAGCTTTTTTTTTATATATTTAAATAAAAATTTAAAATTAAAATAAAATTGAAGTAGGTATCTGTTTGTGTTTTCGAAATAAATGGCATTATTTGAATGATAGCGCAAAATACCTATACCTACTTAATAGTTCATAGGTGTACCATATTGATCGTCACCGGAGCTGAGGTCCAAAGGGGTTTAGGTACTTTACCACCATATCTCGTACCTATAGCATTTCTAGTTATGGATCTCACTCATCAAAACCGATTTAGTACCTAGTTTAGGCTCTACGCTAGTACATACCTACCTACTTGTGGAAGGGTCGTAAATAGTCACATACATACACAGACTGCTAAAATCAAAACCCTTCCTTTTGGCTTTACAGTAGTCGGATAACAAGATAACTACCAGGAAACAAGCAAAGCAAAGTATGGTTTGAAATCACAAAACTAGGTATGTTTGCTAAGTGCGCCGGTCGCTACATCGTCGCCTACACCGTAGGTAATTGGCTGTAAAGTGACAGGCGCCCGCATCTTCCGAGTCCGGATGACCGCAACGGATTCCATTGTTCACGTGCCACTATGTACTTTGCTCTCTACAACGTGTAACAAAAGTGTGGGTTAACCCTGAAGGAGGTGAATGTGCTCATGAAACTGAACAACTTTCCCCAAGGAACATAGGTCGAAATATGAAAAAAAAAATTTTACCTCCCATAGTAAATCATTTCGTTAATTTTGTATGGGAGGTCCACATTTTTTCACATTTCGACCTATGTTCCTTGGGGAAAGTTGTTCAGTTTCATGAGCATATTCACCTCCTTCAGGGTTAACTCACACTTTTGTTACACGTTGTATATGATTCTGCATGTAGATATAGTGTTGTCCTACAGTAATACGCCTATGCTACGGGAATAATGATCAGTGTACAAAGAGCTTTACTTACAATTTATATCAAAACTAGATTAAGGTTTTTAATTCCCGCGGGAACTCTTTAACTTTCCGGGATAAAATGTAGCCTATATTTTAATCCAGGCTGTGAGCTGAAAGTGATTTATCGGGATACTTAAATAACCTAGAAATCAATACAAAAGAAGTCGCGAGCGTCAGTTATGGATAAATTTCTTGAGTCGCTCTCATTCTATTTACTTACAGAACCTTGACTTTACCTACCAACCTTTAAATTAATCGTAGGTAGTTGCATGGATTTAAAAAAGCAATAAACTACATTGTAAACATTTCTCCTAATTGCATCTGTCAGAAATTCTAAATAACGTACTATATCAAAGGGTTCATATTAATTTGGTACAATATTACTCCCTATAATTAGGCGCATCCCGCTGGTGCGCCGAGCCGCCAAATGGTCTACCGGCAATCAATTAAAACAATATTTGAAATAGTGCTTTCAAAAAAATTAAAAGGAAGTGCTTCAGCTATAAACATTTCGTATTATGGCCGAAGGGAAGAGTCCTTTCCTTTCTTTTGTGTATCGCCGTCTCTGTCCCTGCGCCGACGCGTCTACGCGCACCGTTTTTGGGAGGCGGTGCTCTCTCATGAATTATGAGTGAGGCAACTTACCGACAAAGCCTTGTTTGGAGGCCAAAACTAATTAACCTGGGCTCACTTAAGAGTTTGAGTGAATATCCCGAAAATTTTCGTAATTTCACCTTGTATCTTAAAGTTTTCTTAGAATCCTATTGATATATCACTTTGATACGAACACGTTAAACAATTACATACTTAAATGTTGGATAAATGCTTGAATTTAGAGCCTGATCTTTATTCTTACTAATATTATAAATGCGAAGCTGTGTTTGTTTGTTGATTTGTCTTTCAGTCACGTAACAACGGAGCGACGTGATTTTTACATGAGTTGAAGACTTGAAGAGTCATGCTGAGCTCTATAATTATATAGAGCGTGCTCAGACTTAGGTAGAGTTAAAGCAAGACACAAATAAATGCTCTGACATAAATCTGTCTCGTTTTAACTCTGTCTTGACTCTGAGCAGAGTGAGAGTATGGTCTAAAGATTTCAGCCTAACATAAGCTACCTTTTATTCCGGAAAAATTCCAATGGTATTTTTAAAAACCTAACTCTATGCGGACGAAGTCACAGGTAAAAGCTAATTATTCAATAAACAATGTAAAAATCTTGTTAAAGCTCGTCCGGTCGCCTGGTGAGGAGCTACCTACAAAAGCTGCGCTTTCCGATGCGCCATTTGAGCTCCTTGATACTTGCAACATGAGTAGATACGCGTTGAGCGATTTTTGGTAGGGGAAATCTTATGGGGTCGTGACTTCGACATACTAATGTCAACAGTAGGTATATCTAAGACAAGAGTATATGGGCATTTTCTAGACAAGCGCGCTGCAAGACCTCATCAGTGTTTTCCATCATGATTGTCGTCAAGCTCGAGCCTATCTCGTATTAAATAAAGATGTGTACTGTTCCTAGTTTTCACTAGTGCCGGCAGTCCCCACGGCTGCCCATCTTTTTTTTAAAATTATACTTATTATAAAATTATAATGTATTGATATGCAAATAATGCAATGCTTGTCGTGGAACAGGTCTTGTTTAGATATTCAACTTCTAATAATAACGTACCTACTGATAATAGTCGGTTACAACAAAGATTAAGGTCCAAGTCATAACTTATAAGATTATTTTTTATATTTAACCACTTTCTCTAGTTTTCACGGAATCTTCAATGATCCATATTTATTCCTCTATTTGAAGTGTTACTCTTTGAATTGGTACCTAGACCTTATGTTAATGCATCTCAATTAACCCTTCGATTAGGTACAAACCTACATGACGATGTGCTGATTACTGCCTATGAAAAAGAGTAAAATAGATACTTATATACCTACTTACCTATATTGGTATAGGTAAGTATATACGTATCCTAATAATTGTACCTTCTACCGCAAGTATGTATCTACTCGCGCATTGATTAACGGCAGGATCAGGCGCAGTCTGAATCCCTGAATGTCATCGAGTAAAGCCCATCCCGTGCACTATTTACCTATCCATTTTTAACACAAGCTTAACGCTCACTTGGAGAGTACAGGGGTCGAAAGGCTTAAAAAATCGTTATACTTATAAAATAGTACATTATTGCAAAGGCAGGGAAGTAGGCAATTGCAGGTCGAGTATGAGTTTGAAGGCCGAGCCGTAGGCGAGGACTTCACTAAATACGAGACAGGCAATTGCCATTTCCCGCCGAGGCATATATAGTGCTTTTCTCAAAAGAATGCAGGGAAATAAAACACTTTTTATATTATACATCCAAATCCATCCGCCATTTTGGTTTAAATCTGGTGGAGTAGGTACAATCAATCTCCATTTCACTCTCTGAACCGTTGGAACTAATTTTGATTATTATTAAATTTATATTTATTAAGTAGGTATGTAAATAACAAATCAAGACGAATTTTCAGCTTTACCGCCAATTTTTTTTTTATTATCTGTGACGACAGGCTAACGCATTTATGGCTATACAGCCACGTAAACGCAATTTGTACTAAGCAAAGAGACTATGGTATGCCAAGAATGACAAAAGAGATCCGATCAAGGAGTATTTAGTAATCCCAGCACGCCATTTCATACTGTTGTATGAAACGGCATTACATTACAAAGCTCCTGCAATATTTAAAAAAAAAAAAACGCTCCCCGAAACAACTGTTTCGCGGAGCGTTGTAATGTTCCAAATTCAAAAAACGCTCCTGCAATGGATTTGATTTTCTTTGTCCGACAATTCGATACTTCGCGTGTTCTTTTTTCGAAAATAATGACAATATTTCCATGCATGTTTGAGAAAAAGCTTTTACTCGTAGCTCGTAACTTGCACCATACGCATTAAAAGCACTCGCGCCACTAATCGAGTTTGTCGGCCGATGCTATCTCTAAGCGCGTTAATAGTCCCGACGCCTCCGCCCGCGCCGGTACCTCGCTCCAAACCCCACGCCCCACGTCCCGTCGACATATCGTCCCGTCGCAGTCGACCCATCGTCCCGGCAACCCATCGTCCCGTCGACCCAACGTCATCATACCATATTTAATTCATCGGAAAATCTCTCGCTGATCGATCTCGATCTCAGATTGAGAGTTTAGACATTTTCATCTTTATTTATTTACTAGCTGGTACCTACTCACGACCTTATCCGCGTGGATTTAGTTTTTAAAAATCCCGCGGGAAACGTTTGATTTGCGGGATAAAAAGGCTATGTTACTTTCCCAGTCCTTAGCTGTACCCATGCGAAAAATTTGCCCATCCGTTGCGTGATTGAAGGACAAACCAACAAAGAAACACCCCTTCGCATTTATAATATTAGTAAGGATAAGTACGGATTGAAGTGATTTGAGAGGCCTCATTCACTTTACTTTAGGGGCCACGACCACTAAACTAGTCGTTGTCGTGGATGATAGCAGAAAGTCATCATAGGCTTCGGTCATAACCGGTTACCGGATGTCCAGCTAAACGACTAGTTATGTACCAGATGTCAAGCGACAAGAAGTTGATCTTTGGGAAGATTAATCGCAGAATGGCACTCTATTTTACAATTTCTAGCTGACATCCGCAATTTTGTTGCCTCGGATAAGTACATACTCTTTTCTTTGATGTAAAGTATCTAGGAACAGTCTCCAAGATGGAAGGCATCATTGAGCAAATCATCGTTATAAGAAGTTTGGTTTAGAAACGCACAGACTCCTACTTACTAGTCAAATAGGTATGGGCTGTAAGCCAAGAATATAATAATATTCTGAGATAACTAAGTAGTTTTTGTTCTACGAGAATTGCTAGTGCTACGAGTGCTACGACAAAAAGTAATAGAGATTTTCATGCTTTTAAACGTTTCCGCGTCTTTAATTATTATTACTTATCCTTTTAACTATTTATTTGTATCAGATAGGTCTAATAATAATAAGAAATAATTGCTTATCTTATTAATTATTATTATTTGGGTAATTGTGAAACTATTATTATACCTATAGGAAAAACTATGTTCTTATCGACACTAGAGCTTACGGAAGATCACAAAGTACTAGGTAGGTTATATGTAGATATGTATAGGTATATCATTGTAATACAATATAACATTTTAAGGTGTTAGTTTACTGAAACAAACGGCACACAAGGTGGTCCAAACTTTTACCTAACGCCTTTGTTGTGATGTCACGGAACGAGCGTGGCAAATCCATCTCCTCCCTTCTCCCATTGTGCTTTACTTGCGTCTCGCATTGATCTACGAACATTAGCATTCCGGCTAATGTTAATAGCTATTACATTTTGTAAATCGGCTAAGATGACAACGGGTTGCGGTATTTTAATGTCATATGGTAATGACTGCTGGAAACCTATTTCACTTTTGATGAATGATCTACTTAATCTTTATGTAACCTACATTGTGTGGAGATATCGTCTGAGTATTGTATTGAATAAATTCTTTAATGATGATAACTTTTTAATCGGCTTTGTTTTCTATGCTACGACCATTAGCTACTCACTATTAGAATAGAATAGAAAAGAATAATTTTTTATTCAAGTAAACTTTTACATAGTGTTTTCGAATCGTCAAATGAATCTACCACTTCTGGTTCAGAATGACGTTCCAACCGAGAAGATATTCAGCGGGTTCTTTAAAAAAAGCCCCTTAATTCCGCCGCTATGTTTGCGCTGCGGAGATGTTCTAATAGGTACCTAACCTTATTGTGATAAGGAAATGTGAAACACTCAAAATTTCACACGTATAAAAATCAAACAGTTGCACCGTAATTATTACACGTGATTTCACTTCAAAAGAGGCGCATCATCAGATATTAGAATCAATGATGGACGATCATTAATGATGTATTAATGAATATCTAAGTACAGATAAGCTTAAGTAAGTAGAGACCACACAGAAATACTCATTAGGGTCAAGACTAAATATCCGAAATTATTTATCGATAAAACTGTGAATTCACTACCTACTTATAACAGATTATCTCCTTTTACTGGAACTAGCAACGCGAACTGCAATTTTTTTTACTAGGTGCTTACTCGTCGATTTAAAATTGATTAGGATATTGACTGGGGGCCGATTTAAGCAAAATAAAACGGACCTAGCTAACTAAGTATAAGAATTAATGTAAATTATTTTTCTCAGGCGCTTTGAGAAAAATACCTAGCGTTTACGCTATTCTTTGCAGGGAGAATGGCATATCGCTTTACCTGTTCAACTTAGATCGTATCAATGGGCATGCATCATCTATTGATGCGAGCGCGATTAGTACCTACCTAGGTACAAATGATTGATAGATTTCTTGAAAAGAGAATCTTTTTAGTGCTAAAGGTACGACCACAGTGCAACGGATGGAGTTTGAACCTGCGTCCTTTCAATTTTCAGTTAATGCGTTTCACCATTGCGGTGTTCAGACTAATATGAATTAGTCTGAACACCGCAATGGTCAAACGCATTAACTGAAATCCTCAATGATGAGGAAGGGTTCCTTTAGCCTGACACAAGTTTTCGAATACCTAAGCCTACGAACAAGTATGTGACTTGTTCGTAGGAGGAGCAAGAAAAGGTTAGGATTATTTTGCTATAATCCACCAAAAGAAAAAATCTGTATGGTCAAACATGCAGTTACAAGCTAAGCATCGCTTAAGTCCATTGCTTGCTTGGGAACTTGGCTTTTTTGCTTGGCGGTTAGATGTTCACTACTGGACATAGCTCTCTTGCATAGACTTCCACCTGCCTTGGTCTTGCGCCGGTCTGTACCTATCCAGCAGCTCCCTGCAACTCGTGGGTTCTGCAAACACTGCTCTTTCCAGTGCAAAATCGCCACTTTAACTGTGCAGTGGCCACAACCAACGACCATCAGTTCTTCAAGTTATATTTCAACGAATAGCAACAAACAAATATCATTCCTCGTTCTTCAATTCCCTCTCATCTCATCTCAGGCTATCCCGGGCACTATTTACTTACCACGATTCATTCCATTAAGTGCTGAATAAACTCATTATACCTGAATACGGCTACCCGCCGAAAGGCTCCTTTCAAACGATATTAAACCGCATTATCCGCATTTATTCCCTACCTTGATTAGTACCGTATCATTTAGTCCTGTGTTGTAATTATAAAATCACAGGCAAAAATGAACGTAGACGTGTAGGTGATTGAGTTTATATTTGCTTAATATTTTTTTCCTGCGGCGCCTTTGACCGTGGGAGATGAAAAGCACCGCGCGCGACCATTTATCATTGACAAACACAATTGTATTGGGACACAGCTCGAGAAATTCGACAAACAAACTGGAAATCTGACTTTTGTGGCATGTGCAATCAAACTACCTGTCGGTCTATAGGATTAATCGATGACCCTCAAGTTTTTATATCAAAAGAACCCATATTCATCCAGACATCAAATCGTGATCGAGGTGATCGGACCTAGGAATATGTTTTAAACTTAAAGTAGGTAGGTAGTAGACAGATATAGGTTACGAGTATTTTCTCTTCTCTCTACTTATCTATTTCACTAGTATTCTCTCTTCTCTCTACTAATCTATTTCACTTTTCATCACATCAAGGTGTTGAATTTCCTCTTGCGTTCGTGGAAAAACTCTTCAATTGTTTAGTATACCTATAGGGTAAAACTTGGTCAGTCCGTGACACTAAGCTAGTCCGTGATATTTGAATTCGACTTTGTAGTGGATTTGCTTAAATTGCAATCTGTTTGCGGTATTTTTAAACAGATGGCGCAACTTGTACTGAACAATCTGGTATTTTCGCTCTGCGTCGTCTCCCCGCATTAAGTAACAAACTTCAAGACTGTCATATTTTGACGTGAAATTATGTTTGTTGTGTGGATTTTTGTTACTGTGAGTTCAAATATTAATAAAAAATTGTTAAAAAAAGGAAATAGGTGTGAAACTTCGTGCACTATAAGGTAATGTGATCATTTAAGTGCATGTATTTGTAGAGAACCTTAATCTTGTATAACTTTTTGATAATACCTTATTTCCGGCGGTTACAATCTTAGTATTTTGTTATTTATTTGCAAAGTTACTATCACGAAATAATTGCAATATTATCACGGACCAACTAAAATTTGCACGATATCTTATGAGTTTATCTGTTATGTGAGATTAATTTAAACTAATATTTAGTAACAATGTATCTATAATGTGTGGTTATAATTTGAAAACTATCACGAAGTTACCATTATCTTATCACGGCTTTACTGATAAAGCATCTTTATTTTTTTTTATTTTAGAGTTACGTTTTTTATTTTTCTGCTTCAATAACTATGTTTTTACGATATTTATATGCATATTCAATTAATTGTTTTAGATAATAATGGCACCAAAAAAGAAAAAATCTGACAAGGGCACTTCAAATAACAAAAGAGAAAAAGGTTACAATTCACAATCGATACAACAAGCTTTAACAATGGTTATAAATGGAACAACACTTTACAAAGCAGCTAAAAAGTTTAATATACCATGGAGTACACTGAAAGACTACAAAACAAAATATGGGGCAAACCCGTTAAATGCCACAAAGGCGAAATTCGGAAAACCTTATGTTCTTCCACCTAATCTTGAAGTAAAACTTGTTAATTATATCAACAACATGCAAGAGCTAGGATTTGGCCTCACAGCCACACAAGTACAACAGATAGCATTCAAAATTGCTGAAAATTCGAAAATTAAACATCCTTTTTCTCAATCAAAGAAAATGGCTGGGTGGTACTGGTGGTCTCAATTTAAAAAACGATATAACTTGACTCTTAGATCACCAGAGAATCTATCAATAAACCGTGCTGCAAGTGCTGACAGGGAAACACTCAATGATTTCTATATGAAACTAGATACTTTGATTAAAGAAAATCAACTAGAGAATAAACCAGAACGCTTGTGGAATTGTGATGAAACTGGATTCATGTTTGTTACAAAACCAGGAAAGGTTGTTTGCCAAGTTGGTAAAAAATATGTTTATAAACAAACTTTTGGTGAAAGAGGAACTACAACCACCGTTTTACCATGTGTTAATGCTGTTGGTACAAAGATTCCACCAATGATAATATTCAAAGGTAAAAGAATGGATCCTAAACTAAGAAGCAGTGACTTATCCTGCATTATTAAATTGAGTCCTAAAGGTTGGATAAATCATGATTTGTTTTATGACTGGTTTCAGCACTTTGTAGAAAATTTACCACTTGCAAGGCCGATGTTGCTGTTGATGGACTCACATGCGTCACACCTGACTCCTGAAGTTCTAGAACTAGCCAAAAAAGAAAATATAATTATAATGACATTTCCCGCACATCTAACACACTTGCTTCAGCCATTAGATGTAGGAGTTTTCCGGCCATTAAAAGAGAAATGGAGGCAAGAACTACAAAAGTACATGGTAGATAATCCAGGCGAAAAACCAAGCCGTTACGATTTTCTTAAACTATTTACAAATGCCTATAACACAGCTCTTGATTCAAACACAGTGATACAGAACGCTTTCAGGAAAACAGGGATATATCCAATTAATGCAAATGCCATTCCAGACGAAGCCATAGCTCCATCAACAATTATGCAAGAAAATATTAATATTTTGAATACTGAACCATTGAATTGCTCAGTTGATGATGATGAATCTTTTAATGAAATTGCAATTACGGAGCCCATAGCAGGGCCGAGTAATCTAAATGATATTTTGAAGTTACCAAAAACTAAAGAGGCAAACAAAGCTAAGACCAAGAAAAACCAAAAGAGTTCTAAAGCAAAAATACATACAGAAAACAGAAGAGATGTTAATGTGTGTGGTTCTTGCAATGGTCATTTTCAGGACGATGTAAAAGCTAAAAATGGAAAGGAGTGGATACAATGTTCTTTTTGTAAAATATGGTACTATACACTGTGTCAGAATGTAATGAGTCCAACCTTTTTTTTATGCTCTAATTGTGAGATGTCTGATTAAATAATATTACTTTATAATATATTATTATTTTTAATATATTTAGCTATCTAAAATGGATATCATGGTGTTACCTTAGTATCACGAAGTAGCTAGAGCAATATCACGGATTAATATGACAATCACGGACTTACTAAAATCATAAGTCTAATTTTCGATCACAGTCTAAACTTATTTATAATTGTTATATTAATATTGACTTATTATATTTTGATTGCCTGTTTACTTGTCATTACTTTAAAATGGAAGAAATTTAATAAAATAAAAAAAATATAAAATTATTGAACAAATAGCTTAATATCACGGACTAACCAAGTTTTACCCTACTATCTATAAGGTAATGTGTGGTATTAATACCTAGGTACTGTAGGTATTTACCTTTTATGTATGTATTTATCATAATATGGACATGCCTTCATTCTACGTTCTTCTACACTTTTTAGCAAAAACACTAATTTATTTTATTGGAGCTAGATCACTTGCGGCAATTTAATTTTTCGAAAAAGAGTCTGACATGGTGGGTAAGTACCTTCCTGTAGGAACTAGGTGCCTAACGTAGATCTGTATCTAAATCTGCCAAACATCAAGACTTGCTCGTCCATAACAAATGACAGATATACTGCAACGCATTTGTCAGGTTTGCTTGAAAAGTTACACGCGGGCCACTGAAATCTCTACGCTTGCAGATGTCATCTCGTCTCTAGCTGAGGCTAGGAGGAGTGAGCAACGCCCCGCCCTCCGCGGCCGGCCAATGGCGGGGTCGCAGCGCTCCCCTGGCGCTGGGGTTACCATGCCACATTTAGCTTTTTATCATTTAAATTTTTGTGTGTCACAAAGGAGAAACGGAAAATTAATTCACGTGGAACGAATGAATTAAAACATATTCGGGAATTTGTCTGGGTTGGTGTTTGACTAAATTTTTTTTATATTAGATACTAAAAATAAAGGTTTTTAATATTATAACACAATGTCATTTTTCTTTTACTAACATCTTAACTAGTCTCGAAATACAGAATATAGACCTTTTAAGTTCCCGTTAGAAAAAGAGAGCGCTATTGCAACATGAAGTCACGATTCAATAGCTCCATTCACTGTCCGTATAGAATTTCGTTTTAGACTTATTTGTTTTTTGACCGATTTATTTTCTTTTCTTACAAATTTTATTCTAACATATCTATTAGGTACATTTTCGATTGTAATTATTGAAAATCCACATTTTGATAACAGCACAAAATATGTAACATATACATATATGTAACAATGTAATGTACAACAGAACCTACCTACAACAGTCGAATACCCAATTGGCTTACTTGGTAAATATAGGCATACCTAGATTACCTAGTAGGTAAGAACAGTAGAGATATTCTCTATTTCAGTGGTTATCGAAAGTTGCTAACTAAGAACCAGAACTGTCAAATCCGCATTCCGTTTCATTTCCGTTCAGGTCCGCGGGTTTGACAGTTCTTAGTTTACAACTTTCCATTGTTTTCTGCAGCCATAGATAGAGAATATACCTAATCTGTGTGGGTTAAAATAGTTAGTAGATCATCAACATCTGATGATGATGATGATCTACTAACACATTACATTTCGCACACGTGGTAGTAGCATAAGTGAATTTACTGAATTGTTTTTTTAAACTGAATAGTGCAATATGGTAACCCTACATGAACCAGTTACAGATGTGGTTCAAAGATAGTTTGTCTTAAGCTGTCTATAAATTGAAATTCAATTAACAAGTGCATTGTTAGACACAAGCGCGCTCGTTTCCTTTCATATTAATATGACATTAATTTCAATACAATAGCAAGTGATAATAAATATGTGGAGACTTTCATGATATTTTGACACATTAAGTGTATCTATAATCTTTTGTTCTTTTAAAGATCCTTTATAAATCAAGGAATTATATCAGATATTAGGTGTGTGTAACACTTTACTGAAACGACTCAGTGAATCGTTTCTTCAAATGATCTACTGATTCGAATCTTTGGACTAATTCAGATACAAATGATCCAATCTTAACGAAGATAGGTACGTTTTTGCCACCTTTGTTAGATAATACCTACTATTACCAGAAGGCAAGCGTTAAGTCAGTTAAAAAGGTCCATGACTGATGAGTGATGATATAGTCGTTAGTTACAGGCCTCATAAGAAAGCTCAGAGTAACTCAGAGGATAATAGAAATAGTTACGATGGAGTAGTTTTTCCACATGATTACTACATCAGAAGTTAGGAGATTCTCAGAGCAATCAGAATCACCCCAATGGATTGCAAAGCTGCACAAGTATTCTGCGTTGTTGTGTATGTTGGAGTCCCACCGTATGAAAATTCCGATCTCGTATCGAAGCGCAGTGTTGGTAACTCCTTCGCTACTCCCACTAGATGCACAGAGAATATCAAACGAGGCGTAGGGAATCATTGCACGATAAGTACAAAGAGCCCAAGATCGAGACGTGTGGAACTCCCTACAAAGAACTATGTCCATCAGTGGATGTCTTATATGCTTGACGATGAAGTTGATAATGTAAATTATTATACCCTACCTACAAGAATAGGTAGGTATAACATTTTTACAAAAAATAATTTACGTCTTGTAGAGTCAGTATAGAGGTAACTGAGCAGATTTATATCTACATAAAAAAATATATATAGAACAATAGATACATGACGATGATCCATAAATGCAGTGATCCCGTCGTATAATGAGACGGGGGCATACCTATTAGGCAGATCGTTATACCACTGATGAAACTTTATAACAACTTTAATTGGATTCCTCCAAAATTGGCGTTTGAACTTTTAATAATAAATATTTATACAGGTAGCAGCTGCATTAAAAACCTCGCTCGATACCCAAATAATAATTAGCCTGCCCTTAGCACCTCGGTCGGCGTTCGAGAAAAAAGAAACGCGTCCATCCTCGCTCGCGAACCAACACAACCTGTAATTTGGAAATTATTATCTAACACATTGTGCCTTTCTGGTTATCCCGCCGGTCAATTTGCCGTTTTTATGGCTCCCACAGTGCCGCGGCCTCTAATTATCTCTGCCACGATCGCGGCCCGAGGCGAAATCGCGCGCCCGCTACCGCTACAACCGACCCTATCCCCACACCCCAAAGTTCAAATTCGTCCAAACTGATCCTGTAGCCGAGTTAGGAAAATGAGAAAATATGTTTAAACTAACGCGTCTGCGCGAAATCTATTTGTTTTACGGCGAACTCTCGTAATAGCTTACAATTATAATGAGATTCCATTAAATTCTGCGTTCAAAATACCTACAGCCATCTAATTAGAATTACGGTAGTCTAGAGGGCTATTTATATTTAAAAAATAATTAAGCCTAATGAATTATATTTCATTAGCAGGTATCCAAATTAAAAGATGCAAGCCGACAACATGAAAGCCTGTAGTCCCCATCTTGTTAGTGTCTTCAACTATAAACGGTCACCGTTTCGTATTTCTACTCGTGTCGTAAATTCAAATTATAATCGGTAAGTTTTAACGCCCAATTTTTTAAATTAGAGAAACGAATGATCCGAGAAAATATTTAAACGTGTGGAAGCGTTTTCGACACTCGTCGGTCGTATTCTATTAGAAAGGACTACTAACAGAATTAATTTATTTCTCGATTACAACAGTAAAGCGAGTTCAAAAACGAGCCGCGGCTTCGCGTCATTAATCATATTAATTAAGACGAGGCATGAGCGCTTTTGTTCGTGGTACTTTCGTTAAACGAGAGTTCTTTACGCTGTTCCGAATCGCTTTGGCGTCGGTGTCGTGCCACAGGCTAATAATATTTTAGGGTTACCTGCACAAAGGGTCTAAACTCGGAGTAAAACTACAATTAAAATTGGAAGCAATTAAAACCTTTAAGGATCACGTGCACTACACGGGTACGACTAAATGTCATGACCACGACTGGTCGTGGTCGTGACTTGTGGTAGTGGTCATTTACTTTTACGATGAGGTTGAACTCATTTATTTTTACTATCGACCGGACACTCATAGAAAAGCCCACAAAGTATGGCTGCAACGACTAGCCAAGGCACGTCGTACGGCCTGTTTGTTGTTTGTTGCGGTCATTTGGTTGTCACGTTTTGAGCTACCATACCTGGATGCTGCGGCAACTGACTGTGGCTGAGGTTGTGTAGTGCGCGAGGTCCCTACTTCGATGAGATTGCATGTTTATGGCGCTTCATAACTTTTTACAGTTGCGACTTGCGATCACCGAAACTCGCAACTAGAGTTGCTACTTACTACGTCTGCGCAGTTTATGAAAATTATATGAAAATCGTAAAAACAGTTAGTTGCGAGATGCCGCTTGTCACAGCGTGTATTCAGCACCCGAAAACGCAACGACCGTGATATCCATAGTGTAGAGCGATGTAGAGTTCCACTGACTTCTTGATTTGTTTTTTTATTATTATTTAAATCATACCTATACGAATCTACATTTTAAATCGAAAAAAATATATACCTACCTACTGAACCTATTAAATAAATGAAGTTCACACTTTAACATCAATATTTTTTTCCGTTAATACCTGCGAAGTGACAGAACACGATCACGAACCATTTCGTGATATTGACGCGTTCCGCGCAAGTTTTCTAGAAATATTGATTGGTCAGAGACAATATTGTCTGATGATAGATATAATATACCTACGTGAATTACAGCGTTATGTGTGTAATCGAATAATTGCATGTAGAAGTTCTTTTTGTATACGGCACGCGGTCACGATTTGTTGCGCTCGTGGTTCCGATGCTATTGTTTTAACGAGATTGATGGTTCGAAAGCGCGCTCAAAACACAACGTGACTAACAATAACGGTGCGATATATTAATATTTTAATTGAATCCAAATTAAAACAATTAATAAAATAGCTGATTTGACGGGTTGGATATGGAAATACTCACGAACAGAGTACTTTCGTAATTCGAATGTTTTGAATGTAGCCTGGCTGTGTTGCGATAACATGTAACAAATGGTATCTTGTAAATGGTTTACATTTAACAAGGTTGATAGAGGTTTTATTTTAACGCGCTCACTGGTGCAGTGGTGAGCGTCGGGAGTCTTTAATTTTTTTAATTTACTTATTTACTACTAGTTGATGCACGCGGCTTCGCTCGCGTGGGTTTAGTTTTTAAAAATCCCGCGAGAATTCTTTTATAACCTGGGATAAAAGTAGTCTATGTCACTCTCCTGGTCCTCAACTAAGTATACCCATGCAAAAAATCACGTCGATCCATTGCTTTGTTGCGGCGTAATTGAAGGAAAAACCAACAAATAAACACACTTTCGCATTAAGGAAGTAAAGATATTAGTAAGGATTAAGTATAGGTACCTACTACTTCCATCTCTAGCCAGAATACTATATTCCAAACAGAATTACCTACTTTTGTATTTACAATATTTGGATTAATTTTATTAGGTAGCTATAAGCCAAGGTAAGGAATTTAGCTAAAGTTCAAAATAGTGTCTTTGATTGCCTCTATATATAGGTAGGTACAAGCTCAACGGTTTATATAAAGGTTATAATAAAACCTTTTCCGAAGCATCATTTAATTGAGCCTTCATAAAGTTTTTCTTAGCCTACCTACCGTGTAATAAATTCACGGGAACTAATTACTTTGCTGCTGCAATTACGTTTTCTTATTTTCTTTTATAATATTAAAATTTAATAAAATATACCTACATGATAAAATATATTAAAAAAAACATGCAATTAAGTTACCTGATAAAGTCTGAATGTTAATATAAACGTATAGCCTCAAGCTGTTATTATAGTTCAAAAGAACTTGTGTTCTACTTTATGATTGGAAATTGTATTTTTTTGCAATTTTCACTATGATTGCTTACATATCCAATGGTTAAGGCGAACTGTAAACCTGAAAGTAGACGGATCAAACCTCATCCCGTGAACTATTGTCGTACCTACCCGTCCTAGCCACTCCTGACACAAACTAAACAGTTACGAATTGGGTTGGAGGGGAAAAAGATTCCGATAGTTATTAGAGAAAAGAAAAGAATTAAGAACATATACCTAAGGGAAAAAGGAACAAATGATTGAATTTTGTCTTTTAATTGTTTTCACAGCGAAGAAAATGTAGGTAGGTAGGTATGTAATGTGTAACCATTGGATATTGTAACATTTGGTTGAGCGCGCTCCCATCCCACGCCGCACAGACCATCAGGGGCCCAAGTCTGCTATTGCAATTGTAGTTCAATTGTCTATCAATGACATCCCAATTGCTACTTTTAGCAATTTTGGTAGTCTACTAATTTAATGGCGTCACAATTGTTTTCCGATGGTTTGCCACTGACACATCTAGCTTTGAATCTAGCTTAAATAAACGTTTTTAATATGTAGTTTTTTTTGAAACTCATTTCGGCAAACGCTTTTTAAGCTAATGGCAATACCGAGGTATCATTGAATTACAATCGACTATCATTGACTTGGGGCCCTGGGCCCCAAGTCTGCTATTTTACACGTCATTGTCATTGAACCGCAATACAATTACAATACAATAATCATTGGTCCAAAATTTCGTAGTCTACTAAATTCACAATGGTCGTTTGATTTCTTATAATTGGATTGTAATTCAATCATACCTAGGTATTGCTATTAGCTTAAAAAGCGTTTGCCGAACTGAGTTTCAAAAAAAACTACATATTAAAAACGTTTATTTAAGCTAGATTCAAAGCTAAATGTGTCAGTGGCAAACCATCGGAAAACAATTGTGACGCCATTGAATTAGTAGACTACCAAAATTGCTAAAAGTAGCAATTGGGATGTCATTGATAGGCAATGTAACTACAATTGCAATAGCAGACTTGGGCCCCTGGAGGGTCGCGCTTACAGTGGCAGTGGTTTACCTATAGTGCGAGGCAGATGTAGAGGTTGCGCTTTACAAGTTACAACAATCAATGATGGAAAGCACTGATGAGGTCTAGGTTGGAGCCCGCTTGCCTAGAAGATGCGTATTCACTCTTGCCTTGATGGTGCTCAAGTTGCACGGGAGGAAACTCGGACGCCGGAAGAGCATTTCACACCCGGTTCGTTTCAGAAACTTTGTACCAAAGCGTTTCGTGCGACTAGGCTGGATTTCAACCACATGTAGTTAGAAATTAGTGGCATGAAATCAGTTTGATGCATTGATAGTTTTATGACATTCATTTCATCAACAATTTTACGTGTTTTAATGATGCTTGCTTTTATTTCAGGAAGGTGGACAACGCACACGACTTGTGAGCGTAGTCACTACCTACTTTATCACATAAATAAATAATTTATTGATTAGCAATCAACAAATTGTCATACGAATAGATCGCTGTGGCAAAGAATTATGTCTTCATCGGCGAGCGGTTCCCCCTTCCTTTTCCCTGTAATTACAGCGTATTACCAAGTATTACTAACCGATTACACTGCGCAATTATTTTAATATGACATTGTAACGGTAATTGTCGTGGACAATGGCGATCGAATTAGATGATAAGCTATTGATTGATAAATGAGTTTTAATAGGTTTTACATTAATTATTTTAACCCTCCTGATGTTAGTTCTTGTGTACCTAGAAGTAGAATGTTAATAACGTTATTAACATTGTTAAATTAAAAAAACCGGCCAAGTGCGAGGTCGAGCAAAGAATGACAAAAAAATCACATATTTTCTTGTTTGGGGATCCCCCTTTATTTTTTATTTTATTTCAATTTTATTATTTGTTGTTATAGCGGCAAGTATAACGGCAATAGGTATACACATTCTGTGAAAATTTCAACTTATCTATTTATTATGGTTATTAGATTTTCCTTGGTAATACAAAATTGTTACCTACTGACATTTTTTTATTAAAATGCTATAGTAAAATTTATACCTAAACCTAATTTAATAACTATACAAATTGTCACAAATACCTACTGCATAATGTAATTTTAAATAGCCATGCTGATTCGTTGCCCAAAAATCTGCGGTGAAATGTACCTATCGTAAAAATTCTCTAGGCCTGGGGTCTTATTGAAAACTAGTAAAAAAATAGTTCCTTCTCGATCGCTTGTGATACAATCTGTGCCTAAGACCTTGAGACAAAGGAAATAAAATACAAATCAAGCCTGTTTAATGCCAATAAGTAGGTATGCTCTTACTCGATGTCATAATGAATAAGCTGTTTGATAAGCCTTAGGTACTCTTCTCTTTATTATTAAAAACGATTTACATGGTGTTCTTTTTAAGCATCCCCTTTAATAAACATACTTGATGAAGGTTCATATGTAATTGGCCTTTTCAATTCAGGTAGATGTACGGTAAAGGCTTTTCGAAAGTTATTTGCGATTATTTCCAAATTTCATTATTGCATTATCATTTGGTTAATCATCGTGCTCCGTTGATGTAAAAGGGATCATACAGCAGTCTGTTGTAGGGTTTATTTTCGAATGACGGTTGTTACGAGTTAAAGAGATGAAAGATGCCGCTACCATTTGTCACTAGTTTGGGAACGAGGTGGTGTGCGGAGGCCCGCCCTGTTCGCACCTCGCGCTCCGGGGCCGGTCCAGTTTTCCTCGCGACACGATGGAATGCGAATTTAATGGTCTCGCTTTTGGGACCGTAGCCAATCTTTCTGTCATTAAAATTAAGCAAGACCTATGTAGAGTTACCAGATGCGAGTATTTCATCCGGGAAGCTCCATTGTAGGTGGGTGCCTATTTTATGTAGGTAGGTATATATCGCACTTTTAGAATAATTAAAGTTACCCAATTCAAGAATTGCAATCTGTGGACAATGAGCAAAAAATAATTTAATAAAATATCAAATTTAAAAAAACAAAAACCCGATTGCGTAAATAAACACTGAAAAGAAAAACCAAGTCCAGTAATCTAGAATACCGTTAAATAATATGACTTAACAGTCGGGACCCATTATTGGGAAAATTTGAACCGATCTAGATTTTTAATGGGTCCCACTCCCGACTGTTTTTAAGGCAAAAAATCGGCATTTAGTCTTCAAAAAAAGGTCCAACTAGATCATCGGTTGAACCAATCGGTTGCGCCCATGGAAATGACTGATATTTACATATTTAATAAATAAATAAATAAATAAATAAATATTTCTGACAAGAAACATTATCAATTTTAGAAACTAGCTAACTTTATAATTTCCAGTTTTGTAAATGAAGAATCAAAATTCGTTTGTATGTGGCTTGTGGCGCTATCGAAAGCATTCAAAAATGACTTCACTTATTTATGTATGGGTTCAAATCCAACCGTTTGGGTACAATTGGGTACAATCCTGTAAATACCAGAAGCTTGGACACCTCGCGCGGGCCGCGCGGTGATTTGTACAAAAACGCTAATGTGCGCCGTAAAGTGCCAATTGAAATGGGACGTCTTGACTTTAGCGTGCTTTAGGTTTTACCCTTTTTTGTTCGAGTTGCGGGTTGGTTCAAGGGACGTTTCGTAAAGATGTTTTTAAGTTTGCTTTGCAATGAAGTTTGCTATGGATTATCTTCTCCTCTTCTTTAACAATCTATAGGCTGGGTAACGTACTACAAGTTCACTTCAGTTGGCCGTCGGCGATCATTACAAAATGACGTCATAGGCAAAACTACATCGTTGACAAAAAATACATAATTTGTATTTTTTACTGAAACCGCGACTGTGACGAACTTCTTTTTGGCAATGTTTTTAGTGACGTCTTGAATTTCGAAAGGTGTGATAAGGGTGTGATGGTTAATTTCCTTAAAGAAAGTACCTAGTAAGTAAATGCTATGTCACATTTTCATTTTGTTGTAGTACCTACCTAAACGACAAGCGAAGATTAGCAACAAAACAACATTAAAAAACAATTTAAAACGTAACATAACAAAAGTTTGAAAAACACAATAGTGACAATCGCCGTTGCTATCTGTACAAGAAGCGGGTTGACGCGCGGTGCGGGGATGTTCAGCGGGAGGTAGCGGACAACTTGAAGTGAATTGCTAGTCGATATATACCTAAATCAATATATTAATGGTGTTTTATTTCATTTTTATACTCCTTAAATTGTCGTTTGACCAGTAGACTGGTAAGAGCGCGGTAGACTTAGCTATAAATTAATTCACTTAGCTACTGCTCTTGGTTCACATATTACAGTCTAGTACAGACAGACCTATTGAACTAGTAAATTTTTAATACCGTTCTATTTCAGGAATAGAATCTCATAAAAATGCAATGTAGGTACCTACTTTCGTGTGTAGTGTTGAGTAGGACATACAAGAGGAGGTACATTTGTCCCGTACATGACGTCAAAATGTAAGAGCGGCTCAACATTTCAAAATGTACCTACTACTTCATATTTTCTGTCGCGCCAGCCATATTTTTGAGGCTGAGGCGACTCAGTATCAATGTTTTCAATCCGACTGTAGTGACATCAAATGTCATATTTGTACTCATCACTTCAAATGTACCTAATGCCAAGCTTCAGTTCGCCTCGCTTCATTTGAAGTGGAGCAATGTACTGGCTCAGTACAAGAAAGAGGCTACTTTTACAAACTCTTTTTCAAGTCATGTCGCCTACCTAACACTATTCGTGTGTCTATTGAAAGAAACAGCTCGTGAGTCTCGTCCAAACAGCAGCTCGCGTGCAAGCCGCCGCGACCTATAAATAGTAATTAAATAATTCGAGCACTAATACGCAGCGCCGCGCGCCGCTCGCCGCCCGGCCCGGCCGGCCATTACACGCAAAACGCCAAATCATTTACAAGAAAGCGAGAACCCGCCTCGTACTATTTACATAATTTATTCAACTCACTGCCCTACGGTTGTAACTTGTAGCTCAGATTCATGCGGTTGTGAGTAGTGTAAGGCGTCAGTTACACAAGAAGAGTTTCTCGAATGCGAGCGGAAGAATAGTTTGCGATTATCCTATACGAAAACTTTCCACACAATTTTCGCCTGCGATTATACCTTACATTATTATATTTACATTATGAAAAAAACTCGTATCAGTTAAATAATCTTGTGTAACTGAGCCATAATGCTCTTTCTGCACTGTATCCAATCCAAACCCGCTACCGAAGACGCTAGACTTCATTAATGCTTTTCAGTAAGTACTGATTGACGTCAAGCGTAAGCCTTACCTATGTATTAAGAAAAAGAATCCGAGAACGCTCTGAAATAGCCGTTGTACTATTTGTAGAAAGGGTTGCGCACTTCCGAATTTTGTTTTCCGAATTTGGAAAACGAAGTTTGGATCTAGTGCGCAAAACCAACCTACTGACTACTTCGGATTCGAATCGGATGCAGTGCGGAAAAAGCTTTTAATATAGAAATAATAAGTTCCGAAATCAAGAGAATTTCTATGAATTATTTTGATACCTAGTTGAATTTTTTTGGGTTAAAGTAAAAGGTAAGTAAATACTTACATTCCTAAATAGGAATGTGTCTTTATTCTCCAATCCCAAATATCCTTTGTGTAAAAGGTACCTTTGTGTAAAAGGTAGAATTAAAACAAGTTGCAGCGCTATGAATGTAAGGCCCCGATACAATCTCCCAAATATTAAACTAATATTTAGGCAACGCTTTGCCCGAAGCCGCCTCATTTGAATAAGGTGCAGTTCCACTCTATTCAGCTCTATGCCGTGGATAAAATAACTAAATTAGTTTTTCGTTCCATACATTTCCCGAAAGATAATAGTTTCCGTACTTTTCAAAGTAAAGTCTGATTTTCAATTCCATGGAATTCTGACGTCTCTTGATGTTACCAGAGATAAAACTGCAGTTTCCACAACCAAAGATAACAAAATATGTTTTACCTTGAATATTTTTGAGATAAAAAGTATAAGTATTATAATATTATCCATTCCCTGTGAAAATTCCACCATAATAGCTTCAGCCGTTGCGAATAAGTGCTGAAAGAATGAATGTATGAATGAACGAAAAAATAGGTAGGTACCTACATTCGTCCATTCGTTTAATATGAAACACAAAAAATATATAATAATTTATATAGCTTGAAGTGGGGCCTTACCACCAACAACGCAGTTAAAATTAAAAAAGTTCAAAACACAATCTGCTATATAGACTGGCATTTTTCTAGAATAGAAAAAGTATCATAAATAAATCATATCAATAATAATAAATGTATTATGTTAGGTATAGTCATTAAAACCTAATTAAAAGCTAGGATTTGTTCCTTTTCCAAGCGGTGAAATAAAAAGTTATATGAACAATCACAGCAAAGGAACCAGAGCTTAAGTCTGTCGGGTGTAGCTGTAAATATCATAATCATAACCCATTAGTCGATTAATGCTATGTCTCTGCGGCAACCTTTGAGCGAGGTTTATTACGTCGCTATTAATTGAGAACGGCCCAGGAATTAATACCGAAATGATATCGAAATAAAACGTTTTCTATCGAGGGCCCGCGCGGGGCCTAGGAGACTTTCAGCTTGTTTATAGTGATGGGTCAAATCTTACTCTGAGATAGTATAAAAGATAGTGGGTACTAGTAGTGGGGGGTTCGTCTCTGGGATCAAGAAATGCACATAGCATAAGGCTTGATGGCAGGGGGTGAACCTATTTCGTTTATGGTACATATCTAATCATCTTCTACTATATATTTCTATTCATTAGTAATTAAGGATTCCCATCTAAAATAATGTATCTCAACATTTGCTTTTGTAATAGCATAGGTACTGTATTAGCTTTGTTTTTCTTACTTCAGCTGTTTGTTTTTGTCGTTGTGAGCTAATATCGACCCTTCTTTACCAAAATTTGCATCTGCATTCCGTATGTGTGTGCAAGTTCTAAGACGGTTCTTATATAGCTATCTGTACGTGAACGCTATCTTCGCGATCTTCTCGCGTTAAAGGCTTGGACAGACACAATCAGAGACGGCAGCGATAAGCAGTGAAAAAGGGTGAAATGAAAAAACACAACGTCTATAATATATGTTGTAATACTGCATATATCATATATGTTGTCTCTAGTCTTTAAGGCTAAAATCTATAAACAGTACTTACTCTCACTCAGCTCAGACTCAAGACAGAGTTAAAACGAGACAGATTTAAGTCAGAGCATATTTGTGTCTCGCTTTAACCTTTATCTTGAGTCTGAGCTGAGTCAGAGCACGCTCTATAGATCTCGAGTATGTCTCGATGTATGATAGTATGTCTCTATGATATAATACGCATACGAGTAACTCTCTACATACCACCGCGCTTTGTGTTTGTCCACGCCTTAAAACTTAAATGAACTTCAAACACTAGGTCCTTAAGTGCGGCTAACGATTAACAATAACAGCTAATTAAGGAATATTGGTAATTAAGTAATTAAGTGTGTGTCACACTCGCTAAAGAGATTTAGTTGATGAGTGGCAGTCTGCGAGAGGCGTCGCGATGAGGCCGCCCCATTCCACGGGCCAATCAGATGCATCCGAGCTGTCTCCGCTGAGCAGCACGAGACCGGCGGCGAAGCGAAACGGGCTGACGTACGGCACAAGTGATGAGAGGGTAGCGATAAAGTTGTAGAAGACACTCATCTCTGAGACATGATCTTATTTAAGTGAACACGTATTACTTACTTATTAATACTGAGACTTTTCATAGAACTCTTACTAAATGTTAATTTTAAGTTTTCTTAGTAGGTACACAGTAGGTACATTTAAAATATTGACTGATTATTTATTTATTATTATTAATAAGTAGAAACTCTCTCTTTAATCCCTCTTGGAGAGTGAAGTTGGCCTTCGTGCTCGGACGTAAACGAAAATAAAAGTAAACCTTTTTAAAGGACGGTAGACTGTAAGTAGGTACATAGGTGTTTTCGAATTTATTTTAAGTAGTTACTATCCGAAGCAAAACCTGGATCTGATAAATACTTTGTGCTATTTATTTTACGGGGCCAGTTTTATTCAAGTGTATAGGTACGCCTTTGCTGCATTATTCAGATTAAATATAGGTAATATTGTCAAAAGGTTTAAAAACATTTTTGACTTGGTTGGTCTTCTTGTACAATCTATTACATAGCGCGAAACCATACATCAAATTGTATGGTACAATATATGAGCTAATGACGAGATACTATAGGTGTAATAAACCCAGTAGATAATAAACGTCCTACCTCTATTTTGCTTCCCACAAATTCTTCAAATTTAACATAATCAGAATTCGTCCGCGTGGAGTTAAAATTAAAATCCCGCGGGAATCCTATGTTTTTCCGGGTTAAAAGGTCACTCTAGACTAGATCTATAGAGCATGCTTTGACTCAGCTCAGACTCTAGACTCGTTTTAACTCTGTCTCGTTTTAACTCTGTCTCGAGTCTGATAGAGTGAGAGTACGGTCTATAGAAACCCTCAACTATATCCATTCAAAAACAAACACACTTAGGATGTTAATAAGGATGCTTGGACTTCAATTTACCTGCACTTGATTTTATATACTTTGGTACATTATGAACGTAAGACCCTAACACAAAGCTGACATAGATAGCATATATACAGAGTATTTATCAAAATGCAGACACAACAAGATGGTACAATGTTATCGCTCGTCGCTGCCACCATAGCCACAGGATAGTGCACCGCTTTCATAATCCAATTAAGAATAATTGTCGATAAACTGACAGCTCGGATATCGATTTATGTGGTGATATTTCAGGATCGTTAATAAATTTATGCTTGTTCTTGCCGTTGCCGTTTGATTGCACGCCATGTTTCCATTAAGTTTATTCGGTTCGCACTTCAAATGATTTGACGTAGGAATTGACTGCTTTCATATAACAATAGTAATTAATGTTCAATATCAGCATTTATTGTGTAGTTTTTGATTGAAATTGTGGTAATACATGTATTTATTGTATTTATATATATTATGGATGATTGGTTTTAGGTTTAACATTATTAAAGTTAGGTAGCATATACCTATATTAGTAGTTATATATTTAATTAATAGTAGTTGTTTAGTTAGTTAGATAGCCAAACCGCAAACTAAACTACTACCTACTAGCTTAGCTTAGCAATTTAGTTTTCTTCTTTCAGTTCTTCAGTCACTTTCATATTTCAGTTGTTGAGATAGAACCAAGCAGCAGCTAAGCTAAGGGAACTGTTACCCCTTGTAAATCAATTGGCAAATCAATTTTTTTGTTTCTATTATAAGCTCCCACAATGGACCCCTCATTTTGTTCAATATACAAATACTTACATAGAAATCTGAAAACAAGATTTGCATTATTTTGCATCTTTTTTTTACATGTCTGCATGCCAGCAATATTGTGTCCTTTTATATAACTAACTTCAAAACTCTATTTACACAGTACCCAATAGACTAAACAAATTGTACGCTTCGTCAAAAGACATCACCTGAACAGATAGTTCTGTTCAGTCTTAAAAATTATGGTCTTCTAGTATCATATATGCATTCTACCAACAAATGATGTAATGCCACAGACGTCACAGTTAGGGGAAGATTTTTTTGCCATAAAATAACCAAAAAAAAAAAAAACAAGTTGTGAGCTGTCCGACACATTTTCCGCAAAGAAATATATGATTCGACCAACTCTATTGATTTCGCGGCACGCTGGGCTTGAGTTACGAGGCGCGACGTTGCGGTTGGCCCCGATTTATTAGTAGCCGCGACGCATCGGGGCGATCCAATTCCATTACATTTTTATCCCCGTATTTCATTGTGACAAATTCCGGACTTGCAGATGCGGGTACGGTGTGTTGCGACGTGAAATATTTGTTTGATTTTTTTCTCCGTAACCGCAACCCTATTGTTTACGGCGTCACTTTATTATGCCAGAGCGATAATTTTTTGCGTTGTTTGACCAATCCACCAACATACACAGTTGGTTTTCGTGGTTTACTTACGGTACCTGCTAAAAACCAAAGTTGCATAAGTAGATACTTGTTGATTTTATCACTGCATCGATAGCTGGAACCTGAACTTAGCGCGTGTATCTAAACCTTCCTTGTAAGAAGTAGATAGGTATATCTATGCAGGTTATTAGCGTGAAAATCTAGCTTAATAAGTTGATACCTATTTAGTTTTATTTTTTGTGTAAGTACATATAAACAGTTAAGTACAAGAAAATATTATTAGAAGAAATGGACATAGAGGTGAAGCATATCTCTAAAAAAAATTCTTCCAGCTTCCCTTGAAAATGAGTAGGTACCTACCTCAGGTTAAATTATAGAGTAGTATAGTGGTATCTGAAGTTTATAAATAAATAGTCGTAGCATAGAAAAACGTGGATTGTTACTTTATCTTATGCTAGCTGATGCCCGCGACTTCGTCCGCGTGAATTTAGTTTTTAAAATCCCGCGGGAACTTTTTGATTTTCTCGGCCTATGTAACTAGGTACCTCTCTTAGGGACTTACCAGCAGATGCCAGCATGTGAGAATTCTTTGGTTTTCTGTGATGAAAGTTCGTAGTAGGTATAAAACCTATTCTATTTACTTACGCAACGTTCTTTCTAGAAAAATCAAGTCGATCCGTAACTTCTTGATCGCATTTATAATATTAAGAATAGTTGTATTTGTGTTACCTTTCATAGTTCACCATTAAACCAAATAAGTAATGCTGTATCCCCCGATATGTACGTACCTACCTAATTTCAGTTGTATGACACGGCTATTAAACATATATTTACAACATTGTTGTCTGTTATAAATGTACGTATTTTGTCATGCGGTAAGAGCTGTCACAATAAACATTATTTCATTTTATTTTATGATTTTGTAACGCGCCGTGAAGCGAGTCTGGCGTTTCGGAATAAGCTATTGTACAATGACAAAGATTCACAAAGTTTTACCGCTTTAATAAAAGGGTAAACGTCCCTGCATGATCCGCCTAATGTTTCGTTACTAATTGTTTTGATATAATAAAAAACATTAATGTTTCTGGCATGAGATGTAACCGCGTTACGTGGCGCAACATGGGAAGCAAAAATAACAAGGATAAAAATAAAAGTTTAAAAACTGTAACCACGGCTATGGAAAATAGGATATAACATCCAACATATTGATTTAGTTCATGAAAAATGTCGACTATATCACCCGGACTACAATAACGAAGCGATTGACACCTCATTCATCAAAATCGGCCCAATAGTTTAGGTGTCATCGGCCCACTAGTTTATATTCGCAAAGATTAACACATATGTGTCCATACATTTATGCATACATACATACACTGCTAAAATCATGACCCTTCCTTTTTGCTTTGCCATACTCAACTTAGACGAGTGACAAAAATCAGTAAAGAGAAAGACCATCGATATATACTCGTTGATACATAGACGAGAACAAGAAAACACAAAACTTATATTTACATCGCGTTACGATGTCGTTAAATAATTATTCACTAAATCAACTGTACTTTTTTTGTTGTTTATAGAGAATTTAAATAGGATACCTTTTATCCCTGAAAATTAAAACACCGTGTATTTAAAAATCCCGTGGATACAATGGAATTTTCGAAAAACCTAGATACGCTTAAATCTACGCTTAAGAAGGCGCGGACAACCGATATTATAGTACAATCTTTTATTTTTTTTTCAGAATAATTCATTAACCATTGGTGTTTATAACTTTGATATTTTCCGATACACCTAAATTTAATGTTGTGTGTATAATTTCCCAACGAAAACACATTGTAATAAAAATTCTAAAAAACGTTTTCGGTAAGACTGTAAAATCGATGACTGAGAATTTGGAAGACGAAGCGTTAACCCATCAACACATTCCGTACCTACTCCCGTCGCATGATGGAAACCAATAAAAACCGTAAATAATAAGATGATCCGGAATAACAACAGTATTCAAATTTCCGATTCGACGCGGATTTAAACAAAAACATTCTATTTAATAATAGATGTTCGTGGTCCATTCGAGTAGGCCCGCCACGATTTGAGGATTTCGACGACAAGTCTTTGTTTTATGACTTTGAGTTATGATAAATTATACGAGTACGTACCACGATAATTGCTTTAGTTGGAATTGTCGATATTTCGATCCAGTTGCATGGACCGTGGTCTTGAAGGGACTGCGAGGGAAATATCGATAATTCCATAAATATAAAATCACAAGCTACAGATATGGTTATACGGTTTAGTGTAACTTTGAAAAATGCGAACTCGCCAACAAGCTGCATGCAGCATGTACAATATGGCGGGATAAATATTAAAAGTGTACAAAAGTAGTAAAATTACATTTCGTAAAAATATTAAAAAATATTGAGATCACTTTAAGAGTAGGTACTTATCCCATAAAATCCCATAAAAGTAATTAATATATGGAGTCTCTACATACTTTGGGGTAAGCTTTTCAAATCGAGACGCGTGCTCGGACGATCTCGCCGGAACGAGTTCCGGTTAATAAGTAACTAAGATATCGTGTCTAGTAATTATTGTGATTGTTCGATCTAAATCAGTCATTCACGTGCACATTGTTCACTTCGAATAATCAACGATTAGGACTTGAATATTCAAATACCTACCTACAATTTTAATAGGTGTGAAGGACCGGTGGTTACCTGTTCTCGGTGAGGAAATCCGTTGGTACAAGTATGGTCCAACAACTTCGAAAGTACAGAAGGAAGTAACGAGAAGAAAACACAATAGCACTAGGAAGGAGTCTAATTAGCATGAAAGATACAGGCACTAATAAACTACAGCGAAATAATTATAAGCGGAAAGGAAAGTTATAAAATTAACGTAAACAATGCAGGCCTAGTCAGCAAAAATCACTTGACTGAACTTGGTACAAATCGTTATCTGTGTGTTGGTACACTACGGTTGGTACCAGGCTATCGAACGGTGTGAAGGCAGCGCCCGCGACTTCAGCGCCATTCACGCCTAACAATTGCGTGCGCGGCCGCCGCGCGAAGTTAGCGTCGGTAGCCGTTCGGCTGTCGATCATTCGCGCTCGCTCACCACTCGCCCGGTCTCACAAAATCACCCGATTAAGCATACTACGGGTTTCACCCGAGTATGCTTGCGGATTAAATTTTGTGTTTGTGGATATGATTATAATAGATAAATATATAGTTTATAAGTGTGTTTATGTAAGTATGTATGCCTGTATGTAATATATTATTCTATATATATATAAATAATATGTGTACTGTATAATAAATAAATACTATAAATTGTAATAAATAAATGTATGCTGCCTACATCACTCCCCTCCAGAGGCCGTGTCTACGGACGATAATAATTTGGGAACCGTACTTGTCTCCCCGAACGAGTGGTCCGAAATCCAGTACTGTCACCAGCTTGTTGCTAGGGAGAGTCTGGAGGTTTGGGTTGGGGAGGATCGGGTTGGGGAGGATCGGGTTGGTGGAGCGTCTCTTCGCACAATATGTAGGCTGGCTTTAGCCGGTCAATAGATACTGTGACGTCCTTGCCCCTAACATTTAACTTGAAAGTTTTTGCACCTCTCTTCAAAACTTCATATGGCCCGGAATAAGCTGGCTGGAGGGAGCCACGTAGCGTGTCTTCGCGAATGAAGACATGGCTACATGTGTCCAAATCCTTAAATATGAAGGTTTTGGGTTTGGAATGGTGTTGAGTTGGGACTGGTTGTAGCTTCTCAGCAAAGGACTTCAAGCGAGCTGAGAAGTCAGTGATATCGGTGGTGTAGCTCACGACTTTATGGCCGAAGAATTCGCCAGGTAGTCGGAGGGGCTCACCGTATACCAGATCAGCTGATGAAGCTTTGAGGTCCTCTTTTATGGCACTCCTTATGCCGAGAAGTACAAGGGGTAGGGATTCGGTCCAATGCTCGTCAGCGTGGCACGTTATAGCTGCCTTCAGCTGTCGATGAAAACGTTCGACTAAGCCGTTGCACTGTGGGTGGTAAGCAGTTGTACTGCGATGCTCAAATCCGATAGATTTGGCCAACTGCTGGAAAAGCGCACATTGGAATTGCCTTCCGCAGTCAGTTACCACGTCGATCGGACTTCCAAAGCGGGCCACCCAGGTGGAAATAAACGTTTTGGCCACAGTTTCCGCGGTTATATCGGTAATGGGGACAGCTTCCGGCCATCGCGTGAAGCGATCGACGGCTGTCAAGCAATACCGATAACCGTTTGAAGGTGGTAGTGGGCCGATCAGGTCTATATGGACATGTTTGAATCGCGCCGAAGGTAATGCAAGCGTACCTAAAGGTGACGACACGTGTCGGCTTACCTTCGTGCGCTGGCAGGCCAAACATGCCTTAGCCCATTCACGGCAATTTTTGCGCATGAGCGGCCAAACAAAACGTTGTGCAACGAGCTGGGCCGAAGCGTTTGGACCAGGATGACTGAGAGAGTGGAGGCAGTTGAAGACTTGCCTACGACAACTCTCGGGAACGAAGGGTCTGGGAGTCGGGGTACTGACGTCGCAGTACAATTCGGTACGACTGCCAGGAATTTTCATTTTGCTGAGGCGAAGGGATGTCTCGCCATTGAGGCAATTTGCGAGCTCAGGATCTGTGGTTTGGGACTTAGCGAGGACTTCTAAATCGACCGGCATCTGCAGTTCGTATATACGGGAAAGAGTGTCAGCTACGACATTATCTTTACCCGCGATATGTCGGATGTCTGTCGTGAACTGCGAGATGAAGTCCAAGTGTCTATACTGACGTGGCGAACAGTTACTTTTTCGCTCATGAAAAGCGTAACATAGCGGCTTGTGGTCAGTATAGACAGTGAAGTGGTTTGCCTCTAACATGTGGCGAAAGTATTTGATGCCTTCATATATCGCAAGGAGCTCTCGGTCGTATGGTGAATATTTGACCTGAGATGGGCTCAGCTTGCGCGAGAAAAATGCTAGGGGTTGCCAAGCTCCGTCTACATATTGTTGAAGAGCTGCTGCGATGACTTTGTCGGAAGCGTCTGTAACAAGTCCCAACTTAGCATCGGAATTAGGATGCGCTAGTAGGGCTGCGTTGCACAGACTATTTTTGCAGTCCTCGAAAGCTTGCAATGATTCTCCTTTTATGACGACAGGATGGGAAGCTTTGACAGATCCGGTTAGCAGAGCGTTCAGAGGAGCCTGGATCTGGGCGGCGTTGGGCAAAAATCGCCTGTAAAAATTAATCATGCCCAAGAATCGTCTTAGCTCTCTGACGGTTTTGGGGATGGTAATATCAGCGATGGCCTTGACTTTGCTATCTAAAGGTTTTGTACCCTTCTCTGAAATTTGGTAGCCCAGGAACGTAACTTCAGGTGCACCGAAGACGCATTTGGCCGTGTTCACAAGTACACCGTATTCTTGCATACGTGTGAAGAGTTGGCGCAAATGATCTTCGTGCTCTTCCTGAGTCCTGGAAAATACCAAGAAGTCATCAAGGTATGGATAGCAAAAGTCAAGTCCACGTGTGAGCTCATCCACGAACCTCTGAAAAGTCTGCCCCGCGTTCCGCAATCCAAACGTCATAAAAGGAAACTCGTACAATCCGAAGGGAGTTGTTATTGCTGTCTTCGGAATGTCCTCCTTAGCTACAGGAATCTGGTTGTAAGCCTTGACTAAATCTATAACTGAAAAGTACTTACATCCAGATAAGCTGTGGGAAAAGTCATGGATATGACGGATTGGGTATTTGTCTGGTATCGTCCTTGCGTTGAGTAACCTGTAATCACCGCAAGGACGCCAGCCATTGTCTTTTTTGGTCGCGAGGTGGAGTGGGGATGACCACGGACTGTCGGATGGACGAGCGGTACCGTTCGCCAGCATAGCGTCAAACTCTTGTCTGGCAATCTTCAATTTATCTGGAGCCAGCCTTCGGGGTGAACACGACACTGGGGGGCCTGGTGTAGTGCGAATGTGGTGTTGTGTGGTGTGTTTAACTGTACCTGGTGTACCGGCCGGGCGAGTGATATCCGGGAATTCGGACAAGATGTTGTGGTACCTGCTGCTGCCGCCGGTCGCAACCTTCACACTCGTTACAAGGCTGTCAGAAGTGGAAACAGATACTGCCGCGCTGATACTGGTTAGACTATCGATGAGCTTGTGATTGCTGATGTCAACGATGAGACGGTAGTACGAGAGAAAATCTACACCTATGATAGGTTTCGTGACGTCAGCAATGACAAAACGCCATGGGAAATTGCGGCGTAAACCTATATTCAACGTGAGTTGAATGTAGCCGTAGGTATGGATAGTCGAACCATTAGCTGCACGGAGAGTGAAAGAAGTTTTACAACGACGCTCATGAAGTGAACTTATAGGATACACGCACACGTCACTGCCCGTATCAACGAGAAACTGCATTTTGGTAACGCGGTCCGTGATGAAGAGGCGACCTAGGTTCCTGCAATCGTTGGCCGCCATCACTGATTGCTTCGCCCGTTTCCCGACGATTTATTGAAGTCACAGGGCTGAATGCAGGTCTTAGCCGCCGATCCGAACTTATGGTGATACCAACAAGTGGGTAACCGTCGGTGATTCGACTCTGATCGGCGAGAGCGGCTGCGACTACGTCCACGGGCTCGTCCACGTTCCTTGGACTGCGACCACTGCGGCCGCTGGTTGTCACGCGCGAGGAGGGTGCTAACCTGCTTGGTCAACTCGGCTACCTGTTGCGCGAGCAGGTCTATCGACGTAGATGATGTCGCGACGGCTACTTGTTTGGCTGGTGTCGCGATGTCGTGTATGCGGTCGGCGAGATCTGCTAGCGCGTCAAGAGTCAGAGTCGGCTGTGATGCGACTATCGGTTGCATTTCCGTGGGTAATCGGCTTGACCATATAGTCCTTAAAAAATCTTCGGGGATGTCAGGTCCCGCCAGGTGTTGCAGGTGACGCAAGAACTGTGAAGGCTTGCGGTCACCCATCTGCTCGTGAGTCAAAAGCTGTTTTATCTTGTTCTCACGTGACGCAGACAATCGCTTTATAAGCTCCGTCTTAAGGCGATTGTAGTCTGGGGGGCCCGTAATAATGTCCTCAACCTCAGAAGCATATTGTCTATCGAGAGCCGAAAGTACTTGATAGAACTTTACCTCGTCGTCCGTAATGCCATATGTCTTGAACTGACCTTCTACTTGCCGAAACCAGATGTTAGGTTTTTCTGCCCAAAATGGCGGTGGCTTGATTTGCTTCGGGTGTGGCGTAGTCAAAAGGTTGTCAACGCTGCTTACTTTCTCCGCTTTTCGAACACGGGTTCGCGTGTTTACACGCTGCGAACCGGCTGTGTCACTTCCACTGCTCATCTTCTCAGTTGGCGTGTTTTATGGGGTCACCAATGAAGGACCGGTGGTTACCTGTTCTCGGTGAGGAAATCCGTTGGTACAAGTATGGTCCAACAACTTCGAAAGTACAGAAGGAAGTAACGAGAAGAAAACACAATAGCACTAGGAAGGAGTCTAATTAGCATGAAAGATACAGGCACTAATAAACTACAGCGAAATAATTATAAGCGGAAAGGAAAGTTATAAAATTAACGTAAACAATGCAGGCCTAGTCAGCAAAAATCACTTGACTGAACTTGGTACAAATCGTTATCTGTGTGTTGGTACACTACGGTTGGTACCAGGCTATCGAACGGTGTGAAGGCAGCGCCCGCGACTTCAGCGCCATTCACGCCTAACAATTGCGTGCGCGGCCGCCGCGCGAAGTTAGCGTCGGTAGCCGTTCGGCTGTCGATCATTCGCGCTCGCTCACCACTCGCCCGGTCTCACAAAATCACCCGATTAAGCATACTACGGGTTTCACCCGAGTATGCTTGCGGATTAAATTTTGTGTTTGTGGATATGATTATAATAGATAAATATATAGTTTATAAGTGTGTTTATGTAAGTATGTATGCCTGTATGTAATATATTATTCTATATATATATAAATAATATGTGTACTGTATAATAAATAAATACTATAAATTGTAATAAATAAATGTATGCTGCCTACAAGGTGCTAAAGTTATTGACACGAACGTATGGTCTAAATATTAAAACAGTGATTAGTTTACAAAACAAATTTTATTATAATTCTATGTAATTCTTCTATATATTTTCAAAGTCTGATGCCCGCGACTTCGTACTGAGGTTTTCTAATACCGTATATATGTATTGTATATCTACCACTAAATACCTATATATTATGTGCTTAAATTATTTTATAACAAGTTACCTACTTTAGTACCTCTTGCCTATCTTATAAGACTAGTTAGTACCTACCTATTATATTATAGATATTTAGTTTATACAGACAACGATTAAATTATTTATTTATCAACGATTGTACCTACTATAGGTACCTGCGTTGAGTAGGTAACCTCCGAGCCCCAAATAGGACCGGAAGTAGGGAGCGAGCCAAAGTTGTACAAAACGTATGGGCGGAGACTTTATTAGTAATGATGTTATTACTAATGCACCTACAAGTGTTTACTATTAGGGTAAATGTGTACAAAACTTGAAAACTTTTTTTATCTATTTAACTGATGGTAGAAGAAGTAGGTACTTACGATCAGTATAACGTGTAGGTACTAAGAGAGACTGCAGACTTACAATTTCAAGTTGGCCGACTATCGAACACAATGATTTTGACAAAGAAATGATCGACGATTTAGTTGGATAAGTTATGCGGGCCACCATACCATAATTGCTATGCCTATTAGTATACTCTGCGATTTAGTTGTCCAATTTGAAATAGTAAGTCTGCGGATAGGTACCTACTCTATATTAAAACAGTAGGATCCGCCATGTCAAGGCAGAATGGAAACTATTGTTGAACTCCACATGCCACATATAAAAGGACCCATCATGAAGTGATGACTCCGAAGCAGAGACAACGAAGTAAAACAGTTCGTAGAAGACTGAATCTGAATCTCGAATTTCAGACGATAAAGATTTTATAATTTTATTATTGTTATTAGATATTCAAATTGCCGATTCATTATGCATAATTAAAATTGTACCTACGTTTCCGGTTTCCAAATTAAAATGCTATACACACCGACGATATTAATTGAAAAGCAAAATTGATCGGTAAACTTATTACGAAGTCCATACAAATAAAATCAATTTCGTACACAACTCGGCTCGTGTGTTAGGTAGGCAGGTACATATTTAAAGAGGTCAGAATAGCAGGTGTTGTGTTGCTTGGATTCTTAGCTGCCTACCACAAAACCAACTCAAAAAACGGACAAGCATATTTCAGAAAATTCTACAGCCCTGCTGGTTTTTTGAAGAAGAAAAAAAGAAGGATTTCCATGTATTCATTATTTTGACAAAATTGTGCAGGAAAGAGATCTAGTATTATAAAACTATTATTAATATTAAAGTTTGGATGGATGGATGGATGTTTGTTACTAAATTAGGCCGCAATGTTAGGGAGCAATAAAGACTGATCCGATTTGGATGTTTGGCTTAGAAATAGATTATAGTCTGGAATAACCATGGAATAATATATATAATAATGGGTTACTTTTCATCCCGGAAAATAAGAGAGTTCCCGCGAGAATTAAAATACAGTTATATATAAAACTAGCGGACCCGACAGACGTTGTCCTGTCTTAAGTTTTTTTACATCCTCTTTGACGAAATTGGCAGCACGCATTCTGTCAATGTTATGTCAAACGCCATAAGGTTACATCAAAAAAGTTTGAATTGTAAAAGCGGTTACATTAGAAATAATTTAATATGGTGGTTAATATTTCTTAAATTTTCTAATTTTCCGCGCAATTTTCTTAATTTTTTCTTTCATAAGAACCTTCTCCTGACAATAACAAACACAATAAAAAAAGAATTAGCGAAATCGGTCCAGCCGTTCACGCGTGATGCGCTTACCAACACATTAAGCGATTCATTTTTATATATTAGATTAAATTAAAGTCGCGGGCATCAACTATGATAAAATTTTAATAATATTAACCAACTAACAGCTTCGAAGCGCGGAACTGTAAAAGCCGCGTTTGATACAGCAACCCGGCAATTTAAAAATTAATTCCATCACATTTCATCCGACGCTGGTTGTATTTTCACCACACCGCAACAGCTGAGCGGCCGCACATTCGTTCAACAAGTACAGTACAAGTTTGAAACCTCAATAGCTTAACGGTTAAAGGTGCGGACTGAAAACTGAAAGCTCACAGGTTCGAACCCCACCCGTTGCACTATTGTCGTACCCACTCCTAGCACAAGCATTTCGCTTATTTGGAGGGAAGAGGAGAATATAATGTTCAGCTTGGCTAATATTCTTTTATTAAAAAAAAAATAAGTTACCAACAATAGGTAGAGGCACATGTACCTAGAGGTAGCTGCAGATTTTTGAAGATTGTTGTTATTCACAGAATAATAGACTTAGATGGACCAGGGAAAGCTCAAATGAGAGCAAATTTTTTTGTTTTCGTACTATTTTACTAAAGTTTTAATTAATAATATTATATATTAAATATTACTAGTGGTTCGCCCCGAACTGAGACCTCGCGATATCCCATAATTCCCAAAAGTTTTAATTATATATTGTAATAATTAACTTTTAACATTAGACACAATAAAAAAAAATAGTTGACATAAAACTGTTTTACTGACTCAGCGCCATCTATTAGCATTATAGTGAAGCTATTAGCTTCACAATAATGCTAATAGATGGCGCATTAAAATTAAATAATTTCGTTTCTTTATAACATTTATCTAAGTTTAGTATTTGTTGTTCAAGTACAGGATATAACTGAATTTTCAACCAAGTTTCACGTTCTAATATTCAGTAATTCAGAAGTTATAGGGCTCTGACAGACATTTAGACGGACACACTTCTCTGTCTAGTAGGCAAGCGCCCTAGTTGACTCAGAGAACTCGCTTCGCTCGTTCAAAAAATATTAAGAATTTAAGATATATTATTAGTAGAGACCGGATTATATGCATTTGCATATTCGCATATGCATTTGCACATTTTAGCCATTCTCAGCGGTAATAGCATATTTTACCTAAGATCTAGTTATGATGCATATTATCGGTACATTTACAATATTTTTCACTCACTCTGCGTTCCGCCGTCGCCGCATTGCCCCATAAACTTAAAAAAAAGTTTGAAAACATATTGAGCAATAACCCAGGTTTTCAAAGCTTGTGTCAAATTGATTGTTTCATTAATGGGACGGCAGAAATTTTGCCGGAAACTATAAGTGCCATAGCACCCAAGTTCAAATTCTGTCCAGTTACCTCAATGGATATGGAGCGAATCTTTTCTACTTACAAAAATATTCTAAATGATCGTAGACACAATCTTACCACTGAAAATTTAGAAAAATATTTGATTGCTTACGTTTACACAAATTCTAAATCATTTTAATATCATATAATGTTACTTACTGTACCTATTATCGCCTATCAAAAAATAATTTACTAATTGTATGCTGATTTTGAAATAAAAAAATTAATACTTACTTTTAAATTTTTTAGGGATTCCTAAAATTTATCATTTAATTTTGCATATTCTGCCAGTTTTCGTGCATATTTCAAGCATTTTTCATGCATATTTGCATGCATATAACAAGCTTTTTATGTTGCATATAATCCGGTCTCTAATTATTAGTAAAATTCAAATGCTGTCTGTTCTATTACCATTTTATTCTCATTAAATCAAATGGATAGCGGATATTACAATATTGCTTTGCAATTTATATTCTAAGAAAATATTAATGGACGAGCCTTAACTTTTCTTTACGAGAACAAAGTTATAACCTAATTGCTTTAAGAATTATTTCATCGACTTTTTTAATAAAAATACTAATATAAAAGCATTTTGTCATATGATTAAAAAAAGAAAATACGATATTTTAGTAAATAATTGCAATTTTATTAGAGTTTTTTATATTAATACAAAAAAATAGTTATGAATATTGTTGAAATATGAAATAACTTTTTCCAAATCGGCAGAAAAATCATGAAAAAAATTAAGTAGATGTACTGTGGCATGCAGACCTCAAAAATGAAATAAAACTAAAATCATGGTAATGTTGATTACCATTTTATTCTCCGGGGACGGCGATGTTATCTTTCGATATAGAATTGCGTGAAGATTAAAAAAAATACAGAATTGATTTTATGGTTCAAACAAACCGTCTTCGGATTCGGAACGGTGCTTAACATTCCCAACCCCGATACCCACTAGCCTCATGCCATTCGTCGTGGTTCCCATCAGACATCAGGGAACCAATCGGTACAGCGTCTGCGAGCCTATGAAACTGTTCACGTTGGATTAACACCAGTCCACGTGATCCAAGGGTCAAGGACATCTCTGATGGGCCATAAATTACATAATTTTATTGGTTCCAATCAAGAATGGTCTCGATTAAAAAATGTATCGACGCCGAATTCAGATTTTTATTGATTGCCACGCTCGATTTTGTTTTAAGTCTTTTTTTTTTGGGTTTGATGCTGTAAATGTGGGTTTTTGTTATGAACAAGTTTGTTATCAAAAGATTTAGAATATTAGCTTACATCCGTCTTGAGACTATAGCAGCTAGCAACGGAATGAAAGAGCATATAAAATAATATTGACATGCGAAACAAACGAACATATAGCGTGAAGAACTCTAACACAAATATAATATTTTACTATGCAATATACAACTATCTGTTTCAAAGCGTGGACAAACACCTATTACATTTTTTTTTGTTTGGAAGCCCTAATAGATATCTAAGTGAATATTTTTCAGTTCTAATTATACTACATAGTCACACGTGTCAAATTCATAACTTTTTTTTTAAAGTCGTTTAATTTTTATACGAGCGTGATATTTTTAATACAAAAACTGTCAGAACGCCTTTATTCCTCGGTAAACGTTACTCGATGGCATTTTAAGTGCCGATTTCACCATTTTTTTTGAAACGATTTTCATATTGAAAGTACATTTACCAAAAAATAAAACGGTTTAAATTTTTTAATGTTTAATTAGAAAAAATCAATTTAGCTGAAAATCTTTTTGGAGAGTTATGTAAAAAGATCATCGAGTCCACCGGGGATCCAAGAGCTGGCAGCTACCTTGGCCAAAGAATTAGTTTGGCCATTCAAAGGGGCAATGCTGCCAGCATCAATTGGGTACTATGCCGCGCTGCAGTGACATCGATGAGGTTTTAGGTTTATATTAGTTTTAATTTTAGAAATAATTATTATTATTAATAGTTTTAATTTTAGAAATAGTTATAGATATAATATTATTATAATTTAGAGTTTAATTTTATATTATTTTAAGTTTGTTGATTATATTTAATTAATAATTTTTACCTTTTAAAAGCTGAAAACCCCTTAAAAGTTTTCCCGCCGGGAATTCGTTTCGAATTCGTAAGAAACGATGAAAGAAATCAACCTGTGAAGGAAACTTACCGCCGCGCCGCGCTGCTGCTTACGTCTTCTCGTAACAAGTAGGTAGGTACAGGAAGTAAAGTTACTGAGCATGTTCGCCGAACTGTCGATAGAAAAATGTTCAATCTTCATACGAGTACACCTATACATTTATACCAACTTCACAAAATATTATTATTATATTAACCAATGCAAAGTTTCGTCACACCCACGCCTAGAATAAGATTAATTCTTAAAGCAGGAGGGGAAATATTAGTCATTGTCCAAAAATGTCCAATATATCTTAGAAAAATAAATAAACACTGTCCAAATCAAACATTTGCGCAGTAGGTATGAGTATTAACTATTAATCTACATAAATAACTTAAAATAAATTAAATTTGACGAAACAAATTGGAAGCATCTTAATAAATCAGGTTGTCGAAATTAGCATATAAATTACATTAATTCGTGTTAGGCGTTCAATATTAGTTTCAACCGGAGATGAAATCGTTGTGTTTCACGCCATCGCCGCCATCTTTACGAGCTAAATTGGGTCGTATTTATAAACGAGAAATGAAAATATAAATTAAAATTGTCGCTACCTACATACTCGTTTGAGAACCCACTGCTAATAATTCAAAATATTTTAATTATTTGAAACTAGTTGATGCCTGCGACTATTACCTACTTGTACTTATTAAGTTTATTTTTATTCGCGCGGGAACATTTTAATTTTCCCGGACAAAATGTAGCCTCTGTATTAATTCTGGGTATGAATTATCTCCATTGCATTTCAGTGAAATCGGTTCATTTGTTGTGGCGTGAAGGAGTAACAAACATACACACACATAAAAACTTTCGCCTTTATAATATAAATGTGATTGTGCCGCCTAGTGACTTTTTTAGAATCGTAGTTCTTATTTTAGGCTTTCAATATTTGTACATATTACCTACTCCCTACTTACCTGTGATAATTAACGTAAAAACAACCTATTCAAAAGCGATAATTAAAACAGCTGTTACATTTCAATTACGACCGCAATTATCATGTGCTTTCAATGGCGAAGGTTAGCATCGGATCTAGCAACACATGCAACCGACAATCAACCGTAACAATAGGCCACAACGGAAGCGTTTGAAGTGCTAATTCGAAAAATACAAACCACATAGTAATCAGCAAAAAGACGCTCCTCCGAGCTGGCGATGAAACTACGAACCTGCAATTAGTGGCTAAGGCAAAATGGCTGCTTATGATATCCGCTTGACCACTTTACTGGAACCCCCTAAAACGCGTCGGTCAGAGCAGACACGTGCAAATAAAGGACAACTTGAATATATTAAGGGGTCTCTCGTACTAGCCCGTGTATACACCACCCCAAGTTACGACGTGCGTGTGTGTTAATTTAATTTTCTACTTGCAGTAATTGCACGGCCGGGACAGGCGGGCCGCTTACACGACAATGTAACGAGCTATTTGTACATTAAAAGTACATATTTGCATGAACTCACTGCTCTGTAAATGTTACCTCGCTATGTGTTCTACTTGCTTAATGCACTCTACAAATTGCTAACTGCGAGGGAACATGAAAGCTTAGCCTTAGAGCTTGTTCTGTGAACGTTTTTGGGGTGGATTTTTTTTTTTAAAGAATATTAGCCAAGCTGAACTTGACTTATATTCTCCTCTCCCCTCCAAATAAGCGGAAAGCTTGTGGTAGGAATGGGTACGACAATAGTGCAACGGGTGGGGTTCGAACCTGTGACCTTTCAGTTTTCAGTACCGCATCTTAAACCGTTGGGCTATTTAGGCTTTAATATGCTTGTGATTTTGTTTTAATTTTGTAGAGTCAGACTGGCAACTATAAAAAAATTACTACCATTCGATTTTGGCGCAGCTTTAAGAATTTAATTTGATAAGAGTTAAAATACAAAACAGTACCTATAGACAACAAACACCAGACCTCGGGGTCTTCGGATATGGAATTCGAAAACAACCATCGTAATTCCGTTACTAGTAAGAATATTAGGAATCAGATTTCAATACAAAACGTACAATCTCGCTGTTTACCATTCACGTAAGTAGGTAATAAATCACTTCAAACCTATTCAAAGCTTCAATAAGATGAAAGGACGTAAAGCATATTGGTTTTGAAAGCAAATAAAGTAAAACAGCGCATCGAGCGCGGTCCGACAATGGGCACAATTGGCCCGAGCCGACATAATCTTTTCCTCATTAATAACGACTCTTCACACGTTTAGTGTTAACATGACAAATGCGGTCAGCACAAAGCGGCCGATCGCCGCGGGGCGTCCCAATGCGCACCCGATTTTCATTTTCGTTTTGCCACACAGATAGGCGAATAGTATTGTTGCCGAGTCGATTGTCTAGCGCCTAGGATAGCGACGGACGACTCGTGTTCTTTTAATCGAGTAACTCGAGTCATTCCGCTGATTCGATTCTCTTTTTTCCAATCGAGTCGACTTGGCTGAACCGAGAGACACTCGAGTTGAGTCGGCAAACTTTAGTTAACTTGAGTTGAATGAAAAATAACTCGACCTTATTCCTAATCCTGCCTAATAGTATAGGAGCAGCACAAGGTGAAGCCGTACCTAATTCACGCCTGAGCAACGCCTGAATCTCTAGTAGGAGGAGCCCAGGGTCCAGCGTACCTGCGCCTGGTAACGAGTCTCTACCAGGCTCAAGTACAGTCATCCTTGGATTACTATTGTCACATCTAGATTGGCTTGCCAAGTAGGTATCTATCTACACGATGCATTGGGCTCAACATCAGATAACCACACCTGTAGGATTAGGTAATCACTATCGCAGACAAAAATTCTAGTCTATACCACCGAAGCAATGTCGCTTATATATTGTCAACTAGGTATTGGACGTACTTTGGAGAGTGCACTAAGGAAGTTCACAACCTTCTTCCTACTTCATCAGCCACATAACTCTCTTCTTCTTTTTCTTTCTTCTTTTTTTTTTCTTTTTTTTTTTTTTTTAAAGTGTAAGTGGGCTGTAGTATTATACAATAAAGAATTTATTATAATTATAACTGCGAAAAATCGTGAACGTGCCAAAGCTCACGATTCATCCTTATATGGTGACTGAATAAGATATGGAACGCACTTCAGGTTCCAATGTACCTACTTCAGGAACCGCAAAACTGTTTCCTGTCACAAACATCATAATGTCATATTATGTACAACAACATACTATCTATACCTCATAATTCCTAGGTATCTACTTACCTAAGCTAAGCAACAAAAATCATAATCATGATAGCTAGGTACCTATATACTTGATATAACTACTAATCTACTTATTAGCGTCAGAATATGCATAAACTATAAAACAAATCGTGTAATCAATTTTAAATAACAAAACTATGACACTTAAAATTTATAGTTAACGTCTAAATGTATGTAGTTAAAACGTAATGAAATACGAATACGACTTCGAAAGCTGGACGCTCGGAAAAACAGTAGGTAGATAATTATTGTGTGGATTCATTTAATTTTTTATGAGAGTTTTTTGACCAATAAACCGCTCGGTTTACGAGCCTTTCATGAAGCAATTACCAGCAGGGGTCTATCCCAGAGCGAGGTGTAATGCTATAAAATCATAAACTGAGCCCGAAGCACAGGTGTGCCGCTAGCTACAGGATCCAAACTATTCGCTTGACTGAAGTCAAATCCATTGCCGGTATGCAGAGGAATCACTGCTTTGTTTTTCCCATAAAAGCCATTCATGGATAACTTCTGAACCGATTTTTTTGTTTGTTCCATTCTGATACCCAGCTAGTTTCTTACACAGTAGTTATGTATGCGGTATCGTTTACAAATTTATTACACCAAATTCTGGGAACATTGTCTTCGCTCATTGAGGTTTGTTGTAAAAGCTCTCAATTATGCAATAAAGTTTTTTCAATTTTGGAGGATGACTTATAAAAGTTTATTGTGTATGCAATAAATACATTCAATTAATTCATCTTAAGATAAATAAATTACAGCACCTCTATCTAGGTATATACAAAAATTGGAAATCCGTATAAGTAAGTGCACTTTTAGTTTCACCAGCTCCTGGACTATTATGTTTCTTGTAATTGCTACTGCATTTCTAATCTAATCCTTAGGTATATTATGTAAATATTTCTAAACGTTTTGTAAAGAACTTTGTAAAGGTCATTAATATTGAAATAGGTGCTTGTTTTATAGTAGTTGTACTAATCTAAGTAGTTGTACTAATTTATTTAAATAAATATAAAAAACTAAGTCTCATTGTTTATACCTAGGGTACACATAATATTATACTTAATACCTATTAAATTATTATTTTAAGCTTAAATATTGATAGCTTGCTAAATTAAACAAAATGTTCAAAGTCGACTAAGATTATAAATACCAAAGATTATAGCTGTATGGATGAATGAATGTTTGTTACTCAACGACTAAACCGATTTGGCTGAAAGGCACAGAGAATAGAGATAGATGATAGTCTGGAATAACCCATACGCTACTTTTTATCCCGGAAAATAAGAGAGTGGGAATTAAAAAATCTCGATCCACGCGAACGAAGTGGCGGCCATCAGCTAGTCTTATCTAAATATTACTTACTATTCATAAATAAGTACATATTGGTGAATCATAAACGAGGTTCGGTGTAAAGGGGCATAGAAACGGATCTAGTATTTCGTGATGGGGGCGTGGTTATTGCGTATTAATGCGCCTTGTTTGTAGGGTTCATATATGTATCGGGACTTTTCCAGACTGATTCTCAATGTACCGATTAATTATTTACCTATACATACTTATAAATCTGTCGGTCTATGATATAGTATATATTCATCTGTGGTATAGGTAGGTACTTACTTACAATTGTCGGGATTACCTATGTGAATTTGAATATTATATATTAAAATAATATATTTTAATTATACTTATATAAAAAAAATTCAACCCATACCCCTAATCGGTTTCTACACACCATCGTGCCGGAACGCTAAATTGCTTGGCGGCACGTCTTTGACGGTAGGGTAGTAACTAGCCACGGCCAAAGCCTCCCACCAGACTAGACCAGAGACAATTTAGAAATTATAAATTACTAAATTGTCCCCGCCGGGAATCGAACCCGAGATCTCCCAGTTATAGCACCACAGCGCTCATCACTGCGCCAGGGAGGTCGTCAAAGGTGCGTGGGTTTAACCATTATTGTGTATGACCGTCCAATGATATTAATACTTTGTAATGGCGTTTGAAGTCGGCTTTATAAAAAGAGTTTTTACGTGTATATTATATCGATGCTGTCAGAACAGCTGTTTTCATCAAAAAGTAAACTGGCTGTTAACAGTAACAGCGGACTATCCCGGGTGAGCAGAGTGCGATGGTTGCCCTACAATATGATAAGTATCTCAACGCTTTGAGTTCTGCCGATGCATTGTGCGCCGCCGCGAGAAAAGTATTTCTTAATAGACAATGACCTGTGTTTAGGCTTTATTTATGTAACGAAGCCGTGCTATAATACAGTAATTTAATGTTGTAGAATGGCTTAAATACAAACGAACGATTACTTCTCCCTATAGTTTAATTTTTAATAGCTACTAGCAAACTTTACCCTGTTATTATGCACTTGGAGTTTGGATTAATGCTGCCTAAAAACCTAATCATACCCGTAGGGGCCGTAGGTAGGTACCTATATTTTGACGAAATTAATGAAAACGTAAGCGTTTCAAATTAAACCCATTATCTCGATATATAATTCCGCTCAAGCTCTTTCTTCTTATTCTTCTTCTCTTTGATACTTAATTGTAATTTTGTCATATCGATTTAAGTAGGTAGGTACATATTATTAGATTTGTCATGACGTTATAAACTAATATTACTAGGTACCTACATACAACTATAAACACGTTTCTTTATTAAAACCTAGAAAAGTATAAAAATGTGCATAAGTAGGTATTTAAAAACCTAAAAAAAACACTTCTACCTAAACTTTAAAGAGAATAAATCAGTATAATATACCATTATTCCTATTGTAAACAATTTTTTAAAGTTATTTTTCGTTCTTTAAGTAAATTTTTTTTTTTTTTTTACTTAAAGAACAACAACATAAATAATAAAAGTCTTGACTCTATACCAAAGAAATTGATGGGTGTTAGGTTCACTTTTATGAGTGGTGTTGGAGTGGTAAGAGGTTTTTAACGTCATCCCAACAATAGCCGGGGTAACAACGATCAACAAAGCTTTATGCGAATCACGATGACTGTGAGCGGCTATCGTTTGCCAAAAGAGACTCGGAATCGATAACTCTGAATCGATTGTTAAGATCGGCTAATAATCGTTCGTTTCTTAGCACCGCCGAATCGATGTCGATAAATTAGCCGGTGAGTTGCGCTAATCGCACTACAACACAAATATTTAATAACAATCCAAGATCCTCCGACTCCACTTATCTGGATAGCGAGCGCAGTGAAAAATGTAGAGTCGCTTCGTTATTATGTTATAAGTAGGAAATGTTTAATAAAAGTTTTAAATTATTATTTTAAATTGGAATTACATTGCTGATGTACATTTAAAATGCTTGGGTAGGTATACATGGACCCAAACTTCTCACATTATTTTAACGTTTGCTTTGAGTAAATAAAAATTCATTAATTAATATTATATGTGTAGATGATAATTAATTATATTGTAGGAATGAGAGAAATTAAAGTTAATGTAGGTATATCCATGTATTTCGAACTTGTTGACTTAAGTTAAAATTAAAGTTTACTATTTTCCCAGAAAAACATACTTCAGAAGTAGGTGCCTGACTAAATTATTGCTTGATAATTTTTAACGAAAAACTTACCTTCCTCTTAATCATTGACACAGGACAAGTTTGGTTCTGCTTTGATTCAGCCAAAGGCGTCTTATTGGTAATCCCGTGCCTCTAAGCGATTTATCGTTCCGGTACGATGCCGCGTAAAAACCGATTAGGGTTTAATAATAAAATTATATCGCCTTTGAAATTAGCTTGCTTATATCTCAGTGTAGTAAGATCTCAGCCCCTAGTGCCTTCAAAGCTACTAAATGAGGGTTTATTGATTTTATTTTGTTTCTTTCTGTATTGCAATAAAGAATTTTAAATAAATAAATACAATAAACGACTCCATACATTTCTGTATCCAAATTATCGCTGCACGATTGTTAAACATTATTACGTCGGATGTTGTTTAATAGAAACAAAAATATCTGTCGGCGCGCCTCGTGTTTGATCTCGAGGTGTTCGTCCGTCGAACGCGATCAGCCTTCTCTCAACGTATAATCAAAAGTGCCTCGAGCTACCTCTACTACGAAAGCGATCAATTCGCTTTTGCATGCATCCATTGCTTCTTTACGTGCGAGTCGCCGAGTAGCGTTGCAAGTCTAGGAAATACGAAGAAGATCAACAAAATACATATATATGCTTAGTCAACGCATGTTTGTTTGTTTGTTACCTTTTTAATTATTCGTTAAACTGACATTAAGCTTGTATCAGCATCTTGTACCTATTACAACCTTTTTGAAATCTCCATAGAAATAAAAGACTACCTATCCAAAATTAGATTAAGTTAAAAAAAAAATAAGTCCGAATGAATAATTTGTAATCTATAATTTTATAAAAAGGCTTGTCCTGACTGACTGACTGACTGACTGACTGACTGACGATCAACGCACAGCCTAAACCACTGAAGTTAGAAACTTGAAATTTTGACAGTAGGTTCCTTTTATGACGTAGGCGAGCACTAAGAAAGGATTTTTCGAAATTCGCCCCCCAAGGGGGTAAAAAGGGGGGTTAAAGTTTGTATGAAACTCCGTCATTTTTCGAGTTATACTCATGAAATTCGGTATTTAGGCTTTAAATTGAAAACAAAAAAGTACGTATTTCACAGTTTTTAAAAATTCTACCCCCTAAGGGGTTAAATAGGGGTTGAATGTTTGTATAATAGTCCTTCGTTCTTCAAGTTATTTTTCAAGTTACGTTTATGAAACTTGATATTTTGGCTCTTGATTAAAAATAAAGAATTACGTATTTTACATTTTTTTTTAATTCTCCCCCCAAGGGGGTAAAAAGGGGGGTTAAAGTTTGTATGAAACTCCGTCATTTTTCAAGCTATACCTACCCATAAAATTCGGTATTTAGGCTTTAAATTGAAAACAAAAAAGTAAGTGTTTCACACTTTTAAAAAATTCTACCCCCTAAGGGGTTAAATAGGGGTTGAATGTTTGTATGATAGTCCTTCGTTCTTCAAGTTATTTTTCAAGTTATGTTTATGAAACTTGATATTTTGGCTCTTGATCAAAAATAAAGAATTACGTATTTTACATATTTCGAAAATTCTCCCCCCAAGGGGGTAAAAAGGGGGGTTAAAGTTTGTATGAAACTCCGTTATTTTTCAAGCTATACCCATAAAATTCGGTACTTAGGCTTTAAATTGAAAACAAAAAAGTAGGTGTTTCACAGTTTTTAAAAATTCTACCCCCTAAGGGATTAAATAGGGGTTGAATGTTTGTATGATAGTCCTTCGTTCTTCAAGTTATTTTTCAAGTTATGTTTATGAAACTTGATATTTTGGCTCTTGATCAAAAATAAAGAATTACGTATTTTACATTTTTTGAAAACTCTCTCCCCAAGGGGGTAAAAAGGGGAGTTTCAATATTCATAGTTAAGACAGGACAACGTCTGTCGGGTCCGCTAGTTATAATTTAAGGTTACTATAATTTAGTACAATAATTAGAGTTGTAACCACATATTATTATAATTTATTATCATTATAATGGATTGTAATTACACGTTCTGCTACCGCTTTTGGCAGCAGCAGCGGTGTGCTTTTTATTTTTTATAAGTAGATATTAAACGGAAACTGTCAATGGAATTTTTTTTTAAGTTAAACTTAAACATAGGTTATTAGAATTATCGGAGTATAACATAGTAGCTCTATCAATAATAAATCAGTAACTGCAAAATATCATAATATTATATATAAATATCATATATTACTATACATAATATACGTGAGAGTACACATCAGTTATAATTACCTATTAATAATAATCACCAGCAAAATCTCTACATTAAACGTTCAAGTAGATACAATAATATGACGATCCTTTCAAGAGACTCGTGTTTAGGAACTGGACATGGCTCTCTTGGGAGTATCGCCACAGAACACGATCCTGTGCCAGCTGTATCGAGCAACTGCCACCGCTGCTGTTACCCTTACCAAATCACCTTTTGCTTCAGTACCAATCAGTTTTCAAGCAGCAATGTATATGGTGATAGGAGGAGCGAACGTCCTTGATCGATCAAATGGCGGTCAGTTGAATAAAGCGGCCGGCACCGGCTGACGAAGCCTCTCATTTGGCCCCCATTTGTCGGCCATTTCGGTACACCGATCATAAATGGATCCCGCTCCGGGTCACGTTAGCATCTCTGGAAATTTGAAAAATCACACTCGGTCGCGTGAAATTGTAAATGTTCCTTTACATTTTATGCGTTTGCGAATATGCTTCCAAAGAACGAAAGCAAAAACAAGCTTGTAAACTTGTAATCTGGTTATACAAGTAGGTAGGTACTCGTTTTATACACAATATGTAATCGCAAATTCAAAACCATATGAGTTTGTGTAATCTTAGTTTATGTTTCGGTATAAAATTGCTTAAGTCAAGACTCCACATAAAAGGAAATAATTATTATGTTGATCTTTTTAAGGTGACCAAAAAAAAAATTGGTACCTATATGGAACACTTTTTGAATGTCAACAATACCGAGTAGAACAGTAAACCACAGAAGTTATACCATTATATAGCATAACATAATGTTGTTAACTGATAATTGGGTAGGAAATCCTATTTATTTATTTATTAGTTACACCAAAGCTGCTTTGCAACGACATTAATGATTATAACAATTATTTAAAAAAAATCTTTCTACTTAGTTCTAAGCAAGTATCGATTTTCGATGTAAACAGCATTGCAAATTGAAGCGCTCATACCTACTGCAAAGACTAAGCATTACTAACATTACATTATTTACTTAAAATAATAAAGTTAAATTACTAAAAAAATAAACATTAATTATGTATTTGAAGATTATGGTCAACTTTACCTACTTTCCCCTACCAAAATTTCAGCGAAAATATTATGGTCGATTTTCCAATTAAAATCACGAGAAAAAGTCGATTTACATCGCGATAAAGATCACTTAAAAGGAACGTTAAACGCTAAATACCTGCGTTAAGCTTGTATTGTAATTTCTTAACACGAGGCGATCATCGTCGCACCGACAACGGGGCATGAAATCCGCCTATGTTTCGCCCGCGGCGGGCTGTATATCAATTGTTCTGAAGGGGAATCCTTCAAAAATTACACACTTCGCACTCTGCGAGCGCGCTCTAGTGGTAGTGATTTATTTATTTCACTTTAAACGCGTCGTAAATACAAGCTAAGCCTTCGCGGTGAGCCGACGCGACGTGAGCAAAGATCAATTTATGCAACTAAATGCTTTAAGCGCCGACTAAAATTCAGTTAGTTCTAATCTAGCGCCTAAATCCGTATCGCTGAAATCTCATTTGTTTTATGAGTAGTTTAAAGCGTTGTCCATTTGGAAATTATATATGAAGTGGATAAAAACTATTTAGACAGCAGCCTACGGTGAAAAAAAACCAGATATTTTCATAGATATCATTACTAAACTAAAATAACAAAAGCTCATCATTTCAGTAATATGTATTATCCATAAAATATCTAATTGCTTTACTCAGGACTTATTCAGAGTCAGCTGCCAAAAGTACTTCCAATTTAATAGGTAATTAGTTAAGGTACCTACCTATTTTGCAAACATTTGCAAGCTATAATGCCAGGGTCGCACAGGTAAGGCGCTTGTGAAGCGACAGCGACGCGATAAATCGTGCGTTAAAAAAAATTTATTTTTTACGATTGAAAATGTAACATGTAAAAGTACCTAACACAAATAAGTTATAAGATTGTATCGGTCTCTTTCTAAAACGAAATTTTGTATGGAGAGTGTATCGAACTATTGAATCGTGACGTCATGCTGCAATAGCGCTCTCTTTTTCTAATGGGAAACTTGAAAGCTCTATATTTTCGAGGCTAGTTAAGATATTAAAAAAAGAAAAGTTGTATTATAATATAAAAAAAACCTAATATTTTAAGCATATAAAAAAAATTGTCGAATACCCAATTGCAGTGGCGATAGACACTTTACATAATTAGACTTACCAGGATTGAATAAAACTAACAAATATATTTTGCACGTCGCTCAACTCATGCGGCCACCACCATAATAGGCCTACATAATAATGATAGGAAGTTCCCCCGGGCTAATGTCTAACACGTATAGCTTTTTGTGCATTTTGGGTTTTATACATTTTCAAATGAAAACGAAATGAAAATGGAAAAATTTTGGGTTTTATACATTTTACCTATTGAATATTTTTACAGAATTGAACATTTTGCAAATTTAACATTCTGCGTGTAGACAGTTTTTATCAAATAACAATCTACAAATCTACATTTCTATCTATACTTAGGTATATCGGCTTTGCCCTTTGGTTAACTAAGGTCTCTAGATACATAATAGAATTATTAGTTTTTGCCTGATTAGGCGGACGCTTCAAAGCTCTCTATGGAATACTTATGCTCTCTAGACTCGCTGGCGCGGACTCCATCAGAGCGAGACAGTGCTATATTATAGACAGAGATACAAAGGTTAGGCATGGCTGAAATTGGTCTGGTCGAGTTACTTAGCCGTGAAAGTTAAAAAAGTAAAAAAAAAGTGGTAAGTATGAGTAATAGAGGTTCTTGAAATTACATTCTCTAAATAGGTAACCGTAAAAGGGGATAGTTAAAGTTTGTATACAGAAAAAAATATGAAGGAATGAAAACCATCATAATTTAGGTATTTACATACTCGAACAATTGGCTTCTCGCAGAAAAGCGTAAGCGACACATAAAGAAAAACTGCAAGTCTTGCGCCTAACATGTGAAAAACCAAACGAAACGTCGTAAACGCCCGGCTAAGTTTGTCGGTTACGCGTTTCTTCAAAACGTTTCCCCCGATTTGTTGACCTTTTAAAACAGATCAGGAAAAATAGATTATACTTACTTGCCTCGAGTTTGGGCCATTAACTCGTACGTCGTCGGTCTAATGAAAAACGGATAATCGCGGCTTATGTTAACCTAAACGGGGCTTTAGATGGTTATTCCCTCCAAATGAGCTTCTAGTGAATTAACGCTTACGCTTGAGTCTTGACATGATGGATGAGATTTGAAAATTTGTTTGATTAGTTGCGGGAAGGATGGCTGTTATTATTTTTTGAGATGGTAATAGCCTTTTTGCTTTGGCTTAAGAGACTAATACACTATTATAAAACCATAAGACATGTTTTTATGTCCATTGAAGGTTAGAGATTTTAGAAAGAATGTTGTTGAATTTTATGCAGAATTCTTCTTATTCGTGTTCTTCTATCCATTGCTAAAGGTCGGCAATTCGTTTTTCAGACTACAACAAAGGCAAATGGAGTCTTTGTTTAAGTATGTATGTTTGTTTGTTTGTATTCATTTGTATTCATGCGTCATGCTCGTGAACGGGTGCCGCCAACGGGAATGGGTCTGCTTTGGCTGCCTGTCTTGACGTGCGTTGGATTGGTGTACCTACCTACGTATGCATTTTTGCATTTTGAAGCTTTATTGTGGAGCCACTGTATACATAGCATAGCTTTGTAAAAAAAAAATTTTTTTGAAAAGAGCAACTGCTGAGTTTCTTACCGGCTCTTCTCAGCAGAATCTGCATTCCGAACCGGTGGTAGATTTATGACGTGTCATAAGAGCTACAAGTTAGCCTACATGAAATAAATTAATTTTGAATTTGAATATTTGTTGTAAATTATGTTCTACTGTAGCGCTTAAACTAATTAACCGATTTTGATGAATGAACTGATAATCGAACCATTATTAGGTAGATACGAGTATGTTCCGAGAATCGATGTTATAGGTACATCGATGGGTCCGAGTGAAATAGGCTACATTTTACAGATAACAGTTTTTACACTTTTTTTCTTGTTTCCTATCATAATAGTTTGTAAGAGGCCGTATACGTAACTATCGTTTCACCTTACCGTATTTTATTTTTCTTACTGACTAAATAATGCAAGCAAACTAAAAAAGCAATATTCTATCTACAAATATTAATTTTGTTTGATTCATGTAAAAGGGCAACAGTCGACGTCGTATAACAATCGTAATTAAAGACGGGTAAAAAAGCCGCTTTCAAACCATTCACACGGCGAATAAAGAGAAAATTTAATCAAAATCAATTTGCCACGAAGCTGTTCACCGGAACCCCTTTTAGCCCCCAACTTGACAATATGCTGAGTCGCGTTACGGAGACTTCTCGCCTCTTTGCGACACCGTAATCGAAGGGGACGTTCCGCGTTTGTCATTCTACCCTACATAACAAAAATCAAACTAAAACCGTCCTTATTTAAACTACCCTATAGTTCAAATTGCTTAGCTGTAGAATTTGCAAGCATCATAAATTTTATGGCACTTTAATACAGCCGTAACAACATAATAATAATAGGGTAAATGTTTTGGTAAGCCATAAATAAATGGAATTGTATTTCGCCGCGGGAAGACAAATTCGGCGACATGATAGCGTCGCGAAACTTTGAAAGTGATTAAAGTCCTACTTAGCTATGATTTATCTTATGAAGTTGTGATTCATGATTTCATATCAGGAAAGCGATTTACTTTGCCTTACTATATAGATATTAATCTGCTCGTACTTTGATGGTATCGGGAGCGCAGTGCCATATGGCATTCTTAGTATAGTCAACGCATCTTTTTAAGAGCTAAGAGCAATAAAAATAAACTAATTAGATAATTTTTACCAAGAGATCGTAAGTCAGTACTTGCGCATGCAAAAGGCTAATGTAATTATTAGCAGTAAGGTTCAAAGTTATGTGACGTCATTAAAAATTGCATCAGAGATAACAAAATTTTACGCCCAGGGTTGCAACAATCGAATTTCTTGACCAGTTTTTCTTTAGAAGTGACAAAATAAACAGTCATGTTTACTCCTGCCTGCATGCCTACCTGCTTAAATTAGAAATCTATAGAATAGAATTAGAATGACAGTAAACAAATAGTGAAAAATGTGTACAACAGACTCTTTAGGGAAATCGGACCCATTGCATTAAAAAAGACTGCTGAACTTTCTCAAGTTCCATATGGAACAGTGAAAAAAATAATATATATAGCGGTGTCAACGAAAGAAATAACAGAAATCGAGAAAAACGTTCAAGGCAGTTCTACAAAATTGACAACTTCACAGGTGACCTAATTAGTCGTACGATTTATGACTGTTACAGACAAAATTTCGTTATAACAGTTGATGGACTTCTTCGAAAATTAAATGATGTCACTGATAACAATATTCCCTAATCAGTGATAGTAGCATAGTAGATGGTAGATGGTACCATTTCAAATGGGTATTTGACAACCCTATGCACGGGAAGACATTTCTTTGTTTACGGGAAACGTAATAGATTTTTATCTTCAAAACCAGATGTCTTTAAGTCCAGTTTAAATCGCAAACATAAGCACGTGTTACCTTTCAAAATATAAAATACTATTGTTTAAAAGTTTTATTGCTCTTAGCTCTTAGAGCGGTGCGTTGACTATACCTACCAACTGATAGTATCACTGAATGTAAAAAAAAACTTCGGTTAAGTATTTAGTTTACTAGGCTATGCTGAAATATGCGCTTAGTGATAGGTACTTTTAAATTGTAAAATGTAAGGTGCTCTATGAAAATATTTTATAGAACATCTAGACTTCGGCATTAGTTACACAAGGAGAGTTTCTGCGAATGCGGGCGGTAAGAAATACTTAGCGATTATCCCATGCGAAAAACGCGATTATAAATTACATTATATTATTATAAATTACATTATATTATTATGATGATAAAAGCTTGTAACAATCAAGCAATGCTCGAATATGAGTGCCCTAAAATTTCGCTCTCATTCGAGAAACTCTCCTTGAACCTCCTTCTCCTCCTCCTTCTTCTTCTCCTCTTTCTTCTTCTCCTTGGTAGGTATAGTACCTACGTTTATGTCACGAAGTTAAGTACATGCACATTGCGTAACTGTGCGTGTCTGTCAGGAGCCTAGGTGGGAGCAAGTTCTCGCTCACACTTATACAGATACGACACACACACAACCATGAGCCACGAGCCAGAGCCCTCGTGAAATGAAAGAACCTACTTATTATTACTTGCGATCTCACCTGATAGGACGAAAAATGGAAGTAGGGCGGCTTAAAATGTATCTATATGGCACACATACCGTCTATCGGATGCAGACGCATGATCAAAGCCTGATGGCATGTTACGTCTTTGCCTCTCACCAGACTTCGAAAATGTATGTGGTCATTGAGTAGGTATAAATCGACAGGTGAGCAGACATCAATGCACTTTGCAAGGTAAAAAGTTCATCCAACAAAAACAATCTACCTAGTCGTTTACTCGTCCGGCTAATGGGCTATTAACCCGAGCTAGAGCAGCTCCACACGCGAGCAATTCCAGATAAGAAACACATTGTGGACAGGTTATTTGCACTGTACCTACGCGTGAACTAACTTATGGCATTGTTTTTTAACGTCTGTTCGATAATTTTCTATAGTTTTTTGTGATCGCAGTTTGTAATTTTCTAATTTATTTGCTCTTCTATAAATGGAAAAATTTTCCGTCTATCAAGCACTAATAAGAAACGAGTTGGCAAGGTTACAGGACCTTAAACTACTAATGCGTAGCAGTATTATGTCAATATTGTTTTACCATATCGTTTAATGTCAACCTTAAAATTATTAGTTCAAAGTTAACATTAACTTAAGAACTACTTAAAGTTTTGTAACCATGGTCTGTACCATACAGATCTTTGCCAATAAAATAGCAGAGAAATGAAACAGCATGTGAAATGACAATGACGTGCCTATTTTAAATCACAAACTATGCTCGAACAGAGATTACCACAGCTTACCTACTTATACGTACAATAAGCTAATTTCAGTTCTAACAAAATAATGGAACAATTTTACAGTGCCTATTACAAAAATTGTGTGATTACGCATTACCTACGAATCGCAAATCTGTAAACTGTACTTATACCTACTTAAAGATAAAATACATGTTAAATTACAAAGTTGTTCATTTAATCACTCTATATGACATTGTTATTATGTTATGTATCTAACCATTATCTAACATTATCTCAGGCTCTCGACTAGTCTAATGTTAGTTAATGCAGCTTTCTTAAGCACATACATAAATCCAACGAGACCCTTACAAGCAATAAATTCTTACACAAAGTGTAAAGCAGTGTAAGAGGTAATATTGCGCAAACGTGCGATATTTATTTAAGTGGCAAAGTAAAGCGGAATGGGCTGAGTGCGAACGAGCACTCGGCGGCAATGGTCCACGACTAACACGCCTCATTGCCCAGAAGTTAGAACTACCACTGAAAATACATAGCCTCAACTCAATAGCCTAACGGTTAAAGGTGCGGACTGAAAACTGAAAGGTCGTTGTACTATTGTCGTAGGTACCTACTCCTAGTCCTACACAAGCTTTCCGCATAATTTGAAGAAAAAGTTGCATCAATCAGTCTCAATTGTGGTCATTGGCTGAATTTGTGGTAGGTAAGTATTTTTTACAAAAATTTCATATTAGCTAATGACGATAGAGTGTCGACCAATCAGAGTTGATTGTCTTCGTTGTCTTGCAGCTGGATTTGTCTTCAGTCAGTACTATTAAGTACAGTGCCGGCTTTATCTATGGTGTAAGGTGTGCAACGCCACGGGCGCAGGGTTTTAGGAGGCGCCGCGCCGGGCCGCGCTTGCTTGCTTCCCGACATCATTTAAAAATGCACCATTTTTTGCACCTGAATTTCCTTTCCCTGGTGAAAATATAATTGTAAGTCAAACGGTATTCTTGTATTGTAAGAGTTTTCCATTTTGGCCGCGCGTCTACTAGAGGACGCCAAGATATTGATTGCAAACGGGCGCTACATGGGCTAGAGCCGCCTCTGATTAAGTCCTGTGAGTTTGTGTGTGTGTAAACCATTCCGTTTCCCTTAACAGAGTGGTCGCGGCTAGTGTTAGAATGATTTGACAACAGTCGTCGTCGGTCTCTCTTGTTTTGGGTCGCAACGCCTTCAGCGCGATGCCCCTCCACTTATAAAGGTTGGCAGCATTGCGGGAGCTCTCCACCCGTTCTCCACCACAGTTGTCTATGGTCAAAAGGTCGCTTTGACCAAATCTGTCCATAGAGGTCTCCTACACCTGACCCTGCAGCAACAACCGCTCTAATGCCTAGAGAAGACATCTCCGCAAAATTGGTTTTTCTATGAATATTTGTTTAGAGTCGGTGTGCAAGGAGCCTCGTACCTTCATAAAATAAATTTTACACACCAAATTCACTTACGCTGTTCACCGTTCGGTCATTTAGGCGTAGGAGAGTAAACTAAGCGAGCCAATATTTGCGGGCGGGTGTTTCCATTTCTCCCGGGAAATGGTCCGGAACCCTCTATATTCTACAAGATTAAAGACTCTGGGAAAGAATTATTGCAGGTTCGTTTTTCGCTTGGGTTTTTCGCTTTGCTTGTACCTATTCATTTTCATCGTAATACCTATAACCTATAAGCATGAATCTATAGGTAGCTAAGTAAGCAGTCTACCTTAAAAAAATACCTGTCATAAAATCGCCTTTTAGTTAGTTTTTTCTTTTGATTTTTGATACACAAAATTTTTGTGTCTATATTTTAACTTTACTGACCTAATTTTGAAATTAGGTCAGATTTTTTCCCCCGATTCGTTTACCCTCAAGTCGGATAAAGATAAACAGATAATAGAGAGCATAATTTCCCAACTGGAAAAAAATTGTATTAAAAAAGTGATTGCCGCCCTGTCAAAACGATAATACAGTAGGCTTTCGTGTATAAAGACATTTTTAATCGACTTGTAAAGCTCTTCCAGACTGACAAGACAAATTTACTCATTAATGTGACGCATGACTGTAACATGTTCCTAAGGTGGATACCTAAGACGCGTCCACACGAGATACGACACATAAGACAATTAAATCTTACCTCTTTTCAGTTTAAAGTATGACTTCAGTCTTTCTTATGCCTCTGTTGAAAATCATGTTTTCCAGCAGGTCAAAAAAGTTAAACATAATAAGAATTTATTGTATTAAATATTTAAATATTTATCTACTATTTAATTTTATAAAACTGTTCTTTATCTGGAGGATAGTACTTATCTAATTCCATGAATAATAAAATAGGTAGTTACTAGCTGATGCATGTATTTTTATATTTTGAAAAATTCACCTATATAAGTATATGAAAATGCATAAGTATAGATCACTCTTTGTGAAATAGACACAGACACAAAAACTTATAAAAAATCTATTAATCAAAAGCACTTAAAAGGTTTTTTGAACTTTCAAAATCACAGACAGCAAATTTATTTATATTTTTTTTATTTGTATAAATTAGACATGAGTCGCATAATGTAACAGTATTGTGGGCTCGCCCTTAGCAGCCATCCGCCTGTAATTATACTGCATTAGCCACCATTATAGCGTACAGACGCTATCAATTTAATTCAATGCCGTTTGAGCAAACGAGCGGACAGACAACGATGCTACCGTGTCATTTGCTACTTACGTACTAGGTACATGCAGTGTAACAACTAATAAGCCCTCCCCACTGCTTTTAATCAAGTTTTAATCCTATTAATCTTATTTATCCCATTATCCTATTATTTTTTTAATATTATAAATGCGAAAGTTTGGATGTATGTTTGTTACTCAATCACGCCACAACGGCTGAACTGATTTGGCTGAAATTTTGGCACAGAAATCATCATCATCTAGTTTTAAATAAAAATTGGCAGTGCTACCAACCCACTTTATATCTTTTACGTAGGTACCAGTTCTTCGCAATCGGCAAAGGACCAAGTGAAGAATGGTACTTGCTTATATTTTGAATGCACCCACTTGCGTGGACTTGTGATGGGTGGCACGGGGGGCGAATAGCGATGTGGACTCCTGCAACTGCTGCTGAACCTGCTTAGCTTAGCTTAGCTGCTGTCTAATATAGAGGAGTGGCAAATGTACGTATGGACAAATGTTGAATGGCATTATGTAGAGGAGAGAGAAAAGAGAAAAAGAAGAGAAGAGCAAGAGAGAAAACACGTACAGGGTCTGCACGAAGTACCTACCTACTATGTAATGCAAATCAGTTCCGTGTTGACTTGGCGTCCTGAGGAGGTTGTAGTCCATGCAAATCGGACACCCTGGCAACGGCGGCTAAGCACACATTCACTCTTTTCCCTCACTCTCATACTCTAATGTAACGGGTAATGGCTTTCATTGCTCTCCAACTGCTGCTAACGAAAATTGTAAATCTCATTCCCAAAATGTGTAAATGTACAAACATTATGTTGTTTTGATAATTATATAGAAATTACCTACGTGTTCTGTAATTGAAGTGATGTATCGATTTTGTTACGGTCTCTAAATAGCCCCGGGTTTCGAGCTCTATAACGTCTATGATAAACGACAGCTATGTGAATATCTTATAAGAGAATTCTTCGCTAAAAATAGATTAATAGTTGCCTAGGTAGTACAGCGATGCCTAGGTATAGGTAATTTATTTAGTAGGGTAAAGATGCCGAATATGAGATACCATTTACATATTCGGCCATAAAAAATAAATTATTGCACTAATGACAATGAAAATTATTTATATTCGATAAGTATTTAATGAAGTTTATCCTGGAAAGACCGTTTAGTGCTAGGTATAATAGATTTTTTGTTATATCAGATAATATTAGAAAAGTCAGAAATTACGTCTCAGGGAAATGGTCTCCTATTATGAGATACCAAGGGTTTTTAATATGAGATAGTATAGATTCAGAGAAAAAGGAAAGAAATCAATTTAAAAAACTTTTCATTGGCGATATTTATTAATCTACAACATCGTACTACTAAATAAAAAGGTTTTAGTAACAACTTAATAATATATTATCATGTGCTTGTGCCAATTGCTTGATGTTCTTCAGATGTAGATGTAACCCATAAAATCGTTAGTCCAACTTTACAATATTTTTCTATTTTTGCTTCTAAATAGTCAGAAAAAGCTGGAGGTCATCCCATGAATCTTGACAAATACTTCTGCATTAGCATCTTTTTTGACATAACGTTCTAGGATACTCTTAAGAACATCGAAAGTTTTGACGCTATTAGGTAACATATTTGTTTGCTTCGCACTGCACTCACGGCCCGTGTTATGGCATCGTGGTCTTAGGACTTCTTTGATCGACGGCATCTAGAAAAAGAGGTTTTTAAATAGTCGTATTTCTATACATCCTAATATGGGATATCTCATTTAAGGAGCCCCCACGTGTCTCATATTAGGAAAACACCCAAATTTAAAAACTAGGCTGCCTATTATTTCTTGACAAAGAAAGTACAACTAAACTGCAAATGCATTGTAAAATTAATCATATAACTGATACAATGACTGTAAATTTAAATCCTTTAGTGCGACTATAAAGTTGTAACATACCTCGTTAATATTTGGTGTCAAAAATCGGGTTTTGTGGTTCCGTAAAAATCCGCACGTACACAACCTGACTTCGCCTCGAACTGGGAAGCACTAACACATGTTTCGGTCTGTTGCCACGCGGCTTCTGGTGACAGTATCGCCAAATAGCTGCGGCTATTAGTTTCGCCAAAACCTAACTATCTCATATTTGGCATCCTTACCCTATAAGTAAATAGGTAGGTACCTACATTATTCACTATTGTGATTATTATTATTTTATAATTATATTAAGTTATAAGCCTGCTGATTTTTTTAAACTTTAGCAGTTTGCAGTCATCTTACCAGCGTTTGAATTTTTTGAGTTTTCGATGAACACAATAACCTAGCTAACCTAGCTTACTACACAGCAAGTAACACAAGGTAATACAAGGTCTACCTAGGTCTAGTTTGAATAATAGTGGAACACGCACGAAAACCACAAATATAAATAACTGTAATGTTTCACATTATTTATAAATCCATTAGGTATAAGTAACTCAAAATAGGAAAAAAATTACCTCAGACTAAATATAAATATATTTTCTCTTAATATTAAGAACGCCATAAATGCTCCATTTGCACGAATAATAATTTTGTTTTACCAAGAATTAGAATTATATGGATAGTTCCTAACCTACCTACGACTCCTACGAGCTATCGTGTAGGTATCGATGTCGTACCTGGTACCTCCAGTAACCTACCCAGGTAGGCACTGCTCCCAAATTCAATATTAATCTAAACTCGAATAACAAGATAATCCTTTTTCTCTTTTGCCAGGAATAAAGAGTTATAAAAAAATCATATGGTATTTCACTCCTATCACCAATGGTTGCCTGGTAGAGATTGCTTTGTAGCAATAAGGCCGCCTTTGCATGCGTAGTTTTAAGTTTTATTAATTTTTGTATCTTTCTTGTGTGCAATAAAGTTTTTATCTATCTATCTACAGAATGATCTCACGAATTTCAGTTCACTTTCAGCTATGAATGCTTTAATTTGTAATTAGGTAGGTAACTTTTCTATAGGATATTATTATAATAGACTATGCACAAAACGAAAGGAAGCGATGCGGTCTGAACGATAACAATGGCTGTCCGTCTGTCCGTCCTTCATTAGCACTAAATAGCACGCGAGAATGTGGCGAAACGCAAAAATAACGTCCTTGCGGTCTGCTGAGGCGGCTACCTTTTGTACTCTCATACCTTTGTTCCGCCTAATAATTTCATTAATGCAAAATTCTGTAGTCGGAGAGCTAGCGAACGAATTTTTTAAATGATGTGTTTTCACAAGATAGGATTTAATAGAATTTTAGGCTAGTTTTTCTATATTCGAGTATCTTTACGAGGCAGTCCGCAGTGATCATAGACTTATCTTGTTTTCACAAAATAATCATCATACCTCATGCCTGTCACGGACTGCCACTAGCACTTTGTAAATAAGTAGAATAATAAATAAAATATAGGTAAGTAGATTTCGTAATAATATTAGGTAATATTTATATGATATTTTGATTTATTAAAATCTACCTAGCTAAAACGCGTAACGGGTACTGATAACCTATAGCCGCAGTTTTGCCAATAACTAGGTTTTTAATTCAGATTTCAATTTATCTGAAGCATTTTTTAAGGTCTTAAAACCCAAAGACGCGGATGGCTTCAGAATGCAAGCAAATCAAAATAACATACCTACCTACCTACCTACCTATTACCTACCTACTGATAGTCAATTAAATCAAGCTTGCTCAAAACTAGCACAGCTCTTAGTTTATTGTGGTCAATGTGGTAAACGTCGAAAGAAATGCTTCAATTGGAATAGGTACCTACGAGTACCTTCCACCTACTCAACCATTATAATTCACTTTTCGTTAAGATTAGACCCAGAATACAGAATACAACCTGTCATTTTATTTTAGTAGGTCAGTTATATCTGCAACGAAAGAAACGTTTTTATTTATTTACCACTAGCTGATGCCCGCCACTTTGTCCGCGTGGTTTTGAACACTGATTTTCCGGGATAAAAAGTAGCCTATGTCACTTTCCAGGTCCTCAACAGCTGTACCCATGTAAAAAATCAGGTCGATCCATAGCTCTGTTGCAGCGTGATTGAAGGACAAACCAACAAACAAACACACTTTCACATTCAGTAAGGATAATTATGTACTTTTCACTTCTTTACTTTTTCACAATTTGATACTTATCTTATCCAACAACAACGAGCCGACTATAATATTTTAATCCAAAAAACATGAACCTATTTTAAATCTGACTAGTAGCGCCATCTATGTGTCTGTTGCATGAACTAAAAGACAATAGTAATGCTATTCTATAATAGATGGCGATTGTAATACGGAAGATGATAAAACTACTCACAACTAGATGGCGCGTTAATCAAATCATTATAATAAAAAAATAAGAAAATTAATGTTCAGTTTAGACGAAGCTAAACGATATAAATAAAATAAATAACAAAGGAAAGACGATTGTGATTAACTATAAACTTAACGAATTTAATTAATTAATTAGTCTATGGAGCGATGAATAATTATTTATCTGTGTACGATCAATTATTTAAATGTCACTGTCATTTTCAGATGTCAATCTTACGTAATTTGAATTTGACATTTACATTTAGTTTTGAGTTTTGACAGAGACAGACTACAAACAATGAAACAATATTTTCGAATTTTCCTGAGTTTTTCAATTTGAAAAATTATATTGTTGGTATTTTACCTGTAATAATTTTAATTTTCAACTATAAAATATGTTTTTACCAAGATTTCCATTTATGCGGTCGTTGTACACGTTAGAAAATTTAGTACTTCGTCGATATTCGGCACAAAATATAATAAATCTATCGGATCCGGCTGTGCAAACCTATCTAAATCGTTTGATGTTGGAACATGCTAATTTAGAAACCAAACAACGCCGGAACAACGAAGAAACGCGCCGGCTTCAAGAAATAAAACCCATAGTCTTTACGTTAGAACAGCGTATAGCTCTTTTCGACAGCATAGACTCTCTCAAAGAATTGAATAAACGTGACGGGAAAGATGAAGAAATAAAGGAAATGATCAAGGAGGAGGCACAGATTTATTTGAAACGTATAAAAGAAGTTGATGGTGAACTACAGTCAATACTTCTTGAGCCAATTTTGACTCAAGGTGGTGTACTAGTTGAGGTTACCGCTGGTGCAGGTGGGCAGGAGGCTATGCTTTTTGCGAGGGAGCTTTTTGAGATGTACCAGTCCCATTGTGAATATAAAGATTGGGAAGTTGATGTTGCCTCTATCGAGAAATCTGATCTTGGTGGAATAAGAAAGGCTTCGATGCTGGTAAAGGGATTAGGTAAGAACACTTAATGTTGCTTGTTCAAGATCCTTCTTCGATAGTTTATACACTAATAACTACAATGTTTTCCTTCACTGTTAAAACATGTCGTATTTAATTACTTAAAATACACATAACTTTGAAAAGTCAGAACCCTAGACATGTTGAAGTGGAGGCTAAAGTCTTGCTAAACTATCACTGTATAGTCATAATTCACTGTACAGTCATAGAGATTAAATTAATAAACATTTATGCAGGAGCTCCTGAATTAATGAGAATGGAAGCTGGAGTGCATCGTGTCCAAAGAATACCCGTCACGGAGAAGGGGGGCCGCATTCACACCAGCACAGTCTCTGTGGCAGTCCTTCCACAGCCAAGTGATGTAGAACTGGACATACCTGAACGAGATCTAAGCATTGAAACGAAGAGGGCTAGTGGTGCTGGAGGTCAGCATGTGAACACTACGGACAGTGCTGTTCGCATCATTCACATACCTACAGGTATTTTTATAATATTGAAAGTGTATTTGTTTGCTTATTGGTTTGCCCTTCGATCATGCCTCCACAGAGTTGATATGGATCGACATGATTTTTTGTATGAATATGGTTATGGACGTGGAGAGTGACATAGGCTACTTTTCATCCTGAAAAATCCAATAGTTTCCTAAGTATTTTCAAAACCTATCCATGCGAATGAAGTAGAGGGCATTAGTGAGTATGTATTTAATCATTATTAAAAACAAATACTACATTCATTCATGATAAATTAAACACAAGTATGTACTATAATTTTACAGGTACAGCGGTAGAATGCCAGGAGGGTAGATCACAGATCAAGAACAAACAGATTGCGTTGCAGAAGTTACGTACACTCTTGCTACAGAAACAACAGGATGAGCAGTCTTCTAAAATTAATAGTGAGAGGAAATCACAGGTAAATAACTCAATTATTAATATCTTAATATCTTATCAAGCTAATTTTTTTAAGGCTCTTTTCATTTGATTGTTCATGATTGCTGCTGACTAATCCTTATTTGGATAAAACTGTGTATGCCTAAGTCAGGTTGAATTTTTCATTGTTATGACATCATGACAGATTCAATATGGTGATGTAACAACCGATTCTACTATAGAAGAACGAAAGAACTATAATAATAGAGCATTAGTCTGTTCATTAACAACTGAAACTCAGGCCTATTCAGTAATTACTTTAGGACACCGTTGATATTAGGTACCAATACATGGAAGATTGCAAATTAATCTTTTGACATATAATAGTTTTCATCCAGTACCAATACAAATACCTAATATTACTAAGCATACTTCTACTTTGCCGATGACAGTTGGCTGTGGGAAGTGAATGTTGCTTCTTTACGTAGTTAGTATTCTTGTGTGAGTGGGATTCGAACCTGCAACCTTTCAGTTCCTTTAGCTATTGAAGTTTAAAAGTTACATACATAATTATTTCCTTACAGGTTGGTCAAAGCAATAGGAATGAGAAAATTAGAACATACAACTACCCTCAGGACCGTGTGACTGAGCACAGGGAAGGAGGCGGCACTACGCACAGTTTGAAGATCTTCATGCAGGGAGGCGAGCCCCTTGAACAACTCCAGGAGGCTTTACTGAGGCAGCAGAGATATCAGACTGTTATGGCGGAGATTAATGAGTTCATTGCCAGGTACAAAGCTGAGACTAGTGGGAAAAGTTAATATCCCAAATGAAATTAATTCCTAGTACCTCTGATTAAAAAAAACTGAAAATGAAATAAAATTGGTGAGTTTCGATAAGCTATGTATTTATTTTTACTTCAATAGTCCATAAGCCTTTTGTAAAAGCTAAACTAAATATGGACGCACATACGCAATTACGTTTCAACCCACAAACTTTTGTCAAATTAAATACATACATAATGTAAAGGAATAAAGTTAACTTTTCAATTGATAAGTTATGTGGGTCGATTGTTTATTGCATATGTGTGTACATATATAAACAAGAAACAAAGTCATTGGAATCTGTTTAGCTTTAAATTGTTTTAAGATACCAGCTTTCATCTTACTACTTACAAGATGATGAACAATTGCAAGTCGGTCTCGCATTTGTTCCACGAAGGGTTCCGTACCAAAAAACGTCGAAAAAACATTTCTAGTAGGAGTTACTCCCTTTAATTTTTAATTTATTATTATTATTTGTTGTTCTAATGGCAACAGAAATACACATTCTCTGAAAATTTGGACTGTCTACCTATTATGGATCATGAGATACAGCCTGCTGACAGACAGACAGACAGATGGACAGATGGGCGGATAGCGAACGTTTAGTAATGTCATAGACTGTCTAGGTTTCAAGTTTATGCAATTTGGTACTAAAATTATGTCAAAATTAGAAATACGCGTAGAGTTACCTATTTATAATTTAATTTTGAAATTGTTTTCCTTGTTACAAAATAAAACACTATGAAAATACAATAAATTTTTATTTTGTACCAAACAAATCACAATTTTTATAAAGTAATACTTTTAAATCTTTTAATAGTCACAATATATTTTAAAAACATTTTATATTTTCCACCTAAATTGTGAGATTCGAAACACTAAACACTGAGAATTATACACTTAAATTTAGTTACAACCAAAGGTAGGTACAACATTACAAATTCTTTTAAAAATGTAACTGAAATAAGATTATAAGAATGATTCCAATCTCTTTCTCTTTAAAGAAATCAAGGAAGAGCCAAAATTTTGAAAAACTACCTAATCTTTAAGTATAATAAAAGAGTTTTAATATATAATAATACATAACATAGGTTTAGAAAAACAACAAATCTTCATCGGGCAATCACTAGTCCTATGATTTGATTATAATTTAAATAAATATGTTGTAAATATGTATGCAATCTGAAATAATATATAATGTATCTCTATAATTATATAGGTAACATAATGACTGATATGATGTAGGTAAGTTCTTTGTCGATGTTCTTATCCATTTAAGAGCCTCTACGGCCAAGTTACGCGAAGTTTTCGCGGGTTGAACTTAGTTCCGCGCGCACAAATGAGTTGAACAAATCGATAGTTACTTACATTCATTTTTTTGATAGGACAACGGTAGTAATACTTATTACATAACTGATATGTTATATGACATGTTTATTTTTCACTAAAATTATTCATAATTTATACCTACTATAACGCTACCAAGAAACAAAATATTTTTCTCCACAAAAATAACATTTTTTCGATTAAACTATTGCAAATATTTAACATTTACTAACTGGTAACAAAATTTTTTGGGCACAGTAGATAGATATTTTTGGCTATGTTGTTACATTTTAAAATATTGAATTAAGAAAACTGCACTTAGCGGTATCCATAGGAAGGTTTGGGGTAGACTGCCGCGTCCACACATATCGATGTTGCTCTCCTGAAATGTGAATTAAATAAATGATGTCTAATGGGAATAACGTCACGAGGTTTTCTTATTCTTCTTAGCATTTTAAAATTGATTGACCATTAAAATGTGCATTGTATTACTTTGAAATTAATCTTATGAATCTTTGAATTACCTCTGTATGGTTTCGAATGCAAGAATTCGGTGTTTTCCTGTACAATGGATGCATGTGCTTCAAGCACGGCAGCGACTCATTGTACTGCACTTCTGTCGCGTCTATCGGATATATCGGCACGTCCTGCTTAGCGCACATTGCGTCCACCACTAGCAGCAACATGTTTGTGTAGTTCACCAACTGCGCGTAGAACGGTCGGTCGCACTCTTTCACGGGCTTGTTCAATTTCTCGTCGAGATTCTTATATTCTAATTGGTACAGATACATCTCTCTGTCGCATGGTGTTGGTCGCGTTCTATTTATCAGGACGAGTTTCTCGATGTCCCTCTCGAGTATTCTTGTCGTCGCCGGTTTCATCATCGTTGGATCGTCGCTTTCGTCGTTTTCGAATTGATAAGACCCTGCGTATTGGACATTATGTTACTACAGTATTCATTACAATAGGTAAAGCTGTTCAGTTGCCTACATGCAGATGATTATTAAAAATGTTCTTATCGATTCCATTTGGGTGACAAGAAATTAGATGTTGGACATTCAACAGAACTTCAAAAAGTTCACTGATTCCTAAATGTAGATAAATATGAAAAAAATGATAATATACGTAATGAAGTTTTAAATATTATAGAAGGTACATAGTTTACACAAGATAAAGAAAATAAATACCTATGCCAAACAGATAGGTACATATCGCGGAAGACATAAAGCTTATAGAAAAAATATAATTTAGCAGAATTAAAACACCGTAAAATACATGCCATCACAACTTAAATTAAAATAATATGGCTGTTTTAACTGAGCATAATGGATATAAAATATATTGTTATATTTTTTAAATGTTTTTTTTTATAATTCGTTCGTTCTATTTGCACCCCAAGTATAGCACATTTAGGCGAAAAGCTTACCTACCAAATGTTCTTCATATCATGCATAATACCCACATAAATCACACACTCGTAACTAAGAAAATCAATGAATCAATTCTAAATCGTTTTATAAATAAAATAGATCAAACAAATGGGTTTCAAATTTGTTTCGACGAAATGGAACAGGTTAATGTATGAATCATGCACATTCCAAATCTGTATCTACGGGTCAAAATTGAAATCAAATATAGGTTACAAAGAACGTTGTAAAATCCATCTGTGCCAGAGATCAATACTCTACTGTGTTCGATCTATAAACTCACCAGTGGTTGAAACAAACTCTGAAAATAAGATGGAGTCGTTACTACTGTCATAAAACATTTGGCTACATCCAATCAATGACTCCATGAGGAATTTTGATGTTGCTAAAGAACTAAAAGAATCCCCGACTTAAGTAGAGACCACTCGCATGCATATTCGATCCTAAGTGCGACAGTGACTTGAAATTATTGTGAGAAGTTAGAAATTAGCAAAGAGAAAGATTTCATTTGTTCCTAATTTAAAATTCCTTCGAGAATTACTAAAGATCAAAGATGGTTTCATTTATCAATCTTTGTTGGTCAATTATTTATAAATGGTTTTTGGTATAGTTCTTGCAATTCACGAGGGCGCGTGGCTCATGGTTGTGTGTGTCGTAACTTTATAAGTGTGAGCGAGAGCTCGCGCCTGACCGCTCCCACCTAGGCTACTAACAGGCACGCACACTTACGCAATATGCATTTACACGACGTAACCACAAGTAAAGCGCCCGTAACTTCGTGAGATAAACGTACTATATCTAGTTTGAACAACGCCGCAAATGCAACTTTAGCGGGCAGCATAAACAACATTTTTTGTATTTTGTAACAGCGATTAGAGAGACACACTGACTAACTGTTGCTTATTTTTAACAGCGATTTACACACTGACTGACTGTTGCGGCGCCCGTTGTCATGCAAGTTGTACGTCCATGCCGACAACGTTTAGGAGCAACATCGATTTGCCAATACATCATTATTTTTCTCTAGTCATTTTGTCTATTAAGGACTCCCGTAAGCTCAAGATAAGTTACATACAAAGGTAGATCTGCTTTAGGTATCTACTTTAGAAACTACTATAGAATAGAAAAATCTCGGATTGATATCTATCAATCCGAGATTTGCCAATCTAATGAGGCGAGATATATTATCGAGGTTTGATTTTAGTTTTTGTCATGAAAAATGGAATAAAACATATATATAGCCAGTAAAAATATCTTATACTTAAGACTACTACTACTAAACTTGCTGAATTTTCATTTCTGTTTTATTTTTTTACAACAAAAACCAATATCAAACCTTGATATGTGTCACCACATTATGTGTGCAAAGTTTGATATCAATCTAACATTATATCTATAAGAAACGATTTTTTAGTTAAAGTAAAGCTACGTTTGTATTCACTTCTTTATATTGAGCTTCCGGGGGACTCTAGGCTTAATCTGTAAAGCATGTCTCACTATGCTCGATCTCAAGACAGAGTTAAAACAGACAGAATTAAGTCAGTGGGGTTAGTATAAGATTTAATTCGATTGATCGTTTTCGTATTCTTTTTTTTATATCTTTAGCGAGCAAACGAGCAGGCGGGTCACCTGATGTTAAGTGATTACCGTCGCCCATGAACATATCTAGCACCTGAGGCACCACCAATTCGATTACATTAGCGTCAAAGTAAAATGAACTTTAACTATAAAGATTTGAAGTCACAAATTCAGTACAGTCGATTTTAGTTTGGAGCGTATTCGTATACATAAATGGACAAAGAGTGCTGGCACGAAATTGAGCTCTAATTCAATAGTGTTACGGTTCATTTTACTATGACGCTAACGTCATTGAATACGATCAATCGAATTGAATCTTATACTAACCCTACAGGATATATTTGTATTTCGTAACTCAATCTTAAGTCCGCTAAGTCGGAGCACGCTCTATAGATTACAGCGTTAAACATCTTGGTTATGCAACGAGAATACAACACACATGATGGTATATTGAGTGGGGATAATGGGGTATAGGAACATACCATAATCAAATGTATAACTCGACGCTTGAGCTAAGCTGAGCCCAATTGAGTTGCAAAACCAAACCGACGTAGTGATAAACCACGCCACTATCTGACGCAAATTTTCAATTGGCTGAAATTAATAAACATTGTAGGTAAGTAATAAAGCACTAGGGTAATTCCGGGGGAGATGGCCCTATTGAGTGAAGAACTTATGAAAAAAAAAAAAAAAAATTAAAAATTATGAAGACTGATTGTCAAGGAATCATAATAAATCAAACGAAGCGTACTAAATTGATATTAGTGCCATTTATTGCCTAATGGTCGAATTTTTATCTAACGGCCATGTTTCCGTTCGTTGAGGTGGCGATTTCGCACCGGAAAGCGCAGTGTTGGCAGACCCTGCACTAGGTGGACCGACATTAGACGAGTCGCAGGAAGTCGGTGAATACAAGCGGCGAAAGACCGAGACTTGTAGAAGTCTATGCAAGAGTTCTTTCTCCTGCAGTGGACAACTAACGGTGTATAAAGAAGTAGTTAAGCAATATCCTCACAAAATCATATTGTACCATGAAAACTTGAACTTTACCGTGAGGATTGCAGATGCAGGATTTGTAGTCTTTTTCTCTCTAAAGCAAACCGCTTGATAGTCGACAATGTGGACTGGTTTAAAAACATCTTCTTCTACCAGTTTCATCATTATATCTGGTCGTATCTGCAAAACGAGTTATTTCAAACAACCGTAGGTACTGGAAAACACGTCAGATTTTGTTTCCGACTGTCTGATCAGACTATCTGATCGTATCGTAAAACTTAAATAACACCTAATGTCTCTATAGTTCTAACTTACTTTTCCAAAGAATTGTCCGGTCTGACTGCTGTCCTCGCTCACGATTATCCAACCGTTACTGTCCACTAAGTAACAGTCCCAGTTATCTGTGACGTTACACGTTACACATTCCTTGCCGTGTTCGCACTGAAAACAGAAAACGGATGAAATTTTTTACTATACTCTATCCACCGAGTCAAGTTAATATAGCGCTCTCTCTGTCACGTAATCCCATACAAATGACAGAGACAAAAAAAGTCAGTGGGCGTAAACCATTCTGAATGTACGTACACACTGCGCTACTCTTAAATAAAAAATAGCTTTCTTCCCACGACTACACTTGCCTTTGTAATATAATAAGTAGGTGAAAAATTGGGCTAGTAGAAGTTTCTTAAAATAAATAAAAAAAGCTTTTATTAAATTAATGTATTTAATGTGAAGGAAAAAAAACAAGAGTAATAAAATATTTACATCATTTATTTTCATTATAATTTACGTAATTATTATAATTCAAAAAAACCCCCGACACAAAAATAATCTCTAAAAAGTAAAAACCCCTCTCTTTTTGCATCGGGGGTTAAAAATATATTAATTACTATCCGACGACGTATCACTGCTATCGTTTTCTACATTTATTATGAAGTTGTCAGTCATTATTTCTACATTCCTATCCATTGCGTTCATTTTTGGCTCTATTATTTCTTGTACATGTTTGATACAATTTTGCCACTTTTGGGCATTAATATTTTGAATCGCGTTATTCAAAAGGTTTTTTAATTCCGCCATTTTGTAAGTTGTGTTTTCAGCGGCAACTTTACCTTTAACTTGAGCCCAAATTAATTCTATGGGATTTAACTCGCAGTGATACGGCGGAAGTCTTAAAACAGTTTTATTTTTAGCTTTTGCCATTTCATCTACAGCACGTGCTTCGTATCGCTTTTTGTGTTGCTTAACTATGTTCAACAGTTCTCTTTTAAGTGAATCCTCATCAAACGTAATATTTTTTTCTTTTAACCAGTCGATAATTTCTTGTTTTTTATTTTTTTCGGTAGGTATTTTCTCAGTTTTCCTTGAGTGATAGGAGGCATTATCCATTACAATCACACAATTATCATCTAATTTGTCTAATATTAATTCGAACCAATTTTCAAATACTTCGGCGTTCATGTCTTTGTGATAATCCCCTTGTTTTTTTGATTCGAACACGTGCAGACCTCCGTCGACGAACCCATCTTCGCTTCCAATATGTGTTATTATTAGTCTTTTGCCCTTACCTGTAACAAACAAAAGAATTGCAGATAAGATATCGCAAACTTTTTAGATAAATAGAATAGTAAAACGAATTGGGCCCATATTATTATATTACTGATAAATGAAATTATTATTGTATAGAAAATAGTCATACCTGAAGGATTTTTCAAGCCCGTTGTTAAACCGTTAATAAAGGCATCTCGACTGCTTTTCACAGTTGTGTCTTCCCATGCCCTTGACGTAGTGTGTCCTTCATTCACCCATGTTTCATCCAAATAGTATATTTTTTGTCGATTTTCTCTTGCATTTTTGATAGCTCGAAGATAATTTCGGCGCCAAAAGAATATATCATCACGATCCAGTAGTAAGCTGTTTCTGCCGCGTTTATTAAATTTGAAACCAATGTTTTTCAGTATTTTATGCAGTGTGCTTCGTTTGAATATCCCCAAAGTGCCATCATCACTGGTTTTCTTCAAAATTTTGTCCAATGTAGGAATTTCATTACGGGAAAAAAAGTTATGAACTATTCTTCTGATGGCACATTTAGTAAAATCATCAACTTATAGACGGGCTTGCGCTTGATGACAATATGCCAGATGGAATGTTATGGTGTAGTCTTGGTTGGAGCGCGCTTGTCTAGAATTTACCTACTCAAGTTGTACGTAGCAGGAAGCACGTTCGCCGGAAGAGCATTCCGCACTAAAGCGCATTTTAGAAACATTTATTTTTATCACGGTTTGTTGTCAGGTAACTAAGGGTAACTCTCTCTCTGTATATGAAACTAGCGGACCCGACAGACGTTGTCCTGTCTTAACTATGAATATTGAAACTCCCCTTTTTACCCCCTTGGGGAGAGAATTTTCAAAAAATGTAAAATACGTAATTCTTTATTTTTGATCAAGAGCCAAAATATCAAGTTTCATAAACATAACTTGAAAAATAACTTGAAGAACGAAGGACTATCATACAAACATTCAACCCCTATTTAATCCCTTAGGGGGTAGAATTTTTAAAAACTGTGAAACACCTACTTTTTTGTTTTCAATTTAAAGCCTAAGTACCGAATTTTATGGGTATAGCTTGAAAAATAACGGAGTTTCATACAAACTTTAACCCCCCTTTTTACCCCCTTGGGGGGAGAATTTTCGAAATATGTAAAATACGTAATTCTTTATTTTTGATCAAGAGCCAAAATATCAAGTTTCATAAACATAACTTGAAAAATAACTTGAAGAACGAAGGACTATCATACAAACATTCAACCCCTATTTAACCCCTTAGGGGGTAGAATTTTTTAAAAGTGTGAAACACTTACTTTTTTGTTTTCAATTTAAAGCCTAAATACCGAATTTTATGGGTATAGCTTGAAAAATGACGGAGTTTCATACAAACTTTAACCCCCCTTTTCACCCCCTTGGGGGGAGAATTTAAAAAAAATGTAAAATACGTAATTCTTTATTTTTAATCAAGAGCCAAAATATCAAGTTTCATAAACGTAACTTGAAAAATAACTTGAAGAACGAAGGACTATTATACAAACATTCAACCCCTATTTAACCCCTTAGGGGGTAGAATTTTTAAAAACTGTGAAACACGTACTTTTTTGTTTTCAATTTAAAGCCTAAATACCGAATTTCATGAGTATAACTCGAAAAATGACGGAGTTTCATACAAACTTTAACCCCCCTTTTTACCCCCTTGGGGGGCGAATTTCGAAAAATCCTTTCTTAGTGCTCGCCTACGTCATAAAAGGAACCTACTGTCAAAATTTCAAGTTTCTAACTTCAGTGGTTTAGGCTGTGCGTTGATCGTCAGTCAGTCAGTCAGGACAAGCCTTTTTATATAATTATAGATTATTCATTTGATGACATTATTACGTATCTCTTTTGGATTGGATATGTTTAAGAGATTCAAAAAATACATTAGATATCCAAACAATAAGATGTTACATAAATCTCATTTTGTCCGTTGAAAATCTTCTTCCATGAAAAAACACGCTGTTTCGATTTATTCGATTCAAATAAATCGAAATAGGGTGAAAGAAAGAAAAAATTATACGTACTGATGAAGTAATGTTTTGGAACCACTCAGTAAGACGTTCGTGTTTAAACTGAAACCCGACCACTGCTGCCGGTGTTTTCCGATGCCCATCTCCGTGGAAGACTGCGTGAGCAGCCGTCACCATAGCGCTGCTCACATTCAGTGGGAACTTTTCCGTGCTTAGTTCCACGCTGTACACGAAGCTGAGGGGATCCACGTAATGCTGCTCGACGGCACGCCGGTACCAAACTTCATCTATTGCACGGGGGAATTGCTTGCCGAACTCGTTTCTGAACAGACGAAATAAGAAGATTAAAACTATGTAATGTACCTAACATTAATTAACTCTACAGAAGAACTTCAGGGACTTTTACAGGTTTTTACCTATGGATAGCCTGATTCGGCGAAAAATTTAAGGTGTATAATTTATGAAGTGAACTATGATGATAAATGTAAATTTATTTGGCTTTGAGCTATTCTAAGGCGTTTAGCTAAAACTGCAACCGATTAAAATAGCATCATTTTGCTGCTTAGAGAAGAGCACGCCCAAGTGCGTCTTCGCATGATGGTTTTTAAACATTAAAATAATGAATATTATTGCAAGGGTCTTACCTGTCATCGTGATCCCTAGGAGGATGCGTTTGCCATCTTGTGAGACCGCTGTGGGTTGCAAGGAACGCAGTGATGTAGCCAAAACGTTGAATGAATTCCGTCCTATAACCAAACGTGTATATTGAGGAATAATCTTTATTTGCTTATAATTTCATAGATAGGCCCTACCAAATAGTACGTATATTATTGGAGTAACGCATTCTTTATAAGAACTGAACCAAGATCATTGTGGGAGTTCTCTCAACTTCAGGATACTTTCTCAAGTTGAAGCAATGTTGAGGTTGTAGTGAAGAAGTCAATGCTATATCAATTTTTTCACCAGATTAAACTCTTGACGCAATTAGGACACAGCAAGGATCAAACAAATAAGTTTCCTTGTCCCTTTTTGCCAACGAAGAATTATTTCTAGAGATCTCCTGAAATTAATACCTTCTTACACAATCCAATGGCTGCATTACAAAGTCATTAATAAAAACCTAAAACTTACACTCCTCGAGAGCATGTTAAATTAATTGTGCAAATACGAAAAATACATAAACAATGTTACTATAGCTTACACCAATAAGTAGGTTCCTACTTAGTTCTTTACAATACATTTGTAAGATCATGATCAGAGTTTTCGGTTTGTCAACGAATTGTCTTGGCCAGATATATTTTGTACATATATAAATAAATAGCTGATCAAATTTGATGGCATTTGTTGGTGTTTCAGTTAGGATACCAATTTTATGAGTAGATACGTAGATATATACAATTTTCTTCACTCATATGAAAACTATATATTTAAATGGATATGGTATTTTTCCATTTCATATACTTTACCTCGGCAACAATCCAATCACTTTTGTTAATGGGCTATCCAGGCAGATAGGTGATAACATAAAATATTTTGCAGTATAAGTTCAAGATAATCAATATATCGTTTGTTTATTTTAAGAAGGTACCTTCAGACCCATTCCATAAATTATGAAATGGCTCTAAAGGTATATAATAGAATCCTCGTCAGCATAAGAAACGACCCAAATATAAATAAGTACTATATTTAAGAACCGGGAGGGTTGGCTTATTGAGAAGTCGTTCTAAGGATAAAAAGAATTTGTAGAAAGCAATATCGTGCAGTAGTTGTCCCTATTTAATATCAAAAGCAATTATTTATATAATTAGGTATTTTAGAGTATTCACATATTAGGCGGCGTATGAATTATACCTAAATAGTAACTGTTGTATAATCTAACGATGGTAAATAAATGACTTATGACTACAGATGTGTTATAAATAAACATGTGTACTTACGCTTTGTCATCCGATGCAGACTCGGATATGCTCTTGTTGAACCACGCTGTATTCCTGGCATCGTACACCAATGCCTGCATTAATCCATGATCGCCTACAAAGAACACACAAGACATTAAATTACTTACCTAATAATTATATCTACCAAAAAATAAACTAAGGATACAGTTATAGACTAATGCTAAAAACCGTAACAAAAGTGCAAATTAAAAATTTAAAACACCCCCGACATGTTACAACATCCGGATCGCTAGTCAGTAATCGCTATAATAAAAATATGTAATCTTGTTGCGGCAGCCATCTTGGACTGATTTTCATCAAACATAGCTAAGAAAGAAAAAACTAAATCAAATTCGGTTCATCCATTCGGGAACTACGATGCCACAGAAATCCATGTTCGAAGTCAAGTCACTATCTTAGGTACCTACTGTAACTGCTTTACTTACAATAATATTCATTTCGAGGTGTTACATTGGGCGCCTTGTTTCTCTCTCTCACTTCTGAACCTGAAAATATAAGAATTAAAAGAAATATTAGTGTTGTGTTGCTTTCGCTATTTTAAAAACAAATACTTAAACTTGTTATAAAAAACACGTTCCATTTTTAACCGACTTCTACGTCCTCACTTTTCAATAGAAATGATTGTGGTCTATGTTTACAATGTATAAAAAATCGTCAGTAGGCACATTGTTGATTTGCTGACCCTAGCTACTCACTGGATATCCTGATTGCGGCATCAAATTCGACCGAAGGAATTATTGACTGCCTTATACGCAGGTCCCATGCCACCATTAGCGTGAGTGACGTGAGGGAATGGTTCAACTGGTACGCTTAGGTTTAGTGGTTAATTTCATAGTTACTCCTAAATTCAAATTCAAATTCATATTTATTTCATGTAGGCTACCTTGTAGCACTTATGATACGTCATAAATCTACCTATAACCAGGTATTTAAAAGTTTACCTTCATTATGTCTTTCGTGTCCCTTATTTTTGTGGTGTTCAGGCGGCCGTGGTTTCGCCGGCCACCGCCATCCGGGTTTCGCCACCCTCTCCAGGAAATACGACAGCTCTTCCTCGGGAGATGAGAATGTTCGTTCATAATGACGACAGTAAAGCCTAGAAAAGAAGTCAGTTGAATGTTTATCATTATCACTTCAACTTCATCATTATCACTATCAACAAAAACCGAGGGTTCCGTTACTTGGTTCGATTGCAGCTATTCAAGAGGATAACTCTTGATGTCGTGGGATTGTGATTGCATGTTATGGGAGCGTATGGGACGCGACTTCGTCCGCGTGGAGTTATGTTGTTAAGAATCCCACGTGAACCCTCTGTTTTTCCAGGATAAAAGGTAGCTTTTGTTACTCTCCAAGCTCTAAACTAAATAAATAGAAAGTATACCTAAGTACCTATACAAAAAACCAAATCACGATCGGATGCTCCGATGCTGTGTTATTAAAGGACAAACCAATAAACAAACGCATTATATTTTAGTAAGAATGGGAATTAGGTCCTTACCAATCCGGATGGACGCTCCATTTGTCGGACAAATACTGTCTAGCGGAGATATTTTTAGACGTCAAGGACAATCGGTGGATGTCATCAGTGGGGGGCGGTGTGATGCGATGGCGGCCGTAGTTCTCAGGAATGGAGACCACTAAAGTGAATTGAGAATCGCTGATGCCGGTCCAGAAGTAGTGTCTCTTGCCTCGAGACACCCGTTTCTAAAAATTGATGTATAGCGGTCATTTTTTACATATTCTTACAACATTTACAACATAATTATTATCTGGAAAGGTGATATCGACTAGTGAAACGTATCTAGATAGCGAGATAGCTAAGAACACCTCAAAAGCTAAGTGTCTGATTTTTGAATTTTCAGCGCTTGAGCCTCTGATTGTTTCATAGGTCAAATTGCTAATATACCTAGCTACGTTTAATATTCCTGACCTGTTTTTTTTTTTTTGAGTACGTAATGATATTATCATTACTTAGTAGGTAATATTTATTAATCTAACCATTAGGTACTTTCCGTTTATTTAAACAAAAATATTAAATTACCATGTCCTCCATATGGTACTTGATATTCATGAGTTTATTCCCAGTTTTCTGATCGATGATCTCTTTTCTGAGCTGAAATAAGATTTATTATATTATTACATACATATATATTACATGATTTAAAGTGAAATCAAAATAGCAGCTAACTCTACAGTGTGTTAATTAAACGCTTGCCTAGAGTTAAAGTCCTCACTTACCGCTGTCAATTCTTTACTAAAGTTCCTTGGGCTTCGATCGTCATCGAATAATTCAACTTCAATCATATCTACGCTGTTGTAACTCGGTTTTAATATCTGCTGGAACTGCAAATTATGAGATCCACGATTACATAAAGCACATAATAAATATGCTAGCTTCAGATCACCTATAAATAAAATAGTAGGTAGGTATGTAAAGAAAGTCCTTCAAAATACTGAAGCGTTATGTGCGTCTGATAAAATCCTTGAGCTTAACTATGTGTTGGAACTGAAACCACGTAACTAAATGTAAAAATGAAAAAGTAAACATATTTTTTATTTTCAATAATTTTACAGGTGATTATATTATCTTGACTGCGATCTCACTTGATGGTAAGTGAAGATGCAGCCTTAGATGGTGCGCGCTTACCTCGAAGATGCCTATTCACTCTTGATTTAAAGATACCCAAGTTATAGTTAGTTACATACCTTACAGTATTTTTAAGGACTTTACATGCTGTGCATATAGGTCGGTAGATACGAGTAAAAGTACTTACAACAGGCCGCAAATCCGGGTGTATTAAAATGTATCCGTTATTTGTCACCATGAACGCGTAGCCATTTACCCCGACCTGAACCATAAGACGTATATCATTAAGGATAGCTTTTCGAAGTTTTGAAGGAAATTTCTACATCTTGCTAACATTAAGGCCATGACATCCACTTACGTAAAATGTATAACGACCAATTTACCTTGTATGGTGTCATCAACGCTTGGATCTCTGACAGAGGAACGTCTGTTCCTGCGACGCCTAATAATCTTGCGATACGCATCTGTAAGCATTTAGTAACTGCTTTGAAAAACAATTAAACGGTGATAAAATATATACTTTCTATTAAATTGTTAAAATATAAATAGAAACAATTATTATGAAATATCCAAGAAAAGTTGCTACACATCCAAAAATAGCATGTTATGGACTTATGGTTATTAAATATTAAAAATATACTTTAATGCATAAATAATGTTATGATACTACTCAACCCGTTTAGGTATTTTTACCATTAATTTTCTACTAAATAATCGAAAATGTTTAAAAGTTTGCTTATCTCTAGCAAATATTATTTTCGTCTAGCATCTACGCCCCGTTAGGTATAAATATGCTTGCGAACTACTTGATTTGAAGATTACTAAGTAATAAATTATTCTCCATTACAGGTTCTAGCATTCTACACAATCAAAAAATTACGTTATATATTTCATCAAAAACACTACACTTTAAACTAAAACCCACTACGTTCTAGATGGGCTGGTAGTCGGTAACCTTTCCGGTCCATTGTAAGAATCTGTTAACATTGCAAATTATTAATCATATAAAAATTATATTGAACTAATTTTATTATTACTCGTACTCCTAGAATGTTTCAGAACGACAATTTTCATCAATCGTATTTCTGATATCTGTGAATTTGTTTTCGAACATTATAAATATACCGTGTTATACCAATGTTCAGTTTCGACCAAAGTAATTTGTTTTCTCGTTAGAATTCTTACATCACCAGTCATCCGTCATCAATCAAGCAAGTCTAAGAGAGCGTGTGCCTACCTCCTTTTGGCCGTTCTCCTCTACGGACTGCGATTGGTTGTTGACGTACGAATGCAATAAAATTAACAACATATAGGTAAATGCATTGTAACAACCTGCACTAATCAAATATCTCCTCTATAAATGAGAAAACTTATATTTACACTAAATTATATTTAGTATATCAAAAGTTTTGTCATTCTTAGAAACAGTACTTTAAACTTAAGAAATACTCAAAGTAACAAAAGCCCCATTCGTCTCTCGTGTCGGGCTGCAGAAAACTTTGAATGAAAAATATTTACATTTACTCTCATAATACAAGTCAATCTTTAAAAATGTCTCTACGAAGACATCGCTAAAATCAGGCAAAAATACATTTTATTGATTAGATAGTGTGCGTAATATAGATGATAATTCTTGCACAAAAGTAGTAACCTTGATATAACTGATAGAAAAGTTAATTCATAACACCCTATTGGTCTACGCCTACTATCTAGTAGAAAACTACTATACTACGGTAAGCCAAAAGGGTTAAACAACACAATGTTCGGTCAGTAGCGACCGAGACCGCGGCGCGGTCACATCTATCGAGGACAGATGCATCGCTAACGGGGCCAAATAAGAATTTATCGTTACTGAAATCCAAAAAACTAAATCATATAAAATGTCTTGTATCTTGCAAAAACTTTACATTTAAATCGGCAAAACTTTCTAAGTGTAGTACCTCTTTTGTAACTGATACCCAGTAAGCTTCATTTATCAGTACATTCTCTGTGATGTTCTGAGGGGAAACCATCAAACAAAACTGAATATTATTAAAAAGGTAGTTGATTATGAAACATACAAATCATGAAGAAGAGATAGATCATTGAAATAGTGTACGACAGCAAAGAACAGCTTACGTCCAATTGGAAGAAAATATAATTAACCAATCTGTAAAAATCTTCATTAATAAATCTTTCTCGATCATGCATAAAATAATTTAAAATTTGGAAAAGTTTGTTTACGGTCAGCTTCTTAATAAAAAGAGACTAATCATTTCCAATATTATACCTTCTTTCAAATTAAGGTATATGTAGGTATTTTAGATTTTAAAATGATTGGCCTCTTTTTAAAAATTAGACCATTTTGAGGGGATAAGTAGAATCAGTAGAATAAAATGAATGGACCAAAAATATGAACAGGAACGTACCTCGTTGTGTCGCAAATCGTAAACAGGCATCGAAACAGAAGTCATCAGTTGATATTGAGAATTCCCAAGCTCACTATACTGACCCTGTTTCATCTGGAATCCAAAGTTGAGTTTCTTGTTTTAATAAATCAGTTGTTATAGATTAATAGGTCTTTGCTAATTTTCAAGATTAAATTAAATATTATAAATCATGAAGTTCCTATTCTTCTTTATCGCCACTGAATAACTGAATGACAAACAAACGTGCAAATCTAGAGTTTAGAGAGAAGGAAATATTTCTTTAGTACCCTAGAAATAAACTCTAAGGATATATTTTTAAATATCCATCTAGGCGTATAAAAGCCTCGAAGTAAGTTTTTTCAATAAAAGTGGAAACAAAAGGCGGCCTTTGTGCTCTTTCTTATGTCTCTTGTAATTGTAATCATTAAGTTTTAGATGCTGCAGCTAAGAACTTGTTTTATTTTTAACTACCTGTGTTATTTTCCACCTTCTATTTTGCTCCTGTTCCGAATTGAAGAGTATTTTGTCTCGTCGTTGGCTCATGAATCGTTCTTTTTGCTCTGCTCTCTCTCGTTGTTCCCACAAGTAATCGGCCACTTTTGGATCCTTTAAATTTGGTATATAATTTATTGAAACGGACTTAATGAACAAATAAGCAAAATTTTCATTAATTTTGCTTATTTGCTAATTAAGATCGTAACTAAATAAAATATTTCTTTGGGCAAACTTTTATTTTATGAGTATTTTATAAAGATTTTATATAAGTAATGATTTAAATTTAAATAGTGCCCAGACAACAAAACCAATGAGTCCAGACTAAATGTTATCGCCATTTTTAAATATCGGGAGATATGGTAGATCCAATACTCCAAAGTACTCACATGAACAAAATAAACGAATTCATGGTCAATTGTTTTAGCAAATGCCATCAAGGAAACTCACTGCCCAGTTCCAATGTAAATTCTTAGATAGGAGATTATAGTACTTTCAACCTAGGAGATTATAATACTTTCAGTCAAGGACATCTACTGCCCAGTTCCAATGTAAATCCTCAGATAGGAGATTACACTACTCAGTCTATTGTAAACGAAGACTTGAAAGTGGTCGGAAATCAGTTACCGATTTCAACGGAAACACGGGCTTGTACGAATATAGTAACCTAATATAAGGCTGGTTACTATTCAGGTTGAGTAACATAATAGGATAACAAAATAGTACCGTAACATTCGCGTAAACAGGTGTCCATACAACCGGATGCTTCTCTCGCTGCAGCACCAGCGGTCTCGCAAGCACGTTGACATGTTCCAGAACTCTCTCCCGCACCTCTGCCAACGTGCTTAGATGCACATAAAACCCCCTGTTTGCGCACGCCATCCACTTCACCTCTCTCACATCCGCCACCTGGTACAACCTCATTAGATATTACCATATACGAATCATGATGGTCACAATGCCCGTCTCTATTTACGAGTGATAATGATGACCAATGCAGCCTTGTGGAAAAGCGCCAAATAAAAGCTACGTTCTTCATTTTGCTAAACGAGTATTTCTATTGTCTAGATTCTAGAAGCCACAAATAAATCAGTAAATTATTTAAAATAACTCTTCTATCTATTTGTAAGAAATTAAATTAAATTGTTGAAAGTCTATTTCTAATGCTAAGAATAATAAAATCTAAATATTACACTAGTATCACGTCATTTCAAAAAATTGTGAGACTGTCATTCAGGCACACTAACAAATATTCAACAACGTCGTCAAAATTGGATTAAAATATGCCATATCAAACCACACGTGCAAAGACTCAAGCAAAAGCAGGTAACCGTTGAAAATTAGCATGCAAAATAAAAAACCTAAGGAAATTGAAAGACCATAAGTACTCGTACTATTACATAATATAATTCGAAAACTATAATAACTACTATAAAAGCCATAAAAAGCGACACAAATGGAAGATGGAATTTGGACATTACTGTGACTTCTACAGACATACTAGACAGGTTGAATTAGAAGAAAGAAGAGTACCACATTCAAGGTGTACTGGTAGAAGGTACGTTAAGGAAGGCATTATGCAGGTCGCACAATGACTACAACACACAGTAATACCTGGAGTGGTACTACCTTTACCTCGCGACCTATCAGGTACGTGAATACCCGCACCGGAGTATCATATTTCCAGTTGTACTTCTCAAATAATTCCTTGTAATTGTATGGAACACCGTCCGTAACCAACATTATAGCCTGGTAAGAAGAACAATGCTTGAGACATATTGACTTTTAATCAAAGTTTGCTATTCTAGAGACTTTTGTAATGAAAATCGCAATCCAAATATTTTCGATATGGATATCTATACCTACTTGATTACAGTTAGCTCCACCACTATTATTTCTATATATTTCAAGAAGTTCAAACGCTTTGGTCAATGCCGCTGAAAAGTTTGCTATTTCCATGGTTTCAAAATTATCTAGAGCTAGCTTCAATTCGCGAAGATTTGCAAGTGTTGCCTGAAAAATAATGGGTAAATAAATACTGTTTAATACTTGTGGCACAAAATTAAAAAGTATACTTGAACGGTAGAGTACGTACTTGAACAAGAGAATCTTCAAAACAAGGTACGATTTCCTCCACTGTGTCAGCAAATGTCATTACGCTAACAAAATCGTTATTTCCGAGTGTGTCCAAAATGTTAGTTACTACGTGCTTAGCTATGTCCCGTCTTTGCCCAGTCATAGAGCCACTCCGGTCAACTAAAATGACGACATCTTTCGGACTAGCGGCCGCTTCCATGTACCATGCTCTGGTTCGACAGTCGTATATATCTACAGGATCTGCTCGCCATTTCATCGCTGGACGAATACATTACAAAATTATCAATTAGCTTAAAATCTTGTAAAATCGCTGCATATAGTATAGATGACTCTTATTATAGCTTTGACAAGGTAGTCTGTAAAATAAAAAAACCTATGTGATCTCACCTGGGTAATGTCTCATGAATCCTGTCGAACTTCCAAAATACTGCCACGATAATGTTGGGTCGCTTTGATAATTATTGATAAAATGTGTATCTAAACCTTCCGACCAGTGAATTCCTTTAATAACATCAGGAGCTGAAACAATATCCATTAAGTGTTTATAAATTTGCATAAAATATTATAAAAGTATTTTATCTCTTGAAACTCACCCCAAGCGTAAACATTTGTAGGAACGTGGACGCTACTAAAATTAGTGTTAACAGGTATATGCGAAAAGTGATGATTCTGATGCAAATGCATATTTTTTGATGCCGGTCGATTTATCCAATTTTCCATCGTGAAATCAGGTTCTGGAGTTGTAGTCAATGACATATCATCATATAAATCTTCCATTTCCTTGCTGTTAAAGAACTGAAAATCTTCGGGAACGAGTTCGTTTTGTTTGTCAAAAGCCATATTTTCAGCCGCTTCTACTATTCTTTTGACTGCACTAATCTTGAGTTCCATCATCGCTCGTATATCGTCTGCCATACTCTGGACCAATTTCTCACCGTCTCTAGACTCGATTTGCGCGGACTTGAAACTCTAAAACCAAGTATGTTCATTCCTTTAACTTCAACAACACTTACAAGAAATATTTCAATTTATACAAACATACTTACATCTTGCACTTCCTTTTTTCTTGTAATAAATTCTCCGAAGTGATAAAGTTCTGTCCCGAGTTTAACTGCCCATGCTTGTACGCTAGGGAATGATTTAATATTAGTTTAAGATACTTGACATGCCAAGCCATATCGTTTGAATGGGTATTCGTTTGAAACACTGATAGTGTAATAAAATCAACGCTAAACAATTAAACTGAATTATTTATTATAGTGGTAGTAGAAATACTCATACCTACTGCGAGCCCGCTGACAGAAGGACGCCGTCCGTCCTTCTGTCAGCAGAGGCTTAGTAACAGAGTCTCGTTAGCAACCTTTGGGTACGGAACTCTAAAACCCCCATATCGAGTGGTAAAGTTTGTATGAAGAAGTATACTTTAAAAAGCCTTAAATCCACGTGGACGAAATAATGATCAGGTAGTTACTTAATTAGTATAATAATTTTTTTCTTATCATTTCCTTTAAATCATTAAAGTACTTACGTATTGAAGGATATTTTTGTGGGTACGTCATATTGTATACTGGAAGAGCAGTCCCTGGAGTCCAGGGACAAAAGAAGCAGGAATAAAGCCGAAATGCAAATACGGTAGCACATTAGAAACACTTGTTCCGATTCGACCACCTGCTACACTGTTTACAGTTATTCCACTCTCATGCTGGTATATCTTTATAGACACGAACTAATGGACTAATTTAGGGGATTTTATCACGGATATGTGGAAACTTGTCTTCGCGAGCTCTCGACAATGATAACGCATTGGAGGTGGGACGACGACGCGCAATCGCGTCGAGCCGCGCATGCGTCGTGCTTCTGTTGCGTGAACCTACTGATCTATTCTCTGTTAGATTGTATGTCGACTAACCCCTTTTGATGTATGAGCAATGGTTGTGTTACCTACTTGTAGTTTCGTTTCAACTGCAAAGCGCATCGATTTTGTCCACATTTTTCACTGGGTCAGTGTGTCAAAAGGGTATCAAGTTTATACTTGATATTCTTTAGACATTGCATTTGCAACTTACTAAAAACTTAGACCATAAAAATTATTTTAACCGTATAAAATGTTAACTTAATGACAGCCTACTGGTTAAAATTACGGTTTCCTATTCTGATGTTGCGGGTTCGATCCCGGCCAAATACTCTTCTGACTTTTTGAAGTTTTGTGCATTTAAGTAGGTACCTAATTAAACATCGCGAGGAAAATTGCACGTCTGAGAGTTCTCCATAAAGGCGTATGAAGTCTGCCAATTTTCTTTGGGCCGGCGTGGTGGACTTTAGCCTATATATAACCTAAGTAAAGTAATTCGACTACAACGCACATTATATTATAGATAATACTTTTGGATAAAGGTAATAAAAGAATGACCAAGAAGGATAAATATTTTTATTGCGAAAGTAAGAAAGGTATAAATCTATGGGACGAAATATATCATTTGTAATTTACAATAAATAACTTCTTTTATATATCTACATTCTACATATTTATCATGAATATAATTTTGACGCTAACAACGCTAATAGGACCATACATATATGTGTTAAAATATTAGCTCTCGTAAGGCTTCCTATACCGCAGTCCGTTATGTTTCTTTCCTGCAAATAAATAAAATTAATTTATGTATCGGTAGGTATAGGTATGCATTGAACAACTTAGCCTCAATAGCTCAAAGGTCAAGGAGAGAACTAATATCCAAAAGGTCGACGGTTGAAACCCTACTCTTTATAAAAAAGACTATAGGTAGTTGATAAATTGTTGATTTAGAAGGAAAGTAGTACGAAGTTCTTAAAACCAGTAAAAGTATGTGCGAATTGGCTCACCATATAATTTTGGGCATCGCAACAATAAAGTCAAAGTAAAATGCACCGTTGCTGTTATATTAGGACTACTACAGCTCTCTTGTTCGTATATTGTAAGTGATATTATCAGAATGTGTAAGAACAGTATATCTACACAATATTTAGGCATAATATTCGTTGGAAATGTGGTTAATTCTATTGTGCAGAAGTGTGTGCGCAAACGCAGATACACTCTCTATTCCCTCACTCTCATAGTCCGCTGGGATGGAAATGCGCCACGACTGAAGAGAGATTAGGCTCAGGACCGACAGCTTTACGTGCTCAATAAGGCACGCGGGTGGCGCAGCGCAACTTCCCCAATTTCGACCTAGTGCTGAGAATTTCTCGACAGAAAAGCCCAATGCATTTTTGGACCAACCCGGGAATCGAACCAGGGATCTCGAACGAAGCAGGCAGTGTACGTATATCGAATAGTCTATCGTAACTATCGTAACTATCGAATAGTCTATCGTAGATAAAGAGGCCTTTGTTACGTTCCCTCAAATATGGTTGAGCGAAGCAATGGCTGGATCATGCGTCATGCTCGTGAACGGGTGCCACCAACGGAATGGGTCTGCTCTGACTGCCCGTCTTGACATGCGTTGGATTGATGTACCTACGTATGCATTTTTGCATTTTTGAAGCTTTATTGTGGAAGCACTGTATACATAGCATAGCTTTCATTAACTATTGTAAAAATTTTATTATTTTTTTTTGAAAAGAGCAACCGCCGAGTTTCTTGCTGGCTCTTCTCGGCAGGAAAGGCATTCCGAACCAGTGGTAGATTCATTGACGATTCAAAAATGCTTGTAAAAGTTTATTTAAATAAAAAATATTTCTATTCTATTCTATTCTATTCTATTCTATTTGAAAAATACCGAAATACCTTGTCGTGATAAGTATAACATCCTTCCAAAGGTCTCCGTTGCAACCGTCCTAAGTCCAGCTTATGGCACGGTTCGCGACTCTTCCGCGATTCCGGGGTCGGTATTGGCTCGATCGTCGGCGGCTCCTGGCAACCTTCATACGTCCACGTCCCCTTCTCGACCACCACCAATAACAAATTGGTTTTCGTAACCAGAGATGCCCAGTACGGTGGATGGCATTCACCCGCCTTCTCTTCACTTACTACGGGATACAACCCCATAGAATCTAGGAAGTATGATTGATTCAAGATGTACAATGTGATGCTGTGGTCGCATGAAAATACTTTCTCTTTATCTGGTTCCGGGGTTTTTGAAGGTTCCTCTTTGACCGGTGGAGCGTTGGTCGTAGTGGTATCGTATGAATCTGTTTCGGTTTCTATTTCGAGAAACTCAGAGTCATCAGCCACTGTAAGTAAAATAATGGTATATGTAAGTATATATTCCTTGTTCTTCTTCTACTAATGACATCTAGCGGAGGTTCCAGTTTAGTCCAGTCAAAACAAGGTTTAACCTCTGGAAAATTGCGAAAGTTTTGAAACTTTGCACATCGAATTATGGGTACCTAGGGATGAATATACCAAAAGTCCTCATGCGTCCTCATGCGTGGATAGATCAGTCAGTAAGTCTGTCACCTTTGCGTTTTAAATATTTAGATGAAATACAGAAACAATAAAAAATGCTATCAACGCACAGCTTAAACCACTGGACGGATCAGGCTGAAATTTGGCATACAGGTAGCTATTAGGCCGTAGGCATCCTCTACGAAAGGATTTTTGAAAATTCGACCCCTAAGGGGGTACAGCGGGTAAAATAGGGGTTTGAAAAATTTAACTTAACGTGAGCGAAGCCGAGGGCAAAAGCTAGTTGTTTAATAAACAATATGTCTTTTTTTTGTACATAACTGTGAAGTTTATTTTCTGAATCACCCTTGGTACCCAAAAAAAAATGATAAACCATGATTGTCAAATATTATTACAAATGCCATATTGTACCGCGCGCCGCTAGCGTGATTTTTCGAAAAAGCTATCTTTTAGTGGCCTAAAACTCAGTAATTATTAGGAATTCAAGAAAAATGTATATAATCATTATTGTTGCAAATTTAATAAGCTTTAATTATGTAGTAGTCAACTTTTACCTCTGACCAAAGGTTCTCGAGATATTAACAAGAAACCAAAAAAAGGGTCCTGTTTCCGCTAATTGCCGCTAGAGCTCGCCTCGTACGCATGAGGACTTTTGGTATATTCATCCCTAGGGACCTATAATTCGATGTGCAAAGTTTCAAAACTTTCGCAATTTTCCAGAGGTTGGGCCATTTTTTGAGGTTTTTTGACTGGACTAAGTTGTACTTTGTGTACTGCGGATTGTAGGACACCAAGACGCCTACCGTGGAAGATTACGCCCATACACTCCGAACATACACCTCCATGGTATGGTTCCACTGACCCTCAGATCAGTGAGCGGGCGACCACTAAGTATCTCACGAGCTATTTATTACGTTCACCCTCACCAGGGTAACTTGTAGGAGATTATGATTCAACATAAAGTACAAGAATCCTATATACTATATGTTCGGTATATATAGAATTCATGTACTTGAGACAAAGATTTTTCATTAGTCAGGTACAATACTTGGCATTAAACATTACAGATCGGCTGTCTTCAACTTCACAGAGCGTCATCTCTGTCGGCAAAACTTCATGCAGGTATAAGTGACAAAGACGGCGCATTTCATTTTAGACGAGGCTAACCGACTGCCTCATTATTCTGAGGCTCGATATGTAATATTTATTACCGGGTACTGTCATAAAGTAGCATTCCACAACGACTGTAGTAAGGAATGGTTATGGGTAGGTACTGTATGCTCTCATTTAGATATACTCGTACTTACCGTAACCGTACATGTCGTGGATACTGGATTCCTGGAAACTTGCTGCGTGTGTATATTCATTCCAGTTAAAAATGTTAAATATTACTAAAAAGGCCTCAAATAACAACCATTTGAAGAAATTCGTTGCAAGACGAAACGGCTGAAAAAACAAATGCGAGAGTCAAATTTTTTATGGATATATTTAACCTATTTGCCTGATGCTGCGGCTACATTAAGGTTAATGTCAATGCCCAACAATGCCTTTAACTATGCCATATTTTTTCACTGGTAAACTACGCGTAGAACTGAGTGGCCACACATACGGTAAATGTCTAAATAATGCTATAATTCTGCCGTTGAACCTCTTTGATCTGCCAAAATTTACCGCCACCCGACTTAATGCCAAACTTCTACGGCATTGTCAATGCCATTTCCCGTAGATCGTGGCTACACCTACGGTTAATGGTGATATACGCCATGTTCACTGGCATATCCCATTAATGTGGCCGCAGCATGAGAAAACTAGTGAGTCTATTTTATTTATGTTGTTTTTGCCTGTAGGTTGATACCTACTGAGCTACCTATAACTTTATGTAGCGGCCACATTAATGGGATATGCCAGTGAAAATCCCGTATATCACCATTAACCGTAGGTGTAGCCACGATCAAAGGGAAATGGCATTCACAATGCCGTAGACATTTGGCATTAAGTCGGGTGGCGGTAAATTTTGGCAGATCAAAGAGGTTCAACGGCAGAATTATAGCATTAAAGCGGCTACACCTACGTTCGCCAGTGTTCGTCGCGAGGTCTACGGGAACGCACGTGTGCGGTGAGCTGTTAGGGAGCGGACATGGAGTGGAGGAACGAAGATGTGATCCTGTTTTTGGAAGCACTGCAAGCAGAGCCATGTCTATGGGATCCCAAACATAAAAATTATAAAATATATTCATATAATAAAAATTTACACTCATTAAATACAGTGTAGCAGCGTCAACGTCCATCTTGAAAATGAGGTCATTTTAATGGCAGTGTAAATGGCATTGTAAATGGCATTTGACATTAACCGTATGTGTGGCCACTCAGTTCTACGCGTAGTTTACCAGTGAAAAAATATGGCATAGTTAAAGGCATTGTTGGGCATTGACATTAACCTTAATGTAGCCGCAGCATTAGAACATCAGAGGTCGCTACAGTTCGTCGTAGGGTATTTAAATTTCTAATTTGATTCACTTCATCTATAACATTATTTACTTTTTAGATAAATACTAGCAGGTATTAGCTTTACGTACTGTGTCTATAGAAAAAGCACAATTAGGCTCTGGAAGTAAGCTGTCCGGGCACAACGCCTGGTAGTTAAACACCTCCGTGTATTCGAACACTTTCTTGTCGACGAAGGACTGCATGACTTGCCCCGTATGTTTCCCGGGCCCCACGGCCCCGAAAAACTGTCCCACATCTTTACTGTCTCTGCTCATTACCACGTACCCTGAGCTGTCTATGACGTAACAGTCATAGTTACTTTGCTCGTTGCATTTTAATTCACCCTGAAAAAAAAAAACATGGTTCATTACAGGAGTCCTACCTATCTACGTACCGCTTGTGTTAGGTTAGTTTAAGTCGACTATGATCTAGTCGACCAAAGCAATGGTTATTACTTTACCAACTAAGTATGTACCGATTTACGTATGTTGCACGGAGCGCCTAAATACTGAGCTGATTTTGATGATTGGGATGTCAATCGATTCTTTATTAAGGCCCGGGTGACATTTAGGCATTTTCAATAAAGACTCCCAAAAAAGAAGGAAGTTCTCAATTCGTTGGATTTTTTTTTTATGTATGTTCCTCGATTACTCAAAGACGCCTGGACCGATTTCGAACATTATTTTTGGTTTGGCAGGTTATACTTCCCAGGTGGTCCCATTGTCATCAGGTCAGAATCTGATGATGGGGTCCTGGAGAAATCGAGGGAACTCTTCAAATTTTATAGGCACAATCGATATACTTTGTAGTGACGTTAGAAGTCGGTTTTGCAACAAGAATTTTCACATTTATATTATAAAAAAATGTATTTAAGTCTCTCGTCTCGCCAAGCGTGGACGCAGCTTAAGAGGCGGTAGACAAAATGATGCTCAGGACTTTTAGGTAAGCACCTGCACACGGGTTCTTACCTCGTTACTTTCAGTCATTTTGAAGAAGATTTCTTGGAAGTTAGAAAACATATACTGAAAGCCGACAACCGCCGCTGGAGTCTCCGAGTCTCCATCTTTGTAGAAGATAGCGTAGCTGGCCGTAACAAGGATATCCCCGTCATCATTAGTGACAGATGGTCGAAGTTTAATGATTTTGTCCAGCACAGGCAGCTTAGTGGCGATCACTAGCGAGTCTTTGTCTATCATGTGTTGCAAAACGGCGGCTTTGTACCACGTTTCTTCAATCGCGTTATAGTAGAAATCGCCAAATACTCTGGAATTATAAAAGGCATAATTTGTAATTAGGTCTAAAGCGATAATAGTCTTGTTATTAATAACATTCGGCCTAATTAGTAATTAGGGGGGGGGGTTTGAAGGAGGATATGCGGGAAGCGAAGGGGTGGGTAACTGAGGGGTGTAAAATTTACAAATGGAGACTTAAAACATTCATTTCGGCGTGATGACGGCAAATTGTCGGTTACGCATCCCTATTAAATTATGAACTAATAACCGACTTACTCCACGTGGATTTAGTTTTTAAAGTCCCACGCTCTCCAGGTCCTCAACTATACCTACCCATGCAAAAAGTTGCAGCGTGATTGAAGGACAAACAAACAACCAAAAAATTTTCGCATTTATAATATTAGTAAGGATAGTAAGGATGCGAGTGTGTATGTATCAACATTTTTTGCATGGACATAATTGAGGACCTGTAGGGCTAACATGTGCGCCACGAGAAAATTTTCTCATGGCGCGCATGGTAGCCCTGCTGGACATGTGACATGGGCTACTTATTATTTTGGATTTTTGCAAAAACCTACTCCACGTAAACGAAGTTTAGCACATTCAACATTATTATGCTATATGGTTTTTAATTGTAGTGTTGTAATTTTTTAAATTCTTTGACAACCCTCTGTTGAACATACGCGATGGCACTCTGCATTTTAGAACAAACAAACTAATTTTTGAAATTTTTTTTAAATTGTTTTGTTTACTAAAGACCCAAAGTATGACTTACTCTCCGGGAAATTCCTTCATTCGGTTGCCTTCTGAATCAACCTTTTCGTTTTTAGAGTCATCGAATATATAATGCCACCGAGTCATTCCACTGGATGTGGCGATGAAGCGTACGCTCACGTTGTATTTCTCAGCTAAGCTCCTTTCATCCGCACTGGCCTCCCATGTCCTGAAGAACGGGGATGACAGCTTCGCGTCGAACACTAACTGTTTCACCAAATCTTCGTTGCAGTAATATGCATCTTTCCCTAAAGGCGTCGTGCTACAATGTTCTGTCAACAATTAATTGATTTCTTTAATAGCGTAGGTACGTGAGTATTTTTCAAGGAATATTTAAAAAACAAGGAGGAGGTTCTCAATTCATCGCGTACCTACATTTTATTATGAATGAATACGCATAGCTCTGTCGTCGCCCGATTTGTCTCAACAGAGTCGTCCGATGTTGATGATTCTTGTTTTATTGGATAAAGTCTACCTCGAAGTTGGTCCCATTTTTCAATTTGTTGTCAAAAAGTTATTATTTTTATTCAAAAGCTAAATCTGCTCGATAATATAGTGAACTTCTGCTAAATATTCGAAAGCACTTTGTAAAAGTTTATTTGAATAAAAAACTATTCTATTCTATTCTAAATGTTAGACATAACAGTTAATACTTACTATACATAATGTGAATAGAATTGTGATATTGAACATAATAATTCTAATAATTCGTACTTACCGCTTGCATTAAATTTAACACTGTGTACTCCTTCGCCGTATTGTCTTTTGGTTATATCTATTTCGTTTCTAGAAATATTAACTAAGAATTTGAAAATTTCAATCTCCGCGTTTTGGGACTCGTGACCTTCTAAATAGTGATATTTGCAGTATACCCTGAAAGAGAAAGAATAAATCCTTACTAATATTATAAAAATCAGTGATAGCATAGTGACCCACAGCCCTATCGGCTGTGGTGTTCTATTCAGGGGGTCGCAGGTTCGATCTCAGGTACGCACCTCTGTTTTTCACAGTTATGTGCGTTTAAACAATTAAGTACCTATGTTCTCGAAAGTGTATGAAGTCCACCAATTCACATTGGGCCAGCAGCGTTGTGGACCATAGCCAATAAACCTTTTCTGAAAGGAGACCTGCGCTCACTAGTGAGCCATTGGGGTTGCTGATGATGAAGTGAATATTGTAAACGTTAAAGTGTGTTTCTTTTTTGCTTTGTTGGTATATTGGTTTGTCCTTCAATCATACAGCGAAGGAGCAACGGATCATCGAGGTGGTTACATGTGTAGTATACTTGAGAACCTGAAGAGTGACATAGGCTAATTTTTATCCCGGAAAAGCAAAGGCTTCTCGTGGAATTTTTAAAAACCGAGCTCCACGCGGTTACGGTCATATGGCCATCCAAAAAAATCACGTCGATCCGTTGCCTACAAACAAACACACTTTCATATTTATAAATAAGGATGGTTTAATATCCTTGATTATTATTATTATTAGCTACGTTGATTATATATTAGACGTTTACGTACGTAAACGTAGTAAGTACGTTTGATTATTATTATTATTAGATAGGCAGACGAACGCAGGGTTAAGGGTTTATAGGATAAGGTATGAACCGAAAAAAGTACATAAATATCCTCTCACCAGTCAGGATGAACTCTGTAAGCGTAATCGAAATACGTGGTCACGTTAACACCTATAAGCTCTTGCCCCTGTTTGGCCTCGAGGGGATTGTCTTTTAGCATGAGCTCCGTATCCCCGTATCCCATGGGTAATGAAATACCCATCGAAAAAGGAGTGCCTTCCAATCTGTTGAAGAAATAGTCGTGTTTTACGCGAGCGATCCTCCTGGGAACAGAAAACGTCTGGTATTAAATCACGTAATGTAGATAGATGTAATCCTCTCTCGCCACGCCACGCTCCGCCGCGAAACCATTGCAGCGGAAGCCTTTTTTTATACGACTGCCTGAAAAAAGGATTATATTATTTTAAGGGTTCATGTATGTATGTATGTGAGTTCCTATATTTCACTATAACTTCTATACGCCTGAACCGATTTTGATGAATGAGGTATCCTTAGAATCCTTAGCTTATTCCGGCTAGTAAAATTAAAAAAAAAGTTGATGGGGTGACCATGGTCCCGCATTAAAGACTAAAGTTGAAAAAAAATATTCGAAAATAAGATTAAATATATAATCATCATCTAGAAAATGATGAGTAGTTTCCAAAAATATATAACACTATACCTAGTTAAATATCCAGTGTTTCACAAAATACCATTTCTAATGTGAATAAGATTCTAAAGGGCAGTGGTATTTAACTTTTTAGTCTGTTTTGGCTGGGCAATCTTATTTTTTAATTTTTTTAGTTATAGCTTATTATTAAACATCTATCTCTCGGTCTCGCCTGATGGTATTAAGTGAAAATGCTGTTTTTCTTTGAAAAAAAAAAGAAGTTTAATTATAATATGTTGAAAATTTAAATTACCTCATACTATCGTAATGAAAGAGGACCTCAACTTCAGTCATACTGCCATCGCTTGCGTTGACCAAGTTTTCCCTTAGCCTTTTGATCTTGTCTCCTAACTCTCTGGGCCCTTTACCGTCGTCGACTTGCTCCACTTCAACGAAATCAACACTATTATAGTTCTTTTGCAGTTCGTTGTTTATCTATAAGGAAAATAGATAATACGTGAGTTGAACGTTTCGTTTTCGTGAAATAGAAAGTTAAATTTTCGTGTATTAATTCGAATTCAATCATCCAGAGTCTAGAGGTCTCTTCAAGTTCGTTCAGCGAGCTAACACTGTTTGGTGTCTCTGAGAAATAAAATCACAACATAATCCGTAGAAGAACCAAATTAACCAACAAGGCCCAAAGAATTACCAAACTTAAGAGCGGGTAGGTCATGTAAGCTAACGACCGTTGTGCCAGAGAAGTTCTGGAGGGAAGACTGCGTAGCGATAAGCACAGTATGGAATGACCCTCGACCTATGAGCTTAAAAAGCTATGGGTAAATGAGGAAGGCGTTGGATCGTGTTTGGTAGTGGGTTCTCGAAAAGACATTTGTCCATCTGTGGACGCTTGCAGCTCTTGGGTTTATGGATTTTGTTTCCCATAGCAATAAAAATAAGACAAAGTGAAATTTTCATTTCATGTAGATAATAGAACTTACTGTAGTTATTAGCAGTGGATGTAGCAATAAGTATCCATTGTTGCTCACAATAAACGAATATCCATTGACACCAAGCTGGAAAAAATATTACAAAATCAATACTCAGTTAAGTAGGTATCTAATTGTTATACGTCTACTTTAGAATGATTTGTAACTCTGTTGCTTTTGTTAAGCGAAGCTATTAGTTTGCTGGTTTGACCGCGAATATAAAATGACACCACTGTATATATTGTATCAACTTTTACCGAAACACATGCTAATATCTCTATTTATTTCTTTCTTGATATTACTGCTCTATCAAATACAGTAACACACACACACGTGAACGCACACAAGCTCGCACACACACACACACACACCCACACACACACACACACACACACACACACACATGCACACATGCACACATAAGCGCGCGCACACTTAAAAGTATTGTTTTCGGACGGCGTGGATTCGTCCAGAAATAGGCATGCTTGAACGCAAAGTAAAACAGCGGTGTTAACCGTTCAATCTAGATTTTTTATGGTCTTGACCTTCTTGTCAAAACAAAATCATACCTGATGTGGCTGCGCCAGCTTGGCTATGCTGTCAATAGGAACATCCGTGCCCGCGACTCCCAAGAGTAACGCGTTGTTGCGAAATTTGTCGGACTTGTAGTCAAATGCGGGTATCGCCACCGATGTCACCAACTTATCTTCGTCCGGCTAAAAATTATTCTATAGGTAAATTAATTAATTTTCTCACGCTAATTGTCTGAACCGGCTATTTTTTCCAGTAAGCCTACTACAGCATTTTTTTAGAGTTGAGATTATTTCGTTACCATTCATTTTTATACCAATTAACGGGGCTCCATTTATTAGCCTACTCCATGCAACACATTTTTACCCCACTACGACAAGGCCAAAACGATGATTTTAGAAGTATATGTATGTATGTTTGTGTACACATACATAGACTGCTGGAACCATAACCTTTGGTGGAAGATATATGTAACTAGAAACATTCATAGATAAATGTATGTTTCTAGTTACATAATATATTCCATCGAAGCACTTAAATTACTGAAACGGTTTTGATGAAAAAGGAGTCAATCGATTCGTCAAGATGATATATAGGCTACATTTTATATGAAAAAATCAATAGAATAGAATAATGTTTTATTCAAATAAAATATTATAAAGTACTTTCGAATATATATGACAGATATTAAGTAAAGATTTTAGACTTGATTCGTGGTCTAATGACATAATTGTTATAAAATATTACGAGTTATCGACAGTCCTAACTAAAATAATGACCGTGGTACGTACTCGCAATATTTTATAAAAGATATTAAGTATATCCAATTTTCCGTAGTTGGGTCTTTGAATTTAGATCAATATAATATTATAATCTCATTCGTCAAAATTGGCTCATTATTTTAGGCGCTATACGGCGCGGTGAATAAAAAAAAGACATAAATAATAAAAAAAAGTTTTATTGTCACGCACTAATTGAAAAAGTTAGAACGGAATAAAAATGTAGGAAAGCAAAATCCTACTTATGACTTTTATTCTGAGAATTAAAAAGAGAAAACTCAAGTTTTTTCAGTTGCCTCTTATTTCAACTGTAATTATGTGAAGCTCACACCGCGACGAGGGGACGAGAGCCACTCGCCGCATTTTACAGTATTCTTTTTATAAGGAGCACGTGTCTGGAAATAATTGGATTTGCACTCACGGAACACTACTTTGCTTGTGGAGCCAATTTAAACTTCGAACAAAGTAGCTTTGAAAATTTTTTTCAAGCTCTATGTTATCGTTATTGTAAGAACCTTAATAAGGATGAATCGTTGTCGTTATTTTTCAATAGTCTGTTAAGTAACTCTAAAATTAGTGAAAACCTAGAGGGGAAGAGGATATTATTCATCCACACTTATCAAATCTAATAAAAAAGTTCGTCTATTTGTTGCTTATAGGTACTGTAGCCTTAACTAGGTAGGTATTCCGTTTTCACGATAGGAGAATAAGGTATTTTTATCTCTGGTAAATAAAGGATTGCTACAAAAACCTAAATTAAACCTATTAAATATTAAAATTAATTATAATTATTAAATTTTTAATTTTTCGGGATAAAATATAATCCTATGTGTTCGCTACCTCCATTCCAAATTTCAGCAAAATCGGTTCATTTTTGTCGCGTTAAGGAGTAACAAACACACACACATACAAACTTTCGCTTTTTATAATATTAGTGTGATGTGATGTGATAGTGTGATTTACTTTGGCTGTAAAAACGGAACAAACAGTTTTAATAAACTTTTGAAACATACCTTTTTGACGTCCTTGCTCACACCCCACGATTTAGTTCTCTGTTGAAAAAACATTAAAATATTATTCTCTCGATCTTAATAGCGTAGATTCTACTAACATACTTAAATAGAAAGAATATAACAATAACTAGGAAGTAAAACACAAAAAAAAAAAATTAAAAATATAACAAATTCGAAATTAACCACCACTTGTGAGAATCTAATCAGGCACAAAATATATAAAGAACTACGAACGAACTTAATATTAATTAATTATTATTATAAAACTTACAGCGGTTGCAACTATTGATAATTTTAACTTCAAGTTTACCTAAGTATTGATCCAGTAAAGTATCTGTCTACACGTGTCTACGGCGTAGCATTTGTAGCTTTTACTTTGAGTCACCTTGCGAAGCTAATTCAAGGTACATAATTACGTTTTTTATTTGATCATACAATAATAAAATATTTTTTAATCAGTATAAAAAACATTAACCCCTCACGTAAGTTGTTATAGCTATCTAGGCTGGGTAAAATTCATCTTCAAGTTGCCAAAATGTCTGCCTTCTCGAATACAAATTACGAAATACGAGTAATATTTACCTCTCAAATAAACCTACTTTGAGAGGATGTTAATGAGAAAAGCAGTAACAATTTCCCGTCAGCTGTGTACCTAAAATAAGTAGGTACATATTGATCCAGTAAGTAACCTCGTTTTAATCAAGTTATTATTGAACTTCGGCTAACGGTACGGGTGGGAAAGCGTATTCATTTATTCAAATACGCTCAATTCATCTTCGACTAGTGGGTATTTACATCTAAGTACTGGCACGTGTAACAGAGTTCTATTTTAGACCATTTTATGTATAATGTTTATCAGAGGTGCTTAATCTTGGTGCCCTTGGTGGTTACGATTGTGGTCTCTTATTCGGAAGATCGACGGTTCGAACCAGGGCATGCACCTAAGATTTTTTATTTAGAGTTGTGCAGGTACGTTTAAGTTAAATATCACATGCTTCAACGGTGGAGGACGACATTGTGAGAAAACTTGCAAGCCTGCGAGTTTTCCATAATGTTTTCAAAGGTGTGTGAAGTCTGTCAATTTGCATTGAGCCAACATAACGAGGCCCAATGCAAATTCCAATGGTAACCCTTCTCTGAGAAATAGACCTGCGCTCTGTAGTACAGCGTGGGTTGCTGATGATAACGAGGAGAGATGCTTGCCCAGGATCAAATCCCCGAGTAGGAGACGGCAGTCCTAACCACTAGGCTATCACTTATCAGTGTTTAGCAATGAGTAATACCGAATGAGGCATTACCGTATGGTCTATATTGGCGTGAGTCCAGGTCGGGGGAGGGTTGTCGCCCTGCAAGATCATGGGGCGAGCGATCACGTTGATGTACTTCAGCACCTGCTGCTGCACCTCCTCCACTGAGTGGATGTGCACGAAGTAACCTATAGAATACATGACCTGCATAGTTTTGTATGACGTGGCGTGGTATGGAGCTGTAAGGACTGGTCAAAAAGGTAATTGCAAAAGGTCACACTGAAGGCAAAAAGTGGTTTAGCCAGTCGAACGCGTACGAATTTAAGAAAATAGCGACGTGAAAATAATTAATTTGTTTGTAAGTAAGCCAGGACAATACAATAGTAATGGCACCAACGGTCGTACCAATATTCGTGCCAACATTGTGAGTTGGCAATTTCATGTCTGTATATTTCAATGAAAATTGTTGATGATACTCGCAAAGCATCAACAAGTTGGGACTTGGTGGAGGCAACCTTATTGTTAGGATTGAAATCCTTACTAATATTATAAATGCGAAGGTGTGTTTGTTTGTTGGTTTGTCCTTCAATCACGCCGCAAAAAAGTAACGGATCGACGTGATTTTTTGCATCGGTACAGTTAAAGACCGGGAGAGTGACATAGGCTTCTTTTTATCCCGGAAAATCAAAGAGATTCCTACGGGATTTTAAAAACTAATGTAAGCGAGCGAAGCTGCGGGCATTAACTAATAAAATAGGTTACCTACTCTATCTCAATTCAAGCTATAAATCAAAAATTAAAACATCAAGAGTTTAGAAATAAATCAGGTTACCCACCTCTATTCAGACAAGCCATCCACTGTATTTCACGTACATTAGTCACCTCTTTTCCAATGAGATAGGTGAACACCCTTACAGGTATATACGTCTTGTTATTGATAACCTCTCTGTTGTATTCCTCAAATACCTCCGTGAGGTTCCCCGGCACGTAATCTGTTATCAGCATCACCAGCTGATTACAGCCCAGAGGACTACTGACGTTACACTGCTTCCTGGCTCTCTCCTAAGAAAGTAATAAAGTGTGAAACAATGTATACAGATTAAAGCACGTACAATATACTTTGTTTATAGAATTAAGATAATACGACTCAGAACTGATGGTGCGCGACATAAACCAGCGGCAATTCAATAAAGAAACTAGAAATGTACGTATAATATAGAATGTTAGAATCCCAATGTGAGTGAATGTGCGATCATACATAAGTATGTACTTATATGTTATTAAAGGCTCATGAATATCAATCTAGGTTTAGATCATTAAACCTAGGACTACCATTAGACTGATAAAATGAAAAAAAAAACTGATTGAAGAACAAAATCGTACTTTGCAAGATAATCAAAGCAATTAAGTAAGACAAGCCCTCTCGATTAAGTACGGCAATTTATAGCCTGGGGAAACAAGCCTTTAGACTCCCTGCTGATGGCAATGCCTTTGAGTTAAATACCTTAAAATAAGGATCGGACTCTGAAATATAGAGAAACAACGCATAATATGAATCGCCATGGGCCCTTCACGACCCCCAGGTCTATTTACAAAATTCTAACGTAATTTATATGTAGGTATGTATATTCTTATATGACGGCCTAAGATGGAACGCGCTTGCCTAGAAGATGCCTATTCACTCTTGATTTGAAGGTACCCAAATTATAGTTATAGGTCTTTTATATGATTTAGGTTTTTCAAAACCCCGTGAGCGCAAAATGGACTGAAGACGCAATAGACTCATAGAGGGATCTTAAGACCCTCAACTCACCTCTTTCAGTGTCTCAAAGGCTTTAATATAGGCCGTAGTTAGGTTAGCGTTTCCCTCTAGCTTAACTTTAGGTTTTTTGCCGTCTTCCAGCGGTGCGAGGGCATCTGTTATAGTCGCAACGTTCTCTGGTGTCGCTTGAACGAGACCCTTGAAACATTTCACGACTTCCAAAGTTGTCGCATTGAACTTATATACGTTCATATAATCATTATTCGACAGAGTGGCCAAAAGGGCGTCTAAAGTCCTCCTCGCCACGTAGTTCTTAAAACCCGTCATCGAACCAGATACGTCAAAAAGGACAATCACGTCTTTAGAACACGTAGCTGCTTCTATGTACCAGGACTTGACTCTACAATCATATTCGTCAGCCCCGCTCTTCTTCCACGGCATCCCTGGATAAAAGCGCATTACGCCATGTGCACTTCCAAAATACTGCCAAACCAGAGATGGATCAGATTTGTAATTGTTTATAAAAACCTCATCTAACTGTTTTGACCATAATATTGCGTTTAATGCGGCAGTCTCTGGAAAATAGTGTAATACATCTAAGAACATCATCAACTACTCCTCACCAATTAGCTAATGAAATGGTGTTAAAAATACGTATACGTGTTACGTACATACGGTAGCGGACAGAAAGTGTTTACCACCTTAAGATTCATAATTACATGCACTCGTCTATGCCTGACAGTCGATATGCTTTCGATATTCTATGGCGTTATAAACCTTACTGCACGCAATGTGATATAGAATCTACTTTGAAAACTGATAAACATTTTCTATCCACGACCATATATGTGTAATACATCCGAAAATCATACAGCATTAAAATTCTTAAGCCAATAGTCTGCACACCGCACTTGGTCAGCGTGGCGGACTATTGCCTAAACCCTTTTTATTCGAGAGGAGATCTGTACTACGCTGGCCTATTAGTATAGGCCAGCGTAGTTTGAGATAGTGAAATATAGCATTTAAGCGCAAAATAAACAGGCAGTTATTTTTATTATGACATATGCAGTGAAATTTTTCAAAAATCTTTGAATACAGTTTTTATTTTGTTTAAAATCACGCCATGGTTCCTAAAACTAAACTCTTCTATCATATATAGGTAATAGTTTCAAGATTCGCCCTAATTTCAGCTCTCTAAGTGACACCCTGTATTACTTAATAGTAACACCAATGCCTTGTTGTTGATGCCACATTTGAGAAGATACGATGGATATTGTTCTTCAGTATAGTGAGACTCATACCTTGAAAATAAATATTCGTAGGCACGTGGATACAACTAGTGCTTGTATTAACATTGATATCATAAAAGTGCGAGTCCCTTTCCAGCGACACTTCTCTGTAATGTGAATTGTTCATTGCGAACTTGGGTATCGGTTCGCCTCTATCGATCATATTTCCGTGTTCGTCATAAAATTGCGAGTATTTAGCTGAGCAATATTGGTAATCTGTACTGTTGTCGAACTCAAAATCTGCCGCGAGACGCTCAGCTTTGGCATGAATACACTGCAAATTGAACGAAAAGGTTCAAATATCAATAGTTAGTTAAATCATATTTAATTTATGTTAAATTAATAAGAGTACCTTAACCGCGTTAATCTTTCTTGTGAGCATCGTACTGACAGAACGTAATGACGAATCCAATATTTGTTTTCCATCTTTCTTTTTAACACTAGCGTTCATTTGTTTGTATTTCTGAAAATTTTTAATATTATAAAATACTTAATCGTCGTTATAAATACACACTTGTATATTATTATAAATATTATAATGCAACATTTTAAATGATAACATGTTAATTTAATATTCACTAAAGCTACCGGTAAATTGTATCTACATAATATTATAATGCTGCCTAAAGGCAAACATTGAGATACATAGAATTTTTAATTCCAAGAAATTAATACATGGATCCAAAAATAAAATAGGTACAAATCGTCGGGGATAGTGCAAATCCGCGTAACTAGCATTAGTACCTTAAAATCCATTTTCATATGTTTGTGGTCAAATCAAAACCGCGTAAGTGTCGTAGCGACTAAATCACTTTAAAAGATGTCTATTTTTATCAATACATAGAACACATGAATTAATACTAATGTGTAAAAATTAGCCCAATAGCCGTAGAAATAAGAAATTTATAAAGTTTTAAACATCCCCTGTAAAACTGTGACTAGTGAGTAGATCCGCGGTTTTTACCAAATGTACATACGCGGTTTTGCACTATCCCCGACGAAATCATTTAAATAATAATTGTATGCATGCCAATTGATTGTCTTCGAGTTATTTTTTTTAAACAAACATAATTTACTTACAATTCTGATTTGGTCTGATTTCGTCAATGATTCGCTAAGCCGCCATAATTCCTCTCCCATAGTTCTTGCCCATTCTTTTACCCTATCAATAACAAACAAACGCTTATGAAAATTCTTATTCTTAGTATCTAATTTAAATATTAATTTGATATTCACTAAAATTTTATAGATACTAAGTATTACGAAAAATAAAACTCAAGTGTCGCGGTTTTAAGGGCTAAGTTCAAGTTAGTTTTCGTGTTTACGACACTGTTAAGAATGTGTTTACGACACTGATAAGTATGTTATTGTTTCCACTTTATATTTTACATAGATACAGTTAATTATTTTTTACAAACACATTTTTACTGGCGGCTTCGCTCACGCCATCTTTTAAAAGTTATCAATTTTGATTTTTGCGATTTTCAGCTGTTATTTTGGGTTTTCACTTTTCTTTTTTTCCAACCACCCCGAGCGAAAAAAACGAAAAAAAAATTCAAATAGGTCAACCTGTTTTTGAGTTTTAACCAGACTAACGAATAGCAATTCATTTTTATATAAGAAGAAAAAGAAGATTACAAAAAAACATAGGACTGAAATTCAATTTGTATTTCTCCACTACGAATGTTACAATATCAGGATATACCTACCATAAAATAACATGTAAGTAGCTAATAAGTTATAAGATACACAGAATTAATTTGAAAATACGAAAATCTTGAACAGACATTACAACTATTTACAAAACTTTTACAATTTAAAAATTTCGAAAAAAAAATTAAATTTCTTGGTATTTAAAAATTAAAAGTAATACTTCATGAACTAAAAATAAAGCTTACGTGTCCGATCTCCAAGCAGGTGCAGGTTCTGGTAGAAGAAGCAGTGTTGACAAAACAACATACGTGTAACACTGCATCATGTTTAGGCGGTGACTCAGACGCACGGTCAATTTCTGAGTTACAACTTCGACACCACAGAATAAATCAACAAACGACAATATTACTGAATAAGGCACATCGTTGTGTATCTTCTTTAAGCCTATATAATAAGCTATCCACCAAAAATACCTCTAACCACATTCAACAACTCTAAAGGTAAATGTAAACTCTACCACAAAACTCTTACAGAAATAGAACAATCACAATTAACTATCGAAACCGTGACAGTAAGCTTCACCGGTGCAAGATAACAAGCAAGGCCACTACGATAGGAAAGCAGATACAAATGTTTACTTTCTAACTCGATGAAGTTATAAATAATTAATTTATTTTTGGAAGAAAAACCACGTAAGTTTTGAAGACGGAACTTTTTGGTATATATTCGTGCAGTCAGTTTCACTAGCAAGGTTATCACAACGCGGTTTACGTGAAGTTTTGTCGGGGAAGGAAAGCGCGAAGTAGTATTTCGCAGCACGTAACTCCGCGACGTAGGGCCGCGAGCGACGTTAGCCGCGGCGGACGCACGTGCTGCGTCTATTCTGGGCGGGCGGGCGGCGCTCCGCATCGAGCGGGTTGAAGTAGGTCGCTCACTGTTCACACCGCTGACCTCTATTAATACAAGTATGCTGGCTGGACAAGTATTGGCGGCTTACAATGCAGCAATTCGATTATCGCCATTTTGGCGCTGATTGCTTAGAAAAGTGAGAGTGAAGGTAAAGTGAGTGAAGGCGGGGCATTCAATTATGTAATTTAAAAAACTGGTGGTCGTGGACATCCAAAGAGCTAGAATGGCAACCTCACATCGGGAGGCCCAGTGTTGCCCACTAGTTAGGTGTACCAATGACATCAGACGAGTCACAGCGAAATCGAGTCGAGTCTCACTAATATTATAAAGGCATATTATAAAGGCGAATGTTTGTATGTGTGTGTGTGCGCGTGTGTGTGTATGTTTGTTACTCCTTAACGTCACAAAGAATGTACCGGTTTGGCTGAAATTTGGAATGGAAATAGCTCATACCCAAGATTAACACGTAGGCTACATTTTTTCACGCAAAATTAAAGAGTTCCCGCGGGAATTAAAAAAAAAACTTAATCCACGCGAACAAAGTCGCGGGCATTGTCTAGTTGATCAAAAAAGACGAAGGTGATTCTGAAGATCAGGCTTAGTGCCCTAATGTGATTGGCATTCCGACATTTACGAGTATGAATGTAGCATTTTATGTTCTCTTTTCAATGAAAGTATGTAATAAAGTAAGAAACATGGGTAAACCTAATACTGAATTTTTATACGATGTAGGGTCATGTGTTCAACAATGAAACACAAAAAATTCAAAGTCTCATGCACCTTTTGTTTTTACAGATAGAAGTCTAATTTTTTACAGGTGTGTAGGTAATTTTATTCGGCATCGGATTTCATTTACAATTTTTTTAATTAATATGTAATCAATCGACAAAAAATTATAAACTAAAAAATGGGAAATGTTTCATTGTGTCCACAGTGGTGGTACACAATAAAACACCACAAATTCAACAATGAAACATTAATAGTATTGTCTCGACTTTTGTGTAATTTATGGAGTAGGTGAATAAAAAAAAATGCTTGAGTTAATAATCACAAAAGGATTTATTTTTAATTAACTTTAATCAGGTTACCAGTACTATTACTGGTATTATAAAAAATTTAATGTTAATAAGATTAATTTGTGAATTTGTAGCCACAAAAATTATTAATTTGCCCGGAAAGTACATGATATTATGTATGTACAATTATACGGTACACAATAAAACAAAATGATACACATTGAAATAGTGTTTCACTGTGTTACTGTGCAACTGTTTCATTGTGAACTACCTAAGGTTTTTTTTATTAATCTCAATTTTTTACCCACTAAATTGTAACACTTTAAGATATAATTTATTGCACATTAATCTACGAAATGTGTGTAATGCTAATTAATCATGAAATTTATGAAATTTTCAACCATACTTTAGTAAAAAATCTATAAAGAATGCTAAAAATACTTACTTTTTGTCGAAAAAAACCAAAAATGCTCCGCAAACACATCTTCTCGCACGCGGCGTCGATGCAAATTGGGCTAGGGCGGGGGGTTCACGAGAGTGTCCTAACGCAATATAATGCACGAAATTGCAACGCAGAATTTTAGAAATATCACAGTGTTTTATTGTGTACCACTGTTTCATTGTTGGACATCTGACCCTATCTGAAATGATATACAAAAGAGTTACCCTAAACAAAAAGCTAATATGAACACTGCCCCTGGGGGCTTCAACTGAGGGCTTGTGTGAAAACCGAAATAATTTAGCGAGTCCAAAACTTGTGGAGGAGTGTCCCTGCAGGCCACACGACCACATTAGGTATTTGATAGGAGGGACTGAATAACCTCTTTACGGTAATTTTATTTAGGGATAATTTTTCTACTCTTTGATTAATTCATTATTCACATTATAGTAAACATTCACTGCTTCTAGGTCCAATACCTAGAACCTTTTTCCAATCTATTTATAATATCTTGAGCGATATTATAAAAGGATATTCATCAAATGCCTGTAAACCTTATTCATAGAAAACCTTTGTTAAATCACGGTCGGGAGTTTTATTGGTAAAAATCCACAAGCTTTCCAAATAAACGCAAATACAGCACTATTTATTTAAAGAGCTTTACGTGATTCGTACTTACTTCAATTTGTTTCGGAGAAATTCACTGTCGATTAACTCATCTTTATTAAAATCCGAATTCTTTGTCACAAAGAAGTCATTATAGATATAGTACCTACATCATATTATAATAAATAATTTTTTTAAGTATAAGTATTATAATTATTTTTCTGGTTAAAAAGTAATTTTAGTTATATAAATGTGCTATTAAAAACATATTACGCATGACAAAAATAACTAACGCATATTATATTGATTTCTCTGAAGCCTCTGATTAACATTTTTAAAACTTATTCCTCATACCTGAAAAGATAATAAGTATGGATAGGCAAAATTCCCTACATATTTATCCAATAGAAAATAATTTTTGATCAAATAGTTTTAATTTACCAAATATTCATGTGGATACAGCAGTTAGATAAATCTCAAGAACTTAACTCCAACAGAAGTATAAGTATTAGAAATAACTTTGCCGATTTGCCAATGTCAGCTTTTCATTTTTCTGAACAAAATTTTACATCGAAGGCTAAAATTCATGGTCTTCCTTTTATTTCTCATGCTATGTTATTTAACAAAAAATAATCCTTACGATGAAGCCTTCCGATCGGTATGATAAAGATACAGGTTAATTTTTTTCTCGTATAGCGGGTTCGAGTCCCGGTTCAACCAGGCAATTATTTAAAAATTTATGAATGCAGTTTAAATTGTTTTTTAAATTAAAATGAACTCTTCTTTCAGTAAAATGTTCCATCTACAATATTTAAGGTACTTCCCCTCCATGTGGCATAGCCGTGGGACACCCTGTATATGTCTATAGAAAAACCATTCGTATAAAATTTACTACACAAAATTGGAGTTCTTATAAATAAGCTACCCTTTGACCCTTTTTAAATATTCAGGTATTTCCAAAAACGACCCTGATAATGAAATTTTTAGACACAATTTTTCTGAAAAAGATATGCAAGAGATCTTTAATTCACTGAAAGCATTATATTTTCAATTTGTAAGTATTTATTACTAGCTGATGCCCGCGACTCTGTTAGCGTGAATTAAGGTTTTGTAATTCCCGCGGGAATTCTCTTATTTTCCGGGATAAAAACTAACCTATGTGTTATTCCAGACTATAATGCTCTGTGCCAAACAGCCAAATTGGTTCAGTCGTTGCGGCGTGATTGAGTAACAAACATCCATCCATCCATACATCCAAACTTTCGCATTTATAATATTAAAAGGATTGTATGACTGGTTGTTCAACATAAGTGTACAAACTACAATTATTTTATACTTTGCAGCGGCGTTTAAAGTCGGCTTTTTAAAAAGTATTTTTATATTATTATTATCCCGGAAAACTGAAGAATTTCCACGGGAATATTTAAAACTAAGTCTACGTGGAAGAAACCATCAGCTACTCAACTAATAAGTAACCTATATCCGTATTAAAAATTTCTTGCCTTTCAACACCTGCGACCTCGCTTGGATAAAAAACAGAGCACTTGAACCTTTCATCCCCTACACTCCATAATTCACTTCAACAAAAGCTCTCACGCCAGAATGTATACAGCCAATTTTACCTTCATACAATATTTTTATCATGCTTTATGCTACACAAAGGAATATTAATAAAACCTAGGCGTATGTAAAACATTTAGAACAATAGGAGGGTATGCATAGATCTAGATAAACAAAAGCTAAAGGCTTTTCTTTATCTAAACGCGTTCGAAAGTTTTTATAAGCCCAGTAGCAGAAGAGCGAAATAATATACATAGCATTATTTGTAATATTAAGGGAGCTCATATAAATTCAGGGACAATCCTAGCTATATTACATTCTTAACATGGAGTAAGGGCAGATATCCACCACATCATAAAATACGGCTTCTTACGGAGAATATTATGAGTATTTTCCTGATTTTACATCGATGATTTTCCCTGAAATATACTCAAGAATAGATATATACATATAATATACAGTTTTATGTAGTTTCTGCATAGTTTCTGGTAAACTTCCCAGCCGTTATGTGACTTCGGTTTTTAAAAATCCCGTGGAAACTCTGATATAAATATAATAGAATAATGTTTTATTCAAATAAACTTTTACAAAGTGCTTTCGAATGGTCAAGTTAATCTACCACTGGGTCGTCGAAATGTTTTGAAAAGTATTCTATGTCCATCTTTAGTATGCAAGATATGATTCTGTGTTCAATTTTACCTAGATTGGTTTATCGGTGATTGGTTTACCAAACAGTGAAACGGTATCAGACTGATCGACAAACAGACAAAATTGCTTTCGCATTTCTAATATTAGAATGGCTTACAGGAAAATTAAGCCGATGTACCTTAAGAGCACAGTATTTAGAAAGTTGGTACCTAAGTAATAATTATTTTCGGTGATCCCGAACAAAATTACCTAATATCATCATCTATCATCGTTCTAAAATCTTACAAATATAAAAAGTCAAAAACACTCTTGATGGTAGGGAAAATGGAAGAAGCCTGAAAGCTTGAGATTTTTCTAAAAAAAAATATTAATAGATAATATTGGGACATACTTATCGTAAAGTTGTTTGTGGTGTACCTACCCTACGACCCAAGCTCGTACAAGGACAAGACGGTGGTGGGTCACGGCATGGCGTGGGTCGCGGCGCCGCGGCGCCAGCTCACCCTCTTTATGGCGCGGAATGTTCTGGATGGTGATCACAGAAATATATCAAGATAGAACGTATAAGTGGATAAGACACGCGTGCCCCGCCCGTTTCAATTTTTTTTCAAATAAATTAAGAAATCGTGAAAATCCTACTACTAGCTTTTGCCCGTCACGTTGCGTCGCCCACGTGGAGTTAGGTTTTTAAAAATCCCGCGGGAACCCGCTATTTTTCCGGGATAAAAGACACAAGATAACCTTTATCATTCTATGTAAGTCCTCAAATATCTTCATGTAAAACATCACATCGACCCGTTACTCTGTTGTTGCGTGATTGAAGGACAAACCATCCAATTAACTTCCTAATAATAGAAACAAAAGTTGGAAAGCTAATCTCGCAAATCTAATCTAAAGGAGGGATTTTCTTTCACAAAAGAATATTATTATCTAGAGCAAAACACAACAAAAATAACGGTGTGATATTGCCCAGATGTAGGCACACATGAATACTTAGTTAAACAGTGGTGGTAACCGTTCTATCTCGATATATTTTTCTGATGGTGACGATATATTAAATCTTGCTCATAAAGCTACGGAATCAACGGAATCTTTCAAAGCCTTGCATGATTGCAAATATTACAAAGATTTAGTATATTGTGAGATTAAAGAATCTTTAGTTAATTAAATTTAATAGGTGAGATTCTTTAATCTCACTTATTTAATCATGATACTTTTGTCATGAGCTTTATGAGAATACTAGTATTTGCTCGCGACCTTGCTCACATTAAGTTTGATTTTTCAAACCCTTATTTTACCCTCTTAGGGGTTGAATTTTCAAAAATCGTTTCTTAGCGGCTGCCTACATCATAATAGCTATCTGTATGTCATAGACCGATTCGTCTAGTGGTTTGAGCTGTGCGTTTATAGATCAGTCAGTCACCTTTGCCTTTGCCTTAGAAAAATAATTAGAATGAAAATATTTAGAATTAGAATATATTTAGAATAGTAAATTAGAATTAGATTAAGATTAGATTAAGAATTTAGATTTAGATTAGATAAAAGGAGATTAATAACGAGCGATGTAATCATCTCAGACAGACAGAGCAGACTCTGAAGTATAGATCCACCAACTTGTCTGTTCAGGTGACAGGGTCGCTATTGGAGCATTTAGTAGGTATTGCTATTCAAGAAAACGAGGAAATCGGTGCTGTATTTTCATTGTACGGCACTCGCAATATAGAACGAACTGACAGCTGCAAACATTTCCAGAATACACCACTTTTACCAATCGATAAGTGCTCGCTAAGCAATCGGAAAAACAGCATATTGACTTTGCAATTCCGCATGTTTTATGTATAAGGGGAAAACTGTTAACTGGGTCAAGTTCGAATACTACTCTGTTTGTTCGAAAAGCTGTATAATATTTTGTTATTTATTTTAATAAAATCTGCATTTTTTTTATTAAACTTAGGGATTGATATTATAATATACTTACTAGCTTTTACCCGCGGCTTCGCTCCCGCCATCTGTTAAAAGTAATCCGAAGTGGTGATTCCTAAGCAAAGTTACCACTTTGCAAAGTGGCAAAGTTACCAATTTTGATATTTTTGATTTTTCGGCTGTTGAATGAATGAATGAATGAATGAATGAATGCGCTTTATTGTACACCACATTAAATAGAAACATAAAAGATAAAATTAACTTAAAATAAATTATATAAATGAGAGTACAAATGGCGGCCTTATCTTTTGGATCTAGCTGTTCTTTTGGATTTTCCCTATTTGTTTTGTTATTAAACCACCCCTGTAGATCTTGAAATCCATCACGCACGGCAAGATAATATTTATTTTCATCTTCTATTGGACTTTATGGTGAGTGATACTGATAGTAAGTACCTACTTACTTACTATTATAGCTACTTAGCTATTATTCCCAATATGCCTTAGCTTACCAATATTTAAATATTCATTGTGATCTTAATTTTCCTCTCGTATCGCCGACTTTACTGGGCTCTATAAAGCTTACAAGATTGATTAACTGGATATAGTCTGTTTTGTTTATCCGGCTGAGAATATTATTTTCTTATCGTATATAAATAATTTTAACGTAAAAATTCTTTTTACAAAACCGACTTCAAACGCCACTACAAAGTATATCAATTGTGCCTATAAAATTTGCAGAGTTCCCTCGATTTCTACAGGTTCCCATCATCAGATCCTGGCCTGATGATTAAGGGCCACCTTTCCAAATCGGTCCAGGTATCTTCGAGGAATCGGGGAACATATATTAAAAAAAAAGATTCCAACGAATTGAGAACCTCCTCCTTTTTGGAAGTCGGTATGAAGATCTATGAGTGATGTAAAACAAGACGTTGTGACTTATGGTTTTGCCGTGTCCTGTTAGAAATATCATGGTGCGTTGCGGCGGCACGATGCGTTGCGTAACTTCTGCGGGCCGCTGTGGCATCTTACATAGAAAAATCTGTTGTACGCCATCGTTACGTTGCCAATTGTGAGCAGTGTTACTTAAAATCAGTAGACTACTATGCGACGCCGCAACGCGCCTTGTGTCATTGCTCTAATATACTTAGTAGGGGCAGACACGAGACGTCGCCAGTGGAGCGAGAATTAAGTAGGGTTGTGTAAATTGTAATAAATAGCCTGTCCCCAACTGAAACTCCATTAAGTATTATTTATTAGAAAGTTTCTCACTCTACGGACTTTGGGATGATAGTACATAACATTAGGTATAAATACCAGACAGATATCTATACTAATATGTAAAGCTGAAGAATTTTTTTGAGTTTTTTCGTTTGAACGCGCTAATCTCAGGAACTACTGGTTCGAATTGAAAATTTTTTTTTGTGTTGGATAGTCCATTTATTGAGGAAGGCTTTAGGCTATATAACATCACGCTGCGATCAATAGGAGCGAAACATCAGTGAAAAATTGCGATACTTAATAATAACAGAAATTGACGCGGACGAAGTCGCGGACAACAGCTAGTATAGTATAAATTGGGTTTAAAGATATTTATTTTCTCAAAAAGAACACAAATGTCGACTTAAATCGAAAATAAGTTATCAGATTTTAAATTAATTGCAGCGATAAATGTATAGCTTCACAATGTAGTAATTAACACAAATTAAATTAGTAAAAAAAATAATACAAATAATAATAACAAACAAACCGGTGAATACAGTTTTCGCTTCATCTAATTGAGTGACAACAATAATTTTAGTTCAGGAAGAAATATTTACATGGAAAATAAGAGTAAAGAAAATAATATGCCTCACAACAATAGTGAAACGAGTGGGGTTTGAACCGACGAGCTCTCGGTTTTCAGTCGTTGCGCTATTGAGGTTTTATTACATAGGTAGGTACTTCTTCTGTGTAATCAAATACTAATCCCCGTGCCGTAATGAAATACGAATTGATTTTCTTTTCAGTCTAGGTACCTACTCATTTGCCTCTATTATCTGGCGCCCGCCGTTCAGGCTTTTATACAAAATTTTCCTTTCCACATTAAATAGCTTTTGGGGCGGTAACATTAATTGCACGAGAATCTATATTTTCTCATCCGGCGAAAGAAAATGTTTTTGTTTTTTATACTTTATCAATTTTATTTATGTATTTATTTATTCATTCGTTCGTTCGTTCGTTCTTCCGATCGTTCGTTCGTTCATTTAGTTATTTTTCAACGTATTTCCTCGCAGCGCAGCACATAATATTTTTGTTGCAATATTATGTTCGGCATTGTTTCAAACAACTATACCGCGCCCCTACTCAGTCTGCTCACCCTGCACGTGTTTAATTAACACGTCCATGTACCTTCACCGCTGTTGAATTAAATATTTATAATGAAGTCTACAGTATGCTAACCTGGAGCGGAGGGGTACTACGAGGGGTCATCCTTACTAATAGGTATCCTTACTAATATTATAAATGCTAAAGTGTGTTTGTTTGTTGGTTTGTCCTTCAATTACGCTGCAACAGAGCTACGGATCGGCGTGATTTTTTGTTTGAGTATAGGTAAGGATCCGGAAAGTGACATAGGCTACTGTTTATCCCAGAAAATTACAGTTACGCAGACAAAGTCGCGGGCATTATTAGGAACGGCGGGCTAATAGCCATATAAATTCAGATAGGTACTTGTACTACTATTAGGCAAGCCATATAGGGGCTCATTTGGTACGAAAGAATTCTTCAAAATACCTATCCGTACGCATCGACGTACTCGCGAAAACACTTTGACCTTCAGAGCCAAATATTGCATTCCAGATCTTTATGGATACCGTTCCAATTATTAGTAAAAATATTTTTTTAATAATAAGTAGGTTCCTAGTAATAAGTTGCAGTGACAGCCGGGACGGAAATCCGGAGTTCGAACCCCACGCGCGACTCGCACATCTAACTTTTAATTCTACGTTATGTGTATTTTGATGATTTTAACCACTGAAAAAGAATAAAAGTCGGAAACCTCTTTCATAATCATTCGTCAGCATACTACGACTATAGTGTACGTATAATCGTCTCCCTCATGTAAACTATTTAAACCCAGTTACCACGAAAGATGAATTAACCATAGCCGTAATATTAGCATGCCGTTAGTGTAACCACTCTTGTGTGTTTGTTGGGATTTTTCTTATTAAAATACTCAGCTTCTCACATTTTAAGTTAAAACTGGTGGTGAAAATGTTAGCAAACGCGACTTTTCGCCTTCCACTAACTTCACTGACAAAATGTAGCACTATCACTACATAATCAACTTGTGAGTGAAGTCAGGGGGACGTATGGATCTGTGCCTATTGGCATTTGTATAGGGTTCTAGAACAATTCTACTGTCTATAAGTTTAATCAATAGCCAGACACAATAGCTGAAAGACCTTGTTACTACTGAAATTGTTCTAAGGCAATGCTACTGTTACTGCTTAACATAATATTTTATTATTTTTACAATTTTTATTTTATTCAATTTGAGTGATTTAAGTGCGTTTGGAAAAATAAACTATCGGCGCTATCTGAAATCCTCGCCTACGGCTACCCAAGGATAGCCTTGACTAAAGATCTGATTTATTATAAAATAGCATGATATATTCACAAAATAGCACGATCGTCGGTAGTGTTTTGGCTTGTTTGTTTTAGGTAATTTATTACTTGGTTGTTATTTTTAACCGCCTTATTTATATTTTTACTTTTTAATCGGGAATAGTTTCTTTTTAACAATACTTAGTCAAATAAGATCCACTTTATCAGCAAATGTATTGGAAATGGAAACAAGATTAACAGAGAGGGCAGACTGGCTATGTGGCTACTTTTAGCGGCAGCGATCGGCGTTTTTATAGCATTTTTGCGATTTTTTGAACGATTCCTACGATTTTCGGTCACCGATTTCTGCGTTTGATCTATAGTAGTTAGGGGAGCGGCAGCGATCGACCTTTTCATGGCTTTATGCCTCTGCATCGCCAAAGCCATAAAAACGCCGATTGCTGTCGCTAAAAGTAGGCAGTCTGCCCTCTCCCTAATAGACATGGTCACCGCACGGGCAGGTAGCGCGAGGCGCGATGCGGGGGTGGTGGGGTGTGCACCTGGCTCCCCCACGTTTCCAATTATTTGCTTAAATTTTCCCCTGGCGATGCTTGTGTTTTTAGTTCTTCATCGTCGAAAGATCGTATTGTTTTAAGTTTATAATAAATATTAATTTGTCCGCGGCTTGCAGTTAGGTTTTTAAAAATTCCGCGAGAGCGCGAGTATTTTATAAATAAACACACAGTATAAATAGACTTACTTGTAGAAAAAGATTGCAGCAGTATAACAATAATAAAGTGTTCAGCGTATTGTACGGAAATGTGTCCGCCTCTGTAGACCAGGGATTTGTAAGCTTTGTAAATTTTTTTTTTTTTTTGAATCCATGAAGTAAGTTAATATAAAAACATTTTTTATTTCCAATCTAGTATTCAATTTTATCTGGTAATACATATAAGACTGTGTAGTTGTTTACTAAAAAAATTCTAATAAACAATATCAATATATTTTTTTAACGTTTATCTAATTTTAGACGAAGGTAAAATGAATGAATGAATGAGCAACTATTTTTTTTTTTGCACGAGTAAGTTGAGGACTTGGAGGCAATCTTTTAGCCTGGAAAAACAGAGGGTTTCTGCGGGAGTTTCAAAATCTAACTAAGTCACGGGCAAGAGTTAGAAAAGCTAAGTAATCTTAGGTGCATATGTAACGCTGCCTTATAGCGACCTTCAAAATTCAAATCAGCGCGAAGTCGAGGGCGCGAAAAAGTCCGCTTATAACTCTTTATGGTATTTCAGCGCACAGGTTGAAAATCACTGGCCTATTATATTGTTCGCGTCAGTCGCAGTGCGGGACCGGCCAGTGCATCCGCACGCACGCGCCGCACGCCGCAGCCGCCAACGAACATGTGACATTCTGTAAACCACGCGGACGAATTATACACACTAGATATTAACGACCAAGAATTATACACACCAGATATTAACGACCAAATTTCAAAAATGTGTAAACAATTAGTGCTCGTGCCTTTGGAGACGTCTGATACGGGTGAGTTTGCAATCAATCAATCATTTTTATTTTGCACGAATATGGTACATGAAACATACACATGAATTTTCATAGGTCTTAGTTTTACAAATATGGTATCAACATATTCCGCCAAACTTGGCGTGCAATAATAATAATTTTTTTACTTAATCTAAAGAAATATAAAAAATGTAATCATTAAAAAATCGGCCCACGCGTTTGGTCTCCAGAGTGACAATGTACATAGCCTGATAAATACATTACTCTCCTTTGCGTCGCCCAGTCGGGTAAAAACATAGAATAATATATCAAATAAAATTAATAAAATACAATTATACTACAATTTTAATCATAAAATATATAAATAATTATGTACATCATCAGCATTTATTTTTTTTTAATGTATGTAGGTAGGTATCAAAATATATTATAGGACCTAATTGGTTAAATGCTCTAAAACCCAATGTAATTAATTTTCCAATCTTTAGTTGTACCTACATATTAGGGACAGATTTTGGAATTGGGATCTTTCGATTCCATCATAGTTCAAGGAATATCACAGGTAGCAGGTAGATAAAACATTAAACAGGTAATCCAACTTCTCTGTCTTCGACTTCAACCCTGACAGCTGCAGCGCCTTAATTTGTTAGCAAGGTCCTATTACAGTTCTACCGTAGTCGATAAATCAATGAAATTGTTCGGTGAGCATGCAACTTAATTTGCAGGAACAGTTTTTAAATGCAGGCAAAACCGCTAAACGCTTTATATTTCTCGCAACCCACCTGATCTACAGCTGTTTGGAGTAAGTATCTACTTAGTTTTTATTTTATAAGACCTAGTTCTTTAGACTTAAAATTCATAATAAGAGACTACTTTCGGCTATTGCTCTCCCGCGTAGCTTGCCTATTGCCTAGGTCATAAACGTAATGCGCAGAACTAAAAATTAATCAAGACCTACTTTTAAGAATCTTGCAGTGCGGTGAGTGAGAGCCATCTACCTGCTAACTTTTCAAATGGAGAAATAAGCTTTTGTTATTGTCCTATTATTGAAATGAAATAAAATTAAATGAAATGAAATTTTAAATTAATTAATTAATTTTAAAGAATATTAGCCAAGCTGAAGTTGACTAATATCCTGCTATCCCGTCCAAATAAGCGGAAAGCTTGTGCTAGGAGTTAGGAGTGGGTACGACAACAGTGCAACGGGTGGGATTCGAACCGGCGACCGTTCAGTTTCAGTTAACCTTTAACCGTTGGGTTATTGAGGCTTGAATTAAAAAATTAATTGAATGTTATTACTTTTGTATAGTTGAATCCGTGAATGTCATATCTACCGATAGATGTTCATAGCTGGACATATTCGTAAGTCTCCTGCAGCTCACCTATTGGGGGTTTCTCAAGTTCCAACTATTTGCTTTACCTTACCTACCTTCCTATTGCGGCTTTGCCATTCAAGCACCGTTACAATCCGACAGCTAGGTAGGTACCGGTTTTGCCCATGAAGAACTTATGAAGAACTCTCAGGCGTGCAGGTTTCCCCACGATGTTTTCCTTCACCGTTGAAGCATGGCCACATCAACTTTGTGAATTTGAGCTAAGGTGTTTATCTGAGCCTATGGAGCTGACTTTTGAGTATCACTAGCTCGTTTCATCGATTGCTGAGCGACTGAGCTTTAACCAGGCCCATAGCGTAAAGCAGTTTCCAGTTCGTTGTGACGTCAATAAATTGTTACAAATCAGAAGCCCATTTGTTTTTATTAGAGCCAGCGCTTATTAATCGATTGTTTGAAAAAATATTTGTCGGAATTGGCCGGAGTTGTCGTGCCATGAAACCACTTAGCCATGGAAGAATTAATACCAATCGAGCCGGCAAGCCAATCTAGAGGGTTATTATAGGCCGAGAACTGGCGGACACTGGACCCATAGTGTACTGATAAATTCTTAAATGTCACTTTTAACTTTTAAAAGTGACGTTGTTTTGTCCAATATTCAGATTACTCCTAAAATCGAACTAAGTACCTAGTACTTTGTGAGATACTTTTACCCACTTTGTATCGTTAAAAAGTTACCTTATCTACGATTTATTTAAAAATATGTTCAATAGACAAAAGTTCTCAAAATTTTAGTTTGATGATTTCAATTTTTGTACTTGGTTTAGCTAAATAAGAACCATAACTGATTGAAAAATATATTTTTAATTTTTAGTTTCACCGGAAATTTAAATAATACTTTATTTATTTTGAAATTTATCATTTTACAGTACAAGTACTAATTTCTACTCTTAGACATTTTCCACTTTTAATTTCCGGAATAAAAGAACTCTCAGGCTGAAATCTGTAGACCGCACTTTCGCTCTGGTCAGACTCAAGACACAGTTTCAACACGACAGATTTATGTCAAAAAATATTTTTGTCTCGTTTTAACTCTATCTTAAGTCCGAGCTAAGTCAGAACACACTCTATAGATCAAATCGATCATCATCGATCTTACCTATCAAAATCGGTTCAGGACCCGCCACCTCCCATGGCCCCTCCAACCTCACAGTTATGGGCCGAAGCTTTGGGAGAGCGCCCGGTACTTGCTCTTGCTCGCTTCTCGTCCTTTTGACTAAGACCAAAGTGTAGTATCAAAATCGGTTCAGTGGAGTTATTTTCACATTTATAGTATTAGTATGGATTTAACTGCTAGCTCGTTGTCTATTAGTGATATTGACATCCCGCCCGCGCCGCAGCAGTGGGCTCCGCGCCTGCGCGCCGACAAATGTACTCCATGTTATAAAAACATCGCCGAGAAATACGAATACTCGTTATTTGCAATAACATCAATCTGTAGTTTTGTTTTGTTACGGCGCAATTCCAATGAACTTGATAACTCACTGCGAGGATGAGGTTGCCGAAATTGGATCCGTGTAAGTCTAGATACGTTGCATTGTGTTACATAGTTTTCACGGGTAAGTGTTTTTGCAGCACAATAATAACATTGTTTGAGATACATTTTGGGATCTAACTTGAACTCTTATGCTAGGGCCAAGTAGTTGAATGCCCAAAGCAAATTAGCTCCGGGCTGCAAATTGAAAGGCTGTTTCGTTTAAAAATAATACAAAAATAATTATGTTTGCAAATTAACGCTGACGCTTGCAGTGCAGAGCGTATGCGGAATATCATCATTCAGACCTTTACGTCTATTGTAGACGCATTCTCTCGGAGGAATTTTCGCCGATGATTCTGGCAGTTAATAACGTTCGCAAATACCTACTGCAAAAAAACCCGACGACCACAGGAGTCGCGGCACTAAGCCGCCTCCTCGCTCCTCTATGCGTTAATACTTTAGGGCATACACCTGCGGTCATATAATTTAATGAACGCGAGCCCAAAGTATGCACAAGATATTCCAAATTGCGAAACGCTTACAATTAGTTTGAACAAAATATGACGTCAAAGAACATGTAAACAATAGTTGTCAGCCAATCACAATCGTTAGATTCTGATGCGTGACGTCAGCTCAAGTAGTTTTGAAAGCGCGTCAAGATCAATGACGTGCAAAATGACACTTAATTAATTATACAACATTTTCGTGAGTGACATTTTTTTTCTATCCTATGGTGATATAAAAATTGAAAAAAAAATATACACATACATGAAAAATACATTTAATTTTCAACAAGCAATATGATACTTGAATTGAACAAAATTATGTGTCCTGGTCACAGTTAAAAATACGAGTAAAATAAAAAAAAGTATACAAATGACAAAAAATAGGAACGTTTAGTTTAAGTATCTAGGTCATTGTATTTTTGGTAGGGAACTAATTAGTCAGAAAGCTAGGAACTATATTAGCACTAATTTGTCAAACAAACGAGTCAACTAAACAGTTTAATTTTACTACAATATCAATTCAATGATTAATTATCTTAATAACGGACCATTGATATTAATTGTATTAATGTAGAAGGAGTGGAACAGGTGTTCAATTACGAATTTCTTCTAGCAACAGCGAGACTCTCAGCAATTAAAACTGCAATTCTCATTAATACTCATTATTACTGTCTGGAGTCTAGACTTGAGGGTTCAGGAGTTTCTTCATATCTTACATCGACGCTATAATACGGGAGTCAATGGAATAATTAATTAACTAATTGATGCAATCATCGTGTTATTAATTTTATCCTTCATTGTTAATTCTATGGAATTCGAACCAGGTGGTCATCTCTAGTAACAAGCCAGTAACGTATTACTAGGTATTAGTGCTATTTCTGAAAATCACAATCTAACTATATAAGCGTAAGTTGATAGCTCTAAATGTAATGTTATTCTTTTCCACAGTGAACATTGTGATTTCTAACTTTCCGCTCCAAACGCAGGCTCAGAACAGCCAATGAATGTGTGAAGCCCATGTTTTATGTTACTTTGTGTTATGTTTTATGTACCGGTAGTGATAATTACGTTTTGAATGATTATTATTATAATGAATTATGACACCCTTTCCAACAATTCGACATTTTTTATTTCTGGGAGCTCATCGTACTAACGCGACGATACTGCGTAGTTGGACTTTAAAAGCTTACTAAAAATGGCTCATTAGCACGTCGCTTGTTGCGCTTCTGAGCGTTATAGTTCAATGGTGATAGCATATTTTTTGGACATGCCTGTCAATTGTTGTCCCAGTACTCTCCCAGTAGATGGGCTCCGCTTTCTAACACACTCAAGCTAACTTTGTCAGATTTAAAGGATTGTGTGCACAAATTTTTGAGTTTATTCAATTCAATTTCTTGAGTTACAATTTTTTGAGTTTATTTGTTCTCATATCTGCACTTTCGAGGTTTGACTTCTGGATTCGCGTAGTGCAGACATCTGTTACTGACGTTAGAACCATTATGTTACACATCATTTGAGTAAAAATATTTGTAACGATTATGAACAGAATTATTGCCGATAATTTAATTACTGATGTTGGAGCAGGTGGCCAATTGAGAGTATGTATCGGCAACCGCTTAACGACAACTGTAACCAATTGACTGCAATTCAAACATTGACATTCACTTGAACTGTCTCGTCTCACAATCATCATGTTATGATAGGCTTTGGGCAACGGTCAAAGGTATCTTTTCATTCTGAATGCTGAGTATCCACTCGCAAGTTATTTCCGCAATTTCTTGCCAAAGTCAATGTCAGTCTAGAGTCAGATACTAAAAATAAGAATCAGAATTGAAGAAAAGATCGGTAATTCGGGATCGGTCGATTTTTAATAAAATAGTATTTTTGCACTTATACGGAAATTAAATGTAAGACCATTTTATTGGTGCAATTTGCTTATTAATAATATAAAAAATATAAAATTTAGCCAAGATAATTTCTGTCACACTTAGTACCTGTACCTACCTGTGATTATTGTACCAGTAAATATACACTATCAATTTATATAAAAACTTTGAAAATCCGTGTAAGTGCAATAATAATTATAGTGTTACCGGCTCCTGGATTATTATAAACACTCATCTGTCACAATCGCGATTTATAACAATTCCCATCTTCCGCTCTCCAATGCTGAATCGATTGACACTCGTATTGTGCGCATTGTGTGCCATTACAACTTTATTCTTCAACCCATACAACGATGCAATTGAAAAATGAGGTATTATACCTACATAATGCAATATCACATAGATTAGAGCACTATGTTCGCTAAGAATATCTTCACCATTATTTAATACGTCTTTCCACTTTTGATCCTTACTAATATTATAAATGCCAAAGTGTTTGTTTGTTGGTTTGTCCTTCAATAACGCTGCAACAGAACTACGGATCAACATAATTTTTTGCATGGGTTTAGTTGAGGATCTGGAGAGTGACAAAGGCTACCTTTTATACCGGAAAATCAAAGAGTTAGTCAGTTAGTTGTTAGAGAGCATCAGTTAGTTATGTATGTATGAGAAAAAATTTTAATCCCAGATTGGGCTATGTTTAAACGCTTACATATAGTTTATTCTTTGAATAAAATTAGTAATTTACTCTCAAGTAAGACTTATTCAATGTTGATGAAGTTGGTGAAACATACAAGATTCAAAAATAAAGGCATTATAAAATACAGTTTTCTTACTTACTTAGAATATCATACTTAATATTATAAAGGCGAAAGTTAGTGTGTGTGTGTGTTTGTTACTCCTTCACGCCATAACGAATAAACCGACTTGGCTGAAATTTCCAATGGAGGTAGCCCATACCCAGGATTAACACATAGGTTACATTTTATTCCGGAAAATCCCGGAAAAGAGTTCCCGCGGGAATCAGAAAACCTTAATCCACACCGACGAAGTCGCGGGCATTGCATCGTCTAGTAAGGTACAAACTATAATAAATATCTACTTACATTCATAAAGTGTGTCCTTGTTGATCATCTCTCTATCGTTATTAACGAGAAAGTCTGATTTAAAGAGGCAGTGTCCGATGAATGCAACGTCGTTGTTTTGGAGTCTCATCCGTTGTTATCGCTGTGTTCGTGAAACGTCTTCAATAAAGCTCTCAATGTCTTTATTGGTATGCAAAATTTATCTATACCTAATTGGAATTCTGATTTATGTGCTAAATAATGAATACAGTCACTGCAATCACAAGTTCAATGTCATTGATATCTGATTTGGATAGAAGTAGAATATGTTTGTATTGAAGAATGCAAAAATAATGAATTTTAGATACAATTTTTTTAGATCTGTAAGAAATAGATAAATATACTTTTTAATTGCATGTTTCTAATAGTTTTATTTAAGCTTGACGCGTCAAAAATGTTTGTAAATAAACTTTAGAGTGTACTAAAGCATCACCATTTTGTTTTATTTCCTTATCTTTGGAAGTTACCAACGCCTATATATATAACGCCAACGCCTACGATAGATTCCTATCAGGGGCCGTTTGCCTGATGGAAACACGGCTAGACCCTCTACTTTCGGATAAGGCTTATTTTACGTTGGTGAAATCTGCCCATAATGAATTAATTAAGGTTATCTTATTCCCTAGCAATGAAGAAAACATGCAAGCCGGCGATGCTGGGCAGGATCTGGCAGGCCAGTAGACGAGCTCTCAATTTAGAGCACTCCCCGCCCCACGTGTTCGCGTGCTGCCAGTGGCAACACGGTACTCGACCGGCTACATTTTACCTTCTTTATAGGTGAGTAATAACCTTTTATTCAAATTCAAATCCAAAATCTATTTATTTCATGTAGGCCAATTTGTAGCTCTTATGACACGTCATAAATCTACCACCGGTTCGGAATGCAGATTCTGCTGACAAGAGCCGGCAAGAAACTCAGCAGATGTTCTTTTCAAAAAAAAAATTTTTTAGGTAAAAAAAATGTGCTATGTATACACAGTGCTTCCAGGATGAAGCGTCAAAAATGCAAAATTAATTCGCGTACTCCATATTCAACGCGTTAATTTATCGAATAGTTAAGTTATGCCCTTTTTGTACTTTTTCATTTTAGCTATCTTTTGCCCGCGACCACGATTTGGAAAATTCTTATTTTGTTTGGTGAGGTGTACGCCCCAGATAGTGCCATGGTCATCAGGCCAGGATCTGATGATGGGATCCTGGACCAATTGAGGAACCTATTCAATATAAATTTTATAAGCACACTTGAAAAAAAGAAAAAGAAAAGAAGAAAGGAATGAATGAAATGAAAATATTCTTTATTGTAATCCAAATAAGGAAACAACATATCAGAACTTAAAAAAATATACTACTACTAATGATATACTTTGTAGTGCGTTTGAAGTTGGTTTTTTAAAAAGAATACGATATGTTTATATGATAATATACGACCAAAATAAATATGACGGATGTTACATCCGATTTTCCCTAGTCGCGTTATACTTTTTAAACTTTTATCTTTGTTTGTTACCAGGTGGCTACTATTTCTTACTGTACTTTCGATCGGAATCTCAAGCTTCGCCTGCCAGCGTTTACCGCGTCTGTATGAGGGTCCAATAGTGGAGTTGAACTACTTCAAATGGTTCATCTACTTCACCAACTGGGGGTACTTGCTCATCGTGCTGCAGGCCGGCCTGGCATTGGCGGTGGTCCATCGTTACAGGAATCAAAACACTTTCAATTTACGTAAGTCATCAAAGAATAACTTAAAGAAGCGTTAAAGTCAGAGTTAAGATTGTATTTTTTACCAAACTCCCTAATCTAAAATACTATAGAATTTATTTGAATTTTCAGTTGATTTTCTTAACTAACGAAGTCGGGGTTTTTTATTGTGTTTATTGTATCTAATAGACTTCAAAAAAGATCTTGGGTAGCTAAATTAGTACCACCTACATCGATATATAACCACCTACTTTTTTGTTTTGGTAGTCGTTTAAAAAGTGAGTAGAGAATTCGACTTTTTTTTAACTATGTTATGTCTACATAACACATTTGTTTTTTTACAAAATATTCTACCTTTAGGGGTTCGAAAATAAGATGGTTTTTTAAATTATAAATTGAATTAAGTATACTTAAATTCAACTAAATGATTACCACAACTTCATACGTATGGTAGAAAATATGGAATTTCAAAAAATCCCTCCTTGATGCATTGATCCCTCCTTGTATATAGTATGTATATACCCCTTTATTATTGTAGAACAATAACCTGGGTACTTCACAAGGTTTGAGATTGATAGTGTGATTTTAGCAATGTCAAGGGGCTTTGCGTGATTTTTTCCGTTAGCATTTCAAAGAATGTCCGACACTCATTCGGAACAATCAACTTTTATAATCGTGTCGCGTGTCAACACAATCATCAAATGCTTGTCTTGATATCATGGTCACGTGTGGCCAACAGAGAGACGTCCGTTCACTAGAGGTGCCAACTTCGCACAAAAAAGCTAACACAAGTTTACTTTTACTGTCAAACTGAAATTCCTTGAGCATACTGTAGCACTTATACCAGTATAGGTAATCTACAGACCAACCTATTCAATAACCGTATGAAACTTTGCTAAGAACTCAGCTTTCCGAACCGGTAGTAGAGTCTCGACTTGTCATAAGTGCTACAAATTGGCCTACATGAAATAAATGATTTTGAATTTGAACTGCGAATAAGTAAAGCTTTCAATCTGTAGTACCAATAATGGATTCAAACATTCGAAAATCAATTTTTAAAGAATTTAAAGTAACTGAACATTCCGGTCTATTTGGTGACCCTAGTGTATTTGATTGATACAATTTCGCGTCAATTAAAGTCACAGTCAGTAGCCACCCGTCACAATTATCCTTATTGGTTCCTCATTCCTGCACTGACGTCCAAACCGACGCCGTAACAAACAATAATTGATGCGCCGTCTGCCGACCGCATGTGGGTGACATTGTTATCCGGTTAGTTGTTACTACGAAAAGTATAGAAAAAGAAGCATACAAGAATTTGCCTTATTCCGCATAATAAACAGTAGACTTTTAATGATCCAAAAAGAATAAATCCTTCATTTTCCATGCGGAGTTGGAAAATAGCGGATTTAAAGTGGAACTAAAATAAATGACGTCATCATTGATATTCATATTACATATTTACTTTTAATTTTGTAAGATAAGCATTGGGCATCATATAGATACATTATTTCAAATTCCATAAAGTTTTGGTTGGTACAATGTGCAGCATGTGTCCCGCCCTCCCGTGCTTACTATAGATATACAACAAAAGCAATCAATTCTTACCACCAAGTAACTCCACAAATACCCTCGAAAACACTCCACGCACGTTTCAATTTGCTACCGGATATCATTCAATGTCATTTGACACGACTGACATTGTGCATTGTTATAGCGTGAATATCTCTTGAGGATGCTCCAGTGTCGGAGGGAAACGTGCAAAGAATGCTTAGAAGGGGTTGTGACTGCAGTGGCCAAACTAATCTCTAATTTGGCTGACTAAGCACAATAGAAGATTTAGAACACCCCTAACATGTGAATCTATGGCGATATACCTGGCATCCTGTTACCCAGATTTCGATCTAACATTTACTTACTTACTGAGACACAGCCCAAACACACTATATCTGCTGTAAGTTGATGAAGAGTTAGGTACCCCGCAGACTACTTGATGCTGCAGCATCAGTCTAAAGTTATGTACATGTCTTGGAAATAATTCTAAGTAACTTTCAAGTCAATTTCATCAGTCAAAGTTGGTTCTTACGAACATCACTGATGCACTCATCAGCTCATTTCCTATTTGATTAAACGGAAATAAGGAAATGAGCTGATGATCTTCATAAATTATACAGAACAGACAGACACACAAATGCCAGATACAGATACACACGTCAAACTTATAACATCCCTCTTTTTCCGGTAAGGATTAAAATGAGTTTGTTGCTCCCTGTAAATCCATGAAAGTCATAGCAGCAAAGACTGTTTTGACTCTTGACGATACCTTTGTGAGCAGGGGTATGTGAGGGGTATTCTATAAAGTTATTCTGTATGTGTAGCATGCGACGACGAAGAGATCCCGATGCCGCGCAGGCAGAGGACGCCGGCGCTGTGTCGCGCGTACTGGCTGGCGCACACGATCGCCACCGACCTGGCTTTCGTCATCACGCTTATTTACTGGACCCTAGTACACGACCCGAGTGAGTATTAGCCTTATTGGTAATTCTCTTATCGTTGACTCGTAGTTCTTATTAATGATTCTTTTTCAATCTTCCACTACTTGTATCTAAATAATAAAAGATATGCACAAATGCACCAAGGACTAATTTTTATACTTAAGAAAGAAACCTGAAGCTGTGGAAATGACATACAAGGATAGCGGAGTTTCTTTACTTTTTTACTATCAAGGGTGGGTTGCATAAGGCTAAAGTAATTGTAAACCATAGTGTATTGTATTAATATATTGTAGTATGTAAGTATTGTAACACCATAGTGTTGTTTCAAAATTCCTCCTAAAAATCAGGGTTGAATAAATCTAGGTCCCTCCCTAATTACAAATACTGACGAGTGTAATCCACTTAGCTTGTTATTTGTTGCTCGCCAAGTTTAATTTTAAAGATAACGTAACCCTGCACCTGCGGTGCAAGTCAACCTTAGTGGTGTATTATTATTTTATTTTTATTTATTTATTTTTATTTTTTATGTACTTATAAAAATTTAAAAGACAACATATATTAGAAGACTAGCTGTGCCCGCGACTTCGTTCGCGTGGAATAGTGACTTTTCGGGGCGCGGCTCTCAGCGCGCTTTACGTACGTACTCTGTACGTTAAAAATGTTCGCCGTGATTCTTTAAATTGACATAACTTTTTTATTTATGAACCGATTGACATGAAATAAACACTAAATGTTAAGTGAAGCTTACTACAATATATTAGTAAAAACCGTATCTAAATCGAATAAGCCGTTTCTGATATTAGCGTGCACAAACACACAGACAAACAGACAAAAAAAAAATTAATTACAATTTCGGGTTCGGCATCGATATAATAACAACCCCTGCTACTTTTTTTTTATATATTTCCATTGTACAGACACCACTTTTCTACAATTTTATTATATGTATAGAAGTAAACAGTATACTATAATACCTACTTTATAATATAAATAAATAATAAACTACATAAACATGAAGATACATAAATACATAAATACATATTAATACATAAATACATATAATACATAAATAATATAATACATACCTACATAAATATAGGGTTGCGGACAGAAAATGTTTACGACTTTTCAAATTAGATTCTCCGTAACCCTGCGTTCAGTAAGGTCTACAATGCTTATAATATATGCTTATAATATATATGCTATTAAGCTATATCAAGGCTTGATATCGACCTTCTGACACAGATGTGTGCATGCGATTATGAATCATAAGGTGGTAAACATTTTCTGTCCGCGACCGTACATAACTAAGTAACACATAACGTAAATTTTACTTGTAAATTGGAACTTTCAGGAGTCCATGAGATCAATACGTTAAACCTACTCGTTCACGGCGGCAACTCTCTCGTGATGCTGCTGGAGCTGGCGCTGACGGCGCACCCGGTGCGCGCGACGCATGCGCTGTTCGGCGCGGGCGCGGGCCTGGCGTACGGCGTCTTCAGCGCGTTCTACTGGGCGGTCGGCGGCACCGACAGAATCGGTTTACCCGCCATATACCCCGCACTCGATTGGAATAAACCAGGCAAGTTATTGTCAAAAATTAAATCCAAAATCTACAGATTGTTCTTTAAGCTATTGCATAGCTTCTATCGCGGGCCTTGAGCGTGGAGACCGAATCCAGAAATTCCGTAACGAAAATAACGTGACACGGGACTTCTCTCACCGCTAGATGGCGTTGATAAAAAATGCTATGCAATAGCTTTACCGCGGCAGTCCCCGAGTGCCACACGTCTTTTTTTTTTATTCGATGACACGATAGCCCTTGACCGATCTCACCTGATGGTAAGTGACGATGCAATCTAAGATGGTAGCGGGCTAACTTGGAAGGGGTATAGCAGTGTAAATTCAACCCATACCCCTAATCGGTTTCTACACGCCATCGTGCCGGAACGCTAAATCGCTTGGCGGCACGTCTTTGACGGTAGGGTGGTAACTAGCCACGGCCAAAGCCTCCCACCAGACAACCAGACAAGGATTGTTGTTCAGAAACCAGACATGTATTTATTTAAGCAGGTCAATCAATGGATAATAATCATGAATCCACAATGAAGATTGCAAGCTGTCTTACCGATTAATAAACACAACACTTTATTATCTGACATTTTTTAAATTTCCAATTTCGAATACCGATCGTTACCTACGGATTTTTTTTCCTACAGAAAATGCGAAAATTATTCCGGCGGAAAAGGTGGATTCAGAAACCTTGAAACAAACTAATTCAAAATAAACACTTTTAAGTGTTTATTTTGAATTAGTTTGTTTCAAGGTTTTAAACATTTAAAATACATTTTAAACACTTTTAAGTGTTTATTTTGAATTAGTTTGTTTTTAACCATATAATTCTAAACCATCTAAAAATGCCAACGCTCACATCAGTTTTGCTTTACGAGTTATGGCATATAGACCACAACTGAGTAGTGATGTCATGAAAATTTTCGCGAATTAAATTACAACTGATTAGATGATGACTTCTCATCTTGATCTTGAACTTTATATTTTACACCAATTAATGTAATGAACTTAATGTGCCGCGTCTAAGAGAGTATTTAACCTAGTTAGACCGCGAAACTGTATCAAAAATGTTAAGCCAAAATGATACTATATTAGGCAGATATTAGGTAGTTATATTTTATACGTGGTAGATTTTGTTATTTTATATTTTGTGTGTTTTCTTTTTTATTTAATTTATGTAACATTTTTGAGATTCGTAAGCGCTTTTGCAAGTCAGAATCGAAGAATTAAACAATACAATACAGTACAATAGTTCTATGAAGATTCTAATATAATTCTTATATTTTCTGCAATAATATAACTACTTCAAACTTATATGAAATGCTAAGGTGCTTGTACACAACTTCGTCAAGGTACCTACTTAATACAATTTCTAAGAGTTCTTATTTCATTATAAACACCCACGCCCATACTAGGAAATCAATAATAAATAATCATAGTATCGAGTTTATTATTCGCTTTAGGTAGGTAAATAGATAGCAAATACTTTGAAAATGACGCATGGTGTTGTGTTTTTTTATGATACCTGACCGTACGATACGTATCCAAAGATATTATTTTCATCTATCTCAGTTTATGAACTTACTTAATACTTTTTTACCCCTGAATGATGATGTTAATGCCATACCTACAGTAGGTACAAGGTTTTAGTAACAATTTATTATTTTACACACCTAGATTTAGAAAGAATTTTTCCATTCAGTCTAAACATGGAATCAGTGTCTATAGTTCTCCGGAACGCTAAATCGCTTGGTGCCTGGTGGCATGTGTTTGGCGGTGAAGAAGTAAAGTTTATTTTGCTATCCTCATTCCTCGTGCTTCCAGGCTCGGCGTTTGGCTTCGTCGCCCTCTGCGCAGCGGTGATGATGTTCGCGCACGGCGTGGCCACGTGTCTGGCCTTCGCGCGGAGCCGCCTGGCGGCCAGGCTGCTGCCCGCGCGCTCCGCCGACCGCTTCGCGCTGCCCACGCACTGAGCTACACGGAAACGGGTCTAAAACACTGCCTTTAGTATACCAATTGAAGTACAGTCCGATTCAAACTTTCGTCTTGGAATTTAGCCGCGAATGTAGGTTCGCGCAGGCAGTCAACTGATACCGTCCCGCTAGATACCTAATTTTGTATTCTGCGCATCGAAACGCACGATGTTCCGTGAAGTCACAAAGTTTGAATCGGACTGTATCTGCTCTTGAAAAGTTAGCTGAGCCTCGACTGAAGTGGATCGACATTATGATCCAAGAGACTCATTCGAGAGTCTAACTTTGCGGCAAAACTATTTCAATCACTGCTTCAACCTAAATTGCGGTAATTGGCCGAATTGTGGTGTTCTATAGCTGCAACATTGCACCTCAGCCAATAGAGGGAATGCCGGCCACTCAGAGGTGATAAGACCATCACATTGTTGCTATAATTTTTAGTTACTCCCGCAGCTGACGCGCTGAAGCGTTACGTTAACCTGTCAATTAAACGTCGAGATAAGTCATTTCCATAATTTCGGCTGATGGATACCATGGATGGACATAAATCCGCTGTCACGTTGCTAACATGAGAAATTACACTTATAGCAATGGTGTACTAATAAATTTTATTATTGAAATAATAGAAAATCCTTAGAATTACTATGTAATGAGATGTGAATTATGATTCTCTATTCAAAGAGGGGGAAAAACTAAGGTAGAACGAAAATGAATTCAAATTAACTACCTATTTAAGAAACGTTCCCATGTTCCCACTATGTTTATTGTAAAATTTTGCTTGTTTCTTGAGTTAATTGTAAACAGATCAGATGTTACCTTAGCCCTTGAAATGTATAAGCAAAACGTTTACAATAACGACAAACAAGAAAAGTTGGCAATGAATAATAATAATTATTATATAAATTAAAGTACGTGTTAGTAGTTTAATTACAGAAGAACAAAATAATGTTATAGAAGGTTATATTACATTGACATTCCTTTAAAGAAAACTCAGAAAAACTAGCGTTAAAAGTTGTTAACGATGAAAATAAATAAATAGGTAACATGAAAAAAATTTACGTTACATCGTGGTGAAAATGTGTTAATTAGTTAATTAAATAAAATTAATTAATACGCTCAAAAGTGTGAGAACTGAAAATACCTTTTTATTAAATACGTATGTTTGTATTTGTAGATCAGGTCTGTTATTGTACGGAGAAATATCTAAAAGTGAAAGAAAGGGAAGCTACCTAAATGAGTTTTGCATTTAATTTTTGTTAATATATAGATTTTTTAGCTTTACATTATTTTAGTTTCAATCTACTGCAATTAACGCCAAACATTTTATGGCCATAATTATTTATGCATAGGTTTTTTAATAAAGGTAATAAATCACGTGTCTAAATACAAAGTCACGGCGTATTTATCCTCTTCCGAAAGGCCAGTATTATTAATTAAGTGAAATATAATAAAAGGTTAGATATATTATATTACTATTGTTACAATAGAAATATATAAAACCTATTAAATATATTCCGATGCATTTATATTGTTATGTGCTTCTGATATTATCTTTCCATTGAATTGAATACAAAATCATAAATGTTAAATATACTCACATATCTATAACGTTATATACAAATTGTTTATATGAATGGATGACGGCATATAATGGCGTGAGCGTGACGTATATCATATTCCCTATAATTAACGTGCGTAGTGTTCATGTTAATAAACGATTAAGGCGTCCTCTTATATATTCTTATTAAGTATACTAACGTCATGTTTCTAAATACAAAGGACAAAGGAAGATACAAATCCAATTATCCAAAAAATAATCCCTATAACCTAATAATAATCTTAATAATTAAAAATAATAGTATTACATTAACTATTTGGTCGTCAATTATATCATTTATTATATGTACTCATAATAATTTATATTGTAGCATGAACTATAATTAAGCACCAAATAAATAAATATTCGAAAGAAAAATATTTGCATATTACCTTACTAAATAGCAATTAATTAATTATGTAGTTTGTGCTCTTATGATAATACAATTAAAAGGCTGTTATGCTACCAAATGCAAATGAAATTACTATAGTATCGATAGCCATCTTAATGTTTATATAAACTTTCTCTAAATATACTAGGTTTTTGACTCAATATAATATTAATACTTAGGTAGTTTTTCTAAGTGTATAAGATAAAATTTTATATGTGTCGTGAGTGTTTATAAAATTGTATTTTTGAGTAAAATAAATTTGGATTGCCATCAAAGATACAATAACCATTATTGTGAAATTTAAATTAGCTAAATTATATATTCAAAACGTAAACATACATTTTATTCGGTTGCATGCAAGCTTGTTACAAAAATACGTCAAAATTTTAAGGGATCTCGCGCACTACGCAACAATGTCTAAGACTTATTGTAGTTATCGTGGGTGCAACATTTGCAGTAGAAGCATATATATACTTACGCTCAAGCAAATTTTCAGGGACACCAAAGAGAAATCACGGTACATTGTACGATCAATTGGTCGTATTGGGTTACGACAATTTGTCTGAACGCTGCAGACAATGGCTGTGGTTGTCAGCGCAAGGTCCCTTAAATATCTTTAAAGCTTATAGTTAATTTATAAAGTACGAGTTTTGGTGTTAGACTTAGCAGCTATGCCAGCCAGTGGGTATATAATGAAGTACACCTTAGACCTCGTTTATTTTTAAACGTTTATATACATATCGACCGTAGCAATTAACATTGTCGGATCTACATTTTTTCATTGATTTTCATTTTATTGCATTAAAGGTCTTAGAATAAGAATAAAAATGCTCCCACCAATTATTTTAAAATCAACCAACCATCTTTGGTTTTTGCAAGTGCAAAATGTAGGTACATTGACTATTCTTCACTTTATACATATTTTTTGAAACTTTGAACGGCCGTACCCTAAAGTAGTGATTTTTCACATACGACTATGTTAATTGCTGCGGTCGATATATTGTTTAGTATTTTAGAACTAGAATGAGGTGTGGTCGAGAAGTATCAGCGTGTCTCAGGTAAGATTACTCTGATCTAAAGATACTCCCAAATGTGTAACTTTAGGATGGATGGCAGGCTTTAGAGATCCCAATAATTTAGGTATCCTCCAATTACCAAAGAACATCTTTTTTGTACCTCAGAGAGTAAATTCAGCTGTTGGCACCTACCTTTATTACTAACACCTGATAAAATATTAGTTAGTTTCGTCGATATCACTTTCTTTAAACTGTGCAACGAATTCACCCCTGCTGCAGTGGTATGATTGCAAATAATGTTAAAACTTTTGCTTTGTCAAATTAGATAAGAATAATTTGATAGCAGTCCCGGCAAGTATTCGAAACTTGGGAGGATATAGCGCGACAGAAGTGTGTATTGTGTACAGAGGCGTAACTATACCGTTTGAGGCCCGTGGCAAATTCATCGGATGGGGCCCTCCCTCCCCCAATATAAAGAAGCTCACCCAATGAGATAGTATTTTTTATTTTTTCATAAATCACTACGTGAAGTAGGTACATACAAACGCAATTACAATTACTTGATTTTCTAATAACCTTTAAGTCGGAGCGTATTGTATTTATACTAAGTGCCGTAAAGTAATATTACAGCACTTAGTAGTCCGTTCTTAGCACCTACAATAGCAAAGTAAAAGCGACATTTTCGCGAGCGAAGCGAGCGCGAAATTTTTTATGATTGCATTACGGCACTTAGTAGTTCATTCTTGGCATTTACAATAGCAACATAAAAATGACATTTTCGCGAGCGAAGCGAGCGTGAAATTTTTTATGATTGCATTACGGTACTTAGTAGTCCATTCTTGGCACCTACAATAGCAACGTAAAAGCGACGAAATTTTTTGTGATTACATTACGGCACTTAGTAGTCTATTCTTGGCACCTACAATAGCAACATAAAAGTGACATTTTCGCGAGCGAAACGAGCGCGAAATTTTTTATGAATACATTACGGTACTTAGTAGTTCATTCTTGGTACCTACAATAGCAACGTAAAAGCGACATTTTCGCGAGCGAAGCGAGTGCGAAATTTTTTATGATTTCATTACGGCACTTAGTAGTCCATTCTTGGCATTTACAATAGCAACATAAAAATGACATTTTCGCGAGCGAAGCGAGCGTGAAATTTTTTATGATTGCATTACGGTACTTAGTAGTCCATTCTTGGCACCTACAATAGCAACGTAAAAGCGACGAAATTTTTTGTGATTACATTACGGCACTTAGTAGTCTATTCTTGGCACCTACAATAGCAACATAAAAGTGACATTTTCGGGAGCGAAGCGAGCGCGAAATTTTTTATGAATACATTACGGCACTTAGTGGTTCATTCTTGGCACCTACAATAGCAACGTAAAAGCGACATTTTCACGAACGAAGTGAGCGCGAAATTTTTTATTCTGCACTACACCATATCTAGTCCTGTACTTTTGGCGCTTGAGAAACTACGCTTGTATGCGCCGCACACTCGGCATCGTAGGTAAAGTCGGCCCTACCAACTACTTAGTTATTGTTATTGGGGTTATTTTAAAATGTGTTTGTGGACCTAATGACATTTAGGTATTACAAATATGTATCTTTTTAATTTCTGTAAGGCATAAATAAAAATTTTGGCCCCAAATTCGCCGCCCCTAAAATCTGCTGCCCTAGGCTCCAGTCAAATCAAATCATCAGTAAATTTACCATTTGGTAAATTTACCACTGTGCGTAACCTCTCTTGTCCCAAAGAGTTTAGTTTATATCAATTTTTATTTTGAAAATGATCGCTCGGCACTAGCCGTAGTCACAGGAATTGCTATAAATGTTATGATCATCTTGAGCTTCCGGCCCTCTCTGACCAGGGGCCCCTGCCGGCTGGGGCCCGTGGCATTTTGCCGTCATGCCACCCTGTAGTTACGCCTCTGATTGTGTATACGTTTAGCCGTCGTATAATTAAATTAATGTATCGTAGTGATTGTATGTGATCTGTAGGCATAATGTGATCGTTCCTAGCCAGAATATAAAATATGTTCTGGCAAAACTGTGATGCGAATTTCACGCAAGTAGTGTTTCTAAATGCACGTGTTTAGTTATTAAGTTTGTCTATAATATACAGTAATTGGCGTTACTAATAGAGCTGCGTATTCAGCTCTCCAGTTTGCAACGCATTTTGTGGGTGACGCTTGCAGCGTGGAGCGAATTCGCTTTGAGCGTTGAAACTCGTAGCCAGCTAGAGTGACTACACGGTAGGCGATAGTAGCTAATGTGTGCTCAGCCTTATGTAGGGTTTATCAGTAAAAGCAATACTTTTGTATGTGTTTTGATTGTATTTTAAATTTTAATAGCCAACAAAATGTATATTATTTGTCCTTGCTATGTAGGTACGTTTTATTAAGTAGATGTAATGTTTAGTAATGTTCATTGATGAACAGGTACAAAAATATTAGCAGAAACATTATAAATGTATTACGCATGATTCTGATTAAAAAATGATATCAATTAGTTATGTATTATGAATTATGATATTTAATCGTGATAATAAAAACATTTTTCATATATAAGTGCATAAAGTGTTTTATTTGTTTCTTGGCCTTGTCGAACTTTGCCCGATAATATTCACGAAAGTACTACACGTGAATCTATAGCAGACATCCGGTTACCTAGATATTTGCTCCATCATCAGATCCTTTTCGAGCCTTAGTCATCATTTTGGTACCTATCTTGTTTTTAGGATTAAAGGACAAACCACTAAACAAACACACTTTAGCATTTATAATAATATAAGTACTTTACTAAAGCGGTGATATAAACTACTAAAATCGTTCTACTAACGGACGTCTCATTCTCATCGATAGTATTGACGCCTTGCAAGAAAATATAGCAAGTTTCTAGTTTAGTACATTCACTAATTACACTCCCAAGTGCTTTATATCAAGTTAATTCAATCATATATATAGGCTACTTCCTATTATTTTTTATTTTTATTCGATGTCAAGATAGTCCTTTACTGCGACTTCACCTGATGGTAGGTGACGATGCAGTCTAAGATGGTAGCGGGCTAACTTAGAAGGGTTATGGCAGTGTAGATTCAACCTATACCCCTAATGGTTTCTAAACGCCATCGTGCCGGAACTTTAAATCCCTTAGCGGCACGTCTTTCACAAGCCAAAGCCTCCCACGAGACACAGAGATAATTCAGAAATTATGAATTCCCAAATTGCCCCCTCCGGGAATCGAACCCGAGACCTTCCAGTTATAGGACCACAGCACACATCAAAAATAATTCCATGGACTATCATTTCACCGGACTCACAAGTAGGCATACTTACACGTAGCTATGTATAAAATACATTATACAGGCGTAATCCTAATTGGCTAGCGATCGTTCGATCAAGCGATGCGATTTCGTCGCGCGATGAAAATGATCGTACGATGGTAAGACAAAGTACCTTAGATTGGCAATGCGAATCGATCGCGCGAAAAGAATAGTAATTTTCCAGATGAATGGCCTAGAAATATTGATTTACCGGTGTGACAAACAAGAAAAAAATTCCTGTTAGTCACACTGGTGTGACTATCTGGTGAGACCACGAGGCACAGACCCGCAATGGATTAAATCGCCTAGATCAGAGGTTATTGCGATCGCTACACAAGCGTTACACTGATGCAATCATTTTTAGAGAATCGACACACAGGTTTCCTCGTGAGGTCTATCTTCACCGTTGAAGCACGTGACACTTAATTTCTTAAACGTACATAGCGCACATAAAAAGTAAGTGCGTGCCCGTGATCGAGCCCGCGACCCTCCGAACAGGAAACAGCAACCCCCTTACCTAGAGGCTCTAGCTCATGTAGCACACGTGTGCAATCAATATCTTGGCGCCCTCTAGTAGACGCGCAGCCAAAATGAAATACTAACAAAACAAAAATACCGTTTGACTTACTATTATATTTTCACCAGTGCAAGGAAATTCAGGTGCAAAAAATGTTGCAATTTTAAATGATGTCGGGAAGCAAGCAAGCGCGGCTCGGCGCGGCGCCCCTAAAACCCTGCGCCCGTGTGCGTTGCACACCCTGCACCATAGGTAAAGCCGGCACTGGTCCTAACCACTAAGCAATCACTGCTGTACCACCACACTTGTTGAGTAATCTTGCAGCTCTTGTTGTGACACGGGCTCATTGTTCTCGGTCGGCAATAGGTTTCTATTATGGGATAATTCGGAAGCCTTTGATTGAGCGACTTGCGATTGCGAAGTGGCTGGGCTGAATGGCAGGTAAAAAAACAATTCAAACATCGATGACCAAGATCATGGATTCACAAAGTATAATAAGCATAAATATTCCGAAGTATTATATTAAAAATATTGAAATATAGGTACTTAATATTCAGGAAAATCAATAACTTACTCATATAAGTTTGACCATTCAGCGGGGTAACGCAGCCAGCATTCTGGGCACTTTTCCTCGTTCCAGTGGTTTAGATGATATTTTTAACCGATTTCCATTTTTGGAACGAGGAGGTTATCAATTCGGCCGGTTTTAATTTAGAATTTAGTTTTTGTATTATATTAAGTATTATTATTACATATTTTTAATAATTAAAAATCATGGACGTAAAAAATAACTTACGTCCTTGTAAACAGTTCTAAGGTCAGATGTGGGGTTGAAAATTATTGCTATACGATTGCAAGCTCTAATTGGCTAGTTTTCTCACGCTATTGGTTAAAATGCATTGATTAAGAGTTTTTCAAAATGTTGTTAAAGAAGAATGAAATCTAGCGAGGTGGACAAAGGCCAACTCTTCTCTGAGAGAAAGATTGCACCGTTGATGGATTGCTGATGATGAAGATAAAAACCTATTGCCGGCGGCACGCCGACGGAGAACAATAGGCCTCTGTCTCAACATGAGGTGTGAGATTTCTCAACAAGTGTGGGAGTGGCTTTAGCCGGCATCGGCATCGGAATGAGTGGCGATGCGTGAAGGTGAACTTTTCTCGCGGACCTTGGAAACGCAGTAGGCGCACGCGCTTGCACTATTTCGCAGGGTTGCTCCAGTTAATAATGACTAGGTGCGTACCTACTACCTTGAACTTGGCTTAGTGAATTAGAGTTGGTGAGCATTTCAATCTATTAAGGGCCGATTTCACCAACGTAAAATAAATCTTATCCGAGCGTCGATATTTTGGCAGATTTTCAATCTAAGTAATAATTAATAAACTTAAAAAGGAGCGTAGGTAGGTATTGGTACAAAATAACGTATTGAAGTAGGAACTTCAATAGGTATGTACTACGTTATGTAGGTACTTACATTGTTATCAAGATGAAAAAACATACATTTTGAATTTCTTACAATAAGTATGTAATACTTTACGAAAACATAAAACTCAAGCTACGAGAGTTCCAAACGTGCCTGGCCTGAGACGAACCCACGGCTATTCTTTTTATTATCATTATCACCATCTCACAATGTCACTTTGACTTGTTAATAGAACTATTAGAGCAAATCACGTCCAAGGTTATTTTTCATGCAGTCATTGCACATAGACATAGCATAGAATAGTTATGATTTTTCAATAATTTTCCGAGCGTGAAAACAGGAATATTAAGCCGCCAATTTCAAATTCTCTCTAGCACATGTGTCACATTTAAGCGAGTTAGAGAATAATAATCCGTTGCCCCTTGAAGAGTTCGGTTCTTCATCCCCGGAAATTTTCATCAGCTGTGGGGTTGTTAAGAATGATTAATGAATGAATAGATCCGTACCAAGCACGTTGAGGGTAACATCATGTTGTGCGTTAATATAAGGCTTAGGCCTCGTGCAAAGCCGCTCCTAATAGTTAGGAAGTTGGTGGTATGTCGCCCCGTGCCTCGGAGAGCATATAAAGCCCTGTTCTGCGCATGATCTCTCTCCGGTCTTGTCGGATTTTCCGTTCCATGTATTAGAACCTCAGGACAAATGGCCTCTCTGTAGATCGCCTCCGTCGAACAAGTGACAGCTACCCAAGATAGACGGTCCAGTCCTTGGTTGCCAAGGTCTTCGGAATGAAACATCTTGATAGAATATGAATAATATCCAACTTTATTACTGGTTACATAAACACTTGAACTCTAAACTCGTTATAAGGGCAACCACGTCCTACGTCGGTGCTCGTCCGTCCCGGAATGACATAGCGGGCGCGCGCTGCATGTCCAAAATGCTAACAGACGGCCATTCTGCCGCGGGGATGTCCCCATCCCCAATTTCAGCTCGGCCATTCGTTAGGTAGGTATGCCCTCATACCGGTTAAAAGGATACAACAAAAAAAAAATGATAATAATGAGATAATCACAATTTCAATCTTAGATTAATTCATAAGTGTCTAATATAGGGTATGTTTTACGCTTATTTTGATAGGATTACAAAAAATATGTATTAATACAAAAATAAATAATCAATTCCTGAATGACACATACCTACTTTAGGTTTTAGATTTAATGAATTTATTCTCAAAGAATAATTTGCTATAAAACAAAATAATAACAAAAAAAAACTAATTCACAAATATTTTGCAAATGCATACTAATTTTTTTTTTTCTTTTTTTTTTTATGTTACAAATGACTTTTCAGTAACAATCTCTTAAGGCAGACCCAATACAATACCTTCAAATTACAAAATTATTTATAGTAGTGTTAACAAAAGTATTGAGTTAAACTGGCACAAAGACACTGGCACAGACAAAGAGAAATAATTTTGTCTGACAGTAACACTATCCATTATATATATTGTTACATACATCTAAATAATAAGTAGTCAAATTGATTTATATATTGATTCATTTCCAACTAATTGTAGACCGAGTTATATTTGTTATATCTTTATCACATAAAATTTATAATCAATAATTCTAGTTTATACTACTCTAGGAGCAATCACATCATCCCTGAATTACAGATTACTACACTATGGTTATACACGTGTCATATCTAGCTTTTTGCCTTTTCATATGATATGTACCACACTGGGGCACAATTTAATTATTTATTTATTTATTAGAAAGTAATCAACAGTGTTACATCCCAATAGTATACAATTAATATATAGGTAGTTAGTTTTACAATAAGGCTAAACAGATCACACAATAATTATAAAACATGTTAAAAGATAAAAATGTAACTAGGTGAACTATATAGGTATAAAACAATAAACAATGAACAATAGAACACAATAATAATATGAGCAAGTACTATATTACATTTCGCATAAGTACCTCGCAAGGGGTACGCCGCATGTCATTTTTTCTTACATAAGTACCATACTGGGGTTACTACAGATGTCCATTTCACATAAATACCACACTGAGGGTACGACGTATGCCAAAGTTCATATAAGTACCACACTGGGGGTACTACAGATGTCCATTTCACAAGAGTATCACACTGGGGGTACGACGTATTTCACATAAGTACCACACTGGGGGTACTACAGATGTCCATTTCACAAGCGTACCACACTGGGGGTACGACGTATGCCATATTTCACATAAGTACCACACTGGGGGTACTACGGATGTCCATTACACATGAGTATCACACTGGGGGTACGACGTATTTCACATAAGTACCACACTGGGGGTACTACAGATGTCCATTTCACAAGCGTACCACACTGGGGGTACGACGTATGCCATATTTCACATAAGTACCACACTGGGGGTACTACGGACGTCCATTACACATGAGTACCACACTAGGGGTACGACATATGCCATATTTCACATAAGTACCACACTGGGGGTACGACGTATGCACTTCACATCTGGATCAATTCTCCCAGCTGGCAATAGGTGACGACCGAGCGCCTTCCACACTAGGGGAACAGCACGGCTCGATCATTCGTTAACTCAGGGTCGAATCCACAATTCGCACTAGAAACATAGTTTAAAAGAACAAATTTAGCTTATCTAGATTTAGCTTAAAATAATTTAAATGTACAACTTGCACTCGGTGTATATTGAACCAATTTAACCAGCTCCACATAAATTGCGTTTAGCAAAACTACTAGCTTACATGAGGCGCTGTCACGATCACAAACAAAACCGTGTCAGCAACAAAACAAAACTCGATGCAACCTGTGTCTGCAACATATTAATAACACTAAACAGCGCCTATTATGCGTCTTTATAATAAATCTTTATTGAAAGTTAAAAGCTCTATGTAAAAAAACACATATACAGTAAAAATAAAACAAAACGATAGATAGGTATATAAATAATAGTGAATCATGAACCAACAGGCATACAATAGTAATATCTCGTCCACCATAATCAAAGATCGACACTGTTGACCCGGACAGCTCTTTAAACTCGTTTGAAGAATCCAAACGTTAAAAATTGGGTGTTTAGAATCTAAACCTTGTTCAGTTCTGAGCAGTACTCGTTGGTGAAATACAAACCATAACCTCAAACTGAACCAAGCGCTTAAACCGAGATTAGCGCGAACCAATTGCGTTCGATTTGAACGGTTCGTTGCAGGTACTATCCAGGCCCTGCATCCCACGTGCTCCGTCCGCGGCGACAGTACCCACTCAGTATTCATTCGTGTTTCCGTATAGGATATAAGATATTGAAGCAGTGTAGAGATTTAATAACCATTTATATACGTTTTCTATTGTCTATTTTGGAAAGCCAACAGTTGAATACTCTAAAACATTTGTAGATATTCATCACAAGTTATGAGGGTCACATGATTAAATGCCCAATTAATTGTAAGCTTCCACAACATGCACACATATCGAACGATTATTACGTTGATATAATAACTAACTTTAACAATAAAACTCCTTGAATTAATTTGTTATTACCCTTACTTAAATATATTATATTCATTTACGAGATTTTACTTTCATTCATTACAGAATGTAATGAAAATATCAAAATATTGAAAAGTCAAGTCAGTTGGTGTATATAATGCTGTCAATAATATGACACCTAAATTGAGCATAGCGTTACAAAGTAAATCTATTTCTTTCCTTTATTTAACAATACAATGTAAGAGTTAGCAACCTTTGGTATAGGAGAATATTTGCTTAGCTTAGTTCTGCACCATCCAATATTTAACAGTTTGAAAGGCTGTCGTGGACAGTCACTCGCGGTGTTTCAAGCGCAAATATATAATAAGCAACTCGGAACAATTAACTTAACTCTTAAACAATTTAAACAAAACGTTAATGACAATATCAGTCTTCTATCCTTAAGGATATGTTTCTTGGAAAGGGTAGGTCTCTCTTTTTTTTTTTTTTTTTATATATATATATATTCATTCAGATTTTTCTGAAATGGTTGACAGCTGGCGCAAAAATCGTTACTACACTCTCTCAATTCTTTTAATGTGGACTTCAGTGAACGGAGACCAGATCAAAGCGCAATATTCCAGTCTGGCACGCACACAGCAATCGAAAAGCTTAAATATATTAAAACACTTTGAACACCTAAGAACAAATCCAAGTGATTTATTTGCAAGGCCCAAAGCTTTAGCTCTGTGGGGGATAAGACCCAGTTTATTGTCCAACGTATGACCTAGATCACGAATTGCATCAACTTCGGCCAGTCGGCTGTCATCCATGCACACACATCATCCTATCTAATATCCCATCCAATGTGCGAGTGAACGCCAGGGTACATTTTATTTATTTTACACCATTCATTCAATCTGTATAAATCATACTGTAATAATTGAACATCTTTATTGTCCTTAATAAAACGTGTCAGTTTTAAATCATCCGCGAAAACGCTTATATTACTATTATGAAAGATTTCGCCAGTGTAGACATTATAAGAAGAGAAGACCCAAATTGGATCGTTGGGGCACTCCCATTTGAGCCATAGATTGGTAGCCGTTCATGACTACTCCAGACCTCCTATTCGCAAGATGTGATTTAGACCGCATTAACAAGTTATGTGACACACCGTGCGCTTGCAGTTCACTTAGAAAGACACTATGATTGACCTTGCCAAAAGCCTTTGAAAAGTCGGTACACACGGCATCGATTTGTTTCCCGTTATCAATACATTCTGTTACATTTGTAGTACGAGGTAGCAGATTGCTAGATTGCTAGTCGAGCAGTCACTCATAAATCCATATTGCTTTCTACTAATTACATTCAGATGGCCCTACATGCGCTGATACACTAGCGATTCAAAAACCTTCGCCATGGTAGACAAAATAAATATTGGGTGATAATTTTTCACTTGTTTCCCCTTGCCAGACTTAGACTGTGTCTACACGTTAAGTATTACTGTGTAAACATAACTTTAAAGACTAGACTATTAAGGTGTCGGTAAAATGCCCATCTTTTAAAGACTAATTAAAAATCAACGCAAGAGACAGTCATATCGGCCAGGCACACTTCATCAAAAATATTGGGGTATATGGTAACAGCTGCCCTTTAAAATACTTTGGGTTGCTTCCTTTTTCTGTTTCTCATTGTATAAATGTGTTCACTGTAACATAGCACTATTAACCCTCGCAATCCAACGGATCCTTATATCTTGTCACTTTTGCGCGATGCCCATGTTTCAATTCTAGAAGCTCAATTCACTGAGGGAAACTACACAGGATAAGACCTGCTTTTGGGCTTATTCAAAGACATATGGGTCGAACCATATCGCACAAGATATTATAAAATTTAGACACCATGGCATCAACATTCTCACAACCGCTAACTTCATCTATCCAGGAATTACAGTTTAGAGAGAGATAAATGACCCTTTCACAGTCAACTTTTTTTTTTTTTTTTGTTCTGATTGAGACATTATAATTTCCAATGGAGGATGATATTTATCAATCTTTCTTAAATAATTAAAACATTCACTTTCTATAATTCCCTTATTTGTTGAAATTTAATCAGGAATTTTGGTTCTGTGATTATATACTAAATTATATTGTTTAAATCATTAATCAACAATAGAGCTTATCAATGCAGCAGTAATGTAATTAAGGCGTCAAACGCGTTATCACAAGGAGACGAAATATTCTACTTAAATTAAATTATTAATTAGTGTAGCACAATTATTATTATTGAATATTTTGTTAATGTTCCCAAGAAATTGTCAAGTAAAGTGAAAATTGAGTCTAAGTATGTGTCGATTCGCACACAGATATGCATATACTCCACCCACTAAACATTCCACCACATATCCAAAACTATCAGAGCTAACCCCGTTATCACGTCTGTCAACATGGTAACGACTATCAAAAATTTCTCTGTGTAAAATACTATCATTAAACTATGACTCAGTTAATATTATAATGTCAAATTCACTGTTGAGATAGGTTACGATAGATCTCGTTAGTGCATGAACGAAGTCCTCTAACATTCTGATTATAACACTTATTCGTCTTAAATATTTTTTTTTTTTTTTTTAAACTTTAAAATTAATAAAATTATTATGCAGTAAAATACTTAAATGTATTATTAAGATTATTTAAAGAGTCCTTATTCCTTATAGATATTAAAAATTCCTTATATGGTCAGAGGATTCATTTTTGCGTATGTATACAAATCCTCATTTAACCCACACAAATCTATTTATATTTTAGTTTCTTAGCCTTCAGACGAAATGCATGCAGAACGTTCTGCAATATAGATTTGTTTAAGGTCTCCACCTAATCCGATATAGCTTGTATTCTATTTATCTCCACTATACTCAGCGTTTCTATTAGAATTACTCGCTGCTGCCGAAAACTCAAACCCTTGGATAACCGAACTCGCCGTTCTTGTACACAAGTGAACATTAATTCAATTCAATTTATTTGCATAAAACATGTGACATACAGGTGTTAACAATTGGTTATGAATGAGAACAATGTTTTGCCTAATAATCGGCATGCACATATTTACAAATTCATCTAATATATAATGTCGATTGATTCTAATAATGACGGCAACAATCAGTCAATTTAATTCTTACAATGTCATACTTATTCTCACACAGATTACACATCAGATTCTTTAAGATTATATTTAATTGTGTTTGCTATCTGGTTAACCATCGATAATAAACTTTCATTCCAATGCTCTGGAACACACTGTATTTCAATGTTATTTACTCGCGATTTTTGTTCTGATTGAATTGAAGTTTATTTGTATAATTCTTGTAACCGACGGCGCGCGGCTCACGGTCGCGTGCGCGTCGCATCTGTATAAGTGCGAGCGACCCCGCTCGCGCCTGACCGCTTCCACCCAGGCTCCCAACAGACTCAGACACTCACGCAATATGCATGTACACAACGCAACCACAACTAAATCGCCCGCAACTTCGTGAGACAAATGTACTATAAAATTTTATATTCGGTTTTTAACATATTAATGCTCTTGATCTTAAATTGAAGTCCTTTCTTTAAATCTTCGTGTTGCTAATCCATAAAGAATATGGAATTTGTAACTTGAGTAAGTTGATCAAGGGTATCCTTCAAGTTTCGACCAAACTGACATATATATATATAATGTTTGCTTAAAAGAAAGTGAAGTTCTTCTCTAACAACCTGACGAATATACTATGATTGTTAAATCATTTATCACACTAGTATAACTGTTTTTTTTTTTTTATTTATTTATTTATTTTTTTTTTTTTTTTTTTACATTCACATTAATAACCGTGTTATCGTTTTTCGATGAGCTTCGTAATGGAGTATAGTATTGGTTTTACCAGACCGTGAACGGTTACATGATGGGCATAGTCAGGTAGTTAAAATCGGAAGATAAGTCTTTTTATTGACCATTAGACGTTTTGAAATCATCAAAGTGATATTTTGTCATACATGATGAAATTCTGTAGTAATTAGTTGGTCAGTACAACAATCAAACTTCTTGGCATTCTCTTTTGTAGAAGCGAACATTGTTATTAACGATGTAGATAAAAATTCAATCCACATTCAATATAATTGATCGTCTAATATATTAGATTTGTAGCGAGAATCGAACTCGCATTTAGTAACCTCACCAGTGGGCCACATGGGCCGTCACATAGTTTATGCACTTGAATAACATCCTCTTTAACCGAAAATTGAATATTAGTCCTTAACAACAATTTTGCACCACACGCACACTTACCACTTACTTATCCCGTCATTGTAATTACTGCAACCTCAGGTATATAAAATAATTAATATAGTGTCGTACACATATCATTAAGGCACCCATATGTGTGGTAATTCGTTGTTAAAAGATTTAATACTAAAGTAGTATAACGTGTTATCAAAGTGCACCACTTCGCAATACTCCCATCGCTCAACACAGAGCAGCCATATTCAGTATTCGCATCTTATTAAAAATAAAGATATCGCTTAAGCCTAAACAGTCGGCATAAGTACCTACAACCCGACTCCGGCGTCCGTAGTATTATTACATCACTCTATGCGCCCACGTCACGGGGAATGTCAGCCCGAGCCTCGGCGGCTGGCGCACTTTAAGGTACCTACCACTAAGGCACCTAATCAATGCGACGTTGTCACTCTGCTCTACGACGTGACGCAGCGATTCATTTTGGCGGGTATTGGGACGCATCCTCAACAATAGTCACTATCGAGCAGCTGGGCGTTTTACCGGATATAATAATAATATGAATGCATATATTGCGTATGGTAGGTATCTATGCAATGCAAACACAAGAACAAAAAATAATAATTATGTTAAACGGATCCATGAATAAAATACATAATTTGTACATACCATTGTTAAGTTCTTACCACTTCTGAAGTATTAGAACCTCAGGACAAATGGCCTCTCTGTAGATCGCCTCCGTCGAATAAGTGACAGCTACCCAAGATAGACGGTCCAGTCCTTGGTTGCCAAGGTCTTCGGAATGAAACATCTTGATAGAATATGAATAATATCCAACTTTATTACTGGTTACATAAACACTTGAACTCTAAACTCGTTATAAGGGCAACCACGTCCTACGTCGGTGCTCGTCCGTCCCGGAATGACATAGCGGGCGCGCGCTGCATGTCCAAAATGCTAACACATGGGACTAAGAGGGAATAGAGAGTACACCTGTGTTTGCGCACAATCTTTCGCACTATAATATCTCCCACGCAGATGGCTAATCCATGAACAGATTGGCCGCCGCGACTGGATTCGGTCGGGAGGATATCATTATACGCTATTTATTGAATCCTTTCACGCACAAGTCTCAAGTTCTCAGCGCACAAAGTATCCGAGTTTGAACAGAATACATAATTATATCCGGCCCTGGTGACAGCCCTGATCTCGCATCATCTGCTACGACTGACTGAGCAAATCATCGCTTGATTCGTATACGCCATACATTTTACGTAGTGCGTGCATTAACCGCAGTCGCACGCTGTATGTGCCGGCGCGCGCGATCGCGCACTTAACTAATTAATTTTATTTTATCGTAAATTAATTCAATATTTATTATTTGTTTTATTTAAATGTTATTTATTAAATAACGCTGCGTGCCGGGCGCGACTTTATTTTTAAATTTTTCTAGTTAATTAGTTATTTATTTATGAATGTTTATATTTGAAAACAAATTGGATATCGACAACAATAGTTCACACAGCCGCTTCCGTGTTATATAAAATGGTAAGAATAAAATATAAAAATACCTACACAAATATACAATAGGAACAACAGTTTCAAAGTACCTAGTTACAATTCGTTTTTATTATTATTAATTATACCCATTATTATTTGTATCTATCTGCCTACTTTGGGTATGGGTAATTACAATAATTATTTTTGTACTATCTAGGCTCTCCGCCCACGACTTTTTGTAGGTCCGATAATCGGACCGATTATTTCGCCCACTTTTATCATAGATTTGTGTGTGATTTTGATCGACTTTTTGTAGGTCGTGTGCGTTTCAATATTGCAATCTGAATATTTCATGTTTTGCCGACAAAAAGTTGGTCACTGATTGTCGGACATTGGTGCCGGCACAAAAGCAGTTGCTGGATGCAAGCGGCACAAAATTGTGTTCAAATCCATGAAGAGACGTACGAGTACATACATTATAACAATTAACACAGAATATAAAGATGCAGATGTATTTTAAAATTGTATTCAACCAATGGTCTCCTAAATGAAACCTAGATACATAGGTATCCCAATCCATGAGAAAAAACAGCTAGTTACACTTACCGATCAATTTATATATTCTTTAGACTTTATTTACTTTTTATAAGCATATTCAATACGGATTTGGTTTGAAATATTCAACAACACAACATTGTTGCAATTCTTATAAATAACATAAACGCAGTGTACCTACATGCGAATTCTTACTGGTAGTCAAGGTTAGCTATAATATACTCTTAATAGGAATGCTCAAGGGTAATAAGGCCTTTTTGACATATTGCACAACCATCATTAATTAAGTAAATAAAACCTTTCTCTCTTTAACTGTGTCATTTGTAGGCGGTTAAAGTTAAGTTAACATCTTATCACCGAAATAAAACTTGCCTACCAAAAAACCACCACAGCAAGATGCATTAAAGCACATTTTAGCATTTTTTAACCGTAACCTTACCCTGATTGCCTGACATGCAACTCACCCTGAACCTTTCTAGTTACAAATGACATACCTAAAATATGAGTCTATGCATACCTATCATAAAATGGTATCTTTTTAATGAAAAATCACAATAAACGCACTACTTACATTATCTACTCTCTATTCAGCCTGACAAAACTACAACCACTACAAAATGGCAAAATGTCGCTAAAATCCAGTTGAAATCAAACGGTCTAAGCTAGAATTATAGTTATTAAAGTTATAAACTTGCCACAGAACTATAAAACAAGCCAAGTGTAAAACCTATCTCTGTTAAGATTAGGTGCCAAAACGAACGAGAAGCTCCATCCCTGTGCTCCATCCAAACTCAAAGTTGCTTTTTTGGGGGTCAATAAAATCTTGTTGTTGTTGTTGTTGTTGTTTGTTGTTGTAGTTATTCATCGGCACAATAGGTATGCAACGTACTTTCTTGTGATAGCTAGCAGTTGTTACGATGACTTGAAGGGTTGTGGTTGCGATGTCATTGATTTTAATCTTCTGTCCTTGCGGCACTTCCTAAAGCACCTCTAGCATAATTTTTGGTTTCCATGTAAATCTCGTTCCAGTAAAGAATTAAAAAACCATATCCAAGCTTGTTTTGATTGAAACTTACCTAAAGAGTAGGTAATGTCGCACGAAGAACAGGAACTCTTAAAACGAGTCGAAAACAACAACATTCACAAGAAACTATTTATGAGAATATTAAATCAGACTAGTTTTATCAACATTTCATTTTATTTTTCCTTCATATTATAAGGAGATTCTTGGAAAAGATTCTTTATAATAAATCTTTTATTTTGTAGAGCGCCGCTTGCCAACTTAAGAACCCGTCCATCTATAACGCTCTTAGTATGATTAGAGCGTTATAGATTTCTAATGGATGGAATAATATCATCCAGAAAATACAAAGCAAATAGATCATCAAAAAAGAATAAGTGAACTTCTCCATTACCATAGCATTGTTTGGAAGGATTTCATTTATACTGAAACTTACGAGTATCAGAGGGCTATAAAATCCATCGCCACAATGGTCCATGTCTCTTTAGGAAATGGAAAAATTAAGACCTGAATATCTCACAATCTTAAACTAGTACAGGTAATCTTGTGTAGATGGTAACTAAAAGTCCCTCATCTTTTGTTTTAAATAAGTTGCCAACGAAAACCATGAGAAGATATCGGCTAAAACCATTTTGGGCTAATGAATCCGTGTTCCTAACAAGTTTAAAATAAAAATTTAAAACACCGCCGACAAGTGAATCTTTGGCCGGACTTTGTATGATATATACCCCACCTCCTGTTACCAGTTTGCTGCTTCATCATTAGATCTTCCTCGTCGATCATCATCTATCTAACACCTACTGATTGAAATCATTGTAATGAGCCCAAACACACTATATATCTGCTGAAAGTTGCTGAGGAGTCGGGATCCCGCAGACCACTTGATGATACAGCAACAGATTCTTGATCTTGGAAATAATCCGAAGTAATAGTACCTACACCATAAATGAACCGCACCTGTAGGGGAGAGGGTGGCAAGATGGGGTACTTAAGCTTTAAAGGTCAATAATATAAAAAATTACATAGTGAAACAATCATATTTATTTTTTAATTAACAACTAATTATTATTATTCTAATATTTGGTGTCATTAGGAACTTTTGATAACACATTTAAGAGAAAAAAATTAAAATAAAAAAAAGGTGTTTTGCCCCGTCTTGCCCCATGATATGCTGGTAAGATGGGGTACCCCCCTGAGGTAAGATGGGGTAATGAGAATGATCACAGAGAAAGTTGATTATTTGAGCTGGCAGAAATCGCAGACATGGGTGGCTTCGTCATCATCATCATCTATTCCTGGCACAGCTATTATGAGCCCATCTTCCACATAAAGAGCATGATATCCACCCTTCAATGGAAACGGAATATACTTCCTCACAATACATACATGGTGTATCCTTCTCTTCTTCAGTTTCGTCTCCAGATGATGAGACTCTTCGTCGTTTTGCTGTTTTCGCTGATCGGCTATTCTTCTTTGATTTTTTATTTTGAGTTTTTGTAGTAGTAGTTTCTTCTGTTTTTTTAATTCATCTTTTCTCTTTTTGTTTCTATTTTCTCTAGTTTTTCTGTTCAGCTTATTTTTTTTTCTGGGCGATGACTTCTAGTTCTTGTTTGTAGGGAGATGACGTGATAATTGCTGTTTTTCCACGCTTTTTAGCAATACGGGAGGATTTTTAGTAAGCGGAAGTGGAAAGAGTTGTTTTGGAGAAGTCAAAACAAAGCTACTGTTGCTTTTATCGCTTGTGAGCATATTAGCTGGTTGTGATATCGCATAGATTCTTCGGACCACGACCCTCTGTCAGTCGTGCGTCACGAACCATTCTAAAAAGACAAACTATAATAAGCTCACAAAAAACAAACTCATTTTTACGAAGAAAAAAAAACAAGAACAAAATTATTCTCACTGGGGGCAAGATGGGGTACCCCGTTACCCCATCTCGCCTGCAGAGCGATTTTATAAAAAAAAAAACAAAAAAAAAAACAGCCAACAATCTTAAGGAAACACAATGCCCACCTTATTATAGGATAGTTTAAGCGTCAATCACAGCAACACCTCACCAGCTAACGTTATTTAACAAATCACAGTCACTTGTCAAACCAGAAGAAAATATCATAAGCAATTTGCAGTAAAACAATTTTTTTGAATTTTTTTCGACACTGTGCACTTGTGAACCACTAATCACTGGGTGACTGACAAGTATCATGGCGGCGCGTCGAACGATGAATGAACAACCGTGATCACTCAATTGGAACTGTGAATTTCGCTGGGTACCCCGTCTTACCCGCTACCCCGTCTTACCTCCTTCTCCCCTACAAGTTTGCAAGACCCTTCAATCAAGTAAAATTATAGCTACGATCCATATCTCGATCACGTCAGCTTCCAAACAGAAAAAACCGCATCAAAATCGTTAGTGAAATATGAGGGAACAGACAGACACACAGACACAGATGCACAGATATATAGACAATTAGACACATTAAAAAATGGATTTAGCGTAGAAAAGTAGAAATCTATCTAATACGTAACAACTAGCATTTCACCCGTGGTTTATAAATAATCCTGGCAAGCGGCTGAATCAAACACACTGTCTATTTATGAATTACATCCCAAAATAGACGTGCATACTAAACACCAAGCGAGTATTATATCTTATCTGATGTATGAAGTATGTAGGCATATCTAGTCTGCTCTGCATACAATAAACAATTGATTTTACTATAAGAATCCAATACCAAACTAGGTTACGGTTGCTTGCGGCAAATTTTTCCCTTGGAACTACGACAATTCCGCGTGGTTTGATCTTTCAAACAAGCTTCCGACCTAAGAGGAGGATTTTCGTAAAATCCGATTAAATTTTTCAAATATTTTCTTATTAGTCAGCAAATAAGTGACTTATTCAATCCAAAATAACAAATTTTAAAAATGGGTGTGTGGGCTATGTATGCTAATATGGTTGTAGTGTATGTAGGTACACTGTCTCGTGTGTTCATGAACAATGTTGCAACGTCAGTATTACGCGAGCCGCCGGTGCGAGTAGACGTGCGACAGGTGTTCGTGTGCATTGCCGAGCCAGTGTCGGGGCGGCGCTATTAGCGATACTACAAGTGGCGACGAGGAAAAAGGTAAGTGGAAAATATTTTTTATAAGGAAGGAGGGGTCTGATATGGCAGGCATTATTGGTTATAAATTAGATAGTTCAGACGGTTAGTTTCGAGATTGTCATTATAACAATGCAACGAAACAGAATATAAAATTACAAAGGGAGTAAAGGCAAATCGGTTGGGAATTGTTTTTATTATAAAATAATCTGATTTAAATTTTTATTTGTTACAATACCCTTATATTTTATTAATCACAGATAACGGATAATTTTATAAATGGTCAGAGTTAATGACGTAGATATAATATCGTTGGTATTATATGATGTGACTTTTATTTCGGGCTACGGTTAACTTAATATGATATCATAGGTACAATCCTTTTTAATAGAAGGTGAGTCAGGATGGGTAAATAAATAACTTTGTATTTCACTTTAACTTGGTGTATTTACAAAGCGTGTACTCTCATCGAATTTTACAACAGATCCGCTGGTGCCGGTCAGGAATATAGGAACTCCGGCCCCAAGTAACAATAATCAATTAATCATATTTTAATACAAACAAAAGTTAGCTTAGGTAACGCCGGAAAAGTCATAAAGGAAATTATTATTTACCAAGCTCCATACTGTTAATACGATCCCCTAACGTAAAAAAAAAAACAATCTGTAGCTATGCGAGTCGCATGAACAAAGGCCTGTTGATAGGTACCTAATAACTATTCAAAATATCAAAACTAAAACGTACAGTCAGGGCATTCATGAGGCTCAGCAATTAGTTACATAAACAAATTCTATAACACCTTGCAAGTAACCTAATGCATATAAGCCTGTTCTTCGCCTTCAGTTCAGTGGAGAAAATATTAAATTATTTTTCTTACCCCAACAAAATTGTTAAGGTAACAGTTTAACAGGTGGTTAGTACTTTTATGCTTTATACTTGTTTATTGAAGAATATTTTAAGATCATGATGTTAATGTGGGAGTAAAACTAAATAAGTATATTTTAGTTAGTATGGAATCAGTTTTGCCAAGAGTTGTCCTTAGACAACCAATCATGGAAATGTTGGGTTCTGTGTTTAATACGCAATGATTGCAGTATAATCTTACTGCGGGTAGTTATTTTATTGAGATAGTTTGTGACTTCTTTTATTAGTTGCTCAGTGAAGTGTATCGTCTCCTTCACGAGATAATCACGTTGAATAATGCTCAGTTATAGTCGTATGGTTGTTAGTTTAATTTCTTCCGTTTTGCTTCTGATGTTCGGCCAGGGGTGCCTTTGTCGTCATTAGAAGTGAGATAGTAATTTCATACCCACAGATGTAGCTTCATGCCACGTTAAAATTTTATACCCACAAGACTTCATGCCATGGGATATGATTTTATGGTCACATTAGTTTCGTTCGCTAGAAACTTCTTCCTAACCTCTTGTGAGAAGTTTAACATAGAATCATTGTTGATTATTAAGGTAAATGGGAAATTAAGATTTCTGTGGGGTCGAATAGCTTACGTTCCAGTAGTTTCGTGGAAACTATAGGGGTGGTGTGTGATTCCGTGTGCGGATGCACAGTGAATAGTAGCGATTGTATAATTATTTATCTATTCTTTATTACACCACAAACAGAGAAAAGTGAACTTAACAAGATATATTATGTCGATACAAAAAGGCAGTCTTATCGCTCAAAAACAAACTCTTCCAAACAACCTTATGGCTAAGGGTAATAAGAAAATAAACAAACAGCAGGAGGTGTTGCAATAATAAAAAGATTAACTTACATGTTAATATTTAGATAAACTAAACCAATATAGTATTATGTATACGTGGATCGGGAAGATTCTTTGAGTATGATCGATGCCATGGCGATTCCATAGCCAGTTAGCATGTAAGATATTTCATGATCTTACAAGTTACAGAAGAATTAAGATGTTGATAATTATTAAAACGCGTTTTTACTAAATAAAGTAACCATTTAATTAATTCACGGAATATAGCAGTGTAATAATGACAATTGATATTGACATCGACAGCAGACCACAGACTGCAGATAAATATGTACGTACATGGAATATAATAGGAGAGGGTTGCATTCGTAAACCAAGTATGTGGATGCAATTAGGAAAAAAAAGGGGTTAAGAAGGCACAGCTATTATGACATTTGTGAAGTCATTCAACAGTTTTGTTTATCTTGATCTGATTCTTTGAGAGGTTCCGGGTTTATAATTCTTTGTTCAATGATCTTTGATAGAGACTTTTTAGTTAATGAAGTTGAGATTAATGTTGAGTTGAAATGAGATCAAAATGAGACTGTAACTTGGTTGAAAGCAACATGCTCAGGCTAAATGTGTTCCGTTGATTGTTAGTAGTAGCAGTAGTCATTAGAGAAGGTAGTGATCCTAACTAGAGGATATTGCGTTGACGTTCATTGTGAGGATTCATAAAGAAAAGAGTAATGCCTAATTTTGTAAGTTATCGAACAAACTTATTTCATTGCTTTAGTTACTGTTTTGTTGTTTTGCGTTTCTCATCTATGAGAACGCCAAATAGAGTGCTTGGTTTGGTTAAGTCAATGACCAGGAGGTTATGGATTGTAGTAACCAGATGGTAGTAACCTGGATGAAAGTTGCCAGTATATGTGGTTGTGACAGTAAAGACGCCGCAATAAAGAATTAGCAAAATAATAAACTTTGATTTATTTGTTGGTTTGCGTTACGAGTGATTATGTTGAGCACCGTTGACAATCAAGTCAATTAGGTTGAGCTGATGAGATTTAGAAGTTTTCACTTTTAAATGAAGTTTTCATTTTAAGTTAGATCCAAAGCTTACAGGTCTTTTAAAGTAATAGAAACCTTAGATGAAGACCGACGTAGTCTGAAGTCATTAATTAACAAACGCACTTACAAGTACGCTCACGATAGGTTTTGATGGTTGCCTAGATGTGAAGTTCCTTTAAAGTTAGACAACGGTAGTGACAATCATGTTGATTAAGATGCTTAAACGTACACTTTGGCGGGACATATCTGCAGACATCGGACGTGTCGCTTCCAAACTTTGTGTGGGAGTAATGAGCGTCCGACTATGTTTTGAAACTCAAGTCTTGAAGAGACTACAGTTTTGGCCTAGGGTGTTCCGGGTCTCTGAGGAGACTACAATTGGCAATTTGATGCAACCCGAATCCCTGTGGGGATACAAGTGTATTTGGTTTTGTTTGGTTAAGTTGGGTGACCGATGGTCGCTGTTGTAGTTACGCGCTGCATGTGGCAGTCGGGCCTAAAATTATACCACTAAGCAATTACTGTTTCCTTTAATGGATTCTGTATTGATGCGTGACTGAGATCTTGATCAATCTAAATTAGTGGGAACTTTTCATTCGGACAAGTATTATTTCCATTATAATTAATTGGTTACAGTTTGAGTTATTTTATTTTAAACAACATGCCAAGTAGTCCGAACCTTGTAAGTAGTATATTTCAAATGTTTCCTTTTCCTGTCAACAAGTACATTGGGAACGGCTGACTGTCAGTTCTGGCCGTGTCGGAGATTAAAATTGAAGTGATTATTTAAAGTGCCATCTAATGACGGTAGTCTTATAACGTTGGTATCACTATTCGTTGAGCATTATGCCATTGCTCCTCGCTCGTTCGGTCCATTAAAATAAGACTCGCAACGTGTCTATTGTCAACCGTCAATCGTTATTCCCCGTTTCTATTTGGTTTTCTGGTGTAGTGTTGTCAGTTTAAGATTACTTTGGTAATGTGACTATTAAGTGATTGGTTGAACAGTGTTATGCGGTTTTATGATCTGACAAAGCCAGGTAATGAATTCCAGGAGATGAGTTCACAAAATTACTTAAAATTAAATCAATATAGGTTGATTTTCTTTTGGTTTCTGTATATAGAAAAAATGTTATAATTTGTTAAATTTGACACATTGAGTGTGATTTTAGTATTATTATATTGAAGCACTTATTGAAGGTCATTTCCATTAAAATGGGAATTTCAGATATAACAACTTTTGAGTTATTGGTTATGTGACCACCATTAAATTGGAAACATCTAGTGGTATTGGAAAAAAAACCTCCATTCAATTGGGAATTTCAAATATGAGAATATTTGAAGTATTGGTCATGCAACCACCATTAAATTGGAAATATAAAGTGGTGTTTGGAAATAAACCTCCATTAAATTGGGAATTTCAAATACCAGAATATTTGTATTATGGGTCATGTGACCACCATTAAATTGGAAATATAAAGTGGTTTTGGAAATAAACCTCCATTAAATTGGAAATTTCAAATATTGGAATAATTATATTATTGGTCAGGCGACCACCATTAAATTGGAAAATGAATTTATGAGCATAACCAGGATGAGCTCGTAAAAAATAAGAAATTTTTTGAGATAGAACTATGTTTTATCGATATATTGCTCAGAGGTAACCGGATGGTGATACCTCAGAATTTGCTTAAGAATGTTATAGATGCCATACACGAAGGCCATTCCGGGATCGTGGCAAGAAGGGTCGATTATTTTCTAAGATAAAGTGGCCGCGAAAAAAGTAGATGTCAAAAAAAAATTAAAAAATTTAGTGAAATCCTGCAGTAAATAATTTTCAAATTTTTCAAATAATTGTGGATAAAATGAATTGGTTAGGAATAAACACTGAAGTGAGAAACAGAGATATCATTCAAAAAAGAGAAAGGGAAAGAGTACGGAGAGGAACTACAGAATCGAGTACGGAGAGGAACTACAGAATCGATACTAAACGAAGGTGAAAAAGTTAGTTAAGGAATATAGTTCATCTTAAAAAGATTGAAGACCAGTGGACAACAGTACCGGAGAAAGATCAGGATGAGAAGAATAGACAAAGTAATGGAATCAGTGACTAAACTGTAACTAAAGGAAGATTGAATAAGTGATTAGGAAATAATTGCTAGTATTTTATTATTATTCCCGTATATATTTGTACTCACACACCCACCTACAAAATAAATACATATAAAGTCAAAGAGTTATATAATAAACATTGTGAATTTGAATTTGAGATTTATTATATATATGTGCTGATATCCTAAATCTGCATCGTGCAAATAATTATATATTAGTTGTCACTCCTATGATTTGAAGATTTAGTGATGCCGGAAATTATTATATACAAGTGAACTAGAATTATATTTCAGTTGTTTATTTATTTAACGAAGGAGGGATGTAGTGTATGTAGGTACACTGTCTCGTGTGTTCATGAACAATGTTGCAACGTCAGTATTACGCGAGCCGCCGGTGCGAGTAGACGTGCGACAGGTGTTCGTGTGCATTGCCGAGCCAGTGTCGGGGCGGCGCTATTAGCGATACTACAATGGTTAAAATAATAAAATCATATCTTTGTAATGTGTTTGGAATTTGGAAATCACAGACAGACACTTCAAGTTTTTATTTAAATACCTGTTTGTTAATGTACCTATATAAATTTCTTCTGAAGTTTTTCTTACCTTGGTTCTTTGCTAAGGTTTAAGCATGATAGAGTTTAAATATAAAAAATTTACCTACCGTTTTTCGTAGACTTACTACAACAACTATCAAATGGTTCCCAGGCTCCAAATATCACAACTTAATTTGTTCTAAAGATTTCTTTAGTGTCATTGCAACATACACATGTAATTAATGGCTAGCTACGGAGTAATGACTTAATTAAGAGCATTATTTGGTTAGGGAATTATGGCAGCTTAGGTAGATTTGCAATAGTGCAAAATTATGAAGTCTAGGTACTTACTAACATTTGAGGACGCTCGAGTGCCGGAATGATAACTATAAACTATACAGATTTATTTGATTCATCGATTAATATTAATTATTTATCATAGAACTATGTTTATTTTAAGTTTTAGTTCTGAAAGTAAGCACTAATTCTTTTACCTACAATAGACTTGACTTTGACTACAATCATGCTTGGAATGCGCTTGTATGAAAGACTCAAATGCACTGATAACCGGATCCCAATAGAAATGTACCTAGATGAAAATTAGCACCAAAGGATATGAACATTATTTACCTACTATAAGTGCTTGAAAATTCTTAAACTTATATGTAGTAGGTAGTGCTTACAAAAATGTAAGCTTTCAAAAAACCTCATACGGATCCTTATACCTACAGTAAAATGAAGCGCTTTCATTTATTTTCACAAAGCACCTAAGTTATCATCTTTTATATTCATTTTTTTGTTGGTCCCTTTCAAGTTTTCCTCAGTATTTAGACCATAAATCTACGTAGTTTGAATAATCTAATTGCAGAACATCCTCCAAACCCTCAAGTCAGGTCTATAACGCATTTCCCGCGATTTCTACTAAGACCGTGAATCAATTAGGTATTACCTCAGTACACGGTTTATATTTTGCTTCGGCACGCAACTTGTGTTAAATGAGGGTAAACGAAATGGAAAACAATTTAAATAAATCTTATCAATGCTTTATCAATGAAATTTTCTCAGCCGCTCAACTGACTAACGGATATCCGGAGTCCGGAGGTCTGTCATTAACATCCGGAATCACAATTTGAATTCAGAACCGGAATTCAGGTTCAAAAAACAAATCGTTCAGAATTGCTTACAATTTTGTAATACCACCCTCACCCCACATTCAGAATTTTTCCGGATCAGACTTTTCAGAGCAATTTGACAGAATGATATTGACGCGCGTTCTGAATTTCGGTTCTTAGTAAAAAGCCTGGGTACCTTCAAACCAAGAGTGAATAGGCTTTTCCTAGTCAAACGCACTTCATCTTAGGCTGCATCTACTTAGGCTTAGACTGCATTTAGGTAGGTACTTACCATCAGGCGTGTTCCCAGTCAAGCGCTAGTCTATTATATTCATGAACATTTCTTATAGTTTGCCTGTTTGACCCTGCTATATAAGTTTATTAATCAAAAGGTTGCTAATAAATATAACATTCCGTCGTGTTGATCAAATTGATTGGAGACACGAAGCCTCCGCTCAAGTACAATAACAAATATATTGTAAGTATATAGGCAGGTATCTACGTATCTAGTAATTAATTTTGAAACAAATTGATAATTTTTTCAGTTATCGTGCCTATAATAATTATGACTATTGATCGATCAGTACAAAACGTAATTAACAACCTCCCGTGAGTCGTGAGACTCACAAGTGTTAAGTTTACAAACGTTACCTTTCGATAGAACATCACAAAATACTTTTGGATTTAGACAAAAGAAAATTATTTGCCTACTTATTCGACTTCGTTGTATGAACGACTAAAGTTTTTGAAAGTAAAAAAAACTAGCAGTATGTATAATATTTATCATTTTAATCTTCTTTAGGCAGGAATTTCCAAACATTGTGGTCTCCTACGACTTAATAACAAAAAGTAACCCACCACCCGTAATCAAAGTATATCTCATTCCAATTATTGAGTTAGGGCCAATTTTTAACAAAATATAAGATGTGTATTTTAACTGCAGACGAAGTTGTAGACAAACGCTAGTCTTGTTGCCGGGACTTGCCGAGTCTAGACGTTTGTCGCGATTCGCGACTACTTGCTGAGAGGTTAAAATCAATTCTCACGGTCGTTCACACAAAATACATGTACATACTTACCTACTTAAATTTTAGTCAAAATAAAAATTGTAGGTCAAGGTTGAATAACTGAATTATTTTTCCTTTAAGGTTGCACGTTAAAATAAACTTTTAATCGCAAAACTCGAAGCGAATCGATGTGATCAAATCAAGATGAGAAATATTTATAAATTGTTCACAGAGTCATTGTACGCGAGGGACTCTAATTATACGAGCAAGAGCCCAATAGCAAATAGAGTGATAGAACGAAGTGGATGAAGTGGATAGATACTGTATGAAAAATGACGAAATTAGAAAAATGGAAGGAAGAAGCACCGGCGAATTTCTTCGCGTGTTGCACCGCGGCGTTGAAGGAACAAAACGAAACGCCAGAATTGTTCGGAAGGTCTTGGCGAGGAAGGCTGTCCCCGTTGTTCTGGCGAGTGCCGATATTCCTCTGGTCGGCGTTCATCATCACCTGGTCGACGGCGTACTTCTGGGGACCTCGAGAAATGTTCCTGCTGTACATGACACATTGGGGCTTGATTCTGATTTTCCTCGAGTCACTATTCGGCATCGTAGTTACAGTTAAGAAACATCGTGGCAGTTTACCTGGTGAGTTTGACCTAGGAGTAATAGACCTGTTTATTACCATAATAGCTCTGCTAATTAACAGTAAATTAACATAATGGGTCGCTAACTCGCTACTACCTATTACTTGTTATTTAGGTACCTCGTTATCAAAACTCTTACGTCCATTTATGATCTTCAAAACAGCTAAACCAATTTGTTCGAGATTTTAGCAGACAAGTAGAGGACCTTGCGAAGCGTGGCTATTGGAATAATGAAATTTTTGTGCTAAGATCGATTTAGGGGTTAAGCCGTGCAAAAGTAACAGACAAACAGACAGACACTTTTTGCATTTAGTATGAATCAAAGAGTATGTAACCACGTTTACGTTCTATGGTTATGTTGAAGAGCACTGCGCTCCTGACAACATGCTCACAACCCGTAAATAGCTAGCTAATGCTCCCATTCTGCTTACAAAATTAATGCTATTGGCACATCAATCCCGGCAGCAACATCTGTTTTGTATATGGCTATTTTAACTCTATACTTATAAATAAAACAGACTCTTAGGACTTGCAGCTTGCAAGAACAAAAATCTGAATTTCCTCCAGATACGGGAATTGTAAAAATTCACGTTCAAAAGAGACAGTGATAAAATATATCTTCTTATTTGACTTGTTATGTCGAATGATCACGAGGGCCTAAAATAAATTATATACTCAATAGTTTCGGTGCTACGGTGGAACATACGTAAATACAAACATACATACAGACTGTTAAAATCATAACACTTCCTTTTGGCTTCGCTGTAATCGGGTAAAAAATAATATGGTGGATAAGGAAATACTTATCTCTATAAAATATTATCTCTATCAGAGATTCCTTTCTTCAAGATATCTCTAGAGATAAGGGCAAATCAAGTAGGCCTTTTGGCTTTTTTTTTATCCGGGAACTTCCTAGTAGTACAACGGAATGCAATTATCACAAAGTAAGAAACTACATCAACGAACTGTATTTACATAATATGTGTCTTGAATGTAATTCTTAAGATCAACCTCGCAATCGTTAAGGAAGCAAGGTCTGTGACTGGCTCTTCATCGAGTTCAATATGATACCTAATAGAAACACCTGTTACCAAAAGATAACTATTTGGATAAAAACTTCTCAGATCAACAATAATCAACGTAGATACTTTGGAACTGTGGAACCAAATTCCTGCGACGGTATTCCCACTAATTTACAACATGGGGTTACTCAAGGGGCGGGCCAACAAATTCCTGAAAAGCCGGCAATGCATTGGTGGTGCCTCAGATGCTACAAATGTTCATGGGCGGCGGTAATCACTTAACATCAGGTGACCCGCCTGCACGTTTGCTCGCTAAAAATATTTAAAAAAAAATATCATTTAACTATTATAACTAAAGGCATGCTTCAACAGAAAAAAAAGTTTCAAAACTGTAACCAGACTATGGAAAATTGCATGTAATATCCGTTATAATGATTTTGTCCGGATAAAAATCATGTCACCCGGACCAAGACCGTTTGTTTTATCCGGACCGTATAATAATCCCTTCGTTTAGTTTGTCTATAAATAATCGTAGACCGAAATTTCTTTATTATTGTAATGGCATTCATATTGTACCTACTTATACGAAAATCGTAAGAGATTTTATCGAACCATGAATTTTAATGTCATTATGTTACATTGCAACATCAAAACCAGTAATTATGAGAGCTGGCTGACCGTGAAAATAGTGCCTAAACGAGTCAACACGTGATTCGGAATACATAATAATCTGATATCCGAGCTGATCTTGAATAACAAATCAATAAAAATTTTAATCTATCAAGGTCCTACGTAAATTCTGTGTTTTATTAGTGCAAAATTGACCCAATTATGGTGATAATTGATAAGTAATCCAACTACCTGAGAACTGAGCGAAAAAAGCGAAATGTTACCTAAATTACCTAAATGAAATAATGTTTTGTGTGAAATAATCCCTCTTTAATGTATCTAAAACAATTGCTACTGTATGCTCAAAGATTAACTTACGTTTACCAAAAATATACAAAAAAATTCAACTGAAATCCGAATACATTGGCTACCCGTACAAAACGATCACACGCGCTTACACAATAATAACTACAAAATTTGAATAAAACCGGCCAAATGCGAGAGTTCCGTAACATTGTACAAGATTTAACACCAGCTATTAATTTTATTAGACCAAACAAAAACAATTTATTGTACGGAGACCCTCTTTAATTTTTAACTTTTATTAAGCTATTGCATAGCTCCTATCGCGGGTCTTGAGCGTGGAGACCGAATCCAGGAATTCCGTAACGAGAATAACCTGACACGGGACTCCTCTCACCGCTAGATGGCGTTGATAAAAAATGCTATGCAATAGCTTTACCGCGGCAGTCCCCGAGTGCCACGCCACGTCTTTTTTTTATTATTTGTGTGTACAGCGGCAATAGAAACACACATTATGAGAAAATTTCAAATATCTACCTTATATGTTCATGAGATATAGCCGGATGGACGCACATACAGCAGAGGCTGAGTAATAGAATCCCATTAGCACTTTTTGGATACGAAACTCTAAAGACAGTCAAACGCCTCTTTATCACCTCGTAGTTTTGTTTGCTACAAGTTCACTTCAAGGTAAAGAACACCTTGTCCTTGCGGACGCGGAACGTTTTCGGCGCTCAAATTACGAAATGCATTCGTAACATACTTACCTACTAGATTCGCACGGGTGACTTTTCGATAGCTTCATTTGTGGGTACGGAAAGTTTTAAAAAAAAAAAAAACAATTTTCTGTGAAACCAACATAATCTTATGCAAGCCCGATTGGCAGGTCCCTTGTTGCAAATTAAATTGAATATTAGATACCTTTAAATCAAGAGTGAACACGCATCTTCTAGGCAAATAGAATATATTATAGAGCGCGCTCTATCTTAGGTAGCATCTTCACTTACCATGAGATCTTCACTTACGATACGTGTAGAAACAGATTAGGGGTTTGGGTTGAATGTACACTGCCATACCCTTGCCCTTCCAAGATGGCCCGCTGCTACCTTAGACTGCATCGTCACTTACCATCCGGTGAGATCGCAGTCAAGGACTAGTCATCGAATAAAAAAAAACCATAACATTGCAGTCAAGTGCTAGTCTAAGTATTAAAAAATATCAGTTTCATTTACTGCTATTCTTCTTTCCGCCTTATTTAGAAATCACGGAAACAGTACTTAGTATTTATAATAATATACATTAATTACATTGTATTGTAGGTACTAAGTACGTAAATAATAATATAACCTTGTATTTCAGATGACAAAGCGCTGCCTTGGTACGTTAGAACCTACTGGGTATTATACAATATCACCATTCCCGTCGCCTTCCTCGTCACGCTTTTCTACTGGGCTGTTTTAAGAGCTCGTAAGTAGAATATCTCTAATTATACAGGGTGTCCCACGGCTATGCCACATGGAGGGGAAGTACCTTAAATATTGTAGATGGAACATTTTACTGAAAGAAGACTTCATCTTAATTTAAAAAAAAAATTAAACTGCATTCATAGATTTTTAAATAATTGCCTGGTTGAATCGGGACTCGAACCCGCTATACGAGATAAAAAATTAACCTTTATCTTTATCATACCGATCGGAAGGCTTCATCATAAGGATTATTTTATGTTAAATAACATAGCATGAGAAATAAAAGGAAGACCATGAATTTTAGCCTTTGATGTAAAATTTTGTTCAGAAAAATGAAAAGCTGACATTGGCAACAGAGCTACGAATTGCAGCGGGATTGAAGGACAAACCAATAAATCAACAAACAAACACACTTTCGCATTTATAGGTAATATAAGTAAGGATTAGTAAGGATAGTAAGGATCGGGAAATGATGCGTACTTCTCAAGTGAGTAGGTACTCATTAGTAATAGTTCATGTCAGTTGTATGTTGATACGCCAATGTCAACTTTTCATTTTTCTGAACAAAATTTTACATCAAAGGCTAAAATTCATGGATTCCTTTTATTTCTCATGCTATGTTATTTAACAAAAAATAATCCTTATGATGAAGCCTTCCGATCGGTATGATAAAGATACAGGTTAATTTTTTTTCTCGTATAGCGGGTTCGAGTCCCGGTTCAACCAGGCAATTATTTAAAAATCTATGAATGCAGTTTAAATTGTTTTTTAAATTAAACTGAAGTCTTCTTTCAGTAAAATGTTTCATCTACAATATTTAAGGTACTTCCCCTCCATGTGGCATAGCCGTGGGACACCCTGTATATTCGCCCTTAAGGCCGTTTACCTAAAATGTCACTTTTACATACTTGTTCCATAATAATCAAATTATTATTTTGGAGTTCCGAGATAACATTCGACGGAAAATGGAATTTCCGTCCGTCTCCATAATGCAAACTATTTTTGTAAAGATCGATTAAGCCTTGAAACGGTATCAGAAAGATTGATTTTCGCATTTAAAATTGTCATCACATCCGTGATAGTAAGAATAAATATTGGGATTTAGTCTAGAACTAAAAAAAAAGAAAAGAATATTAGCCAAGCTGAAACTATAGCTAATATTTTCCCCTTCCCTCGGAATAAGCGGAATGCTTGGGTTAGGAGTGGGTAGGTACTAAATGCAACGGATGAGGATCGAACCTGCGACTTTTTAGTTTTCAGTCCGCACCTTTAACCGTCAGGGTAGTGAGGTCATTTGAGCTATTTTTCTTGCTAATGTCTGAAGCCTATCATTTGGAGAAACTTTGTATATTTTTCAGCGGGAAAGAAAATCAACTACGCGCCAAATCCCATATTGGACGTAATGCTCCACGGAGTGAACTCGGGACTGATGTTCGTGGAGCTGGCGATGTCAGCGCACCCGAGCCGCCTCCTGCACGTCATGCAGCCCTTATACTTCGCTGGGGTATACCTGCTCTTCAGCGTCGCGTATTATATCTCCGGAGGACTCGATCCGTAAGTATAATATTCTTCTCAATAAGCTCTTATTGATTAACACTGGAGACTGGACTGGTCCTACCAGGTTTTTGATCTACTTGATTGAAGTTGATATAGATTAAAAAGATTAAAATTGGATCGTCAAATGAATCCACCATGCCTTTCCAATTAGATAACCGAGAAGAACGGGTTATTTTAATCCCACTAGTTCAATTGATTAGTTCAAAATCTTGACGGTTGCTCAGCAAGAAAATCAAAGCGCCTAGATACCAATACGAAAATGAAGGTGTCCATGGGTTAAATTTTTTACACTAATCACTAATTTTCGCACTAACTGGAAACAGGTTGTACTCGTATCCGAATAAAATCCTTGCTAATATATATATGAAATGTAGGCCGGAAATCGGAATTAACATGCAAAATTGAATATGCTAGTTTCGAAACGAATTAAGCTCACTAGGTCATTTCTTAGACTTTCCGGTTAAGATTTTTCCTATCAACTTGTTAAAGAAAATGGTAAGGTTTCCTACATTTATGATAAAGAAATCTGTTAGCTAAAGTAGGTATACAATACATATGTATATGTATATCAATCCGTGACTTCATCGTGTACCTACGCTTGGAGTAATATTTTTAAATCTTAATCTTTCCGGAATAAAACTATTCACTCTCCGGGTTCTTAACTATAATCGATGCAATAATCAAGTCGATCCGCGTCGCTCCGTTACCACGTGATTGAAGAACAAACCAACAAACACATTTTCTCATTTTATAATTATTATTAGTAGGGATGTCGCTCCTGTTCACTTTGAATAGTTATAGTTCGTAAGTATACCACTCATTGGATGGTTTGTCAACAGTGCATCTAGACTGAAGTATAAAAACTTTGTACCTACCAAGTTTAAGTCTTTATAAGAGACAAGTACCTACCAAGACGATGATAAAAAAATATGTATGTATATTGAATTTGAAACGAGTTCATTACCTACTTACTACGAGTGTAGGTGATTTTTGAAATCAAATTTTTGAATAAATAATAGCTACTAGATATACTGCAGTCAAGGTCCAAATCTGCGTACACATAATAGTCTGGCATCTACGTGCTAATTATTTATTCGACAACTTGCGAAAAATATTAAGCTAAGTATTTTCAGGTCAAAAATGGTTGCTATGCATTTAACGGCTACCAATGAATTAACATCATGAAAGGTTTATATTCATTAAAGCCGAATTTACACTTCGAAATTAGTGGCATGAAATTAGTTTCATGACTTTCATGACATTAATTTAATCAACAATTTTACGTGTAAACTTCTAATTTCATGCATGAAAATAATGCATGCCACTAAATTCGCAGTGTAAATTCGGCTTAACTAATCGTAACTGATGCCCACGACTTCGTTAGGTTTTTAAAATCCAACTTGGCAGAATGAAAAGAAGCCTATATTACTCTCCAGGTCCTCAACTATACCCATGCAAAAAATCTCTACCTTACGAATAAGCCAAGCCCGGTCACTCACATGCGCTAAAAAGATTCACAAATGTTTTCATACGATATTAGGTAGATATGTCTTAGGTATGTGGACAATCACGAATACGCAAAAGGGTCTAGCAGGATAAGACAGTTAATAATTGTGTTATAATATACCTATATTTTTTTCAAATTCAGCCTCTTATTGCATTCTGGAGATAATTGACCAAAATAATAGATGCTAGAACGGATACTTTCGAAAGCTATTGCTGTACTAAACAAAAACTGTTTGTTAGGTATACAAAATATCGTTCTTATTGATATTAAGTCAATTCTCTTATTTCATTTAGTTTTAGTATAATATTTATATTTTAAAAAATGTTAGCAATATTATGGCCTGTTTCTACGAAAAATTAATTTTGATCGCAAATTAATACAATACACCCAATCAAAATGAACGATTAGGTACCTAGTTCTTTATGATGACTTCAATGTAGGTACATGTCGAAATGTAAATACAAATTGATAAACCTTGGTAGGTACCTTATATTTACTAGTGCTATCTTCCCCCTTCTTTTCGTCAAGGGCACGCTAGCAAAAGCGGACTCAGAGTTTAGTTACAAGTTGTTTACCTAAATAATGTAGTCGTTTTGACAGTAGATAAACGAAAACCTTGTCCGTATTTGTACGAACCAAACAGACAAGCATTATGTTAACTGAATTTATCGTCATTCGTCATGTCTAACTTGGTGACAACAAATTTTCAATCATTCATTTATATTCTCGATCTTAGGCTGAAATCTACAGACCGCACTCTCATTCAGTTCAGAATTAAGACAGATTTATGTCAGAGCATATTTGTGTCTTGTTTTAACTGTATCTTAAGTCTGAGATGAGTTAAAGCACGCTCTATACCTAGATCTCAGCATTAGACATACTTTGCTATGTACCTAATAGGTATAATCTTGGAAATTTTAACTTCTTTAGTTCCAATCGGCCTATCTACAAGTAGATCTTGCAGCTGTGGAATTTTCTAAAAACGCTAACTAGATACTTGCCCGTAAAACCAAATAAAATTAAAAATATTAAAACGCCAATCATTATTGAATTAAGTATGTAGCAATGACCTTAACCCATAGATCAAAGGCACATGTAATTAGATTGCACAATATCGTTGCAAAATCAATACAACTTAGATGTACCTACCTCTCATAATAATCATTTGTAACTTCTGTATTATTATTATTCCTTCTTGACCTTTAGGTACGTAGGTATACAAATATTTTATTAGGGTTGCCTCGATGCATTTGTATATCAGAGGTAGGTATTGTAATAAATTCACTAATAATATCAATCGTTCTTGTGGCCACTGATTCAACCGATAACCGTCCGCTGTACATTAGATATCTTGCTAGGATCGCCACAGAACGCGATCTTATGCGTAAGATTTAATTCATATTTGATGAAATCTCAATTTCGTACATGCATTCTTATTACGTTTACGTATACGCTCCAAATTAAAATAGGGTGATTTTGTGACTTTAAATCAATACCTAATAATTATATACCTATGATATTGGTAGGTTCATTTTATTTTAACGCTAATCGCATCGAATGTGGATACGATCAATCAAATTAAATCATTATACATTGATCATCCTCAACAAAGCGGGGATATCAATGCGTTTCTGCGCAACGTAGAAAGAAATATATAAATGAAATCATATAAAAAGATATGCCCAAACGTATTTTTCAACCACTATTTAAAAACAGCCAAGCTACCTATGGATGTTTAATCGTCATCTTAAGGAAAAGCGACGAGGTCGTGTGTTCCGCCTAGTTTTTATATCCTAAGGTTAGATTTGTAAGATAATTCATTAGTTTCCATCATTTGTTTTTACCTTGTATTCTAACTTAACAATAGCTAAGTTTTTAGACATGAATTAAATTAATTTAGATTAGGTAAAGATTTTATTTTTATATGTAGGTACTTAATCCTAAAATCATCTACCATGAAATTAAATTCCTACTAAAATTTAAACAAAAACTAATACTTACTTAAATTACCTTTATTATTTATTATTTTGGTTTCGTACGTATACCTACTTAAAGCGCCTGGCTTTTCAGAGAGCCGATGGTTTTTTTATCTTTCCCATTATTATAAAATAAATATTTCTGGAAAAATGGATATTGGACAACCCTAAGCAAGATTGTTATAATGGGTAGGACTATTTGCCTATGGAAGCTCTAATCAATTATTTAAATTATTATGTTGAATCATACCTTCTGAAAAAAAAATAATTCAAAAACAGAACTTAGAGACATTCATTGAACGACATTTATGTAATTAAATAGTCATTAACATTTTAAAATCTTAATTGTCATTTGTAACGTATACTAACAAAGCGTTATGGTGAGTGATGATTGCAAATCTAAGATCAGGGTTTACATTTGCTAATCATAATGTTGTATTAATAACGTCAGTACTGGGCAATCCAATCTCGCAACTGCAGGTTCCCACTTTTGCAGGATCAGTACGGTATAAAAGCAGCCTTAGATTATAAAATTCGTCTTTCTAACAAAACCGTCACTCAGTCTTGAAGTGTACAATATTTTTTTATAGATCGACCATTCTTGGCTCGATATTATCAGGGGGCACAATCATACATCGCTTAGAATTTTTATATCGACCTTATTTATATAAGAAAAGTCTTCCATAATTATAAGTCAAGGCGAAAAATATATATCTAAGTAATAATTAGGTAGGTAGCTCAGGCATTGCATACTAATGCAAAAGTCATTGACTGCTCATCACGCTCCAAGTTATATTACGTCATTAAGGGCAGGATATTAGAGTTAATTACTACTATTAACATCTTAACATGTAGGTTCCTACCTGCTCTTCTAAAGTATTCTAAACAATAAGTTTCCGTTAATTCTACTCAGTATTATTTATGTCAAAAAAGATTATTCCCCCTTCCACACTCGCATTCATCCATCCACCCATCTTAGCCATCATAGCACCCATGTTCATCGTTTTCCATTTTCGTCCTTAATCAGAATTTTCCTTCTGTACCGCAATTTTCATTTTGCGGAGTTTCCTCTTGACATCGACAAACTCGAGTCGAAACGACTCGACTCGACGACGAATGACTGACAAAAAAAGGCAGTTTAGATACATTTTGCTCATGTTATACAGTGTTTCGATACCCAAAAGTCAAAACATATCAAAGTTTTTGAAATATGTTAACACGGTGGGTAGCAAGGTCAAAGTCAAGCGGAAAATTAAAAATGTTTTTTTTTTCAGATGGGGCAATGCATTTATTTACCCAGTTATCAACTGGGCGAAACCAATACAGACGCTCGTCGTGGTGACACTGACTGCATTGTTCCTGGCTCTAATGCACATCCTAACAGTGGGCATCGCTACTGGACGCGACTTCATCGTCAGAAGATGTCTTCAGGACAAAAGTGGAGAGTACAATGATGCTTTCGAAGCGTAGCCATGCTATTTTGATTTTAGTTTGGTTATTCTACACGTTACCAACGACGATAAAACTAAGTTTTTTAGGAGTACAACGAAATACTACGTATTTTTCAAGGCGAATGTTCTCAACATATAAGAATAATCTATGGTCTATGAAACTTGGAAAGATTCGTGACTTCAATACTATGAGAAAAGCGTATAACGTGGAGCTACTGTTTCAAGGAGTAACGACCAGATATTGCTTCGAATATTATTTTACTTACTTTACGTTATTAGGTAGATTTGTGATGATGTGATACATACAATAAAAATACTTGAAAGTGCAGTTTAAAGTTTACCTTGTTAGATAGCAAGACTAACAGCTATTTAGTAGTACCATGATGTTTTTCGTGCTTTATTCAAATGTAATGAAGTTTAGAAAAAATACGACATATTTGCTGAGTGGTTGAATAGGTAATAAATCATAAAATAATGATGGAACACCAGTGAAACACAGAAGCAATCTATGGTCATAAATGAAAAGAGTGCTAACAATAAAATATGTGTAAATAATAAAATTATCTGTGGATTTTTCCATTTTCTTTGATGGACTTTAAAGAATCTCACGTAAGCATGCATGAATTTTCATACGAACTTACTTGATCGAAAGAGTGATACAAAGTTTCATATCAATCCGGCATACAATTTCTAAATTAAATGTATGGAAACTCTAGAAACAATGGAAATAAGGAAGACTCCTTTCAAAAGTAAACTATGTATTAATAGTGTTTAATGTAACTCTGACGTCTATTAATAATTTACGAAACCTTAATAAGTAAGTAGGTACTTAAAAAAATACATTGTATAACTTCACAAGCTGCTTTCAAGACACGAATTCTTACCTATATAAAGCTTAAAAGGATTATGAAATGATGAACGAGGAGTTATATCGGCAATGAACTTTATCGGTTAATGCAAATAAACAAGTTGTTGGTACCTACAACAAATAAACCCACAAAGCAGAGTGGAGTAGGTAGGTACTTGACTTGTTATAATCGGACACATATTGTTACGAAAGGTTTTGCTTTAGGCTTTTACATTTTATTATTAATGGACTTAAACATACTGTGATTCTAGTTTAGATTTGTAATTAGAACGATATAGGTAGTGCATTTTGTTTTGATCGACTTCCAACAATATCACTTGTAGGTATAGATAGAATTGAGATTCCGAGATTATGAACTCTTGTTTATCAAAAAGTACCTACCTACTTTGCAAGATTTCTCTTTGCAATCACTAAACTTGTGAATCAAACCAAGAAAATTTCAGCGGTCTAACCGAGCGATATTACATCTATCTAATTTTAACTAGTCGATTTATTTATTCCAATAATATTCGAATCCTTTAAGATACAAAAAATATATAAATCCCAACATAGTAGGATTAAATGGTAGGTATATCCATATTTGCATAACGTCATGAAATCCCGCAAAATTGCACTACCTATTCCGAACATTGTATTATTGTAGCATGATGTACCTATGTACTGCTTTCTTATAATTATTTGGGTAGACTAAGTAAGTAGTACGTACATAGATAATGTGTATTGAAACTTGAAAAGTTACAACTGTGCTTGTATAATAAAATTATTTAGTTGTACCGTTACTTAAAATAAAATAATAAAGGTAAAAAATTCAATAGGTATCCCTCAAACTTTATGCTACATTTTGATATATATAAATTATTATACTTATATGTATTTTATGATTTTTTTAAAAAGGCTCGCCATTGTCCTATTATACCTAAACCCGTATCCTTAGCAGTTCAACATAGGTACTAGTATTTATTAACCAAGTGATACAACATCTAGTTAGACTAAGCAAATTTTTGTGATATATTTTTCTTGCAAGTATATTAAAGAACTTTTTGAGGTGGTAAACCTGCTGTATATCATTTATCATTTTTATCAACTTGATTGAGAACTTGTTGATTCAATCGTTGAGCTCAACCCCAATGTTAATGACAGAACGGAAGATCTCTTTCGTAGAAGATCAAATATGCCCGGAAAGAAAATGCTAAGATGAGATCAAGAGAAACAAGAGATCCCTGAAGCTTAAGAAGTCTATGTAGGTAGGTAACCCGAGTAGGTTGATGCCCAGTTTTAAGGAAAAAAGGAAAAAAAATCTGATTACACGGACCTCTCTACGAATTCACCTCCTTGTTTTCATATTTTTTCACCAAAGGTTTCACCTTTATAAAATAATTAGTTATAAAGTTTGAAAGTGAAGTAAAGGAAAAGTGGCAACTTTTGAACTGTTTTTATTTTATTCCATGACAAGATAGGTCTTGGTAGCGATCTGATCTGATGGAAAGTGGCGATGCAATCTATGATGGTAACTATCTTGGAAGATGTTGAAAGATGGCATGGCAGTTTAAATTAAGCCACCTATAATAATATAATCGGTTTCTACGTGGCAACATGCGCAAATCGCTTGGCGGCACATCTTTGACGGCAGAGTGGCAAGCAGCCACGACCAGTCTCCAACCAGACAAAAAATGTTCATTATTATTAATATACAAGTTAAGTCACGATTTATCATTATTAATCACTAAGTTCATTTATTGATAAGTTTACAAATTCATTGAGCTCCTGCAAAATACAAAGTAATTTTACTCATCAGATACCTACTTAGATTAGATCATCAGCCGATATTTATAAAACTTTTCGCGTCATACAAAACGCATTGTTTCTATGCCTACTAACACTTGGCTAAGTCACGTTCATTAGCAATGTTAGGTAGGTATATTGATTAGAATATCTGATAATACAATTTGATATTTTGAGCATGAGACATTATCAGTTATGCTAAAAATAATAATCAAGGAACATCGCTAATGTACTACAATTTATGAGAACGTCTAATAACATTTTAAATAATAACTTTATAACAAAAAATTTAACCGACGATAAGAGCAACTAAAAAGGAATAAATTAAATAAACCTTTTTAGCTCCTAAACAAATTTTCAGTCAGCGACAAATTTTTTAAAAGCTTAAAATGATGCATCGCATCATTGCTTTTTTTAAAAAAAATTCGACTCAGAATTAATTACTTACTTTAATTTAAGAGCTTAGTCGTAACTCCCAGTATTTAAGTTGGTTAAGTACTCAACGACTGGAGTAACTTCAAAATCTATATGTACAAATAAACAAAATTGAAGTGTCTGATAGTGATTTCGAAATAACTGCCTCTTATTTATTTCATATACTCGTATATAGCATAACCCAAATCCTACTCCGAGTATCTTTTTTAAATTGTCTGTCTGTAAAAAATTTGTCTGACAAAACATTGTTAATAATATTTTTTTTACAAGGGCTCAAAAAAGGATGATGTATGTTCTTCTATGAAAAATAAGTCGATTTTCAATGGATATTAGAACAATTAGCAAGGAAAACTGACGAAAACGACGCGACGCTCATCACGACGGCTTCGAAATACGGACATAAACAAAAATTATGAATATAATTTGCATTGTCAGTTTTAATCGGTGTAACATTTCAGTATTCAGCAATATCTTAGAGTACCACAACATTTCTAAAAACCTAAATGCACTCGGACTATGATGATTTTTGTGAACAAAGTCATAAAAAATCAATAAAATTGTAACAAAAGTCCATCGCATCGATCGCAAATCTTATCAGTATAATCATAGCAGCAGACAGCAGATAGATAAGTTTCGTACAATTAGTATTTACAACTGACGAGTCCTTCCAACCTGAACACGGTTGTCAGTTTACTGTGAAGTGACAAGGAAATAAGAGTTCAGTAGAGTGCTCAAAAATGGGTGGAATAAAGAACTATTTTAAACAACAGTTCCAAACTAGTATGTGGACATTACAATATGAATCGGCATCCGATTTCTACTTATGCTCTTTTCAAAGAAATCTTTCGCCCTTACCTTCAATTTTCATAAGAGGGTTCCTGTTCCTGGGTTGCGTTGCCATTGTGCTAGCGTCGATTATACTTACGTCATTATTTGGCGCTGGACCATACTGGCCAATTTATCTAACCCACTGGGGTCTTGTGTTTATTACTATCGCAAGTGGTTTTGGATTTGCAATAGCTGTCATAGCATACCTCGATGGATCCATCGGTAAGTTAATAAATACTCGTGTAAACCAAAACGAATAATAAAGTATTCTTCATATTTCATTTAAATTAGAGCAGTGATAGTCCAGGATTGCGGTCTTCTATTCAGGGCGTCGCGGGGACCCCTAACTTTTCGGAGTTATGTGCCTTGAAGCAATTTAATATCAAATACCGTGAAGGAAACCTTTGTGATTTGTGAGGAATCTCCATAATTGTTTGTTTAGAGGTACCTGTATACAGTCTTGCTTGGTTATTTACTTTCAGATGATACTTTTGGACTACCATGGTATGTGAAGTTTTACTGGGCGTCATATAACATAGCGATCCCATTGGCACTGTTCATCACTATTTTCTACTGGATATTTTTATCTGATGCCAGTAAGTAATTTGCATATTAAAGTACAATATATGTGCTGACATTATATAATAATTGTCATAAAGATATATCAAAAGTTAATCTTACAATGATTGCCTAACCATCCATATCAAACATATAATGTTTTAAATTGATCAAAATTTTCCGAAAACAAGCAGATTCTCCATTAATTGACAGGTTTTACATTAAACTACTTTTTGGTACAATTAAGTTTGTTATAATTACGAGTAAATTAGTAGCTGTAAGTAAATAAGTACCTACTAATCAATGTATAGCTCTATAAAACTCATATCAAACTTATTTGTAAAATTGTTGTCATCGAAGGTTGATCTAGTATCGAAATAATATCTTATGAATAGGTGATAGACAGACGGGCTGAGTTACTTTTGTATATATAACTAGCTTTTGCTCGCGGCTTCGCTCACGTTAAATTCGATTTTTTAAACCCCTATTTTACCCCCTTAGGGATTGAATTTTCAAAAATCCTTTCTTAGCAGATGCCTACGTCATAATAGCTGTCTGGATGCCAAATTTCAGCCCGATCCGTCCAGTGGTTAGGGCTGTGCGTTGATAGATCAGTCAGTCAGTCAGTCAGTCAATCAGTCATCTTTGCCTTTTATATATTTAGATATAAAGTTACTGATATGGATAAGCACCTTTTGCTCAAAATGCGCTTAAATCTATTGTTCCCTAAAATGCATTTTCTAAATAATTTCACGAACATGTTCACCAGGTCAGGATTTCGCCGTGAACGTGGTTCTGGATCTGTTCATTCACGCAGTGAACAGCGTCTTGATGATCATCCTCCTGTTCACCGCGCGCCAACCCTCCAACGCGCTGCACTTCTACTTCCTCATCGTGCTATCCATCGTGTATATTATATTCACCGTGATATATTACGCTGCTGGAGGCACTGATCCGTAAGTTGTTGAACACTTTTGCCCGACCATTACCAAATCGTCTACTAGGTCTCACGTAGATAGCCTCATGCGCAAACCTCTTCCTAAGTTATTTTCACGATATGGACAATTAAATTCAGCTTAGGTATTCCCTGTTAAGAAAACGTTGTGGCGTTTTTTTATCAAAACTATAGCCGTAAACCAACACGCCCACTATGCTATATTTGTGTTTGTTGTAAGGACTTCCACACGTTGTGGTCTTGCGGTGACTCGTTTGATGTACTCCGTTAACATATTGCAGGGTCTGCAAACAGTGCACTTTCCGGTGCGAGGTCGCCAGTCCAGCACCTCCTTGTGCCTGATAGATCATAGCTAGATATTCTATCAGTTATTCAGACAAAGTGTCTCTCCATTGCCGTTGTTGAACTTTGTCGGTGACTCAACGTTCTCCACATTTCAAATTTGATTACAGCTCTGTATCACCCGCTGATTCGTTATTCGTAACGTATATCTAAATATATAAAAGGCAAAAGTGACTGACTGACTGACTGACTGACTGATCTATCAACGCACAGCTGAAGCCACTGGATGGATCAGGCTGAAATTTTGCATGTAGATAGCTATTATAACGTAGGTGTCCGCTAAGAAAGGATTTTTGAAAATTCAACCCCTAAAGGGATAAAATAGGGGTCGGAATAATGGAATAATCGAACTTAACGTGAGCGAAGTCGCGGGGTAAAGCTAGTCGTAATATAAGTTCCAAGCAGAAAACAATGACCAAAAGTAACAGTGAATTATGTATTTCCATGCGTACCTGGAACATGATCACATATAACTATAAAAGCAAATGCTTCACCTTATTCTCCTCAGTATATAATCTTATTTTTTTTAATAAATTTAGAAAGTGGAAGAACAATAATACTTAACTGAAAAATCTTTTCTTTTTCCAGGTTCGGAAACGAGTTTATATACCCTGTATTGGATTGGTCCAATCCAGGAGCGTCAGTGATCATGCTCGTTATTTCCATTATAATGGTCACTGTAATCCACTTCATCATAGTACTGCTCGCTGTTGCGAGGGACGCTGTCGCCCGTTCTTGTAGAAGCGACAATAATTTTGACCTAGCCTATTAAGTCTCATAATACAAAATAGAAAGTAGATATAAGTAACTATATAAAAAAGATTGTTAAAATAGATGATTAAGTATTTATTTTATAAGAGAAATAATGAAATAATACGAAAAATAAAAATTTTACCGCCAAACATCATAAAATGCCGGTAGGGTTTGTTGATAACATACACTTGGTTTGCTAACGAACTAAAAATGCAAATATTTGCGAAGTTAACACTAGTGTCGCAGAAATAAATACTCAAAGCAAAAAATATGATTAGCAGTAATCGGCGTAGGCACTGCAATTTTGCGGAATTTCGTGACGTTATCGAAATATGGATATGCAATTATTAAGTCCACTAGATTAGGGTTTGTATATTTTTTGTTACTTCAAGGATGCCAATATTATTAGAATAAATAAAATCAACTAGATAAAGATAATTGTGATAATTCCAAGATTTTTTTAAATTTAACGATGAGCTAGACCTTCAGAAATATTATCCCTTGTTTGGTGCACCTGGTCGATTTTAAATAGAAATCTAAAATTAGGTAGGTATATAAAAATAAATGCGAGATCATATTCCCGCAACCCCGTAATCCCGCAATCGTATCCATACTATGATAATATTTGAGGTCATTTAAAAATCCCAAATTGCACTGACTACGCCGATCACTGATGATTAGTATTAAGTTGCTTATTTTGTGTGTTTTATCAGAGCAAATTGCAAATCAACTATCTATGCCTAAAGAAAACATTTTGAGTTTACCAAAATCTCAATATTTAAGAGCTTATAGTATGCCAGCTGGAATCCAAATTTTGCCCCCGCCTCACTGCCCAGCGTGCAGCCACCCGCACCGCGTAGTTGCAGCTATCTCACTCGCACGAGTTCATCACGCGGCAGGGGTCACGCGCCGTACGATAGGGTATATGATACATTTAACGAACCTCTAGTACATAGGTATGGAAATAAAATGAAACTAATATTATTATATATTATTAATAACTAAGACTTAGAATTAGACTTAGACTAAGTATAAGTCTAACACTAAGACTAAGTTTAAGTCAAAGACTAAGTCTAAGCAAAGACTAAGACTAGGTCTAAGTCTAAGTCTTTCACTAAGACTATGACTTAGTCTTAGACTTAGTCTTAGACTTAGACTTAGTCTTAGACTTAGTCTTAGACTTAGTCTTAGACTTAGTCTTAGACTTAGTCTTAGACTGAGTCTTAGACTTAGATTTACAATTAAACTTAGACTTAGAATTAGACTTAGATTTAGACTAAGTCTAAGTTTAAATCTAAGTCTAAGTCTCACACTAAGGCTAAGTCTAAGTCTTAGTGTTAGACATAGATATATACTTAGTCTAAGACTTAGTCTTAGACCATAGTCTTAGACTCAGTCTTAGACTCAGTCTTAGACTCAGTCTTAGACTCAGTCTTAGACTCAGTCTTAGACTCAGTCTTAGACTTAGACTTAGTCTTAGACTTAGGAAGCCTAAGGAAGACCTTTAGGAAGCTACATATTTGCATTCTGTAACAAAATAGGCTATAACTAGTCTTTTGTTTATACTACTAAAATAATGTGACCGTGGCTACTAACTGGGAAAACTACCTTAATATTTAGTGATGGTAGGTGTATGAAACTATGTACCTATTCCACAGCAAGAGCCAAAAAAGTTATTATTGTAGTAATCAATTCATGTTTTTAGCATTTTCTATTCTCCAATTCCGTCTTATTTTTCTTATTCCGCTTATTTCCCATTTCATTATAATTTCTTAGATAATATACGTATTCTGGTAGGTATGCGTGAGAACAAGCGACGCGGGTTCCCCGTTCGAATGCCGGAGCGTGAATGAATTCATGCGGTGGACACGAGTCGCCCGTCGGCCCACATGCAATATTTTTCAGAATTTCATTTCTAATAACGAAAAAATTATTTAATTTTAAATAGTACATATAGGACACTTATTGTACTAAGTTGAGTATATATTTTAAGTTTTATTAGTATAGGTAAAGTATTCATTGACTACTGCGATTTATTTGTAAAATTCAGAGGGAAATTTGTGAATTTTTTCTATCGAGAAAATTTTTAGCAATCGTGTTTTCACAACATACAAAATTCAGTCTATATCGTCAACTTTACTATATATTTCTTTCAATATTATTGATTCAATATTTTTATTGATATGGACGATCAAACGTGGCACGCTGGCATACTGTAGGCTCTTAAATGATAGCCTTAATTATATTACTAGCACTAAAGCTTCGCAGATTGAGTTAAAATTATATATATTATATAACTTCTAGATATTTTGTAAATAATATCTATTAAGTAAATACGTATTGTTTTCAAAAACGCCGGTAAAGATAATAAGTTAGTCTATATAATTATTTTATCTTTATGGATCCATATATTATATCATTAATTTATATGAAATTATAATATGTTGGTAGCCTGACATGATACATATACATATTATGTACATTGTACGTCACAGATTGTAGGTACGTATGATATTTATTATTCGTTTTTCTATTATTCCTCATTTATTAGTAATAAAAATGATCTTTTAATATAAGTACGTACTTATTATAAAGTAGATCCGAGTAGGTAAATAATCAAAAGTAATCCTTGATATACCAACATTATAGAAAAATAACTTTCTAATTTATATTAATTGAACTTTTCCAGCCAAAATCATCACGATATTTTTGGATGGAAGATCCAAAAATATCGTGAAGTAAGATCCAAAAGTATCGTAAGTAGAAATTAGGTAAATCGCCCAATTCTCATAATGATACTAGTAAAGATTTTAATAAACTACAGAATCCTACATACTTGTCAGAACAATCACTTCTCGAACTCTTAAGATAAGAGAAAATACTTCATAGTGGTTATACTTAGTATATAAAAGATTATATAGGTAGGTGACAATAGATTACCAAAAATGGCTTTATGATTTTCAGAACATTTACCTACCTTTGATTGATTATGTACATTGTAAATATTATAAAAATAAGGTTTTCGTTACTGAATGTGAATAAATTCTTTTTTATTCTTTGTTACAAAGTTCTTGCTATTGTTTTTAATTTGTACCGCTTACATATCCTTAAAAAATTATTTATTTATTTCAACACACTTAAATCTATCTGGAATTAGCAACAATATGCTGATTCCATATTCGGTATGCGGCATGCTTTATTTGAATGATAATAGAAAAGCTAGCTCATGGCTACTTACAGGTAATACGACATACGTTATGCAACTTGAAGGCAAATGACCTGCTAATTTTATAATAAGGAGTTCTTGTCACAACAGGAGGTAGAAATACTTGAATAATATATTTAAAGCGCAGATGTTAAAATGACTTTTATTATGCATATCTACTAAAATAAGATAAAATTTAATTTCAATATTGTATTTTTCATAAGCTAGGTCATATGATACCATATCATACTCACCTACATCAGATGGATCATACTAATCTTTGCCTACATGTTTGATTTCAACCGAAGGTGCTTAAATAACTTTATAGTCTAGCTATCTGAAATACATAGTATGGGAAAAACAAACTTTCTTAATATAGTTTTCCAAATTCTGTACCTATCTAGTATTTACTGTGAACAATAATGTCCACTAAGTATATATAAATATCATTGCTTATGAACTACAGCGTGCACCGCCTAATTTTCCGCTACTAGAAAATATAAGTACAGAAAAAGCCAGCAATCACCACGCAAGTCTAAAACATTCTGCGAATATTTCACTCCACACTTATGGCTGTAGAGCATGCTCAAGAGATTTCGGACTGAAACGTGCTTAGAGTGTTTTAGAGGACTTATTGACACTGTTTGGTTTGTTTTTTATGCTTCTCTAATAGCGGAAAGGCGGACGATACCAACCGCATGTTGCACGCTGTACCTTCTGATTGGATTTTTCCAATCATCCCAAATACATTTTTGTTCCTTGTGTTCATGGACTTCCGTAAAGTAAGTAACGTTTCTATCTAATCTTCTTAATTTACTAACATCAAATAGGCGAGATCCATATCAATAGTGATAACTTATTATTAGTTAGTTACCCATAGTATTACAATAACAACATACAACCTTCAAAAATAAGGTTTTAATCTACAATTTATCAAAGAGTACGAGGAATAAGGAAACCATACACCTAACTACAAAAATATGAATGCTATGATTAATACTACAATTCTCGTAACTCCTTCAAAAAGAAATCAAAGTATACAAATACCTAACGGATAAGATTCAGAACTCGAAACTAGATTAAAATTTGGCATCGATAGCCGTATTGAGTCACACGATAATGCATACGAGACGATACTTACGATATTATTGATAACGTTGATAATATTCAGGTGTGGTGTCAGTGTGCCATTAACGACCATGAGCGCCATAAAAAAATATTTTAAGCAAGAATGCAAGTTGCTTATGTTAGGTTTGGAACATTCAAAGCCTTCAGATTTTTATATCAGCGTGTGGCAAAACACCCGTTCCGCGGTCCCACTTTTAATATGGAGAGCGTTGCTTTTACTAACATCGGTGGGAATAGTAATTACCTCGTTCACTTTTTACATAATAAGCCCTTTTTCATTTGGATATTGGTTTATTTATTTGACACATTGGGGCCTGATGTTGATGATCGCGTCCACTGGGTTTGGAGTTGTAACCTCTGCTCGTGTTTATATTTACGGACCCATAAGTGAGTATATTTTTTTTATAAGTATTGTATGTAATTTCTCCAGAGATTTCCTTCATCATCACTCACAAAGGTTTAAAGATTTTTTTTTTTATATATATATATTTTTAGCGAGCAAACGAGCAGGCGGGACACCTGATGTTTACAATAAAGTTTTAAATTTTATTTTGATTTTCTATAAACTAATAACAATTATATTTTCTGAAACAATATAGGTATTATCTTGTTTTCTTTAGTATCAATCAAGTATTATGTAGGCAAGAGACAAAACACGTTAAGTTCTTAGGTTTTCTACTAACTAATTTTTGAGTAGCTCACGTCAAACTCATTATTTTGATTAATTTCTTAAACTGGATATTTTCACGTAAAGATTAGTATATAAACCTGTGAAGATAATACTGCCATTGGCGCAATTTGAATACCATAAGCCTACTTTGTCGTATTAGTTTACAAATTGCGAAAAACCAAATTAAATTTGAATTTCGCGGGCAGCTCCGTGTCTTGGGCCTTAAAAGTACTCATTTGAGGGCATAATACCAATTAACATACTTCTGTTGTGGGAGTTAATTTTAATTTGAACTGTGAAGTGTGAAGTATATTTTTATGTCTTTTGCAAATAAATGGCTTTTATGTGGAACACAACTTTAGCTATATTTTTTGTAACAGGCGCTGACATGAGCCTGCCATGGTACGTGAAGACGTTTTGGGTGTTTCACAATGTTGCCGTTCCTGTTGCTTTTCTCATCACTGTATTTTACTGGACTTTACTCTATAGTGGTAAAATTTTACTTATTAATTATTATTTTTAGTTACCCGACTTTATTCTGAACTTATAGAGTTAAACTATTTGGCTAGAGCTCTATATAACCTAATCCAGAATTCTAGAAAGTGCCAGCTACTTTCTCGAAGCAAAAGAAAATATCACGCGACCGAAAATTATTTTGTATGTTTGTTACTCAATCACGTCGCAACGACTGAACCGAATTAGCTGAAATTTGGCACAGAGATAGATTATAGTCTGGAATAACACATAGGCTATTTTTATCCCGGGAAATGAGAGAGGAATAAAAAACCACGCGAACGAAACCGCGGGCATCAACTAGTGTCCAATAAGTTTTATTTCATTTTCTTAATCCATTTCTATATTCTATTCTATTTTATTTACTTTATACATACACTTCTAATGTCCTGTTATACCCATATCTTCCAGTTGATTTCCAAGAGGAGATGGACCGCGGGCTGGACATCGCGGTGCACGCGGTGAACACGCTCATGATGCTGCTGCTGCTCGCGAGCTCGTCGCACCCCACCCGCTTGCTGCACATGCTACATCCCTTCCTCTTCGCCCTCACTTACGTGGTGTTCAGCGTCATTTATTACCTCGCCGGCGGAATCAATCCGTAAGCACCTAATGGCTCTATTCGATGTAAAATCGAATTCAGATCGGCCTGTATCTGAGGAGTCAGTCTTTGCCGAGGGCTACTATCATAACAAACATCAGGGCTTTCTTTGTTTATAAATACTTACCTATCGATATTTTAGTTATGAGAACAAAAGGTTCCATACCTAATACATATAATACGAAACAATGGCCCAATGAATGTTCACATGCGATGAGAAGGTTACATACATATATAAACATTTCGCTTTGATGTATAGACTACAGTGCCCTAGAAGTAGAACCTTTCATGACGACCTATACCCCGCGGCGCGGCGGCGCGGGTTCGAATGCTCAGGTACCAGATCTACCTAGCCCAACTTTGATGACAATCTCTTCTGAACATTGAAAGGGTTTAAGTTATGACATATTTTTTGTCTTTTGGATTATTTGTCAGCTACATGAAGGTGCGACATTTTACCTAATAATACCTAACTCTCGATTGTACTCGATTGTGCTAGATATACCAAATTTATAAGTCCCAATATAGCCTCCTCTATTCCTCTGTTGCTCGGAGAGCAGGTGCCGTTCGTCGATCTCTGTTATTACTATCTACCGCCCTGCTACATCATGTGTTATACTTATTGCAGTAGCAATACATTTTAGCTAACAATTTCAAAGCGGACACTTTTCCATAATTTATAATATTCAAAACGGTTACACTTAGATTATATACCTACCTAATCAAAGCGGTTACATATCACGTTAAATGTTTTTGTTATCTATAACTTAAATAACAGTAACGTGGCCACGACCCATGCAAGTGGGTCGAAATATTGTACCTATTTTACAATTGAAAATCGAGTCAGATTTCCAACTAAAACAATAACGGTGGAGGTATGTGACCGTTTGGTAAATTAGATATAAGCAAGTTGTTAAACAACGAAATAGGTCTAAAACTTTTATATCCTTACTGCTGCTACTACTAGGTGCTACGAGAGAGATCAGCTTACACCTAGGAAAACCAACATTAGCAAATGATTTATTAAGTTAAGCACTTTATTTTTTTGCAAACTGTAAAAAAATATCACAAATTACTTACTTATACATAGTTGTAAAAATTAAAATTCTTCTTTTTTCAGACTCGGTGACCCTTGGATATATCCCGTGGTGAACTGGGCTGAGCCCGGTACGGCCACTTTGGTAGTGTTTATGACGGGCTTTCTGCTCATAAAACTGCACTTCGTGACGGCGGGGCTGGCTGCAGGCCGCGACGCGCTCGCCAACCGCATCATGCGGCCCTCGGTCACTGTGCACGTGGACGAGAATGTGGCTCTCCGCGCGAATACCCTACACACTGAAACAAATGCGTGATGAAATATTTGACTATAGAAATCAGAGACGTAGTGTATAAGTGCCAGACTACTATGGAATCAGATTCTGAGTTCGGAAACAAAATTCAGAATCTTAAAATCGGATAAGTACTTACCTGACATATCATTATCATCACCGTCAGCCAAAAGCATTTGCCTCAGTAACCCAACGATTAAAGGTTTGGACTGCGAACTGAAAACATTGCAGTTTCGATCTCCACCCGCCCACTATTATCGTACCCACTCCTTTTCGCTTAATAGGAGGAGAGAGGAGAATATTATTCAAATTCAGCTTGTCTAAACCATCCATTGGACTTAGGCCTCTTTTAGAAAGCGCCAATGTGACGTGGCTATCCTCGACCTTTCGCATCCAATAGATGCATGCCCCTTCCAGATGTCGTCGCTCCATTTAAGCCGGGTAGCGCCCATACACTCCGTTTGCCGAGACGTGGTCTCCACTTGACACCTTACGACTTCAGCGATATATCCTCTGACAAATTTTCAGATCCAAGATTCTTATGATTCATTCAATGATGAGATGAGCTTTATAGCTCATCTCATCATTGAAGTGTCAAGTGGTCAAAACGTTCTGAAAAAATCAGACCCGGAGTATCCGGAAAAACCTCCGGAAATCAGATTTTTCGTCTTCTCGAATCTTGGAATATAAAACTTTAGGAATGTGAAGACTACATTCAAAACTTTGAATTGCCTGTAACTACTTGCAAGTTTCAACTGTATACTTACCTACATTCTTGTGAAATTTTTCTTACGGAAAACGAAAAGCTTATTAATTTAAAAATTTTAAAGGTTTACTTAGTATAAGTGTGTAAAAACGTTTTTAAATAAAACTAAAACATAACGTTACGTTAATTTTATTACGTTCACAGATTTTTTAATGAATTAAATCTCTAGGTATTTCATTTAAGCCTCAATAGCTCAACGGTTAAAGGTGTGGACTTAAAACTGAAAGGTCGCAGGTTCGAATCCCACCCGTTGCACTATTGTCGTACCCACTCCTAGCACAAGCTTTCCGCTTATTTGGAGGGGTTTGGAGAATATTAGTCAACTTTAGTTTGGCTAATATTCTTTAAAAAAAAAAAGGAAAAAAGATTCCCCTTTATAATCTACTCTTGTTCATCTGCAGATTCAAAATCTAAAGTGCATTGATACCTAAGTACCATAAGCTAATTTTCGCTATGAAAGCATTACATCATAGCTTTTTATACATATTATACTATATCATAGCATCATAGTATGACAACAGCTTGTTCTCAGATTATGATAATAGGTAGATATGCAAACTTTTTAAATAGGTACCTACTCCACCTACTCGAAGTAGGTAAGTACCTGTGGTAAGTACTTATACAAAATTATGAGGAAGTACTAGAACGAAATCTATTATTTTCTTGAAGGTTGTCTGTATCCTTCAAGATTATTTTACAAGGTTCCTATATAGTTAATCCTTAGTTAATCACTACGTTTTACGTTTTACTCCTTGGTAACCTCCCAAGAAGTTTACCTACTTCTTGGTAGGTTTTGGCAAAGAGAGTGGTATTCTCCGTTTGGTTTTGTTGTGGGTTTTGGGAAGCAACATGAAGGAAAGCAAACAGCACAATTTAACAATTTGATTGAATTTGACAAGAAATTTTTATAAAAATAAAACGAAGTGATTACATTCTCTTGGGTAATGAATATAATAAATATATTCTCTTGGGGGTATACTGTGAATTTGATGAAATACTAACCAAAGAGTATATAAATCACTAATACTAACGTCCAGTGATTACATTCTCTTTGCGTCCAGGACTAACGTCAATAATGATGTCAATAAATCCTATAATTATTTTAATTTTAGATTAATGACATAAAGTTAGATATATAAGAGTTAAATATTAACTAAGTAACTTACGAATATTACTAATTTAAAAATGTACTTAAGTGAATTCTCGTAAGTCTTTTCCGTTAATTTAAAAATGTTCTGCGAGCATTGATTTCTATTTTTAACCGACTTCCAAAAAGGAGGAGGTTATCAATTCGGCCGGTATCTTTTTTTTTATACATATTGATTGAGCTATGTTGTAAGTGTTGTTTGTAATGATTTATACGCAGTAATAAATATAATAAGTCTTTGTCTGCTAGGTAATTTCTGGAAATGAACCACCTCCAATCACTCATAACTTCGAGATACCTACCGAGATGCGTGCGGGGCACAGAATATATTATTATACCTTAATCGTAAAATTATGTAGAACTAAAGGGCCTACTGCCCTAGGTATATTACAAACGTGTCATATCTGTTCTCTTTCCATGATCGCTAACGCTATAGAGCAGGGCAAAAAGCAAAACACCCATTGTAACTTTATTTAGCGTGAAGTTTTTATTTATTGTTGTAAATAATTTTATTACTTGCGTAGCTAAGATCCCAGATATCAATAGTCGCAGCAGCTATCTACCTAGTTCCTAATAAATAATTTCTCTAATAGACTTTTGATTTGAGTTTCAATAAAATATGTAGGATCAATTAATTTTATTAAGTATTCACTTTGTTTGCTGATAGCAAATTGATCTCTTGTAAAGTATAAATAATAATAGAACTGATCCGAAAGGCCTCGAACATAATATAGTTTTTATAAGGTTGCGAATAAATTAAACTATATTTAGTTAGGTATTACTATGCCTACTTATTGATGTTTGCTAAATACACTTCATTTGCTGAACAACGAAGATATCTACTTACTACTAACGTACCTACTAAGTAGGATTAACGATGATACTGAATGATAGGATAAATCTTAAATGCATTGATAAATGAATGAAATCTAACGAAGATGGTACCTAGTGTCTAAGACAATGCAAGGAGAATTTTACGGCACCAGAATATATTTTACTGATCAATAACATATAGATATAGGTACATACCTAATAAATACACATACATAGACTGATAAAATCATAACCCTTGCTTTTGGCTGTACTGTGGTTAGGGTATGACTGTCCTACATATTAATATCGACGCTTGAAAGGCAATAATTACTAAGTGACATTTTGGACGATATTGAGCTAGGTATATGCATCATTGAAATCAGCAAAACTTTTATAATGCTCTAGTGTAAACTAACCAAAATGTCGCTTGGTAAGTACCTATTGCCTTTCAAGCGTGGATATGTTTGCTTCCAAAAGACTGATTTTATTTTTTTCTTGACGACAACGCTGCTTCTTGACTACCTATGTACCTATCTAGCAATAATGTTCTTGCTCTTTAACTATTACGTTTAAAATTGAATTAAGTAATTAAGCATTTAATTAGTAGGTATCTAGGTACCTACAACAATAAAAATATTTTATCATTTTAGTAACATGGTACGGCCTTAAACATCGACATTTATGCAAATTAGAGGAATTTTAAAACAATACGAGGTCTGCGTTAACAAAAACATTGATTTAAATAATTATTTTTTACTCTAAGGTACTACCTACCTACCTACTCGTAATATAAAAGGAGCGAACTGAAAATCTGAAAGTTCCATTCAGGTTCTGACGGCTCTATTCCCGTTACACTATTGTCATATCCACTTTGTGATCGAAGTATCCACTCCTATCACAAGCTTTACGCTAATTTGATGGGGAAAGGAGAAAGTTAGTCAAGTTCATCAAGTTCATATTATTCTTTAAAAAAATCTTAAGTTTTACTAAGTTAGGTACCTACCTATGTGTGAATTTATTGAAATGCCTGTTACTTCGTCTGCCTGGATTTATGTTTTAAAAATGTTTCTTCAAAATTTTTGTTCCCGTACAGCCTACAGGCATGGAATTACAAATTATTCCTCCTTTGTGCACCTCTCGGATAGGTGAATCAACCTTGTGGTCCTAGACCTAGAGGCACACCAAGGAATATTTCCCCCAAAATTCAAATCTCTCGGTCCATCGGTTTTGGGTAGTCACTGTCTATATGTCACATTACGGTTTTATAGGCCTTGTGTCCTAAAATTTGCATAAACAGTTGCCAAGAGGCAGCACTAATATTTATTTATTAAGGTACTACCTGTACATACATAATATTAGCTCAATGGGTATGAACAAAGGCATAAGTAAAACCAACACTATCGCAACTTCGGAATTCCCCCTTACCCTTTTGAGCGTATATTTGCTTAAATCGCTAAGGCAATATCTTGACATTGAGGCATAGGAACCAGTTTGGGTCTACAGAACAGCTGATTACATAAAACAGCACAGTTTACGCAAGTGCACCGCCGAGTGCGGCTGCGGCGGGCGCAGTGTCCTACTCCTTGTCTCACCGACGACAGCTCGTAATATTTCCTATTTGCACTCGCGCCTTTGTTTTCAAACATAAACTACATTCGTGATCGTGATATCTAACCAAAACAGAATAAAACTTATCTGATTATTCTCTAATTTCTTACCGCACTCCGTCATTCCATCGCTCACAATGCGGTCGGCTCATACTGTGAAAAGAAATTCTGGATTGTAAAATATAGGTTGTTAGGTTGTTAGATAGTTGATCATTGGTTAGCGATAATGACACTTTATCGATAAGGAATCTGATTAACTCTCAACAAGATCTCACTTTTACCCATACGTGTGTGTTACGAAATTTTTATCAAAACAAGCTATCTTACGTTTGGACGCAATTGAGTAAGATTTTCGAGGAAATATGCTTAACTGCTTGTGACTGGCAGTGTTTGTTAGTGACAGAAAATGGTGAAATGTTTTAGGAAGAGCCTTTCGCTCTCCGATTTGTGGGTGACATCTCATGAGAGGTTATCAGACTTCTATCTCACGTCATGGCAGCGTGGAGATTCGCCGGTGCCGATGCTGGTGATACGGCTGGCGCTGGCGGTGGTCGCAGTGGGCATCTTCGTGTGGTCGATAGCGAATGCTCCTACTCCCTATTGGCTCATCTACCTAACGAACTGGGGTCTGCTGCTGATCACTCTGTTGACACTCAGTGGCACGACAGTATCCCTCTTCGCTGTTTGCAAACGGATACCTGGTCAGTCTATGTTGATTAATTTATACTATGATATTATAAAGAGTTATGCGAAAGAGTCTCTGTCTGTCTATCTGTATGCCTTTATATGTAATTTTTCACTGTTTTACCTTTTAACCGTCCGTCACGCAATTAGGTGCAGAAATAGAATGCGTGCTGAGAAAATAGACTTGTGGACATGATGGATAGTTTTATTGCCTATAAAGTTTTAACGGATTTAAAAAACCTAGATGAGTGTTCTAGCCTGCCCGTTTTCGAGGGAGGCTAGGACACTACGAGATATACAAATTACATTTAAAACGTAGGCAGTAGGGCCGTAAGATGAAGCCCCATGAGGGTGGCATGTTCATAGAACAAACCCTCTATAAATATTTCAGATTAAAAAAAAAAAGGTCAACGGACGAAATTACGGGCATCAACTACGTATTAAAAAAAAACATGAAACTGGACAATCATTAATAAATAAACTATTTATCAATTAATTTTGTATGATAGGTACCAATTACGAGCTATGGCCCTATTATTAAATTTCCAACTAGTTGTAAAGTAGCAAACCTATGTCGTAACAGGTACCTACTTAGATGTTTCTTAATAATATAAAATAACTCCAAGAGAACTTTATTTTCCTACGTTTTAAAGGTAGGTTTTGTTCAATACGCGTATGAACAGGTTTATTGCAATGATAATAATAAATAATTTATTATGTAGGTACTTAGGTAATCGCCAGCATTTTTTATTTGATGACTAAGAAACTTCTATGAGTTCTCACCTAAGCACTACATAAAATTATTATGAATAATATAAACATAAAATTTAAAAAAAACCGACTTCAAACGCCACTACCAAGTACCTATATCATGGCAGATCGATCAGTCACACAGAAAAGGGACAACCCCGAAGGATCAACTTGATTTTTATATGGACATTGCTAAGGACCTAAAGAATGACTACGACTCACCAGTGACATAGAACACTTAGAAAAGTACCAGGAAGAGCAAAAGGTTCCCGCGGAATTTTAAAACCTCACTGACCTACTCCACGCGGACAATGTCGCGGGCAAAAGCTAATTAGGCAGGAAAAGAGCCGACCTTGAGACTGCTGTTATACTTGTGCTAGTTGAGGTCACAGCATCAGCAGCGAGCTTTCACGTCGTATTTACCTAACACACGTGCAATATATATTTACCACCAAATGGAAGCGAAAACATCAACAGATGCAATGTTTACATTTCACTGAATGCTCTCAACGTCCTTTGTCTGGCTGAGCTAGCTAATCGCCGTATTATGTACTGTAAATAGCGTTTTGTTTTCGTTCTATTCACACGCCTGTTAGCTCGCGGCGTGCTCGCGGCTCGATTACTATGCAATGTAAGCACCACGCGTCGATTGCCGTCACTCGTTGGCCCACATGCCTCGCATTATTACTTAATATTACTACTACCGCTTACATAGTAACCGTGTCATATTCACATTAATGAAAGTGGATGCAATAAAATTATCACGTGCTTTATCAAAGATCTGTTCTTCTGCTGAATATGTTTCCGCTTTCAATGAAAATGCCACCCTTTTAATTTGAGGTTTCTATTTTTTAAATATTCATTTCCATTCAGACTTGTCAAAAATCCCATAGGAACTGGAAATGCCTTGATATTCCGGGATAAAAAGTATCATATTATTTATTATACCTACTCTATTTTTCCTTAGGTGTCCTAAAAGGCGCAGAGCGCATTTACACGTTTAGTGACAATTCTACAAATGCTACAAGACAAAATTTTTAACTTACGGCTACGCATTTCTCCGAATCGTAATGCGTAGTAAATAGAACAATTTAATTCATTTTCAGATGGAGACGCTCTGCCCTGGTACGTGAGCTTGTACTGGCTTTTCTACAGCATCGGGATCAATGTTGCCATCATCATCACCGCCCTGTACTGGATCTTGCTCTACAATCCTGGTGTGTAACTTTCATCAGACTACATTCCGGTCGTAGATCATTTAACGTAGGTTAAATTCAGCCAATCAGAGGTCATTGCGATCGTTACACATTCTACCAGGATGGAATTTTGGGTGGTCGAGTTGCGACAAAGCCTTATTGTTATTAGGCAACTCAAAGCAGTTGACACTAATTTACGCCACTTTTAATATATTCGTTCCTCCCGCATGACGGATATCCAATATCAATGACATAGGGGTTTCATAAATCCCTCGACGATGTCTTGGCGGTCCATTAAGGTGATTGCCCAACGGTAAATCATAAATGGTGCGGACTGAAAACTAAAAGGTTGCAGGTTCGAGCCCCACCCGTTACACTATTGTCGTACCCACTCCTAGCACAAGCTTTTCGCTTATTTGGAGCTTCTTGTTTGCAAGCGAATATACGTATTATGCACTGACTATAAACCGGCCCTTGCATACAGCAGATTTCTTCTTAAAAGCACCGACTTGCCTAGGAACAGCGAACTGTTTCTAGGAGGGTACCAAGCGATGACTGTCATATAATTGTGAGTAGGATCGAAAACATTTTTATTCGGACAGGCTCTTCTTAATGCTGTGGTTACACTATCGAGCGAAAATTCGTGTCGATATAAAATATATCCGCGATGAAATTATCTTCTTGTCTACATTAGCGATCAACTTGTTATTTACGTTACCGAAAGTATCTACGGATTCTTGTTCGCCCAAATACATCGCGACTCAACGAACTAGTCGGCCACACTTGTCGCGATAATGCTATTGTGCGCCGAACCCTGATAATGTAGCTGCAATATTAGCAATTTACTTCAATGGCACGTATAAATACCCTATCCTTGCAGATCAAAGAGAGGAACAAGACGCTTCGCAGTTCTGGCTGGACGTGTCGACTCACGGCTTCAACTCGTGCGTGGCGTTCATCGAGATCGTCATGTCGCGGACTCCGCTGCGTTTGCTGCACATGTACCAACCCCTGGGGGTCGGGCTGTGGTACGCAGCGTTCTCCGGAGTCTACTACGCGGCCGGCGGTACTGATGCGTACGTGTCATACCTATTCCTATTTCAAAACTTAGTTCTACTTGTATGTTCTAAGAATAGCTCCTTATTCCATAAACGGTTGAATATATTTTCATTATACAGGTAGAACCATCTCAGTTAAACCATTAAACCGTATTTAAAACAGTTTTAAGCGATACGATGTCGCAGACAGACAGACAAAGCAGTCTATATGAGGGGTGTCTTTCCGTCGGGAGTTAGTAGTAGTACATAGTAGTAGTAATGTTGCTTACACGGCAGAATAACTCAGGAGTTCTTTTTTTTAAATACATATACTTACCTACATAATATTATAGTCTATAGACTAGCGCTTGACTGCGACAGAAACATGTAATGATATAATATCTATGATTGCGATCACACCTGATGGTACCTAAGTGAAGATTCCTAGAAAATGCCTATTCACTCTTGATTTGAAAGCACTACAACTTGCGCTGTTATACGCGTCAAACAACGTAGTAAGTAGTTAGTTGCAAAAGTAGAGTCTGTCTCGACCTGATGGTATGTAATTTTTATTTCCTTGTCGCTTTGGTCAAGGTGATATGGCGAAACAGCACGAAACATTCCTACCTACCTATTAGCTTTATGTCAACGATATAATTATGTAATAATATGAAGCTACTTAATACATTGAGGTTGTTTGCATTTCAACATCACGCTAATTGCAAAATAGCTCCTCGTATGCAGTATTTTATTGCAGTGGCAGGTACCAAGATACTAGAATGCCATCCCAACTGCATGTCTGCTACAATGCAGTAGCAGATCTTCCCACTAGGACCGGCGAAATAAAAATGTCGCAGGAAGTCGCTAGATACAAGCGGCGCAAACCGAGCCCTGTTGAAGTCCATGCAAGTGTCCTTTGTCCAGTGGCGGACGTCAGAGAAGAAGTATACCTACTTGAAAAATATCGACCGTAGCAATTAACAGTGTCGGATCTACATTTTAACGATTTTCATTTTATTGCATTAAAGGTCTTATACCGCGTCCGCATGCTTGTGGCAAACGGCAAACGCCAAACCTCGACAAACGTTTGCCTTGAATTTGGGAATCATCCGCACGCTTGCGAGGGCGTTTGTATGTTCTGAACAGGCAAGCATGACGGACGTCGAACTTGTGTCGGCTTTATTATTTGGCTTAAGTTATTTTTACAAATGTTTTAAGCTCAGTATCGCTCAATAATCCTACTAAAATGGAATATGGATGGATGGATGGATGGATGGATGGATGTTTGTTACTCTTTCAGCCACAACTAATGAACCGATTTGAATGAAATGTGGAATAGCGATAGCTCATACCTACATTTTAGCCCGGAAAATTAAGGACTTTCCGCGGGAATTAAAAAACCTTAATCTGCGAGGACGAAGTCGCGGACGTCATCTAGTTGATAGTAAAGCGTCCTCTAATTAAAATTTTCAAAATATATTTCATGTGCACAATTTGTCCAGTTACAGTTTTAGTATAATATTATAGATTAGTAGTAGTAGCTAGTAGTATGTTTGAAAACACTTGGTACCTACCTAGTTTATTTATTTGAATAAAAAAATATTCTACTCTATTCTAGTATGTACCTACTCAATAGATATTTTGTTTTTTTTTTCTTTATCAACCGATAGACGTCCACTGCTGGACTGTTTATTGCATGGACTTCCTCAGGCTTCGGTCTTGCGCCACCTGTACCCAGTGGCTCCCTGAGGTTCGCCTGATGGTGTCGGTCCACCTATTACCATACCATTATATACCATTTTCCGGTGCGGAGTCGCCACTTATTATTATTAATATATAAAACTAATTAAATAATTAAATTATATAAACAAATCGTCTTCAAAAGTCTTCAGTCGACCAGTCATTCATTTTACGTTTTTACCCACTCACAAAATGAAGATTTCTAAAGGTGCGATACGTAAATCGTAATACAATAACACGTCTAATCGCCGCCAGTGCACAAACGAGACTGAGTGCGCGCAAACGTGTGGACGGAGACGCAAGCGCTTGTGGCAAATTCCCTTTGGTTTGCGATCAAAAGACCGACACTCGATGGATCGGCCACAAACGCTCGCAAGCGTAGGCAAACCATGGCAAACGCTCTATCCGCACGTTTGCGTTTGTGAAGGTTTGCCGAGGTTTGCCAAGCGTGCGGATGCAGCTTTAGAATAAAAATAGCAATGCCCCCACCAATTATGAAACTTTTAAAATCAACCAACCATCTTTGGTTTTTGCAAGTGCAAAAATTAGGTACATTGACTTTACTTCACTTTTCACATATTTGAAACTTTGAACGGCCGTACCCTAAAGTAGTGATTTTTCACATACGACTATGTTAATTGCTACGGTCGATATATGGAATTGTTTCAGCATGGGAAATCCTTTCATCTATGAAGTACTGGACTGGCGAAAACCAGGGCGTGCAGGCATCATGGTGGCCGCGTCAGCCGCCGGCCTGATCCTCCTGTACTCCATCCTGTGGAGCGTCACGCTTTGTAGGGACAGGATATCTACTTCCCTCATTCGCACCACGAGCTTAGAGCTTCCCTTCACACCTCCAGACCGACACTCGCCGAGTGGGATGGTGTGACCTCACACCTCACATTAAATATTGATCTACCTTCTTAACTGATGCCCATTTTCACCAACGTTGCCTAACAGGCTATTTAAACTAAGTTACTTTCTGTAAATTTCGTTTTCATGAACCTTTAGTTACACCTAAATAATTGAGGGATTTGTATTTGGGGGATACCTAAATAAAGACTACTTAGGGGATGATTTCGGTATGGTTGGTGAAAACGGGGATCACTCTATTAAATATAAGTAGTTACCTACGGTAGTAAGGCTAAGCCAAAGTGTTTCTTCAAGTTATCAAGTTTTTCTTCCTTCTATTATTTAGTGCCTACCTACCTATTAGATTTTGCCCGCGTGCAGTTAAGTTTTTAAAATCCCTCGGGAATTTCTTCGTCCAGGATAAAATGTAGCCAATGTAAGTACTCTGCAGATCCTCAACTATAAAAAAGTCGATCCGTTGCTCCCTTGTTGCGTGATTTAAGGACAAACCAACCAACAATTAATACAATCGCATTTATAATATATACTAGCTGATGCCCGCGACTTCGTCCGCGTGAATTTAGTTTTTAAAATCCCGCGGGAACTCTTTGATTTTCCGGGATAAAAAGTAGCCTATGTTTTAATCCAAGGTATAATCTATCTCCATTTTAAATTTCAGCCAAATGGGTCCAGTAGTTTTTGCATGAAAGAGTAACAAACATACACACACACACACACACATACAAACTTTCGGCTTTATAATATTAGTGTGATTAGAAGTGTGACTTGAGATATCAAATCGTAATAATTATGACATACAGTCGCGGACAGAAAATGTTTACCACCTTAAGATTCATAATTACATGCACACGTCTATGCCTGACAGTCGATTTGCTTTCGATATTCTATGGCGTTATAGACCTTACTCGTAGACAGAGAAGGCAATAGACCAAGGTACTGTGTAACCGCGACTGAAATAGAGATAACATGACGTAACGATGACGTCACATGACAAGTTCGAGTTTAATGTTGCCACAATAACTGCACTCCCCTAGTACCCCAAATTAGATGGAAAATTCTTCCCAGGATTTTTAAATAAAACGACAAAACAGATGCTGAACTGTTTTATTTTTTAAATAACATACCTACACATATAAGGTTGTCTGGGAGAGACATACCTATTAGGGTAAGCTTCTATTTTTTACATATATCTTAATATTGTGTGCAATAAAGAATTTATTATTCTTTATTGCACACAATATTAACTTCAACCACCACTTAAAAGTATAAAATAATTTTAGTTTGTACACGTAAGTCGGTTTTTTAAAAATATTTTTTTTTATACTAAAGTTTTTTAATGTACTTTCATAGGACCAATTCACTAGATAATTATTTGCTCCTTAAAAAAAATATTGAAATGCCGAATAGAAATTTAGCATATGTGAGTCACTTTGAAAAAAGATGTATGTAACACAAAGGAAAATTTTTTTTCGTTACTAGTAAGAATGTTACACAAAATAATTTGTAATGAACAGTTAAAATTTTCCTTCGATCGAGTAATGCTATTGAATTAAAAGCAACAAAAATTGTATATTTAGTCATCAAAATCATCATTAATGAAATTAACAGTATATTCCTTTTTTCAGGCAGTCGTATAAAACTGCAACTCTTCATAGTTTAAGTTAATAATTATTTAAAAAAAACATTAAAAGTCTGCCTCTAGCTATTTAAAAATGGCTTTAAAAATTAAGAACTTTGTAAATAAAATAATTCTTAAGATCGCCAACAGTTCTCGACTGGTTGTTGGACATTCGAACGAAACTTCAGGATGATTCAGAACAGTAACCGACACTATCTAACTGAATACACTTTAATCATCGCCGACATATATTATATTCTAGTATCCATCATCTTTCTTTTCTTTTCTCATAATATTCATTTCTTCCATCACGACTTTATTTTGTTTCAACAAAAATTAAAAAAAAAATTGAAAAAGTAGCCAAAGTAACCCGCCGTTACGGTATGTCAGAGGACATTACTAAAAAAAACCTATCTCCGTGCCAAATTTCAGCCATATCGGTTTAGTGTGGCGTATTGAGTAACAAACATCCATATGTTTGTTACTCAATCACGCCACACTAAACCGATATGGCTGAAATTTGGATGTATGTATGGATGGCCCTACATACATTCAAACTTTCACATTTATAATATAAGTAGGATAGGGAAAATCGGGACATTGTATAGGTACCTAAAGCTGGCAACACACATAGATACTAAATTTTCTTATTAACTGTCAGTTTGTTGGGCACAAAAGTGTGTCGACCTTGAAAAAAACTGGTTACACGATGAGGGACAAAAAATTGGGTAGCTGCGTCTCTGTTTATCACATTAATAACTTTATCTCTGCTCTCTTTTTAGTGTGAGTGAGAAAGAAATCGTCACTGACTCTATGTCTTCTCTCTCTACGACCTTACTGCACGCAATGTGATATAGAATCTACTTTGAAAACTGATAAACATATTCTGTCCTCGACCATACATACTATTTCAAGATAGTCTCTGGCAGACTCTTAAACTACAGGCGACAAAACGTGTTCTGTGGCGATGTTTTCAAGAGATCGATGTGCAGCTCAATAGGTCGGTCGTATCGGATGTCTGCCTTTGAGAGGATGATGGCTTACGAAATAAGTACCTTCTTGAAAAATGGCATTAAACTTGTGGACTCAAGACTGTTTAAATCATTTTGTGGTTTGATAAGTCATGCCCGTCTTCACCAATTAAGTTCCCTTTATTTTAGAGACTACCATAACCTATGGTAGGTATAAGTAACAGGTATCTTTTACTGCATTTATTGGGTACTTACGTTAAGAGACTCACAAAGGTTCTTAGGAGAAGATAGAGGTAAAGTTGGTGAAAACCGGCATTTAATAATATCCTATCTTTTAAGGGTTTTTTTAATAGAAAGAATTTTTACTGTATAGTTATTAGTAATGTTTGTAGATATACATAATATCTTGAGTAGGTGTAGGAATGTTGCCAAGTATGTTTGGTAGGTACTATAAAATATTTTTTTAAGATTTTTTAACGGGCATTGTGACTTATATTTTATTTAAATGAACGGCAAATAATTACTCGTAATTGCCATTGAGTGAGTTTTCAACCTGTCTTAAAACCGCTTTTTTAATATAAATATATAGATCAAATATTTAAATTAAGTTGCTATATGTATTCTGGTACTACTACTAAAATCTCTTTCTACAGTGCAGAACCATCGTTCAATTTTCGATTCTATGGAAATTGTACATACGAATGGCAGAAACTACTCGAAACTCCTGTATATTGTAAGTATACATTTTAAGTTTCCCCTGTATTGAACCTGTTCTAAATAAGCTATTTGTTTTTTCTTTTTAATATAAAAGATGTTACCAATTTTTTTTGTGTTTCATTACATAGTTTGAAAGATTTTAAACGCATCGTGTATTCTTATAAATTTTTTAACTCTAGTCTGCGCGCAACTCGTTGGCTATACCTTAGTTAAATGGGGGAGATAAGTTCAGACTCTCACTACTGCCCACATCTAGGGCGCGGCCAATGAGTTGCGCGCGGACTATAAGTCATATGGAAAACAAATAAAATATAAATGATTATCCAAAAACATTTATTCCTATAATAATATAGCAAAATCATAAACACAAAGCAATCAATTGCAATATAAATAATTAATTAATAACAAACTAAACAATGATATGTGACTTATTTAAGATTGACTTAGCGCGACATAACTGTGCGATGCGATAATTCTATCATTATCCAAAATACATAAACAAAACATATACCTAGCAACAAAAAATACGTTCATTTATATAAATATAATTTAGAATTTCATTAGCAGCTCCTTATTTGCTTGTATTTTTTTATTAATAAATTAATATGTAAATAATTTTTAATTGCAAGATGTTTCCGGTAGGTACATATAAAATTATTAAAATATATCCCACGGAAACATGGTTTTTGCCGAAATTTTAAAATTAACTTAAGTCATCATACGAAGGCACTTCTTTAGATTTTTTTATCACTTTTATTGCAGTGATATTTCTATACCAAATATGTAATTAAAAAAATAGATTTTTCACCAGCATTCATTGAGCAAAATACAAAATGTAATTACACACAACCCTTGTCGCTTTTCTAGTATAATACTAATCAATAGATATTTTTGTTAAGAGGACTATAGCCACTAATTTAAAACCGCACATAAGGAGCATTGCACAAAATAACTATAAAAAATTATAATTTTTAACAAAAAGTAGGTACATTTTGGACAACAGTCTCAAAAATAAGCATCTCACCATAATGTTTAAATATCCAAAATATATTTTCTTATGTACAGTTTAATAATAATTATACCTAACCTAGACGACTACGTAAAATAACAAAACTTAACCTAAACAGGCGTTGCTTGGTGTACTCCTAGGATGTTTCGACTAACGTTAGATACACACGATAAAATGATGTACACATCATTGTGTATATCTAGGACGTGTTCAAATTAAACTAACGTACGGTACACAGTCAGGACCGATCTACACACTTTATCGCTTGAAAATCTCAGCAAGATCACGCGGTCCAGCAAGATCACGCGGTCGCTCGTGTCGACGCGCGTCAAGCGATGGTCTTTAGCCATTATATAGATAAAATTTAAAATTATTTCACAGGAAAGTGCTCGCCGCGCCGCTGCCATTCCGATGTAGATCGTCCCTTAAACTATTATATATTATTAGCTATGCACTCGCCGACTCATTAATCAGCAAAAATTCCGCGCATAAATTGATCCAGTTGGCTGCGATAAGGATTCGCGGCTGAAAGCGGTCGGAAAATAGGTTGCCGCACGCCGACTGTGAGCTTAGTGTGTACACGCCCTAACTCGTGACATGACTACTCAACGCTTAAATGCTAAATATGTATATACATAAACAGATACAGTATCATAAATGTGACACAATAACATGACAATGCATTACACAAGAGATCTTTGTTTAAAAACAAGTTAACTTAACTTAAAACGTACAAGTAGTCATGTCATTTCACTTACCATCCTTTCTTTACCATTCTCGCTTATACACTACACATAAAATTAACTAAATTTAACTATAACAGTATATCGCATTGTACAGCATACTTATTAAAATCGTTATCACAAACATTACAAGACTATTCTACTTTAAATCGAATAAAACTTAAACATTTATTATTTAGAAGGCATGAAGAGATCATAGTTTCTTGGCATCCTCAAGCAAGAAGTGTGATTCTGTTACAATAAACTAAATAGTATTTTTTTATTTTTAAATATTCGAACTATACCTAATTGAATGAGTTATGCTAAAACGCTGACATTCACAACCTAAAATAAAATGTAAAGGACAAATTCTAACAAGCAATTATTCTGAACATTTTAGGTGTGTGGTGTCACATATTGGCTCTGTATGTATTGGACACATTTTTCGTTTTATTAATATCTAGCCAGCGAGTTTGTCCACGGGTAATTTAAAAAATATTCGATCGTGTCATTTATGTGGTAAAACCGAAAAAAGTAGAACAAAATTAACCTATGGTTGCCTAGGGTTTAAAAACGCGTATTTAACGCTTGGTTAAATTGTTTATCTGTACTTCGGTCGGAACATTCGATTCGACAGTATTTGTTGAACAACAATGGCGATCCGAATCAATTACATAATAATTAGACATGAAGTAGGCAGCCAGACACTTTCGCATTTTTAATATTGGTAAGGACATTCATATTAAGGTTATTTACATTTAGTAATATTACGGTAATATAAATATTTGCAATGTGTTTATAACGCTTTTTCTGTTACATTGAAATATTTTTATGGTTCCATTAGGGGTTTTTCATATTTTTTAACCATTTCATCATACAAGTTCTCTCTTAACGACAATTAAAATTAAGAATTAGTGTAACCTTAAAAACTTGCGAAATTAAATATTTAATTATTGCACCCATAAAATTCATAATTCATTGTTTTCGTATATTTTATAATATGCACAGTCCTTTGTACTTAAAATTCGTAATACACGATAAGTATTACAATTTCTCTAACTCATATTGCCGGTGTTTATTCAGACTAGACGCGAAAAACGGTCCAAATTCTAATTGACTAAATTGAATTTCTTTGAAAAAAAAATATAAAAAAATCTATCAAATATTGCCTAAACGTGCAACAATTGTAAAACATTATATCGGACTGAGATTGATAAAATTTGTAAGATTAATCAAGCAAATTGAAAAGCGTTGCGTCGTTTGTTAAGTGTATTAATTCTACTACGGTTTGATATGACTCAAATCGCGTGGCGTGCGTCAAATGTGTTTCTAACATTATTCTTTGTTTACTTTGGATTAGGCCTGGTTACGCTACATCCTTAAGGTGTCGCAATACGACACAACTTTTGTCGTGCAACCGACTAAATTGTAAAATAAGCAATTACTTAACAAAAAAAAATTTAAACAAAGCATTTCCAATGGGTCTGTTGCAACTGGCTTCGTGATACAACGTCGCACACAGATATAGATGCACCAATTTATCTGTTCTATCTGTTCAGTTGAATGGGTCGGTTAAGAAATTTTCGAGGAAATGGGTACTGTATTTTCATAACATTGTAGGGTACTTATAGAAAAAACTGACAGACAACTTGGATAGCGGAAGTGTGCGGAATGATATTTCAAAATGGCGGCCTTAGTCAACATTTTGTTTATAGCGGATTCGCACGGTTCGATACTTGATCAGTAGTATGAACAGACTTTCAATCATATTTAAGCTTTGAAAAAGAAATTTCGTTATATTCAATTGCATTATATCTAACGTGTCGGCATTTTAAAAATTGACATTGAAAATTAATAGCCAAAGCCACTGCTTCCCAATCGACTTGCCAATGCAGCTCTAGCCATAGCGTTAGTATACAAATTACTTTGGTATTTATGTATGCAGATAACATTCACAAGAGTGACGGCCGTCTTCGGTCTATAAAAGTTTATCAAAACAGTCAATACATTTGTCATCTGTCTGTCTGTATGGAAGGAAAGGGGGTAGTTTTTTTTATAAAAAAGAATATTAGCCAAGCATGGCTTGCAAGAACCTTATTCTTTGTCATCCATACAGATTGTCAAATGACAGATTAACGCACAGTGAACATAAACTTGAATAGTTACACAAGACGCACAAATGTTGCTGATCACGGTGTCAGTTGTCACGGGCGGCGCGGTGTCACGGGTGGTGCGGTGTCACGGGCGGCGCGGTGTCACGGGTGGTGCGGTGTCACGGGTGGTGCGGTGTCACGGGTGGCGCGGTGTCACGGGTGGCGCGGTGACATGGGCGGCTCGTGGTCACGGCTACACGAGCTCCTCGCCGCTCAGCAGGAACACGCGGAACGACGCCTCGTCGACCGCGTCCGTGTACAATTCCTCCTGACAACCATGACGAACTCGTAAACTTCACTGTCCATACAACCACACAAGTATAACGTGGTTGCCTGGCAAAGTTTGCTTCTACGCGATAAGGCTGCCAGTTATACGTTGTGCCCTTTTTATTTCTTTTTTAATTTTATTTATAAGATTTGTTTTATAATGTAGTGTACAATAAATAGTTTCATTTTCGGTTTCTCTTTTTTTAAAAGAAAGAAGCTGAACGTGACCCATATTCTCCTTTCCCCTCCAAGAGAAAAGCTTGTACTAGGAGCGAGTACGCCAATAGTGCAACGGGTGGGACTGAACCTTTCAGTTTTCAGTCCGCACCTTGAACTTTTGAGCTATTGAGACTTTAAAACTGAACATATTGGATATACCTATGTTAAAACCTATGCACCTCTGTCTTCTGAATTTTCGGAGTTATTTGAGTTTAAGAAATTAAATATCACGTGCTTCAATGGTGAAAGAAAACATTGTGAGGAAACCTGCACGCCTGTGAGTTCTCGATAATGTTCTTAAATGTTTGAAGTCTGCCAATATGGATTGAGCCAGCGTGGTGGCCTATGATCCTTCCCTGAGAAAAGAGCTGTTCTCTTGTGTAGTGCCCTTGCGGAATTGCTGATGATGAGACCTCAAGCTGGAAGAGAGACAGAACAGCAAGTAAGTCTCGGTACCTGGTCCAGATGCACGGAGGGCGCGTCCAGCAATAAGTCCGCGTCGAGCGCGAGCGCCGCGCCGTCCGCCGCCGCGCCGCCCGCGCCGCCGCCCGCCGACACGCGCGCGCACGCCGCCATCTGCCTGCAGCCACATGATACACACCATACATTACACTTTATAATTCGACTGTTCCGTAGAAGAAAGTCACATCTGCTAAAACTTGAAACATCTGTTAAAACTTGAAATTTGAGCCTTAAAACTAAAATTTCTAAGGCTCAAATCTCAAGTTATGAATTTAGCAGATGAGACTTTGTTCTACGGAACAGTCGAATTGTATTGACAGTAACTACAGTAAGTTCACACTTAATTTCTATCCAATCATCATAATATCCATCATGCGTCACGGTTGCCTGGCAGAGATCGATTCTTAGCGATATGGCCGCCATTTGTGCTTACTGCATTCACATAAATAAAAAACCGTTCGTTATTAAACTAAGTTATTCCTGCTGAACAGAACACAAGGATCACATACGGGCACGTCGACGAGCCGCTCGCCCGCGCAACGCGAGACCCAAACTTCAAGCCCCTCCTTTTACAGGAAAGTCATTTCCTCGGTATTCGGCCGTCAATGTGGCCGAAGATCGAGGGAATAACTTTCATCGATGATTTCTGTCATGGCTCGATATATTCAGTGGCACCCTGTAATTCGTCTAATATTTTTTCCGCTTCAACTTTGCAACCTATTGCCCTGTGTTGACGGCACTGGTACTGCGCATCTCCTCATTTCTGATTCGAAAAGTTGAGTGATTGTGTAAAACTTACTCGCTATCTTCATTGTGCAGCACGTTACCATGAAGGAAGAGATCGCTTCTCACTGTGTAAATATTGCTTTCAGACCCCTCAGCCTGTTCCACCTGCGGACAGTGTACACATGATCACTCGAAGCCGACACGAATGAGTCGATCTACGAATAAATAATAAGTAAGGAAGTCTAACTGCGTTAAAAAAATGACCCCAACAAAAATTGTATCAAAATCGGCGGAGATTAACATTGAGCTGTTGGAGGTGGAGATTAAAAACAAAAATTTTCATCAACCATACCTAAATCATCCCCTTAGTAAGTCTCTTTAAGCAGGTTAGCCCCTAAATACAATCCCTTACCCAATGTCATTTCCACTTTTAGGTATTCCCTAAAGGTTAGTAAAAATGAAATCAACAGAAAGTGTCACCTAACTTAGGTAGCCCGTAGAAGTTAGAGAACTCTAGTGAAAATGGGCATCAGACTCGAAGCCTACACCACAGTATGCTGGATAGTGGATATAAATACGTACTTGTACATCTTCCTCCAGCACGTATGCGCTGGGCTGGTAGTTCAACGCACGCGGAAGCGGCCACGTGCAGTGCGTGCGCGCAGAATGCCCCTCCTCTACTTCTTCCGTCTCCCCCACTTCTTCCACCTCCCCCACATCCTCCACCTCCCCCACTTCCTCCAACTCCCCCGCCTCTCCTAGCTCTTCTCCTAGCGTCTCCGCTATTGTGTCCGTCACTCCTGCAGTTTGATCGATCTCGGTAGTCTCACCAGGTTCCAATAAACTCACCTGGTAATTAAATGAGAACAAAATTACAGCAACACTACATTTCACCACAAAAATAAACAAAAAAGGATAACTCAAAGAAATAAAATTCAAGCATCTGTCGGTGATTTCGAATTTACTAGAATAATTCAGAGTACACACAATAAAATATTATATTACCGTAGCATATAGGAGCAGTGATAGCTTAGTATTGCGGTCTCCTATTTAGGGGGTTGCATCTCTGCGTTTAAACAATTAAATATGCCATACATCAATGGTAAAGGGAAACGTCGTGAGAAAACCTGGATATCTGAAGGTACTCCACAATATCGTCATAGGTGAAGTCTGCCTATTTGCATTGGGCCAGCGTGGCGGACTATGGCCTATATCCATTCTCTGAAACCTGCGTTCAGAGGCTTTACTCTCCATGGTTCAATTGCTAAATAAAACTGTCAAACACGAAATATCTATGAAGAAATGCGGGTTCGACAGAGCCTATACCACCAACACTGTTCTTAGTTGGAAAATTTCTATTGTTGTCAACTGGCCACTGGAAATGTCAAAGATTCTATCTTTAGACCCGCAGTAGTAAGCCGTTGATGGGTTTCTGATGATGATGATGATTATATTACCATGAACATATTGTCCGCTTTAACCCTCGCCACCTCGCGGTCGTCGGTGTGGGGAGTGGTCAGGGTCTCGCCCGCGGGAACTTCGCTCTCCTCCTTTTTGTGCACCTTCTTCATGTGCATGTAGAGTGAGCTCATGTTCGTGAAACTCTGCTGGCAATCTGCGAAGTATATTGGACATACATTATACAAATATTTTTGTTTAGTACCACCTATGACGATATAGTTTGACTTAGGAAATAGATGGTGACTCATCCCCGTGCCTCGAAGAGCACGTAAAACCGTCGGTCCTGTGCCTGATCTCTCTCCCTCTCTCTCCCTCTCTCTCTGGTGGTGTCAGATTTCCCGTCCATCGGTCTATGACAGTGAGGGAATAGAGAATGCACCTATGCAGTAAAACTCAGAATCTTCGTGTAGACAGGTCGTTGCGGCAGGACGTACCTGCGGCGGGGCACGCGTGCTTGGCGCGGCGCTGCGGCGCGGCGTGGCGCTGCGCGTGGTCGCGCAGGTGCTCGCGGCGCAGGAAGGCGCGGCCGCACGCGGCGCACGCGTGGCGCCGCTCGCCCGTGTGGCGCCGCGCGTGCCGCACCAGCTTGCTCGCCGTGCGGAACGACCAGCCGCACTCCTGCACAGATCGATTAATTTATTATTATGTATGATATTGGTATGCACTGAAATCCGAAACGTCATATCGAAAAATTACACGATGTGCAGTTAGTCAAATCCACTTAGACGCGGTTGAAACGCATCCAGTAATATTCTATTAAAAAAAGAATAACTGTAAATACATATTAACCTCTATCTGCTCGACGTAATGATTAAAAAGCGTCAAAGGTCGGCAATTACGATGCATTCATGTCGGCTGCAAAATTCCAATGGAACTGCACCGAAATCGTAATGTAGCAGTCGGGAAGGTCATGTGTAGGGTTGCCAGGTGTCTGGATAAAGTTAAGGGTGTCTGGCTTCTTTACTCAAATGTCTGGCTAAACTGACAGGTCTGTGTGGTGGTGTATGTGGTGTGTGTGGGGGTCTCACCGGGAAGAGGCACGGGTAGGGGCGGTCGCCGGTGTGCGCGCGCGAGTGCTCGCGCAGGCGGCAGGGCTGGCGGAACACGCGGCCGCAGCCCGGCCACGGACACGCCAGCTCGGCGCGCGCCAGGTGCGCGCGGGCGTGCGCGCGCAGCCCCGACGCCCAGAAGAAGCGCCGCCCGCACTGCGCGCAGCTGCGCAAACCAACATCCACTTACCTAACCTCGCTAGCTTGTCATTTATTTTATTTATTACTAGCGGCCCGTCCCGGCTTCATAATTTTTTTTTAAAAATAGCCCTTGTTACTCAGGGTGAATGTAGCTTTCCAATGGTGAAAAAAATTTTTGAAATCGGCACGGTAGTTTTTGAGTTTATTCATTACAAACATACAAAAATACAAATCTTTCCTCTTTATAATAGTAGTGTAGATGTAGATAAAGGAAAATCACAGCGAATTTATCCTACTTCCTACTAATATTATAAATGCCAAAGTTTGGATGTATGGATGGATGGATGGATGGATATTTGTTACTCAATCATGCTACAACGACTGAACAGATTTGGCTGAAATTTGGCACAGAGATAGATTGTTAATAACTATCTAAAGCTACAAATTTTTTGCACCATGTATTCATAATTTTACCTTTATCGAACTCTGACACAAAACAAGGATTTTATAAGCTTGACCATTTTCACTAGACAAATACAGTAATACATAGATGATGATAAAGCATTAAGACATATCACACCACATTCCAAATGTTGGAGGAGAATTAATTCTTACCTATAGAGTGCTTCATCTATAGTATGCTCTTCATTCAAGTGTTTCATGAGACTTTCTCTAGCATGGAATATTCTTCCACAGAGCTCTTCTGCGCCACCTTCAAGCACCCTTTTGACAGGACACTCCACAGTTACCTGTCTTTGTGGTTTGACATTTTTGTCCTTATTATGTACACTCACGACATGTTTGTTTAGTTTCTGTTTGCTTGTGAATTCTTTGTCACAATTTGGTATATCACACTGAGAAATGAAATGAAAATGCTGTTAAAACATTGTTATTTGTAGCAGTTATACATACATAATAGCTTCCATAATCCTTATTAAAATTCCTTATCCATTTTGAGCTAATGCTTGCTGCATTTTAAAAAGGATGACAATTTTCAGAATCTTGTGTATTTTCAGATTCATATTTATACTAGCTGATGCCCGCGATTTCGTCCGCGTGGGCTTAGTTTTTAAAATCCTTCTCGGGAACTCCTTAATTTTTCGTGATAAAATCACGTCGATCCCTAGCTATGTTGCAGCGTTATTGAAGGACAAACCAACAAACCATCAAACAAACACACTTTCGCATATATAATATTAAAGTAAGGATTAGAATATTAGTAAGAATTATTTTATGTTAATACATAAAATCAAAAGCAGATACAATGTAATCATCAGCAATAATGATATCAGAACTTGATGATCTTTAGAAAATCTCAACAGACTAGTCGACTACCTACACTGGAGACACCAGTAGTATATGCAACAGACACAGATAATCTCATCTTAATTAATTAATAAAGGTTTCTATTATATGAGTATATATATAGTTGAAATTTTGCATAGATATAGCTTATATTCCGGAGACAGACAAAGATTACATTTTTCTCAGAAAAAAAATCAAAGTTCCTATGGGATTTTTTAAAAACTACATAATTATGTGTGGCCGAATCCGCTGCCACCTTCTAGTATCCTACTAAAATTATAAATGCATCGATCCATATTATTTATAAAATTATTAGGACTATAACTTTATAGGATGAATGAATGGATGAATGTTTGTTACTCAATCACTCTGCAACTGAACCAATTTGGCTGATATTTGGCACAGAGATAGATTATAGTCTGGAATAACACAAAGGTACTTTTTATCCCGGAATATAAGAGAGTTTCACACATACGAAGTTGAGGGCATCAGGTAGTTAAAAATACGTATTTTAATTTTATTTACCTTAAATTTATTGGTTATCCTAATTAATTGTTCAATAGACAATGTTTGTGTGTTATTTGCGGAAGCGAGGGGGTCTCCTTGCAGTATTGCAGACTCTTGCTGTACCAATGGTTTGGGGCTTGATAACAAAGGTTTTTCTGGTTTCTGCTCCACATATCCTATATATCCTGGCTGAGTGTTGTCAACTAGAATCAAAGACAAAAATCATTACTATTTAATATTTACTATTATGAAATAAAACAGTATTTTCATAATACAGTGCAACCTTAATATAACGGACCTCAATATAACGACTTCCTCGATTTAACAAATTCTTCGTAATCCCCTTGAATTGTCCATAAGAGTCAATATAAAATATACCTTTACATTGCGAACATTCTTTGCGTACAACCTCTTAATAACGAATTTTCAACTATCAAGAAAAAGTATTCATACCTCTAATTAACGAATTTTGCCAACCCAAAACCTTTATATAAAGTTTCCACCAATAATATAACTCTTAATCTTATAATGTGATTCATGTCTCGACATGTTTCGACACGCTTTTGTTTGTAAAGTAATCATTGTTGTTTTGATGGAAAGTAAAGTAAACACCTCTGCTCGTCACTATTGTTCTTTTACCTCTTTATAACGAATTTTAGACCAATCTAACCTCAACATAACAAACCTCAGTTCAACGAATTACTTGATATTACGAATATTTTCTTGTTCCCCTCCGATTTGTTATATTGAGGTTGCACTGTAGTAATGATTTTTTTATTTAAAGAATATCCCCCTTTAACCATACTACTATTACCATTCTCTCCAAATAAGTGCATAGCTTGTGACTAGCTTCCCTCTCTGCTTTTTGGTTTGTATCCCGACTTGTTAGTATCCTGATTTGTGCTATTGAGTGTATGTAATGTGCATATAGTCCTTAGTATAGTCCTTAGTTCTGATTTAGGACTGATCTACAATGGAATGTGTAGATCGGCCCTAAATCATGGTGGATTTCAAATGTCTTTAATATAATTTACAAGACTATGCTCATCTTTATGCAACATTGTCTTTAAAACAGTTTACAATATTTACATTGACTAGACTGAACATAGAAACGGAAAATATCAAATAGGTACTTCAGCAGATATGCCTCTGAGATACAGACATGGATGATGATAGCAGGTTGTCCTTATAAAGGATAAAATAGGCTCAGTTAAAATATCTCTTACTATGTTTGATTATAATTGTTTCAGGATCTTGAATCAAGTTTATACACCATTTTTGTTTAGCTTGAATTTCTATTTCCTTATTTTGTCTATCCTGAAAACCTGGCTCATTCTGCAAAGAATTGAAATTCATAAATTGACTACAAAGTAATTGCAAAAGAGTCTCTTAACAAAGAATAACAAAAAATACCTGATTGATTACATCGCCTACTAAAAATGGTTGCACATTCAATGTTTGATTTTGGCTAAATTCATTATCTGCAAGAAATGTCACAATTAAAAATGTATATAAATGTAAAATATGTGGAACAACTCTTGCATACAATGGAGAAGTTAAGGTCATCGATATATAAGGATAGGCCCTTAGAAGAAAAAAAACGCGCTCAAAAAGACAATAGAATTTGCAAAAGTCTCTTGTCTTTGTTATCAGTCGGCCGCACGCGCTTCAACGTATCGCTCGTATTTTTGATCGTTAAAAAAGCCGTCGTTTGCAGTCAAATCATGCAAAAAACGTTCGGAAATCCATCAAAAAAGAGATGAAATAACATTTCACCTGTAAGTATATCGTTTTCTTATTTAATTTACAGCATAAGCTGGGTATTTTTTAATTTTGCTATGATAAAAAATGTGCTAATAAAATGTCGTACAATTGCATTACAAAAAGAATGGAGTCGTGTTATTTTTTTCGAAGTAAAACTTTTTATCCGCGTATGAATTATGATTATGTATGTATTTTACTATGTATACGTGTTTGTATGTATTTAACTATATAACTATGTTTGTATGTATACGTCGTACGTATTACGTACCTATAGATTAGGTAAGTTGCGGATATTCCGCATTGAGTTGGACATCCGCATCTGCATCCGCAATAATCAATGCGGATGGTCATGCGGATTTGGATGTTGCTAGTTGCGAAAACTGTGTACTGTACCTATGTTTGTTTGTATGTATTTAACTATGTATGTATGTTTGTATGTATACGTCGTACGTACGTCCCTAATCTGTATTTACGTATTACGTACATACAGATTAGGGATGCTGCGGATATACGCATCCGCATCCGCAACTTTAAAAAAAAACTGCATCCGCAACATCCCTACTATAGATATTATAAACACTGAAAAAGTTATAAAAATAAAACTTGTGATTATTTTTATAAAACGTCAAGTTGGAAGTTATTAATATACAATGTTATGTAATAAATAAATAATAAATAAATACATTATATTTTTTATTAATGTTATGTAATAAATAAATACATTATATTTTTAATTTAAGTGATTCAATTAACTATGGCAAAAATATGTTTGTACGTGTATCCGTTGCGTACATGCATAATAAGTGAATATTCTTTGATTTATATTCATTACACGCTCAACCGCAATTATATTATTTTATATGAATGCAAAAGTCTGGTTTACACGTCCCATCCAAATAAAATTTTGATGAGATTTTATACGAAAATAGTACTAACGCCACTCCATTCCATCTTTGTTCTGGATGTGGGCGTGGTTTGTCCTCGAACGTAATTGGTTGACACTCGCGTCAAAGGAACCGCGCGTCGCCACTGACGTAATATTCGAGCGCGTTTTTGTAGACGGAATTATATAGGAAAGGCATATGGTTGGTTAAGGTACAATGAGTAAAAAAGGAAAAGTTTTACATAGCGCAGACTATTAATTACTTTAATTAATGACTATTTTTCAAGCAGAAAAAATAAGAAATTAAAAATTAAGCCTTTAAACTTTCAAGATATCATTGCCATGAAAAGCATTGCCAAAGAAGAAAATTTCCATCATAGTTGTGGTTATAGTAAAAAATACACTTATTATTATCTTGTCAACAGTAATGTATGACATCATTTTGTAACAGTCAATGACGGCCAACTTGACATGGACGGGTAGTATATAAATTGTATATTCTATTCAGCAAACATCAAACAATTTAATATTTTCTTCGCTAATTAAATTTTGCTTGTTTCTTTATTTCAAAAATTCAAAATTCAGAAAAGTTCAGAAAGCAGATTCTACTGAGAAAAGTGGGCAAGAAATTGAGCAGTTGCTCTACAGAAATACTGAAGAAATACTTACTGTTTTGTTGTATGGTATCAATATAAATTAAACTATTATGTGCACTTATGCTTCGTCCTACGTTTTGAGTACTGGATAAGCCAAATGTCACATTATCTGTTTTAGATATTGATTTCCCAACAGAAAAAACCTGGTCAGCAGTGTTTCTAAATTTTTGCTCCTTTAGTTCATTGCTTTTTGGGTCAACCAAAAAGGTTTTTAAATCTTGAGATTCACAAGTGTTATTTTTGTCTAAAGTGTGGACTATCAAAGATTTATTAAGTGCAGATTTTCTTCTGAGGATGTTGGGCTTTTGAAACTTTCTCTTGTTAGATTTGATATCATGGGAAACAAACATGATTTATGATATTCATTTATGTATTCATTGATGTCAGATATAATATAACCTGGAATAAAATAAGCATACAAAAAAAATTGTAAGCATTAATATTATATACTAATATACTATGAATTTATTATTTAATATCACAAAATAAAATAGTAGCTTTTATTTAAAGTTTTAAAATATAAGTAGGTAAGTAAATATTAAACACCTGTTTTAATCATTTGGATAATAAATTACCATTAAATTACCTATAAGACATAACTTTTCTGGCACATTGCTACCCAAAATATTTTAACATGCCTAAATCTCAACTCAGCAAACTTCACTTTACGAAGCTAAAATATTATGAAAATACATAGGTAGTAAAATTCGAAAAGCTATGTAGCGCACTTAAAATTTTAATGTTCAACAAAAGCCATCAAAAGCAAAACATGAAAATGCCCCCCACACGTAGACAGAGAAGGCAATAGACCAAGGTACTGTGTAACCGCGACTGAAATAGAGATAACATGACGTAACGATGACGTCACATGACAAGTTCGAGTTTAATGTTGCCACAATAACTGCACTCCCCTAGTACCCCAAATTAGATGGAAAATTCTTCCCAGGATTTTTAAATAAAACGACAAAACAGATGCTGAACTGTTTTATTTTTTAAATAACATACCTACACATATAAGGTTGTCTGGGAGAGACATACCTATTAGGGTAAGCTTCTATTTTTTACATATATCTTAATATTGTGTGCAATAAATAATTTATTATTCTTTATTGCACACAATATTAACTTCAACCACCACTTAAAAGTATAAAATAATTTTAGTTTGTACACGTAAGTCGGTTTTTTAAAAATATTTTTTTTTATACTAAAGTTTTTTAATGTAGTTTCATAGGACCAATTCACTAGATAATTATTTGCTCCTTAAAAAAAATATTGAAATGCCGAATAGAAATTTAGCATATGTGAGTCACTTTGAAAAATTGAGATGTATGTGACACAAAGGAAAATTTTTTTTCGTTACTAGTAAGAATGTTACACAAAATAATTTGTAATGAACAGTTAAAATTTTCCTTCGATCGAGTAATGCTATTGAATTAAAAGCAACAAAAATTGTATATTTAGTCATCAAAATCATCATTAATGAAATTAACAGTATATTCCTTTTTTCAGGCAGTCGTATAAAACTGCAACTCTTCATAGTTTAAGTTAATAATTATTTAAAAAAAACATTAAAAGTCTGCCTCTAGCTATTTAAAAATGGCTTTAAAAATTAAGAACTTTGTAAATAAAATAATTCTTAAGATCGCCAACAGTTCTCGACTGGTTGTTGGACATTCGAACGAAACTTCAGGATGATTCAGAACAGTAACCGACACTATCTAACTGAATACACTTTAATCATCGCCGACATATATTATATTCTAGTATCCATCATCTTTCTTTTCTTTTCTCATAATATTCATTTCTTCCATCACGACTTTATTTTGTTTCAACAAAAATTAAAAAAAAAATTGAAAAAGTAGCCAAAGTAACCCGCCGTTACGGTATGTCAGAGGACATTACTAAAAAAAACCTATCTCCGTGCCAAATTTCAGCCATATCGGTTTAGTGTGGCGTATTGAGTAACAAACATCCATATGTTTGTTACTCAATCACGCCACACTAAACCGATATGGCTGAAATTTGGATGTATGTATGGATGGCCCTACATACATTCAAACTTTCACATTTATAATATAAGTAGGATAGGGAAAATCGGGACATTGTATAGGTACCTAAAGCTGGCAACACACATTTTCTTATTAACTGTCAGTTTGTTTCGCACAAAAGTGTGTCGACCTTGAAAAAAACTGGTTACACGATGAGGGACAAAAAATTGGGTAGCTGCGTCTCTGTTTATCACATTAATAACTTTATTTCTGCTCTCTTTTTAGTGTGAGTGAGAAAGAAATCGTCACTGGCTCTATGTCTTCTCTCTCTACGCCCCCACAGCTGAAATGACAACTTTTTCAGGACAAGTGTCAATGTCAAAGTGAAATGCCCGACCATAGAATATAGTAATGTTATAGGTATCTATGGTTGTGGTTGCGTCCAAACTGTCTACGCGCCCAAATTGCTAGAGACGGGTCTGCCCGCGAAATTCAAATTTAAATTGGTTTTTCGCAATTTGAAAACTTATACGACGAAGTAGGCTTATGGTATTCAAATTGCGCCAATGGCAGTATCATCTTTACAGGTTTATATACTAATCTTAACGTGAAAGTATCCAGTTTAAGAAATTAGTCAAAATAATGAGTTTGACGTGAGCTACTCACAAATTAGTCATTATTTTGATTAATTTCTTAAACTGGATACTTTTACGTAAAGATTAGTATATAAACCTGTGAAGATGATACTGCCATTATCGCAATTTGAATACCATAAGCCTACTTTGTCGTATTCGTTTATAAATGGCGAAAAACCAAATTAAATTTGAATTTCGCGGGCAGCTCCGTGTCTTGGGCCTTAAGCACTGGAATTAAACATTATATTATGTAGGTAGGTACCTAGGTAGGTATAACACAAACATATAAGAGTAAGAGGTATAATGGCTTGGCAAAGGCTTGGCTTATGTTTGTTTCGATAGGTAGGTATTATTAATTATTGTTTCAACAGAATAGTTTATAGGTACCTACCTATTGGGCTAGTTGGAGAAAATTCTTAGTTTGAAGGGAACAAAAATCAGGTTAAAAATATTTCATAACTTACTGCGTAAAACGAATACCTATCAGTCACCTTAGCATATTTCGTAATGGCAACATTGATCTTGCTTGGAATCCCCGAAAATCAAAACATCTATCGCCTCACACACACACGCATTATCAATTTAACAAATCTCGGCCATCTATTTTCGTCTTATTCAGGCAATTAGGAAGGAATGAAATGTAAAAATTCTAAAGCTGCATCCGCACGCTTGGCAAACCTCGGCAAACCTTCACAAACGCAAACGTGCGGATAGAGCGTTTGCCATGGTTTGCCTACGCTTGCGAGCGTTTGTGGCCGATCCATCGAGTGTCGGTCTTTTGATCGCAAACCAAAGGGAATTTGCCACAAGCGCTTGCGTCTCCGTCCACACGTTTGCGCGCACTCAGTCTCGTTTGTGCACTGGCGGCGATTAGACGTGTTATTGTATTACGATTTACGTATCGCACCTTTAGAAATCTTCATTTTGTGAGTGGGTAAAAACGTAAAATGAATGACTGGTCGACTGAAGACTTTTGAAGACGATTTGTTTATATAATTTAATTAATTAATTAGTTTTATATATTAATAATAATAAGTGGCGACACCGCACCGGAAAATGGTATATAATGGTATGGTAATAGGTGGACCGACACCATCAGGCGACCCTCAGGGAGCCACTGGGTACAGGTGGCGCAAGACCGAAGCCTGAGGAAGTCCATGCAATAAACAGTCCAGCAGTGGACGTCTATCGGTTGATAAAGAAAAAAAAACAAAATATCTATTGAGTAGGTACATACTAGAATAGAGTAGAATATTTTTTTATTCAAATAAATAAACTAGGTAGGTACCAAGTCTTTTCGAACATACTACTAGCTACTACTACTAATCTATAATATTATACTAAAACTGTAACTGGACAAATTATGCACATGAAATATGTTTTGAAAATTTTAATTAGAGGACGCTTTACTATCAACTAGATGACGTCCGCGACTTCGTCCTCGCAGATTAAGGTTTTTTAATTCCCGCGGAAAGTCCTTAATTTTCCAGGCTAAAATGTAGGTATGAGCTATCGCTATTCCACATTTCATTCAAATCGGTTCATTAGTTGTGGCTGAAAGAGTAACAAACATCCATCCATCCATCCATCCATATTCCATTTTAGTAGGATTATTGATCGATACTGAGCTTAAAACATTTGTAAAAATAACTTAAGCTAAATAATAAAGCCGACACAAGTTCGACGTCCGTCATGCTTGCCTGTTCAGAACATACAAACGCCCTCGCAAGCGTGCGGATGATTCCCAAATTCAAGGCAAACGTTTGTAGAGGTTTGGCGTTTGCCGTTTGCCACAAGCATGCGGACGCGGTATTAAGTGTGATGAATGAATGACGTTGTTTTTTTCTAGTTACCTACCTACGCGTAACTCGGTGGACAACACTCGGCCTACCTAGTATCTAGCTCCTATATACCTAATGTAAGGTAGGTATCTATAGTACGATAATAACACGATAATAATAGGCTGTTTGTAGACTTTAGAAGGTTAGTAGGAACTTGTGTAAAAAAAATCTAAAACCGAAAGCCACAACGTGAAAAAGAATATACCGTCTTGTGGTTTTCTGGATACAGATTTAGTTACACAATATATATTTTAATAAAAGTAAAAACAACCAGTTTTTATTGTATAATTTATTTTACCTAGATATGGTGACAAACTGAGAAACGAACATAACAAAAACAAAATAAATTTTACGAACAGACCACTCATACCTTATTCATTATTATTTCATCATCAAAGTCAAATCAAATTAATTCATGTTATACCTTCTACAAACCCTGAGTCCCAGACAAATCAATCAAAAAATATATCATGCAATGCAAAACAAAGTGTAGATAAATCAATTAAAATAAAAGTTACAGACATTTTAGCCAAATAAATGAGTAAAAATAAATAACATAGGTATGTATAACTAAATTTAATATTAAGAGATCTTGCCATGATAGTAATTATTACTATTTTCGTTTTCTATGGCTTTTATTGTAATTGAGAGCCTGTAATTTAACTGCATCTTTGTAATCAAAAGCAACAATTTTTCCAACTAAAATTCTATTTACATTTGTACACCAACTATTGACTATTAAATTTATTGATAAATTAATTAGGTAATCTATCAATACCAATTTATGTTTGCTACAAGTTAATATCGAAAAATCACACCTACAATTTATAAAGAACACCATTTTATCTTTTAAATTACTAATATCAGGAGAATCCCGTAGACATGTCACAATCATGAAATAAATTTCATTGAGTAATTTCACAAAATCGTCACATGCATTGAATAAAGATTTTTTAGTATAATCAATCATATAATTAAAGGAATCAGGATCAATTTCAGACTTCATCAGATCTTTCATACAAGTTGTACAATTTTTTATTATTTTACTTTTACATTTTTTTACTATGTATCCTGCTACATATTTTTTTGATTCGTCATGCAAAATATTGTCGCTCGATTTAATTTCATTCATTGTGGTAATCAAAGAATCAACTTCACATGCAAAATCAGTACAAAGTGAAGCACCATTTTTCTCTGTTAATAAAAATGACATTGATTGTAGTGATTCATAATCATCCTTTTCACAATTAGCATTAATTGAATGAGCTGATGTCATATTATTAATTAAAAGTGTTTTATAAGCATGCATAAATTGCATGCAAGTGGGATTAATATTTCTGATTCCATTACTCCTGATACAGCAAAAGAAATTCTCAAGAGGATCTTGATTAAAATTTCTGGTCAAAATATTAGTAACTTTAAATTTTTCATTAATGTGTTTCCACATTTCTTTAAATGTCGTGATATTGTGGATCCAGTTCTGGACTGATGGCACTTTTTCGTACTTTGTGGTTTCTGTGCCATCTTGATTTTTTATAATTTTTACAAACTCTATAGATTTTAATATAGGTAATATTTCATCCCAGAACTGGAAATGTTTGGAATTATTTTTAAGACATGACTTGAGAACTTTTGCTGTATCACGGTATGAGTGGCCATTAAATGAATCAAATAATTTATCAAAGATAATTAATAGATCTGCAGTATCTTCACTCTCAGCAGGTAGGATTTTGCGTCCTGAAACAAGAAATGAACAGTTCATTTGCCAGCAAGCACTACATTTTAGTAAAAAAACAACCTAAAATTATTAGATACTAGCTGATACCCGCGACTTCGTCCGCGTACATTTAGTTTTTTATCATCCCGCGGGAACTCTTTGATTTTCCGGGATAAAAAATAGCCTATGTCACTCTCCAGGTTCTCAACTACACACATGTAAAAAATTACGTCGATCCGAAGCTCTGTTGCAGCGGGATTGAAGGACAAACCAACAAACCAACAAACACACTTTCGCATTTATAATATTAGTAGGGATTAGATTTAATTATTAATAGATAACATAATGAAATTTATCGGTCATTAAAATGTAATTTCTTCACTTCACTTCAGATATTGTGCAGCCCAAGTTAGTACAAAATATATTGATTTTAAAGTTTAAAATATTATATAGCACAAAAATCATCATCTGAACCAATAAACTGCTGGACATAGCTACGCCTGAGATTGTCCATCTGTCTAATAGAGGGATGGCGCATGGACTCCAGTCCCTCCAGCCAGATAAATATACTTAAAATAATATTATAACATCAGTATTATATCATTCTGGCTTTTTTTTTTCTAGGAACACTATTTAGACTAGAGAAATTTTTAATATTATGCACAATCAATTATTATAGAACAATAATTGATTTCAACAATTAAAAAAAATTGGAAGGGGTTTACTCTGTTCATTCATTTTTTCAAAAAATATCACACCTAACACATTTAACTACTGAAACTATAAGTGTGGGAAATTTCATACTCCTCCGTCCACACAATTTTCGTAAAAAGTTTACAAAACAAACACAAAGTTTTGCTTCACATATTAATATATAGATTATATACCTACATAATATATATTATACTATATTTATAATATATATTTACATAATTTTACAATACATACAAATGAATATAATCGGATATCTACTTATAAGATTCTCGGTAAAATTATGAGATACTTACTTGCTAGAAATCTCATAACAGCAGACACTCGTTGACTGAAAATTTGGGCTGCATATTTAACCTTCATTTTGGGAATTTTCGCAGGATCTACATGATACTCTGTTAATTTATTCAGAATTCTTATTTCATCATCTCCTTTATCTTCATTCAACAACATGCGTAAATGTTCCCATTTAGCTAATTTTATTTTTCCATTTTGTTCAAATTTAACATCTTTTGTCAGAAAGTTATTACGTACACCTTTTAATAAATGAGGTGTATCGAATAAGGGGAAGATTTTTAAATCATCAACTTCAAAAGCATTCGAATGATATTCTTTATTTTGCCTTAAATATTTCTCCCTCGTCTCTTTTTGTAACATTTTTATCGTGCTTACATTTGAAGTTGCTTGGTCACAAATAGTGGCCACAATAATGATACCAGCATTTCTTAATTGTTGTATAGTATCTATTATAACTTTTTTTAATTCAAATGCTTTTGTTGTGCTTTTACAGAAATGAAATAGGATTGGCTGCTTTGCTTTAGATTTGATACCTTTGATCATAAGAACCAATGCATGATCAGCAATGTTTTTATTTTTTTTTTCCCCAAAATCTTCAAACCCTATAATTTCATTTTTATTAAAATCTAGCCCTGGCATCAATGAAACTTCATCGAACAACAGTGTAAACAGCCTTTTTTCCAGTGGAAGTTTTTTAACAGTTTCTTTCAAATTTTTAAAAATTTTTTTATTAATTCCCGGTTTGATACAAAAAGCACTCAATAAACGTTGTAGTGTTCTTTTTGATGGTAGTACAACAAATGTTCTTAAAAAATTGTAGCCTTTCTGGCTTTGTTTCAAAATTGAGGCACACATAATTTTTTCTTCTAAAGAAAATTTTCTCCCCCTTGCCTTTTGTTGACATTTTAGTTGCATTTTCATAAACACTTTTAATTTGTCTGGCATTGTGTCAATAATTTTCATGAAAGATTTTGTTTCAGAAATCTTTTTAGCAGCTTTAATTCTTTTGGTTTGGGTTTTACATTTTTGCGATAATCTTAATATCTTCTGGCTCAACTTTTCAATTACTTTAAGGTGATTACTTTTCTTCGTACCACCTGAAAATAAAATTGTTATTTTGTTTACTTTTGTTCTTCCAAATTTCAAATATAAAAAACTTTCTAAATGCGATTCGGACCTGCACATGAAGGGTTTCGTACTATTGTACAAAATTTAACAACAGCTATTATTAAGATCAATCATAAACAGGGCAAAAATGGGCAGGCACATAGTTCGAGGAGCTGATGGTTGTTGGGGTCCCAAGGTACTGGAGTGGCAAACCCCACCAGGAATCACAGTATTAGCAGACTCCCCACAAGGTGGACCGATGACATCAAACGAGTCGCAGGGAACCGCTGGATGCAGGCGGCGAAAGACCGAAGCCTGAATAACTAGGCTAACTGCTTCTATTTGTCCGTATGGTTACTTTACTCAGAAGGTACTAAAGATACATAGACAAAATTTTAAATGACTAATTGATGAAAAATATTATTCACATGTGGTGTAAGGAGTGATGCTGTGCCATTAAATAGATCTTAAATGTGAGGTAGGAAAGATTTAAGTCACTTTTTAAAGGTCCTAAGCTTGTTAATAATGTGCCAAAACTCATCCTTGCAAATATGATGACGTTTTATGAATACTTGTAATGTTAACTACCAACCTGTCTTTAATTTTCGCTTTAAAGAAGTGTTTGCAACTTTTGAAACTACAGGAGGAGCTGCCACAACACTTAATTCTGCTGATGTGGATGGTGTCACATCTACTTGGGGGCTCGGTATCTGTGTATTGGTGGAATCTGTAATAGAGAACAGAAAAAATTATTTGTTTATAATTTATTCTCAAGCAAAAATTAATTTACTATCAATACTATCTGTACTAATATTATAAAGAGGTAAAGTTCGAAGTTTATTTGTTTGGTTTGTAGGGGCTAATCTCTGGAATAACTACACTTAGTACTAAGAACCACACAAGGTAATTTCATCACTAGTAAAAAAGTTTGATACCCTGCAAAGTGGGCATAGGTCAGTTAGTATACCTACCTACCTATAAAATTTTACCTATAGTAAAACTACTTTTTATAAAAATTTTATTCACACATTTAGGTGCAAGGAATGATGCTGTGCCATTGAATAGATCTTAAATGTGAGGTAGGAAGGATTTAAGTCACTTTTTTAAGGTCCTAATCTTATTAATAACTAGCTTTAACCCCCTATTTAACCCTCTTGGGGTTGAAATTTTCCAAAATCCTTTCTTAGCGGATGTCTACGTCCTAACAGCTACCTGTATACCAAATTTCAGCTCGATCGGTCCAGTGGTTAGACCTGTGCGTTGATAGATCAGTCAGTCGTCAGCCAGTCACCTTTGCCTTTTATATATTTAGATGTGCCAAATTTCGTCCTTACAAATATGATGATGGTCCCTATGAATACTCTTAATGTTAACTACCAACCTGTCTTTAATTTTCGGTTTAAAGTAGTATTTGCAACTTTAGAAACTACAGGAGCTGACACAACACTTAATTCTGCTGATATGGATGGTGTCACATCTACTTGGGGGCTCGGTATCTGTGTAATGGTGGAATCTGTAATAGAGAACAGAAATTATTTGTTTATAATTTATAACTCAAGAGAAAAATTAATTTATTGTATAGGTACCTATAAAGTTTTACCTAAGATAAAACTATTTCTTAGAGAAATGTGTTTAATACTAAACGTTCACTGCAAGTTGGCCGCTACATCGCAATATGTTTCCCCACACAGCACCTCAAGTCAGACTTGCTAGTACAGATGGCAACATACCACTTGAGATTCTCACTGTTGATCTTATGTTAAAATGTTTTTGTTATATGTATTTAATTTTTATTTGATTACTATTGTTCACATGTCATTTTCTATGAAGAGTTTAAAAAAGGACTAGCACTTTTACTATTGACTTTCTTTGAAGAGAAGAAAAATAACAAATAAAAAATCGCACCCTTCAACATTCAAAACGTCATTGCCATGAAAAGCATTTCTAGAAAAGAAAACTTCCATCACAGTTACAGTAATTGTTATTATTTTACTGTCAATGATACCGACCAGTATGACATTATTTTGTAACAGTTGACGACAGGCAACTTGGAGTGAACAGGTAGTACACAATAGAGATGTTAAAACTAGTTAATGTTAAATACATATGAACAAACTTCATATCACATTTTAGGTATTATCTTTCAAACTACTGAACTAATTTTAATGAAACTTGCTACTCTTACAACTTAGGGAAAATTCAAAATATTATTATACTTAGGTATGTATTACATATTCTTACCTTCTTTATTAACATATAAAGTTGGAACTGCATTTCTTGTTAAGCGGTTGCTTGAGGATTTAAAATAATTTTCAAAATGTTTATGACATAATCTCAGTTGATTGTAAATGTATATATTTCCTTTCTCTTTCGTTTCGTCATCTAAAACTTCTTTCCACACATCAAATCTTTCCACATCCCCATCAGGTTTGGGAAAGTGATGTAGCGGACCTGAAATTAAATCGTTCAAATTAAAACCCGAAGACAATACTCTGATCAAGTTGGGTTAGAGATGGTAAAAAAGTCTGAATAGAATTCTATAGTATTAGGTATTTACCTCCTTCTTTACATCCGAAATAACAGTTGGAGCGTGGTTTTTTCGGTAAACTCGCCATCAGTACAGTATAAAATCGTAGCCAATTCTTCAGGTAAAACGTACACGTCAAGTCCAATAAACGAAGCCAGGGTCAGTCAGTTTAGGAGCATAAATCGGTGTCCGTATGAAATAACCAAATCACAGTCAAGGAAGCACTATCAGGGTCCGGAAAACACGCCAAGTTATTAAATATAAAATAATCAAAACCACAACAGAAAATGCACACGAACTTATCACCACCTCGACCAGACAAGAACAAGAATTTGAAAATAAGACGGTTGATTTGACGTATTTTATGAATCTGCTACTATAGTGACATCTAGTACAGTTTTAAGGCTCTATGCGAAATATGTCAGCACGCCCTGGACGCTAGATGGCATCGCTTTCCATACAATAATTTTGTAGTAGCAAGAAGTATGTCACTGTCACCCCCATGCTCGGCAGCACAAAGCAAATTCCAGCAAATTCATAGTTGTTTTTTCTTTTTAAAAATGACACAGTAATTTACACGGTACCTATTACTATAGTAATCTTTGCTTTTAGCTAATCTACCGTAATTTAATCTAGAAACACCGCATTTTTAACTTTGCAAAAGGGTAACTCTCGATTTACTTACATATGGAAACACTGTTACCACCAATAAAAGATGTGATTGTGAAAATAAAAACCGTGAAAACCAAGTGAAAAACCAGATATCTTAATAACTACTATCTAACTACTCTGAAACCCAGAAACGGTAAAACCTTGGATAAAACGGTAGTTCAATTTTTTTTTCGTGTGAGTTCAACTTTAGAGTTCAATTAAAACCGACAAAACAATAACAATCAAAACTGTGTCCTGCGTCCGTCTCAGAGTTTTTACCTTTTAAAACAATCGTTTCAAAATGAACAAAAATATAGAAGAGGTATTGGAAAGTGACGATGAGCTACCAAGTAAGTTGCACTCATCGATGGTTGTTGCTTTTGCTATTAACCAAAGAATTCTACTATTAACATTGAAGTACCTAAAATATGTATCATCTCTGAACCCTGATCTCTTTTTATCAACGAAGGAATGAAGAAAGTGCAGTAAGCTGTAAAGGAGGTGTTCATTTGTTTGTAACAAATGACTAGGTATAGCAAAGCCAAAAGGGAAGTGTAACTATTAACGAATGTTCCACCATAGCAAGTAAACTACCGAGCCGATTTTTTTAAGAATGTGAAATGTAAGTTGATTCGTTATTATCGTCCATAACATAGGCTACATTTTATACGAGCAAAATCAAAGTTTAATGTTACCATTGGGTCAGGTTTAAATTTTATTCTTGTTTGAGTTATGCACCGTAAAGCGTAAATTAACACGATAATAAAGGCATTACGCAGAGCGGGCCAATATTTTACTGTGTTAAATGTGTTGAAATATTACTATGTAAAGATGTTAGACGCTAAGCGTTAATCCATTTGAGTGCAGCCGTTAACACTATAACATTAATGCAGATGGAGCAGTAGCATAAAAAAAAACTTTCAAAATGATAATATTCCATTTTCTTGTACAGTTACTTTATCAGATAGGAATGAGTAGTACTGATTTTATTACTGTTTTTGATTTCAGTGGAATATTATGAAGTTCCCCTCACACCTGCATACCAGATAGAGAGCCGTTTTGATGTAATACAGTTTAAATGGATCAACAATTCTAATCAACAAACATGTCAAATTGAATCCAATAGTTCAAAAAAAAGTAATTTAAGTCAGCTGCATCATAAACCAATTTTGAACAAAGGCATATTAAGTAAGCATGATTTATTTTGCTTAAAGTCTATTGAAAGTTATACTGGTGATTCAACATTCATTTGGTTGATTAACTTTTTTTTATATAAAGATGTACAAGCAAATTACTTGTTTCTAAAAAGTTGTCTTGTAAGCTGTAAATAAACATAAGATTACTACTAAACATATACTCTTAATTATAAATAATTTGTATGTACCATTTAACCATAAAGTACCTAAGTGATTTTTATTTCTAAGAATAATTTAATAAAATAAACAATTTTTTAAAGTTTTATTTAGCTGATATTTTGAACTATACAGGAGTACAGGTTTATCATCATCATAAAGTTTAAACCAAACTTCAACCATCGCCATACAGGGACACAGATTTGGTTTCAGAGAATCAGAAGAGTTTAGACACAGTCCACCTGAGACAGGCAGGTAGATTTTGTACAAGATTCAGAAATGCTTTGACAACTCATTTTTTACTATTATTACTGTATACTATAACTGTATTTAAAACTGGCATTAGTTGACTCTGTTAGCATAGCAAATTGGTTTTTTGTGTTGCCAAGACCCCAAGTCTGGTGTCCCCTCCCATGGCATGATCCTCAGCCATCTACAAGTATGTGTTTTATATTGGACATATATAATTATTGGTCCAATATATATAATTGCTAGCTGTTGCTCGCGACTTCGTCCGCGTGGATTTAATTTTTAATAATCCTGTGGGAACGCTTTGATCTTCCGGATTAATAAATAGCCTTCGGTTCTCGTTGCCCTCGACCACCGACTTACCGCATCACATTGTTTGCCCGCGCTATTTTTTCTTTTTGCTCGGCTTCTAAGAGTACCGAGATATTGAATAGCCTATAACCTTCCTCAAGAATTGGGCTATCAGATACAAAAAGAATTTTTTGAATCAGACTGAGATTAGAGCATTCAAACAAACAAACTTCCACTTTATTATATTAGTATAGATTTCGTATGCAACTGAGTCCAAAATTCAAATATATCTGAAATAATTATTGTAAATTCTGATTGTGAAAGAAAAATAATTGCTATATTAAAATAATTTATTGTCATACTTTATAACTTCTAATTCCTGATTTTCATTTAAAGCCAATGTTTTCAGTCTTTTGTAGGGAGCAAATTTACACCTATCTATTCCATGATTTATTACATCTTCCAATGGTTTTTTCAGAAATCCCGGGAAAGATTTGTAGATCAAGTTGTAACATGTTTTATATAAAAACCGATGACTAAACCCATCTGGAAAATGCTTAACTACTTCTTTCCACTGAATATCAGTCCACACCTTGTATGGATTAAGTCTTAGGCTAAAACAATAAAAAGTACACATTAATTAAGAACACAAATAAGTTGCATAAACAAATTTGGTAAGTTCCTTTTGTTACAAAATGTTACCAGTGTAACATACATAAAGGTTAAAAAAATATACTTAACAAAAAACTCTTCAAATAAACTAGTAATTTTACATGATAGGCATTTACAGTTACTTACACTTTAAATATTTTTCTTCTCAGTTTAGCTATTTTAACATCTCCTTTAACAAATAATTGAACATGAAGTTTGTCATGCCAAAACTCTTGTAGATATAAGTAATATTGATCCATATCCTGTTCCAATTTTAACCAAACTGTCTTCTCAAATCGCCTCTGTTTTAAATTATCAACTACCGTTTCGCCTGTGTATTTCATGAGTAATTTTATAAGTTTTGTCGCCAATGGTAAGGTCCATTTCAATGATTTTTTCTCCGGTTTTCCTGTAATGTAAAATATTTTTGTGTGAAGTAATAAAATAAAAAGTAGGAAACCAAATTCAAATTTGAACAAAGACTGCCCTGCTTCTCCCTAGTACTATGCAGAATTTATGATTAAGGGTCTAACCAGATTATATCAGCACGGCACATCGCACACAGTGGAAAAGTACAACAGCAGTTTTGTTGGTTAATAAAGATGTGATCTTTGTGAAGAGGTGGAAAACTCGAAACAAATATAAAGCCGTAATTATGGGTACACAAATTTCCGAATTCTCAGACTCAGGCCACAAATTAAATTTAATATGTCGCGTCACGTCTTTATAGTGCAATGCGACCTTAAAAGTATGTAATTTTAATTTTACCATTTAACTTTTGTGAAAGTCTTTTATAAATGCCTCTGGGCTCGCGACTTAGAACTGCTGCCAGATATGGAACTGCATTCTTGGAACAGTGATAAAGACACACATCCATTATATTTTCTTCATATTCCTGGTATTTACCCTTCACAGGGCTACCATAATTGGTCACAACATATTTATAAACTTGACAAAGATTTCTTTCTAAACCCTTTGCTAAGAAGGATATGACAAATCTTCTTACACATTCTTCAGGTGTGGTAGGATTGCGACTCTTCTCTTTATTTCTCCACCTTGCAAGACATATTGGTTTATCGGGCACACCAAACATCTAAATCAGAAAATTTCACATTTTAACAAATAATAATTACCATCCAATATTTATTATAGTTCAAACTGCATTTTGTCTATCTGTAACTCCTGAATTAATGAACATAATTACTTCATAATACTTTATTTATGGAAGCAAAAAAAATTATCACTCTGCATAAGCTTCACTGGTATTGTTGGAAATAACTTTTATAACAGAGTATTATGGAAATAACATGTAACTTAAGTTATATCCTGTAGTTAAACAATAAAAATTATTAATTATCATCAAACAGTATATGAAGACTCCTCGGGAAAACAATCAATGTCACTTTTTTCGTGAAACTGAGCCTTTAATGTCATCTGTTACTAAAATATAGAACTAAACTATATTTTTTGATAAAGTCAAGTAAAAAGTTTAAATAGTAATATGTTATTTCAATATTTAAACAAAATGAGCATAAACTGAAAGAAATATAGACTTTGAAACTATAAAAAGTTGTTCTTCTCTTTTTAATCATCTTTTGACATTCATTGTTTTTCCCGAGGAGTCTTCATATAAGGTACAATATTAATTGATTTAATACTCATACATATTTCCATTGCCTACCTGAACTATTCATGATGAAATTTGGCATCCCAGAAATGGACGTAGTTCGCTTCATCACAGAAAATGAAAGAACCAGGGCTTTTTTAGAAAACCAAAACACACACACACTTGAAAATGCATGCAACAGCTAGTCAAGTAATAAAATTGTTAAAATAACATACTTTCCGAAATTTCTTCCAGTTCTTGTGTATTTTTTTACTTTCTTCATGACTTATTGATCCAGTTTGAAATGTCTCCTCTATAGTAAGGTTTGGATTTGGATTCAAAGCTCTAGTAAGACTTTTAGTTTTTTGATACCAGGGTTGATGCCATGTTACAAGCATTTCATGCTGTTTTTCCAATAGTAACTAAAAATAATTCATATGGTAAAATAAATAATTGGGAGATTATCCCTAATTTGGTATATATACATAGGGGATACATTAAGTACCTAATCAAGGACTAAAATTCTGAAAACATATTACAGTATAAAAGTATGTAATTGAATAAGTTGTTGCTGTTTCTGCATTCAAACAGTAGCAGTACTGGTACTGGTTGAATGCAAAGAAGTACTGGAACTGTAGAAAGTGGCATTCACAATAGATCCACGATGGTCAATGTCATACAAGGCCTGCAAGTTCTGCAAAGCTTTGGATTAAGCTGTGGTATGATTAATATGTGGTATGTAATTTTTGGTAAGCCACTCAGTGCACTGACAAATAATCACAATTCTCACTTGTGACGTTGCACCAGTCAGTTGTGGCGCTGCAACGTGCCATGAGGTACCTGTGATATTTGAACATGAAATGTACCTAGCTACGCATTCTGCTATATCTGTGAGGTGCTATAAAAAAATGTAACCTGCATAAAATCATCATCTTCAGCTTGAATTTCATCTAAACGCACTCGAATTATATCCATTAATGACGGGTCAGTTATATCTTCAACAGATTTAAATAATTCCTCCATGATGCAAAAATATGTTATAATAGTTCAATTCCATTAGATTACGGAGTGATTACATTCTCTTGGGATTAGATGATTTATATTTAATTCCACATAAAATACTATTTATTGACTATTTCTGAGTGATTTTCTGTGGTGATTTTATTACTTTATTAGAATCAGGGTTACCAACTCCTAAAAAAAATTAGCCCTAACATCAACATGAAATACCCCTAAATGCAATATTCAAAAGCCCCAAAAAAACCCCTGTATCTTGTTACCATTCAAGGCTAATGTTTAAATGAGTTTCCCGTTTTATTGATTTAAATAAAAATAATATAACTTAATTTTAATAACATTATTCGGAATTCTTATAGTCATACAATATGTTTACATTATAACTGTAACATTTTTGGAGATGAAGTAAAAGTAACGCAAGATCCACCATCACGTTTTAAAATGAAAAGGGAATTATATATCGAAAAAGCGTGTTCAACGCTAATGTACCTATTAAAATATTTTCAAAACGCTTTAGCTAAAACGATTTTAAGCATATTATTCCGGAATACCATAGACGTTTTGCTTTATTTACTCGTTTTGGTCAGTCAATTATGTGACGCTTGAAAATTTATTTAAGCCCCTAAAAAAATCCCAATAAGCAAAATTCCGCCCTAAATTTGGGGCTAAAAGCCCTAAGTTGGGAACCCTGTAATAGATCATACCTATGTAATAGATAATATGATCACAGATTACTAAATAATTACTATAGTAGTTACCTATATGTCTGTGATACGTACCTATCAAATCAACCATGGTAGGTAAGAAATATATGGAGATGCCCTAGGTACCTGCAAAAATAGGGTGCATACCTACAGCATGCTGTCGCATAAAAAGACCGCCCATTAGGAAGTGTAGGTACTTTAAAACTATCGACATCGATAAGAAGTGAAACAGTAATCAAGCATTAATGAATACACTCGCTTATGCCCGCGATTTCGTTCGCGTGGATTAAGGTTCTTTAATTTCCACGGGAACTCTTTTATTTTCCGGGGTAAAAAGTATCCCGCAATGACTAAACCGATTTGGCAGAGATAGATTACAGTCTGGAATAACACAAAGGCTACTTTTTATCCCGGAAAATAAGAGAGTTCCCGCGGGAATTAAAAAAACCTTAATCCAAGCGAGCGAAGTCACGGGCATAAGCCAGGGTATTCATTAATTCTTGATTACTGTTTCACCTCTTATCGATGTCGATAGTTTTGAAGTACACTCCCTATTCCCTAAAGAGTGGCCATTTTATACGGTAGGCCTCAAAGGACTAGAATCCAGGCCGTGAGTGTGAATAAATAAGAAAAAAAAGATTTTAAAAAGTTCACCAAAGTTCACTAATCACATGCTAATTGCTAATCACTTCACACTTCATATTTTCAAACTGTGTTTTCAAACAAAACAAAAACAAAATAAAAATTGATTAAAATGAAAATAGTGTACAAGAATATTAATCATGTTCAAAGTCCTCTAATAACGTGGGGTGATCCATTGACTAACAGTGAAAATGTGATAGTATGTATCCCAGGAAATCCAGGGATATCTGATTTTTATATAGATTTTGCTTCAGAAGTTTATAGATGTACATCTATTCCTGTTTGTGTCATTGGTAAGTTCTTTATCTAAGGATAAGGAGTATCCGACACGATGTTCCACCATGTATTGGTCTATCAGATATAGGTTCTTTGAAGAGTGTGCTTAGTAACTTCACTTTCACTGTATATCAGAGAATTGAGAGCAAATTCGGTATTATTATGTGGTGGATATTATAATATAATATTGAACAAAGGCAGAGCCAGTGCCCTGTTTTAGTTCAATATTATTACTAAAGTGTGAAGGGAATACCCTTTCTGACTTCCGTTTCCTACAATATATTATATTAGTACCTTCTAAAGTGAATAGGCTTTTTCTTGGAAGTACACTCTAATCTAGATCTCATCACATTTTTTTTTTCATGAAGAATTATTGCTGTTAAGCTTTCATGCAGTTAAAAAACTAAGAGCCTTTTAATATTATTATATTTTATTGTTTATGTTTCAGGTCATGCAGGCCATGAAGAGAGTATAGATAAAACTAAGAAACATTTATTTAATCTTAATGATCAACTGGAACATAAATTAGATTTAATTGAAAATCATATTGACAAGAATAGTAGAATACATCTCATTGGCCATTCTATTGGTGCCTGGATGATTCTAGAGCTAATAAATAAGAACAGTCTGTTGAATGAAAGAATTTCTTCTGTAAATTTATTGTTTCCAACAATACAAAAAATGGCAGAATCAAAGAATGGAAAATATGTGAACAATGTGCTGAGGAAAATATATAGATTTATATTATTTTTAAGTACATTATTGTATTTACTACCTAAGCATGTGTTGCAATGTCTTATAGGCATTTATTTACGGGTTAAATCTTTACCTTCAAAATTTAATCCTGCAATTATTAAAATATTAAATCCTGACATAGTAGCAAATATTTTCTACTTGGCATTTAATGAAATGGACACAGTTAAATTACTGAATACTGAAAGCATCCAAAGAATTAAGCATTTAACAAATGTTGTATATGCCCGTAATGATGGTTGGGCACCTCTGGAATATTTAGAAGATCTAAAACAATTCACACCACAGTTACAGATGCAAGAAGCTCAAGATGTGGAACATGCTTTTGTTTTAAAATCCTCTGAGAAAGTAGCAGGTATTGTAGCTGAGTTTATTACTACAAAAAAAACTTTACCTTTAGGGTATCAATCCACTGAAGCAAAGAGCAGCACAGTGGAGCTGAGCTAGTGAAATATCAACCACTGGATTTTTTCACATCATCACTCTGCCCAGATTCATTGGACATGACATCAGAGGGGTGGAGATTAGTTTCATACATTCCAACCAAAGAATGTGAGAATGCAGTGCAAGGTCGTGGAAAAGAAATGAGACCAAGCAGGGCAGTTGAGGGCTGTCGCCGGATTAATAACAGGGTTTCGTTAGGCATCACTTACAAAAAACTATCACCAGTGTCAGACACTGCTACAGTTCTCGGCTTACATACTTGAATTTGGTGGACACTGGACAAGCACTCTAAATTCAGAGATCTCACTCATTTATTTTATGTCAAACATATTTGACATAAAATATGTTATCCATAGATAGCGAGGGGGGAGGGGGAGGCCGGTGCAGAGATGGGTCGACCACATTCGGGCGGTGGCGGGTGGCTTGTGGACCCCGCTCAGCAGACGACAGAGTCGCGTGGCGGTTGTTGGGGGGAGGCCTTTACCAGCAGGCAAGCAAACGTGCTTTGAGGCATTTTATGTAAAAAAAAATATATATTATTGTATAGTTTTAAGTATGTTTGAATAAAGGCTTTATTTTATTATTTATATATTTATGGATAGCAAACAATATTAAATTAAAAATATATTATCAGTTTAGCTTAAGGTTTTAGTTTTTAAATAAAAATAAAAAATAGATATGTGCACTTAAATTTATTGAAACCATATACGTAATTATATTTTCTATATTATTTTATACACTGTTGGAATTTTATTATTGCATTGTCAACATTAGGGGGACCACATGTTTAAGTTTACCAATATGCATGATAAATGAAGTTAGATTTATCTCTTACACTTTTTGTGCAATTAGTTTGGTCCATACTCGAGCTTCACATATTATGCATATTGAACAATAGACTTAACATATGCAGGGCCCATATTACATAACCATTTGTGAAAATAGCACCTTTACATAACTGCACCACTTTTACATACAGTTGCAATTAACACAGATGGCATGACTGAATTTTAGTAATATCTATTACTTATCATTTTCATTCAAATTATAATTGATTAAAGATTAACACTTCACAACTTTGTCATCATAAATTAACATGGCATGTTGATTTAAGTAAGTACCAGTGAAAGGAAAAACAAATATGAGTATCTCAAGCAAACAATGGCACTTAATTAGGAATAGTAGCAACTGGATGAATGAATGGCATTTCTATTACCAAGGTGAATGAAAATTACAAAGTTCAGTATGTAGAGGTCGTAAGAACAGTAGGTACATCATAAACTTGTAGATAACCGTTTATTTGTTTATATATTATCTACCTAGTTATTGTATTGTAAGGGCCGATTTCACCAACATCCTACCAACCTATGTAGGTACCTAAGTCTTGTCCAAGCATTTTGGTATTTAAGTAGATTTTCAATACAAAACCTGTCAGAATGGCCAATATAATTCTTGATTTAACATCATTCGACGTTGGTGAAATGGGTATTATGGCTGCAATATAATATTGTATTATTATAAATGTCTACAAAAGATCCAAAAACTAAGTTTCAATTCAATTTATAAGTTATAGTTTTATTTATATTATAATATTTGCGGAGTGATTTTGAAATTTAATAAAATATACTCATTATGTATTTTAATCCTCTCATTTAAGCATTATAAATGGTACATAGGTAGATATATATTGTTTTGATTTGAATACATAGTAGGTATATTGAATACATACATAGTACGGTAATACTTTAAATTATTAAATAATTATATTTAACTAAAAATGGGAACTTTTGAGTATTTAAAGTAGGCACCAACTCTAAGGGTTTGTGCAGACGAGGGACAGTCCTCGGCGTACTTTTTTGACCATCAAAATAGATCGCTTTTTGCTTTCCCTGGCTTATCCTTTGCATGCTATGGTGTCTGGACACCGTAACCGTACCGTGTCTTCTGTAGGGTTCGTTTTAAGTTTTAATTCGATTGTACGTTATACGGTCAATTCGATGGCATTAGCGTCAAAGCGTCAAAGTAAAATGAACCTTAAATGTATCGTTTTAAAGTCACAAATTCAGTACAATCAATTTTAATATAGAGTACTAAAGTAGACATCGATGATGTAAACGTAAAAGAAGAATTTGGAAACGAAATTGAGCTCTAATTCAATGTACTTTGATGCTAATGTCATCGAATACTTACACGATCAATCGCATTAAAACTCAGACTAACCCTACTGGCAGTCACTTTTGCTAGGTCATTCAATTTATTTATTATTATCAACTGTAAAGTTTTCTATTGGCCGTCGAGGATTAATTGGATCCATTTTTTAAACTGTCGGAGTATTCATGGCAACGGTACAAATTAATGGTCCATTCTATGAGGGAAAGAGCATAGAAGATTTATGTATGTATAAGTGTGCAATATAGTATTATGAATTACTAATTAATGTTGTAATGATTTCATCCACTAGCTTTAGTTACTTAGATAAAAATAAAAGCCTCTTTTCGCGTGAAATATGAATAAATTCATTCTATAAATAGCCTGTAAGTGAAAGGTTTTTGTTTTCCCGTAAGTACATACATTCTTTAAATAAGAAAATACAAAATAAACTACCTGTAATTGTTTAGTACTTGATATTTTTTGGTACTATATTCTCCTACTCATGGTAGATACCATAACAAAAAATAATTCATTAGCGTTTTAGTCGCAAATTAATAGATGCAAAATGTGATTGCGATTCCGATTAATTTTATCTAATCAAGTCCTGATCACATAATTATTTATATTGGGGTTAACGGGGTAAAATACCTATACCATTACACATTGAAATAACTAAAACGTAAGCGCTTAATCTATTTAAATTTTGTAAGAAACATATTACATAACATAACACTAAAATAATTATTGGTCTCCTATTTACATAATATTAATAAGTATAATTTTTAATGAAAATTGTTACAATGCTATTTCATCTGGCATGGAGTATTCATCCAAAATAGCCACCTATAATAATTTATATTAAAAAAAATTAAAATGCAGAAACTTTGAAATCAGGTTCATATTATAAGAAGTCTAGGTATATTCGCAATTTAATATGGAGTAATACCTGGGGCCTTGACAGGAATTGCCGTTTAGAGGAAACTCTCACGGTGATCCATTAAAATTCGGATTTTCCTAATAAAAACGCAGATTTACAAATATTTCAAAAATTGATAACTACCCTTCAAATTCATATGACCTAGGTATGTATCAAAATCTACTTCAACCTTGCATTTTTTAGTAGGCAATGTAATCAGTCCCTGTAAAACGAAACTTTAAAACGATAATAGCAATTTTTCAGTATTGGTCGATATTCTTGATGATAGTTAGCGAGATTTATCTAACTACACAACCACAAAAATGCGTAGTTACCGTAAAGATTTATTTCCATTGAAGCAGAGTAAGGAGACGTAATTCCTTATATCCTATTCACGTGAAAAATAAACCGCTCTCATTGGCGTTACAACTTCATCAATAAAAGTGTCAGTGAAAAATTAGTTCTCACCCAAGATTGCGAACTTATTTTTGGAGAAAACCACGATATGTAATTTTAATGTTACTTGTTTTCCACTGACAATTTGGTGACTGATGGAGGGACTTCGCAAATAATTTTGGTTGATCAATTTAATTTGGAAACTATTAAGTTAGAAACAAGATCCTTAATTCGTAAAATTTTAAAATTATACCCGAAAACATTAAAAGTGAAAAACCATGAAGTGAACCATTGTAGTTTTTATATCTCCCCGAATATCATAACTATAAAAAAAAAACTCACGCTAATTCTGCGTAATTTGATCGTCATGCGTCCACATGAATTTAACTTATTTGCTAAAAAGTGTGTAACATTTGAATGTTTTTTAAACTGAGGGTAGTTTATAAATGTGGTATGAATTCAACCAGACACCATATAAAACAAGTTTTCGAGACAAATTTGTCTAAGGTTGAAAGTCCATAGTGTTAAGTAGACTTGGCATAGTGTTGACCAGACAAATATCCTGACAAATCTAGTGACAAATTTTGAGTCTGAACAGAGTATAGGCACACTCTAGATCTCTCACTCTGAGTCTACTTGCATCTGCCTTACAATAATCTAATATTCAATGTACAGTGCAAATATATATTAAAACTGTTATGTAAAGTAAAAAATCATAATAACAGTTCTATACACTTTTTTGTTTGAGTGAATATATCGTAACAAGTGCATTAATTTCAACACAACTTGAAGGAATGAACTTTTAGGGTAGAAGCACATATCCATCGTGACATAATAGTAGCAGAATGAAAGTACATATACAAATTGGTATTGACCGAACTAAGCAAAACTGTCAGACATTTGATTTGGAACCTATTTCATTCTACTGCTAAACAAAGCTTTTATAATTAACGCAGTCTGAACAAACTTTTTATAAAAAAGGATTTAAAGAAGATTAGCAAAACATTAAAAAATAACATGATTCTATTATATTACCGAGTGGAGCAGACTGTGTTTATTATGTTTAAAAAAAATCTCGTGCCATCATCCTATGATATCATATGAAAACCTTTAAGATTTAATTGTAAATAATTTTAATAAAATATTAAATATGATGACAAAAAATTTGCAGACTTCATAGCAATCAGTGAAATAATGCTATTAATATTGGCCAGCAAAATCAAAATAATGTAGGAACTAGTGAGATATTGTTTGATGTTAACCCATTTCAAGTATTTTACAACTACAAATTATGATCAAAATATTTATCATATACATTATAACAATTAAAATGCAACCGTCGATACACATTCGGCACACTCAAATATATATGCGCACAACCGCTCATATTTAAAGATAATTACAATATTATAAAAACCATACAACTATCATACCATTACATTCCGAAACATTCTATATCCATCAAATAATTATGGTACAATCGTAATTTTGAAACCTTACATCTAGAGGGATATAAAATTCGCACTAGTAATACTCGCAACCGACGACACGACACGCGACGAGACGCGACGCGAGGCGCGCTCAGCACGTGGTCTCCAGCAGCGGATCCGGCGCCTCGGGCTCGCGCGGGACCGTCAGCGCGCGCTGCGACGACGACTTGTACAGGCGCCGCGGCCGACCCTCGTCGTGCGAGTGCGCGCGCAGCGGCCCGCGCGGCTGCAGGCGCGCCGGCGAAACGCGCGGCGAGCACGTGCACGCGCCGCGCCAGCACTCGCACGGCGCGCCGCCGCACGCGTCGCACACGGCGCCCGCCGCGCGCTCCAGCCGACCGCGCCGTCGCGCGCCCTCGCCCGCGCCCGCGCCGCGCACCGAGTCGCGTGAAGCCGCGCGCCGCGTCGGTTTACGCACCCACGGGTCCAGCGCGGCGCGTGCCACCCGCCCGGCGCGGCCCAGGTCCAGCTCGCTCATTTTGCGCCACGGGTCCAACTCGGGGCGGCGCACCTCATCCGCCAGCGCGTGCAGCGACGCGTCGGGCGAGGAGCGCTCGCTGCGGACGGCGCGCGGTAACGGCGTGGGCGCCAAACCGGCGGGTGGGCGCCGCGGCGAAGGCGCAGGTGAGGCGGCGGGTGACGGAGAGGGCGCGGGCGAGGCGCGCGGACGCTCGGAGTGCGAGCGTGCGCGCGCGACAGGCGATCGCGCAGCGGGCGTAACGTCGCTGAGTGAGCGCAGGTGGATGCGGCGGCGCACGCCGACGGGCGAGTCTGCGTCCGTCACGTTGATGCTGATGGTGTGCGCGACGGAGCGCGGGCTGCGAGAGTCGGCGGGCAGGCCGTCGGTCGCGCTCGCGTCCGCGTCGTGCTGGCCGGTGGCACCGTCGATATTTACGCAATTTTTGTCGGGGCCGGCCCGGCTGGGCCCGGCCCCCGCTAGCTAGAGGAGTCTTTCAGTCGCCGAGCTCGACGTTCCGGAGCTCAGTGTCGACGCGGGATTTTGTTCTTCTCCTAGAACATAGTTTACTGATGTTATGTAAGGCTTTATAAAATGTAGCTTTTAACAGAATGAATGAATATCATTTTAACCGATTTTAAACATAAACTATGAATAAAAAACAATTCATCACCTTGAGTCGTCTGGCCTGTGGCCGGCAGTCTTTGTCAGTTGAGCAATTCTACTGAAACAAATCTTTTCAGTCTTTCTAAATATTGATTAAAAAGCTCCACATCATTATGTCCTGCTCCCTAAAATAGAAGATTAACATAAATAAAATAAAAGTACATAATATGACAAAAACCATGGGCAATGAAATGTTAAGTTTTTTGTAATTTTATATTCTATTGATTCCCGATGAAAGTATTAATGTTTAATACATTACGATAACGTAAAAATAATTCATAAATAGTAAAAATACTCAAGTGAAACACGTTTCTAATATTCATTATTACATTATGCTGTACTTTGTAACTTTCCTTAAACTACTGTTTTGCTTTTAAATACTTAGGTTCTATTTTACTTATAAAAAAATTCTTTTAAAAAGAAAATAACTAAGACATATCTTTGGAGGCAGTATTCTGAGGTATCATGTAGCTACATTGGTAAAACAAGTTTATAATAACCAATATAAAAATATATGTACCTCCACCCACAGTGGTTCCACTGCACGTGGGCACCGCTCATATATGGCGAGTCCGTGGGAGAAGTCTATAACCTCATCTTCAGTTCCATGGATGACAAGAACTGGTGAAGTTACCTTGGGGATTTTATCAATGCTGCAAAAAAAAAGTTTTTTATCACCACAGTCTTCATAGTCAAATAAATATAATCCAACCTGTATTTTGACATCTATATCAAACATAACATACAAAAATACTAGTAGGAGTACTCCATAATGGTAACATGTTTATGAAGTAAACAGAACATTAAGCATGCCTAATGTTTATCACAATAAATATGAATGATATTCTCCTTTTTCTCTAATCTTATCCAAATGCAGTCTGTATGTATAAAGACTATTTTATTATATTTATTATTTATCACAGAAATGTCTAGTTAAGATAAACAAAAAGCTGAAACTTCCTGTAGAACTAAAGTTATCATTATTCTTTCTACTATTATGTAGTGAAATAAGCTATTTGGTGATAAATTATAAAATTAAACTCTTTAGTAGAAATAGTCTCTGCGCTATGCTACGGACAGACAAACGGACTTGGCGAAACTATAAGGAGGATTAGTTTTAATACGGAAAACAATTATTATTATTAATTTATTACATGTTACTGTTGAAATGTTTAAGAACTAAACTTAAAAAACATTTAATAATTATTTTTTGATAATAATTGAAGCGATGTTGTTTTAAATTATTAATTTACTATGTAATTGTTATGAACACTGCTTAATTATTTTATCAATATTTACCTAAAGATTAACTAAGGTTAAGAAAAGGTTAACTACATTTATATATTCTGGCTGTTGACATTTTCACTGATGAAAAAATCAAATTGAGTGATTGTCCCATTGTGTGATTGAAAGACAAACCAACAAACAAACACATCTTTACAGACTGTATTTACAAATGAATAAATGAATTATTACTTTTGCACTTTTTAAACAAAGAAAATTTGCTGTCCACTAGACAACAGTGGAACAGTTCTAGAACAGAACTGTCCCTTTATCCCTCAATTTAGTCTTACACTTTTGCTAGGAATATTTATTTGACGATTCAAAAGCAATTTAAGTTTATTTGAATAAAAAATAATTCTATTCTATTCTATAGGTACAACAATAATGTAGTGGAACCTTACCCTCGTCCTGCCCAGGCACGTAGTTCTTAAATATATTTTGTGATTTAAAAAGAACAATGGGCAGGATGAGGTTACAGTCCATACCCTAATTGTTGCTAAAATGAAGCTATCATACTTATTTAAATAAATAACACATGAATTTGTATGAGATATCACGAGTAAATGGGTAAACAAAATTTTCCTGTGGCATATTAGCTCTACTGGTAAACATAATTTGGAACAACTGAATCAGTGTTCAACAGTAGAGCTATATTCATTTTCTTAAGTATATTAAAATATTTTGATATTTAATCTGTTTTATGCCAAGCTCATCTCTATTTTCTACCTATTATAATAAAACAAAGTCTTTCTGAGATTTTCACCACTAGATATCCTGATTTCTGGTTGATTGAAGAAAACTGCATCAATTATTGCTACTATCTCAGATGCAGCGATTGGCAGAGTTTATGGTGTTCTCACTGCAACAATGCATTATAGCCAACTAGTTGACTAGATGATGCCCACAACTTCTTCCATGTGGTTTTTAAAAATCCTGTGGAAACTCTGATAATCCGGGTTAACATGCCTCTGTTGCAGCATGATTGATGAACAAACCAACAAACAAACATACTTTAATGCATTTATAAAATTAGTAAGGATAGTAAGGAAGTAAGAATTGCGAGTGAGTATCGACCAATTGCAAGTGACTGCGATTGTCAGACAGCAGCAATCATTTTTAAAACAATATTAGCTAATTCTGCAAGATAATTTAGGATGCAAATACCTAAATATTAGGTGAATAATTTGTAAAAGTTACTTAAGGAGTACAGAATAATCCACCTAATTCAATGTTACTAGCTCAGTACTGCTTCACTAAGCAGGCCTGGTAAATGCAGTCAACTAGAAAGAGAGAGTAAGTAGTACTGACTAATACATGAAAATATTCTATGTTATGCAGATAAAATCAATATTAATCCTAATCATAATGAATACTAAGTACAATAATGATAGTAGGTAGTTATAATAATAATGATAAATGTCTTTGTTTATATTATTGTTGATGATAACCCTACATAACAGTAATAAAATTCAATGTCATACAATTTCATTTTTTATCTTATTAAAGTTTTGTCTTTTTCAATAATTTCAACCATCAATATAATCAGCGTATCATGCTTACTGAGATGTATTACAAATATTATGTATGTTAATGCAGTTTATTTATTATTTATGTATATGAGTTTCCTTAAAATTTTCTATAAAATTGCGATTTTTTGGAAGGTCATAGAAAAATAAAGATCTTTTAAATCCTAACATAATATATACTATTTTGCTTGTAATAAAACATAGATAATTAAGGAATAAATCGATATCTGGATAGTTTTAGAACTAGCACTAAAAAAAGCTTCTACTATTTTTTTATGGAGTTACCCTACAGGAACTTTCTGTTTTTTAGGGATAAAACGTTGCCTATGTAACGCTCCTAGTCTTAAACTATACCCATGCAAAAAATCATGTGGATCCATTGCTGCATGATTGAAGGTCCAACCAACAAACAAAACTTTCACATTTATAATATAATGATTTATAATATAATGTAAAGATATTTATAATATTAGTAGGATAGACAACTTATGTCTCAGCAACAATGTGGATACAAAATTAACTTGAATAAACTGAATAACTCAGATGACTCATAAGTTGTATTGTTATATTTCATTTAAGAAGTCTGACTCACCTTGGGAAGGCATCAAAGAACCAAGTCCTCTTAGTGTTGGGGAAGGCCACACGCATCCCAGACATAAGAGGTGAATGCAGCACCACTGCTCCAACCTCATACCTTGCAGCTAGATCCACTGTAGGCACTGTGCCAATGCTTTGTCCATACAGTATTATGTTCTCTGGGCTAATACCATATCGCGTTCGTAAAGCTTGCCAAGCAGCATCGATATCTGCATATAGATTCTTCTCCGAAGGCTTTCCACCACTTGCACCATAGCCCGAATAGTCATAGCTGAATATATTACAATTTATTCTAGTACCTAGCCCTAAATAAAAACTACTCATTTGTCCCAGATCTACAGCATTTCCGTGAGAGAACAATATTGTGAACCGAGCATTGGGGCTGCAACGAACAAAGAGGCAAGCTATTCTGTTGCCTCTCGACGTTCTCGAGTAGAACCCTTCGATGCTTTCTTTTTCGCGTTCCGAATATTGCCATTCCGCTCTTTCCGTAAGGGTCAACGAGAATTTGGATCCAGTCTCATCGGGTGTAAATGTATACGTGGGTTCAGGGGGCAGGAAAGCAAGCTTAGCCGCGATTTTCCCTGGGCATGGCGGACAACAAAACAGGCAACAGAGTTCACTGAAACTTAACCCGTTCATAGTGAAATCTTAATGTTATTCATCGAAATAATCATTCAAACATTTTTTATATATTACAGATCACAACTCACGAATTAAAGGTCATTGTGAAAATAAAAGAAATTTCACTGTTTCACACGAATTTCACTGATTTTGACAGTTGGACAACATTTCAGCCATTTTTTATGGAATTGTTAAAAACACAGAACACTAATAAAAAGAAACCACAGAGTACGTACTTTTAATACATCCTGTTCACGGCTTTGAGTTCTTGCTAATTTGAGTCAAAAGGGATGTAGGTATATAATAAATAGGTATTGAGAAGTAGCTACCTACCTATTTATAGATTGTCCAATTCTTTATTTTCTTTTTGGCAGATCAAGAAATTTTGACTTTAGTGACGCCTTCACACGTTACTGATTCGATTTGAAGTAATAATCGATTTTATTTAAGAAGAACTTTCAATCGATTTAATGAAATATTTTTTAATTTTGATTTAACGTACTTATATTTTATTATATATTTTTAATCACTTAGATAAATTAATTTGACATATGTTTGCGGTAACAGACAAACAGAAAAAAATAATAAGTTGATTTGGGTTCTTTATCGATAATAATAATAATTACGGTTTTCTTTCAAAATATGTTTAACTAGCGACCATCGATATATACTAGCGACCTGCCCCGACTTCGTCTGGGTTGAAATATTAAATATTTGTTTTTACGGGGCTGATCGCACACAGCTTCTTATAGGAAACGATTGTTAATAAGATCACCCCAGAAACCACAGGAATCTTCCGCGCCGATACCTGCCACCTTGCCCCGCCGCACCGGCTGGCACCATTTTATTATTTTATCACGCGAAAATATTCATTTTCTGATAACTCCGATATTAATTTAGTTAAATTGTATAGTGTATATAAATCAGATCAAGTTATTTATACCTTTGCCCTAATCCTTACCTAAATAAATGATTTCTCAAGCAAGGCAGTTTAAATACCTGTAAATTACTTTTTAGTTTATTAAAATCGGACATTCCATTCGACAATACATAGGTATTACGAGTTTAATAAAATTGCTCAGTGAAATGTTTTTAAAAATTACGCGTTGATGTCACTTGTCCTGCATTTACTGTACGTTTATGCCAAAATGTTTAAAAAATAAATGTCCAGCCGTGCAAAGCCAGGACGAGCCGCTAGTATTTAATAATTAATTACTTGTTTCATTTGTATACCCAATTACGTAGCTAGTATGTTAAATAAATAAGTAGGTAGGTATGTGATTTTCCAAATATATTTGCTATGAAACTCTTGATTTAAACTTGGTTTAGACGTTATTAACCACGCGTTTTGAAGTTAACTCACTTCACTAACGCGTGCATAGTTACATTTTAAGGCAGCCGTCAAAAAAAAAATGAAAAGAAAAATTTCTTTACTCTTGGTTTGAACTTAAATTCCAAGATTTCAACTCAATTCCTTGCAAATATTCAATATTGGAGTCATAGTTACTATTTTTATTTCCTTTTTTTTATTAAATTTACAGAAACAATACTTACACGAAGTCAAATTATTTTTATCATAATTGTGAATGATTTATCGTCTTTCAAGAACTGTGTTTTAGTCTGTGGTTGTTTGTTATGCACAGGGCACTTCACTAAACGTCAATAAAGTACGACATTATTTTAGTACATCATTCCGAAAACAAAAAAACGGTAATTTATACGCGTGATCTGCCAAAAAGAAAATAAAGAATTGGACAATCTATATAAATTATACTCAGTAATAATGGGTATGGTTTACTATGGTTTGCTGTGAGCGTTTTTTTTTATAAAGGTACTATAGATTGTCCAATTCTTTATTTTCTTTTTGGCAGATCAAGAAATTTTGACTTTAGTGACGCCTTCACACGTTACCGATTCGATTTGAAGTAATAATCGATTTTATTTAAGAAGAACTTTCAATCGATTTAATGAAATACTTTTTAATTTTGATTTAACGTACTTATATTTTATTATATATTTTTAATCACTTAGATAAATTAATTTGACATATGTTTGCGGTACAGACAAACAGAAAAAAATAATAAGTTGATTTGGGTTCTTTATCGATAATAATAATAATTAAGGTTTTCTTTCAAAATATGTTTAACTAGCGACCTGCCCCGACTTCGTCTGGGTTGAAATATTAAATATTTGTTTTTACGGGGCTGCGATCGCACAGAGCTTCTTATAGGAAACGATTGTTAATAAGATCACCACAGGAACCACAGGAATCTTCCGCGCCGATACCTGCCACCGTGCCCCGCCGCACCGGCTGGCACCATTTTATTATTTTATCACGCGGAAATATTCATTTTCTGATAACTCCGATATTAATTTAAATTGTATAGTGTATATAAATCAGATCAAGTTATTTATACCTTTGCCTTAATCCTTACCTAAATAAATGATTTCTCAAGCAAGGCAGTTTAAATACCTGTAAATTACTTTTTAGTTTATTAAAATCGGACATTCCATTCGAAACATATTACGAGTTTAATAAAATTGCTCAGTGAAATGTTTTTAAAAATTACGCGTTGATGTCAGTTGTCCTGCATTTACTGTACGTTTATGCCAAAATGTTTAAAAAATAAATGTCCAGCCGTGCGAAGCCAGGACGAGCCGCTAGTATTTAATAATTTTACTTGTTTCATTTGTATACCCAATTACGTAGCTAGTTTGTTAAATAAATAAGTAGGTAGGTATGTGATTTTCCAAGTATATTTGCTCATAACTCTTGATTTAAACTTGGTTTAGACGTTATTAACCACGCGTTTTGAAGTTAACTCACTTCACTAACGCGTGCATAGTTACATTTTAAGGCAGCCGTCAAAAAATAAATAAATTAAAAGAACAATTTCTTTACTCTTGATTTGAACTTAAATTCCAAGATTTCGACTTAATATCTTGCAAATATTCAATCTTGGAATCATAGTTACTATTTTTATTTCCTTTTTTTTTATTAAGTTTGAGAGAAACAATACTTACACGAAGTCAAATTATTTTTATCATAATCGTGAATGATTTATCGTCTTTCAAGAACTGTGTTATACTCTGTGGTTGTTTGTTATGCACAGGGCACTTCACTAAACGTCAATAAAGTACGACATTATTTTAGTACATTATTCCGAAAACAAAAAAGCGGTAATTTATAGGCGTAGGGTATTTGGCAGATGCCAAAAAGAAAATAAAGGCTTGGACAACGTATAAAGTATAATTTTCGTTAAAAAAAAAACAAAACCACAAAGTAAAATATATTAAAAAAAAATTTATTTACCTAATATAAAGGTTTTTAATAATAGAACACAATGTCACTTATCTTTTTTTAAATATCTTAACTATGTATTCTTGAAAATATAGAGCTATTACGTTTCGTGTTAGACAAAGAGAGCGCTACTAAATCATGACGTCACAAGCCAGTAGTTAGCTCCATACACTCTTCATATACTTGTCGTAAGTATTCAATTTCAGTCAGAAAATATTATTCTAATAATTATTAAAGTATAAATGTCAGGTAAAAAATATAGTTCAACTCAACTTGTGCACAGAATAGAGCTTCCAATAAATTTAATATTAAATTAATATTTTTAGAGCAAATACAAAAGTATATTTATTATGTTTGTTATTAAAATATTACGCAGCGTTGATCTTTCCATTTGTGATATTTCAAATATTATGCTTCCTTTAACATGATTCATAAGTTCAAAATATCATATTCTTCGTTTGGTATCCAAAATTCGAGAGCTGCATCACACGTGCCAACTGCTAAAATTCCATTTAAATAGCGCAACTGAAAACAAAATAAAAATCTCAGTATATTACTGCAATAAGTAACAGGTTAGGTCCAGCTTTCTTATAAAAATAAACTATTTTCCAAAATTCTCATAAAGAAAAATACCTTTGTGACATCAACTGAACTGGTTTGAATGCTATGGTATTCTTTAGGTGGACTGCTATTGTATAAAAATTTGATTTCTCCTCTATCTGAGCAGCATATAAGTGTCCCCTGACCTTGATAACAACCAACTATCTTATTTGATCGTTCAGTTTCCGACTCTGATTCAGGCCACAGTTCATATGACCTTTCATATTTATGATTACTTGGATTGAAGAGATGTAGAGAGCCCTTGGAATCACTAACATACAAGGCATAAGTATTCCAACTCACACACACTGGATATGCCTTATCAGATGGTATTTTAATATCACTTTTCATTACTTTTCCAGCTACTTGATCAAATATAGCTATAGTTTTGTCTTCACTAACAGATGCAACTAGATTGCCATAAGTTGTCAATGCTAACACAGGCCCTCGGTGAGGTTTGTAGACATTTACAGGTGTAGGTCCATTTCTAACATCAAACGTTAGTATCTTCTTTGAAAATAAGCCAGCCATTACATTATAGCCATATGCTACTACCGATAGTGCTGACATGCAGCACCTGAAACAAAGCAATGTCATGATTTCAATTTATATTTTAATCAAATACAAATACTAAAAAAAAAAATTTGTTTCTCATTCATCTGTAAGGGTTCCTTTCCCGAGGGGTTATTCGGGACCCTATTACTAAACTTCCGCTGTCCGTCCGTCCGTCTTTCTGTCAGCGGGCTATATCTCATGTACTTTAATAGGTAAGAGTTGAAATTTTCAGAAAATGTGTATTTCTGTTGCCGCTATAACAAATAATAAAAATAAAAATTAAAGGGGGCTCCCCTACTAAAATCGTACTTTTTTCGACTTTTTTTACGAACACGGAATCCTTCGTATGCGAGTCCGACTCGCATTTGACGCGACGATCTTCGTATTTTTGTCGATAGCGATATCAATATAGAACCTCTATACTACACAATAAGGTACAAATTGCAGTGAGAGCGCTAAAGCGACCTAGATACGTGTCCAAGTATGGCTTGTATTATGTGAGGATTTTTTTTTTATTGACTTTATTTAAAAATATTCTATACTTACTGAAATGTTTGTATACATTCAAATTCAGTGCTAATATCCCATGCCTTGACAGTATTATCCCATGATGCTGAGTAAATATAATAATCATGGTTATCACTAGTGGCGAGATCCCAAACCCAACCAGAATGAGCATCATGCCTTATTTTTGTTGGTTTAAAATCATTTAGGACAGTATTAACTCCACAGCTCTCATCTGGCTTGAAGTCGATCACATTCCATAGTGCTAAGCACCTGTCTCTTCCTCCTGATATACATGTCTTGCCTTTCTAAAAATAAATTTTTTATTTTAATCGATGACAGCCGTCCATCCATCCATTTTAACAAATAGCTGGATAGAAGAGGAACAAGACTGTCTTGTGTGAAAGTCTATCCATTGACTTTATCAATAAGCCTCAATAGTCCAACGATTAAAGGTATGGACTGAAATCTGAAAGGTTGCAGGTTCAATCCCCACCCGTTGCACTATTGTCGTACCCACTCCTAACACAAGCTTTCTGCTTATTTGGAGGGGAGAGGAGAATATCAGTCAAATTCATCTTGGCTAAAATTGTTAAAAAAAAAATGATGACAATGACTGTCTCCTTAAGAGGTGTACCTGCTAGCCATGGACTCAATGCCATTGCCATTTTGCCCATGGCAGTTTACCCTAGATGTGTTATAAGTCATGGCTATAGCATATTCAAATGCTCACATGGGTATTTTGCAACTCCTACTAAATTCACTTACAACCTCAATAAATATTTTATATTATACACTTAAACATTTTTTTATTATAAAATATAAACTTACATTAACCAAGATCACTGCATCAACAGATGCATAATGGACATCTTTAATTACAAAGTGGCTCATTCCCTTGTCAACATTACACCATTTATTCTTCTCACTCTCCATTTCAATACATATTTCAGTCCAGTCCACTTCATCTTCATCCCAAGTACTTTGATTAAATAATGGTGGAAAACTCCCACTTAATTTACAATTCACTCTGTACTTCCACAGGCTGACATCAGCTAAAATATCATCAAATCGCCTACATACTTTGCCTAGAACAGTTTTAAGAAATTCTGCATCCAAATATGAGCATATTTTCAATATAATCTGAAAATAACCATAATTTCAATAAATATAAGAATCACAACCTCAATAATTGAATTTCATACTTTGCATCAATATCTTAATTGAGGCTTATTAAGAAATCAAAAATATAATAATTTAATAAAACATTTTTTCATAGTAGAATATGGGCCTACAATAATATGATATACACCTATTGGTCATACTATTCCAAATGCTAATCTTAATAACAACCTCATAACTGTTATTGTAAACAATTTTAGACTGGCCAAGCCAGATCATGCAAATTATTATCACAAAAATCTGCATTACACATGTTATTTATTGGGAATGCTGATAAAAATATATCCACATAAGTTAATTTTCAAAACAATCAGTTTTGATTAGATTTAGTTTGCTATCTCTTGATTTTATTGCCATTGTTTTTACAGATTGTAGGTAAATGTTTGGCAGATAGGCACATAATGTTTGTGATTGACTGTTTTTTGCTCACTTGTTTCTACGAAATTGCTAAACATATCAATAAATAAGGGTTTGTCTTTGTCTTGACAGTATTACGCTGTGACAATATTATAGTATTAATAAGAAAATAAGAGCACCTATTAGGGTTTTCTCTTTTGTTTGAGTTTCATTTTGTATTAGATGCCAAAGAATAGTATCCAAACCTCAAGTGGCATGCTTTCCAACGAGGGCTGAGCAGCATTATAAACATTGTCAAACTCTGTATCTGGTATAATACATTCACTCTCAATATCAACGATTTCTGCTTTAACAGATTGCATTATATCACACATTTTGTTTTCTGCCACCTCACCTGAAAATTAATAAACACTTAGGATGACTAATATAAACCTACTTCAAGCAAGTATCTTTTTAAGGTAATCAGTCTTATTCCAAGGGTACCATACGTTTCAGTCTGCCAACAGCTGTTTTGAACATATTAGTGCAAAACAATTATAACAGTCATGTAAAAAAAGAATTCTTAGTTTACAGAGTTAAGTTGGATAATATATAATAATTTGATGATTTCTTTAGAAAGGTCGACAACTAAATTAGCGACGAAATCGACATTTAATATATTTAAATTATAAATACTTCAATAGCTTTTACCTTCTAGTTTAATTCATTGTAGGTAACTATATTTATTTTATTCAAAACCACTGTTCAAGTTCAATGCGCTCAATGGTTATTTATTATTATTAAACTTTTTTCAATAGTTCAATCAAACTTCAAAATAATATTCATTATCAAAGAGAATGTAATCACTCCGTGTTCATTATTATTGTATCCACAGACCATTGTATCAACTTTATTTGTGATTTGTGCTCGTAGACAGAGAAGGCAATAGACCAAGGTACTGTGTAACCGCGACTGAAATAGAGATAACATGACGTAACGATGACGTCACATGACAAGTTCGAGTTTAATGTTGCCACAATAACTGCACTCCCCTAGTACCCCAAATTAGATGGAAAATTCTTCCCAGGATTTTTAAATAAAACGACAAAACAGATGCTGAACTGTTTTATTTTTTAAATAACATACCTACACATATAAGGTTGTCTGGGAGAGACATACCTATTAGGGTAAGCTCCTATTTTTTTACATATATCTTAATATTGTGTGCAATAAAGAATTTATTATTCTTTATTGCACACAATATTAACTTCAACCACCACTTAAAAGTATAAAATAATTTTAGTTTGTACACGTAAGTCGGTTTTTTAAAAATATTTTTTTTTTATACTAAAGTTTTTTAATGTAGTTTCATAGGACCAATTCACTAGATAATTATTTGCTCCTTAAAAAAAATATTGAAATGCCGAATAGAAATTTAGCATATGTGAGTCACTTTGAAAAAAGATGTATGTAACACAAAGAAAAATTTTTTTTCGTTACTAGTAAGAATGTTACACAAAATAATTTTTAATGAACAGTTAAAATTTTCCTTCGATCGAGTAATGCTATTGAATTAAAAGCAACAAAAATTGTATATTTAGTCATCAAAATCATCATTAATGAAATTAACAGTATATTCCTTTTTTCAGGCAGTCGTATAAAACTGCAACTCTTCATAGTTTAAGTTAATAATTATTTAAAAAAACATTAAAAGTCTGCCTCTAGCTATTTAAAAATGGCTTTAAAAATTAAGAACTTTGTAAATAAAATAATTCTTAAGATCGCCAACAGTTCTCGACTGGTCGTTGGACATTCGAACGAAACTTCAGGATGATTCAGAACAGTAACCGACACTATCTAACTGAATACACTTTAATCATCGCCGACATATATTATATTCTAGTATCCATCATCTTTCTTTTCTTTTCTCATAATATTAATTTCTTCCATCACGACTTTATTTTGTTTCAACAAAAATTAAAAAAAAAAATTGAAAAAGTAGCCAAAGTAACCCGCCGTTACGGTATGTCAGAGGACATTACTAAAAAAACCTATCTCCGTGCCAAATTTCAGCCATATCGGTTTAGTGTGGCGTATTGAGTAACAAACATCCATATGTTTGTTACTCAATCACGCCACACTAAACCGATATGGCTGAAATTTGGATGTATGTATGGATGGCCATACATACATTCAAACTTTCACATTTATAATATAAGTAGGATAGGGAAAATCGGGACATTGTATAGGTACCTAAAGCTGGCAACACACATAGATACTAAATTTTCTTATTAACTGTCAGTTTGTTTCGCACAAAAGTGTGTCGACCTTGAAAAAACTGGTTACACGATGAGGGACAAAAAATTGGGTAGCTGCGTCTCTGTTTATCACATTAATAACTTTATTTCTGCTCTCTTTTTAGTGTGAGTGAGAAAGAAATCGTCACTGGCTCTATGTCTTCTCTCTCTACGTTTGTGCTCTATTTTTTTAACTTCACTTGACTTCACCATAGAACACTATTACCACAGATTACTAATTACTATAGATACCACAGATTACTATAGATACTACGTATATAGAACTATACACTTCCTACCACAAACGGTACCCTTGTTACCTAATTCTCTTGGGTGAAGGAAAGGAATTTAAAATCCGAAGTGTGCTTGAATGGAACGGCAGTTCGGGTTGTTAGGCAGTTCATGTTTGTGGGCAGTTCAAGTACCTTGGTCATATTGTCACGGACGACCGAAAGGACGACCTCGATATGGAGCGAGAGAGGCGGGCATTGTCGGTTCGGTCCAACATGCTCGCGCGCAGATTTGCCAAATGTAGTAAGGAAGTGAGGGGCACCCTCTTTCTTTAGAATAGAATAGAATAGAATTTCTTTATTTGCATAATGTGTGTGTAACAAAAGATGACAATTTCAAATAAAAGTCAGCCTCTTCAGGGCATACTGCCAAGGTTTTTATACCTGTCAACTATGGTACCGGTACAAGAGGGTGTCCTTCAGTACCATAAGGGTGCAGTACAATAATGCTTACCGCATCCTTATGAAGTATCCTAGATACTGCAGCGCGTCGGGCATGTTTGCCGAGTCGGGAATGCCCGATTTCTTCGCTGTTATCAGAGCGCGTATATCTTCCTTCTGGGAAAGATTGCGCAACTCTGATAACAGTATCCTACGGGTAGTAGGGCAGGACTTGCGCAGTCCAATGATGGCGCATTGGATCTCGACGCATCGAGATCCAAACAAAAAATGATTGCGACGGAACTCTGCACGCCTTTTGTGTGCAGTGCGAATTATAGATTGTATATTGTATATTTAATTTTTATTTAATTTATTTTTATTTAAGTTAATTTAACTTAACTTTTAAAATTTTGAATTTTTTAACTTTATTTTGTATATATACAATGGGTTTTTACCTGCAATAAATAAAAATTATTATTATTATTATTATTAAAATGATATTTAAGTAGGTCATAGGTAGGTATAGATTCAAGATTGATATAATTATATCAAGAATTATACACTTCAACCATTTAGCCAGGACTTTGCAAGCGCACGTATTCCCCTCTGCTAAAGTACATGTACAAACGTACGTACGGGTACGTACGACCCGTACGAGTCAGCTTGTAAGTGTGACAGCTTTTGAGTTAATGTGCGTTCATAGGTGGTTCATAGAGACATTAAGTATTTACAAGAGTGTGCGGAAGGGAGTAAATGTGTGCTGTACGTGATTACCTCATCTCCCGCAGAAAGTGGCAGAATATATTCAGTACTAAATGTGCGTAAACCCAAGTCCTTTCTGAAACGTTCAAGATTATATCACAGGATTATACATAGGTTGTCATAGGTACCTATTAGAATTCGTCAACAAAATACAAATCAACTATACCTATAGGTAGGTACCAACCTATATGACGTGACAAAAAAAAAGAATATCTCGAATACTTGGAGAATGGAACAGTAAACTACAGATAGTCTGTGCTACAGACAGGCTTAAAAGGGCTAGAACCCAGAGCCATAAAAACCAGTTATTAAAAAAAAAGGATCGTTGAAGTTGAAGGAAGAACTAGTGGTTTGTACCGGAGCGGAATTTAGAGCACCGGTGAAAATCACCGGTGATTCACCGGAGATCTCCGGTGAATTCGAGCATAGATTTAGCATCAATTAAAATTTTTTTAAAAGCTTTTATTTAACTTGCAATGTGTGTATGTAACTATGTTTGTTCAGGTGGAATCTTGCAACTCAATTTTGAAGATATCAACTGATTATGTTGAAATTTTGTGTACACGATTAGTTTGGATGACAATACATGGTTAGCTATGTGACGTCATTCTAAATCCAACATGACGGAACACCCAAAATAGCAGACTAGTTATTTTTAATGCACTCCTACAATATGGGTATCAAATGAAAGGGCTTGTTGAGAATAACTCGAAAAATAAAGTGACGTCACTCTAAATCCAATATGGCAGACTTCTAAAGATGGCGGACTAAGTTTTTTATGCTTTCCTACAATATCAGTATCAAATGAAAGGGCTTGTTGAGAATAACTCGAAAAATAAAGTGACGTCACTCTAAATCCAATATGGCAGACTTCTAAAGATGGTGGACTAAGTTTTTTATGCTTTCCTACAATATAGATATCAAATGAAAGGACTTGCTGAGAATAAATAAGAATGCTAGTTAAACTCCGTTGCTCCAATCCGTTTGATATTTTGGTGAACTAGGGTTTATAATCCTCGATTATGATAAAACGACGATATAATTATGACTAAAAAGTAAAAAACAAATTAAAAGTAAAAAAACTTTTTTAAAAACTAACTTTTATTTAAATGCGCTAAAAAGAATAAAATAAACTTTTCTTTTAAAATTTTATTATAAACTTGTAACGACTTTAAACAATTTATATGATATAAAAGCTTTTTCTCCGGTGTTTTCACCGATTACTTTGCCGGTGATCACTGCTCCGGTGCAAACCACTAGAAACATAAAACCGTAGACCGTAGAGAGAGAAGACATAGAGCCAGTGACGATTTCTTTCTCACTCACACTAAAAAGAGAGCAGAAATAAAGTTATTAATGTGATAAACAGAGACGCAGCTACCCAATTTTTTGTCCCTCATCGTGTAACCAGTTTTTTCAAGGTCGACACACTTTTGTGCGAAACAAACTGACAGTTAATAAGAAAATTTAGTATCTATGTGTGTTGCCAGCTTTAGGTACCTATACAATGTCCCGATTTTCCCTATCCTACTTATATTATAAATGTGAAAGTTTGAATGTATGTATGGCCATCCATACATACATCCAAATTTCAGCCATATCGGTTTAGTGTGGCGTGATTGAGTAAACAACATATGGATGTTTGTTACTCAATACGCCACACTAAACCGATATGGCTGAAATTTGGCACGGAGATAGGTTTTTTTAGTAATGTCCTCTGACATACCGTAACGGCGGGTTACTTTGGCTACTTTTTCAATTTTTTTTTTTAATTTTTGTTGAAACAAAATAAAGTCGTGATGGAAGAAATTAATATTATGAGAAAAGAAAAGAAAGATGATGGATACTAGAATATAATATATGTCGGCGATGATTAAAGTGTATTCAGTTAGATAGTGTCGGTTACTGTTCTGAATCATCCTGAAGTTTCGTTCGAATGTCCAACGACCAGTCGAGAACTGTTGGCGATCTTAAGAATTATTTTATTTACAAAGTTCTTAATTTTTAAAGCCATTTTTAAATAGCTAGAGGCAGACTTTTAATGTTTTTTTAAATAATTATTAACTTAAACTATGAAGAGTTGCAGTTTTATACGACTGCCTGAAAAAAGGAATATACTGTTAATTTCATTAATGATGATTTTGATGACTAAATATACAATTTTTGTTGCTTTTAATTCAATAGCATTACTCGATCGAAGGAAAATTTTAACTGTTCATTAAAAATTATTTTGTGTAACATTCTTACTAGTAACGAAAAAAAATTTTCCTTTGTGTTACATACATCTTTTTTCAAAGTGACTCACATATGCTAAATTTCTAATCGGCATTTCAATATTTTTTTTAAGGAGCAAATAATTATCTAGTGAATTGGTCCTATGAAACTACATTAAAAAACTTTAGTATAAAAAAAAATATTTTTAAAAAACCGACTTACGTGTACAAACTAAAATTATTTTATACTTTTAAGTGGTGGTTGAAGTTAATATTGTGTGCAATAAAGAATAATAAATTCTTTATTGCACACAATATTAAGATATATGTAAAAAATAGGAGCTTACCCTAATAGGTATGTCTCTCCCAGACAACCTTATATGTGTAGGTATGTTATTTAAAAAATAAAACAGTTCAGCATCTGTTTTGTCGTTTTATTTAAAAATCCTGGGAAGAATTTTCCATCTAATTTGGGGTACTAGGGGAGTGCAGTTATTGTGGCAACATTAAACTCGAACTTGTCATGTGACGTCATCGTTACGTCATGTTATCTCTATTTCAGTCGCGGTTACACAGTACCTTGGTCTATTGCCTTCTCTGTCTACGCCGTAGACAGAGATAAAACTCTCAACAATTTTATCAGTTTATTAACTGGTCTGTGTTTATTAGTTTTGCTATTGAATAAGTTGAATAATGAAATTTCAAGGTAAATTTTAAGTAATGTGATCAAATTCAATACAAGTCCGTTCTATATATAAGTAGGTACTGTGGAACCATTGGAACCATCAAAATTCAAACACCGTATACGTACTTTTTTAATAGCTGTGTTTACTAGTATCTAACCTTTATCTAACCAAGGAACAGGTTTAGGATACTCTGCGGAGTAGAGCCTGCTCGTTATTCGAGAAACTTAACATGCGGCTTTAGGTATCTATACCTATTTTAATTAATTAAACTGAAGTTGCAAAAAGAAAGCAATCATGAATATTATGACAGAAGATAGTTCTTCACAACCACAGTCACATGGTGATGAAGAGATGGATGTGGATGAAGAATTGACTAACAAATTTTTGAGTGGGGAAATGTCTTTCGCTGAGTATTCTAGTGAATGGTATCACCCTGAAGATGAAGATGAATTAGAAGATATAAGGAGAAATGATGAGGAGAACACTCATTCAGCTCAAGTAGTGGAGAGACAAAGGAGACGAAGGCACACCCGCCTCTCTGCAGCATTAGTGGGGTTAATGGGTGAGGCTAATATAAGATTCGCTCGAGGAGACTTGGAAATGGCAGAACGCATGTGCCATGAAATTATAAAGCAACTGCCCACAGCTGCAGAGCCTTACCAAACATTAGCTCAAATTTATGAGCACGATGTTGACAAATCGTTACAATTCTCACTGCTGGCTGCCCACCTGAGTCGGTCTGATGCTGAGGAGTGGTGGAGGCTCGCTGCTATATGCAAGCAGAGGGATGACAAAAAACAGGAAATGATTTGCTACACTCAAGCTATCAAAGCTGCGCCTCAGAATTTGGACGCCCATATGAAACGACTTGAATTCCTAACAACGTTGGAAGAAATGAAATATCCAATAAATCTTTTAAATGTTACAAGAGTGAAATGTTATCACAAGATTGTTACTTCTTTGCCACCAAGTGAAGGAGAAGTCATTATGAAATATGCTAAACTGGCTGTTACCTTATACCACAACAGTGAAGAAATTGAAAGAGCCTGTGAGGTTATGTCTAGTGCATATAAAAAATGTTCATCTATATTTACCCTTGAAGATATAAACATTTATTTAGAGTTGCTTATTTCTGGAAAACAGTATCATACTTGTATAGATGTGTTTGTATCAAACATAGGTGTTGAGATTGAAGCAGAGATACAAACAGTTAAGAATTCTAATGGGGAAATAGAAGAGCACACTAACTATCTGAGCTGTGTTATACCTAATAAAATGGCTATAGACTTGAAAAGTAAATTATTAGTGTGCTTCATTCATTTGGGTTCATTAAGCCTTGTGGAGACACTGTTGAACGACTTCTTGAGTAATGATGTTGATAAAGCTGGGGACCTGTATATGGACATAGAGGAAGCTTTTTCTTCAGTTGGTCATTATGAGATGGCTATTAAATTGCTGGAACCTTTAGTGAGAAATACCAATTTTGATTTGGGAGCTGTGTGGCTGAAACATGCAGAATGCCTGTACAAATTGGGGAGGGTAGATGACGCTATCGAATCCTATTACAAAGTGTTAAAACATGTTCCACAGCATCCCAATGCTAGGAAAAAACTATTTTGCATACTCGAGGAAAAAGGATGTATAGAGGATGCATTAAATATTTTGCAACAAGATTATAAATTTGTTGTTAGCGCACAACTATTGTATGAGCAGTGTGAGGCCTTGAAGAAGTATAACAAACCATTGAAGTTTTTGGAAGTTGGGGAAGCCTTGCTCTCAAGAAATTTAACCAAATTCAGGCACCGGGAAGAGCTCAATCTGGCTTGTAGAGTCAGAGGTGGTGTTGACCTTATTTTCAATTTTCGTACCATGAGAGGGGAAAGCACTTACCATGATGAAGATATACAATTTGATGATGAAAAAACGTTCAAATTTAATCCTAAAGAAGAATTTGCTTTTTTTAAGGATTTGATTCAAATTGCATGCCAACACAGACTTTATCCCACTATGCAAAGAATAACATTTTTAGGTCTTCTGTCAAAGGGGCTATCCTCCCATCGTGCTGATGTTGAATTTTACTGTTTTCAAGCTTGCCTGTTGAATGGTGACTTTCCCAAAGCTCTTAGATTTATCAAAGAATATGCAGTAAAGTTCCCTAGTGTAAAGACATACAACTTATTAAGTTATGTTATCAATGCTTTAGAGGAAACACATGGTAAATTTCTATTGAGACTCTTTCAAAAGGATTATAATATTGTAAAGCATCTCTTCTTGGGTAACAACTTCTTAATATCAGGCAGATATCTTGTAGCTTTGAAATACTTCTTGGAGTATCATAACCAGTGCAGAGAACCTTTATCTGCATTATTGATAGCAGTAACAATACTAGCATTGGCAGCACAGAAAACAGTTGATAAACACCACAACTTAATCTTACAAGGATTGGCCTATATGTTTACATATAAACAACTAAGAAAGTGTGATCAGGAGGTCAATTATAACTTGGGTAGAGCCTATCAGATGTTAAATATTAACAATTTAGCGATTGAGTATTATGAAAAAGCATTGGCTAGTGGCCCGATTGCAACGTGTAGCAAGCATGGAGTCATGGATTTAAAAAAGGAGACTGCATACAATCTTTATGTATTGTATAAAGATCAATCACCAGAAATTGCTAGAAGATATATGCAAAAATATTTAGTTATATGAAATAAACATTTATAATTATAAAACTGTGTTTGAAATTTGAATGTGTTGATACTGGTAATTGACCCATTTCTTAAAAATATTGTTAGATACCTACCTGCCGGTATTAAATACCTACCTGCCGTTTAAGATTTTAATGGATTTAATTTAAATATTCTTTTTAGGCTTACATGTAAAGAAACTAGTTTAATCAATATGGTGATCATACCAGCAAATGAAATATTATTTGGAGAATTATGCAATGTTCTTGAACAAATACATAAGAAGAAAAAGCAAAGACCAGAACAAGACAAGATATTAGCAAAATTCGTGAATGATTTTAGTATGAGAGTGGCTAAGACTGTTGGTGAAAAGGTAAGAAGATATAAAATAAGTAAGGATAATAAAACAATCTTAAAATAGGTAGGTCAGTTACAGGTGTTCGATTTCAGGATAGCGAAAAAATAAAATCAGCCGAGCGTGAGCCAAACAAGCACCGAGAGGGTCCCATAAGTAGGTACCTACTTGCTAAATAATTCTAAATCTAAGTACTTATGCAAATTGTAACAGCCAATACGGAACCTGACACTTAATAAGTATAATAAAGCGGATGAGTGAAACAAACAAGTCATTTGAACGCGCTAATCTCTGGAATTACCAATCGGATTTGAAAAATTATTTTTGCATTTAAGAGCCTAATTCTTCATGAAAGTATTCAACATGAACGAACAGGTACGACCATGAAGCCGAACAAACCGAGCAAAAAGAAAAAAGTTGGAGAAAATTAAGTATGTAATAGCGCGGGCGGCCAATGCGATGTGGTGAGTCGGTGGCCGAGCGCGGTCACCCGACGAGAACCGATCAAGTGTCAAACAGAAGGGTACTTTTTATTCCGGAAAATCAAAGAGAGAAATCCCACGGGATTATAAAAAACTAAATCTACGCGGACGAAGTTATGGGTAATTATCTTACCCATAGCTTTTTCTGTTTTTTAAACTGTTTTATTTTTTATTCTAGAATTCTACTTTTTTCCCTGTTCTGAGATTATTGCTGCCCGATTGTGAACGCGAAAGAAGTGCGTATAATTTGAAGGAAACAAAACTTGGTGTTTTATTAGTAAAAGTATTATCGCTGAATAAACAATCAGGAGATGCCCAAAAGTTGTTGAACTTTCGCTCCGTCCATTCCGCCTCACATGAAAGCGATTTTGCCAGCGTAGCTTATTACGTGTTGAATACCAGAGCCCAACAGACTACGTCACAATTAACAGTGGGCGATGTTAATGAAATTTTAGACAAAATTGCTAAGGATGAAGTTGGAAATAAAGGCCGTAAGTGTCAATTTAATTAGTACCTCTAAGCTACCAACATTATATAAGCTACCACTTTTGACCTAGGTACCTAGTTTAAGGTGATGAACTAACAATAACCGGCCAAATGCAAGTCGGAAGGGTTACGAAGGATTTTTGTACCAACAAACGCTGAAAAATCACGTTTCTAGTACAGGAGCCCCTTTAATTTATTTTTAATTTCCAAATTATTTTAGCTATACTGGACGAGGCGTTTAGCTACGCGATAACGAAGTTAACACCATTAGAATGCAAATGGTTCCTTCGGATAATATTAAAGGATTTGAAGCTTGGCATGAGTTCTTCTCGAATATTATCATGTTTCCATCCAGACGCTCCTGAACTGCATCGAAGCTGTAGCGATCTTCGTAAGGTAAGATCTATGCAAGACTTACTAAAAGAATCGTAAAAATTGAAATAATCAAATACAGACTGCGTGAGTGCAAAAAAAAACCTAACGTTTTGATTCTAAAGGTTATACTTAATTTACAATTACTTAAAATTAAGTAATTCATTTAATTCTACTCAATAATGAAACGTAAGACCAGCTAGTCAGCTATCAAATGCTGAAACTATGCTAAGCTAATAAATACTATGGAGTTTGTTATACTGGTGTTACTTATGTTTTATAGCTCCTATTTACAACTATCGCCTGCGGCTCGGGTGCAATTGCGACTCGGCTGGCAACTTTCCGTTCTTATATCGTAATAATAAATAGTTCTTTCAATTCACGAGGACACGTGGCTCATGGTTGTGTGTGTGTGTCGTATCTGTATAAGTGTGAGCGAGAGCTTGCTCGCGCCTGACCGCTCCCACCTAGGCTCCTGACAGGCACGCACACTTACGCAATGTGCATGTATCTACACGACGTAACCACAAGTAAAGCGCCCGTAACTTCGTGAGATAAACGTACTAAGTATACATAATATTAGGTAACTCTAGGTTTAAAGATTTTAGACTTGATTCGTGGTTTACTGACATAATTGTTATAAAATATTACGAGTACGTACCACGGTAATTATTTTAGTTGGGATTGTCGATATTTTGATACAATTGCATGGACCGTGGTCACGATGAGACTGCGGTGTTGCGAGACGTCAAATTGAAGCTGTCATGGGTAGAATCTATATCTACCCGCCTTCTTGATCTTTTCGGAGGAACGTCATTTAAAGTTCGGCAAAAAACTCTAGGTTTGTGAAGATCTCGAAGATGGCGACACCCGGCCCTTGGAGCTCGGCGTGCAGTTGTTTTTTGCCGTGCGGCCAATGTTGTCGGAGCGCATGGATGTGACACACATTCATCTGTCCCCTAATAAAACTTACCTGGTTGAAGATAAATTTGATGGGGAGAGATTCCAGGCAAGTTACATAACATTTTATTCGTATAATTTTTGTTAGGCCGCTTAATGCTTAGGTATGTTGCTTTATCCAGCCAATAGCGAATGAAAGAGTAGTCAAAAGCAGTCGCTGTTATGTTATTTTGTATGCTCTTTCACTCTGCTGTTATGGTTTCTGTGGAAATGTTACCTTACCAATACAGTTCATCGCTCGGCTCTTCGGCTTAGTTTTAATTGCCTAATTCTGTACACAGCTCGGTATAATACCTGTATAATATTAGGTGCCTACGAGGAGGTACTTTATATACCTACTTGCGAAAGTAATTTTTGTATATTTTATGGTTCTATTTTGTTCCATATACACAGATGCATATGGAAAACAACAAGTTCGAATATTATTCGAGGAAGGGTTTTGCCTATTCGAAGAAATATGGCAAAACTTTTGAATCTGGTATATTAACACCAGATTTGAAGACTTGCTTTTCTTCGAATACCCACAATTTTATACTTGACGGCGAAATGATGGGTTGGCATAAAGAAAACCAATGTTTTGGTTCTAAAGGTACATACTTACTTAATTTACTATTTTATATGAGTAATTCATTTAATCCTATTCACGTTTTAATGAAACTTAGTACTTAGCAAATACTGAAATTATGCTAAGTTAATACCTACCATGGAATTTGTTATACTGGTGAGCACAATAGGTGCAAGCAAAATAGATACCTATTTAATGTTTTATAGTGCGGCGCTATCCAAAACTGTCGCCTGCGGTTCGGGCGTATATTTCAACTCAGCTCAGACTCAAGATAGTGGTTAAAACGAGACACAAATATGCTCTGACATAAATCTATCTCGTTTTAACTCTGTATTGAGTCTGAGCTGAGTGAGACTGCAATCTATAGATTTCAGCCTAAAAAAGTAAGTTTATTTTAGGAATGTCATACGATATAAAGAAGATAACGGAACATTCATCGTACCGCGCGTGTTACTGTGTGTTCGATATTCTATATTACAACGGACAGTCCTTGGTGGGTCCCCCGGACAAGGGAGGCCTGCCGCTCCAGGAGAGGCTCAAGATACTAGACACTCTATTTACGGACGTGCCCGGAGTCATACAGCATAGTAAACGAGAAACAGTCAAAGACGTGTAAGTGTATTAAGGGTATGATGTACGTTGAATCAATATGGTACATTAACTGTAGAGAATAAATAATTAATACCATTTTAAAAACCGGCCTCGTGCGAGTCGGAACCGCACTCGAGGGGTTTCGTACCATCGTACAGTAGGTATAACCACCAGCTATTATTGGGATCAAGTGAAAACAAAAGTTTAATGTAATAGACCTCTATAATTTTTATATATTTTTTTATAATTTGTTGTTAAAGCGGCAACGGAAATTCACATTCTGTGAAAATTTCAAGGAGTTATTTATCTACATGGCCCAGTGACAGACTAACGGAAGGACAGCGGAGGCCCTTAGTTCTATACCCTAAGGGACCCCTAAGAACCTTAAAAATCTTCTTATACAGTCTTTAAATATTCTTCGTTTGCGACTCGATGAAATATGTCGGTAACTTTGGCTCTTCTACGGATCTCCTCATTCGTGATTTGATCTCACAGGGATACTCCGAGCAATGGCTCTCCATCGCCCGCTAAGGTTCCCTGAGCCTTATTATTAGGAAAAACATAATCGTACATGTTTCATTTTTACCGAGATTCTTGCCGTAGGTCGCATGTCGTGAGTGCCCTAAATAAGGCAATCGACAACCAGGACGAGGGCGTCGTGCTGAAGGAAGTCAACTCTTACTATATCCCGGCACAGCGCAATGCTGGCTGGTTCAAGATTAAACCCGAGGTAGGTGTAGCCGTATAATTAGCGATCCACATTCACATGCACATGCACATGAAAACACATACTTAAGCACGCTCACACGCACGCACGCTCACGCGCACTGACGCTCACACATGGCTCACACGCACGCACGCTCTCACGCATGCTTACACGCACGCACGCTCACACGGACACACGCTCGCACTCACGTAAACAACACACATATACAAACATAACAACAAAGAAAGACACATACACAAAAGTTTCATGGTATTGCTAAAAAAACTTGAAATACGACAAGAAATTACGAGATGTATCTAGATGATCAAAATTCAAAATTTCAGCACGGTCGGGGTTAATTACAAATGTATGAAGACGCATTCAAAAATAAAACTCTCAAAGCTCTTAAACTTTTAATTAATAATCATAAACAACTAATAACTATTTTACACGTCTTGTTTTCAAGTATCAATAATAATTAACCCTGTTCTTTAGAAAACTTTTCCTTTTAACTTTTCTTTTGAGGTGTATTTCTTATCTAGGTATAACAGGTACAAAGACGTGGCTTTTGTTTCCAGTACACAGAGGGCACTATGACAGACCTGGATCTGGTGATAATCGGGGCCGATGAAGCGGAGAACAAGAGGCAGGGCCGCGCCAAGACCTTCTATGTGGCGTGTGCTGATATTGAGTCAGGTATGTCGTTAATTATTGTAGCACTGCTAATGTGCACATTTGCACATTTTGTTTTTTACATACATTTTGTAGGTGTTATAAGAAAACTGAATAGTTCGTCCCTTTCTAACGCGCGTTGGATCCACGATATACAAAGTTTTCTAACAGGCTAATTTTTGATAATATGCAGAGGAACTTACGACAAGTAAGTACATTACATTAAATTTCCCGTTGAACCCGCTTTTGACAATGCCAATGCCGCTGATTGAAGCCATATTTTTCAAAGAAATCCCTTATTTAAGCCCCGACGGAAGAAGGGTAACAAAATGATACTGCAATACTGCGGAACCAACAATGCGCAACTGCGAACTATTTTTGATGATGCAGTGTATTTTTTAATCGACTAGTGGATTTAACGACTTAAGAACCTTAATAGAAGCTAGATTATATAAATTCATTGACATTTTATAGTGCAGACGGCCATAGGTGTTGCAGTAACAGAAATATTAAGTTTTTAGCCACTTTTATTACCACGGTATCGCAATACCGCGTAATCAAAATTATTTATTTAATTATAATTAAATTACGGCGTTGATACTGCAGTATCAACGCCGATATTATGTCCTGGACTTTATTTACACTTGCTCTTTTTGTGTGGGGATTGTGGAACAGGCGAGGCGCGGCGGTGGCTGTGCGTGGGCCACGTGTCGAGCGGGCTCACCCACCAGGAGCAGGCGCGGCTGTGCGCGCTGCTGGAGCCGCACTGGCGCGCCGCGAGGGCCGCGCCGCCGCCGCCCTGCCTGCACTTCGGAAAGAAGAAACCCGACTTCTGGCTCCTGCCCGAACATTCCATCGTCTTGCAAGTAAAATATCTCTCTTCGCTTTGTTGTGTTGAAAACCAATTGCAGTTATATCCGCTGTAATAGAACAATCTGCAATCCAAACTGCAATTTTGCACTGGGCTCCCATTCCAAATGTAGTTCATCTATCTAAACGCTAGAAGTACTTCGCGTCTAATTTTTTTACGCTATTTACTTATAAGTACAGACTATTTAATCCAGCAATTGCGAAGTTTTGTCCAGTACAGTCGTCCGCGCCATTGGATCTTATAATGTGCAATTCCGTTGACAAAAACCACAGCTATACATAAAGGACATGATCTATGTTCATGCGCAACTGTCACACCATCACTGTAGTGCTGGCGCTACACGTAACGGTTACGATGGTGTGATGTCAGGTGCGCGCCACGGAGCTGGTGCGCAGCGCCGAGAGCGGCGCGCGCTACTCGCTGCGCTTCCCGCGCGTCGAGCGCGTGCGCGACGACAAGCCCGTCGATGACGTCATGACGCTGCAGCACTTTGAACAACTCGTCTCCGTGAGTTTTTTTTATTTACAATAACAAACACTTAAGTACCTGTTAATATAATAGTTATGCAGTCAAACTGTAAAACAGTTTGTTAACGGGAAATTACGGGGTTCATTTTAAAAAACCGACAACCAGGTTTTGTTCTAGGTACCTACCACATTAAATTTTTGTAAAAAAAAAAAATTGTCTTATTATAAAATAGTGAATAAGAATGTTTTTTGTATAACAAAAAAAGATAACGGCATAATCTCCTCCTTTTTAGAAGTCCGTTAAATATACTTTTTTTTTATTTTAACCGTAAAATTCGGTTTTAAAATGTGGTGAATTTAGAGCTAACTTCTTGGTACTGTAAAGTATACTAAAATATGTTTAAGACCATCAGAATAGGTCAAGTAATGTTCGTATTTTATACCATATTAAAAAATACTTAAATCTAAAAATTAACTTAAAAAAATAACAAAGAACTTACATAGGTAGCTAAAACTTAAAATCTACTCAATTTTATATAGACTAGAAGCCCAGTGGTCAAGCTGAGCACAAAGCGCATAAGCGAGTCTACGATCGAGCCAAAGGAAAGGAAGATGCAAAGGTTATCGAAGGCGCTGCAAGTGCCAGATACATTCCGCACCAAGCTGACGGGCGACGTCCCGGTCACTTCCAAAGCGCTTCTCGGGAGAGAGCTGTGCGTGCTGTCCGGCGACGAGGACTGCACGAGAGAGGACCTGGCGCGGATCGTCCGCTCGCACGGCGGGAAACATGTGGAAAATAGTGGTGAGTAGTGGGGTTCAATTTTCTTTATTGAAAGCATGAAAGCAGAGACTCCATACTAAACCCACCGTCTACTTTTATTTAAGTTCGTTTGTAGATAGTTTAGTTAAGATAAGTTACGTAATATAGCTGTACAGCTACGACGTAGAATTCTGTGGCGCCACCCGAATCAGGGTTCTGGCTGAAAATCAGCGCTGTATGCTCTTGTGCATGCACAAAGCATACCTACAGCATTTTGCTGAGTTGGGACCTTTTTTCCGGGTTGTGCCACACGTGACTTAGTTGTTCCGGCGCTTCTTCTGCTTGACGACTTGTCTTTAATGTTCATGTGGTGAAGGCGCCGGGGCAACCTAATTTAGGTATAACTATTGGGTGATGTGTGGCACAATTCATAAAATAAACGTTTCTTTCGTTCTAAAAAGTATCCTATCCATATTTCCTTCTACTTAGTATCTCACTAATCACACTATAACACTAATATTATAAAGGTGAAAGTTTGTATGTGCGTGTGTACGTTTGTTACTCCTTTACGCCACGACGAATGAACGAATTTCGATGGAAGGAATGAAGATAGCTCATATCCAGGATTAACACATAGCGAAAACTTGAGGAGTTCGCGCGGAAGCAAAAAATAGTTGAGGAGCTGGAGAGTGACTTGGGCTTCTTTTTATCCCGGAAAATCTAAGAGTTCTAACGGGATTTTTAAAAAACTGTTTTGAAGAAAGCTAGTTAAAAATAAAAGTAAAGGGTACAGATTTTGGCAGGGCCCAATACCTGGTGCTGCGTGGCTGGGAACATCACAGTCAAGATCCGCAATCTAATAGCTCTGCGGAGTGAAGACATCATCTCGACGGCTTGGTTACGAGCGCTGCCCGCCTCCGAGGCGCTGTGCTCCCTCTCGCCGTTAGACATGCTGTCCATAAAGGATGAGACGAGGTTGACCTTATGTTTGGATTACGACACATTCGGGGACAGTTACAAAGAGGAAATAGACGAATCCACGCTGAGGAAATGTTTCGCCAAAATGGATGCGGTAAGTTGCTTTATTGTACCTACCTCCTAACAAGACAAAAGTTTAAAAACTGCAGTTTTTACATTGCACAAGTAAAATAATCTCAAAATAAGTTCTCTTTTTTTTAAACGAAGTAATGTAAGATTTTAAAATAACATAATATACTTATTTGTTTTATTCGGAGAAAAATATTCTCAAATCAAATACACGGTGAAATTTTATTCCTCGTAAACCCTAAAGGAGGTGAATGTGCTCATAAAACTGAACAACTTTCCCCAAGGAACATAGGTCGAAATATGAAAAAAAAAAAATTGGACCCTCCATATAAAATTGACGATTAGCTGATTGATTTACTATGGGAGGACCAAAATTTTTTTTCATACTTTGACCTATGTTCCTTTGGGAAAGTTGTTCAGTTTCATGAGCACATTCACCTCCTTCAGGGTTTACGGGGAATAAAATTACACCGTGTAAATTTTTTCTCTTGATGCTAAATTATATTTTGAGAAAAAAGTTTTCAACCAATATTGTTGCTCAGTATATTGGAATTGTATTCATTGTTCCAGGAACTGCCGATATATTTAATGACAAGAGAAATGTTGAAACTAGATAAGGAGCTGTTTGGCGAAAACAACCCGTTCTCTTTCCTACGAGGTTGTTCCATACATGTCGTGGATAACCCGCTGTACGCGACTTTAGCGCGTGCGTACGGGGCTAAGGCGGCGGACACACCGCATTCGGCCACTCACGTGATCGTGCCTAATAGAACCAAAACAGAAGATCTACGGACTTTAAATATAAATTCCAAAGCGAAAATAGTGACTGAAGACTGGCTAAAAGAGTGTTTCAAAGAGAAAGCAAGGATTCCGGAAGCGGAGTACATATTGTGATATTTTTATGATAGGTATAAGTACCTATTTCATTTATTTTTGCGATCAGATTTTTTAATTCGTTGACAAGATACAGTTCTTGGCTGCGATCTCACCTGATGGCAGTCTAAGATGGTAGACGATTAACTTGGAAGGGGTATGGCAGTCTGCATTCAACCCATACCCCTAATCGGTTTCTACACGCCAGTGTGCCGGAACGGTACGTTGGCCTAACACAAATCTTTTTAATACAGTACATATTGTGATATTTTTATGATAGGTATAAGTACCTATTTCATTCATTTTAAAATATGATAGGTATTATTATTGTTATTAAGTTATTGAGGTAATCAAGATAATAATGAATTGAATTATGAAATGAGAACATTATTTTAAGAATGATATATAAAAATAATTAATTATTTGTAAAGTATTTTATTTCTTGGTTTATCCTTTAATCACACAACAACGGAGCGATCAGATTTTTTTATTCGATGGCAAGAACTAGTCTTGCCTGCCAAGTCACCTGATGGTAAGTGACGATGCAGTCTAAGATGGTAGCCGACTAACTTGGAAGGTAAGTATCCCTTTTCCTTTCAAGTTAGTTCCTTCTTGGCTTGGTTGGCCAACACAAACCCGTTTAATTTATTTGAAAAGGAGAGGAAAATATTAGTCTTTAGCTTGATTATAATTATTTATTTATTCTGAACATCAACACCTTAAAAACTAAACTTAAATATAGAAAGTACGTGTACAAGGACATCTTATCGCTACAAAACCTGGATTTCTTCCAGATGCCTATGTTACTTATATCTTATTATTAAAAAAAAAAACGAATAATAAATTTCAATGTTTCTCTAATATCTTTTACTCTTATTACAATTATCGCAGCTAAAGTAGTTGGAAACGAGCGTAGTAATTGAGAACGGTAAAACTAAAACGAACAAGGGAGTGTAAGATCAAACGCGCTCGGCCGCGAAATGAATGGGAATCACCGCATCGAGCTAAAGACAATGCACGCAGCTGTGTACGAACAGATTTGAAGCAATCCATACCGCTGCATGCAGTAGACGATGCTCCATGAACAAACAATTATGCACACAAGTGGGATATTGTTCCTTGTGTTTATATCGCTTTATTCTCCTATCAAATAAAGTAATAGATACTTAAATCACGTTTTTAATAAACCGTAAGGACTGGTTGTTATCGGTGAAGGAAAATATCGTGTGCAAATCTGCATGCTTGAGTTTCCCATAATGCACCTACTAAAGATTACATAAATGATAAAAAAGCTTCATAATATAATTCGCTCCAGCAATACATAAGTATGTAATGTGAATATTGATTGTAAATTGTACACAACGTAATATTGTTATTACAGTATATTATTATTATTTTTTTTTAAAGAGCAACCGCTGAATTTCTTGTTGGTTCTTTTCAGTTGGAACAGCATTCCGAACCAGTGGTAGATTCATTTGACGATTCGAAAGCACTTTGTAAAAGTTTATTTGAATAAAAAAGTATTCTATTCTATTCTATTTGGTTTTGGCCACCGCGCGTGGCGTTGGTAGCTATTGCCCAAGAAGCTTATAATATATATTATAAGCTTCTTGCTATTGCCTAAAACCTCGTTTAAACAAAAACGGGTCATGTGCGAGTCGGAATCGCACACGAAGGGTTCCTTACCATCGTAACAGCGATTTTATTAATGTCGAGCAAAAACGCCGAAAAAATCATGTTTCCTGTATGGAGACCCTCTGTAATTTTTAACTTTTTTCTTTTACTAGCAGATGCCCGCGGCTTCAAAGCTTCGTACGCGTGGATTGAGGTTTTTAATTCCCGCGGGAGCTCTCTTACTTTCCGGGATAAAAAGTAGCATATGTGTTAGTCCAGATTATAATTTATCTCAAAAAAATTAAATTTCAGCCAAATCGGTTCAGTCGTTGCGTCGTGATTGAGTAACAAACATGCATCCATACATCCAACTTTCGCATTTATGATATTAGCAATATTTATGAACTGATTTCTTGTAATAAAAATATCTACACATTCTGTGAAAATTTCAAGTAGGTATCTACCTACCTATTACGGTTCATGAGATACGGTCTGAAACACTGACAGGCGGACGGACTGACAGCGGAGGCTTAGTAATAGGGCCCTTTTGGCACCCTTTGCGTACGGAACCCTAAAAAACGTGTTTTGTTTCTGTCGCTTTCTTCTGACTTGAGGAAGACTGATAGAGTTTTATTTCGGGTTCAACTTGTAACGTGACGACTCGAACATCGGGTTTAACCCTAAACAATAACGAACATGGCTTTCAATTTGTCTCACGCGATGTTATTTTCGCAAGCTTAGTTACAGGGTAAATTGAAAATGAAACCCAACGCTGGACACAGGTCAGTGTAACCGGAGAGGTAATTGGCAATCGTCACGCGCCACTCGAGATCTATCGAAGCTATCGCTTTTCATCGATAGTTACTTGTGATGATACTAAATTGTTATTTCTTTCATTGGAATTCGAATGTTAAGGTCGGTTAGAAAAATTATCGAAGGACAAATTATTAAGAAGTGGTATCTATCTGTATAATGCTATTATACTACTAATATTACTAGTGGTTCGCCCCGAACTGAGACCTCGCGATATCCCATAATTCCCAAAAGTTTTAATTATATATTGTAATAATTAACTTTTAACATTAGACGCAATAAAAAAAAATAATAGTTGACATAAAATTGTTTTACTGACACAGCGCCATCTATAGTGAAGCATTATAGTGAAGCATTATAGTGAAGCTATTAGCTTCACAATAATGCTAATAGATGGCGCATTAAAATTAAATAATTTCGTTTCTTTATAACATTTATCTAATTTTAGTATTTGTTGTTCAAGTACAGGATATAACTGAATTTTCAACCAAGTTTCACGTTCTAATATTCAGTAATTCTTGACATATGGCTCAAATTAAAATCTCCACTTTGAAACCCCCCCATTTGGTCAATTTTTAGGGAAAAATTAAAAAAACTATATTTTTGTACTCTGTTCAAAGTCGTCTTTAAAAAGATATATCGCAAGTCTATGTAGAGCAACAAACAAGATTTTACTTCAAATACGCTTCTATGAGAGCCCCCCTGAAATAAAGCTTTTTATATTTTTTTATACAATGATCGGCTGAAGGCCATCAGTTTACATATTATATTTAAATTTGAAGTAATTACGTTCAGTAATTCAGAAGTTATAGGGCTCTGACAGACATTTAGACGAACACACTTCTCTGTCTAGTAGGCAAGCGCCCTAGTTGACTCAGAGAACTTCGCTTCGCTCGTTCAATAAATGCGTAAGTTTGTGAGGATGGATGTTTGTTACCTTTGCCGATTTGGTTGAAATTTTGAATGGAAATTTTTTGCTCACACCCAGAATCAGCACATATAGGCTAAATTTTATCTCGGAGAATTAAAGAGTTCTCGTGAGGATCAAAAATTTAATCCACGCGGACCAAGTCGCGAGTATCGTCTAGTAGATAGGTACCTACCTAATTTAACACTATTTACGCATTTTGTCCATCTAAAAAAGACTCAATAAGTAAAAGTCTAGGTAGGTACCTAGTTTCAGCGGATACATATTCAGGCCTATATTGCAATCCAATAGATTAGGTATACCTACATAGGTACATACCTACTTATAGTTTCCGCTTCCTATAGTAGGTACTCACTAGTCACTACTCACATATAAAAGTTAAATTTTTTTATTCATATAATAATAATTTATATTATAGCAACTAGTAGGCCTCTTTTTATACATATAAATGTCTTTGCTAGTAGGTAGCAAACCATTTATTTGATAAGCAATAAGTACAATCACAATTCAAAAAGTATCAGTTTTCCTAATAAAAACATGTGAGAAGTTAGCCGGCGCATAACGACGCTGCCGCCCCTAACACAACCGACCAATAGAAAAGCTTGGGCGGAGCTCTCGTACCCGATGTTAAAGTTTCAGAGCAAATAAACTGAATCTAATCTCTGAAAAGATATTTCAGCGGGAACACGCGGCGCAGTCGATAAAACTTAATTACTCCGAAGTAGATATTAAAATTAGAGAAAAGCTTCTCTACCTTTTAGAAGCTGTATGAAATGTTGCCACCGCTTCTTTATTCGGACACTCGTGTTTTTGCTGACGAGTAATTTGCAGTGTTGTGAAACAATATTTACCCAATACAAGACATGCAAAGTGAAGGCAACTGTAGCGAGGGTGAGAACGGGTGTCGGAAAGCTCTCCGCACCCCGAAGTGTGCCAGGTGCCGCAACCACGGCGTGATCTCCTGCTTGAAGGGGCACAAGAGGCTGTGTCGCTGGCGAGACTGCCGATGTCCGGGATGCTTGCTGGTGCTCGAGAGACAACGCGTGATGGCCGCTCAGGTGAGACTCATTTATGTCACGGCTCACCCCATCGCTGGACGACCGCTGGCATGCCGCATGGGTCACAGGTCAGGCACGCTTTGGTCGCTGGCCAAGTGCGGATAGAACTCTCAGGCATGCAGGTTTCCTCGCAATGTTTTCTTTCACAGGCGTACGTAAGTTAATGCATTAGGTACCTAATAACTTAGGGTAGGTAAGTTGCTTTTTAGGCGGTAACTTTATTTAGACCACGGCAGCCAATGTCATTGGAGATGAGCCAACTACTTAGGAGATTTTATAGTGCTAAAGTATATGGTGTCTTTTTTATTTCAAGATCATCCGATGGGACGCTCAGTTATCATTGAGTTCTATCGAACTTTTTTGAATGTAGTAAATGTAGTTTTCCCACAGGTAGCCCTGCGGCGGCAGCAGAGCGCGGGCGGGCTGGTGCGCGACGGCGAGGCGGCGGCGCTGGCGGCGCGCAAGCGGGCCTACCGTGCTCGTCTCCGCAGCGTGCAGGTGTCTCGCCACCACGCCGCTCCCTCCGCTGTCTCTTACGGTAACACACCACAGGTAGCCCTACGGTGGCAGCAAAGCGCGGGCGAGGTGAGGCGGCGGCGGCGGCGCGCAAGCGGCCCTACCGCGCACGCCTCATTAACCAACTCATAGGAGTCATAGGTAATACCGTCAATCGTCATGTCATCTGCGCAAATTGCAGAAATCCTTTGTAGGGTTTAGTAGACTAGCTTTTCATTTTGTTCGCGTGGAGTTAATTAAGTTTATAGTTTGCCGCCAGAATTATTTGTTTTCTAAAATGTGTTTTTTTATAATCACGCCGCGCCGTAACAAAGTTACTATCGACGTGATTTATTCCGAAAAAACAAACGGCTCATTCCCATTAGCAACCGATTACTTAGTTCAACTGCATAGGTAGATATGCAGTTGAACAAATTGGTAACCACAGGGAGGAATCTTGCGGGAACTTTAATTAGGCAATTAAAGTTCCCGCAAAATCCCTCCCTGTGGTCATAGATGAAAAATAATTCTTTTAAGGTCTTTCTATATTCTTTGTAAACAATAAGGTTTATCCGGCATAGGGTATGAAATTTTTGTTGATTTTGCTCCATAACTTCGTCAAATCTAAACCGAATATGAATTTTTTTTTATTATAAATTGTGTCCAATTTTGGTGAAGATCTACTAAATATTATCAGAGATAGAGGACATAACTTCTCGCAGGGGTAGTAGCATTCTAAACTTTTTCCACGCAGACGAAATCGCGCGAATTAGCTAGTAGTTTTATAAATATCAAGCAGGTAAAACAAAGATTTATCCGCAAGATAATATAGTCCGATTAGCCTCTACTGCTGCACTCAGCGTGTTGTTATTATTGTAAACGAGTAGGAGCTGTCGCCTGTTTCGTTTCTCTCCCAGAAATGCCTCGTGCGAATTAGCTGAACAAATATTTACTTTGGAACATTTGATCTTGTTAAGTTGTATTTTGAAAAGATGCATTCGTTAACGCTTACACATAACTCGTTGATATCTCAAAACAAAGACAATTTCGAAACGTTTTATACCTAACTATATTTAATGTGAGTCACTTTGTGTGTTTAACGTGCGACTTAAAACTCATTCAACAGAATTGAATTTTATTACGGCACTGAATTCCATCAACCTCGTAATGTATGTGTGATGTTAAAGTGGTAAGATTCTTTAGTGTAAAGAGATACTCTTCAAATTGTCTTCAAACAATAATTAAAAATAGAGCACCACAGTAATAAAGCGTGAGCGACGCTTCTAAATGTCCCCGCCTCATTATAGAACAAAAGCTGTCATTCAAGACTCGGCAACATTTCACTGTCTATTAAAAAAAGCTGAATATCTTTTGACTATTTTTATGGGCACTAAAAAATTGGAAGATTGTTTTACAAAAAAACGCAGAGGCGGCTCTTTGTCGGGGTGTCGCGTTACGCGGACTGTTGTCTGTAAACACGTCTTCCGCCGCGTGAGTGATAGCTCAGCGGGTGCCAAGAGATCTTTTCAGCGGGTGTTATTAGACGGTTGTTTCATTACACTTGTTTCAATATTCCGCTGATCTTACCAGCCGCTTCCCGACTGAAAGAACTCTTGGGAACACGCGAATAAATCGAAAACGGGTGATGCATAAACATTGGTAGGTACCTACTTACGGATTTAAAAATGATTTTTAACAGAATTACGTACCTAAGTTCAAGATTGATGAGATTTATTTTAACACGAGTAGATGCAAGCCTATATGATTTAGTCTGCGCGAATTTTGTTGTCTTAAAATTCCGATATAACTTTACCTAGGTAACTATATCCGTCTCCGGGATGCCTCTGTACTAATTTCATCAACATCGGTTCAGCGATTAAGCCGTATTGTAACGACATTACACCTACAGTTTAATTTTTTTTACAAAGGAACCCTAAATCTTTCCGGGATAAAATGTAGCTAACACTCCTTGTGAATATTTTGTTTACTATGCTATTATTCAAATAATCATGTGAACTTAACAAGGGGCAGTTATTTCTAAATCACATGCAGACAATTGGACCAAAACAATATGTGGAAGTTATACAAGATACCTACTTACCTATGTCATAACTATCGGATGGTGCAGGTTGTTACATTCCCTCAAATATGGTTGAGCGAAGCAACGGCTGGATCATGCGTCATGCTTGTGACGAACGGGAATGGGTCTTCTTTGTCTGCTCGTCTTAACATGCATTGGATTGTATGTACCAACGTATGCATTTTTGAAACTTCATTGCAGAAACCCTGTATACTGTGTAGGTACTTAATGGTTTTGTTACCTATTGTATTTTTTTTTTTTTGAAAAGAGCAACTGCTGAGTTTCTTGCCGGTTCTGCTCTGCAGAATCTGCATTCCGAACCGGTGGTAGATTTATGACGTGTCATAAGAGCTACAAATTGGTCTACATGAAATAAATAAATTTTGAATTTAATACAGAAGATCAAATTGTACTTATCCATTTCAAAAATGGTAACCTACTGGTGGTAATGGTATCTACCTACCTTGTTTAACGTCAGTAGAAATACCTACATATTCGATACTTTTGGTCATTGCAGGTAGCTTACGAACGAGCAATTCCGCGTGGAGCGAACGGATGAGGAGACGCAAGGTGTTCGCGGACGCGGCGCTGCAGCAGACGGCGAGCTCGCCGCTGCCGGCGCCGGCCGCGCTGTGCCGCCACCTGCTCGCCGCACTACTCACGTCCATGGCGCCGCCGCCGCCCGCGCCGCGCCCCAAGATCTCCTTCTCCATAGAATCCATTATTGGCGTACAGTAGTGATACGGACAAACAAGCCTTTGCTCGCGACTTCGTCCGCGTGGTGTTAGGTTTTTAAAAATACCACGGGAATCCTGTTTCCGGAATAAAAGGTAGCTTCTCACTCTTCAAGTCCTCAATATCCATAAAAATCACATTGGTTCATTGCTGCGTGACTGAAGGACACATCAACGAACAAACACACTTTCGCATTTATAATATTACTAAAGATTAGTTGGACGCAATTACGCAATAATGAGTCAACCCAAACAACTTATCAGTTGAAAAGTTAACTATTCTTTTACATTATGTGTGTACCTACATAATGGAAAAGAATTAACCTACTTAATTAATTTGACAAAGGCTTGTGGGTTGAATCGTTATTGCGTATCTGCGTCCAATTATGAATCGATAATATGTAATTGGTAGCCGCGGACTTTAAGAAGCTATGTGGCATCGCCCTATCAAGATACTGTTCATACGAGTGTAAGAAGTTGTTCCACTGATCTGCACTGCAGTCCGTACAATCTAGTTATTCACTTAATCTATACCTTTTTATGTAAGTACATATATTTTGAATTTCCAATTCACAATTGGGTGTTTAAAAAGTTATATTGCATAAATAGCGCCCGTCCATACGTCGCGAATGCCTAAGCCACACTATAAGGTGCACGGACTGCACTGAGCGTTTGAAACGCCATATCTCGTACCTATGACTAAATTGTAATTATTCCTAACGTTCTCGCATAATTGTCTATAGAATATTATTTTAATCTGAAATGTTAAGTATTACATGTTTAATATACGATTTATATTTACCATCGCTATCAAGGTTTAAGAGAGTTTCTTTCACCACTATTCTGTAATAATTCACATAGACTGGGAAATTTTTACTTATAATAAGGATTTGTCAATAATAAAATCCATTTATCGAACAATGAGTGCTTTATTAACGAAATGTATGGTAAAAGAATGTCTGTGGTGAGGTTATTGTATTACAACCAGAACTTATAAAATAAGTTACACTTAACAATCTCGCAGTTACTGCAAATCAATTGTAACAGTGACAAATTATGTACAATTTAGCGAAACAATGAGTACATATTTGGAGAAGACAATGGGTACAATATCTTTATTAATTTACGCAACATTTTCTCTGCGAATGTGATTACGCCTACAGTTAGGCCTTGCGTACAGGTAGTGTTACGACATTTCATTAAACTGTACTCACAGAACGACTAACGAACCAAACTATTCTCCAATAGATTTTTAATAAACATAGTTTAAATTAGGAATCATAATTTCTGAATCTATCTTTTTTTAAATATGTTATGTTATAAGTCAATTTCACGTTCAACTTTGCCATGCAAGCCCCTGTTTTATACAAAAATAATTTTATACTTTTAGAAGAAAATAATTTACCAACTGAAAATGGCGTGACTTTGTTACAAACAGGTAAAATGATAGGTATAAATAATATAATCGGCACTGTAAAGTACAGTACAGTATGTACTTATGTATAATAAATATAACACGAATATCAAAATAGATACGTAAGTACAATTCATTTAATTTATTTTAATGATGGCAATATATAATGTAAAATATGTCATTTAAGCCCTAAGGATTATACGTACGGTAAATTATATATTATAAAACAATTTTAGGTACCTACATAAACTGTGCAATTTAATCTATTTATTACATTAGTACATGGTTACTTTATTATATAACATTTGTACATTCCAATTACATGCACGGTTACTACTACTTTTATGTATGTGTTATGAACGGTAAAAATATTGAATAATACATTTGGCGACTTTGTTCCGCGGTGGTGCGCAGTTTGAGATAATACAAATTAATTCATATTTTACTTTTTAAATAATAACAGTTTTCAGTCTTAATATTTATTGATTTTTTATTCAGTTCTATACAATAGTGCTTAGGAACGTGGTGTTTTAAATCGCCAAATTTATTAAAAGCACAACACATAATATATTGGATGAGGTTTTTGGTCATAACGCTTCATAACGTCATTGATTTGATTTTTTGATTGATTGATGTCTTCACTTACACCAAAATTTGTTTGAAATATGATTTAAAACAAATCTACGATACGGATATATGTGCCGCATGGTACGCATTCTACTCAACATAAGCTCGTTTTGAACAACAAAAATACATAAAAACTATGTCTCGAGGATAGGAATCGTGCCTCACGAACGCCGTTCCACTCACACATACACACACACGCACACAGTCACTTAATCAGCTATTATCACGGTTTTAGGAAAACAATACTACGTTTAATAATGTTGACAACATTTACTAGACTTAAAAATAAATTACGAGGACATCCGTATATCCAAAACGTGTTACACTTGTACAGTTCAGAGATGAGAGCTACCAAACTATTTTACCCTTCGCGTTCCCGGTAAGCACGCATGATTGATTTTAGAAAGACCGATTTACTAGTTGTTCAAGGAGCGGTACCACACGACGCGTTGCATAGTCGCACGCTTTCATACAAACACAGTAGCTCTTCCACATCGCACCATCAGCTGGGATACACCGCGGATTTTTCTATATGGAACGCCGTAAGAGCGTCGTGGGACGGTTCGAAGAGCAAGTTATGGCGACATGTCCTCATTACTTGTCGACGAAGAACAATAAGTGGTTTTGAATTTTATACAAATACGCACGCAGTTTTCTGCTCACCAAATTGCATTTTATTACTTCGCGTCGCTATTTGCGTTAACGTCTTTGCAGTGATTTTTCTTTAGTTGTTTTACTAAATATACTGTGGTAGGACGCCGCACAGCGTGTTCGCAACGCACCGCGTGGCTTCGCTCTCCCAAAGCATTTGTATACGACATCAGTAGAGTTGGAGGGATGCAGAGATGCATTGGGACATAAACGGTGAAAGACCACGGCGTGTAGAAATTCCTACAAGAGGCCTTTGTATATACAGTAAATGGTATAGTTGTTAGTTTCACGCGCGCTTGTCGCTGGAATCACAAATCAATCGCTCATCCGCACTGGGCTTCGTTGGCACTTGACAAGGATCGGGACTAGACAGGATTCAGGATTTAGGAACTGACTAGGATTTCAGGATCCGAGGACGCACTTGTGGGGTAAATATATATAGAAAAATTACAAAAAATTTAGTTGTATATAACAATTAATATAGGTATATAGGCTCCCGAATTTTTTTTTGAAAATACTATTAAAAAAGTAACAAGGGCAAAAATGTACTCCCAAGGAATGTAAAATTTGCTGAATCCCCGAAAACCCCTATTATATTCCACTGCACACTTAACCCTACAATTGCAAAATATACTAATGTTCATTTGAACTACTAATTTTCAGATCCCCACATTACACAGGCTCCAATCTAAAACTCCCAAGCTGTGGTGGACTATAGTTGTAAATACTTGTGAATAATGTTAATAATGTTTTAATTAATAATATCGAAACAATATCGGCCTTACTATAAAAGATTTAAATAACTGCTCACAAGTATGTCAGACAAGTGTTCAACAAACTTTTTTGGAAACCTCATTATTATTTCAAAAGTGAAAAACAATTTTTTTTTTCAATTTTCTGGATTTTCTGGATCAATCTGATGATCTGGTAAAAACTATATAAGGGTCCCTTGTTACTATAAAAACCTAGATTGCGTTAAACAATAATGTTTGTTTTTAAATGTAATTTAGTTTAACAGATTTCCAAAAACTGCTTTTTAAATTTTTGTGATAAAGATGTACAATACAAGAGTTGTTATTTAGTTTTCATATTGGCTATGTTATCTAATGCGATCAAGATAAGAATGTTAAACTGCCATTTTCTATTTTTGTTTGATCACAAGTACGATTGTGTGTTATATTGAGCAACAAAACGAAAAAGAAAATGTCAGATTCTCATTGTATGGTATTCTACATGGGCAAAATTTAGAAGGGAGCCTGATCTGTATCTGAAAAGAAAATAAATGTCACAATAACAAGTGGTTAAAAGTCAGACTTTTTAGCTTTTATAAACAAAAAAAAAAAATAACAATTTAATTAGCATACATTAATATAATAATATACAACTCAATATGTATTTACATATACATAATATTACTATCATTAAATATACACAAATAATACTTTATATCAATTGTGTAAGTTTCCCCTCACGGAAACGATTGTTGTAACATTGTCTGCAGTTATGGTAATATTGGTAATATTAAATGTAACAAGGCTGTCTAAGTATTCCAACAATTCCATATACTTTTCTTTTTTTTAATATTAGGCTGAACTTGCCTAATATTCTCCTCTCCCCTTTAAATAAGCGGAAAGATTGTGCTAGGAGTGGGTACGACAATAGTGCAACGGGTGGGGATCAAACCTGCCGCTTTTCAGTTTTCAGTCCGCACTTGTGAGCGTTGGGCTATTGAACCTTTAATGTTGCCGAGTAACCTTTAACCAAGGAATAAATTAATATTCGTTGCTGTGGCAGATTTTCAATACAAAAATTGTCGGAATGTCCAATCCATTTCTCGGTCAAACGTGACTCGGCGATGGTGAAATATTACAATAAGTGAGAGGAAATATTATTTATTTTAATCGATATTGCACAACAACGTTCCGCGAGGGCAACTTCGACATATAAAACCATTAAAACAAAATACAACGTAAAAATACTATTTGGTATATAATATAGCAGAAATCTAGCCCACATAAAATCTATCAAAGCAGTATATCTACACCGACACAGGACATATAATCGTACACATAATAATATATTATATTAGTCAAAATAAACCAGTCGCAAATCACAGTTGATATAAATTCTCGATTTCCACTAAGTCTTGTAATTTATATTTTAAATAGTAGTTAACACATCAATTTCATATACTTTAAAATACATTTTAATAAAAAAAGAAAGTTTAGCGGAGAAGTGGATAAATGCTTTCTGACATAATACGTATAACTTTTAAGATATTTCATTTTACAATAATAATTTATCGGTATAACATTTTCCAAAACTAGTACAAAATTTATATTTAACATCTAAAAGGATATACTCGATAAAAATGTTAGTCATTATTGAATTAAACAAAAGCGCAAGAAGGATTGCTAGCGGCGACCGATATGACTATCAACTAAATACAAAGGCAGGACGTGGGTTCCACAGGAAGCTTTAGAGTAAATGACAATCTCGCTAATTAAAAGCTGCAGTGAAATATCGCTTCACTGTTCATAGTGCATCACCAAACGCGAAATCTCGATTGCACGTGCGACTGTTAATCTTAACCTCAGTACAAATGTTAAAATTTTAAAACTGTGACAATGTAATATTGCTGCGACGAATGAGTTGTGATTTTCTGGAACATTCGGTAAACGAATGCCAGTTATAAACCAATTCAAAAAATAATTAACCATACTCACATCCGAGTATGAACTACAGCTATCCTAGGGTTTACGTAAGAATAATGAGCGCGCTCGTACAGGCGGACCGCACGGCAGTTACAAACGTATAAAAACACACCTTCAGTAGGTTTCGTACATTGTTTGAGAACTATCGTAAAGATGAAACTTGATGTCGTCTGCTACAACTGTTGTTCACGAAAAATGTACGAAACCAATATGACAGGCGTATTATTGCACTGCAGTCTGCCTATATTTGCACAGGTTTTTGCGACCAAATTGTACGCGGCAATTCTATGTAACCTAATATCGATATAATACAACGATACAATAGAGACGTTATCTCTAAAAATTTCGTGCGTAAATAAACTATTTTGATTTTTTTGAACTTTAATGAAAAATTTTGCAAAATATAAAAGGTGAGTGAGCTAGTTTAATTGATCATAATTTCAAAGTGTTCAATTTGTTCACGTCAAATTAATACCAAACGTTGATTTGCGTTTTCAAAACATCGCGCATCTCGCTCTTGAATACGTCCCGTCCGTGAATGCGGAATGAAATAGCAAAGTCTTACAATCTTCAAATAACATACGTCACAACTAACGTGCGACTCGTGCAGTGGCGTGCACTTCTTAAAAAAGCCTCTGCTAACCCTGAAGATTTTTATAAATTTAATTTAATTTATAATATTAGTAAGATTTGCAAGTAAATATCTAATATCCCCTTAGAAGCCCTGTGCACGCCACTCGGCTCGTTCCACCGATCGGATACATAGTTGCCGCGCAATTTGATCACACTCCTAATCGACCACGTCTTCGACAGCGCCGCGGTGTGGCGGCGCGTGAACTACAACAGGCGATAACTGCACATGTCCTATAACGTATAAATGGCACGCAAGCATGCAACGTGCGACATTTACGGTTCACGTTCACTAACAAGTAAGCCTAGCGCCCCGCGACGACCTCCGCGCCTCCTGCCCCGCCGGTGCCCCGTCCCCGCTCGCGACGGATACCTGAGCGTTGTCCGTCTGCTGCACTTAATGTAAGCGATTCCGTCGAGTTGCGGCTCAGGTACTGGTGTGCGGCGGGCGCGGCGCGAGAGCCGTCGCCGTCAATGTCTTCCCGACCCGTGCTGACATTGGTTCCCCTGCCGTGCGACAAACCAGCGTTATAGCTTAAACAGCGCTCTACCGCCCATTACACGGGTCTCTTCTCAGAATGAGAAGTTGACACTATGACCGTAGAGAATATACTCGTATATGTGGTTAAATTAGGGGCAAATACATTCGCAATCTTTATCGACCTAAAACTTTTAAAAGAAAAATCTATGAGCCAGAAGTCAAAATTAGTGAACCTTCTCCATTAAATGACATTTCCAAAAGGTCTTGGCCACATAGGGGCGAAACATCGAAGGGCAACGACTCACCACAGTGCCCCGGCGCGTCTATATGCCGCACATGGCGGACAGGCGCGCGCTGAGCTGCACGGGGAACTGGTCGGTGAAGCGGCGCCAGTTCTCGTCGCCCACTTGCGCCTGAACATACCGGTCAATACATTATTATTGATCCCGATCGAGCACAAGGTACTTATTTATTTGTCTTCTTCCAGAAGCCCTCAAACGTGAGATGTGAGTGAGAACATGCAGATTGCAGAGGTAGGTACTTTGAAGTCAGATGATTTATACACATACAAAAAAAGTAATACAATAAAAATTGATGAATAAATTACTACTGATACAAAATATATTAAAACACAAATATATAAATACTTATATACCTAACATCTATCTGTGAAAAATACTGGTATTGGTACTCGTTCGAAGCAGATTTTATATCCTATTGAAAGGGGATACATAAACTGTGGGGATTTAGGAATTGTCGATTATGAATACTTATTGTAGGTACCAGCTAAGACTACACAGTTGAATTTCAGGTACTTACCCAACTCCTCAATCCTGATGCTGTAGTGGATCTGCCCACCTAAACTGTGGGGATTTAGAAACTCTCGATTGTGAATTGAAGAGGCGGATGAAGTTGCGGACGTTCGCTAGTATGCAATAAGACTGGAGTGCGGGCAACGTAAAAAAATCGACCAGTATGGACAGCACGGGCGGCCTACAATACCTCACACGTCTACAACACTATACCTAGCTTGGTATGTTTCCCTCCGTACCTTGAACCCGTGCAGGATCTTGGTGAACATCTCCTTGAGGTCGTCCTTGGGGTGCGACCACGAGGCTACGGCGTCGCAGAAGAACATGAAGTCCGGCACCACGCCCGCCGGGTTCACCTGGATCATCTGGCAGATGCCGCGGAAGGCCGAGTCCTTCTCGTCGTTGTCGCGGATGTTACGCAGCGACGTGCACCTGTCACGGCGAAACGTCAACAGCGCGGACGCACGGACGCGTCAAGCTTTGTACTGCCGTCCACAAGCTATAATGCCGTTAACTACCAAAACCATATTTCCTAATATAAACCTTAACTTAAATACTTCAGGGTTTATATTAGGAAATATGGTATTGGTAGTTAACGGCATTATAGCTTGTGGACGGCAGTATACCCCCTGACCTCTATTATTACAATACTGGACCGGCTAAGTGCCAGCGCCTGCGGGATCGTCTGGATATGCTTCCATCAGTTGGACGATCGCAATCGCCTCTGATTGGATGGTATTTTCTCGATACTGGTTAAAATGTGTTGATGCAGAAAGTGCGCCACAAATTCAGCGAAACGGAGGTGATTGCGATGCAATTGTTTTGGACAATCCCAGCTGATTCTTATGTCGATTAAAACCGCCACACCGAATGTACTAGGGACTAAAACACTTTCGAAATATAATTTATCACAATCACAATTGGGATGTTGCTTATTAAATTAAATTATTTCTTACTGTTTTACTAAATAGAGGGTATCTCAAATAAAAAGTAAAATACACATCCGTTGTTAGCTCAAGGTGTGATACCGAACCGGTCGCGGTGGTAGAGTTGACGTGTCATGAGCTACAGGTTGGACTACATGATTTTTTGTTGTTATAAATTTTGATAATCATTTAAAGTTTTATCGATTAAACTACAAAAAGTACGACAAATGTTTATGACGTTAAGTTCACTATTTCTTAAAAATTTTCATACAATGCGCGCGTTTTGACGTTTGATAAAGAGTGGAGTTTGATGGGTTGGTTATTCGCTTTTCGTCTTTATTTTTGGGTACCTTCACTCAGCACAAAAACGACTATTTTATCAAATTGCTTCAATATAACGTCAATAGCCACTCCAGATACTTGTATTAATAGAGGTCAGGGCATAAGCATATTATAGATATTTTGCGAAGTGTTTAGTGTTTACGAACAATAATAATACTGTGAAATGCTTAGTCAATGTGGGACAAGCATTTTGTTAAGTTTAATTGTTGAGTAAACTTGGATTTTGTTTAGCGTTTATGCGTATTAAGTTTTCAACAACCCTGCAACTACTACTATATAAAACTTAATTTAAATTATTTAAAATTAACCACAACGAAAATTAATGAAAATGAGTAATAATAATAAATATATAAATTTATTTAGATTTAGAAACGATTATTAAAGAGGAATTATTTAGGAATTAGTTGATTGTTTGGGAACAATTTCCTAAACAAAAACAATCTACTAAATACTAAATAGCAGTCAGACAGGTCTTTACTTCATCATCATAAAATAGCACTAAGCACTTAACAGTGACGTCATCCATCTAACACTAAACACTTTGCAATGTCTTTGTCAGCTACTCCAATATTAAACTGCATCGCTAACATGGCATTTACAGTGTATTTTATCTATCTGTGACAGTGCGGTAAATACTGAACCTGAAGAAGACAGAAAAACTGTTCTTCTTTTATGTGCTTATTTTATTACACCGAGATTGGCATATGCAATAACAGATTTAGAATATAAACTGATACTAAATTATTATTACTACTTAAAAGAAAAATATTAAAACGGTGGCGATTTATTATTTAATTAGTCTAATTAATGAAAACTTGAAGGTAAATTAAAAAAAAGGATGTTTATCTCAAGAAAAACTAGGTATAAAGTTTTTACGTTTACTAGGTCTAAACGTTTTTACGCTTAACAGATAAGTATATTTCTAATTTATCTGTTTTTAATTTTCCACCATTTTCAGTCTAAATTTTCAGAATTCACAGTAATAGTATAAGGGAAGGTCGCCAAAAATAATTTTCCTGGAACTCCTTCGGTTCAAGGATACTCCACACTGTCTCGTTTATAAAATTTTCACTGAATTTTCATGTTTAGCGTTCGTGCAAAAATTATATTATTGTAAGTTTATTCAAGCGACATTACAATCTGCCGATGCGAAAATCGGTCCATAGAAATAACGAAAATGTGAGGAAAAGTCAAGTTTGAATGTAATTATTAATAATATTAATCGGTTTTTGTTTGACTTCGCTCACCCTTTATTACTTATACAAACCTTGCCGAATCGGCATTTGCAATATCGGTTATGCGCGTCTATATTGAGGGTTAAATTAAACGGCTAGGGTCGTTCATTTAAATGCGCTTCTTTTACGGCAACGAAAACAAGAATAACTTATGAAAGAAAAGGACTTCAACACTGGGAATATAATGTATATCAGAATAATGAGATAAATCTATTTGGTACTCGATAGCATTCGATGATTCATACTCGTTATTGTTTGATGACACTTTTCTTTCAAAAGTCAAACTATTATTCATTGTCATAACTCAAAGAAAATTATGAAATGATACATGACGCATAATAAAAAATTTAACCCTTATAATAAATGCAGTCTATGAACGAAAAATAATAATGGAGCAAATCTATCGAATGCAAATTAAATATCCTACATAAGGTAAATCTAGAAAAGAATTCAATTTAATAAGGGGTTCACAGGGAATATGTAAAAAAAAGTTACAGGATAAGAGAAAATAAGCAATTTTAACGTTTCATACTGAATATATGATTAATGGAAAGGTATATAATATGGTTAAAGTGTATATAATTGTAGGTAATTAAGTGTAGAAACAAAATAACATTAATTATATAGACACCGAATATAAATTACAGTCCAAACTGGAAGCAAACACGAATAGAAAATATAATAGAAACAATATTTGAAAGCAAAATTAACAGCTACTCTTAATAATATTAGTGGTGAATTTGTTTCGCAGTTTGGACAAAATAATAATGGATATAAAATTAGCGTTTTATATATATTTAGAAAGCGGATGGTGTTCACACATAGTACAGCACTGAAAATAACATGATCGAACTAAAACCCTGAAACTTGAATCAGTACAGTTAGTGTGGCCCGAGGACGCGGTACGTCGTGCCTGCTCAACCAAACGATAACAACTGATCGAGTAAAACAACATAATAACAAGCCACGGACAAACACCATCCACGATCGAAATAATACCAACGAACAACTTATTAAATATTAAAACGTAATCGTAAATATAAAGTAATAATAAAAAAAATTTGACTACAGACCACTGGCGTACAAATTGATGTAAAACGGGTGCGACGTCGTGGGGGCACACATAACCTAGCCGACCGATAGTAATCGCTACGCGCCACAACGCGACAACCGAGAACAAAACCAAGAAAACAAATCAACAAACCATTCAAAACATATCCATTACGCAACTGATGGCAACAAATCAGTGTTACAAAGAGAAATAATGTGAAAACAGTTTGAACTAACAGCTATATGTAAGCGGTGCGGCGCGGGCGGCCGAGAGCCGTCCGCTGCGCAAGACGTTGCGCTCCCGCCCGCCGGGCCGCGCCGCGCACTAGGGGGTGATCGCAGGATGCAATGTTACAACAGAGCTTGTCGATTGTTATGTCAGCGTAAGTAAATAAGGGATACGTATCAAACATATTATATTTTCACAACTATACAACTCAATTATTGACAAAATTGTAATCATATAATATATTATTGGTTAAAAATTGAGAATTAATTAATCGTTAACTTATTATTACAAACATAGAGAACCAATATAATATAATGAAAACATAGAAAACCAATGTAAAGCTGTGAAGGGAAAAATATATTAAGAAATATGACTGCCACCAAAAATTCTTTTAAAATTTTCTAGCCATAAATATTATATCGTCATAAAAACCAAACTAATGTTTTAATATAACATGTAGTGAACGTAATTTTTAATACATAATAGATCACTTACCTGTGTTTTCTAATAATGTTTTTGGGGTGCTCGGCCTATTGATAATTTCTACTAAATGGCTCAGTACTAGAGGTATATATTTTGAAGTTTCAGGACCTGAAAATTAGATTTTAATTTTACAAATAGTTTGGTAGAACAAGGATAAAAGCATGTTGAAAATTGGGTGTAACATTTGTCATATTGATTTTGCTTCCCGAACTATAATAACGAGGCGATTGCGACCTCATTCATCAAAACCGGCTCAGTAGTATACATATATAGTCGTATAAAGTCATAATCCTTGCTTTTGGCTTACCCATAGTCGAATAAAAAGAGAGAGTCAACCTTAAATTAAATACAGATTTAATAAAAAAGGGGCATGCATACCTAATTTGATGCTAATTTCGCCGATCGCCCACGTGGCGTTGTTGCACACGGAGATGAGCTCGGGGTTGAGGTTCATGCCCAGGATTGGCAGGAACTCGGGGATGTAGGGCAGCACGTGCTGGAAGCACGCCTTCGTCAGGTCCCCCAAAAGGGCGAATGATGACTGGCGTACCTGTTAACAATAGGGAAATTTATTTGTTTAATTACTTGGTATGTAAGTAGGGCAAACATGCGCGCCACGAGAAAATTTGAATACCAGAAATAAAAAAGGCTCTAAGTACCAAAACAAAAAAGAGCAGAATTTGTGTTTCAAATAATTAATAAATCATTTAAACATATTTCTTTTATTTTAAACTTCACATGGTTATTATTACAATAAAATTCTTTACAACGCTAGTCGTTTAGTTCTTATTTTAGGTTATTGGCGAGGGAACATACTAAATAATAAAGTAATAAAAACCGAAACGAAATTTTTGGCACTTAGACCCTTTTTTATTTCTAGTATTCATTTTGTCTACCCGTTTACTCGCGAAATCTCATACAAATTCACATGACACAAAATGGTTAGACAAAACTTTCTCGTAGCGCGCATTATAGGCCCCACAGGTTACTCGATGACAATGAATTTGCTCAACAACATCATTGTTAATTAATGAGAATGCTGAAAGTAGTTTGTTCAGAATCAGTAACCTGAAATCATTTTTAAACAATTTTACATTTTATCCCAAACAATTAATAAAAACACAAGCAGAATAACCAAATCAAACAACTAAAAGTTACTTTAGAGTTTCTTTCCCAAGAATATGATCTGTACAAAAGTTGCATGAGAGTTGCACAGAGTTTGATGGTTGATGTGTCCATCCAAGCCTTCCGTGACTCCATTGAGCAAGTCCAGCATTACTAACATGAAGTATAAACAAATGAAACAACTGATATCTTAGTATTTAGAATTTCCTACCTCAGGCATAGGATCCTGCATGCACTGGTACAAGAGTTGCATGAGATTGGAGTTGAGCACTAAATGGTTGATGTGTCCGTCCAAGCCTTCCGCGAGTCCGCTGAGCAAGTCCAGCGCCACGATCATAAAGTCCTTGTCCGGCGCCTCGAATTGCTCGGGACTTTGTGTGTTGGCCTGCAATGTTAGGGTTTATTTGTCAACTATCCTTGTGGTTAAAATTAACGATAAGCTGTCTTAACATGACTATCGAGAGAACACCCTGAAGACCAAATACTGAAACAGTATTGAATATGATTGATCATTCTCAGATTTACGAATTTACGATTTATTCCAATCATATTGTGAATTTCAAGACATTGAGTTACAGCTCATTTTTATTCAGCTACTATAATCATAAAATAAAATCTACTATAGTCTGATTTTTAATTGCGTGGAATTCTGACGTATCTTAATGTTACCAGAGATTTAAAAAATCCCACAAAAAAGATAATAAAAAACTTATATAAATAAAAATCAATGGCCGCACATAGATATTTATGACAAACGCCTGACAGATAGTTTGGGGTAAAATCGAACTACAGGTGGTAATACTGTTTTTCGTACAAATAACTCGCTCTGTTTATAAAATGACAACTGTCAGAATTCCACCGAATTAAAAATTAGACTATACTATAATCATAAACTAAAATAAAATCATATACATAAACAGTTGTTTACGTATATGATTTTATTGGTTTTTAAGCAACAATAAAAATTATTGCTTTTTAAACTTTCATGTATTTGGGAATGAAACATTAATTAATAGGGAAAATGACTCACAATGTTTTGATTTAACGTCTGTTCTATGAGTGATACACATCTCTTGAACACAGGTTCGCAGTACGGCAGGAATCCAGATTGCAATGCGGTAGCCACAGATGACAAACACTGGAACAATAAAAATTAATTCTTAAAATTGTATAATTAATAAACAGTAGTAAAAACTCATTTAACTACAAAGTCAAATTAACCAAGGCACCAATAGCGTCATACAGTATCGTCAGGATCTCGTGCCAAAAACTTACCTTAGAATTGGGAAAAGGTCCTTAAAATACATTCCATTTGGTTAATAGTGGGTGCATCAACAGGTTGATGTATTTTTGCTTGTTCACATGATGCCCCATGGAGACAGACAGTGTGCCAATAGTGTTGTACAGTATTGTCAGGTTCTTACAAAATAATCTTGTCTCAGTAGATACTGAGTGCTCTTGTGTGAAACTTATCTTTAAAATTGAGAACAGGTCTTTGTCCTCATCTTTTAAAACATTCCATTTGGTTAAGTGGGTGCATCAATAGGTTGATGCCGCTAGGGTAGTGTGAAATAATCTGTGAAACTGAACCAACAACTTACCTCTAGAAGTGGGAAAAGGTCTTTGTCCTCATCTTTTAAAACATTCCATTTGGTTATGAGCGGGGGCATCAAGAGGTTGATGTATTCTTGCTTGTTTAAGTGATGCCCCACGGAATCGGCCAGCGTGCCGATAGCATCATAGAGTATGAGCAGGTTCTTGTGCTGGTACCGGCTGAAGGCCGACACCAACGTCTGTAGGATGTGGCCCAGGTACGGCACGAGCTCTGTGCACGCTTCCTCTTCGAGCGTGGCGAACGCCGAACAGGCCGCCTCTTGTACACGCTTGTTATTGTCTAGCACGCGTTTTAAGAGCTGTAACAAAAAATGGTTGCGTGTAAATGTTAACACATGAAAGAAATGAAACTTGTGTGTGTTTTCAAGTGAACCAATCTGACCTAGTCTAGAATCTGGCTCTAAACTACTCTAAAAAAAATGAGGTAGTCTTTTTTGTAGTTGACACCCTGCGAAATTTTTAACACACCACACAGTTCCTGCAAGTATTTTATATGTAGTTGATGCCAGTGACTTCATTCGCGTGGATTAGGGTTTTTTAATTTCCATGGGAACTCTCTTATTTTCCGGGATAAAAAGTAGCCGATGTGTTATTAAAGACTATGAATCATATGTGTGGCAAATCAGCCAAATCAGTTCAGTCGTTGTGGCGTGATTGAGTAACAAACATACATCCATCCATACATCCAAACTTTCCCATTTATTTATATTATTTAATTTAATTTAATAAAGGATTATGATACATACCTCTGCCATGACGGGGCGCAGGTAGAGGTCGTGCGACTGCGACACGATCCAGTGCGAGTAGCGCGACAGCGTCCAGCACGTGATGGCGCGCACCAGCGCCTTCCGCTCGCCCAGGCAGCACACCAGGTACGGCACCAGGTCCGGCAGCTGCGGCACCATGCCGCCCATGCAGCCGTCCGCCACCGCGCCCAGCGCCAGGATGCCGGACTCCTGCGTGCGCAACAATAATACTAATATCCCCACATTGGAATTTGAGCCACGGAGGCCGGTCTCAATGGATGAGATATTATAGCCAACTCCACAGGAGATATCATAAAACTAAACACAAAAGTTTCTGTATTCTCTCACTTTCACAGACCGATGGGATGGCAACCCGACACTATTCGAGAGATCATGTATAGGACCGAGAGCTTTACGTGCGTGCCCTCCAAGGTACAGTGGTGAAATTAACACTGCCCCAACTGTTTTGCTCAATCCAGGATTCGAGCCCAAGAGCTCACGATCACAAGCTAGCGAAGATCAATGAGGCACATATAGGAGGAGGCAGGGATCTGGCAGGGTACCTTGATGACCCAGTCGTCGTGGAACAGCGTCTCCTTGAGGATGGGGAACAGCACGGGCAGCAGGTCGGCGCCGAACACGTTGGCCAGCACGTCGAGCGCGGCCGCGCTGCACTTGCGCAGGTTCCAGTCCGACAGCGAGCCGTCGTCGTCGCCGCCCTCCTCCTCGTCGTCCGACTCGCCGCCGCCCGACATGTTGCTGTCGCCCGCGCCCGCTGCAACCAACCAAGTGCTTTAAGGCTATCTTTTCTAGCTAAGCTATTGACTCGAATCTATTTTTATGCACTATAAGTATAATGAAGTTAAAATAATGTAATATAACAACTCTTTAAGAAAATAGTGATAAAATTGGCATTGTGTTTTGTTAATATGATTTTGATAAATAAATAAATATTATTATTATATCTATAGTCACCTTAACTATTGAGCCGATTTTGTTTAATGAGGTGTTAATCATTTCATTATTATCGTCCGTCACTTTTACAATATTGAATAGAAATTATATCTTTGCTAATATTATAAATGTGAAAGTGTGTGTGTTTGTTGGTTTGTCTTTCTATCACGCCGCAACAAAGCAACGTATCGACGTGATTTTTTGCATGGGTATAGTTGAGGACCGGGAGAGTAACATAGGCTACTTTTTATCTCGGAAAATCATAGTTCCCGCGGAATTTTAAAAAGTAATTCCACGCGAGCGAAACCGCGGGCATCAACTAGTCATAGATATATCAGTGATTCAAAATGGATACTCAGAGTTCAAGTTACCACCATTCGTACAAATTCAACTTAAGTTACTGACATGACATAAGAGCTGATAGAAAATATAGCTACACAATACCGCATAATATGGCTCAAATAACAATTCAAAGTTGATAGTTTGAATCTCTAATGATAACCTTTAACAAACAACTACCCCATTGGCAATAAAGGAAAGATATTTTTAGTGTTACATTATCCATGTGACAATGTAATGGTATATGTATATGTATTAATAACATGCAATAACTTAGGAGTCAAATCAGATTCCGATAAAGGTCAAGTACATAAAACAGCTGAAAGATAATGTTGTATCACTTAATTATATTATTATTTATAGAATCCTAAACAAAATTAGTATTTATGTTCCCCTGTATATCCACTTGTACCTTCTAAAGTAAACGGGTTCCAAAATAGTCTTCACTTCACACTTCAGTAGGTAACAAGCAAACACACAACATACAAATTTTCGCCTTTTTTAATATAAGTGTGATAATGGGATATAGTTCGTCATCATTCATTTTGAGACAATACAGCACCTGGACACGACTCGACGCACTGGAACTTACAATAAGTTAGCGTGAGCGTCTAACCCATTGATCCCCTGGCCTTGAACCATTGTCATATGGTGCACATGCTGACTAATCAAATCTGTCTCAGATATCGTTTTAGGATTAGATAGTTTTTAAGATTACTAACATTAGCTTTAGCGTGTGTTTTCCTTACGAACAAATATGATCTCATGGTCGAAGTAAATGATTGTTTTTTAAACGAAAGCAAGTGTGTGATGGTTATCCTCACCGTTGTGTTTGATGGTGTGCGAGCGCGGCTTGTGGAAGCGCGGGCGGATGTCGGACTCGCGGTCGGGCTCGGCGTCGTCGGCGTCGTCGTCGCGGTCGCCGCGCAGCAGGATCACGTCCATCTCCGAGTAGCGCATGCCGCGCACCAGCACCGGCAGCAGCGCGGGCAGCCGAGGGCCCAGCACCTGACACATCATGATTATTAAATAATGATAATAATGTCCTGAGCAACGATAGCCGCAGGTTCCAACCCGTGCATGGACCTCTGACTTTCCGAAGTTATATGCCTTTGAAATACCAAATGTATTGACAGTAAAGGAAAACAAAGTTGTGATTGATCTTCATAGAATAGCAGAGTGATAACTGATAACTCCCCTTTCTTTTCAAAATTAAAGATAAACTTTTTGTTAGTATGTGCGATTGTTTGATTCAAGCTAGTATGCTAAACGTACCAGTAAATGTTTTTAAAACAATTGCCTGAAAAAGTATCTCAGGCATAGTTGAAGTAGCGATGTGTTCAGTGGCCAAGCAATTATTTCATGTCATCACTCAATAATATGCTTATGTTTACTATCAACTAAAATAACTGGTCTGCTAAACATGTATTTATAAAGTGTACTCACTTCTCTGCAAACATTTTGTTCTGCAAGTGATAACCAAAATTCACACGCCTCTAATGCTACTCCTTCTTCAGAATCTTGTGTGCGCATTAACATGTACTGTAACACAAAAACATGTTTTAAAATCTATAGTAAGCTAACCTTAAGGTTTACTTAAGTAATCCTTATAGATTTTCTTATATTTAACAGGCATAATGGTATAAACTACATAATTATTTTAACAATGCATAGCTATAACATAGTATAGCTTTAACAAGAAATAATTAATATTGTTTGTATTATGTATACTACTATTTAAGTTGTTGAACAATGAAAATAAATAGTAAACATAGCTCATGAACTATAATGTTTGTATAGTGGTGTTACATAATTTATCAAATTAAATTACCTCAATGATGTTAGGTAAATGTGGTATAAGTCTATCCAGGCGAACTTCTAATAACAACACCAAAGCATGGCAGACATTTTTCCTAACATCGGGGTCCTCATCTGCAGCTAAGTGAAATAAGTTCTACAAAAAAAAATAGTATTAGTATTCGCTTTATTGTTATAAGCAGGCTATGCAGATAGTCTACACTTGTACTGTTAGATAATTGCAAAAGTATTAGTGCAGCAGATTGCAAAGTGCATTACAACTTTGCTTGTCAAGTGAAAAGGCCTGATGATCAAGTTAAGAATAGGAATGTTTAAGCAAGACATAATATTTTCTATTGAAAATAGCAACTTCTCAAACTGGGATCTTTACATTGCACTCTGTTTGCTTTGACTGAGAACAAGTTAAGGAAGGACATGTTTGTGTTAAGTCTTATCTCAAGTCCTAGCCAGAGCAACCTCTATTTTCAGTCTTAAGTTCTCTGCATATGTTACATCCGATACAGCACGGGGCAAATATCGATGTTTTTTCAAACTGTCCCATCCGATTTCCCATCATGTGTATTTTGTTGCTATATTTTTATATGGCAACAATGTCAGGAACTCATCCCATTCATGTCCCTCCCCATCCGGGACAAGAAAAAGCATGTTATGTATGCTGAGACCTTTAGTCCTTTCTTATCTAGATTGTATTAGAACATTGATTCATCAAAAGTCTATTTTACAAAGTAAAAAAAAAAAATGAAAAGCTTACCTCTATAAAAGAATCAATATGTAACATCAGAGCTTGTGTTCTGCCCATAATGAAGTAGTTGACACAAGCAATTGCATGACATCTTATCTTAGGTGACGAGTGCCGAAAGAATTGTAAGAATTTGGGTATTAATACATTTAAGGGTCTATTGAGTGCATCACTGTCCAATAGCTCAGCTGTATCTTCACAAATTTTTTGTAGTGCTCCAAATGCCCCCTAAACATAAATAAAGACTGTGTTTGTGTAAGTGTGTCTATGTGTATTAGCATTATCTGATGACAGCCACTTTTGTCTCCATGAACTTTTTAACTCTTTCCATGATTAGAAGAATTCTTATCTAAGAAGAGTAGCTTTGTTAGGTTTAAAGGTAAACATTTAAAGGAACTGTAATTTAATTTTTCATTAAGAACAAGAAAAATAGTATACCTTACCTCACAAACATTGTAATCTTGAGAATCAAGCATTGAACATAATGCTGGTAAAAGTTCTGGCCATGATGTTAGTTCACCTTTACTAGCGATGGTTGTAATAATGATCCCAACTGTTGCTCGGATCAATGGTGAAGGGTCTCCCACAGCGGACAGACATTCCCGCTTGATAAACTCTGCCACTTCTGGCAAAAAGCTATTGTAACGTGCCTTGACATTGTTCTTCAAAATCAAACCACTCAGTGACCTTGTTGGCTCCTCTTCAGATACCAATTTGGTCAAGACAAAAATTAGGTAGCTATTAAAATCAGGATACTTGTTCAACTCTTCCAATTTCTGAGATTACATTGTTATGGAAATCGAAAGCTGTCAATGACTGTCATGTCGGAAAAATCGATTTCATTAGGAGCGTGGATATACCTACAGAGTTCCGACTAACTACAGAAATATATAAATAAAGAAAGCTAGATTATGAAAGAAATCAAAGCAATAACGTACAAATTAAGCACCAAGCGGTTCAATTACACAAAAAACATCCACGCCGTTAAGTTGAAAATCATAAAAGGATACTTGTTGGACTGCTCGTTGGGTGGCAGTGTTTGGTGATTGCGACTCCTTAAGAAGTGTAAGTATTTGTCTCAGTCCTTCCTGTTCAGGTTTCCACTCCATTATCATAATAATTCTACGAAAACGATTTTATTTTATTCGGTCTTGTAGAGATCAACCATGCCAAAATTTGACCACAAATTGACGATTTTGAGTTACCAGATTAAAAAAGCAAGCAAATTAGCAAATGCTCAAATGCTAAGCTAAAGATTGTCTATGGTCAACATAGATTAAACCATAGATTATGTTTAGTTACCAAGTTAAGCGTGTGATACACATGCTAGTCGATGGCATACTATCTATAATGAGTCGCGGTCGTAGACCGAGTTGCGATATACCGTAAGGGCGGGTTACTTTGGCTTTTTTTTCCGTGTATTATTAGAAATCCCTCTGGTGTAAGGACTGTGATTGGCGCCTAAGGGTTATTATGGTTTTATTTGGTAAATAAGGATAGTAGCTAATCATTAATAAATTATTTTATATCAAAAATATAACAGTTCAGTTTTTTTTTATTCTTTTTTATTTGAGTCAAAGTTATTCCTTGAAGAGGGTTACTTTAGCTCGCCAATTTTTTTGGCGCAGAATCTATACAGAACCAAGCAAAAGAACAAAATAAACCTTTAAAATGAAAGATAATAAAATAATACACGTTTTGATATATAAAACTCTTTAATTCTTAAATTAATTAACAAAATAAACATTCCAACAGCCTTGTTATTGAAATTTAACAAAAACTTAAAAACTCTTTTTATTTATTATTAAATTACTAAGTTTTAATTCCTATCTAAAGTAAAAACTTTGATATGTTGCAATAAATAGGCATATATGTCTACAAAATAATCTTACAGCTTCTCTATTATTGAGATTCATCGTATTAAGGCTCATTTATCTTACTAATCAATATATGCTTAATTCTAAAATCAAATATGATTTTAAGGAACACTCTTTTGTTTCATTGGTACTTGGCAATCTAACTCAGGTACTGAGAAACAGCCTTTTTTTCCAAATTTGGGGGGTCTACCTTGCAGGCAATATAGTCCCAACTATAAAGCTGCTCGTCTTTGCAGACTGGCCATCGCCAATAGTTTTCCTCTTTTCATACAGCTCACAAGGGCTCCCTCTTCACTTACTGCAGCAGTCACTTGCCTAGGATATTGTCGTAAGTTCCACTTGATCTTGAGCTAATGTTACCCGAATTTATGAGTCAAAGTATACCCATACTTAGTATTTAAAATTTTGCTATCTAAACTTGTAAAAAAGCAATTGTTTATAGCATCATTCTAGTCTTAAATAAATTTCTGAACCTATCTAATGTAATATTAAACAATACTTACCTTAAAAACTCCGTTACAATATAAAGTTCGCAGACCTACACAAAACACGTTCATACATGCGATAAGTTCAAAACACAAATGGCGCCTTTTTACCTTGAAATAGTTTGGGCAACCAAACAAAACGAGTGCCAGTTATGTCTTCTAACAATTCCAGCTTAAACTAAATCGATAACTGCGATGGCTGCAAAGAGGTGAGAATTTTAATCTTTTTTTTATTTTGAGCTAAAGTTACCCCTTAGAGCTAAAGTAACCCGACCTTACGGTACCTGCTTATAACAGGTAATACGAATCGGGTGGGATGTAGGATCGTGAGTCACGAAATGGGGGGAGAAAGGTGTTGTATTCGGTAGAGGTTTGGTCCCCAATTATAACAATACCACTCGCGTAAAAGTACAATGCACATTTTTCGAGAAAACAAAAACCACACAAAAACAAACGCGTAAAACATCGAGAAACGAATGCTATAAACTGTGAGAGCTGGATAGCATGCATAATTTTGGCTAAGTGTGACAAGGACGTAAGATCATGTCACAGACAAGTCTTATATTGTCAAAACTGTCAACTGTCAAAACCGAAATCGAAATCTATGCATTCCACCGTTGCTTCTCCTTCTTGTGTGAATGTGTCCTTTCCGTGCTCTCCATTGTGTTCTTGTGGCTTTTTACGATGACTGTTTTCTGTTTTTTGGATTCCGATTGCTTGCCTACACGACGACTTACCTGCTTTTCTACCCCGGACACCGATTTTCTGCCTGCTCGATTGACCTGTGCGTGCATTTGGACTCCGATTGTTTGCCAACACGAAGACTTACCAGCCTGTATACACGGAACACCGATTTAGAATTGAAGATGTCTCATTCGGAGGAACCGCAGCCATCTACGAGCCGCGATTTTGATCATGGCGAACCGCCGGTGAAACGCCGCTTATATGTGGAAGAAGTAAAAAAATGTGGAATTTGATCGACGTGTACAGAAAACTAGGCACACGAGAGCAAGCTGTTGCTTTTGCAGAAGAAAGAAGAATGATCCCAGCAACAAAAATGTGTACTCGTCATAAAAAAATGATGAACATCCATGCATGATTGTATGAATAAAACGGTGGGCTCATTTGCCTGTACTAAAGGCCCATGCAGATTAAACTCAAGAGTAAGCCGAGGCAAGGGCACTTGGTTCGATAACGTTAAAATAAGTATGTCACAAATCTTTTTTATCATGTATGCTTATGCAAATAAGTGGAGCTATGATATGACTCAGAAAGAAGATTTTTCCCAAAAGGATCAGGTATTGTCAAGCGCAACAATCAATGATTGGTATAATTACTGTCGGGAGGCTGTGGTCATTTATATGATTGAAAAACAAAACTCACTTGGAAAAATTGGCGGTCCTGGTAAGATCGTACAACTTGATGAAAGTAAATTTGGAAAAAGAAAATATAATAAAGGTGAGCTATACTAAATGCATAGATATATAGTTGAGCTGGAGATGATATAGGCTAGATTTTATTAATATAGGCTAATTTTTATCATTACTTTAAATTAATATTTCTATTATATCTTGTTTTAGGCAGACAAATAGAAGGTCATTGGGTCCTGGGGATGATTGAAAACGGTAGTGAAGATTTAAGGTTGGAAATTTGCCCAGAAAATGTAAGATCAGCAGAAGTTTTGGTGCCCTTAATAAAGAAGCATGTGGCTGAGGGCACCATCATCCATACTGATTTTTGGCGGGCCTACGATGGTTTGGAAAATCATGGTTTTATTCATAAAAAAGTAAACCACAGCGACCCAGAGAATCCTTTCGTGGCAGCAGACGGCACGCACACACAACGTATTGAATCCCAGTGGCGTGTCGTCAAGAGATATTTTAGCAAAGACAATTATAATTATAGAGAAAATTTTGCAGATCTAATCTATGAAATATTTATGGCGGAGGGAAATTTTTAAAAATAAAAAAGATCCCTTTGAAGAATTAATTACAGTTATCAATTATGTGTATAAAATATAGAGAAATTATTATTATACTGTTGTTTTATTTTTGAAAAAATAAGTGGTGTTGGAGGGTAGGGGACACCCCCCCCCCCCACTCCCCCCAATTTCGTGACTCACGAGTCTACAGCTTAACCCTGATAGAACCTCGGTACACATGCGAATAGCTTAGTTTTGTTTGTAACTTGCCTTGCTTTTGTGCGAGTAACTAGCATGTGTATCACGCACTTTATATATCTATAGTATAGTAATCTGTGTTGAAACGGAGTGATTATTCTCTTGGATCTGTGTAATCTGTGCTTTATATATCTATAGTAATCTGTGATTTATATTAGGGATGTGAGATTGATGGAAAAGAATCGATTTTTCCTTATTCAAAATTAATCGATTTGTCCAAAATCGATTTATAATAAAAATAAATAATCGATTTCTGCGAAAAAATCGTTTTTTTGGTATTATTCAGAAGTACATGCTTTTCATATTCCAATAATAAACCTTAGTGAATTCATATTAATAATTTATCAGATTAAAAATCAAATAAAATTATATGAATAAATAAATAACTAATTCAAAACTAAAACTCAAATTAGAAAACCAAATAGCATTATTGATACAAACTTTAGTACTATTAAACATTTACCCTTACAGGTTAGCCCGCTATCATCTTAGACTGCACCATCACTTACCATCAGGTGAGATCGCAGTGAAAGGCTATCTTGTCATTGAATAAAAAAAAAAATCGATTATAAGAAAATAATAATCGATTATTTTTTAACATCCCTAATTTAATTTATATGCACAGATTACTATGATACTACTTTGTGCTGTCAAGTATCCACGAGTTATAAATAAAAAATAAAAAATACAATAAATTTGTTACTATTATTGTTAATTATATTACATATTAAAAAATGCCAAAAATCAAAGCTGAAAAAAAATCTAGAATTCATAATGAAGTCGCTAAACAAGGTACGCAATATTTTCGTTAAGGTTATGTTCTAGTTTTCCTAATTTTATTTTTCTAACACAAAAATGTATTAATTTTAGGAATTCAGTTTAATAAAGACTTTGGGCAGCATATATTAAAGAACCCTCTTATTATAACAACCATGTTAGATAAAGCTGGATTACGGCCAACAGATGTAGCTCTGGAGATAGGTCCGGGTACTGGTAATATGACAATAAAGATGCTAGACAGAGTCAAGAAAGTCATTGCTTGTGAAATTGATACAAGGTTATCCTTTTTTTATTACCTCACATGTAATATTATTAATTTCAGACATTACACATTTGTTTCTATAAAATATAATGTATTGTACGTCTATAATTATTATATGGTAAAGAAAATCAACCAGCATGTTTTGAAGACAGCTTTGCTCTGAGTTTCTATACATGAATCAGAAATAAAGAGACCCATTGAAATAACAGTCATTAATTAATTGTATTGATGACTGTTATACTAAAAAACACTCATTTTCTGCATCTACCATTTGGCAATGATAAGAATTAGCATAGGCTAATGGTATATTGATTTGTATTTATTTTTAGGTTAGTTGCAGAACTTCAAAAGCGTGTCCAGGGTACACCATATCAAGCCAAACTTCAAATATTGGTTGGGGATGTCTTAAAAACGGAATTGCCATTTTTTGATATTTGTGTCGCCAATATTCCATATCAGATCAGTTCTCCTTTAGTTTTTAAGTTGCTTCTGCACAGACCATTCTTCAGATGTGCTGTCTTAATGTTTCAACAAGAGTTTGCACAGAGACTGGTTGCCAAACCAGGAGACAAATTGTACTGTAGACTCTCAACCAATACTCAGCTGCTGGCAAGAGTTGACATGTTAATGAAGGTATAAATATTATTTTTAGTACATTGGTACCAACGAGGTAATTAATTTAAACATGTAATCTATATACCTATAGATTACATAATACTGTAACTAAAAAAACTAAACAGTCAATATAGACATATTTTAATCTTCAGAGGAAAATATATTCCACATCATTGAGCACTGCACTAAGGATTATTTTTATTTCATTTTGAAAAGGCTGAACATACAGATTAAGTCACTGGCACCAGTTAAATATTAATTAATTTATTTTCATTGATATTAAAATAATATATTTCATATTTTTGAACAGGTTGGTAAGAATAATTTTAGACCTCCACCAAAAGTGGAATCAAGTGTAGTGAGGATAGAACCTAGGAATCCACCTCCACCAATTAACTTTGTTGAATGGGATGGTCTTACAAGGATAGCATTTGTGCGGAAAAACAAAACATTATCTGCTGCCTTCAAACAGAACACTACTATAGCTGTTCTTGACAAAAATTATAGAGTTCATTGCTCTTTAAACAACAAGGTAATAATTTAATCACACAGGTGGTCTAGAACTCAACTTCAACTTTTGAAGCAACTTGCCACAATATTGCCATTTATGTACACTACATTTTAAAAATTTTAGATTTGATATATCTACTTAAAAAAATAAAAAATCTAATAATTTTGTGAAAACTTAGAACTTAATATTATTTTTATTGAATCATGATATTTAATTTCTAGGAAATACCAGAAGGCTTTGACATAAAAGAAAAAGTACAACAGATTTTATCACAAGCTGAGGCTGATAAACAAAGGGCAAGAACAATGGATGTTGATGACTTTATGAAATTGTTACATGCTTTCAATTCAGAAGGAATACACTTTGCATAACAGAAAATGAATTTATTTTTACTTTAGTTAAATATACAGTGCCAGATTAACTACTTTAATTATACTATAACATCATTAAGAGCATTCAAAAATGCAATATAAATAGCAACTTGTCACCAAGACAATGCAGAAGCAGAAGGATTTTTTTTGTACTGCTTTCATCAAATCTTCATTTTATGAAGATTCTTTGGTTACGTTTATACACATTCACTGTTTGATATTACCAATAGTATCAATTAATGAAAAAGAAATTGTTACATTTGCCTCTTTGAATGCTGAACTACAATAACATTATTATCTACTTTTGAAAGACAGATGCACTAAATCCCCTATCAGCATAGTCAGAATCCTTGCAACGTTCCGATTTGAATGGGAAACCTGGTTGTCCAGGCAATACCATGGGTTTAGTTTTTGTGATTCTCCATCCTCCCTTTTTAGTCCAGTCCTGTGAAAAGGGATAGTAATGATTTATAATTACAATTTATAAAACAGTTCTCTTCAAACTCTTGAAATCAATCAAAGTAAAAAAACTAGTGGCATTATTCTCTCAAATTGATTATATCTGTGTTATAATCAAAATGACTTCTTTTTATTGACCCACTGAGCCTTTCTTTGATAAGTTGCCGATTTATTTATATATTTATTATTATGAATAAGTGTCATTTTTAAAATACTAGATGATGCGCGCGACTTCGTCCGCGTGGATCAAGGATTTTCAATTCCCATGGGAACTCTGTAATTTTTTGGAATAAAATGTAGCCTATGTTTTAATCCTGGGTAAAAGCTATCTCTATGCCAAATTTCAGCCAATTCGGTACATTCGTAGTGGCGTGAAGGAGTAACAAACATACACACACACACACATACACATACAAACTTTCACCTTTATAATATTAGTGTGATAGGACTAATGAGACTGAAAAACGCTGTTGCATGGTACTGGACGAAACCAAGAATTTAGATTATAAGAGTTTCCTCATTAAAATTATAACACTATTTACTATTCAGACTAGACTAGCCAAACTTACGTTTCCCTGATATTTAAAGTAGTAGTGGATAACCAAAACACCAGCAGCAATTAAACCAAGCTTTCCTGTGATGTATCTGTAATCTGCTGCACGCTGCTGTCCCTGTGAAAAAATGTAAAAAACTTTGTCATCATAATAATACATTCCAATTTTAAACTTACTTTAAAGACACCTGTGCTAATTGAGCACTATAGTGCTCAATTAGCATAAATTATAATTTACTTACTCACTTACTAAATATTAACAGGTCTATAAAGAGTAATGCTTTTCATTAGTTACCTTTGGAAAAGTTATGTTTAATAAATAAATAAACATCTTATTTGGACTGACTAGGATTATAGCATTAGTAATACAAATAACTTAAATCTATATCTCAGTAAAGCTAAAACTTAAACCTAAGACTGGACCAACTTGTCAGCATTTTAACACACAAGACAGTGAAATTTAGGCCTGTTAATTGAGAGATTACGTAAATTTTAATAAGTGTATCATTTGTTAATATATTGTTGTCATAACAGTTAGGTTATTGTTGTTATGTAATCTTACCAGTACAGGAGTGAGAGTGTTAAATAGCACATCCAAAGGTTTGCGATAGAGACGACGTATTGGATTAGTACGCTCTCTCCAGTATTCCTCGACATGGACAGGCTCATTTGAAGCCAGCACTTGGTCTTGTAGCCATTGCTTGCGCCATGCCCTTTCGGCGTCAGTCATGCCGATACATCTTTCTCTTTCCGATGCCACACGACCAGCAATGGTCATGGGCTTAACGCCTGCTGTTTGGGCCATCTTATATTTTGAAAACCCTTACCTAGTTTTAGTTAAAAATTAAATTACGATTGCAAATGAAAATATCGGCATAGAAATATAGGCATTTGACATTGACAATGATTTGACAGCTCAACAGCTGACATCATAGCCCAAGAGAATATAATCACTCCGTTTATCATAGCTCGATTCCGTAATTTCGGTATCAATCGTTAAATTACTGCATCAATGTCAACTGCATGATTTTCGCAGCACGACACCGTAGGTAGGTACCTACCTACCTATCATTGCGACATTCTATTAAGGAGTCTGTGGTACTTCAAGTGACATTGACAAGTACAGTACCTACTTTTCAGTGTCACTTGTCATTTGTCGTGGTTGGTCTTAAAAAAAATTGATAAAAATTAAAATATTTCTCATCTAACCTGAACATTGTTTGTTCATTATTAATTTGTGCAGCTTAATTGAACGCATTAGAGAGCAATCATAATGCCGCGATTTCACACAGTTGAAATCAATAAAACAGAATGGATTGTACCTGAAAGATATCAAATGCTTACACCAGTAGGATCTGGGGCTTACGGTCAGGTTTGGTATGTATTTATTTAGAATAAGTATATAATTATAGGCAAAGTGCCAGTATTTATTTTTGAATCCATTTTTTTAAACAATGTAGATCACCATATTCATGCAGCTTATCCAGCAGCAAATAGACATTACATATGGAGAATTTACTTGCATGTACAGTGTGTGGGTGGAACTGGTTCTTCGATAATATGTCTATCATTCCTATTTTAATACAATTTATTGATTACACGCTCGAGATTAAAACTGAACCGATCATACCTTTGCACCTCTTTTTTTAAACTTTGTTTCCTTAATTGTTTCTTGTCTCATCTGGTGGGAGGCTTCAGCTATGGTTAGTTACTTCCTTATTGACAAACTGCGCCTCTAAGCCATTTAGCATTCCCATAGAATATCACATAGAAACCAAAAGGGATAAATTCAATAAAAAATATAACCCTTCTTGGTAAGCCCGCTCCTATATTCTTAGACTGTGCCACTTACCACCAGGTGAAATCCCAGCAAAGCGTTTACTTGTAAAATATAAAAAAATGACATACATTGACTACTAAAATGTTATATACCTTCATTCATTTCCTGGGAATTTTCTCCACAAGTAGGCGTTAATCATTTATTTTGTGTGAAACATACCTATATTTTAAACAATTATAAATTACCATGATAGTCCTTGCTTTTGTTAGCAATTTTGCATATTATGTGGGATCACGTTTTGTAGAGAATGTAAATGTTTATTGCAGCTCGGCAATTGACACATTGCATAACATGAAGGTAGCAATAAAGAAATTGGCAAGGCCATTTCAGTCTGCTGTGCACGCTAAGCGTACATACCGGGAGTTAAGAATGTTAAAACATATGAACCATGAAAATGTTATTGGTAAGTTATTATTATATTAAAAGATGGATGGCACTTTTTTTACTATGTACAGAGTTCAGTCTCAGGCATGCATTGCTGTCTTTTTGAAATTATGTGCATTTTAAACAATTTTTAAGGCCTTAATAGGCTAACGGTTAAAAATGTGGACTGAAAACTGAAATGTTACAGGTTCGAGCTCCTCCCGTTGCACTATTCTTGTATCCACTCCTACATAACTCTGAAAAATCAACCTTTCTTGGGATCAAACCCATCTGAATCGTGAATCTGGTGATAAACAGTCTGAAGTCTTAACCTGGTTATCACTGCTTAGAATTCTATATTATAATATTATGTTATACTAGCTGTGCCCGCGACTTCATTTGCGTGGAATAGTGACTTTTCGGGCAGCATATTTTGAATTACATATACCGTCGACGCTCAGGCGCGAGGCGTGTAGTACGTACTCTGTACGTTAAAAATGTTCGCCGTGATTCTTTAAATTGACATAACTTTTTTATTTATGAACCGATTGACATGAAATAAACACTAAATGTTAAGTGAAGCTTACTACAATATATTAGTGAAAAACGTATCTAAATCGAATAAGCCATTTCTGATATTAGCGTGCACAAACACACAGACAAACAGACAAAAAAAAATTAATTACAATTTCGGGTTCAGCATCGATATAATAACAACCCCTGCTACTTTTTTTTTATATATTTCCATTGTACAGACACCACTTTTCTACAATTTTATTATATGTATAGATTTAGTGGTTAATTTAGTGGTTAATTTTAATGCAACCCTATTATATAATAAAATATATGTGTAAGAACACATTTTACTAATTTTGGTAAATTGTTAAAAAATATTAAGAATATTTAGACCCTGAACATTCTGAGATCTTAGTATATTATTAAGTATAAAAAATAATTCCAGGGCTCCTGGATGTATTCACACCAGAGAAGAACCTTGAAGAGTTTCAGCAGGTTTACTTGGTGACTCACCTGATGGGGGCAGACTTGAACAACATAGTTCGTACTCAGAAGTTGTCAGACGATCATGTTCAGTTCCTTGTGTATCAGATACTTAGAGGACTCAAGTATATTCATTCTGCTGGAATCATTCATAGGGTATGTATTTAAGATAAAAACTGAACACATACAATTACAAACACAAATTCGTACTGAACATATTTTACAGCTCCAATAGACAGATAGACACTGGCACTTGGGGGATAATATTGAGCTTTGCTTTTCTTTTAGGACCTTAAACCTTCAAACATTGCTGTCAATGAGGATTGTGAACTAAAAATTTTGGATTTTGGTTTAGCACGACCAACTGAAATTGAAATGACAGGATATGTAGCCACAAGGTATGTTTTTGGATGGCAGATTCAAAATTCTCAAAATTATACACAATCTCTAAACAAAATTGACAGATATAAATATCGTACTCCCTACTATATCATAATGGTCCTTACGGAAAAGGTTAGTACTGGATTAGACTTCAAGATTACTGTTATAGTCCGCGCGCAATTCATTGACCAGGCCTTAGGTGCGGCTAGGGGCGAGAAGGGGGAACGCAATGCATACAAGAGTAACAGAATAAGGAGAGTAGGTCGACACCTTTGATCTTATGGTAAATGCCGATGTTTAGACAGCGTTGCCACATGTATGGACGCTAGGGCTGTCACAAGGAAACGTGAAAATTTGAAATTAAAATTATTAGTTGAACCAATAATTGATAGGTTCTTCCAGGTTCAGGTCGCTCTCTTTGCATTGTCGAGATTGAGGTCGACACAGTAGACGTGTCTCCTTATACTAAGTCTGAACTGAAATTCCCCTGTCTCCCCTAGCACATACCTAAGGCGCAGCCAACGAGTTGCGCGCAGACTACAGTGTAGTTTTTAGTTTTTTCAACTTTAGTTTAGAGATTTTGTACAACAGAATTAGCCATGTCATGATTGAACTTTTATTTAGCACAACAAAATTATTGTAGGTGGTATAGGGCACCAGAGATCATGCTCAACTGGATGCATTATAATCAAACTGTAGATATCTGGTCTGTTGGTTGCATTATGGCTGAACTACTTACTGGCAGGACACTTTTCCCTGGTACAGATCGTATCCTTTTTATTGTTCATTATTATTTAAAGATTGTTTTTATTATATTACTTATATTATAAACTCTTGTATTGATGTATTGATTTTCGTGTTTTAGTTAAGAGTGTAGTTATTGCTAGTGCATTCGAAATTTTATTTTTAATAAACAAAATTTACACAAATGCTTGCATTTTTATGAGATTTTTAGGTAGCTTTATTTCTGTAATTAAAAAATTAGAGTAGTATTTGTATTTAGAATAAAGATGTTTAGAATTTGAAGCCCATCTTCATGACAGTAGTTTGAATCTTGTTAAAGACTTTATTAATTTATTTTAATTGAAAAATGAATTTAGAAATAAGTTGAAGTTAAGCTAATTTGTGCACGCGGCGTTATGTAAGTAAAATTGGTAGATACCTACAGTGGCTGTATGTGTGTCATAAGGTGCAGTGAAATAATAAAAAAAAAAATATTGCCATATATTTACAGACTCCCACGCACACATATTGCCACACATTTTGCCGAGTGCAGAAATGAGTTGAACTATTAACTGTATCAGCCTCTATTTAAAGTTAAAAAATAAATTTCAGTAAATTAATATTATGATCTATGAAAATGGGCAATTAATGTCTTAGCATGACCACTAAGAAGCATCTCATTAAAAAAGGACAAGGTTTTCTTGCAAAGTCTTGTTATAATTCATTACATATTATAAAGGTGGTCAAGCTAGGCTTGCTGTCATCACATTCGACCATAATAACATGCTTTATGTGATAACATTGTTTGTTAGCTTGTTTTGTTACATTCTCTATGCTTTTCAACCTTAATCGAGGAAACAGATATCCATCAGTTAAACTTGATAATGGAAGTCCTCGGCACACCAGCTCAGGAGTTTATGCAGAAAATATCATCTGAATCTGTGAGTACATTTGTGTAATATAATGGGCTATTTCTAGTGGCAATTTTTTGTTTAATGTACTGATTATACTTATAACCTATGCCAATAAAGATACGAATTCAAAATGGCGGCGTGTCTACTCGCAACTACAGCGAAAGTTCGGATGGTTAACATTGATGGTACTCACACAATCTCTAAAGTAAACTCAAAGGCCTTAAACCTTAAAAAAAAATTTAGAGCTGTCAATTCAGTTTTTGATTGTACACAATAAAATAAGCCTACTACGAATGCCCATGGATTTTTTCATTCAGTAGGTGAATGATGAATGCCGCCATTAAAGATCCGTATTCTTTATTTGTGTAGTTTAATGGTAATAGGTATACTTATCTGTGATACTTATATTCAGAAGTCCATAAGCAAATGTTTCTTTATGAAAAGTCTAATGTAAACTTTCATAATTTTGTTTTGAAAGAATACAATAAATCAATCACGGCCAACTCGGAAACGTAAAGAGCGTCCCAAACTTTGATTGTTTTTTTGGATAAATGGACAAAATGTCAAAAATTAAGCACTTAATGTTATTGACGTGAGTCTATATTGTATTCAGCCGTAAGACTAGCTGTTCATAGAATAAATGTGAAACACTGTAAATAAATATGAAGCACTGTAAATAAAGTTACATTACAAGAATTATTTTCTTTGATCTTCACGTCTTTCCTCTAAGAACGGAATTACATCTGCTTATGAACTACTTTTCTTTTTTGTGTGGCATGATAGGTATTAATATAATTTAACCTCTGCTTTATTAAACTGTTTGTCCTGTCAATACTATACTTATGCTTGTGTAAGTTTGGTGCTTGCCTTAACCTTTACGCGTTCAGATATTGACCATCTTACAAGAATATTGTTTTTGTGCGGAAAACCTGACCAAGAAACTATTGACAAAAAATTAAGTGAAGAGGTAAGCTGACTGTTGAGAAACAGCAATAGGTTACTTGATAATATGAAATCAAAGGTGAGAGCTTTGGTTAAACTGAAGCGAATTTTACGCAGAATGCGGAAGCGAATTGCATTCACGAATTTCAATGAACAAATTTAAATTCAGTCAGGCGGCATAGGCATTAGGCACATAGTGTGGTTAATAATACTTAATACTAATAAAAAATTATATCACTAAAAACGAGAAATAACATTAGGGCTTAGTTAGAAAGACTCCAGGAGAAAATAATTAAAATTTCTATAGGATGCTATACTGCTTCATGCTTCCTAATACATACAATAATATAATAATAATATCTTAATAACTATTAAGTGAATTTTGCAATTGAAAATATTGACATAATTGTACAAAATTTCCATTGTTGAAATAACTCATTTTGTATAAATAATGAAATAAACGCTTTGTTTTTGTTTTCTTCTTGTTTTGTGACGTTTTGATTTCAGCTCATTATTTTCTTGTTACAAGTATGTTTATGTCTGTGAAAAGTTTAATACTGAAACTGTTAGATTAATTGTTAGGATGTGTTGAAATACGACTCTTGTTTCCAGAACTCATGAATTAATTTACAATGACAGATATACTTAGTAGAGGCTACTCGTAGTTTATGATAGGCCTTTATAAATTAATAGTCCGCAGGGAATTTTATAGAATAGGTCTCACAAAGGAGTGATGAGCAAGTGAATAGTAGAAAACCGCAGATGCAGCGCCGCCAGGTGGATTTTTACCGTAAAATATGAAGAGAGGATAGTAGCTACTTTTCGCCGTCTCTCATTTCAAATGTACATTTAGATACACGCCGGTCGCCCGCTGCGGGCGCTGACGCAGACTAAATGGTGACTCACTTAGAATTTGTAAGAATTCTTTTTTTTTAAAGAATTTGTAAGACTTCTTTTTTTTTTTTTTTGGAAGAATTTGTAAGAACTCTTTTTTTTATTCGATGATAAGGTAGTCCTTGACTGCGATCTCATCTGATGGAAAGTGACGATGCAGTCTAAGATGGTAGCGGGCTAACTTGTAAGGGGTATGGCAGTGCAGTTATTCCCAGTAGTTCTGTACCCGTACCCCTGATCGGTTTCTACACGCCATCTTGCCAGAACGCTAAATCGCTTGTCTTTCAGACAAAAATCTCCTGTTTATTCCATCTGCAACGTTTCCAGGCACGCAACTACATCCAGTCGCTGCCCACGCTGAAGCGGCGCGACTTCCGCGAAGTGTTCCGCGGAGCCAACCTGCTCGCTATCAACCTGCTAGAGCTCATGCTGGAGCTCGATGCTGACAAGTGAGTGTTCCAATGAGTGACTACATCTAATCGCTGCCCACACAAAAACCACGTACTTTTTTCCACGTACTACCAAATTGTGGAATCATCTCCCTTCGACAGTGTTTCCACTTAATTTCCACTTAATATTACAATATGGGGTTATTCAAAAGGCGGACCAATAAATTCCTCAAAAGCCGGCAACGCATTGGCGGTGCCTCTGGTACTACAAGTATTCATGGGCGGCGGTAATCACTTTACACCAGGTGACCCGCCAGCTCATTTGCCCGCTATTCATATAAAAAAAATGGCGCTGAAGCTAACACTGGAGCTCGATGTTCAACGACGCAAGTTTGTGGTTGCGATCATTTTAAGAGATAAGCTTCTTCTGCTTGACGACTTTTGTCTTTATTGTTCGGTGGAGGCGCCGGGACAACCTAATCTAGGTATACCTATTGGGTGATGTGTGGCACAATTCATAAAATAAACGTTTCTTTCTTTCTTTCTTTATAAGAGTGTTGTGAAAGTTCCTGACTCGTTATCGAAGAGATGTTTACTCAATTTGTTGTTGCTGCAGACGCATCACGGCGGAGCAGGCGCTGGCGCACGAGTACCTGGCGCAGTACGCCGACCCCACGGACGAGCCCGTGTCCGCGCCCTACGACCAGAGCTTCGAAGACATGGACCTGCCCGTGGACAAGTGGAAAGGTGAGCGGACACACAACACGGCTAAAATTTTATCGTTTAAGAAGCGCGAAATAGAGAGGACAATGGATTTCAAATTGAGGAAATCAATATGGATGTAATATTGGAGGTTTTCAAGGTCTTCTGATTACAAATAATTCTGATTACGAAGATGGTGGATGGAATCCCAGGTTACCAGGTTAAAGAATTTATTTTCTCAAAGAATTACAAATTCACTTACAGAGAAAACAATAAAAGTAAAACATTTACATATTTCAGCAGTCAGATATGTATACAATAGTAATAATTTTACGAGTATTGTACGTTTAATTCTAAGTTTACCCACAAATTTATCATAACTCCGCTCCGGTTGAAGAATGCGAATTCGTTGCCACAGTGTAGTCTATAACAGTAAGTTAGTTTATGATTATTAAATAAAATTATTTGAGTAAGTTTATATCATGAAGTACATGTTTTTTTAGTTTGTGTTTGAATGTGTTAAACGAAGTCGCATTCTTCACCTCCTTGGGTAGTTTATTATACACTTGCACTCCTACAAACTTGATGTTCCTTCTTCCTTGGGAAGTGCGTGTATGTGGCAGTAAAATGTGATCTCCTCTACGACTGCTTCGACTTTGTACCTGATGAATTTTAGTAAAAGTTATATGTGTGTGAATGGATTTGTTGAGAATTTTTCTTATTAATATGCAAGTGTAGTATGTATGGAGCTGTTTGATATTCATGAGTTTTGTGTCTGTGTATAATTTAACTGTAGGTGTTAGGTAGTCATAATTAAATAACATTTTTATTATTTTGTTTTGTGCTATTTGTAGTTCCTTTAGGTTAGTTTTTAATGCAAATCCCCAGACTTCGATTAAGTATTGTAGATGTGGAATCCAGAATGGCCAGTTTTTTTTTTTTTTGAAAATTGCAAGTTGAACCAAGTTCAGATCATTTTCGAGATATTTGGATACGAAAATTACATACACGTAACTACGTATACGTTATCAATTTTAAAATGGCGGTAATATTTTTTCTTGTAATAACGCATATCCGATCAAGATCAAGAATTCAAGAATTAAGGTCTCGATATTTTCTCTGATGTTCACAAAAAGTTTAGTTATTGTTTTGTGTCTTTCAGAGCTCGTGTGGCAAGAGGTAGTAGAGTTCAAGCCTCACCCCCAACACATGAACACAGTCATCGAAGTAAACCCTTCATAATTAATACCTGCAAAACGTGATAGCGAGTAGAAAAGAAACATTATTTCAAAGGCAATATTTTTATATAATTAACTATAACGCCATAGGTTGTTATAAATAAACGAACTATGAGTTCCGTGAGTCAATTTTTATACGTATAACATAATATATACGTGGTAATTATGTTTAACGGTCAGTATATTAGATTATATGTAATAATATAATTGTTAAATTAAGTTTTATTTAGTGTAACAGGAAGCATTAGTAATAGGGTAGATGCCTATTTTTTTGATCACTATTTTGTACGCAACAGAAAATTTAATGAAATAACCGGTCAAATGCGAGTTGGACTCGCTTACGAAAGGTTCCGTACCAAAAAACGCCGAAAAAACACGTTTCTATTAGGGGAGATCCCTTTAATTTTTTTTTAATTATTTGTTGTTGCAACAGAAATACACATTCTTAACTTAAAAAATGTAACTGTCTATCTATTACGGATCATGAGCGGAGACTTAGTACCCGTTGGTTACCTTTCGGATACGGAACCCAAAAATCTTTTCTGTGGAAACTGATTTTAAAGTGTAGGTAGGTACGTGCGTTTTTTTTTTGTATCAAGTTTAGTACGTGTCCTCCAGATAGCTTCTTTATTTACAAGCAGGTTTACGATTTTATTCTATACGTTGAGAAACGCAACTTTTTGACAACAGCTTCAATTTTTATTTTACTCTACTGTCTTCAGTTTTATAAAGTGCTGTGCTCTGTATAGAGGTTGATATTAAAACCACAGCAGCGGAATGAAAGGAATAGATGCTTAGGTTTGTCTTGTGAAAAACAGAAGTGAACCTATAGCGAAACTACCTGTTCGAACAACGTATCTATCCCTTTCTTTTGCTGCTATTAATTCGTTGCGATGGATAGGAAACTTTCACAGATTTTAAACTGGAAAATGAAACCAAAGTATGGATGTTTTTGGCAAATTGCGTCAATACCATTAAATGATATACCTACGGGCTACGTCCTACGTATGTTTACGAAGACACGGTACTTCCAGCCATCGGCAACCGCTTGTACCAAATGGGATTCTACGCCTAGTATACATTCTCTTCTTAATGAATTGCTCCAACGTTCTTCTTTGTTGTTTTCTGGCTTTAACTAAATTTACGGCCTTTTAAATATTATCTACGGATATTTTTAGACTCGAAGAGTTTAAATTATGATTAATGACGATAAATGCAACTAAGGTTGTTTATTTTCAGCGCATCTACTATTTTTAATAGATTTTTTTAAAAGTATTTTAGACATTAGAGTGTTATCAAATTATATGCGAATTATTATATACCTTAATGAGCTTTTTATTAATTGATATGTGTAAGTATTTTTTTTTTTTCGATGGTCATGCAATTATTTTATTGTTAACATTTTTTGGCGATTAAAAGGAGATAAATAAAATATAAAGTATTTATAAAATGAAATATGTAAGATACTTTCAAAAATTTTTATAGTTTTAAAGTAATTAATAAATTATAGAGTTAAAATATAATGTGATTGGTAAAAATAATATGGCCTGAAATTATTTAATGTTAAGTATATATATTAAGCAATAAAATCTCGTATGAAAAAAAACTGCTTTGTCTTGCTTTTAAACTATTTGGTAAGCTAAATCAAGCTAAATGTAGTATAGTTAGTATTACTTTAAAATAAGTTTAAACATCAACTCAAAACTATTTCTACAAAATTGTTACTGTATGAAGTTTTGCAGTGTTGCACTGTACCAAACTATTGCAACTGAATCTAGAAAAAGTTTCACTCAAAATATAAAAATAAATTTTGGTTTAACCATAAAAAATATATCGAGGCAGAACTGTCATCTCCGCTGTTTTACTAAGTTTTCGTGCCTATTTTTGGCCAAAACCACGGCTTTCGCGTTCTTTAAAAATAAAGTGATTCAAAGTGCCACACGTCACAACACTATAATGTGTTTGCCACTCGAGTGTTTTGGTATTTTTTTAAATAACCGTATTAGTGGGATATTTTTGGCTTACCATTTGTTGCAAAAAAAAAAATTAAATTCAAGTTGCATTGCAACACTAATGTGTTTGTCGCTAGTGTTGTAGTTACCTAGTGTAATTTAAAAAAATAATCATCCCTATCAATGGGTAATCTTTTGCTCAGCTTAGTTGCTAACAATAATTATTTTAATTATTATTAATGTAGAACCTACATCGGATCTTCAGTATGAAAGAGCTTCTTTTTCTTTTACTTAGATTTTTTTTCGAAAGATGCGTTCATTATTTTACCTAGATTGAAAAATAAAAACGCCATAATTATCCATAATATTAAATGTTACAATGTCTTATTTTTAAAATAATATCAGATATAAGTATATTGTTTTTATCTTATTGTATTGTTCTGACTTGTGTTATAGGTAGTTTTCATTTTCAATATAAGTTTGGGTCCTTTAATTTTGTTTTATTTTTTATCTTGAATAAGAAACTATCTTATCGTTCTATTAATGCCTAGAACATGTTACAAACAGTAGGTGCTTATTTATGAACATGATATATGTGACGTCACGATACATTCAACATGGTGGATTGAGTAGATAGGTATTCTGTAAGGAAGGCTACATACGATCAAATATGCATGATGCTTAGGGAGTCGAAAAAGGATCGATGCCTGAGTAGTATCGATACTTTAGTTCGATACCTAGGAAAGCTCCCGAAAACTGTAGCTGTGTGTGTGTCTGCTTACTTACGGTAGATACTTTCCCCATTACTCAATATTTTTATTTCGCTACTAGATTTCACGCCAGAAAGCAGACCAAAATCTTTACTTTTTTATAGCGTTCTCTCTCTCGATGAAGTAGTACTTGCTTTCTGGAGCTTTCCTAGGTATCGAACCAAAAGTATCGATCCTATTGTTCGAATCGCTAAGCATCATGCAAACTTGATCGTATGCTTAATAGATATATAAATACATATCAAAAATTCCGAGGCCGGCGGGATTCGAACCCGCGTCTCTTTGATCGTATGTTTCCTCTTTAAGTCAAAGTAAAACTTCAGCGAGTTCAGCCTACAGTAAAAGTAAAACATTGCAAGAATTAGATCCATTTTATCCGACTGAGGTACGCTAGGTACTTAGGCATGTTTTGTCACAACTTTTATTGTCCGGCCGACCAACACGATAAAATTCTAACAGTGCACTTTGAATGGGTCGGCATCCTGACAACAGGCTTGGTCCCCAAGTCCTCAACTGAATTGCTTTTGCTAGCGTGCTGAGTACATTTTCGCAAACAAACACACTTTCACAAACTTATAAAATATTAAATAGTAAGGATAATAAAACTTCAGACTGAATTGTTAAATTTTATTGTAGCATACTTTGCATAGCACTTCTGGAATGGATAGCTGTACTTTTGGGAATAATAGAGCCTTGCCATGTGCTGCGTTGAGCAGAAACTCGCTCTACGGAAAACTTACGCGCACCGTCTTGAATTTAAAGACTCCGTAGCACCTGTTACGGTCCATCTACGGAGATGGACCGTGATAAGTGCACACTGCAATGCTCAACGCAGCACAATATGCTATAATCAGACGTGCTAGACATGGTTGCAAATTGGAAATTCTAATTGTAATCTCTTTACAGGCAATATAAATTAAGTCTCTGATGATAATGACATTTTATTACAATAATTCACAAAAGCATTACATTGGAAAATCAATCGCAAATTGAAACATACCCGTATTTCAAACAAAATCTAACGTTATTCGTAGGTTATCTTAAAATATTAAGCTGTTTAAAAATAATATACTACCCTACAACATTATTTTCCAAAATTTTTGTAATTAATTTGCAAGTAGGTACAATAATATCGATATTTTCATACACAGGCATTTTATTATCATTAATAATGAAATAAATTAAACGAATCAGATTTACGTAGGTACCTTTCTAAAATAAAAATTCAATAAGATAAAGATAATAATACAAAACAATCGTGTAAAATTTTCTAGCAATCATATTTTATCACAAGGCATTCAAATCTCTGATCTCAATAATATTAACACTGGATTTGAGATTCCTATACAAATGACATATTAATTTTAATTATGGATCAATTTGAAGCGCCACATTTCACATAATATGAGTGTCTCTGGAACTAATAATATTGCAAATGGCGCACTTTAATAATAATTAATCTATGATTTTATTGATAATTTCACAGATTAATTATAGAGGCCGGTGTGCCATTTGAATTATATTAGTTATACGAGCAATTTTTATTTTAGCTTTAATCAAAGCTGCATTACGATGCACAAAGTATCATCCCGCGCGCATATCGTGTCTGTACACGCTCGATGTCGTTTATTGGCTAGCCACATGCTTCAGAGAATAAATTAATTTATGCTAAGAGCCGCTCTATAAATTATGTACATGTACGTGATTGCCATGATATAACCGAAATCGTTTTCAAACATAAATTGAGCTCACAATTGAATAGTCTTCGTAATTATTTTTTATATCAAATTAAAAGCCATGTGATGCTATATCACCACTAGAAAATATGACATTAAATATCTGCACTGTACAACTAAACATTAGATTTTGCATGAATAAGACGTAAGAGACAAGAGTTATTCTAAAAAACTTACGGGATTTATTAAATTAATATTATATACAACATGGCATGCACTTAGTAGCACTTGTCTCAAATTTCAATCACTTCATTAGCTTTTAAGTAATAGCCTCCATCCATTTACATTAAGGTAGGTTTTTATTGATCCAGTAACTGTCGACAGTCACAGTCACCAGCGGACGCTATCACTGGACACTGTCGTTTACAATATTACTGAGTAATGAGGTTTTCCTTGCGCTGTCACACGTTTGGTCATATAAAACTTAATTAGGGATGAAAATAGTTGTTAAATGAATTAGTAGTAGTTAAATGAATGCAAAAATAAATGTTTGAAAACTATAGATAGAGGATCTAATCAATATGTTGGAAGTAGTAGTATAGAAAAAGCTACCATGACAAAATATATATTGAAGATTTGTAATTTCGGGTAAGTAATTGTAACCTTTCATAGCTCAAAAGGCAAGTCGTAACTTGCCTTGTGAGTTATGAAAGGTTAACGACATGTGTTTGGGCTTTGTACATACCAGCGACATTGTCGACAGTCATTGGATCAATGGCAACATGCCTTTATATGAATCACCTTTTAAATAATATTTACACTCCAGAACTAGGTATGATGGATGGCTTCTTTAAATGATACAAACTCGCTTACAACGAACTACATATTTAAATGACCGAAAATGCACTTTAAATGGTGCTTTTGAACTTGAGCGATTGCTTTGAGTTCCAGCTCAATTTAATTAATTCATAAATAATAATATCATATAAAATTATCACAATGTTCCTTTTCATTCCATTCATAATATCTAACTACTGACGCGATCGTTTCGCGATACTGAGGTTCAGGGGCAGGTCGTCGTCCGAGTCGGACTGCTCGGTGTCGGAGGCCTCGTAGTCAGAGTCCGTGGCCTCTCTCGCCCGATCCGCACTGACCGATTTTTTACTTGCTAATTCAGAATTATTTTGGCTATTTACTACATTTACAACACTTTTCAGTCTTTTGCTCTCACGAGTTGACTCGCAGCGCCGCGAGCTCCATTCTAGTTTGCGTTTGGTGGCGTGAGATATCCCGCTCGTACCACGCGATATTTCACTTGTGCCTCGCGATACATCGCTCACGCCGCGCGAGATATCACTCGTGTTGCGAGATATTGCGCTCGTTCCGCGCGACATGTCACTCGTGCCGCGCGATATCTCGCTTGTGCCACGCGATGTCCCACTTGCACTGCGTGATGAGTCGCTCGTTCCACGCGTGGTCCTGCTAGTGCTACGCGATATCCCACTAGAGGCACGGGATTCATTGCTCGTGCCGCGCGATACATCGCTCGTGCTACGTGATGTTACACTGGACACGCGGGATTCATCGCTCGTGCCGCGCGAAACATCGCTCAAACCACGCGATATCTCGCTAGTGCTGCGTGATATTCCACTGGTGCCACATGCCGTATCACTCGTGACGCGCGACATTTCACTCGTGCCTCGCGGCATATCACTCATGCCGCGCGTCATATCACTCGTGCCGCGAGAAATTTCACTCGAACCGCGCGATGTCCCGCTCGTGCTGGGCTGGTCTATCGGCTGCGTGCAATCCGTCTCCATTGACACTGTATTATCTTCGCCGGCGGTGCCCTTTTTCGACGATTTGACTCCAATACCCGAATGAGATTTATGTTTACTTTGCTGCTCTCTATCAGATGATGCATTTGATTCCTTATTATTTTTGCGAAGCTTTCGAGCACGTCGCTTAGCTTTTCTTTTGCGCCTCTCGGGACAGGGTTTGCGTCGCGGCATGAACCATTTAGCTCTCAGCTTGGCGTCCTCCTCCGAGTCGCTGAGCGAGGACAGGAAGAAGGCGTCCGAACTCGTGAAGTACGAGGAACTGGATGCGGAGGACATCGGCGAGGGCGGGTCGGCGCGGAGGCGCAGCGGGCGGCGCGGCGGCGACTGGCTCGGCGTGCGGCCGCTCTCGCTGCTCGAGGCGACGGTGGCGTCGTGGCGCGCGAGCGTGAGCTTCACGAGCGCCGCCGACCGGCCCTCCGCCTCGCGCGGCGCGGGCGGCTCCGGGGGGCTGCTCTCCTGCACGATCACGTCGCTGTCGGAGCCCAGCAGGTCGACGACCTCCGGCGTGCGGTCCTGCGGCGGCTTGATGTAGCCGACGACCATGACCTCGGAGGAGTCGTCGTCCGAGTCGGAGTGGGAGATGGTCTCGATGGGGATGACGCCGTCGGACGCGGGCTGCGTGATGGAGCTCTGCGGGTAGACGGGCGCCGGAGCGCGGACGGGCCGCGGGGCGCGCGAGGGGCCGGGCGGCGGGTCGGCAGGCGCGGAGCTGGACACCACGACGATATCGGAGTCGACGCTGGCGTCGGATTCAGAGCTGGATAGTACGTTGTTGACCATCGTCGAGATGGTGTTGTCGGTGGTGTACTGCACGTGGCGGTCGTATCCGTTCATGTCGTAAGGCGTCGACGCGAAGCAGTACAGCTCGTGCAGGAAGTGCTCAGTGTTGTCGCCGAAGTAGCGCCGCATCGTATCGCGGAACTCCGTCGAGTTGATACTGTATTGCGGCAATAATTCCAATATTCGCGCTACGACGTAAGCTATGTGGCCGACATTCTCGTTGAGCAAGTAATGAAGCTCTCTGTTCAACCAGGGCACCAGACGATGCATTTGCGAAGTGTTTTGCCTGCAACACGGGTGGGATAGGATACATTAGCGCAAAGTATGGGGGAGCGGGACAGCAACGGTCAGGCGACAACATACCTGTAGAAGTCGGGCGAGCAGTCGCGAAAGCGGTGCGTGAAGTCGGGCAGCGGGCGCGCCCATAGGTTGTAGCGGTACACGGTGCGGCGGAAGGAGGCGGGCGAGCGGCGGCGCGGCGCAGGCGGCCCGGGGAACAGCTCTGCCACCATGGGGTAGTGGTGCAGCAGCAGCTGCTGGATGGCGAGCGTGTTCTGCCGCGGCAGCGTCAGCGTGGTCCTGCACACGAGCAGGTTGATGCGACAGCAATGAGTACATGGAAATCCATCAGTACCTGCACCTGTTTAATACTTCCGAAAAAAACGCGTTTCCAGTAGGGGAGAGCCCCCTTTAATTTTTAATTTATTTTTATTATTTTTTTGTTATAGCGGCAGCAGAAATACACATTCTCTGAAAATTTCAACTCTCTACTTATTAAGAATAATGAGCCAGCCCGCTGACAGGACGGACGGATGGACGGACAGACGGACAGTGGAGACTTAGTAATGGAGTCCCATTGGTTACCCTTCGGGTATGAAACCTTAACAAGAACCAAACTACAAACCATTGCACAATTATGTAATATTATGGTGCAATAATTTTCAGATTAGTTCAAACTTTGGTTCGCTGTTACAATATGAATGTTGTTTAAAATGTTAATGTAAAGCCATGGCCCACTGTACCCACCTGTATCTAAATCTTCTAGTGGCAGTGAGGTTGTCAATATCAATTCTTTCAGACAGCTCCTCAGTGTGACGCTGTTCCACCATGTACTCTTCATACTGATGGTTTGAGCGAACATTGTGGATGATAGACCTAAAATTCTGTTTACACAGTGGACACTCTGCTTTGACCTGAAATTAAAAAATGGGTATGACACTTCTGCAAATACAGGAAGGTTTTGTTCTTGAGGCAGTCAAATATTGAATTTAACTAAATAACTATTTAATATTTATAGTATGTATTCTTCCAGTGAAGTAGAACCACCTGTGAGTCACACTTAATTGGTTTTATTGTTACTGTATACTGACGTGTTGTGTACTGACACATGACATATTTCTGTCTTAGAGCCAATTTCACCAATATCAAAGATGTTAAGTTTAATTTTTTTAATATTGCCAATATTTAATTTTTTATCATTGAAATTTATTTGTTGGTTAAATGCTACTGTGTTGTTGAAATTGGCTCATAGTGACCAAAAATTACCTTGCTCCAAGTTAACAGGCACTTGAAACAAAACTGATGAAGGCAAGAATCAGTGAAGGATTTGTTTCTGCATCTGCCGAGGCATATTGCACAGTTAGGAGGTGGAGAGCCTCTGCCGGGGTCATGACAAGGACTGCTGTCATCACTCTTGACACTGTTGGCTGTGGCTCCCGGACTGTCATCTGGTGCTCTTATTGGCAAGGAGTCCATCATGGGACTATTTTAGTTACCTGAACAAGAATTACATAATGAAAGAACAAGTTCCAATACACATAATATCACAGAAGTATCAAATTTTAGGGAGAAGGTAAATTAGGGAGGAAGGGTCAAGGGACTCTTTCTTGGACAGGATATTTAAACTTATATAATAGACTGCTAGTAAGTTTCTTTTATTGCTTCACATACAACCTAGTGATAACAACTAAGAGATATAGTAAGTGCAAATACTGCCTTATCACTTACTTATAAGTACATACTTGTGAGAAACAATATTTCCATGCAGACACAAAAATCACATTAAAGCCCAAGAGACGGGTCTGCCCGCGAAATTCAAATTTAATTTGGTTTTTCGCAATTTGTAAACTAATACGACGAAGTAGGCTTATGGTATTTAAATTGCGCCAATGGCAGTATCATCTTCACAGGTTTATGGGTGAATATTCAAAGTAATGAAAATTACGTATTCCAGTGAATAAAAAATTGAAACTTAAGTTTAGACTCCATTTAATATACGTTTATCATGCACACCTACATACTTTATCGTGCACATGGTGTGTTTATTGAAATTTCTATGTAAATCACTCAGATTTTTAGTGAAAATAACATTAAAATTCATTACCGGCACCTGTTTCATTACTAGATATTATATATTTAATAATATTTAGTAAACCTAGCACAAAAATAATGTTAATTTGACTACTGTGTCGAATAATTAAATAATTTTTTATTACTTCTTCATAATTTAAAATTTAGTTTACAAAGAAATACATGGTCAAATATGTTTTTAAAGTTTTGTTACGATGCAAAGTTCATTACCGGAACCCTCCGGAATCATCACGGGAAACATGTTTTTACGTGACAAAATCTTGCCGCTACATAGTGAGCTCTCGGCGTCCCGCACCTCAGACCTCAGTCGACCGGAAAACGTAGCAGAAGAAAGACGTACGCACGAACTCGCGCAAAAAATTACAACTGAAAGTGTATTATAATGTTTTGTCACAGTTTATGTTTCATTACCAGTCCGCTTATATTTTGATAAATCGACCCCTCCGTAGAACAAAGTCTTATCTGCTAAATTCATAACTTCAGATTTGAGCCTTGCAGATGTGAATTTTAAGGCTCAAATTTCAAGTTGTGAATTTAGCAGATGAGACTTTGTTCTACGGAGGGGTCGAAATATTTAAAATTGGAATTTTATTGCGATAACAACACATCAAGTTCTCGTCTAGTTTAATTTTTAAATGATTAGATAGCATATACTGCTTATAGAAAAATTAATAATAAATTAAAAGTGCATATTTGTCATTACCGTGTCCTTCATTACCGTCGTTTACCGTAACCTTTTTGAAGTTCATTTAATGATTTTTACTGAAACTACATTATATACAGGAATACTTTCGAAGGGAGATGATTCTACAATTTGGTAGTACATGGAAAAAAAGATCTGGAGCACCTGATGGTCGAAGTGCTCCAGGCACCCAGGTGGTGGGGGTGAAATTGCGTTCGGTGGCGTGCGGTGCGGTTGTAGAAGTTAGAGGGCTCCCCGTTATATAGCCGATAGAGCACACAAAGCGAGCTTACATCTGCGGTGTTCCAAGCTTTCCAGCGAGTAGGTTAATTTGGGATTGTCCACAAGCCGAAGTGCCCTCTTTTGAATCCCAATGCTGTTGGTAGGAGTAAGGGAAGTGTTCTGAAAGAGAAGAGGCGTGGTAAAAGGGGCCTTTTTTGCGGTAAACGCACCAACTTGTGTTTTTGAAGGGTTAAATTGAACAAGATTTTGTGGACCCCATACGGACACTTTCTAGAGAGAAGTCTCAATGTCCAACACAAGTTTGGCTCTATTCTCCTCCAGCACTGCGCGAGAGAACTGTGCATGGCCTTTGTAAAGGGCATCAGAAGTACTGTCATCCGCATAACAATATATGCTGCTGTTATGCAACATATCATTGATATGCAGAATGAACAAAGTAGGCGATAGCACTGAGCCCTGTGGAATGCCAGCATTAATGGGCTTAGGTTGAGAGCAAAAACCGTCGACAGCGACCTTGATGCTGCGCCCATGAAGAAAGCTAGCGACCCAATTGCACAGGAAGTCCGTAAGATAGCAGCTTCGATAGCCAAGCCCTATGCCAAACCCGATCAAAGGCTTTAGCGATGTCGAGGCTGACCGCTAGGGCTTCCCCCTTACTGTCAATATATCCCCAATGTACCCCGTATATCACGCAAGGAGTTTCGACACCGCGGGATGGTCAGCGGTGTTTTCCCACCATCATCAAGCGTAGAGTTGGCAGCAAAGAGAGTGCCCAGAATTTCGGCTTTCTCTTTGGCAGTGTAGGCCAGTGTATCATCCAGTTTGCGTAAAGGTGGAAACGAGGAACGACAGAAGTTGCCTTACATGGCTTTCAACAGAAATCAGAAAGCACGGGAACCAGAAGGCAGTGAGACTAGTCTCTGCCCAATTCTGTCGATGTGCTCAAATTTTGCCCTGGCAATGGCATTTTTGTAGGCTCTGGACGCAATGTTAAAGATTTTCTTAACATTTGCAGCATTGGGATCATTGGTGCAATGTGCAGAGAGCCAGGACTGGTAGGAGTTTTGTTTAAGTATAGCAGCCTTATTACAGATCCCGTTGAACCATTTCTGCGCGCGCTTCCCAAAAGGTATGAGGGAGTTTGGAATATAGCAGTCCATACCTTGGAGTATGGCATCAGCAACTGCTTCAGCACAGGTGTTAAGGTCGTTTGTTGAAAAACAAAGCTGTGCCCACGGATATGAGGCTACCGGTATTACGCGTGCGAACAGAGGATGGAAGTGGCACGGAAGTCTGTACTAGGCAGGGGTTAAATGTTCCTAGGGGAGCATCGACTGTTACCTGGTAGCCGGTAGGGTGAGTGGTAAGGAAGAGGTCCAATATAGAGGGAGTCTATTAAGTTATGGAAGAACTGCTTGATATTTTGTTATTTGAAACGATCTTACTCCAAGCAGTGACGGGCCCAACAAGGTTCTCGGTCGACGAGTGAATTACCAATTCCCTGTGCACGGCTGGGCACTTGCTTTTATTCGTACAAGTTTATTCAAATAGAGAATTCATAAGAAATTCTGCCAAAAGTATACATAAAAATTCATTACCGTATACATGGTTCATTACCGTAGCTTGACATAAATTTCTAGTGGCAATAACTCTTTGAATATTTGAAATATATACGTGCCTTTCACTTGTGTATTTAATGAAATAGCACCAAACATTATAATACTATCAAATATTAAAAAAAATGAAATTATGCTTGTTCCTAAAAAAATGCGCAAATATCGTCCAAACTGAATATTCACCCTTATATACTAATCTTAATGTGAAAGTATCCAGTTTAAGAAATTAGTCAAAATAATGAGTTTGACGTGAGCTACTCACAAATTAGTCATTATTTTGATTAATTTCTTAAACTGGATACTTTTACGTAAAGATTAGTATATAAACCTGTGAAGATGATACTGCCATTATCGCAATTTGAATACCATAAGCCTACTTTGTCGTATTCGTTTATAAATGGCGAAAAACCAAATTAAATTTGAATTTTGCGGGCAGCTCCGTGTCTTGGCCCTTAAAGATCTAACATCCTGTTTTTTTATTTCAGTAATACAATTTAATTTCCCACTTTTAAAAGTTTAAAAATCCATGACTTAGAATGTATAAAACCACCAGGCAATGCCCTTCAGTTCTCTATTTTCACTGTGAAGAAATGGAATATATATATGCCTGCATGACTTAAAGGAACTTCACACATTCTTGAGACTGCAAATAAAAGCAGCATTGTTAACAGCAAATCTGGATGATTGTTTTAAATAATATACCTTCAGGCATAATATAGAGTACCTATAGAAAAGAAAGACTTAAGTATAGTTGTGCTTTATATTTAAGAATACCCGAAATACTCCATAATAATTTATGAGAATTAGTAGTTATTAGTTTTTGGTCACAGACAATGTTTGTTGCTATGAAGCTTCCTAGTTCTAAAACTCATTGCAGAAAAATCGTTTATAAAGCATTAAGAAAATGCTCACCTATTTTAGAGCTGTAACATTATAAAGTTGCTATTTATTCAAAAGCTTACTCGATTTGCGTGTCTCCTTATGTACTTGAGCCCTAAACGTCGGACAATTGTCTGTCTTTGCAGTCCATTAATAATTTATAACATAAAGGTTTAAAGACTCAACGTTAGCAAAAAGATCAAATTTGAATACATGCGCGTACAACTTACTAGTGATCTGCAATCTCGAACTACTGCATTAAATACCTCGTAACGCCTGCTTGTGCTCTCAGTCTCATTAGCTGTTGTCACCAACTTGTGTCATAAAATCCCGACCAACAAGTATAGATACGCACATAAAATCAATGATTACCTTATCATGAGAGCAATAAATTGCAAACTGCTATATTGAAAGTTTAAACTGTTTAATGTTTTAACAATCACACGATCGCTAGCAAACGTATTTATTTGTAAATCTTTCTTAAATTTCTTTGAATCTATGAATAAAATTCAAGCAGCAAAGCAATCACGACCTACGCGTGATTTTTTTTTTGACATCTGACATTTGACAAACAGTGTAAGCACCTGACAAGCAGCATTAGCAAGACCCAAGACCCAAGAGAATATAATCACTTCGTTTTGAGCAAGATTCAAAATTAGAGATGTACCAAGTCGTGACCAAGTCAGACTGACCTTCAGACTCGAGTCACAGTACCTACCTACCTAGATAGGTAGGAGCCACGTAGGAGCAAGGTGGCACAGAGTACTTTTGTATTAACAGATCGGTAAGTAGGTACCTAATCTGTGTGAACTTTGAATTACATTTTAATTAGATACTCTTTGTCTCTAATCTGTGTTGTCCGACTAGTATATAGTGATCTGAGGTGTTGTCTATGATTATCTATAGTAATCTGTGATTTATTTTAATAAATATAATAAATATTATATTTATTTGATTTCTTGACTCTTGATTACTACTAAAAACTAAATCCAGAATAGAATTTTAATACTAATATGGGATTAGTGAAAAAGGTTCTCGTTACATATTTATATATCTTGTAAAAGACATTTTATTTAGTGATTATATAACTATAATAAATCTAATTTTATCCATTATTTTTGTTTAAGACTACGGGTCTCGTGGGTTTAGCAGTGGCTGCTAATCCTCATTATACCTTGGGAACTCTTTATGGGAAAATTCTGAGAACTCTTCAAAAGATGCCTGAAGCTTCCGTGTACAGGCGTTACACTGAACAAATTGTGAAAGAAAGAGCTGCTGTGCTGAAACAGGTTGGGATTAATATATAATTATGTCGTAAGTTTATATAGCAATAAATTATACTATCATCTTTACATTCATAGGTTCATGATGACATCTTATATTAAAAATGTTGGACACAATATTATGATGAATATATTATATTTCTCATTGCTTATATTATGTTTTTTAACTTATTTTATTATGACGACAATGTGATCTATCTTACAGACGAAGGATACCTATGAAATTGAAGCTGCAATCAACTGTGGTCAAGCTGAAGAGCTGATAATTCAAGCAGAAAACGAATTGAATTTAGCTCGTAAAATGCTTAATTGGAAACCATGGGAACCACTCGCTTCTAAACCTCCAAAGGGCCAATGGGACTGGCCTCCAACTAAAGCTTAAAGCTCTCCATTTATAAGTATACAATACCACCTATGAGCCCCTTTACGATTGGTATCTTTTTTTAATACAGTTCATGAAATTACAATTGATATTAATTCGTAGGACAAAGGAGTTAACTTTTTTCCTGTCCTACGAATCACATGTGAGCATGGTTATTGTTTAACTATTGTGTCTGTTGCCTGGACAGTTAACTTGTTAAAACTCTTATTCATTATACCTGTTTAACATTAAATAAACCATAAATTGATAAGTGTCACATAGGTGATGTTGTAAAGATAATAGGTACTTATCAATAGTATAATATTAATTTAACTGTGCAAATGAAGTACTATTTGAAAGGACTAGCTTTAATTTGTTGCAAATAAATAGACCAGTTTTAATTGAAATGTATTTTTTATTTTTGTGAACAAAGTCTTAAAGAACAAAAGGTTGCCCTTATCTCAATATTTTATAAACAATACAAAAAAATGAGTATTGATATTTTTAATGGAATTGTTGAGGCAATATGTCCTTTTTGTAGAATGTTATGCATAATGTAATTTTATATTATGATGATAACACATCTAGATTTACACTACACTATTGTCCTATTTACATTGGTTGTTTTATATTCCTGTAACTGTGTGCCATTGTTTGGTGATTATAATTTTGTGGGGACAACACTAAAATAATTAGCTTGTACATATAATACTATATAACTACCAACAGTCAGATTCTTACTTACTGTTGAAAAAAAAAATACAGATTCTTTGAATTTTGTTTATGCTTTTCTATTAACATTAATTTAACATTGTAAAATATTGTGCTAGCACAATTTCAGCTCATAGATAGATAGAATTATTATCTTGAATAGTATCTAGAATCAAAATTCTTTGTCTATGTGGTACCTTTTATACAAAGAAATACATTACATTAAGAAAATAAATAATGTGGAGGCATAATTGTAAATTCATTAGTTAAAAAAAATGTTAATAAAAGATTTAGTTATTAATCTTTGATAATGCAACCCAAAAACTAACAGTAGGGTTTATCAAAAACTGATTTCATAATATAAAGGAGCAAATTACTTCGAGGAAGTGAATATTTGGCACAGTGCAAGTGTTTCAAGGAATGTATTCAATATTTATTATGAATAATGTAAAATCATTAATATCATAATACCTAATTGACAAAATATCATAAAATTATAATTACACTTTAAATTCATCACATTTTTAACATTTATAAAATACATATCATATTCAATACATTTAACTATTTTGAAAATTTTGCCAATTACAAATATTATGGGGGTATTCTACTGCAGGACAATTGTTATTATTTATGTGAATACAGTTAAATACCCATTTCTGTTATATTTTGTTCTTTAACTATAAATGGTAACTCATAAAAATGTATCATTTCAGCATAAGTTGATGCTGTTACCAAGTTAATATTGGCTATTAATAAAAATATTTTACAGAGCCCTTCATTTTATCAATATACAAACTAAAATCTCTTATTACTAAAGAATAAATAACTATATAAAATCACTTGTTTTACAATACTCCATTTGAACTTCAACTTAAATACACTTAATTATTAAACTTATGTTTGCATTATGTTGATGTCACACCTTTTCTAGCTACCAGAAGGTTTAGCACAGGATGTTTCTTGATATAGCTAACTGCCTTTTTATGTGTCACCATAGTGAAGTCATAGCCATTGCATTGCAGGATTTTGTCATGCATTCTTAAACCTGATTTTGCAGCAGGGCTGCCTTCATGAACTTCTGTTACATAAATACCCTAAAACAAACAGAAAATAAGCATATGATTTAATCACTTCTCCAGGAAAAGGTGTACTACCCACTGGAGTTTATTCATATTACTTGGAAGTAAATGCCTTACATTGTCTGTATAGCCCTGGGGGCTTTTACGATAGTCTTGATCAATTCCACCGCCTATTTTGAAGCCACATTTCATTACTTCTCTGCCTTCTGCATCTACACCGGCTTCTTTCTGAAGAGTTATTGGAATCTAAAAGTAAACAAACAAAGTTTAATAAGTTGATGAGATCCAAACTCGAAATGGGAGGATAGGGAGTGGTCTGGAAACTTACACTTAAACATTCCATAGCCGTTCCGGCTTGGTGCTGAAATGCCATCTTCGCCATGATTGCTGGTTTTATGAACTCTTTATGCTGAACGTAGGTACCTAATTAAAATCTTCTTAAATAGTCAGTACTTATATTTATTACTGAAACAACAATAGTACTATTTGTAAAAATTGCCATTTGCCAACAACTAAAGTCTTATGGTAAAGTCAAGACCGGTGTTGCCATATAGTAGAGTCCGAAAATCCGTACATCCAACCAAAAAATCCGTACAAAATCTGTATGTGAAAGAAAATCAATTTCTTACGAAATCCGTACTGAACTTGCCATCAAAAATACAAATAATATTATTAAAATAAGTACGCTGTTAAAAAATAAACGAGATAAAGCTTGGAACTATCAATTGTGCATTGTGAACAATTTTTAACTGATTTCAAAAACTACTGTAGGTTTTTTTTACGTTTGTTACGCGATTATTCTTCCAATTATGAATTGATTTTGATGATTCTTTTTTATTTGGTAGGTCTTACTTCAGAGGTGGTCTGATAGAAATTTTATCAAAATTGATTCAGTGGTTTTTGAAAAAATTAACAAAAACAAAAATATATACCTACTCACATCACGTTTTGGTTTGTGATTGTCTACAGCAAAAGTTTATATACTTCACTGATGACCGCGACTTCATCCGCATGATTTAGTTTTTCAAATCCCGCGGGAAATCTTTGATTTTCCGGGATAAAAATTAGCCTGTGTCACTCTCCAGGTCTTATATATAAGTAACTATAACCACGCAAAAAATCACGTCGGTCCGTAGCTCTGTTGCAGCGTTATTGAAGGACAAATTAATAAACAAACACTTTCGCATTTATAATATTAGTAAGGATAGTGGTGCTTGGAGTCGGTTTTTGAAAAGAATTTTTATGTTATTACTAATATCCAATTCATTTTCTCTCTTTTATTCATTCAGGCAGCAGGTGATTCCCCAACCAAAGTTAAATAGGTATTTAGTGTGCATATTGAGGCCAGCACAAAAGCTAAAAGTAAAAATAATTAACAAAAATAAAAATGCAAAAAGTTGAAATAAAAAATTGTATTTTATGACAATATTAACGTATTTAAGAACTTCCGTACAAATATCCGCTACGCATTTTTCTCCGTACAGTATGTATTGTATCCGTACATAATATGGCAACAGTGGTCACGAACACAGACTACGAACACTAGGATAGTTAAGAACATACACTGTAGCTAGGTGTAGTCTGTGGTCAAGAATGGCCAAGAACACAATCATCACAAACATACTCTTATATGTTTGTGACAATCATACATTAAAGTGCTGGATACACATGCTTGTTACTCGCACAAAAGCATACTCGTACGAGTAGATCGCAATCAAACGGCTTGCGATCTACTTGCGAGGGCCCGTACACGGTCTAATGTGTTTATCAAACACGTAAGAGGGCCCATACACGGTCAAACGTTTGTCAAACACGTAAAATTTTTACGTTTTTGTTACGGTTTTGTTTGAACAAGGTCATCAAACACCAGTGCATCCAATCAAACACCTCCGTTTCTGTTTGTCAAACACGACCACAGACTATCAAATACACGTAAAGGGGCTCATACACGGTCAAACATGTTTGTCAAACAAACGGAAACGGAGGTGTTTGATTGGGTGCGTTGGTGTTTGATGATTTTGATCAAACAGCGCATCCAATCAAACACCTCCGTTTCCGTCTGTTTGACAAACATGTTTGACCGTGTATGGGCCCCCTAAAAATGTTACGTGTCAAACACGTTTGACAGTGTATGGCAGTGTATGGGCCCCGTAGACAGAGAAGACAAAATATGGGCCCCCTTACATTTTTACGTGTATATTATCGTAAAACGGAGTGATTACATTCTCTTTGATCGTTTTTTCAAGGTCGAATCGAATGGTGTTTTGTTTTGATGTGGCTTTGATTTATAATTCTAATACGTATTAGAAGTATATTTATTTATTAAAATGTAAGGTAATATTTAGATTTTTTTATTCGCTTAGTCTCCATAACATTAATTGGGCTTAATGTTTAAAGAATTATCTTGAGACGTACTTTTAGGTTAGGATTTGACGACTTGCTTTAATTAAAGAACTGCCTCGAAAATTTCCATGAATCAGTAGCTGAGGCTGGATATACTCGATATTATAACGTGCGGGCTCTGTTGAAGAGGATAGATTTTATTAATAAATACAAAAAAACGAAAACCTAAGACCATTTCGAGCTTTAATGGATCACGTCTTACTAATATCTCAAATGTTGATTCTAGATGTCCAACGGTGAATATAGACATGTTTGGCGAATAGTATTCAGGAATTTTATTAATTCTTTTAAGCCGAGGCAAATTCGGGGGAATCACATAGGTAAACTGTATAATTTTTTTAGTTTATTATGGTTCCTACTTCTCTGAGTATAATTTTATATTCAACTGAAACTTTATTTCCAGGGAAGGATTATATAGGAAATATGTACTATGAAATACCAGCGAATCCAAGCATGGGTAAGAGAAAGGCCTCACGATGGTATGACCCACCAAAGGGTCAAGATTTTCAAGATCCCATACCAGCTGAGTGGGAATCTTGGCTCAGAATGCGAAGGTTTCTGATTTTGCACTTTCGTAAATATATTACTATCCCTTTTACAATGTTCCCTGTGGAAAATGATAACATTACATACAGCTATCAAGTGAGGCTTGTTTAAAGATTATGCACAATAGAATTAACACACAGTATAGAAAAATATTAAACTACCATGTATGCTCAATGCACATGTGTGTTGGACCATTCTTTAATGTTTGTAAATATGGTTGTAGGTTTTTATTTCATTAATCTTGACTCACATGCACAAGGCAAATTTTGAACCTTACTGAATAATTATTGTAAGATTCATAACATTATGGGTGGACACAGTAAATTATTCAGTGAAATATAATTATTACAGTTACACTGCTTACTTATCAGCTGAGCGCCCAAAATCTGCCTGTTTTGAATATTCCTTTTTTCATTCATTCATATTTACATTATGCATTCAGAATAATTATTATCAGAGTATTTACAGACCCTTTAATTTGGTTTATAGATATAGAAAAAATCCCTACTAATATTATTAATGAGAAAGTATGTTTGTTTAGTTGGTTTGTCCTTCAATCACGCAGCAACGGAGCAACCGATTGATGTGATTTTTTGCATGGGTATAGTTGAAGACCTGGAGAGTGACATAGGCTACTTTTATCCTGGAAAATCAAAAAATTCCCACAGGATTTTAAAAACCAAATCCACACACACGAAGTTGCGGGCATCAGCTAGTAATGGTATATTGTTATGTTACAGAGTAGATCCTCCAACAGCTGAAGAAATCGAGAAAAACCTTGCTATTGCTGAGTTAAAGAAGATAAATGCAGCTAAACTTGAACAGCAACGACTGGCCGAGGGTGGCTCCCTGCCTGCTGCTGTGGACAGGGGTCCCCAGTCCTTTCCAAAATACCCAGAATTCCCTGCCGGCGATCCTGAGAATAAATATAAAAATACGTAATTTAGTAAGATTTTATTAATTTAAGTAGTTTAAATTATTGTTAGCAGGATTTACCTAATTACCTAGTAAGTCATGAGACTAATGTTATAATTTCCTTGTTACAAATAAATGTATAGTTTTTTTATTGCATTGCTTTTTTTAGACATAATAATAATTGCAATCATGTTGTGTGGCCGTAGTCGCCCACGCGCGCAGCACTAAAGTGCCCGGAAAAACGAAGAGTTCCCCAGGGATTTCAAAAACATTGTAAAACCATGCGGACGAAGTCTCGGCTATCAGGTAGTAGTGGCTTATAAATTATACTTAACTAGCCTACTCCCGCGACTTCGCGGAGATTTTGTTTTTAAAATCCCGCGGGAACTTTGAACTCCAAGACCACAACCTCTGTTGCAGCGGGATTGAAGGACAAACAAACAAACAAACACACTTTCGCGTTTATAATATTAGTGAGGATTTTAAAAGTCATAATATAGGAAATGAAGAAAATAAGTGATAAATTATGGTCTTAGTTTCATCCTAAACACTAGATTCGGGTGTTCTGGAGTGATTCGACAAGGAGGCTGTGTGACGCAATAATATTGTGCTCTAATATAGTATAAGAGTTAGCATACCGACTTTAAAAAATGGAGGAGGTTCTCAATTCGATGCGAATTTTTTTTGCTGATGTTACTCCATAACTCCGTAAAATCTGGACCGATTTTAATATTTTTTTTTATTTGAAATGATACTAATTATTTATTTATTCTTCTCTTCCCTTGGAATAAGTGTAAAGCATTTTGACGACCTCCCTGGCGCAGTGGTGAGCGCTGTGGTCTTATAACTGGGAGGTCTCGGGTTCGACTCCCGGCGGGGGCAATTTAGGAATTTATAATTTCTAAATTGTCTCTGGTCTGGTCTGGTGGGAGGCTTTGGCCGTGGCTAGTTACCACCCTACCGTCAAAGACGTACCGCCAAGCGATTTAGCGTTCCGGCACGATGGCGTGTAGAAACCGATTAGGGGTATGGGTTGAATTTACACTGCTATACCCCTTCCAAGTTAGGCCGCTACCATCTTAGACTGCATCGTCACTTACCATCACGTGAGATCGCAGTCAAGGGCTATCTTGTCATCGAATAAAAAAAAAAAGCTTGTTCTATGAGTACTCGACCAACGATAAAAGTGGAATGGGTGGAGTTGAACCGTCGTCGTCGACTGAAAAAAATAATACTGCTTTTTCTGATGAAATTTAAAAACGTTGACTCCTTGTTCATATTGTTGTAATTTTCCATACTGATAGTGTCGCTCATAAATTACTGTGGCTATGTTGTTTTAAATTCTTTAAGTGGTCTCGATTCATGGATCCTACATACCTAATTACTTAGCTACACTATAACTACCTAAATCTCGTTCAAAACTATGAATCAATCAGTCTCAGTGCATTTTTATGTAGATCTGTTAATACGTATTTAAATCTCTACCTAGGTCATTGATCTGTTGTAGGTACTAGGTAGGTAATCATGTGCTAATAATATAATAAGTACCTACTACCACCCATTAAGAAAATATTATTTCTTTATCAGTTGACCCGAGGTGGTTAGGGAGTTGGTAAGTAAATGCTCCTATATTTAGCTCAGAGTCTTTGACATTGATAACAAAGAATAAGTAAATAATATACGTTTATATCAAGGTGTTGTAATCTTTATTAGATGTTGGGACAGTTCAGTAACAACCTAATTTTATTTATTTTGTTACTGGGTTAAACTTGATAAAGTTGCATTGGCCTCTGTCAGGCTCATGAAACAAACGGTTTGATGCGGTTTGAATCAGTAAAGACTATAGTAAAACTTTCAATTCGCTACCATATACAGGATGTACCTACCTACCTACTTAGTAGGAACTTGGTACTTTATTAAGACACTAGATGTGGACACTCTTTTTTTTAAAGAATGGTGGGGATTGAACGTCGATCTTTCAGTTTTGAGACCGCACCTTTAACCGTTTGCTATTGTGATTTGTGTCCATCTAAATGCAAGCCAATTTCATCAAGCGTTTGCGGTGAAAAGGTAATAGAAATAGACACACAATATACCTATTAGCATTAGTAGCCTAAGCACGAACATTTTCAACTTTCGAGTAGTAAACGTAAAATTTTTTTATGAAAACGACTGCAGTACTCCCTTGGCTGTCATACAGAATTTCTTGCTGGTTGCTGGCGTTACTTACCTTACGATTCGAAAGTTGAAAATGTTTGCATGTACAGAATCATCAACACATCGCCAGTCCCCTACTGAGAATGGTCTACCGCTCAAAATGAGGCTTAGGCGATATTAGTCCACCAAGCTAGCTAAGTTCGGATTAGTAGACTTACCACACCTTTCGATTTTGAGATTTCCCAACATTATTGAAAACTCTCACGCATTCAGATATTGCCTAACAATGATATCCTTTATCGTTAATTGCTTAAAACGCCCGCAGCTCTGAAACGTTATAGTGCGAACCTGGGATTCGAACCTCGACACGCTTGCAAAAGTGGTTCAAGTGTAAGATATGACCGTTGTATCTACACTTTAGCAATTTTAATAAGTAACTAAATAATTTATTAAGAATAGAGCCTACATTCTAGAATGAATCTGATAGGGTGGATAAGTAGGTACCTAGCTGTAGATTTTCACCTACTGAGTACGTTCGTATCTACTTATGATGATCAGGACGACATTAGCTTTTTGGTTTGTAAAAAATGTTAGGAAAGCTCTTACAATTCAAATACAATAGTTAGAGCTTACTGCTTCTTTAGAGTTTGGAGCAAGGATTTTAGGCTGAGAAATTGCACGTTCTGTAAGTGTCAGCCTGAGTCTTAACGGAAAAATTAAAATGAGCATCCCGTACATAAGAGTTTAGGTAATTAAACCTTCAAGAACAAACAAGTAAGAGTCTTATCAAAGTATGGAGGCAGGTCTATATAAGATGCTTTGCAAAGTTCTGCCATGCACTGATAAGCATAAGTGTTCTAGGTACACATGCGTGCAGGCATTAATGTACTCTTAAAATAAACAAGTTAAAATTGTATTGCAAATAAAGGAAAGTAAAAAGGTGAATAAGCATTTAAATTAAGTATATTTATTAATTAATTATTATAGATAAATTGTGAAGTGAACGTATTTTTGTCTATTGATGTCCTATTAACACGCTATAATTTTATTGTGATTTGTGACGTAGCGTGGGTCAACTTGATAATAGTAATTGTTCGGCGAAATGTGACGCGAAAGACGCGTTAAATAATTCCATTCACTGTCTAGTAGATCTATTAGAGCAACGTCTGTTTGAAATACTGAAGCTGCAAGAAAGACGCGACCTTTTTAAGCAACTGAAGGTTTTTAGTGAATTTCATTCATTATATTGTAGCATGGCGCAAAAACAGCTTTCGTCAAAAGAGATCTTTTCCCTAGAAGACAAGTATGGATGTCACAACTATGCACCACTTCCTGTCGCCCTATGTCGGGGAGAAGGTAAGCTTACATTCTCTTTTTCGTTCCTACTAATATTATAAAATAACACTTTCGCAAAGTGCGATGTTTTGTTGGTTGATTTATTTGTTCTTCAATCACGCAGTAACCGAGCAATGCGAAGGATCGACGTGATTTTTCCGTGGCTATAGTTGATGACGAGACTTTTATTCCGGAATAATAAAGGATTCCCGGGGGATTTTTTTAAAAAAAATCTTACTCCACATGAATGAAATCGCAGCCAAAAGCGAGTTATTATTATTAAACTTATATTCAAATTTATAAGCAAACACAAATAAATAGCTTTCAAAATTTTATTATCATTTTAATCGATAACTATAGGTCTAATTGATATCTACCTATTAACTTAAAAAGAAATGTTTCACAATATTCATTTTCATTTTATGTCATTAAAATAGGTAACTTTCATAAAAATATAATTAGGTACCTACCTATATTTTGAAACCAAGCCGTTGTTATAATTATTTGCTAGTCTAGGAGTTGACTTGGTTTTTATTGCTTGCGTAAGTAATTACTTTGATTTCAAAGTCACCATAATAGTAAAATTTTTAGGCGACTAAAGAATTATTTTTAGTAAGTACATACCTAATACAAATTACAACAAACATAAGTATTACATATATGGGTAGTTCTACGATAAGAGGTAACTTGTGCGGCAGTCAGTTTAAAATAGAAATTTTACTCTATATGTTGTTATTTTTTGCAATGAAACACATCACCTAAATGTACTTTATTAAATAACATCACGATTCAATGCCTAATTAAAGTATATTTTTCTGAAATTCCTTATAAAGTCTAAAAAAGTCTCTAACCTGGCCTGTCCCCCTGTCGGTTTCAGTTCAATTTGAAACGATACATACTTTCTTTGTAGCAGTTATTAAACTAAAGTATGTTAAACACAAACTTCAATAAATGTATTCAAGTATTGTTAAGGAAAAATAGAACAATATTTATTTATTTGCAATATATTTTAAACTTAACTTTTGTCCCACTGTTTTTGGGTATCTACTCTAGAAAATTTCATTCCGCTACTACAAACACAAATATAAAACGGCCATATTCCAAATAGTGCTCAAAGTCATCTACTGACGTGAAGTTCGTAATGCAAAACACGTGAGCCGTTAAGAGCGCCGTCATTTGTTAGTTGTTGCGACCGTTGATTCAAAGTAGTCGTTTCGCGAGGTCATTGTGTCTCTCACCTGGCAAGTCATAAAAGTTATATTATTCATTCAATTTATTTGCATTTACTGGTCTAATTAAATAATGATGGACTAGTGAAAGTGTGATACATAATGTACCGAAAAACTTTTTATGTCAATTAAAACAATACAATTTATCATGAAAACGTCTCTCACCTGCCATATTTCACCTGGCAAGATAAATGTCAGGAGAGAAACTAGTTGACCAGGGGAGATAAGGTTAGTGCAAACAAACAAAGTAAAAAAAGTCAAAAAAGTCAACAAAGTCAAAAAAAGTCAAAAAAAGTCAAAAAAAGTCAAAAAAGTCAAAAAAAGTCAAAAAAATCAAAAACCGTCAAAAATGACAAAAAGGTCTTTTTTGACATTTTTTGAAATTTTTGAAATTTTTGAATTTTTTGATTTTTTTGATTTTTTGACTTTTTAATAAAATATGCATAAAGTGACTTGCCCTTACGTGAAAAGATAAATAAATAGAACAAAAATCATAATATAAGTGTTTAATGAAAAAACAGCTACTTTTCTCCGTGGCCGTATTCTCTATGGACTTAAAACCTCTTATCGTAGAATCACCCATATATTAATTTATGTTCTCCGAAGTAGTTACTAGGTAAATAGTTTAAGCTATGTATTTACATTTTTTAAGTCCTAACACGTGCAATATCTTAACAAAATCTTGTGATACAGACATGTAACTTTATGGTTCTGTGATAACAAATTGGATTGCTCTAGAAGGCAGTTTTGTTAATTATTATCTTATTGCGCGTCTTGTCTAGTAAAGATCAACCTCAACAACAAAATCTAGCTCAGTAATTCGTACCTACCTATCTCAGATCGCCTTATTAGGTACAGAAATATGAGATCGAGAAACTATTAAACCTACTTACAAGTTCTTACCTACTTCATTATAACTATCATAGAAAGTTGAAAGCCATGGAAAATCTTTTTACGTCCATGCCCCTTAATTATGACTACGGAACAGTCAAAAATTTATACCTACCTACCAAGCCTCAATGAATTTTTCAGGCATTTTCGTGTGGGATGTAGAAGGCAAGAAGTACTTCGACTTCTTGAGTGCTTACTCAGCAGTGAACCAGGGTCACTGCCATCCGAGGATCGTGAAGGTTTTGAAGGAACAGGCTGACATATTGACACTAGTTTCGAGGTAAAAGATTTTTGGTACTGAAAGGAGGCGGGCTAGAGGCGGGAGACAAGCGGCATAGGAGTGTGTTCTGTGGTGATCCTTGCAAGAGACCTATTCTGCAGTGGATATCTATCGGCGACGACGACTGTCATAGGCTAATGAGATATTACGTTATTATTTTATAATATTATTAAAAAATACCTAAGACAAATAAAAGGAAGTTACTTTTTTTTTGATCGAGACTCGCCAGTTGCAACGCAAACCAGAAAAACTAGGGATTCTTTATTTCTTTTATTTTATTCAGAGCGTTTTACTCGGACCAGCTGGGCAAATACGAAAAATTCATGACAGAACTGTTCGGCTACGAGCGACTGTTACCTATGAACACGGGAGTAGAGGGCGGGGAGAGCGCCTGCAAGATTGCCCGGAAGTGGGGCTATGACGTCAAGAAGATACCCAAGGATCAAGCTAAGGTGAGGAGGAAGTTCGAACCTATAATGAGGTCGATCGAGTCTATAATGCATCCATCATTGCTGCAGTCTCAACTGTGGTGATTGGCTGAATTTAAAGCGTTCTTTGTGCAACAATGCAAGCCAATAGCGAGTGAGTATTGACCAATTAGAAGAGATTGCTTCAGTGTAACGATCTGATCTGATCCACTGAATAGGTATCATTCTCCTCTCTCATCTCATTTTTGAGTTCTAAAGAATAAAATCGCAGTTTTTTTACCTTTACGGCATCTTATTTGTTATTGATGTTTTAGACGTCTTTAAATTATTTATTTTTGTATTCGTTATGACAAATCTGAAAGTATTTTCCAAAACTGATCCTGTCGGGAATCGAACCGCAGGAATTCCTCTTATAAGACTTTGGCACTCGGCGGCGCGGCGTTAGGAAAAAATTATTTCGAAGCACTTATAAACAAGCTAGGTAGGTAGGTACTTAGTCGTCGACACCGACACCGATTTACGGGTACGGGATTTACGGTACGGGTTATATTTACCCAGAATCAGTAGTGTACTTTTTTTTTTTCAGATAATCTTCGCAGAAGGCAACTTCTGGGGACGTACCTTGTCGGCGGTGTCATCTTCATCAGATCCTACGTGTTACAACGGTTTTGGACCGTACATGCCTTGCTTTGAACTCATTCCATATAATAACATTCCAGCTTTGGAGGTAATTCAAATATAATGCTCTGAGTGTATTTTAGTGATAACTATTATTATAAAACATAAATAGTGGATCAGCGATAGACTAATAGCAATAGCCAATACCTATTGGAAGGCTAAAGGCTGCATTCTGCGATGCATTGCTACACATACCTACCATTTATAGCGGTTGCCTGAATTTAGTAGTATTCCTGCTGCAACAGTGCATTTTAGCCACTGTTTCAACAGTGTCACCCAATCAGAGACGATTACGACAGCATAATATTTCCAATCTTTTCCAGAAAGCCCTCCAAGATCCCAACGTAGCCGCCTTCATGGTTGAGCCTATCCAGGGCGAGGCGGGCGTGATCATCCCCGACCATGGCTACCTCAGGAAAGTGCGGGAACTGTGCACGAAGTACAATGTCCTATGGATAGCGGATGAAGTGCAAACGGGATTAGGTAAAAAAGGCTTAAAGAAAAGTTCACGACGAAAGCGAACGCGGGCGCAGTGGCAGGCGCTTCATTTTTCACAAAGTTCTTTTTTACGATGCACGTTTCATGAGAAATCACCCTCGAGAGATGCTCCAGAGCTGAGTTGCGAGATTCCAACTTCAAACAAAAAAAAGCTTTGTTGATGTCATGTTTTGGATTCGCTACGGACATATAGTTACATAGTTATCGTTGCTACAAATTATACATATACCTACTTAAGTTATGGTTTATCATACGCCAGTAAAATAAAATGTATTTTCTAGGTTACACGGCCCTAAGTTTCAAATCGTCACGGCACTGTGTACCGTCAAATGATAAATCAGACTTGTAGAACAATCTCGTTTTTTGCGTCGCCTTCTCGATGACGATACTAGCGGGTTAAGCTGTATTGTCACTGTTGCAGGTCGCACCGGCAAGCTGCTGGCGGTGCAGCACGAGGGTGTAAAGCCTGATGTGCTCATCTTGGGCAAGGCACTCAGCGGCGGCATATTGCCCGTCTCCGCGGTGCTCGCCAACAGCAATGTCATGGGCGTGAGTGTTGCAATCTCTTTCTGCGTAGGTATCCTCGTTACCGAGGGTCCTGGCCCCCTTTCCAGTAATCCGATGATTTAGAAGAAAACCTAAATTAGACTAGTACTGGTTGGATGTTTTAATCTTTAGGAATTTAATGCCGCACTCTCTGTCAAGTTGCCAACTCTTAATTATTAATTTCCACTGTGAAATATTTTGATTTCCTTTTAGGTCATAACGCCGGGCACGCACGGCTCGACGTATGGCGGGAACCCGCTAGCGTGTGCCGTCGCTACCGAGGCCATTAAGGTAAATAAAAATATTTTTGTGCCGCTGAAGTAGGTAGGTATTTTTAGCTGCGATAAACATTCCGAATTAGCAGGTTATTTTTGTTAGAGAGCTGTTAGTTTTAATAGTTTCGCAGTGATCTGCGAAAAGCGCATAAAGGTGCAATCAGACAGATTCAACTATTTATTTTAAGTACTTAGTACCTATCTAAGTTCACTGTACACGCAGCGTTATAAGACTGCGACTTTGATTTTTACTATTTTACCCATCTACCTACCTACAACGAATGTGCAGAATTTTTTTTGAATTTTACCTTTAGGTATTATTGGAGGAAAAATTATGCGAGAACGCAGATAAGCTGTGCTCGGTGTTCCGGCAGGAATTGGAGAAGATTCCCAAGTCCAAGGTAGAGACTATCCGCGGCCGAGGACTCATGTTCGCAATCGATGTTCACGACAGTTAGTACAATTAAATCAGAATACATTTTCTAACAGGTATTAGATAGAAGTTGGCGTTACTTAGCGGTATTCCATGATAGTCAAGGAAAAATAAAAACTCTTTGCTATAATCCGCCAAACCAGAAAAAATCGGTATGGCAAAGTGCGCCGTTCGCGCAATCGCAATCGATCTTCTGAGGATGCTCCAATAGGAGCAAAACGTACGCAGAGTGCATTTTGAAGAGTTTGTGTAGTGATGCGTTGTTCCTGGCGACAGTTTTGCCATACAGACTTTTTCTGGTTTGGGGGATTATAGTACTTAAAAGATTTTTTATTTTTCCTGAGTTTATATCACCTAAGTCTTCCTAACTCTAGTTCTTTGAGCGCTTTTGATAAGTCAATAACACCGTTTGTACCTAAAGCAGATTCTACTGAGATGAGCCGACTAAAACTCAGGAGTTTTAAAAAGTGTGTGGTGTGTGTGTGTGTGTGTCAGTTTAGAAAATATTATTTGCCAATTCGATTCGTCTGGATTTTATTGGAGAGTAATAAAATCAAAGAGAAATGCTTTTGTTTGCAGGATAAAAACACTTATTTGTGCCGTACATATTTCTAGCATTCTTCGGCGCAAATAATATTGTGCTAACTTTAATAATTGTAACACCTAATTCACAAATAAATAGGTACCTACCTACCTACATGAATTTTGAATTATAATTTAACAGGTATTAACGCGTACGATGTCTGCCACCGACTGAAGGAAGCCGGCCTCCTCGCCAAGACGACTCACGGCCAGACCATCCGCCTGGCGCCTCCGCTGGTCATCACCGAGGCTCAGCTGAGGGAAGGAGCTCGTATCATTCAGAAAGTATTCCAGAGTTACGACAAATGAAGTCTTCTTTCTTACTTGAAAAAAAAAAAAACACCAGCGAACATTAATTTATTTTTGGAATTAATATTTTAAGCAATTAAGAAAGTAATATTTGAATGCGAAAATATTGTGTATTTCTATACTTAACCTTTTCACCGCCTCTCGGTTGACCTAAGCGGACAGAGATAATTTCAAGCTTGCATCCCAAAAACGCGAAATTCCAATGCGACTTTCATTGAAGTAAAATATATAAGTTAACAGCGACTTTTAAATTCAATCAGGTAGTTTCTATTAAATACAATATAATATATATATATAATTTATATTATTTTATAGTACATTTTATATTATGTATCATTTAGAAAACAGTAGATATAATTACAAAATTAAATTAAATTAAAGAAAATTCTTTTTCTTTAAATATGTAATAATTTTCTTCATTATTATGTCTATATGGACGTAGACAAAATTGCCAACTTTATTTGTAGCCCAAAACACCATTCATACACCATAATAGTAAAATTATCTTGATAATTACAACATTAACTTGATAATTACGGTACAAAAGGTAATGAGTACGATGTACTTTATAACCTATTTGAGGTCGCAAATAAGGGTGATACTTTTGTCCACTTACATTTTGAGCGAGGTAAGTACTTAATATTTTCACCTAGCCTTACCTATGTTCTGTTTAGTGTATATTATACCAGTCAAGCAGACTTTTGCGTTTCATTCCAAACACGCACTCAACTAATCAGTAAGAGCAGAGCTATAAATAGCATCTCTAATGAGTAAGGTTAATAAAACAACGTGAGTGGGTACAATAAATTAGCGTGTATATTTTCAAAATATGTACCTATATAATAATTTACAATACTTACTTGTCACAACACACTTTCATCACAGTTATTTGAGGTAAATACTATTAAAGGTATTTGTACGTAAAAAGTATTGTCGAGTTTTAAGTTATTATGCCAACATTTTGTTCGTGTGTCTATAATTTTATAATTTGTATCTACTTAGTCTAGACTATCCTATACTGGCTTATTGTATTTTGAACTCTATATCCGGTGGTTAAAATGCATTATCGAGTACACCTAGTTGCGCTCTCATGGTATCACTGAGTTTCGCCAGGAGAACGCTTTCATCTAAGCTCATTTTCGGACTTTCCAATAATCCTAAAAAAAAAAAATATATTAATATTTTAAAAATTTTTAAAGTTATTAATTTAAACGGCACAATAATGTACAATCTGTACAATATACTAATTATGTTTCTTTTGTTACGTTGTCACGCTAATTATAATAAGTAGACAAAACAATGACTTTAAACGTTAAACAAAACACCTAATAATATAAACCGTTTTATATAATCAGTACGATACCTACGCGATTTAGTTCCTTCGTTAGCATTCAACGCAAAAATGTTTAAATTTTTTATTATATTATCGGTTATGGCATGTGGTGCGCAATTCTCGCTTTCCGCACAAGTCTAGCAGCGGACGGTTCATACGGTGCTTCACGAAGTATCATACAAAGCCTTGTTTACAAAATATGTTGATGATAATGTGATGATGAAGCCTTTACCCTGATTAATACAGTCCCAGCACTCCTGTATCTCATAGCTCAGGCCCGCGCTGTTGTGGAAATGGAACTTATATTTGCCCTTCGGTAGAGTCCATTCCGTGCTGTTAGCGGCCGATATATGCAGCACGGTCGGACACCAAAAATAGTCCAACTGCAACAAATCGGTACACATAAATATTTAAAACTACCCGCAAGTCGTAGAAACTTTTTTTCCTGTAAAGTCGTAAACGAAAAAAAATATTTCTGAGCAAAGGATAAGTTTTTTATTCTCCTCGAAGCTAGGCCTTAACAGCGATGTTGTCTTGTGGTAACTGACAATGCAGTCTAAGATAGAAGCGGGTATGAGGGATCGTCGCGGAACGCTGAATCTTTTCGACATGGATTTAGCGGTAGGATGATAAATAGCCACGCCTGAAGCCTTCCCTCAGATCGGAAACAATAACTTAGAAATTATAAATTCCCCACATGCTAGGCTATGCTATTATAACATTTTTTCAGCTTTTGAAATTAACGCATACCAAGCTTATTTTGTTCGTCTCCTTTTTAACTATCAATTCACATAAAAAAAATGTTCAGTATGACAGGGCTTTCAATGTTACCGGCTTCCGGTATAAAATTGATGAGAATTATGAGAATAGTAAAAGATGAGAATGTTAAGATTTTTAAGGATTGAAGTTAAAGAAAAATCAAAGGCGACATAATTATAAACATCGTAAATCGTATCACCGCCAACAAAAAATAGCATCATTCAGTTTTAACTATATTTTTCGTTGACGATGATACTTTCATAAGTATTCAGGTATGTATGTCATACTGAGTAGATGTTTTACTTAATGATGTATCGAGGATAGCGAGTTTATTCAAAAACGAACATGTAGAATTTATTGACTGGTTTTCCTTAAGATAAATTAGGTGATTTGAAGTACGTTCGATACATAAATGGTAATAAACAGTTACTTTTTACGATTATCCTACAAAAGGTCGTTATAGGTGTTTGTGGTTTTCCAATTTTGCAGTGCTTAGTAAAGTCAGTCAGCCTTTATTAAAACTGATCCTGTAGCCTATTTTACATTTAATGTTCGGAGAGGATTGAGTTTGGGATAGTCTTAGACCTTAGTACATAATTATAATATCGGTGTACACATGTACACCGATCATTTTAATAGCTGCTATTGGTAAAATTAATGAAGATCAATAGATAAATGTAAAACGCGGGCGAATAGTTCAAGATTCCAACGATCGGCCAATTTCACCAATATGAAACCTTACCCGAAAGTTAATTAGCAGTTTTTCCAAGATTAATCTATATTTAAGTATCAAATAGTCTGGGATTAAAATCATTACTAACAACTACCATTGTCCAGTGTAGAGAAAATTTTGTCTACACGTTTACTCGTAATCTCTATGTGAATCTCTTATAGAGATTCACGAATGAGAGTGGCGCACATGTTAGTCCTGGAGTAAAGATTGAGAGGACCGTAGTTTCTGGTATAGTTCTTCTGGAGAATAAAAAAGTTTTGTGAAATCAGCAGCGGGATTATTTTAAAATGATTGCCACTGAATGACGACAGGCGAATGCATAATGTTGCAGCAAGAACGTGATAAATTTAACCGATCACCACAATTTATTGAAATTAAACGTTATTTTATTGATGCCATTCCGTAATCGACCATCGGGTCTTGTGCCCGTTTTCATCAACCATACCTAAATCATTTCCTATGGAGTCGCTTTACGTAGCCATTAAATTACTCATCGAACTATCTGATGCCCTTACCCAAAGTCATTTACATATTTAGGTGTTCCCTAAAGATTCGTGAAAACGAAATTAACAGACAGAGACACCTAACTTAGCTTAGGTAGCCCGTAAAAGTTAGGGAACGTTGATGAATGAATGCCCGTTGCATTAGTGGCACTTGTGAATATTTGTAGATCGAATGGCTAACTTACCGAAATTGTGCCTTTGGTCCCAGTTATTTCTGCCTTATTGGGCATGGTGGCTCGCGTGTGCGCCACTATGGTGGCCGTCCTGCCGTCCTTGTACTTCAGAGCGCACGACACTGACTCGTCCACGCCCGTCTTGCTCAAGTGCCCCGTACACATGATGTCGGTCGGCGCCTCCTTGTATACAAATTGGAGGAGTTGCAACATATAAATGCCCAAGTCTAATACTGCGCCGCCACCCAAATCTTTCATTCTGAAATTTTATCATTTGATAACACCACCTTATTATACTTAGGTACTGTTGTGGACTTACTGTGAAAAAATAATAATACTAAGCAAATCGCCATTAGATATAATATGTGATCTAGGTTAGGTATCTAATCCGATATTAATACAGATACAAAGATTTATTTTATTCCAATGTAGGTAGGTACTACTTTATGTACTTAGGTAGTTACACTACACACAATTTGACGTGGCGTAGTGTTAATTATTTAAGACAACTTAATATTAAAGTTAAGAGCTGGGCAGACCACACGTAGAAAATTGCACATATTTACAACGCAGATAGATTTTTAGTGAGCCAGACTACTGCCCGGGGTTTTCAGTTGAAAATTCAATACTACCGATTTATATTTCGTGAAGTTTCCACTTGGGGCGCAACTGGCTGTACATGTAGGTAATCTAGAGGTAGGTGAACTCCTACGCTAAAATAACGTAGGTCGCTAAAGAGTTTAGATATTCGAAATCAATCAACGTTGTCAAAAAGTACCTACAAATTCGTAGAACTAAGTCTGCAGAGAGAGAGTCCTTGGGTAAGGTTATCCAAGTTCTAAAAGGTTCAACGCTCAAAGCGAATTCGCTTCTCGCTATAAGTGTCAGCGTCGAGCCGCAAAAAAAAAAAAATAATGTGGCTAATTCGGTTGTACACAATTTCTAAACTACACAAGGTCTAAATCTCGTGCTATCCTCCGTGTTCAGAGATTGTGTGTGAATTAGCCACATCGTGTGTCGCAAAAAGCGCTGCAAATTGTTCAGCTGAGTCATCGTTTGTTGAGCGTTGAACCTCTATTACGTATCAAATTAAAATGAGATTGAGCATAAGAAGAAAAGCAAACCCCATTAAAGTAGGTGAAAATTAAAAGCTGTGAATGAAAATAAAAAATATTATATCTTACAAGTTCCTCTCTATGTCGTTAATTTCCACCCCGAACTGTATGTTTATCTGATAAATGTCGCCAAGCCCACCACCCGCAATGTGCTTGTCTAAAGCATCGTAAGCGGGGAAGAACCTCGACCACATCCCTTCAAGGAGGAAGAGTTTCTTTTCGCGTGCCAAATCCACAAGAGATTTCGTCTGTTTGTACGTCATGCCCATGGGCTTTTCACATAACACGTGTTTACCATTTTCTAGCATTAGTTTTGTTATTTCGAAATGCTGTAAATTAAGTACGCTGACGAATACAATGTCTGAAAATACAAACGTAAATTGAAAAGTCTTATAAACCCCGATATTTTGAATAAACATCCTTAGTCGAATAGTTTGGCAGGAAGCTTTCAGAGTCTTCAGACAGTCTTGGTTGCAATTTACCATAAAATTAGGTACTAATTTTTGCGGTGTCGTCGGGTTTACTTCTTAGTTTACCAAAAGTTCTGTAGATTAGACTGGTGGAAGTTAAACTCAAGTTAGTAATTTCAGTCGCCTTTGAAAAAAAATCGCATTCATATCGATCAATTCGTTTGATTGAGCGTTATGATGCCATAGACAAACAAAGAAGTCAATCTTATAGCAACTCGCTTCTTAATCGGGGATTAAAAAATTAAACAAGGCAACGAAAAAGTATAGAAACCGGCAAAAGCAAAGGGCATAAGTGGGACAACTCACGGAAAACCCATGTCCCATAGTTAGTTAAATGATAGTCTAATAAATAACTGATATCTAGCAACATTCGCTCAATATTGTATTTAATTCTATTGGCTTTTATAAATAAAATTAAGTCATTTGTATTCTAGTGCCAAACTTTTTAAGACGGAAAATTCGGCGGTCTTCGTAGTCACGGCCTTTGTTTACGATAAGGTAAAGCGAATGTTGTTAGAATTTGGTGACTGTGAAGGTCTTTCGCTTATTTTATCAGAAACTGTCGGACAGAAAACTGTCGTGCATCCGGTTAGCGTAGAACCACGCACGAATTCTGGTGTGTGGGATCTAGTGCAAAATGTATGAGTCTAGTTTTATGCTTCCCGGCGCGCGTCAGATTGTGTCCAACCATTTTTAATAATATAATGCACCATGTCAAAAGGCAATACCTAAGTGAATTGCTTCACGAAAACTCACCTACGTTGGCGTCGTGAGCGATCGAATCGTAGCCTTCGTAGGCTGTGCTTACGTTGTGGAGCGTGGCTAATCTGTGAACGCGATCTAGGTCTTTGCCGGCGATGGCGACGACCTTATGCTGTTCCGCGGGTAAAGACGCCATTGCCGTCAAGAAGTCGTGTGCAATCATGCCAACACCGGCTATGCCCCATTTCAATTGTTTGCCCATCTAAAAACGCAAATAATAACACCACACTACAGCGCTATGACGGTATTTGTGCTTCAAAATAACTTTTTAATCTAATTTAATCTTCTGATAAGTATATGATTATTCAATGATAACACTGGCTAATGTTAATTTGATAACCACTCTATATTTCGGATTATTGTAGGCAAATAGGACATGTGAGCACTATTTGAGCTGATAATGCACTATGGATCCAATTGACTGTACAATTTGCTAACATACAGAGAAATTTGATATACATTTTACATTATGTTTAATAATAATTAAGTGTCATATAAAACAGCTTCATAAATTAATAATAAGCAGATTTGATGGTTCAATGACTTATATGAAGTAGGTAGGTAAAGTTATTTGTATTAGAGTCCTTGCATTTTAATTGTCCTTTGACTTTAGTTAATTGCTGTAATTAAAGACAGCATTTCTATTGGTCATGGCTGTTCGATTAGTGTTTGTTTGTGTTCTATCTATGTGTAAAAATGCAATTCAAATATGTTGTAAGTTGTAACAATGTTTATTATTTGTGATAGATTTATGAGTGCACATGCTGTTGATAGACAATGAGTGAGATAATAAGAGCTATGTTTGCATTTTTTATTGCAGATATGAGTTACATAATTCAAGACAATATTTTAACAAAATTCTTTGATAAATTAAATTTTTACGTATAGCTTTTTTTATCTAGATAACTTAACGTAAAAAAAGGTAATTCTAAAGTTGTAATTTAATTTCATATCCAACATTAATAAGGATATCTAGTAAAAGTTATTATATCTAAAAAAATTATATCCATACTTACAATTACTGTCTCTTCAGGCATATTTTAATTTAGGTTTATCGGAAACCAACGATGGTCTTATGGGATATTTTCTTGTAGGTAAGCCTTCCATTTTTTGATTCCGACAAAATGAAGACGATAATTAAATTAGTAATTAAACAGGCACATATTAAAAATAATAAATAAAATCATTGGCGAGAAAGATAATAATTTAATAACTTTGAAACTTAAAAGATCCGATGAAGAATCTATTGTACTTACAGTAAAATGATTATTAACTGGAATTCTTATTAAAACAAGTTTTTCAATGTTCAATCACTTACACAGTAGGTACTATAAGTATAATATAATTTATTTATTTAAACTTTTATTAAAGTGTCGAAATTCAAAAACTTTGCAAACCAAAAGTTCACGAATCACGAGACGAGACAAGACAAGCAAAAGACGAGTGACAACTGACAACCACTTGACAAGTGACAACCAACTAGCGCAACCATAGACTAAAGACTAAGGGCCCACATACACGATCAAACGTGTTTGTCAAACACGTAACATTTTTACGTGTATTTTTGATAGTGTGTGGTCGTGTTTGACAAACAAACTACGTGTTTGACACAGAAACGGAGTGCTTGATTGGGTGCGCTGGTGTTTGATGACCTTGTTCAAACAAAACCGTAACAAAAACACGTAAAAATTTTTCGTGTTTGACAAACATGTTTGACCGTGTATGGGCCCCATAAGGAGGCAGGACATTCATGAAAAGAAGAACGAGGCAAGTTTAGGTAAAGTGTAATGGGGTCCATACACAGGCAAATGTTTGTCAAAACAAACGGAAATGGAGGTGTTTGATTGGGTGCGCTGGTGTTTGATGACCTTGTTCAAACAGCGCACTCAATCAAACACCTCCGTTTCCGTTTGTTTGACAAACATATTTGACTGTGTATGGACCCCCAGAGGGGTAAAACAATAATTGGGTGAATAAACTTGGCATGAGTCCCTCATCAGTCAAAAACTCTAGGCACAAACTCCAGTGTTGTAGGTATATAGGTAGAAATCGTGGAAATGCATCTTGGATTGATTAATCATTGTGGTCTCGGACACTTAATAGGTACCTACAGTAAATTCACGTTTAATGAGCTGCCATATTTTAATGGAAAATTTAGGAATGTGGTAAAGTGAATCATTTAAATCGTATTTTTCAGTCTTGATAGTTACTGATGTGATAAATGCGAAAGTGTGTTTATTTGTTGGGTTGTCCTTTAAAACCGCCACATCGTAAACGTTTCTGGCCCAAAGTTTCTCGGCCTTACGCGGCCTTTTTTATTAGGAGACAAAAATGTACCTATTCCAGTATGCGATGTGCTCGGCTGAGTACCTACTTTAAAAAAGCAGGAATTTCTCAATTCAGCAGGTATCTTTTGTTAAATATTTAGTAGATTTAAAATACAATAATTTGAGTTGGGTGCTTTGAATGAACTTTTGTTCAATGAAATGTACCTATCACATCACTATTGCAATTAGGTGGGCAACATTTTACAGGATGACATTTTGAAACGTCGTCTGTGATCATGACAATTTGACAATTTGACATTTACATTTGACAATCGCGACATTGACAGTTATTGAATATTGATTTATTATTGAATAATGTTAAAAAATAAAAATAAATAATAATTAATTTATTATTTTAAGTTTGTTGATTGTTTATAATCCAAAAACGTATAATCTTAAATAATTTTTAACATTAATTTAATAATACAATTGATCAGATGTAGATTGAGGATAACTTTTTAATAATTAAAATTGTGAGAAATAGTTGTAGAATTGTTTCAATGTCTTCCATAGTTACTTAACTGTGACTATTTTGACTATTGAATTAGCAATGACGTTAAATCTGTGGAAGTCGTATACAAAAGCTCGTAAAAATGTATTGTTTGGGAGCAGCAGCTCAGTATCATCTTTGTATAACTTTATCAGTCGGTCTCTTAGTGACGACAAATTTTCTACATCAGAATTCAGCAATAGTACGATTTTAATCGAGAACGGATTCAATGTTCATGAGCTTCCAGTTGTAGTGAGAAAACTTAAGGATATAGAGGCTTTGGACTTTCCTCCGTCAGTGGAAGTAACCCGGGCAGCGAACGACTCTTTCAATTATCATCTAATTCAAGAAGAATTCAAACAATGTGTGGATTTACGTGATGTATTTTCATTAATAACAAAATGTACCAAGATAACACCAAATATTGCATTAGGTGCAATCGAAAGAATAAATGATTTAGAAAAAGAATCACAATGTAATGTTCCCAGTGACCAAACAGTTCATATTAATTTTGCAAAAGGTGCTATCTTAGAGAAACTGTTAAAAGTTGTTATGAAGGCTGAGGATACCCATACAATATTAAATGTGCTTAAGACATCCTCCACAATTATGGAACCATACAAATACAAGTTTTGTGATGAGCTGCTACTCAGAGTTATAGATAATAAGCTTACTGTTGATCAGTTATGTGATTTTGCAATTTTCCTGTATAAGAATATTAGTGATCAAAAATATGCAGATACAATTGATAGTTTATGGGTTGGCTTCATTGACAAAGAGAAAGATATCAATGAAAATAATATTGTCCAAATTTTTTCAATTTTGCCTGGCTTGAGAGTAAGTAAAAAGACTATAACAATTTTATTGGAGCAAAAACTATCTGAGTTATGGTCTAAAATAAAAGTTACAGCCATGCAAGATATTCTTGATATTTTCTTGGTAGAGAAATATTTTTCTATGCAGTCTTATTGCATTATCGGGCACTGGTTTTACACTAATATCCATGCATTAGATGATGATGAGTTACTGGGTGTAATCACAAAATTTACACGCCTAAAATTCACAGATAAGCGAATAGATGAAGCAATTGAAAAATTTTTAAAATTTAAATCTTCAAAGATTAAATCACAGGTTTTAGTTATAGGTATTTTAAATTATTGTACGCAATTCAAGTTGCGCAATAAACAGATATTAGAAATATGCAGTCAATATTTTATAGACAACAGGGAAAATGTGCCATCCAGTTTTTTAAAGTCCTTTATATGTCCATATGGATATTTGTATATGGAACCGTCTAATAAAGAGTTTTGGCTGTTAGTTGAAGATGTCTTGCTTGAAAATTATTTAAAGATGAACATTGATGACCTTTGTTCAATAATCTCTTCATACATCTACTGTGGTCACTATCCTTTGAAATTAGTATCTAAAATATTTAGTGCAGAGTTCATGGCTAAAATAAATAACAGCAACATCTTGAAGAAGCTGCATCTGATAGATACTGCATTGTCTTTGGAGTGTGAGCACTACAGTGGCCCTTTGTTGCCTAAAGATCAATGGTTCAAACCTGCCACACAAGACAGTAGAATTAAAAATATTATAGAAAAAACATGGGACAGCTTTGTGTCTGTGATTGGAGATTCCAACAAAATGTCAACTGCTGTTGTGTTGCCAAACTATTGCTCAGATGAGACATATCTCATTGATGTCATGATACATCCAGCTGATACAAGCAGTAGCACCTTTAATTGGAAATCAATCGCACATAAAAATGAGAGCATAGCAATACTTATCCATTTACCAGATCACTACTGTTCTGATAATGAGCAGCTCATTGGCCCACAAGTTATGAAAAAGAGGCATTTAAATATTCTCGGTATAAAAGTAGTGAGTCTGAGGTATGTTTGTCTCAGTCAGTTCTATACATCATATAATACAGTTGCCCTCAAGAAATATTTGGCTGATAATATCAACAATACTGATACTTGATTATACCTATATTTTCAAGACTTTTCAAGTCATGCAGGCAACGCTAATAAGATAATAAGTGTCATACTATTATAGTTTTAAAGTTAATATATGTATATTTTAGTTATTGACTGTTTACAAGAATTTTGAAGTGAGGTCACAATATCAAATGTTGATTTGATATACTCTTTTTCACACAAACATAATCATAAGAGATAGATAGGTTTTAAGATATCAAATAACTAATGTGCCTAATAAAGTTCAAGTTTGTAATATAAATTAAGTAGGTATATCTAAACCTTATTGTAAGTTATACACAAATTTATAGTTATAGTTCATAAGTAAGTACATATATTTTTTGTTATTAAAAACGACATATTTGTAACATAATTACATTTTCCAAAATATATTTTAAGAGGCATTCGCAAAATTGCAATTGTAGTACAAAATCGGAAAATTAATTATATTAACATGTCCATCAAGTAGGTAGGTATAGAATGAAAAGATTAGGAACTTATTTTTTTAAGAATATTTGTATTCAAAAATTACTTCTTATCAAAATTTTGGGATATTTATAGTTGTTGGTACCTCAACTTTTGGGTAAAATTAATCTATTTTTCTAGTCTGGTTTTAATTTACAAATATATTTAGATATCAAGTGTAAATATTTGTCTTTTATTGCATCAGAACTCTCCTGAAGTTTTCTTGATAATATTAAGTCTGTTTAAATTAATAAAATCAGTGGAAATAATTCGTGTACTTTTGTAAATTGGTACAGTATATACCTACCTACGAGGCGGTGCGCGCCAAACTCGTGCCTGTCGTATTCTACGAACTCGCGGTTTAATAATAAAAAATAAATTAAGTTTAAAATTAAGGGGGCCCCCATACAAGAAACGTGATATTTTCGGTGTTCTTTGCTCGACCTTAACAATCACTATCTCTTGAAACGTTATGTATATATTTTTTCACAGAGTGAGTAGGTAAGTATAGTTTTTTATCAACAAATAATGAAAATAAAATAAAGTTAAAAATGAATGATCTCCATACAATAAACTTTTCTTTTTGCTCGATGGTTTGAACCCTTTACTTCTTTACTTTGAAACTTTATTTCAGAAGATATTTTTGAGATACGAGCAAAAAACTGAAAAATGGGACCTTCAAATCCCCAAAAAGCATAATCAAAAGGTGTTTGGATTATGCTATGAAAATATTCAAATGCACACTGATTCATCTCGTGTAAAATCTTCGATGTACGAGGTGTTAGGTAGATAGAGTTTCCATTTTTCTTACTCGAAAGGTGAAATAAAAGTCATTGTTGAATTATAATTTATTTTATTATTTTACTCATAACATCTTTTCACTTAAAATACTCAGTTTTGCTAATTCGCTAGGATTGTTATTTGAATAATTAATATTAATATTTATCATAGTAATTTATCAGACAACTTTCACAATTTTAAAATTCTTAATTTAGGTTTTTCTTTTTGAGAAAAATAAGTCAAGTAGTATAAATTAAAACTGATTACATAACAAAAAAATTATTGTTTTTGCTTTTGTTCGCAGGCTTTTGTCGAATTGATTTTGTGTATTTTTGTAGAGCAGAAAAAAAGTGAAATCAATAGGTAAACAACTAAAATGTGCTTCCACGCCTCGCTGAAATTACCGTTTATAATATGGCTCTTCGTATCAGGTCAATCTACTTGCTCTAAGCCGTAGCCAGATAAATAAATTATCTATATTTTATAGCCGAATGGTGTATCACAGCAACTCTAGCTTGAAATACCTATTAATTTTTAATGTATTTGTTTACGCTGACTCACAGCCTAAAATCTAAAATAGACATTTCATTATTAAATTACAAGACACTCGATAGAGTTAGGTACATTACATAACATTATAAATTATGTTTACTTTTTAAGTTAGGTAATATTCTAAGTAGGTAGTTTCCTTTATGAAGGTTGAAGATGCGAACACTGCTTTATATACTATTTGAAGTTCAGAGATACCTACATACCTAAAAGTGCATTTCAGTGATTTGTGTCTCTACTTAGTAGATTTGGTATCTCCATTTATTAGATTCACGTACCTACATAGTACAACGAACGAAACATGAATGACTTTTGGCACAAGTAGTTGTAGTTTACAACATGATTATTGTGATTTTATTCAATTTTAGTTTTTATACTATAGCCTTAATGTATTTATATTTTATATTTTCATTTAAGTATGTAAATAATTTGACTCATTAAATAATATAACCTACAACGTAATTAATTTTATAAAAAATATACAAAATATGTAAGAGATAGGCTTAATAAAAGTAGGTAGGTATAGGTAAGTAAATACATATTTACTTATTTAAGCATATCTCATATATATACGACTAAATGAAATCTTTAATAGGTGTGTGAGTTTAATATATTATAATTTCAGTGCCTATTGGTAGACATAAATTTAGTTCTATAGTGGTTCTATATATATATTCATAAATTTAATATTTCAATGTTAGTATGGCTATCTTTGAATGAAGATATGTCATCTATTTTAATGATTCTGTAATTTTATATCACTATGTGATGGAGAACAAATATATTCTTTTGAATAGTCCTTTTGTGTGTCGCATTTTTAAATATCTACTTAATTTCATTAAGTAAAATCTGTTTATTCAAACCCGGAGTACCCTTTGTTAATGAAGATCACACAACTTATCACGGTATTAATTAATTAATGACGACACAAATATCTACATACATACAAATCTAAACAACAATAATTTGTTATTTATCATTCATACTCCAAAATATACCTACCTACCTACACATGGGATTGCGCAATTGACATTATTTACTGCTGCCTGCAATACAGTATATGACAGCATCATTTTATGTCCGATACGTTGTTTCAAATCATCGTTAATACGATTATAATTTTATTAACCGTCAAAAAACACATAAGTAGCGCTTTCTTCGACATGGATTGGGAGCAAAAACAACTTTTTGGCGTATTTGCATTGACTTATAGTTATATTAGGTATTTCGTTCAATGCGTTTTTGCAAATGCGTTATTGCAAATCAATCTACACGTGGCTTGCCCGTCTTTGGCAGTTGTTAAAACGTTAATTTGAAAAAAGGTATTTTGTATCACATTTTCCACAAATCACGCAACCCTTAACATAAAAAAAATACGTTTCTTCATATACCTATTATGTTTAGGGCAGTAATTTACACATGGATATATTATTGTACATACGTATCTGTACTAATTGTGTTTGTATTACAATTTCTGTCTATTGCATTCATTATATGTTCACCAGCACAATTATTTGTTATACATACAACGAAAACTGTTAATTTCATTCCGCTTTCATACTTAAGTATGTTGTTATAGGTTAGCACAAGTCTCCGATGACTTACTACGACATAATAATTAATTTTAGTTTAAGTACATGGCTGGTAATGTACCTATTACGCATGACATGGATTTGTTTGTTGTAGAAATGACAATTAAGGCGATCTTGCTCAATTATATTATCACAAAAAAGGCAATAGAAATAGCTATGTTAGGTCTCTTCCTTTAGTGTTATTTTTATTTTGTGCTTTTGCTGAGATTTTGTGGCCTAAAACCAATCTCCTTTAGGCGTGTTTAGGTACCTACTAATCATAATAGGTAGGTGGATCTCACTATTCTATCGGAGCATATTGTTTTTACTCGCGATTTTATCACATATTTATTTAACTATATGCTTTTATTATATTTTCATACACTCTTGTATGCTACAGATTATCAAGTAAGTTTTTAAATGCCATTAGACCAAATACAAAAGTAGTTACATCTATCGAGCTTTACAAATGAAGAGCGACAGTGTATATAGGTCAATAGGTGTATTTATTGTATATGTATTGTTAATATTGCAAATTGTGTAACAAATTAAATTTTTTGATGTCAAAACTATGTCAAAAGTCAAAACCATTTTTCCTTTGACTGACTTTTTGTATGTAGGAAATCTGTTTTTTATCCACGCAAGTAATTCGCGCGATGTTTACACAAGGTATTTTTGGGACTTGAAGTTGTGAAATGAATCTACGCAATAACGAAATATTTTCGCTCGTTACGTCTCTAGGTACTTATTTTTAGAGTCGATTGAAATTTTCTTATCATTAAGTTATATGACAGACTTTAGGTAATTATTATTCTAGTTTACTTTTAGAATCTAGGAATCGTAAAATTGATATCATGCACTAGACTTAAAACCTATTTTTCCAACCGATCTAATCACCTAGTATTATGAAAATTCCGAATGAAATAATTTAGAATTAACTACCTAATCACTTAGGGGCTAGAAAATTACAACATTGAATCCTACTTGGCAGTACACTAACACTCTTTACATGTAGGTAGAAATAACTCGTATGAAATTAGACTGTATTTCAAATGAAAACATCAAAATAAAGTTAGAATATAAAATACCAGAAAATATATACTTAGGCATTTCTAAAAATAACCGAAAAAAGTTATTGTCACCGAAAAATAAAGTCGTAAAAATCTAAGCTACATGCTTATTTATACGAACATAAAACCATGATTTTTTTACAAATAGGTTGAGTTAAAGCAACCTTTTTATTGACCACAATGAGAGTTTTACTACATTTTAATTATTATTTATTTATAATAAGTTATTCGTATATCTTATTCATAGGCCTTAAAACTAAAATTTGAAAAGGAATGTGAAGTTTGTCCTCACCATAATTACTTAATTACTTATTTAAGTAGGTATATAAGAAGAATTACATTTTACTTACGAATAAATTGCCTTTATTAGCTAAGTTGACGACGTACATGTAATAAATAGTACAGATAACATAATCTTTATTTTAATGATCACAGTACAAAATCAGCTAACTACGCGAATGTGCGCAATAATTTCCTAGTTTAAAAATTGATTCAACAGGAAAAGCCAAAAAAACTTATATTCGCATAATTTAACCTTGGTTTTGCATAAGTAAATGAATTAAATTATCTCTATTATGATGCTATCTAAATATAAAATACCTATTATAGTATGTATAACGAAAGAAGTTACTTACTTACATAAAAAATTAAATGTAGGTGAATTTATTACATTTTTTTTTGTTTTTTGCAAATTTCTCGGTATGATTTGACTAGTCTCTACAATGATTTTAGAAGTAAAAAATTTAAATGTTTACCAATCTTCAGTTCATGGTATATTTAACTTGAGCAGACGTAAGTTCTTAGAACAAAATAACTATTTACAAAGTTGATTTAATTTAGATAACCTTTCATGATTGTAAAAGGTTGTAAATTGTCTACAATTCTTCAACATTTATATAAAAAAGTAAAATCGAAGAGTCATAGAAGGTAAATCGTTACAGCGTGTTGTTAACAATAGAATAATTCACACTTACATTGCTAATCTAAACAATAATAACAAAATTCGGAGCTAACCTAGGTTAAGGCTCGTTAGGTTCACACAAGTTTCTCAAACATATGCATGTGGGTATACAACAGTGAATAAATTTTTTAAAATCATCTAAGCATCGATCGTAAGAAATTTTAGATCTAATCTAACATTTAGTCATCAAATGAACGTACATATAAATTCAGTAACCGTAAGAAAATATAATGATATATTACAAACGAACTTCAAAATATAATAGTCGATCCGAGTCGAGAATATGCTATTTGATTACAGGTACATATAAAACGATCAACAAATCTCTCAAAACTCGAAATCCTCGAATAACGTTCAAACTTCAAACAGATTACGAAATTACGAACAAATCACACAGACTTTTGTAAAGAGCGCGCAACGCGAGTGTTTCCACTGAGAGTCTAATAAAGATACTTTGAACAAATGTAGCAATATTGCTGAGGCAAGGCTGCTTCGGGCGCGTTCACGAGTAGATGGTGATCACCTCGCGGCCGCCGCCGCGCACCATCAGCACCTTCTCCAGACCTTCGGTGAGAACTTCCAGGAATTCCATATCTGAGGGTAGTTTACAGAAATTCTCCTCATTTTATGGCCATCATAAGTAGCTAATCACTCTCATAATTAAATAAAGTTCAATGTTTATAATATGAGCAATGTAAATAGATTCGGGAAAGGCAATCAAAATACTCAAGGAGAAAATTCATTGATGAATTTTCCCTATCGTCTTTTCAACTTCGTTCATAATCTTACATAAAATTTCAATGTTTATTAGGTACGTAGTTACGAGAAGCTACACGTAATTTAGCAAGGTAAAGTTCCACTTTGGTTTGGTTTTTTCCTGAATAATTGCAAACTTTAGGAGTAGTAAGTTCAATTCGTGAGGTCCGAAGTTCTAATCTTAACTTCTAAGTTTAAATAAAAAGTGTCACTTACTTTAACAGTGAAGAAAATAATCGTGAGGAAACCTGAAGTCCGTGGAGGTGTTTGAAGCCAATCCGCACTTGACCAGCGAGATGGACTACGGTCAAAATAAAATCTTCCTCATTTAGAGAGGAGATGTTATATGAGGAGAGCCAATGATGGAATTTAGATGATGATGATGATGACGTATATAATAAATATAGAAACGTACAATTGGATTCCCTTTCGAGTTTGGTGTCTCGCGGCGGGCCCGGCAGGTTCAATATGACTAATTGTGCGTCGTGCGAGCGTGACACTATCACTTCATTCAACTTCACAGCCGTGTGCATTCTTCGCACTGTGCCTTCATCACTGAATTTTTGAAAAATATAATATAACAATATATTACGGGAAAAAACTAAAACTATTCCAATGTATGTTGACTTCTTTTTTTTAATATTTGCCATGTTAAACATTCCTTTTAATATTATTAATAAATGCTAAAATTTTTTGTTCGTTGGTTTGCAATCACGCAGCAACAGAGCTACAGATTGACGTGATTTTTTTGCATGGGCATAACTTAGGAACTTGAGCGTGATATAGGATAGGTACTTTTGATTCTATAAAAACGATTAATTTCCGTGCGATCTCCACTGCCAGCAATGTATAGTAAGTACAATGAATGTAGCCTAAAAGTAGACTGTAGCAAAATGTTTTAGCATAGTCCTCCTTTTGTAAATAAAAACAATGGCACACTTACGGGGTTATGGTGGGTCCGTTGGCGTTGGGCTTGGGGTTGAGTGCGTCGCCGTTGGGGTTGCCGTCCTTGTGCTTGTCGGCGTCGTTGGTCACGGAGGGCGACTCACACTGCGAGCGTTCATCGGGCGAGTCCCACATTGAATCGATTATGTGCAACAAGCTACTTCGAAAGTCGTCCTAATTTTCATCGTTACCCCCAATTCATTGGTCCATCGCAAAATTTCGTATCGCGAACCGAGCGTTGCACATGACGGATTCAAGGCGAATAAAACACGGGATGTCATATATTATTTAAATTGTTTAACAGTCACTGACTACGGACATTCAAACATCCACTCATTAGCTAATGTGGTATGGAGAACTAAAGTGAACAAAGTAATGTGAATGAAATCATTGCCAAACATATGACCACCGTGTGTAGATTCGCTAGGACTCGTTATGGTTAACTACAACGATGCGAAACTCAAATAAAGAAATTAAAGTGAAACAAGTAGCGGTGCAGTTTGTTTTATCGGAGTTGTAGCAAGCAAAGATTAATTACTTATAACAGCTAATTGTCACATCCATTCCATTATGTTACAAAATTACGTGGATTTATTTTATATAATAATAATGAAATTATAACTGCGATAGTTTCTGCCTTTTCTTTGTTACCTTTTTAAGGCTCACTGTTACAACCGATCTTGACGGTAATTATGGTACAGAGGAAGACGGCCAAATGATATTTTTAGTACGAAAGTCAAAGAGTTCCCACCGGTTTTTTTTCAAAAACTTAAATCCACACGGAAAATATCACGTATATCAGTTTAGTAATATTATATATTGAAGATAGGCTGAAAAAATGTGCTGTAGCTTGATGTAAAAAAAAGTGATAAATATCAAAAATAATCGATGAAAACTTATGTGTAACAACTAAATGTAGAGATCGATAAAGGCTCATGAAAATGACAGTAATCTGTTAAACACGTGTTGTAAAGGTTTTCGTTAATTACTAAATTCTTTGAGTAAACAAAATCTTGCAGCTAGCTAATATTAGAAATCTTGCTGATTAGCAGCTAACAAGAATCTATATTCATTCGACTGACGTCGGAGGTAAGCAAAAATTGTTATTTGAATTTTTTTCTATTTTTTTCAATTTTGCGATCAAGTTAACGGTAAATTTAATCCTAACAACTTCTCAATCTCTTTTCATTTAAAGTAGCTTTCTGGCAAATTGGATAGATTTGATATTCACCTTATCATCTTTGTCTTTCTCGTCGTTTTCAGCTAGAGGCGGTGACGGCGCATCATCAGGAAGAGGTTCGGAACCAGGTTCTGCAAAGCGAACTTTGCTGGCAGTTTTCACGTCTGCATGGTGGTGATCCACAATTGCTTGCACCTGTTTGTTTATTAATGTTTATGACGGTTCAGATCACTGGATCAACGCATTTGTATAGACTTAATATTTTACTGTGCGTATTGATTTTTGTTACTTAAAAAAACATAGGAATATAAAAGTTGCTCAAAATAAAACTGATCCAGGTGCTCATAAAGTTATAATTATTGTTTAAATTAGTATTTTTATACGGCAAAGTAATAACGAATTCAGTTATATTGATAATTGACTAAATAATGTGTTTGTAATTAGAATTTAAAGAGAAAACACAGAAAATACATACACATATTACAATATAAAATATAACGGAAACTATATTGACAATAATATAACACCAATAAACTAATGAATTAAGTGCACAATAGCCAGAAGGATTGTGACTAAAATAAGTGAGACAAAATTACATCAAAAGCAAACACAAAAGGTGTAAAAAGGAACATAAAATTGTGAATTATAAAATTAATGTTTATAATTGTGGAGACGATTATAGAAATATGCGAATGATAGTACATGTATGGTATCCACATCGACACATTAGGCAGCATTAAACTAAACTAATGACATGGTAAGACTATTGTTGTATTCGAGAAAAATGCATTTGCAAGTTCTCAGTTATATCGGTCAACACGTTTAAAGCAAAATGCACAATGGGAATGACAATAATTATCAAAATGCGAGAACTAAGTAGTTAAACAGTAGGGAAGAAATAAAGTTCTAAAATGCATATTAAAAGTGGACTCGATCGAGGGTAATGTATCCATTTTACCAAAGGCAACTTCTCCTCAGCATTTTGTTCATGATAGTCCACCAAATTTTGCATCTGTGTTGGCAGCGATAGACAAACGCATATTAGTTATTTAAAATATCATAATACATATTATTACGATATTGAATAAGCAACGCTTCTCTTTACAAAACATAGCACACAGAACACTGCTAGTGTGAAGAATTTAGCGTTAGGTATATCCACCATGGATTTCGTGATGGTAATATAAATGTGATAGTGAGCAAATATTATTTTTATAGGTAAACTTACCATTCCAAGAGACTCCTTTTTGTTTAGTCTAAGTTCACGTAACATTTGATTACGTTGTTCCATCATCAAGGTACGTTCGTAAGTGTACGCGGAGATATCACTGTCAGTCTAAAAAAATTAAGAAATAGTATCAAAATATTGCAAAGAATCTACCTACAAGGGATTGCCTTCTTGATGGCGTAAAATTTTAAAATAATTACCATTTCAACGACTTCGACTTCTGCTTCCAAACGTAGTTGGTAAAGGAACATTTTTAAGTCTTTCTTCATTTGGATAGAATTATCTTCTATTTGTGCGACGGTAAAAATACGCATTTTACAGTTCTTCCACGAGCGGTGTTGTTTCAGGAGGAACGGCAATAACATCAACATTCCACCATCATGGACAATCCACCAAATATCTATGTTACCAGAAACCTACAAGATGATTTTGATAAATATTATGAGATTTTTTTAATGTATTATGGTATTGTCTAAAAATTTCCTAAAGTGTAGTGAAAATATAATAATGCGGAGAATAGGAAAAAAATCCTAACTGTCGTCATGTTATCTGCCAGATATAGGTTTCTTGCGAGGATTACATAACACAGAATACGAGGTGGTGCTGCTTGTATCCAGTGAATCCCAGAAACTTGCTTAAGAGCATCCGTCTACTAGTGCGAGAGTCTTCATGTGTGATGAGATGTGTTTCCCAATGCAGTTTTATCATTCAAGCACCTTGGGATCCCAACATCTATATCAGTTCTTCGAGCTATGTATCTTATCCATTGTCACATTAGTTTCGCCACACGATGAACTGCTTATTACTCTATGGATTGGTTAAAGTGATTGATTTAATTTACCTTTTCTGATGAATCAGGGAAAAAGTTGATTCCTTTAGGCACAAGCATTGCCATTCTGGCCGCGGTTACCGCACGCACAGTGTGTAAAAACACGTGCCATGTCCGGTCGTCCTCTGACTGCCGCCACCCGTAAGGCCATCCCACTATCACAGTATTCGGTTTTAGACCGCCTAGACCAGTTGTTTGAACACTGACGAAGGAAATAAAAACATGTGATTTTTTATTCAGTGATTTATATACAGGGCGTCCCACGGCTATGCCACATGGAGGGGAAGTACCTTAAATATTGTAGATGGAACATTTTACTGAAAGAAGACTTCATTTTAATTTAAAAAACAATTTAAACTGCATTCATAGATTTTTAAATAATTGCCTGGTTGAACCGGGACTCGAACCCGCTATACGAGAAAAAAAATTAATCTGTATCTTTATCATACCGATCGGAAGGCTTCATCATAAGGATTATTTTTTGTTAAATAACATAGCATGAGAAATAAAAGGAAGACCATGAATTTTAGCATTTGATGTAAAATTTTGTTCAGAAAAATGAAAAGCTGACATTAGCGTATCGCATCGACATACAACTGACATGAACTATTACTAATGAGTACCCACTTGAGAAGTACGCATCATTTCCCGATCCTTACTATCCTTACTAATCCTTACTTATATTACCTATAAATGCGAAAGTGTGTTTGTTTGTTGATTTATTGGTTTGTCCTTCAATCCCGCTGCAACAATTTGCAACGGGATTGAAGGACATGTCGATACGCCAATGTCAGCTTTTCATTTTTCTGAACAAAATTTTACATCAAAGGCTAAAATTTATGGTCTTCCTTTTATTTCTCATGCTATGTTATTTAACAAAAAATAATCCTTATGATGAAGCCTTCCGATCGGTATGATAAAGATACAGGTTAATTTTTTTTCTCGTATAGCGGGTTCGAGTCCCGGTTCAACTAGGCAATTATTTAAAAATCTATGAATGCAGTTTAAATTGTTTTTTAAATTAAAATGAAGTCTTCTTTCAGTAAAATGTTCCATCTACAATATTTAAGGTACTTCCCCTCCATGTGGCATAGCCGTGGGACACCCTGTATATGAGTACTTATATGTAGATATAAGTGAAATAACACCTTAAGGTGGAACTAATTGCCACCTCCTGGTGGTATTACTTCTTATTGTAAATTATAGCTAACATGTTCGTAATCAATATACATACTAAGAATATTATTATATTTATATTGCGTGGCACAATAGGTACGCGCTTTATTCTTGAACAGTTTTTCCAGTTGAGTTGAATTTTTACATTCTTTAGAAAATTATTGACTTAATTAAACCTATCAAGATTCTTCACACCTTTATAACTTGTTCTATTTATTTGTCGCAAAACAAGATAAATCGCTTCCAGTTTACTTTATTAAAAACCACTATTAATCGCTGGCCAAATAATATCCCCACATTATTTTTATTGCGTTGTTGTTAATGAGTAATTTTATATACATTGATAAAGTTATTATTCCGAATTTATCTACCCAGATGAGCAAAAAATGCTAATTATTATCTATGCTTGCTAATAATGCTTATAAGGGTATGAATTTCTTGAGTTAAACAAAATATTAGTACTTACAAATGACTTAAGCCATCAGCAATGCTATGGGATACTAGGACGTCTACAAATCCCTTGACCTTTTCTTCGTCCATGACTTTACGTAAGTTTTGTCGAGCTGTGTTGGCCTCTCCCGCTCGTCGTGTGAAATCGCCACCCAATACTGATACGCAAACTGTCAGACCTTTTCCTGTAAATATATTAAATATGGTGATTTGTGTGTTTTGGGAGGGTGTGTGAAGGGAGGGTGGGGTGTTAAAGGAGTGCGCCTCAATCTCAGCACTCCAACAGTCAACCTCACTTATCCATGGTTTCTCCTACTGGCTGACAAACTCTCTGACAGGCTCTGGCAATAGATGGTACATCATCGTCATCAGCAACTCATCAATAGCTCACATGCAGTCTCCTCACAGAGAAGAGTTAATATAGAATATATAATAATACAATTTTTACCAAACTAATTAGACTTAAATGGCGAAGACCAGTGTCAAGCAAACACTGGTGCAACAAGTCTGTCTCTGTATCTGTAATCGCTAATTCATCTGCTCAGAGCAGTGTGGCGATTAAGGCACAAATCCTCACGAGTATCGTACCAATAAAATATAGAGCACGTTAACGCTACTTTATGAGGCCAATGTCCAACGGTGGATGCATATTGGCCGGGGATGATTATGATGATTTAGAAGTCAATTATATTATAAAAGAAAAAGTCATTAGTACCTGCTTTAAGTTGGCTGGCAAAAGTTAACATTTTGCGGTATTTTGGAGTAAGATCGTCGGTAAGCTTAGCAAGCACAAGAACTTGTGGGCGCCAATTCTTTGTATGCGGTGGTCCCTGTTCAAGGCGCAACAAAGAGAAGCGCGCTGCCGAAAGTGCCAAACCACGAAGACCATCACCCCACTCTTTCTCAGCACTGAAAAGTATTCAAACAGATAAAGTGAAACAATTTGCAATTTGAAAAAGGTCTTTTTTCTCACAAAATTGTTAATTAACGCTATATTTTGACTGATTGAATAAAAATGTGGATTTCATCATAGTGGAAACTTATACATGCTAACAGCATTGAGTCTTTGAATGACCTATTTTTTTGGGTAAGGTTGAAATATGTATAATATTAGATTGGCATGACACAACGACACGCTTCAGGATCTCTATCAAAAAGGCGTAAAAGTCAAGTTTCCACCAAGATTTTCATATTTGCGCCATTTGTTTCGTTGGTTCTGGCCACCATAGAGGAGTTCGATCGAATGTAAATTATTTAAATTAAATTCTAAGAATTATATATAATAGTCATACCCTCGGTATTCGATGTATTTGTAAATGAGGCCAGCCATGCCCATAGCAATGAGAGCATAAAACCATGACGTCATAAACATAATAGAGATGCATAAGACTAGCCCAGCAAGAGATAGAGACCTGCAATAACCATTAATAAGTACAATTATTAATCATTAAAGAGTACCTTAACATAAACTTAATTGACTAATTGTTAAATAAATATTAAACTTACCAATGGTAATATCGAAATCTTGGTCTCCAGTTGGGAGTTTTCAATAGAGTTTGTAGAGCACACGCTAGGTTGACAAAACCGTAGCACATAAGGAAAAACATTGAAAGAAGTGGGGCAAGGATATCAACATTGCCAAGGAGGATACCACATTGGCAAATCACCATAGTTAACAGTAGAGCTCTGTTGAAAAAAAAAATATTGTTAATATTAAAGTACCTAATAACTTTAACCCAACTTTTGAATTAATTGAAAAGTTGGGTCAAAGTTTTCGGTGACATCCATATATTACAAAAAAAATACTAAGTAGTTTCACACCTCGTAGGTTCTCCCCGACTGGATGAAACAGCAAATGGCGCAAGGAACGGTATAATCTCATCTTTAGCAATTGCCTGGAGTAAACGAGGAGCACCTGTTAATGACTGTAATCCCGCTCCAAGTGTTGATAGAAAAGATCCAATGAGAATTACCCACTGATTAGGCCATGCCATGTTTGCTACTACCAGCTTGCCACCAATGGACTGTCCAAATCTAAAACAAATAATTTTTGTAATCTAGTAGGTTTTTTGACGGCACTGAAAATTATGTTAAAATAAACATCCGGCATAAATTATTTTAACATATTTATCAAAATTACTGAAAAAAATAAAATAAAATGGCTGCAAAGATAGATAAAGAGTACAAACTAGAAACCATATTTAAGGAGTATGCAAAATTTGGAAACACACAGAGCGACGGTAAACAAATAACTTTAACGAATCTTGATAAGTGGTTAAAAGAAGCAGGCATCATTGACGGAAAGAAAGTTTCTACGACGGACACAGCTATTCTTTTTCAACGTTTCAAAAGCAAAACTATTGATTTTAAGCAATTTATGCAATTTATTGAAAGTTTAGCCACAGAAAACAAATTGAATAAAGAAACTGTGATAGACAAAATCCTTAAATGTGAAGCACCCAGTACTTCACGGGCAACAAAAGTTGAAAAATCAAATGTTGTAAATAGAATGACCGATACTTCAAAATATACAGGTACACATAAAGAGCGTTTTACTAAAGATGGAAAAGGTAAGGGAAAAGCTGGTAGAGAAGATTTAAATGAAAACGCTGGGTATGTTCAGGGGTACAAACATAAGGATACGTATGGCAAAAAAAGCTAAATATTTTTCTTACTTGTCACGAAGCAGTAGGTTGTCAACGGTTCCAGCAAATAATAACACACAAGACAAGTAAACAGTTGAGGTCGTAAGGATCGCACAAATGGTTCCGATAGGAATGCTCTTTTGCGCATCAGCCAAATCTCCAGAACGATTAGACCCAGCCATAATACCTGTAAACAATATAATTTGTATTTTAATATAAGCCTACAGAACACTTTATTTATTTGTTGTTATTTAACGTCTTTCTATTTAATTTATACCATGTACATAATAGGGTTTTCTGTATTAGAAAAATAAACATAAAATAAATAAAATTACCTGTTACAGACGGGAAAAATATTCCAATCAGAATAGTAAATGTAGTCGTCAGATCAGCGTAAATTTGATTGTAAGTAGGTCTTTCCATTTGTTCTATATCATCTGGTTCCTTGCCATATGCTATATATTGACCAAATTCTAGAAATGAATCTTGCAAATTATCAAAAAAAACTCCACTCGCCAAGCCCTGTAATACAAGATGTTATTTTGACGAAATTTATACAAAATCAAAATCATGATTTTTTAAATCTCTATGTAAGTTTAATCCGAATAAATTGAATGGGTTATTTCAAAAACCAAGTAATTCATAAAATTTGAACTTCTGGGATCATTAAAAACTACTTTTTTGTTGATCCTATTATACGTATTTACTAAAACTTTTTTAGCTGAATATATTGGTGATTAATCTTTGAGATTTGTAAACAATTTAAAAAGTTTATTAGTGATGATGATGAAAATTAAATTTAACATATTAAGCCTAAAAATGGTCTTTGGTCTAGCCAAAAACTAGTGGCCTATTTCCTATAAGTTATTTGACTTTAGGTTGTTTATGCAACAAATGATAATTACATGGTTTAAACAGGAAAGGAATGTACTAATTTGTGTGGTTTATATCCAGATTGTGTGTCCATCTATACTTGACATAGGTGGCTTTTGAAATGGCCGATTCAATATTTATGTCGACTTAGATATTTCTTTTAAAATATTTCTTACCTTAATTCCCTGTACCACACTAACTTCATGTGCTTGATAATAGGGGTCGCAAGTATTGTTAGGACAAAATAATTGATACAATTCGCCGTCAATATCTTTAGTGCAATTATTTATATTTATGTCTTTTAATAAGCGTTTACCAAGTACACACATCCTAAAAATAATAGAATTATAAATTACTGATTTCCTGCCAAACTGAAAACGGATTTTGAATTTAATAGTATCGTAAATAGTAAATAGTTGTAATAAATAAAATATTAAAGCAAAATAGTTTAACTTGGGAATGATGTTTTAAGTAAGCAAACAGAGATTACACAACATTTCAATAAAAATAAAAATTATAAACTTTGATCGGATGAGAGTCTCAGGCAATGTCTAGTTATGCGATTTTGCGTGTCGGTACGATAACGTGTAGAAACCGATTAGGGGTTGGTAAGTTACACTCATATACCTCTTCCAAGTTCGCTTGCTACCATTTAGACAGCACCATCACATCACTTACTATTACGTGAGATCGCAGTCAAGGGCTATTTTGTCATCAGTAAATAAAAGCTATAAAATATATAAATAAATCTTACTGAAGTTTATCATTTCCATTCCAGTTCACAAAGATACCAACATATACAGCAGTGATAGAGAGTAACACGCAGGCGAGTGCTAATGTTGCGAATTTGTTGACGAATTTAACTCCAAGAAACACAACCATGCCCATAATTAATAGTAAACAAGTTCCATAGACGCGGAAATTGTTAAACATAGCCTCTGGATCCTTCGTGAAGTCGCCGAAGATGGACATCCACGGAGCCATATACGTCTAAAAAGATTCGTTAATGTAGTAATCGTAATAAAACATCGATGTGATAAACATACCGTCATGGAACTCATAAATGTATCAAATAACATAAAAATTCGGATGTAGAAATATTTTATTTGCGATCTCGTGTAGAGGTTTTATGCTGTCATAAAAATGAATGTTTTTAGAACTAGAAATTTCGGCGAAGATCGCAATTTTTTTTGTGGGTTTATTTAATAATAATATATTTTATGGCTTTCAAAGTTAACTTAGAGTATAGTTTATCTCTAAGATCTACCTCTTCTTAATTATTTTAGGGACTTTGTTCCTTTACAACATTTATTTCTTACATAAACTGGATCTATAACCGTAATAAAATCACTTTTTCATTCTGCATCAATAGTCTTCAGAATAAGATTAAGGTATTATTCTGCATCTATATTTTTATTTCTTTCGAAAGGTAAAGCTTCTTCAGACCAACTTTTAAGCTTCTTAAAATTTCGCCCCACTGATCGCTTTCAAAATAACACCCTGTGTACCCTGTGTTCGTTTAGTTGTTCCAGTGAACGTCCATTTTATAGTTCTTACCAGTACAATTTCTACAGCTCCGACGATGTACATGGCCGCAGCGAGAGTAGTCCCTGTGTAGAAAAGCATTCCGACTGCGCCTCCGCACTCAGGACCTAATGATCGACCAATCATGAAGTAGGACCCGCCCGCGGGCACCACACCGTTCGTTGCAATCGCCGACATTGATATCGCTGTAAGCATGGTCTGAAAAAAGAAATAACGCATAGAAATACCGACTACCGTTCATATTCTGCTTGCAATCTTAATACTGTAAATACTTTATCTGGTGGACCAGGGGACTGACATATGCAGTAAGTCGCGTTGTATAAAATATTGGAAATAATACACTTCTTGCAACAAAGACGTACTAAAGCCTAGTAAGCAGTAGGAGATATATTTTGTCCCGTGAGAAGAACTATTATGTCGTACCGATACGTCTCATAAGTTTCATGTCTCGAGTTAAAAATTGAGTGTGGAGACATCGCTCGTATTCATCGGCTGTTGGTTTTTGCAGACTTCAAAGGCTAGAGACACGTAGCACGTAGCAGTCGTGGGACTGATCTTGTGTGTAGATATATTTAGAGACGTAGATGGTGATACCTTCCTGGTTTCAAAAGAAACCCGGAAAAGAGACGGGGGCAAAGTTTGGAACCCCAGCACGCACCTGGTTAAAAATATAGTTATAAATATCTATTTACCGTACAACAGCAAGTAAGCACAATCAAGAAGCCCTGGATAGCGCCAGCCGTTCCAACTACCCACGTGAGACGGATGAAGAGGATTACGCCGAAGATGTTCTGTATGCAGGGAAGGTAGACGCCAATGAGTGTGCCCATGCGGGCCGGGGGCGCTGGCTTGGGGGCATCAGGGTCCGCCGCAGATGCTGTGGGGATTGTGTTTGAATAATCTGCCAGAGAACTGAGGAATGTGGCCGCTCGGGGTCTGTCTTCGATTTCCTCCTGTAATGAAAATATTCAGAATAAGTACAAGACGGTATACGAGTAGTCTGATATAAGAAAGAAATATATTTGTATTGTTTAGGAAGAGCTTTATAAGTTGGGTATACATGAAGGTATAACAGCTTATCCAATACTAATAGATTTACTTTTAGAATATCAATTTGAATTTAAACTACCGTAGTTTAAATTCAAAATCATATTCTAAATCATGTATTTCACGGAAGCCAATCTGAAGCTCTTACGACCAGTCATGACGCTACCACCGGTTCGGAAAGTAGATTTTATTGAGGAGAGCCGCCAAGAAAGCTAAATATTGCGGTGGCTTGGTGCCTCCCACTATCTTCATAACGAATTGTCAGTGAAGTTCGCAGACTTACAACGACGCTTTAACATTTGAATAGATTATTCGTGGCGATATTCAAGTTAACTACAATGTGCAAGCGGTAGTTTTGATTCCCTAACACGATACGGGGATTCAACGAAGCCCGTCTCCAAAGTGCTCGTATTTTATTCACGGACCATTTGCAACGCTCGTTGTGCCCTAAGACGTACAGAAGCTTCAACGGTAAATGTCGCTCTTGGGTTACTTTAAAACATTTTTACAGAATATTTTTTGTAAAACATCAGACTCAGCTGCCGCATTATTTATTTTTGAAAGCTATCAAAAACATTAGAATGTTGCTAACTAACAATCTGTCAAACCCTATTTGAATCAATTCTCAACTAGTGGCTTTTAGACAAACCCGTACTTTCACTAATTAACGACCCACAGCCATTGCATGAAAAATTGCTTTAAATATGAAGGCGAGAGAAAACCTAAGTATCCTACGTTGCCATATGTAACCATTGTAGAAAAAAACTTAAAAACAAACAAACCTTTCTACCAAAACAATGTACTATTTAAATTGAGATTGCGCATTACATTTCACATCCACTTTTAGAGAATTATCCAGCTTAAACTTCTATCTATGAATGGAGCAAGGATTACCAATAGGTTATAGGTGAGCTCTTACCGAATCTTGTCGATTTAAAATTTCAGGCACATAATATTGGAATGATGTGCCAAATTTTCAATTATGTGTATTGTATATGATCAATATTAGAAAGTAGAAATAGTTCACACGTTGCACATCCGCATGAAAACGAACTATTTACGTAGCTTTTTTTTATTTGATTTTGCTTTTTTGGTTTACTTATAATTTATAGACTTTGAAGTTTATAGACGTGTAAGATGCCAGCCTCGGGCTAAATTTTTTCCAACTTTTGTTAATATTGATATTATCATTAATCAAATTGTCTAGTTAATTGTAATGCTTTTTTGTAAAGGCTACATTACTATTACTGCAAACCGATTCTGTAAAAGTAGCATCAATCATTGTTGCCTGAACGTTGCGTTCTTTCTGCAATAATGCATTTTAGCCAACAGATGCCAACAGCGAGTGAGTATCGGCCAACCAGAAGTGATTGCAATAATAATAATTTTTAGAAAATCGCTCATGTGGTCCCACTATTGGTCTAGGAGCATCCAGACCGGGGATTTCTTTGAATTTGACTAAAAGATTAAATTTCTCTAATCTTTTAGTCAACTTCCAAATCAGGAAATTCGAAATGCGAAAGAAATGAATGCTTAGAAATACGATGATTTGTGTTTGTTTGTTTATCCTTCAATCATGCCACAACGGACCGACGTGATTTTTTGTATGGGTATACTTGAGGACCTGGAGAGTGGCATAGGTATACTTTTTATCCCGGAAAATCAAAGAGTTCCTACGGGATTTTAAAAACTAAGTCTACGCGGACGAAGTCGCGGGCATCATCTAGTAAGTAGATAAGTATTACCTAGGGCTCTTTTTTTGTAAAAAATGAGCAATGTTGTTCATAGTATGTCCATAAGAGGACCAGTTTTCCCCCTGGGTCTCAGAAAGTCCAGTCATGAGGACGAGGATAATAACGAACAAAATATTAGTGGGTACGTTATTGGCGACGTCGCAAACCTACAAATCATGAAACGTTTTAAGCCGTCGACGGTTTCTAACCATCGTAAATTTTCGCTTGCAATAAACTGGGCCACAACACGAGCCATTTATTACTGAGCTTTTTCCTATTTGTTTCCATTTGTTCTGTCGCCATTACGCGCCACTTTATTTAAAATGTGGATCTCTTCGGGATTAAGAAGGTAATCAAGGTTTTCTTCACCCCATTGGTATTTGTTAAAAGTGTACTGAAATAGAAATCCAGTGACAATAGCCTTATAAAGTATTCCCAAGAAAAAAAATGCCTGCTAATTTTAGGGAAGCAAATGTATTAACATTATTAATTGAATGAAAGCCATTTGTGTGCTTGAAATAACTTTGTTTTTTTTAAATGAATTATTATACGAGTTGATATGTAATATGGAAAATGATACAGTAGTTCCAGTTTTATTATATTCATCTTCAAGAGTGCTATCATAATATTGTGTAGTAACGACAGGTACCGCGCTTTTACTATACTAATATAGGTATCTACACTATTCAAGCTGATAGCCAGGAATAGCTAAGAATATTCAGGAAATTCAATATGCTCACCTGCCGGAAACTTTGCTTAGAGGGGAAATTGACAGTAGGCACTTGCTGTGGAAGTAGTGAAATGTTTCAGTACCGTTATTATAAGTACATATTACCTCTAAAATTTGCATCGCAATATTTTTGTAACATTTATTATGTATTATATAGGTACGTATATGTAAGGAAACCTGCATGTCTGAGAATTCTTATTTCATTCTGAAAGGTTCCTTTTCCTTGGCCAGCGTGATTGACTATGGCCTCAAATCTTATCGTTCGTAACAAGACCTGTGCGAGGTGGGTTGAGTTGAAAGAACATATAAATATACGCAAAAGCGTTGATACAACCAAAGTTCTAAAGTAAGTAGGTACAGGCTTCTAGAAGTGAATATCATTAAAGAAAGAAAGAAGGAAAAAAGAGCACATATGAAGGCAGTTTTTAGGCCGGTGAAGAGTATTTCGAGCCAGAATAAAATAGTTTTGGCTAAGGTATAACTAGCGGATGCCTACGACTTCGTACGCGTGGACTTAAGTTTAAAAAAAATACTTCCTTAAACAAGTTCATCAACCCAAGGCTTAAAACCTTTTTTCGGAAGGAATGAGGTACAATGATTCTCTTCTTACATTAACATTTAATAAAAATTAACACGTTTTCTACCATGTCAATTAAATTAATAAATGAATTTAAATAATAAATAAATAATAACGAATCTAATAACTAACTAATTTTTATTAGTTATAAAGATTATTCAAGTACAATTTATGTTCACAATTTTTTACATAGAACAGGATTTTTGTCGTTCTAAATCTGATAAAGTCAGACAAAGTAGAAGGAGACCTGAGAACACTCTCAGTAAATTATTCGCAAAGCGTAACTGGAGTGTGCTTGACCTCAGACTGGGACGGAGCACCATTTCATTTCTTTTGGTATTGAAACCTCTTGGCTCCGGGGCGGCCTCCGCTCGAGAACCACACAGATAATCTTCGAAGGCCGGCCCAATATCCCTCTTAGACTAAGCTTTTGTATGTTACAAATGCGATCTATATACATTATACGTATAGAAGGTACTTGACCCGTTCAAGTTAATTTTTTTTTAAAGTACAGCAATCCAAAATTATTATAACCTAAGTTTGTTATATCTAAAATCGTGTTTAATGATCTTGCTTTCGTTATTTTTCGCTTATTGGGCAAATCGAGTAATTGTTTCGTAATAAAATTTTAATTAATCTTTTTTCAACGCTACCTAATTAATAATAATAATATATGCTTTGCCAGCCAGTTGGTACTAAGTTTGGAAAATAATCCTATTAAATGCGAAAGTTTGATTGTATGGATGAATGAATGAATGGATGGATGTTTGTTACTCAATCACTGACTGAACAGATTTGGCTGTTTGGTACAGAGATAGATTATAGTCTGGAAAAACCTATATGTAAAAAATAAAAATATATCTATAAATAAAAAACCTTAATCCACTCGAACGAAGTCGCGGGTAGTAAATAATATTGTAAAAGCTACTAACTTTTGACAGACTTGGTAAATATTATTTTTCGAAATACCGAGGAATATTTTTATGGGTCGGGAAATGGCTCGTCGTAATTACATCGGCTTCCATATCGACGGTTCGACAAATATTCAATTATTTTCTCATTTCAGTACAGTGCTGCGTTAATTTGTCTTGTCCTGTTGATAATGTACCGGACGTCATACTTTTCTTCATTCACTTCTGAAATATCATTTTACGATGATTTCGATTTACGATTGTGACCTTAATCATCGGGAATACTCCAGTTATATATACTCGTAGCTGAATGATGTATTCACCGAAGTGGTATTAATATAATTAAATATTATCCTCGGCCAAGGTAAGTATTTATACAATAGGAACGTGTAATACAGTGTACTTAATATTCATTCCGCGCTATGCGCGAGAACTGTTTTTCATATTTTGACACACATTAATTTTTATCATTTATGTCTCACTACGATAAAATTGCCTTTTATTTGAATAAATTCGTAGTGATTGAGATGAATGCAAAATGATTACGTAACGAGGATTATATGAATTTATTCAAAAAATATTTATAAGCCTCTACCCCAAAGCTATTATATTAACAATAAAATTATAATTTTATTAGTTGCAAAGGCATTTAAAAGCCTACATGTCCAACCCCACAAAAATTTACACCTTTTTGGACGCGTTATTTATGAGCTCTGGGGCTCGAGTAATTTAACATTTCTCTGATATAGATAAGTAATTCTGATTTTCCCTTCGAATTTGCGAAAATTCTTATCTGAGTTCAGTAAAAAAGTCAGCCGCGGCAAATAGGCGTCTCGCAAATGGGGCATGAATTATATAGGAGGCTGGTGCCGCCGGCGAATGACTACATCGCAGGTGTGTAATACACCGACATCAAAAATATGTAATATGTGTATAAAAAACCTAGATGATGCCCATTACTTTGTCTGCGTGGATTAAGGTTTTTTAATTCCCGCGGCAACTCTTTCGTTTTTCTGTATAAAAGTAGCCTAAATAATATGTTGTGTATGTATGTGTTAATATACCTATGTGTGTGTGTGTGTGTATATGTGTGTATGTGTATGTCTACATTTTATTTCGGAAAATCAAAGAGTTACTGTGGGGATCAAAAAACTTTAATCCACGCGGATGAAGTCGCGGGCATTACTTAGTAATATATAATAATGATTTTATTCATGAATATCGTGTATTTATCGCATCGGTGCCGTGGGGTGTAAAACGCTGCGTTACGCTTGCAAATTCCAATTTCGATTACATTGTACTACCGTATTATGACGGCTCACGCGGATTTGCGGGGATGCCAACTTCAATCTTCCTTTTATTACTTTTCTTAGTGATAAAAAACATCTAATGGAGGTTCTTTCAATGTGATAATACCACGTCCCGCTTAATTTAAAATAAATCCATATCAAATATCTGTATTGGAGTATATAACTATACCGTTTTATTGAACGAGCGAAGCGAGTTCTCTGAGTCAACTAGGGCGCTTGCCTACTAGACAGAGAAGTGTGTCCGTCTAAATGTCTGTCAGAGCCCTATAACTTCTGAATTACTGAATATTAGAACGTGAAACTTGGTTGAAAATTCAGTTATATCCTGTACTTGAACAACAAATACTAAAATTAGATAAATGTTATAAAGAAACGAAATTATTTAATTTTAATGCGGTAAAACAGTTTTATGTCAACTATTTTTTTTTTATTGCCTCTAATGTTAAAAGTTAATTATTACAATATATAATTAAAACTTTTGGGAATTATGGGATATCGCGAGGTCTCAGTTCGGGGCGAACCACTAGTATAACTATACCTTTATATTGGAGTAAATAACCGAGCGAAACGAGGTCTCTGAGTCTACTTGGGTGAATTTGCACGGTCGCACTTTCTGTCTTGTCTGTGTGACTGTCTGAGTGTCTGTCAGATTTTTATGAAAACTGAGAGGTGAAAGATTACGGTCCGGACGCAAACATATTGATAGTCAGTGGGTGGCGGCGGCATAGTGTTGGCTGAATCAGTTAGCGTATTCGTAGTGAGACATCAAAATGCTCAAAATATCGTATTTCGAAAAATTCAATATTGGAAATATGAGAAATTTCCAGTATTAGAAGTGAAATTGAAATCTTATAAGCGTCGAAAAGTCGCGAAAAGGTGAGATTGGAGTTATTCGTGTAAGAAATTGGGACGCGGTTCTACGCTGCTACGAGCTACGAACGAGTTACACGCTACGGCAGACGTAGTTAAGTGTACGATATTTTTGCAGTCCGCTTTTTCACTGCGGTGAACATGTAGAACAATTAAAGTTATGCGACAAACATTCCACTATAATTTTTTCTATAATACGAATATAAATGTTGAATCTCATCTCGAACTACCAGGAATACATCTCCGTGAAATTTCATAGTTTCACTTTGTTATCAGATCAGCAGCTGAGCCGTGAAAAGTCATTAGACAGAATAATATTCTAGAATGAATATGATAGGTAATGATAACCTAGCGAGTAATCCAATCTTATTAAAGTAAAAAGATCCAGTTATAAAGAAATAAGAAGCAGATTAATTTATAACTAATTTAAAATCTAGAAAAAAATCTTTGATAAAATCTTTCCACAAAAGCTTCTCTTGACTACTCCCGACTCACGTCTACGTCAACTTTGCTTAACAATACAAAATAATGCTGAATTTGAACAATATTCGAGATTGTTAAGCACGTTTTATCTGCAATGTAGATTAATATCGTCGTTACACGAATAAATCTCCTGTGTAATCGCGAGAGGCGTGCGCGAGACGGGCATTACGTTTAATAATGTTTGCTGCCTAAACATGCTGAATCTCAAACGCAAACTACTCCGAGCAGAACGATATACCTAGCTGGGAAATCTCCTTAAGTTATTAAAACATTTTAAGGTTTATTTATACGTATTTTTACGCAAGTAAATAAATCTTATGTATGTACGTAGGTTACGTATGTTATTTTTTATCCATGATGAAACGGAGACGTTATCGGTTATATACATTTAATATAATAGGTTGTTTGTTTGTGCGTTTCTATAAATCTACTAGCTGATGCCCGCGACTTCGTCCATCATAATATTCTTGAATGGCGGCGTGGCAAAATATACATTTTTACCGAATTATTTAATTAAACAATATTTTTAAGTATACTTTCATAACTAGGCCTAGCTCAATACTTATGTATTTTCATCTAAGTCCTAAAGTATAGATTTATTTTCGTACTCGTATTACCGGTAATAAAGTCTATTTCCCCAGGGAAAATGAGGATGTAATTGGAATTCAATAAGGTCCTTACAAAAGGTCTACGGATTCTCAAAATTTATTGCGGCCCGATGCAATTCGCATGAGCTTACTTCTGGATTTAAGTTACGTCGAAAAACGATGAGGGTGGCGACGAAATACGACGAACATTTTTCTTTATGCCTTCTCTAATACGCCCGCGTGTTACTGATGTTTATTTCTGATCGAAAAATCACATATGAAATATTAAAAACTAGGTTATGCCCGCGACTTCATCCGCGTGGATTTAGGTTTTAAATATCACAGGGAACCCTTTCATTTTCAGGGATATAAAGTAGCCTATGTCACTCTCCCGATCCTCAACAATACTCATGCAAGCACTGGAAAAAGCCATTCACCAAAGGAAAGAAAGAAAGAAAGAATACTCATGCAAAAAATCACGTTGATCCGTTGTTTTGTTGCAGCGTGATTGAAGGACAAAGCAAAAAACCAACAAACAAACACACTTTTGCATTTATAATATTATTAAGGATTAGTAAGGATTAAAAGTTTCAACTCACATTGTATAGATATAGAGTGGTGTCACAGCTTTTGTCCTTATCCTTGGGCAGGCCATGTTCGTCGGTGTCACCTGGAATGGGTTGAATTCATTTATTACTTGTGAAAAACAAAGTGTCAGGTCCTTGTCAGGTCTGATGGAAAAATGTTAAAATACATAATATTTATTTAAAAACAACAATTACACTTCCGGGGTAAAAAAACATTGGATTCCCGTTTTAGGTCGTACGAAAGCTCCCTTCTTATCGAGCTTAAAAACTTGTTAATGTTGTTTTAATTTTTAGGTATTTGCATAATTATATAGTTATATAAAGGTATTACAGACAGATGCAGACAAATGTGCTTATTTATCTATATAGAATGGTAAATTGATGGTAAATAATTATCATATAATACATAGTAGTACTACTATTATTGTGCTGTCTTGGGAACTATTTAAACAAACAAACAATTTAAGATCGGATAAGATAAGGGTAGACAAAGTTAAATAATTATTTCATTAAATTTTTTAAATCACCAAATTATTTTTATGATGTATTTTTAAAATCCACTAGCGGCCGGCTTCGCACGGGTGGACATAAGATTGTAAAAAATATAGCCTATGTTACTCAGGGTGAATGTAGCTTTCCAATGGTGAAAGAATTTTTGAAATCGGCACAGTAGTTTTTGAGTTTATTCATTACAAACATACAAAAATACAAATCTTTACTCTTTATAATAGTAGCGTAGATTACTTCATTACATTCCGTTTTGTTACGCCATTTAAAACGAGCGAAAGATAATTATGTTATAATATTAGGTTTGTCCCATAAGTAATGATAGGTACAGATAATGTATTAATCTAAATATATAAAAGGCAAAGGTGACTGACTGATTGACTGACTGATCTATCAACGCACAGCTAAGACCACTGGGCGGATCAGGCTGAAATTTTGCATGTAGATAACTATTATAACGTAGGTATCCGCTAAGAAAGGATTTTTGAAAATTCAACCCCTAAAGGGATAAAATAGGGGTTTGAAAAATTGAACTTAACGTGAGCGAAGCCGCGGGAAAAAGCTAATTTAATGATATAAGCGCAATTTGTTTGTGTATTTGCGTTGCATCTAGATGTGCGAGTATGTGTGCCAGATATGAAAGCATCTGAATACTGCAGCGTTATTCAGTAAAATGCAGACTCACTTCGAAAGCTAATCTCACCAATCACGGAATAGGTAAAGAAAACTAGAACGGTGACGTCACTCGAACTAATACAAAATAGGAGCTTATGCCTATCCACTCTCTATCATCTTCTTCTGTGTACCAATTATGTCAAATTATCCCTTAATTGACATATTTGACAAGTGAGTTCGCTTTTGAAGTGGTCTTTATTTTAGTGAATACGGAATACCCCTGCTGAAACTATCTAACTCTTAAGCTGTATATACGTACAAAATGTCCGTGTTTGGACATTTGCTGTATGGATAAGATATCAAAAGTGGACACTTAAAAATGATGTTCCTCGCTTTTTATTCCTTTAATTTATTCTTAGCCTTTTTTCTTAAGCCTTTCAGTATTAATATCTCTGCAACACCAAAAGATTTTTAGTAAGTCGCATTCCTACTCGCAGAAATCTATTAGCAAAACAGTCATAGTTAATCCTAATTTAGTAAGTCAATTACATTAGTTAGGTACCTTTAGCAGAATTCCAATGCAAGCAAACGTGTCATGTCACCCGACTTCTGTACGACATGCATATTGTATTAGTCATGCAGTAAGTTTGCCTGCTACTAATTTCTTGACTCATTAATAAATAAAATTAGTCAATAGAGAAAACACAAGCAAGAGCATGGAAAAGTAAACTATCAACTGGTTAGTTTAATCAGATCAGAATTATTTGGGTAAAGATTTCCGTTTGGATAGTTTAACCGGCTAAAAAGTCGCACCTTTTCTAATTAAACCTTTTAGTTGGTTTAACTAATAACATAATTGTAACATTTTACTTGTAACTCACAATCATGCAATAAAGGAAATGAAATTGAAATTAAAATCTAGGAATATACTTTTAATTTCAATTTTTTGTTTTTCCGCAAACCACTTCAGGGCCATCAATACCGATTTATTTTTGCAGTAAAGGTTGGCCACTGTACACAATATTCCGTAACACAATCAAAGTTAATTCAATATGGGAGCTTCACAGTAGAATGTCAAGAGCTGACCTTTCGTACGATAATTTGATGACAGCGAAAGGACGAGTATTTTTGGTACATATTTAATCACATCATCTGTACCGCAGCCTGTTGAAACTAAATTATTTACCCGAGTTGTAAAATTCAAAGGTTAACGTTTATTTTAACCTAGCTGATGCCCGCGATTTCGTTCGTGTGGATGTAAATTTTTAAAAATCCCGTTGGTTCTCTTTGATTTCTGGCACATACTGTATGCTTAGAATAGAATAGAATAAAATAGGATAGGATACAATAGAATAGAATAAAATTCAAATCGGTCAAGTAGTTTTTGAGTTCTTAGACAGATTAATGAACAGGAATTGATTTTGAAGTAGTTAGTTACGGGACTGATAGAGAAAAAAATACAATACAAATGTATATTTCATAATAGCATAGTCATAGTACATACCGATTATTATTATTATCATCATATTCGTCGTATCGTGCGGAATAATTATCACGCGGTTAGAAAGAGGTTCAGCTATGTTAGACAAAGATGAACGAAGGTCTAATTAAATTATGCCGGAATTTTCTGTCAACGGCTTGATTTATGCTTAGGCTTGGTAGGGCTTGCTTTACAATTAACTTCGAGACCAAGCGTTACATCGGTGAACTCATTGCGGCGAATATTACAGTGCGCACACTTACAAGCATACCAATATGTACCCATTATAAATGCGAAAATGCTTTTTTTTAAGAATATGAGCCAAGCTTTAACTAATATTCTCCTCTCCTTCAATAAACAGAAACCTTGTGTTAGGAGTGGGTACGAGTTACGACAATAGTGCAACGGGTGGGGTTCGAACCTCCAACCTTTAAGTTATTAGTCTGCATCTCCCGTTATTAGTCTCATGTTATTAGTCCCGTTAGGCTATTGAGGCTTTTGAGATATAACAATTTTAAGTCGAATATATGGAACGGCATTCCGAACTAGTGGAAGATTCATTTGACGATTCGAAAGCACTTAAAAGTTTATTTGAATAAAAATATTACTGTATTCTATTCCATAATCAAAATACAACAATAAAAAACGTGTCAATAAGTTTAACAAATTGGTTTACAAAATACGCGTTAATACAGGTTTGCATATTATAGTCTTTGTTTAAGTCATTCATTTGTTTGATGTCGCAATAATATCGTCAGTTTTAATTTGTTTGAGCGAAATAAATTCATTCGTTGAATCATAATTATATTCGGTCTCAACATACCGCTTGAATAATTACTTCGCAGTGAATAATTTTATTTTTTATTTATTGATAAAATTCTTAATAATTGACGTAGAGAGTAGTATATTCCTTGCTTGTGACTATTATGAGAAATCAAGACTCTACCTAGTTTTCAGTTTTGTGTCAGTTACACTATGAATGATAATAATAATCTAGCTAATTTATTTCCTAACTTGAGTGTCTGGCAGCTGTGGCAAAATATGTCTAAATTACCTAAGTGTGAATCGTTAGGTTCAACAAATGAATTAGCACACTTCGGATGAAGAAATACTTTGTATAATATAGTTTTGAAACTTATAACTAAATATTGCAGAAATGGAAAGTACGAAATACTTGGCATTTCTGCAATATTTTCTCCTCATTATCTAGTGTAGCTTGAATAAGATTTACGCATAAACAACATTTCATTTTACAAGGTTTCATATTTGACGTATAATTCGTTACCAAACGCTTTCATTTATATTATTTACATGTGCTCCCACCAATAGTCGGACCAGCCATTTAAAAAACTGAATATCATATAAGTTATTACAATACATGATGTATTTGGCGATTACTACACTCGCCACTGTTGCGTTTCACACGAGGTTTGGGTGCGTTTTATTTCATCTATCGCGGGGATTTTTTTCTGGCACACTGCGCACTGTTAAGGACATACATTTTACAAAGATAATGCATTGCGAAGGTGGACGTAGATTGCTCTTTATGCCAGAAGTCTATGAGCAGAAGATGATTTTTCAAGATCTAAATCTATGCGGACGTAGTCGCTCGCGACAGCTAGATTTTTAAATAATATACCTACCTATTATAATCAGAAGGCCTCCAGAAGGCTCATGTTTGATTATTAAATGTAAACCTCTTTGCCTGTCGATTGCCAAGTCAACAAATCAATTTGCTTTTAATAATATAAAAATTCCAATTATTATTATTCTAAATGAGATGATTTCCTGTTCTAGGAAATGGTTCTAGGAGTAAATATGTAATAAAAGTTGTAGAGCGAGCAATGTTTATACATTTTGTATTAGAACCTTGGGTTTAAAAGCTAATCGAATTCTTCCGTATCAAAAAGTTAATAACGTTTTCAGCTACGATTTCCCGTCAGTGGAAAGTTCGTCCCTCACAAAGGGAAAATGCACCAAATGTGAAATAAAATATTTACGAGATTTTTTTATGTTCAGTTGGCTTTACAGCTTTACAGCTATATCGAGTTCGTCCAAATTGGTGCTGTCATCGCTGTAATACATTTATTATAGGTTGTAATAAAACCATTTTAGCGATGAAATGAAATGAATTGTACACCACATTGGATAGAAACATAAAAAATAAAATAAACTTAAAATAAATTATATAAAGGCGAGCACTAATGGCGGCCTTATAATGGCGATCTACAGGCGAACTATCGAAATTTCTGGTGGGAGGCTTTGGCCGTGGCTAGTTACCACCCTACCGTCAAAGACGTGCCACCAAGTGATTTAGCGTTCCGGCATGATGGCGTGTAGAAACCGATTAGGGGTATGGGTTGAACACTGCCATACCCCTTCTAAGTTAGTCCGCTATCATCACTTACCATCAGGTGAGATCGCAGTAAGGACTATCTTGTCACTGAATAATAAGGGTGGTCCACCCCAAAAATTTCTTTTTTGATATGGCAAAACAACGTTTGCCGGGTCAGCTAGTTACTAGATACAATTTTGGATGTCTAAGTACCGATTTCTGTTATTGCATCGGCTGAGGTGAAGCTGTCCTCACACAGACAACGTTACAACGTTAGCCGCTCGTAATCCTTAATTGGCTACAGAAGCCAATCAAGTCCACATTTATAACTCACGTACTTCATGTGGTGAAGGTGAAACCTTTGATCAACACTAATGTAGCTACTACATAATATTAGACTGTCAAAAAATGTCAGTATTATCAGTGAGAAAGCCGAACTATCATGAAACCACAGTGTGTCTTTTTAACCGACTTCAAAAAAGGAGGAGGTTCTCAATTCGTCGGAATCTTTTTTTTATGTATGTTCCCCGATTACTCGTAGACGCCTAGACCGATTTGGAAAATTCTTTTTTGTTTGAAAGGGTATACTTCCCAGATGGTCCTATAGTTATCAAGACAGGATCTGATGATGGGATCCTGGAGAAATCGAGGGCAGATTTCAAATTTTATAGGCACAGTTGATGTACTTTTTAGTGGCGTTTGAAGTCGGTTTTGTAAAAAGAATTTTTAAGTTTATATTATAAAGTCTCAACAGCTCAACGGTTACTGGTGCGGATTGAAAAGTAAAAGTCCGCACCCATTGCACTTAATTATTACTAAGCTATTGCATAGCTTCTATCGCGGGCCTTGAGCATGGAGACCGAATCCAGAAATTCCGTAACGAAAATAACCTGACACGGGACTCCTCTCACCGCTAGATGGCGTTGATTATAAATGCTATGCAATAACTTTACCGCGGCAGTCCCCGAGTGCCACACGTCTTTTTTATCGTACTCGTACACACTCCCAGCACAAGAAGGAAGAGGAGAAAATTAGTTAATTTCAGCTTGCCTTATAATTATGCTTTGAAATAAAAGTTGTAAATGATACTGTGTATAAGCACAGAACACTTAATAGTACCTTGGTATAAGTAAGTGTATTGATATACTGGCTGATGTCTGCAACTTAGTCCGCGTGAATTTAATTTGCAAAAATCTCGCGGGACCTCGTTGATTTTCCGGGATAAAAGTAGCTTATGTCACTCTCCAAGTCCTCAACTGTACCCATGCAAAAAGTCACGTCAATCCATAGCTCTGTTGCATTGCAGCATGATTGGTGGATAAACTAATAAACCTACAAACAAACATAATTTCGCATGTGCTCAGTGCCGTAAATAGGGAGGTGTCACCGGTGCCCAGGCACAGGGCGTAGACTCTGGGGGGCACAAGAATGACCAGACCAGGCAGGACTATTATTTTTTCGGTTTGCTCCTGATAAGTTCCCGCTGCGCCCCTAGTGCTTGTTTGCCCACATCAGTTCTAGTTCTTTAAAAAAATAGATTTTTCTTCAAAAATATTAGATGATTTGTCCACCAACACCCAAGGTCCTCAGGCTTTATTTTATCGCCCTGAATGAAATAAAGTAGGCCTATACATAGCATTGCTCTAGCTAGGGTACCTATAATATCTAAAAAAAACAAGGGCGCAGTTATAGAAGCTCGCACAGGACGCAGTTATAGAAACTCGCACAGGTCGCAGAAAAGGCTATTTCTGGCACTGCATGTGTTTGCATGGTTACAGTACAAGGAAAGGAAGTTAGTTAAATTACAATGTAGTTATAATGTTCCGTATAAATTACTTTAGTTAAAATAAAATAGTAATTAGTTTTACTTTAACTTTTGTTATAAAATATTACAGGTGAAATTTCTGTACGATGAAAATAGCGCAGGGAGTAACGTTAAGCACGCCGCATTTTTAATGTAGGATTAAATTTACAAAGGGGCAGAATTAACGTTGAAATGGACATTGTGTGTGTTTATTTAAGTTTTTATCTTATTTGCAAGTGGTAGAAGCAGCTTGGCCCAAGTTATAAAGCGCTTACGTAGGTACATTATGTTCTCCGGGTTGGCTGCGTGGTTATGTGTACGTTTCTACTCTGGGGCAATGCACATTGCACATACCCATTATTTATACTTACGTGTTAGTGAGTTGTTACCTTTCTAATCTTATGACGTAGTTAATACTTGTTAATATTATGGCAAATGATTTTTTGTATGGGTATAGTTGAGGACCGGGAGAGTAACATAGGCTACTTTTTATCCCGGAAAATCAAAACGTTCCCGCAGGATTTCAAAAACTAATTTCACGCGAGCGAAACCGCCGACATCAACTAGTAAATAATAAATTCATTCTGTTTGCTTTACATGGTTTTCAGATAGGTAGGTTGAAATGAAATCATATTGTATCATTTGTACATTCAAAAATGTTTTGCTATAATAGGCGTGCTAATATTACTTATCAGATACGTCACACATAATACCATTCCAGGATACATATAACCATATTATCATTATTGGAGAATTAATTATCGCATAATAATTATAAATTAGAGTTGCTACTGAATACAGCTACGCTACAGAATACAACAGAATAAATTTTTTATCACATTAAATAGTTTTCCCATCTTGCAATTCGCATTATCCAATGTCGAATATGAAGAATTAGTATGGCGACTAGTGCAAATTGAAACTAAGATAACGTTGGATTTGAAATTGAAACTAAGATAAAATTGGATCGGATGAAGATTTATCTTGATAGAAAAGCTAATTAAACTATTTACTGATCTCAAGCGTGAGAAGTAAGGTAGGTACCTACGCCAATCAATTTCAATCAGTGGTATTTAACCGAAATTGTTTAAAACAAGTCATTGTCTTAAACTTACACAATAAACGACTCACTCCGACCTCAGGCTGTGGCTGGCTTATAGCAAAGGCAAAGTTTGAACAACAAATTCTCAAGAGGGAACTTCGTCGTGGATTTTGACGTTGATAGCATAGAGTTAAATTTAGTTACGATGACCCTCCGTCAAAGTATTGACAACTTGGTAATCAGCTTTATGAAGAATCGGTAAATAAGGGGCCGCAAGGACGTCGCTTATAGTTTAGTATTCTGAGAGTCTGAGCCCAATCTATGTTATGTATGTAAGTAGAAAAATGTATTTTGTGCATAGTTTTTACGTGAAAAATTTAAAAAGATACGATATTAGTTTTTTTTTTTTTAATTCGATGACAAGGTACCATTGATTGCGATCTCACCTGAGTTAAGTTATTTTCAAAAATGCAATTTTATAATCATTTATCCATTGACTTACGGTACCGGTATTATGTAAGTATGGACCGGCCATTGCATACAGCAAAATGGCATCGACTTGTTGGTGCGATTTCTTCTTAAAAGCACCGACTCGCCTAGGAACATTGAATTATCATTTCAAGGAGGTTGTTAAGTGAATGATGGTTGCCATTTAAGTTAGTAGAACCATGAATATAACGGATGAGCTACGGCTATTTATTTCAATGTCATTTGTGCTATTTTAGTAGCATAGCACTTAATTCTATGACGTGCACAATTTTATGCCTCGACAAAAGGAAAAGGCGGAGCTACGTGAATGGCTACGCGATCTTTTAATTTAGTTTTAATCCGTAGACTGGAAACAAAGAACGGTAGCGGCTCTTATGACCGAGTGCATGGCGCGTTTTAAAAGATTTAGTTGCAAGCCGACTCAACGGTCTTACAGTGAAAAAGTATCTTGAACATGAAAAGGGAGGTATTCGGTTCGCGTAATCTTCTTACGTTTTCCTTTCAAGTGCACTTAAAGTGGGTCTGCTGTAGACAGCTTTCTACTCAGACTCAACTTGAAAACTATATTTTAAAGTAGCGTTTGCCTTCGACTTTGTCCGAGTGTTAGCTTAGGTTAGTTTTGTTAGCTTATCCGTAAAGTCTTACTTTCATTTAATTGTAGTAATGTCATAATTAAACTTTAAAAAGAATTGATGAATTTGTAATATAGCGAAGCTTATTTTCATCAGCGTGTTTTTGATATCATTAGAGCTTACAAAACATTAATGGTGAAAAAATAAATAACAAAAAAAGTTGGTCGTGAGGCAGCTACCCCTCAGACAAAAAATTATGTTGCAAATCGAATTGGCGAATGTAGTCCTATAGAGTAAGGGTCAGCTCACACCGAGACGCGACGTGACGATGCTCGTACTTTTGCCGATAGTGATATCAATATAGAACCTCTATACTACACAATAAGGTACAAATTTCAGTGAGGGCGGCGTAACGAGCCGTACTTGGACACGTATCTAGGTCGCTTTCGTGGTCTCGTGAAAGTCGCGTCGCGTCCCGGTGTGTACTGACCCTAAGAGTTAACATTTGTCTCATAACTTATACACACTAACACATTACATGTACATAATACTGACATTAGATAATATTTATGTTCTCTCTTCGACAATAATCAAGTAGAGCCTTTATAATATATAATCCACAGTTGAGGTCACATCGTTCGAGTCACAACATTCCATTTCCACTAGATTTGTTCCCAAGCCCGTGGTACATAGAAAGGGCTGGCGCGTTGCCAAACGTCGTTTGGCCATTCCTTGTTAGATTTTTTTACTACAATTTATTGAGACCCTTAAAAAATAATAGCTGTGATGCCTTAATTCCTCCTACACTGATATAGGTCTCGCGCATATACATATTATGTATAACTTATTACTATGGTTTGCGTACTCTACTTTATCGAACCTATTGTGTCAGTGCATTGTCATAGTTTTCAGTGTTGTAGTATGTATACTGAGTATGCAATCACATTTTTTATGAAAATACTGTGGCTTGAAAAACTTTTCCAGGTAAGTATATCTTGCAAAGTTGAAACATGTTACAATTGTGATAGTTATACTCAGAGATAGAGCTATTCTTAATTGCGTAAATGATTTTATTCCTAAGTTGCACAAATTCGACTAAAATGTGGTAGATAAGTAGATAATAGATGAAAAACTGGATGTACTGCGATATCAACAGCTCAATATAAATATTGTTCTATTAAGCGGATATTTCAATCCAAAGTTTTAATGTTTTTACTCCTTTACAACGAAGTAAAAAAAAAAACAAAATATAGCGAGAACATTGAATAATTCGCGTTTACACGCAAGGCTGCAGTCCACTAGTATCTGGAAATCCCAACGGAATATATTTTATAACTCACTACTTATAGTTACCCAGAGTGAAAAAGTTAAATGATCTGATCGATTTCACCTAGCGATGGCTCGAAGCGTCGCGTCTGCTGCAACAGCCAATTTTAAGCACAACTGATCTGCTTACTGTCGAACGGCTGATCGCAGAAACAAGGAGAATAAAAAAATAAATTCTGCACTGATAAATTTATAGGTACTCGTAACACTGGGGTGTGACATTTCGAGAATATATTATATCCAGTTTCCGTCTAAGCGCGGGTGAAATAGGAGGATGGATAATGATTAATCTCGAGCATCTGGTGACATTTTTGTCATGATAGCCTTTATCTCTTAAAGGAACAAAGGACGGATAAACGATTTTCATACTTTCAATAAAGTTTAACTTCAAGGGATATGCTGGCAATCGGTAAATGCTTTTGTGATTTTTTTTTAATTAATGACAAGATAGTCCTTGACTGTGATCCCACCTGATGGTAAGTGAGGGTGCAGTTTAGGATAATTTTGGGCTAACTTAGAAGGGGTATGGGCTATGGTAGTGTGAATTAACCCATACCGTAATCGGTAGCTACACGCCATTGCCATTCTCCTTCTAAGTTAGCCCGCTACCATCTTAGACTACATCGTCACTTACCATCATGTGAGATTGCAGACAAGTAGTATCTTGTCATTTAATAAAAACAAAAAAACGCTACAGTTTTTTGTGCTGGATTTGGAACTCCAATAAAATTATTTTTTCTTTCAAACATCACATTTACTTGAAGCATAAAAGTACCCTCAGATTTACAATTCCAAGTTGGACAACTAAATCGCAGAGTATACTAATACACATAGTACAATCTACCTATGAATGTTACAATGACCTTTTTAAAATCAATCTACAATTTCATCGTGTTTTGAATAAAACCTTTTTGCTTATCGGAACTGTGTCCAGCGAATTTCACAATGAATTCTCTGTACAAAGAGATTGTAAACAAATGAAATCAAAATCAGTATTCTACCGAAGCAGTTGTGTGTAATTGAAAAATCCAATTCAATGTTACCATTCTCGCTTAAATCCCAGTATTTCAGTTTGTCGTTTATTCATAATTTTTCTGTTCTAATTCATACAGTAAGTATTATTATTAATTACTCTTTACGGTTTACTTTTCGATTTATATAAATACTTATATAAGTTATAAAATGATTAGTACAATGTACCTACATCTATTTTGGAATGTAGAACTGGAACGGCTAGAACTATTTGCGACATTATTTAAACATGCATACATACACCCTGAAACATAACTCTTTTGCTGCAAATCGGTTAAAAGATGATATTGTAGTCTCTCAAGAAACAATAGTATTTTAAATTTAATTCTTTGAAGAAAATATATGAACCAAAAGAATTGCTGCATTTATTATTTGCTGTGTATTGTGTAAGTACTAAGTACTACTTTAAAGGTTTTCTTATATCGTCGAGCAACGAAACTTCTGGACGATAAAAGCAAAAAGATTATAGACGAAGAAAAGTAGATAAAACTCGGTCAGTGAAAAAATAGGGCAGGAAAATAAGGATAACTAATATTGTTGTTGAGTAAGAGATTGTAATAAAATTTGATCAGAATGCTCAGTTTTGTGGAGCGTTATTTAAGGATTATTACAATTTTATCGTTATGCTACGATTTACAATTTCTACGTATTATATCCTACGTATCTATATGCTCAGGTTTAATCGTCTTCTTCGTTATTTACCGGAGGTCCTACTGGAAATATCACGGGAGATTTTTTTACCCGTGCTAGATACTATCGATATGTCTGGGAAATATCTTACCCATAGTACTACCAGACGCGTCGGTAGTAGCTACTCTTCTTCTTCTTTATCAACCGATAGACTTCCACTGCTGGACAAAGGTCTCTTGCGTGGACTTCCACAGGCCTAGGTCTTGCGCCGCCTGAATCCAGCGGCTCGCTGTGACTCGTTTGATATCGCGGTACTACCAGATATGTCGGTAGTAACACGTGCAATTAATTTTACCTCTGGTATAAGACCAAACATGTTGGTAGTAGAAGGGGAAAAAAATCTCTTGTATCAAGTTGTTACTTATTAAACATTCTTCTTTCTCAGAATATTTCCTATATGTAACATTATATTATGACCCTAGAATTTTCAACTGTGATATGAAAATTTAAGTGCTTTTCGTTTAGTTTAGGTAATCAAATGTTTCATTTCTGTTTATCGAAAAAGGCAAAGGTTGAGTGTATTTAATTTTAAATGCTTTCCTGCATACACGAATGTACTCTTATGTACTCAGATATTTATGTACTTAATATCTGAGGCATTACTTGCTGAATGCATGGGCATAATCTATAATTATATAAAAAGGCTTGTCCTGACTGACTGACTGACTGACGATCAACGCACAGCCTAAACCACTGAAGTTAGAAACTTGAAATTTTGACAGTAGGTTCCTTTTATGACGTAGGCGAGCACTAAGAAAGGATTTTTCGAAATTCGCCCCCCAAGGGGGTAAAAAGGGGGGTTAAAGTTTGTATGAAACTCCGTCATTTTTCGAGTTATACTCATGAAATTCGGTATTTAGGCTTTAAATTGAAAACAAAAAAGTACGTGTTTCACAGTTTTTAAAAATTCTACCCCCTAAGGGGTTAAATAGGGGTTGAATGTTTGTATAATAGTCCTTCGTTCTTCAAGTTATTTTTCAAGTTACGTTTATGAAACTTGATATTTTGGCTCTTGATTAAAAATAAAGAATTACGTATTTTACATTTTTTTTAATTCTCCCCCCAAGGGGGTAAAAAGGGGGGTTAAAGTTTGTATGAAACTCCGTCATTTTTCAAGCTATACCCATAAAATTCGGTATTTAGGCTTTAAATTGAAAACAAAAAAGTAAGTGTTTCACACTTTTAAAAAATTCTACCCCCTAAGGGGTTAAATAGGGGTTGAATGTTTGTATGATAGTCCTTCGTTCTTCAAGTTATTTTTCAAGTTATGTTTATGAAACTTGATATTTTGGCTCTTGATCAAAAATAAAGAATTACGTATTTTACATATTTCGAAAATTCTCTCCCCAAGGGGTTAAAAAGGGGAGTTTCAATATTCATAGTTAAGACAGGACAACGTCTGTCGGGTCCGCTAGTTACTACTATTTATGTACTCAGACATTTATGTACTTAATATCTGAGGCATTACTTGCTGAATGCATGGGCATAATTACTACTATTTATGTACTCAGACATTTATGTACTTAATATCTGAGGCATTACTTGCTGAATGCATGGGCATAATTACTACTATTTAGAAACAAAGTATCAAGAGTATGCATGTAAAGCAAGCAAATAGGGTGTTTTATTCAGGTAATTGTGCAAATACGGAACAAACTGTTATGTCTACTCGTAACGATGTATATTTTTGTGATGTTTACGGCTAGTATACAGCTTTATGTCATCATGTTGCCTATACCTGCGGCGAACATTCACTTTCAGATTAAAAATTTTATACACCCATGTCCAACCCATGGCGAAGTGCACTTCGACATGGGTTGGCACCTTTTGGTAATGACATTATGATCTTCAATAATATCTAGGAACATGTTCAGAGGTGATGGGGGAGGATGGAGAAGGTGAAAATATCGTGTATGTAGGTATATTATTATATTCAGTGTAATTGTTTCGATTATGTTTTTCATTGTGGTAATTAGTCTAATCCTATTATCCTACTAATCCTATTAATATTATAAATGTTTGGATGCTTGTTACTCAATCATGTCGCAATGATTGAACCTATTTGGCTGTGTGGCACAGAGATAGATTATAGTCTGGAATAAAACATAGGCTACTTTTTATCCCGGGAAATAAGAGAGAAAGAAATTCCCGCAGAAATCAAGAAATCCTAATCTACGCGAACGACGTCGCGGGCATGAACTAGTATTATGAATGCGAAAGTTTGGATGTATGAATGTATGGATGGATGGATAGATGGAGAGATGGATGGATGGATGAATGGATGAATGGATGGATGGATGGATGGATGGATGGATGGATGGATGGATGGATGGATGGATGGATGGATGTTTATTACTCAATCATGCCGCAACGACTCAAACAATTTGGCTGTAATTTTGCACAGAGATAGAGAATAGTCTGAAATAACACATATGCTACTTTTTATTCTGGAAAATAAGAGAGTTCTCTCGGGAATTAAAAAATCTCAATCCAAGCGAACGAAGTCACAGTTAGTACATGAATATTTGTAACAATGGAGAATTTTACTCTTTTCTTCTTAGATATTCTATTTATTTCCTTTCACAATCATATATCCGATATTTATAGCAGTGATCCTCACAGGTATTTTGTTAGGAGCTCAGGGCTGTCCTCATTACTTATGTTTTCTTATCTGTAATCCCGGCTGTGACTCTGAATAGAGTTAATATACCATTCCACCATTAATTCAGATTGATAGTATCCGGTTGGAAGTAACGTGACTGTTGCGGTGTGATATCTGGAAGTCTACCATCCATTCTTTTCACCTTGCCAGGTAGAGATTGCTCTGTAAGCAAAAGGCCGCCTTTGCATGCGTAGTTTTAAGATGTATTCAATTTTGTTTCTTTCTTGTGTGCAATAAAGTTTTTAACTGTCTATCCATCCGTCTTATCCATACCTACTAATTACCTATACTTACTAATTCTATAAATACGAATGTAACTTAGTCTGTTTGTCAGTTACATAAATCAGTCTAATACCACTGAACCGGTTTCGACAGAATTTCGCGACGGATTTACTAATATAATAAATGTGAAGGTGTATTTATTGTTGGTTTGTCCTTCAATCATGCCGCAAGAGAGCTACGGTTTGTCGTGAATTTTTTATGCATGCATATATCTAGTTGATTGCCTGGAGAGTGCCACTTTTATTGAGGAAAATTAACTTATTGACGCAGTATTTTTAATAAAATCTCCATGCGGATTTCTCTCTAACTCCTAAAAAACTCTCCCTATTCTCTTAATTTCTCTTTTTCTTTTTGCCCTGAACTAAGCAATACTAAGTATTGTGTGAAATTTTATTGTGTTCAATTGTTTATCTTTTTAACTAAGTGTAGTAATTATTTTCTAAGGGTGTGTCAGGCTAATGGGACACGACATCACGGGACAAGAGATTTCCACGCCCTTCCCGGCGAAAGTGTCAAATCAATCATCACGGGTGAATGGGTTACGCGCCATCCAGCCACAATTGACCGACATAATATTCTAATGGAACGATTTAAATTCATCATTTAACAATTTATAATGAAATATTGTAACAAAGTAAAATAGTGTTTTAATGTGCCAAAATATCTAGTGTAATTATTCAGCAAGTTAGCAATAAGTTAGCATGTAATTAAACTTAATATATAAAAGGAAATCGTGACTTGACTGACTGCTCAAAACACTGAACGGTGTTTGGCATACAGATAGCTATTATGATATTGTAGGTATCCGCCAAGAGAGGATTTTTGAAATTTCAACCCCTGGTAAAATAGGGGGTTGAAAATCAAACTTAAAGTGAACGAAGCCGTGGGCAAAAGCTATTAAAGATATAAAGTGCTCAGCAGGCAAGCGCTGAGTCTACATGACAGCTGAATATGCGTTGCCAGGCTTTGAGTATTAAAAAAGTTACCAGGTCAAACATTTTCCACTATTTGAAACACGATAAGCATTTTTACGAAAACTTAGCAGTCTGCTCTGATCCGCTTGTTATTCTAATACAGTAAAAGCTCTTTATTCGCGGGGGATACGTTCCGTAAATATGCCGCGAATACAGAATCCGTGAATATGGAATGGTAATTTGTATGGGATTATAGGGGATACGTTCCTCGATGACAAAATAAAAAACAAATATATTAAAAAAAAATTAATTTAAGTTTTTGACCATATTTTATTATTATTTTCAGGTTTAAGCAAAGGTTTAAAGAATTTTGTAATTTTTTCTTGCTTGAAGCTTTTTAAAAGCTCCTTTAATTCAGACTGATATTCAGCAGTGGCATTAGCAATTTGCCTCTTAAAAATAAGACTTTGTTCTATAGACGGATCAGTTTTCTCATAAAAAAATCACAAAGCCCAATTGCCATTCTTAAACCATTTGACGACGCGTTTACAAAGAATATTGGGCTTGATACCTATTGTAATCTTTTTTATGTATGTACCGATGTACCGATTAGATCCGCGAATAGAGAAATCTAGCCGCGAATATAGGAATTGGGTCACACTTTTTTAATCCGCGAATAGTGAAAACGCGAATGAAGGAAGCGCGAATAAGGAGCTTTTACTGTATGTATATAAAAATGAATCGCTTAATGTGTTGGTAAGCGCATCACGCGTGAACGGCTGGACCGATTTCGCTAATTCTTTTTTTATTGTGTTTGTTATTGTTAGGAGAAGGTTCTTATGAAAGAAAAAATTAAGAAAATTGCGCGGAAAATTAGAAAATTTAAGAAATATTAACCACCATATTAAATTATTTCTAATGTAACCGCTTTTACAATTCAAACTTTTTTGATGTAACCTTATGGCGTTTGACATAACATTGACAGAATGCGTGCTGCAAACTTAAGACAGGACAACGTCTGTCGGGTCCGCTAGTAGAAAATACAATCATACTCCGCAAACGAGGTTAATATTTTTTAATATCTTATATCCATAGATATAATATATTATATACCTTGCATTATAGTAAATAAGCTTATTAATACGTAGTAATAATGTTTGATTTGTAAATCTCTATTGAAATTAGCACTGATATGTGTATTAGTGTTAACTGAAATGGCACGAGCCGAACTACGTACTTATAATTTTTTTTACTTACGCGTCGCGCACGATTCTGTCTGCGTTGTTAGAGGTTACTGTTACTTGAAGAGTGATTAGTAAGTGTGCTTTGATCCTGCACTGAAAGTCCATCGATCGGAATGATGACGTCAAAGAAGCCTATGAGATTTAAGTGGATGAAAATTTATACTAATAAGGTGATCTTCATTTAAATGATTCAATAGTGCAACTTGAATTTAAATCAAGATGATATATTCGTATGAACGGTTGAAAGCAATCACTTAATATTTTAATACCCATGGTAACTCTTTTATCGCCGCAGATTGAGAGTATTTAACCAATTAAGTGTAATTACACAAGCTGCCGCGAATATGTTATCACTGCCATTAAAATACCGCTAATTAATTACCACCCTTAATTGCCTCTGGGTGACAAGTGAGCATCTCAGTTTTTTCGTCACAAATCAGCTTAACGGTTCATAGCGGAATTGAATCTTAGTACAGTGCTTGACGTGATATATCTAATATCATACAAAAATCCATCTCTTCCACTCTAAAGTATACGCTCTATCTGTTTCTATGGTTTGAAAGCATGAAATTAAAAATAGAGATTTTAGAGCTTTTATACATTTCTGACTTTAATTGTTTAAAATTATTATAAGAATCAAACTTCGTTCATATGGGGCCCTCTCAGTAGCGTTTATTTCAGTGTTAAACAGATTATGACGGGGATTGGAAACCAATTTCAGCGATGAAAGCTCTCGGTGGGATCCAAATTGGTTATCTTTTTTCGTTAAATCGAGGTTTTAGGATTACATTCCGCTTAAAAGGAAAGCTTCGACAAGCTCGGTGAGTGTTTTACAAGACTGGGTATGACCGGCTTTTGACTTATCCAATCCAAATTTTGTAGATTGATGGTAAAATTCAATCAAGATTCGAGCATATAGCCAGTCAAATCAATCCACGTATTGAGATTAATAATAATATGCAATCTGTTTTACCAAAAGGTATCTACACTTTGTTGTTTGTTATACCAAAATTCAATCTGTATATTTTGAATTGGATTAGTTATTAATACCGGTCGATAGTACATAGGTACTTATAGTGATTTTTCACTAATTTCTAATTTTCAACACTTGTTATTTAAGATGTTATTCTGATTTAAGCATATAGAAACCATCATCTTTCCCTGATCAATAAGATGACCAAAATTGGAAACAATTATAATGTACCCAGTGATAATATTTCCAATCAGTTTTTATTTTACAGTGGAGCTCAGAGAACATGGAACGAAGCTTAAAAATAATGTAATAAAGTGCTTTGCTATGAATGTTGCATTAAAATTATTTAAAAGCATTTAAAAAAAACAAATTTAAAGTTAAAATAAAGAAGCTGAACGAGATAGCTCTTGCAATTTAGCTTCGCTTTCTTTTAATATTAAATACAAAAAAGAAAACTGAAAAGTTGGGAGTTGGGGGGGAAATTCGTATTCAATTAAGAAAGTTTCAAAAGAATATGAGCTACTTTATAAAGTAAAAATATGATTTTGTATTGCCAGCGGTACTCGTTGAACTCTCTAAGTAAAGGAGGGAAATCGTGAAGTTAATTCATAAGCAATACGGCAATAATATAACGGGCTTTATTTTTATGTTTCTATATTTTTATTAAATAAATAGTGAAGGTCTTTTACAAGGTTTATTGTGGTTTCTTCTTTCGAGTTATTTTAACAAAATAATCGAACACTCTTTCAATTATTTTATTAGTTTTGATAGTTTAGACGTTTTCGTCAACCAATAGATGCGTGTACTTTGGACTCAGTTCTCTGATTGGTATATTCCTAAAAACAAGTTTTCAGCGATTGCGTTTTTGTCACTATCAAAAGCTGCCTCTGAAATAATCTCTCCCTGTATATAGTAAAAGCCATCTGTTATACGGTCGTTACATAACAATATCCGTTCTATTAATAGTGATAAGACCAATAACAGTCATTAGTTATTACATTAAACGGATTCCTGGCAGCGCGAGCGGCTGCGATGCGAAGTTGAGAAGCCTCTCAAACGACAACATGACGGTTTATTTTGGTAACGCTTTGCTCACCTTAACCTTGCTCTAACTTATTCTTTATACAGGTTTGTGTTTCAGCGAAAGTAAGCGGAATTGGTATTCCATGACGCAAACCTTTAACGATTTTCCCCGAAAACCTTATATTTATCACGATGCCTTCAGGACGAAAGTCGTCGTCCAGCGCGTCCTATCAGTAATGACCGGTGTTGAAAAGTAGTCACCGACAGCGAGTCTATAGATTTCAAGTCGCTCAGCGAGTTAAGGAAAAATCTATGCTGGGAGTTTCTCTGATGGAGAAAATCCGAAACAAAGAATTCACCAAATAACTAAAATGGAAGTGAACTTACTAAGGACCTTCTTACTTGCTAAGGTCTTCGAATGGAGACTGCGAGTTGGCAAACGGAGTAGGGCGCTCCCCCGCATCCCAAGTAGGGATACGATATCCGGAAGGTGGCTGGCATCGATTGGATGAGAGCAGCCCAAGGTAGGGCACGTTAGCGCTAGTTATAAGAGCCCTATGCCCTACAATGGATGTCTGAGGAGAAAACTGTCTGGTACTGAACGCAACGGGATAACACTGCATTACACATTCGCTAGTTTTCGGCATATATTATTATGGAAAAGTCTAAGAACAGAATGACCCCAGTTTCTTGCGTCCAATTCCTAAGATGGGATTGGGTTGTATGATACTCATTTGAAAAATATCCAGGCGTAGCACAAAACGTAATAATTTAAATGCGTGAAATTTGAGAATCTGACGCGTCAATCAAAAACACAAAAGCAGATAATATCAAATTCCACGCATATCTAAGGCACGTGCTCTGGCACGAGAAATACAGTTCCCGATAACACATCTTGATGAAAAAAGTTTCCGGAGAGGAGGCATAGTTAGCAAAAACAAAAAGGCTCCAGGCTTCGTAATATCCGTGAATCACGAGCTCTGCAAAACTCATTCACCTCCAAAGCAATTAAACTATGTACCTATATTCGCCTTGCCAAGAAGATGGGATGTTTGAAGCTAACTGTCAATGGTGAGGATAATTGAGTTAAGAATATAATATTGTATAAGGACAAGCTCGCTGTCCTTGTTGTTTGCCTCGCAATTTTTCAGCGTCTTAAATAATTATCAAATAGAATAAACAGGGATGATAGGGGATTGTAACGGCTACATAATACCACGTGTTCATGGTCAAAATAGCCCGAAACGTGAAGAGATTTATTCTTATGTACCTTTCTTTCCAGGCGAAGTGCAGTTACTCTTGTTGGAGGGTGACTTGGTTTCGGCAGCTGCCATCTTCTCCTTCTCGGACGACATGTTCAAGCCCAGGGACCGACGATGTCCGAATTACGCGTCGATCGCGCCGGCGATCATTACTGTTCACGGTTTTAAAGAGCACGTTAAATCTAAAGCCGCAGTGTATTTTACCACAATGACAGTTTGGCACTAAAATACGTCTATACGTCTATAATGTATAAACCGAGTTTATACTACATAAATGCATTATGTAGTTTGCGGAATATTTAGATTGCAGATATAGCTCCAATTTTATTATAGACTCGATACAATTTGCAACTAGACTTAATTGATTTTTAAGTTTTATCTGTTGAATGAAGTAAATTTTGTATTAGGTGTGGGCACCATTAAACCATTATAATATTGTCACGATACCTATTTTAAACGTAAAAATGTATCGTGTTGGAAAATCCAAATGCTAAGAGCCACTTGAGACTTAAGAAACCGGACTTTGTTTGATACTTCACACTACTCTAGTCTAGACTTTAGTGACCAAATGTCATCATGATAAAACCACTAATGTAGTCAAGCTTTGTACTATCACCGACCACTCCCGTCCACCGTCCGTACTATTTTGGGTGATAATGAACGATGAGTGATTTCTATATGACTAATATTGTTGGCAAATAGCCAATACTTTATTGACATAAAAACTATTTAAAAAAACATGGATTTTTACGGTAAATAAGGATGTGAAACTACATATTTGTTTTAGATAGATTAAGTGTACTTTAAAGTTTCGATCCTGGTCGTTCTTAGAAGTTTTTAGTGTTGTGGTTTCATTTTATGATTAATATACGTACCTACCTAAGTTTTTGTATTCGACGTGAATAATAATTAAAGTAAACACAAAAATTATAATCATAGAGATGATGGTAAAATCTTAGTCACTGCAAGTGCCAACTAGCAAACCAATGTACTTTTCGTATATTAATAGTTATTTTTTAGGCATTTTAATGTGTATAAAATTCATTAACATATTGCTAAATTTTTAAATAACCCTAAATCTGATTATAAAAATCCAAACTCTATTAAAATAAAATAAAATCTGTTTATTTCAGACCATTGGCCCATAGATGTTAGTACCTATACATATAATATCTATAGATTTCTGAAAAACTATGTTAGTATTAGTTAGCACTCGTATATAGTTAAGTACCTTATACAAGTATGTATCCTCGAAATAATTTTTAAAATGAAATGGCAAGGACTGTATTATAATAAGCGATGTAACAAAATCATGACGTGAAAAATCTGGAAGTGACATTTGCATTAATTTAGTTAAGTTTCTCGGCAAGCTTAGTTTGATCGTCATAGGGGGACAGTGTTACCATTCCTTTGAGTTATTTTCATTGGTATTGTACTTGTACAAACGATCACGAGTTTGTTATTAACTTTTATTAACAAACAACAAAAAATATAATATGTTTTTTCAGTCAGGTATTTGATGATTTCAGATTGTTAAAATGGTGTATGAATAAATAAATTGTTTCTGATTCACAGTAATGGTATCGATAAGGGTGACAGACTGAGACCATGTTTAGGTCTTATCTACGGCAAACTCATTTTTACTGTTGTTTTGCGACATAACTAGTAATAATATTCTCTGTTTACTACGAAAGGACGAATTCACCAACGTAAAATAAGTTCTACAGCGTTTTGATATTTTAGCAGAATTTTCAGTATACAATAATAAAAGTAACTTCTTTAAAACAGTAACACGACTACAGGAAATTGGACGTGAAATCCGTCTTAATGGTTTTGTTCGTATAAAATGTAGCCTATGTCATCCAGACCATCATAACGAATCGATTGACACCTCATTCATCAAAATCGCCTCAGTAATTTAATCGCTACGGTGGAACATTCGTAAATAGTCACATACATATAGGTAACTGCTAAAATCAAGCCTTTCCTTTTAGCTTTGCCAGAGTCGGACAAAAACTGTGAGAACGCCGAATTTATTCCACGATTTAAAGTCACTCGACTTGTAGGTTTTATTCTCAAAGCTCGACGTTAATGAAATCGGCATTTAGTTATGCACAAGATTGCAATTGTAAGAGTGATTATGTAGAGCTACATATGTCCAATAGTGGACGTCTGTCGGTTGACAGCACGACAAAGACCTAAGTTTAATACTACAGAAGATTGTACAAAAGAAAAAAAAAATAAAGATATTACTACTATACTAGTACTTATTAATAAAGAAATAGGCACTTAATGGAACTAAACTTAAAAAAAAAAATAGGTAGGTACTAACAGAATTACTTAATGTACATTTCAACTTTTATGGTCTCATGACATCTTCAATAATAAGTAGAAATTTTACGCATTTTAGAAAATTGTTCTGTGGAAATTATATTTTTATGAAAACAATCATGAAAAACTGAATAATTACTTTGAAAATACAATATTATACACTGACTATCTATCTATAGTTGTTAATATCAGGAATGTAGTTTTAGAAATTCTTTTTTTTAATGCGTTAATATATAAAAGTACCTATACTCGTAAATCAGAAAACTTCTTCTATATATAAGGAACAGTTATGTGTTGAGTAAATAGCCTTTACGTGTACCACATAGAGTCTATTTTGGAACATTCTAGGAGACTGCAATTAGAAATAGAAATAGAAATATTTTTTATTCAAATAAACTTTTACAAGCACTTTTGAATCGTCAATGAATCTACCACTGGTTCGGAATGCCTTTCCTGCCGAGAAGAGCCAGCAAGAAACTCGGCGGTTGCTCTTTTCAAAAAAATAAAAATTTACAATTGTTATTGAAACTATGCTATGTATTCAGTGCTTCCACGATGAATTTTCCTGAGTACAATACAAGTAAAAATAAATACAATACAAATACAAATAAAATACAATTCAAAACATGTTAACACAGGCAGGCAAAAGCAGACCCATTCCCGTTGGTGGCACCCGTTCACGAGCATGACGCATGATCCAGCCATTGCTTCGCTCAACCATATTTGAGGGAACGTAACAACCCGCACCACACGACACCACCACAGAAACTTTAAACTACTGCGTATATTTTATCTGTTGAGAAGGGTCTGCTCTGCGGTATGGCGCGTAAAAATACATGGTTGTGTCAATCATGACCCTAATTCGGTGGATTAGTATCACTTCTGAGGCCTAATATGCAAGATTTATTATTATACGAGTACTCACTCGTATTACACATATAAATATTTCATTTGAGTTTCGATGTAGATATATTAACTTGCATATACTGTATGTAACTCATGCACCCTGAACAAAGGTTTCACTTTGGTAAATATGATCTGATAAAATGATTTATCGCCGTAGGTTTGATCGTCAAATGATGGTAACGATTTTTAAGATGATAAAATAAGGAAAAGAAGATGCATTTAGGACAATGCGTTAGTAATATTGATTTATGAGAAAAATAAGTAAAACAAAGTTGAAAGTGAATAATTTAATGAATACAACATGAAGGATGGACTAACATAATGTATAATGATAATGTAAAGACAATTCTAATTCAGCGCTAAGAGTACGAAACTTTCCGAAGGCGCGAAAGGTTGGCTATGTGTGAGTAACGTAGTTGGGGCTAAGGTTCTGAATGGTACAAGAAGAATGTGAAATATTTCAAAATGGTTTACAAGCATAGGGTTACTATATGAGTAACAATCCCGATTCACGATAGCCAAAACTCGAGTCGGAGATGTCACGCCACTCAGCACATAACCTGTCAATACACGGCTTTCGTTACGTAAGCGAGCGCGTTAACTGCACCTGCACGGGCAGCCGAGCGGCGGGAAGCGGTCGGTGGCGCGAGCGGGCGCGGGCGCGTCGTGCGGGGCGCGTTGAGCGCGCGGTGGTGGCGCGGTCCGGACCGGCTCGCCGAGCTGTCCCGGGCGGGATCGATGCGGGCGGCGGGCGGCGGCGGAGTGCTGCACCGGGAGGCTGCGCCGCTCCCCGCCCGCGCGCCGCGCCCGCCCGCGCACGCGCACGCAGCTCGCAGCCTCGCACCCGCCGCCCGCCGCCCGCCCGACGCCCGCCCGACGCCACCGCCAGACCGACGTTTCAATTCCCTCTCCGTACTGATTTACGATACTCTCGCTTATATCTCCGCTATTTTTTATCTTACGGCATTTCTAGGCACGCTATCCGTACCTACCGATGGAATCACTCGCTATACTTGCTTAATTTATTATGTACGGTCATGACGGTATTTAGAACTATCTGCATGGATAGGTTGGTTTACCACCTGCATAGATACCTTGGTTTACAATCCATTGCGAACTCGTGGTCACACCAGATTGACACACTATAGTGTGACTTTCGAGATTTGTTTCTCGTTTGTCACATCGGCTATATTTCTACACCTTTCACCATTTGTCATTACGGTGAAATATCATCATTATCGTTTCAAAAGCGACAGAACACAATCTTGTGCATAATACTCAGTTGAAATGAATGCAGGCCTGAAGGGCGAAATAGAGGGAGCATTTGCATATTGTAAAAAAACTGGATTAAGTAGCTTACCAACCCGGTTTCCTTCTTCAATAAAGAGAATGTGTTTGACTAAACAGCATTGTCGATTCATTTATTACATTTTCCGATAGCCGATATTGCTGTTTCGCGTTAAGCTACGTAACATCCCCATTACAGTTTTTATTAAGGCGACAATACTAAGTAGTTTGTTTTGTTTCCTTTGGATATAATTGGGTCAGAGCGAGGGTTCAGAAAACAATGTTAGACGCATTATGTTGTCTCCTGTCTGGCTAATATTATTCTATTAAACAATAGCTCTTATGAACGCCAGTCTATGTTATTTGTTCAGTGGTTTGAAGAACGGACGTATTGTATTATGTCATCCAATATCTGCTTTGTCTTACACTAGCTCGAGGTGCTAATGCTGTTATTATTTTACATCGTTACAGGGTCAATCTAGAACAGTTACTTATGACTTACTTTACAACTTTTGTCCGCAACTTCGTCCTTGTGGAGGTATGTTTTTAAAATCTGTCGCGGAATTCCCGCAGAAACCGGTTTAACCGGGATAAAAGGTAGCCTATATCACCCCCCAGTGCCTAAAGTATGCCCATGCACGGGAGACTATCAGGAAATCAGAGGCCGTTACGATCGTTACGCTGATCCAATCAATTTTAGAGAACAGCATTACTGGTTTATTCAGCGTGATCCAGTTTTGGCATATCGAACTGGCAGTGGCACCAATATTTTATTGGTAGTCGAGTAAAGTGTAGGATTAGGCACATAGGTACTTATAAAACATCCTTAATGACAGTATAAATCCGTTCTGAATTATTTTCAGTTTCGTAATTACGCTGTTATAATTACGCGTTCTGGGTCCAAATCGCATTAAAATAAACATCGCTTTGTACAGGCCTTAGATCTTCGACCCGCACCGAAACACTGTGACCGGGAGAACAAAGGGACGGCGTTATTTTAAATTAAATAATACTCAACATTAATTACGTTTCATTAAAAAAGCCTCAATTGCACAATGGTTAAAGACGCTAGTTGCGGAAACTGAAGATCGATGGTTCAATCTCGACGCGTCGTATTACTCCTAACAGAAGCTTTACGTTCATTTGGAGGGGAGAGGGGAATAATAGTCAAGTGTGGCACGGTTAATATATTCTTTAAAAAGTTGAGGAGCCCTGGTCCATCGCTGTAAAAGTGGTTGTGGGAAGCGGCTGGATGAAGGCAACCAGGCGTGATGGCTCTCATTAGGCAAGACCTATATCCATCAGTAGACGTCCATAGGTTGATGCGATGAAGACGATGAAGAAGGAGTAAGGCATGTATTCACGAGGCAACAAATGGCATAAGCATGCTCTTGAATCTAGGAACAATGTCATTAATTTTATTAAAGTGTTAAACTGACGTTTTTTAGTAACGTAAAATTTTGTTTCACCAACAAGTTAACTGGAAGAGAATACCTTATAATGTACATCCACTTACGCTACATGCGTTTGATGTAAGAGGTTCTTTAATACATGTAGGTACTATCACCGTTCTGTTGACAGTAAAAATACCTTTGCTTTTGATCACATACTACGGATATGAGAGGCGGCAGGTGCTCAAAGACGGGGTATTTTTAACCGACTTCAAAAAAAAGAGGAGGTTCTCAATTCGACGCGTATGTTTTTTTTTTTTTTTTTTTATTTTTTTTTTATTTTTTTTTTTTGGCGATGTTACTCCATAACTCCGTCAAATCTGAACCGATTTTAATAATTTTTTTTTTATTTGAACAGGCATATCGTCAGGTTGGTCCCATTTAAGTTTGGTGAAGATCTGATGAATATCTTCGGAGATGGAGGACGGAACTCCTCAATAAATAAGAGCAAATCGCTCGTGATCAGAGTATGTGTAGGATTTTAACCATGCATTCTTCATAGCATACATACATAATGCTTTTCTATTCGGCATTTCAATATAATTTTTTTTAACCGAATTTTTGACGATGTTACTCTATAACTCTGTCAAATCTGAACCGATTTCAATAATTTTTTTTATTTAAAAGGGCATTACGTCAGGTTGGTTCCATTTAAGTTTGGTGAAGATCTGATGAATATCTTCGGAGATATAGGATGGAACTCCTCATTGAATAAGAGCAAATCGCTCGTGATCAGAGTGTGTGTACGATTTTAACCATGCAAACTTCATAGCATACATACATATGCTAAATTTCTATTTGGAATAATATATTTCAATACTTTTTTTTAAGGAGCAAAACAAATGGTCTAGTGAATTGGTCCCATGAAGCTACACTAAAAAGCTTAAAATAATAATATAAAAAAATATTTTGAAAAAAACCGACTTCAAACGCCACTTAAAAGTATAAAATAATTTTAGTTTGTACACGTATGTTGAAGTCGGGCCAGCGTTGCGCAATGGTATCATCGTTTCTATATTTTAAGCCCGTCCGACTTCAATATAAGTAACTAAAATTATTAAATCGTACATACTATTAGGCCGCTATACTTGTTGAATTAGCCCGTGAGACGGACGGGCCTAAATAGAAACGATGAAACCGATGCGCGACGCTGGCCCGACTTCAACATACGTGTACAAACTAAAATTATTTTATACTTTTAAGTGGCGTTTGAAGTCGGTTTTTTCAAAATATTTTTTTATATTATTATTAACCCCCGACTCAAAAATATTGCGTGTTGCGTGTAGGCTGCTCTATAGCACCTACCTATGTTTGATGTGTGTCTGTTTGTTCCCTCGTAACTCCCTTATGATAGATAGTTCTTAGCTTTAATTTATGAAGATCTGTTCAGTTGTTTAAAAATCATATTATATTTCCTACTTGATTAAAGAGTTTTAAAAACTTTCACTAGTGCGATTGATTTGAAATATTGTGTACTGTTACTTTTTATTATTTCCAATACAAGGTAATCTTGAGCTGATGCTGCAGCATCAAGCAGTATGCGGGATACCCAACTCCTCAGCAACTTACAGTAGATATAGTGTATCTGGGCTCATTTTAATGGTGTTATTGAGTAGGTATTACAAAAATGGTGATTGAGGATCGAGGAGGAGAATCAACATGAATGAAGAATGATGGAACAGAAAACTGGATAACAGGCAGGTAACAGAATGTCGGGTATATCGTACATAGTCCGGCCATAGTCATAATATATTGGGATGTTTTAAATTTTTCATTTTATTGTTCAACTCTGCATATGACATCAGCAACACTGAATCATCTTGTCAAATGCCCGGAAGGCTTAAGCTTAATGTATACTGACAAATGTGTTGCGAGCGGCTTTTGCGGCTCTAGCTTCTCGTATGCCTTTTGCGCCTTTGAGGTTTTAAGCCTCCCTTCCGCTGTTATAGTTTTCCAGCGGAGATCTGCTATAAGCCAGTAACGCTAATTTGCGCGCCACGAGAAAATTTAGTCAACACGATTACTCATGAATCTCTATAGAGATTCACATAGAGATGACAAGTAAACGTGTAGATAAAATTTTCCCGTTGCGCGCATGTTAGCCGTACGGGACAAATATTTATAATGTGTAGCTTAACTACGTAAAATTGAATATGACGCCCGTCATATTGATGTGGTTTGTATAAAATGTAGCTTACAAGTATGTCACCCGGACCATAATAAAGATCGATCGACATTTCATTCCTTAAAATTGACTCAGTAGTTTAGACATACATATAGTACATATAGTACATATAGTAGTTTAGTTTACATAGACTGCTAAAATCAAGTTCTTTTTGAATTTGCCGTAGATAGGTAAAAATACCAGCCAGCGAAATGAAATAGGTGTAAGTTTCACAACATATTTTAGTCACAATATTACCTGTAAGCTGAAATCCGATTCATGTAGATCAAATCACATAAAGTTTGAATCTTACATGCATCGCGCGTCAGGGAAAGCATAAATATTTTATATTCGCTTTATTGTAAGAAGTTTTACGTGTCGAAGTGAGCTAGCTAGTTGGACTCTCTCTCTCTCTCATTCTCAATCTCTCTTTGGCACAGTGTTGCGCGCTACAAGTGGAGTGGAGTAAAGCTGAAATCTATAGACCACACTCTCAGTCTCCCAATCAGCTCAGACTCAAGACAATTAAAACGAGACAGATTTATATCAAAGCATATTTGTCTCTCATTTTAAACTATATCTTGAGTCTGAGCTGAGTCAGAGCATGCTCTATAGATAAGCATAAGACTGATATTGAGATGGGCAATAAATGGTAAGTTCCGGGTTATATTTTCGGGTTAATTTAAAAAATAATGTGTTAAATATGCGGTTTTCGGTGACTAACTGGCGTTGTTATGGTTCAAGTGATGTGGTATTAGTGTAATGAACTGGGATTTGGGGCAATTTGCGAGAATTTATAATTTCTTAATTTTTTTTCTGGTCTCGTCTGGTAGAAGCCTTCGGCTATGGCCAGCTATCATATTATAGGTAAAGTAGTATTTAATTTAACTATCATACCTTTTGTAGGTCAGCGAACTACATTCTTAGGGCCAGTCGCATATCAGGCAGTAGTTGTTATGTCTTCCTTTAAGTTAAAATGGACGACCAAAAAGACATTTTGGATTACTTATTCTAATGTAAGTAACATTTACCAAAATGTTACCCTTATCGTTAACCGTAGAGGTACTCGTTCGAATACTGACTTATATTGCAGCCCAATCAATATACAGTTAGGCTGTGCGTTGATAGATTAGTCAGTCAATCAGTGAGTGACACTAGTCTTTTTATAATACGTAATTATTATTGAATATTTATGTTCAGCATGTGTTGAGCGTGAAAATAGGAGCTGTTTTTTACGTCAGTGTCAGGGGAAATTATGGCGACACGCGGTTCGGGAGGCTATCGAATCCACCTCAGCACGGCTTTCGCCTCGATGCTCAAGTATCGAGTTAAGGGTTCCTCGTATATTAATATCTACCGCATTAACTTTATTCAGGTCGAGATTATATTTCATATCATAAGGGGTACTGTGTCCCATTTCCCATATTATTTATAACGGGTTCAATTATATTTATTGACAGAGCGAAGCGAGGTCTCCGAATTCAGCCATGAGCTAAATTCATACTTTGTACTTTTGTCTATGTTTAACGTATTATTTATGGCATAATGAACAAAATTAGATGAAATGTATAACAATATTATGCAAGACTAACACACCGTGGCGGAAGTGTAAACTGGTCAACACACTCAAGGCGCGTTCACGAAATATGAGGTTTTGATTCCCGCCAGCTCCACAACTTTTGATGTGAATTTAATATTTTTGTAAGCATTCCGGAGTTAAGGAGTTAGCGATATTACATACCCCCTTGCCACGAAGAACATCTAATGTTTTTAAAAACCAAAATTCAATTAGACTGTGCAGAAATAACGTTAAGTGGGAAAACACAATATGCGGCTAAAATTGAAAATGAATTATTTACAACACGTGTGACTTAAGTAGTCTTGGTGCGAATTACTTGGTGCGAATTGTCACCCGAGATTTTTCTTAGTCAGCGCCATTAAACACCATGCATTTTACATGCTTTAAGTTGAGCATTGGCCTACAGTATCATAGGTATAACATTTTACAGCACGTTTAAAATTGCTTAAAATTTTGCACAGATAAACGTAAACGAAAGCTGGGTTTAGGTCACACAGTTCATAATATGGACCTAATATCACTGTAATATGATTATGTAAAATGGGTCAAAAAGATTACTTGCCAATTTCCTACGTCCGCGTCGCTTGTAAAAATAGAGAGTAAGTGATAAGTGCGTAGCTTGATTTTTATTGTATTGCACATGTGATGTATAGTCAAATGACCTCGCGTTAATGGATTTTCCAATATTTGGAAGTAGCCCTAGCAACTTATTTAATACCACATGGAATACATAATAAAACATGTAAGGTAAGGCATCTTGTACAAACAACAACATCATATTCTCAATGGGAAATTGGTGTCAAGATAATAATAATATTTTGATAATTGCGTACTTTTAAAGACTGAAATGCTGACATATTTGGCATAGTAGAGGAATATAGGTCATGAATACACCTAGGCGCAGATATAGGGTTGACCTAGTTCGTGCAAAAAAATGGCTATAGATAAAGGGCGATTTGAACTTTTGCTTTTGAAGGCTTTGAAAGATTGCCTGAAAAGGGAAACGAAAGTCACAGTTTGTTCTGAATTATTAATAAGTGTTTCTCGTTTAAAAGCAGCAGCCGATTAGGAGCTCATGATTATTAAATAACAAGAGTTTTATGAGATCACTTTCATATTTTTTATTAATTAAGAGATTAAATTTTATTCCACAAAAGATAATAAAGCACTCACTCTTCATCTTAATATTTTTTTTAACCAAAAACAATTAAAAGGTACCTAAGTAATTCAACTTTTCAATGAAGAAATTGGACGCAGATACGCAATATGATTCAACCTTCAAATCTTTGTCAAATTAAATACACACATAATGTAAAAGAACTTTTCAATTGATAAGTTGTGTGGGTTGACTCATTATTGCGTATATGCGTCCAATTTTACTAGCTCTTTTCCGTCCATACTAACTTTAGAAAACACATAGTTAACGTAAACCTGAAAAGTTACCCTAGGCTATTTCACTGACATCAATAAATAATTAATCTATTAACACTGGACAAACCACTGTGATTTCTTTTTTTGCACCTGCTTGATTGACGCCATTTTGGTGCTGTAAGCCAATACTAGACCGATACGATTGTCTCTGGAACTAATAATATTGCAAATGGCGCACCGACGTCTGTAATTAATCTATGAAATCATCAATGAAATCATAGATTAATTATATAGATGAAATCTTAGATTAATCATGGTGCGCCATTTGCAATAATATTAGTACCAGAGACACTCGTTTTCCAAATTTTAAAAAGTATCATTAAGATTCATGTCTGAATACGAAATGCGAGATAAGGATTTCCTCAAGAAATAATCGGCTCCGACAAAATCACGATTACCCAGCCGTAGCCGGCTCAGAAGCCATTGTAAGTCAGTAATATGTACCCAGTTACTTACTAATTATTGTCGGATGTTTATAATGAAGCTATAGACGGATCTCTTTCATGACTAATAAACAATGTCTATTGCAGTGGATCTTCAGTGGATGGTCTATTTATCAAGTTGTATGATGGAACATTACATACATAGTTTGTTCAATATTATGAGAATAACCCTAATAAATAACCATACGATGTCGCATAGAAACCGTAGCTTTTGTTTTAAATTACTTCACTTCGATGGATATATAACCACTTGTCATATAAATTTAATTTGTCTTTTGTCATTGTGTTGTTTGTAGTGTCATTTAAAAGTGTAGGTATTGTACCAATTTTGAAAAATAAATAAATCTGAAATCTGACCTGAATCGCTCCCATATCATTTCTGGGTCCTTGCTTATAACTGCTTATCTTCTAGTAGATTCCAATCAGGTTAAATTGACATCATTGATGCCATCAATGAAAATATTTCATGAGGATATTTATATTTTTTATCGACGAAGTTGCGGTCCATTCTTAGTATTTAAGTAAAACATAATTTCTCATTTCATTCATCAGACATAAATTGGTAACGTTACTAATTTGACTTTGATTTGGCGACATAACTCGGTAGTGAGTGCCAACACATCAAACATCATAAATTGACAACGAAATCAAACATAATTATTAAAATGACTCGATTATACACTGAAAAATTATACATCGACTCATCAAAAATTATACAATGAGCGAAGCGAAAAGAACAGCTCTATCAAGCAAGATCTGACGACGGTGGGATTCACAAGAGGGGGTGAGAAGCTTTTGAGATCGTGCCGTCTGGTGACATTTGGGTCACAACGGGTGCCGGGTGGACGAAGCTCTCTCCGGGCCCGCGGAGTAGGCACCGTAATTTACATTTTTATACGGCAGTGCCATTGAGTGAGATTTGGTATGATAATATACAAAGGAAACGTGTTAAAAAAATCTTCACGGCTTCAATTAGGTTTATTATAATACTAATTTTTGCCCGTGGCTTCTTATTTTACCTTAGGGGTTGTATTTTCAAAAATCCTTTTTTAGCGTAAGCCTATATCATAGTAGCTATCTGTATGCCAAATTTCAGCCCGATCCGTTCAGTGGTTAAAGTTGTGCTTTGATAGATCAGTTACCTACTCAGTCAGTCACCTTTTCCTTTTATATATTTAGATTACAATCAAGCCTTTGGCCGCGAATTTGTCAGCGTGGAAATAGGTTGTTAGAAATCCCGTGGGAACTCTATAATTTTCCGGCATAAAAAGTAACTTATGCCACTCTCTAGGTTTTCGACTATATCCATGCAAAAAATTACATCGATCCGTAGCTTTGTATTGGCGTATGGTGCGATTGAAGGACAAACCAACAGACCGACTGCAAAGAAACATACATTCGCATTTATAATATTAGTGAGGTTTGAGGCAAATCGTGTACCATATTGTGTTCAATGTATTATTGCACAATTGGATGATGCTTAAGGATGCTTGCGACTTCCTATAAAACTGCTTATGCCTTATGCTTACGTCTTAGTACCTGAAACAAACAAAATTGTATTATTAGTAAAACGGTAAACATATTAATTATTTTAAACTAGCTCTAACTCACGGAGTTTTTAAAAATCCCAAGGGCACTCATTGATTTTTTTTTGGAAAATTTTCAAAATGTAGCAGTCAGATCTACGAAGGCATAATTCAAGTTTTTCGTGGCGAAAGTTTTGAAACACTTGAATGTAATGGTAAATAGTTGTAAACTCCTATTGCACTCATTAAATTATTGTACTGCTGATCGCGGGTGGAGGTCGTGATATTCTTTCATCTTGACTCCACCTGTCTAGTTTTATACCTGTAGATATACTGTACAGCTACTATACTTAACGTTTTCACTCTATATTTTATAGTCTAGCTCGTAGAATTCTTCTCTCGACGCCGCGCGTATTTACTATAATAAAATGCTGCCTGGCGATTACTGCTCTAATCACGTTCGGGCGAGCCGAAGCAAGTTTGGGAACAATAAAATTCTCTCACCCGCCTTTTACATGGGAGAAATAAATATAAATGACGTTTCCTCGGATTTTATTACTAGCCGATGCCCGAGATGCCTTTGTTCTCTTAGTTATTCCAGGATTCACATGAAAAAATATTTAAGACTGTGTAATAATAATTACTAAAAGAAGATATTATTTTTACTTCAATCTGATAAATCGGATAAATCACAGTATGTCTACAAAATTTTATTCGCATGAATTAAATAAGAATCATAGTTAGATTGTACGGAGTGCAGTAGTGTGGATATCTGTCGAGGTCAAAGAAAACCGCTTATCTGTCACTTGACCAAATTTCATTTTAGAAGTAGTGAGTATAGTACTTGTCAAGAGTGCCGAGATCAATCGATCTTTTTTACGAGAGAGTACAAGAGCGTTTCGGCAAATATCAAACAAAAGGGAAATCTCAAGCTTCGCACTCACCAAGCTTAATAACATCATCTCGGGGAAAGTGCGGCTTATCGTGCACGTCTAGCAAATATATTGCGAACATTACCAGTCGCGAGATTTGTACACGCTTTGTGCCTACAGAAAAACGATGTAGGTAACTCACGGACGCATACTAAAGAAAAATATAGTCTATCGGAATGTAATTGATGATTTCCCTGGCGATACTCACACGACATCTCCTACAAACGAAATAATTTAAGATCCTACTGCTATTACCGGAGCAACCTGTCCGCACATTGAGGGTAGGTAATTCGATCTCGATTCTACTTTCTATTCGCAATTGCGATAAGGCAGTATTTCGTGGATGCACCGTAATGTTTAGGGTAAGATAAAGCCAGAGTGAGGGGGGGTGGGAAAGGTTCAGATGTGTCAATTTGGAAATAATCAGATGAGTCACTAATCATGTGACTGTTAACCACTTTATTGATATAGGTCTGCCAATAGAGTGGTAATTAACGGTTAAACCTCTGACCACACCAAACAGGACCATTCCTAAATTGACACATCCGTATTAGTAGTAGGTTTATTAACAACTGACATAAAGCTTCCAGTTTAGTCCAGTTTAGACTGACGGGTAGAGTTCTGAGGAGGTTTTCTATAACGAGATCTAATAACTCCTTTCTTTTTATAACGCCACCGAAACCAATTTCAACCTCACCACCTGTTTCCTAGGCATATTTCGAACCCCTATTACACTAGATTATTCTGTTCACGTACTTGCAAATTGTGGAATCAACTCCCTTCGGTGATCTAGTTTCCACTAAACTTATGTAGGGTTCTGACACTATATTCAAGGGGTGGATCAACAAATTTCTAAAAATATTTTGGGTGAAAAGGGAACGAAATGAATTATGGTTTATCCGGCGCTGTAAGTTTTCGTAGACAGCGAATTACATAACATCAGAAGCTCTATTATTTTTCTAGTCAACGTTTTAACCATTCGTGAATCTGTGCTTTAGCATGGAGATGTCAATTCATGATAGTTTTCAAAAGTTAATTTACATACTGAATTAAATTTTTACGCACAGTTACAAGTCAACGTTTTACTTGAAAAGTTTTTTAGAGAATCCCACGAGTACCCAAAAACATTTTAACTTTTATAATATTAGTAGGGATTACCAGCAAAGATCACATCTCATCGCACCGCATCTTCAACAGAAAAAAAACTACGACAGATTTGAATGTTTACAGCAAACAATAAACCCGGGTTGGTACTAAAAAGACGTGTAACTTGGTACAACAAACGTTTCCGCTTCGTAGTTTGAGAATTAATAGAGTCAATATTTCATGTTGTGTTGAAAATTGTACCGTTTATTACGTTCTTAAGATTTTATGTTATGAAATACACCGCTATATATTAATAGTAACACTAGCGCTATTGCCTTTTTCATAGTACTATCTCTAGTCTTAGGTACAATACCCAAGTATATTACTGTAACTATTTTGATGTAAGATTTTTCTTTGTCAAATATTAGATATAACAAAATCTAAAAATACATATTATTTTTTAAAAAACTTTTCTTTTTACAAGTTCAACGAAAGTCCATGCCAATTCGTATAATATACAAGTGCCCTTACACTTTCATAAGCAACATCATACTAACATCACACAGGTGTCAGCCAGTGCCAACGGGAACTGAAAAGAGGGTAAAGAATTCTCGTTGAGCCAACACTAGGAAAGTTTCTGATATACATTTCCGGAGAGTTGTGTATGAATTTGTCACTTTTAGGGTTTCGCACCTAACAAACAGAACCCTTATGATCGAACTAGGCACTTTGATAAAGCTCAGGAAAAATTTCAAATTCCATGTGGAATTATTACAAAACTAACTTATATTTGCTATCAATTTCTTACAGTGAAACACAAGAGCAACCGCAAAATAATAGTTTTCACCTATAGCGTCTACACTTCGAAATCCCGTTTTTCTGGGCCAGTTAAACATGTAGCGAAGAAATTTTATTGGGACTAAGTATTAAAGCTATTAGAGCACATCATACTCAAGGTTTTTATTAAAATAATGCATCATCAATCCGTGTGATTGCAATAATATTTTTCAAAAATCTTAAATGTTAAAATTCTTGAAAGACATTTTCGAAGATTTCGACGGCAATTTTTTTGCGATCGTAATTATTTAACTATAAATTTATTTTCTCACTAGGTTTTGCACGCGACTTCGGCCACGTGGTGTTAGGTTTTTCAAAAATCCCGCGGGAATCTTTTGTTTTCCGGGTAAAAATGTAGTCCTTAAGAGTGACATAGGCGAGATAATACCCATTAAAAATATCACGTCATTAGATGCTCTGTAACTGTTACTGTGTGATTGAAGGACAAACAAACACACTTTTGTATTTAAAATACATATTAGTAGTGATATAATTCGAATCTCATACTTTTCTTTCAACTCACGCTTACACAAAGTTTGAAAACCAGCTCAAAATATAACCTGATTCGAGCCTAACTTGTGCAATAACACGTCAAAGGCTAATTTTCTACGCTCTCGCGAGGCTTTGGCTTATAAGCAGTTATTTTGATTAAGGGCGAATTTCAACAGTAACTAGGTGCTCCAAATTATGTTGCGCAAATGGAATATGCCTATGCTTAATTTCCCACAAATGTATTTAATTCCCTCGGGTACGAATTAGTTTAAAGCAAAAGATTATAATTTCACGCCGAATATTAACGTACATACGTATCGAATCGTATATTTTGACTTAAATTAAGTACTAGTTTTATGAAAATTTTGGTATTATAAGCATTTTCAATGAAAATTACTGTTAAGTTCTTTGAATACGATAAACGGTTCAGTTATGTTGTGTTCTGAGTAATTAAGTATTACTTACTTGCTTAAAGTTGATGGAAAATCGTGAGTGAGTTTTCTATTATGTTCTCAAATAAATGTAAAGTCTATCAATCCGTACTTGGCCAGTGGTTGGACATGAAAAACTATGGTACAGCCCAGCAAAATGCCGGCGCCCAAACTACTATCCCCTGTGCTATAAGAAGCCATACTTTCGCCCGAATATTCACTATGAGTGTTGAAAGAGGATTTAAATACACAAGGATAATAATCAACTAAGTATTAACGACTAGACAATGCCTGCGACTTCGTTCGCGTGGTTTAAGGTTTTGCAATTGATGCGGGAACTCTTTGATTTGCTGGGATAAAATTTAGCCTATATGTTAATCATGGGCTTATCCAGGATAGCTCATAAGCTATCTCTATTCCAAACAATAAAATCGGTACATTTGTCGTGGCGTGAAGGAGTAACAAACATACACACACATACACATACATACACACACATACAAACTTTCGCCGTTTTTTTAATTCGATGACAAGATAGTCCTTGACTGCGATCTCACCTGATGGTAAGTGATGATGCATTCTAAGATGGTAGCGGACTAACTTGGAAGGGATATAGCAGTGTACATTCAACCATACACCCTAATCGGTTTCTACACGCCATCGTACCGGAATGCTTAGCGGCACGTTTTTGACGGTAGGGTGGTAACTAGCCAAACCTCCCACCAGACAAAATGTATAATACAGCCTTTATAATATTACTGTGGATCAACGACATCAAGTGAGTCACAGGGAGCCGCTGGATTCAGGTGGCGCAAGACCTAGCCCTGTGGAGGTCCATGCAGGAGACTTATGTCCAGCAATGGACGTCTATAAGTTGACAAAGAAGAAGAATATTGGTGTGGTATAAAATGTTATTTAAGTTTAATCTCCTTCGAAAAGGGGTACAAGTTGTAAAATAACTATAATAATAGCTGCTGGGGGCCGACGACCACAAATAAAAAAGTTATGAAAAGGTCGCCAGCTCTTTAACATCACGATAAGACGCGAGGTGAAAAGGGTGTGACTAAAAAAGGTACTTATCCAACTTTGGTGACAAGTCCGCAATTGACAAAGCTGTGTTATGAAAAATGCCTTCCATTCGCAGTCTTTTTTCAAGTTATTGCTTTTGTGTGTGTATCTGTTACCGGCCAAACCCGATTTCAGGACAAACTAGTTTTGCCTAGGCTAAACTAGTTCTTCCTATACGCGATAGGATGAACCATTTTTTAAATAGTAATTAACAAACCAAATGGGCTACGACAGAAGACTCGCTCCGTCGCCCCTTCGTTCAGCTTCTGTCTATGCGCTTAAAAAAACACCCTAGGGGCAGGGCAGACGGACTGCTTGGAGTCGGGGCGTTTGCATTTCGTTTTTAGGTAATGTTCGACCTATATCAGTTATCGCGTATAGGAAGAACTACGAGTAGTTTAGCCTAGGCAAAACTAGTTTGTCTTGAAATCGGGTTTGGCCGGTAACATATCCAATATTTTTGTGTTTTAGACACACCGCAATATCCGACGAATTTAATTAAGGTGGAAATATAAAGTTTAAGCCAAATTGAGGTTCTGGGCTTACATTGAAACGGATGGAGCTCATTAATTTACTGACAGAAAAATAATTATACGTAATTTTGGAAAGTTCTGACTTTTCATTTATTTAGAATGAAGCTCTGTTCCTGAGTTTAATTTTTGTAGCAACTTCCCCTTTCCTTATTTACTTAAATAAATGCGAAGGCGTGTGTTTTTTTATGAGTTGCTTTATCCTTTAATTACACCATAATATAGCTACGGATTTTTTGAATGGGTAAGTTGAGGTTGGAAAGTAACATAGGCTAAGATAGGCTACCTACTTGTTATCGTTTTTCTGGGAAACTAATGGTCTACTTCTTCTAATATAACATATGTCTTGTAAATCCTTATATATGTACATACAAATAAAAATAAAATGGTTTTCAAAAACCTATTTTCACGCAAATTTTTTACCGACAAAATCGATTATATAACCATCGATGTATATAAACTCTAAAACTACAACTATAATGTTACTGTATTGTCAGTTGGTCCGCTAGAGTCAACTCACCGCCTATACCAGAGCGAATAGACCATTTGAAAGGAGAAAATAAGCCTTGAGTACTCTAGAGGTGTACTTTTTACCCTTAGGAGGGAATTTTTGAAGTTGTTTTGTGGTGGTAAATATTGTATGAAGAAATTTTCTCAAAATCTAAATCCACGCGGACGAAGCCGTGGACATTTATTAGTCAGATATTATTATTAGTTATTACTCATTCAGGATAATGATATCAATAGGTCGATTGTTTTCAAATATCACAAGATATAGAGCCATAATCAGATTAATTTTGGTACGGCCTTGTGTTATTATATTACAGTAAATTGACGTCACGTGCGATTTTAATTTAGCGCTGCAATGAAATTTTAAACGCGCTATCGAATTTCCCAATTTGTAAAGCCAATATTCATGGAAATCGTGTCGATATTAATTTTGTGTGTTGGAGCTGAGGTCGTCAGTCCGGTCGGACGAACTTAAGCATATTAACCGGCGATATTTCAGAGTTACCTATAACCCTGAATAGTCAATAGTATACAGAACTGCCAGTAGCCGCATATGGTATCTTTGATCGTATCGGTATGTTATTGAATATGATTAGATCATTTAGAGTATCTGCCTATAAAATATATCGTGACTGACTGACAGATAGGTAATTATAGGATACATAGTGACTTGAAATATTGAAAATTCTGCTTTTGTGGTAGTAGACACTCTGCATAACACTTTTTCTTGTTCTGGAATTATTTTGATAATCTTTTTGAACCTAGAACGTATTAAAAATCATTCTGTTTAAAACATTCCCTTTCAAATAGCTTTACGGAGGATTAAAGCTTTTTTTACCTGTCTATTAAAGGTAGACTGAGCTCGGAGATTACGTTAAAGTGAACAAGTAAATACTCGCGTATAAAACGTTTCTTCCGGACAAGCTTTGAAACTCAAATAGCTTATGCTGTTGCAATGTGAAATTCATTTAGGTACAACTGGAAAACTGCATGTTCTGCATTGAAAGGCCACAGTTAGTCTCTAACGACTTCAGCGAGGAGTTTTTTTTATTTTAAACGAAATAAACTGAGTTGACTTTGCGATTGTGCATTGATAGAGTCAACATCTCAGGGAGAACGTTTCACTCCGACACCGGATGATGGAGCGAGTGAAACCTGCGTAGAGTCATAGAGTGTGTTTTAGTAAGTTATTGTAGTTTTGAATTATTTGGCTGTTGTTGTGTGGTTTTTCTTGCTTGGTTGCCTCTCGCGTTTTAAGTGCCACTTAAAACGCTTACAGTGGTAAGAAACTGCAAAGCGCGTGTTTCACATCGTGTCATGCAGATTGTTCTAGTTTGGCGGATTAAGTATAACATAATTTATCAAAAATTGAACGAATAAACGAGCCAGACTGTTTTCCGAACTGTTTTAACTCAGATAACCCATTACAAAGTAATGCGTGATAGAATTGGCTAACAGGTAAACTGTGTGCGTGTACCCTTAGACGTGGAATTTCTTTTTCAAAAATAGGAACTAATTTCGAGGTAGACCCAATCAATTTAAAAAAAACATCAAAATTGGACGACTCTACGAAAAGTCATACACAAAAAAATATATACGCGACGAATTGAGAACCTCTTGTTTTTTCGTCGGTTGAAAATTTTCCTTGTTGTTCCTATTGTATATTACAATTTTCTTGTCGAGTCTTAATTTAAAGAACCCCATCCGATAAAAACTCTTTCTAACGGTGAAACTAAAATTAATTTTATTGAACACGTTGTAAGTATGTAGTTTCAAATAAACTACCGCGGTGACCTGATTTTATTTTATGTTATGTAGAGATAGTGAAGTCACCCTCGATGATTATTCAGCGCTCCACATACTAACGAAATTTTTCTTATTTGAATAATAACCAATTCAAACTCAATGTGAGTTGTCTGAGAACTAAATATTATTGTCTGTGGTATAGGTCAAATTAGTGTTCTACTTAGTTCCAAAGTTATACTGCCTCAAATCTTAAAAACTATTTTTGTGGTATATTCTTAATTTTAAATGTAGTGTTAAATGTTTTCGCCTAAATAAATAAAATAAAATATTTCGGTTAAAAAAGAAACAAACTTCTTTTGTATAGAGCATGTTAAAGATAAAACCAGTCTCTTCTTAACAGAGTAGTCTTATAAATAGTAATATATTATTCGTATTACCGGTAAAACACGGGTTGTCAAAGTTCTTGTGGGCGCCTTGGGAAATAACGTTCACATCCCAACCGGAGATTATCAGATGGCATATAAGTAGGCAAGCATGTATTGGAAAAGTACCATTAGAGCTCATACTGAATAAGGTTTGTTAAGTATTTACTTAAAGCCCACTTTAAGTGCCACTTCACGTTTTTTCTACCAAATGTATGAATACCAAGTATGCTATTGAAAAATTACAATTCATACCGCGTTCTTCGGCGGATAAAAATATCTTCTGTTAATATATTTCAGCTGCCTCAAGAGATTTCTAGAGATGAGAGAAAATAAATTAGCAATAGTATACCCAATTAATTTGTTTTTATTATGAAGTAATATACAAGGTGTTAGTTAATGTCCCTATCCTACCGAAACCCATAAGTTGGGGTCGGTGTATAGATACATGAAAAAATATCATGAGACGTGTAGCTCATATCCTGGCCAAGTTATGAGGACTTCAAAAATTCACCATAAATGTGTAGGTGGCAGCCCTTTAAAACAGCTGATTCAATGGCGATGAACTGCCAACGATAAAACTATGAATGAATGTGTGTAGGCCTACAACGTACTACTTGTTATGCTATAACGTTGCGATAAAATATTCCAGATGCGATACCTAACCATTAATCGGCATGCAATTAAACCTGTAACCTGTAGTATTGTTCAGTAGAGTGAAAACCGATTAGAAATCTTGTATTTTTGCAAGAATATTCCAGACTACTTTCGGACTCCGTAAGTTAAAGTCCGCACCTACGTAGTACATAAAGTGACTGCCGCCTCTTTCTTTGCAGGTAATTAATATCTCGTTAATTTGTGTTGTGGTTTTGATTAACAATTACTGTATGTGAATGAACGAATGAATGTGTGTGATATTTTTAATAATAAATCAATTTCAAAACGATACAATAATTATTATTATCGCTTGCAGTACAGTGCTAGTTTTAGTTCCTTTACCGATGCCGCGTACGTGGGCGTGGTTTGAATATTAAATACGTCGAAACACCGTAAGGGCGCGCCTTCACTGAGGACATTGTAAAAATCATAGACGTCGCGACCACAACGCACCGTGGAAATGTCCTCTGTGCACCATAAAACCTGCGATGCGACGATGTACTAACATTCTAGCGGTATCCACACTTCCCAGCGTGTGCATGTCAAGATGATTAATTACGATATCAATTATCTGATTTCCTTGATTCAGGAACCTCCTGTCCTTTGGGAGAAACCAGTGGAAGAATACAAAGATAAATTTCCAAAAACAAGCGTGGAAGGAAGTATGTAAATGTTTACATCTCAATTTTGAGGAGATGAATACGCAGTAGGTACTTTCTTTTGTGTTTTTTCTTGATGCATCTTAACGCAAGCAGAAGTAGTATTTAGTGCGGTCCATGTCTCACTAGAAAGTAAAATAATGGTAAGAGTTTACTCGTACGATGTCCTATGCGATGAAATTTTTCGTTGCGTAAACGCAACCGCAAATCTTGTGTGTAGCCTCGCCTTTACTCGCGGGGCGGAGTCAAAGAATTCTTGGAAATAGTGTAGGGGACCAAAGTGTTTACGTCTTTAGGAATTTTGCCTTTACCTGGGGAAAAACAACACAAAATACTTGTATTATACAAGATTTTTGCTTAACTATTTTTAAAGGAATTGATGATAATTGCGAGTGCATTTAATAATTTTGGAATCTAACAGTAACTACCAAATGTTAGGTAAATTCTTGAGATAAAAATGTGGCTTTTCAAATGTAACACTTTTGTTAATAAGTATTTTTTAAATTGCTACCTAAAGCAGTATTCAGTTTTTCATTTTACAAGTTATTTGCCAAAAGAAAGTCAAAATCTTTTTTCTTCTTCTTCAAGGACTTCTAGGGAATTTTTTTTGAGGGAAAACGGGTAAAATCAAAAGCATGAGTGGTAACACTCGTTTTGAACTTGTTGTTATGTCTCCAGTTAGGGTTTCCAAAATGTTTTTTTCTTAATTAATTAATTAAGTTTGTATGAAAGTTTTTGATAATTAATTTTCACTTTTTACCACCGCCATTGTGTTTATAGGGTCAAAGTGCATGGGTGGTTGCTGGTAAGTTATACACATTAACAAACACCTTGTATAAGAGTATGTTTTCCTTAATTTTAAATGTTGATAATTGGGAGGGGGCTATTAATTAACATCAAAATTGAGTGCCCAAAACCGGTTTGGCTGAAACGTATGTATAATTTTAGTTATAATAGCAACAAATATTCAACACTCAATTATTATCAAACAATTTGAATGAAATTAACACATTTTTCGTGCAATTTCGCTAGATGCTGAAACTTTAGGCACGAGATCTTAGTTCGGGTTGAACCACTAGAACTATTTAGAGAAGAGAAGACATAAGAAGAGCCATCACGGATGTCTCCGCGGAAGTTAGGAAACAATAAATTGAAATAACAATTGCCTCGTCTGCCTTTACACAGGGGAAATATGCGCAAATATATTATGCATAATTGAGTTGCTTCATCTTCCCTCGCGCTACATTTTTTCGTTCTGATTCCGGAATGGAAAATTGCGTAAATATTTACAATCCGTCTCTTGAATGGTCAAATACGTTAAGGTGAAAATATTACGTGTCCCTAAATTTGCTTTTAATAAAAATATCTTTCACTGCATACTACTTGACGAAGTCTATCCGCCGTTTGTTTGTTTGTGCTCACTAATCTCAAGATACATATATGGATTCTTAACAAATATTCATATAATTTATCTAGGTTAATATGTATCACCTCTATATTCTTTAAAAATATATAAAATTATTATTTAAGCATACGTTTATCACGAGTAGAATTGAAAATCTCGTTAACTTTATAGTCTGTTAAAACATCTTGTCTCTGATAGGAAATAGGTATTTTCTAGGCAACTGCACTCCATCTTAGGCTGCATCTTCACTTCATCACTTCAGCATCACGTGTGATCGCCTTTTCCATCAGTCAAGCGCTAATCTACATATTATTAAAAAAAAAATACCTAGATAGTTATCATCTATTGATAAATTTGAATACTTAATCCCAAAGCGATCGTTCAGCTGCCTATCTAGGTCGACGTCGGTTAACCAACAGATTCATTTAATATTCCTCGCTGTAAATAGGTCATGACTACTCAAAATTTGTATATTTTATTAAAATAACCTATGTACCTACTTAGCAAATCCTACGTATGTATATATATGTTACAAACAAGTATTGACCATACTCATAGTGACCGCACTTCTCTCAAGTATTCATAAAACCCAATTGATAATTGGGCAATGTAAGACTGCATGACTAATCACTTTTATCCTCTACCTGTCTTAATACTAGTGGTTCGCCCCGAACTGAGGCCTCGCGGTAATATCCCATAATTCTGTTTTACCGATATCAAATACAGCGCCATCTATTAGCATTATTGTGAAGCTATAGAATCTATTAGCATTAAAAGTTAAATAATTTCGTTTCTTTATAATATTTATCTTATTTTAGTATTTTTTGTTCAAGTACAGGATAAAACTGAATTTTCAACCAAATTTCAGATGCTAATATGTAGTAATTCTTGACATATGGCTCAAATTAAAATCTCCACTTTGAACTTTCCCATTTCGTCGTTTAAGGGAAAAATTAAAAAAAAAAAAAAAAAAAAAAATTGTACTCTGTTCAAAGTCGTCTTTAAAAAGATATATCGCAAGTCTATGTAACGCAACAAAAAAAAATTTACTTCACACACGCTTCTATGAGAGCCCCCCTGAAATAAAGCTTTTTATATTTTTTTATGCAATATTTGGCTGAAGGCCATCAGTTTACATATTATATTTAAATTTGAAGTAATTACGTTCAGTACTTCAGAAGTTATAAGACTCTGACAGACGGACAGGTGCAAATTCACTCAAGTAGACTCAGAGAACTCGCTTCGCTCGTTCAAAAACAGATTGATGGTAAAGCTGATTAATTATTCACTTTTAAATGTTATTACATCTTATTTTTAGTAGTATTACATTTTCTGTTTTTTTTTTTTTTTTTTTTAAAATCACCCAGAAATACTTGCATCTCCTCTCAAACATTAATTTTTTAAATTAACCACGGGTCGTCGGCCGCTATTAATATGGACCGGTCAAAGTATACGTAATATTTTTATCAATTTGACACTCGGCACTTTTGGTTATTATTCATAATGATCAATCCAAATTAATACGGCCCGGCTAATCAAGTTGCCCGTTAACATATATATTTAAGTTTGTTTCACCGATGATACATCTATGTTTTCATTGGATCTAACAATGATATTGGATTATTTTATTATTGAATAAGTTATGATTTAAAGATTTAATGATACATTTTAGTAAAGAGCTAATGGAGACTTTCGGAGATGGAAGAATTCCCCATAGCTAATCTCTCGTTTTTATTATCCGCACGTTATTTCCCATGAAGCTGAACTTTATGAAAAGTGAGTCAATAGGCGTTGTACAAAAGCAATAACTTTTAATGATAACTGTAAATTATTTCGAATTATCTACTTTTAGTGTCAATAGTGTAAGCGAAGTAAATACATATTTGATAATGCGGTATCTAATCTAGCCTAAGGTTATACAAGATCCTTTTTTCTACTACTACATACTCGTAATTACGTATATCTATTTCTGACTGAAATTGTCATGAGTTCATAAAAAAAAACACATTTTTCGCATCATACTAACTGTAACTTTACTAATAAATACACGCAAACGTGTAGGTATTTGTTTGGAGGTTTGTTCTTCAATCACTCACGAATTGAGCTATTGCTCAATAAAAAAATCTCAATAATGAATTCGATCTATTGATCGAATTCATACTGAAAGGAGGTGGGTTGATAAGGCCCAAAATCCGCCCCTCATACACTCGAAAAAAAAGTTCCAGATTCCGACAAGTTGTAAATGTATTTATATACTTGAAGATATAAACTTTATTCTAATATAAAGTTTAGGTGATAAAAAAATAGTAAGTTACAGAAAATATTACCCAAAAAGAGAGTGTTTCTTTTACTTTTCTTACATTTTCATACATTTTAGTCGTTTTTTAAGCTTTGATTTAATATTTTAGAATGAGGCGCTCCATGAACCAAAATAAATTAATACTCATATAAAAGCTTATAAAAAGGAGCATCATTATCAGTTACGTTTACCATGGTTCATGGCGGGGGCGGATTTTGTTGCCTTATCAACCCACCTCCTTTTTGATTGAATTTTTTTATTTGATGACAAGATAGTCCTTGACTGCGATCTCACCTGATGGTAAGTGACGATGCAGTCTAAGATGGTAGCGGGCTAACCAGGCTGATATAATATATTTTCCATATCCATAGTAATATTTTAAATTTCCAATTGTTTTTCCATTCCATAGTAATTTCAGCGTGAATAAAGTTGGGGCAAAAGTAAGTATAAAATAATTATTATAAATAACAAAAATTTATAATTTTTTTTACGGTATAGCTATATAGTATCGTAGCTTATATTATTGGAATTTACAAATAGTGTTTTGTTAGAATTTAATCTGATATTCAAATATTATCCAGGGTTCCCCATACATCTTATGGAGATTTTTTATGTCACCATTCACCAATCACAATTTCACGATTTTAGACGCTACGGGTAGCGTTTTGAAGGGCACTTCAAAGAGTTAAGTCTTCCCTTTATAATAAGCCGCAAGAGAGTGGTTGTTACTGAGGCAAAGCTCATTGGACGAATGAAAGAAATAAAAATTTATAATTCAGGTCACCTCAGCTCACAGAATTTTGAGTTTTATAAGTCCTTGAGTTCTTTCGGTTTTTATAATAGAGATATTTTTTTATATAACATAGTGCCTACTGGAAAGCTTCGGGGATGTTGGCAGATATTAGTAAATAGGTATTGCACTCTTTGCAGTATTCAGAGCTTAGCAGTTAGTTAAAAGCTCAAAAGAAGCTTTACTGGGCTTAAATAATATGTCATTTAGTACGGAGGCATCGAATCATGTAATTCTCATAAGTCAACTTCCCATTGACTTCTTCATACTTACTGCAATTTGTATACCAGTGTATAATGCTAATAAATACATATAATGCCAATGTTTAACCAACGAATAAAGAGGTTTTGATGGATTTTCAATACAAAAACTATTAGAACGTGAATGTAGATCTTTATGGTATCCCCTCGGTATCTGTCAGTCACAGGAGTTTTATTGACTGAAATTGCAGCGCCGATATTTCGAATCGAAATCCTATTAATATTATAAATGCGAAAGTTTGGATATTTGGTTGGATGGATGTTTGTTACTCAATCACGCAACGACTGAACCGATTTGGCTGAAAGGCATAGAGATATGTAAGTTTAGTCTGGAATAACACATATAGGTTACTCTTTATCCCGGAAAATTAAAGACCGCGGGAAATGTAAACATTAATCCACGCGGACGAAGTCGTGGACATCAACTAGTAAGATAGGTAGGTATATTACGCCGAGGCTCTATAGTGTAACTTTTCAAGTTTTCTTTAAGTTTAATTAGCATGAATGGAAAAGGGATGCCAATATTCCCCACCATTTTCCTTCCATACTAAATAACAGATTTAGGCACACTGAACGTAAAATTGAATAAATACACGAGGCCTACAGTAATAGGTTACGTATATTGTTACACATTCTACGCCTTGTTGACGCCTTGCAATGAATGCCAGCTCATAAATTTTTGGTGTAGGTAGGTACTGTAGATAAAAAAATGTTCGTAAACATGAATGTTTAAAATGTGGACTAAGTGTAAGTCTAAGTACCTATACTATTAAAGCGAGGTGTTCATTAAATATGCAATGGGTTCGTTGAGAGACGAGCTTACCTACTTTTAGGACCGTATCTGAGTTTTGTAAATGTTTCCAGATAAAAGTTTTAATCTTATAGCCTAGCAGCTTTAGATCGCGCCCTATTGTCGTAGAAATAAAAATATACCCTACTTTTTTCAGGTTTTCTTTAAGGTGGCTTAAAAATCTGGCATCAGGTCAATCCGCGCTTTTGGATTTACGTCCACCGAGCGTGGACTGCGAATTTGCTAATAACAACACTTGCTTACACTAATGTGGAAGTAGAAAAGTAGTGTGTTCATGTATTTTAGATTAGATTAGATCATGCATATTATTTAGATTAGAGATTATTTATATCATTTTTAGGACGATGTGACATGGTTTAGAAATCAATCGATCTTGCAATTTACGAGGCGTGCGTGAGCTTTACTTGTAGTTACGTCGTGTACATGCACATTGCGTAAGTTGCGTGTGTGCCTGTCAGGAGCCCAGGTGGGAGCGGTCAGCGGTCAGGCGCTCGCTCACACTTTTCCAGATGTGACACACACACACAACCATGAGCCACGTGAATTGTAAGATCTATACTAATTCTGAATAAGCTATTGTTGGCTTTCACTTCTCATTAACAAAAATAACATTGTATAACATTTTATCGTCATGTGGAGAATGGTCATTTGTATTCAACGAGTGCCACAAGTCAACTGGTACGATAAAGAAAGTTTAGATGAAAAATCAGCAGGCAGTTTTTGTTGTACGTACAAATGAGGCGTACGTCAATTTTTCTGAGAAAACGGGGAGAAATTTTCGTCAAGCCCCATAATAAGAATAATGACTCTAGGAAATAGAGCGAGGCCGACGACGTAGGGCTGAGATAAATAGCCTCATCTCAGTCTTATTCATTGTTGAGCGCGTGGTTCCCCTTATAATTTGACATTCAACCTTAACGATATGGTCTTATCAGCAGAAAAAGCAATGCCGAAGACGGCGCTGGCAGTCATTTACATATTTTAAAATTCAAACTAAAATCTTTTTTTCTGTTATTTTTTGGCAGTAGTTCGGTTCTATTTCTGCATAATATTTCCATTGCTGAGGGTCGTGACACCATTTCATTATTCATCTGATGGTAGGAGTTTTCTTGGGATAAGAATGCAGTTTCCAGATCCTTTCACTTATTTTGTCTGACTAGCTGATGCCCGTGACTTCGTTCGCGTGGATTTAGTTTTCAATCCCACAGCAACTGTTTAATTTTTCGCAATAAAAAATAGCCTATGTCACTCTCCAGGTCCTAAAGTATACATGCAAAAAATAACGTCAATCCGTGACTCTGTTGTAGTGGGACTGAAGGACAAACCAAGAAACCAAGAAACCAACAAATCAACAAACCAACACACAAACGCACTTTCGCATTTAAAATGTTAGTAAGGATGATAGATCTCCAGAAAATCCATGATAATCATTAAATCCGAATATTGTTTGATATACAAACCAATTTTGGCACCAACTCATGAGTATCGGGCTGAGAAATGTAATATTTTTATTAACTCTGTTAATTAGGGTAAATGTTTTTACGTTAAAAACAAAAGCTGTCAGATTGACGAGGATTTTTCTCCAAAAGCCGTCGAGCGTTAATTAATTGTCCACTCGGAAACAAAGGGGGCCATTAGGCAGTTTGTTTATTTTTCAGGATTCTAATTGTTCACAAAATAACATTCTTCTGAAAATAAGAATGAAGCCATTACAGTGTGCCTTTCCACAAAGTTATTTGCTCACCTTTTCGGGCTGGGATTTGTATATAATATGTGACAGGATTATTATAAAATCAAAATCTTAGTCTGCGGCGTCCTTCGAAAAATAAGGCAAGCCTTTTTCTGGCGCTATATCCTATTAATCCTATAATCCTATTAATATTATAAATGTGAAGGTCTGGATGTATGGACGTTTGTTAGTCAATCACGCTGCAACGAGTAAACCGATTTGGCTGCAGATATTATAGACTGGAATAGCACATAAACTACTTTTTATCCCGCAAAATAAGAGTTCCCGCGGGAATCCAAAAAACCTCAATCCACGCGAACGACGTCGCGGGCATCATCTAGTAGCTTCATAAAAATATTCTAGCGACAGGGCAGGCAAGATTATGTGAAGTCGGAGAATTTAGATTTCGTTTAAAGTTCACACCCGATTTTAAACTATCTACTTAGACAATTTGACTGTTATTAATTTCCATTGGAACCTATAAACAGATCCATATTATGATAAAAAAAACGTGCCCATGAATCATTGTCTGATTTTTATAATAATAATAATTAATCCTGCGGTTTGAAGAGTAAAGATAAGACTTCCTATTCGAAATGCATAATATTTGTTTGTATACTACGCTCTCAAACTTAGCCTCGAACAATATTAGGTAAATAATTTTAAAAAGTTAGTAAATAGAACGTTGTTTTTTGCAATCCACAGGATTTGGATATCAAATAGATTAAGATAAAACTGACATATTTATGAAATATTTGTAAAATAAGGTATAAGACATTATGATATAACTTTTATAATATGAGATCATAAATATTTTATACCAGTGCAGTTGTTTGAGCCGTGATAGCCACGCGCCTCAGAGTTTTAAAAGCTTTTTTTTTTCTTTTATCAAATCTGCGACGCGGCAATCTGTTTTAATGAAAACAATAAGCCGTTCTGGGGGCTGATTCTGTAACTCAGTGCCTATCACCGACGACAGGCATTTTTTATCCATTGAAGGCTTGAAGAGAATAATGTCATTTACTATTTCATAGTAAACCTTCAGTGAATAAAAAATATATGTCAGTGGCTTTCATTTTTTGATTTTTTGATAGGCATTGAGTTACAGAATCAGGGGCTGGTGGCTGATAGGTATTTGAATTTAACATTTTTCAGTTTTTTGCGTTACGTGCGTTTAAAAGTAATTCAATATCACGTGTTGAAACGGTGAAAAATTGGCCCAAAGCCGCCCTTAAAATCAGCCGCCCTAAGTTTCAGCCTAATCAGCCTGCAGGTAAATCCGCCACTGGCGTTGACTATTCTTGCTTAGATGCACCTGCAATTTATATCTACTAGTATATTAACTCATGCGTGTTAACTAACATCCATTGTGTTATCTTTGTGTTTGGTTAACTTTAGTACTCAAAGGGTCAACTTAAGTCTGAGAGCACAGAATGAACAGGAGGTTTTACTACTGCTCGTAGCAAAATAATGCACTCGCATACGTGCATCGAAAGGCTTACGTCGTGACGTCACGGGAAAACGGGACGGTTGATTAAATTATATAGCGGCCAGAGCGAGATGGAATATAGGACAAGCGACCTACCTCTCAAACAGTGGCCCGTCGACCCACCTACGTCAACTACGAACAAAAATAATAAGGTCGCCCGCGAAAAACAGATTAAACTGTCTACGGCTCATTTTTTTAATCCATAAAATAAAAACCGTCGAACAATCCCTCGATTCTTATATATAAGTACTGTTTGATCTAATAAAATATGGATTAAATAAGAGGGTATTCGATTTCATAAACTACGAACATTTTGGAGAGCAGCCTTCTGGGTAGGTCTGGGGTCTCCTTTATTTTCTCAAAGGTGTGTGAATTCTACCAATTTGCATTGTACAGTGGCACCGTGGTGAACTATATGGCCTACTAGCTGATGTCTGCAACTTTATACGCGTAGATTGAGGTTTTTTAATTTCCGCAGGAACTCTCTTATTCCAGACTATAATCTATCTCTGTGCCTTTCAGCCAAATCGGTTCAGTCGTTGTGGTGTGATTGAGTAATAAACATCCATCTATCCATCCATTCATCCATTCAAACTTTCGCATTTATATTAATTAGTAGTATTAGTAGGATAACCCGTCTTTGAGAGGACATATTATGTAACTAGCTGTGCCCGCGACTTCGTTCGCGTGGAATAGTGACTTTTCGGGGCGCGGCTCTCAGCGCGCTTTATATAGCCACGGACGCTCAGGCGCGAGGCATGTAGTACGTACTCTGTACGTTAAAAATGTTCGCCGTGATTCTTTAAATTGACATAACTTTTTTATTTATGAACCGATTGACATGAAATAAACACTAAATGTTAAGTGAAGCTTACTACAATATATTAGTGAAAACCGTATCTAAATCGAATAAGCCGTTTCTGATATTAGCGTGCATAAACACACAGACAAACAGACAAACAGACAAAAAAAAATTAATTACAATTTCGGGTTCGGCATCGATATAATAACAACCCCTGCTACTTTTTTTTTATATATTTCCATTGTACAGACACCACTTTTCTACAATTTTATTATATGTATTTATTATATGTATGTATAGATAAGCCGTAATAAGCCGTTGATGGTTTGATGGTTTGTTTGATGATGATGAATATTTTTAAACAGAACTGTTATGGTATTATGCGAGTATCTCAGTAGATTACTTTATTGAAGCTTTATTGTGACTAAAAGCCACAAAATTGATAGCAAAAGGTTGATTTCAGGAGTTGGTAAAATAGATCCGTTTATAAAATATTTAACATGTGTTTGCCCTGTATATTTGTGTTGATAAAAAACGCCAGAAGGCAGCGTATGAAATATTTATATTATGTTTCCCGAGGGGTATAAGTATAAATAACTCCGAGGCCCAAAGGCAATGTTTGTTATCCAGTGCTCCATTACAACTGACGACTGTATTCACTGCGCTACCGGTATTTAAAGATTAAAAGTCTATTATGATACAAAGGCGTTAAGTAGGTTATTACTTATGACGTAAGAGTTATATTTACCTAGACGAGTTGGTAATAACTTTAATGCACCGTACGACGTATTTACCCGACTATTATATACCCAAAAGGAAGGGTTACGATTTCAGCAGTCTGTATGTGTATGTAACATATACCTATGTATATGTTTGTATTTTATGAATGAGGTAGGTATAGTTCTTGTAATTCACGACGGAGCGTGAGCTTTACTTGTGGTTACGTCCTGTACATGCATATTACGTAAGTATGCGTGCCTGTTGGGAGCCTTGGTGAGAGTGGTCAGGTGCGAGCAAGCTCTCACTCACACTTTTACAAATACGACACACACACACGACCATGAGCCACGCGACGTCGTGAATTGTAAGAACGTAGCGAAAAAATTCTAAGTCTATGGTAAGAACTATACCTATCAATAGAGTCGTTGTTATAGTCAAGGTGACATAGGCTCATAAATACCTATATTTTATACAAAATCAACATGACAGATACATCCAATTTTCCGTGGTCGAGTTACAGTTTTTAAATAGCTGTCGATTCTATATAAATCACATGTTGCATACATAAGTACGTAGCTAACAATTCTTGCAAAATATCTCTATTTATTAAAGTTTTTCAAAATAGTAAAACATGGGGTTATTCAAGGGGCGGACCAACAAATTCCTGAAAGGCCAGCAACGCATTAGTGGTGCCTCTGGTGCTACAAATGTTCATGGGCGGCGGTAATCACTTAACATCAGGTGACCCGCCTGCACGTTTGCTCGCTAAAAATATTAAAAAAAAAAAAAAAAACAAATAGTATCCATCACTATTAATACACTTATGCATGCGTTCAAACACATATCAAATATCATCTTTCATTGATCCTTTGAAACATTAGCACAGCCCTCATCCCATACACTCAATAGGTACAATTGAAGATTACATAAATCATAATAAAAAACTGTGGACCTAACTCGCTCCAGCAATACATGAGCATAATTAACCCGTACATTGTACATAATTCAATTCTCGCCTAAAGGCAAGTTTTCCCTTATTTTACACTTTTATTATACTAATCATAAATAACTATTACAATACATTGAATGAACAAAACAAATTTAATAAAGCAATCAAACTCGATGAAGTAACATCAAAACTTCCAACTTTCATTAAAAACCCGTTTTAACCTACTTTTCCCACATAAAAGGGATTTGTTTTATAGTTTTAAGTAGTTAACCGACGGGGTTTAGCTTCAGCGTCAACTAGAACGAAGTCCGTAGACGTTGGGTAGGGCACATGAAACGCTTTTTGCAGAAAAAGTTATACTTTTACTTTACCATCTTAAATTGTTAAGTCATGTTCTTCGTATATAGGCTAGCTCCCTCGTTGGTCTAGTGGTTAGCATATGCGACTACGGATGACGAAGTCCCGAGTTCGATTCCCAGTCGGGTCAAAAATGTATTGGGGTTTTCTGTCAAGAAATTCTCAGTACTAGCCCGGAGTTAGGACGTTGGCGGTGAGTTATGCCCGTGCCTCGGAGAGCTTAGAGCAAGAGCTCTCCGCTCGCGTCAGACTTTCTGTCCCATCGGACTATGAGAGTGAGGAAAAAGAGAACGCAACTGTGTTTGCGCATACACTTGTGCACTATAATGTCTCCCGCGCAGATGGCTAATCTCTGATCAGGTTGGCCGCCGTGGTCGGATTAGGTCGGGAGGACATTGTTGTTATTTAATGGGTTAAATGGAAGGGTTCTAAGTGTGTGAATCATTTCAAAAGACTTTTGTCGAGCAGTGAACAAACATCGATCGAGATGACGATTAGGGGTATCCCAAATTAGGAGTCAGGTTTGCAATTTTACTTTAGAACAAAGTCGTGCTGCCAAGTGATTTAGTATTCTGGTAAGATAGGGTGTAATTAACCTATTAGGGTTAAGTATAGCTTTAATTTAACCACCCTTCAAAAATAGCTAATGATCTTCTAACGCCTGAGCAGATCTTCATCAAATTATATTATTCCTTAGGGAGCTACGAAGGAACAGACAGACACACAGACACACAGATACTTAGATATACCTGTGAAACCTCGCTCCTCTTTTTCCGTCGTCGAGGGTTAAAAATGAACTGTACCATTCTGATAGTAGGGTAAAGATGCCGAATATGAGATACCATTTACATATTCGGCCATAAAAAATAAGTTATTGCCCTAATGACTATGAAAATTACTTATATTCGATAAGTATTTAATGAAGTTTATCCTTGAAAGACCGTTTAGTGCTAGGTATAATAGTTTTTTTGTTATATCAGATAATATTAGAAAAGTCAGAAATTACGTCTCAGGGAAATGGTCTCCTATTATGAGATACCAAGGGTTTTTAATATGAGATAGTATAGATTTAGAGAAAAAGAAAAGAAATCAATTCAAAAAAACTTTTATTGGCGATATTTATTAATCTACAACATCGTACTACTAAATAAAAAGGTTTTAGTAACAACTTAATAATATATTATCATGTGCTTGTGCCAAGTGCTTGATGTTCTTCAGATATAGATGTAACCCTTAAAATCGTTAGTCCAGCTTTACAATATTTTTCTATTTTTGCTTCTAAATAGTCAGAAAAAGCTGGAGGTCTTCCCATGAACCTTGACAAATACTTCTGCATTAGCATCTTTTTTGACATAACGTTCTAGGATACTCTTAGGAACATCAAAAGTTTTGACGCTATTAGGTAACGTATTTGTTTGCTTTGCACTGCACTCACGGCCCATATTATGGCATCGTGGTCCTAGGACTTCTTTGATCTAGAAAAAGAGGTTTTTAAATAGTCGTATTTTTATACATCCTAATATGAGATATCTCATTTAAGGAGCCCCCACGTGTCTCATATTAGGAAAACACCCAAATTTAAAAACTAGGCTGCCTATTATTTCTTGACGAAGAAAATACAACTAAACTGCAAATGCATTGTAAAATTAATCATATAACTGATACAATGACTGTAAATTTAAATCATTTAGTGTGACTATAAAGTTGTAACATACCTCTTTAATATTTGGTGTCAAAAATCAGGTTTTGTGGTTTCGTAAAAATCCGCACGTACATTACCTGACTTCGCCTCGAACTGGGAAGCACCAACACATGTTTCGGTCTGTTGCCACGTGGCTTCTGGTGACAGTATCGCCAAATAGCTGCGGCGATTAGTTTCGCCAAAACCTAACTATCTCATATTTGGCAACCATCTCATATTCGGCATCCTTACCCTATATAATATAGAGGTATTTTTATAAGCATTGTCCGAACCGTTATTAAGCGGCGGGTTTCAGGCAGACTTTTAACGTGGACTTTATTGCAAATATTTTTAATTTAGCAGTTCCCAACAATGTAATTATGTTGATAAAGCGCCGTTTTACAGCTGAACCAATTCAATTAGAACGAACGGCCAGAGCGGGCACGTTTAATTTAATCGCGATCATTCGTTATTTTTGTTTTTGACGTAAAAATATCTGTGGTGAAAACTTTTTAATTTTTTGTTTATTTTAACTATACATAATCCATGTCCTTACAAATGAATTGTAAAACGCTGAAAATACATACTTCCTCTATCTCTACCCTCCCTCCCCCTCAAGAATGTATCCCCTCGCTCACGAAAATTTATAATACAATTGTATGAGATTTCTTTCCAATATTTATAAAATAATAGTAAGAGTTTTATTGGGATTGGGATGCAGTGGGTTTCCAGATCCTTCTGCATACGCTTCGACTGAGAGAACGAAGTTTCGACTCTTATGATGCGTATACATTGGCGAATGCGCCGCAAATACAATCCGCATGTGGTCGGTACGCGTGTAGTTATTGCAACTTTGCGTCTCTTTAATTAAAACGCATGCTAAGGTATAGTATAATGTGCACGTCCAGCGCGTGCTTCGCAAGCTTGCGGTTCGAGTACATGGTGAGTTGTGGGTGCCGGCGTGGTGATCCTACTACATACGAGTATTTGAAGCGTGAAACTTACAACCCTTTCGCAGACAAGCTTATTTGCAGCGCATTCGCCAGATGTGTACACACCCTTAGATTTAACGATGACTATAATAATATATGATCAAACGAACTTGCAAAATGAGGTTCGATCGATATTATATGAGTACGCTTCATTCGCAATGTTAGTGATAATAACCGGGATCAATAAAGGACCTTTCGAAGGGACTCAATAGTGCCATAAAGAGTAATGTACCTACGCGTAAATGCGGTCTACCTCTGACCCTGCAATAGCATTAATTGCAACTGGCTGCGTGTACAAATGAACGAATACAACGACACATTGGGGGAGTAAAATAGTGACGTCACGGGGAAAATGAGATGGAGAATCATTTTATCTATTAGCGAGAACGAGAAGTTATATAGGACAAGCACCCGACCTACCTTTAGATACAGTAGCCCGTCGAGCCCCCGACGTCATCTACGTAACTAATAAGGTCGGTCGTCAACGATGGGAATTCTGTATTATCCCACTATATTTTTTTTCAGTTTCGCGCAATCATTTAAACCATTCGGAATTTTCGGATTTGATCGGGAATTATTCGGTTCAGTCGACTATGAAATTTCAATTAATTTTATCTTGAAGAAGTTCCTAAAAGCTTTCATCATTTTTCATTTTCTCCAACTAGTACAAATCAAAGTCACAATCTGCGACAGTCTGTTAATGAGCTTCTTAACTTTTTATTGGATATCTCAATACGGTTTTACCGTAATTAAGAAAAATTCACGAGAAAGAAAACCCCTTAAATATTTACCAAAAAGTAGAAATCTTCAATATGTGGTATATATTTTACCAATAATATAAATATATCCATTTCTCTATTATAAAAACAGCACGCAAAAAATCTCGCTTCTAGCGGTTCATTAAAACTTTTCAAAGTGTACTTAAATAGTACTTGAACTGAGGGAAGTCTCTGAAAGCAATCAATTCAATAGTACGTGACGTAAAATTCCGTTTCTGTTAAGTCAGGCTTAGGCCAAAGTATTGTGAAGTTAATAATAAAAACCCAACACTTTTGTACGATGATTAAGAAAGTAACTTCGGAAACTCGGTACCGGCGCAATCAATTTTTCCGCTTTATAAGAAAACTTGTTTAAGAGAAAGGTAAAATTTTTCTGCTCTTCTGCGAGAATATTCTTTGTGTTATATACCAAACTATTATTATTATCAGTGTTTCCGACACAGAATTTCTGTGCAGATTTTATAAAACTAGTTGATAGGATCCACATGTCATAAAATACCCATTAAAGACTCCTACAACTTTTTATGAAGCGTCTTTACAATGCGTGCAGGAACTATCTATCATAAAAAGTCCATAAAATAAACGACTAAGAGTGACCTTTTCATCAGCTACCTCACACTGGGCCACCAGCTGTGAAATGGGACATATCCATTTTGGTAGACAAAGTGTAAGACAAGTGTCAAGTCCACAATATTCGTTTCATTTGTTTTTTTTTTTCTTTATTCGTTGACAAGGTAGTTCTTGACTGCGATCTCACCTAATGTAATGATGGTAAGTGACGACGCAGGCTAAGATGGTAGAGGGCTAACTTAGAACGGGTATGGCAGTGTAGATTCAATCCATACCCCCTAATTGGTTTGTACACGCCATCGTGCCGGAACGCTAAATCCCTTGGCGGCACGTTCTGTCTCTTCTTTACCTGGCTACATTAAGCTATTTGTTAAGCTAGGATAAAATTATTTCTATATATTTTCATACATTCGGAGGAAAACGAATTATAGCTATTCAAATTAAATCCAAACGGAATAAGGTATTCTCAGAAATTTCATTAAACTAAGTGATCAAACTTTACGTTAACATCTGGGCTTCATCTGGGTTATCACTATATAGATTGATGAAATTGGGTCCTTAAAACTTTCACTTACAAGTCTACTTTAAGCCAGTGTGTTTACTTTGAGTTTCGTTTAAGTTATGGCTTATGTTAAGTACCTAAAGCTTGGAATTAGGGGTGTAACTTGTCGGTGCTTAGCTCTAAGTTATAATAAGGAATTGTTTATTTAGATTGCTGTATATGAATAAGGCTAGCACACACTACGACTTCTTTTTCTAGTGATAATTTTGGCGCAGAAATTCATCGTATGGATTTAAATGCTCGCACCCAGATGAACCCGTGCGCTTTATTCTGAGACAAAATTATTGCTAGAATAAAAAGACATAAAACAGCTGGTGCAGCATTGGTTTTTAAAAACTAGGTACTATACTAATACTCAGCGGGCGATGGAGAGATCTATGCTCGGAGTATCCCTGCGAGATCAAATCAGAAATGAGGAGATCCGTAGGAGAACCAAAGTCACCAACATAGCTCTGCGAGTTGCGAAACTGGAGTTCAAATGGGCGGGGCACTTAGTTCGAAGAGATGATGGTCGATGGGGTCCCAAGGTGCTGGAGTGGCGACTCCGCACCGGGAAGCGCAGTGTTGTTAGACCCCCCACTAGGTGGACCGGCGACATCAAACGAGTCATAGGGAGCCGCTGGATTCAGGCGGCGCAAGACAGAGGCCTGTGGAGGTCCATGCAAGAGATTTATCTCCAGCAGTAGACGTCTATTAGTTGATAAAGAAGAAGAAGAAGGTACTATAATATATACAATATAGACTATTTATTCTATCTCTGAAAATCAAAAAATTACCGCGGGATTCTAAAAATCCTAATCCACGCGGACGAAAACGCCAGAAGAAATTCCGAAGAATTCTAGAATGTTCCAAATATGATTTTTTTACATAGAGTGGTATAAGTAAGGTCACTGACCTCTCATGAGAGCCGCTTCCGAGGCGCCGCCATCTTGATCCTGTCCTGATAACAACCTCATCGCAATCGAAGACACATGAGACTATCACATCAACGGAAACTGTTTGTGTTGGTTATAATGATTTTTATTTATACAAGAATAAGTAGGTTATCCTTTGGTTATCGCCGCGCATGTGACTGATAAACCGGCGGTGAACAAAGATCTTAATCATTGGTTAAGTGCATATTTGTTTACCAAATCTTGAAACTGGCATTTCAACAAATAGCTTAGAATAAATAAACTAAATCTAGATTCTTTCCTAATATAGGTAATATAATATAAACGTAACAATTCTTTTTACAAAACCATATGGGTATAGTTGAGGATCTGGAGAGTGATATAAACCGTGTACGGGACATTGCTGCTCTAGTTAGATGACCGACAACTCATTGCGCATAGCTATTTAAAATTAACTAAATAATTTATCGTTAAAATTAAAATAATTTATAGATAAAAGGGGCGGACCAACAAATTCCTGGAAAGCCGGCAACGTATTGGTGGTCCTACAAAGTGTTCATGGGTGGCGGTAATCACTTAACATCAGATAACCCGCCTGCTCGTTTGCTCGCTATTCATATATAAAAAAATATATACACGAGTATATAGGTACTTAAATCAAGTGGGCTCTACATTTAGGTAGTTAGGATTTCATCATAAAATCTTACGTCCAAACGTTATCAAGACAAAAACCAAATAACGACGTTTCATTTTGATATATCTAGCTAGTGATAACTGCTAAAGAATGACCTTACCTGTTGCCACTGGCTTGTACTCATAACTACTATCGCTGCACGAACTCTCACCTCTGGATTTCATCGTCAGAACTAAAAATTATAATTCGTAGCATTGATTTTTTTTATAAAAAGATAGCTACGAAACGATTTGCAGTGTGCATTTAATAAAAACAATTTCACCGAACACTCCTTTCACTGAGAAATAAAAGAAGACTGCTTCGCGTGCCAGCAAAAGTTATTATCTTGTTATTAAGTTCTGTGTACTTCACTGCATTCCGACGTTATCTGTTATTTTGCAACTAGCAGTCCAGCCCCAGGATCAAAGGAGACGTTGACGCCAAAGAGACTATTGTATTGTTCACGTCGATCGAACTCATGACGTGCATTATCATATCTCTCAAGTTCCAAATTCCATTCAAGAAATGTGATTTTTGCGGCGCTTTTTGTTTGACCTTAAAAATCGCTGTTACTATAATGGTACGGAACCCTTTCGTGTGCGAGTCCGACTCGCACTTGGCTGGTTTTTAAATCTTATCTTAGAATACCTATATTGAATTGAATAAGTAGATAAGATTTAATCCTCAGTCGGTATAATTACGGATTAACAAAATTGGTAGAAAATTTGTAAAACGCTGTGAGATACTCTTTGTGTGAACAGTTTTTTTTATCTTTATCGGCGATTCCAATGAAGATAAATCGTATTGTGTGACTGATATAATCAAAATATAATCACATTATACTCGTATAAGTACTTTTATATTGGCGGTTTTCATTAAAAAAAATTTGGCCTAGTTCCATATCGATTCTTTTAGTAAGCTTTTGAACAATCGCAAATTTTGATACAATCTCTCTGAAATGACGCATAACCTTAATCCTCACCAATATTACAAAAGCGAACTTGGGTTGTTTTGTTGGTTTGTCCTTTAATCACGCAGCATCGGAGCATCGACGTAATTTCTTGCTGCCTTTTATTCCGGAGAAACAAAGGGATTAACGTTTTTTATTCCCGCGGAAACTTTTTAATATTCCGGGATAAAAAGTATTCTATGTATTAATCGAGTGTTAAATCTATCTCAATTCTAAATTTCAGTTAAATCCGTCAAGTAGTTTTTTCGTGAAGGAGTACAAAACACACATACACACACAGATACAAACTTTCGCCCTTATATTATGTGATAATATATACACATTATAATATCACGTGATATTATAATGTGATAATAAGATATCTTGAATCTTAAGAAGCAACATAGGGTAGGTATATTTTATTCCGAAAACACAAAGAGTTCTCATGGAATTTACAAAAAAAAAAAAATAACCACGTAGACTAGAGTAAGCAGCAGGCATCATCAGCTAATTCACTTTTTAAAATAAATAATTATAAATGTAGAACACATTTTGCACGTGTTAACTCGCAGTTTGACACAAAATTACTTTACTTGTACGTTCCTATTGGTAATATCAAGATATTGATACTCGTTAATCTTTACAACAGTAGTATTTCCTTGATCCACCAGCTTACTGAATATCACGCATTCTATATTATCATGTTTATTATAATTTTACATCATATCATGAACACTTGTGTTTTACGATCTTGACAATAAATTAGAGGCTATCTAGTTCATAGTTATCAATGTATGAATGAATTAAGGATTATAAACCTGAACGTATTTATTAACATCTTCAATCCTATTAATATTACAAACGCGAAAGTTTGATTGTATGGATGGATGGATGGATGTTTGTTACTCAATCACGCTGCAACGAATGAACCAACTTAGCTAAAAGGCACAGATATAGATTATAGTATAAAGAATATAGTTATAACACATAGGCATCCGGGATTAAAAGTATTATACTTTTAATCCCGGAAAATAAGTTAGTTCTTGCGGAAGTTAAAAAACCTTAAACCATGCGAACGAAGTCGCGGACGTCAACAAGTTTAACAATAAATTGCCTTAAAGAAATACTTATTAAGAACATAACTGATGCTGATTGCGGAAGAGCTGCATCAGTCGTTGCTACCATTGACTTCAAGCCATATTTTTTGCCTAAGGTGTAGAGTTTGTGAAGTTAGGCCTTGTAGAGTTAGGGCGTGTAGAATTAGAAGCTGGGCTCTATATGAGACCTGATGACTTTTTGACAGTCATATGATCTCGTCTTGGCAACATTTTACATGAAAATGATTTTGTGATGAAAATGGTTTGATTCCTAGATAAGATATATTTTGTAACAATTTGTTGGAGCTATTCATTTTGGAGATATTTAATCATTGGAGCTTAAGTTTAGGTCACTTTAAATCTGTTTATTTATGTTTGATATTAAATAGCGGATCCTTTATTCACGGAGGCGATTAAAGTATTATTTTAGGGAAATTTAATCTCTATATCTACTTTAAGTAAATGGTAGAATATATAAACTCCGATATCTATCTATCTGGTACCAGTTATTGTCAACAGGATGCGTGCAACTTTGGTTTTGTGGGTATTTACGTTAGCTGTAGTTACAGGTAGATATTATTTTGATTGCAGGTCTCAAAACAAGTTCTTAATGTCTAAAGATAATTTTGTTTGAAAAAAGTATCTATTTCCAGCTAAGCCTCCATCTGCGGGGTCAAGGATAGTGGGTGGCTCGGCCACCACCATTGACCGATGGCCCATGGCTGTATCGATGCTGCATTCCAGAACTGGGCTCCTTTTCTTGCAGTCCTGCGGTGGCTCGATACTCAACAACAGATCTGTACTTTCTGCAGCTCACTGTTTTACGTAATGATTTTTTTTATATAAGTGATGATTATTATTTATTATATTTAAACTAAATTATCTGCCCAAGATTTTTCCGCGTCTACTAAGGGTTAAGAATTGGCTGTATGTAGAAGATACCTATTCAGACTTGACTTGTAGAAGCTGATATAGGAAAACGAATGACATGAATATGAGTAGTATCTACTCCATTGGATACTTTGCGCTTACTAATAAGCCTTTGCCTTTAATAAGCAAAATATCTTTTAGCTCTTAAACATAATATATCTTAAGATATCGTATAGAATTACTACAGAACAATCCTGGGGTTAATTAATAACTGCCATACCCTCTTCTAAGAGATCTTAAATTGCTGAGTGCATCATCACTTTTCATAGGCGAGATCGCAGTCAAGGGATATCTTGTCATTACTTAAACAAAAATCGTGCGAAGTAGTCCTTTATGTTGCAGAGGTGACCAAGCAAGACATTGGCGTATGCGAATGGGTTCTACTACGGCCAGCATCGGCGGTGTCATCCACAACACGGCTAGGATCATCCTCCATCCTAACTTCAACTCTCGCACAACGGATAACGACGTTGCTATCCTTCGCACCTCTAATTCTATATCATTTAATAACAATGTACGAGCGGGGTCGATCGCTGGATCCAACTACAATCTACCTGATGGCTCAGAGGTGTGGGCTATCGGATGGGGAGCCACCTCAGTAAGTTCACAGAAAATCCTAATTCATTTTTACAACTAACAGCCAACGTGATAAGTTCTTGATTACATCCCAGATGTAGTTCTTCAGTCGGAGTGGGAGATAAAATAATAGCAGAAAGAACTCCCTCAAAGGGAGCTTCCAAATACAATGAACCAACGATCTATATTGTTCTTTGGTTTGTTGTTTTATGAAGTGACGATGCAGTCTATGGTGGTAGGTATGGCAGTTTTAATGAAACTCATACCTCTAATCTGCTGTGGTATCCTCTAAAACTGATTGCATGAGTGTAGCGTTCGGAATGACCTCTGATTGGCTATTGGAATCGGGACGCTAGAAGCGCTTGACTACACGTTAGTGACGTTATCCTCATTTCAGGATGGAGGACTACCGGCGGAGCGGCTTCGCCAGGTACAGATTTGGACGGTGAACCAGGCTATCTGCAGGCAGCGCTACTCTGCTAGAGGGCGGACCATCACTGATAACATGCTCTGCTCGGGTTGGCTCGACGTCGGTGGCCGCGACCAGTGCCAAGGCGACTCTGGCGGTCCTCTCCTCCATAGAAATGTTGTCGTCGGTGTTTGCTCCTTCGGTCGCGGGTGCGCCCAGCCTCGTTACCCCGGTGTCAACGCTCGCGTCTCTCGTTTCACTAACTGGATTCAGGCTAATGTATAATTCACAAGGAACCAGATTCAGATTTGTACCTCAGAAGTATGCAGAATTTCCTGCACTCTCGCACCACTCCAAAGTGTAAGCACAAAGTATTTAAGTTGTTGTCATGAAGTGACGTTGCGCCTGGGCGCCACTCATTTACGCCTATTTAGCCCTTAATATTATGTAATGCTTTAAAATAATAAATATATATTTTGGTTTAGTTTTTTTTGTATTTTTTCCATATGGGTGATACCTACCATTTACCTACAGTATTTTGTACGCAATTTCAAAAGAACTGTATCCTTTTAAGTTAACAAAAAAAAAATTTGTTTACCTGTCTGATTTTACGGGTTAATCTCCGAAACTGCTGAAACGATTTTCACGAAAATTTCACATGCAGGTTGAATATTATAAGAAAAATAACTTAGGCTAAATTTTATGCAGAAAATAATTAGAGCTCCTTCGTAAAAAAATAAAAACTTTTGGCATTAGGGTAAAGTTCAAAACATTGAACTAATTTTGGCGAAAAACTTAGAGTTAGCCTGCATTCAGTTGAAAATTGGCACAGAGGTATCTTACATCATAGAGACGGATATAGGATACTTTAATCCCACAGAAAAGTAGTCCCGTGAACAGCTATCTTTATGTATAAAATCGCTTTTGCTCGCGACATCATTTTTAGATTTTCCAAAATCCCGCGAGGACCCATTTGCTTTGCATAATTGAAGGATTAACCAAAATATATAAAACACACTTTCGCATTTATAATTTGGTAGGACTCATCCGATTGACTTCTTGGAGGCAGATATAGATTTTTAATACCGAAAGACTTATATTTCAAGATAAAAAAGATTAAACTGTTTCAGACTACGAGTAGATACTTTTTGATAGTTTTATTCTTATCGGCTAATCTTAAAGGCAGAGGTCGCAGAACATGAATAAAATGTAAATCCGAGAAGATTGGCTTCGGAAGAAACTGTTTATCTTTCTCGCCACTTGCGTCTTTTTACACTCGTTTAACTTTACAGTAACTCTCTTTTCTAACTTTCTGTACTTATTCGAAAGGGTTTTTAAGAATCCTGGGCTTAGATCGTAAGAAAATAAATGTTGGAGTTTTAATACCTTGTATAATAGGTATACATTGTTCGGATCCAGGGGTGTATCGGTTGATGCAAAAAAAGTTTAAAACTGTAACACATCCATTTGTAATTATACACTGTCCTATTGTATGTGTGTGTGTGTGTGTGTGTGTGTGTGTGTGTATCTCAAACGAAACTTTTAAGTACACCTTAATAATGTTTATATGGTCGTGACCCTATTATCCGCACGTACAGCTCAAATAACGGACGGAATGGGGCTGAAAGGTATACAGATATACAGATAGGTGTCGACGTAGGCATCCGCTTAGAGAGGATGTTGGAAAATTCAGCCTCTTTAGGTAAAAAGGGTAAAAAGGAAGGCGGGAGGGGGTTTAAACATCAAACTTTACGTGAACGAAGTCGCGGGCAAAAGCTAGTAATATTATAACCGCAGTACTTAAAGGTTTCGTTTGACTCAAATGCACACGCACACAAACACGCATTGAGATTCACAGTATAGGTTCCAGATCCTTCCACTATAAAGGAGTTCATAATTTTTTTTGGTGATTTAAATTAAATTATAAGCAAAAACATTATGCAACAGTGAATCATCTAACAATATATATTATTTACTAGAGGATTAATGATATCTGAGAGCTTGGAAGATATAACTTGGTTATATCCTCCAAGTAACTAAGATAAGTAATAGTAAAAATGATCCCCTGCTAGTTGGGGAATATATAAAACCGGCCAAACATTTAATCATTGTTATTCTTGCTTGCAAAATAGGTAAAGATGGGTGCCACCACTATTCTATTAGCTTTAGGGTTAGCTGCTGTAGCAGGTATGTATTTTTTTACTTGTTCTTTAAAATGCATTTATAATATGGCTGAGGGAACGATGGCGCTAATCGTCCTAATCTCTGCGCGCAATTAAATTGACAGAGCTCTGTTAATGCTACACTTTTTAACCGACTTCCAAAAAATAACTAAGTTCTCAATTCGCCGGATTTTTTTATGTGTGTGTGTTTGTGTGTGTGTATGTGTGTGTGTGTTTGTATGATCAAATTTATTCGCTGTGGCGTGTAAGAGTAACAAACGTATGTTTGTTACACAAACAAACTTTCGACTTTGTAATATCAGTGTGCTATTCTCTGTCTCAGCGTCTCCCACTCCGGAGAGGATCGTCGGGGGTTCGATTACGAACATCGGTAACTACCCTATGGCTATTGCGTTGCTCTATTCAAGAACTGGATCAGGAATCTTCCGGCAAGCCTGTGGCGGTACCATAATTAACAACAGAGCTATCCTCACCGCTGCTCACTGTACCTTGTAAATATATATCTTTACTATCTTTTGTTCAAAAATTTCCTAAGTAGTTGATACGCTAATAGCCACGTCTGCATCCGCGTGAATTTTGAATTTTAAGAACTCCTTCGATTTTCCGGTATAAAGAGTATCCTACGCAGCGATTTCATTCGCTGTTATTAATGCTTTAACGGTGAAGGTAGTCGTGGTCAGGAAACCTGAACGCCTGAAAGTTCCTGCTCTTCTCTGAGAGTAGACCTGCGCAGTAGCTAATCGTTTATGGGTTGCTGATAGATGAACGTGAACTAATTTATGTTTTCAGCGGAGACCTACCAAACCGCTGGCGCGGTCGTGTTGGCTCCACCAGTGCCACCAACGGTGGTGTACTCCACATCGTGTCCAGGATCATCAACCACCCGCAGTACAACTCGCGCACCACCGATAACGACGTCGCTGTCCTCCACGTCAGCTCCGCTTTCTCCTTTAACAACAACGTGCGCGCCGGAAGCATTTCCGGAGCCAACTATAACCTGCGCGATAATGAACCCGTCTGGGCCATTGGATGGGGACGTACTAGCGTAAGTTTTACTAACTTTTATACTGTTCCATCGATGGTTTTAATAACATGTTTCTTAAAACCTTATTAATAATAAACTTTATTAGCAAAACAAAATCTTAAAATAATGAACAGTTAATATTAAATTACTTCTAAATTTGAAACTAAAATAAATCCAAAACCTCATCCACGTCTCCGCAGCGTGGTGTAGTACCCAAGAAGCTGGAGTCATTGCCCTTTTCGATGGAGAAAATAATTGTTTGACCAAGGTAGTGGCCAGTTCTTGGATGTCCGATTGACCGGTTGAGTTGGTGACCATTTTTAAAAGCTCTTCAAAAAGTGCCCCACGGCTCCAAGGTTTCCACCCCAAAAAACACTTTGAAACTACTATCAAAGCTTTCATACTTGCTTCTCATTAATATTACATTCACCCACGCATTGACGTTATGGTTAAAAATAATTCCTCCTCCACCTCGATTTAAGACATTCTCCAATTTTAAGTATTCATTAGGATTTACCTATATTAAATGTTTCAGTTTGGTGGCTCCACGTCGGAAGACCTTCGTCACGTCCAAATCTGGATCGTGAATCAGGCAGTCTGCAGACAAAGATACAACGAGCTCCGTCTGACGATCACTGACAACATGCTGTGCTCGGGCTGGCTCGATGTTGGAGGTCGCGACCAGTGCCAAGGGGACTCTGGCGGCCCTCTGTTCCACAACAGGGTCGTAGTGGGCGTCTGCTCCTGGGGCCACGAGTGCGCTCGTCCTCGATTCCCCGGTGTCAACGCGCGCGTCTCTCGTTTCACCAGCTGGATCAGTAACAATCAATAGATAATGAAAAAAACAAACTGAAATATTACAAATGTACGCTACAGTCTATAATTAAGTTTTTTTTATTACATAATATATAATTATTATTAAAACAGATTTTGTATTCCTATCTATTTTTTTTTCTATCTATTTTTAATTTTTAAACACATACAACAATAAAAGGAGGAGTTTATCCATATTCTCAATACATACTCATAGAACCTAACAATTTGGACATTATCATATGGTACAATATGTTAGGAAAAATATCATATTCAGATATCCGTACACGAATGAGGCTTATGGTTCAACGCGTGCACAAAGCTTATGGTTCCACGTGTCATGGACTAGTTACTATATAAATATACTACTCGTGCTGTTTCACTGACTCACTGACTGACTCATTGATCACCTCTCCTGTTGAAGCAAAAATATGGAGAGAGCTGATGGTTGAGGATTTCGGAGACGGGTGAGGAGCACGGCCAGGGTATCGAAGATAGGTGGGGAGTGTTCAAACAAAAGTCACTCGAAACCTCATCCAATTGGCAGGGAGCTGAAAAAAACTTCAAAATGGCGGATTCAAGATGGCTGCCATACAAATTTCGTCGGTGTCTATATCGGAGACTATAAAACGTGGAAGAGTGGTTTCTTGGAAAAAGATGATCAGGACAAGAAGGTCTACTTGATGAAGGGAAAAAATTAAAGATGGCGGATTTTTTTTTTCATATAAAATGTATGCAAGACTTTGATACGTTCCTTTCCGCTGATGGTTTCGTATAGAGGAAAAAAATTATTCTAAGAAAAATATGGAGGGTGCTGATGGTTGAGGATTTCGGAGAAGGGTGAGGAGCACGGCCAGGGTATTGAAGATAGGTGGGGGGTCTTCAAACAAAAGTCACTCGAAACTTCATCCAATTAGCAGTAAGCTGAAAAAAAACCACCAAAATGGCGGATTCAAGATGGTGGCCATACAAATTTCGTCAGTGTCTATCTTAGAAAGTGTATACGATGGAATCGTGGTTTTTGGAAAAATATGATCGAGCCCCGAAGATCTACTTGGCGAACAGAAAACACGCGGTTCGCTTTAGCGAGCCGCGCACCCACGCGCCCTACTAGAATTATATGTAGATATCTGTACCCATGTTCTTGAAAATAAAAGAATTTACTTATTATTTTTATTCAATATATTTTTTTATCTCCGAATCATTACATATTCTTTTTAAAAGCTTTTATTTAACTTGCAATGTATGCAACTATGTTTGTTCGGGTGGAATTTTGCAACTCAATTTTGAAGCAGATAAGTTTCAACAGATTGAGCTGTGTATACACGTTTAGTTTGGATGACAATGCATGGTTAGATATGTGACGTCATTATAAATCCAAAATGGCAGAACATCCAAGATAGCGGACTAGTTATTTTTAATGCACTCCTACAATATGAACGCATGACGTCACAGATCCAACTACGCAAACAACTACCTTTATATTTTTTTAAATTCCAACATTGACGATCTTCGTCATATCTCAAAAAATTCACCATATTGACCGTAATAACACTATTGCTCGTAAGTCGTAATAATAACATTATCAATTCGCCGGATTACAATTAATACGACACAATAAATTAGATAAATAATTGAATAATTTACAAGAGGATTAATGATATCTGAGATAAGTAATAGTAAAAATGATCCGCTGCAAGTTGGGGAATATATAAAACCGGCCAAACATTTGATCATCGTCATTCTTGCTTGCAAAGTAGGTAAAGATGGGAGCAACCACTATTCTACTAGCCTTAGGGTTAGCTGCTGTAGCAGGTATGTATTTTTTTGTATTTTTTTATTTGTTCTTTATTTAAAATGCACGTGTAATATGGCTGAGGGCACGATGTTGCTAATCGCCCTAATTTCTGTACGCAATTAAATTGACAGCTCTGTTAATACTTACAACTTTTTAACCGACTTCTAAAAAAGGAGGGGTTCTCAATTCACCGGATTTTTTTAATGTATGTTCCTAGATTACTTGAAGACACTTGGACCGATTTGGAAAATTCTTTTTTTGTTTGAAAGGGTTCACTTGTCAGGTGGTCCCATTGTCATCAGGTCAAGATCTGATGATGGGATCCTGGAGAAATCGAAGGAATTCTTCAAATTTTATAGGCACAATTAAATTAATTGATATACTTTGTAGTGGCGTTTGAAGTCGGTTTTGTAAAAATAATTTTTATGTTTATATTATCCGCAGAGAAAATTGTGGATAGATCAGCCCTATTTTGATACATGCCAATTTATTTTATAACATTTTAGTAGATATAATTGGCTCGACCTGTCAATTAGTTTAGTAAGTAGGTATAGTACATACTAGGACATAGGTCGCTAGCTAGTGTAATAAGTACTATACTAGCTTTTGCCCGCAATTTCGTCCACATAGTTAGGTTTTTGAAATTTTGTTTTTCGATGATAGGTTCGTTGCTCCATTGCCACGTGATTGAAGGCCTTTCTTCGCCGTGGCGTGAAGAAGTAACAAACATATACACACACAAATTTTCCACTTTGTAATATCAGTGTGCTATTCTCTGTTTCAGCGTCTCCCACTCCGGAGAGGATCGTCGGGGGTTCAATTACGAACATCGGTAACTACCCTATGGCTACTGCATTGCTCTATTCAAGAACTGGATCAGGATCCTTCTGGCAAGCCTGTGGTGGTACCATAATTAACAACAGAGCTATCCTCACCGCTGCTCACTGTACCTTGTAAATATATCTTTACTATCTTTTGTTCAAAAATTTCATAAATAGCTGACACGTTAATAGCCACATCTTCGTCCGTGTGAATTTTGAGTTTTAAGAACTCCTTCGATTTTCCCTATGTGCATTTCCAAGATACTGCTAATAGCCTAGTTTACTCCTTTTATAAGACGTACATACTCAGCTTGCCTTTTAGCCATAGACAAAAAATGTTTAAAACGTGTTAAGGCTATAACTATATTAGTTATTTCGACATCATAGTGTACTTTAAATGGATGTTCGTAACTATGAATATCCATGAAATTGACGTGAATGAATATGTCGATCAAAAAGCCTCTAAAGACATCATGCTATAGAAATAGGTGGATCACATATGGCATCTCTCTATTTTGAACATAGTGCCAATTCATTTCTTGAGTGATATATAAGTCTTTATTAAATGTAAGCAGTTGTTAGGACTGCAGACTCCCATAATGAATTATGGGAGTCTCAAGTTCTATCCCGGGCGTTTGTGAATTTTCAAAGTTGTGCGTTAAATAAATTCAACATTAATTATTAATGCTTTAACGCTGAAGGTAAACATGGTGAGAAAACCTGAACGCCTGAGAGTTCCTACTCTTCTCTGAGAGGAGACCTGCGCTCAGTAGCAACGTTTATGGGTTGCTGATAGATGAACGTGAACTAATTTATGTTTTCAGCGGAGACCCAGCAAACCGCTGGCGCAGTCGTGTTGGCTCCACCAGGGCCAACAGCGGTGGCGTAGTCCACACCCTGTCCAGGATCATCAACCACCCGCAGTACAACTCGCGCACCACCGATAACGACATCGCTGTCCTCCACGTCAGCTCCGCCTTCTCCTTCAACAACAACGTGCGCGCCGGAAGTATTGCCGGATCCAACTACAACCTGCGCGATAATGAACCCGTCTGGGCTATTGGATGGGGACGTACTAGCGTAAGTTTTACTAATTTTCATACTGTTCCATCGATGGTTTTAATAACATGTTTCTTAAAACCTTATTAATAATAAACTTTATTAGCAGAACAAAATCTTAAAATAATGAACAATTAAAATTAAATTACTTCTAAATTTAAAACTAAAATAAATACAAAACCTCATCGACGTCTCCGATGTCAGCGTGGTGTAGTACCCAAGAAGCTGGAGTCATTGCCCTTTTCGATAAACAAAATAATTGTTTGACCAAGGTAGTGGCCAGTTCTTGGATCCCCGGTTGACCGTTTGAGTTGGTGACCTTTTTTGAAAGCTCTTGAAAAAGAGCTTCACGGCTCCAAGGTTTCCACCCCAAAAGGCACTTTGAAACTACTATCAAAGCTTTCATACTTGCTTCTCATAAATATTACATTCACCCACGCATTGATGGTATGGTTAAAAATAATTCCTTCTCCACCTCGATTTAAGATATTCCCCAATTTTAAGTATTCATTAGGATTAACCTATCTTAAATGTTTCAGTTTGGTGGCGCCGCGTCGGAAGACCTTCGTCACGTCCAAATCTGGATCGTGAATCAGGCAGTCTGCAGACAAAGATACAACGAGCTCCGTATGACGATCACTGACAACATGCTGTGCTCGGGTTGGCTCGATGTCGGAGGTCGCGACCAGTGCCAAGGGGACTCTGGCGGCCCTCTGTTCCACAACAGGGTCGTAGTGGGCGTCTGCTCCTGGGGCCACGAGTGCGCTCGTCCTCGCTTCCCCGGTGTCAACGCGCGCGTCTCCCGCTTCACCAGCTGGATCAGTAACAATCAATAGACAATGAAAAAAACAAACTGAAATATTACCAATGTACGCTACAGTCTATAATTAAGTATTTTTTTATTATATAATATATAATTATTAATAGAACAGATTTTTTATTGCTATCTATTTTTTTATTCCTATCTATTTTAAATTTTTAAACACATATAACAATAAAAGGAGGAGTTTATCCATATTCTCAATATATAGAACTAGAACCTTATAGAACCAAACAATTTGGACACTATTATATGGCAGAATATGAAAGGAAAATAATTACTATATTTAGACATATATATCTGTACCCATGTTCTTATAAATAAAACTAGTGGTTCGCCCCGAACTGAGACCTCGCGGTATCCCATAATTAACATTAGACGCAATAAAAAATAATAATAGTTGGCGCAAAACTGTTTTACTGATACAGCGCCATCTATTAGCATTATTGTGAAGCGATTAGCATTAAAAATTAAATAATTTCGTTTCTTTATAATATTTATCTAATTTTAGTATTTGTTGTTCAAGTACAGGATATAACTGAATTTTCAACAAAGTTTCAGGTTCTAATATGCAATACTTTTTGACACATGGCTCAAATTAAATTTCCACTTAAAAGTTAAATAATTTCGTTTCTTTATAATATTTATCTAATTTTAGTATTTGTTGTTCAAGTACAAGATATAACTGAATTTACCACTAAGTTTCAAGTTCTAATATCTTGTCATTCTTGACATATGGCTCAAATTAAAATCTCCACTTTGAAAGCCCCCCATTTCGTCAATTTTAAGGGAAAAATTAAAAATAAAATATTTTTGTACTCTGTTCAAAGTCGTCTTTAAAAAGATATATCGCAAGTCTATGTAACGCAACAAACAAAATTTTACTTCAAACACGCTTCTATGAAAGCCCCCCTGAAATAAAGCTTTTTATATTTTTTTATACAATGTTCGGCTGAAGGCCATCAGTTTACATATTATATTTAAATTTGAAGTAATTACGCTCAGTAATTCAGAAGTTATAGGGCTCTGACAGACATACTTCTCTGTCCAGTACAGACAAGCGCATATTCACCCTAGTTGACTCAGAGAACTCGCTTTGCTCGTTCAAAAAAAGGTACAGGCTGATTTGATAACCTCCTCTTTTTGGAAGTCTTTGGAAGGAATTTATTTATTATTTTTATTTAAAATATTTTTTAATCTCAAAATCATTCCATTTTCTTTTTAATAGTCACGTTACCTTCTAACAACCAATTAAACTGTTTTTGTTTTTTTGAAAAAAAGTACTCATAGAATCCTTTTTGGGGCTGAGTTTACGCCTATGTGTATAATAGGATTCCGAAGGAATTATTAGATTTGCAATTACACAAACAAAATGTAAAACACATATTTTATTAAGTCGAGGTTATTACAAAGTTAGTTAATTGTGACAAAATTTTACGAGTAACCACGTACCACGGTAATTTTACGAGTACCATGGTAATTGTTTTAGTTGGAATTGTTGTTGCCGCTAATCTCAGGAACGGCTGGGCCGACGGCTTTACGTGCGATCGTCCCACCAGGCGATCATGCGCCTGATGAGAGTGATAGAGTGCACCTGTGTTTGCGCACAAACTTGTGCACTATAATATCTCCTTATCTCTGAGGAAGTTGGTCGTCGTAACCAGATTCGGTCGGGAGGACATATTTTTTTTATATGAATGGGGGCAAACGAGCTGGCGGGTCACGATGTCAAGTGATTATTGCCACCCATGAACATTTGTAGTACCAGAGGCACCACCTGTGCGTACTGCGTTGCCGGCTTTTCAGGAATTTATTGGTCCGCCCCTTAAATAACCCCATATTGTAATTAAGTTTTTTATACTCCCTTCTAAGAAGGAATATTGTGACGAGCAACTACGGAACCCTACATTGCGCGTGGCCCACATGCACTTGACCGTTTATTAAAGTTACCACGTCATTGGTAGGAAGCAGTGCGAGACAGAGAGCTGGACCCGAACGCTCACCCGCTCCGCAGAAGAAGAGGCCAGAGAAGAAGGCGCCAATATGCGCGCCTTCATCCCCCCGGAGCTCCGTATGATGGCGGGATGATCGGTCGAAACCGCTGGAATGCCACAGTTGAATGCGAGCAGCGATCCTGTGGCTTTCCTATAAAAGCGAGGACGGGCCCGTTGGGCTTTAGTGGGTATTTTGGCAGTGCCAACGAGTCCCACATACCCGCCTGTTGTCAAGATGGGCGGGATGCGTAAAGGCATTTCTCAACGTTAAAAAAAAAAGGATTCACTGCCGCGGCCACGCTGCTTAGTGAGCTCTCGGCAAACGCCTGCTGATTAAGTAATAATGTTTTTTATTTCACTTTCATATGCTATTTAGTCTACTTACTTTACCTTGTACAGTTGTATTTATTTCAAATTAATCAATTTTTATTTCCTACTTTTAATAAAAACAAATTAATTATTTGTCAATAAAATACTACTAATATTGCAAATGCGGTGAGGATGGATGATGAATGTTTGGATGTTTGTTACTCCTTGCTACAACGAACGAACCGATTTGGCTGTTTGGAATGGAGATAGCTCATACTTCATATTTTATATAAAATATTTAGTTACTATTTGGGTTTAAATTATATTTTCTAATTATAATATTTCTATTAATCTACTAATATTATTATTCTAACGTATTTGGAATACAGTACTATACACTGCACAAAAAAGATAAAATTATGCTCCTCAACCTATTTATTCAACAAGGAAAACGAAAGATATTGGTAAACATTTCCTGTATATTTTCAGGAGTCTTTATGCGATTAGATAGTTAAATAATTGGAAATGTATGTAATCATTTTTTGTTGTTCAGTTGAGATTATTTATTTATCAATAGCAACCAATAGATATATAAAATAAAATTTTTGTGTGTATGTATGATTATCTAAATATATAAAAGGCAAAGGTGACTGACTGACTGATCTATCAACGCACAGCTCAAACCGCCTGGAGGGATCGGGCTGAAACTTGGCATACAGATAGCTATTATGATGTATGCATCCGCTAAGAAAGGAGTTTTGAAAATTCAGCCCCTAAGGGGATAAAATAGGGGTTGGAAAAATCGAACTTAACGTGAGCGAAGCCGCGGGATAAAGCTAGCAATAATATAGGTATTCCACTTACGGACTTTTATTTTAAACTTTTACATACATTTATTACGTTAAACTTATTTTTCTTACTTACTTTAATATATTGTATTTGTAAAGGGCTGAAACTATAAACGCTTAAAGCAGTTTTATTTCAATTTTGTTTTGATATCTCTAATACAAAATTGAATTATTAGTATTCTAAACGTTGGTAGTTGGTTTAGTTCTTGCGTGGTTCTTGCAATTAACGAGGGCGCGTGGCGTTTGTATAGCCTACAAAAAAATTAAAGTAAGCATGTGAGACAAACACGAGTTTGTCTGTAAGAACTTTCAACAGAAATTCGCAAGTAAAGTCGCAGGATGTAACATTAGTCCCATTATCAACTCTATCACTAATTAATCTTTAAAATCCTACTTGTGGGTCTTATATAAAATATGTTTGGTTAAATTAGTTCAGAAAACAGTAGAATTCTAGTGAAACAATGCGTGTTCTTTTGTTGTTACTTTTGGGCACAGCTGTTGCGACAGGTAAGGAAATATTATGGTTTTAACTAATTTACTTAACTATTTTTAACCTCCGACAAGAAAGAGGGGTCTTATGAATTTGACGTGTGTATCTTTGTATCCCATGTCTGTGAATCTATATACCTGTGTGTCCATCTGTTCCCTCGTAGCACCCTATGCTTTTGATGCAGTATTTTCCGTTTGAAAGATGACGTGGTCTAGATGGATCTTTGGATCTTCTTAGCTATAATTTATAAAGATCTGTTCAGGCATTAGCAACTTTAATCCACGCGAACGAAGTCGTGGGCATCATCTAGAAAATAATAAGCCCTCCATTTTGAAAATTAACAGACCAAATTGAATAGCACAATTGAAGGTGAGCGAAAAAATAATAATGAAAATCTGTTTCAGCTGCGTCCCCAAGAATAATAGGTGGGTCAAACGTTGACATCCGTCAGTACCCATTCGTTGCTGCTCTCATACATTCCAGAACAGGCTCCGGTACCTTCTATCAGGCTTGTGGTGGAGTTATTCTCACTAACAATGCTATACTCTCCGTAGCGCATTGCACATTGTAAGTTAATCATTACGTTAACAGCTATTTATTTCATAAGTGCGGTAAATTGAAAATAACAGTCGAGATGCAAAAAAAGCGTTATGAGTTTAATTTTCAACGGGCATGTAATAGCACGAGCTCATACAACGTTTTACAATACTTGAAGTAAAAAAGGTACAAAAATAAGTTATATTACGGTCACCAGTAGGTCTTCCAGTAGGTACAACCAGTTACAGCATGGTTGTATTGAATAGTTATTTAATTTTAGTAATAAAATAGCTTGTTCTTACTTTAAGCTAGTGCTTTTGTCAGCGATAAAACCCTCTGTTTTTTCTGTGTTTCTCCGGGGTACTCAATTTTACCACTTCAAAAAATTACGTCGGTCCGTTGCTCCCCTGCGTGCTAGAAGAACAAACCAAAAAAAAAAAACAAATACACTTTCACATTTACAATATTAGTAAAGGATTATATGAAACACCGGGAAGCGCAGTGTTGGCAGACCTTCACTAGATGAACCAACGACATCAAACGAGTCCCAGCGAGCCGCTGGATGCAGGCGGTGCAGATGCAGAGGTCTTTGTTAAACAATGTACGTCTATTGGTTGATAAAGAAGATAAGAAAAACTCACGTTAGCATTCTAAAATTGATTTTTTAATTTCCTTTTTTTCAGCGGTAGCGCTATAAACCAGTGGCGTGCCCGAGTCGGTTCTACCAGATCCAGCACCGGTGGCCGCGTGTACAACTTCAACAGGATCATTCTTCACCCGTCCTTCAACATTTTCACCTACGACAGCGATATCGCAGTTCTTCGCACGTCGACTAACATAGCTCTCGGCGGTAACGTTCAAGCGGCCCGCATTGCTGGAGAGTTCTATAATGTTGTCGACAATAGCGCTCTATGGGCTGTAGGATGGGGAAAAGTCAACGTGAGTTTTACACCCTATAAGGATAACTTTACATAAGCGCTTTGCTTTTTCGTTCGTGATACGCACCGCCAAAATTTGGAATACCCTTCCGGCTTCCGTTTTTTCCCATAACTACAATTTGGGTACCCTCAAATCAAGAGTGAATAGGCATTTTCTAGGCAAGCGCGTTCCATCTTAGGCTGCATCTTCACTTACCATTAGGTGTAATCGTAGCCAAGCGCTAGTCTATATATTTAAAAAAAAAATATGTCTAGTGCGCCTCACTTCGTATGAGGCAAAAATCGTTTTTACTTCCCAAGCTTTCCTTTTTTTAAATCTGAAACATAACGTACGATGGTAACGTGATTAACACGTTTAATTAAGTAGGTAGGGTCATGTGTTCAACAATGAAACACAAAAAATTCAAAGTCTCATGCACCTTTTGTTTTTACAGATAGAAGTCTAATTTTTTACAGGTGTGTAGGTAATTTTATTCGGCATCGGATTTCATTTACAATTTTTTTAATTAATATGTAATCAATCGGCAAAAAATTATAAACTAAAAAATGGGAAATGTTTCATTGTGTCCACAGTGGTGGTACACAATGAAACACCACAAATTCAACAATGAAACATTAATAGTATTGTCTCGACTTTTGTGTAATTTATGGAGTAGGTGAATAAAAAAAAATGCTTGAGTTAATAATCACAAAAGGATTTATTTTTAATTAACTTTAATCAGGTTACCAGTACTATTACTGGTATTATAAAAAATTTAATGTTAATAAGATTAATTTGTGAATTTGTAGCCACAAAAATTATTAATTCGCCCGGAAAGTACATGATATTATGTATGTACAATCATACGGTACACAATAAAATAAAATGATACACATTGAAATAGTGTTTCATTGTGTTACTGTGCAACTGTTTCATTGTGAACTACCTAAGGTTTTTTTTACTAATCTCAATTTTTTACCCACTAAATTGTAACACTTTAAGATATAATTTATTGCACATTAATCTACGAAATGTGTGTAATGCTAATTAATCATGAAATTTATGAAATTTTCAACCATACTTTAGTAAAAAATCTATAAAGAATGCTAAAAATACTTACTTTTTGTCGAAAAAAAACCAAAAGTGCTCCGCAAACACATCTTCTCGCACGCGGCGTCGATGCAAATTGGGCTAGGGCGGGGGGTTCACGAGAGTGTCCTAACGCAATATAATGCACGAAATGGCAACGCAGAATTTTAGAAATATCACAGTGTTTTATTGTGTACCACTGTTTCATTGTTGGACATCTGACCCTAAACAATTCAATAGCACTTTAAAGTTTTTGGAGTTTATTTTAATAAAATAACTATTCTATTCTATTCTAACTGGTATTAGGCTAAAATAGACTGAAGACTGGAAAAGTTGATGCTGCTTGGCTTTTTCAACTAGAACTAATTTTTCCAGCTTCGCACTGGCAACCTTTAGAAGTCTTCATACCATTATATGCAGCTCTTTTTTGTAGCTTTACATTACGAACACAGTACATGACGCTTTTAGCGCAGAGCGAGTCGTTCTATGATAACTGATTACCTAGTCTATGGTTGCATAATGATTTTAATTGTTTCCAGTGGGGCGGCCTTTCCTCCGATCAGCTTCGTCACGTGCAAGTTTCGTCCATCAACCAGAATACCTGCAGGACACGCTACGCTGGTTTGAGGAACGTCACTGACAACATGCTGTGCTCTGGCGTGCTGGATATCGGCGGTCGCGGAACTTGTATTGGCGATAACGGTGGCCCCCTCCTCCATATGGACGTGGTCGTCGGCTTGCCCTCCTGGGCGTACCAGTGCGACGTGCCTCGCTACCCATACGTCAACACTCGCATTTCCCGCTTCACTAGATGGATTCTGTCAACCGTCTAATCTACTAATCTTAAGTATATGGTTAAGTTGATGTTAAAGAAAATAAAAGTTTGCATATCTCCAATAGTAACAGATTTTTAATTCCAAAAAAATCCCTTAGATTTTTGGTAAGAAGCAAGAGCACCGAAACTCTCCAAACATGAGGGCGATACTGCACTGTGCTAAATAATAAAATAGCGACAGTAACTCTTTCTATCCTACTTCCTATCCTACTTATATTATAAACGCGAAAGTTTGTAAGTATGGATGGATGGATGGATGGATGGATGTTTGTTACTCTTTCACGTAAAAACTACTGAACCGATTTGGCTGAGGCATAGAGATAGATTATAGTGTGGAATAATACATAGGCTACTTTTTATTCCGGAAAATAAGAGAGTCCCCGCGGGAGTTAAAAAACAAAATAGTAATATATTATTTCTTCTCGCCTCAAACCCTTGACAAATTCAGGTACAAAAATACTTATATCCTAGAGATTAGCATTGGACACTTTTTCTAAAGAAAGAAAGATTTTTCACGAGATTTTAGGAAATACACTAAGAACAAGGAATTCGCAGGTTTTAGCTAGTTATCAATAAATATATAAAAAAAAATTAAAAATCCGACGTCACTATTACGTCATTTTCCTCGGACGGATTTTATAGCTATCGATATATTGAATTTCCACGAAGTACTTGTCAACATTATCGTTTATAAGTATCTACTTCGAGATTTATTACTAAGTACCTACTACTTAGTAATAAATCTCGAAGTAGATACTTATCTCATGTTAAAAGAATCAAATTAATAACATTAAATACAGTAGGTATAGCTGTTTGTTCCGTTTTTACCCAACAGTTAGTTCTGTGGCATTGAAAATACTTATAATGTTGATAAATGTTGTTTGATGATATTTTTTTATCATCGAACTATTATAGAGCGCAAGTAAAATATATTGTCTATAGCCCTGATGTGGCCACACAAAGTATAAGCGTGAATCTAATATTCGGGTCATGCATCCGGTCGAGTTTGACCGATCCATTAGGATAATACCTTTATAATAATATTTTCTCTAAAATGAATTGCCATTTGAATTACTTTAAACGGTTAGGGTAAGGTTAGGGTAAACGATCAGCACAGGAGGTTGGGATTTCTTTTTTCCGTATTATGATCAGAATTTTGCTTTGGGAGTCAACACTTTACAAGTACCTAGTACCTACTATGTACTCGTGTATAACATTATTTACATGTAGACACAAAAATCACATTAATCCTTTTCTTTAATAAATATAAGTATTTTTATTTCCTACTTTTTTGTATCTTCTTTTATAAAACTAAACTCTTACTGGTCCATCGCTAGACAAGATATCTTTAATTAGTCTCATAAAAGGAAAAAAAGGTCGTTTACCCTGCTTTATAGTCTTTGCTCTTACCAAAGTTTTAATCTTAAAATATTCTTCGCCAATATCTTGTAATGGAAAAGTTTAGTAAGTTGAAGTTCTTTAGAAGGGGGATGAATAAACTCTTGTAAGTAAGTACCTACCTACCTGTTCAGAAACTATACATAACGGTTTATTTCAGTTATCTATTAAGCACTCAAGAAATGATATTGATAATGTAATATAAATGGGCAATATGCACCTAATAAACTATTAATAGTTACTTGGTTTCCATCTGGAGTGGATTAAAGGAGAATAATTAATTAAAATTAGTCATTGCTACCATCTATTTTTCAAAAATGCTGAAAATTTGTATACTAGCTTTATTAATGCTGGTTGGTGATTTAAATGGTGAGTAGGTAATCTTAATCCATACCTACTTTAATAAGAAAGAATTACAATATTATTTTATCACCCAAGATTCCTTTATCGGCGTCATTTTCCGGATATTAAAGCTGAAAGTGTCTAACTTTAGAAAAGCCAAGTTTTTACTCGGGTCGTTTGGCATAAAAGCTTCGAATAATAAAATGAAAAAACATTTTATAAAAATCCCCTACCTACCTACGAGTACCTATGAGTAAAACCTAGGATTTAACAATAAACTGGCTTTTACAGTAACATATGCAAGTGAATGCAACAGTACCGTTGCCCCGGTTCACATGAACGTAACGTCAGCAGTCTTTTTTTTTTTCATTTGTGGCCCACATTGGCCTCAGGAAAAGTGCTAGCTTGGTTGGCGACGTATGTATTTATCTACCGTATTAATTCGTTTTCAGCTGCATCACAACCAGTCATGAGGATAATGGGCGGCACAATAACTACCATAGACTCGTACCCGTTTTTGACTTCACTGCTGCATTCATCAGATTTCGTCAACTATGCTCAAACATGTGCTGGATCCATCCTAACAAAGACATCCATTCTTTCTGCCGCTCATTGCTTTGCGTAAGTTTGAATCCACACTTATATTACTGGCTCTCTGTCTGTCTGTTTACTACCATTTCACTTGAGCATAATGATAGCTTTGCATCCTTATGGCAGACATAGAGTACTTGACGAAATAAAATAAAGAATTCGCATCGAAAAAACCTTTTCATATGACAACGATATCGCATACCCTTACTAATATTAAAAATGTGCATGTTTTTTGGTTCTTTGGTTTATTGATTTGTCCTTCAATCACTCAACAACGAAGCAATGGCAATCCATTGCTTCGTTGCAGAGTGACTTTAGTTCAGGACCTGGAGAGTAACATAAGCTACTTTTTATTCCGAAACATCAAAGTGTTCCCGAAGGATTTTTGAAAACTAAATCAATGTGGACGAAGTCTACATAAATAAGTTTTTATAACTGTTAAAGACCCATTCGTGTGGTAGATTTTCGAGTTTCTCTAGTGTAAACAATTTCTTTTTTCTTGTGATCCGAAGAGGCAATTTGTTTGAAAATTGTACAAGGATAATCTCTACTACAACCTAGCAACATTTTATTATATTTTCATGCCTCAATTCACGAAGCCAAAGCCGAAACAAAGCTCCATTATTTTTCTCAGCTTTCATTAGTTACAGATTAGTATTTCGTTGCCATCGCCTCATCCGATAGACGTACCTATATAGATAGTACCTACGCTGCTGGACATAGGTCTCTTGAAATGATCGCCACAGAAAACGATCTTGAGCCGTTTGCATCCAGAGGCTTCCTTCTATCCGCCAGAGTTGGCCTCCACTAATCCACAGTGGAGGATCTACCGCTTCCACATGAGTACCGTCTCTTTATTCATGTGCAAATGCCGCACTAACCGGTGTACATTGCAACGATTACAATGTATAAAACAATGTTTGTTGTTGTGATTCATTGAAATTTTATTATTTTATTAATAGATAGAGAACGATGGTAGATGAATATTTCCAAGCTAAGCGTCTACTGCGTTAAGAATAAATAAAGCTTTTATTGGTCCAGCCACAACACATGTTGCCGTGACTAAGGGAAATAGGGACTCATTTTTATTATATGTATAGATATAGACAGTAATAATATCATGTATGTTACAGTGGTGAGCAACCAAGCAGATGGCGCATACGAGCGGGTTCCTCTTGGGCCAACAGTAGAGGCACTGTCTACACCATCCGCCAAATCGTTCTCCACCCCAACTACAACTCCCGGACCTACGACAGCGACATCGCCATAGTTAAATCTGCCTCAAACATAGCTCTAGTTGGATCTGTGAGCGTTGGCTCCATCGCTGGTGCTAATTATAAACTGGCAGACAACCAGGCAGTGTGGGCAGTCGGATGGGGAGCAACTTATGTAAGTATCTAAATAAGTATTTTATTCCAATAAATAGTATTTATAGACAATTTGTGGATAGATATAATTGAAGTGACTGTCACTGATTTCGACTCACAGGCACTAACTACCATGCTGACTAGGCATGGGCACAGTACGGTCTAGCATGAGCGTTCATAAGTTATAATACGTGTATGGTTCATATAAAACAGACTTAGGTACCATTTGTAACAGTACCTCGTCTGTGTTTAAGGGCGATGTCTAATATAAAACCACCCTTGCAGTTGATGATTGTAGAGATAATTTTCTTAGAACGCATGGCATGTGAGTTTCCTGTATAGTTTTACTTTTACGTCAGCATTCAAAATAAATACATAAAAATGCCAAAGTATCGTAAGTTAGGTATATAGGTTATACTAAAGTTAGGTATTTAAATACATAAGGATGGATAAAATTACGTACACAATACAAAAATAAATTGTAGCGGGTGGAGGATTATGCCCCGGCAGGGGAGACCAGGCAGCCTGGGGGTCAGGGGTCGGTTATTTATTTTATTACTAAATATACCTTCTAAACTTATTGTTTCTTTTTTACTTTAGCAACCAATTCTTATAATAGTAGGTTAATTAGACATTAAAATTATTACAAAACCGATAAAAAAATTGTAGACTGATGTTGTTATCAGCCACTGACTCTATTTGACACAGTACAATCAAATGTTTCAACACCCGATTAATAACTTGTTAGGATACTGTATTAAAGTCGCTGTCAAAACTGTAAAGTAGTTTTATTGCAAGCATCTCAGAAAAAATCAAAAAAACCGGTATACTAAAGTGACCATACCCTCAAACTTGAGGGTATGGTCACTTTACTACACCGGTTTTATTACAACTAGTTCTACCATCTTAGATTGTTTTTCGTATCGTCAATTTCGTTTCGTATTGTCATTTATATCAGGTGAGATCTCATTCAATAGCTATTTTGTATGTTGTAATAAAACGTTAGTAGGGATGCCCTGGTGAATATCCTCGTGATTCAAGTCATTTCGTCACACTATATATCACACTAAACACACTATCACACCATAATATTATAAAGGCGAAAGTTTGTATGTGTGTGTGTGTGTGTGTGTATGTTTGTTACTCCTTCACTTCGCAACGAATGAACCGATTTGGCAGTTTGGAATGGAGATACTTAGAATTAAGATATAGACTATATTTTATCCCGGATAATTAAAGATTTCCCACGCGACGTCATAGCACTCACGACAGCTATTAGTTAGTTTACTAATTTGAGCTACATATTTTTTCAGTACGGTGGCCCGAAGTCTGAACAGCTACGACGCGTTCAAATCTGGTCTGTTAACCAAAATGTGTGCAGTAGCCGCTACGCTGAATTAGGACGTACAGTTACGAAGAACATGCTCTGCTCTGGATGGATAGACGTTGGGGGTCGGGACCAGTGCCAGGACGACGCCGGAGGTCCTCTCCTTCATAATAACGTTATCGTCGGTGTAGCTTCGTGGGGTCAACAGTGCGGTCTCGCTCGATACCCTGGAGTCAACGCCCGCGTCTCCAATTTCACGAACTGGATTTTAAGCAACGCTTAAATTACCCCCCTGTTTTTCGGATCGGTTCGCCAACATTATGACCATAAACTAATGATGTAACTTTATTAAGTTTATTAGTAAGCCCCCTCCATTTTGCTGTAAGTGGAATGCAGCTGGGTGTACGCATAGACAAGATGGCATCCCAAAAATGAACTATTAATTTATTAACTATAAATAAATTATTTTTATATCTTAATTTCGTGTTTTGCTTTTTTGGACATTAAAAATAATTATTATTTTACAAGGGATAAAGTAACTTCACGAGTATATATTTTATAGTTAAATAATAATACATATACCTATTGATGAACAACATATTTTATCAAGCTGATTATGAGTTATCGTTAAGAGTTCTGATAACTATGAATCAGAAAAACTTAATGAGCATTTGCTTTGCTATCGGTTATTATAAAATAAGATATTATTTTAGATAAGGTTATTCAATTTAGCATTTAGGTATTTAACAACAATAGCTTTCATTCGGTATTGTTTGATCAACTTTCTGTAACATAGGTAGGTACCTAAGGAAGTAGGTGTCTGTGATTCCAAAAAGAGTTTTGAATTAACAAAATTCATTCGATTTCTTTTAGCCCATTTTTCTAGTTCTCGTTCCAATACATAGTTTCTAAGATGGAGTACTGTTTATTCGAACTGAACTGAAAAAAGTATTCGATCACTTTTTCAAAATCGTAGTTACAGTGAGTGCTTCATAATATACGCACTGGTATAACCTCGCTCCTTTTTTATAATCCTCAATATTATAAACGCGAAAGTGTGTTTCTCTGTTACATTGTTGGTTTTTCCTTCAATCACGCAGCCATAGAGCTACCGGTCGGTATGATTTTTTTGCATGGGTATGGTATGTATTGAGAACTTGGAGGGTGACATAATTATGTATTTTATCCCGGAAAAACAAAAGGTTCCCGCGGGATTATTATTTACATCAAACTCCACGCGGGCAAAGTCGCGGAAAAAACTAGTAATATCAATAATTCTTCAAAGTGCTATCAAACAGTCTCGTTACTTGTTAGTTGATGATAGGGATTCACTTTGTATGCCTTTATATTTGAACCAATATTTGTAAAGTGAGTACATTGTATAATACCCTATAGTTTATACCCTTTAACACTCATTAATGAATAGGGCAAAGTTACATAATAGCTCTATGTTTTGCCTACATCTTAAGTGAAAATTTGGATGTGTGCCAACATTGCTCGTTAGTTAGACATCTCGAGGTCTACATTTTTTCGGATATAGCTTAAGAATTCTTAATATACAAATGTATAATATAAGTAATATATGAAGTTGTTATATAAAATGCATAAAAATCCATCTACCCTCATTTTCCCTTTTACTGTTTACTTCAAATACACAAAATAACTATTTCGCATCAGCGACTTACATCGATTTTCAAGCGCGTTTAGGTAAGTAGCATCGATCATGCCATCAAAATTAGGTACATGTAGCGAGGTATTGATGTTGCAATACGTTTTAGCGACTTGTTGCGAAGGTACTTTCTTAATAGTCCCAACAAGTGAACATTTGTAATGCATCAGCAATAAGCTCAAGGGTACCATAATATCTTGGAAACAGTCCGAAGTAACGGTACATCCAAATCAATCGCGCCAGTGAAAGTTTGCAAGACCCTTTAATTAAGTAGATTTCCTACTTAATTAAAGGGTCTTGTTAAAAGCCGTTGTTCTCCAAACGCCTGAGCAGATTTTTATATATTATAGCTAAGAACCATTTCGATCACTTAACTTTCAAAAAAACCAAATTAAAATAGGTCTATTCGTTAGGGAGATACTAGAGAACAGACAGACACTTAGATACACAGAGTTACAAACTCATAACACCCCTCTTTATGGATCGGGGGTTAAAAAGACAGCAGTCAGATCTTAATTTAGTAACTTCAAAATTGGTGTTAGGAGAGCGTCGTTGTAGCTGCATGGCTCTTAAGAAGTATTTTACAGTATTGAAATCCACCCTAAGTCTGCTTTGATCTTTACGAAATCTACGGAACATTAAAAGTTTAAATCTCATCGTCCAAACTTACCAAATGCCAGGGTGACGTGGCAATTTCCTTGCCGCTGAAGTCTGAAGTCAAGTTCTACATACCTGAAAGAAGGGAAAGATAAATTACTTTTAAAGTATTTGGTAGGCGTCCATCTTAGGTAATTACCACCATTAATGGGGTAAGTCCATTAATTTAGGTACTTATTTCATTAGGTACATTTATAAGTATCATATTTAGGAACTAGTATTATCTAGGATACGAGTATAACATCTTACCAACCGAGCGCGATAACGTGAGACTTATTTGGAATGCGACTCTCTACCTCATTTCAGTTTTAAGTTTCTTACATAAGTTACGTCTCCGAAATTTATATAATTTCGTTAGCTAGGATTTTGTTACAGTTCTTGTTTATTTTATTAGTTTTACGGTGGTTATAGTTATCTATTTTCATAATGAAAAGTAAATTAGCCCTTGAACATGACATAGAAGTACACGGTTGTAACGGGTACTCGGATTTCAAGTTACCGCGCACAGAAAATCTGTCCTGTTCTTGCTCAAAGCCTCAATACTCAGGCAAAAAATTACGTTGATCCGTTGCTTGGTTGCTCCGATGCTGCGTGATTGAAGGACGAACAAATAAACAAATACACTTTTGCATTTATACCTAATATTAGTAAGGATCAAAAGAATCAAAATCTAAATATATAAAAGGCAAAGGTGACTGACTGACTGACTGACTGATCTATCAACGCACAGCTCAAACCACTGGACGGATCAGGCCGAAATTTGGCATGCAGATAGCTATTCTAACGTAAGTGTCCGCTAAGAAAGAATTTTTGAAAATTCAACCCCTAAGGAGATAAAATAGGGGTTTGAAAAATCGAACTTAACGTGAGCGAAGCCGCGGGAAAAAGCTAGTACCTAATATTAGTAAGGATCAAAGGAATCAAAATATCGAAAGAAAGAAGCGGCGTAAAAGTTTATAACAGAGCCACTATCGCAAGTTATTCTGATTGGATTCGAGATCGGCCCCAATGGAGAGATTAGAAATACCTTTCATTTGCTCGCTAACTGTCGGGGCGTCCTCTAAGAGACTCACATTGCCGCCCAACAATTTAATTTGCTACGCATTGAAAGAAAAAAAGAAAATAGTGAATTTACTTCCGTAACATAAGGTACAAGAAGAACAAACAATAATATTATGTCAAAAATAAATGCAAAAACACTTTTTAAAAAAACCGACTTTAAACTGCACTGTGTAGTATAAAATAATTGTAGTTTGTACACGTATGTCTAGCGGGCCGATGTAACCGATGCGAGACACTCGCCCGACTTCAACAAAACGCTAAATGCTTGGCGGCACGTCTTTTTCTTTTCCTAGCCCCCGACAAAAAAGAGGGTTGTTATAAGTTTCACGTGTGTATCTGTGTATCCGTGTGTCTGTCTGTTCCCCCGTAGCGCCTCCATCAATGGACCGATTTTGATGCGGTTCAACTAAGGAAGAACTCAACTAGGTACGTTAATAAACACAAACATCCGTATCCCTATTAATAATAGATTTGAGAAGGTGTGTGTGTTTGTTAGTCCTTCAATCATGCAGCAACGGTGGAACTAATCGACAGCGACGTGATTTTTCGCATGGATAGGTTTAGTTCTGCCGTCCTTATGAAAAGTGCAATAACTCGGATTTTGGACCTATATAATATTCGAGTTATTGCACTTTTTGTAAATATGCGCGGACGGCAGAGTTGAGGCACTGTAGAGTGACGCAAGCTTTTAATTTCACTTTTAATTTCAGAAAAAGTTCCCGCGTAATTTTTAAAGGATCGATTTCCACTACGTCAAAGCGCGAGCAAATGCTAGAAAGTAAACCTAACTACTAAAAGCAATACCGCCAACGAGTTGCAACAGTTAGTTAACTATCGGAATTTCCATCTGGTTTAATTTATCTGTGTTGTTAGCACGGTTCTGTTTTGTTTCACTAGAGAAGTTATAAAATAAAAATTAACTTAGCCTACATTTGCATTCGCTCTACACAATGTTGGTGAGAATTCAAGCTTGAAAATTAAAGCCAGTAGGGCCCTTTTCATTTTAATTTAAACACTAGCTGAAGCTCGCGACTTCGTCCGCATGGGTTTAGTTATTCAAAATTTCGTGGGACTCCTTGATTTCCGAAATAAAAAGTACATTTTGTGATTCTCTAGATTCCACCTATACCATGCAAAAATCACGTCGATCCGTAGTTCTGTTATAGTGTAATCGAAGGACCAACCAACACATTCACTACATTCGTAATATTAGTAAGGGTTCTTTACGAGTTTTGTTTTCTATCCCTTGAAAGGTTTTATCATTCCTTGGCATAATGTAACGCATAAAAACAAAATCGTTCGAACAAATTGCTCGACCCAAAAAGTTATGCCTGAATAATGACCATCGGCGAAAAATAATACCTCCATCTACATACCGACATATATACTTGGGTCGAATCGTTCTCAATCTTTTTTGAAGTAATTTGGAAATATTATAATAGCTCTTTGGGTCTATTTCACCGTCGCGTCGCCGAATCACGTTTGCCAGTGGAATAAAGTTTTAAGTGAAAGACTCTTAAAACGTCAAAATTCAACGGTAAAGTTTATTTGGCGTATATTTGAGAAATGGGGTCGTAATTTTAATATTTATTCGTAGGCCGTAGTTACTCTAAATCTGTGGCCGTAGTGTTACAAAACTTCAAAAAAAATTATAAGGAATTATGTAACCATTGTTGTAATTACACCGGGAATTGAGCCAACTAAGTTTAGTTCGGGAAGTTACAGTACGGTTTTTGAATACTTTAGTAATAACATCGTAAACTACAAAGCAAGGTTGAAAAGATGATGTGCAAGCTCATCTCAATCCATCACCGGCACAGATCTCCTCTCTAATAAGCAGGTTGAAGGCCATAGTCAATCACGCTGCCCAAGTGTGGATTGGTAGACTTCAAATATGGCCTTTGCGATCTTACCTGATGTAAGTGACGATGCAGTCCAAGATGGTAGCGGGCTAACTTGAAAGGGGTACGGTCAGGTACGACAGTGTCCATTCAACTCATACGCCTAATCGGTTTCTACACGCCATCGTGTCGGAACGCTTAATCGCTTGGCGGCACGTCTTTATTGACAAATCCCAAGCTGAAATCATATAGACCGCACTCTCACTCTGCTCAGACTCAGACAGAGATATAACGAGACAGATTTATGTCAGAGCACATTTGTGTCTCGTTTTAACTCTATCTTAAGTCCGAGCACGCTCTATAGATCTCAGTGTCAGCCATGCAAGTTTCCACCCGATGTTTCATTCACCGCAATTGATATTTTAACGTATACCTATTACTCTGAAAAGTCAGAGATGCGTGCTTGGGATGGAACCCCGGAGGCGGTTATCATCGGTGATATTGATCGATTACCGATGACGTAGCTAAGCGAGCTAAGCTAAGCTGAGTTAGCGTAGTTTGCGGTGCGACTTTCGCCTAACTGATAGCGGATGACGGAAACAGCCGAGAGGGCGCGGTGTTGCCCGAACACCTGGATCGATTTTCTACTTGAACTTGCCTCGTCGCGTATGCCTCGGCATTGAGCAGTTTATAGCACTTATTAAGTACGGTCACGGCTACCCCCAAGGCTGTTCTATTTGAATTCGAAACAAAGGGGTTATTTAAATAGCTACGTGTTCGAGAATTTAGCCATTCTTTATTTAACAGTTCGGAAGTGTTTGGAATTTCAGTGTGAGGTCACTTTTCTTTCAGAGCTGTGGTGTGAAACTGTAACCCCACTACGGAAAATTAATAGGTCATATTAGACGATTTACACCTCATTAATCAAAATCATCTCAGTAGTTAAACACATTCACACATAGATGCACACATTGTCTGATGGGAGGCTTTGGCTTTAGTTACTACCCTACCGTCAAAGACGTGTCGCCAAGCGATTTAGCGTTCCAGTACGATGGCGTGTAGAAACAGATTACGGGTATGGGTTAATTGTACACTCCTTACCCCCTTCCAAGTTAGCCCGCTACCATCTTAGACTGCATCGTCACTTACCAACAGGTGAGATCGCAGTCAAGGACTATCCTGCCATCCAATAAAAAAACATACAATATGAACTGCATCATAATCCCTTCCCTTTTGACTTTGCCGTAATAGAGGGATAAAAAGAAAACTCCCCACTCACTCTTAACCGACTCATTAATCTCCAAATCCCAGCCGAAATCCTTGAACCTAGAAAGTTGCAATTTTGCACAAAGCTTCTTTTATAATGTACCTAGACAAAGAATAACGCCGGGTTTTCCGAAACTCCCACATGATAAAGAAGATTTATATTATTTTCGTAACTATCTTTATTAGAATTTTGCATGTAAAAAAAATATAACTACTTTCAGGATTATATCCCTCGGGTTAAAAAACTTTATTGTTTAAAGTTATTTTAACGAAATTATAACCAAAACACACGTTTTTTAAATTTTTATCTGTCTACTAGTTCATGCCCGCGACTTCGTACGCGTGGATTGAGGTTTTTTAATTCCCACGGGAACTCTCTTATTTGCCTATGTTGTTGTATCTATCCAGAATCTATCTCTGTGCCAAAATTCAGCAAAATCGGTTCAGTCATTGTGGCGTGACATACATAAATCCATCCATACATTCATACATTTATAATTTAACTTCCGCATTTATAATATTAATAGGAATATTAATAGGATTTGTATGCGGAACGGTTGCATGAATGGAATTTTTGTTACGGTAAATCAAAGAGTTCCCGAGGGATTTTAAAAACTAAATCAACGCGGGTGAAGTCATGGGCATCAGCTAGTTATATTACAACATTGAAAGAATATTACTAAAGGTATACAGTGACCTAACAAAAAGCTTTTTTCAAAGCGTGAATTTAACGAACTAACGAGTACCTAAAGAGGATAAGTAGGTACCGACGTCTTGATCATTATTCAACTAGTTAGCCACGAGGTTACCACGGCTTTTTTCTACTTAAATAGGTACTTGGGTACTGTATAAGTACTGCAGTAGTCCAAAAAGGCCAACTTGCATAATAAATGAAGGAATAGAGTAGGGTTCGGCAAATAGCGGACCGCGAGGGGTAAGCCAGACCTTTCTGTTTAAACAGACGTGCTTTATTTGCATGAGTGATACAGTGGTGCTAATTTGGCTATATCAACATCTCGGACCAGGAATATCAGACCTGTCAATTTATAAGAACTTTAAATTGACAGGTCTTAATTACGTTCTAAGTAGTGAGATCATTGTGATTTCATTTATTTCAGTCATCTTAACCCATTGTCGGTCCACTCTAATAATTCACTTAACTATAATTATTATTTTGAAGTAGATGATGCCCGCGACTTCGTCCGCGTGGATGAAGGTTTTTTGAATTCCCGCGGGAACTCTTTAATTTTCCGGGATAAGATGTAGCCTATGTATTAATCCTGTCCTGGGTATGCCATCTCCACGCCCAGTAAATCGGTCCATTCGTTGTGGCGACATACACACACACACACACACACACACACACACACACACACACACACACACACACACACACACACACACACACACACACACACACACACACACACACAAAATTTCGCCTTTATAATATTATTAGTGTGATGAGCAATATCATGGATGGATGGGTGTTTGTTACTCTTTCACGTAAAAACTAATAAACCGATTTGATTGAAAGGCATAGAGATAGATTATAGTGTGAAATAACACATAGGCTACTTTTTGTCCCGGAGAATAAGTGGGTTCCCGCGGGAATTACAAAACCTTAATCCACACGAACCAAGTCGCTGGCATCAACTAGTAATAACATAATTATTTTCGGACCTTGAAAAACCCATGTGACATTGGCGTGTCGATGTAACATTGATTTTTGATAATAGGGTGCCCTTGATGGATACTCGTGCATATTGTATTGATTGAGGGCGAGTTTTCCCTTGCATACAGAACTGTGTACAGCTTAACCTATTAAGCTATTAGATATGACTCATAGAAAGGCACGCTAGGGTATCGTGATGCCATGGGCAATAATTGAAACTAGTTTTTTCTGCCCAAACTGGGCACAACCCCGGTTCGGCCTAGGATGAGTTATTTAATACAATCTTTGACCGTGACCCGTTTGAGCATGGACTCAGAGTTCCTATACCTTATTTCTTAGAGACCTTACGAATTCTCTGTAGCACATTTATAGGTACATGTAACTGTAAGTAGTTTGTTAATAGATCGATTAGGATGTGTGGTAACAGATGGACTCTACCACAGACTCTACGGTAAATAGACAATACTAAGGTCTCACCAAAAATCAGAAGACTGCATAGTGCACATATACTTACACAATTATTTTTTTGGTAAAACATATTTGGTTTGCTATTTTTTATTCTCGACAAAGTAGAACTCGACTGCCTTGATCTTTTTTGGCTTTACATTGTACCTATATAAGGGGTTTCCAATAAGGGCGGATTGATTTTGAAATGGAATAAAACAAGATGTGTGTGAGATATTAACGAAATTCTTTTTTTTTTGAAAGGCCCATGTATCCCATTATGTACTGAATCTGACATCGTTCAAATATCCGCCGCGGCTTTGTACGGTGGCACGGATTCGAGAGGTCCAATTTTTAATGACTCTCGCGCATAGATCTGGCTGAATTTGAGCTATGGCTTGGGTTATGTTGACTTTGAGCGCATGGATATAACCCATAGATTACCTTCTAGATTAATATAATTAAAAGTAGGTACGCAGTAGTCAGATATATTAAGATCGAAAAGTTTTTGCCAAGAATGGATTTTCCATCTGCTAATCGAGTACATCATTAAAAATGGGATAAAACCCCGAAACCTATATATACAGGACAAAAGGTCATTAAAATGTAATACGCTCGGCCTCGGGCACTAGAGTTTGTCAATGGCCCTCAATACACTTGATGACGGGCCGACGGCGCCGCCCTTCACTTATTTTACCCTGAACTGCCCTGAAGCCACACTCCAAATTGTTAAATATTTACGCTGACATTGAAATAGGTACGTTGTAATATGATTGATGTTATAATGCCCTTCGCTTGTATGAACATAATCCTATATCTTACCAATGTATGAATGCGAAAGTGTGTTTGTTTGTCGGTTTGCCTTTTTAAAAAAATTATGCAGACGAAGTCGCGTGCAAAAGCTATTTAATTCTATAAAACTGTTGTTATCATCGTTACTAATATATAAGTGCGAAAGTGTATAAAGTGTGTTTGTTTGTTGGTTTGTCACGGATTTTATGGCGTTTTATGGGCGTAGTTGACGTCCAAGCAGACGAAGTCACGGGCATCGGCTTGTATCGCATAATTATGTAAAAATTATTGCATGACTAACTGATGCCTGCGACTTCGTCCGCGTGGATTTAGGTTTTAAAATCCCGCGGGAACACTTTTATTTTCCTAGATAAAAAGTAGCCTATGTCACTCTCCATGTCCTCCAGTCACTCATAGGTTTAGTTATACCCATTCGAAAAATCACATCGATCCGAAGCTCTGTTGCAGCGTTACTGAAGGACAAACCAACAATCCAACAAACAAACACTTTCGCATTTATAATATTAGTAAGGATTAATAGCAAATTATAATATAAATACAAATTACAATATGGGGTTATTCAAGGGGCGAACTAATAAGTTCCGGAAAAGCCGGCTACGCATTGGTAGTGCCTCTGGTACTACAAGTGTTCATGGGCGGCAGTAATCACTTTACATCACGTGACACGCCAGCTCGTCTGCCCGCTATTCATATAAAAAAAAGACGTGTGGCACTCGGGGACTGCCGCGGTAAAGCTATTGCATAGCATTTTTTATCAACGCCATCTAGCGGTGAGAGGAGTCCCGTGTCAGGTTATTTTCGTTACGGAATTTATGGATTCGGTCTCCACGCTCAAGGCCCGCGATAGAAGCTATGCAATAGCTTAAAAAATTGTAGTGAAAGACATTTTGTATAATTGTAGACAGTTTGTAATAAAACATGGCACAGTGGTAGTTGTCATTGTCAAATAAGCATTAATCAAGGTTTATCAGTCCGCAATTGTAATGACGATCAATCAAACGGGGATGGCCGCGGCAGGAGTAATTAACACAGTGACAAATAATGTATGGATCAAATATATTGCTGATGGACTTGTATTGGTTATAGTATTATTGATGTTGTCATGAAACATTTCTGTTGCTATGTCTACCTTATTTTTAGGCATAGTTGAGCACCAGAAGAGTGACATAGGCTACTTTATATTCCGCAAAAGCTAAACAATACCCGCGGAATTTTTAAACATTCGAAGTCGCTAGCAAAAGCTATGTTTACGTATGTAAAAGAAATGTTTGAAGTAACATCAAAACTTAGTAGGTATGTGGTATAGAATAGACAAAAGTATAAAATGTAATAACGTTTATTTTATAAATAGAACATACTTCAAAATAAAACTTAAATAAATAACTTAAATAAATTAAAACTACCACTAGTTATATTTACAAAAAATACACGCCGTCCAAGTGGTCGTTTATGGGCATGGTGCCCAAAACACTGACGCTATTCCCTCGTTGGATTGCGAGGCTTAGCCGTTGGGCTAAATAAGCGCCAGCTCTTTGGTCACCTGAGGCGTGGATCAGTCTTTCGGACACGACATTCATAAAATGTAATAAGTAATAATATAATATGCAAAAATGTAAATAAAATATGTAAAGAAAGAGAAAAGAAACTGATCAAAATCAGTTGAGTACAGTTCAACAAAGTTTACATTTAAAATAAGTATGTATAAACGAAAGTTAAAATTAAATAAAGCAACTGCGTAATGGATGTACGAGTTAATCTCACTCCATATTGCTCTGACGGTTTCAGCGTTAATTATTCTTTTACCGAGCACTCTGCTAAACAGTTTTGTCCTTCAGATTAATGAAAAAAGATAAACCTTTTCCTTTCAGTAATTTAACAGCTCTGGATATTTTAATTCTTGTGCGTCGATAAAGATTATGTCGAAAGGCAGGTAAGTGAGTACTTTTTGGTATCGAACTTTTATCTGGGGGACGGTAATAATACTTAGATTGACTTTAGTAACCATTCTTACAAAAATCACAGAATCTTGGTAATGGCTTTTCAAAGTACTAAGATGTTTTTTTTTTAAAAAAAAAAAACATTAGCCAAGCTGAAGTTGACTAATATCCTCCTCTCCCCTCCAAATAAGCGGAAAGCTTGTGCTAGGAGTGGGTACGACAATAGTGCAACGGGTGGGGTTCGAACTTGCGACCTTTCAGTTTTCAGTCCGCACCTTTAACCGTTGGGCTATTGAGGCTGAGATGTTTGTTATAATTGTGCCTCCAGCTTTTCTGATTGAAAGGGCTGTGATAGACAGATGTTCGGAGGGACACACAGGGGACAGATCTATCTGTCATGGACGAAATTATAGTGTTAACTATGAAACTCTAAAAAAAGCAACATAAAATTTGGGATTTTCAAATAAAATGTTGTTAGATCCTCTTTCGAAACGGGAAAAGGTACTTCCTACGATTCCCTGTGTGATGTATGTAGCAACGAGAGTTTCGAGAGTGCTCAATGATCCGGTTAGCGGACGGCGCTCTAGTTGTGCTGCCAGGGAGTTAGGGAGCGATATGTAGTCCCGACGACGTTAATATTATAAATGCAAAACTGTTATGTTTATCATGGATATAGTTGAGGGTCTGTAGAGTGACATAGGCTACTTTTTATCCCGGAAGATCAAAGAGTTCTCACGGGATTTTTAAAAACTAAATCTACGCGAACGAAGTCACGGGAATCAGCCGGTTACATAATATTGCAGTAAAACTTACGAAGCTGTAACTTTGTTTGTGTTTGATTTCAGTTGTGGTAGTTTGTGAATATCTGGACGTAAAGAATATCTGATTCCTTTAAACAAAATTTAGGTAGGCTTTGTGTTAAATTATGATTTAATTGTAGCTTCCTACGGTTCAGTAAAGTTGACCCAGTCCTAATATTGGCTTTGAGCTAATATTGACCATTCGCCTACTTTCCCTGCGGGTCCCTGCGAGCGGATTATACCGTCAGTACCGGTTAGTATCACTAACATGTAACCATTATCGTTAACCGTATCTAATATTGAATAGGTACGTACTTTATTCTAAGTGCTAAACCATCATCTAGAGTTTTTTTTTAGAGCTTGTACAAATATTGTTAGGTCAATGTCAATATACCTTACAACATTCTTACTAATATTATAACTGCGAAAGTGTGTTTGTTTGTTGGTTTGTCCCTCAATGACGCCGCAACAGAGTAGAGTCGTAGAGCCTGTGGTATAGAGTCATGACGTTGTCATAAGAGCTGCAAGTTGGCCTACATGAAATAAATAATTTTGAATTTGAATTAAACAGCTCGACATGGTTGCATGGATCTGGAGAACTATAAGGCTAGATTTCAACAACAAAGATACATTTTAGTTACTCTTTAAACTTAAAGGCTCCATATGAACGCCTGACGGAAGTGTCTCCAGGGGGCTATAACTTTTTTTAAACTATCTATATTTATTTCTAAGGCTTCTTTCTAGTTCCAATAAACACAAGTTTCATTACAAAAATTTAAGCACTCTACAAGTTAGACCTTTGCTGCGATCTCATATAGTAGAAGGTGAAAATGTAATCCAAGTGCTTAGCAATTCAGCTGAGCTGGTAAGGTGGTCACTAGCTACTGCTGAAGCCATTCACCACACAAGACCAGATAAAATTTAAAAAAATTATAAATTCCCAAATTACCCATGCCGGGAATCAAACCTGAGACCAAAGCCAGCGAGGTAGTCAAAGCTTACGAAGTCGGTAAGGGTATCGTTGTATACAAAAACTCTTTCCGAGTATAATCCTCATTATTAAGGGTCGTTAGTCGATCGTGAGCTTTCCGGTACCTAATGACTTTCTTCACAAAATATAAAAACAAAGATCCTGCTCCACTTTTGGCTAGGCACAAATAGATAAGTCTTATAACAAGATGTAGTCGAATGAAGAAATTTTGTTATAGTGATTTCATGCAGACTTAGTAATTTCCCATTTGAAAGGGTATTATACTTCCCAGGTTGTTCCATTCCATCAAGTCAGGATCCTGTAGAAATCGAGGGAACTCTTCAAATTTTATAGGCACAATTGATATACTTCGTAGTAACGTTTGAAGTCGGTTTTGCAAAAAGAATTTTTGCGTTTATATTATTTTAAGAAAGAATATTAGCCATGTCGGCCGGACTTGACAAACATTCCCTTATCTTCTTCAAATAAAAGAAAGCTTGTGTTAAGAGGGAACGATAACAGTAGGTACGTACCTTGCGAGATGCTGCTATAGCCATCCGGGGTCATCAAAGGCGTGTCTCCGCTGCTGAACATGGCGCCTCTTCACCAAAATTTACTTTACACAAACATTATTATATTTTGAGTTCATTATGTCCGCACTAGCTCTTAGTTGTGTAAGATTTTTGCTCAACCTTTTTACCTAAGCACTGCGTCCGTCATGTATGGAAATGTCGAAGTGTTTACGTTCAACCAATTCAAATTATTATCTAAATATACCAAAGGAAAAGGTGACTGACTGACTGATCATAGGATGGATTGGGCTGAAATTTGCAGATTGTCATACAGATCGTAGCTATCGCAGGGAGCCACTGGATGCAGGCTACGCAAGACCAAGACCTGTGGAAGTCCATGCAAGAGAAGACCTTTGTTCGACAGTGGACGTCTATTGGTTGTTAAAGAAATAAGCAGAAGAAGGATAACTTTCTATTTACATATCCTATTACGCAACGTCATGGAACTAATATGTAACGTGAACGGTCTCTACTACCGCTAAGTAACTATTCCCATCAAGTTTAAGTTTAAAATAAACATACCTTAGTAATAGATACAATAATACTATCCTGTTAATTTTCTCGGTGTTCGGTTGTTCGCTTTAAATAATTTGACCGCGATTGTGGTAGAACCTTCGCTATAAATCAGGCTAACGGAAGACCCTTTAAAGTTAAATATTTATAAAGTTAAATGTTTACCTCAACTTGTCAAAATGTAGTCTCGTTTTAATATTGAGGCTGCATTTACTTACATTGGCCTGAATATTTACGCTCTTAATACATCTAAAAACAGATACCAAGAACTAATCTTTTATCTTATTCATAATGCTTTAGGCGGCACATTTAGGCCCTCAACCGATTCTCTATTTTAAATCATATATATTTAAAAGTATAGCGCTATACGTAAACCCAGTTAAATATCAGCTAACTTAGAAAAGTATATTAATAAGAAGGCGCGTCACTGCGCTTCTCTGCATGTAGTCTGATGGATTCTACGAGTACCTGCCTACTTATATCGTATTAAATATATATTTCAAATTCTAGTATTGGCGACCCAAGCGAGTTACCCAATTAGGTACAGAACTCCTTACTAAAAGTAGCATTTTTTACGTTATTTTCCATGAAAATTGTTAATAATTCAAAACTACCCAGCCTGGGGAAATGTTTCCGCTAGTCTCTCGAAATTATCCATATGCATCGAGCGCAAATTGAATATTTTACATAATAAGCGAGCACGGAAACAAATTGCAAAGTCAGCTCCGAATAGTTTAAAATTTAATGAAACTACCCCACTAGCAACATTATCATAAAGATGGAACGTGAATAACGACACTGCTCACACTGCCGCAGGGCTGAGCGACACTTAATTGCTGTATGTTGTCCACGCGGTACTGTTAGGTAGGTCCAATTTCCAGAAAGATATCAACCGCCGAATCCAACTCGGCTGGACAGCGGTCAGGCCGCTTAGAGATGTCAGCTCGTCCAAAATCCCTCAGTGCCCGAATTTCAAATTCTTCTGACATTAGGTGTGTGATGACTTACGGATTCGAAACATGTTCGCTAACTACTATTGGCCTCATAAAAGGACTCAGGGTTACACAGAGAGCGAGAGAGCTCGGAGTATTCCTGCGAGATCAAAACGGAAATGAGGAGACCACGTGGAGAACCAAAGTTACCCACTTAGCTCGTAGAGTCGCGAGCTAAAGTGGCAATGTTTAAAGGTGCTAGAATGGAGATCTCGCACTGCAAAGCGCTGTTGTCACAGACAAGTCTCCGAGAGCTATAGGATACAGGCGACACAAGATCAAGGCATGTGAAAGTCTATGTCTACATTTGAAGTATCTCCAGTAATTAACGTTTATCGGGAGAAAAAAAGGAAGACAGCTTAATTCTTATGCATACAAAGAACCGCCTGACCCGATGCTCTGCTGCATAAACACAAAATAATCGTAAAATTTTCTTTGAGAACGCAAAAGCGTCATTTACACTACACACGACATAGGGCCATAACAAATACAATTAGGTGTGTGGGAGCTTAATCTTGGTATCTATCTTCAAGTTGCTGGTTAATTAAAATCGACGAAATTATATTCGCTCTTTCGCTAAAAACCAAGATATTGTGGTGTACGACATATTAATTTAATCTGTATTAACACATTCATCCTTTATATTAAGTTTTAAGCCACTTCGCAGCAGTTTGTCAGTTTAAATCCGCTTTGAGCACAAGAATGATTAAATTTGACAACTGAGATTATAGCTTCCACGGAAAATTTACCTGTACAGCGAAATATTACGATATTTTTAGTACAATAATCAGCTTAAGATTTTTCTTTCCCTTAAAGCTATAAATAAGTGATTCAATTTATTTTAGACTTTATTATAAGCGAAGGTTTAATTGATACCTATACAAGTAGGTATACACCTGTTTCCAATTACGTACCTAACTAAACTGGCTTTCACTAGATACGAGTAGGTAGGTATTATGATAACAATAAATTATGGGAAAGGTATTAAGTATAAGGAAAAGTGTTAAGGATGTAATTGTAGTTTTTGGTTTATTCATTAGGGAACATGTAACAGCTGTTGTCTAATTTAAAATCTACTGAAATTTTTGAAATTATCACAAATTTCTAAACTTGTTTTTTGTTATTCTTGTTTTTTGTTAAACTTGTTTTTTGTTATACCGCATCTCCAAAATTTAAAAAAATGTATTAAATTTCGTATTTGAATTTGTCCTATATAATACTTGAAGTAGTATAGTATGCAGTGCTTTTATACTTATATGAACGTCACCAGATATTAAAAACTTTGTCACACAATCGCATCACTTCATCTGCTCGTAGACACGTATATATTATTCATAATGGTTCACAATTGAAAAAACTATTAGTCGTGAGAAATCACTGTTCTTATAAAACAGGTGAAACACTATGTCTCATCGCCTATTACGTAAAGACGGCTGCACTCGTCAATATAATATACCCCGAAGTTGTTTTTCGCGAAAGCTCAACGCACGTCGGAGCGGCTTGGTGGTACGCCACCACTCTGCCACCACCTACCCCATAAAACGACTAATAACAACGGCCAGGTAAACTTGGATACGGTTTTTTATTCGATCAACGTAGCTAGAGACACCATGACATCATGCTATAAGCGATACCGATTGTCATTTTAGAAGGATTCTGAATTTTACTTTTTATTTTTAAATTGGTTTAAAAATTAATTGCAGTTTTAAAAATACTACAACAAACTTAAATCAAGATGAATTACTCAAATTTTTAATTTTTGCACCAAATGATTTTTCACCAACGTGAACATTTAGAATTTATTCAATTCTAGATTTCTGATTCGTTTTAAAATTAGCTTTTAAATAAGACAAATAAAGAGTTTCTTTGCAAACGAGCTGCTACTTTTTTTTATAAGTAGACTACCTATTTTTTTGTAAATGTAAATTAAATTGTGACCAAATGGTATTCACTCGATTCAATCCTCATTTGTAATTTATATTTTAGGAGAATCATGAATATAAATGAATCATTAATAAAAACTTTATTGCACAGAAGAAAGAGAATACAAGAATAAACATATCAGAATATGTTTATTCTTGTATTCTCTTTCTTCTGAGCAATAAAGTTTTTATATCTTCTATCTATCTACGTGGTGTTAAGACGTAAATAATTATAAAGTAATCTAAATATTAAAAACAATAGAAGGCCTTATTTAGCTCTGGGATAGAAATAATTAACTGCATTAACGAAATTGTATTCAATCATAAAAATAAAAGTATGTATACTAACAGTGCTAACAATTTCAACGTTCTTTCTACTATTGTAGTGAAACTGTTGCTGACGTCATTGCAATGTGGCGTGGTGCATTTAGGCCGCACCCATTGTGCAAATGTTTTCACTGTACTCGTGCAAATGTTTATTAATTGCTCTAACATCACTTACACTAAATGTTTAACAGTATAACAAATGTTAGAAAATGTAACATAATTAAAAAAAACTACCTAAATTATTTAATCTATACTATTATAATAAAGAGAGAGCGCTAATTTTGTGAGTTTGTATGTATGTCCGGAGCAAACTTTGGAACCACCGCAGCTATTTCAAAAATTCTTTCACCATTTCAAAGGTACATTATTCCAGATGGTTATAGACTATATATTATGCACATAATTGTAATATGGCTAGATATTATGTGCAAATTTGTTAAAGAAGTCGGAAATTTTTTTGACTCTTAAACCTTTTCAAGGCGTGCGCTGGGTCATAATACTGTTATTAGATGAAAATGATGTATGGGTGAACTGTTCCTCTAAAAGTGTTCTAAAAAAAAGTCCGTGATAGCATATGTCTATCTTCTAAGAATAACTTACAGTAACCATTTCTATCTTTCAAATTTTGATTAAAAATAATGAATTATTTTCGAAGCTTCTTTAACCGATGTGATGTCAATCTATATCTAAATAAATATGTTTATTATCGTAAGTATATCATTTAGAACATATTTGCCCTTTACACTAAACAATTGAAATTAATATCTTAGGAGTTATCGGAAAATGAATTATTTCGCGCGACAAAATCATAAAATGGTGCCGGTCGGCGCAGCGGTGCATGTTGGCGGGTGTCGGGAAGTTCCTGCGGTTCCTGTGGTGACTGGTGATCTTATTTACAATCGTCTGCTATAAGAAGCTCTCAAGTCAGTCTGTCATCAGTTCCGTGAAAACAAATATTTAATTTTTCAATCCGGACGAAGTCGGCGCGGGCTTCTAGTAATAAATATAAATATTAAAATTAAAACTAAATAGAATCTAAAACCGCCTCGAAGTCACCGCAGTGTGGCATAGTACCCAAGATGCTGGCAGCATTGCCCTTTTGGATGGCCAAACTGATCCTTTGGCCAAACTGTCAGCTCTTGGATCCCCGGTAGACTCGATTACCATTCTTGATAGTTCTACAAAAAGGGCTCGAGCCACTGAGCCCCACGGCCACAGGTTCTCCACACCGAAAGGCACAAATAAGAAACTACTATCGAGATTTTCATATTTGCGCCTCTTAGCCGCTGCACCTGCCATAGAGAAGGTCGCCTGGATGTGGGATGCAGTTAGAATATCTGCAAAAGTGGCATCCAAGCAAGCGATCTTCCTGTCCTCCAAGGAACGAGCGTCATACCGTCAGGTCTTCTGCCACTACGCACCAAACCAATGGGTTCTAATACAACTGGCTTGTGAGAGGTAGCAAGAATGTTTAATTTTGTTAGAGCCGATTTCACTAAGATAAAATAAGTCTTAGGCGAGGATAATATTTTGGCAGATTTTCAATACAAAAAATGTTTTCAAATTTACGCTCAGATAAGACTTATTTTACGTTGTTGAAATCGGTCCTTAGTATTTCGTTTGTCTTATATATTAAGTCACTACAGTTGTTAATAATTTGGTTCATTATAAAATATGGCCTCCTACCTCTTCCATCTCCCTCTGTTCTTACCCAGATTCATCCACTCCTTCCGTACAATTTTGATTATATCATCAGCCCATCTTTTGTAAAACCTGCCAACATCCCTTTTGCCTTCTGGTCCTTTCCATTGTGTACAAACAACACTTACCAATCGATTCAAGAGATATTAATGACTTTCTCAATACAAAAAAACTATAAACGATTCATATGAGGTAATTAACTACACCTAAATCGGTTTTTGAAAGCCTGTGGTGATCCTTTAAATAAATAATCTGTATGTTCTTAGATAATTAATTATTTTCTAACCTTCTAACAAAATATTATGTAATCCAAAGACAGAACGGATAAATAGTCTGTCTGCTCTGGTGGCAAGATATTATTTAGCGTTTGTTTGTTATATTAAGTATTGCATCATTATATTCCGCCATTTTCCTCGAATTTAGCCCGTTCAGTAAACTGTTACGGCAGTGAATATTGTGCTCTCAATTATTTCCTTCATAACTTTGCCATACCATTTCTAACAGGCGGCCATCAAAATTTCAATATACCTAGCTTATAATTTTAAGTACACCTCTTATTATATAAGTTATATTTATATACAAAAGTTACAATACTTTGTCAAACTTGTCAAACTTCGAAATTATATTACTCTTTATTGAAATTACTTGTTTGATGGTAAATTGTGATCGTGTTAGTTAGCTACCACCCTACTAACTGACAAAGATGGTCATTAAGTGACTTAGCGTTCTGATGAAGAGATTAATTTAATTAAATCATCATCATTTTACCATCAGTTGAGATCGCAGTCAAATCTCTTGCCTTCGAATACAAAAATAAAAAAAATAGAGAAGGTACAATACCTTCCTAAAATGCTAAAGTTATGTTCGGAGAATACGTGCGAGATCAAATTAGAAATGAGGAGATCCGTAGAAGAACCAAAGTCACCGACATAGCTCAGTGAGTCGCGAAACTGAAGTGGAATTGGGCGGGGCACATAGTTCGAAGAGCTGATGGTCGTTCGACTCCCAAGGTCTGGCAACCCCGCACTGGGAAGCGCAGTATTGGCAGACCCCCCACTAGGTGGACTGTCGACATCAAACGAGTCGCTGGGAGCCTCTGGATTCAGCAGCGCAAGACCGAGGCCTGTGGAAGTCCATGCAAGAGACCTTTGTCAATGAGCAAAAAAGAATTCAAAAATGCATATTGTTGAATTTTAAATGTGTCTCTGCCTTGTTTTAATAGAAAAAGTTGTTTGCAGATTTTTATATATCGATGTTTTTATATGGATTGGTAATATTATATTAAATTTAAATGTATTTAAATCGAAGTTGCATGACTTTTTAGTTAGGTCACTATAATTCTAAAGATGCGATGTGTATAGGTAAACCTATAATAGGTTTTAGGTTATAGGTTTTAGGTTTTAATCCTAGGTTTACCCATAAACATAGTATTACTTACTACCGTAAGGTACTTACCGTACTTCCAAAAATCATACCGAGGCAGCTCGTAACGCGTCGCGTTTAAAATTGCGCCAATTTATATTCAGTAGCCTAAGCACGAACATTTTAACTTTCGAATAGAAAAGGTGAATTTAACGCTAATGTATGAAAATGACAGGAGCGCTCCTGTCATTTTCATACACTTGCTGGCGTTAACTTTACCTTTATTATTCGAAAGTTAAAAAGTTCGTACTTAGGCTACAGCTCTATTGACTGAGTCTAATCGTTCCGCTAGTGCATTACGTATGTACAAAAATGGACGTTTGTTACTCCAATGAACCGGTTTAGCTGAAATTTGGAATGGAGATAGCTCATGCCCAGGTTTACCTCAGCAACATTTTATTCCAGAAAATTTAAGAGTTCCCGCGGGAATTAAAACTATAATCCACGCGAATGAAGTCGCGGGCATCAACTAGTGATTTATGCATTACAAAATCAAATCTGACACCTGCCGTCAGCATGACAAAATAACTTCTGTAACTAATTAAATAATACTGGTCGGGGAATCTAGAGTAAAAGTAGATAATTCAATCTTAGTATTAACTTCCAATACAAAGTTTGTCGGAGGGCATTTAGCTGTAATGTCTTGCGACTGGTCGTAATAGGTTTGTCTCGAGCGAGCACCATACCAATCAGTTTGATTCATATATTCAATTCGATTCCCAAGTGGAATCTCTTCTTTTTCTTTTTTTTTATTGGATGATAGTCCTAGACTGCGATCTCACCTGATGGTAAGTTACGATGGAGTCTAAGATGGTAACATGGGTACATTCAGCCCATGCCCCTAATCCAATCCCTAATCTTATCTTTATTTAAATATTGACCAAAGTAAGAATGAAAGTAGACACACTGTTAAAACTTTAATGTTTGTGGGTGTAGTTACACAAAGATTTTAATTTATAAATAAGGTTTCAGCGGTGAATACCTCGCAAACCTAGGTTTTACTATTAATTGCCAGGTTTTTGCCGCTTGCCTATTGAACTTATACCTAACTTTAATAATTCTAGATCTATGTACGTGACTTGATTTGATTTGGTTCTTCAGAAAAATAGCTGGTTAGTGATTTCATATCCAAATCAAACATTATTACATTGACAGTTGAGTTTATCCTACTAGGTTTATGAGTTAGAGTTTACTAGTTATGAGTAGAGACACTTTTTCTTTAAAAGTAGTTTCTGACATATTTTTCTCGCAAGGGATACCTACGTCGTGTTTTATACATGACGCGTTATCTCAAAAATTCAAATGTATAAGATTGTAACAAAAGATTTTCAAAAGAATATCTTCCATATCCTTCCAAATATGCGTAGGCCTTACCTAATGGCGTTCTCACGAATATAGAGCTCAACAAAGAATTTTGCAGCCTTAATAGCTCAACAATTTGTAACAGAGGTAATATAATACATACTCGTATTTTAATCGAGCGTTTCAACCCATTAGGACCTCGGATAATTTTATTTCCCTGTAGACCCATGACCCTAGAGATTAGAATTCCACAAAATATAAGTAGAGATACGAGCAAACTGAAACCGTCGTAAAATATGTGAAACACTTCATTTCGCAATTAACTAACATTTTTGCGTCTGATTTTGATTTTACTAGTTGTATTGTATAATTATGATTCCAAAATTTTAAGATTTTTTTTTTGTTGAACTTTGAAAACTTGTATATATTTGAAGTAGGTATCATTTTCTGAAATAAAATTGGTAAATTAGCGTAACTTAAAGCGTTGGTTAAACATTCTGAGTACACAGTACCTAACCGTAGTACCAAGATACGCAAGCGTCTATCAAAAACATCTAAATTATTGTCACCAATTTTCCCTTCACAGTTTCCCTTTATCAACGATTCTGAAGTTTCATTGTTCAACGTAGCCTACTATCTACAAGTGGTCGACCCTGACCGTGCCATGGTCGATGCTGTTGCTATGTTTAATTTATCGATCATGTACTTAAAGCACAAATTATTATTGTTATCTGATAACCTATATTATATGCGTACCTACGAGATACGCTAAATAAATAATTGTCAGTTTTCAGAGCGGCGCAAAGTTTTTGACCTTATATTATACCTACTAGATGATACCCATGGGAGTCTTTAATTTTCCGGGATAAACATAATACTATTAATAATACTATTAAATATTAATATAATACTATTAATATTTCTATTAATAGTCTTCGAAGTATGATATTAATATTACGTATTAATCCAAAATGCAATCATCCATTTATATTACAGGAGTCAAGTATAAAGTTGGGTCGACGCGGTCTAATTTGCGAAATAATTCGCTATTCACTAGTAGGTACTTCTCTTGGAATGGAATCCACCCGGGCATTTCTGTTACTAATGGGTTGTTCAATGTTCAAGTTTCATTCAATGTTTAGAGCAGGAAAATAACCGCTGTATTCCCAATGAACACGCCGCTTTGTATTTTTAGTAGGTACGTATACTCTAGTCGTAAGAGCAATTTATTCATATACAATACATTTGAATTTTATCGAAAAAAAAAATCTCATCACAAGGATTGGCTTTCGGCAACAATTTCTGTATTGAATTTATATATTCTGTTGTAGTCATATCATTGTTTTTCTATATGTGAACTATTTGAGCAAATGCTTCAAAATTTTGCAAAAATATTTAGGTACCTACATATTTCTATAATTTTCTCAATATACAAATTTTCTATTAGGAGACAAGCCAGTTAATTTAATACTAACCTTAACAACTTTATGAAACTATCTTTTGATATCTGTCAAAGGGTAATATCTCCTTTGTACGTATTCAAATCCTAATTACGAAGCTTCTCTCCTCGCTATTGAGTTAGCGGTGAAATCCTCCGCTGGGGAACCTTTGTTACGCTCCCAATTATGCTAAATACTCGAGAACTGTAATGCATGTACCAACTCTATTAAAAATTAATATCCATTTTTTCTATTTATTTACCTTTAAACTACCGGGTTAATATCTTAAATATACCCTGAAAGGTACATTTAAGATATTAACTTTTACCCCTTTTTTCCGCTATTTCAGGTAGGTCAAATTTTAATGTTTTATTCCCACCTGTGGACCAGCTACACTTATGCTGAGATTTATAGACCGTACTCTCAATAAACAAACGCACTTTCGCTATAATAGTAATAGCAAGGAGAGTTTCATAAAATTACTACTAAAATATTACTTTTCAATTATGCTTTGGTAATAAAATTATGCTTTGGTAAAAAATGCTTTGGTATCTACGAGTCTACGTAGACTTAACGCTACATTGAGAATTAGCCCGCTGCACACGTTCTACGAATACAAAGGCCAAAATAGTGTTCTTAGAACTCTGCTCACCATTTTGATGTAGTTTTAGCACAACAAACAGAGTGATTACATTCTCTTGGTGCACAACGTCACAACGCTTTTTGTTTGTAACTACTCCAAACGCTGTCGCAATCCATATTAGAGGTCTTAACTTTTAGGGGTATAAACTATAAGGCGTCCAGATTCCAGGTGTGTTGGTCACCTAGTCGTAAAGTTGAGTGAAAACAGTAAAATATTCTTAAGTCATTAGCAACTCTGCATTTTCTAAATAACTTTGCCCGTAAATAACACGCTACCTTTCCTACAGCGCTTTTAGCTCTTTATTTTTTACCATGAAATTCTTTCGTATTCTTTGCTACAACAATTCTAGCAACATTATTACGTGTTAGGTTCTATAATATGTATGCTATAAGTTAGCTAACATTGTTGTAAATTGTGGTGTGGTAGGGTCACGCACGATATAATCTGCCTCACGTCGACCTTAATGTTTGCTCAAAATGGACGTTATGGATCTTGTTTGTATAGTTCTTTTAATTCACGAGGGCGCGTGGTCTTTACTTGTGGTTACGTCGTGTACATGTACATTGCGTTAGTGTGTGTGCCTGTCAGGAGTCTAGGTGGGAGCGGTTAGGCGCAAGCAAGCTCTCGCTCCTTCTTATATAGATACGACACACACACCATGAGTCACGCGTAGAATTTATTTATTTATATTATACATTAGAAAGTAAAAAGAAACATTTACTCGGTATTATAATATTATAAGTTGATGCGCCTAAACTATAACCCAAAACTATCTCTAGCTACGGATTTGTTATTAATTAAAAGAAATTATATAAACCATGCTGAATTGAGTTATATTCACCCCTCGCCTTCAAAGAAGCGAAAAACTTGTGTTAGAAATGATCGAACCTGCGACCTTTCAGCTTTTATTCTGCACCTTTAATAGTTTGGTTATGGAGGCTATATTCTACTACGGATACCTAATACCTACCTATGTTAGAATTTTATCTATTCTAACCACATTTTGGTTTCAGGTTGGCAGACTTTCTTACCATAGGTTACACGTCAGTGAAAACTTTCTGTACCCAAAGTATCTGTGATATAAGACATCGTATATTTTTGTATTACATAAGTCGGCAAGCGTTCTTGTAAATTGGGCCAGGGCAAGCCCGCAAGGGGTCGCACGCGATAATCTGTCTCACGGGCGGGCGGCGCCCTTTAGCTTGGCTAAAATAAACGTTTTACATTATAGACCCTGTTTGTACGAGCTGTAAGCTTACTCACGAAAATTGGAAAATTCTCGCATCGATGGTTAAATATTGAGCCACACTACATGAATCTTTATTAACTTTCTAGACAGTTTTTGTGAAGAATACCTATCTACTTTTTATATAGCGCGTTTGGAAAACTTGTAGCCTTAGTTTTTTTTTATAATAAACTAGCTGACTCGGCGAACTTCGTTCCGCCTAACAGTCGGTTCTTTAATTTATGTTACCGTCGTATAAATATTGACAAATATTGAAATTAATTCCCGGAACCCCTCCACTAACACTTAACCTTTATGGTATTGTATTAAAGTTCAAATTGACTATTAAGTATTATTACGAATTTTTTGTATGGGAATATAGAAAATTGTTGTTTTTAGACTTATTCAGGCAATTTTTTAAATTTTTCTCTCCGTAAGAACCACCCTCGTACTTCAAGGAATATTATAAAAAAAGAATTAGCGAAATCAGTTCAGCTGTTCTCGAAATTTGCGCTTAGCAACACATTCAGCGATTCATTTTTATATATAGAGATAGCTTCACCCAAGATAATGATAAAATTGTACAAAATTCTTGCTATCACCATTAATTCATTTCCATAATTTCTATAACAGTATACTTGTAAGATTGTTGCATTCAATAAAATGTTATAATGTTATACACATAGATAACAAGATATTTTGCTTGATAAAGAAGACGATTTTAATTGCAAGCGAATAGTAATTACATTAGCAAAGAGCCCACATCAAAACTTAAAGTAATTAACTTAAATAAACAGAGCGAATAGAGTTCCTTTTATTTATTTGATGTGTAAAGTTTTGATTAAGTTGTAAAATTTAATTGAAACGTAACTTTGTCTGAAGCAGATCTATTTAATAATCAGTTTTATATATTTTTAAGTTAAAATTGAAATTGTATGATACTCGAGCGTAGTGAATTTAATTAAACTCTCTGTGCTCTTTTATAATCTCTTTCCGTTCTTTTAACACAAAATATAATTAGGTAACTATTATGAATAAAATAAAACACAATAATTATTCTTATTTCATTTCATTTCATTTTGAGTGACGAATCCGTATTATGTATCCGCAGTAGGTATTATTGTGCTATAACAATGTAGAAAATTAATTTTGACATTATTATTTTATTTTATTTATTTTTTATATAATAGAAATATAAAATTCATCATTATGTATGTCATATACCGCCGAGTCATTTCGACAAAAATGTTATAGACTAGCTATTGCCCGCGGATTCGTCCGCGTCAATTTCTGTTATTGTGATCGCGATTAAGAAGTTTTTAAAAGAATATATTTTAAATATGGATAATTTTCCCCGGTTTGCAACATTTTTCACTGATGCTTCGCTCCTATTGGTCGCAGCGTGATGTTACATAGCCTAAAGCCTTCCTCGATAAATGGACTATCCGACACAAAAAGAATTTTTCAATACGAACCAGTAGTTCCAGAGATTAGCGCGTTCAAACAAACAAACTCTTAAGTTTTATAATAGTAGTATAGATATCATATAAGTAATTATACGCAAAACGGGCGAAAATTACCAGGAGATAAAGATAAATAATTATATATAGCTATTATATAGATTAAATAAGCGAAAAAAAAAGAAATGCTAACAATAAAAAATCTCTTCAGATAATTTTAGACTATTTTATTTCTCATAATCCCATTATAAAATCATTCAACACTATCACAAACATAAGGCAAACTTGTAAAACTAATTCTGATGCAAAAAAGCCTACAGACGGTAAACGTGATAAATGATAACGTTTATTTTTTAGCATAGGTAGCTAGCTCCGTTTAAGTAAACACTGTAATAATAAAAGTAAATAACACCAGTAAATAAAAGTAGTTTCTGAATACTATCTCATCGTGTCATTTGTTTTTACTGAGCATAATATATAAACGCCAGTCATGGTGAAAACTGAATATTATGACCGAACTAGCTTTAACCCGCGGCTTCGCTCACGTTAGGTTCGATTTTTTAACCCCCTATGTAACCCTCTTGGGGTTGAAATTTTCCAAAATCCTTTCTTAGCGGATGTCTACGTCCTAACAGCTACCTGTATGCCAAATTTCAGCTCGATCGGTCCAGTGGTTAGAGCTGTGCGTTGATAGATCAGTCAGTCAGTCAGTCAGTCAGTCACCTTTGCCTTTTATAGTATATTTAGATTTAGATTTAGATAAGATTGGAGATTTTTTTTCTCGTGACAATATGACTAAAACCTTATCAAATCCATAGATTCAGATTTTTTAGATCCATAGATTTGAAAACCTCCCTAGCACAGTGGTAAGCGCTGTGGTCTTATATCTAGGACACGTCTCGGGTTCGATTCCGGGCGGGGGCAATTTGGGAATTTATAATTTCTGAATTGTCTCTAGTCTGATCTGCCCCCCGATTCAGACCCTTCCGATAACTTATTTATCGATCGATTCGGTTTGTTACCGTACGCTAACATATATTTTCAATTCGTAAATGCTCTTGTAATCGAATGTATCTTGTCGTAGTCGATACCGAATCGTATCCTCAAACCAAACGCTCTGAATCACACGACAATTTTTTTTTATACGAGATTGATATCTAACCGTATCGACACGGTATGTTATCGAACAGGTCTGAATCGCCCCCCTGGTGGGATTACCGTGGCCGTGGCTTTTTACGACCCGACAAAGACGAAGCGATTTAGCATTCCGGCTTGATGGCGTACAGAAACAGTTTAGGGGTATGTTTCGAATGTACTCTGCCATATCCAAGTTAGCCCGCTACCATCTTAGACTGCATCGTCACTTACCATGAGATGATATCGCAGACAAAGACCTATCTTGCTATCGAATAAAAAAAATTCAATAACGCTAAACCCAAAAAATTAAATTGGCCACATTAAAAATAAGTTAAAGCTGCAATAGCTTAAAAGTTAAAGGTGCGACTGAAAGCTGAAAGGAAGACAGTTCGATTCCCTGCAGTTCGATTGCACTACTGTCGTATCCATTCCTAAGAAAAGCTTTCCGCTTACTTCGTCTCATTTTGGGAATGCTTTTGAGTGCCGATTATGATTATTACACAAAATCCTTGGTTGATTGCCATAAAACTTACACAGCTACAACAAATGTAAATTAAAAAAACAACCCCCGACATGTTATAACACCTTAGTCGCTTGTCAGTAATAGTTAAATTAAAAATATGCAATCCGCCATTATGTGGCGGCGGCCATCTTGGACCAATTTTCATCAAACATAGCTGAGAACACTCCCGACTAATTCATCTTTCAAACAAAAAACCAAAATCAAAATCGGTTCATCCGTTCACACACACACACACACATACACCATACTTATACCACCCCGTCGTTTTTGCGTCGGGGATTAAAATGGTTATGAGATTTATCAAAGTTCACTCTTCGCTGTTTTTTGGGTAGAAAGTTCTGACGGTGCTAAATGGTTTTGTTAGTTCAATTTGATATTTTTTGATTTCGCTAATACGCTTAATTGCAGTTGAACTTCCTAACGAGTATCCCACAAAAAGATGAACTTATCGCTAATCGGTTATGAAAGACTATTATGTTTTTATTAATAACTGTATAAGTAATAAATAATTATGAATACAAATTCATGATACCGAAATAATACTTCATTAAACATGTCAATTATAGATATAACACTAGACCAAATGGCTCTGTAGGTGTGAGTTGCGGAAGAGTGACAGCAACATTAAGAGCCTAGCACACGATAGCCAATATTTCTACATTTGCTGCGTTCGGCTAAAGCATGCCGACTTTCCGTTAGTATCATTTTTAGGGTTACGTACCCAAAGGATGCCAACAGGAGTACAGGACCATATTACTAAGCCTCCGCTGTCGGCGGGTAACCGTAATAGGTGATACTTGAAATGTTGAATAAAAATAAAATAAAAAATAAAGGGGTTGTCCCAATCCAAGAAACGTAATTTTTTTGGCGTTTTTGCTCGATCTTAACAATCGCTATTTCGATGGTACGGAACACTTCGTGTGCGAGCCCAACTCATACGTAGCTGTTTTGTTTTGTACCCACAAAAGTTGAAAGTTCGACTAATCTCACATACAAGCATAAGTAAATTCATTTATTTGGAAAATCTATCGAACAAGAAAATCATCGCCAGTGACTTACTACAATATTCCGTTTAAATATCGGTTAATTGTCACATAGAAAATGAATAATATACCTACTTCAAAAGACAAAATTTTTACGAACGATCCTAATTCCGGTAAATCACTTTATTTTACTAAAAAGGTTTTTGTAAATATTTTTGCAAAGTTATTTTATCTCAAAGTAGTCTTCGGGAACCCTCTATTTTTCTGAGATAAAAGGTAGCCTATGTTACTCTTCAAGTCCACTATACCTACCCATGCAGAAAATCACGTCGATCCTTTGCTGCGTGATTGAAGGACCAACTACAAAACAAACACATCACAACATTATCTGTTCGTAAGGATAATTATAATTTTAACATTAAATGTAATCCATCATCTCTGAATGAGCGATGGACAGTAAGCAACATAGTTGCAAAAACAATCATTTTAATCAACCAAATGCACTCGGCGACAAATTGCACCAATGTGTACTGGAACATTGACTTTTACGTCTGAGTGAAAAGGAGGCCCTATGCAATATTTATCCTAAGTTACGTTTTATTTACCTAAGATAAAGAATAATTGCTAGATGATATCTTTAATTCAGATTCCATTAGTCGCTAGGAAGTTCATGTTGTAGCAATGAGTGTCAAAGAAACGAAAACAAAAGAATTTGAATTGGTTGCACCAGATGGAGGATGGGGTTACATGGTTGGGATAGGAGTTATTCTCAATTTGGTAAATGATTTTCATACTAGCTCATACTTGCATGGACGGAAATTCATACGTATTCTATGCATACCAATCATTTTTTGAACCATTTTATTTTTATTTTTTTATTCGGTTACAACTCAACACCATCAAGTTAGCATTCTTATTAGCGTAAGATATAAGTATATTATGCTCAGTACTCGAATGGTGGCAAGTGAAGATGCAGTCTTATGTAGATATACGCCAAGTTAGAAATTATAAAGCAGGAAGCCTGTACCTTTGAAAACTGAGGACTCCACAGTGTTTTTGGGGTTAACCCTGGATTCAAAGCTACAATGGGGCACCCATATAGCAACGCTTGCTGGCAAACTTAGCTCTGCTGCTTACGCTGTTAGGAAGATTCGACAGTTGACTGACATAGAAACTGCAAAAATTGTTTATTTTGCATATTTCCATAGTATTATGTCATACGGAATCTTACTATGGGGTAAGGCAGCCGATATTGGAAAAATTTTTGTTTTGCAGAAGAGGGCAATCCGCGCAATCTATAATTTGAGGCCGCGGGATTCCCTTCGAGAAAGATTTAAAGAGATAGGCATTCTTACAGTAGCTTCACAATATATTTATAACAACATAATATTTGTCAGACAAAACATTTTGAGTTACAAAAAAAAGAGTGATTTGTCCGATAGACCAAGTAGAAATCCAAATAGGCTCATGTTTCCTGGGCTGCGCCTCAAGAGGGTCCAAAAGACATTTGTGAGAATGGGCGTGACGTTTTACAATAAAATTCCACAGTCAATCTTAGACTTGCCTCTACACAAGTTTAAGAAATCAATTAAATCTACTCTCATGAAAAAAGCATATTATACAATTGAAGACTATGTAAATGATAAAAAAGCGTGGATATAATTCGCTCCAGTGATTCATAAGACAGTAATAACTATCCTGTGTTCAATAACAATTGTAAAAAAATTTTATTTTTTTGAAAAGAGCAACCGCCGAGTTTCTTGCTGGCTCTTCTCGGCAGGAAAGGCATTCCGAACCAGTGGTAGATTCATTGACGATTCAAAAGTGCTTGTAAAAGTTTATTTGAATAAAAAATATTTCTATTTCTATTTCTATTTCGAAGGTTTAAGTTAAATAGAAAGTCTCAAAACTTAATCGAAGTACCTATTCACTTAACTTAAATTATTTGCACTGTGTAAACAGTTCCAACAAGTCTATCTACGAGTAGGTCTGATAATAATGACTTCTGCAAGATATTACGAAAATTATTACTCATTCAGTCACAAATAAAATATTGACCAAAACGAATGCATCAGTAAACATTTTTAAAATCTGTCAAAAAATGATGAAGATTGTTCTAAATTTCAGAATATTTATGGAACTCTTTGCTTGTTTAAATGAAACTTACTGTGCGCCTTCTAAAAATTGCTGATATCTGACCTTGCAGCTTTGTTTATTAGTTTGTTTTGTTTTTGTAGTGTTAATTTCGATTTGTGTTGTTTTGTTTGTTATTAATTACGAGTTTTGTGTTATTAATTACTGATTTAAGTTTGGATTTGACCGAACAATAATAAAAATGGTTTAAAAATTGTTACAGGGAACTCTAATGGGATTCGTTAGTTGTTTCGGGATGATGTTCAAAGATTTATTTATAAAAATAAACATGGACACCACGAGCGTCACTCTTTTTAGTGGAGTCGCTTCTTTCAGCGTCGCAATAGCAGGTATTTCTTTAGTCAAAAAAGAGAAGATGGATGTATGTTTTCACTTCATTTCACTTTTTATGCGAATGGCTATGTATGTCATGTTTTATTGTATAAAAAATCCACCTAGAGGAGTAAAGAAATCTTGAGCTTATCTAATGTCCACTTAGTATTCCTCGACCGACAATAAACTAGAAACGCTCTCGGTCGTCAAAAAATCTTTAGAAAAATTGGCTTCAACTGTTTCCTGTTCTGTTTGTGAACCGTTTTCGTTAGTGTGAAAGGTGATGTTACATTTTTCAAGTCGCGATACCGCAAGGCGCTTTTGATAGCTGAAAAAAATTATAATAAGTCAAGTTACTTAACTTTTTTTGAAGTTCCTTTTAAAAATAAAATTACAGGATTCATTGCTGGCCCTTTACAAAAATTCATGTCCCTCCGCCAAGTCGGACTGGCAGCTGCTTTAATGTTCAACTTGGGTACGCTCTGCACGGTGTTTGTAAACTCTAAACTGCTATTTATTACATCTCAAGGAGTGGTTCAGGTAACTAATAGACTCCGTTACAGTTTTACATTTTAATGCCATTTTAACCTTTATGTTTACCTACAAAATTACATAGTAACACACCTCAAAAAAGATGGCCCAAAACAGCTGTCTTCATAAATAACCATTTTCCTAGATTTCCTATACATGTATTGTAGGCATTTGCCTACGGGTGCAACTCCGCGCTTTCTGCTAATTTCACTCACAAGTTCGTTACTAACATTGGGCGAGTGAAGTTAGCGTGAAGCCCAAAGTTGAGCTACTACATGTGGAAAGAGACTTCTATGCATAATTAAATAATAATAGTCTTAATGATGATTAGTATTAATGATGAATGAATGATTACCGTTTTGATAGCTAATTAATAAGATCCTGCACTCTTGGTCTACCTGGTGGTTAGCAAGTTCGACTACGCATGACTAGGTCCCGGGTTCAATTCTCGGGTCGGGCCAAAAATGTGTTGGGTTTTCTGTTAAGTTTTCAATACTAGCCCGGAGTTAGGAAGTCGGTGGTGAGTCACCCCCGTGCCTCGGAGAGCACGTAAAGCCGTCGGTCCTGCGTCTGATCTCTTTCCGGTCGTGTCGGATTTTCCGTCCCATCAGACTATGACAGTGAGGAAATAGAGAGTGCATCTGTGTTTGCGCACACACTTGTGTTCTATAATATCTCCCGTGCAGAAGGCTAATCTCTGTAGAGATTGGCCGCCGTGGCCGAATTCGGTCAGGCGGACATTATTATTATTTATTATATTATTAATAAGATCTATTCTATTATATTGAAAACTTACATATGTGGAGTCTAGCGGTCTCCACGGAGAGCTTACTGTTGCTGGCTGGTTATGAGCTGGCCATTATCTATCACTTTTATTTTCATATTCGAAGGCATTCAAACTTGGAATGCAATTTGAATGTTGTTTGGAATGTAAGTTTGAACAGGCGTCGTAAGGCATTATTCTATCAGCCACCGACCGAGCCGGAGGCCTAGAACAGTAATATTCTCGACTTCCGTCCACGCCGGACGACACAACGCCTGTTCATCCAAGTTTAAGTTTATCTTGTTACATTATTTTATTGTTGGATAAATACAAATGTACAATAACCAGTGTGATACGGTTTTCATTTAGATAGGGCTTCATTTCCCCTATATTGGTGACCCCGACCCGTACAATTTTATGGGTTGCCCGGACAAGTTGTGTGCATAATTGATGGACAGCCGTAAGAAATATTATTTATTATTGGAAAATGTGAAACGTAACGTCATCGTATCGTAGAAGTGGAAATACGCAGCGAAACCTCATTGGAACGATTAGAACATCATATTTCGAAACAATTTGACAAACGTCGTCGTCGTCCGTCATTAGTGAAAAAAGTGAAGGTTTAAAGAAAATTTTGGGACACTAAGTTTAATTTTATCCTTCTTTTTCAGCTTTATTAATTGAATTTTATTTTAGATGAATTATTATTAATACCATTTTTATATAAGCTTATTTAGTATGGAGGAACAATTTAATAAATTACGGGATGAGAATCAAATGCTCAAACAAAAATTGATGGAACTAACTGATGCTATTATCCCGGCACTATTGGAAGGAAATAAATCACTTCGGGATCAACTAGCCAGTTCACTTGATGTTCAGTCGCCATCGACGACCCCCAGGGAGACATTTAGCGTAACACCTCAAATTTCTCCACAGGTTTTAGCTCCTCCTCCTCTTCCTCCTTCTCCTTCTTCATTTAGTGGTTCAGCGAAGCCTAATTTAGCTCCGATTTTAGCTCGCTTGGATCATTTATTCAAGGAAGTTGCAGAAATAAAAAAATCAAATCAGGAAGAATGTCGTAATCAAAGAAACAGGTCAAGCAGTTCTAGTAATCAGCATTTCTCATCCCCATCCACAAGTAAGTCAGGTAAGAATAAATTTTGTTGGTATCACAGAAATTTTGCGTTGCGTGCTACCAGATGTATAAAGCCGTGTTCGTTTAAGGAACACCGGAACGCAACCGACAAATCAGTGGAGGCGGTCCCTGATTTTTCATCACGTAGCCGCCGCCTATTTATTACCGATGTCAAGTCGAAAAAACGATTTTTGATTGACACCGGTTCAGACATTTCATGCTTTCCGGTTTCATGGATGGAAAGCCGTCCGAAAGTGGATGATTTTTCCATGCGCGCTGCGAATGGAAGCGAAATCAAAACTTATGGAACCATTATTCTATCGTTGGATTTTAAATTGAGGCGGGATTTTAGGTGGAATTTTGTTATTTGTGACGTGACAACTGCAATTATTGGCGCTGATTTTCTCGCGCATTTCTGCTTATTACCCGACTGCAGGTCAGGTCGAGTTCTTGATAGTTCGACTGGCCTGTCAGTTATTGCATCAGTTGTATGTCACAACCAAGTTAGCATTAAAACTGTAATTTCAGAGCATGATATTCTAGCTGAATTCCCCGCATTAGTGCGCCCGCCAGGTCCAGTTCGGTTAATCAAGCATAGTACCGTGCATTACATACGGACAACAGACGGTCCGCCGGTTTGTTGTCGTCCGCGCCGCCTTGGTCCGTCAAAATTAGCTGTTGCCAGGAAAGAATTTGACAATATGTTAGCTTGTGGCACCGCAAGGCCTTCAGATAGTGCGTGGTCGTCGGCGCTTCACTTAGCCCCGAAGGGTGAATCTGATTGGCGTCCGTGCGGCGACTACCGTGCTTTGAATGCGCGCACGATTCCAGATAGATATCCAGTGCGTCATATCGGAGATTTCAACCAAAACTTGGTTGGATCAACGATTTTTAGCACGATAGATTTGGTTAAAGCATACCATCAAATTCCAGTAGCGAAGGAAGATATCTGTAAGACTGCTATTATTACTCCATTTGGTCTTTTTGAATTTCCTTATATGACCTTTGGACTTAGGAACGCAGGGCAAACATTTCAAAGGTTTATCGATGAAGTTGTCCGCGGTTTAGATTTTTGCTTTGCTTATGTTGACGATATTTTGGTCTTTTCCAAAGATCAACAACAGCATTTAGAACATTTACGTATCCTTTTTAAAAGATTAGAGGAATACGGGATTGTTATTAATGAGAAAAAATCTCATTTTAATCTTACAGAAGTTCGTTTCCTGGGATACACCATAAGCGCTGCTGGGATTAGTCCTCCTACGGACAGGATTAGGAACCTTCAAGAGTTTCCTTTGCCTAAAACAGTGCAAGGTGTACGTCGTTTTCTCGGTATGGTGAATTTTTATCGTAAATTTCTCCCTAGTATTGCGCGTTATCAAGCTCCGCTCATTGATGCTCTATCAGCGATTCAAGGTAAGGGTGCAAAGCCATTTACTTGGACTCCTGACTTAGAGCGTAGTTTTATTATTTGTAAAGAAAGTTTAGCTAACGCGACTCTGTTAGCACACCCAGTCGCTGATGCTCGGCTAGGTTTATTTACAGATGCATCGAGCTCTCATGTCGGTGCATGTCTGCAGCAAGAGGTCAGACAGGGTTGGCAGCCTGTTGCATTTTTTAGTAAGAAACTTAATTCTAAGCAATCAACGTGGCCTGCTTACTATCGTGAATTATTAGCTATTTACGAAAGTGTGCAACATTTTAAGCACATTCTTGAAGCACAAGCGGCAACGATTTATACAGATCATAAGCCGTTGCTTTACGTGTTTACACAAAGACGGGAAAAACTTCCGCCCGTTCAATTAAATCAATTAATTTTTATTTCTCAGTATACCACGGACATTCAACACGTTAAGGGAGCTGAGAACGTTGTGGCTGATGCATTCTCGCGCGTCGAGACCGTCGCTGCCCAAGATATCCTGGTTGAGCTTGCGAAGTCGCAAGCAGCTGATGAGGAATTAAAGGCGCTGAGTGACTCAACGTCGATGACGTTGGCTCGGGTCACAATTCCAGACACCAGGTTAAAAATTACATGCGATGTGTCAACAGGTAAACCACGTCCTTATGTAACTCCGCAGTTTAGGAAGAGTATTTTTGAAAGTTTTCACAATCTCTCTCATCCCGGGGTCCGTGCGACTAATAAATTAATTTCGGAACGTTTTGTTTGGCCATCTATGAAAAGAGACTGTCGTGCATGGACACAGGCTTGTCAGGGGTGTCAGTTGTCGAAAGTGACGCGGCACACTAGTGCACCTTTCTCTAAGTTTGCTCTCCCATCGGAGAGATTTGCATATATCCACATGGATATTATAGGCCCATTACCTTATTCTTCGGGAATGAGGTATTGCTTAACTATCGTGGATAGATTTACTCGTTGGCCAGAGGTATTGCCCATGCCAGATATTACAGCGGAAACTTGCGTGGCAACTTTCGTTTCTGGCTGGCTATCAAGATTCGGTTCAGCACGGGTTATTTTAACAGATCGAGGATCTCAATTTGGCTCGCATTTGTTTCAGAAGATAGCTGCGGTTGTAGGTGCTCAACACCAGACGACAACCGCGTATCATCCTCAAGCAAACGGGATGGTCGAAAGATTTCACCGGCAGCTCAAGGCAGCGATCATGTGCCATGCGAATCCAAGGTGGACTGAGGTTCTCCCGTTGGTACTTCTAGGGATCAGGAGTGCCTGGAAGGAAGACCTCGGCACTTCCTGCGCAGAGCTAGTCTACGGGGAGCCGCTACGTCTACCAGGTGAATTTGTCGACCCTAAAAATTATATTAAGGACCCAACATATTTAGTGGACAGACTCAGGTCTCATTTCGCAAATTTATCTCCATCCCCCGCTTCTGACCACAATAGTAGGAAGATATTTCATATCCCAAAGGATTTAGCTTCGTCGGAATATGTTTTCGTTCGTAGAGGTCCGTTTCAAAAAGCCTTAGAGCAACCCTACGTAGGCCCTTTCAAGGTTCTAAGTAGGGAAGGGAAACATTATAAAATAGAAATGAAAGGCAAAGAGGAAAATATTTCAATCGACAGGTTGAAACCAGCCTATGTTTTAGGTCCGGAGGAGTTGGACGAGCTGGGCAAACCTGTTGTTAGGACGCGTTCAGGGCGTAGAGTTCATTTTAATGTTAATAGTTAATTAATCATTGTTTTTCTTTTTCCTTACTTTTCATGTCTTCCTGGGGGAGTGATGTGGAGTCTAGCGGTCTCCACGGAGAGCTTACTGTTGCTGGCTGGTTATGAGCTGGCCATTATCTATCACTTTTATTTTCATATTCGAAGGCATTCAAACTTGGAATGCAATTTGAATGTTGTTTGGAATGTAAGTTTGAACAGGCGTCGTAAGGCATTATTCTATCAGCCACCGACCGAGCCGGAGGCCTAGAACAGTAATATTCTCGACTTCCGTCCACGCCGGACGACACAACGCCTGTTCATCCAAGTTTAAGTTTATCTTGTTACATTATTTTATTGTTGGATAAATACAAATGTACAATAACCAGTGTGATACGGTTTTCATTTAGATAGGGCTTCATTTCCCCTATACATATATTGTAACACTGATTCCTATTTCAGGGTTTGGGCAACGGAATCATTTATAGCTTGTCCTGCACTATGCTAAACAACTACTTCGTGAAAAGAAGACTGCTTGCTTTCAGCCTGACGCAAACATTCTCGGGTGATTGATTTTACTAAGATCGATCGATCTGTTTAACGACTTTGTAAGAATTCTTGAGCAATCCACTTTGCTTGTTTTTAGTGGATTAATTTAACAGTAACTTTATCTCAACAGCTTTAGGTGCAACTGGTCTTTTCTTTTGTCTATATCATACTAGTACTATTCATATATATATCCGTCAATATAAAACATATCGAAATATAATGGGTGTCTGTGCAAAAATGCGTGGATTAGTTCTTCGTGTCCGATTTTACAACAACAACCTCACGACATATACTCGTATCTCTGCCCTAAATAGTATAAAAAAAGTTACTATCAACGTCTGTCTCTTTGTACGCTTAGTTCTTCAAAATTACGCAACGCATTTTGATACAGTTTTCTACAGATTTTGATATTGTTTTCGATTATTATTTCGTTTTCGCCGAAATTTTCTTCCGAAAGGCTTACGTCTATCTATATATATATAAAATTCAAAGTCCTGACTGAATGACTGATTGACTGAGATATCAACGTACAGCCTAAACTACTAAAGTTAGAAACTTGAAATTTTTACAGTTGGTTCCTTTTATGACGTAGGCGCACACTAAGGAAGAATTTTTGAAAATTCAACCCCTTATGGGGTAAAATAGGGATTTGAAAAATCGAACTTAACGTGAGCAAAGCCGCGAGCAAAAGCTAGTAATACATATTTTACTCGTATCTAGGTATGGAAAGTAGAGAAATGATTTATACAGTACATGTATCTAAATCGCTCGGAAACTTAGGACGCCACATGTGCATTTAATACATAGCACCTGTGCGAAGTCCGGGCGGGTCGAGTACGATACTAAGTATCTACCTACTGGTACTTTTATACTAAATTGAGTTTCGTTTCAGCTGTATTTTGTCTCTTTACGCCTCAGTTCGTCAAGTGGTCGATAGAAACATATGGCCCTCAAGGAACACTTCTATTAGTTTCCGCCGTTTCAATGCACAATATTTTTGGAATGGCTTTGATGCAACCTGTGGCGTGGCATATGAAAAAAGTTGAAATACACGAACCTAAGGAGAAAGGTAAAATCCATTTTGAATTATTCTGTGTTATTATACAAGTTTTATATATAATCGTAATCGCATGTCATTTTATACAAGAACTTTCTGCCTAGCATGGTCCATGCGAACCAAGTTTGATTCTTATTTAATAACCAAAATGCCCGTGAATATCTGAAAATCTATTTATTGAAAAAAAAAAAAAAAGACAAATGTGTAATTCAAATTAGCTTAAATGATTGCTTTTATATTGTTACAGAAATGAAACTACTTTTGAAAGATACTAAAGAAATCGAAGCAAATAAAAATAACTTAACCGATCCTTACAAATCGGAGAGTTCAGAACATAATATTGATAAAAAACATGATAGTCAGATTAAGTATGACTTTTTATTTACTTACAATTAATTTAAAAACAAAAGTTACAAACTTGTACGTAAATGTGAATTACAACCATGATTACAACACAAGGAACATATCTAATTCTGTATGATGAACTTCATAATATATTTTAGCTGAAATTTAAAGAGGTTAGTTAGTTGAGGACTTGGGGAGTGATATAGCCTACATTTTATCTCGGAATAATAGAGGGTGCCCGTGGATTTTTCTAACCTAACTTCACGTGGACGAAATCGTGGTCAAAAGCTTGTTAACCATAAAATAAACAAATAGTAAAAGTCGGTATGGCTTATTGCAATATTTTGACTCTTCAAAAGCTTTTTTGTTTTGAGTTCAGAAGAAATACGTTATAACGAAAAGAAATATACTGAAGTGGGTGTGTTTATTATCTTTTCATTTCTTTTTCAGATTTTTTTTTTCTCAGTTTATAGACTATTCACTATTAAAATCCTTTGCACTATCCAATGCTTGTATAGGAGTTGCTTTTAGTGGTTTTTTGGATCTGATTTTCGTAATGTTACTTCCGCAAGCATTATATGCCAAGGGATGGAATGAAGTAAGTAAAAAAAATTGTTTTTCTCTTTTTAGGCTTATCGTAACTAAGCTTCATAAGGTACCTAGATGCGTAGTATGGGAGGAGTTATAGGCGTTTTTAAGTAAAATATCTTCTTGGGGGAAAAATCGGGTTATGTGGGTTGATACTCTTATTGCATATGCTTATAATTCAAAGGCTACGAGGTCTCCTAGTAATTCATCGGTCGACCATCGGTCGTATCGTAGCGCCATCGTACCACCCGTGCGCGACGCCAGTTAGGCTCATCCCAGAGGAAAGGGGTGATAGACTTAACTTTCACCATTCTCGCTTTACAACCACCATTCCTCTTGCACCTAATCATAAACCTTTGCGCACGGTGCTTTAAGAAACCGTTGTTCTTTTTATTTTTCTCATTTTGTGCTTTCAGAGTGAAGTGGCGACGGCATTGTCATTGGGTGCTTTTGGAGATTTGGTGGCACGAATTGGAGTTATATTAATGAGCAATATATTCACGAAAATCGGAAGTCATGAGACATTTGTTGCTGGTCTCGCCATCGCTTTTGGATCGAGGATTGGTAATTCACGATCTCTCAGCTAAATAACTTCCTCTTTATCAACCAATAGACATCCACTTCTGGACATGAGTCTCTTGTAAAGACTTCACGTGTCTTGATCTAAGCCGCCTGTATTCAGCAGCTTCCTGAGACAAGTCAGAAGTTGTCGATTCATCTAGTGGGAGGGTCTGCCAACACTGGAAGTCATCGATCCATCTAGTGGGAGGGTCTGCCAACACTGCGAATTCCGATGGGAAGTCGCCACTTCAAGGTCATTGAGGTCCCAAGGTACTGGACCTTTGGACCTCAATCACCAGCAGCAGTTCTTTGAACTATAGGTATGCCGTACCCATTATCACTTCAGCTTCGTGACTCGACTACATATATTTTAAACAACTGCCTAATCTCAGATTCTAACTCTTGCCTAATTTTTTCACATTGTTTTAGGTATGCTATGCTCAGACAATCATACATCAATTTTAATATTTCTAACGATAATTGGCGTATCTCGTTGTGTCATAATCTTGTTTACACCTGTCGTCGTAGCCGATTCTGTGGGCCAGGAAAAGTTTACTTCCGCAATTGGTATGGTGTTATGTATATTTGGACTTTCCAATTGTACGGTAGGCCCTGTCATAGGTGAGCATTCTTTAATGTAACATATGATTGTTTGTTATATATCTTTACAAAATGTTTTGAAAGTATGATGATTTTTAAGCCCTCAATTTTTTCACTTATTGTGCCAATTAGGGCATTCTGAAGAACAATATAGGTACGTCTGGTGAAAATCAGGAGAGACTTAACTACTAGTTAGTCAAATAATATTTGATGCATCACACCTTTTGTTTTCTTTTAGTTTCTAAAATTGTAAAATTAATTGAGTTCTTATGATGCAGCGATCTCAATATTTAAGTCTTCGGATGCTGACTTCTGCTACGTCCAACTCAAATTTCAAAAAAAAAAAAAACCCATGGAACTTCAAAATAGTTATAGATAATAAAATTATGCTAGTTTTCAGGATTTATATCTGTGCATTTTGGTGTATAATTTCGTCAAGATCAGTTAAGTGGTGCCGTAAAAGCCGCTGCAGTATGGATTAACGCAATTTTAAAACTCTTTTATATTTTCAGGTGCTATTCGTGACTTGACCGATAGTTATTCTACTGCATTCTACGTTTTAACAACTTGCTTTGGTATTATCCTAATTTCTTGGTCAATAGAATTACTCTACAAGAAAAAAATGCGCAACAAAATACTGAAAATTAATTCTTCTTTAAAAACATGACAAATTAAAAATAATATGTAATTATAATTATTTATAGTCAAATTGGGAATTTAATTTTAATCCTTCCATTTTTTGCAGTAGTTATTAAGTACTGAAACCTTCGAACACAAAAAACAAGACTGAAACGGACTCTATACTTTTGGTAAATATTATGTGAAACGCTGAATGCCGATTTCACCAACATCGTGTGATGTTTAAGCGAAAAATTGGAGGTTTTGTTAGCTTTTGTATTGAAAATCTACCAAAATATCAAATCTACGATATAAATAAGACTTATTTTACCTTGGTGAAATCGGCTCTAAACCTTAGAGCATGCACTAAACAACTAAAATAGTTTGTTGTCGATTTTCAATAAACTATTTTAGTTACTTAGTGCTTAGTAGTGAACGCGTGATGACCGTAGGTGACAACTTTGGCAGCATTGAAGGAGAGACATTCTCTAACATAGAGAATAGGTTGGTAGAAAGGAGAGCATGCATTGCTTACTCTTTTAGAATTATTTTAGTGAACTTTAGGAGTATATTCTAGAGTTCTAGACTCTAGCAGGTATTTTTCTTTAATTCCATGATATTTTAAATTCACTCAAACCAAGTTGCCAGAAGAAAGTAAGAAACCAACTAACTATACGTAATTTGTAACAAATTAAAACAAAAAAAAAAAAAATTTTATCTATTTTCTTAGTAAATCATCTTGTCTTTGTAGATACTTGCATACGTACACATTGTATGAGAGTTTTAGATACATTCAAACATGCGGAATCAGAAACGTGGATTTAATTTTGATAACACAAGTAACTACGTCAATTAGACAAGACTACATATTTGCATAAGATAAAGAACTGAGTTGACAACTTTGATTCAAGATTAATATTACATCTCTCAATTTGGTTGACGGAACAGGCAGTTAAAATGAGTGTCAAAAAAACGAAAAATAAAAAGTATGATCTGGTGGCACCAGAGGGTGGATGGGGTTATATGATTTGTTTAGCGGTTATCCTGAACATGGTGAGTTTAAAATTATAATTCTAATATCCAAAATCTTATCTTGCCGCGTATACTAAGAACTGGCAAGGTAGGTACCTATAGAGTTAGTCTCCAGACAGACGTATTGCAACTGAAATATTACAAACAACACATAAATCCACATGGTTTTTTGCATAAATATGAAATAAATTTTTATTAAAGAAATAAAAAACTGTTTTATTTTGTTTAAACGTACATAATACTTCAATTTTAGCATAGTCTCTATTGTCTATTATATTATTTTGTCGATGAAAAATTATTACAGGTAACAATCACAGCATTTATCAATTGCTTCGGAATGATATTTAAGGAATTGTTTATTGAACTAAAGATGGATTCCACGAGTATCACGTTCTTTAATGGATTGAATTGTTTTATAATAGCTGTATCAGGTACGTATATTTTATTTTTATGAGTTGATTATTATCGTAGTTTATTTTTAAAGCGTTAATTTTTAAGCTACGTAGATCTTTGATAGTCAAAGATGGTTAAGTTCAGAATATTGTTCATTTCAAGCAAAAGCAACAAAAACTTGGCAGTTACCTTATACCAAATGAAAATAAACATGATTTTTGAGGTATGTTTTGTGTTATTTTACATTAAATTAAATCCTTAATGAACTAAATAACATCATTAACTTAGTATGTATTCTCATCAAAAAAATTCTCATTAAATTAATTTTTTTTTTTCAGGGTTTCTGACCAGCCCTTTTTTGAAATATTTGTCAATTCGCCAACTGGGATTTATTGCTGCGGTTATATTAAATGTAGGTGTACTTGGCACGGTGTTTGTTAAATCGAAATTTCAATTTTTCTTTTGTCAAGGATTTTTGCAGGTAAATCTTTTTACATAAACTTTTTTTAATTAATGATATTATTACGAGTATGATATGGACTGGTCTAAGGCAACAATTTCGTCTCCCTTCGACAGTGTTCCCACTTAATTACAATATGGGGGTTATTCAAGGGGCGGACCAATAAATTCCTGAAAATCCGGCAACGCGGTACGCACAGGTGGTGCCTCTGGTACTACAAGTGTTCATGGGCGGCGGTAATCACTTAACATCAGGTGACCCGCCTGCTTGTTTGCCCGCTACACGTTGTATAAAAAAAATTATGGTTTGCCACATACGCAATTATATTAATTGCGTATGTGGCAAACCATAATTTTTTTAAATTATTAACGACGAGGGAGGGATATTTGAAAATAATAGTACATTATGGTACAAGTGTAAAAGTTGGTGATTACCGCTGAGGCGCTATTGAGACCCGAGCCGTTAGGTGAGGGTCTTAAGGTAGCCGAGGACGGTAATCATCAATATACACGTGTATCATACGACGTTTTTCAACACACTTGTGAAGAAAATAATACAAATAATACTAAAATAGTACATTATGGTACAAAACAGTGAAAACGAGTTGTTAAAATTTTTCCGTAATGGCGGGAAAAATTAATGTTGTTATTTTGTTCGCCCTCTTGAGATGCCTCAAGAGCATCTCAAGATCAAGCAGGCAAAGATCGACGACCATACAGCCTATTCAGGTTATTTGTTTATTGATTTAATCAGTTTTCCGGAATGCGCGCGCACCTTTAATGGCCATAGACTAAAAGAATGAGGTTTCTTTTTTTTGGCTTTTCTCTTATAGCCACGTACAAAATGGGGAATTTCCAATTTTCTTTATTACAGAAAAAACAAAAGTTATATTTGAGTGACAATTTTATTTATTAAACACGTACAAGTTGAAATTATCTATTTAAATACGAAGTTGTATGAAATGAGCAAGCAATAGGTATCTTGGCAATAGGTAGGATCTTTTTTGTAGTAGAAACTTTTTTAAGAACAAAGCAACTCAATCAATAAAATTAAAAAAAATATTCTATAACTCACATTGTGAATAATAGTAATAAAAAGTCACAGTTTGAGTTAAAGGTGTCATTGTGTGCCTAATTGCGGTGAACCGGGAGCCATTTTATGAGCAAGTGTGTTGAAAAATATATTTCTTACACTTAACTTCACGTGGCGACTCCAGACGTCATTAATGGGTAAATCTAGATACTTATTATAGGTATGACGAATTGTCATACCAGGTCTAGGAGGATTAAGCTCTGGAGTGGCCATAGGATGCGTACCCCTCTGTAAGTTTTTATTTGACGGGTATGCCCAGCGGTCATACCCGTTATATAAAACTGTTTGACTCGCGTCACGCGCCTGTCAACAACGTATGGTTAGCGGAGGATGAGCTCCGGTATAATATGCCGACTATGAGTGATTTTCCTTCTAAAAAAAATACCAAAAATATCCAGTTTATGAAAGGATAACATTACTTTTCTCCTGATATATTCTTTTATCCAATTAATGCACTATTTAAGGAGAAAACTTAAAAATACTGTTGATCCGAAAATGTTGCTACGGAATCGTACAAGAAATAATTTCGGGAAATTTTAAAAAATTAACCAATCTACTTATTACTCGATTGGAGCCCTTTATCATGAACTGCATAATGATTTGATTACATACAATTAAAATTACGATCGAATAGGAAAGGTTGGGTGTTTATGTTAAATTAATTTATAAACTTTAGGCAAACAATTTAATCGGTTATTTTGAAAAGGACGAGTCACACATTTCGTCAAAACTGAGTTAAGTAGAATATTCGTTAACATTTTATAATATTTTCTTGTCGTGTGACTGAGATTTTGTTGGTCTTGCATAGTAAAAATATATCATTATCTGTAGTAAACTCTTACTAGTAAACTGAGCTACTATTGTAGCTATGTCACTATAACTACTTTTTAACATTTTAAAATTTAATAGAAATCCGACCAAAATCAGACCAAGTTATTTATACCTTTGCCTTAATCCTTACCAAAATAAATGTTTTTTCAAGCAAGGCTGTTTAAATACCTGCAAATTACTTTTTAGTTTATTAAAATCGGACATTCCATTCGAAAGATATTACGAGTTCATTGATGTAATTTATTCTGTTATCATTTTGTTTTCAATCATCAAGTCCCATACCCAAAGGGAGCCAGCGATACACTATTGCTAAATATATTATTATTTAGGTAAGTATGTCCTGCATTTACTGTGCGTTTATGCCAAAATGTTTAAAAAATAAATATCCACCCTTGCGAAGCCGGGACGGGCCGCTAGTATAATATAAGTAACCGATATAATTGCATGCGCAAAAATCATTACAAACATACACAGATTTGTGATTAAAAAGCCTTATTAATATTCAATCGCCACAATTAAATGCCCTCGTGCCACCTCGGTTTATGAAAAATTAAATTGTAATAGGTATTGTACCCATTCATAAAGTTGGATAAGCTTATCATTAACAGTATTTTTAAGGTAGTTTTTTGTTCAAAAATGAGGATTTTATTTTAAAGAAGTTGGTCACACTGCAAGAAAATTAGGGCTGGAAGCAGAAATTATATCGATATTGATATTTTCGGCGTGTATGGTATAGGTACATCATGTATTTTTTAATTTTCTTATAGAACCAGTTAGTGTTCCAACAAATGTCTACTATCCATTGATAAAACATGGATAAAAGTTTAAAAACTATAAACTCGACTACAAAATTGTATGTGGCATTTCTTAAATTTATTTATTTACTAGCTGATTTCCGTGACTTCGTCCGCGTGGCGTAGTTTAGAGTAACTTGCTACTATCCGCGAGAAGGTATGTCCTCTATCTCCGATAATATTTATTAGATCTTCACCAAAATTGAATAAAATAGTATTTTTCAAAAACTTTCATCCCCTATCGCGGATGAACCTTATTGTTTATTAGGATAAAAAGTATCCTATATATTAGATTCAGAACATTCGATTTAGATTTATATTCTCATCTTATACAATTCATTAAAAACTTTTTAAGTCTTAGCCAGACCAACGAACAGTAATTGATTGCTAAATTGATTTAACAATATTTTAATTTATACTATTAGTTGAACTTCATTTATTCATTAATTCATTTAGAACTTATCGAAAGTCGATAATCGATAGTGTCGCAGCCCAAAATTGCTTACATAAATGACATGATTGTTTCGTGTAAGGATAAACGTCCCTGTGTGTGAATTTGGTTGTGTGCGTATACTTTAAGGTTGTGTTTGGTAGTTTTGTCGTGTGCGTGCATAGCGACGTGATTGAAAAATGCACCTGTAGTAAGAAATTGTTTATGTGTGCTACCTCGCCCCGCACCGTAATTGACAGATTTTTTTGCAAAGAAATTAGACGTCAAGGCGTCTCCATCTAAAACACAAAATTTTTTTTCCTCCGAGTACCAGGTGCATAATAACCCTTGTTAGTTTACCCTTTGTTATATCTTTATTTTTTAAATAGATGCTCGTGCTCTGTTGGAAAGGTATTTAATTAAGTATTAAATTTCAAGGCCTGTCTTATGTATCATTGTTTACAAAAAAATGTTTAATTTTATGTGACAAAGTAAAATATTAAATACGTATAGAACTATGGTGTAGACTGTAGAAGTATGCATTACAACTGGAATATAGTTGTAAATTTTTCTGTCTAATAAAGAAAGTAGGTAATTATTACTTTCTTTACTTTTAGATTTCTTTTGTTCATGTATATTTTTTCAAGGTAGTTCTCCGAAATTGTAATATATTGTAAACACAATTCTCAATCAGGAAATAAAAACACCAGCTTCACAATTACACTCCCGTTTATTTCCTCCGCCATCACAACCTTTTGTTTTTCTTCTTTTTTTTCCGCTTTTCTTTTTTTTCCCTATTCAAGTCCCCGAGCGTACCGCCCCCGTTCCATTTTTAAAAATACCCATATTAGCAACTATTTATTGAATTTTACGGAATCGATGACTACAGTGCAGTCTTGTTTACATCAAATACCCTTAAAATTATATTTTAATTTTACAAATAACAACGTAACCTTACATTCGACCGTCCTGACACCGTGTATGCCCCCATACACGAATCAAGTGATAACCTTACATTCGGCCTTAGATGTACGTTTTGTATAAAACGAAATGTAAAACCACATCCACTAATACTTCAACCAACTATTAAATCCAAAAGTACATATCCCTTATTTTAAATTAACTACACTCTACAATCGGACTACATTGTCGCGTAAATCAATAACAGTACAATTTAACAAAATTTATTTTACAATATTGAACCACTATAATAATCTCAAAAATGAATATTACAATAATTTAGCTATTCAATTTTCAGTTGCAGCGCTTACTTTCGCTTACTTTATTACCACAACCAATCAATTCTCAAGAACTTCCCTATATTACAACCACCAATCAATCCTTGGTTGTACTACCTAGTTATTTGAATAATACTACAACTAAACCAATCAATTCTTAGTTGTAGTCTCTATTCTCTTTAATGATACTGCCTTGAACCAATCAATTCTCAAGGACTTATTGCTCTACATGTCACAATTCTTGTGGTCAAGGTGCGAACCAATCAATTCTCGCTCCTGACCTGCAAAGATAGAATCACACTATAGCATTAACAATTCAAATTACTCTTATTTATGTTTAATAAATACATTAAGCATATCAATAATTTCATTATATACTAATAAAAAGAAATCAATAAGTTATTTATGCTTCTAACATATAATTATTATAATATCATCTTTACAAGTAAATCATCATTTTTTCTGTTATATTATAATACTATATTTATTACATTTATATATTAATAATTAGGTTTTACCAAAGAAAATGATTTAAATCAAGGAAAAACATCATTCACTGTCGGTTGCATCATCTCGGGAATCAGATTCATCATCTAGCTCGAGTGACGCCATATGTATCCACGGCTGTACTCGATCAGCAGCAACAGTAGTTTTGCGTTTATTCTTTGTTCCCTCAAATCCGGGAATTGGAGCTACCCTATAACGATCATTTCCCAATACTTTCGTGATTCTAAAAGGGCCCTCATAATTAGGCATAAGTTTTGTACTTTTGCCTTCATTGTTGAAAACAGACTTCAATATTTTTACCAGTTCCCCCTTTTTATATATCCGCGCGGGTTTTCTATTCCTATCGTAATATTGTTTTTGTTTTTCTTGTTCCTTGTCTATCGTGTCCTTAACTTCGTTACGAATTGAAATGAGATCAGGTGTTTCACTAGGTAATATCGTAATTTCGTTCAGAGCCGGGTTTAATTCACTATTCATTTTCATGCCGAACATTACTTCCGAAGGTGTTCGGCCAATAGTCTTTTGTATCGTATTATTCAATCCCCATTGAATTGCACCCAGTTTTTTATCCCATTCCTTTTCGTTATCCTTCAAGTTCTGCGCTGTTAATGAGTTCAGAATAGTGCGGTTATACCGTTCTACTTGGCCATTTGCACGTGGGCTGGCTACAGCATTCAAAATATGTTTGATGCCTTTGTTAAGACAAAATTTTTTGAATAAATGTGACGTAAAAGAGCTGCCACGGTCACTAATTATCCTATCAGGGTTGCGAAAAGTGTAAAATATCTCCTCTAACACGTTTATAACGTTCTGAGCTTTCGTATTTCTTACAGACTTGATAAATATGAATTTTGTGAAAGAATCTACTACCACCAAAATATGTGTGTGTCCACGCTTAGATTTTACGAAAGGACCGACGTGATCAATGTGCAGGGTGTGAAATGGAATGTCAGTTTTTGGGATAGAATGTAACAGTCCCTCTCGTGTATTTGCACTTTTTTTTGCGTAAGCGCATTCAATGCACGCCCCTACATATTTTCTCACGAAACGAGTCATTTTTGAAAACCAGTAATTTCGCTTAATTCTCTCTAAAGTTTTTTCATAACCTAAATGCCCCATTTCATCATGATTCATTCTGCATAATTGCCAACGAGCGCCTTTTGGCACCACCCAACGCGCCTCCTTCTTCTCATCATCTATATATCTGAAAAGTTTGTTGTCACGTATAAAAAAACTGTCTTTGATATATTGGAGTTCTTTTTCATTTATGTTATTAGAAAGGATATCTCGAATTCTACCTAATTCTGCGTCTCCTAATTGAAGTGTCAATAGCCAATCTTCGTCACTAATCGTCAGTACCGTTGGTATTTGTTCATCTGCCTGATTGCTATCTGTCGGAACAGGATTACGGGATAATGCGTCGACATGGGCCATTTTGGTGCCTGACCTATATTCAATGCTACAATCAAATTCCTGTAACAATAGCCACCAGCGTGCGATACGCGGGATCAAATCTCTTTTTAGGAACGTAGAACGCAACGCACTACAATCAGTCACTATTTTAAATGTTTTTCCCAGTAAATATACCCTGAATTTCTTCAGTGAACATATAACAGCCAACGTTTCAAGTTCATATGAGTGAAACATCTTTTCTTCAGGAGAAGTTTGTCTGCTGTAGTATGCTACGGGTTGAAAACTGTCACTTCCTTCAACGCGTTGTAATAAGATACCACCTACTCCTATCTTGCTAGCATCCGTATGGAGCTCTAGTTCTGCATTCGGATTATAGATAGCCAAAACCGGTCTATCTACGAGACTTCTTTTTAGGGCTGAAAAAGCTTCTTCTTGTGCTTCTGACCATTCCCAGGCAACATTCTTTTTCAGCAGTTTGTTCAGGGGTTGCGCAATGAACGCAAAGCCCTTGACAAACCTCCTGAAAAAACTTACTAATCCCAGGAATTGTCGTACACCATGAACATTTTCTGGACGTGGAAAATTCATAACACTCTGTATTTTTACTGCACCCGGCTTGACACCTGCAGCGCTTACTTCGTACCCAAGATAGTTGATCTTGTTTTGCAGAAAACTGCACTTGGACAGATTAAGTGTTAAATTAGCGCTTTCAATCAATTTCATTATATGCTCCAATCTTTCCAAGCATTGATTCGAGGTTTCCCCATATATTAACACGTCATCAATATAAACGGTAGCCTTATCATAACGCGCTGAGCCAAGAACGCTGTTCATCATACGTTGAAATACAGCAGGCGCATTTGCCAACCCAAATGGCATACGATTAAATTCATATTGACCATCTGGGGTGACAAATGCAGTGTATCGTTTGCTATTCTCGGCAATTGGGACTTGGTAATAACCAGACATGAGATCTAAAGTGATAAACCACGCTTGACCCGATAGCCTGGCAATCTCGTCCTCTATAATTGGCATAGGATATCTTTCCTTTAGAGTCACAGAGTTAAGCATTCTGTAGTCGATACACATCCTAGTGTTACCATCTTTCTTGCGCACTAGAATTATGGGGCTGGCGTAGTCTGACGTGGACTCTCTAATTATCCCGGCCTCCAACATTTCGTTTACCATACACCGCACCTTCTCTCTCTCCGAGTGTGAAAGTCTATATGGTCGATAAACTACGGGTTTCTGACTACTTAGTTCAATACTCATTTCAGTAACGTCACTACAGCCTAACTCAGATAAATTCGACGCAAAACAATGCTTGTATCGATATAACAGATCAATTAACCTGCGTTTATCTTCTTCGAGCACTTTTTGACCGATTTGAATTTGATTCTCATCAATAGTTTGGTCATCTAGATCCCTAGGTCCTCCATTGGACATTATTTCCGGGGCTATTTTGGTTAGTCTACTCACAACCTTAACCTCTTCAACTCGACAAATGATAGCATTCTCTTGTAGTAAACACGGTACAACACCTGGCGTAATAGTAACGTACATCAACCCACGTTTAACTGGGTAAACGCCTCCATAAACTAAGTATTGATTGTTTGGTTTACCCACAATTTTACTCGTCACTAACACGTCACCATCATATATTGAACTAGTACAGACCTTAATACTCGCGGTTCCGAATAGCTGGATATCGCCAATTATTTTACCCTTAAAGATTCGATCATGTTCTAAAAATAAATCTGCCTGTGGTAGTTCGGAACCTACATTTATAAACTGCAGGCTATTTGAGTCCTTGTACACTAGAATATGTGTCTGTTCAGTATAAGATTGGCCGATTAGTAATGACTTATCCAATAACTGATCGTCCACCACTTTACATTGTACCCTAGCACTAACCCCATCAATCTCTAGATCGAGAGCTATGCTCCCAGGCGATTGTACTAATTCGTTACCAAAACCCTTCATAACTGTGGGTATGTTGTCATGACCGTTTCCTATTTTCAGAGCTATGGATTCTTTTATTAGCGTTATCTCGCTTCCAAAATCTACAAATGATTCAAAAACTTTGCCATTAATATACACCTGTTTAGTAAACTTTGCATTTGGGTTGGAGCTAGATATACACATCGTTTTATGAACCGTATTCGGATTGGTAGTAACGTCCCCTTGTTTACTAAAACAATTGTCGGATTTATGCCCTATCCTGTTACATTTACTGCACTTAATTAATGGTTTTGAGCAATTGAAATATAGATGCCCTAGTTCCCTGCAGTTAAAACAGTAAACGCCTTGACTTGTGTTCCTTCTAGGGTTTGCTGCGGAACTGCTGTTACTAGTAGTGCCCGCATAATTCCTATTTTTCAAGTGAAAAGGTTGTTGAATACTCATCGTGTCCCTATTGCTCATTAAAAACTGTAAAAGTTGTTCTGGATGAGAACAACGCAATGCTAAGGCGCTAGTCTTCATAGTCTTATCACTAATCCCATGGATAATGCAATCGACAGCGCGTTTTCCAGAAATATCACATAAATTTATCAATGCTAATTTTTCATAATAATATGTTTCTATGGGTTCATTAAATCTGCTTTTACGCTTTAACATGTCCTCCAAGCATTGGCCATAGTTTTGTTCATAAGGAAACGCGTTTTTTAACTTATCTTGCCACTCTTGCCATGTATATAAAATCGAATCTAAACTCTCAAACCACGTCTTAGCCAATCCTTGAAGCTTTTGTAGTGAAAAATGAATGGTAGTCTTATCGTCCCAACCATAAACCGCGGCGCATTCATTAACCTTCTTAAGCCAGATATCTATTCGCTGATTTTTGACAGAAGGATCAAAATTTGGAAGAATATTCTTATTGTCTATATTTTTATTAGTCTGCGTAGTTTGCGGTAATGGTTGAGATTGAAGGCCGTGTTTTATGGACTGTATTAATTTTAAAACATCATTAGAAGAAAAAGATAGACTACGTGACCTGATGTGTGATGTAGAAGAACTATGGTCGATTCCTCTTCGTCGCTCATCATCGTCCCTGCGCCTCTCCGACTCTCCAACACTCGACTGCCGTGTAGCTGCACGCCGCCTCTCCGACTCGCCAACACTCGGCTGCCGTGTAACTGCACGCCGCCTCTCCGACTCTCCAACACTCGGCTGCCGTGTAGCTGCACGCCGCCTCTCCGACTCTCCAACACTCGGCTGCCGTGTAGCTGCACGCCGCCTCTCCGACTCTCCAACACTCGGCTGCCGTGTAGCTGCACGCCGCCTCTCCGACTCTCCAACACTCGGCTGCCGTGTAGCTGCACGCCGCCTCTCCGACTCTCCAACACTCGGCTGCCGTGTAGCTGCACGCCGCCTCTCCGACTCTCCAACACTCGGCTGCCGTGTAGCTGCACGCCCCCTCTCGGTTGATGTCCGCCTCGAGCTTCTCTCACGTCGCCGTAAAATTTTCCGTTCTCGTCGTAGCTCCCGCTCCAACCTCTGGATACGATCCCGATCTGTATCGAGCTCCCGGCTCCGCTCAAAACGACTACGACTGCGGGAGGGAGACCGGCTGTGGCCCGCTTCAGCCCGACTTCGCTTACGGCTGCGAGACGGTGTCTCTAAGCAGCGATTTTCGTTCTCCTCATTCATATTCAGGACCTCGTAAAGAAAAATATGATTTAAGTTATGTATAATTTATGTATTCAATCAAAGGGGCAATGCTGCCAGCATCTTGGGTACTATGCCGCGCTGCGGTGATATCGATGAGGTTTTAGGTTTAAATTAGTTTTAATTTTAGAAATAATTATTGTTAATGCTTTTAATTTAGAAATAGTTATGTATTTGTAATAATAGTTCGTTAAAGTTTATCTGAACTAAAAAAAATAACCTATTTATATTTTATTTTTAAAATATGTAATATGTATAAGATATAAATAGTCATGATCATTAAATAATAACGAAAGAATAAAAAGAATTACGTGTAAACATTCTTTTAACTACCTTCTTTTCTTTAACCACAAAGCAAAGGTGAAAATATTAAATCATACATCACCATACTCCTAAGAACTCGGAAATTTTGGTTAGGTAGGTATATTGCGTAATCATCATCTGACCTACCTCTTATAATGCCTGTAGTTCACAGACAACAGCCAATATAATAATTCAGTATCAACCCACTAATTAGATCTTTTCCCTACTTTATCTGACATACTTTTTAGTATCTACCCCAAACACCAAATGAATATATGAATTACATAATAAAATGTTCTTTAAAAACACATGTTAAACTTTTGAAGTTAACCCAGTTCGCTTTATTGAAAATCTAACTAATATTAAATTCAACAAACGGGATGCGTTCACTTACGTAGGTATCCCACTTCTGAGATGTAAACACAATTCTCAATCAGGAAATAAAAACACCAGCTTCACAATTACACTCCCGTTTATTTCCTCCGCCAACACAACCTTTTGTTTTTCTTCTTTTTTTTCCGCTTTTCTTTTTTTTCCCTATTCAAGTCCCCGAGCGTACCGCCCCCGTTCCATTTTTAAAAATACCCATATTAGCAACTATTTATTGAATTTTACGGAATCGATGACTACAGTGCAGTCTTGTTTACATCAAATACCCTTAAAATTATATTTTAATTTTACAAATAACAACGTAACCTTACAATATGTTTTTATAACATTATATTTCTGTTTAATTTTTTTTGTTTCAGAGTATCGGACATGGAATCATTTTGAATTTGTCATTTACCATGGTGAATAACTATTTTGTGAAAAGGAGATTGCTTGCTGTCAGTTTTACACAAACCATCATTGGTCAGTTTTATTGTTGTGTGCAATACTACTATCCCATTCTTTCATTCATGCATCTCAAACCATCGTAGGCCCACTCAGCAACATAGGCCGGTAATGCAGATTGGTCACTGACCTCTATTATCCTTTTTTTGGACCTACCTGATTGACGCCATTTTGGCGCTGTAAACAGTTACGAGTGTCCAAGGAACTAAAATTTGTGAGGGCCTAGTTGACAACTGATAGTAAATACTTTTTGGCAGTTCCTGAATCTTTAAATTAACAAGTTCCAGTCAGTTCAACTCGTATGTCAAAAGTGACGCTTTAAATTGATCCATAATTCAAGCTGTCATTTGTATAGGTACAGCCAGTCCTATGTTAATTATAGATTGATTATAGAGGTCAGTGAGATTGGCAGACATATTATATTTGAGAACATTATGGAGTACTCTTAGGTAGGTATGTAATTTATCTCGATGTTTTCCTTCACCAAAGCAAGTGATATCTAATTACTTATAATGCACATAACTGCGAAAGCTCAGGGATGCGTGCCTGGAATCGAACACTGGACCTCAAGAAGAGGAGCCCGAAATTCTAACCTCTCGACTATCACCGCGTGACTACAATGTAGATTAGTACTAATAATATGCTTTCTTTGGATTACTTGAAACCATGCACCAGATGTGGTTATGTGGTCGTCTCGAATGAAACGTTTTACTCAATGTGTCTGATGCGAAACGAAGTTATGGAATGTCTTTTAGCATCCGTATATCCTGCTAAGTATTATTTGAGTACCTGGCATCTGTTAGGTGTTCAAAAATCTCCTAACTGCTTTGAGTTATGCATGATTTTCGTCAATCACAAAGATATCCAAACTAATGTTATAATAAATAAGAAAGTAACTCTGTCTGTCTGTTACGATTTCACGCCTAAACCGGCGAACCAATTTCGATTGGTATGGAGGTAGATTGGACCTTCGAAAAAGAGATACCTAAGCTACCTTTTGTTACAAACATTAAGCTTGAAGGAGGTGAAATAAGGGATGATAGTTTTAGCGATTTTACTCCATAACTTCATCATACCCGAATAAATTTTAAAAATTCTTTCTTTATTGGAAAGTGTGTCCAGTAAGTTTTGTTCAATTTTGGTAAAGATCTAATAAATATTGCTCAAGATAAAGGATACAGCTCCTCATGCGTAGTAGCAAGTCAGTCATACTTTTAAGAATTTTTATATAAACCTACATACTAAAGTCGCGGGCGTCATAAATTTTGTATAACTCTCACAGTTAGATAAATAATTCTAGTGAAAAGACTGAGTACCTACATTTAGTAGCAATTTTTAATTGTGGTCTCGTACGTCACTCGAACTTCTGCTATTCGCGTACTTTATGGGTAACTCTTGATATTATTTGTAGCTTCATCTGCCTTTGTTACGCCCCTGTTTGTAAAGTGGGCGACGGAGATGTATGGTTTCCGCGGTACATTCCTGTTGATATCTGGTGTATCGATGCACAGTATCTTCGCAATGACGGTGATGCAGCCCGTGGAGTGGCACATGAAAAGAATCGAAGTACCTGAGGACAATGGAAACGGTTGGTTAAAATCAGTTAAAATTTACTTTCTTTGCATTAGTAAATCCTACTAATATTATAACTGCGAATGTGTGTTCGTTTGATGATTTGTTGGTTTGTCCTTCAATCACGCTGCAACAGAGCTACGGATCGACGTATTTTTTGCATGGGTACAGTTGAGGACCTGGACAGTGACATAGGCTACTTATTATCCCGGAAAATCAAAGAGTTCCCTCAGGATTTTAAAAACTAAATCCACGCGGACGAAGTCGTGGGCATCAGATAGAGATATATTGATGGTCGTTGGGAACCATAGGTTTGAAGATGTCAAATTAATTAATATTCTTCTTTTAATTTCTGCACACATTCAGTGCAAATCAGTGTCAATTCATTATGTCGTTATCGTGTCTGCTATTGTAAAAACGCTCTACTAACATAATTATTAAGGTTTAACGTTGTTTGAGCACAATTTTTTATGCGATTAATACAATTTTATAATTTCAAATTATAGAAACAAAATTACTCCTGGTAAAGGATAAGAAATATGTGAACAATAAGGAAGATTTGACCGCGTCGATCAAATCATATAACAAATCTGAAACTGCTGCCGAAGGAACTGCAGAGAATATAAAAACTGTAGAAGAAAATATAAGCAAACGTAAGAGCCGATTAAAGTAAGTGAAATATCTTTGCAATCCTATCATTTTAAGTGTCTATAATAACAAGTATAACTTCTAAAAAATATATATATATTTTAAAGTATCAAAAACAGTTCCCGAGTGAAACACTAGTTGGAATTTCTATAAGAATTGATCGAAGATTGATTGAAGAAATATCTCATATTTATAGCTTTAATATTGTAAGGGTACATCCATGTATTTTTTATAGGTTTTTTAAAAATTCCTACTAATACGATTATTATAAATGCGAAAGTGTATCTGTATACTAGTTTGTCCTTTAATCACGCAGCAAAGGAAGAAAGGATCGACGTAAATTTTTTTACTGTTGTGGATCTGGACAGTGACGTAGGCTACTTTTTATCCTGGAAATACAAATACCTACTCCATACGATCGTAATCGCGGGCAAAAACTAAATAATATAAAATAGTAAACATAATCTTAAAAGTTAGCAAGCATGTAATAAATATTTAATAATTAATTCGTTTTTCGTTTTAGGAGTTTCGTGTACCACATCTTAGATGTTTCGCTGTTCAGAACATTTTTATTGTCTAACGCATGTATTGGAGTCGCTCTGTCTCTCTTCTCCGAAATGACTTTCACACTCCTGGTTCCTCAGGCGTTATATTTTATGGGTTGGAATGAAGTAAGTACATTTCTAGATTGGGGGCGGATCCCTGGGGTCGCAGCCAAAATACAATACGATATAATTATTTCTTTGTGGTGCCATAAACCGCTTTATGGCATTATATTTTAAGATAGTAGTAAACTAAGTAAGTTTTTTTAAATAGTTAAAAGAAGCCATTGCTTTCTTTATCGATTTCGTTATCTTTTTTTTTTTACTATATTTCGGTCACGGTGGCCAATTGACAGCAGATATAGAGGCATGTAATGCAGGAGTCGTAGCGCTTTCGCTTCAATGTTTCTGAAATGAATTCGCTAAGGTTACAACCATTGCTTTCCAGGTGTGATAGTCGTCAATCGCAATAACAGAAAGACACAATTTCTATTCCTTTATTCTGATAGTCCATTAAGAGGGATTTTAATAGGACCAGGTCTACTTTTTGTATTAAAATCCCTCCCATAAAGTCGTCGGTTCTACATGTGATCTCTAGATCAGACTTTATGTGTTTCGGAGGCATAGGCATGAGTAGATATGATATCAACTTTCAAATTTCAAGCTGTCACTATGTGTATGTCTTGACAGAAAACCTCAATAATCCAGGACTATAATATAATAACTTCTTAGACCTACTGACTAGCCAATGGCTAGCAACTATTATAACTACGTAATTATTATAACAACTTTCTGCGATCAACCTGGGATCTACGCTGCCGAATTAGTTAGCCACACACTAGGTAGTTAGTAGTGTGTATACTTTATCCGTGGCCAGTTTATCGCCAGAGTAATATTATCGATTGTCTATGAAACTTTCATAAGCTATATAAATGCTTTTAGAACGAAGTGGCTTGGGCTGTGTCACTGAATGCGTTGGGCGATTTAGTGACGAGGACCTTGTTAATATGCATGAGCAGTGTACTGGCGAAACTCGGAAGCCACGAGATTTATGTGGTTGGACTGGCCATCGCCTTCGGGTGTAGAATCGGTAAATATTTTTGTATACTTAGGAAACTACATTACAAGAAATAATTCGGTTTTGACGTCCGTTTGTAAACCATTTTTTTTTTCTTTTAACATTTTTATTTTTAGAAAACAGTTTGAAGTAGTTGGCTACCTCTGACCCAGATATAATTAAAATCAAAATTTATTTATTTCATGTAGCTGTAGCCAACTTGTGGCTCTTATGACACGTCATAAATCTACCATCTAAACCATTAAACGAGCCCAAACTCGATGAGGTTACGTCGCTTTATTACAGAGTTTCCATAGCCACCTTTCCGCTAAGTTATCAGACTCTGGATATCCTCTAGGACTGGAGGACGAATAATTAAACGAGTTGAAAAAAATCACGTTTCTTGTATCTCTTTAATTTTTCACTTTATTTTTTTACTATTTGTTGTTAAAGCGCCAATAGGAAATACACATTCTGTGTAAATTCTGTGTGAAGTAGAGTGGCGCAGCCGTTATAACCTTGATAAAAATTTTAATTTGCCTTTTAAAACTTGTCTGCTTTAAGGGATGCTTTGGTCGGACAACAGAATAGCAATGACAATCTTCATGACACTAATGGGAATTTCGCGATGTAGCATCATGGTACTCATGCCCGTCGTGGTCGCCGACACCGTCGGCCAGGAACAATTCTCTGCTGCCGTGGGACTAATGCTACTGACATTTGGCTTTTTTAATCTAACTGTTGGACCTGTTATTGGTAAGTTTTTTTATTCGATGACAAGATAGCCTGCTATCACCTGATGGTAAGTGACGATGCAGTCTAAAGATAGTAGCGGGCTAACTTGTAAGGGGTATGGCAGTGTACATTCAACCCATAGCCCTAATCTTTTTCTACAAGCCATAGTGCCGGAACGCTAAATTGCTTGGCGGCACATTTTTGACGGCAAGGTGGTAACTAGCCACGGCCAAAGCCTCCCACCGGACTAGACCAGAGACAATTCAGAAATTATAAATTCCCAAATTGACTCCGCCGGGAACCCGAGACCTGCCAGTTATAAAACTACCAAATTACAGATGCCCGCCACATTTTTTTCTGTTTTATCGTAGGCGGGTTTATTAGTAATAGATATATAAGAAAAGAAATTCAAAGTTGCACGATTAAGTGCCAATTTCACCAATGTCAAATGACGTTTAACCGAGGAATAAGTTCAACGATCCGACAGATTTTGTATTGAAAATCTGTCAAAAATCAATTTATGCCTCAGATAACCGCCATTCGTCGTTGGTGTAATCTGCCCTAAAGGATAGTTGTATTTATTTTTTCAGGCGCAGTCCGAGACTTGACAGATAGTTACACTACAGCTTTTTATATTCTTACTTCATTCTATGCTATTGTGGTGATTTTCTGGTCAATAGAATTGTTCTACAAGAAGACGAAGCATAAAAGACAACCAAAAACAGATATTTCACTAAAACCATGACAAGAACTGCAAAAAATTGTATTAAGAGAGTGTGTGTTGATTCCGATTAATCTGTTGCTGGATATGTATTCCAACTTACCATCAATATCTCTTATCTTCCCTTCGTCTTCAAGTGCCTCTCCGTTAAGAAGGTGGGCAGGCAGTTTTATGAACTTCTAGTCTATGGCTAGTCGGAATAGATCTGCGACTGTGTTTATGCGAATATATTTTACACTGCTGTTATTATTGATGATTATTTATTACGACTTTTATGAATGAATTTTGTAAAATCATTAAATCGATCGATTGAATCACGACCGAATTTTAATTGCAATAGAAATTTAGAAACAGATTTAGTGCCGATTTCACCAACGTGGAGTGATGTTTAACCGAGGAATAGTATGGGGTGTGACAATATTTGTATTGAAAATATGCTAAATATCAAAACGGTCGGATAAGACTTATTTTACGTTGGTGAAATCGGCCCTTAGGATGGTAAACTGTTGGTCTGCGATCTCATAGAATACTTTTTATCAAGTAAATTCAATAGTAAGAATAGCTCGTAATGGAGAGACGGTTTTTTTATTTAATGTTACGGTTGGACTATAAAAGCCAAATGTGATGTTTACGAGGACCCGAAGCAATAAGCGTGTAAAGGATCGAGGGACGAAGCGTTTTTGCCTGAATGGATCTCATCTTTAAATGAGATGGTGGAACTAAGCTGCCCATATTCTGCAGGCATGGATGAGCCCGAATTGGGACCACAAATTCAGGAAACACTTTATTTAGATTTTCTATCAGGTTCACTAATGATTAACAAAAAACGTTAAACAAATGATCATTTCACAAAAAACGTTTTAAAAGCTAATCAAATCACAAACGTCGTATTCCACAAACTAATCATTTTACAAATATTCTATTCGCAAATGTTTTATTTTGCAAATGTGCTGGATGTTAAAAAATATCATTTTAAAATTTATTATTTCACCAAATAATTCTTTTTCCAAATTCGCAATTTTACAAAATAGTAGATGGTAAATTATTTATTATTTGATAAACAGAACTAATAATCAATACGCAAAGCGATAGGAAAAAGCTTATTATTATTTACCTGTCGCAGTCGGATTGTATAATCCGCCGTATTACATTACGGCTAGCTGTTATCAAAAACAGGGCCGTTTTGAAATGCAATGGGCTACGCCAGAAGACTCGCTCCGTCGCCCCTTCATTCAGCTTCGCCTACTCGACCTTCGTTTCGCTACGGAGGTCGCCGGCTCGCTTCGCTCGCCACCTCCCCCCTTCGCTCCACTCGGCCTCGTAGGCTCGCTTCATTCAGGACCTCCTTCACGAGCTTCTGGCTTCGCGCTTCATAAAAACACTCTAGGGGTAGGGCAGACAAGACTACGTGGAGTCGGGGTTCGCCGTTTCGGTTTTGGCGTAGCCCATTTAATTTATAGCGAAGCGCAGCTCCCGCCACAGCCTTGAACAGTTCATTTTCTCAAAAAAAAATATGCTACATGTTGTTTTACTAATTAACACAATTAAGAAATCAATTGTTTGTCAAATATTACTTTATGAAATCACAATTTGTCTAGTAATTTGTTTTGTCAAGCGAATTATTTGTGAAACCAGAAGTTTTATAATGATCAATAAATGATTCATAATTTTGCTAAACGTTGTTTGTGGAATGACACTTTGTTATTTGTTTTTTGTGAATTAATCGGTCACCTTTCTATCAGCTTTTATTGGAGAAGCTGCTCTAATATTGTCACCAACGCAATTTCTTTCTTTCTTTCTTTCTCAATTCAAATATTCTTAAAAAATATATTAGCACTCTAACCCTCGGAGGAAAAAAAATTTTGTGTTTGTGGGCTTAATCCTCCTAACTCTAACCTTATGAACAAAAAATAAGTAGGTACAGTATTCAAGAAACATTGTTGCTTCGAAAAGTGCCAGTTATTGCAACTGAAATTAGGTACTGAAAGGAAGTAATTTCCACAGTGTAATAACTAATCTGATTAAAAATATCTAAGTATATTAAATACTAGCAGATGCCCGCGGCTTCGTCCGCGTGAATTTAGTTTTTTGAAATCCCGCGTGAAGCCTTTAATTTTCCGGGATAAAATGAGCTATATCCATTCCTAATTTCAGCCAAATTGGTTTATTTGTTCTGACGTGAAGGAGTTACAAACATTCATCTATCATCCTCACAAACTTTCGCTATATTTTATTAGTAGGATAGTGAGATAGTAGTATAGGATTATTAGGATGTTATAGCTTTTTCTACCACTTTTCTGAAAATCTACTATGCTGATTTAGATGCGGTTTTTTGAAATAAATATTCCTTTAAGGTTTAAGGCTATGAGAGGACATTTCAGTTCATCGAGGGCGTAAAGTTATTTAACTACTATTTTATGTTTTATCCTTTTTGATAATAATCATATAATGTAAATAGTACTTTATTATTTATTATTAAAAAAATTATGAGAACAGTTTTTTATTATTATATACCACTTATTATGATCATGATTTAAATCAATTCTCTGCGACTCAACTTTCCGACTCTACATCGCCGTCTCAGGCGATATATTATAATTCAAAGACGAAAACTTGAGGGAAAGATGGCTAACAATTTTTTTTGTTGAATAATATGTTAAAAATATTTTTACTTTTGACACTTTACACTTGATTTTGTTGTTTATTCTACGAGTGTGGAAGATTTTCATACTTTTGTCTCAGTAGTGTTTAACGAGCTTTTTAATCACAAGTATACAAAGAGGTTTATGGATATTATGATTTACGTCAAAATTACTGTCCATTAACAAAAAAAGCCTATAGTAAGTCTATTATACTTAATTATGGAAGTAGGAGTATCTATAATACTCAAGAGGTAAAAACAAGGACAGAACAAGATTGTCGTTTGATGGAAAGTGATGGGACATTTGTCGAAGTTTTTAACAAAGAGGTTCTATTTCTTAGTCACATTGAAATTGGAATCAAGCTCGGAGTTCAAAGGGCTTTCAAACTTGGGCATAAAAGCCCGTGGCTGAGGCCTTAGGGCCAGATCAGTTTTAATTTAGAAAGCGGAAAAATGAGATGAAGAAGGAACAGGGACTAAGCGGCACTTCCGTGAAAGTAACGCTTTCCTTGTACTTACGAGTATACTTGTAGTCTTGTGTGTGGTGATAATAAAAACGGATTTTGTGTTTTCTGAGTTTAATTCTAATCTTTGAGTCTTGTAGCCTGTAATACTTCCATATTATCAATAAGATAAGTTCTAAAGTTTGCCTACTTATTTGTAACTTCTTTACGCCCCAACTATTTCATTTACAAACTAGATCAATGATCATCAAGTCGATCAACCCGTCTTGATAGACTAGTCTATAAACTTGCCGATCAACCAGTCAATCAATCAGTACATCAAGTATTCTATATGAATAGGTCAACCATACAGTTAATCTATCAGTCTATAAACAAGTCTATAAACCAGTCTATCAACTAGGTACCCTACGCACAAGTCGATCATTTAAACGCTGCAAAGTTGTGTGCGACGCTTTAGGTTACTTTGACATAAGGTCGTTGAAATTGGTAAAACTACACCGGAGCTGGCATTTTTCTTTTTGTTTTACTTTTTATTCTGAGAAATCAAAAAGTTTTCAAGTAATTTTAAAAACGTATAACATCACACGAAAGCTAGTAGGTATTATTACAGATATTACATTATGTATACTGCGAAGTCACCGTAAGTACACCAATCTCTTTAAACTTTGCACGAAGGAATTCGCGTGATCGGAGTTTACAAATTGATCGGATGGCTCTTTCCAGCAATATAAAATAGATTCGATATTAGCAGCTCTGCCATACGACATTAAATTACAAAGTATGTATCTTAACTGCAAATGAAGTTTTAAACTTGATGTTATTTTACACGCTTTTCACTAGGGTTTCACTATTTTGAAATATTTAGAAATGTATTTTTTTCTACAATAGTCGTCTTCTTCTTGACAGAGCTGTCGTGGTCGCCACTTGGGTACTGTGGCACGCTTGACTATACGCCATACGAATCCTCCCTGACAGGGAGTTATGTTACTCCCGAAAAAATCAGCTATTTACCAGTAAAAATCCCGTCAAAATCGGTCCAGCCGTTCACAAGATGAGCGGCAACAAACAAACAGATAGACAGACAAAAATTTTAAAAACTATTTTTTGTTATAAGTACCGTATTTACTTACGTATGCAAATACTTTTAATTTTATTTCTATGAATAGACGAATAGATGTATAGATAAATAATAGATAAAAAAGATAGCAATGTTTAGGGTAAGTAGGTTTTAGGTATCTACATGTTAATTGTCAACACAATAAATTCGTATCCATGCATGGAATTTACCGCAAAACCCAATGCTTATAAAACTATTTACATGTAGTTTATCTTACAAAACGAAAACATGTCTCGAGATATAGTTTTATAAGTCTTGCGCAAAATATTATGATTTGCTTAGATTTTTTTTATTTTTTAGGGTTCCGAAAAAAACTTCGGAACCCTTATAGGATCACTTCGTTGTCCGTCTGTCTGTCAGTGTGTCACCACCGTTTTTCTCGAAAACGGCTTATGATCCGAAGTCGAAATTTATACTGAATATAAAGTTCAATGGTCTCGTAGTGTTTTAAGAATATCAAGCTTATAGCTTAACTCAGTGAAAAGTTACAGCTTTAAAACCACGGCTTTCTCATTATTAAAACAAATTAAGAGACATCTTCCAAAAATCGTTTTTTTTCCATACCTAATTCTTAGTTTCATAGTAAGTGCCGTTATATTTTACAAACACCAGCTTTAAAGTCTTACAAATGACGAACATATTGATATCTCTAAACATAGTAAGACTAACTTAAACAGCTAAAAACCAAATAAAAACCTACCACTTACTATGACTTTTAAAGTACTGTAACTGGAGTAAAGTATCTGAAGCTAAAACACACTATCAGATGCATCGACTGAGAGCCGCGACAGATAAGGTTTCACAGTCGTTTGAGATCAGCAGGCCCATATTTCTATCGGACGTTCGAAGACTCAAGAATGGCCCAAGGTTACGTCCGCGACTACGTCCGATTGTGTGCACAATTCAATGTACATTCACTATCCAGCCGCGGTTGACGCGTCGGATAGTTTGTTCTAAGCCTAACTTTTTAATGCGTCACAACCTCGTTAGAGTATATATGTTCCTTGGTCACAACACAGAACTGTCACAACTTTTGTAGACTGACCTCTATAATTACTCTATGATTTGTAGAATAGACCAGGTATGTAGGGTGGCAGACCCAATTATGGGCACTTTAAGAGTTTATCTAACTTCAAATATGTTTTTTAAATAAAAATTTAACCAAATCCTATAAATCACTGTAGTCATAAGGTTACTTGTTTAATAAAATATATAATTAAAGAAGATATTGAAATATTTTTGTTTAAATCAACTAAACTTTTAAATAAGATTGAAAAATGACCCAGTCCCCAATTATCCGCACATTTGTTACCAGTTATGGGCACAAAATTATCCAATTATCAACACTCAGATTTTAATAGGGTTTAAGGGAAATAAAAGGCTAGGCTACCTATCTAAGTCTTTTAGAATATAGATTTTATTACGAAATAATATAAGGAAAGTATTATAGTAACTGTAGGTGACTCAATTTTTTTATATTTATTATATTTAAAGCAAACACACTTACATATTTAATAAGAAAAAAAAACATAGTCTTTATCAAACGATAGACGTCCACTGCTGGACAAAGGTCTCTTGCATGGACTTCCACAGGTCTCGCTCTTACGCCACCTGAATCCAGCAGCTCCCTGCGACTCGTTTGATGTCGTCGTTTCACCTAGCTTCCCGGTACGGGGTCGCTACTCCAGCACCATGGGATCCCATCGACCATCAGCTCTTCGCCCGCCCATTTCTACTTCAGTTTCGCTGAGCTATGTCCGTGACTTTGGTTCTCTTACGGATATCCTCATTTCTGATATGATCTCGCAGGGATACTCCGAGCATAGCTCTCTCCATCGTCCGCTGATGAATGATTTTTGTTTCGTGATATATAACTGCCCATAGAACTTCTCAATCTCTCTCTATACCTCAGGTGGAGAAGAAACGTGACAGCATTCGTCAGTCTTCAGCCGCGTCAGCTGGCTCTGTCCGATAGATAGATCTCTCACGGACACTTTGGAATGGAACTTCTGTTCCACTAGATGGTATCTTTAATACACTTGGTATTCAAGGCCCGCAGGTCGCGAGTTCTTGCCTTAGAGATCTGCCTATTAACCTACCAGTAGGCATCCGCGTCTGCTGACGACTGAAGTCTCGTCTCTTGTCTGTCTTCCATCAGTTTGAGAGTATGGTCAGAGAACTTCTTGGTCCTTTTCGTGTGATGAGTCTTAAAGAATTTAGACTCCACAATATGGACAGTTTACACACACTTGTTAAGATCGTCTACAGACTTCCAGTCTGCTAGGGAATCGAATCGGTTTGGAGTGTTGATAAACAGGAAAATCTCCAAATTTTGTAACCAGATACTGACACCCCTTGTTTTGCAATGAAATAACGGGAAAGTTTCATTTACTTTTTGAATTAGTAACTAATAATACTTAGAAAATCAATTGAAAACTATTATATTATTAAAACTCAGATAAAACTACAGTTTAATCATTATTAAGTAAGTACTGACCCTTAACGTCGATCAGTTAAAATGGCCGAAAATCTTCGGGAACTCCAGAACGATATTTTTCAACTACGATACTGACGTCATTTTAAAACATTCCAGATTAGAAAGGTTGCGATTGTGAAAAATATGAATTCCTCTAAATATTTTTAATCTGAAAATTTAAAAACCACAATCAGAAACTTATATTTTAATGTTTTTTGCCAAGGTGCGAATAATCTGGTGCAGTGCTAGCAATTGGGTTGGTCACCCTAATAGAATCTGCAATGGCATATACATTAAGAAAAATATTTTTTATCTATTACCTATCTCTTTAGTTAATTTATGTCGTCATATTTTGTATTCACATCACACTATATCACATATCACACTAATTCATATTATAAAGCCGAATGTTTGTATATATATTATGTGTGTGTGTATGTTTATTACTCTTATTACTCCTTCACGCCACAACGAATTAACCGATTTGGCTGAAATTTGGAATGGAGATAGCTAATACCCAGGATTAAAACATAGGAAACATTTTATCCCTAAAAATTACAGAGTTCCCATGGGAATTGAAAAATCTTGATCCACGCGGCCGAAGTCGCGGGCATCGTCTAGTACCTAATAAATTTACCTTCATTTTTTTGTAGAATAGGTAGATATGTAATAGAATCTGCTATGGCATGTGTATGGCATTTACAATCCAGTGTTAATCATAGATTAAAAATAGAGGTCAACGCAGTCTTATAACCCAGTTGTCAAAAACTGTCATGTCTTATTAAATAATGTTTGAATTGAATTGTTATAATATTTCGAATGTTCATATAACGATAGGAATTAGGAAATGAGTTTTTGAAAGATGTAACAGTGTTAATGAGAGAAGGATATTTAAAGATGCGAAGAGGTGGTTAGCTAAGGGAAACATCAAGAGTGAAGTGGAATCTTTGGTGGAACATATCGGAAAGCCATTAATTAAGCAGGAGGTTGACCAGTGCATAGATAACTACCATCCAGTCCAAGTTAAAGCGGCACCTCAGCAGCTCAAGAGCTTGTTAAAAGATGAAGTGTCCATAGCACAGCGGCCGAAATTATTGAAGCAAGGCAATACATTCGTTAAAAAGAAAGATAGCATCGGAGCAAGTAAGGAGATAAAAGAACAGTCATACAAGAATAATTACTCAGTGGATGGAGATGTACTCTGCAAGTATCCAGGACAATCGTTGGTCATACCCAAGCAATTGGAAAAAGAAATAAACCATAGCAATGGACATTTTTTAAAGAAGAAGAAGAATTGGAAATATGTATAAGACGCATGGCTCAGCTGACCATATTATGAAAAAAAACCAGAGTCAAATAGTCGATAGAGATAGTAATAGTAGGTAAATAGTACTGTAAAGTAATAATGAAGGTGACTGTGTTGAATGAATGTTTGTGTATTAATATAGTTAAGTAGATGTATGTAGTTAGCTTTGTCAACAGCACCGCCAAGTATATTGTATATATACTAGGTTATGTGTTACACTGATAATATGTTTGTACATGATTTTGTTATTACCAACTTAAGAACACACAGTGAACTCAAAGTGAACTTATAGTGAACTTGTTAGAATAAACTAAGGACAGTTATTGGACTGTAAATTAGATAATATAGAAATTAATAATAAGTTTAAGTTAAAGTAATATTACTTATTAGCCCACAGGCTAGATGGTAGTATAAAATAAAGCCACCTTTACATAGTGCTTTATGGTAGGAAAAAAAAAAACCAACTTAAGTATACCTATGGTTTTTTAAATTCGAGATCATTCAAATTTTATTTCATTTTGTAAAAGAAATATTAATTATAATAATTTGTGACCATGTATACTTACTAGTGTTTAGATTCCTTATACATAAGATGTCATTCTATATTGGTTAACTTAAGATGTATTACTGTTAAGTATGTATGAAAACTGTATTATTTAACTTAAGGTGTGTTAGTGTTGAGAAGGTATGAAGTATGCGCGGAAGTATGAATATGGTAAAGATGTATGAACGGAGAAGGTATGTCTGGGGACAGACATAGTTGCAGGATGACCGAATGTGGGAAACGGAGTGTAAGTGTATGACAGGGATGGATGTATGCGATAGAGAGAGTGGGAAGATATGGAGATAAAAAAGATTGGCAAGATGGCATACAGAGTTAAGACATGCTAAGGAGTGCTAAAAGTAGTTTAAATAAAAGAAGTTAATATATATTTAGTGTTTTTACATTGAGCTATTCCCACATTTATTAGAACATACGATATTATTACTTGCTTGTTCAGACATGAAAAGGGTCACAAAGAAAATTCTGTCAAACATAGAGAATCTTTTGATTGACTATCTCGAATGCTTTAAAGACAGCTTAGACTTAGCTTTACAAGTTATACATTGCATTATGGAAGTAACTAAAAGAGACAAATAATGGGATGAAACATGGAGATTGGGAACTGTGAGAAAACTACACAACCCCATTGAGTTTGGGCTTGTTTGATTCATCTTGACAAGTACTCTAGTCCTAGATGATATGCAGGGTCTGATGATGAGACCGGAAGGCGTCTATAGGAACTTCAATAACACTGCGCACTTAAGCTGTCATCTAGTAGGTACCTAATTAATACAATGGTCAAGAGTTTCGGAACCCTCAGTGCGCGAGTATGACTCGCACTTGACCGGTTATTTATTTCAGCAAATTAAATAATATTCCCGAATGGCAAACTAGTCAATTAGTAGTACAGTATTCACATGCAAATATCTCTTCAGTTTAAGAAAAAGCTTTTTAGCCTGTAGAAAAGAGAAGATATAGAATAATGAGAGTGCTAGAAATAAAAACATAGGAGTCATAGTAGACCAGGGTAGAAGCCTTTAAAAATAATAAAAAGTGAAAAAAAAATAGTAGTAGGATGAAACCCATTAGAAAAGGAGGGAAATATTATAAAAATGAAAGGAAAAATAATTTACGGGCGATCTGAGGTCGGGAAGGGGATGGGGGTGAGTTTTTAAGGGTAAAAAACGGTTTTTCTCGATTTCCGGCAAAACTAAAAGTCCTATCGAAAAAAGTCAAATGGCAAAGTTGTAGGTAATAAAAAGATCTAAAACTTTTGTATTTACACTTTTTTCACATAACCTCAAAATTTATGTGAAAAATTCAAAAAACCAAGTTTTTGGTTTTTTATTATTCCCCTCCTTTTCTAATGGGTTTCATGATTCATCCTACTATTATTTTTTTTGGTTTTAAAAATTATCGACCCTGGTCTATAGGGACTGTCGACAGAAGTGAAAATACGCCGTACAGCTACATATATATTCTTAACATTAGCATGTCGGCAAAGCGAACCCATAAGATCTTTATATACTTATATATACATATAATATAGGTAAAAGTAGTGTGTTTGAGTATATTTTTTATTTTCCTGAAAAGGCCAATTTTGATGTGGTTCGTTGCTTTCAATATAAGAGGATGCTGCAATCGAAATTCAATTTTGACTCTATCATAATTTTTCCACTGATACGGTTTATAGTTATACCTCAGCAGGGGAAAACTGCAGTTCGTCGTGGTATATATTTTTCTTTAATTTTAGGTCTTGCTCAAATATGTGTAAATATTCAAGAACTTTTATACTGACCAATTAAGAAAAGATTTTGGGACGTTCTTAGTCAAGGCTTGGCCAAATTGATATTCATGACGAAACATGCTTGACCATTTACGACACTACTTTATTAGTGTTAAATGTAAAATCTAATAAAATGGATACATATATTTGCCATTATCCAAATTATGCATCCGTTAAGAACCTGCTAGTATTAATATAATGGATACAACAGCGGTCGAGTCTTATCATAATGTGTCTTAGTAATGTCTAGAAATAATAGGTATTCTTGAGCATTATTCGTCAAGCTATGATGGTGCCCGCGACATCGTTCGCGTGGATTAAGATGATTCTATTCCCGCAGGTACTCTTTAATTTTCCGGGATAAAATGTAGCCTATGTGTTAATCTTGGGTGTGAGATATCTCCATTTCTCCTCCATTCCAAATTTCAGTCAAATTGGTTCATTCGTTGTGGCGTGAAGGAATAACAATTATTCACACACACACATTCACACACGCACGCACGCACTCTATCATAGCGCATATTTTTCAATTTTTCCAAATAAATGTCTTGAAAAACACATGTAACAGAAGTACTCGAATAAGAAGACTAGGCCATAATCCACTATATGCTGAAAAAAAACGAATTGTACATGACCTTCTATTTTGGACTAAGAATGCCAAGAAATGGAACACTGCTTAGAGGTTCAGAATTCTTATTCATCATATTACTATCCTGTACCAAGCCAGGCGCATTCCGCATTTTAGGTATAAAGCTACAAGTACCCGGCGTCGTCCCGGCCCGTCGGGGCAACCCAAGGGATAAGAGTGACGCGATAGAAAGAGAGGCAACTTCTAGGTGAATATAACTGTAGGTAATTTGGCGTTGTGCAGTTGCGCTTTATTGGGTGGTAGAGTCGCTGTTTATTTTTTGGAGTAAATCTTCTGTGTCTGTACTATTATGTATTCTGTGCCTGTACTTTACTCCTCGTCCAGGTGCCGGTGCCAGGGGCCGGCGCGTGCGCGGTCTAAGATAGATCTACCCTTATCCACATATTGAGGACCATGCAAACCACATAATACCTACCTACGAGTATAACCAAATAATTCCGGGTATCGAATATCCTTAGTTATATAATATTTTAGCAATTCAAATACCATACGATAAAATATACGATAAGCATCTTTGTATACCCCTTATTATGTGGGTATTTGATGGTGGACTTTATAAATTAGATTGGCTACCATTCAAGTAGTAAAAATAGTCTAATTAGTGTCAGATTTTTAATATCTGCGGCTGCTACGGACGTAATCGAATGGAAATTAATTTAGTCGTGTTAATTAACGTCCTTACTAATATTAGAAATGTGAAAGTATGTTTGTTTGTTGGTTTGTCCTTCAATCACGCAGCAACGGAGCAACGGATCGACGTGATTTTATGCATAGTCACTAGATGATACCCGCGACTTCATCTGCGTAGATTAGGATTTTTTTTCATTCCCGCGGGAACACTTTGAAATTCTGGATTAAAATGTAGTCCATGTGTTAATACTGGGTATGAACTCATAATGAAATTTCATTCAAATCGGTTCATTCGTTGAGACGTGGGGAAGTAACAAACCTCCATCCATCTATTCTGAAACATATCTGTAGTTCAAAGAACTTCCAAAGTGGCGACCGCGCACCGAATAGAACTCTTTGGCAAAAGAAGAATATGGAAGTCTATGCAAGACACATATGTCCAGCAGTGTTCTTCTATCGGATGATAGAAACAAAAAGAAGAAATATCTGTTCTATCGGTATGTAACCTTTTCACGGCTTAACTGAACTGCTTCGCAGAACTGATTCTGAATTTCGCACAAAGATAGTTCACATTCTGGAGATTGACACGCGATTTTTAATAAAACCCATATCAATTTAGACAAAGTCACAGGCATCAGCTAATAAAAATTATTTAAAACTAAAACATGCTGGCTATTCAATGACTGACGCTAATTAGTTTTTGTGCCCAACAACCGCTTCGAATTAAGATTTGCTTGTTTTAATTAAGTAAGCACTTATGATCTAATAAACTTTAGGAATGAGTTGTCGATGTATTTTCAAGCATGCCTTGAGATTGATTCATGCTACGTCAAACCGGTGCCGGGACGTGCCACGGACGCCGGCCGGACGGTTGTGGTTCAAACATCCTTAGTATGTTTTGTAAGAATTAAAGCTGAATTCACCGGGAAGCGCAGTGTTGGCAGACCTCCCCACTAGGTGGACAGACGACATCAAACGAGTCGCAGGGAGTCACTGGATTCAGGCGGCGCAAGACCGAAGCTTGTGGAGGTCCATGCAGGAGACTTATGTCCAGCTGTGGACGTCCATTAGTTGATAAAGAAGAAGAAGAAGAAATGTGAATTCACGTTACGCCGTTCCAAGGCCGGGCCGTCAAAGAATCGGGACGCGGGCTCAAACTGTATTTTTTTTTTCATCGAATAATTCTATAATTTTTAATTATAAAATTATTCGATGAATAGATAACGATCGATTTCTGCACGCCTACTTGTCGGAATTTGCACTTTACGAGCCCGTGCGGTGAAAATTTTCTACAAGTCATTGCGTTAATAGAAATATGAAATAAATTAATTCAATAAATAACTATCTCAATAGTAATTAGTTACTTCCTTGAGGAAAACATAAATTACTTAATGACAATTGCAATGTCACAATTTCCTTGAGTACTGTGAAAATTCATTGGAATTTTAATTATGATTAACAAAGATTTAATGGCTAACAACATCTACAAGCTTTTATTATTGTATCAACATAATTTATTATTATATAAACGGTTATTATTAATAATGACCAGTTAGTACAAATATAACCGCTAAATATCGTAAAGAATAATATTGGGAAAATAATCTCTTTAACCGTTTATAATTTATTCTTAATTTGTATGAGAAAACACATTTTAATTCGCTTTTCACCTTCACCTTCATCTACTCGATGTTTTTTTCGCTGCAGATGCTCGGTTCGCTCGCGCCACCCCGTCTAGGGCAGAAAAATACTCAGAATTCGTTTAAGGCTTGATTAAAACTATGAAATGATAAACGATAGTTTTAATGTTTAAGCCGGCAACGCATTGGTGGTGCCTCAGGTGCTGCAAATGTTCATGGGCGGCGGTAATCACTTAACATCAGGTGACCCGCCTGCTCGTTTGCTCAGTCAAAATATAAAAAAAAGACGTGTGGCACTCGGGGACTGCCGCGGTAAAGCTATTGCATAGCATTTTTTATCAACGCCATCTAGCGGCTCACCGTAGAGGAGTCCCGTGTCAGGTTATTTTCGTTATGGAATTTCTGGATTCGGTCTCCACGCTGGCCCGCGATAGAAGCTATGCAATAGCTTAAAAATATATATTTGACGGCACATGAGTGCGCTCCGGATTTTTTACTGATGGTATAAGATTTATTATATTTACCAAGCGCGACTGAAGTTTTAATAAAAAATAATTACTGGTCTAGGTCAGTAGAATTCAGCATGGTTCAGTATGATTCAATATTATGTGAAAAAATTGTGATAGATGTTTGTGATAGGTTCCTAGAAAATGTATGAAAATGATGCATTAGGTTTTTTACAAGTATGTACTTACATACCTGTGGCGCGTGCATATTGTTATTGTAGGTATCTACTGCAGAAAATATTGCTTGCTAATAAAATCAACAATAGGTACTTTTTAGGGTTCCTTGCCCAAAGGGTAACGAACGGGACCTTATTACTAAGCCTCCGCTGTTTGTCCGTCCGTCTGTCCGTCTGTTTGTCAGCGAGCTGTATCTCACGATCCGTAATAGGTAGACAGATCCGTAATAGGTAGAAATGTTCAGAGAATATGCATTTCTGTTGCCGCTATAATTACAAATAATAAAAATAAAATTTAATTAAAAATTAAAGGGCTCCCGTACTAGAAACGTGTTTTTTTTGGCGTTTTTTGGTACGAAACCGAACAGAACGTATGCGAGTTCGACTCGCATTTGACTGGTTATTTATTTGAATACTACAGGAAACAATTTGAATTACAATTAATTAAATGCCTTTTTATTGCCATTACAATATTTTCCTTTGCGATTTCTTAATACTTTCAAAAATATAGGATTTTCAGAAATGTAGAGATCTAGAAGAAGAAGAATCTATAGAGTAATCCCACTTAGATTTCTACTTGTCTCGGTCTTGCGCCGCCTATATCCAGCGAACCGTACAGTCAACGTACTGTTTCGACCCTGTATTATTATCAGGGCATGGAATTATAATAAATGATACCATTGACACAAAACAATAATTAAACAAATTGCTCATAATTATATTAACCGCCTAGAAACAAGATCTATTAGTATACTATACTTAAGTGCAATCATCCTTTAAAGAAAATTGTTTTTATTAATTAAATAATAAGTAACTAGTGTAACTACTTATAATAAATATTTAAACTAGACTTAGTATGTCAGAGTTGTTTGTATAGTTTCCGTTACTACATTGTGTAGTTGAAAAAATAGTACACAAACATTTTTTTTACTTTTTCTTCAAAAATTGCTCGTTTATATTTTTTTTGATTATATCTATTTTGGCTTGATGTTAAAAAAATCTGTAACTTACGTACGTGAAGAACAATTTATATACTAATATTGATTGATATTAGTTTATAATTATTACCAGAATTAAAATAACTTTTTTTATTTTTCTCTAGTCTGGTACAATGTTTTTATGTCAAAATTGTACAATACACTATTTATAAATTGCTAGGGCAAGAGATCTTACTTTGGGACGAACTACTTACTACAAAATTTAAAATAGAACAAAAAATAATGCCTTTTTATGCTTAACGAAAGTATGGTATTCATTTTTTTTTTCTCACTCTAGCTATTTGCTGTCATCGAAATAATGTCACCGATCGCGTACGATACGGCCAACGGGTTCTAAAACATTAAATTCCTCAATGAAGCAACTTCTCATGTTACAAATGGAAATGCTTAGTTTGTTTAGTTCTCCGTAAGTCATCGCACGGTGGCGCGCCGCTGAAGATACCGGCACTGTATCAGTTATTTGCTGGTTTACGTTTGGAAAATCCAATATTTTGTTTGCGAACTGTATCTGCGCGCATCTTTAATTGGGATGATTAAAATTAAGCCTTAAGTAAACACATCCACGGCTTATATGTGGAACCCCCCAAGGTGTGTTATAAAAGAAAGATACTTTGACGGTAATAGATTAATAGGATCGTGTGAATCGTTGCGAGGGGAGAAAATGAGTTCACAGGGTAAAAGCAGCCTCGGAAGCTGTGATAGTGACGAGAAGAAATATGAGCTGGTACCTCCGGAGGGCGGATGGGGGTACGCGGTCTGCGTCGGACTGTCAGTTATATTTGTAAGTAACTTTTTTTTTTTGGTTACATTATATTATGATATACTTACTGTGTGTGTATTGTGAATAAAGTTAAATGATACGAATTCAGTCAGAGACGAGGTTATTTAAATTACGATTACATAATATTTAATAATGATAATTACTCTAAACACTAACAAAGTTGCTTAGTGATGGAATTTGTACATATGTAAAATCTTGTTGTAATAGACAAAGTCGCGGACATCTAGTAGTAAACAAACTTAGTAGAAAAATAAACACTAATGTAATATCTATTTATATAAAAATGTAATGTATGTAAAATGTATGTAATATCTATTTATATAAAAATTTGGTCACAGTTAACATCCGATTGATTTTCTATTTAGAAAAAAGTAATTAAACGATCAATTTTCGAACCTTATGTTTTTTCGGCATAAAAACTAGATATCCTGTAATCCTATATCAATCACATAGGTCTTTAATATATAGATAAAATAGTTGATTCGTTGCACTGTTACTGCTTGATTGGAGAACAAACCTGTATACAAGCACATATTTAAATTTATAATAACTTATAAACAAAATCATCTCATTAAGTAATTATTAATTGAAAAATAATAATATTTCTTGACAAACTTATTAAAAATGACAATACCATTTCATTGCTCTAAAGTTATACACTTAAGTAAATTATAACACACAATATTGAAATTCACATACATAACGACGAGAGATAATACGGAATACCACACGTACGATCAAATTTTACACAAGCTATATTGTTATAAATGCATACAAATATAGAATCTATTTTTAAATACACGTAATTAGAATAGAGTAGGATTGACTAAACTGCTTACTAAGTAAAAAATAAATTATATAGGTACCTATTTCTATAGACATAGTGATGCTTCAGCAAGTGTTACGCGTAAATGTGAATTTCGCGTCATGATTCTTTAACATCACTCATAAGTTAGCAAGTTAAAAAAAAAAGATTATACATTTTAAAAATACCAAACACATTCTACAGGTAAGGTCTATACGTCTTACTTGACAACATTATTCTGCTTTCTTCGAATGTTTTTATTCATTATTAAAACAAGACCTTAAAATAATGAACAATTAAATATATTATAAATTAAAACTAAATATAAAAAATAAACCTAAATATAAACAATAAGAGAGTTGCCGCGAGAATTAAAAAACCACAATCTACGCGAACGAATTCGCGGGCATCTCCCAGTATATTATTTTTTTATATATTTTTTTAAAGGAAAAACTTAAAAAATCTTTTTAAAAACCGACTTCAAACGTCACTACAAAGTATATCAAGTGTGTCTAAAAAATTTGAAGAGTTGACCTGATGACCATGGGACCACTTGGGAAGTATACCCTTTCAATCAAAAAATAACTTTTCAAATCGGTCCAGGTGTCTTCGAGTAATAAGCGAACATACCTACATAAAAATTTAAAAAAAAATCCGATGAATTAAAAACCTCCTCCTTTTTTGAAGTCGATTAAAAAATAAGAAATGCGCTTTCTTTGTAAATGTTTTGTAAAAGTTAAGTAGGCTTGACTTATAGAGGGGGCCTGTAGAAAGTTCATCAATACAGATTTATACAACTCAGGTAAGTGAAATATAAGTTTTATGGCCATAACCAACCTGACATAAGTAGAGATTTTATCACAACATGCGCAACTCACGTTATAATGTACTGATGACGAATGAACGGGTTTCAAAAAACATAAACAATGTGTCATTCTCAAATTGATAGGAAAGATATTTCAAATAACCGGTCAAATGCAAGTCGGACTCGCATACGAAGGGTTCCGTACCCAAAAACGCTTTCTGCCTCAGAATATTAAATTCCTAAAATGTTGAATTTTTGTAATGTTGCGTCCCAAAAAGTTGAATTCGCAAGATGAACACAAGAAACGCTTTGAGATTATAAATCCTCAAATCCAAGGAGTAGGTATCCGAGGATTCCAAAAAAGTAATCTATAATTATATAAAAAGGCTTGTCCTGACTGACTGACTGACGATCAACGCACAGCCTAAACCACTGAAGTTAGAAACTTGAAATTTTGACAGTAGGTTCCTTTTATGACGTAGGCGAGCACTAAGAAAGGATTTTTCGAAATTCGCCCCCCAAGGGGGTAAAAAGGGGGGTTAAAGTTTGTATGAAACTCCGTCATTTTTCGAGTTATACTCATGAAATTCGGTATTTAGGCTTTAAATTGAAAACAAAAAAGTACGTGTTTCACAGTTTTTAAAAATTCTACCCCCTAAGGGGTTAAATAGGGGTTGAATGTTTGTATGATAGTCCTTCGTTCTTCAAGTTATTTTTCAAGTTACGTTTATGAAACTTGATATTTTGGCTCTTGATTAAAAATAAAGAATTACGTATTTTACATTTTTTTAAATTCTCCCCCCAAGGGGGTAAAAAGGGGGGTTAAAGTTTGTATGAAACTCCGTCATTTTTCAAGCTATACCCATAAAATTCGGTATTTAGGCTTTAAATTGAAAACAAAAAAGTAAGTGTTTCACACTTTTAAAAAATTCTACCCCCTAAGGGATTAAATAGGGGTTGAATGTTTGTATGATAGTCCTTCGTTCTTCAAGTTATTTTTCAAGTTATGTTTATGAAACTTGATATTTTGGCTCTTGATCAAAAATAAAGAATTACGTATTTTACATTTTTTGAAAATTCTCTCCCCAAGGGGGTAAAAAGGGGAGTTTCAATATTCATAGTTAAGACAGGACAACGTCTGTCGGGTCCGCTAGTACTAGATATACCTAGTCAAATACACGTCATGATTGCAAAGGGATGCACAAACAGTGACCGTGAGCTTTTCGTAAACAGCGGTTTACGTGTAAGAAAAGTTAAAAAGAAATATAATGTCAGACTTATTACTACTAGTAGATTTTTTATAGCTCTGAGAGATACTACGGTTAATTGAAATTGTTGTAAAATATAGAAGGTACATTATTTATTAGAAACACAAGCTTTTGCCCCGCGACTTCGTCCGCGTGGAATTAGATTTTGGGGTGGAATTTTCAAAAACTGTGACACACGTAGTTATTTATTTTTAACTGAAAGCTCTAATACCAACTTTGATGGAAACAGCTTGAAAAATGACGGAGTTTCATATAAACTTCCATCCCCTAATTAAACCCCTTAGGGGTGGAATTTCCAATAATCCTTTCTTAGTGTGCGCCTACGTCATAAAAGGAATCAACTGTAAAAATTTCAAGTTCCTAACTTCAGTAGTTTAGGCTGTGCGTTGATATCTCAGTCAGTCAGGACTTTGAATTTTATATATATAGATAAAAAATGTATAACAGCAGATACTATTTGTTTATGTTTCGAATATATAATTATGTCGCAAGAATGCTCTTTGCAGTGAACTGTACATGCGGTATCTCAAAGTTAACTTCGAATTTTAATTAACGTAGTTATGTTATGTTTAAAGTTTATATTGACTTATAGACCTTGATAACATAGAATATTTAAACATTGTATTCGAAGGTTTCATTCCGGTCCATTCCGGATATAAGCAGAGGTATAATATAAGAAACCCGTTGAAAGATTCCCAGCTTAGATCTGATGATGATGAACCCCTATCGGTTTCTACAAACCATCGTATCGGAACGCAAAATGGCTTGGCGGCAGGTCTTTGACGGTAGGGGCGGCCCCGTTATCGAGCCACGGCCAAAGGCTCCCAACAGACCAGACTAGACAAAACAGAAATTATACAATCCTAAATTGCCCCGCCCGTGATTCTAACCACGGACCTCCCACTTATATAACCATAGCTAATTACTGCTCTAGCGAAGTCTAGACAAGACGAGCAGTTTAAGTGTCATGTACAAACGGCGGTAAAAACGCCGAAAAAATCATTTTCTTGTATGGGGGGTTCTTCTTTTCTTTCAATAAATAGACTAGCGCTTGACTGCGATGTCACTATTTTATTTTTATTATTTATTGTCATAGCGGCAATACACATTACACAGTTTGTGAAAATTTCAAGTAGTAGGTATCTACCTAAAATGGTAGATCTTAAGATGGTATTATGTTTAATGAGATAAAGCCGACGGACGGAGAGCGGATGCCTAATAGGATTCCTTTGGCATCCTTTGGGTAGGGAACCTTAAAAAATGTCTGAAGTCATGGTACCGAGGGGTATTATGTTGCAGTATATTATGTGTATAACTTTCGCTAGTTATATTTTTCACTTTCTACTGAGGTTACTGTTGAAACCTTTCAATTAGTAATTGTTGTATTCAGGTGATATTTACTGTGATAATAATAGACTTATTTTTATTTTATAGGAAAAATACCATGTACTATACACTTTTAAATAATTTCCTTTAGTTCTTATCATTGCATTAATTAATCAATATTTAAAAAAAACAACTTGCAATCTTATCTATGCAAATTGCAAATCACAAATCAAAACTTGTTTATGTATACAGATCACCAATTAAGTAAAAATGTATCAGATATTGGCTATAAAAATTTAGTGCAGTCCATAAATCTTCAGCCTTTGGGCAGTTTTTGGGCAAGAAACTTTACATCGGAAAATTCCAAAACATACTTAACTATTTTTAACCGACTTCCAAAAAGGAGGAGGTTATCAATTCGGCCGGTATCTTTTCTACAACTTTTTACAATTTATCCAACTAATGATAAGTATTTTTGGGTTAACTCGTCTGACAATTTATTTTAACCATTTCTACTAAAAGCTTGTTTTCAAAAATATTTTTTTTTAATTTACAATTGATTAAGTAAATATTGATTGATATACTATTGATGGTTCATTAATATGCTAATTAATTCACGTGCCAAATATAATATGTATTCTGTTATAGATTAATCACTCGGCAGAACCCATTTTGTTCGTATTAGTTGCAATTTATAGCTGATTATGTTGTAGGTAGGTACTTAATATAATTAATATATCAATTATAAGCCAATTTATAGTTTATTGCCGCTACTTAAATGGAAATTAATTATTTATCAATAACAATAATTTACAGATTTGCCAAATTACTAAACATTACTTTTTCACAGCTTAATCTGAGGTATTAGATAAAAGCTGACGGAGTTTGGCGAAAAAGATTTGCCAACAGAACCAAATATTCTTTCCCTCGCTGAGATTTTATATCGATGACTAATATAGTGTTAATTATTACGTTGAACAAAATCTCTAAACCAAACTAAATTGATAGCTCTATTATCTCTATTCTCTATTATCTAAATGTAATGGAATCCCTTTCCACACAGTTTCCACAGGAATAATTCAAAATTCAAAATCATTTCTTTCATGTAGGCCAACTTATGACAAGTCGAGAATTTACCACGGGTTCGGAAAGCTGATTGAAAAGCATGAGTTTATTACCTTTCTTATTCGAAACCTGGGCCCAGTAGTGGGCTGGCGATGAGCTGAGATGACGAGGCCTATTTTTAGGCCTGCCAATTTTAGTTTATGAAAGAGATTGTGTACAACAGAATTAGGACGAACGCCCTCTCTGAAACGTGGAAGAAGTGACCAAATACTCCCGTACCACTTGTAACCAGTTATTTTATCAATTGGGTCAATGTGGCGTAATCATCGCGTCAGGTCATTTTTTATATAAAATATATTCTAGTTAATGAGTCATTAATTCTTCATTCTTATTTGTTTTCCGGTGTTTTATCATTATCAACAAATTATAACCTATTAGCCTAAGTTAAGTAAGCCAGGAGCAGACTTTAAACATTTACATAAAAGGTATTATTTACTAAATTGTGCTCATTCGAATTATTATTATTTAAAACTTTTAATAGGTATACTAGAATAAAGTTGACTTCATAATTATTCTATATCGTAAATAGTTACATGTTAAAGGGTATACAATGAGCCTCTGTCGTGGAATGTGATGGTGAAACTAGGGTTGCCAACATTTTACTGCCCATTAATTATTTGTCATAATAATCTAAAAAAATATATTTACTTCTAAACTAGGTATATTGTTATATACCTAGTTTAGAAGTAAACTATATTGTAAAAAAAGATTAACAATTATAAATAACAAAAGGATTGTCACTTTGGTATTTAATTATATTACTTATCTACTCATTTTTAAATTGTATTTTTGCATCGTGTGGAGTAATTAATAGATAAAATTTAATTTTTATTAAGTCAGTTTGTGTAAGTTAGTTTGGTTTTAGTTTGGTGGTGCATAAAGGTTGCGAATTTCAATTTAATTAACAAAGTTTTAGCTACTATATTTTATAGAAGGATTGGCAACCCTTAGCTGAAACCCATTAAATGCTAATTAAATACCCATTAAATAAGCGATCAGACAGAAAATCGCTGTTTGTGAATTTGATAACTATTGAGAAAAGAGAACAGATTCACAAAATAAAAATTATTTTGATAAGAACTATATATGTACTTATTGCAAATTCTATCACTTGACTGTACGAGTATGGCGTCTGATGGAGTATATTCATATAAGCAGATTAAGATGAAGCGCGCTTAACTAGAAGTTGCTTATTACGTTTTATCTAGCCGCAATTAGTTTTAGTTGAACCTATTGAAGTCAGAAGGGCATTCCAAATCGTAGCAATGCGTTTTAGGAATGAGGAAGCAAAGCGGTTTGTACCGGTGCCGTGGCTTATTAGCCACGTAGCGGTGTAGACCATACGGTGTCTTGCGGTTGATCGAAAGAGTGAACGAGGACCTAATTTCACTAACTCATAATAATTTATTGTAAAATTAATGAGTGCGAGTATAATTTTCTTTTGTTTTTTTTTTTTCAAATAATATAAGGGAAAGGTTTGTTTGTTGTTGTCTTCTATCTATTTATATTTGTAAATATTAGTCAATAATTTAACGTAATGAAAATAATTGTTAGTTGTTTTGTATTCAACTTTTCTATCGAATTAGGCGTAGGTACCTACCTGTAAGGATTTAAGTGTGTTTTAAATAAATAATAAATCACTTTACATCAGCTCAAAAGAACAGATGGAAAATCGAAATGATCAAAATTGATAATTTTGTTAATCACGACTTCGGATTACTTTTAATTGGATTAGATGGCGAGGGCGAAGCCGCGGGTAAAAGCTAGTATAAGATAAGATTTTACGATCACGTTACACGCACGTGAATATCAAGTTTATTGACATCGTTCAAATAGCTAATGACCCACCGAACCTCTGTACATTGTACAATGAGATGATTGCTACTAATAAATTATTATTTGGGTTATACTTTTCGTAGATAGTAGGTACATAATATTACACCATGTCTGTCGTGTGTATATCGTGTCTCGTGATCATGAATTTTAGGGTATCATACCGAGATAACTTTCATGATCCTCATTATGTTGTTTAAGATATTCAATTCATAAGTACTTACTTATCTTCTGTATATATTAAATCCAAGGTTTTACTCGTAGGGCTCAGGATTTACCTATATATAAAGTGAGATGATTTTCTGGACTTTTACCATCAGAATTTGGTACAAACTAGGTTTTACTAAAGACGGTTAGTAATTGTTGTGGGCTCTTCTACAACTCGCCTTACTTAATCACAGTATACATTAGTTTAATTTTCTAATGTGGAGAGTTAATACACCTGAAATAACTTTTTAAGTATGTTTTTATTATTAAAGTATTAGTAATTTAAATAAGTACATAAAATACATTGGACAAGATATCTAATTATCCAAATCTCTATGTGAGAAGTAGAGATGGAACAGGCTTTAATTCAAATACATTTTATACGACTATTAAAAAGTATTTGTTAAATTTAGGTTTGTAAAGATTGTTTTTAGAGATCGAGACATTCGGGTAGGTTCATTAAAAAGTTGAAATTTTTTAAACAAATTGTAAGTGAATGTCATAAAATATACGGCTAAGAGAGAAAGAAAAAAAGAAAAGAAAGTCTTGAAACTAGATAAATAACAGATTTATCTTCGCTACAACTAGTTTTCAATCCCGATCAAAGATTAGTCGTCCATAGACATGATGGGTCTGCTCCTGACATTTTATTTTCCTTTTTATACGTTTTTTCTTGAGTATAGAAAAACGTTTACCTTGTGTAAGAAAGATCTTTCTAAGACTTTTTTTAAGCAGAATGCTTTTCCATTTCCCAAGATTAATAGTGGAAGGGAAATATGGAAGGCAAAAGAGATTCACTGCAGAGAAAAATTGATGGAAAATTTACGAGAGTCGGCAGGGCATAACTTATTCTTTCTGGGTTTTTTCTTTTCCTTTAGCCCTGATTGAAATTAAGATTTGTAATAAAGCCCAACTATATTATTCGTATTATTCGGGTTTAATTAACCGATTTTCTTAAATTTAAAGGATCCGCAAATAAAATAAATTAATATAAGTACAAAACTAAAGGCTGAGGGAGGCTTGCAATATTTGGCAAAATACGAGTACATGGCAAAATATAATATTAATTTATATCCATTTCTCTAGACTTTAGCGTAATATGGCTTCTCTATTAACTCTATGGTAACCATATGGTAGCCATAGTTATACTAAGTAGTACATTTCATGATTAAAACGAATTTTTTTACCATGTACCTACCTACCTACTAAATGTTGCTTCGCCATTCGACTCTTAATTACATTGATTTATAACACGTCCAAATACTTTCGTTTAATGAGTCAAACGGTCTTCATTGATATTGATCTGAGTTAAACTTCCTATGGAATTTTTATACATATAAATTGAACATATTGAGGTAACATTTTTAAAAAAATCAGGTGAAGGCGACACATCCGCAGTGGTTGTAAACAAAAATACTAATAAAAATCTAGGTCAGAATATAATTTGAATATTATACTTTGTTTATTTTAAAACAGAATGTTTCTTTCTCTACTTTTACTATTATAACTAGCTTTTGCCCGCTAATTTGTGCTCGTGGAGTGAGGTTTTTAAAAATCACGCGGAATACCTCAGCTCTGTTTTCCGGTGTAAAAGGTACCCTATGACTCCAACTTCTCAACTATACCAATGCAAAACATGACGTTGATCTGTTTCTCGGTTGCTGCATGATTGAAGGACAAACAAATCAACAAACAAACACACTCTCGCATTTATAATAATAGGAAGGATTGTTGACCTTTCGTAGACGTTATTTCTCATAACATTTTGTTCTCATAATATTCAGGTATGTTGGTATTTTATTACAATTTACGAACGACAAAATAGCTATTCGAATATCTAATAATAGAAACGTAAAAATTCTTTTTACAAAACCGACTTCAAACGCTACTACAAAGTATATCAATTGTGCATATAAAATTTGAAGAGTTCCCTCGATTTCTCCAGGATCCTGATCTGATGGGACAATGGGACCACCTAGGAAGCCTTTCAAGCAAAAAATCCAAATCGGTCCAGGCGTCTTCGAAAAATCGGGAAACATACATAAATAAAAGATTCTGACGAATTCCGACCACCTCCTCCTTTTTTGGAAGTCGTTTAAAACTATGAGATAGAAAAACAAAAAGATTAATTATATTAGAAACTAATTTAACTTATTAAAATATATTGTTTGTTTTAGCAATACCTACTTCTTTATCATGTATTCAATAAAGTTGTTAAAATAAATAATATAATATCCTACGAAAATTAACCTCGCTTAAATAACTTATAAATTGTAATAATATGTACTATTAGCTTTGACAAGGTTTAAATTATACATTCAAATTCTACATTAAGATCTTCTATCTCTTAAATTACCTAGACGCTTTCAAATTGTTCCTGTTTATATTATATATAAATATAAATTGGTCATAATATAATGATTCTAATCAATGCCAAGCAATCATTATTTTACACAATTGGAAAGGTAACTAAACCTGAATAACGAGCATATATTGGGTGTACAAATTAATTCGGTCCGTTTTTTGTTGTTAAAAATATATTTATTTTTAAATCAAAATAAATTAATAGATTAATCAAAGTATTGTCCATCGTTGATTACTACTTTTCCCCATCTCTCAGGCAATTTTCGAATTCCATCTCGAAAAAATGATTCGTCTTTCGAGGCAATCCAACTTCCGATCCAATTTTCTATTTCTGCAAAAGAAGTGAACCGGTGACCAGCCAAGTCGTGCTGCATCCGTCGGAATAACCAGTAATCCGAAGGAGCAAGGTCCGGAGAATACGGCGGGTGTGGTAAAATATCCCACTTGAGTGTTTCTACTTAAATATTTTTTGACGACGTTTGCGACATGAGGTCGAGCGTTGTCGTCAACGTTTCAACGTCTCTTGGTTTCAATTCATGAGGAACCCAGTATCCCTGTTTTTGAATCATTCCTATGGAATTTAATCATACAAAACTGCTTGTTGAGTCACTCCTAAGCTATCTGCAAGCTCCTCTTGTGTTTGACTTCGATCTTCATCGAGTAATGCCTCCAATTCTTCGTCCTCGAATTTTTTTGGTTGTCCGGGTCTAGGCTTATCTTCAACGCTGAAATCACCATCCTTAAAATGTCGGAACCATTCCCTACATGATTTATCAGTTGGAGCATTATTACCATAAACTTCCACAAGCATTCGATGCGCTTCCGCTGCACTTTTCTTCCAATTGAAGCAAAAATTTAAAACTTCCCGCAGATGCTGCTTAGTTAACACAAAATTTGACATATTCAAAAAAATTAAAAACAAGTTCTTTTACGAAATTCGAAGTGATGAGAACGGAATGTTATTGACAGATGTCTAACCTCTCTGAAACCACCGAGATCAACTGTCACAATAAAACATTCATGACAGCCAGAGCCATCTTTTTAAAACGGACCGAATTAATTTGTACACCCAATATCTTTCATTAAGTGAGCTTTTTATTAAATTAGTTCGGAATGTGATCGCACCGTATAAAATATTTAAGATATAAAATAAAATAAAAAACCTAAAATTCTACATTAAAATCACACAATCGAAGCGCACGGCCAAAAGTACCACCTAGCGCATGCAGTGTGTCTATTTACACGATCCATTATGTTCCTCATAGAATTAAACGCAAATTAAAAGTCAGAGATGCGATATATTATTATGTCTTAGTGTGACAACTTTAACTTTACATTTTAACCTTTTGTTACAGATTGCCGGCACTGCACATCAGCCAGTTTTTGGATTTATTTACAATGATTTTTTGGACGAACTCGGCGTCGGTACTGGCGCAGTCACAGTTGTTTATGGAGTGTTTCAAGTCACTCTTGCTATAGCTGGTAAGTTCAAACTATCTACTTATCTTCAAGTATCTACAGCTCTGTAGGTTCCTTCCAGTAATTATGAAGCAATTCCTTTAGGCATTGAAATTCTTAAACTAAATAAAAAGATAAGACCTCGTTTGTTAGAATACTATGTGGTATTTAACATAAGTATATATTGCAGAGACCATTAGTTAACACGCAAACCGTATTATTTTTGTTCCAATATTAAACAAGACGGATATATTCAATTAGGTACCTACACATATATTTTATCTAATCACTACCTTTCGCTTGCCGCTTTGTTTACGTTAAGTTCGATTTTTCAAACCCCTAGTTTATGGATTTGGCGGATGCCTAAGTAATATCTGTATACCAAATTTCAGCCTGACCCATCCAGTGATTTGAGTTGTGTATTGACAGATCAGTCAGTCAATCAGTCAGTCCTTTCCTTTTATATATTTAAGAAAGAAGATACTGGTTGCTTCAACCAGCTCTAAATGGACACATTATACAAGACTGTAATAAAATTCTCTTATTTTCTCTATCTCTCTTATTTTAAAAGAAATTCCCAGCTCTGTGGTCAAAAAAACCACAAAGCTAAGTTTTTTTTTAATATCCAGTCTTAGCCAAACAAAGAAAAGAAAACTTCCCTTCAAAGCCTCTCAAAGTTGGAATGTTGTGTTAGCTGGTAACGGAATTTGTATGTCCATGTTGATACTGTCTACAAACTTTGCTGATTATCCAAACTTGGCTTGTTTTCTTGTGACTTGGGTTCAGAATCATCTGGCTTAAGTCTACTCAGTCAAGAGATTGGATTAATCAAATACAATTTTCATCGTAGGTACTTATATACCAAATGATATTTTTGGTGATAAAAAGTTTTCCTAAAACCTTAACTTAACCCCAGATAAAACTTTTTATTAATGAAATAATTTCAATAGTTATAAACAAAATATAGGCATGATCGTATTGTCAATTGTAAATAATCAAAATAGAAAAGCGGTACAATTAATATGAAAACATAAAGAAAAGTTTCATATTAATTAGAGAATGTTAGATTCTTTTTTAAGAATCTTCATTCAATTCACTATCATTATCGGAGAGTTGGTAGTCACCTTAGCCAACGTAAAAGTTTGGTTGGCCATTCAGCGGGATATCGCAGCCAGATTTCTGGCACATTTCCTCGTCCTAGTGGTTTGGATGATATTTTTCAAGTATATATATTTCTGTATATATATTTTATGTTTATTATATTATTTTTTGGCCTCATATGTATTTATTTTGTACGCGAGAGTGAAAGTAACCATATTATATTTCCCATGACATAATAATATAAGTAACATTTTTTATATAAAATACCTACTCGGGTCGGGAATTTCAAAAAAAATCGAAAGATGGTTTTTAGCTGTACTTCAATGTTATTTTTTCTCATTTTGTGTAAATTATATCAATATACTATTTTTTTTCTGTGATCGAAGCAATATACATTTCCTGTAAATAAAATGTGTTTCGGATGTCGGACTACTAACCTTAGTCCATTATTTGATATTTGATTTGCGTATATTCTGTAAAACCGACGTCATTGATATTAAAAATAAAATATTGCTTTTTGTGTAGTTTTCGTGGGAACCTTAATAACAATATTAGTATCACATTATGTAAATAGTTATTTTTGAATAATATAATGTTTAATATTTGAATGAATAGTAAGCTAAAAGTTTGCGATTGCTGTCGTCTAACATTCGAAAATCAGTGTAAAGAAAATATATTTTGTTTCAGGTTTCTCAGCAAATATAGTTTTAAAAAAGCTTTCGCTTCGACAAGTTGGTTTGATTGGTGCATTTATATACACATTTGCATCATTTCTTGCTATATTTGTGACATCTACAACGCAGCTGATCCTCACTAATGGGTTTCTACAAGGTTTGGGGATGGGATTACTCATTCCCGTGTCCTATACGAGTTTCAACAGTTACTTTACAAGGAAAAAAGTGCTTTATTTAAGTTTGTGTAAGGCATCAATTGGAATGATCACGATGGTTTATCCGTTGTTCATAAAGTTCACTATTACGGAGTATGGGTTCAGAGGGACTTTGGCGATTATTTGCGCCATCTCAGCTCACAGTATATTCGGCGCTCTAGTAATGCAACCTGTGCAATGGCACATGGTGAAGCGGATGAAGTCATGTGAAAAGATTGTTCGTAAGTATAAACTTCATTTTAAAACAACTTTAGTAAAAATAAGTTTCTCTTCACATCGCAGTTACAATATCGTACTTGTTAAAACTTTCCGCTTCTTCTCTACTTTGAAAAAGTTTTAATCTCTTAAATAATAATAAACTTGCTAGAATTGAATGAAGTTATTTTTTATGTGAGGTATAAATATTTTAATTTTGTTTTTCTTACAGTTATTCCACCAACACCGGCATGTGATGAAGACAATGGCAAGTTTGACTTTTTGAAAAGCAATATAACAAAGCAGGATACAAAATCAGTTCAAAGTCTGTACACAAAGAATTGTACTGGCTGCCACAAAGAGTCTGGCCTTCTGTTCATTCCAAAGTTAACAGATTCAAGAAGACTGAGCATTCCCGTTGTTTTAATACCAAGTGAAAAGACTAATAGTCAATTTAATTCACACGATAATGTGTATATGGAGAACTTGTATAAAGCTGCTTCTGTATCAAGTTTAGGAAATTTTGGAAGCATTGCAGTGGAACCGATGCCTATCATCAAGAATAAGGAAGGCAAATGGTAGGTACCTAATAAATAAATTAATCAATATTAAATTCACTTTTTGAGATCCACTTTTAATGTTGTAAAGCTTTGTAAATTAAAAAATAAACGACCAATTGCGTGTCAGACTACGCGCATAGTTGTCTGTACATATACATCCTTAAAAGGGCGGCCATATGTAATTTTTATCATTAAATGTATTAAAATAACATTACAAAATTATAATGATTTAAGATAAAACGCCTAGACTTAAATTAATGATAAAATCGTCGCTGGACTGGACTGTCACATTATGTATGGAAATACGCGTTGAAAAGCTATACCTAACTTTTCATTGAGTCAAACTAGAAACTTGAAATTTACACAACATTAAGAGACCATTGACTATTATATTCAGTATAAATTAAATTTCAACTTAGTACCTCAAGCCGTTTCTGAGAAAAAAGGCCTTGACACACCGACAGACAGACCAATTACGAAGCGATCCTATAACGGTTCCATTTTTTTTTCGGAACCCTTGAAACGGCGTAAGTATAAATTCCGCCATTGCGTGAAATGCTAGTTTGAATTGAAGTGGGAATTGTAATTGCAGTACCGGAACTTGTTTACTATTTTGAATTTGAGATTATCAAAGATCTTCTCAAGGCTAGTTTTTTTGCAATTCAAAAGCCTGTATTTTGATCAAGACGTACTCGTATTATAATCTTAATAAATATATTTAAAGCAATGATCTACTGCTGTAAAGGTCAAATCTGCATCTGAAGATTTACCATTACGCGCGCTCTTAAGAGTTTAAATTTCTTTGATTTAAATCTTAAAAAATAAAATTTCATTACTTTTTCTTTGTTTCAGGCAAACAGTAGCTGAATTTTTAGATTTAACACTATTAAAGGACTTAGTATACGATAACATTATAGTTGGAATGGCAATGACCTTCTTTGCTGACCTTACGTTTTTCACTTTGGAGCCTTTATTTCTGGATAAGAATCATCTCAGTAAGGTAAATATCAAAAATGAATTGACACACCAACAGCAAACAATTTTTTTATAAATCTGTCCTGAAATTGGAACTCATGAAAAATAATTCATTAATTTTACTATGTTTCTCAATAATTGATCATTTGCCGATAATCTTTAGCCGACTACACAGGAGATATTATAGTACATATGTGTGTGCGCCAATCAAAAGTGGTGCAACGAGGTGTAATATCGCCAACATCCGAATAATGGGTTACTAGAGGATCTTTGTAAAACATTTTCTTTAAACCAAAGAGGTGATCCTCATTTTAAGGAATGTAGGAATCGAAAATTTTACTAATATTGTCAGCTCCTTCCGGTTTAACTTACGTCAACCAGTTTAAAAAACAAGTTTCACATGTGCTATGCCATTAATAAAATCATTAATCTTATACATACCCATATTCATAGGTATAGTAGTATGATATGGTTGTTACACAATATTTTAAAAGTCTGCGGTCAAATATTTAATAGGTATACTCGTACCTTATCGATAACGAATTATAAATTCGATCAATGAGTAAGAAACATTAAAATACCAGGATTATTTTCTCGCACAGATCTCAGTGGAATGGCCGATAGTAGACATAATATATGCACGAGAAACATTCTCTGCCTTTTTTCTGCCCAAATATGAGCCCACTCTCGCTGCCCACTTGCGCCATTGACATAAAAATTATGTATCACTACGATGGAATATATCAACAATTCATGCAAACTTCAGTACTTTCATAATGATTGTGCACGCAAGAATTTTCTTTATTTCTATTGCCGTGGAAAAGTCCATAAAAAAATCGACACTGGCTGTATCAATAGTAGGTATCGAATAAATTTTGATATCACAAATTCTTCATTTTTTTTTGTCTTTCAAGTATTTCTAGTTCTAATTTTAGTATTCTAGAAATCTAGATAGTACCGCTTTATCTGGACCACATTATTTGCATCAATTTGAATAAATTTTACATAAGATAATGATAAGTATGTTTTTAAAAATAGTCTAGATAATCTGCCAATATGATAATAAGCTAATGTTTTGAAATGCAAATTTATAAGGCATATGAAATCTTAGAGTCATAAATATCCAGGCTATTTTACTTTTTTATGTATAAATGTTAATGTACATAATTTATTTTTATCCACGATGAAACGAGATGATAAATATAATATATGCGTTTGCCGTTGCGTTTGGAGATTCCATAGATTTAGGATTGGTAATCGCTACGTGTAGCGGCGTAACGACTACCAATCCTTAAAAGTTCCTTCAAAAAGACCAAAATGGCGGGTAGATAGCTTCAATTTGACGTCTCGCAACACCGCAGTCCGGTCCTGACCACGATCCATGCAACCGTGTAACTGACTGCTTAACTGAAATATCGACATATCTAACTAAAACATTGTTGCCCACTTAACGTCACGCAAAAAACCTTATGATTCTTTTCGAATTTTCCTCAATCAAGTAAATTTACAATAAAACCCTATAAAAATCCACACGGGGTATTTAAATCATAAAATGTAACACATGGTATACTAATTTATAATTATTTAACAAGGTCATCGTTGAGAATGTTGTAGATTCACTTGTAAATGTGTGCAACATGTACTTTAGAGAAGTGTGCAACCGACGTTGTAGAAACGAAGTAATGGATCAACGTGATTTTTGCACGGGTATATTTGAGAACTTGCCGCCCTAGTCATATTACAAACGTGTCGTGTCTATTCTCTTTCCATGATCGCTAACGTTGTACTCGTAGAGCAGGGGTTCCCAAATTTTTTTTATCACGCTTCCCTTCTGAAAGGATAGTACATACCATAAAATCCTTTGGGAGTCCCTGCTTTAGCGTTAGCGATGTTAGAAAACGATCATGAAAAGAGAATAGATATGACATGTTTGTAATATGGCTAGAGTGGTTGGAGATGGATATAATCTACTTTTTAGCCCGTGAAAACAAATTGAAACTCTGGCATCATATATATACGAGCGACTGGTTGCCAACGGCAGAGACCACTGTAGACAACGCGAGAAGTCGGCTGCCGTCGAGGGGTTGGCGGTAACCGAGTTGTAGGGTACAGCGTAAATCAGGAGTCGCGGATTTAGAAAAAAAAAAATATACGCGACGAATTGAAAACCGCCTTTATTTCGTCAGTTAAAAATACGTGACGAAAATGATGTTGAATTGCTAATTGTGGCAGTAAAAAAAAATCCTTGGAATCCTTGGAATTTTTAATTACAAGTACAGTAACAAATAGGCGTTAGCTAATCAGAAAGTTTTTATACTCGTTTCTTCGCAAAAGTGGATAGAGTTTAAAAAAATCCATCTCGTTCTTATTAATAAGATACATTTTAAATAGGTACTGGTACAGGTATTTTTAGGAGCACGCTTTAAATTTGAATTTTTATTTAATTCTATAAATAAAATCGTGGCGAAAAACTATGGAATGGAATGTAAGATGTAAAGTTTTATTATACTATGATTCCAATATCTATAACCTTATTTCCATAATATTACATAAAGCAAACGTTATACATCTAGGATGTACCTACCTTGATGCTAATAAAATTTTATTAAATTATCTGGTTTAGTCTGGTAACGTGATCTGAGAATCAGTTATAATAAAATTTTAAAATATTTATTTTGTATTTGAAATACGGTCTATCTGTTACTAACTATTATTGATATACAATACGAGTATCAATAAATAATTCTAAGGAGCATAATTATTATAATCTTTATTACAGATATTTCACAAATCTTTGTCTAAACTAATGTTTAATATTGACATTTATATAGTGGCAGATTCATTTAACGATTCGAAAGCACTTTGTAAAAGTTTATTCGAATATAAAAAATTATTCTATTCTATTCTAAAAGCGAAAATATGTTACATATACATTTTTCAACTAAAGGTTCAATTAATAATTAGTTCGGGGGTTTAGAACATTCTTAGGTTAGAAGGGATTACCTATACTAAAATTATTATTATATATATGAAAAAGTTACAAAAAAGCGGAAGAAGCTGCTTTTTAAAACTAGTCGAATACATAATTGAATCGAAGTTTTGAAATTTTAGTTGGATTCGTCTATACTTAATTAGAATATTTATTTTAATGAAAGACATTGACCGTGACCTGTAGAGTCTATGATACCTACTACTTATGAATATTGTGTTATGAGTATCAATAAGAATAATTATTATTACTTGTAGGTAATACCTTTCCTTGATACCTTATTTTGTTAGGAGTTAGCACGTTTATACAGATTGCATGTTAAGGAAACCTGATTTAATTTTTTAATTTAATTCGTCGCAATAATTGAAAAACATTGCATTTGAGGAAAAAAATAGTGCCATTATTTTCTATAATCCGTCTAAATGAATTCATTCCATAATAATTATATTATTGTGTATTTAAAATTCCTTGTACAAGAAATACGGTAAATAATTTGACACTAAAAACTAATATTACGACGTATGAAGGTATACTGTCGATATGCCTTATTCGTGTTACTAATTTTATTAATCTAGGCAGCGCAGAGTGACGACTTTTTTAATTACTCAATGATTTAACGATGAATGGTACAGCAGTTACACAACTAAATATCTCTTGTAAACAACACTTTTTTTAAGAGGACAGTTTATTAATATGACCTATTTATACGATAGAAAAAATATTTGAATCTTAAATAATTATTGTTTAATTTTGGTTTTACTTATTAAATGAAAAAGGATTTACTTGGAAGTATGCATTGATTTAGTTAGTAAGTTAGTTGTACAGACAAAATCTACATAGTTTTGCATGATCACTACTCCTATACTTAAATGAAAAAATATTCATTAGGCCTATGCAATTAAAATTTTAAATCACATACTTATCGTTATCCATTGATGATGTTGATGAAGTAGGTAATAGGTACATCATCATCTCTTACTCCAATTACAACTCTGTAAGGGTTGCAACAAAATGATCGATAGCGATAGAATTGGCAGAGTAAAAGCAAGTGCAGCGCCAATTTACTGAATTAGAAAGAGTATAACTTTTGGCGGGCCCTTTCCACGAGCCCTTTTTGGCCACATGGGAGTGGTTTTGAACGAATGTAGATGCATTGCCAGTATGGGGGTTAGCTTTAGGGCTCGATTGGAGGCAGCTTGTTCCTAAGGGCACTTCCTGTGAGGCTCGGAGGATCCACGTCTGAGTTCTCCGGTCGGAGTTAATGACGTAACGAATCGGGGATTTTGTCTTCACTTTCAAAGACTTCGGCAATTAGCAGAGTTTGTGTAGGTGTATATAGCCTAAGTCCTGTTTGAGAGACATAGGAAATACATTGTATTGGCACATTAATCCCTCTGTTAGAATATATAGCTTGCAAAGCTTGACTGGGAGAGATCATTTTTAAACCATAACACTGGTATTGTACTAAATGACTAGGTTAAGGCTACCTTTCTGTGTTTTTATTGCATTTTTCGTACTAGGGACCGTCATAAACTAGAAACACCGTCATCTCGTTTGCGCAAATTACCTACCTACAGAAATCCTTTGTGGGGTTAAGTAGGTGTACCCTTTTATATCTTGGTTCCGAAATTCTTAGATTTGCCGTTGCTCAAACACAATGTGTACAAGTTGAGGTTTTTTTAACACAATTATTTGAATCACAAAGTTGCATGGAAGCAATCGGCTTAGCATTCACAAGATCAGACTAGAAGTTATTACACAGTTAATGAATTCCTTAATGACAAAGTTGCTTGGAACCAATCTGCTTTGCTTCAGCGGTCAATATAATGTTAAACAAGATAGATGAGCTACAATCTATATAATCAGTTTTGTTTTGAAAAGAGCAACCGCTGAGTTTCTTGCCGGCTCTTCTCAGCAGAATCAGCTTTCCAAACCGGTGGTAGATTCTCGACTTGTCATAAGAGCCACAAGTTGGCTTAAGTACATCAAATAAATAATTTTGAATTTAAATCAGATAGGATAAGCTTAAACTTTAAAGCCTTAAGTGAGTGGTTTGTGTTGTCCTCAGACGGAGATCGCGAACATCATAGCGGTGGGGGGCGCCACCGACATGTCTGCGCGGCTGCTGCTCGGCGTGTCGGGGCAGTTCTTCCGCATGAACAGCCGCTACATGTTCTACGCGGGCGCTCTACTCGCAGCTTTATTTAGACTAGGTAAATTACAAGAATATTGATAACTGAAAAGACTGGTAAGTCTCGGGTTCGATTCCCCGCGGGGGCAATGCGGGAATTTATAATTTCTGAATTGTCTCTAGTCTGGTCTGGTGGGAGGCTTTGGGCGTGGCTAGTTACCACCCTATTGGCAAAGTCGAGCCTTGAAGATTTCCCTGGTTTTCTCTAAGATCTCACCATCAGGTCCTGACTTGATTACAATGGCACCTGGGAAGTTATACTCATTCAAACAAAAAAAGAATTTTCCAAATCTGTCCAGGCGTCTTCGAGTAATCGGGGAACATACATAAAAAATAAAAAACAAGATTCCGACGAATTGAGAACTTCCTCTTTTTTTGGAAGTCGGTTAAAAAGTCTATATCACTGACCTTAACTTTGTCGATCCGTAGCCGTATTGCCGCTTCGTTGAAAGAAAAACCAACGAACAAACACACTTTCATATTTATAATATTACATATTAAGGTTTAAGTAAGTTGAGTCACTGATGCCCAAGATAAAATAGATAGATCATTAGCCAACAATTTCCTGCATCATTACATGTCAAACAGGTCAAACTCCAAAAACAAAATCAATAAACCAATTAGGTACATAGTCATATTAATATGTTATAGTGGAATAAATTAATAGTAATAATCGAACGGGTCAAGTACGAATTCATCATATCTGTTATGATTTCGTAAGCGAGTAATGTGTTCCTTTAAAGAGAAAAAAAATAGGAAGTTATTTTAAAAGCCTTCCTTTTTTCAAAAGATACTCTCCCAAACCCCATCTTTTATCTACAGTTGACTTTACTTTTTTTAATGGTCTTGGAATGCAGGGGATTAAAAAAAATTAACTCTACACAGACGAAGTCAAGAACAAAAAAAAAAGAGAAGAAAAAAGTAAGGACGTGAATATCCTGAAGCAAGCTTGAAGCCATCATTTTCATCAGATTTAGTGGAAGTTGACATAATTATACAGTACCAAAAATAAGCCAAAACCCCCAAAAAAAGACAATGTGTCATGTATGTCAGTTACCTACAATTATGTATGTTTTTGTGTGTGTATGTCTGTGTGTGTACGTGCGTGTGTGCGCGTGCGTTTTCGGATTTGCGGTACCAATTCCCAAGAATAATTAACAAACGTTAATTATTCTTTTTTTATTTTCAGTCTTCATCCAATTCACGACGTACATACCTCTGCTAATACTGACGGGGATCCTGGGAGCGCTCCGTTCCCTCGTTCACATAGCACAGCCGATAGTGATGGCGGATCATGTTCCCATTGAGCGGTACCCACCCGCTTATGGATTATACATGCTACTAGCTGGAGCACTTAGCTTAAGTGTCGGACCAATGATTGGTAAGCATCTGTACATGTATTCTATAATAACAACAATTAATTGAATTAAATTAAGGCGCAAATACATTACTGTTGACATGCTGGGTCGTGGCTAGATATGGTAACTTATACCAATATTGAAACATTCCGAACCACCTAAGGCACTCATATCTCTCTGCTTTCTTGTTCAAAATTTGGAGCTGGCGGAATTTCCGGTTCAGTACTTGTTGAATATAGTTTCATACATTTATCACGCTCTTAGACTTCCATTCTCATTAAATTTTGTTAGTTTAATGTTTAAAAAGTACAATACTTAATAGATATCCAAACTCGAACAAAATGTATTAAGTCACAAGTTTTAAATACGATCAGACAAGAATAGGTGTGTTAAAATAGCCATTTGTATTTCTTTCTGGCTAGTGAACATACCTATATGTAAGAAAAACAAATTTAATCCATGTTACATTTATTTTTTTCAGGTTTCATACGAGATTACACCGGGAGTTATGCAATCGCATTTGTGATGTTGGCAGTTTGCAACCTCTGTTGCGCTGTTCCTTGGACTATTGAGGCCATTATAGTCTACATTAAGCGGAGAAAGCAGAGGACACAAACGTGATATTTTTATTAGTGTTTTTGGAATAGACAAACTAAGACTGTTTTAGACTTTTGCAAGGTCTCAGAGCGATGCCATACGGGCACTGCTGTTGCGATGTCTGACAGAAAACTTTGTGGCATGCCACCATGCCACACACTACGCTGCGGCGTAACTAAGGGGGTCAACATAGAAGAATACGCAGTGTGTCACAGCCACATAGCGCGTATTTTTTTGAAGCCATACAATACGCTGTCGCAACGCATCGTGACTCGTGTGGCATCGCTCTTAGCGAGTCTGAAGACATTGATTTTCAAATAAAATTATCTAAAGATAAGATATAGGTATCTTATCTTTAGATAATTTTATTTATAGACACATATATACTTTCGTACGAATGTCTGTATACGGGTGCCATATTATAACGGTTGATTAGATTTCTAGCCATGTATACATATCAATTTTAAAAGCTTTTAACTTTTAACTCCTATTTTATAGGTACCCTCAGCCTGAGTGCCATTTTATGAACTCTTAAAACTTCGCTGAAAGTTTTTCATAGATAGCGACCGCATCTTTTATTAACATACCGAACCCTAAAATAAATACATCATATCCAATTCGCTTGTAGATACTTTTATCTAGGAAACAATTGTTTGTATTTCCATATCGAAGGATGTGTAGCCTAGTTAGGCGAAGATTGTGAAGTTTGTAACTGGACGGGTGACCAACTTTAGAACTCCGAATTTGACCTTTTCCTTTCTTAAGCACCTTATTTTTTACCGGTTATTATCCTAAGAATCGTATACGAAAATATTTCAGAGGCCATCGTACTATTATCCCAAAACAGCCTCTTCTATTTTATGATTAATTGTATTAAGGAGTTCTACTTAGCAATGAAAATTACCACAACTAAAGCGCCTTATTTTAATAAATTGCAATGTAAAAAACACGTGTTTGAGCTAATGTAATATGTCACAATAATATATCGAGATAGAACGGTTATCACCTTTGTTTTATTAAGAAGTCATGTGTGGCTATCCCCAAAAATACCTAATAACTTTTTTCTTCAGTCCGATCCGGGATTTGACCTAGGACCTGATAGTCATAGTGATGTTGAAAAAGTATATTTTAAAGTCTTTATTTTCTCCGTCATCGTTGAAAACGAGATTGTGTGCTATGAGAATTTTTGTATAGTTTGAAAATGTATGTTGCAACGCAAAAACGTTATAAAATGCAAGTTAAGTCATTAATAAAATGTGTTCATTTTCCACATCGAGATTTTAAATGATGGTGTTCTTTTAGTTTATGATAAACTTGTTGTTGTAATAATTATTACTTACTTAATTTTATTTAATTAATTATTATTGTACAATTATTGTACATATTTCAATATTGCTTAGTGCATCGATATTGTGTTATCGAAAACTGTCAAATACTTTATGTTACACGAACTGTACATTTTATTGTTATTGTAGGTATTTTTAATGTTGTTGTTTATCATTTTTCATAGTAAAACTATTGTAATACTCACATAATAATATATTATGTGCAGTGTGCACGTATAAAAATATTATAAGTTCAGAAGCTCTATAGTAATACTGCTATTCGCTAAGATAGCAATACGTAATTCAAAACGATCTCTCAAGATATAATAAAATGTTTGAAGTAATAAACTTGTTGAAGATATACTTATGTAGTTTTATATATTATTTGTATCCCTTTCATAATAAAGGAGGAAAGCAGCAGGAGGTGAGATTGTTTACAATATACCACCCAACTACACTGTCATCGCGTAAGTGTAAGTCCAAAGTACATATGTTTTATAATGATAGTTACTTAAACTTTTTAATTAAAGGTGCTAGAAGATAATACACATACAAACGCGAATTCCGACTGCTTTATTTAGAAGTTGGGAATGTAATTTAATGATAATAACAAACAATAGAATACAATGTAAGTAGCATCAAAACCCAATCAAACTACGAAGAATAACCGCGCAGTACTGAACACACGATCCGTGCTATATTTAACATTTATCGTTCCGATGTTTATTCCTTTATCTCATGTATCCGGTAGTTTAGTATGAGTGTAGTCGGGCCGCGGCGTGCAATAGCGTTACCCGACATAACATTGTGACAATGAACACGGAAAATTCAAATGAGGGTCCAAAAGATGCGCAAACAGATAAGTGGGGATATGTTGTTTGTTTTGGAATTGTAATCATCTTTGTAAGTACCACTTTAGTTGTTTTTATTACGCAAATGTAAACAACAAATGTTTGAAACGTATATTTTCTGATATATATCTCTAATCTCATTTCTATCTTTTCTAATTTTGTGTGTTTTCTTTTTTGATTTTGTTTCTCTTGTAATTTATTTTTCGATACCTCTTTGTTTTATTAAAATAACGTAAGGTTTAGTTATCGTTATTTCCTTATTTGTTTTCTTTCAAATTCCTTACGTACATACCTTTGATATTACGTAGCCTTTTTAGAATACACTATAGAAAGGTCTTTCTAGTGACCTATATTTTAAAATAGCACGCATAATTAAAGAATTCTGTAAAATTAGCTGAAAAACACCTTAAGTTATGCAAAAATAAAAAAAACTTGCATTTTGAATAATATTTCGCAATACTTTGAAATTGAATGAATAAGCTTTTGAACATTTTAACTTGTGTTTCATTGTTTTGAAGAATGAAAGAACAATACAATATTCTTTTTTGCTATTTTTTATTTGGTTGAGATCTTTTATATTTCCTTAGTAAAAAGTATCATTTGTTCTTCTCCGGGAATTCTTTGGAATGCTCCATGTGAAACGTTGAAATTGAAGCATTTTAGAGGCTAAGGAAGCTCCAAACAATCAGACCTTTTCGGATTTCGAAAGCATGAACTAATTTACTAGTCAAAAGTTTTATTGTTCGATTACAATATAATTAATAGCAATATTATGCTAAGTCATCAGCTAAACAGTGTAGGCATTGTGTACATAGTTATTCCAATACTATTACTAAAGATAACAAATAATGCAAATGGGTTGATTAATATTCATTAAAGTTATTACCTGTTACACGCGTGGTAAACATTGAAAGCTTCATCGCAAATTATTATAACAGGTCCTCTTGTACGCAAATGTGATTCAACTGAAATCCTGAGGTAGGAGGGTGCATTTATTATGAGTCACTCAGTAAAAGTAGTGTTACTGTGCTTCAGCATATCTTTACTGTGTTCGTCGAAACACTATACTACTCCACTATTCACATATTTACTTACTTAAAGTAGATATCCTGTATCATCATCACATGCGGCCATTTGCAGTTCACGATAAGAGTAAGGCCTCTTCATTACAACACCATTCCTTTTTGTTTTATTTTGGCATGTGAAGGCTTTGGCCTATAACCCTTCTTTGAAAGGAGACCTACACTTACGATTGAGCCGTTGATGATGATGGTAATGGATGATCTTTAAATGCACAAATGTTCCCTGCGCTTAGGAAAAGTGTATTTTCAGATTGCGGGCATTGGCCATGTGAACTCATTTGGTTTAATATATAAAGATTTTATCGTCGATACACGATCCAGTGCCAAATCTCTGACGACAGCGCATGGAGTTTTCTCAATAATGTTAGCTATTGGAGGTTTGTATTTACTAAATGGAATTTGTGATATTGTTACCTACACACACTAATTTGAAAACTTTTGGACGTAGAAATGTAAATTTTCAATGTGTCTGTTATGCACGGTGACTTTTTTATCGTCTTACAAAAGCAAAAGTTAATGATAATGTCATTAGTAAAACAATAAAAAAAAATTAAGAACATTCCAATGAGTAGTATTAAAAAATAAATAAAAACGCATCATTTTTTTACATTCTATAACGAGCATAAATACGGTCAACGTAAAGCCTCAATAGCCCAACGGTTAAAGGTGCGGACTGAAAACTGTAAGGTCGCAGGTTCGAATCCCACCCGTTGCACTATTGTCGTACTCACTCCTAACACAAGCTTTCCGCTTATTTGGAGGGGACAGGAGAATATTAGTCAACTTCAAGTTGGCTAATATCCTTTTTAAAAAAAAAAAAAAAATAGCGAGCGTGGTGCGACTGCTCCGTTCTTTGTGGTCATTCTTAATATTCTTTCAGTATCATTCTTAATACTCAAAGAGTCATTCACATTAACGAAAAATTACGTATCTATTCGAGTAATTTTAAATAAAGACGATAAAAAATCACCGCATATATTATACCTATTCCTTCTAAAAGAAAAAATCTTCGATTATTACGGACAGTTTTTATAACAAACAAATATGAACTCGTGTTTTTTCTTTTACAGGCTTAACTCTTAATGTGATAGCAAAAAGATGCTCTTTGAGATTAGGAGGCTTTATAGGAGCCGTAATAATGTCAACTGGTTCCTTTGTAACAGTGTTTATATCAAGTACTAGTCAATTGCCCTTCACCTTTGGAGTGTTACAAGGAGTTGGTTTCGGAATGATTGTTCCCGTTTGTTATTCCACCTTTAATCACTACTTTGTAAGAAAAAGAACTCAAGTAATGAGCTTGATAAAAGCAACCCAAGGAGTTTTACTTATTTTTTATCCACAACTTCTACAGATATTATTGTCGTTTTACGGATTTAGATCAACACTGCTCCTAATAAGCGGAATATCATTGCATACCTTTCCCGGCGTGGCAGCCATGAAAAATTATACGAAGACTGTTAACAATAGACCAGCAAGTATTTTTATCTTATGGAAATATTATATAATGTCATATTGAAAATTATTTTAAAATCCCGGTTTTGTTGTAGATGTTCTATTAGAAAGTGGAACAAAACATGAAAATGTGGATTTAGTTACAAAAAATAAAGATGATAAGGAACCAAAAATAAATATTAAGACCAGCAGAAACTTGACACTGACTATATCTGGGTAACTTATAAGTATTTTTTATTTATTTCATCTTTTTAATTTATTTAAAAAATATAATACACAAGGTATTTCAATACAATACAAGAAGTATGCAAAGTAACACCTCTATTACAGATTAATATCATGTACAATATGTTAGCAATAAGCATCTAGTAGCCTTTATTTTGCTCAATAAAGTTTTTCTATCTATCATAGAAATATAATTTTGTTGTTACAGGCATGTCATATTAGAAATGTTCAACGTTAAGATTCTGAAGGATCCAGTGTTCTGTAACATTTGTATTGGACAGAGCTTCGTCAATTTCTCTGATCTGATATTTTTCGTTTTACAACCTATGCTCTTCTATCAATATGGACTAAACACAGTAAGTTCATTATTTGTATCTCCTCAAGTTGTTTTTTTATTCAGTCTTACTTTAAGCTTACATTGTATCTTTCAGAGTCAAGTAGCTGCGTGTATTTCAATCAGTGCTGGAGCCGATGTTGCGGGACGTTTCGGACTTGCATTTATAAGCAGTTTTATTTCCGTTAATACAAGATTTCTTTTCTACTTGGCAACAGTTTTTACTCTGGCAGCGAGGATTGGTATTAAAAATTTAATATACGCATTTTGATTAGGTCGTAATTATCTAAAAGGAAAAGGTGACTGACAGGCTGACTATCAACGTATAGCTCAAACCATTGGATGGTTCAGGCTGAAATTTGGCATACAGTACGACGTAAGAAGGCTAAAAAAGGTTTTTTGGAAATTGAACCTCTAAGGAATAAAATAGGGGTTCGAAAAATCGAATTTAACCTGAGTGAAGCCGTGGGTAAAAGCTAGTTTTCTATAAAAATAAATATCGATATTAGTAAGTAGCAGCACAAGGTTTGTATGCAAGAATTGTTTTGGAAAATACACTAAAACAGTCGGTTTGGATGGCATTTATTTTATGAAAATCACTTAAAAACCTTTTAAATAAATGTATGATATTTTCAATTGAACGAACGTTTGAACTTAATAACAATTAAATTCATATTAACCATATCATGTAGATAATGTATGATCTCTACTGTTTGTGTGGTGATTTATCTCCTACGTACACTAACTACATTTCTAGATATACATTAATTTAACTAACGAACAGATAACGTGATTAATTGAAAGGTCAGGCTAGCAAAACAACCATTCATGCTGACCTATTGTATCACCTATTGTACCTCTGGGTGTCAAAGCTACTATGCATAATATCATCAACAACCCATCAACGGTTCACTATTGAGAACAGATCTCCTCTCAGAGAAGGGTTAATAGGCCAAAGTCCTCCACGCTGGCCCAATGCGAATTGGCAGATTTCACACACCCTTGAGAATATTGTTCAGAACATGAGGCGTGCGGGTTCCCTCACGATGTTTTTCTTCACCGTTGAAGCATGTCATATTTGAGTTGGTATCTTGCATGAAAAGAACTCGATCCCTATTCCGCCGCCGATCAAGATCTCCTTAATTTACTCAATCATACATCATAACGATGAGGAATTTACCTAAATTGCATATTTTTCAGTGGTTCTGCAAGTCCGTCAGTTTATATGGCTGGCGGTGGTGACAAGTCTGCTTGGAGTGCTCCGAGCCTGGCTCCACGTCGCCAGTCCCCTCGTGATCTCTCATTACGTGACACATGAGGATTTCACTGGTGCTTATGCACTGTTTATGCTCTGCACTGGTCTTGTTAATGTCACACTTTCTCCTATTATCGGTATGTGAATTATTTAAGAATATTAGCTATTCCAAACTTCATGGTCATCTTGAAAAAACTTATTAATGTCTCACTATTGAGCGCAGTTGAAGTTTGAACTTTCCGTTGATATTGTTTAACGCGGGCGGATTCTTTGTTTTTTTGTTTATAATTTGCTTGTTAAAAGATTCTTTCATTACGGTAGTTGGTGTTGCTGCTATTGTGGAAGTGTTGTCTTTTTCCCCATCTTATTGTTTTTTTGGCCTCAATATTTATCTAGCATACACTTTGATTCACAACAGAGAGCTTGATTTTTAATCTCGGTCAACGCTGCAGAGCGAAAATTAAATGTCAGGTCCGAGGCACAAATGCTTAACCTAAAATTAAAGTTGAACGTGAAAACTTTTCAAATTAAAATCCTTGCGACACATTCAACTTCCGCTGTCAGAATAATATTTTATCTGTTTTCAGAACGTTACATTCGGAAGCCTCGTTTGTAGAAAGTAGTTCAAGTAGGTACCCACAGTCTAACATCGTGATTGTATACAAAGTATATAGTACAAAGCGATTGTGATTTAAGTTTATTTTGTATGTTTCAAAGTTGTGTTGGTTTTCTTCTTCTCTATCTACCGATAGACGTCCACTGTTGAACAAAGGCCTCTTGCATGGACTTCCACTGGTCCCGACTGATGTCGTCGGCCCACGTAATGGGGGTCTGCCAACACTGTGCTTCCGGGGGCGGTATCGGCTCTCCAATACCTTGGGACCCGAATGACCAACGACGGTCGTTGGAATTCTAGATTAAACAAAATTAATCAAAAACTCAACGTCAATTTCAACTTCAATTTACATTCAACATTATAAATTAAATTGCTCATTAAAACCATAACAAAAGTTAAGCTTACGAAAAACGTAGATATGGCTTTGTGACTCAAATTATTATTATTGCTCGGCGACAAAAGTTATGAATTAATGGATTACTTCAATATAGGTCACAAGCATACTTTATTATCTAGCGCGTGTCTACAGTCGCATCCTATTTAATACACGTGAGTGACTAAATATGTCAATGTAAAAATGTTTACACTGTCGTTACTTATATTCTAACGTCTGATAATCCAAAATTTATAATCTCGATAATACACATAACAACAATATTTGGTGAATAAGACAATCTGAATCGTTATTTGGACTATTTTGGGATTATCGTTATATTCACTTGCCGATTATTTCAATCAGAAACTTTCAGTTCGTTTCATGTTTATGTACAAAACACGCAACATAGGATTTGCATGATTGCAAAACTTTTGCTACTATTTATCATAGATTGAAAACTTGCATAGAGAGACAAACTCGCACGGTTTCCCAGCATAGATCCAATTTTTCAGCGCATATTGCATCTTGGGCTTTATTTTTAGATTGAAGTGTTTATTCACGCTACAGTGGAGTGATGCTAGATGTTTTCAGTTTTGCTGACATCTCAATAGATTCATGTTGTGAAAGGATTTATTTTTATTGAACGAAATTAGTTGCAATAACTGTACAATTGAATGTGGAAATAACTATAGGGAGCTATTGTATTTTCATTGTGACCCTTCATATATACTCAATAGGCAAGTGGCTGAAAACTGAAAGTCCACATTGCATTATTCCCGCGCCCTCTCCTAATATAAGCTTTCCTCTTTAGATTAGCGCAACTGGACTGCGATCACTTCTCATGGCAAGTGATGATACAGCTAATAAAGCGTGCTTGCCTAGACAATGCCTATTCCCTCGATAAAAGATACTCCAGTTATAATAAGTTAGAAACGGAAGCCGGAAAACCACACACAAATTCTTATCCTTGCTTTTTGTTTCAGGTTTGATTAGAGACATATACGAAGACTACATTCCGGCTTTCTACGCTTTGACCGCGTGTTGTTTGCCATGTCTAATACTGTGGCCAGCGGAGTATTATATAAACAAAAAGGAATGAAACAAATAGGATAGATCAAGTGACTTTGGCGTAATATCTGCTAAATTACTAAGCACAAAGCTACACAATGAAATGGTCTAGAAATTGATTTGAGGAGTGAGGCTTAGGTTGGGTTAGACATCGACGGGCTCCAGCTTCCAGCTTACAAAAAATTGATATTGGAAAGTAATAATTCATTAGTAATAAAGTAATAAATGAATGAAATATGTACTTTCATTGTACACCTCATAAAATAAAGAACCATATAAAAATAAGAATATTTTATACAATTTGGCGACCTAACGATCTCTTTCAGGCAACCAAGACTAATTTATACTAAATATCTATAACTTATTAAGAAACATCTAAACATAGCTAAATAAAGTACTTTTTAGTACTTATTTCTTTTTTAATAGGCTTTAGGAATTTTTAAGAAAAATAAGCTCCTTAATAAAGAACGTAGTAAAAAGCTATTGAAATGCGAACATAAGGAGAGCCCCCATTACAAATCACAAGGTTTGCTAAAATTCGATAAAGAAGTGTTGACTTCTAATTAAACCCAGGCTTGTCACGAACAGTGCTTGAGGTCAAGTGTCCTCTTAACCTGGAGGCGAGTTATACTATACCAAGGCTTGCTTGTATTATACGCTACTGAGCGTTAACTTGTACTTATTTAAGTAATAGGTATTATGAAGTAATCTAATATAATTTTTGAAGAGATTGTCGCCAAAACTGATTTCATGTGTTAAAAGAAGAATTTAGCGGTGCCGACGATTTGGCTGAAATTTGGAATGGAAATAGCTCATACCCAGGATTAACACATAGGCTAATTTTATCCCGAAAAATCCAAATGTTCCCGCGGGAATTAAAAATTCTTAATCCACGCGGACGAAGTTGCGGGCACCGTCTTGTTCATAATAATGTCTTATCTCTTATCTCATCATCGTGTTCCTACTCAATATGTATTGTACCTATGTTATATCTTGTTGACATATGATTGTGCAATAGTTATCATAATGTTTACAGTAGGCATAAGGTAACTAGATACCTTTTTACGACATAATTAATGCCTATTTATAACGAAAACCAGTTTGTTGTGATTTTCCATAGGAATGTGTATACTACACTAATAAATTTTGATTGTGGGGTATGATGTTTTTAATTCCTGTTTACCATATAATATAATTTACGAGATTCGTATTAAATTAAAAACTAATTTGTGGCATGTTCTAGGCTGTTAAACAATACTTAATTTACGAGGTTGTCTATGTAGCAAGCGGTGTGATGTTCGTTTAAAGATCTTGTATCATTGGCAACAGGACTTTTTTATACTTCATTGTTGTATTGAACAGCATACTATCGATATTATCAACAGCGTATAGTTATTTTTGTCGTTCCATACAGTCAATAACCTTTCCACTCCAACTGTTCATCAATAGTATTAACTATCGAAAGCGTCGATAGTATTTTAATTCGCAATATTTTCGACCTCTCGATATTTGAACTGATTTATAATAACTATTAAAAGTTCGACAACTCTAATTTCGAGTGATTACATATCGCGAGGCCATTGCGCGAGGCCCAACCATTTTTGATGTGTAACTGTCAAGAATTCAACGTTATAAAAATAGAACCAAGAACGAAGAAAAATTAAGTTTTAAATTAAAAATTAAAAACAAAAGTTAAAAACAAAAACAATTGAGTGAGTGCTTGTAGGAATGTAAGTAGGTGTTGGTTAACCAAACCTTTCATTGAAAAAATTACTGATCATACAATTTAATTTTATTTTACTTCCAAATTAAGATGAAAAAAATAACATTTTGAACGCAGTGAAACCTTATAAGAGGGAAACCTAAACTATTATTACGTGGTTCACCGATGAAATTATAGTAAATTGGCTTTTAAAGAGGAAAATGTGGTCGCTTTAACTCTTTACGTGGTTCTATTATTATTTTTACTATAATAATGGAACCCGTATTACTTAAAGGTTTATTTACAACGGAAAATAATATGTATATTTTTTTAAGAACTGCAGTCAACTTATATAATCTCATATCTCTATATGTATAATCTCATGTTTGAAGCGAAGCCTCTATGGTGCAACGGTTAGGGTACGGACTGACAACCGAAAGGTCGGCGGTTCCAACATCTCCAGTTGCACCATTGTAGTAGCTACTCTTAATATACTAAATATGATCCAAATTGTAGTTGGAGGCCCTAAAAAGCTAAATATTTATGGATGGTCTCTATTTTTTCTATATAATTAAAGACATTTTTCACGCTTACTTCGCTTGTATTCATTACAGTATGCCAAAACGTGCGATATAAATGCCGTAGTCAATCGTAGCGTCATAAAAAGGCAATTTAGCATCGCAAAAGCTTTGAATAGACCCATTGGCTACCACAGCTTTTGAGAATTGATGGTAGATACAGGCCTCGGTTGGCCTGGCTAATGATATCTTAATGAACAATGCAAAGAGTTTTTTTTTTGTGAACATTTTTCCGATTTCCTTTAACAAACTAGGTTCGTATTATGTCAACTGCAAATGTGAAGTGCAATGAACCTATAGTCTAATTTAAAAGTGAAATTTCCACGTATCAGATGCTAAGTTTAAGTGAGCTTAGTACGCAGTAATTATTACTTTGTCACTTATACCTTGCATGTAAAACTGCTGAATAGTAAGTTTAATGCTTAGTCTGCATGAACTTCGTATTTATGTAAGTATTGCCACTAATATTTTGCGTGTAATCTGAATAAATAAGTAATAAATAGGTAAGTAAATAGGTAAGTATGAGTATAACTGAGCAAGTACTGAATACTTAGCAATAAGCTAAGGTAAACTGTACGTAGCATTATGCTCGAAAAATCCACAGTCCTATTCAAAGAATCATGTGTTACTAGGTTATTTCAGATTTCTACTGATTTTGAGCAACTTTCGTCTAGCATTTTTTTTAACCACATTAGTATAAACTATAATCTTTTAGGCCATTTGCACACTGTAACTGCATTTTATAAAATATTTTATGAAATATAGGTACCTATGTTCTGAGTAGAATCTAGCTCGGAGTTCACGGAGCGAAAGCGGTCGATACAGCTTACCCGGGTACACTATTGTGGGGCACTCCCAAGGTTCTGCACAATGAATGGCTTCGGTGAATACTTTTCGAATATTATGACTGTAAAATGTTACCTACAGATAGAGCACGGTCGAATCTAGCTCATACATAAGGCTTATGCTCCAACAGTATCGAAAATGAGCCAAGATATTATAGTTTCGTAGAAATTACATTATTCGCTTTTCTTGCTGCGCATTACGATCTCTTTAAACCCAGTATCTTTGAGCATACAGATAACAACACCGTTACAAAGAAATATTTGTTCGATCCCCATGTAAATGGAGCTGGACTTTTGGGCATAAAGAGGTCCTAGTGGAACGCAATAATTTGATCTTGAAAGAGGTAGGAGTGACGGGAATTTTATCAAGTTTAATGCTTCTAAAACGCAAGCGTGTTAATTTTCTACTAAATAAAGTAAAATGACACACGAACTCCCAAAACTACACTCGCACAACACAATCATGGATTTCTGCAAAGTAACGCATTAAATTATCCTACAATGACTCTTCTTTTATGTAGCTTACGCGCTCCTTTCTTTTCATCCTGGGAACTGTTTCCACAAATAAGCGATATCCACCTATTTTGCGTGATTCCACTGGCATGGCTTCCCCCCAGATCACTCCAGCCAGCCGAGCTCACTCCAATCCAAGCAGGCCACCTAGGTCGGTAGAGCAATCGTTGGTGAAATCGTTGGTCGGATACATTCCGGCAGTACGTGTTCCGACGTCTCGTCGTCCTACATGCATTCTCTACTCTAAGTAGATCTAGGAGAGCTCTATCGGTGATACTCAAAATAAAGAAGCATTTGTGAAGTGAACAGTGTCCTGTGATCGTACCTACAACTGTTCTACGCTTATATCGATTTAATTGTACCCTTTTCAGTGCATGGCGTTGATTGGGGCTAGGAATAGCCTGTTGTTTGTCTACAATCTGTTGTGTTTACCCATAGTTCGGCATGTGTACTCACAGTTCCCCCGTGTAACCATGTTGCAGTTTGCACAGTTGTTTCAACGCGTTGACGGTTCGTAGCGAGTCCGCAGAGGAACACCAGCTTTGCGAGAACGGTCGATAGAGCGAGCGGCCCGGGTGAGGCCAGTCATTGTGTCGTCGGGCGCGCACTGTGAATGCGATTTGTAGTATATTTTTCTAATGGTTTTACTTCAAACCTTCTATTTTCTATCTCTTCTCCATATAGCCTCAATAGAACAACGGTCAGGGTGCTGAACTGTGTACCGAAAGGTCAAAGGTTCAAACCTCATGCACTATTGCACTATCGTCGTACGCACTCCTGGCACAAGTTTTACGTTTAGTTGGGGCGGAAAGGGGAATATTAGTCATACAAAATTTTCATAAACATGGAAAACTAATATTATAAATCCTTGAAATCTATGAATAAAATTTATCCAGTCGTCCTTCGCTCTGATGCAATGCAAATATTTGAAATTTGAAATGAGCTGATATGATTTCTCCGTATTTCCATATTGCAATTTGCCTGAATCCTATCGTAGATTATATATCTTGTTCTAACTATAACTATTGAATGAAATCAGCCGTTTGCATTTGAATCCCTACTGTCTACTAATATTATAAATGCGAAAGTGTGATTGTTTGTAGGTATTTTGCATGGTTAGGTACCTATAGTTGAGGACTTGGAGAGTATTATTAGCTACTTTTTATCCCGGAAAAACAAAGGGATACGGGAACTGTATAATTTATATTAATTATATTATAGCCGTGAAGTAAAACATATATATACTCTGCCAATCCGCACTTTGCCAGCTTAGTGTATTATGACCTAGATCCTTCTTATTTGAGAGATCTGTGCCCAGAGGTGCGCAGGCAATAGGTTGAGATTTGGAAAATTCTTTTTTGTTTGAAAGGGTATACTTCCCAGGTGGTCCCGTGGTCATCAGGTCAGGATACAATGATTTGATCCTGGAGAGATCGAGGGAACTCTTCTTTTATAGGCACGCTTGATATAGGTACTTTGTAATATCGTTTGAAGTCGGTTTTTAAAAAGAATTATTTATATTTTTATTAGCGTGTCGAAGTTGACCAAAATCGAACACTGGAAGACTCTTTGATCTCTGGATTTAATTAGTCTGTACAGTGACCAATGTAGGTACTGAGAATTTCAGTTAGAAATCCGTTCTTTGATTATTATAGAGTACCTTTAGAGTACCAATATCAAATTGGCTTAGTCTACTGAATACAAGGCTGCACCGCGTAGAGCGCATACACAGTGGCGTGTCATCCGATAGATACACGGGAGCTGTGAAATCTAGGCCATATGCAAATTAACCAATACAAGTGCCTGCTGAATGAGTGCTGCCCTTTCGGGATTTTGGTAGAATGTGTCTTTTACTGTCATTTTAAAATAGTACTAGTTAGTATATGTGTCGAATTTATTAAAGGTGCCGTGGTTAAGTACCACGAAAGTTGGGCATGTAATTTTAGTCGTTGATGAGAGGTGTGCCTACAAATAAATCTAGAGGATTAGATTTAGATAACTATGTAACATAATCATAATATTTTGTTAGTGTTAGTGACCTCAGTCCCGGCTTTATAGCGCTGCCCGAACCACGTAAATATTGTACCTAATATCATCATTATCATTATAATCATCAACATTATCATCTCAACTCAACCGCGTCCGAACGACTAAACCGATTTGGCTGTTGGCACAAATAGATATAGTCTGGATTCTGGAATAACAATAGTCTTTTTTCCCCGGTAAAAAAGTGAGTTCCCGCGGGAATCAAAAGATCTCAATCCACGCCAACGAACGGGCATCAGCTAGTTTCATATAATTTATTAGCCTCAAAAGCATAACGGTTAAACGTGCGGACTGAAAACTAAAATATCGTCGCTTCGATCGCATTAATGTCGTACCCACTTCTCACACTCTTTCCGCTTATTTGGAGGGTAGAGAAGAATATTATTCAATTTCAGCTTAAAAAAATCCATCAGGTAATCCTTAAAAAAAAACCTAAAACAAAATAATCGGAAAGCTTATTATATTCGCACTTTCCATGGTTTTTCTTTTCTCTCTGTATGGCATCTTTTATAGTCTTGAGCAAATTTTTCCCTGCAGAAATTCAGTACTACTGAAGTTTCACAAAATGAAATGTGAGCCCAGAAATGGGAGTCGCAATCCAGAGCTTATGGAAATCAGCTCACAAAAGCGTAGTGTGAGAATTTGAAATGTGCAGTTCCTAGACATGAGAGGAACAAATTTTGTTTACCTTTTATTTACCTACGAGTACGTAGATGTTAGACAGGTAGACAGATTACAAACATGATTCTTTTTGCAGGTATCTTACCTACCCTCTATTACGCGTATAAATATTTTGTTTCTGATAGGGTACCCATAACCTGAGGGAAGTGTGGCCTAGATGCGGCAGTGCTTATCAATCGATTACGCTGGGTAAGCAACATTGACCTCCGCGCCCGGAGAGCACGATAAGCCGTCGCGCCACGACCTATCTTAGTGATAAGAACCACGACCGACGACGCTTCGGTTGTGATTGTAATCACGATCTGATAATAATTAGATAGCTTGCATCCCGGACACGACAATAAACTACTTTTTATCCCGGAAATTTAAAGAATTCGTGGGGATTTAAAGGAATCCGCGCGGACAAAGTTGCTGCCATCATCTAGATTCTAGTCTATCATTAAAATTATTGGTATTATATATAACTATTAGATTACTTCAGCTAAGAGATAATCTATATTTATTTATCCCACGAGAAGTGTGTAACCTTTAAAAAGAATGCAAAAAGTTTACAAACTAAATTCGTCGATCTAAAATACGAAAATGGATATCTAAATCATTATATAACGCGGAAAGATAGGTATAAAAAGATAATATGCTAATTAATATATCTAGTAAAAGGCTCTACAGATGTGTTTTTAGATAAGATGAATTAGATACCAGAAATAGTTGAATAAAAATTTATGATTTGTTGCATGGCTATTTAGTTTATTTTTAATAGGTAGATACCTAACAGATGTTTAGGCCTAAATTGTTTCTCTGAAATGCCTTCTGAGGTAGTTGTGCGGTGGAAGGGGTAACGGAGACACTTTTACCATAAACGTACTTTTAGATTAGGCATTTAGGTCAGTACTCAGTAGTAATTACCGACCACTCCTGACGCCTCTAAGCTGCATGGAATTAGGTTGTACCTACCCAGTACCTACCTTATTCTTAGTTAGGTAAACGCCAGCAGCTCTATAATTCCTATAGTGTAGCTGGACAAATTTCGTCTTCTATCTTTAACAAGCGATATATGTCCACAGCTGGACAAAGGTCTCTTGCATGAACTTCCGCAGATCTCGGTCTTGCGCCGATTGATGTCGTCGGTCCGTGCAATCCGTAGATCTGTTGCGACGTGATTAAAGGACAAACCAACAAACAAACACACTTTCACATTTATATAGGTATTAGTAGAAATGTGGTCGGACGGAACAATTTTAACGATTTCATCCTTGTACCTATTATGAAAGTAAGGAAGTATTCGCAACTCAGTTATCACAAAGCTCTTTTCTTAGTAATTGATAGAGTCAATAATTTCGCTCTTACTAGTCTAGGGGCGAGGCAAGATGCTGATTACGAAGTTGGTAACGGAAGTTGGCAAGTTAAATGAAAGCTTTCATACAACGATACCGTTCCAAGAATTCCGGAGGCTTGTAGCTTATTACATCTAACGGCCGGCTTGCGGAACTTTTTAATTGCATACTGAATTACATAAATAATTTTCTTAATGTATTAAGTATACTAGTTGATGCCCGCGACTTCGTTCGCGGGGATTGAGGTTTTTTTGGATTCCCGCGGGAACTCTCTTATTTTCCGGGATAAAAAGTAGCTTATGTGCTATTCCAGTCTATAAACGATCTCTGTGCCAAATTTCAACCAAATCGGTTCAGTCGTTGCGGCGTGATTGAGTAACAAACATCCAAACATCCACACTTTCACATTTATAATATTAGTAAGATTAAGCATCAATGTTTCGCTATTGTTACGTTGGTTAATATTCAAAGGCAACAGCGGACTGAAAAAAGTCAGGCATAGATTTACTACGGTAGAACCTACTAGTAGGAAATCATTAGGTCTACGATTTCCCACCCGGTGAAATTTTGTCATACCCGGAGTAGACAAGTGTTATACAAGTGTTAAGTTTTCTTGGTGGAGAGAAGGAAATAGGTATTACTATTAATCATGTTCATTTTAATGAATATTCTTTTTTAAAGCAATACCTTCCTAATAAAACACTGTTTAAAAAAATAGCCTTTTGATTAATATACTTACCTAAATAAATATTTATAATTCACCTCTTTAATATACTTTCATAAAATATCTGAAAATCTGCTCAATTTTGATAAAATATACCTACCCTAAAGTTCCTCATACAAAACTTACCTCCCATACAGTCAAAGTATCTATGCATTATTTTGACAATAATTAAAAAAAAAAATATTTTTTATAAATTATTTTATACTTAGTTGTTATAAATTGTTATTGTAATTTTCTTATTGGAATAATTAATAAGAGTTCTCTGCAATAAAAAATATTTGTATCCTACTTAATATTATAAATGTGAAAGTGTGGATGTTTGGATGTTTGGATGTTTGGATGTTTGGATGTTTGTTACTCAATCACGCAAAAACGGCTGAACGGATTTGGATGAAATTTGGCATGCATGTAGCCTTTGACATGGAAAAGAACATAGGCTACCTTTTATCCCGATTTCTTAAGTAGTTCCCGAGGGAAAATTGAAAATTGTTTACGTGCTAAGCCGCAGGCAGACTGCTTTGAAATTTGGTATGCATGTAGCCTTTGACATGGAAAAGAACATAGGCTAGGTTTTATCCCGATTCGTTAAGAAGTTCCCGAGGGAAAATTGAAAATTATTTACGAGCTAAGCCGTAGGCAGACAGCTTTGAAATTTGGTATGCATGTAGCCTTTGACATGGAAAAGAACAATGGAATGGCTACCTTTTATCCCGATTCCTTAAGTAGTTCCCGAGGGAAAATTGAAAATTGTTTAAGAGCTAAGCCGCGGGCAGACAGCTTTGAAATTTGGTATGCATGTCACCTATGCTATGGAAAAGGACATGTACTTTCTATACCGATCTCAAATAGTTCCCGTGGTAAGATTAAAAATTGATAACGAGCGAAGCTTTAGACCCAATTCTGAAGTCCACGCAGACAAAGTCGCGGACAGAAGCTACTACTACTACTAATTTTAATCCCGATCTCGCAAATTTTTTCCGTGGGAAAAGCATAAATAGTTGCTGCACACCAATAAGTTGTTAATAATAATATTATAAACGTGAAAATTTGTATGTTTGTTACTCAGTCACGTCGCAACGACTGAACCGATTTGGCTTAAATTTGGCACAGAGATAGATTATGGTCTGGAATAGGACATAGGCTACCTTTATCCCGATTCTTTAAGTAGTTCCCGAAGGAAAATTGAAAATTGTTTAAGAGCTAAGCCGCGGGCAGACAGTTTTGAAATTTGGTATACATGTCACCTATGCTATGGAAAAGGACATGTGCTTTCTATACCGATCTCAAATATTTCCCGTGGTAAGATTAAAAATTGTTAACGAACGAAGCTTTAGACCCAATTCTGAAGTCCGCGCAGACAAAGTCACGGACAGAAGCTGCTACTACTACTACTAATTTTAATCCCGATCTCTCAATTTTTTTCCATGGGAAAAGCATAAATAATTGCTGCACACCAATAATATTATGGACTGGAATAGGACATAGGCTACTTTTTAACCCGGGAAATAAGAGTGTTCCCGCGGGAATAAAAAACCTTAATTGACGCGGACGAAGTCGCGGGTATCAGCTAGTAATATTATAAACGTGAAAATTTGTATGTTTGTTACTCAGTCACGTCGCAACGACTGAACCGATTTGGCTTAAATTTGGCACAGAGATAGATTATGGTCTGGAATAGGACATAGGCTACCTTTATCCCGATTCTTTAAGTAGTTCCCGAAGGAAAATTGAAAATTGTTTAAGAGCTAAGCCGCGGGCAGACAGTTTTGAAATTTGGTATACATGTCACCTATGCTATGGAAAAGGACATGTGCTTTCTATACCGATCTCAAATATTTCCCGTGGTAAGATTAAAAATTGTTAACGAACGAAGCTTTAGACCCAATTCTGAAGTCCGCGCAGACAAAGTCACGGACAGAAGCTGCTACTACTACTACTAATTTTAATCCCGATCTCTCAATTTTTTTCCATGGGAAAAGCATAAATAATTGCTGCACACCAATAATATTATGGACTGGAATAGGACATAGGCTACTTTTTAACCCGGGAAATAAGAGTGTTCCCGCGGGAATAAAAAACCTTAATTGACGCGGACGAAGTCGCGGGTATCAGCTAGTATTAAATAAACAAAGGCTTCAATGCCAGCCACACGGCGCCAAGCAGGCATAATATGAGTTGGTTATATACTCAAAGGAGTTAGGCATATATTTATAAATGTAATATGAGATTGGAAAGATGGTTAAGCGAAAAAAATATATTAAATGATATATGTATTAAAGAATTATGATCTTATCTAAAATGGATGGATTATAGAAAATTAATGAGCATAACTCACAACACGTGAATTTTAAAATATCCCTATTTTTGGTGATTATAATCATTTAGATTTAATCACCTATTACAAAATTACTAACGGCTGATTTCAATAAATAATTAATCTTAAATCTAAAATTTTAAAGTCAAATCATTAACGTTTGACTTAATTTGGTCTCACAGTTATAAGATGAACTAACAAGATAACAGTTTAAAAGCTGTAACATGACAAAGGAAAATTGGATGTGGCCTCTGGATGTGGTATCTTTATATTGATATTGTCACCCAGACCATATACGAACCGATTTACACATCATTAACCGAAATCGACTTAGTAGCACGCACTACGGCTAAATAGTCACATTTTTATTTTTTAAAGAATATTAGCCAACCTGAAGTTGACTTATATCCTCCTATCCCCTCCAAATAAGCGGAAAGCTTGTGTTAGAAGTGGATACGACAATAGTGCAACGGGTGGGATTCAATCATTCGACCTTATACATTGAAATACATAAAATAATGTCCTCCCGACCGAATCGGGCCACGGCGGCCAATCTCCACAGAGATTAGCCATCTGCGCTGGAGATATTATAGTGCACAAGTGTGTACGCAAACACAGGTGCACTCTCTATTCCCTCACTCTCACAGCCCGATGGGACGGAAAATCCGACACGACCGGAAAGATCAGGCGCAGGACCGACGGCTGTACGTGCTCTCCGAGGCACGGGGGTGACTCACCACACCCTAACTCCGGGTTAGTACTGAAAATTTCTTAACAGAAAACCCAATACATTTTTGGCCCGACCCAGGAATCGAACCCGGGACCTCGTCATCCGTAGTCGAGCTTGCAAACCACTAGACCAACGAGGCAGTTCACATACATACATACATTCATACTAAATCTGTGCATTCATACAAAGACTGCTAAAATCATAACCCTTCCTTTTGATTTTGCCGCAGTCGGATAAAAAGACAGATTAGAAACAGCCACTCTTTTGAAAGGAGCTTTCCATTCTTGCAATCGCTAACCCTATTTTATTGCCGATATAAATTGTGAACTTAACATTTTCAGCGATAAACACTTTCAGTGTTAGGGTCTCCTCGTAAATGGGGCTGGAGGAAATTTTGATGAATTCGCTTGGCACTGCGCCAATCGCTAGCTCCTTACATTTAACAACAGTTAGTTTTTTTTTGTAAGGTGCGATCTATAGACAAAACTAGCCATATCACAAAATAATAGGAGTTATCTGACCATAATATGAATCATACAAATCTCTTCCAAAAAAATCTCGACTGAACACGCATATTTTTCAAATTATATTATCGAATATTGAGAAATCGAAATAAATTGTGATGTAGCACTACGGCAGAAAAATGTGTATGAAAATTTATGCCAAATAAAATGTGTGAAACTTTTATTTGGTACCTATACACTTTCCATTTAAAAGAAAGGGAGGGGCGAAATTTGATGATTCCGCTTGGAAATACGCCAAGTTAATGCTCTTCGACATTGTGTCGTGTTTGTTTTACATCGCCCGCAGCTGCTTGCTTTACACCCCTGTTCCGCTTTCTGCCATTATTCAAACAATTTTTATGAATTTTACTCTTTATGTCATGCTATTAGGCAGCATCTTATCATCTGGGAGAAATAATATATTTGTGTTGTGTTTCAGGTGTTTCATGAAATTATTTTTGTTACAGATTAAAGAAAAAATAATTATGTGCACTAATTTGTCAAAATTGATGGAGTACCGAATTCTCATGGTGCCAAGTGCCAACAGTTGCTACTGAAATGTGTTGAAAATTTTGTTTATAGTACGCCATCTAGTCGTTATTTAATAAACTAAATCGTCAACGCGATCTAGCGGCAATGTGTAGAACTTCTTCGAACGCTACCTAAACCATCCTAAACTGAAAACATTACTACTGTAGATGCAAACCTACACAAGTTGGTTAAGGGTTTTTAAGGTAGATGGCGTTTATATGAAAATTCCTGAAATTATAGTGCCATCTAGCGAAATCTCATCAAACTATGATGAAAATTAACAACCCCAACCCCTGTCTTTAAGAGATTAGCAAGCATTTTCAGGATGAATTTCACGACGCGGAACAATATTTTTCCGATAGTATATTTGAAAGAGATATAGATTTTTATTCCTTTTATTTTGCTATTGTGTATGATCCTGAGATAAAAATTGAAAATATTATTTTCAATTTTTATCTAAAAATAATAATAGTGAACATATTTGCCTACTAGCCATATTATTATAACAATTATTATCATTTCTTTAACTGTTCTATTATCCGTTTACTCCACGTTGGCCGTCGTCGACCGTTGCAAAATGACGTCAGACGGTATCGTTGACAATAAAATAATGATTACATTTTTTACTGTAACGACGTCTGTGACGGAAGCTTTATTTTCTGGCAATTCTTTTCGTGGCAATGAGTAATGACGTCTTGAATGTCGAAGGGCGTGAATTTTAATTTCCCATTTTGCCCCTCTTGAAGGAAAGTTATTAATTAAAGTAATAAATAATCTGCGCTATGCAAAACTTTCGCTTTTAAGCTCATCGAAGAAAACGACACGAACAATAGTATTAGTTACTATTGTTCGTGTCGTTTTCTAAAAATAAATAAGTAAGTTATATAATTAACTAGCTTTTGCCCCCGCGACTTCGTCCGCGTGGAATTAGATTTTATGTATCAGAGATGGCGCTGTATGTGAAAAAAGATTTTCCCGCTTTTCTGTTGAAATTTTTCCTGAATTTTCTTTGCTATAAACCTCACGGAGCCCGAGACCTTTCCAACGAATGCAAAATCGTGGAAATCGGTTCGTGCGTTCTGGAGTTATAGCGTCAGGAAGGAAAACCCGACTTATTTTTATATAGTAGATAAATAAGGTAAGTTGCTATCTGTGTGCGGGTCTAACTTGAGGCACAGAATACCTAAAAGTATCTAAAGGTATGCGGGGAAGCGCAACGCGAAGTAGCGGCCAACTTGCAAGGTTGAATATACCAACTGTTCTATTTTACTTAAATTATTTTGATATAAATACATACAAAAGTGAAACTTTCAGCCGTCCTTAAATTAAAGCCTCAAGGTTAAAGGCGCGGACTGAAAACTGAAAAGTCGACGATTTGTTGTTCTCCACCTGTTGCACCATAAAAGTTCATATATTTCTCTCAATTTATTGGTAATCAGCTGCAATCGATCATACTATTTCTGCTGAGACCGAGACCTTGTAAGTCTGACCGAGGGATATTTTCAGATCCCTTAAAATAATTCTATTTGACTGAGCGAGACGTGATCTCCTAAACTATTTGGATGAATTTTGTACTCGTCCGTCTATCTGAGGATGGATACAAGCCTACACTGAAGCTCTTGAACATATTTTTTTTAAAGATTATTAGCCAAGTTAAAGTTGAATAATATCCTCCTCTCCCCTGCACATAAGCGGAAAGCTTCTGCTAGGAGTGGGTACGACAATAGTGCAACGGGTAGGGTTCAAACCTGCGACCTTTCAGTTTTCAGTCCGCACCTTTAACCATTGGGCTATTGAGGCTAATTAATGTAAATTACTATTATTATTTACATTGTAAATTAATCATTTTTCCAAATGATATGATATTCTTCCAATCCTTTATGTTTAGAAGCCTCAATAGCCCAACGGTTGAAGGTGTGAACTGAAAACTGTAAGGTCGCCGGTTCGAATCCCACCCGTTGCACTATTGTCGTACCCACTTCTAACACAAGCTTTCCGCTCATTTGGAGGGGACAGGAGAATATTAGTCAACTTCAGGTTGGCTAATATTCTTTTAAAAAAAAAATCAAAATAATATGACAACTCACTGTAGTTCTGCACAAAATTTATAAAAAAGTATTACTATAAAACTCGTTTATAGAAGCAAGATCTTCCATCTCATATCTAAGAAGCATATAAAAGCTTTACTATTTCGCTATCGAAGCAATTTGCTTGAAAGCATTTTTTTAAATATTGCTTTGAGTTACAATGCATCAACGTCGATAATATTACTCCTAGTCACAGATGAATAATATACATATACTATATCATAACTCCTAGTATTTTTACATTCAAGACTACATATTTGAAGTTTGTTTTTCTTTGTTTAGTTTGACATACCTACTTAATTTCTAGGGTTCCGTACCCGAAGGGTAAGAAACGGGACCCCATTAAAATAAGCCTCCGTTGTATGTCCGTCCGTCTGTCTGTTAGCAAACTGTATCTTATGATCCGTAATAGGTCGACAGTTGAAATTTTCAGAGAATGTGTTTCTGTTGCCGCTATAACAAGAAATAATAAAAATAAATTAAAAATGAAAGGGGGCTGCTCTACTACAAACGTGTTTTTTTTCCCGGCGTTTTTTTGGTACGGAACCCTTCGTATGTGAGCTCGACTCGTATTTGACGGGTTATTAGGTTTTTTGTCATTTTTACCATTTTCGTTTTCACAAATCAACAAAACAATCGTAAACCTTATTGGAAAATTTAAGGACAGGGTTTGGACAGTCTTTCGGGGCAGCTAGTAGTTACTTAATTATTCAAATAATTGTAAAGTTTCCCAGGTCTTGTTATAGTCCACAGTCGTGTGAATGAATTAACTGGACAAGCGGTTTAGTGCTGGCCTTAAGTTATTATCAGTCCCCTGCAGAGCGGAAAGTTCTGGTTTGATTCATAACATCTATAGTTGAGTACAGCTTACTTCAGTTGAAAGCTTAGTTTACTGGTTTATGGTTTGTTAAGATAAAATTTATTCTTTGTTTCGAACAAAAGGCGTTTGTATTGAGGTTCAAATCAACAAAACCCTGCTTAGTAAAATCCTCGCAAATCTTTTTAAATGCGCTGAAAATGTGTTAGGAGTGGGAAGTAGGTATATCGGTTCCTGCGCTCTTTCACACAAAGTTCGCGGTGAATTTCGCCGCGTGGTTGAGAGCATTCAAAAAGATTGGATAAATAATATATTAAGTTGTTACAATAAAGGGTAAGGTAGGTATATAAGACGGCAATTCGCCCGGCACAATTGTATGGTTCGGAATGTTGGATAGCTAAGAAAACACATGAACAAAAGATGCATGTGAGTGTGACTCGATAAAATTCGTAATGAGTACCTACATACGAGGAAGTTTTAAAGTCGCACCAATTACAGAGAAAATTACTGAAAACCGCCTCAGATGGTGCGGACACTAAAGTAAGTATTTATTCGTAGTACGGACATATAAAAAGACGTGGCAGCGATCACGTAGTACACATTGCGCTAAACTTACTTGTAGAAAAAAGTGGTAGGGGCCGCCCGCCATTGACCTGGTGGTCTAACATTAAGAGAGACCTTAAGCTAGCCCAATTGCCTGAACTGACCACCCAAGATCGAATGATTTGGTGCAAAAAAAAAGAGGAGACATGATCCTAAATAACGAGAAAAAGAAGATTAAGTTTTTACAAGAAGATTAAGTTTTTACAATGTTTCTAAGTAGTAGGTATGTGCGATGTATTTTTTAAGATTATAATTTATTATTATCTAGCCAAGCTGAGTTAAATTAATATTCTCCTCTCCCCGCCAAATAGGCGGAAAGCTTATGTTAGGAGTGGGCACGACATTAGTGCAACAAGTGGAATTCGAACTGTCAACCTTTTAGTTTTTAGTCCGCACCTGTAACTTTTAAGCAATTGAAGCTATAACATAACATCATACAAATAATAAGTGGGTACGTAGATATTTGTACTCGTGTCTAGCGAAGGGATTAAGCGAATATTATAATAACAAGAACGTAGAACGAACTATAGATGCGAAGCAGGTTATTAACGATTTTAACCAAGCGGTTAAATATGCATTTTTCGTTAATAACGGTTAATTAACCGCATTTTATGCTTATTACGGTTAAATACCACCGCTAGATGCCACTAGCGGATTGTAATGTGTATCGAGAGTTGCGCGACTATGCCAGCTTCAATTGGCAGCAAGGGCAGCAAGCAACTTTTGTTTTTAATAATTAAAAAAAATATATTTTACTTCAAATTTTTTTAAATTTTAGAACACAAAAGCTTTCAAGCACAAATTTCCTGATGGGTAAGACTAAGGTAAGACTTGAAGTAAATAAAAAATATATATGTTAATTATTATTGTTTAATTAAGTTGAATATGAGTTGAATACACTGTGATTATGGTGATTATAACAAAATATTGTTTTTTTTATTATTATTTTAAAACAGGTATATTATGAAAGAGGATCCCATTCTGTAACCTCGCCTTCATTATCAGTATCACTAATATCGTTGCTGTCTTCAGATAATTCAGAAACTTCTGATAATTCTCTTCGGAATAAGCTTAAATTAGCCCGAATGGACATTAATTTTACGGCTCTTGAATTATGTAGCCGGTTTCTAATTTTGGTGTGTGTTCTTGAAAAAAGACTCCAATTACGTTCCGAAGCAGCAGATGATGGTGGCACACTCAGAATTTTGATGGCTATTTTAGCTATGTCTAGGCTTGAAGCAAAAGTTTTCCACCATATTCGGGGTTCCAACTCTTTGACTGGAGTCCAAATTGCTTTGTTTTCATCAAAAAAATTTTCCTTTACCCTAAATTCTGCCATTTCTTTAAGTACTTTGGCATCTTCAATGCCTGACGTTGTAGAAACTTGTCGTAAATATTCTGCAACCGTACTTATCTCCTCATCACTTAGACAAACGCCGCAATAGCGTGGATCAAGTTGGTGTGCCGCGTAGTGAATGGGCTTCACACAAAATTCTTTCCTTTTTTGGATAGTTAATAATATCACATTTTTGTCCGCTTCAATTAAAAACGCTGCTGTTTCCAATTCGGTGGTTAACTCTTGGCTCAATGAATTGAAAATAAAAGGCACATCTGAAAGTAGAGCAGTATTTTTTTCAGATATCAAAATAGCCTTGGCCATTGGTTTGAGGACTTTAACCACCTCGTCAACTTTTGTCCATAACTGGCTGTCAAAAATAATGGTCTTTATTTGTGATACCACGTTGGTTTCGTGACATATGGCGAGCAACTCGAGCGCCTCTCTGTTTTCTTTAAAGGAATTAATCGTAATATATGCCCCGCTCCATCTCGTTTTTGAAAATAATTTAAGGCTGGTTCTAGTTCGGCCGTATTTTTCAATTTGGAACTTTTCAAATGATGCCAGTATAACGTGCGCCTTTTTTATGTATCGGATAACTGTGACGACATTGCGTAGGACATCCTCAAAAAGAGTTATTTTAAAAACATCTTTATAGATTAAATTTAAAGCATGACTTACGCATCCTACGCAAGCGATGTGAGGGTATTTTGCTTTTACAATCGCCCATGCTGCCTTCATATTAGCGGCATTATCAGTTATTACGGCAACGAATTTCGCGGGGCCAACTTCATCAATAATTTCGATCATTTTCTCACTCAAAAATTGGCCAGTTTCTCTTTGAGTTTCTGGGTATACGGCATTATAAAAAATTTGTTTCGGCGTTGTAATTATAAAATTAAGCACCCCTTTACCAACAACGTTTGTCCATCCATCACAAATGAGACCGAGAGCCATAGATTTAGTAAGTATATCACCAATTTCCTTTTTGATTCGCATGTATTCATTTTCTAAAAGTGGATTACTTAAATCATGTCTGGACGGCACTTTATAAGATGGTTGTAAAACTTTGAAAACGTCTTTCCAATATTCACTTTCTAGCAGCGACAACGGAACCCCACTAGCATAAATGGCTCTCGCAACCACAGTGTCAATGTCTCCATGGCTAGCAGATAACTCTAAATCAGATGGCGTCGATGTATTTTCTACGGTGTATGTGGTCGCTGCATTTGATGTACTTGATGATAAAAAGTCAGTCGTTGTAGAGGTAGATGATCTTGATGCAGGTGATGATAAAACCGGAGTTGGCGCAATATTGGCACGTTTTTTACTTTTTTCAGGACGATACGTTTTTTTCACCTCAATTGGACATTTATTACATTTTAATACATGTTCTTTAAGTCTAGTTGCCTGGGCCGATTGATATTGTACGTTACAATAATTACAAGTAACATGTTTTTTGCCACCACTCTCAGATATAATTAAAAAATGTTCCCAAACACTACCAATATTACGTGGCATGTTTAGTTCGCCAATAAGAGCTCCGCACTACAACTAACAAGCATATGTACGCTCGTGTTCACTGTAACAGCCAGAATGAATACTCGCGCGCCGCCGCTACTTAGACAGAGCGAATGTGTGAGCGAGATAGCATGACACTGGCTGCCATTTACAACTTGTTTCCATAACTGCGCGGCTTACCTAAACGGCGATGTTGCCACACCGTTTAAACGAAGCGGCAACGTCTCGTTTGTTCAAATTATGTACATAGGTAAGTAAGTTGGTTTAATATACTTATTTACGTAAATTGTTTACGTTTACATTAAATTACTCATAATTAAGAAATTGGGTAATGTATATATGTCGCTTTAAATATGATTTATTAGAACATCTAAAAATTAAATGAAATCTTTATCTTTCGGATATCGATTTTTCACTTCACCAAGGAGTTGGATACAAGAAAAGAAAGAAAAACTTTACCCTTTTTCGTTGTCGCAGTCGGATAATTAACCGTTAATAACTGCATTTTATCGGTAGCTAACCATAAATTTGGTTAATTAACGGTAGTTAACGGGTTTTTTACAACTATAGAACGAACCGACACCAACAAAATCGCTAAACAGATCTCTACTGTGTGCTACGCATCGCTATGATTAATTGAAACACTAAACATAAGCCCCAAATGTGTAAACTGAAGACACGCTCAACAAAGACGTTATCATCATAAACAACCGAGTTAGTTCCATCTCTACGGGAATTGGTTGTTTTCCTCTACCAAAATTTACTTCTGCAAGGATCTGGATGCCTATTTGCATGGTACAACATACATAGACATATTTTTTTTCTGTGATCGAAAACGTAGGTATATATACTAAGTAACTACTAATCTATATCTTTTTTTGAAAAGAGCAACCGCCGAGTTTATTGCTGGCTCTTCTCGGCAGGAAGGGCATTCCGAACCAGTGCCAGTGGTAGATTCATCGACGATTCAAAAGCACTTGTAAAAGTTTATTTGAATAAAAAATATTTCAATTCTATTCTATTCTATAGTAGTATAATAAAATTGTAAGGGGACGAATTCTGTACATTAAATATATTTTGAACATTTTGATTTAAAGATGCTTTATTATCGATACTGAGCCCAAAACTATTTTTTTTGAATTCTTTTGTCTGTGTCTATGCGTGCATCACGGAAAACGGATTTGAATCACGGGAAACGGACGCAGTGAGAGGCGCGGGGGCGTCATACGGTATAGTTGCATAGTAAAGTGCTCCTCAAGAAAAAATTCAGAATATATGTAAAAAGTGAAGATATAGTTGAGAAAATAGTGTATTTAAATAAACATTAGTGTAATTAATCAAAGCTTAATACGATTCAATCAGAAACGGAATGGAATAACTAGATAACAACATTTAAAACTTTTAATTTGGACCGTTTCGTGCAATAATGACGGTGCGAAGTCGTGAACAGTGCAAGTGAACGACCTCATTACGCATTACTCATCAGTCAATAGTCATACAGCACATACGTCACACAAAAGCAGAATATAATTGCAAATATTCGCCGTAAAAGTAAATTCGTCGGTGGCGCAGTGGCTACCTAGTCTACCTACAGCGGTCAGCCAAAGGGGCGACACTACCGAGATCGAATCCTAGCCGAGCATCTACGCAATACTTATTTAACTTTTATTTTTTATTTTTTTACGTTTTTCTTTTTTTTTTTTTTTTTTATAAGAAATATATATATAAAAAAAAAAGGAGAGAAAATGGATGAAAACAATATCACTATTCGGAAAAAGCTCAGGAAATCAAAATCTTTAAGCAATATATCGAACTCAAATATATCGCTTCTAGACACAACTACAATGAGCCTACCTGACACATCACTGGATGAAACAATTACGTGCTTAAGTGATAAAATAAATGAGCTTACGAAAGAGCTTCAAAGCGCACACCAAGAGATTGAAAATATTAGCTACGAAAATAGGCAGTTGAAGTCAGAAGTAGAGAAATGCAATAGAATAATTCAAATATATAAGAAACTTGAAGAGAATCATACATATGCGACCCCAATCACGTGTAGTAAAAAGAAGAGAAAGTCCGTAACTACTAATAATACTCCAATACAATTAACTTTTGGCAAAAAGGAGGAGCAAAAAAATTCTCCAAATATTATATTCTCAGAAAGATCGTACACACATGAATCAAATCAGGAGGCAACTATCTCAAATATTTTAAATACGTCGTGCAATAATGAGAAAACTCTTGTTACTTCTGAAATAAAGTATAAAGAGAGAGAAGCTATAAATAAGCCTGAAGAAGTAGTAGTTGAAGACGAAATCAAGGAAAATGAGCTAGTCAAGCAGGAACCAAAAAAAAGAATCGTGATTATTGCGGACCAACAAGGGAGAGGTACTCAAAGATTTATGCAAAATTTGACTGGATCCAAGTATGAGGTCACCTGTTTTTCGAAACCAGGTGCAAAATTGACTAATATACTTCATTCTGAATCAATGCTTTTAAAAACATTAACTAAAAATGATGTTGTTATTATAATAGGAGGCACTAATGAAACGAATCCCTATGATTTTCAGCAAAGTTTAAATCGCTTCTTCTATAACAACACACAACCAAATATTTTAGTAACTGAAATACCTTATAATGAAGCCCTAAATGAAAATAAGCTAAATTACGATTTGAGGTTTATATGTGGAAAATTTGAAAATGTATCATACGTTGATTTGGATTATAGCAGAAACAGAATAAAACGAAGTATGCAAGTACGATATTTATGCCAGTCACTCTTAAAAGATATTCTACGCCTTGAATATCGAAGCAAGATAGAAAACTATAAAAAACAGATTCATAATAAACAGAAGAGTGTTAAACAGACTGAAAATAAATCTACCCAAACTGAACATGTCATACTAGATGAATATATTAATGGTAACATCAAAAATAAAAGAGACAGTGACATACTAGATGAATATATTAATGGTAACATCAAAAATAAAAGAGACAGTGAAAAAGAAAACAAGAATGGAAAAGAAGAGGAAAAGAATGGTGAAGTAAAAAATACTCCTGACATAGACAAGAGGGAAGCTAACGGAAATAGTAAAGAACCTAATAATTTTTTTCGACTCTCATAAGTTGCACTTATTACATCAGAATATTAATGGACTTCTAAATAAATCTGAACAGCTAGTAGTACAACTCGATGAATTAGAAAGTAGAAAAAATATTTTTATAGACGTAATTTGTATTACGGAACATAATTTAATTAAGGATGATTGTGAGCTGCTTAAGATACCAAATTTTGTCATTGCATCTTCATATTTTCGTCATAATAGAAGGGGAGGGTCTGTTGTACTTGTGCGAAATTGTCTTAAATTTAAAGAGTTAACGAACATCACTAGCTTAAGCATCTCAGGTATTATAGAATGCAGTGGAGTTGATTTAATAGACCAAAACACCGTAGTTATTTGTATTTATAGACCACCTAAGTTTGATAAATTTACACTAGATACATTCTTCAACAGTATGTATAAGTTACTTAATAAATATGGTTACAAAAAAAGAAAAATCATCGTCTGTGGTGATATCAATATAGACATGTTGATAAATAATAACGTTACGCAAAAGTTTAAAGATATAATACATGGTTTTAATCTTAAATTAGCACTTAAGCAGCCAACGCGTTTAGTAAGTGGCACATGTATTGACAACTTTATGAGTAATATTCGAAGCTATAGCTGTACTGTTGAAGAACTGGCACTATCAGACCATACCGCGCAAATTTTTAGCTATACAGTTAAAAAATTTAGTCGGTTACACTACTGGTATATTTTAAGAAGAGACATTAGCAAAGAAAACTTAATTAAGTTTAAGAAATGTTTAAGTAGTATAACATTTTCAGATGTTTATGAAACGTCTGAACCAAATGAAGCATACAATAGATTTTTCGATTTGTTTACACTTTTTTACTATCTCTGCTTCCCTTACATTAAAATTAAAATACAATCAAATCAAAAACCAAAGTGGATCTCAAAAGGAATAAGACAGTGTTGCAAAAGAAAACGACAGTTACTATGGAAATATAGAACGAAACCTAATAATAACAATAAACAAAATTACAAAGTATATGGAAAGCGTTTAAAAAATATCATCAAATTAACTCAAAAATCACAAAATGATTATAAAATTAAAACTTCACAAAATAAATCTAAGACTACGTGGGGCATTATAAATGATAACAAATTAAAACCAAATCATAACAAAATTGAACGCATTAAAAAAGGTGACGAAATAATAAGTGATCCCTTAAAGATTGCACAAGCATTTAATGAACATTTTCTTAATCGTAAAATTTTATCATCAAATAATAAAAGAGCAAGGATCAACTGGAACAAGCCGAATTCAATCTTTATGAAACCATCATCGTCTTTCCAAATAAATAGTATAATAAAATCACTAAAAAATACAAATAGCACTGGTTATGACGAAATCTGTACCAAAGCCGTAAAGTATGTATCGGATATAATATCGCCAGTATTAAGCTATATTACAAATCTATGTATAGAGAATGGTATCTACCCAGATAAATTAAAAACTTCTATTGTGAAACCACTTTTCAAAAAACAAGATAGGGAAGACATGGACTGTTATCGACCAGTGTCACTTATACCAATTTTCTCTAAAGTAATAGAAAAGTATATTTTTAATCATTTAAACGAATTTTTCGAAAAGAATGGGATATTAACCGAAGAGCAAAAAGGCTTTAGGAAAAACAAATCGATAAATTTGGCAATATACCACTTCCTGAAAGAGGTAATGATTAATGTTGATAAAAGAAAGCATGTGTGTGTCCTTTACATGGATCTCACTAAGGCATTTGACTACGTGGACCATCAAATATTAATTGATAAATTAAGCGTGTACGGGGTTAGAGGAAACGTTTTATCACTAATAAATTCATATCTGACAGGGAGACAACAAATGGTCCAAATAACAAGATTAGTCTGTAAAGATAAAATAGAAACAGCATATATATCTGAGTCAAAGTCTGTAACTACTGGAGTACCGCAGGGAAGCATATTAGGTCCATTGCTGTTCATAACATATATAAATGATTTCCCTAAGGTAACCAACCATGAAATGATTTTATTTGCTGATGACAGTACAGTAATATTTATAGGTGAAAATTTAAATTATTTTGAAAGCGACATTAATAGCACTATAGGAGATATTATAAACTGGTTGACATCTAATAATTTAATTATAAATCTTGACAAAACTAAAATAATGACATTTGTAAATAGACGTAATAAAATAACATTGGACATTAATTATCTAGGTAAAAAAATTTCTGAAACATCACACACAAAATTTTTAGGCTTAAATATTGATGACTGCCTAAACTGGAAAACCCATATTGAGAATTTGTGCATGAAGCTAAATAAATTTGCTTATGCACTGCACATGCTCTCTAAAATTGTAAACCAGTCAGCAGTGTTAATAGCTTTTAACGCATATGTCACGGCAAATATTCGTTATGGGATCATATTTTGGGGTAATTCGACAGACAAGGACAGAATTTTTAAATGCCAAAAGAAATGTGTAAGAGCTATATGTCATCTGAAGCCTACTGACTCCTGTAGACCATATTTTGATAAATTGAAAATACTTACCTGTCCGTGCTTGTATATTTATGAAGTGCTAGTATTTATTAAAAAAAATGATCATTTATTTAGATACGCAGAAAGTGAACGAAGAAAGAATAAAATATGTTTCATGCAGCATACCACGGCATTTTTTGGTACTAGCATATTTAATATGGCTCCTCAGTTATATAACAGACTACCAGCATCATTAGCTGACCGAAACCTTAATATTGCAACTTTTAAAAATAAAATTAAAGAATTTTTGATGTTAAAAAGGTACTATTCAATTAAAGAATACTTAACAGACACAAATCTATAATTACTAGGTACATACAGTTTATAATAATTAGAATTTAATTAGAATAAGGTTGACATTATAATATAAAAATTTGACATTTGACATTTTTAATTTAATTTAATAAAACAAATATAATGTATAGCGTTTCGAATATTAATTAATTAATTATATTATGATGTACTATTTGATGAATTCTTTATAAATTATGGTTTTCGAAGCTTTATAAGATTTGTGTCAATAAATTTAGAATAAGAATTATTTAGAATAAGATTTATTATAATATTAATTTTGCATGCCAATACCCGGCAGATTGCAGTGCCGTTTAAATATTATGTAACACCTTTGTATACTCAATCTATGCAAATAAAGATTTTGATTTGATTTGAATGTTTGGTATAATGGTAGCTGATTTAATATATAGGATACTTTTTATCCTGATAAAAAATAAGGTGTATCTGGGATAGGGAATGAAAGTTTTTGTTGATGTTGCTCCATAACTTCGTCAAATCTAAATGGAATTTGACAATTCTTTTTTTATTATAAATTGTATACTATTAGAAATATTTTGTCCAATTTTGGTGAAGATTTACTAAATATTGTCGGAGATAGAGGACATAACTTCTCGCGGATAGTAGCAAGTCACTCTAAACTTTTTCCACGCGGACGAAGTCACGGGAATCAGAAATCTAAACACAATAAAAACTTTGTACTGTTTTTCAACAAAACGAGTTTATAACCATAACGAAAGATCCCCAGTGTTTAGTAGATTAAATACGTATTTGCCTATTTTTCATATTTACACTCGACCTTTTCCGTTTTCAATTACATGCGTCATTTGTCTACCACAAAATCCCACTGAGATTCTTAATAAGTGGTGACCTTACCTTCATCGTTAGGTACCCTCAGCCAAGGGTCAATTGACTTGGTTTACCTCATGAGATTGCTGAATTATCGTTTTACCTGTAACATAAAAAAGAAAAATGTTAAGTTAATGCTACTAAAAAGTTTTCACAGATAGAATAGACACAATTTCAAGTTGGGCAACTAAATCGCAAAGTAGGTATACCTATACTAATAGGAATAGTGACTTACTAAGTATACTCTGTGACTTAGTATACTCTGCGATTTAGTTGTTCAACTTTAAATTGTAAGTCTGCGGGCATTCTTATCTCATCAACAAATAAGCAACTTTTAAATATTAAAATACTTAATAATATTTGCTCTGCGGACGGAATAAATTTCACGGGTCAATAAATACAATCACCAAAAGGGAATACGAACATTATAAATATGCGAATGTGCATCCAACTGAATAATATCCATATACTTAATATTTTTTAAATATAATTTATTAAAATCTATCGGAATCCGCTTGAAATTTTTGTTATTTTTGCTTTTAAAATTATGTAGGAACCTTGTGTGAAATTATTGTTTCTCTTTCACTGTAAGGTAGTAAAGAAGTAAACTTTAAGAAGTCTAATCTACCACCGCGTTCGAACCAAGAAAACCACGAAGAAAGTCGGTGGTTGCTCTTTCGGTTTGTCGTGCGCGACAAAATCGAATCGTTTGAACGTAGATACAATCGTTAGCTAATTAGAACAACGCCTTACTCCTCCTGAGGGACTTACAGTTGTGTTTGGTCTCCCTTTAACTACCTATATAAGAGAAAGGTCTATCTAATGAGTGTGTCAAGTTAGAAGCACTTTAATTAACTTGTGCGATTTATGACTACTCCAATTTTCGTAGTCATTCTATGATACTCAGAGCCCTGGTAAGTATTCAAGAAGCGTAAATTATGTTCTTACCCTACAGCAGGTGCTAAGATCACTTTCGATAAGTAATTGAAATTAGATTGACTAGGCATAAAAAAGGTTTGAATTTTTCGCCTGGAGCTAAAGTAGTTATTATAAATTCTAAGCATTTTAATATTAGTGAGTGCTTATTTTTTTTATTGCTGTTATGTAGGTACGTGCCATATAAAAGTGGATACATATAAAAGTGTACCTACATAATATAAGTGTACCTAGTTTCACGCAGATCAGACTAGAGACAATTCAGAAGCTATAATTTAAAATTGCTCCTGCAAGCAATCGAACCCGAGACCTCTACTTACAAGTTTAAGACTACAGTCCATTTGCACAGTTTCATACAAACCTTAGATATTCTATCTTTGAAGATTACTCTCTTCCTACTATACAGTATATGTATAACTCTCCTCACGACCCAGCTCTGCTATAAAGAATATAGTGTCCCAGATAATTAAGATCTACGCCGTAGGATTGGACGTTGACTACATCATTTATTATTTTGTGGGGTGCAGAGGACAGTTATAAATAATTGAACATTTATCTTACACTTTAATAATAATTACTATTGGCTTAGACTGTACATAGATCGCACTCTTATGAGGGTTCGATTCACGGGTCGAATTAAAAATGTTTTTGGATTTTTTTGACAAGAAATTCTCATACTAATCCAGAGTAAGTAGGTACGCCGTGTGTCGTTCCCCATTCTCCTCTGCCTCGAAGAACAGGTAAAGTCGGTCCTGCATCTGATCTCTCTCCGTTTATGTCAGATTTTCGTCTAATTTAACAATGAGAGTGCGGGAATAGAGAGTGCACCTGTGCTTGCGCATAAACATATCTCCCGTGCAGATGGCTAATCATTGTGGAGTATGGAGTTTCGCCGCCAAATCCAATCGGGAGGCAATCATTAAACAAACCTGTATGTTGATTCTCTAAAAATGATTGCATCAGTGTAACGATCGCATAGACCTCTGATTGGCTGGTACCCTCCCGCTATTGGTTAAAATGCATAGATGCAGCAAGAACGCCATAAATTCAGCCAATCAGAGGCCATTGCGATCGTTACACTGATGCAATCATTTTTAGAGATTCAACACGCTAGACTTACTACTACTTCATTCTACTTCTACGTCAAAAAATTAAGGTCGAGCCCTTTCGCTCGTAAGTTACCCTCGAAAGTTTCGATTACGAAAGGTAATTTTCACTGAATGCAATGAAAAACTCTATGTCTGCTCTGTAGAGGTATGGGTTGAATCTACACGGCAATATCCCTTCCAAGTTAGGCCGCTACCATCTTAGAATGCATCGTCACTTACCACCAGGTGAAATCGCAGTCAAGGATCTTGTCATCGAATAAAAAAAGGCTTACAGATTTTCGTGACTCTTGACTCGTATCCTGCTTGGAATGGACGCCCTAATCGAATGATCGATTAACTCGCCGGCACTCTGTTATAGATTGGTTATTGGACAGGAGATAGGCCATTTGAATACTTGCTTTAATGTATTGGAAAGCTATGGTTAAGTAATAGCCTGTTAAAACCGCTGTTTATACTCTTATTATATAAAGGACGCAGCGTGGATTTATTAAAAAAGTTTTACGCTCATGCTTTTATAATTATTTTCATTTTATATTTTCAGAGCAACTTTAATTATGAAGATCTTTTGAAAAAGCTTTTGATTATATTTTAATAATTTGTGAAATTAAAACTCGAATACACATGGTACATATTTTATTCTAGTATTGATATTTTTTTAACGTGCTGAATTAGCAACCTCGCAGTAGAAAGCGCAGTATTCGCAGAATATCCAACGAGATGGCCGCAACACCATAGGAATGAAGTTTGATTCTATATACATATTTATAGAAAGACTTGTCCTGACTGGCTGACTAATCTATTAACGCACGACCTGAACTGAAGTTAGAAACTTGAAATTTTGACAGTGGGCTTTTTTTATGACGTAGGCATTAAGAAAGGATTTTCGAAAATTCAATTCAAGGTCTCAAAAGGAAGTCGCGGACAAAATCTAGATTGACTAGAAACTCTAATGATAATAAAACTTCATACTATTTTTAGAGCGATAGTAAAAAAAAATCAAATACAAATTACAATATAATTTACACTCTCTCTCTATAAAATAAAACATATAAAGCTATAATACATTACATATAAATTTTTCATATTATTTCCATAAAAATATAATGTAGTTTCTAAATTCTTTTCTTTATCAACCGATAAATAATCACTTCAGTCTTTTGAGAATTTAGCTTCAGTCCAACTTGTGGGAGCTCTTCTACTGCGCTTTTCAGTGCGCGGTTGTCCCTTTTCAGCCCCATACTATCCCAACGACAACACTCTTCGAACTATACGCCCCACAAACCACACAAACTTTCAAACACAGACTCAGATTTCCATTAACCAGAAATAGTTTCTAAAACATCTCCATAAATCATTTTCATTGAGTTTGATTAGTTTATCATTGCCAATATTATAAATCCGAAAGTGTGTTAGTTTGTTGGTTTGTTCTTCAATCACGCAGCAACGTAGCGACTCATCGACGTGATTTTTGCATGGGTATAGTTGAGGACTTGGAGAGTGACAAAAACTACCCAGAAAAACAGAGAATTCTAAAAAAAGCTAGTCTTTAAATTAGAATCAAACTTGGACTGTGTGAGGCGCGTTTTGAGAGCGCTTAAAGCTCAAAGGCGACTTCTTTTAAGCGTGCCCTACTGCTGCCTGGCCTTCTAAGAGTAAATTACAAGACTACGTCTGATGGACGCGGTCGCAGTTACAGTTTAATTAAATAACCAGTAGGAGGTGCACTTAATCTGAAAGCGGAGCAAGACTCCTACCGAGAACTGCACCGACTCGACCGCTTTAGAAAATTAATTAATTTTCATTTTTTGCTTTGATTGGTTTTGCTAATTCTTTTTTTTTTGCTAATTCTGTTTTTATAGCTCCATAATAGCACCAGCTAGTAGATAGATAGATAGAAAAAAAACTTAAAACTACGCATGCAAAGGCGGCCTTTTTGCTACAGAGCAATCTCTACCAGGCAACCATTGGTGATAGGAGTGAAATGATGTGCGAGGGTAGCTAGTAATTTATTTATAACATATTATCTAGCGTCGTCGGAAGAACCTGTCATTTATGTAAATGTAAGCTGATGTAAGCATGTTATAAATAATGAATTAAGTACAGGGTTCTCGCATTAGATGTTTGAGGAGGCTTTATATGTGCTCATTAATACTCACGGCTATATAATATTTCAAACAATAACGACGTTACTGCCTATCCGCTCGGAAAGGTATCCTATTGTTGGTGAATTCTAATTTCTACCTCATAAGTGATGATACATAATAATATATTGGGGTCGGGTTGTTCAGGCTAATTTTTACAAATCGGTTTTGACCTACGCAAACGTAACCGAAAATTATTAAATTCGTAGATACAATAATTTTCCTTAGTTTGTCTTTAATAGCTGATTTCAACAACGTAAAATAAGTCTTATCCGTGAGTTATTTTGAATCTTCCAAAATATCAAATTTATCAAATCGAATGCGCTTCCGGCTCCCGTTTTTTTAACTAACTATAACTTACGGTAAATCAAAAGTGAGTATCTACGCATCTTCTAGACAAGCGCGTTACATTTCAGGCTGCATCTTCACTTACTATTGGTAAGATTGCAGTCAAGCACTAGTCTATATATAGGTATATTAAAAAAAAAATAGAAAATTATTTCAGGAGGTTTCACTTTAATTCCATTTAATCTCCGTACAATGGTGACGACAGTCAATTATTACTTAATATAGGCCTGGGTCGGGTGGATTAAACTTATCTTGGATCGCGAACGGCTTTTGTCGTGAGATATTGGTTTAATAATCTAAAATCTAATACCTTCATCGGGAGAATGACTTCCCTCCTGTCGCAGTTGTGAGTGCTGTGGCCCTATATCTGGGAGGTCATGGGTCCGATTCCCGGCGGGGGCAATTTTTGAATTTATCATTTCTGAATTATCTCTGGTCTCGTCTGGGAGGCTTTGGCCGTGGCTAGTTACCGCCCTACCGTCAAAGACGTGCCGGCAAGCGATTTAGCGTTCCGGTACAATGGCGTGTAGAATGAGATTAGGAGTATGGGGTGAATATATACACTACCATACTTCTTCCAAGTTAGCCCGCTAACATCTTAGACTTCATCTTCACTTACCATCAGGTGAGATCGCAGTCAAGAACTATTTTTATTCAATGGTTGATCGATGTCATTGAATTAAAAAAAAAAGAATACGAAGGCTAAATAGGCCCAAAGCCTACTAGGCTACTAGACTACAATTCAATTCAATTCAGAGTCAGACTCAATTTAGAAAATACACAATTCCTTTCTAAAAAAAATATCGAACATGAAAACCTTTATTTATAAGACCACACCAATCAACACAAAACTTTGCGCCCAAGTTCAAAACTGTCAATTTGGTTTGAAACATGGGCGTAAACTTAAAAATCTGTTAAGCGGATCCTAATGAAATACTGTGAAAAATCGCTACGGTGAAAATCAGAGTTACGGAATAACAAAGAAAATGAGTACAAAAGCCTGAGCCGCTTTGTGGTATAAATGGATTAACGTGGCAGAATTTCTTTTAACTCTTTCAAATTGTATTTCACCCCGGGATGTACAGAGTGAGGCACCCAGGTGACCTAGTGCACAATAAGGTTTAAAACTGCTTTCGCAAACAAAACGGGTCCACCCACCAGTCTTTACTGTCTATTGTCTAGTGACACCCCGCTTTTTTATTTACCTTCAATATGCATCAATAATAATATTTTGTTTATGGATAACAAATGTTTCTCAAGAAGTTTGTTAAGCACTGATAATAAAAATATTACCTACTTAAATAAATTTAAATTAAAACAAATCTTAAATATCAAAAACTAATAAAAAAAGCTTAATATAAAAATACTAACTGATGCCCGCGACTTTTTCCGCGAAGATTTAGTTTTAAAAATTTTGTGGGAACTCATTTATTTTCTCGACAAAAAGTTACCTCTGTCATTCTCCAGCTCCTCAACTTAACTCTGTTGCGGCAGGAGTGAAAGACAAACTAATAAACAAACAAACCAACAAACAAACACACTTTCGCATTTATAATATTAGTAAGATTCAGTCTTTCAATATTGAAAATCAACGGTGCAGTTAAGATCACGGAAAATCAAAGGGTTTCTACAGGGTTCAAGAATCCACGCGGACAAATTCGCAGAAATCAGCTAGCATACAATTAAATCCATTACAGGGTTCTACTGACGAAATAATATTTCTATTTTCATATTATTTGGAAGCGTTAAAGTGAAATATTCTCCAATTTTATGGCAATTAGATGAGAAATTCAAAATACATTCTTCACTAATTGAAATTATTGTGAGATACTCAGATATCAATTGGCGACATAATTGCCTGACTTATATTCGTATATTTATAAATACTTTAACGAGTAATTGAAGGAAAATTTTCAGATCCATATATTATAATATATATATGGTAGGTATTATAATAATAATTATGTATTATGAACCTTATATGATTTATGTCTTAAATCATAGGGTTCATAATCGAGATAGATATGAAACTCTCTATATTATATTATAATATAAAGATCTTTCTCAGATTTGAGTGCTTGCACTTCTTGGTAGTGCTAACATTTACCTACGTCAGAAATGGTTTGAAAGTTAATGAATGTAGCTTATACTTTGAACGTAAAGTAAAAATAGGTTAGGTACCTACTTAATCCTTTTCGTTCAGCTATTCCAAGCATTCTTACAAATGTTTCAGGACGCTATATTAAATTCCATTTGTCTTACGCTATAGATAAACTTGAACGTATATATTGTAAAAGCAGGTATGTACGTTTCATTAACTAGAAAAGTGCAAAACGATATATTTTCGAAATATTTCTAAATTCTCAAATCAATGGAGACTCTCCCGTAATAAGTTACCTTTAAGTTACTAACGACGGAGACAATTTGTAAAATAATTTCTGAGTTTTTTCTGGTCTGGTCTCGTGGGAAGCTTTGACCGTGGCTATTTATCACTCTACCGTCAAAGACGTGCTGCCAAGCGATTTACACGATGTAGAAACAGATTAGGGATATGGGTTGAATGTACACAGCCATACCCCTTCCAAGTAAGCGCGCTACCATCTTAGACTGCACTTACCATCAGGTGAGATCGCAGGTAAGGACTATCTTGTCGTCGAATAAAAAAAATATTAGTGCTATCAGTTAGATAACTTTAGAGAGTATTTGCGACACGTGACGCGTGACAAAAGACAGATTTATTGCAGGCCCCAGGGTATATATTAGCATACTTCGTAAAGTTGTCGCGGAGTTAAGGTTTAAGTATGCCTTGAGTTAAGTTAAATGACTACGTAAAGTCTTGAAATATTTTAAGACACAATATAATAATATTTTGATAGCAAAAACAGCTTATCTTACAACTTTATAAAACTCACTAAAGAAAAATACACATTCTGCCGTTTCGTAGCAAATCTTTGATATAATTCCGTTGTATTACATTACTATTCACAATGCTATCTTTAATTGCATATTTCTATTGTCATATATTATAATATGATACTCGAATAATTTTCGCAGTATGGCAGTATTAAACATATTATATTATATCCCTTGCATGTAAGTAAAGTGGAAAGAAGTAGAAACTATAAATATGTTTCTTGCTTAAATAATATACTTTTATGTTGCACCACTAACACACACCTAATTTCACACCTATCACCAATGGTTGCCTGGTAGAGTTTGCTCTGTAAGCAATAACGCCGCCTTTGCATGTGTAATTTTAAGATTTATTCAATTTTGTTTCTTTCTTGTGTGCAATAAAGTTTTTATCTATCTATCTATCTATCTTTATTACCAAAAACACGTTAGTCATACATTGCGAAAGCGACATGACTGGTAGAAATGGCTTGATAATATTCTTCCCTTATTTTTGCTGAAAATCAGGATCGTTTCAGTCCTTTAGATATCGCAGTCAATACTAAAATATTTGCGACCGAAAGGATACTGAAAAGTAAAGTACTACGCCGATATACGACCTGTAAAAATAAGAGAATACGGCCGTCGCTATTACCTTGTATAAACAGCTAAAGGGGACCCAATAAACACTGCGTTGACTAGAACTTATAGCCAAAGAAATAAAATTATAGTCTGGAATAACACATAGGCTACTTTTATCCCGGAAAATAAGAGAATTCCTGCGAGATACATCCATACACCCAAACTTTTGCATTTATAATATTAGTAGGATGTAGAAAGCAATGATTTCTACTAAGGATGAGTTATATACTCGCAAAACAAGCGAAAAAATTGTGCCGAACGACGCAGATTATAATACGATAAATATCTGCCATTACGCGCTTCATTTACCGCACGCTTGTAACATATCCACCTCTTTTTATACATATTATACTATATCATAGGTAGCAAGTGTCTCGTATACAGGGTGTCCCACGGCTATGCCACATGGAGGGGAAGTACCTTAAATATTGTAGATGGAACATTTTACTGAAAGAAGACTTCATTTTAATTTAAAAAACAATTTAAACTGCATTCATAGATTTGTAAATAATTGCCTGGTTGAACCGGTACTCGAACCCGCTATACGAGAAAAAGAATTAACCTGTATCTTTATCATACCGATCGGAAGGCTTCATCATAAGGATTATTTTTTGTTAAATAACATAGCATGAGAAATAAAAGGAAGACCATGAATTTTAGCCTTTGATGTAAAATTTTGTTCAGAAAAATGAAAAGCTGATATTGGCGTATCGACATGTCCTTCAATCCCGCTGCAAACTGTTGCAGCGGGATTGAAGGACAAACCAATAAATCAACAAACAAATACACTTTCGCATTTATAGGTAATATAAGTAAGGATTAGTAAGGATAGTAAGGATCGGGAAATGATGCGTACTTCTCAACGGGTACTCATTAGTAATAGTTCATGTCAGTTGTATGTCGATGCGATACGCCAATGTCAGCTTTTCATTTTTCTGAACAAAATTTTACATTAAAGGCTAAAATTCATGGTCTTCCTTTTATTTCCCATGCTATGTTATTTAACAAAAAATAATCCTTATGATGAAGCCTTCCGATCGGTATGATAAAGATACAGGTTAATTTTTTTTCTCGTATAGCGGGTTCGAGTCCCGGTTCAACCAGGCAATTATTTAAAAATCTATAAATACAGTTTAAATTGTTTTTTAAATTAAAATGAAGTCTTCTTTCAGTAAAATGTTCCATCTACAATATTTAAGGTACTTCCCCTCCATGTGGCATAGCCGTGGGACGCCCTGTATATACAATTTCAATTGTACCTCAATTAACATTTTACACATGTTAATAAAATTTTCACCAATCTGTAGATTTTGAATTATTAATACCGGCTGTAAGAAAGTTTTTCCTTATCCTTTCCTGAAATTGGCCCAGGTGGGCGGGTGATGTAGTCATCTATACCTAATATTATAAAGCTGAAGAGTTTGTTTGTTTGAACGCGCTAATCTCAGGAAATACTGGTTCGAAATGAAAAATTATTTTTGTGTTGGATAGTCCATTTATCAAGGAAGGCTTTAAGCTATATAACATCACGCTGCGACCATTTAGGAGCGAAGCATCAGTGAAAAATATTGCAAAAACGGGGAAAATTATCCATATTTAAAATATATTCTTTTAAAAACTTCTTAATCGCGATCTTAATAACAGAAATTGACGCGGACGAAGTTGCGGGCAACAGCTATATCGACCGTGACAGCGACTCTGTTTTTCTAAGTTGATAGATAGTATTCCATCTACTTGGACAACATTAATAAGAGTTCTATTTTCCCTTATCGGAACTCATCTAGTCTGAAAATTTTTCTTACCTCTTTGAAATGCATTAAAGCGAGGTAATCTCATCGAATAACCAATCTATAGCAGCATGTCGGTAGATAGTTAATCAATCATTCGATTAGGGTGTCGATCCCAGACAGGATGCGGGCACTAAGTGCTATGAAAAGTAAGAAACGCTGATAAATGAATCATATTAGAGATAATATTAGTATGAACAGAACGTGCCTGCGACTTGGTCCACGAAAATTAAGGTTTTCTTAAAAATTCTAAAGAAACCCTTGGTTTTTTCTGGATATAAACTACCCTTTTACTTTCTTCCGAAAGTTGTATTATGTACACCTTTATAACTACACTTAATAGATACAAGGCGTAAGCGTAAAGAAAACTGAAACTAGGGATTCAGTACATGATTCTGAATCGTAATTAATTTTGAGCCGGCAACAAACCCTTTTAGAAGCAATCTCGCTGTCATGAATTAAAATGATAATGAACAATACTGTAACATCCATTACGTATATAATTAATTTGATTTTAAAAAAGTTTGTCGCCGATTCAAAATGAATTACTTACATTTACCTACTTTTTAGGAGCTTAGTTATAAAGACTAAAAAGGTTTATTTTATTTGATTTTACTGTCGGCTTGAGTTTTTGTTAACAAGTTATTATTTTGAAATATGCAACGAAAGCTTTTAGAGTACTTAGGCTATCTAAGATAGGTAAAATATAAAGACTCATATTTAAAATTATACTTTTGGGCCTTTAATCTAAATTCGCATCTTTTATAATTAATGTCTACTTACATAACATCATTATTGTCCAAAACATGTCCGCATTTCGACCTTTAGCTTTGGTCTAATAACGGACAACGAGCTCGCTCGACGATATATGGACCAATACCCAACATTATTGACTTGACGCTTCACAGCTTTCCCTTGCATTGACTATGTATGTACGTACAAGTAGGTATCTTATCCTGTTCAAAATGAACTGTACCAGCTTCATTTGCGATCCAAAAACAAATCGTTCCTAGAACGAACGAACGTTGTGAACGTGGTTTGGTGGAAAAAATAAAGTATTACTAATTATTTTTACAGTTGCGTTGCTTTCACAATCGATGGATACAGGTTTTAGGCTGCAAATCGAGTTGATAATTTTTTTCACGTCCATTTTGAACAAGGTATACTTACCTACTTTTTGAATTACGTGTTAGTCTCTTATAAAACGAAAACAATACCTTAGATGTTAAAGATTTATAGGTATAGTTGCAAGCTACGTAGATTCACTTTGAAAATTGAGTTGGCCAGTTTTAAAAGTTATATTAAATTCAAGTAAAGATTCAGTGCATAAAGTTTGTATCCATTTTGCAAATTACCGAACTCTATTAGTATGACCGTATAGCAAAATATTTTGCGTCGAAAACTTTACTTAACTATCCTAAACTTAAAGTAATTAAATCGTAACTCCTGATTAAGATTACTTGCACCATCAATTAACACTTTAATTAAAACTTAGTGACCTGGAACGCTTTTCATTAGTGGTCATTATGGCAACTAAACCAAGTATAGATAGTTAGATACTCTGCCTCGTTAATCTAGTAATTAGCATCTTCCACTGCGAGTGAGGTCCCGGGTTCGATATCTGTATCTGCTCAAAAAATCTCGTCATCATCTCGACCCATCACCGAGCCACTTCTTGGCGCTGGTCTCCTCTTAGAGTGAGAAGAGCTTTGACCATAGTTCACCACGCTGTACAGTTGTGGATTGGCAGACTTCAGACACCTTTGAGAACATTATAGAGAACTCTCCAGCATATTCACAATGTTTTTCTTCATCGATTAACCAAGGTAAGGTTCCTGGGATACAAACCAAGGATGTCCCGAAAAGGAGGCCCAAGTTCTAAGCACTGAACTAACCACTCATACTGTTCTCTATATGTCAAGATAATTATGAAGGAAATTGGACCTCTCCCGAAGCTCGGAAGATTGTTTCTCCTTAATTGAATTAGCGACGTCCCTTGCTGTGTGGATGAATCGCTCCTAAGTTATAGGGCTACGTAAATCATATAAATAACTACGAGACTACGAGAGATATATGACTAAGACAGTAGTAGCTTACAAGTCTATACTATTATAATAAAGAGGGAGCGCGAATTTTGTGAGTTTGTATGTATGTCCGGAGCAAACTTTGGAACCACCGCACCTATTTCAAAAATTCTTTTACCAATTCAAACGTACATTATTCCAGATAGTTATAGGCTATATATTATGCACATAAAGTATTATGGCTAGATATTATGTGCAAATTTGTTAAGGAAGTCGGAAATTTTTTTGAATCTTAAACGTTTTCAAGGCGTGCGCTGGATCATATACTGCTATTGGATGAAAATGATGTATGGGTGAATTGTTCCTCTTAAAGAGTTCTAAAAAAAAGTCCGCGATAGCATATGTCTATCTTCTAAGAATAACTTACAGTGACCATTTCTATCTTTCAAATTTTGATTAAAAATAATGAATTATTTTCGAAGGTTCTTTAACCGATGCGATGTCAATCTATATCTAAATAAATATGTTTATTATCGTAAGTATTTAGTTTAGAACATATTTGCCCTATACACTATACAATTTAAATAAATATCATAGGAGTTATCGGAAAATTAAATTAATATGTGTCGGCCGGCGCGGGGGCGGTGCACGGTGGCGGGTTTCGGCGCGGGAGATTCCTCTGGTTCCTGCGGTGATTTTATTTACAATCGTCTCCTATAAGAAGCTCTGTGCGATCAGTCCCGTAAAAACAAATATGTATTTAAATTTTCAACCCGGACGAAGTCGGCGCGGGCTTCTAGTAAATAATAAATTGAGTCAATCAATTTTTTTTTTGTTCAAGCCCAGATCCAAACATTTAAATACTTAAGAGACCTTTTTTTTTTAAAAATAAATAAAAATAGTCTCCTTCTCGCTAGGAGTGGGTACGACAATAGTGCAACGGGTAGGGCTCGAACCTGCGACTTTTCAGTTTTCAATTCGCACCTTTAGCCGTTGGGCTATTGAGGCCCTTGTCCAGCTGTGGACGTCTATCTGTTATTAAAAAAGAAAAAGTAGAAGTAATTAATATTGTCCTGATGCAGTCTGTGAGGGGTATGGCAGTGTAAACTCTTAATTTTTACACCGGAACGCTATATACCTTCGCAGCACGTCTTTGAAGGTAGGAAGTAGGAACTAGCTACGGCCGAAGCCTCCCAGGAGATAAGACCAGAAACGATTCAGAATTTACAAATTCCTAACTGCCCCCGGCGCGCCGTGAATCGAACCGAAAACTCGCACTTATAAAATCACAGCGCATACCACTGTGTCAGGGATGACGTCAATAATTCAATCTTTCCTGAGATGGTTCCAAATTACCTCTAGGTAAGTATATATTCCACCGTAGATTCCACCGCAACAAAGTTACCGTAGCCATCGTAGCTTAATTCGTAGAGACCTATGATAATTATATAGTATAATCTGTGGTAGAGACTAGAGATTCTTATCATGTCAACGAGAGCTTCTTGCTACAAACTTTGTCGTTAAGCATTTCAGTACCTGACAAAGTATTTTTTGTGTCATTCATTCATTTGTAAAATGCCATTTGTAGATGCCCAATTGTTCGTTCGAAGGAATTCCAATACAAATAAAAACGTCTATTAACGACATAAAGCAAATCCGTCGGCCAACGCGATTGTGTTTTTTGTATAATAGCCATTGTGTTCAATTTTTATCCACTTCTGTAAAGATATTTTGTTGTATTCTTCCGTATCATCATCAGAAATTCAGTTTGTCTTCGAAATCTGATATGAATTCCGAGAGCTCAGCCATGAGTGGGGTCTTAGTATTTTACCGCTAGTCCAATCATAGAACCATATTTCTCCGTTTCAACCTCGAGAAATTGATTTCCCTGTTTGATTTATCCATCCAGTTATATCTAAAGCCACGATATACAGTATACACCTGAACCTTCTTATCGGCGAATATTTCTTTTCTTTCTTCTCTTTTTCACTATCAGATCTTCTTTCATTCTCTCAACACGTCCCAAGAAAATAAACTTTTCTCTAGTCAGCGAATTTATGAAATATTTTTTACACGTCAGAACACCTGAAAAGATTTTCATATCCAATTAAAAGTAGCTTAAAGCTAAGCGTAAACCACAAGCCGCAATGCAGACCATTACCAAAATCCGCCTGTGGTTTTATACAATTTCAAACTCTAAATAGTATGAGCTCCATTCTAATAGAACTTCTATAACTTACATATTTATACAAGTTCTATTAGCATAACAAGTGGTTGGCGAATTTAGAAATATTTGGGAAATACAAAAAAATAAATAAAAAAAATAAAAAAAGAGTTGTCTACGCACCTGTTTGATCCAATCCAGGACACAAGAACTGGCTCGTACTTTGGACAAAAAATAAGTATTTGCATCCAAAGAGGCAACGCAGCGAGCCTTCTGGAGAGATTATGGTCTGGCGTCGATGCGGACTCAAATACTTAGATTTTATTTTATAAATTTTTAAACATAATAATTTATTAGTGTATGTTGTTTTATTCAGGTACACATTTCGCTCATTTGCGATAAGAGTGACATAATTCAAAATCGACGATGAGAGAATTCTCTCGTTAGAGAGTAATGTTTTGTGGATGCTGCGGTCTCGAAACAACACAGCGGCCAAAAAAGTGACAGAGAATTAAGTCACAATGTCTCTCGCTCTTATTTTTTTGTGTTGTTATGTTGTTTTTATAGCAAAAAGTATAAATGTTCGACACTAAAGTTGGTGAATTTTGAGTATTTCCTCCGCCTTTCGTCACACAGCCGTATCACATTACAAGTAGCTACCTAAGTGTTATATATTTCCAAAACTGAGCGAGATATAAATGATGCCATTTGGTGGCATGGTAATCGCTCCCATTTGGTGGATATTTCGAGCTTCTCTCATGACACGAAAGATAGATTATCCTGAGAAAATAGGCTTGCGTAATATTATATGAAAAAAGTAATGGCAGCGTGTAGCGAGAAAATGGATTTTCAATTGATGCGATTACTTAAGCTTTGGGATGTCGATTCTCTAAGCCATCCCGTTTTGTATCCACTCAGACCGAATCGACCAATCAGTTATTTTCTTAATTACCGACATAAGGTAGGGTTTCAAACACGCCCTAGCTTGAAAATAAGTCTACAACAAATAGCTCAGCAGGGTATTCTTTTTGTTATTACCAACTCCCAATATCACAAAATTATTGTAAAATTATACTGATATAGCAGTTCACGAACATATCATTAATTGTAGTCCTTTACATTGTAATAGGATGATGGAGTTGCGAAACTGAAGTGGAAATGGGCGGGGCACATAGTTCGAAGAGCTGATGGCCGATGGGGTCCCAAGGTGCTGGAGTGGCGACCCCGCACCGGGAAGCGCAGTGTTGGCAGACCCCACACTAGGTGGACAGACGACATCAAACGAGTCGCAGGGTGCCGCTGGATTCAGGCGGCGCAAGACCGAGACCTGTGGAGGTCCATGCAAGAGACTTATGTCCAGCAGTGGACGTCCATTAGTTGATAAAAAAGAAGAAGGATGATGGATAGAATAAATAGCACGACACAAAAAACGAGGTGCTATTTTGAGAGTGTTCAGTGAAATTAAAATTAAAATTCTCATTATATAGTTAAAGTTTTCACCTCTCTGACCGTTCTCAAAATAACACCCTCTAGAATGAATAAATGCGAACAATTTCTAGTAGCGCGGGAAATCTCGTATGTAATAAAATTACCAATTAGTAAACGTGAATTGCCATAAATGGCTAATTCGAATCAGAACAGTATCGCTAAAGCATTTAATAATTGATTGGATTACACTGGGATAATCGGAGTTGCCGTGATTTTCAATGAGTGACATAAAAACGCATCGTTAAATTTTTTTTAATAACGCAAAATACCATCGGATCGATGGAATTTTTCATGGGTGTATAGTTGAGGACCAGGAAAGTGATATAGGCTTATATTTTCGCTGAAAAACAAAGGACTGCCCTACCCTACCGTCAAAGACGTGCCGTCAAGCGATTTAGCGTTCCGGCACGATGGCGTGTAGAAACCGATTAGGGGTATAGGTTGAATCTACACTGTCATACCTCTTCCCAGTTAGCCCGCTACCATCGCAGACTGCATCGTCACTTACCATCAGGTGAGATCGCATTCAAGGACTATCTTGTCATCGAATAAAAAAAAGGGTTCCCGCGGGATTTTTAAAATACGTAACTCTACGGGAACGAAGTCACGAGTAAAAGCTAGTTTTTAAATTATAGTTTGTAATATTCAGCGCATTTTAGCAAAGTAAAACTAAGTATAATCCTGGGATACAATATATAATTGTTATACGATACAAAATAAGATATTGTAACGCTAATGAAAACATGGGTTGGTGGGTTGTGGTGGGCTCGCATGTTTTATTCATAACGCTATCGAGTGCTAGACGTTTCATTACCTGGGCTTCGTTTCCGATCTCCACGCGAAGGGAAAATCTAATTAAACATCCATTCAGTCGGAAATAAGGGAGATCACTCACGGCGACCTTGCAGCGATTTAACAGAGCGTTTTGTTAACGCGCTTCTGCATTCGCTTTTGGCAGTTCATCGCATTAGAAATAGAAATAGAAATATTTTTATTCAAATAAACTTTTAAGTACTTTTGAATCGTCAATGAATCTACCACTGGTTCGGAATGCCGTTCCTGCCGAGAAGAGCCAGCAATAAACTCGGCGGTTGCTCTTTTCAAAAAATTTTTTTTTACAATGGATAACAAAACTATGCTATGTATACAGTGTTTCCACAATAAAGTTTCAAAAATGCAAAACAATCCAATGCATGTTAAGACAGGCAGGCAAAAGCAGACCCATTCCCGTTGGTGGCACCCGTTCACGAGCATGACGCATGATCCAGCCTTTGCTTCGCTCAACCATATTTGAGGGAACGTAACAACCCGCACCACACGTCACCACTACAGAAATTTTAAAGAGAGCATGCATACTTAGGCTACCCATATAAAGGCATCGAATTGAATACTAATATTAAAATACCTACTCATTTTAAGACATGACTAGTCTCCTCCTTGTATGTCCTACTCAACACTATAGCACATTTGCTATAGTGTTGAGTAGGACATACAAGAGGCGGTACATTTGTCGTCATTTGATGTCAAAATGTAAGAGCGGCTCAACATTTCAAAATGTACTACTTCACATTTTTTGCCGCGGTACTCGCGTTACTCATATTTTTGAGGCTGAGGCGATTCAGTACCAATGTCTCCAATCCGACTGCAGTGACATCAAATGTTATATTTGTACTCATTACTTCAAATGTAATGCCAAGCTTTAGTACGCTTCGCCTCATTTGAAGTGGGACAATGTAATGGCTCAGTACAAAAAAGAAGCTACTCTTACAAACTCTTTTTCAAGTCATATCTTACCCAACACTAATTTTCTACGCGCGATTCAGTAGCGATAGAATCCCATAGTATAGATTCAGCATCGCTTCTGCATCGCTACTAACGCGCGACGATTTGGGTAAAAAGAAGAGCAGGAGAACACAAGTAGCCTTTACAGCTCACGACTGTATTGATACTGCTTCGCGTCTTTATCGATGTTGTATCGCGATAGTAGCGGTGCAGAATCGTTGTTACGTGGGCGAATACCTATCGCGGTCTTTTTGCGATTGCATAGCCACTGAATCGCTGCAAAAAGTCGCCGTGTGCGAACTCCCTAGGGCGGGCAATTATTTTCTCATTTTATGAGATCAAAATAAAATTAGTACAGAAACTACATCGCCTAGTGAACAAAATGACACAAATATTTACTGATGTGTATTTGTTTATTGGTTTATCCTTCTATCCCGCAGCAACAATACTAAAGCAGTCATAGTACCTACCCAAAATGCTGGCAGTATTGTCCCTTTGGATGGCTAAACCGGTAAACTCGATGGCCTTTTTGTAAGTGCTTCAAAAAGAGCTCCAGCCCCCAGGCTCTACAACCTATAATGAAACTAGGTCGAGGTTTTCATACTGGCGCCTCTATTTTTTTTACTCGATGACAAGATAGTCCTTTACTACAATTTCACCTGATGGTAAGTGACTATACAGTCTAAGATGTTCGCGGGCTAAGTTGGAAGAGGTATGGCAGTGTAACATTCAACCTATACCCTAATCGGTTTCTACTCGCCATCACGCTGAAACGCTAAATCGCTTGGCGGCACGTCTTGGACGGTAGGGTGGTAACTCACCACGGCAAAGTCTCCCACCAGATATTACTTTAGACTGATGTTATCAAAATACCCACTAAAATATGTAAATATTTAGATCGATTTAAAATTAATATGTAATATGTACTCGTAGTTTCTAACGCACCCTCTCCCTTTTATCCTACGTTAAAATTACTGTAATAATATTCATAAAAGTTAGAAAAAACAGTAGGGTCACGAGACAATAGCCAGCAGGCGGGTCGACCCGTTTTGTTTGCGAAAGCGCTTTAAGCCTTATTGTGTACTAGGTCACCTAGGCGCCTGTGTAGTGTACATCCCTCGTTGAATTTAATTTGAGAGTGGTGAAAGAGATCTGCTACGTTATTCCATTATCCAACAAAGGGTTACTTGCCCGGGGGCCTGTAAAATTTTATGAAAGAGAATACTTATCGTTTGCTTATTAGGATTTTTTGACTTTGATATACTGTAAGAATTAACTGCCTTCAGACCAGCCCCTGATCTCTCTCCGGTCGTATCGGATTTTAATCCTGTCGAACTATGAGAGTGAGGGAAGAGAATTTATCTATGTTTGCGCACCTGTGCATTTTAATATCTCCCCGTGTCCCGATTTGGTCGCGAGGACTATTGTTTATTTGTTTCCGGAATAAAAAGTACACCATGTGCATCTCCAGAATGCGAACAGCTATCTTTATCCTTTTCATCAAAATCGGTTCAACAGCATAACAGCGAAAAGATGACAAAAAAAGGCGGGAATTTAAATTAAATATTCCTTTTCTTTTTATCGCAACACCCAAAGTAATATAATAAAAAAAATGTGATATACTTATCTTTTGGATTTTTAGATTCTTATACCTAGCAATTTTGTTGAAAAATCATTGAGACTCGTTCTCAATCAGCTAATTTCGCCTGAGTAAACTTATTAGCAAAGTCAGCAAGCCGATTTTTATTTGCCCCTGCTTTCGGCCTAAATTGAAGGTCCGCTATGAACGATAACATTCATTACAAGGCGAACTTGTTAATTGTATCAACAAACGCCAAGTTAACTTTAACTTCTGTGAACTGGTTAACTGGTTGATGCAAAGCAACTTGTAGGTGTAAGTGCAGTGCTCCAGGAAACTATAAGTACTAGACTGAGCCAGTGAGGCCATCTTAATTAGTGGCACTAAAAGCTTTTTTTAAAGAACTATTTTACCTAAAACTAATTTTCCTCCTTTCCCTCCAAATTAAGCGTAGAGCATATTATTATTATTTTTTTATTCGATGACAAGTCCTTGACTGCAATCTCACCTGATGGTAAGTGACGATGACTAAGATGGTAACGGGCTAACTTGGAATAGGTATGGCAGTGTAGATTCAGCCCATACCACTAATCGGTTTCTACACGCCATCATGCAAGAACGGTAGGGTCTTTGACGGTAGGGTGGTAACTAGCCACGGCCACAGCCTCCCACCAGACAGATCGAGTAAAGTGCGGACTGACTAAAGGTCGATAATTCAAATCTCCCACTTGCACTGTTGTCGTATACAACTGATATCTATAGTTAATCTATGATTACAGACATACACACAGACACGTCACCCGTTCGTTTTGCGTCGGGGGTTAAAAATAAAAAGTAGCCTATGTGTTATTCCAGACTATAATTATTTATCATTGTGCCAAATTTCAGTCAAATCGGTTCAGTTGTTGCGGTGTGATTGAATAACAAAAATCCATCCATCCATCCGTACATCCAAACTTTCGCATTAATAATATTAATAGGATAAACAATTTCAATTTGTGTACCGATATGTCACAGGAGGAAAAAGGTACCGACTCAGCAGTATTGCTGCAGGTTTAAAAAAAACTGAGCGAGTGCTGATATTCTGCCGGTAGACTCGGTAAAGACCCTGGCTTTGTTCATAGGACGTTCCTCCGCAAGCAGATGCTAATTCTGTGTCGTCACTATCGTCTCAGTTGTCCAATGCTGGACATAAGACTCTTGCAAGGATCGCCATAGAATACGATCTTTTATCGCCTTAATCCAGCTGCTCCAAGCGACTCGTTTGAAGTCATCTTTCCAACAACTTACAGTCTTCAGACCCTGTCTGTCTTTCCCAAGAAACTTACCGAGTTTTGGTAACTTGAAACTCTTTAAAGTATTGTTTTCATCAAATTACCTACTTACATAGAAAACTAATGATCAGCACGAACCAATAAGTAACTAATCTGTCAGCGATTAAATTCCACGTCGCAATCTATCAATAACTTGGATGATTGATCGCTTAAGTACACGATTGTTGCTCTTTTGCTAAAAATATAACATCATAATCTTATTTGAACTACATGAAATAGAGATTTAAATATCTAACTTCACGTGACATTGTTAATACCTAGTTATATTTTAACCGAATCACAAGGAAAGAATAGTTCAAGATCAGATTTCCAGGAAAAATGCTAAAGATGAATGAAAGGGCTGTTATAGGCAAGGCAGTTATATAAAATTGAACGACCTCAAGCAATGTGAGAATCCAATTACCAGATTAGCCCACTGAAGTCTAGTGAAGTTAACCATAATATTAGTACTTATATCATAATTGATTATCGATACTTTCGAAGTCTAGGCTTATTTGCTTTAGTTTATAATAATATCATTTCAAGGAAAAGCCTAATTTAATCCGCGACTGAATGGAGACGTTTATTTTTTTGGAAACTACAATTGCAATTTTGATTCTGTTTTTGAATTGCTATGTTTAAAGTTATGGGCTACAGAGCGCTATAGAGCGCTGCAATTTTAGAGTTTCTTGTTACGCACACGTTCTTTAAAATAAACTCCATAATAATAGAGCTTAGGTCCCATTATTGAATTCCTAATGTCGAAAATATAAACGTTCGCTTACGTATATTCATTTCCTGCGATTCCAATATCGAAGGCTTAACTTCACTCAAGGCTCTTCATCATATTGCTTTATAAATAAATATCGCAACGAGGCTTAATAAACCTGAAAAATATACGGTATAATCGTATTTGTATTTCGTTTTTCATCTATTGGTTATCATAATATTATCATACAGAAATTAAATATGGAAATTGTATTCTAAAATTTTATAATATATTTGTCGATTTCGATTACGTGTTAATATCAATGTTTTCAGATTTTTTCACCATTCACCATTTTTAGTAGTCAACTTGAACTAGAAAAATTATACCTACTATTTTTAACTAAGTATGCGTAAATCTGTCATTAAGTATCGATGGGAAAGGGTCGGAGTATTTTCACATCCATTTTCCGATGCCTTTTTGTCGATACTAACTAATTGCTTCTGAAATGTTTTAGGTCGCAGAGCGATACTAGATGGAGCGCCATCGCAAGGCCATCGCAATCGTCATTTATTATAGTGTTACAAGCGACATTTTGGCAACATACCTATGTTTTCTACATAGTACGCCGCTGCGGAGTTTTGAACGGCGCAAATTCTTAATTTTCTTAACTCCTTGAGCAGGATTTTTTGGTTTCAAACTAAACAATTGGCCAAATGCACGTGCACAAAGGTTCCGTATCCTAGTTATAATAAATATTAGTATAGTAACGAAAAAAGAAGGCACTAAAATTGCCTGACAAACAATTCGACACCCTTTGAGTATGGATTTTAGTTTTATACTACTTTACACGTCAACTTGAAAACATTGTATTTTTCGAGTTTTTTTTGATTTCCACACCACACCTCATGGATTTCAATTTTTAATAATTTGTATTATTTTGCGTAAAAGCTGTAGTAACGCCTATTTGTGCAAAATATTTCTCTGTAACAAATGGACACGCGTGGCTTAGAAATAGGGTTCCTTTTAGAACTTTTGATACGGAATCCTAAAAAATAGTCCATTAAGTTATTGCAAAAGATTTGAAGTAGCGAAATTTGTAATACGGTGAAAACGGGTGTGAATAAACAACTATATTACGTATTATGTAACGAAATTACTACACACGATAAAGTGAGGTGCAGTTCAATAGCTCGAGATAAAGCAAATGGCTCCTCTCAGCCGTGACAGGAATTTGGCACTTAACCACCACGCTGCTCAAGCTATGCTAGCTAATACCGAGTTTCTATATGCAATCTATCTTTAATCTGAGGATTAAGAAAATTGTTATTGGTCAAAAAAATCCCCCTAATTATTGGCTATTTGGCAAGCATTCTCATGCTACATTTACACGTTTGGCAAGCCTCGACAAGCGTCCACAAACACAAGCGTGTAAACACCCCGTTTGGCTTGGCTTGCGTGAGCTTGTTGCCTATCCGGGCTAATGTCGCGGTCGGGCGTTTGTAAAGGCTTGGAGCTTGTGGACGCTTGCCAAGCCTCGGCAAGCATGTAAACGTAGCACGGTTACGTAATGGATACGCTCAAAATTAAAAAAAAAAAGTTAAAATCGGCTGTACTGAATTTGTGACTAAACCAATACGTTGAAGGTTCATTTTAATTTGATGCTAATGTCACCGAATACGAATACGATCAATCGAATTAAATCTTATACTAACTACTGGTGGGATTTGAACTGTCGACCATTCGGTTTTCAGCCCCCTAACCATTGCGCTACTGATGCTTTGCGATTCCTGAAATCCAATCTAAAAGAATCTAAATAATGGTGGGCTCGCTTAAAAGTATTTAAACAAAATTTTCAGTTTCAGATTTTCATTCCCTCATGTTCCACTCGAACCTAACTGAAAAAAAGAGCCAATCGTTCGCATGTTTCGATTGACTGTGCCTCCGATATCGACGGATCCGGCTATATTGAAACCGATATCAATGGCTTCAACTTTATATTAACGAGAACCAAATTGCCTATTGAACAAATATTGCGGCGATGCTCACAAAACGCGAAGAAAGGAAGGATTACGGGCATATTGATCACTTTTGAATGGCCTTCTTAGGCTCATTATGCGAAGTTGAAAATAATTCACCTTAATCCATATGTACTCAATCTTATGAATGCGAAAGTATCTCTTTTATCACGTACTGAACCGATCCTAGTGACGTCACCTTTATAGTCCGAAAAAATGACTCAGTTCTTTTAGTGCATTTATTGCGATCCCCCGTCTCTCAGTCCTTTAAGTTCTTTAGTTTAGGTTGCCTGGAAGAAATCACTATTAGTGATAAGGTTACCTTTTGTATTACATGGGTTATTTATTGCATTTTTTAAAATAATTTATGCAATAAAGTTGTCTAAATAAATAATGTGTTTCTTTCTATTGCTAAACCATTTCTTGTGTGCATACCATTCTTCCCGATGTTGAGTGAATCTCCTCCAAGTTTCCACCAAAAGCTTGGTGATAACGGTGATGTCCATCGAGATCTATGTCTTCTAACATTTCTTTTTCTTCTTTGTTGGTTTCCGAGTAGCAAACATTAGTTTTCCCAGTAAATTATTGTTTTTAAAAGGAAAACTTGTTTTTTACATACTTACGCAATAAAGTTTCAACCCACAAACCTTTGTCAAATTAAATACATACATAATGCAAAGGAATAAAGTTAACTTTTCATTTGATAAGTTGTGTGGGTTGACTCTTTATTGCATATGTACGTCCAATTAGCATGATATTTTGCATATTGATTCGCCCGCACAAAATTCGGGTCAAGCGATAGGTACGTCCTCTTTACAAGTGAATTTTCTTTATATACAAAATTTTAAATTATTATTGGTCCAGTGACTGAAATCCATTGATTTGAAATCCAAAAGTCTCAAGTGGTCCCACCAACAGTAATCAGTAACAGTAATCTAACAAGAAAAATGATAATTTTAAATTAACACAGTTTACTTTTTATAAAAGCTTTTATTTCGTTGTTTCTAAAAGGCAACACGTAAAGTTTATAATAGCGAAAGTTCTGAAAATAATCCGATAGTACCGCCTTTGTTCAACTTTTTAAGCCGTGACGACGTTATCTGTTCAGCAAGCGATCCGCTTTCAATAAAATAATAGACTTTAACTATGAAATATACATAACAAACCAAATGGGCTACGACAGAAGATTCGCTCCGTCGCCCCTTCGTTCAGCTTCGCCTACTCGACCTTCGCTGCACTCCGCCTCGCGAGCTCGCTTCACTCAGGACCTCCTTCGCGAGCTTCTGTCTACGCGCTTAAAAAAACACCCTAGGGGCAGGGCAGACAGGACTGCTTGGAGTCGGGGCGTTTGCATTTCGTTTTTAAGTAATGTTCGACCTATATTAGTTATCGCGTATAGGAAGATCTAATTTAGCCTAGGCAAAACTAGTTTGTCCTGAAAATCGGGTTTGGCCGGTAACATATACATTTTAATGTGGATAGCAACAAGTGTAAATTAAAAATTTAAATCGCCCCCAACATGTGGATTCAATGACCGATTCCCTACTTAGATTTTTCCTTTAATCACGCAGCAACGGAGCAATTTATCAACGTCATTTTTTGCATGAGTATACTTGAGGACCTGGAGAGTGAAATAGGCTGCTTTCAATCCTGGAATATCGTTTAGTTCCTGCGATATTTAAAACAATAAATGCACGCAGACGAAGTGGCGGGCATCAGCTAGTGTATTATTACATACGCGACACCCTGTTCACTACTTTCCTGCTCCATCAGACTCTAACCATTTAGTCTATTAATTACTAGACAAAACTTTAATCTATAGTTAGTAAAAACTAACATTTCAACAGTTCTCTACGAAAGTGGTCGATTACTTACATCCACCAGTTAGGATATTAGAGAGAAAGGGGCATGTCAATTTATCACACCCATACCACAAATTAACCGCGGCTAATGTTTCTCAATCAATTAGTTACCACCCTACCAATATACTCTTACCTGTAGTAATCGCTGTATCGGTAGGGTGGTAACTGATCGTGAACTCAATCTCCTGACTATAAGCTATAATATATGTAACTAGCTTTTGCCCCCGCGACTTAGTCCGCGTGGAATTAGAAGAAGAATCAGAATTAGATTTTGGGGTGGAATTTTCAAAAACTGTGACACATGTACTTTTTTATTTTTAACTGAAAGCTCAAATACCAACTTTGACGGAAATAGCTTGAAAAATGATGGAGTTTCATATAAACCCCTTAGGGGTGGAATTTTCAATAATCCTTTCTTAGTGTGCGCCTACGTCATAAAAGGAACCAACTGTAAAAATTTCAAGTTTCTAACTTCAGTAGTTTAGGCTGTGCGTTGATATCTCAGTCAGTCAGTCAGTCAGTCAGGACTTTGAATTTTATATATATAGAAGATAAGTCCTTTTATAAGTATAAATAAGTAATTATAAGTTTCTGAAATTGATAAGAAAGGAAATAAAAACTTGGCTAAATGACGTAGTGAACTTTTGTATGTTTATCGGGCGCTTTACTTGTGGTTGCGTCGTATACATGCACATTGCGTAAGTGTGCGTGCCTGTCAGGAGCTTAGGTGGGAGCAATCAGGCGAAACCAAGCTAACGCTCACACTTATATAGATACGAGTTACGACACACACACAACCATGAGCCACGTGCCCTCGTGAATTCAAAGAACTTATAGCATGTTTCCTGTATTATTTTAAGTTTAAATATACCTTCCGATTGTCATTCTGGGAGGCAGATTTCGATTGTGTGTAACCAGTAAGTGACACAATCTTTGCTCATTAACCTTGCAAGTTCTAGATCTAGTTTTAGTTCTAGCATTGAACCCTAGGCCGCAAGCACGATCGAAGAGGCCGTGATCCCGTGACCTTCGTGTGGTATTACCACCGTATTTGGTTGGTAATGTTACGTCAAAACAGTTATAGGTACGGCTGCGGTAATATAATTCACCCTTTAAAATTAGCATTGTATCACAGCGTAATTATTAAGGAATTTTTATTTTTTTTAATAGTTGATTCGTCCGCGTGGATTTAGTTTTTAAAATCCCGCGGGAACTCTTTGATTTTCCGGGATAAAAATTAGTCACTCCCCATGTCCTCAACTATACCCGAAATATCACGTCGATCCGTAGCTCTATTGCAGCGTCATTGAAGGACAAACCAACAAACAAACACAGTTTCGCATTAATAATATTATAGTAAAGATTAGTGTTAACCTACACTTAACGGAAATATCCAAATAAACTTTTAAATATATATCAAAAATTCCGAGGCCGGCGGGATTCGAATCGGGAACCGCACCCTGAGCGTGTTGACCATTACACTACTGCCAAGTCGAACTACACGTCAGCCAAGAAATTAAAAAAAATAAAGAAAAATTTATTCGCGTTAATTATTACGGAATTTTCGAATGTACGAGGAATTTGTGTTACGCAATTTAGCGATTTTTATTGCACATAAACCGTTTTAATGCTACAATCAATACCAGTAAGAGGCTTGTGATAAGAATGATATAGCTCTCGCTACACATGGTCGCTATACATATAGTTATAGTTATATACAATTATTACATGGTCTCGATGTACCGCTGTGTTTCTTACTGGTTCTTCTCTCTTCTGTTATGCCGAACTATGACAATTAGAAAGCACTTTGTGAAAGTTTATATGAGTTAAAAGCTTTTCTATTCTACACATAGGTAGGTACTATTTAAACCAGTGATCCTAAGCCAATGGTCTGTGATGTTTACAAAACAATATCCGTTTTCAAGTAGGCACGTACCTACTTGTGAATATTATTTACATGTAGCCAACAAAAATCACAACCGGTTTTTTTCCATCAATATGACTTGTGTTTAATTTCCTCCTATAAATTTTTTGTATCTACTTTTATAGTATATACTATAGCAGTAAGTAATTGAACGAGCGAAGCGAGTTCTCTGGGTCAACTAGGGCGCTTGCCTACTAGACAGAGAAGTGTGTCCGTCTAAATGTCTGTCAGAGCCCTATAACTTCTGAATTACTGAATATTAGAACGTGAAACTTGGTTGAAAATTCAGTTATATCCTGTACCTACTTGAACAACAAATACTAAAATTAGATAAATGTTATAAAGAAACGAAATTATTTAATTTTAATGCGCCATCTATTAGCATTATTGTGAAGCTAATAGCTTCACTATAATGCTAATAGATGGCGCTGTGTCAGTAAAACAGTTTTATGTCAACTATTTTTTTTTTTTATTGTGTCTAATGTTAAAAGTTAATTATTACAATATATAATTAAAACTTGAAAAAGAAAAAATGTCATGGATGTCAAAAATGGCTGATTTTCTATAATAGAAAAAATTATTGTTTAAATAATTAAAAATACATATAGTTGTAAAGGAAGAGAGAAATCTTAATTAATTACGTGAGAGAAATGTTCAAATGCATAAAATACTAGGCAATTTCGGCTAAATTTAAAACTAAATCTGTCTAAAAATATCCTTGACAGTTCATACATACAAATAAATAAATAAAAAGTTATTTATTGTGATTCGACAACGTCGGCTGCAAATAAATTTATTTTTGGAAGTTTCACAAAAGCCCGAAGACCCTTATTTTGAAAGTCCGAGACTCAATCACTTCGTGGTGACCCAAGACCGTTGTTGTGCCCATACAAGTGCTATATCATAGTTTTGCTCGTGTTTTTTTTGAATTATTTTAATTTTTAGTTTGTATAAGTTCTATTATTATTATTTATCAATATGTTTTGTTTTGGCGCCAAGCAATTTGTTCTACTTTGAAAGAGTCAGGGTTGATATATGTCACAGGATAGCGTACGTTGTGAACAGTGCTCCCAGCCTCGGTTTTTTAAAAATTATAAAGGTTTAAAAATTCATGTAGGTAGAGTTCACAAAACAGCAGTTGCGTCATCGATACCTCACATTTCATTTACCTCCCTCCCGTTTAATGATTGTAGTGTCCCCCTTTGGGAATCATTAAGCACTTTGAAGAATTCCATTCCTTTAATCAGACGTATTCCTCGAGGTTCACGCCATTCAGTTTCATCTTCTTTAAAAAAAACTATAGATAATGTTATCTCTCACAACTCCTGCCGTAGCTGGGAGCTCTTGCTTACCTTCGCGTACCGCACGCTACACGCAGACAAGGGACAAAGCCTCTCCCTTACACAAAAAATAAAAAATAACTGCATTAAAAATGACAATGATATTTGCAATAGTTCTGTACATTTAAATCCACTTTTCCAGCCATTTTTAAAGCTAAACTACAATAAAAAAAAAAACATTGAAAATAAAATAAGTGATGGCGACCTCAAGGGAGCGGCACGGCTCTTGTTCTCTAGTGACACAATTGCCCCTGACACAGCGGAGACTCTGGAAGCACTGCGTTCCAAACACCCATCCCCATCGCCTGATTCATCTTTTCCAAACTCACAGGTAAACATCGATTCTGCTTTTCAGGCCACTACAAATGACGTGCTGGGAGCTTTGATGTCTTTCAGAAGTGGTTCCGCTGCTGGGCTCGACGGTTTGTCACCACAACACTATAAAGATTTAGTTTGTGGTGCAAACGTTGATGCGGGTGGTGCCCTTCTGAAATCCATCACAGATCTGGTGAACCTGATGCTGTCTGGACGAGTACCGCAGGAAATCGTAAATACTCTATACGGAGCAAATTTATGTGCTTTGAGAAAAAAGGATGGCGGTATTCGTCCCATAGCAGTAGGTTCAACGATCCGGCGCGTCGTTTCTAAAATTTGTTGTAAAAAAATTCTACCTTTGATTTCATCTACATTTATTCCGTTTCAATTAGGCTTTGGAGTTAAGGGGGGATGCGAAGCGGCTGTTCATGCTGCTCGTACGTTCCTCCTTAACTCTCGAGAGGAAGTACTCCTCAAAATTGACGTAAAAAATGCGTTCAATTCAGTAGATCGGGGAGGCCTCCTCTCGGAAATTAAAAACAAATTACCACAACTTTTTCCATATTTAACACAGTGCTACCGAGAACAATCCAAACTTATGTATAAAAAGAATGTTCTGAGCTCCGCTGTCGGTTGCCAGCAGGGAGATCCACTTGGCCCTGCTATTTTCAGTTTGGCCATACATCCTATAATTTCGGCTCTAAATTCCAAATTTAATGTTTGGTATTTGGATGATGGGACTTTAGGTGGTGAAGTGAATTCTGTTTTAGACGATCTAGAAAGTATTATATCAAAATTTAAAACTATTGGCTTGGAACTTAACTTCGATAAATGTGAAATTTATATTCCAAATTCTTTTTCGGCTGAATCAAAACTGCATGTACTAAATAAATTTAATGACATAGCTCCTGGTATTAAAATTTTAAACGATGAGTCACTTCGCCTCTTAGGAGCACCTGTTTTAGAGGCTTCAGTACCTCAGTTTTTTAATGACATAATTTCTAAATTTAATAACTCCTCCCATCACCTTTTCGAAATTAACCCTCACATGGCACTTACAATCTTTCGGTTTTGTTTATTTGTACCAAAATTTACTTATTTTCTCAGATGTTCACCACTTTGGAAATTTAACACTTTTTTGCTAAATTTGGACTGTTTTATTAAAAATGCATTAACAAATATTCTAAATTGTCCCATGGGTAATCAGGCATGGTCCCAGGCGTCTCTGCCGATCAGATATGGCGGTCTGGGTATCCGTAAAATCTCCAGTGTTGCGCTGCCAGCTTTTCTTTCCTCTGTCCATAGTACGCATAATCTCTATGGTAAATTAATCTCCCCGTCACTGGGTTCCATAGAGGTATCGTTTCTGGCAGAGGCAAGAAAAGAATGGTCAGTGCTTAGCCCGAGCCGGTTGCCTGTTTCTCTTTGTTCCCAGAGACAGTGGGACGACATTTTGTGTAAAAAATCATTCGAATCCCTTTTAGACCAAACAACTTCAAAAAAAGAACGTGCTCGTCTTATCGCTGTCTCTGCAAAAGAGTCCGGCCACTGGCTCCACGCTCTCCCTTCTGCCAACCTGGGAACAATGTTAGACCACACCACTCTTTCGGTGGTAGTCGGTCTTAGGCTTGGCGCCAAAATAACTCAGCCTCACCGATGCCACTGCGGGGACGATGTTGACGCCTACGGTCACCATGGACTCTCCTGTTCGAGGAGCGCTGGCCGCTTCTCCCGCCATAGCTCTCTCAACGATATCATCCGTAGATCTCTTGCTACTGCTCACGTGCCAGCTGTATTAGAGCCTATTGGCTTGGCGCGTAGCGATGGCAAGAGGCCGGATGGTATGACGTTGGTGCCTTGGAGTAAGGGAAGGTCGCTTGTTTGGGATGCCACGTGTGCAGACACTTTAGCTGCATCCCATTTACAAGCGACCTCCTCTGTAGCGGGTGCGGCGGCTACTAGCGCCGAACAGGCCAAGAGGCGCAAATATGAAAATCTTGATGGTAGTTTCGTATTTGTGCCTTTTGGGGTGGAGACCTTGGGGCCGTGGGGCCCGGGGGCTCGAGCTCTTTTTGGAGAGCTATGTAAAAAGATCATCGAGTCCACCGGGGATCCAAGAGCTGGCAGCTACCTTGGCCAAAGAATTAGTTTGGCCATTCAAAGGGGCAATGCTGCCAGCATCTTGGGTACTATGCCGCGCTGCGGTGACATCGATGAGGTTTTAGGTTTATATTAGTTTTAATTTTAGAAATAATTATTATTATTAATAGTTTTAATTTTAGAAATAGTTGTAGTATAATATTATTATAATTTAGATTTTAATTTTATATTATTTTAAGTTTGTTGATTGTTTATTTGAAATGCTTATTATTATGTCTGATGATATTTATTATATTTAAAATGTTAAAAAAAAAAAAAAAAAAAAAAAAAAAAAAAAAATTAAAACTTTTGGGAATTATGAGATATCGCGAGGTCTCAGTTCGGGGCGAACCACTAGTATAAACTAATAGTAGTAAATTATAGCAAGACAAAAAATGTGCGAACTGGTCTATTACATAGTTAAAAGGTTAAGAACCCCTGATTTAAAATGTATATTGACGACATGTGCACTATAGCAATAAAATGTAATTAGGTATCTGCAGCCAAGCTAACCGGTTGTGCATAAAATAAATATTATTATGATCAATGAACAGGTCCGACTTTGATTGCTGTTTAGCACATTTGCGATACAGGACAAGGCTTGGTAGCTCGTAAAGAATGTATTCTATTGCAGGTGGCTTCATGGTAAAGGTTTAAAGTTGGTTAAATAATTTAAACTACAACGAAACAGAAAAACTTTATGAATTGCAAACCTAATTGCTTTCTTTTAATTTCCATTTCTATTTTTATAATTTAACCCAAAGTAGTACCTATCATCAATCTACTCTACACCTACGGACACACACACACACACGCACACACACACACACACACACACACACACACACCACACGCAAGCACACACGCGCGCACACACACACACACACACACACACACACACACACACACACACACACACACACACACACATATCTACATAAACGACGGAGGAAGAGCAGGTTTCCCGGGAGGGATACAGGTTATCTATAACTTAAATCGGGACTCCTGATACATTTGTAACTGACTTTATTTTATAAATAAATTTTCATTTCATTTTCATTTCATTTCATTTAAAGTGTAGACATTTTGAAACCTTCGTATAGTTCTTTCAATTCACGAGGGTACGCGGCTCATGGTTGTGTTTGTGTTGTTTCTGTATAAGTGTGAGCGTGAGCTTGCTCGCACCTGACCACTCCCACTTCCTGACAGGCACGCACACTTACGCAATGTGCATGTACACAACGTAACCACAAGTAAAGCGCCCTTAACTTCGTGAGATAAACGTACTATACCTAGTTTCTGAATATCAAAGCAGTCACAGAACCACTGGCCGTGAATTAAGACGATTGCGTTCTTTACCAGCAGTTGAGCAGCAATGGACGTCAACCGGAAGATAACGAAGATTTTTTTAGTAAATGACCGAAATAAACAGGGTCTACTGAACGCAGGTCAGAGAAAGGTTATAGGCTACCTCGTTGGCCCAATGTTACTTGGCAGACTTCATTCACATTTAAGTGTATCAATTGTAATACAACCCATGTAACTTTTACAATTCTGTCTGCCTATGTTGGTCTTGGTCTATATTATGGAGAACGCTCATGTAGATTTCCTCAGGATGTTTTCCAGTACCTATTTTGTGGGTTGAAACGTTATTGCGTATGTGCGTCCAATTTGCTTCATAATCTGCTATGGAATTGTTTAAAAATTAATGAGAAATCTCCACTTGCGTCTTTAGCGACCTGAAGCTCTCTTGCCTGCAAACTTCCCGTCCAGCACTAGTTTACGGAAATGAGATTTGAGCTCCTATCTATAGGTATCCAATGAAAGCTATTTTCTTCGCATGATGGAGGACATGAGTTCTCTCCTTTTGTGGACTTTTTCCTTTCACGTATATCGGAATGATAATAATTTAATTCATCCTTGTACCTAATTATTTATTGTTTGACCCTTGCCTCGCAAGTATGTCACCATCATTCGCTTAGTTAGATACATTAACGCTCATTAAAAGAAACGCAAAGCAAAGCGAATTCTGGTCGCGGTATATCACCTAAGGGAATTATCGTCTAATCCGGAACGTTGCAGTATGGCTTCCTCACGAAATGGGTCAACTTGCTTTTGATCACGGTTTGGCGTACTTTTCGATCCACGTCACGTCAATAGACTGTTTGGATTTATTTCAAGCGATTTTGCTCTTACATAAAGTGCCCTACATTATAATCTGCTGTGGAATAGTCTAAAAATTAATTGGAAATCATGAGTGAATAGACATTATCAAGTGCTAGTCTATAAAAAAAAGAGTGATCGAAGTTTTATTTGGTTTCCTAGATTTAACCCGCGTGCACTATTTAGTAGGGCAGAAATGAAGCAAAGCCACATTACAAGAGGGTATTAGTATTGGGGTAACATCTGGTGCTATCTCGTTTCTGGCGGGCTTCCAAGGCCGCCAACAAATGCCTGTTTGAACTTAAATCAACAGGTCATACATAGACGTAGACGCCGTTATGTATGTAGCTATTGCTTCGGTATCCTACATATAAACGTACCTATACTCACCCATAGTTCATGTTATGTTCTTTTTATTAAAGTTAGATTACAGAGTCTTGATTGTATTATCAACTAGTTGATGCCCGCGGCTTCGCTCGCGTGGATTTAGTTTTTAAAATCCCGCGGGAGCTCTTTGATTTTCCGGGATAAAAAGTAGCCTGTGTTACTCTCCCGGTCCTCAACTATACCCATGCAAAAAATCACGTCGCTTTGTTGCAGCGTGATTGATGGACAAACCAAGAAACCAACAAACAAATACACTTTCTCATTTAACATTAGTAAGGAAGTAAGGATTACCACCCGAAATACCCAGTGGTAAGTGGTAACGCAGTCTAATATAGTCTTCTCGGACTACTTCGACTTCTTACACAACGATATTTATCAAAAAGGCAATAGAATTCAAAAAGGCATAAATGAGAGCAACATTATCGAATAGTTATTCTCTGTCTTTGCTCTCATGTCACCATTTAATATTTACCGTTATTAGTTCCAATTAAGTAAACATAAATTCCAAAAAAACTGCAAAACGCCTTTCAAAAGCCACACAATCATAATAGCAAATGGCTGCTGGGTCCCGTATTCATTAACCCCGTTGGGAGGCTGAAATCAGTCTCAGAATTTAATTCCGTTTTTAAGTCGGCCTTACGAAAAATTTTCTCTAGAGCCTCATTAGGAATCACGGAAATTTCAATTAATTATGTACGAAAACTTTCACTTGAACTGCTTCCATTATTGAATTGTTTCTGGAAATTGAGAACAAAATAATATGAGAAATGAACGAAATCAATATTTTACGAGCTCATGGCATTTTTTCTTTATCTATCTGATTAATTAATCTTTGACCGTGAGCTAATGTTCAGTTGTGCATTTTCTTAAGATTATTTATTAAACTAGTAGATATAGGTACCTACCTCACACGTTTCAACAATCTCAGTATCATGATGATGTGAATCATTTCAATTCAACACCAGACCACTACTGACCACAGGACTCATCTAGAATGAGAATGGTTTAGGCTCACCATCACGCTGAGCAAGTGGGGATAGATAGACTTCACACATTTTTGAGAATACATATTATGGAAACCTCTCAAGCATGCAGCCTTCCTCACGATATTTATCTTCACCATTAAAAATAATATTTAAATGCTAAAAAGTCTGAACGAGGTATAAGACGACAAGTAAAGCGTTATTTAACGTATTTTTTCGAAAAGGTTTTTTTGCAATTTTTGATCCAGTTATGAGTGGGACGACACCGAGTAAAAATAGCAGATACAATAAGCGGAAAAGAACGTGGGTTTTGGGAATCTCTACAAGAGACCACGACGACGATACTGCATGGACTCTTACCAACCCATAGACGTCCACAGGTCTTGCGCCTGTATCCAGCGGCTTCCTATGACTAACCAGATGTCGTCGGTCCACCTATTAAGAGGTCTGCGAAAACTGTGCTTACCTGTGCGGGATCTCTACTCCAGCTAAATAGTATATACATACGTATTTGCGTTTATTTTCGAGCTACAAATCCGGTCGCTATCAAAGCAAGCAAAGACATTTTAGTATTTGAATTATTCATATTCACAGAAACGTTCAGAAATTTCATTACCGTGATTGAAGCAGCGGCGAATCAAAATTAGAATTGGTATATAGATTGAATGAATCTCCACAGCATCTGATCCGAAGAATTAAGTGGAATTGATAATATCATACCCACTATAGATACAGAATGATATTTAACTGTAGTTTTTACAGTTAGATTTTTTTATCCTTTTCTAAAGATAGTATCACTCTTCACACAAAGAAGATAGAGCGTTGCTTTTTTATGAGTACAATCAACTTACCTATGTCCGTTCTGAGATACGTAGATAATAATTTTAAGGATTCTTGTCTTTTAAAAAAAATGCGAACTTCTGTTTTGTTAATAACTTGCTGCAGCAATACATGAATGTCATTTGAATATTAACTGTAAATTATTGTACACAACATGATATTGTTATTAATTTTTTTTTTAAATAAGAGCAACCGCCGTGTTTCTTGCTGGTTCTTCTCGGTTGGAACGGCATTTCGAAGAAGTGGCAGATTCATTTGACGATTCGAAAGCACTTTGTAAAAGTTTATTTGTATAAAAAAATATAGTATTCTATTCTAGTAGTTGCTGTCAATCCGTCACCGGCCCGCTATATGGCACTAGTCTCCTCACGAATGAAAAGGGTTTAGACCACAGTCTACTACGCTGACCAAGTACAGATTGGCAGACTTTACACACCTTTGAGAACATTTTGGAGAATTCTCAGGAATATTATAGACTATTTTTTAATCCCCACTGAACGATGTAGCTTCGTTAGGCTTTTCTGCATACAATTGGTTGGTCTGAGCAATATCGCAACCTTTGTGGACTCAGCTCGACCAGAGAGATGATGATCGAGAGATGCACGCCTCGAGAAAGCGCGGCGCGGCGCGGTGGCGCGTCGCTTTCAAACCGCCCAATGTTGCTAAGAAATGCAAGTCTCGTGAGGATACCTTGTTTATCGCAAGCCCAGCTAATGATGTCGTATCGTATGACTAAAGGATGTGTGAAATGCACTACCACATGCCGATGGCTCAGCAAGGCCAAATTAGCTTAGAAGCTTAGATAGCCACGGCATTAACGGGAAAAAAGCCGGTGGGAACTTAAAAGTGAGTGCAGCGGGCATAGAAGTTCCTGTATAAGCCTCGGCGGCTTAGATCTTTCAGATTAAGCGCTCTACAAGAGCTCTTGTCTGAATTTGTTAGATCTGGCAACGCACTGCCGATAACGTTGGTCAACTGTAAATGTTAATCGGTGACGGGAATCCATCTCGGCATCAGGTGACTTGTTTATTATTATTCATATAAAAAAAATTCTGCTCACACGTGCAGTCATTCTTTCACGTTCTATTTGTACTGCTATGAAAACAGTTTTAATGTACAATCAGAAAGTTTTAATTTCCCATAACACTAGAGACTGAATAGAAACGAGCTTAAGGCTTCATCGGAAGTTGTATTTTATTATGTTTTATCAAGCAAATCAAATTGTTGTTTTCATATTATACCCTCGCGGGCTTTTAGGCTAGGAGTATACTTGGTAATAATAATTTACTGATCTCTTCTCCCTGGAGCAGTGGTAAGCAATGATGTCTTCTTAAGCGGGAGGTCCCGGCAGGGGCAATCTGGGAGTAAGAATTTCTAAATTACCAAGAACTTTAGCGTTCAGTTACAAGGTATACGTACGTATTTACGTATATATCTATCTATAGGAGTACCATTCGTCATTATCTCCTCTAAGAGAAAGGTCTCCTTTTAGAGAAAGGCCATAATCCACCACGTTAGCCCAGTGCGAATTTGAAATAATACTGTTTTGCGTTGGTAGTAGGCTCAGTTTCTTGAAATATCTCCAGTGTGAATTTCAAAACATTCTGAGCGCAAGATTCCGAATTTTTTGAAAGCAGTAAAAAGTTGAAAAAGAAAGAAAGATTTTGATAGGTTTTACCTTGATTAAAGACTTCGTTTCTAAAACGACGTCTGCCTTAAACCTTTTCATCTTTATGAAAATAAGTCATTTTATGTAAAAGTCTTTGAGAAAACCTGGTAAGCTTAATAGTAAATGGCTTTTCTTTTGCTTATTAACCCCTTTAGAGCACGTCTCGGAATAAATTCCGTTTCAATTTTAACCCTATTAAAATACAAGGTTAATTTCCATTCCCTGTATTCGAAAGAATATTTTTAGCTTTAAAATTGTAGGCAAATGCTTTTGATACTGTTTTGATTGAATTTATAAGTCAATTTATTTAAAAAAACTTGCCATAGCCACGACTTCGTCGGTGTGGAGTTAGGAACCCTCTATTTTTTGTATGCGCGTATGCGTCTTTGTGTTGGTGTGTGTGTGTGTGTGTACGTGTGTGTGTGTGTGTGTGTGTGTGTGTGTGTGTGTGTGTGTGTGTGTGTGTGTGTGTGTGTGTGTGTGTGTGTGTGTGTGCGCGTGTGCATGTGTGACATTGACCGTGGCTAGTAAGTATCGTTAAAGACATGCAGTCAAGTTTTCTTTCTTCTTCAATCTTTATGGCGATGGCGTGTAGGAACTAATCAGTAGGGCTAACGAGAAAATTTTCTCTACACTTTACTCGTGAATCTCTATAGAGATTCACATAGAGACTACGAGTAAACGTGTAGATAAAATTTCTCGTGGCGCGCATGTTAACCCTACTTGTGTGTGTTCGTTACTCTTTCTGGCAAAAACTGCTAAATGGATTTGGATGTAATTTTGAATTGAGATAGACTATGATAACACATAACACATAGGCTACGTTTTATCCCGGAAAATTAAAGAGTTCTCGCGGGAAGCAAAACCTTGATTCACGCGGACGAAGTCGCGGGTATCGTCTATTTATAATATTAGTAAGGATTGTTCAGTACATTCTGATATATCCGTTAAAAATCGTTCAACAAACAAAACAAAACAAAGCTTCTATTTTATTTTTATTTTTAAATCAAGCTTTGAATTCAAAGTTAGTTTAGCCCGGCAAACTCTTTCATTTCCTGAGTAAAAAAGAAGTTACTATCGGTTTTATGCAAAACCGTGTTGACGCTAGAACATAATATTTATTAAGCTTGTAGGAGATTAATATGTATAGCATTGACTTAATTACAGACTTTGGCCGTGGCTAGTATCCCTATCGTTAAAAACAAGCAGTCAAGTTTTCTTTCTTCAATCTTTCTGGTGAAGGCGTGTAGGAACTGATTAGGTGTGTGGGTTCAATTTACTCTGACATACTTCGCCACCATCTTAAAATGTATATCGTCACTTACCATGAGGTGAGTTCGAATAAAAGGAAAATCTTGTAATTGTATATTTTTTTTATTTTTTTTTTTATTTTTTAATTTAAAGGAAATATACATTTTATATTTACAATATGAAAATTAGACACTGGTGAATCAAAAACCTAATCAGGTTTGTCCGTTCACCAGTAGGTAAAATTTTTTAATAATCTTAATCTAAATATATAAAAGGCAAACGTGAATGACTGACTGACTGACTGACTGACTGACTGACTGACTGATCTATCAACGCACAGCTCTAACCACTGGACCGATCGAGCTGAAATTTGGCATACAGGTAGCTATGATGACGTCATCCGCTAAGGAAGGATTTTTCAAAATTCAACCCCAAATTAGACACTGGTGAATCAAAAACCTAATCAGGTTTGTCCGTTCACCAGTAGGTAAAATTTTTTAATAATCTTAATCTAAATATATAAAAGGCAAACGTGACTGACTGACTGACTGACTGACTGACTGACTGACTGACTGATCTATCAACGCACAGCTCTAACCACTGGACCGATCGAGCTGAAATTTGGCATACAGGTAGCTATGATGACGTCATCCGCTAAGGAAGGATTTTTCAAAATTCAACCCCGAAGGAGGTAAAATAGGAGTTTAAAAAATCGAACTTAACGTGAGCGAAGCCGCGGGTTAAAGCTAGTACTTAACATAATATAAAACTAAATTCTAAATTAAAACTAAAACGTAAATTAAAATCCACATATTGTATTGAACCAACAAACTCTGGTCGAAAATTCTCTTACCAATTCTGATAAATGGGTGTTTGATAACAGCAATGTCGTTGCGATGCTTCGCGCATTTGTGATCTATGGGAGTTTGTTCTCTGTTCGGAAACATTTGTTCTGTTTGTTTATTACCCACGGTTGTTTGCTTGGATAATAAACAAGAGATCGTTTGAGTACATCATAGATACACAATGGAGCCGATTTTGTGCGCTAAGCATTTTAAGTTCACTACGCAATTTATTTTAAAAAAAATTATAATGTTTCATGATTCATGAACACAAATGATCAATAATGTAATTTGGTACTACCAAATTTTAGTAGAAAAAAAAAAATTGTCCTACTATTTGTTCCGATATAGACTGGATTTATTGTTGGTAGGTACAAAGAAAGTAACACTACTGAATTCTTCGTAATAATTCAACTCGCACTTGACCCATATTATGATTACTTTAATAATGTTATTACCTGTTGTAAAGTATGCCAACTGTATAAACGTTGTGCAAAACAACATTTCTGGCCCCGGGGCATTGACATCGAAAAATCTAAAGACCTTTTATGTCTATATAGAGTAGGCATTACATAAATGGTTGAATCCTTTTGACAATATACACGCTATTATCGCCTGTTTTGATATAAAAATAGGAATGAAACTTGTTAACTCCTTTATAATTGCATTTCAGATAGAGTGTATATTATGTATTATGATTGGGCTCAGTAAGGCCACAGGATACTCACGAGTCATAACTCATTTGATATCAACAACAGTGTGGTATCAGCAACAGCTACATTTACATACTTTACATTTATCTCTTGATTATGACGAAATCTAAATATATAAAAGGCAAAGGTGACTGATTGACTGACTGATCTATCAACGCACAGCCCTAACCACTGGACGGATCTGGCTGAAATTTGGCATCCAGACAGCTATTATGACGTAGGCATCCGCCAAGAAAGGATTTTCGAAAATTCAACCCCTAAGGGGATAAAATAGGGGTTTAAAAAATCGAATTTAGCGTGAGTGAAGCCGCGAGCAAAAGCTAGTTCCTAATATGTATGTAAAACGTATGATGACTAAAGCTCAAATTAGACGGTTCACCGTTCATCGTTCAATTTTGAACGATGAACCAGACGAGATACGATGATCCAGAGATTTAAATAGTGATATGGTCTGGTGAGGTGACATTATTATAATTATTACAATTTTAAAAATCCTTCTTAAATCCTTCCTCAGATCCTTCTGTTGGGCCAGACACCTTTATCCACGCGGACAAAGTCGTAGGCATGGTCTAGTATACTATATACGTACCTTCTTAATCTTCGAAGGAAAAGAAAGATTAAGCTGTAAGAAATAATTTTCATAGAAATAAATTTCACCCGACGAGAACTAGAATGATTAAACTAAGTGTAAAACTTAGTTCAAAGTTTGCTAATACTTCTTCAACTTGTTATTACTTGAACATCACTCGTTTGTTTATATTTAAAGTTTTTATTCCTCAACTTTACGACTAATTTTATTAAAGAATAGATTAAAAAAGTTCTCAAATGTCAAATATTTACGGTCTTTGATCTTGCCAACAACGCTTCAAGTGGTATCATTTAAATTTTAAAGCATGGATTTCAATATTGTTTTGACTTTTGACATATCATTCAATGTCAACTTTAAAATAATGATAAAATTTAAATACTTCATACTTTTTTACCGTTAGTAGATAAATTAATATAATAATATTGAAATCAGATTTATTTTTCAGAACTTTCAATCGCATTGAGCCATAAAACTCGTATTTAGGGTTCTGTACCCAAAGGGTGTCTGGTTGTTCGTTCGTCGGTCCGTCCGTCCGTCGGTCTGTATGAGGGCTGTATCTCATGAACCGTAATAGGTAGATACTTCAAATTTTCAAAGAATATTAAATATAGAGGGGTATATCTAAGGCCGTTATAACAACAAATAATAAAAATGAATACCACACATGAATACGTTTAAAAATTAAAGAGATTCGCCATAAAATTAACTTTCTTAGTCTTAAATCTTGTACGATGCAGGTAAGGGACCCTCAGGATGCGGATCCAACTCTCACTTGGCCGTTTTATTTTTAACTAGTCGATATCCGCGGCTTCGCTCGCATGGATTTCGTTTTTAAAAATCCCGCAGGATCTCATTGATTTTCCGGGATAAAAAGTAGCCTATGTCATTCTCCCGGTCCTCAACTATACCTATGCAAAAAGTCACGTCGATCTGTTGCTTTGTTGCCGCGAGATTGAAGGACAAACCAACAAATAAATACACTTTCGCATTTATAATAGTTGTAAGGATAAACAGAACTAATTCAATGTTTCATTGTTCACTACTTCCGATAACACATTATTCAATAGTTCACAGAGGTCACGACCTGTTAACGTATAACTCTCATGTGGCATTGTTAACCATACCTACTGATAACATAATAATTATTATTATCGTATAATGAGATCTCAATGTGGCTGGAGTTCAAATGAATTCATTTTAAATATTAATTCAATGACTGTATTAATTTAATAAACTTTTATTTAAAAGGTTTTTTAAATTTTCTGGGGTAAAAACTGCAGACTTTTGGCTTGAGGCAAGTCTGTCGCTGCCTATGATATAGTATAATTTTTTTAGTATGTTTTTATTATTTGACTGCTCATTTTTAGACCCCAGTTAGGCCATGTTATTTAATTCATTAAAAAAAAGACGTGTGGCACTCGGGGACTGCCGCGGTAAAGCTATTGCATAGCATTTTTTATCAACGCCATCTAGCGGTGAGAGGAGTCCCGTGTCAGGTTATTTTCGTTACGGAATTTCTGGATTCGGTCTCCACGCTCAAGGCCCGCGATAGAAGCTATGCAAAAAAATAGAAGTCTACGGGAGCCTCCAAGTCTTGAAAAATCCTTTGAAGTCCAAACCCTTAGAAAGGCCGAATATCGCTCTCTTGAATGTTAGTAATTAACAAAATGATGACTAAATCAAAAACCTTGGACTGAAAGAGAGCGGTCAGTTGCCAACGAGGGTCAACCACGGACACTAATAGGGCTTCTATTATAGCGTGTGTGGAAAACAATTTTTGATCTCCGGGGGGAGAACACGGGGGTGTTTCTCTCTTTCACACATCAATATTAGCTCATATTTAGACAGAGATAGCAATCTAACTATTTAACCCTCTACATTCAGTTCCCCTTGGATGTTATCTCTTAAAACTGGATTGTTTTGTATGGGCTTTTTATGTCACATTTATTGTAATGTTGTAATACTTGGTTTCTATTCGACAACGACGGTACGTTAAGTGTAGACAGAGTAATTTGTTTTGATAAAAGTTACTAAGTTCGTTGAGTAACGTTTAACCGTAGAATAAAGATAATATTGGCAGATTTTTAATACAAAAACTATTAGAACGCCCAATATTAGATATAGGATAGTTTTAGTACGGGTTGTTTTAGTACGGATTGTTTTAGTACGGTTGTTTTAGTGCGGGTTTAAAAAAAATATTGTTAACAAAAAAAATTGAGAGCTCTATGGTAAAGTACCCTGAACCCATCTGAACACCCTGAACCATAATAGAGCTCTCAATTATTTTATTTTTTTTCTCCATAAATTAAGCAATTTGTGCATAGGTACCATATACTATATAAATTCTCAATCATAAATCATTCAACTTTATTTTGACTATCTATCTACTTCAATACTTGCTGGCAGCCGTTTCCTGTATGTTTCTTCGACAAATAGGAAAAGTACCTTATTCACGTTGAAATGGTCTACGTCAAGGTGAAGAGCGTGTCGTAAAACATAACACACTGCGGGGCTATAAATATCAGTACATTATTACCCATGCTGTACCAAGTTCACGGCGTACCTATCACTTTTGACCGTGAAGAAGACATCGTGAGCAAACCTGCATGCCTAGGTAATGAGATCTATTGAGCGTGTTTTGACTCAGCTCAGACTAAAGATAGAGGTTAAAACGAGACACAAATATACTCTATCATAACTCTGTCTCGAGTCTGAACTGAGCGAGAGTGCGGTCTACAGATTTTAGCCTGGGAGTTCTTAATAATGTTCGAAATCTGCCAATCCGCGTTTGGCTTGGTGGAGTATGCCCTTCTTATTCTGAGTGAAGACCCATGAAAGGAGATGAGTTGGATGAAAATGATGATGTCTTATTTCTTCAAAGCTTAAGCGGTGTAGTTGTGTATCTTTGCTGAAAACCATACCACCATAGATTTAAGATGGGTAATCACTAATCGCTAGTAGGAGCGGCCTACCGACTTTTTTTGTAGTAAAACTTTTCTATCTTCGTTAATTGACGTATATTATAAAAGCAAGCGAAACTGGTGTATTTTAAAAATTATAACACTTTGCAACCTTTACAACTTTAACGATTTTACGACAAAAATCAATTTAATAATTTTATTATTTAAAATTGACGTATTGACAGATTTTCAATACAAAAACGCCGAAACTGGGCTGTCAGAAAATGAACGCTTCGATCAGTTAATGTTAGGTACATCCTTTGTTTTCTACACTGCTATTGGTAAAGATTATATATCGAGTTTCATCAACTAATTAAGCTATTACTAAAGAAAATGAAAATTAATATCGTCTCGGTAAGGAATATCTACCTTCGAGAAAGCTAATTAGGACAAGCAAGACTTAATTAGTAATCGTCCAGAAATAGAGACATGCATGGGACATGTCATTTCTTCTTGAAGTCTCGTACCTACCTTTAGACTTAATTATAATTTTAAATCTTATCACAACCTCGTAGTCTTATTACAATCTTGCTTTTACCTCGACTTCATCCGAGTGGAGTTAGGTTTTTAGGAATACCGCGGGAAACCTTTATTTATCCTGGATAAAAAGTATCTTCTGGCACTCTTCTGGTAAATATTGTATACTAAGAGAAAGTCGATAAATACATGGAAAAAAAATATTATCTAATATGTACCTACAAAAAAAAATTAAATACGACTTCTTTTCAAGTCCCGCTGATTTTTGATGTTTCTCATGTTATTTGAAGAAGCACAAAAACTTTTCCCGATTTTCCGAACTTTTTCTTTTATGTACCTACTTCAAAGTAATATGTTTGTAGCGTAAGATATAATAATTCCGTATTCCGCGAAGTAATTACGCCTCGAAGTTATGCGGTCGTCCCGGTCGTGTTTCCTGAAGGTATCAAGTTGAAAATTATTTTTAAAAGACAAGCGCCCATTTGCGAACTGGTCACATTCAAAGTTTGTGCGGTGAATACCAAATAGGGAGCATTTTTTAGGGTTCCGAAAAAAACCGGATCCCTTATAGGATCACTTTGTCTGTCTGTGTGTCAAGGCCCTTTTTCTCAGAAACGGCTTGAGGTTCTAAGTTGAAAATACTGAATACAAATGTCAATGGTCGCTTAATGCTGTAAAAATTTCATGTTCCAGGCAAACCGCATTTGGTTCCAGGTGAAAACTTACATTGGGATGTTTACCGCCATACCGCGTCCTAGTACAGTAGAGTTAGTGTAAGATTTAATTCATTCATTTTAATTAATCGTATTCGTATTCGATGACTTTAGCGTCAAAGTAAATTGAACCATAACAACGTTGAATTAGCGCAAAATTTCGCGTATGCTTATAATATGTTTACTTTATATATTATGTATACGGATACACTCAAAATTAAAATAGTTTGTACTGAATTTGTAATTTTAAATCAATGCAATTAAGGTTCATTAATGTCATCGAATACGAACACCACTCTACCTACCACCTACTGATCAACCTACTGATGTAAACATGCATTAAAGTAAGGAAATCTCAGCCAGATCGGTTCAGTCTTTGCGGCATGATTGAGTAACAAACATCCATCCATCTATCCATCCATTCATCCATCCATTCATACATCCAAACTTTCGCATTTATAATATTAGTAGGATTTCGTGATAATGGTATGGGATGAATTTTCTTAGTATTCTATTATACTCAAGGGGCTTGGGCATTCAACGTTCGGCGCTGTAATGATTTCTGAATCGTTAACCACGTCAACGAGCCAAGCGAATCAATTAAATGATCTCCCCATTTTCAACTTAATCGTATTTTTTAGGGACTTCTTGGATCAATAACTGCCTCGTTGGTTTAGGGGTCAGTATTTTCGACTGCGGATGATGAGGTTCCGAATTAAATTTTCGGGTTGGGCCAATAAATGTATCGGGTGTTTTGCCAAGAAATTCTCTGTACTCTAGCACGGAGTTCAGGAAGTTGGCGTTGTCTCATCCCCGTGCCTCAGAGAGCGTGCTCTCTGAGGCACGGGGATGAGACAACGCCAACAAAATTATCACAATCCTAATAGAAAAATGCGTGGACTATACACACTACACAATATATACACTCCTATAAAATTTTGTTTATTTGTTCGGAAGCCCTAATACATTTTATCTTTAGGTGTCAAGTTGATAAGCTCCTTCTTTGAAGTCGGTTAAAAACTGTCCAGTAGAGTCTGTTCAAAAAGAGAACCGTCGTGGCCAAGCAGTGAACTAACGCTACATGCGCATTGTATTGCGCGCTAAACAAACAAGGCAATAGGAATTTTACTAGTAGTGGGCAATAAATAATCTAAAAATATATAAATGAGATAGTTCCAGACATTAAGGCTGAAAACTATAGACCGCACTCTTACTAAGCTCAGACTCAAGACAGAGTTAAAACGAGACAGATTTATGTCAGAGCATATTCGTGTCTCATTTTAACCTCTATCTTGAGTCTGAGCCGAGTGAGAGCACGCTCTGTAGATCTCAGCATAAGAAACGAAGTGAAAATTTCAGATCACAAAAGTATCAAATAAGTTTTATTTCAAAGTTATCTATGCCAAAAATACCTATATGCGAAACGTTCGAAACGGTAACCCGCGATGAGACTACGTCATTGTGTCGGTAGTTTATAGTTCATTCGCTCAAATAGTTTGCAGTATAGATACAAGTTCTAGTATTATTAAGGGTACTAGCGATACAAACTAGTACCGTCAAGGGTACTAGGTGAGGGTACTAGTGGTCCTACTAGTTGCATCGCTACATTTCACGATACTTAATTATGGAAGGAACTTTCCTTACTCTAAATCAATAGGTTTTCCATACAACCCAGCCTTTCATTTTATTATCCGATCGCTAACGCTAACGAAGTGAGAAACGGGGGCGGTTATAAATTAATGACCTCGTCTTATTATAATTGAATAGATAGTATATATTCTGTCTGGTGGGAGACTTTAGACGTGGCTAGTTACCACCCTACCGTCAAAGACGTGCCGCCAAGCGATTTAGTGTTTAGCGAAACGATTAGGAGGTATGGATTGAATCTACACTACCATACCCGTTCCAAGTAAGCCCGTTACCATCTTAGACACTTGTATCGTCACTTACCATCAGGTAAGATCACAGTCAAGGACTACCTTGTCAACGAATAAAAAATTAAAAAAAAAATTAAAAAAAAAAGTTTTTCATCGTATTGAATTTTGCAAAAAGTCTTTCTATTTACAAAGAAATATACGTACCTACTCTGCAAGTGACGCCTTTGATCAATCTTTAGGTCAATCAACTTTTTAATTAACGTAGTAAAGCTAAAATGTGAAAGCGACAATTTTTTGAATGACGTAGATACACTCGAAAAATATGCCTGTGTAAAACAAACTCGAAGTAAATTGTTTTTCCATTTTATTTAGAAAAAGTTTGCTGAAGCCTCGTAGACGTCGTCGACGAAAATCATATTATTAACAACTATCTATTGAATCAAAATAACTTGAATCTAAACCTAGAAAAACAGAAGATTCGATAAGAAGACATTCGAAAGGTCGTTAGTTCAGACGAGTCGTAACCAGCTTTTTCTTTTCACACTTTTTTGCTGTCTTATTAATCGACTACTACATAACATTTTTTATTTTGAAAAGAGCAACTGCTGAGATTCTTGCTGGCTCCTCTCAGCAGAATCAGCATTCCGAACCGGTGGTAGATTCTCGACTTGTAATAAAAGCCACAAGTTGGCCTACATGATATAAATGTTTTTGAATTTGAATTTGACAAAAAAAAGGATTTATTAATTCGACACGCATGTGTGTGTACAATGTACATACATAAATATATAATAAATATAATGTATGTATGTAGTACATATCTTGTCCACACATTTCTCGGAAACTATTAATCGGATTGTGATCATTCTATTTTATTTGCTTAAACTTACTTTAACTTAGGGAACAGTAAAGATTTCATTAAAATTGGTTCAGTGGTTTTCAAGATATTGAGTATTGACACTTTTCCTCTTTCGGTTATTCTTTATTGCGGTTTATTGTTCTTCGTGTAACAATAAAGAATTTTCTATTCAATTCTATTCTATTGTTCTTTTTCGTACACAGTCACAGTCTGTGACTCATAACATCAGTTTTCAATTTGAGTGAGTGATCGCCAAAAGTAGCACAAACGGATCTCAAAAGCAGTAGGTATATAGCTGCTAAAACAAGTGCGGGAAGCTTTGGGAAGCATTCACGGAAAAGGAAAAGAGTTTTACGTAGATAATACTCCGTGGCCCGTGCACAAGCTTTAGGCTTGTGTCAAAATAAACGACTGCCTAAATTCTTCGCGAGCTATCTTCTATGTAGTTAAAAATACCGGCCAAGTGCGAGTCAGACCCGCATACGAAGGGTTCCTCACCATTGTACTACAAGATTTAACTAGGATCGCGCATAAATAAGAGTTTATTATATGGAGACCCTCTTTCATTTTAAAATTAATATTTAAAATTTCAAGTACGGTTCATGAGATACAGCCCTCTGATAGACGGACGTACGGAGAACGACGGAACGGACGGACAGACGGACGGAACGGACGGAAGCTAGCTTTGGTACGGTAACCTCAGAACATGGTTTTCAGTTGTCTTAGGAGGAAGGAGGTTTAATACAAGGTATTTAGCACCCTTAACCATCTAAGAAAGTGAGGCACCTACTACGAGTAATTACATTCCTAAAAGACATCCTTGATCGTAATATATGACCCGTGTATGTCTGAGTTGATAATGAGGGTTGAGTAGTCACACAAAGTAGTTAAACCTTTGGACATTATCCCCTTCCGTTTTAAGTTCATAATTAAGCTAGGCGCTTACTTACCTACCAACTATTTGAACTAATATGGAGTGACTTGGAACTTAAGCTTAGCTTACCTTTAACAAAGGAAACCCATAAAATGTTCTAGAACCGTTTTGATGTAGAATACATTAATTAAACTGTGCAGAGAGCCCGGGCAGAGCATGCGCTTTGTCATTGTATGGAAATTTTGAAGGTAAGGTATACCGTGGATCAAATTCAAAATCGTATACAGAGAAGTACTATAGACTTAATGATATCTCCTTTTCACTTCCACACGAAAGAGATGCAGTATAGCGATGTCAAACAAGATAGAATGAGATACAGCTATGTCTATATCCGTCCCTCACCGCCGTCTCATGTCCCTCACGTTTTGAGTACATTTAGGTGATTGTGAGCAACAAGACGTATAAGACTAGGTATTTCACAGAGTTATCTCTCCCTTTCGGCGACACACTTGGTAGGATTCTAGAGGATACTCATTCTATGTTCGAAATATACAGTCTATGTTTGAAAGTCAAAGTTTTGAATTGACAGCTAAAATCAATATTTCTCTAGCAGATTATGTGATTTCCTGTCAATTAGAACCAAAATTTAACGATAGTACTTCGGAAAGATTATTCAATTTCCAACCATTTTGCATACTAAATTCAAAACACCTATTAGAAATGTTCCACTAATGAATTTGAACGACGATATATCGATCAGATTCAGAATATAATCTATTAATTCCAACTTGCTAAAGAGGTACGATCCCACTTTTCTGAACTAAGTAACTGAACCAATGTAGGATGATTGAATTCAAGCTAGTATAATGAGTCTATATTGAATTGGATTCAAGCAAAGGCCCGACGAAATAAGTGAATAACCCGAGTTTACGAGTCAGTGCACCATTCCACTTGGCTGACGACGCGCTTATTTGCTTTCCTAGCTAACTTAATTGAGAAAATTCATTAACTTTTTTTTTTTTTATGGAAACAACATTATAGAACACACAATAAATAACATGACATGATGACACAGGTAAAGCTAAACACCAAAAAAGTCTCCAAAGTTAATAAGTTGAACTTTGGAGACTTTGGTTTGTTGGTTTGTCCTTCAATCACGCCGCAATAAAGCAACGGATCGACGAGATTTTTTGCATGGATATGGCCTCATGGCAAAGTTGAAGACCGGTAGAGTGACATAGGCTATTTTTTATCCCGGAAAATCAAAGAGTTCCCGCGGGATTTTAAAAACTTAATCCACGCGAGCGAAGACGCGGGCATCAACTAGTCTATAAACCTATTGTCTAACGGCCTAAAGGGTCAAACAAATTTTTGTTAGATGGACTTATGAAGGAATACCTAGGTAATTTTAAATTCTATAAATAACTTTATCAAGTTGTTACATGAATAAATCTACATAATATATGAGGTGACTGTTTCCTACTGGGAAAAACCTGTAGGAAAGTCAATAGCTTACCGACTTTTCTTGCCTAACTAGAAGCGAGCGTTCCTTTAAAAGGGGAATAATATCATCAATTATGTCAAAAACTTAAAACTTCATTGTGGAAACACTGTATGTAAGTACATAGCATAGTTTTGTTACCTATTGTAAAAAAATTTTTTTGAAAAGAGCAACCGCCGAGTTTATTGCTGGCTCTTCTCGGCAGGAAGGGCATTCCGAACCAGTTGCAGTGGTAGATTCATCGACGATTCAAAAGCACTTGTAAAAGTTTATTTGAATAAAAAATATTTCTATTCTATTTTATTCTAAAACATTTGGAAATTACAGCTTTGTTTTTATGGCGTGTAGAAACAGATTAGGGGTATGGCTTGAATGTACACTGTTTTGAAAATCGAACTACCTAAGGGGGTAAAATAGGGGTTTTGAATTTCTGAAAAATCGACCATAACGTGGTCTAACATGGTCATAAGCTAGTCATATTATAAATGCGAAAGTGTGTAGTTTTTTTGGTTTGTCCTTCAATCACATAGCAAAGGAGCAAAGATTTGGAGATTGACATAGGCTAGGTACCAAGCAAAACGGGCGAATTGACGCCTACATGCGGAAAAGATTCCCAGGAAACGAAGAAGGCTAGGTATCTTTTGTCCCGGAAAAACAGAGAGATCTCGCGGGATTTGTAAAAACCTAACTCCAGGCATACCAAGTCGCGGGCAAAAGCGTACCTATTATGTGAAATAAAATTCTTTTAATAATAATTATAATCAATTCAATAAAATGAAACAGCGCAGTACGTTACATTCCGTGTCACCGCATAATTTCATCTCGCTACGTTGATTAAGTACGTGTATATCACTCACTCGCTTTTTCACTCTAACTTTAAAAAGAATTAACTATTTATTACACAGTTTACACTTAAAAAACTTAAATTTGCCAGCTGGCAGATTTTGTCTGGTGGGAGGCTTAGGCCGTGGCTAGTTACCACCCAAAGACGTGCCGCCAAGCGATTTAGCGTTCCGGCACGATGGCGTGTAGAAACCCATTAGGGGTATGGGTTGAATATATAGTGCCATACACCTTCCAAGTTAGTCCGCTACCATCTTACACTGCATCGTCACTTAACATCAGGTAAATTATAAATTCCTAAATTGCCCCCGTCTGGAATCGAACCCGAGACTTCCCAGTTATAAGAACACAGCGCTCACCACTGCACCAGGGAGGTCGTCAAAAAAACCTACATAAAGATAAGAACGTCGTTATAGTTAGTCCCTTGCAAATGAATAGCCCATAACTTTAATAAAGTAGATACTAAGACGCAAACGTTGTTATTAAATAAAACGACCAATGAATTTTTTAAGACACTTTTGTCATTCGAGTCTTTATGGCTTTTTATTTTTATTGGCTTTTTTGTTTTTCTTTCATTACCGTTTCATTTAACTCTATGTTTATGTTTTGAAGCGGTGCTTTGCGTAATCTCATGTCCCATATTTGTTTAACAAAATGAAAAACAATATTATGTGGAAAGACAAGGTTAGTATAGTATGTATAACTGCCATACTTTGGCCCTAGTAGCGTTGGACTATGGACTAAAAAATCAAATAAAAATAAACTGATACTGAATTTAAATAATTGTAAGCCATGCTGAACACTACTTAATATTCCCCTTTCCCCTCCAAATAAGCGTGTAAGGCTATGTTTACACGGCAAAAGATCGGACGTTTTTTGCAGGACAAACTTTATCGAAAGCGTAGCAGCCCATACATGAGCCGCATAGAACCGTTCACACGTCCTTAATACTTTTTATTTTGCAATATGTCGCATATACGCCACTATGTTTTCATTAAAGTTTATCAAAAAATGTTCAGTACAATGTCGTATGAACCATAGATTGGTTATAGAGTGGGATAGCGACAGTGCAACAGGTGGGTATTGAACCGTCTACCTGTCTATTTTAGCCGCACTTTTAACCGTTGCGCTATTGAGGCTATATCGCTCATTCGTTGAGCGTAAACCGAAATTATTTGAATAAGAGTGTTTACCTACCTGAGTGACTGCTAACGAAAAACAAACTTTAATTATAATTGAACACAGTTTACTTTGCAAAATGAGCGCGCTCTCGTTTTCATGAAAAAGGATAGGCTGTAAATAGGTCACACATTAGAGAACTACATTTGCAAAGCGCATTTCAAAGTGTCAAAGGAAACTTAATCATACTAAGATGGAGCTGCAGTGGATTAAAGTATGAATGCGCTTAGAAATAATCGGAATTATAAACAACATATAAACTGACTTAATTATTATAGTAAAAAGCGGTGACAGTCCCAGAAGAATCTCAACCTAGTGGTTGAGATTTCTTCCTCTTTTTCAGCGGGTCCGAGGTTCGATGCCAGGCCTACACATCACTGAATTTTAGGAGTTATGCAATTAAATATCATCATCATTATCAGTAACCCAACGACTCACTACTGAGCGCAGGTCTCCTATCAGAGAAGGGTTATAGACATTATAGTATAGGTAGAGTATAGACCATAGTGCACCAAAAAAAGTGAGGAAAGGTGAACCTTTCCTCATGATGTTTTCCTTCACAGTTGAAGCTTGTGACGTTACATAAATGCACATAACTCCGAAAAGTCAGAAAAACAAAAAAAAAGAGATGCGTGTCCAGAATAAGCGACAGGACTTCTGTCTCTTAAATCTTATTCCAGTGATTAACCATGAAGCTATCTTTGCAACTATCAGCAATAAAATATCATTTTTATCTAAATATATAAAAGGCAAAGGTGACTGACTGACTGACTGATCTATCAACGCACAGCTCTAACCACTGAACCGATCGAGCTGAAATTTGGCACACAGGCGTAGGCATCCGCTAATAAAGGATTTTGGATTTCAACCCCAAGAGGGATAGGGGGTTAAAAAATCGAACCTAATGTGAGCGAAGCCGCGGGTTAGTCTTAATCTAAATCAAAACACTCTTTTCTCTTACGTAGTAAAGTAACTTGAGATCCGTGGCTTTGAATTTTAGCTGTGTGGGCAAAATCCCGTAAATACTCGTATCTTGTAACATAGTTCTTGCAATTCACGAGGACGCGTGAGCTATACTTGTGGTTACGTCGTGTACATACACATGCGTAAGTGTACGTGCCTGTCAGGAGCCTAGGTGAGAGCGGTCAAGCGTAAGCAAGCTCTCGCTCACACTTATACAGATACGAGTTACGACACACACACAATCATGAGTCACGCGCCCTCGTCAATTGAAAGAACTATAGCAAGGTATCCTAATCAACGTCAAGTGTAATATCGACAAGTAAAATAAAATGATATTGTACTTAATGGAACTATATTAAATCGTTCAAAACCAATACCACGAACTCGCGAGCTTCATAGATTGTTTAGTTTTGAGCAAATAGCGCCTCTCAGCGAACTCTGGAAAGTCAATCAAATTACAAACGATGTTTGCCATCAAAGCTCGACACCACGGGAAACATTACACTATATTAGACTCTTGTTGTTTAATATAGGTAAAGTAAATAAAGTAAGTAATATTATCTAATTTAAAACAGAATTTACAGTTAATCAAAACATAATTTAATCTAAAACTTCATGAATATCGGTAGCGCAACTCAAAATTCCGGCGCGACTCCGTTGGATGGCCAAGGTAGCTTTGTAGCGCTTACCTACATTTAATTCACTATTTTTAATTGAGCTCTAAATAGTAGGAGGTTCTCAGTTCGTTGGAATCTTGTTGAATGAAATTGTAAAAAAAACAAAATCGGCGCATCTTCCACCCCATGTATATATAGTATACGGGTTTCAAGCATCATCTAGTACCCATATACTCGTATATTATGTATAAGTGACCAAAAGTGAAAGTAAGTGAGCTTACCTGAATCCGGGAGCAGCTTGCCTTTTAGCTCCACGTCATTTTCAGCCGACGTAGCCCCGTAGTTCTTGAAAGTTTTGCCCGAAGGCTCATCGAATTTAGTCACCTTGAAACGTTCCGACATTTTCACTTTCTTGTATCACTTTCACTGATCTCCTTGCACTTACACTTATGTATCACTTAAGATATGATAAAGTGATTCAACATTGATATGTTGCGTTAAAACGATATGTCTAACAATGATATGTTAAAGATATGACCGTTTTAAATTGTTTCACATTCACGCTACAAATATATTCTGTGTTAGATCGCTAAGCTGCATTTAAATGAAACGTTTGTCATACCAAACTGTACAATTTCTAGGATTCCGTACCCAAAGTGTTCCAACGGGACTCTATTATTAAGCCTTCTCTATCCGTCGGTCTGTCTGTCAGCGGGATTTACACAGAATGTGTATTTCTATTGCCGTTATAACAACAAGTTTGTTTGTTTGAACGCGCTAATCTCAGGAACTACTGGTTCGAATTGAAAAAATCCTTTGTGTTGGATAGTTCATTTATCGAGGAAGGCTTTAGGCTATATAACATCACGCCGCGACCAATAGGAGCGAAACATCAGTGAAAAATGTTGCAATAACGGGGAAAACTATCCATATTTGAGGGCTTCCGTTGCGTGCGCTGCGTAAACGGTTCAAGTTACCCAAAAAATAACTAAATATTTTCGGAGATAGCAAGTCACTCCAAACCTTTTCCACGTGGACGAAGTCGCGGGAATCAGCTAGTAAAAAATAAAGTTAATAAAATTAAAGAGGGCCTTCATATAATAAATTTTTGTTTTTGCTCGATCTTAATTATTATAACTGGTGTTAAATCTTGTAAGATGGTACGGAACCCTACGTGTGTGAGTCCGACTCGCAATTAACCGGTTTTATTTAACAAGCATTTGCAAAAGAACTAGGTATTTAATCGGTGCCATGCCGTGTCGCATTGGTGTATAAAGATACGATTATACTATTATTTCATTGCCAAATTACTAACTGCAGTGAATTTCAAAATTACCTAAGCCAAACAAGCTAATAGTAGGATCGTAAAAAATAAACGACCTGAAATTACGACCTTGCACATTATGCCTATTAAAATGTGTTGTTCATATGCTAATATATGTATATTACTATCATAGTGTTTCAATTAACAATATTTATTTTTTTCGATAAGAAGATAGTCCATGACTGCGATCTTACCTAACGGTAAGTGACGATGCAGTCTAAGATGGTAGCGGACTGACTTGGAAGGGGTATGGCAGTATTCAACCTATACCCCTAATCCCCTAATCGGGAATTGATCCCGAGACCTCCCAGTTATAAGACCACAGGGCTCACCACTGCGCCAGGGAGGTTGTCAAGACCTTTATCGTATTTTTTTTTAATTAATTTTTATATACAAATCAAAACTTACAAATATCGAGACCAAATCTCATGGACATCGTGTTCTGAATCTACCTTGTACACCATGAATGAACTTCATACCATGTCCGAGTTATGTTATATGTAGCCTGTAGGTAAGTTATATGTAATCTATTTTCAATTCAGTTCAAGCAATTGAAAACTGTGACACATTGCAGTTATCAATCTATTTTAGAGCCCATATTCGGCAATTTCCTTTAACTAGGTGTAGATAAACATGAAATACAAACCAACTGATAGAGAGCGCTGCGCTTTTTAAATAATAAGAATAAACATTAATTTTAATGGATCATAAAAATCATGATTGTTATCGTGACCAATATTAGCACTATGTAGAGATCTCAATACCAGATTATAACATTCTTTTTTAAATTATATGTAGGTACTAAGTTGGACATAATTCTATTAATTTATGATTTGTACAAAGAGCAACATGTTACCTATAAGATATAAGGTGCATATAATGCATAATAATATTAATAATAAGTAGCTGACTCCACTCGGCTTCGCGTGGCTATTGTAAGTTACAAATTAGGGTTGCCACTTGCCAACCGTACTATAATAATAAAAAAAAGACGTGTGGCACTCCGGGACTGCCGCGGTAAAGCTATTGCATAGCATTTTTTATCAACGCCATCTAGCGGTGAGAGCAGTCCCGTGTCAGGTTATTTTCGTTACAGAATTTCTGGATTCGATCACCACGCTCAAGGCCCGCGATAGAAGCTATGCAATAGCTTAAAAAAAGATTTGTAATAATATATTTCGGGTCTGGGTCCTACTATAATATAGTACATTGGCTTTATACTCCAAGATAGTACATATTATTATGTACATTGTTGAAAATATAGTTCTTTCAACTCAGGTGGGCGCGTGGCTCATGGTTGTGTGCGAGTCGTATCTGTAAAGTGTCAGCGAGAGCTTGCTCGCGCCTTACCGCTCCCACCTAGGCTCCTGACAGGCACGCACACTTAGGCAATATGCATGTTCACAACGTAACCATAAGTAAAGCGCCCGTAATTTCATGAGATAAACGTACTATACATATAGCACGTAAAAGTACTATATTTCAGTTGGATGGAATATTTTTACTATTTTGCAGCATTGAAACTAAACAAACAAATCCCTAAAAACTTTTTAACATTTATGAACGCGCCTTGAGATTTTTTTCTATGCCTTTTTTTTACTACATCTTTAGTGTACTATATTTTTTTACAGCTTATTCTGAAAATACTATAATCAGACGAAGAAATGTTGGCAACCCTAGTTAAAATGTGGCATTTGTAACTAGACGAGTTATACCTATACAAGTGCGTATACAAGAGGTATAAGCGACTGAGCATCTTAAAAATGAGATAATTATACGATCTATATATTTATGGTATCACAAATACCTGCTAAAAGTTCACATGTACGCGCGCATTCTGTATAACTTCCTTCGTGCCCAAACTAAACGCTTTCTGTTTGTCTCAAGCTATAGAGTATAATGTTCGTTAAAAATTCTTAAAATTTCAATTTGAGAGTATCCGATTCTTTACTCAAAGATAACCTTGCTCGGATTTTGGATATTTTTAGACTATTTGCCTTTTGAATAAATCAACACGCGGTTACTATTCGGCTGATTTATTTCTAAATATTTTCTATGATAATAATATCTTTCCCATCCTAACGTAATGGATATCGTTTCAATAAATTAAGCACCTAGTTATTTATTTTACACAAATTTCGCCGTAGAATAACTTTAGCTTGTTTACGCAAAAACTCAGTTTATTTTCCCCGAACTAGTAGAACCTATTAAGGTAGTTCAGGGAAAATGAAATAGTATAATTAAACGGGAAAGTATAGTTTCTTCCCATCATGGAGTAACGCTATTTTCAGTTTGAGGTGTCAAAAAGTACCAGTAGGTTTAGTATAAGATTTAATTCGATTGATCGTATTCGTATTCGATGACGTTAGCGTCGAAGTAAAATGAACCTTAACAATATTATTTTAAAGTCACAAATTCAGTACAGCCGATTTAAATTTGGAGCGTATCTGTATACGGAAACGTATAACAATGCATACACGAAATTGAGCTCTAATTCAAAGCAATTATGTTCCAATTTACTTTGACGCTAATGTTATCGAATACGAAAACAGTCAATCGAATTAAATAACTAACCCTACTTATAGGTTCACTTTCGCATTATTATAAAACCTGCTTCTGCGAGATAGAAAGTAGCCTATGTTACTATACCCATGCAAACTAATTTTGAAAAGTTCCACTGTTGCTTCGTGATTGAAAGACAAACCAACAAACAAACGCTTTCGTATTTATATTATTAGTCGGAATTAGTATGAATATAATTTGTTGGAAGTAAACTATAAATACCTATAGTGATTTGTGCTTATAAAAAGTTTACTACATTGATATAATTAGTTTAACAGCCTGGGTTCACTCTTATCTTGTCCATTATAATCCTATTGATATCTTGATAACGATACAAAATGTACTTCAAGTAAAGTCTTATGTAAACAGATAAAAATAATACTATTGCGTAGATATCTTTCCTGGCTTTATGTTCATGAAATGCTTTGAGTTTTTGCCGTTTTGCTCGACGTATAACTCGTCGGCCGCATCAGTCGCGTCGAAAATGTTCACAGAGATCGGCGCTTCGTCCCTAATATGTTCTATCGTTGATTCTACCGTAGAGCCTAATTTGATGAGCCGATTTTGATGAATGAGTTGTCAATCGATTCGTTATTAATTATTTATTGTTATCCATACTAATATTATAAATGCGAAAGTGTGTTTGTTTGTTGGTTTGTCCTTCAATCACGCCGCAACAAAACAACGAATCAACGCGATTTTTCGCATGGGTATTGTTGGCTGGGAGAGCGACATAGGCTACTTTTTATCCCGGAAAATCAAAGAGATCCCGCGGGATTTTTAAAAACTAAAACTACGCGAGCGAAGCCGAGGGCATCAACTACTAAGTAGGCTATATTTTATACAATCAAAATCAATATGAGGTTACATCCAACTTTCCGTGGTTGGATTAGTTTTTAAACTTTTTTCTTTGTGTATGTGAGACTTTGCAGTCTGTCTTTGCCATTGCTAATTCATACAGTATTTCTCGAGCGTGCTATTGATACCTATTATAAGAGGTATTGATATATAAACCCTTACTAATATTGTAAATGCAATATGTATTGAAAGTGTGTTTATTTTCAGGTTTGTTTTTCAATAACACAACAACAGCGCAGTGGATCCTAGTGACTTCATGCACGGGTACTGTTGAGGTTTTTTGATATAGGCTGCCTTTTATCTCGGAAAACGGAAGATTTTCGTGGAAATATAAAAAACGTAACTCAACGCTAGTCTTGTGTAGTACATGTACTAAGTACTATTGGGAATTAATTCCCGACACTGAACGAGAACGAACTTTTCGGTCGGGACACAAGGAATCAGACAATTATCTTTCATTTAGTAGGTACTTCGTTGCTTGTGGACTTCTTTTCAGGCTATGATTCGGTCGCTTGGAAGTACTGTACTATTAGGTACTAGAAGTTCGAACTAGTTCAGTCTTTTCAATGAACTAGTACGCGGAGAGCTGCTTTTAGTGACAAGAACAAGCCTACTCAATGCGGACGAATTCGCGGGTAAAGTAAAAAAAATTGTATAAAAATATATTATCGAGGGACAATCTATCGATACTGAAACGATCCAGTGCGTGGTACGGGGGGATAAATGACGAGCAATTGTTATATGTATCTATTGGAAACCGGGGTTAATTAAATGCTGTTGATGGAACTTTGTATGCACTGACGGATAAACCGATACTAGGCAGCATTGATTGCAACGACCGTTATACAATTTACGCGGCTGAAAATTCTGGGGCATTGCTCGGAAAATTTTATTTTTAAATAAAAATTCTTTTCAAAAAACCGACTTCTTACTCCACTACAAAGTATGAAAATAATTTTAGTTTGTACACGTTTGTTGAAGTCGGACGGGCTTAAAAAGAAACGATGAAACCGATACGCGATGCTCGCCCGACTTTAACAAACGTGTCTCTGATGTGCCATCAGAAGGCAAGCGTCGCGCATCGGTTTCATCGTTTCTATTTAAGCGACCAGGTGCTTGGTTACCGCAACCCCGTAATCCCGCAGTCGTATCCATACTAAGATAATGTTTGAGGTCATTCATCCCAAATTGCACTGCCTACGTCGATCACTGGTCATAATACATACATAAATTATTTATTATAAAGATTTCTTTATAATATTTTGTACTTATTTTCTATGCTTTATTTGTGTACTTGTATCTATCTTCCTATTGAAACGATAATGCTTTACTACTTTACCGATTATGAAAAACCTCCTAAAAATGTATTTTTTGATGCAGATAAGCTTGCATTCCCCGAATTGCGAAAAATAAATAGATATCGTATTTGTCTACAATATTTATTCGTCCAACGTCGATTGACGAATTCGTGAAATCCGACTCTAAGTAAATATTAGCTTTAAATTCTTGTTTTAAAAAAATTACTAGCTTTGACGCTGTTGGTTTGTTTGTAAGGAGTTTATTGCTTTTTGCAGAGAGAACCTAGAATTTTTTTATTATTATATAAGTTACCTTAAGTTACATTATAACTTTAAGGTCAGATCTAGCCTTCAGAGCCTTTAGCTTCATGATCATGGGTAGCAATATTTACGTCCTATTAAATGACAGTTAAAAGAATGACATTTCATTTACAAGGAAATAGAATAATATGCTTAGGTTATTTTAAGGCCATGACATATTTACTGCAAAAAATCCAATTACAGACAAATAACTGAGTGATGGTTGTATGATATAATAGTTAAGTATATACCTATAGATGTTAACTAAACAAAGAGCCCATAAAGAGACACACTTTGCTAAGCAGAAAGTCAATATTTCCACATATTAATATTTATATTCATGTTTTTATTTGAACTTGAAGAGATTTTAAATTCTTAATAAACTCTGCTCGAGTCATATTTTAACTGACTTCCAAGTAAAGAGGAGGTTCTCAATTCGTTAGAATCTTCTTTTATGTATGTTCCCCGATTACTCGAAGACGCCTGGACCGATTTGGAAAATTCTTGTTTTGTTTGGAAGGGTGTACTTCCCAGGTGGTTCCATTGCCATTGGGTCACGATCTGATGATGCGATCCTGGAGAAATCAAGGGAACTCTTCAAATTTTATAGGCACAAATGATATACTTTGTAGTGGCGTTTGTAGGCGGCTTTGTAAAAAGAATTTTTACATTTATACTTGTGCCTAACAGAATATTCAGCTAATAACTCAAGGTCTAACTGTTTTAATTAGTTAACCTATTTCAAAGGCTTCTAAACAACTTTAGAACTCTACTCATATTACCAATCAATCTCGTGGACAAGCTAATCAATTACCGAATATTATATGCCAAGAATTATGTCGCTACTATGGTTTAATGCCACTCGCACAACGCTGTCGAGATGCGCGAACTCGTACTAAGTGCACAGATTAACTATTAATAGTTATATAATAGTAGTGTAAGGATATCTATTACGCCGTATGTAAATATTGTGCACTCGAGGAAAACGATTTATCTAAGCTCAGTGAATAATGTCCGATTAAGTTATGTTACACAATATAACATGCATATCAACGCAGCTGTAATACGTTGACAACGAGATTATAGTATAGAAATAATGTAATAGATGGATTCACACTACTATGACTATGATCCTAGCCCTTCTCAAATTCAAATTCAAAATTAATTTATTTCATGTAGGCTAACTTGTAGCTCTTATGACACGTCATAAATCTACCACCGGTTCGGAATACAGATTCTGCTGAGAAGAGCCGGTAATAAACTCAGCAGTTGCTCTTTTCAAAAATTTTTTTTTTTTTACAAAGCTATGCTATGTATACAGTGCATCCACAATAAAGCTTCAAAAATGCAAAAATGCATACGTAGGTACATCAATCCAATGCATGTCAAGATGGGCAGTCAAAGCAGACTCATTCCTGTTGGTGGCACCCGTTCACGAGCACGACGCATGATTCAGCCATTGCTTCGCACAACCATATTTGAGGGAACGTAACAACCCACACCACACGACACCACCACAGAAATGTCAATCTGAGAGGAGAACAATCTGAGAGGAGAGCCATGCATACAGAGTTGGCTGAAGTTGGGTAAAGACAGTAAAGATGTTAATGACGATATTATAAAAGTATTAAATTGGCGGGGGTTTAAGTCTATAACGCCATTTGAAAAAAAATATTGCTTATTTATAAAAAAATACTAGTTCAGGAACTCTTTTATTTTCCGCGATAAAAAGTAGCCTATGCCACTCTCCCGGTCCTCAACTATGCCTATGCAAAAAATCACACCGATCCGTTATTTTGTTGAGGTGTGATTAGTGGACAAACCAACAAACCAACGAACAACCATACTTTCGCATTTATAATATTAGTAAGGAAGTAAGGATTTTACTTAATTTATTTGAATAAGAATACCATAAAACAACACTGCACACCTCTTTTTCTGCTTCTTATTCTTGTCCCACGCTATATGAGGTCGGCAGAACATGTCCTTTTCTTCCACTCGCTTCTATCATTTGTCAACTAATTAGGTATACTCTCCTCATACACGAATTTCCTCTTTCACACAATCCATCTATCTCTTCTTTGATCTTCTACTCCTTACCGCATTGCATACCTATAAGTTTAAATAGGGTTGACAGGAGGCATCGTTTTACATCACATGGTTTATAAATAACTCATTACTCAACCTCACCTCATAGATAAATATTGTGCCTGTATAAATATTTATCTTACATACTAAGCTTATTTCGCAGTATGTTAACTTATATTGATATGTACATTATAAGCGAGCCAGTAGTCTCAGTAGGTATAATAAGATGTATGATTGTATTTATTATAAAAACTTGGGATGTCTTCTGACAAAAAGTAACAAAAAAACCACACTCAAATACATAGTTTTTTTAATTTACATTTTTAGTTGGCCTAAATCGTATTTTGACCAATAATTATAAAATTTCAAATAACTCATTAACCGTTAGGTTTCGGATACAATATCACATAACAAAATCGATAAGTTTTGACCTCATCTATAGCCCCTTAAGAGGAATGCGTCACATTTCCAGTGACCCTGTATAATATAATATTATTGGTGCATACCTACATCTTATTATACCTACTGAGACTACTGGCTCGCTTATAATGTACATATCAATATAAGTTAACATACTGCGAAATAAGCTTAGTATGTAAGATAAATATTTATACAGGCACAATATTTATCTATGAGGTGACCCTGTATATGTATAATATAATATATAACATATATAATATTTTATTAGTTTTGATAAGTTTCAAAGTTACCTATAAGGTAATCTTTGAAACTTTTTATTTAATTGAAGTTCTTTATGCATACGTCTCTCTAAAACTGTGCAGTGTGTCTAAATCTTTATTTTTGGAAGAATGTGTGGTAATTCTGACGTCATACTCGTTGCATTCGTTATTTTCATTTGCTCTAATAAATTCTTTCCGCTACTGTTATAATTATGACATCCACGTACCTATTGTTCGAACAATGTCTCATTCATTTTCATTCATCTCGACACATTGCTGGTAAATTATATTATGAGGTTCGATTTTCTGTACAATATTTTTTGTATCTGCATTTTAGTGAATAAATTATTATCATTCATTCATAACAGCTTATACCTAGTCCTCCAAACTGGGCCTATAAGTACTACAAACGCTTACTATACCCATGCAAATCATGGATGCTGCCTAATGAAAGGTCAAACCAACAAGAAACACGTCTGAATTATATGCTTAGGAAGTGTGTCTAATTTCGCGTTTAAAAGGTTAGACGAAAAGGGTACCTATTGATAACGTTTTCCTGTGTTCAATTAAAATAATATTGGATATTATTTTAAATTGTAAAAATTTGACCGTATTTAGTCACACTACAGTAGTTTAGTGCCATATTTTATGAAAAAAAAAATCATATTTTCAATTATAATTCAATCCCGCAAAAGCGGGGTGCGATCCCACATTCGCGGGACTGACGACAACGATGGCTAACACTGAAAAGAGCTAGAAAAACTCAGCAATTGCTCTTAAAACACAAAAATTACAATAGGTAGGTACTGTTACAGGCTTTATCGATAACAGCTATAAATAAGTAATTTTTGTGTCATCGCACAAAATTTTTCGGCAACTTGATAATATATTACTTTTAATCTGCGTTCCGAACCAGTGGTAGAACTCTACCATAACTATGACGTGTCATAAGAGCTACAAGTTGGCCTACATGAAATAAATAATTTTGAATTTGAATTTGATGCAATTTCGTCCTTATGAAATTCCTTAATTGTATATGTAAGTAAGTTTTTTTGCACATTTTATAATTAATAATGATTTTACGGCTAAATATGAAACCGGCGTCAGTCATCGTTATTCCAAGCACTTACTGGTATTATGGCATACCGGCAACGCATAATAATTCATTGTTGATTTTACCTTGAACTAGACATAGCGTTCAATATCGCTTAAACATTGATCTTTCACGCATTTTTAAATCAAAACCTCATTAATTTTCTCAATACCTAACTACTTCACCTATATAATATGAGGTCTTCGACTATTAATTTAATAGGTAGGTAGGTACTTACTCAAAGTATTTATCTACAATTAATATTTCTTTAACTGACTCAAAATGCAAGCAAGACTATCCAATACCTATGTTCTAATACTTAATAATAATATGTTTCCCCTTGTAAAATGTCCCAACAAAGTTTTCGTACCTATAATAATAATATTGTTATGTTAACACTAAAGTCTTAAGGCGCTTTCACACGGGCGATTAAATAACCGTTGTTGTAATAACTGTTGTTTTAATTCTATTAAACATAAGGCAATAATAATTATTATATAGTCCTCGTCTGGTTGTATCAGCGAGACGCAACCGTTTTTACAGGGCTCAAGTTCTAGCTCTTATTATGTTGATGGTTGTTCGCACCCCATAGTGCAACCTTCAGAGCATTCTAAAAAGTATGGATAGGTAGGTAGGTACCTAATTAGTAACACATGTCTCAGTATCGGCGTAGGTAAGTTAGTGTTACAAATAATTGTAACTTACAATTCGAGGCGGCTAGGCTATTTGACCGCTGAACATTATTTACAAGTGTATATCTACCCTTATAAAGTCAAAGCGAGTTACGAGTAGCTTATTATAACTAAAACTATAAACACATCGATATTTTAATTAGATACCTACAACGTAAGCTGAATAAACATCTACATTGTATGAGCATTTTCTTTGTGACGTCGTAACGTCTTCCAAAACTATTTGAATTTCGATACATCGACTCTATGACTCTGCAAATAATAGGTAAATCTGAAAAATGTGTATAGTACCTACTGGTGTGAAGTTGAATTCCAGTCGAGTGGCAACCCTAAGTATCACTGATAACACTGCATTCAGCACCGACCGAACACCTCGTATGGACTATGGAATGAATGAAACATTTCGGCGCCCGCGGCGTCCACTATTTACATCTCACGTTCTTTACCTGGTACATATGATTACAGCAAGCTTAGCGTATCTAATCTAGTTAGTGCACTCCTCACGTCACCGCTAAGCCGACGGACGTGTGCGAAAAAGTTCAACAAACTTAACCTTAAACTATTTCATCAAAATCGATCGTCAATCGGAACGCATCCGATTATTTGTTTACATGAATCGCACTCAGTTGCACGTGAATCGGATTTGCAACTAACATCGTCAAGCGATGTGGCTGGCACCTCTATAAGGTGTTAGAGTGTTTGGGAACTACACATGTTTAGGTTGATATGCAAGTTAGTTTGGTGTACTTTTTCAGCGTATTTTGCGCGAGTTACAGGCAGGCAGAGTAGCCGCGGGACGCGTGCGACGCGCGACGGTCCGTACTCGTCTGGCGACCGCGCCGACCCTCTGCGCAATCCTACACTGTAGTCTGTACACTCGTGTATGTGCTGTACTTCAACATGTTGCTCTACTGTACCAGTGTGCTACAGTTACAGTAAATGCAGGAGCCGAAGTTGCGACTTGTGGCTGTGTGATTGTTTACAGCGACCTATTTCGTAACTAGCTGATTTAGGTTCAGGAAAATGTTCCTTCGTGCAAGCCTTTTTTAGATTTCTAGAAGAACTTTCGATACTTAGGTAGTGTGGAATAAAGACTTCAATCAATCATTCAATTAGAAGCCTCAATAACCCAACGGTTAAAGTTGCGGACTCAAAACTGAAAGGTTGCAGGTTCGAATCCCACCCGTTGCACTATTGTCGTCCACGCTCCCAGCACAAGCTTTCCGCTTATTTGGACGGAATAGGAGGATGATTTTTTTAAAGAATATTAGCCAAGCTGAAGTTGACTAATATTCTTTTAAAAAGAAATCATCCTGAACTGTATCATCCTTTTAACCCCTTATGGATGGTATTTCAAAAATTCCTGATCCTTACCTATCCTGCGGAAACCTTTTTCTTTTGGGATAAAAAGTATCCTACCTGACTCTCCATGTCCTCAACGATTTTTTTCACGCAAAAGCACATTGATCTGTTGCTCTGGTGCTGCGTGATTGAGTATTAGTGGTATTAGTAGGGATAATAGATACTTAAATACCTAGTCTTACCACAGGCTTTATGCTTAGTTTCCATAACTATGTATAAAAATGTACATCTATAAAAAAGACCTATTGTCTTCCAAGAACTTTAGAGCGACAGTAGAGCCTTTTGATTTTCTTCTACAAGACAAAGAATTGTATTCTATTCATGAAGCTAATTTCTTCCGGTCGTTTCACTCAACATTCAGTCTTAGAATCTTTTTTTAAGGTGAACATCATAAAACATCTATTTACTTCAAAATTGTTATGTTAGCGATTTTGGTTCATTTCTACTGTCAAAAAATTACAAAGTTTAGCTTTTTAAATAAAAGTTAAGATGATAAGAATTCCTGAGCGCGCCCCACACAAATGAAGTTTGGAACTCGAGCCGATTTTGTCATGAAAAAAAATGACAAGGCAACATGTTGCCTGTATGATGCGCTGCGACTACGTGTTATGTGTATTTTTCCTTAGCTTACTGTTCCTGAACTTAAATCTTATTTAGAACATACTGTCTGGAATCGAAAAAGTGAAATCAAGCATAACATGCTCAAAGATTACGCCATGCGCATGCCAAATCTGTTTACATAATCTGTGGGTGCAATCGACACAAGGAATGAGCCAAACTTGCGAGTGGACTTAAAATTATATTGGACTAGGTTATGTCTGCGACTTTGCCCGCATAGTTGTTTTAAATTCTTCTATGTTTTTGACCAACCTGTCATTCTTCAAATCCTCAACTTTACTTACGCAAATCACGTCAGTCCATACCTCGTTTGTGATTGACGACAAACCAACAAACAAATTATTTTGCATAACTTACAATGTCTCTTTTATTGCTAACTAGTTGATGCCTGCGACTTCGTTCGTGTGGATTGAGGTTTCCTTGGATTCCCGCGGGTGAATAGTAGCCTATGTGCTATTCCAGTCTATAATCTATCTCTGTAGCAAACAGCCAAATTGGTTCAATCGTTGCGATGTGATTGAGTAACAAACATCCATACATCCAAACTTTCGCATTTATATTATTAATAGGAAGTAGGAACATAAGTAGGATATTAGTAAGTGGGATAGGATAGGATTAGTAGGATTGCGAGATAGGCTAAAGCTTGCCGACCATCAGTAATGGAAAATACTGATTAGGTCCAGGTTGGAGCGCGCTAGCCCAAAAGATGGCTATAATATACTTACTTTACGTGTAAAAATCCCAAAAAGAGATTTATGTCCAACAGTGGACTTCATTCGAGCCAACGGACACGATATCAAGTTTAAAACTCTATAAACGATGTAAACCTTTCAGTATTAATTTAATGACAATATAACGAAGATGATTAATTCGATCCGAACTTGAAACCACAACCTTAGAAACATAATTCTTTCAATGCCACGGTTAAATTATGTCTCTTGTGGCTTCTCCTACTGGATACTCGCATGTTCGTTATTTTTAGCAATTATTATCAAATTACACTTTATTTTACCTGCTCACTGCTGTTACTTGTCAGCTGATACCGTTTTACTGGTATCATAAGTATAAAAAATCTCAAAGCACACGCAGGTAAAGCAATGAGGAGAACGGATATGTTCTCGCCCAAAATTTCTCAATGTCTGAGAAATCTGAAAGATACAGGTCGCTAATTATGAGCCTCATAAGAAGACTACTTACTCAAAGACGTACCGCCAAGCTGTTTCGCGTTCCCACACGATGGCGTGTACACTGTCATATCCCTTCCAAAGTTACCCTACTGCCATCTTAGACTGCATCGTCACTTACCATCAGGTGAAATCGTAGTCAAGGACTATTTATGTCATCAATTAAAAAAAATATAAGGGTCACTATACGCTTATTGATAAGTGCATGCTCAAGGTTTTCCTGAGTAATAAATTCAGAAATTAACAGATTCGTAGAGTTAGTAGATTTACCAACACAGCTCATCGATTCACGAAGCTAAAGGAACAATGGGTTTTGTTTGAAATCCGATAGTCCTTAATTGACGGAAGTAGCCTTTGAAGGATCGATCGGACGATCTAAAGCAAATCGCAGGGAGCATCGGAGCTTGGGGATACATGTGACATAAGATTATGTTCTGCAACCCTTACAAGAGACCAATGTCGCGCAGTGGATCTATCGGTTGACACGATGAACCCAAAATGTGATGATGATTGATATTGTGAAATTTTGTTTATAATAAAGGAGAGCACACTAAGCAAGGAATAAGAATCGTTAAATCCAGATAAGGCACATTTCTCAGTAATGAATTTGCGAGTAAATTTCTGCGAAGCGCGCTTTGAGTATTTAGCAACCGTGATATAAATAAGTAGGTAAGTAAGTTGGTTCGATCTTGTAGCTGATATTGACATATATGACACGCTTTACATTGAAAAACATATAACAGCATAACATACAGGGGATTTACAAAAGGTATGCAAAATAAGACCATGGTATAGCCCAGCAAAGTGCCTATCCCCAAACTAGGATTCAGTGTAATATGGGAAGCCAGCCTTTCGCCCGAATATACAATGAGTGTTGATGGGTGTGTGTGAATGGGTGGTGTCGTGTGGTGCGGGTTGTTACGTTCCCTCAAATATGGTTGAGCAAAGCAATGGCTGGATCATGCATCATGCTCGTGAACGGGTGCCGCCAACGGGAATGGGTCTGCTTTGGCTGCCCATCTTGACATACGTTGGATTGGTGTACCTACGTAGGCATTTTTGCATTTTTTTGAAGCTTTATTGTGGAAGCACTGTATACATAGCATAGCTTTGTAAAAAAAAAATTTTTTTTTTTTTTGAAAAGAGCAACTGCTGAGTTTCTTACCGGCTCTTCTCAGCAGAGTCTGCATTCCGAACCGGTGGTAGATTTATGACGTTTCGTAAGAGCTACAAGTTAGCCTAAGTATATGAAATAAATTAATTTTGAATTTGAATTTGACAGTTATTTCAATAAATAAATAATTAACTGATTAATTAATTAACAACTAAAAGGTAGGTATGCAATCACCTTAAAGGGTCTTGCCTGTAAATAGACACTCGGTTCTGTAGTATACCTTCAACTGACAAAACTTTTGCTTCGGGAAATTAGACTAATTTCAGGAATTACAAGAACGTATTTCAAGGGACTAAAAGCTAATTAGCAAACGGGTTACGTTTACATAATTTCTAAAGTTTCGCTAACGCTAAAGGCTTGTTTTAGGTTTTGTATAAGATTAGGTTTAGACACGTGAGGTTGTCACGACTGGCAACGAATATCGGTCGATGCCCCTTTGCTAGAAAAAAATGTTAGGCTGCCTTTTGTACTTTACCTACTTCTTTCTACATTTATATAACTAGCTTTTGCCCGCGACCTCGTCCGCGTGAGTTATCAAAGTTGTTGTTTTTCCGTGGTAAAATATAACTCTCCTTGCCCTCAACTAAACTATGTATATGTATATATTAAAAAAATTGGAATCAGTCAATCCGTTCTAGAGATAACTTCAAAAAAGCTATTGTATAGAAAATGTATTATGAATTATCTTTTTCGTGAATCTTTCCGATATTTTAATGTTATTCTGCTATTCGGGTTGGAGACTAATCCAAAAAATTAAATATCATAAAAATTGGTTCAGCCTTTCTTGATGTGATATAAATGGTGTAACTAACCCAAACTTGTTTAAACTTATATCCTATACTTCCAGTATACTTCCTATTATCCTATTATTATTATAAATGTGAAAGTGAGGAAGGATGGATGGATGTTTGTTACTCCTTCACGTCACAACGAATGAAGCGATATGGCTGAAATTTGAAATGGAAATAGCTCATATCCAGGATTAATACATAGATACATTAAGAACCTTACTCCACGCGGACGTAGTCGCGTACATTATTTAGTAATATAATTTATAAAAAACGAAAATATACGTTTCGGGAAATGCAAACTTTTTTCCGTAATCGAAGAATGCGAAGACATAACATACATGTAGGTAGGGGTGTACGTGACATTCTGTCACATTATATGAGTAGGAAAAATATTCGTAACGAATAATAGATAGGTACGACTTTCCTTTTCTAAAATTACATTTCCATACTACCTCATTATTTTCATACATGTTACGAGTATATTCTCTCAGTATATTCTACATTTCAAGACCAGCGCGAGTCATGGTCATCGGTGTGCAATAATTGAAAAGTATGGATAGCGAAGTATGCTATCTATACTTTTCAATATCATATGTTAAAGTGTCGGAAGTTTAGAGTATACTATTCTAAACTTGTGACGTTTTAAACTAAATTCTAAACACCTTATACGATACAAAAATCATTTTATACAAGAAAAAACCCCGATTTCAGAAAATTTGCTGTAACATCAGTCATATTAATTTTGTTAGTTTAAAATGTCACCCGGACTATGATAACGAAAAGATTACACCTCATTTATCAGAAACAGCCCAGTGATTTAGGCGCTACGGTGGAACATACGTAAATACAAATATAACCCTTAAATCACGACCCTTCATAGGCTTTGCCATAGTCGGTTAGTAAGATTGGAGTCGTATATCCGAAGACGCGATCGTTCTGCTGTGCATATGCATTATTGCCCTTGCATTGCCCAAGACTGAACTATAACTATTGGAACCATTGCTTTGAGTATATTATTATAACCAACAACCATTGCGATGTTGTTGTGGAACTTAAATTCTCTTTAACGTCAACTGCACAGGCCGCAAAACCTCCAATTAAAAAATTCTCAAACGACGTTCCAAAAACCGAATGTCAGAAATGCCAAATTTTTAGTGCATCGGAGAAACTCAGCCGCTCGCGGTTATATTTTGTTGTTTTTATTTTCTTTATAAATTACTCAGCAAAACATATCACCATGTCGTCTCCTAAAACTAGAAGCTCGGAATTGGAGCTCGACGGCATAGCAGATGTAGATACAACTCTAATGACTCTGCGTAAACCGACAGATTTGAAGAAAGTGATAGATTCCGTGCCGAAACCGATACGCGCTGTCCCTAAAAATGGGCTCCCACTGTGGTATAGACTTGGGCTGGAATCTAAGCTACCAGTTCCAAAGATGCCCGTGGGGAAGATCGTGTTTTCACGTGGGAAGATCGGAGAAGACGTAAGTAATGGTTACTCTCTTACCCTCACTAAATGAGTCATTGTCAAAATAAATGTACGTAACGAGAAGGTCGTAACGAAGTGTTACGAAATAGTCTTAAATGTTACGAAAAAGTAAACATTAAGCTAAGTATACATTGATAGAAATATTAATTAAACTTGGTGTAGGTATTATTTAACCAAAATGTGTTGTTGTTAAAATTTAACGACCTCCCATTCATCCAATTCAGTTCAGGCATGATGGTGAAATAAGAAAACACAAACAAACATAAAGATAGCAATAAAAACTCTATTTTTTTTAAATTCTTTATAAGTACTCACTTTTTTCGACAATGTACGGTCGGGGACAAAAAATGTTTACCACTTTTCAAATTAGATTCTTCGTAACCCTGCGTTCAGTAAGGTCTATAATGCTATATCAAGGCATTTGTTACGTTATAAAAATTTCATGCATCGTTTTATCAAAAAAAAGTATTAATGACTTTTCTATACAAATATTAGTAATAAAACTCATTTCCTAAATTCAAGTTTGACACATTAGCATCATTGCCCTTGTAAAAGTGACAATTAATTATCAAAAATGTGTCAAAAATATTATATTTGTTATTTGAAATTTAATTATACAAAATAAATGGCAAGCTTAATCATAATAATTCTAATGGTGAAGTTCATAGTGTGCATTGAATCATAATGATGCTGCTAGCATCCATAGTCAAAAACAGTCAATAGGAGGTGGATGAGCTACGGTGATGCGTGGTGTTTCTGCAGCATTTTACATCGATGTTCTGCAGCAAAATTCCGACAACCTAAGTTCAAGATAATGCGCCGAACTACTATACCATGGTTCAATCTGCACCGTGGCAGTCATCTCGTTCAATAGCCCGCTCGATCTGCTGATTTGAAACTGAAAATTTGTGGGGCTTAATGATTCAAAGCTGGGACTGTCAGACTCAAAGAAATCCTCAAACTCTTAGATCACATTGCACTGGGGTATGAGATGATATCACAGATGATATGAACTGACTTATCGCCTTGTCGCGTTTATGCGAGAGAGTCTACGTGTTGTCATAGCAGCGAATGGAAGCTAATTAAGCTAATTATTTATTTATACTAATATTGTTTAGTTTCTCAATAATAAAATAAAATTAAGAAATAAAGATTCTTTGAAATTTCATTAAATTATTACTTCCGTTTTCATATTTTGGTAACTCGTATCCTGTGCTCGTGTCTATATGAGATAATATCTATTTATTAAAATTACTAGCTTTTGCCCGTGACTTCGTTCGCGTGAAGTTAGGATTCTAAAATTTCCATGGGAACCTTCTATTTTTCCGGGATAAATGTCGCTATCCAAATCCTCAACTATATCCATGCAAAAAATCATGTGGATCTATTGCTCCGTAGCTGTGTGATGGAAGGACAAACCAACAACGAATAAACAAACACTCACATTATTTTATAACATTAGTAAGGATTTTTTGTTCCAAAAAAGGTTTTCTACATCTAACCTATTTAGCAGTCACCTACTAAAGAGACCGCTAAAGGACTGTCTAAGCACCGCTACACGTTAAAAAGTCTATGATCTATGGCTAATCAAATCACATATCGACCTTCTGACACAGATGTGTGCATGCAATTATGAATCTTAAGGTGGTAAACATTTTCTGTCCGCGACTGTACATACATAATTTTTGACAAATACTCAAATGATAATATAATTTACTAGCTTTTGCCCGCGGCTTCGCTCACGTTAAGTTAGATTTTTCAAACCCCTTAGCAGTTGAATTTTCAAAAATCCTTCCTTAGCAGATGTCTACGTCTTAATAGTAAATAGCTATCTGTTTGCCTTTCAGCCCGATCCGTCCAGCGGTTTGAGCTGTGCGTTGATAGATCAGTCAGTCAGTCAGTCACCTTTGCCTTTTATATGTTCAGATTATTATCATCCCACACAATGATCAGCTGTGGCGTTATCTAAAAATTAGTGTGACGATGGCAATCAATCACCTCTGACTCTCTAAGAACGTCTATGTCTGCGATAACACTCATCTTTAAGTAGTTACTATGCTAACCGAAATAACATCAATTTTTTTGCAGACTCTACACTTTGAAGAATGTGTGTAGGCCTTTAGAGATATTCCAGCATCCAGTCTTTTCAGGTTACACATGAAGGAAAACACCTTGAGAGAGACATGAAAATAAATAATCTTTCTACTTTAAGATCTTTTCTACCCAAGTTTTCATAGGAGTAGGTAATTTATTTTTGTATGACAAATTCGTTTGTCCCTTTGAGACCGAATCTATTTTTTTGTCAGATCGTACTTTATCGTATCACAATATTTTCTTCCAATTTCCATCAATAAATATCAATGACGAGTGTTGGCATAAAAAGAACATCAAAATAGGTATCTTTCTTGTATAATTAATTCTGGACTTAGTAGAATTTTACACCAAGTACACAAGTGTATACATCCAATATGATTTTTAGGAAATTTTTCCCAGACCGTAAAAATATATCATTGTGATTCTTCTCTCATAGTCATGCTCAAATACAAAATTCATACTAATATTAATTATAAATGTTAAAATAACTCTGAGCGTGTCACTATGTATATGTTAATTTTAAATTAAGAAAAGTATGGAAGAACATAAGATATATTTATCTCAGTATATCAAAGAATAACCTAAATCCGCGCAGAAATTAGCTAGTATCTAAATATGAAGGGCGCTCGTTAAGGGAGTGTTTGAAATGCAAATCAGTTTCAGCTCCTTCAAAGACACCTGACGGTAGAACAACATAAATCAGGCTTTATTCAAGCTTTGTGCTTATGGGGCCTTTATAAATATACTATCGAAGTCTGTAACAGACATCCGTCGAGAAATAAATATTGCAAAACCCGAAAGCTCTGGCATTATTTGTCCGTTGTATGGTCGAAATGTGTCTGTTAACCATAAACGGTACCTAATGGTTCTAACGGAAAGATTTAGGTTCCACGTCGTTTTGGTATCATTATTACTGTTATATTTATATTTATTTATTATTGAAGTGGCAGTGGGCTGGTTACATTTGTCGGAAGACCGATGGCCGCTGGAGTCGTAAGGTCCTCGAGTGGAGATGCGTCTCGGCAAATGGAGTGTAGAGCGCTTTCCGGCTAAATGGAACGATGACATCCGGAAAGTGCCAGACATCGATTGGATGCGAAAGGCCGAGGATAGGCAAACGTTGGCGCTACGCTACTTAAAAGAGGCCTATGTCCAATAGTGGATACACTCTGACTGATGATAGCGGAGTGAGGTTTTTAAAAAATTCACGGGAATCCTTCCGTGGATTTGCCTTCCGACCTCAAGTCCTCAACAATAATACCATGCAAAAATCACGTCCATCCGTAGCTCTGTTGCGAGTTTGAACTTTCGCAGTTATAATGTTTCGCAATCAGATTCTTGTATACAGTAATCTGAAGAAGGCTACCTACATACTTATTATTCATAGGTAAGTCTTATCTGTGATCTCGTTATTTGAATTGCACAGTATTCGCTCAAAAGTCGGTTTCGGTTACCGAGGCATCTGTAAATGTCTATAAGCCTCTAAACGTTAAACAGGCACACGCTTGGCTTACATCCAATCCTCACTGGGGTTAAATATAGAGCCCAATTTAACGTTGAAAATTTGAAATTGCCTGATGACTTACGACTACGTTCATAATATTAAACATCGGTTATAGAACCTCTTCAAAAAAAAACTCATTCATTTCATTCATCTCAACCCCACGCCGGCCCAGTAGGTAGGCCACTAGGCACAGGTCTCTTCTTGAATGAGAAGAGTTTAAGTGGCTTAGGCCATAGTACATCTCAATGGCCAAGAGTGGATTGACAGATTTCACAAACTTTTGAAGAACATTATGGTGATTTCTCATGCATGCAGTCATCAGATCTCATGATATATTTTCCTCCGTTAAAGCAATGATGTTTAATTCTTTAAATCGTATAGGTATAACTTCGATCAACACTTGTACAAAGTATTTAATGCGATTCCGCAAACCTATCTAACTTCTTTTTCTGATAAAAAGTTTGATTCCGCACTGAAAAATAACCTAGCTCTCGTAAAACGCTTTTTACTGGCTCTAGAATTATTTTTTGAGTTTAGTTATAAGATAGGTTATATATCAATGTGTAAGGTTAGAGTACCCGCAGACTTAAAATTTCAAGTTGGACTACTAAATCGCAGAGTATACTAATAGGCATAGTGACGTATGGTAGCCCGCAAATCTTATCCAACTAAGTCGCTAGGCATAGTAGGCATATTCTGCGATTTAGTTGTCCAACTTGAAATTGTACTCGTAAGTCTGTGGGCACTCTTAAATACAATTTATCATTAGTTTAAAGTTTTTTTTTTTTTTTAAATCTATTTTTTTTTTTTGGGGTTTTTTACCCGCAGGCACGCCAACCCCATCAAAACGTATAAAAGATACAATTAACTTATCCTACTTAAAACTAACTTAACTACGAAAACATCCGACAGTCACTGATGGCAAGCAGCGACCATACCGCACACTCTTCTGGCTAATTTTGATGTGGGGTTTGCCAGATAACTCTGACAAAGCCCCACATCAAACCTGTTCAAATTAAAACTTACCATCAGTGACTGTCGTTCGACCTTATTTTTCTTACACTCTAATAAAATATGCACTACATCCTCCACAGTTTAAAGTAAGGTATTCGAATTATTTTTACATATATGTATTTGACTTAGGTATCTATCATATGACTAAATATTATTCTTACCTTCATCTTGTTTCTTCAACTTAAGATTTTATTTTACTCATATTCTGGCAAATAAAAACATTTCATTAATGTAACAAGCCTTAACAAGCGCTACGATGATACCAACCATAACCTAAATGGGAACGCGTTTACCTTGAAAATGCCCAAACCTCAAAATACCTATTCAAAATGAATCATGAATTTTGGAAGGACATTCTCTCTTTATACGAATAGATACCTGTGTAGATCTTAGATAGGTACTCGTACGAGCTCGAACGTTAAATCTGAAACATGGATTTTGGATTTGGAAATCATGGATCACACTAATGTTATAAAGGCGAAAGTTTGTGTGTGTGTGTGTGTGTGTGTGTGTGCGCTAAAGCGCACACACACACACACACACATCCCGGGATAAATCCCGGGAAATTAAAAGTTAGTCGTATGGTCGTAGTAACGTTGCGGTTTGTCGCCGACATTTTGACTGATGATTGAGCTTCAATCTGTAGAGTGGATGGATGGATGTTTATTACTCAATTACGCCGGAACGACTAAACCGATTTGGCATAAATTATAATCTGGGATAACATATGGGGTACTTTTTGTCCCGGAAAATAAGAGTTCCCGCGGGAGTCTAAAAAATCAATCCACACGAACGAAGTTGCGGGCATCAGCTAATACACAGGCATTAGCTTGTACTAAATAAATAAATAAACATTAAGTTAATAGGATATCAATATTCAATTCATGTAATTAAATCGCATCGGTTGCAAATAAACTACCTAATTAGCAAATTAGATTAGTATTCACACGATGTTCACTTTATAACCCTCTAATAGTGATTTATTATATCAAATAAATGAGCGTCGGGTGAAGATTGAAAAGGTCCGGGCAATGTTAGCGTTTTACCGTTGAATGTTATTAATCATAATATTGTTATATAAGGAATATTTTGTATGAAAAGTAAAGCTATGAAACACTTAGATATAAAGTTTTGAAATACCTATATGTGTATATATATATTTCAAGCTATCGCAACTTGAAATAATAGGTAAGTAAAATATTTTGTTATAAAAAGTCTAATTGTCATAGGCTAAACAAAAAATTAACAAAAAATAAGGCACCCCTTAGACTAAAGGTTTACCTATTTTTTAAAACATAATATCAACACTTGATTATTTCGTATATGACAAACATAATATTTAGAGATAAAAATAACATAGAATCACTCCATTTATAGCCTCAACAGACTGAATAGCCCAACGGTTAAAGGTGCGGACTGAAAACTGAAAGGTCGCAGGTTCGAGCCCCAACCTTTTTTTTTTCGCTTATTTGGAGGGGAGAGGAGAATATAAGTCAAGTTCAGCTTGGCTGATATTCATTAAAAAAAAAATTAGAATCTCTATCTGCCTCTGAAAGTCCCGTTGTTCGCGCACGAACCTGGCGCGCGTCCCTAATGTACCTACCTCGATGTTAAATCCATGACGTTTGACATTTGACATTTAAAATTTGTTCGATTTACGAAAATGTCACTTGTCATTCCGTTTTTGTCTTTGTAATGACTTGTCTATCCGCCGTTGGCAAAGGCGGTCGCGTCTTGATTTTGCGTCTCTTTGGCTGCGTGTGCGCCTTGGCCCGCGCCACGCGAGACAGTTTTTTGTTTTGTGTTGAATAGATTGATTGGTGGAACTTTGTACGATTTGCAGTAATTGTTACTAGCTTTAAGTTGTTAGTGAACATTTGTGACTTGTGACACTGGCATCCAGCACGTGGAAACGCCCCCCTGAACGTACCCTCAACGTGGCTCCTGCAGACCATACATACCTACATAACATACATTACTCACACATTTACACACAAGTCAGAACCCCAAGCGAAACCCTTGGAACTAAAGGTAAGGTTAGGATTAATTTGTGTCATTGAAGGCAGCGTCTGTTAGTGTGTCCCCCTAAAGGCAGCCGGCAAGGACTATTTGGGTCCCTCGTTGGAGCAAATCCCTCCAGCGGCCAAGTCTCACGTTGTGAATATTTTCAATTGTTTTTTATTTTTACTTTCGCTTCTGAAAATTACCCTAAATTAACAAGCATTTTGTATTATGAATTCTCTGTTGAACTTTATATATTTTGTTTAATTCAAATAATGTAATCATTTTTGGCTTTATTTAAGGACTATAATAATCTTGTAAAATTGTGTTGTAAACGCTGTTGATTACCAATAAATAAATAAATAAATAAATAAATAAGTCTCCCAGCGGCCTTTACATCCACGCTATGGGCCCCGTGGACCGGGCGTTGATCGCTGGTAGCTTGGCGCCAACACCCGTCACTCCATCACTTCGTATATTCGCAACTTTAAACGTAACGTAAACTTTCGAAGATTAGTCTGGATAAACAGGTAGAATGTCAAAAATTTAATAACGTATATTTTTTACTCTATTTCGAAATCAAAGAGATACTTCAATTTTATTTATTTAAATAGGTAAGAAAATTGTACAGTTTAAGAGAAGAAGAAACTTCGAGACCACAATGACTGAAATGTGGAGCGGCGAGATTTCTAAAATGTATCTGTAGCTCTCTATATCCAGTTATTTTGCCAACTTTTTTCCACCGCTTGGTTCGCTTTGTGCCGCTTTCTAGAAAGAACTTTTATTTCAGCTTTCGACATGATGGTAACATAAAATAAAAAGTTCAGTAGTTCATAAATCTTTATTTTTATTTATCTTTGGATGTGCGAGGAGTTCCTAGTTTTTTTTTTTTTTTGCAAAATACAGGTACAGTATTACGTATTAGTATTACCTAGTAATATTTTATGCTTCACATTTTAGTATCAATCAATGATGAACTGCCGACAACAACCAAGCAGGTTTTCATTCAGTTTTTCTAGGCCGATTTTGATGGGTTTCTTGCAATGTTATAGGCCACCACGAGTGCTGCAGTTCGTCGTGTTTATTACGTCTTATTTGTTTAAACGTATGTGTACCTATAGATTATTTATTTTACCTGTGATACATTCAAAATATTTTGTGTTGTGTGTACTTGTGACGAATTTGTGTTTGTTGTTAACATATATAATGATTCCACCTCCTTTCCGATCGTTACGTAATTCTGTGTGCATACTAAAACCATTTAGTTGGAACATGGAACTCACACTATCACTGATGCCTACCTCTGTTAAAACTATTAATTACATCGAGATTTCTCTCACAGCTGTAAACAAGTAATTCTAGTTGACTGAAGTTTTTTATGATTGACCGAATGTTCACGTGAATAAATTTTGCTGTAGGTTCGACGTGTCGGGCTTGGAAGCGACGCACCCGCTCCAACATTCGACCTGACGGATCCTTATTGTAACAACGTCTCATACGAGTATGTGCCAATGCACGACCCACACTTGGCCCATTACTTTGGCCAAAAGCCCGCAAGGAATAGAATGAAATGCCTCGGCTATTGCACGAAAGATGGCCGAGCGGTGTGCTCGCTGAAGGAGTTCAACCAATACAGAAAATACCTTTATAACCAGTTCATGGATCGAATACACGCGGAAATGAAGAAGCTGGTGAGTGACAAATTAACTCCAAAAACAATCTTAACATCTCTTTTTTATACATAGAGACTCAAGCTTAAATTGATATAGGTTTAGGGTCACTCAGTAGTCGATGAATAGAGCTAAAAGCTTAGGATATCCCTGCAAGATCAAATCAAAAATCTGTAGGAGAACCAGAGTTAGCGACATAGCCCGTCTTGAAGCTTGGAAGACATCTCAGGTGGACTGACGATACCACGTCCATTGATCTGATCGTGGTTGGCTTTAGCTTTCATTAAACCAGCTTCCATTTTAGACTGCATCACCACTTACCTGCGATCGCAGTTGAGTACTAACTTGTCATCGGCTAAAAAATCTAATCTTCTGGTATACTATACAATTAATTTTACTATTCATTTAGGATGAACGGGCACGTGACGACCTGACACTCAAAAGAGTAGAGGTGGACGTCGCTCGACGTCTGCAGGTGTTCACAAAAGCTGAACGCGCCAGAGAACACATGGAGAGGGTGGCCAAGGAGCATGCTGACGAATGGGCCGAAAAAAAGAGACTGTAAGTACAGAGGGACCTAACAAGGAAAACTAAATTTAGAATTGCCTTCATAAGGGATTGGCAGAACTTCAGAACTCTATATACGCTCAATCGAAATGCAAACGATTTTTTTAAAATAAAAACTTCCGCTCAACCAACATTGAACATCGAAACAACAAATAGGTACTTAAAACCATGCTCGATGCGAATAAAAAATGAAAGTACGAATAAAAATAATGAAAAATTTGATTTTAAACTTTGATAGGTATCTGACTTTTCGGTTGTATGTGTGTAATGTCACTTGCTTTACCGCTGAAGCAAAATATCATGAAGATACAAAAATGCCTGAAATTTCTCCACAATGATCCCAACCCATCCGGACGTAAGAATTATAATAGTTTTTGCGTACAAAAAGTAGGTCAACCTTTGACAACATTGCTGGCAGGACTAAGCTAAGCACGGCCGTAAACTCCAACCAGACAAACCAAAATATCAAAATTCATGTTTTTCAAAATCGAAGAAGCTATTCTCATTTGAGAACATATAATGACAAATACCTCACCACCAAGTCATAAGCTTTTTACTGTGAACAAGCATTGAAGAGCATTGAACGAAATATCTGTACATCGTACAATCTACAAATCTCTCTAGAATTTTCCTTTTTAAAGAGAACTCGTTACATTGTTTGCTTTTGATCCGAGTTCTTTTGTAAAGCTGGACAGGTGTCTTCAATAACGTTTGTGAACTATAAATCCACCTTTAAAGCTCTCTTCAACCTAATAGTTAAGAATTGTTCACTATATTATGTAAGTACTTACTTACCTAGTTTTCTTTTCTATTTTTGCTCTTATTCAAATTCAAATTCAAAATTAATTTATTTCATATAGGCTAACTTGTAGCTCTACATCTACCACCGGTTCGGAATGCAGACTCTGCTGAGAAGAGCCGGTAAGAATCTCAGCAGTTGCTCTTTTCAAAAAAAAAAAATTTTTTTTTTTACAAAGCTATGCTATGTATACAATGCTTCCACAATAAAGCTTCAAAAAAATGCAAAAATGCCTACGTAGGTACACCAATCCAACGCATGTCAAGATGGGGAGCTAAAGCAGACCCATTCCCGTTGGTGGCACCCGTTCACGAGCATGACGCAGGATCCAGCCATTGCTTCGCTCAACCATATTTGAGGGAACGTAACAACCCGCACCACACGACACCACCACAGAAATGTTTAAAGCGAGCATGACATACTTAGATTACTTACTATATTATGCAATTACAAGAAAATCCTTTATAAGTCTATAGATACAACCTACTACATTATGTCATCCATAGAGTACGTTTTAAGAGTCGTTATTTGGTTTTAGACGTGTGGATGCGCGATAAATATTTTCGACCATACTTAAACCTACATAAAAAAATGAAATTGTTATGCCCGTTTTTATCAACATTCCCTAACTTTTTACGAGCTACCTAAATTAAGTTAGTTCACGCTTTATGTCAATTTCGTTTTCACGAACCTTTAGGGAATACTTAAAGATGAAAATAACACTGGATAGGGGACTACTATCTACGTAAAGATACTCCGACTTAGGGAATAATTAAAACAACACTCAATGTGCTGATTATTTGAAATTGATTTCAGTGGAAACAAATGATTAGTACCTGATTACCAAATTTCCCTTTCGTAGATTAAAGACCTCCTTTAGCGACATCTTTAAGATAATTTTTTTTTTTCATGTCAGCGCACAATTTTATTTTGTCCCACACTTTATGCATTTGAGCTGGCATAGAGCCAGGCTTTTACATCGTACTGGCAACAAAGACGACATTAATTTATACCCTTGATATAGTTTTGCACAATATTAAATACTTAGCATCGTTTCAGCGGATAGTGAAATGCTTTATTCTTGGTATAGTTGTGAATTTCATAGAATAAAACAATTGTAGAATGTTCCAATCCTTACGAACACATAAAAATATCTGGGCCCCAAGTCTGCTATTTTACATGTCATTGTCATTGAACCGCAATACAATTACAATTCATTTATCATTGGTCCAAAATTTCGTAGTCTACTAAATTCACAATGGTAAAGCAATGACAGCACAATGATAGTTCAATGGTAGTTCGCTGGCGTTCTAATGGTCATTACAACTGTCAAAATATTAGCAGACTACGCATACATTCGATCATTGACTTGTCATTAGGTACGAGACTATCAATTTTTTACAATTGTGTCATTGAAGTGTCAGTGGCAAACCAATTGTGACGCCATTGAATTAGTAGACTACCAAAATTGCTAAAAGTAGCAATTGGGATGTCATTGATAGACAATTGAACTACAATTGCAATAGCAGACTTGGGCCCCTGATTTGTATTAGGATTTCCACACAGTATGAGTAATTATCTGGTGATACTTATGCTGAGATTTATAGAGCGTGCTCTGACTCAGCTTAGACTCAAGATAGAGGTTAAAACGAGACGCAAATATGCTCCGGCATCACAAAAAGCCACTAGCCAGTTGAAGCAGGTATAACTAGAAAGCCGCTAAGTACTTCCGTGAACTGCCCTGGAATGATTAATTGCCCTAGTTTTATTATTCGAAAGAAAAGAAAAGAAACAATATTTTATTTTTTATTTTTCGTGCTGCTATGTTTTTGTCCAAATTATATAATTATTTGGTCACTTGTCAAGTACAACAATTTGTACCGCCTTTTTGTGGCCCTGTTCTGTGAATGCAGTATAATTTATTAGGTATGCAATTCTGCCCTCGTAATTGAAAACACAGTAAGTTACATAGAAGTTACCTTTAAGTTACTGTGTTTTCAATTACGAGGGCAGAATTAGGCAGAATTAGTTTTAGACGCTAGATGCTCTCAGCTTGCAGCTTTACTATGAGCGTTGAATCTTGTGGCCTTTGAGTTCTACAGTTTCGTAAAGCACAAAATAAACAAATAATGTTAGTCAGCTGAAGCGAAACTAACGAGAACTAGGTAAATTGTACGTATAAATTCAGATGTTTAAATTTTCCGTCGAAAAGGGTGAAAAGTTCCCGGAACTGCGAACCACTCTCGGAGTCAATATATCTACGGTATTGATACACAAAGCAAAGAACTACAACTTTATTACCTGTCCACCTTGGAAAATTTTCTTACGAGAATTTATTTAGTATCAATAACTTAAAACTAGAAACATATTAGGTACACAGCTTATCTCTAAAGAAGAGATCTCTTGCAAAAGCCCTCGAATATGAGAACAAGATATTGTAGAGATAATTGCTTAAAGGCCAAATGGAGAAGATTCCTTCAGCTGCGATTTGTGGGTCTTCTCCGTTTGGTCTTTTCCATGTCAGGGGTACGAACCTCGAGGCATCCTTGCCCGTGGAGCGCGGAGAACATTCGCTTTGGAAATAAGCTGTGAGTATTACTAAGGAATCAGAAAGTACATACATAGGTATAATTCTTTTAATTCACGAGGACACGTGGCTCTTAGGCTCCTGACAGGCACGCACACTAACGCAATGTGCATGTACACACGACGTAACCACAAGTAAAGCGCCCGTAACTTCGTGAAATAAACGTACTTTACAACATAACTTGTACTGATATATTCTTACAACTTTAGAAGAAATAGGTTATATAATTATAATTTCCATTATATTAATACGAGCAACTTATCGATATCTTCCAATCCTTTCTTCAGCTTTTATCTACTTAAAAAGTTTTTTGAGGTGCCTACTCTAGAGAATATTTAACTGGGCAGGTATCTTCGATTTTCCTTTATTTTATATTATCAACGGCTAGAAAATAAAATCTACCTCGTACATTTCCTTAGAGTTTCCTTTCAAATAACAGCTGTACCCAATAATTGATGCAGACGTCCTTTGTAATATGTTTTTGAAAAATAAAAGGCCACTAGTTTGGTAGCGGTTCCATTCAGTGCAAAACACTTTTGTTCTTGTTTTGTGTAAGCTGATAGTAAACGTATTTTAATACATATAAATAAAGCTTTCCTACCCTGAATTAAACCTTGTAGTTGAATGTACTAGTTAAAAAAAAACGCCGGCTTTTTAGGGTTCCTTACAAATTAATGTTAAAAAAGGACTAAACTATGAATAAGGACTTAATTCAACAACTCTAATGAAATCGTTGTTAGCGACGCGAATTAGTTTAAATATTGTTTTGTGTTGCCATATTTATGAATATAATAAATAAGGCAAAAACGGAACGTAGTTCGTATGGAGGCAGGGGAGCGGGGGGCAACTGTCAGTTGGTGACACCTAACGTTGGAAAAAGGTCCGTTTTAAAATTCGCCGCCCGTCGCCAACCGCCCAAATCACAAGCTCCTACGAACTACGATTCCGCCAAGCCCTTTTGCTCAAAACCAGTGTTTTACTGTTTCCATCCGCTACAAAGTGGTCTTCGAACTCGGATCTGAAAGGTATGTTCCAAACTCCACCGCCAAAAATGGTGAACACTCGTAGCACTTTAAGAAAGCAGGCGCTATTGAAAGACCAGGAGGAGGAACAGAACCAGCAAACAGTAAAAGCAGCCGTACGTAAAGGTGAGCAAAAGGAACAAGCACCGGTTGAGGAGCCTGTACGGGTTGCGAGAAAACTTTTTCACGACGATGTAGAACCTGGCACTAGTGGACAGTGTATTGGCAGCCACGTAGTGTCGCCGAGTAAGATATCTACACATAAGAGTAAGTCGAGAAAGTCAAGCTCAGCGTCTATCTTAGCTAGAAAGAAACAGCTGGAGCTAGCGGCGGCAGAAGCTAAGGCACGTATTGAGTTGCAACTTATAGATAAAAAGCTTCAAGCTGATATAGCGGCGCTTGATGATGAGTATAGTTCTCATTCGGAGGAGCATGAGGTGCGTAGCACGAATAGTGAAGTGGAGAAATGGTTGGAGCGTAGCCACCATGAACAGTTAGCACAGCCCGTCCAGCTAGATGGTCCCCCTTCGGGCGAGCTGTGCCCGCCCGCCGCAACAGTCGGTGGCACTGAAGGCACTGTTCACATGCTAGCTAGCGCACTGAAGGATTTGGCAGCCGTCTCCAAAAGCCACGCACCGAATAATAAACTACTCAGTCGCATCAGCACCCAAAAGGACCTACCGGTATTTGCAGGTGATCCACTGGAGTGGCTATATTTCAAACAGGCATACAACGAGTCCACGCAAGTATGTAATTTTACACCAAGAGAAAATCTGTGGAGGCTGCGTAGTTGCCTACGTGGACCGGCAAAGGAAGCTGTCACAGCTTTGTTGATTAGCGCCACTACACCTGATACTGTAATGTCTGCACTTGAACTACAGTTCGGAAATCCGGACGTAATTATCAGTAGAATAGTTCAAGATATCCAAAAACTACCTACCATGTCGCTAGAGTATCACAAAGATATTGTTAAGTTCTCTGTTAAGGTGCAGAACTTCGTCGCAGCAGTAACCTCCATCGGCGAAGACGAATACCTAAAAAACATGAATATCATGGCGGCCGTATTATCCAAGTTCCCGACAGTCTTACTTGCAAAATGGACGGACTACAGTTATCCGCTTATAACCGAAGGATCGAAAGCAAAACTAATTATCCTGTCAGAGTTTTTAAGGGACGAAGCGGTTAAGACTACGAAGACGGCGATTAATATTAGCTATTCTAAACCCGAACGAAATTATCACAATCGTACGTACACCGAGAACTACCCAGATAAAACTCATAAGGTATTAGTTCAAAGCGAGTCTAACACGGAGGATTTAAAATGTCGATTTTGCCGCAGCGGTTTGAAACACAAGTTACCGGATTGCAAGGTATTCAAAAAAGCACTACGGAAAGACAGATGGCGTTACGTTAAGAGGTACCGTATTTGTTTTAAATGCTTATTAGATACAAAGCACGATCGTCAGATTTGTCCCGCGTCTAGTTGTGACGTAAACAACTGTGGTTTGCCACATCACCGGCTCTTGCATTATGAGTTTACAGGTAAGAATAGCGAAAAGCCTAGCGAAAAGAGCACGGATGCACTAGAACCGGCCGAAAACCACACCGAGTCGCACCAAATAACGCACATTAGGGATAAAAATCATCAAGTGTTACTGAAGGTGATATCTGTGCAAGTACACGGACCGCGGGGAACCGAGACGACCTCTGCGCTTCTTGATGACGGAGCGACTGTGTCACTCATTAGCTCGGACCTCGCTGAAAAACTGGATTTACGTGGAAACAAAGAAACGATGCGCGTGTGTGGAGCATGGAATAGCCACACACTAGACTGCGACAGCGAGATAGTGAATTTGACCGTATCAAACAGAGACGGACAGCTGTTTACGTTCAAAGCTAACAGTGTGCACGATTTGAACTTACCTGCGCAAGATACATCAAATATATGCATTCAGAAATATAAGCATATTTCTGAAATTGAAAATCAAATAAGTCTTCAAAAATATAAACCACAGATCTTGATAGGACAGGACAACTACCATATGCTATTACCATTACAAGTACTTGAAGGTTTGCCAGGGGAACCGTATGCTACACTTACCCCACTTGGATGGTGTCTCCATGGTTGTACTGGAATGCAAGCTTCTAGTAGTCCGATGCATTCAACCCTGCTCCTCAGCTCCAATCACTGTGACCTAGATACCAAGAGTGAGTACTTACGTCAAAAGATGCATGATGTTCGAGGTTCCTCCACTGTATGTACCCTTGGTGCAACCGTTGCACCACGAGAGGACGCGAACTACTTACGTGTACAGCCCAAAACTCACCTGGAGAATGTTAATAAATTAATACATAGAAAAATGAAGACTAGCTACGATTACTTACTTCAAACGGAGTCCGCTAAAATCATAATAAATACGAGTTCATCAATAAGTCCTAGGACCTGGTACTTACCTTATTTATCTCGTTCTGAAAACATACAATTTTCAAAACAGCTGTTAGTGAAGGATAATCAACTCATACAAGATCAAGGTCAAGATTTCAAGATAAGAAACTCGACTAATGATTCCATCCCAATGGAAGCCTTAGGACTCAAAGCCGTAAGGTTCAATTTAACTTCGGCTAACAGGATACCTACAAGAAGGGATATGCAACGAGTAATGATGTATAGTTTCGATGAGTTCGGATTTTTGTCACCGATCACTATTAGACGAAAGATAACGTTGCAAGAAACCTGGCGTGAACTTTATGCTCAGTGGACCGACGGGCGATTATCGCTTGAAGACATCGACCCGGTATGGTTATCGCGTCATTATCAAGCGGCAACGAGTGCGAGCGAGAGGAAGGAGAATGTACCGAGCGCACTGAATAGCTCGGGAGGCGATGCGCACGCAAAGCTTGAATTGAGTGTATTTTGCTATGCGTTAATAAATGCTATATACGCATGCACATATAGGCGCTGGAAATGCAATAATAGGCAAGCTGTACGGGTCACATTCACTGAAATATCAGGTCAGGATAATTTTTCTATTATTACACTGGAACATAGGATAATGAAACTTACCGGTGAAGCTGACGGGTCCAAGACGGAGCGCGATGAACAATTGCTCACTCGATTCTCACAGGCGCAGCTGTTTCACGAAGATCCGGAACATCTGAAAATAAGAAAAATATTAGACAAGAAAAGCAAGTTACTTACCTTGACGCTGTTCCTGGACGCGCGGGGTAACCTTCCAATGAGAAGCTGCATCAACGTTGTACCTGGAATCATAAGAAAGATGAAGAAACCTCCGGGTAGTCCGCACTGGGGCGGACCATGGAAACGCTTAGCTAGAAGCGTCGAAACTTCACAGAAGGTCGTTCAGAAAGAACGAGCACGTCGAGAAGAGATGTTGGTCACATTGATGTCAGAAGTGGAACAGAATGTTAAAAACCGTCCACTCACTTATACTATCTTTGTTGAGCCTTCAACTACGGAGGCTATTGCCCCTAATCAATTTGTTTTAGGTACTTCCTCGAACCTGTCGTTGACTGGAGCATTTGACGACTCCAACCTGTTCCTGAGGAGGCAGCGACCACGGCACAGCTCCAGGTCACTCGCGCAATACTGGCGCAGCTGGATCCTGCGCCATACCTACCTGGCGCACAGGTCGTCATTGTCGACCCCAATATGCCTAGAGGTGTATGGCCTCGAGGCATACGTGAAGTGTTGCTGCCGGGCGCGTACGAGTCCTGGACGAGAAGACGAAGTCGGGGCTGCAAAGAAGACCGATGGCACGCGTCGCAATTCTACCAGTTGGAGAAGAGTGCTGAGCCCAGCACTGGGGCGGGCTATGTTAGCGACGCGAATTAGTTTAAATATTGTTTTGTGTTGCCATATTTATGAATATAATAAATAAGGCAAAAACGGAACGTAGTTCGTATGGAGGCAGGGGAGCGGGGGGCAACTGTCAGTTGGTGACACCTAACGTTTGAAAAAGGTCCGTTTTGAATTCGCCGCCCGTCGCCAACCGCCCAAATCACAAGCTCCTACGAACTACGATTCCGCCAAGCCCTTTTGCTCAAAACCGGTGTTTTACTGTTTCCATCCGCTACAATCGTTTTAAAAGGAATATTTTTAAATAATGCTTGCCTTTTTTACAAATGAAATAATTAAAAAAAAATTGTTTTATTGCAAAAGAAGCTGGAATAGAGGTTCTAAATGTTATAATGAGGTTACCACTATTAAAAAAATAGCTTCACTGCCCAGTTCTATATTAGGTTTTAATTTAATTTTTATGCTGCATAACTTTTGCCTTCTCATGAAAAAATAGTAAAAAAATGCCCTTTCCTTTAAAGTTTGCTAAGTGAAGAATATGAAATATTCGCAAATGAATAAGGATGTGCCTAGATATTAGATAAGTACAGAAAAGTATAAAAATGTCTCTATTTCGCAGTTGTTTTTCTAAATCTGCAAAAATACGAGGTTCCAAACAAAGGGAGGCGGTTGAATAATGGTAGCTCAAGTAATAGCTAATTAATTTCCTTTCAAGGTTTCATAAAGTGCGAGTCATAGTCTCACACCAATGCACTTCATCAGGTTTTTACCCTTTGTAATGGCCCTAGCCCAAACTTGGAAAACATCCAAAACTCTTAATATACTTTTTATTCTGTTATTTATGTATTTTCTCGATTTTTAGAAGTAAACCTTATAAAGATTATTTTTATTTTTCAAAGTAGAACTTAGCATTCAAAAAAAGAGCTTTAAATGAATGAATAATGTTTAATGTAGGTACGTCAACAATCAAGACTGCTTTTTTTTAAATTTTAGTAAAGTAATGTACCTGCACTGTACAGCTATAATTATCAAGACTTTTCGCCCGCACTATGAATGAACTGTGGTATCGCTTGTACGCTCGACGTTCGTAACTCAATTGGAAATTCGATATACATCTCCGATAACATAACTGAAACTAATTTACTTCCTATTGTTTGTAACTGCATTTTCCTTTAACAAAATTAACATTTCAATGTATTCAAATCCTAACCCGTCTCGCGCAATCTAGCTTTCATCAAACTGGTAAACTTGGTCTCCATTTGCATAACCCATTTAGGTGAGCCATTCGTCAGGCCGTCCACGCTCCACGCTATAGGTAGCTACAATCCAATATAAACACAAGTGGATCTTAGATCCATCAAGCGAAACCTAAGAGCCTAAAACAGTTGTGTTAGTTCAGGTGCGGATTTAAAACCAAAAGCTTTATTCGCAAAAATTACAAACGGAATTTGGAATTTGAGTGGGTAATTCGCCTCATAGTCTAACTAGATGATGCTTCTAGTTTTCTTTGGAAGACTGTCCGCGTGGATTTAGGTTTTTTTATATAAAATACTTTTCAAATTACCGGAAATCGAAAGACAATAAATACAAAGCAATACCTAAATAATTTTTGTTTACCCGTAGGTACGAGTATGTAAAAATCTACTAACTTCGCCTCATCGGTTTGGCGAAGCTTGCAGTCAAAAATAATTTTAATAGCTTTTTGTAGTTAAAAACACTTTTGGCCGGGTAAGAGTTCTGACTGTAACATAACAAGTATCATTTATCAATGACAACTTTTGAGACGATTTATGTTGATTCATGTTGATCAATGTTGTCAGCAAACGATTTTATAAAATAAGTAAGTTTATTAAGTAATTAAATTTCACTTGCTTTAACGGTGAAGGAAACTAACGATGAAGACAGTGTTCATCATAAAGTTTTCAAAGATGTGTTAATTCTGCTAGCCCCCAATTGGCCAGCATGGTGAACTATGCACTTATGACCCGCACCCAGTAGGTACTGAAACGGCGATCGGTTGAGACGAATGAGTAATTTTTCAGTGCAAAAGAACAAGAAAGGAAAATTCAAGAGAGAATGAAGTATCTCGCCGAATTCAACGAGAAACAGCGCACAGAGCGGGCGTCCAAAGCGCGAGAGAAGCAAAACCGCATCAAGCAGAGGGTGCAAGCCGCGGCAGAGATGGAGCTAAGACGAAAGATCACCATGATACGACAATGGAGAACGAATGAGAAGAAACGATTGAACCGAGTGAAGCAGGATAGAGAAGCGAAGCAGAAGTTCAAAGAAGAAGATGTAAGTAACTGATGATAACAAAGAATATACGTTAAGTGACGTACTCATACAGAGGAATTTTACAGAGCTCTGCTTAAAATCTGTCATACAAGTACATACTTACAATATTTGAAGTGCGTGTCTGGGGCTCCGAAATGACTGTCGCTCACTATCTCACAAAACATTTTTTCATAGTTCAAACACACGTGAGAAAATTTTTGTCAAACTTTGAACATTCATTATCGAATACACTTTTGCGTTCGCGTATTCGCCGTTTACCTTATAGGAGTGGACGATAGCACAGCTCAAAATTAATAAATTGCTTGATTTTACCATAAAACTATTTAATGTGTTTCTTGTTTAGGCGAATAATAAATGGAAGGCTCGTGTGGAAGCTCAGAACCGAAAAATAGAGGAAGAAGCTACTCTATTGAAACTGTACACAGATGACATGAACGCTGCTGCTATGAGGAGGGCGAAGTAAGTTTATCCTAATCTTAAACCGAATTAACACTGCGAAATTAGTGACATGAAATTAGTTTCATGATATTAATTTCATGCCACTAATTTCGGAGTGTAAATTCGGCTTAAATGAAAGTCACAGGACGATAATTTCACGCACAGTTAAAGTGCGTCAGTTGCCAATGAAACGAGCTGCAAGACAAAAGCTTCAGTAGTCATTACTCAACCTAGCTCAACCTAGCATGCCGTGTAATGACTTAAAAGAGGCTTTAGCTAAACCTACTTGTCTAATAATTCCTTCGGAATCATAGGTACTATCTATAACAAGAGATCTTCTTTTTCTCAATCGGTCACTCTTGTCAGACTGGTCGTTGAAGAAGAGATACTCGTATATAATATACGAGTATATTTTGTCTTGTGTATCTACAATTGTGTAGAAAAGAAATGTAGGTAAATGTGGCAAGTACCATTTTCAATTTTTCAGGAGAGCAGAAATCTACGCATACAACACCGATTTGGAGCTTCAACGTATAAGACTGGCGAATTTCAAACTTATGCACGGCGGAAACGTGAAGGCTGCGAAACTTGTGCGGAAAATGGGAACTGAATTTGAGAAAGTATGTAAAGTGACGTGAAAAAATATTTTTATGTGATTCTACTTGGTTTGGTGTGTTTACTCGTAGATTTTGTGATTAGATGTGACAGATGTGATTTGATGTGACTTGTGACTCCATGTGAGTCGCTGTGGCTTAATTTGAGCTTATATTAAAGGTTGTGACTTGTGAACTTTGAAGTTCTTCCCTCTCGAAAGTTCTTTAACCACACCCATAGGGATCTGATGTGACGCGATGTGACTAGGTGTAACTGGATGTGACTAAATTTGACCAGATTCAACTCGGTATGACTCAATGTGATTGAACGTGCAGATTTCCGAGTAACATTGAGTCACACATAGAAAGGCAGAGGCGAGAGAAATCTCATCGAGTCTGATTGATTACGGTTGTTCTTACTTTGATAACTATTCAATCTCTTATTGTTGTATTCTTATGCACTCGTATGTGTATGTGAGTGTATGTGTATATGTGTGTGTATGTGTATGTGTGTGTGTGTGTGTGTGTGTGTGTGTGTGTGTGTGTGTGTGTGTGTGTGTGTGTGTGTGTGTGTGTGTGTGTGTGTGTGATTTGGCTGAAATTTGGAATGGAGATAGATTAAGTATACTCTAGAATAACACATATAGGCTCTATTTATCCCGGAAATTTTAAGAGATCCCGTGGGAATCTAAAATTTAAAACTTAATCCACGTGGACGAATTCGCGGACATCATTTAGTAGTTACATAATATTCATTATTTGTTTAGTCTAAACGAGGAGCAAAGGGCATGTGCCTCGAACTGGCGCACCGGTTGGCCTCGGAAGCTATGTCGACGGCGGTGTCTACGCAGGGAGACGCGCTGATGACCCTCGGCCAGGCTCGCACGAGGATGGACATCGAGACCGTACTGCCCAGTGCACCGATAAAATTGTTGGACGAGGTACTTATAGCAAATAATATACTTGGCTATGAAATAAAACTCGTGTACTTTGCACTTGTATTAGCTAATTTGTTACAATTACAAACAAAATAGGAGGACGCGGACATGCGGGGCAGATGATCGCTATAGTCAAAACGTTGAACTAGGTACACTTTGATAAAGACCAGGAAGCCGAACAGCTCAGGTGGCTGCAGCTAGTGGAATAGAACAGTATAGAATAATAGTACATGGTACAAGTGTGAAACATTGGTGATTACCGCCGAGGCGCTATTGAGACCCGAGCCGTCAGGTGAGGGTCTTAAGATAGCCGAGGACGGTAATCATCAATACACACGTGTATCATACGACGTTTTTCAACACACTTGTGAAGAAAATAGTAATACTAAAATAGTACATTATGGTACAAAACTTCGTGAAGACGGCATACTCTACATCCTCAAACTTGCATCGTAATTATGACCTACCTTGACCTATCTACATAGTTTTAATTTCTGTACAAATAAGTGTTTTTGTCACAATGAGGATTTTCTGAAGGTACAGACTAAGAAAAGCTCAACAGCTCCTAGTCCTAACACAAGGTTTCTCGTAGGGGATATAGGAATAAAAAGAAATGTTCAGAATGGCTGATATTCTTTTTATTTTGATAAAAAAATAAAATAAAAAAGGATAATCTCAGTATTCAGTGCATTGAGATGTTTTAAATAATATTTTAGATACTCGAATCAGTAATAAGGGAATTCGCGCGAAGACGCGTACACTTGCTGTTGCGTGACATTCAAAGAATGGTGCGATCCAAAGCAGCAGTTGTCTTCTTCCAAAACATCCGACCAGCCCCTAAGAAAAGGTACATATACATTTAACTAGCTCTTTAAACTAGCTCTTGCCAGCGACTTCATCCGTGTATAGTTAATTTTTTTTAAATCTCTATTTTTCCGGGATAAATTCTATAGAATTACTTGGTAGGTTAGTAGGTATAACCTACCCAAAAAATCATGTGGACTCGTTGCTCCGTTGCTATGTGATTTAAGGACAAACTACATACATATTTCCAATAAAGTAACTCTGTCCGTCTGTCTGTTATCTTTTCACCTCTATTAAACTAAACTGAAAAGGTAGAGATAGCTTGCATGCTAGTTCCTACGGGATTAATAAAATTTAAATCCATACGGACGATGTAGCGAGCATCAACTAGTCCGCAATATATTCTAAATTATACAACGTGTAACAAAAATGTGAAATAAACCTGAAGGAAGTGAATGAATGTGCTCATGAAACTGAACAACTTTCCCCAAGGAACATAGGTCGAAATATGAAAAAAAAAATTTTACCTCCCATAGTCAATCAATCAGCTGATCATCGATTTTGTGTGGGTGGTCCACATTTTTTTTTCACATTTCAACCTATGTTCCTTGGGGAAAGTTGTTCAATTTCATGAGCACATTCACCTCCTTCAGGGTTATTTCACACTTTTGTTACACGTTGTATATTTATCATACCTTCATTTATTATGCAGTTGGTACCTATGACAAGCCATTTATCTATTTACTAGCTGATGCCCGCGACTTCGTCCGCGTGAATTTAGTTTTTAAAATCCCGCGGGAACTCTTTGATTTTCCGGGATAAAATGTAGCCTATGTTTTAATCCAAGGTATAATCTATCTCCATTTTAAATTTCAGCCAAATCGGTCCAGTAGTTTTTGCGTGAAAGAGTAACAAACACACACACACACACACACACACACACACACACACACACACACACACATACAAACTTTCGGCTTTATAATATTAGTGTGACGAATCTTGTTACCAGGGAATCAAAGCAGTCGCGGTGGATTAACCAAGTAGCGTCTGAGCTGATCGGACACTTTGGCGGGTCGGGTGGACGCGGCGGGCCGATAACATTCGGTGAAATTGAGAACATTCCCGCAGTCACGGTCGCTGAGACCGAGATGAAGAGTGTTAAGGACAGGCCGCCTACACCTGTGGTAAGTTCAAACAATGAAACGTATGTTCTACTTACTCGCTGAACCCCTAGTAGCTGGGTTCGCACGGGTAGGCTTCGCTAATGAAGCATGACGTAACATTGGACGTTCGGGGAATTAGACCTTCCTGGCCATAAGGGCTTTCAGGTAGCCGACTCAATTGGTCTCTAGCTAAAAGCAACTGAAGGATTTCGGTTTTCACCAATGGATTAACGCTGAGATCTATAGAGCGTGCTCTGGCTTTGCTCAGACGTAAGGTAGCTCAGATTTAAAATGGAACTTAAAATGCTTTGGCATAAATCTGTCCTGTTTTAACTCTATCTTGAGTCTGAGCAGAGTGAAAGTATGGTCTATAGATTTCAGCCCAAGTGTAGATCCTTTTCCTGTTGTGTTCAACAGAATCAAAAATAATGTTATACTTTTTTATTAAACGGTTCTATTCCAACATTCAGCCATCCAAAACGAAACTAGCAGAGGTTACATTCATCGATCGTATTGAAGATTTACCAGACCCGATCGCCCACGCAAGTTTCCTACCTGAGAGATTGAAACTGCTTGAGGTATTATATTAAAATATCTATTTTTTCTTAGCTGTCATAAAAGGTGAACAGGTGGTTTCTCGCAGAAAGTCGTAAACGACTCGTTAAGTGTGCTTAACAACAAAGCAGAGAACTTTCGCCGCTGTGACAATGCAAACTTCCTATAAGTAGAAAATCAAACTTAAGAACGTCGTGAGCGCCAAAGTCGAGTGGTGGCCAATCAGATGTGATTGTGATAGTCACACCTTGGCTGTCATTTTTAGACAATACTGCGGCTAGGTCTTATTCGGTGCGACAAAATCACAACGTTTGAAACACCAACGAACCCTTACGATGAACCACAATGAAAATAAATGTTCGAACAACCATGACATTAAGGACCTACTTCACCATCGCTAAGCAAACTTTAATCAACGATTGATGTGGAGGTTTTGAAAGGTTGCCAATACAAAAACTGTTATAACTTCAATTTTTTCGTCGCCTGGTGAAGTTGATGGTGGTAAGGTCCTTAATGTTTTAACAAACAAAAATTTAGTATCTAAGGAAACATTATGAATGTTCAGATGGTGAATGCTGCAGCGCGACTGATGCTACGTACGGTGAATCAGCACGTGCACGATCGTATGGACGTGACTATTGGCACAGTGACTCTGCCACACATGAGGCATCCCAGTAAGAATACAGAATACATCCATACAATCCCAGTAAGAATCTTTCAGAAGTAACATGGGTATAGGAATACCCAGTAAAAGAGCCTAAGCTTCTCAGATCTGTCTCGGGTCAACATTATCAGAGTTTTTACGTACCTAACAAAAATCTGACATTTATTGAACGAATTTCGGATAGTGTCAGCTTATCCAATTTTTCCCGGATGTTGTATCCAATACGTGTTTTATCGGACGGCTCCCAACTTTTCGAGTTGGCCCGTAAACGAGTTCCATGCAAAAGTCATTAAAAATGGCGGATGGTAGCGTCAACAACAAAAGCCTTTTCTTGCAATTTTTCATTTTTTGATGAAAGTTGCTATTCAACTCTTCTATTAACATTTCTGCGTTAACTTCAATAGCTATTGCCATTACCGGAATTCATATCCATATTAAATTTTTTTTTGGTTTTTCGCTTCATGCAGTTGCTCTTAACACATTTTTACTTATAATAATATTAGGATTGAGTGAACTTTGTTAGTGAGGATGTAAAATTGTTAGGACGAGTAAGAAGAAAAGTTCAACTTTTTCCAGTGGAATGGGGCGAAGCTGTGGAGGCGCTGGCTTCAGCCGTGGTCGATAACCGAGTGAACAAGGACAATGCCGACATACGACGAGCTAGCGAGTTCCTCGTGCATCGGATTCTGCGTTCGTTGCTCATGGAAATGAAGGAAGAAAAGATGAAGATGGTAAACCTTATAGTTTGTTAGTTCTGTAGTGTAGGGGAGGTGAATAAGAAATAATCTAGTGATTTTTCTTTTTTCGTTGATCAGAATGTAAGCTCTTTATTTTTTGATGCATATAATAAACAAATGAAATATATACTAGAATAACATATAATAACAATTTATAATGAAAGATTTTTTTTGTAGCTGGCATCTGGTTATTACTTATGAGCCAGCGCCTGAGTTCGTTGGGAGTTACTCCTTCAGAGAAATAGAAATAATTTTTATTCAAATAAACTTTTACAAGTACTTTTGAATCGTCAATGAATCTACCACTGGTTCGGAATGCCTTTCCTGCCGAGAAGAGTCAGCAATAAACTCGGCGGTTGCTCTTTTCAAAAAAAATAATTTTTTTACAATAGGTAACAAAACTATGCTATGTAGGTATACAGTGTTTCCACAATAAAGTTTCAAAAATGTAAAACAATCATGTTAGTCTTAACATGGCAGGCAGGCACTATAGTACCACTATGTCACACTATTATTCATATTATAAAGGCGAAAGTGTGTGTGTGTGTGTGTGTGTGTGTGTGTGTGTGTGTGTGTGTGTGTGTGTGTGTGTGTGTGTGTGTGTGTGTGTGTGTGTGTGTGTGTGTGTGTGTGTGTATGTGTATGTTTGTTACTCTTTCACGCAAAAGCTACTGGACGGATTTGGCTGAAATTTGGAATGGAGACAGTTCATACCCTGGATTAAAACATAGGCTACATTTTATCCCGGGAAATCAAAGAGTTCCCACGGGAATTAGACCTTAATCCACGCGAATGAAGTCGCGGGCAACATCTAGTATAAGATAAAGCAAACAGTTGTTGACAGTCATGTAGCTGAATGTGACAACTAACATGAACACAAATTCGAGACCGTGAAAAACTTTTGTTGTAACTGAAACCAAAGCAAAAGGAGACTACGTAGTACGTTTTACACTATTACCTGTTTGCTTCTTAATAATAGACGAGTGGTTCTGAAACAGACTTCTGGACAATAGATTCGTTACTGTACTGCCTATTGTAAAATTAATTAACTTATCCAGTGATAATTGCGAAAGTATTACGTCTACAAATGTAGATTTGGGTAAAATATTATCTTGACCTAGTTTAAGGGTAGGTGAGGTAGCATCTCGACAGATGCTACCTCACTTACCCTTTTTTTTTTTTAAATGTATTTCAGAAACTCTTTCTGAGAGATACTACTATCTCGTACTATACTCGTATCATGTTCCGAACAGATACTAATTTTTATAGTACAGTACAAAGACAAACTTTATAATGATCTTTACATTTGAATCTCAACTAACAAGGAAATAGTTCAATGAATTTATTTTATCGTCATAATAATGTCCTAGTTTGTATCTTCAAAAGGCAAACTTATTTGCACACATTTATACTAATTCGTTAGCACAATTTTATAGGTACGTAGAAGCGAGTGAAATTATTAATGTTTTAGTAGGTAATACCCACAACTCGTATCTCAAAGTTACCGCAAAAGTTCGCTGAACAAATTGTGTTTTCGACGTTTGCAATTCAAAATTTCAAAGCCATAGGGGATTTTGTAAATTAGATCTAGAATCTACTTACTACCTACTCTAATAATCTTATTGTTAGATTAAAGTAAGTTCCAGCGGACTACAAACTAATTAGTTTAGTTTTCTATACGAACGAAGTTTGATTCTTATTTTAATAATCTATTTAGATAGATTATTAAAATAAGAATCAAACTTCGTTCGTATAGAATCATTAGTGATGCTATCTATAAAACATAATATTAAACTACATATTTTTACGGGAAGCACCGGTCCAAGATTTAGGTAAAGAATGCCCACAATAGTTGACTTTGAATAATTATAAAAGGGTCAAGCTGTGGGGTCAAGGATTACTCCTTTTAATTTTATAATCTCGATGATTGAGATAACATTGTTTTTGTTTTATTTTACAGAAACTAAGGACTTCATCTGAAGAGCAAAAGGATTTCTACGTTCCCAACAACGTTTCAGCGGGCTAGTTTTCTTACTTTTCAGACATTAGCTGTTTTTTTCACGGGCTTTGAGCCTGAAAGCGTTGTCATATGCTCATTCTATAGTAATACTATCTTTTTAATACTAGTTGCTATTTTTTTGTATTGTTTTATCTTTGAATGTTTTGTCAAACATTTTTGCCAAATAATTTGAGCACTTTGCGTTTTAAGTTTTGTATTGAGGCTATGTTATTTGTACAAAATCTTATTTGTTTAATAAAATGTACTGATCTATAAGTGTATGGTTTCAATTGTTATCAATTCATACAAATATATTATGAAAAAGAAATGAAGCGAAAGTCAAATTTTCTTTCGATATAACTACTATTTACGAAACGATTATTAAATTAGTTTAAATCTAAACTGTAACCCAGTTATCCCAGATATTTAAAAAGAAACGTTCGGACTTAGTAATTTCACCTTAAAAATGGAAAACATTCCCGCATTTACAAACTATCGGTTGGAATGGATTATGATTTATTAGAATTTGTAAAAAAAAGTATGAGTTTTATAACTCTCATAAACACGTTCCAAGAACACATTTTGCGAGCCATATGAGCTCTCAGTAGAGAGTAGTATGTTCCTTGCATATGAGATTCACAAGACTACGGGTAACATCCCACTTTGGTTAAAAAATATTATTAGCAATTTTTTCCCTAGAGTAATGCAGTTTTTCAAATAGCACGTTTGTTCCTTACCAGTAAAAGGCTGTAATAAGCAGGCTCTCGGCCTGGTTGAAAGTACCTTAAGGGCGTGCCTCAAGTGCCGCTACGTGATCAGCATTCGATACCGGTATGTAACTACATTATGAAGGCAATAAGGTACCTAGCCTTTATTATCGACGATATAAGAGAGAGCAGCTTTGAGTGAATAGGTATACTCGTGGTATACTCACTCGTAGTTTTGAATCTACGGCGTAGCTCTACGTAGATCACTACAACTTTACCTTTTTCACCTACATAAGAGAGAAAAATGGCAATTTTTCTCTCTTCATTCTAGAAAACATTGCAAGCTCTACCGATTGATTCAAGAAGCGAAGAGAAATATTCTCTTGGCGAAGAGATTTCAAATGAAATCTAAACTATAATAGGCTTTGAGTATTTAACCAATAATAGGTACTTATCACAAGTGAACTTATCACAACACAAAGAAAATAAAACTGAAAAAAAAATCAATCAATCATTCGAAAATGGAAACGTCATCTCAGTGTTCAAATTTCCGGTGATATGTAAAAATTAACAACACTCAACCCCAAATACACAAAATACAAAATCCGCAATAAAATGCAGCTACTACATGACCAATCCCCCGTTGTGAACGTTAAGGATTATAAGATAAATAACATTGGGAATATGAACGCCAACATTCGAGCTCCGTCGACTCACAACATCGAAGTGAAGGAGAAGAAATCTTCGAACGCATCTCTCTTCCTGATGAATCCAGTAGCCAGTGGTGACAATATGCTGAATGACTTGAGCAACGGACAGAAGTTGAAAGAGGAACTGGCTCCACAGCTTGTGCCGTGTTGCGAGGGAAAGGAGCTTCAGGTAAGCAGTTGCAGCAGATCTTTCCTTGAAGGAGATATCTATCTCTTTACCGCCGTAAGAACCTTTAGAATTTGACTCTGCACTGTACCCCTATTTATAGGTTTTACAAATTGCGTATTTGTGTTTGTTTTAATATGTATAATCATGCGGCAACGGAGCAACGGATTTTTTGACGCTTTTAATCTCTGAAAATATTTTTTGTAAACCCCCTCATCCCAATCTGAAGGAGCAGCTAGTGGAATTATAATTCTAGGTATGATTTAAGTTCTCAGGTCTCAGTTTAAGGTCTCAGGTTTACACGCAACCAAACTTGAGACTTAAGATTTGAGATTTCCCAGCGAAGATGTAATAATACAATATTAGCACATAATAATGCCCATTTTCACCAACCATACCTAAATCATCCTACAGTAGGAGTCTCTTTAAGTAGGTAGCCCTTAAATAAAATCCCTTACCCAATGTCACCCTAAATATTCGTTAAAAAAAATAGACAGAAAGCGTCACCTAACTTAGGTAGCCCAGAGAATGTTGGTGAAAACGGGCATAGACTTTGAACTAGCAGACAAGGATCGCCTGTAATCACTCTAATCATTGGCCTCAAGACTTTATCGGAAGCTGCTTTAAGCTCGTAGATCCTATTGACATGTCAAACGCACGTATACGAGGGGAATAAAGGCTGCTGGATCTACCTACCACACAAAAATATATCAAGATAGAACAGTTTACTACCATTACTGTTTTACTAAAGATTCATGCGTGATTATTTCAAGATAGAACACGTTGTCCACGTTGATAAAATATCGCACATCGGGTGCAATAACGTTATAAGTAAATGCTAAAAGTTAAAATAAGTAAAATAAGGTCTTGATCACAAATGATGTCAAACATGCGTCTATATCCGGTGCAACAATATCACAAATGTCTTAAAATGTCACATATAGTGGGACATTACTGGTTATTGCACCCGATGTGTGATATCGTTTTTTTTTGTTGAAAACAAACACTCTCTTATAAAAGAAAATACTTTAAATTTTTAGAGAATAACTTTCAAGCCTAATGTTAAAGACGTGCCGCCAAGCAATTTAGCGTTCCAGCACGATGGCGTATAGAAACAGATTAGGGGTATGGGTTGAACGTATACTGCCATACCCCTTCCAAGTTAGTCCGCTACCATCTTAGACTGCATCGTCACTTACCATCAGGTGAGGTTGCAGTCACAATTATCTTGTCGTCGAATAAAAAAAAATGCTTTTATAATGAGGTTTTACACTAGATATTAGTGTCATAAACCTAGCTATTTTACTTTTTATTTTATTTTGAAAAAACTATTACAGTAAGTACCTACCAACAAATTGTCATGGATAACTGGCCGATACTTTTGCGTTCTATTCTGGCTATATTTTTGTGTTGTGTACGATCTATATTAACGGTTAGCTATTTGTCGAAGCCCCTTTAGCAAAACCCTTCGATCAAAGCCCGAAAAGGGACTGCACGTTATCGTAAACTCGATTTTTTGCGAATTCAGGTAGCGTTTGATTTACTATAATATTACGTCTTAAACTCGAAAACGTTACACGTATCTTGTAATTTGTAGCCTTTTACGAGTACGTTAAAAGTTAAGATTTTGGAACAAACTTGATCATTCGGCCTATTGAGAATCTAAATCAAGGTGTAATCTAGCCTATTCTCTGTTCTCGCACATTTTAAACGCCAACGCAACTTATCGCATCGTCTCATAAAATGTCTAGTAACGTCTCTGATGAAGATTACAACAAGATGGTCCGTAAAGTACCTGCCATAAACTATCACATAACGTCAACGGTAACGGTCTGATTCATGGTCTCAGCTTTAGACAAAGGTAGAGTAACTATTAAATAAAAATAATTTTATTGAAGCTTCAATGAGACGAATGAAAGTGGTGAAATGAACACCGTAACGCAGTTATTTGTTGATCACTTCGCGGAGTGCACCTGCATTTAGATTAATGTCTTATCCGCCGAGATATTGAGATAGGTACATAGAAATGCAGGAAGTTGGTAAATCTTAGCATTTTATCTGCACCGCATTTTGACGCAGATTTGTTAGCTTTGAGAAAAGGCTGTGAATTTAAATTAAAAATACCATAGTTTGCTTTGTTCTCACTGCATACTGAATATCTACTCGGTTGAAACAGCATTCCGAACAATAAATAGATCGTACTTAAGTTAGGCACAATCTAAAACATTTTATAATTTTTTTTTTTCTATTATATCCTAAGAACTGAGCCTAACAGAGCTTAGGTGGATACAAATTTTGTGTGTAAGTCTAGGTGGCAGTCTTGACAGGTTTTCTTGCGCTGAAAAGTAATTACCAAGACAAAGCGATCCTCAGGGGGGTTGTGTTTTTGACGGCCGTTGATTAATGGTTTTCTTTAATAATAATTTATCTGAAGCTCAAGGACTTTAGAACACTGCGTGTTGCCAGTGATGATGACTTATGGATCCGAAGCTGAGGTCACTGAACGGGTGATGGAGAGCTATGCTCAGAGAATTTCTGCGTAAGCCAATCAGAAATGAGGAGATTCGTAGGAGATCCAGATGTACCACATACTTAGTACGAAGAATCGATAGTCATTGGGGTTCCAAGGCCCTAGGTAGGTACATTGCGGTGGAGTGTTCCCTACACAGCAGTTGACGTCAAAAAGATGAAAAGCACTTTAAAATCATGATGGGATCGCGATTGCCTAGAAGACACTCATTCAATCTTGCACTGAAAGTACTCCAATTATAATATGTGACAGGAAACACTGCTGCCGGAAAAGCATACACCCACAGTGACGATGTAGTCTAAGAGGGTAGCGGGCTAACTTGAAAAGGGTATGGCAGTGTACCTAGTTCAACCCATACCCCTTTCTACGCGCCAAGTAGCTGGAACGCTTAATTGCTTGGGGGTATCTCTTTGACGCGGCCAGAGCCTCCTACTAATCCAGACCAGAGACAAATTAAAAATTATAAATTCCCAAATTGCCCCCGCCGTTAATCTTACCCGAGACCACAGCACTCACCACTGCGCCAGGGAGGTCGTCAAAAGGTATTTTAAAATAAATAAATATATTTCTTTACATTTTCTGCTAAGATCAACGAAGACTTGGTGCGTACGGGTTTGTCGGCCATCTCGGTGAAACACGACAACGTCATTCACTGCATGAGCATGTCCAGCGCTTGCGAGAAGACACAAATTCTACCTGGACTTGTTAAGGTATGGCTCTTATAATTTACGAGGGCGTGTGAGCTTTACTTGTGGTTACGTCGTGTACATGCACATTGCGTGTGTGTGCTTATCAGGAGCCTAGGTGGGAGCGGTCAGATGCGAGCAAGCTCTCGCTCACACTAATACAGACACGACACACATACAATCATGGGCCACGCGCCTTCGTGACTTGCACAAACTTTAGGAAAATATTACGCCTAAAGTACTGCGCCGATTTTGATGAGGCGTCAATCGATTCGCTGTTATGGTCCGTGCTATTAAGGTGACATTTAGCAACAACACAATAAAATGGCGGATGTTACATCCAATTATAGTCGGGTAACAATTTTTAACCTTTTTTTCTTCCAAAAAAAATATGGTTTTAAGTCAAAGGAACATGTCTTTTACTTTTTGTAATTGGCCTCTGCAAAAAATTTTATGCTTAGGTATATGGAGCTACTCGCTTGTGACGTCATGGTTCAGTAGCGTTCTCTTTGTCTAACAGGAAACTTAAAAGCTCTATATTTTCGAAACTAGTTAACATACGTAAAAAAAATGGCATTTTTATAATTTTAAAAACCTTTATTTTAAGTACCGTCGTGTCCCCTAACTTCTCCTGCTAAACCATGCTTCGCCTAATTTTACAAAAATCTAAAAATCTCCTAAAGTTGTGAATCGAACAGCTTGTAACCTACCAGATACCATTCTAATTTTATCCATGGCAAAACTGTTCTTGTAACAATATTATCTTCATTTTTTTAACATTAGGCGAAGTATAGTTTAGCAGGCGAAGTTAGGGGACACGACTGCGACGGTAGGTTTTTTGTTGTGTTGTACCAACAGCACCGCAACTCGTTCCGCTCGCTGCACCGTCCCGACCTGAAGCGGGTGCCGTACCTCCGGCGCATGCGCCCCGAGGAGCTGGAGACACTCTTCCGCGGCTACGCAGACCCTCTAATACACTTCAGCAAAAATGGTAAGCACATCCTTAACTCTGCCGTCCACAAGCTGTAATGCCGTTAACTACCAAGACCAGATTTCCTAATATAAATCCAAAAGATTAGGCAAGCTTAAGTTGACTAATATCCTCCTCTCCTCTCCTCTCCAAATAAGCGAAAAGCTTGTGCTAGGAGTGGTTACGACAATAGTGCAACGGGTGGGACTCGAACCTGCGACCTTTCAGTATTCAGGCTATTGAGGCTCTAAGTAAATAAAATTAATTTACAGATAATCAAAAAGTAGCGACGCGCCCTGCATTGCCTCCTGACGAGAACATTGGATCCAGAAGTGTACGAGATAAACCGGCAATAAAAAATGAGAGTACGTACATACGTGTAAAGTCACCCGTCTAAAACATTTATCGACACTTAATACTTAGGTTCTACTGCTCTTCTATAACATTTTATTATTATTGCTCCTACCTAGGTAGGTAGGTGTTCCTAGGTGCACCGACGACATCAAAAGTGTGTCATGAAGTCGCTTGATACAGGCGACGCAAGACCGAGCACAGTAGAGACCTTTGTCTGTACTGTGCTGTTGAAAAATACCCTCCATCATCTCCAAAGATCTTCATCATATCTCCACCAATTTAGTTTAGGTCCTTGTCGATACACCTATCCTTTCAAAGAAAAAAAAAACACGGAGAAACATCGATGAAAGAATCGATGATTTTACTAGCTTTTTATCTAAGGTCTCCATAATCTTCTTTTATCTCGATGGTATTTAAAAGTTACGTCGTCATCTTACCAGGCAACGGAAGTCTTTTACATCCAATCCCAGAAACAAGGTCGGGGGCAGAGGACGTGCCGGCTGGTATGAGGCTGCATGGCGCGCGTGCACGCCTCTATACGTCCGTCCTGGCTGGAGCTAAGGCTGGTGATCAATTGGAGTAAGTACCTGCTGATAACGTCGTCCTCCCTACCAAATATCTCAATCTCTGCAGAGATTAACCGTAGGAAAAATAATAGTGCACACGTCTGTACGCAAACACAGGTGCACTCTCTATCCCTCACTCTCCCAGTCCGATGGAACATAAAATGTCCGACTCGACCGGTGCGGTCCCGTATCCCAAAATTATGACCGATCGCTCAGTACAACTAGCGTCCTTGCACCTCGGATGATAGCTACCAAATTGGAATACCTACGGAGTTTCAACTTTCGTGACATACTTTAGTAAGCGTGGGCAGGGGACATTTTATCCACGGAGAAAGGATAAAATGTTTATCCCCTCGCCTTCATCAGAAATAATATCCACAGTGGATATAGTTACTTATAGGAATATACTTATCTCTTGTCAGTGGATAAATTTTTTTCTCCTGCCCATACTCACCCTGCAGTAGTTGATAGCCTAGGTTGTTATGTTTAATCATTTTATATATTCACAGCAATGCATCAGCGACCGAAGATTACGACACTAGAGTACCTGACGAAATAGTTCCCGAAGACGAGATCCAACTACACGAGGAACTTCAGATTATTCTGCCTCCGCGCTGCGATGACGTCACTGCTGACTCCTCCAACACCGGTTCAGAAACTACAAGCACTTAAATACTTCCCTTAATAATTCTAAGATATGTACAATGTACATTCATTATAATGAAGAAGGAATCCAAGCAAAGGAAAAACTATGTACAAAACAGTCTTCCTGTTCGCCGCATTGACTTTGCTGTTCCTACTCTTTTATGAAGTGTATAGAAACAGAGAGACTATTAAATATTATTATTCTTTATACAGAGCGATACAAGATTATACAAATTATTATCCTCCGTAAAATAACGTCACTACAAACCATGTTCCATCACCAAATCGGAAACTGTAACGGAATAAAATTGAATTCTATCACCTGTTTAGAACTTTTTTATTTTGGTTATTAATAAATAATAATTGTAGCCAATGAAGATATTCCTAAAACTTATCAAACCACACCGATGGGTGACGAGGCTTATAAGAAAATCAAGGAAAAAAATTGGTAAGCTAAAGTTCGGCCGTTCAGAGAATGCGTTCCTGACACCTATCAGTTAGTCACGACTAGTGATGGGCACAACATAACACTGAGTTCGTTACCGTTCCTCCAAAATGAACCGGCGCATTATTTTAAGATTATTTTCGTTTTAAATTGGCGGAATCATTTAAAATTTATATTTTAGTTATTTAAGTAGAAACCAAAAAAAGGTAATATTCATATAATAAAATTGTTTTATTTATTCTTTGTTACAAAGTTACAATCTGTATTTCTATGCAATAAAGTAAGTACATTGAATTGAATGTGCGTACAGAATATTAATCAGACTCCGATTCGCTTGAGGAGGTGGTGTCTTCATCATCTTCGCCTACATGTATAATTATATTATTATCAATAACAGAATCAATCCTCATATCTCGGTCAAAGTAATCTTGCAGCTTGATGATTAACTCACGGGCTCCACTTTTCAATGTTTGTCCACGTTTAGGCATTATTATGCACTAAAAGTAAAAAGAACGTAATACAAAACACAATCGAAGTCCGATTTAGCGCCGATGTCAGTTTGAAAAGCAGAAACAGTCCATTAAACGAAAGCCGGGTAATCAAATAAAAACAGATCGAAAACACTTGAAGAACGTGGTCTATGCGCACGAAACGACAACAGACGACTGTTTTAGCGTCACAAAATGGCGGCCCAACGCCATTTGGGGTTACCATTTTCAACCTAAATATAAAAATGCTACTTTCTTTCGCGCGTTCGGTTTGGTCATAGTTTTATTTTTATATTTCATAAAAGTTATCTTATAGTCCATTATTTTCAAATTCTTAAAAAGAAAAACAAAGCGTATTATTTTATATTATAAGTATAACTGTATAAGAACAGATTACGATATTACGATACTTGCCTGTTATTTTTAGCACAGCACTACAAATATAAAGCGCTGACATAACCTTGTAATAGCGCAGTATAGATTTAGAAAAATATTGTTTACCAAGTTATTTGACACTCAGTTTGGCACAAAATTATAACATTCATTGATTATTGATATAATAATGTTGTTTTAATGCTCATCAATTGTTAAAACGGTAAACAACCAGCAAAAATATTTTTATCGTAACTGCAACGCCATTACAAAGCTACGTCGTCAGTTCAATCGCGACGTGTCAGGAACGCATTCTCTGAACGGCCGAACTTTAATGATGTATTTAGATTGGATGATTAGCGATTTCCTTGATTGAAATTTAAAGTAGCCTTTCGCAACAAGATAATTTTTAGGACATGATAATGTTTCAAATTGGTTGATTTAATAAAAGTAACAGTAAGAACAGTAGGTACTTAAGTTTCATTCCATCTGTGTACCTACTTGCCGACAAATAAATACAAATACCCGTATTTGAATTTTTTGGTTGTACGTGAAGGTAGTCTGTAAAAAGCGATTACAAACAAACGAACTCCAGTTAACGATAATAAATAATACGAAGAATTTCTAAGGATAGGAATAAAAACTCGCATTATAAGTGTGAATTTATATTGAATAACTTTCTACAAATATTATACAGCAGACTGCAACTCAACCACACGCCGTTCGATATAATTTACAACCAGCCAATACAACTGAAAAACGATTCAAAATCATAATATATCATACATTTTTATACCTCCACTGCTCAAGCATTGCACCTGTATTATTAAACAAATAAAACTAAATACATAATTTCATTAACTTTTGTGAATACAATTCCTGTTAGTGACCATTACCATTTGTGGGATTAAAGATTTACGACATAATTGTGATAAATTATAAGATACGTACCACGACGATTGTTTTAGTTGGCGTCTCGCAACACCGTAGTCCCGTCGTGACCACGGTCCATAGAACTGGATTGAAATATCGACAATTCCAAATAAAACAATTATCGTGGTACATACTCGTATGATTAGTCACAATTTTCTGTGGAGTTGTGTAAAAATGATTGGCTACACGGTGATGATTGCAATCACCTTTGTTTGGCTGATTTTATGGCGTTCTTACCGCATTTTAACCAATAACGAGAGTGTACCAGCGACAGATGTGATTGCAATCAATCAATATCACACTGTAGATCTTCGACTATCCCACAGCAGCATGTCGTTTCCGTAAAAATGATTGCATCAGTGTAACGATGGCAATGGCCTGATTGGCTGGTACCCTCCCGTTATTGGTTAAAATGCATAGATGCAACAAGAATGCCATAAATTCAGCCAATCAGAGGCCATTCGGATAGTTACACTGATGCAATCATTTTTACGGAATCGACATGCAACTGCAGTAGACTGACAGGTTGCTATTTGTTAGTAGGAACGATAGTCTGTCATCTTAGACCACTTTTCAGCAGCCGCTAGTGTAGAAGTTGCCTCAGAGCTCTTAACTCAGAACTCTGACCCTAATATTCTAAAATTCCATGGAACTGTCAAAACTATTTTGAAGGCCTACCTTTCAATTCGTATTCAGACTCTAGTGTAGACAGAGTAATACTCTGTCTGCGGGTTCTAGTGTAACTTTTCATAATAATGTTAACTGTCATTCAGTATAGATTGTAAAGTCATTTTCCAAACTTAATTTCTTTACTTAATTGCACTTATATGGATAGACGAGGACGTTATCGTGAAGAGTTACACTAGAATCTGTGAATGTATCTATTCGTGTTGTTTCTGTTGAGTCATAATGAAAAGTGACGCTAGAAACACTGAGTGTATTTATTTATGTTGTTTTTATTGTTGCTGTTGAGAAGTTAATAAAATATTGTTATAGAGTAGTCCAACCACGTTTTCCAAAATGTAATCTATATACTAAACGAGTTTCACGCATAATTAACGTTTACTTGAAAAGTTAATCAAGGTTCTGAGAGTCTGGACTATCAGCAAACCAAGCTATTATAACGTTAACTAAAACGCCAAAATATAATCACTCTTCCGATACTATGAAAATAACATTTTTTTTAATAATCTTAACATACAAAATATACATAATATGAACAGATGCTGAAGTGGACGACTTATGTTTTGTTATATTTAATAAATAATCTATTAAAACAAATTACAAAAATAAAAGAAATTTACTTGTATTAACACAGTCAATAACATTACATATAAAGCTTTTACAAAAGGGAATAATTCTTTGCGGGAAAAAATACATTAAATTTCAAGAATTTTTGTATTAAACATTATTTACTTACATTGCGTTGAGCATACAAAAATAAAATATTTGAAGATAATAAGAAAATAAATTACATAGCACGTAAAGTATTGAACATTATTACATAAATTTCATAACGTAACTTTGAAAAATCGACAATATCAAAAGCATTTAAAAATCACTATTAGAAACTACTAATAAAAAATTGGGATTGGGAAATTAAAAATAAAAGTTGCCTGCTCTGTTTGGGTAACAAATCAGACCCGATGTAGAAAATGCGTCGATTGAATATTTTACCTATTAAATAAATCAAATATTTTTTCTAGTAGGATTTAAACTTTCAAGTATGTCATATTTATATTTGTTAACATGTATCCGTGTCTCTGTTATATAGCCCAGTCATTAAAGCCAAAACCCGAAAGTAATTAGTAACTTGATAAAATTTTAGGGGGTTTTTAAAGAAGGTAAAATAACTTACCGTGTGATTTTGCAGCGTTGTGGGGTGTACGGAAAGGGTTGAAAAGGGGTGAAAAGGGTTTTTTGTGAATAACATTGCCAAAAAAATTAGTAACACGCTGCAAATTTATAATAAGGTTGTTCATACCGTTTTATAACGTTTATTAAGTTTGCAGCGTTTTGCAACATACGGAACATTGTTTATTATTAATAAACAATGAAATTTGTTATTAACAAGGGTAAAAAAAAAATAGTAACACGCTGCAAATTTATAATGAGGTTGTTCTTACCGTTTTGTAACGTGTATTAAATTTGCAGCGTTTTGCAACATACGGAACATTGTTTATTATTAAAAAACAATGAAATTTGTTAATAACAGGGGTAAAAAAAGTAGTAACACGCTGCAAATTTATAATTAAGTTGTTTTTACTCTTTTGTAACGTATATTAAATTTGCAGCGTTTTAGTAATTAACAATGTTCCGTATGTTGCAAAACGCTGCAAATTTAATAAACGTTTGAAAACGGTAAGAACAACGTCATTATAAATTTACACGGAGTTACTAATTTTTTTTACCCCTGTTATTAAGAAATTTCATTGTTTTTTAATAATAAACAATGTTCCGTATGTTGCAAAACGCTGCAAATTTAATAAACGTTACAAAACGGTATGAACAACCTTATTATAAATTTGCAGCGTGTTACTAATTTTTTTGGCAATGTTATTAACAAAAAACCCTTTTCACCCCTTTCCGTACACCCCACAACGCTGCAAAATCACACGGTAAGTTATTTTACCTTCTTTAAAAACCCCCTAAAATTTTATCAAGTTACTAATTACTTTCGGGTTTTGGCTTTAATGACTGGGCTAATAGTTCTTGCAATTCACGAGCGCGTAAGCTTTACTTATTACGTCGTGTACATGCACATTGCGTAAGTGTGCGTGCCTGTCACGAGCCTAGGTGGGAGCGGTCAGGCTCGAGCAAGCTCTCGCTCACATACAGATACGACACACACACAACCATGAGCCACGCGCCCTCGTGAGTCGCAAGAACTATACAATATAAACCGTCCCATTTGCAAGTATACTTCGAAAGTTCAGTCTGTATTGAGTCAAAATCTACTGTATATTTGCATATCAATTCAGTTAAGCTACTGTACAGTATTATACTATAATATATAAGCGGGCGTGCGTTCGTTATTGCTTTATAAATACTCGTATTAAACCGTCCACCCCGTTTGCGACAGTCATAATCGATTATAATGTTCGGTTCACATTATTCTAGTAGCATTCGGGACCAACGAATTCGGGAACGAACGAAAAATAGCTTCTAGAATATAATGAATCTAAAGTTAATAGACTGGATTCTGGTTACTGTATTGGCCATAATTTAATCTAGGGTAATTCTAGACCATTTTTTATTGTCTGCAACTCAAATCACTGCGCCATCTATTTCACTTGTTACCCCCTCGTGAATTAGAATAATGTAAACCGGCTATCACGTGTTAAGAGAGATATTTGATAATGTACAAATATGTCGTACAATTTATGTTTATAAATTATTTTAAAATGAAACCAAAGTAAATTCTTCCAATACTTCAATATTTTAGCTGATATACAAAATTTGTGACTAATAATATTTGAGAAAAAAGAATATTTTCTAAAAAAATTTAAAAAAAATGACAGAAAAGTGCGAGACAATCGGCTCATTATTAAATACCACTCTTTTTATATAACACCGTACTACCTTACTATCGTACAAAAAATTGGAGGTAAGTAAACATTAAATTAATAGTAAAAAAAACATTTACTCTATGTAATCATTTCCTTTTTTTTAATTTAAATAACATAAAAAAATAATAATCAAATATTTCGATACAACAAAGCTCTAATTTTTTTTTTTCATTTAAATAATGGAATAATTGATTTCTCGTTTGTGTGACAATATTATGGGAGAAACAAATTACGCGACACGCCACTCAACGCGATAAGTCGATAACCCACAGGAGACCATAATAATTATTATACAATCAAGTTTGCTGTCAAGTTTGCATGATTTTTTTAAAAACATATATATAGACTAGCGCTTGACTGCGATCTCACCTGATGGTAAGTGAAGATGCAGCTTAAGATGGTGCGCGCTTGCCTAGAAGATGCCTAATCACTCTTGAACTAAAGACAACATTATAGTTAGTTGGAAAAACGGAAGCCGGAAGAGCATTCAAAATTTTTGCGTCATCATCATCGTTCCTAATACACATATTAGGAACGATGATGCTTAGGGATTCACAAAAAGTATCGATACTTTTGGTTCGCTAGCTGGCTAGGGAAGGTCCAGGAAGCTGTACCACTAAATCGAGAGAGATAACGCTATACATCAGTAGCCTAAGCACAACTTTTTGAATTCCGCGTTACGTTATCGTATCGAGTGACGATGACGATACGTTAACACAGAACTTTGGTAGCACGAACCCCTAAAATCAACTCTCAGAAAGAGAATAGTATGGACTTTAGTCTGCTGTGTTTGGCAAAAAGAGTATTCTATTTTTGCCAATCCCTAAGCATCGTGTAAACTTGACGGCAAACTGGATCGTATATTGCCTCCATAAAGTCCACACTTACCCCCTACCCCACTCCACGCCACGCAACAAGTCGTATTGGCACCTATGATCGTGTAAACGAAATATAAACTGATAAAATAAACGCAAAAATTCTTACGTTATGAGTAAACATACCTAAATGTTAACTATGTACTAACTTTCACGATAGACAAAAACCTGGTATTCTTATTTCCATCTACAGTTACGTTTGTATTTACAGAACAAAAAGTAAAGTCGATTTTTTTAGAACTTCTTTTTGAATAATCATCATCCACATCATTATCATCATCATTATCAGTAATCCTTCAAGTCTTACCTCAGTCATCGTCACTTTAACAAAAATAAGAGTTGCGTGTGGTCTCCGAATAGTAAATAATATAAATGTAAAAATTCTCTTTACAAACCGACTTCAAAAGCCACTACAAAGTATCAATTGTGCCTATAAAATCCTGACCTGATGATAATGAGACCACCTGGCAAGTATACCCTTTCAAATAAAAATTTTTCCAAATCGGTCCAGACGTCTTCAAGTAATCAGGGAACATACATTAAAAAAACCTGACGAATTGAGAACCTCCTCCTTTTTTGGAAGTCGTTTAAAAATGTCAAAAATGAGAATACGACAGCAGGTTCAGTGACGTGCATAAATTTGAATCGACACATTGTATCATGATAGTAGGTGGGGTAGGGCAAGTCGACACATATCACGTCACATAGTGGTGAGTGGGGTAGGGCAAAAATGTTTCCGCCATTAGTTCACTTGTTAGACTAACTATGTAATGTCTTTAGGTTCACTGCGCGAATGTCTGTGCACTTTCACTAAGTCCAATCGACAGTCGACGCGGATGGTTCACTGGATACTCCTATCGCAGACGCGACAAGCACGGACGCAGCATACTTATAATAAATGGCATCGAAATCGTCACCTGAAAAAGATACATTAAGCAGTTAGTCATTTGACCAGTTTTTAGCTTTGATTTTGTAATTATTACGATTTTGGGACTTGCTGAAGGAGAGTGATAAAATTCTACATGGAAATAACAAAGATATTTCAATATAAAACTATAGCTGTAACCTAATAGGTTTATAAATGCATATCAAAAATTTTTATTTCCTTTAAGTGTAGGTTAACACTTCAATAAAAAATTAAAAAAAAAAAAGCTGATGACTCAGCTTGGACCAGGTGATGAGCTGATCCGATGATAAGTGATGAGCTGATGATAATGATGAGATCTATAGTGTGCTCGTAGATCTCAGCATTAGACAGCATCATCACTTAGCATCAGATGAGATCGCGAGTTAAGAAGTATCTTGTCATCGAATAAAAAAAAAGGGCACTCACCGTGCATGCTGGAGGCGGCTGGCACCGCCTACTCCGCAGCTCATAACTTGTGGTTGGTCGTGAGCCACGTGAGCCCCTCGTACAGCCCGTCGCCCGACGTCGCGCACGACGGCTGCACGTACCAGTTGCGATCCCGGATGCGCGTCAGCCCCAGCTTCTCTTGAATCTCGTGCGGTTTCATCGCTGGAATCAGACAAGTCTCTTATAAGAACCTGATTATACAACATGTAACAAAAGTGTGAAATAACCCTGAAGGAGGTGAATGTGTTCATGAAACTGAACAACTTTTTCCAAGGAACATAGGTCGAAATGTGAAAAAAATGTGGACCTCCCATAAAAAATTGACGATCAGCTGATAAATTTACTATAGGAGGTAAAAATTTTTTTTTCATATTTGGACCTATGTTCCTTGGGGAAACTTGTTCAGTTTCATGAGCACATTCACCTTCTTCAGGGTTATTTCACGCTTGTTACACGTTGTACAATAGCATACAGATTTTCTAGGCATGTGTTTCCAAAAAGAAAAACAATTAATACATACGTAGAACAAATCAGTAGAAAAGAAATGTTATCTTATCATGAACTGAATATTTTTGATATTTTTTTAGAAGAAAATACACTCATAGTATTCGGCATATTATATCGGAGCTCATCCCCCGCAATGACATATGGTCAATACGTTGTTGACGGGAGCGTGACGCAAGTCAGTTTTATAAAACAGGTATGACCACCGCTCCAACCCAACTTACGGCGTGGTACGCTCGTCTTTTCGGCTTCGGTGAATATAAGTACGAAACCAACAAACAAACTTTGCCATTTATAATACTAGTACGGACAAGTATTTTACCATCAGGCAAGTCCTGCTTGTTGGCGAAGATGAGTATGATGGCGTCGCGCATCTCGCGGTCGTTGATGATCCGGTGCAACTCCTGCCGCGCCTCGTCGATCCGGTCCCGGTCCGCGCAGTCCACCACGAATATCAGACCTTGAGTGCCTGGAATGATGAGCACGCACATTTTATTATCATTTTATTTAAATATATAAAAGGCAAGGGTGACTAACTGACTGACTAACTGAATAATCAACGCACAGCTCAACTTAAACAGCAAAGATCTTTTATCTTAAAAGCAACTGTTTCAAAGCGATGATATTTTGTAGACCACACAGCATAGAAAAAAATGGCAAAATCACCATCGATGAACGGTTTTAAGTTCCTTAGGTTTTTTATTCGTTGACAAGATAGTCTTTAACTGCGATTTCACCCGATGGTAAGTGACGATGCAGTCTAAGATGCATACCTTCTAATCGGTTTCTGCACGCCACCGTGCCGGAACGCTAAATCGCTTGGCGGCACGTCTTTGACTACCGTCAAACTAGCCAGGTAGGTAGGTAGGGTGGTAACTAGCCAGGGCTAAATCCTCCCACCAGACCAGACCAGAAACAATTTACGAATTATAAATTTCTAAACTGCCCCCGCCGGGAATCGAACCCGAGACCTTCCAGTTATAAAACCACAGCGCTCACCACTGCGCCAGGGAGATCGTCAATCAAAAATACGGACGCGCTCCAAATTAAAATCGTTTGTCCTGAATTTGTGGTGTTTAGATTTACCTAAACACCACAAATTCAGGACTTTCAGGATTCGGGTAATTCCAAGTAAATTAATAATGCTAATAGGTAATAATATTTACCTGTGTAATAATGCCTCCAAAGCGGTCGTATCTTGTCCTGCCCTCCGACGTCCCATACGTTGAATTTGACATTCTTATACGTTACAGTCTCTACGTTGAAACCAACTGTAGGTATCGTTGTGACTGACTGACCTAATTTTAATTTATATAAAATAGCTGACATTCTTTGTTAAGGAAAATCTATTGGACTTCACTATTCATGCATTCTATTCAAATAGTAAATCCGTTCTGTGTACGTTAACGTTTTTGAAACGAACCGCTAAGTTGTGGAACACTCTTCCAGAATCCGGGTCTCCACCTACCACCTATTTGAGTACATTCAAGGCAAGAGTGAAAAGGCATCTTTTAGGCAAGCGCGCTCCAACTTAGACCTCATCATTTAATTCGGGTTTGATTTCTGGTTGAGGTATTATGAGATCTTACTACAAAATTGGTTGTTTTGATCTGTGACTTGAGAGATTAAGAATCATAAAATGCTTCCCATCCATATGTCCATTGTGCAACTGTAACTATTATAGTTGCATATATAACTATACATAGGTATATGAAATATAAATACAGGGCCGTTTAGCATTGTCGATTATTGTCAGTTGTCGTTGTGGATATCAAAGGTCTATGGCGCAATTCGCAAAGTTCACACGTCAGTTAACTTGGAACTTGGAAACTGTGGAACCAACTTGGTGGTGCCTCTGGTGCTACAAATGTTCATGGGCGGCGATAATCACTTAACATCAGGTGACCCGCCTGCTTGTTTGCTCGCTAAAAAAAAAGTGGTACTAACGCTAACTTGGGTCAACATAAACTGCGAAAGCTGGAGTGCAGTCGTCAGTAAAAAATATTTATATGTCAAAGGATACTAGTCTTTCCAGCAGCATCGAGCCCCAGCATCAATATCCTCATTTCCTTGTTGCCAAAGATTTTCGACAGCAGCTTCCCCATTGTGCTAAGCTCGCCTCAACTGCGCAACTGTAATACGAAAATATTATTTTAAATACAACACATAAATTATTATGTAGCATTATGATTATCTTACGTATAACTACTGGGAAACTCCAGATTACGTATATTTTGAACAGGACAAATTGTACAATTAAATAATTTATTGTAAACTAGTTGATGCCCGCGACTTCGTTCTCGTGCATTGAGGTTTTTGGATTTCCGCGGGAACTCTTAGTTACCTATTGCATTTTTTAAAGATATTTTTAGTGCAGTATACGAATTTTAAAACTCACTATGTAAATCTAAGAATAATCTTTATAAAATGCCACGTCTCAATCAACTTTAACTTTCAAGCCGCCTAGTTTTCCAGTTTCGCTTACTTTCTATTTTCTAGTATCCAAACAACTAACTCATACGGTTAAATGAAAAATATTCGTACAACAAAATAACGCTCGTTTTGATAATACTGCAGGAAACGGACATAATTATAAAGAATTCTCACTTGTTTATGGTTTCAGAAATAAGTACTTATAAAAAACTTTACTGCCTCTGTACATGTCACGTTTTGCTAATACATAATATACCAATGTCAAGAGGTCCTTATGTTTTTATGAGCGTTGGTCAAGGAACACCAGAACTAGATTTTAGCGACGGCTGCGGCTGCATGCTATTCATGCTGTTAATAAAAAAATTCTTTTCAAAAAACCGACTTCAAACGCCACTACAAAGTATAAAAATAATTTTATTTTGTACACGTTTGTTGAAGTCGGGCGGCTTAAATAGAAATGATGAAACCGATACGCGATGCTCGCCCGATTTCAATAAACGTGTCTCTTATTTGTCACCATAAGATAAGCGTCGCGCATCGATTTCATCGTTTCTAGTTAAGCCCGCCCGACTTCAACAAACGTGTACAAAATAAAATTATTTTTATACTTTGTAGTGGCGTTTGAAGTCGGTTTTTTGAAAAGAATTTTTATTTTAAGCTTTTTAGTGTAGCTTGTTCCTGTTTCTTTCTTCGTGTAGAACTACATTAGTACCGTGGCGTTGGAGGGAGGCTCCAACGCTACGGTACTAATGTAGTTCTACACTTGGTACCTACAGTACTTATTAACAATACACAAGAGCTAGGACTAGGAGCTCCATTATGTAGTCCATGGTTGGTACCAACAATAGCAATTCGAAAGCGTCAGTTCGTAATTACTCCAACTCTGCAGCATCAGGATTGAGGAGCTAGAACCTTGAGCATTATGATGTAGTAAATGCTTGGTACCAACAATATCAATTCGTAAACGACAGTTCCTAAATCCTCACAGTTTAGGTAGGCAGTACCCCTGCAGCATCAGTATTGAAGAGCGAGGACCTTGAATTCCACGATGTAGAATATGCTTGATACTAACAATTCGCAAGCGAAAGTTCCTAAATCCTCACAGTTTAAATGGGCAGTACCCTGCAGCATCAGGATTGAGGAGCTAGAATCTAGACCTCGATGGAGTAGTATATGCTTATTACATATAATAACAATTCATGATGAGCAGTTCCTAAATCTCTACAATTTAGGTGGGCAGTACCCTGCAGCATCAGGATTGAGGAGCTAGAACCTAGACCTCGATGGTGTAGTATATGCTTATTACACACAATAACAATTCATGATTAGCAGTTCCTAAATCCCTATAATTTAGGTGGGCAGTACCCTACAGCATCAGGATTGAGGAGTAGGACCTGGAGCTCTATGATCTAGTATATGCTTAGGCCAAGCATACCAATTCGTAAACGACGGTTCCTAAAGTCCCATAATTTAGGGGGGAAATGCCCCTGCAGCATCAGGCTTGAGGAGTAGAAGGTAAAAAAATTTATGGGACCATTTCGCGAGCTTCTTCTGTCGATTAAAAAAAAATCTCGTGAATCGGTCCAGAAACTTCGGAGTAATCGGCGGGCATACATAGAAAAAAAAAAAAAAATATACCGGCCGAATTGATAACCTCCTCCTTTTTGGAAGTCGGTTAAAAAAGTTAAATTGAGGTACCTAGTTTGTATTTAAGAACCGCTATTTAAAGTACCTTGTAGGTACAATGAATATTATCATAAATTATATGTATGTATATTATTATAAGTTTACGGTATGGTTTGACTTGTTATGGTGAACTATAGAAAGACAGATAGGTATATTCAAAAATATAAAAAACAGTAGTAGTAGGTACTAAAATCCACAAAAATATGTACTAAAAAGTTTATTACTTTTTTGCATAGTTTTACGAGATTGTATGACTTGAGAGATGAGATTGGGTTTAGATCCCATTTAGCAGTTTTTTCATAATGGCAACGCGGCCGCGACATTTGGCGCTCTACGGACTAAGCCTTTGTTACGCTCTTGTTCGCTGAATACGCTGAGCAGTGGTATAACGTTACTGCAAACCAGCTGCAGATGTAAGTTTTATTTTCAGAAACAAATTGATTTATTGGACCAGTTGTTAGTGTCGCAGATTCATTTTTTCAAACAAACAATGTACCTACCTTTAGGTTAATACGATACAGTAGATACTGTTTACTGTTGAGCATTATGAAATAGATGTGAAGCCAATCACCATACTGATTTGCATGGTTAGGTATAATAAAAATATTTAATCTTTTAATCTAAATATATAAAAGGCAAAGGTGACTGACTGACTGATCTATCAACGCACAGCTCTAACCACTGGACCGATCGAGCTGAAATTTGGTACACAGGTAGCTGTTAGGACGTAGACATCCGCTAAGAAAGGATTTTGGAAAATTTCAACCCCAAGAGGGTTAAATAAGGGGTTAAAAAATCGAACCTAACGTGAGCGAAGCCGCGGGTTAAAGCTAGAATACCTATAAAACGAAAAGGTGACTCATTGATTGACTGATCTATCAACGCACAGCTCTAATCACTGGACAGATCAGGCTTTTTGGCTTACATATACCTAGCTATTATGACGTAGGTATCCGCTAAGAAACGATTTTGAAAATTCAACCTGTAAGCGGGTATAAAAGGAGTTTGAAATTTCTAACTTAACGTGAGCGACGCTGCTGGCAAAAGCTAGTCCAAAATAATGTTGTTATATCCATCAAAGCTGAAGGTGCTATGCTATCTAGATATACTTAAACCATAAAACACCAAAATAAAGTTGTTATAATCATCTAAAGGTGCTGTCATGCTGAAGGTGCTATGATATCTATACTTAAACCATAAAACAAAACTTGTTTAATAAATTCACTACACGTTATGTAGTCATGTCAGTATTATATTATATACGTACGTGTCATAGATAAGTCCGAAACAGACAAAAGGCAGTAGAAAGTGCAATCTGGAGATATCGCTAAGTCGGCATCCCACAAGAAACCTTCCGCCGCCCTAGATACTGAATCGCGCTAGCCGCTAAATATAGGAAACCAGACAAGAGCCGTCCGTAGGAAATCTTTTACTATATCGCTCTATACTAAGCTAGACGTGCGATGCAATTCTCACACTCCAATCGAAATCGTTTCAAGATAACCATACTAAATATATGTCCTAGGTTTGACCTTGAAATAAAAGAGAATAAACATCTAATTAATCTCTTTTTATCAGAACCAGCATTAGGAACCGGTAGTAGATTCTCGATTTGTCATAAGAGCTACAAGTTGGGCTACATGAAATGAATAATTTTGATTTTTGTTTTTTTTTTTTTTTAATTCAAAAGTATCCTTAGTAATTCCGATAAAGAAAGAACCCATAGGAGCAGAGTATTAAAGCAGCAATGCAGTAAATAAAGTAATGAAACTAAGTAGCAATAAATTAACAATTGCAGACAATATCGTACATATTTTCACACATCTGCGCGAAATCCACGTGTTCATAATGAAAAAGAAAACTAACACAACAATTGAAATACCTCTAAGACATTAACAGTAATGGCAAGATATTTTATGGTGTGAAAACTAACTCCAGTGGGTAACCATTTCTGTTTTATATAAATAAAAAAGAAATGGTTACCCACATTGTAGCAGCATTCATTTTTTGTCCTGGTTATATTTATAAATAGTTTAAAAAACTTGAAGACTTAGCATTAATGTTCTGTCAACCTAGATTTAACTCCTTGTTGGCATATTTTACAAAACTGGGTGGTTTTTTGATGCTAGCTATAAGTATTATATGTAAACCTTATGTAAATAAATAAATAAAAAGACGTGTGGCACTCGGGAACTGCCGCGGTAAAGCTATTGCATAGCATTTTTTATCAACGCCATCTACCGGTGAGAGGAGTCCCGTGTCAAGTTATTTTCGTTACGGAATTTCTGGATTCGGTCTCCACGCTCAAGGCCCGCGATAGAAGCTATGCAAAAGTTAAGGTAGACATGAATATCATCTTGCAAAACGAAAGTGCTTCTAGTCGGAAACCGTCTTCAAAACCACAATAAAAACACTAATGGCGGCCGCACATAAATAAACTATTGCCGTAGAAAATGTAAAAGATCGATGACACAGTAAAACGTAAAACTGAAACGATGTTGGGTCGATTAACGTTTGGAACTGAGCAAGCCACAGTCGTAAAAACCGAAAGGATGGTTAACAATTTATACATGTGGGTTACAAATTGGGTCGAACGAAACATCGCAGAATGAAATAAACAGAATTCAGAAAGGGCACGACATCTTGTTGGACGCGTGTAACGAATAGAATTAAATTACAGGATGGAATGAGAACAAAATTGCCCGCTTAATTGCTACTGATGAAGATGAAGACTCAACGTGTTTCACGAGATAAACAAATAATGCAAATAGCCCAAGTCGTAGATATTGCGATAAACAAAATTAAGGTCATAATGTTACACTGTCAGCGAAATGTATTGCAAAGGCCTATTTATTGTTGTTGTTAAGTCTCATTTGTAAAGTGGGTAAAAATTGTCCTTCCGAGCGAATCCGGCCACGGCGGCCAATCTCCACACAGATTAGCCATCTGCACAGGAAATATTATAGAGCATAAGTGTGTGCGCAAATACAGGTACATTCTCTGTAGTCCTTACTCTCATAGTCCAATGGGACAGAAATCCAACAAGACCGGAGAGAGATCAGGCGCAGGAACGACAGCTTTACGTGCTCTCCGAGACACGGGGGTGACTTGCCGCCACCTACCTACTACTGAGAATTTCTTGACAGAAAAACCAAATACATTTTGTGGCCCGACCCGGGAATCGAACCCGGGACCTTGTCATATGCCGTTGAACTTGCTAACCACTAGACCGACGACGCAATCTTCCGAATCTGAATCTTTGGTACACGGTCAGCGAAAATACAATTCATTAGAAGCCGTGTTTATTAAACAAGAATTTGACGAGGCAATGAAAAGGAACCGCCACTTGATCTCGCGTAGCAACTAGCAACCGTTGATAAAGCAAACATTAGTGGAGCAACGAGTGACGTAACCGCCTATTGGAGTCTAATGTGACTTCACAACGAGGAAGCGGCCCTCGCACAATTAGGAAACTTATGTAGGCACTAATAAAGAGCAATGCGCGAATCGAGGTAATTCTTGGATCCGACCTTCCCACTGAAACTGGAATTAATTTCAAATTAAAGTGCCGCTTTACCCTCTAAAATGTTATGGGATAACAAAATGACGACTTCGTTTCACGGCTGTGGGTTGAATTTTTTATGATAAATAATATTCTCCCAATCGGCCAATCTCAACGAAAACGGAGACGGGAACTACGTAGAAGATATTGTGGTGCAAATAAGTATGCGCGCATACACACGTGCACTTTCTATACTATACTTTCTAGACCTAAAGGTCATAATCCGTTGGAAACTTGGAAGGCAATCCGACATTCCGACATAACAGAAAAGAGATCATGCACAGGATCGATGGATTTACGTTCTTTCAGATTTCCGTCTGAGGCTTTTACAAGGCCAACTTTTCAATTCCGGGCTGCTAGTGAGAAGCTTTTTTGGCTTTACCCGGAACTAGTGCCCAGTATCTCTTGATCCACATCAGTACAAGCTAGCAAGTAAACCACTGGCGCTGTTATTCGTAATGCATACCTAGTTATTACCTAATTATTATATTTTAACTATTTCTATACTATTTAGTTTGATTTTGTATGAAAACTGGGACACTGGTCAGTGCGCCCACCCAGCCAATGAGACGTTTCATACAAAATCAAAGGCCCAGCCGAGGCACGAAAATGTTTGGGACTAGCGCGTTAACTTCGTTTTGCGAACCCCTTTTTATTTCCGGTAGACTGGCCAAGTTGAGGGCGTTACCCGATTTCCGCGTCATTTCCTTCAACCGGCCAATTCGCTATTTAGTAGATTAGCAACAAATAATCAGCGTACTTTTTTGTTTCAAAGTCTAAGCCTAGCTTTTTTAAACGTTCACTTATCTCAACGTTAATGTAAAAAAAATTAAGGGCTATCTAGTCTAATCTCCTGACTTGATGTTATTACCGAAAAATTATTCATCTAATTACTATGTGCCCTTTTTAATTATGTTAAGACTGGCTGCATTTCTGTGCTTAAAACCAGGCTGATTTTTTGCTTAAAATTACCCTTTGCTTTTTTGGAATTCGGTTAAAAATAAGGCAGCCCTTCTGTCGCCAATGAGGCAATTACGCGCAGCGATTCCATAACCCGAGGGTCTCTACGGCGAACGGAACAAATACCTAATAAGTAATTTTCGATGAGAGGCATATTTACGTCGATCGGATTCAGCCATTTCATCTGCGCCTCCAGGATTGATGCTATCTCTCTGATATGCCACGGAGACAATGAGTTAACGTTGTACAGAAGCTATAGTTCTATCGTGGTAACATGGTGCGTTCGACAAGACAATCCTTAATCCTTATTAAGATATGCGAAAGTGTGTTTGTTTGTCCTTTAATCAAACCGCAACAAAGCAACGGATCGACGTAATTTTTTGCATGGGCATAGTTAAGGACCGGGAGAGTACATAGGCTACTTTTTATCCCGGAAAATCAAAGAGTTCCCGCGGGATTTTTAAAAACTAAATCTCCGCGAGCGAAGCCGCGGGCATCAACTAGTAGTACATAACTTAGTTTGTACCATAATTATTGTTGCATTCATAACGTTCAAATTCACACTGTTAAATCTACTGAGACTATTACTTTTCAGATTTTTTTTTTTTCGCAATTTGAACCTTATGACTGCAACAATATGGTACAAAATAAGTTACGTATCTATTGACCTGTCACCGACACCATGCTACAACGAAAAACCTACAATAGTTTTGATTTAGAACTCCGCAGAATTGAAAATTGAATTGCTCAACAAAATCAATTAGGTGTTTTTGAGGATTCACGTTATTGCAGATTCGATATAAACGTCGAACTTTTCCACTGGAATGATGGTAGCTACAATTCCAATTAACCAAAATTGAAACTATGCCAAATGAGACTTTCAACTACGTTTTTAACTGAACTACAATTTGTTCATAAAATATTTCATAGTAAGCGAATCCAAAATATAGCTGAAGCGCATCTCAAAATAGATTATTCAAATGAAGATGAAAAGACCTGAGAACAAAACTTTGTGTGATCTTTTGAAATGACAACCTCGACTTGTTAGAAATAAAGATGCAACTTGGAACAGCGATTGTTAAAGTAATAGGGTCCCTTTGGCAACCTTTCAGTAAGGAACCCTAAAAATGAGCGATCAACTAAGAGAAATTTATTTCTTAAGCAAAAATACACTTTCCTTCAAACTGTAAAACATAGGTACATATTATTATATGCCTAAAACACAAGTGATGTTAGAATTTTTACAACTTTTAAAAGCAAACTTCAGCAACGTGAAATTTGTTCACACTTCACAGTGAGAAAGCCAATGGGCTTTCTCACTGAAGTGTCGAACTCCCTGATGAAGTGGTGAGTGCTGTGGTTTTATAAGTGGCAGGTCTCGGGTTCAATTCCTATCAGGAGAAAGTAGGGAATTTATAATTTCTGGTTTGGTCCAGCGAGTTACCACCCTACCATCAAAGATGTTTAGCGAGCGATTTATCGTTCTGATACGATGACAGGAAAAAATCGATAGCTTTCATTCACATTGCCACACCCCTTCCTAGCTAGTCCGCTACTGTAATTGTACCTATACTGCATCATCACTTACCATCCAATGAGATCGCCGTCATAAGCTTTCTTGTCACAGTCGTGAATGTGAACATATTTTTCACGGAAGCTTTTTGACTGCTGACAGCATTTATCTACTTACATAATGTTTTATTGATCGAAGGTTCTTGAGTCTTGGTCATATGCTAGAGATAAAGTTTAAATTTTTCAACCTAAATAACCTGTTGGGTAACCAGCAGTGTTTTGTGGGTTAAAAAAACAGATTCCGCAGCCGTAACCGCAGTCGACGTTGTACGGCTACAGAGTACAGACCAGACTTTCAACGGTACTGCGACACGCATTATAAAACTCCAGTGATAAAGGATGTACGATGGTAAGAACTAAGAACATAATATAAATTATAGAAATACCAATAATGGAAGACTTAAAGAAAACATAAAAACATGACCAGTTATTGATATATAGAACACAGCTAATATTTTCATTTCGATAATGATTACCTAGTTAGAGAGAGCTATGCTTGGAGTAACTTTGCGAGATCAAATCAGAAATGAGGAGATCCATAGGAGAACCAAAGGCACCGATATAGCTCAGTGAGTCGCGAAACTGAAGTGGAAATGGGGCGGGTATATAGTTCGAAGAGCTGATGGTCGTTAGGGTCCTAAGGTGCTGGAGTGGCGACCTCGCACCGGGAAACTCAATGTTGACAGACCCCCTTCTAGGTGGACCGACGACATCAAATGAGTCCCAAGGAGCCGCTGGATTCAGGCGGCACAAGACCGAGACCTGTGGAAGAGACCTTTGTCTAGCAATGGACGTATATTGGTTGATAAAAAAGAAGACGAAAATTACTTAGTCGAGAGAAGACTGGGTCTATACTACAAACGCTTATAGAATAAGTACGTAGATAGATCCTGTGCCCCGTAGTGGGTCGGCGATGGGTTTATATGAATGAATGATATTATGTACTAGATATTAATATAGTATTTCATGTAGGTAGTAGTTAATGTAAATATGGCAACAGCATGCAGCGTCGGTACCGCAGCTTGCAATATTCCCCTAAATTGCTTCCGAAGTGGGACATGCAGGGACAATTGTATGCTCGTTACTTATTATACAGGAATCCATATCGTTAGTGACTCACGTGTTTTAGAAGGGTGAACCATAATATTATATCAGTTTTTACTATACAGATAGTAACAACTGTTTGGTCTCACGAGTATAAACTGTAGGGAATGGTTAATGGACTATACGAAGCAAGTTTCTACGAATAGTGTACATTAACATACAGAGTAAGTAAAAATACTCTAAAAAGACAGCTTTTGCACACAATTATTCTAAACAACTTTTGTCCAGCGACTTTTTAATAGAAGTTACTTAATACATTCTCACAAATACAGTTTTAATATTTTCATACAAAAATAACAATGTTTTTATTTTGCATAAAACATAGGTATAGAAGATGTCTGTAAAAGGTTGTCGATATTTAAAATTCATCCTGTATCTGGCGAAATATGGAACAGAGATAGCTTGCATTTCGAAGACGAAAGGGTTAAAAATTAACCTAGTGAAGTCGCGGGCACAATCTTCTTAAAAAAATAACAAATCGTTATCTTTTTAAACAATTTGTCGCCAAAATAACGAGATCAAATAGTTAACGGAAATATGTGTGTAACTGTAAATATTTACAGAAGTTACACCATAATACAATTATTATATAACATGTTATCGTGACGCCAAGAAGTTATTCGGCCTTGTTGCTGTTACTGTTAGCATAACGGAACATTGCTAGGAAAATTTAATGTCACAACCCCGCGTATACAAACTCGTTAAATATTAAACCAACAAACAATTGTACATTTTAGTTGCTTCTAACCATGACCCTGCTGTCTTAATTAAACTATAAAGTTTAGTGATGTAAAAAGTGGCCATAGTTTAGTGGTTAAGATCCAGTGATAGACCTAGTAGGTGCGATTCTAGGCACGCATCCTCAAGACGGACAATCAAGGAGTCCTAACGAGACTTTTCAAACAACTAAATACGCGGATGAAGTTGCGGACATGCGCTAGTATTTAATAGTTTCTATATCGATGAACTCAAAAAATGCATTAACTACCTACATAGATATTGGATTATATAAATCGGTATATCTATATGTATCTTTTAAATCAAATCGATTTAACGCTTTGAGTATTCAGATTTAACGTTTCATATAGCAACTTTTACAATACCCATAAATTACCTCAAATTCAAAGGTAGCAAAGTTAACATAGCCGATACGGCTTTGTTAACTTGAAATGCACGAAGTTAAAGCGTGCAACGTTTCAGTTATGGTTTACGCTACGTAAGCACTAACGCTATCTTTGGACTACTGTCTTTTATGGCTTCGTTCCCCTTCGCTACGTCCCAAACCCAATAGCTGGTAAGATTTATGTGACGAGGGAAAACTTTGGGGGAATAGGCCATATCTGGTACCTACATTATTAATGAAAATCCAAAACAGAAATCAAATACCAGAAACTTGATAACAACCTGTTACAAGTAAGGAAGTACTAAGTAGGTATCGTCACAGAATATACATAATATGTAATAGTACAGGCTAAAAAGATTCATTCATAAAATCATCGCGAAATCATTTCAATAAATAGCGACTCTTGCTTCGATACAATAAAGTGCAATTAATGTCGCAATGCGCTAAATTACCTACAGTGATATTCATCTCGAATTTGCCTCTCTTTCCATCGCGTAACTCTTATCTATAGAAATATGGATTCATTTATTTATTTATTTCGTAGCAATGAAACGTGTCTTTCCCTACCGCTCTTAGCGCTAAGCACTCGACGATTCGTTACGTAATTCCGTACGCAAGCCCACTCGAAGTACTTGAAAATTCACCACATACTCGAACGCGTTTAAATTTTCACCGAGCCGTAAATGAGAAATCAATGAGCAAGGTGGAGTCAGTAAGTACAAGATACAAGTTCAGGATATTATAAAATTTTTATAGTTCTTTCAATTCACGAGGGTACGCGGCTCATGGTTGTGTGTGTGTGGTATCTATATAAGTGGGAGCGAGAGCTCGCTCGCGTCTGACTGCTCCCACCTAGGCTCCTGACAGGCACATTCACATACGCAATTTGCATGTACACGACGTAACCACAAGTAAAGCGCCCGTAACTTCGTGAGATAAACGTACTATACAAATATTAGAAAAACGGAAGCGTATTTGTTTGTTGGTTTGTCCTTATGCAAGGACATTGCATGGGTGTAGTTTAAGTCTTGTAGTGACATGGACTACCTTTTATCCCGGAAAAATAGTGTGCCTGCGGGACTTCTAAAAACCTAACTCCACGCGGACGAAGTAGCGGGCAAAAGCTAGGAAAGAAAAAACTTTCACAAGGTCTTGCCAATTGTACCTACATCTTATAAAAAATTCAAAACCAACTACATACGTTAAAAAGGTTAGGAAATATAGGGAGCTTTCTAGTCTTCTGCATAACAGATATTAATATATACTTGTAGTTAGGCCACTCCACCTATGAATGCCAAAAGGAATTTTTGGTATCAATAAAATCGCGTGGCATAACTTTTTTATTGCCAACAGCTCTAGGGTTGTCCACGTTATAATAAACTAGCTTTTTCCCGCGACTTCGACCACGTGTAGTTAGCTTTGTAAAATCCAGCGGTAAACCTCTGTTTTTTCGAGATCAAACTTAGGTTACCTGTAGGTATAATTCTCAGTCTTCAACTATACCCATACAAAAAATAACGTCGATCCTTTCCTCAGTTGCTGCATGATTAACCGACAAACACACTTTTACATCAATTATAATATTATAGTGAGGTTTGAACAGTCTCTTTAACAGTCTATTATTTAGCACATACATATTTAGTAGACTCCAAAAACTGTGTCGTATAAAACGTCGCGGTCAAGCTTGTTGACCCGGCGCGTTGGGCCATCTCAATTGGCGCTTGATAATAATGTTACCTAAATACCTACAAAGCTAAATTACAGGGAATTTCCGGTTTCTCTTATTCCATCTTATTCTACTTCTTTAACTGACTGCCACGGCTTGTAGTTGCCTTTGTTTTGTTGGATGTCTTCTTTCCGTGGTCAATGGCTTTTCTCAGTGCCAAGCCAAGCCAGCTTCGCCATTATGCTGGCTTGTATCATCTATTTATCTAGTTGGGAGTCTAATATTACCGGGTTTTTCTGTGAGAAGTCGCGTTCCAAGACTTTGGGCCGCCAAACTATCTGAGCTCCACGCAACACCACTTGGAGACTCGATTATCTCTGCTATCGGGTACTCTGGTTCTTTTACGGATCTCCTCAGGTCTTAGTCGACCACCTAAAGAACTACCAAGCATAATATCTCTATTATCTCGTTATTGCCCTTTGAGACCCATTGCAGTTAGCAACTTCAGAGACGTTGGACGTATTACCAGTCTCATCAAGTGTTATTCCACAACAATTTTTGTTTTCGAAAGGAAAAAATGACTTTGCTAATGCTAACAGTTACACGTATACGCGTATAACGGTCATACAGATGTTAATTGTAATTACAATTATGTCGTTAAACCACGAATCAAGTCTACAATCTTTTAGAGATGTTATTGGTCCATCGTAGGTACAGAGGAATAGGAATTGAACGGAGAACGCGTTGTCACATCTAGTTTTCTAAACCCCTTAGGAGTTCCATAACTTTTGACACATTTACGTACTCAGGCACTAAAGGGTAAACTTAGGTAATTTCAGAAGTGATAAGGGTATTCTTGTCAGTTCCAGACAACCTTGTAAAAAAGATTTGAAAATTAATTTCCCTATAGCTATTCCGTGTTTATCCAAAGCTGTGCCAACAAATCTGCTTCCGACACTTTAGATAATAATAGGTATGTATGATAGTTTACATACGACGTCCTACTGACTGAATGAATACTACAACTATTAATAGCATTAATTTAACTCTATCTATTTTTCAGATAATAATAATGATTTGTTGGATGACTTAGTTGCTTCAGAGTAAAGTTCTAACACTAATACGTATATTACGAATATTACCTATAAATTAAAAAGCAACTCTAGTCTGTCACTTTTTAAAGTCTAAATCGATAAACTTTGGCAAGGAGATAAAGACTGAGGAAAAAGGCAAGATATTTTTATTCCAGGTTATCAAGGAATTCCCTCGGTATTAAAATGGAACTCTAAATACGGACGAAGAAATCGACTAGCTATTGTTAATTATATAGTCTAGTCAATCAATTACAGCCATACGACAGATCAAATTAAGTCTGGGCCTCGAATGAAACCTAATTTGCACTTGGAAATTGGAATGTGTGGTGCTGTTACTGTTGTAGAAAAGCTTGTAGAAGACGTACGGAGTTGTTGGCGTCAACTAAGACCACCTCAACACGGGCGTCTCCTTTATATAATCTACCTGCTTTTTCTAGAGTACAAGGCCACAGGGCCAGAACTCCCAAATGTACAGGATAGTACTCATTTTAATTGCGTAGTACGTAGAAATATAACGATCTTACTCCACGCGGTTACTATTACAGTAGACCAACAGGTCTAATCGTCTTATCTTTGAAGTAGTATATACGCTGCACAGGAGAAAAAACTCTGCTAGCGTGATTCAGGATAGCGTTGGATTGTATTTATTTGATTTATGTGAGCGCGTGGCGACATCTAGTTTGATTATTGTGAGTTGATACGTTGTGGCAACGTACGATTGCTTGTAGATCCTTAGCTGTTCAGCTGCGATGTAGAATTACATGGCGCCACTCGAATCAGGGTCCTGACTGAAAATCAGCGCTGTATGCTCTTGTGCATGTACAAAGCATACAGCATATTGCTGAGTTGGGACCTTTTTTCCGGGTTGTGCCACACATGACTTAGTTGTTCCGGCGCTTCTTCTGCTTGACGTATTTTATCTTTAATGTTCAAGTGGTGGAGGCGCCGGGGCAACCTAATCTAGGTATACCTATTGGGTGATGTGTGGCACAATGCATTAAATAAGCACTTTCTTTCTTTCTTCTTTCTTTCTTTGTATCCGTACTCCCGCTGGCTTCATGGTCAGTGCCTGGAGAAAACCAGCACGAACATAGTCGCATTATTTTAAAGGGTAAGATCATCAGGCATGTTTTTAAAGGATTCTACAGCATCTGTCATATACATAGATTTAGATTAATGTAATGTGATTAATGTATTTGTACGGAAAAACTCGAATGAGTTTATGTTTACACCAAACTGTTGTCTCTGTAAAAATTTGTTATTTTGAAATAAATAAATATATGTAAAGAATTCTAATATTTTGCTCGTTTTATTATTTTGGCGTGGACTGGTTGCGTGGTTACTTTAGGTAAGAATCTACATGTTTTAAACAAGCATAATAGCCTTGTAGTAGAAACAGTAGAATCAAATGACATCAATAATATCTTTTACTAGATCTAACTACACGTTACTATGAATTTTAAACTCATCACACATTTATCAATCGATTGACAAGAACCTAAATACATAGTAGTGGTTAGAATAAATATTATATGAAAAGTTCACACAGCTGAAAACAATACCTAGATACTATATTCGTAATTTTATACAACTTGTCAAAAATAAATCGGCGTGCGGAACATTGCCAAGTAAGTGCTTGAGGATAAGACAGTGTGATATAATTTATCGACCATGTTTAATCAATTAGAATCGTCGCTCGCCCTGCCAACATAATTGTAATTAATTTTAATACGTATGTATGTAGCTACAATTGTAAAAGTATTAACTACTGTCAAAGCACATAACTAATAATTCCACAAATATATTAGTGATTATAAGATAATAAGCTGGTGAACGATTGATTCGAACAAAACCAATTTCCTTTTTCACTCTTCATAAATAAGGCACTTAACTACTTGATCCAAAATAGCTAAGTGCGTATTATATACTACGTGGGAAATTGAAATATGAATATGCTTTCACATTTAGGCCATTGTACAGAATTTGACAAGGGTTGCGTTGAAACCTTGAAAGCATCTTGAAAATGGAAAAGCATATTATAGCGTGATATATTTAACATACGATAGCAAAAAAATTATCGGCATAACAAACAGGAAATGTGTTTTAATGTTACAAACTAAGATATGGTTGTACGGAAACAGCTTCAAACATTTTGGAGACTTGAAAGTCATGCGCAAACATCGCCAGTTTCTCGCGGTTATCTAGGAATGTGATTTAAGTGCCTTGGCTAGATAGTTGCCATAAATATAGCAAATTGATGGTGCAGGCTACATGTATGTCACGTGCGGAATCAAAACTTCCAAAAAAGGAGGTTCTCAATTCGTCGGAATCTTTTTATGTTCCCCTATTACTCGAAGACGCCTGGACCGATTTGGAAAATTCATTGTCATCAGGTCAGGATTTAATCAAAGGATCCTGGAGGAATCGAGAGAACTCTTCAAATTTTACAGGCACAATTGAAGACTCCTCGGGAAAAACAATGAATGTCAAAAGATGATTAAAAAGAGAAGAACAACTTTTTATAGTTTCAAAGTCTATATTTCTTTCAGTTTCTGCTCATTTTGTATAAATATTGAAATAACATATTACTATTTAAACTTTTTACTTGACTTTATCAAAAAATATAGTTTAGTTCTATATTTTAGTAACAGATGACATTAAAGGCGAATTGAATGACACTTTTTTCACGAAAAAAGTGTCATTCAATGTTTTTCCCGAGGAGTCTTCAATTGATATACCTACTTTGTAGTGGCGTTTGAAGTCGGTTTTGTAAAAAGAACTTTTACGTTTATATTATTCGGAGACCGCACGCGACTCTTACTTTTCGGAGTTATGTTAAAATGAAGTATCAGAAGTGAGACTTGATGGTTTGCTGCTGCTGATGATGATGATGACGATGATGATAATAATGATGTAGATGATGATTATGAGGATTATTCAAAAAGAAGTTCTACAAAAAACGCTTTTTTCTTTTTGTTCTGTAAGTATTTAACTGTAGGTGAAAATAAGAATAGTGGTCTATCGTGAAAGTTAGAACATAGTTAAACATTTATGTTCACACAAATAACGTTTTATAATGTATGGTAAAGTTGAGGACAGTAATGTCGTTAGAGAAAAAAAGGCATTTAAATTATGATTTAAAAGTAAAAATAACTAAGTCTAACTTCATTAGGTAGTTATTAAAATATTTGAATGAAATATGAACATTGTGTGATCTTTGAAAAATGGACCTTTAATTAAAATTTTAAATATTCACTAACCTACGATTATGAATTAAATAGTTATACTAATGATAAGGCTAACAAAGTTATCAAATGGAGCGAAACTGTGAATGTTATGCTATCTGTAATTCACAAGGGAGTATCCGTTTTATAAATAAGTAGGTATATTAATGATGATAAGCTTAAAGGCAACATGATATATTTGATGTCATAAACACAAACGGGGAGTCAAATTTCGCATTCATTTTTATTTTAACGACATTGCGCGCGTCTGCCTTTCATGTTATACGGTAAAAGCTAATTGCTTTCAAAAGGGCTCGTGACCAGCTTTACAATGTCAAGTATTATAAATAACCACGAACAGTGGAAACTGATTTCTCTTCTTTAGTGTCAAGTGCTGTTGAACATAGAAACTAGTACTTATTTTCATAATACCTAACTACCACAACTAAGGCACCAATCTGCTTAATCATGTTTAGTTAAATTTTGTAATGCTGTCACTTTTTGGAAACTTTAGTGCACAGTGAGCAAGAAAAGGACAGATATAGAAACCTGTGGACCTAAGAACTCTAAATAACTGGTTCTATTATAAGCGCTAGAATAAGTTAACTCCAATTAGCCCAGTAGATGTTTGATGTAGGTAGCCAGTTCAATCCGATAATCCTTATCCATAAAAAAAAAACAATTCTTAAAAACGCTACGTAGTTATTCTGAATTTAAATTAACCAATAATTTAAAGTGGAAAATAATTGATCAAGTATCTATTAGTGACAGAGTTAGTTTAAGTTTTAGATATTATCACTTAGGTACCTAACTCATAAGACAACTGTAAATTGCATTACACTTTTAGGATCATTTCGTAGTATTGAATCCGAAAACAATACAAATACAAAATACAAGCTTCATAAAGACCGCGTACCTAAATTTCTAGGTCAGTACTTCCATTTATTTCTTCCAATGACTCAATTGATAAACTTGAACCATCTCTCTGGATATCTCGACACACATGATTTCAAAGCATTCTTCGAACTTGAGATAGTTTTACTAATATTAAATAGGTATATGGTATTGATACCTCTGCTTAATGATATCAACAAAGTAACAGTCGGGGAATTAGAATCTTTTGCAAATGACTTAATTGTTGAAAATTAATTCTATGACCGTCGCCAGGATGAAAGCTATCTCTGTATATCCCGGGATAATCACAGAGTTAACACGAGATTTTCAAAAAATTCTACGCGATAAGACACGGGCACTCTTACAAAAACTAAAACTAAACATGAAGTTCATTTAAATACTTGACTAACGATCGTGATATGTATTTATTTATTTTATTTTTATGTACATATAAGAATTTACAAGACAACATAATATATTAGAAGAAGTAGACATAGGTTCCAGCTTCAAATTTCTTCCAGCTTCCCTTGATCACACAGATCGAACTTATTTTTCAGTAAGGTGATATTATGCAGTATATTTCTTGTTTTAAATTCTACACAATATAACCTATTCTGGGTTATTAACACATGCCTCGCCTACGACCTCCTTCCAAGATTGCACGCTCCGAACAAAACCTGTCTAGATCTGCGCTGTCAAGTACTTAATCGATGTCAAAGTAACCTAGCTCCCTGTACCAAATAAAGGACGTTTTAAATAACACACTGACCTACTTTAAGTTAACTTTATATTCTTCTTTCGTTGGTAAAAAACAATCCAATCCGTACAATCGATTTCCAGTAGGTCAAACAACGTGGGTATTATCATTTATTAATTTCCATGTCGATACACTCGTTTGTTAAAGTTATTTTAGCACTATATAATTACCTATTTAATACAACATTTTCAAATCGAATAAAACTATCAAGTATGTATAACTTGATCGAACTAGATTCTTGTTAGCAATTTAGCATTACTTGTCTACTGTATAATAATATGTGATTAAAAACGAACTTCTCAAGTGGAGTTCGATCGATATTATGTGAGTCGCTTCATTCTAAAATATAATTTATACTAACCAGGACTACTATCTAAACTGCAATCATCACTTGCTATCAAGTGAAATCGCAGTTAAGCATTTTTTTTTTTTAAAGTGTAAGAAATATTCGACAGGTACCTAATTATATTTAACAGATTCACAGAATGGAGGTTGAAAAATGCTACATACGTAGTAAAATATTTACCAATTGGTAAAACAGATTAAGAATCTCAGATAAATGGATTTTTTATTGATACCCTTTACCTTCTACATATTATTACATAACTGGATTAAACTTTCGATCTTTAATTTGTTGATTTTGAAATAGATAGATTAGATACACAATTACATGGATTAGATGTAGATAAACTGTGTTTAAGTCGATATGTTGTAAAAAGTGTAAATAAATCCGATGATTTACTAAGTGTAAGGCAATACCAAGAAGTCCACACTTAGGAAACCATAGAGTGATCGAACTTACAGCGACGCACTAAGCCACTGAAAGGCAGCTATGGAATTTGTGTCGCAACCACTATGAAATGCCAGACCGCAAAATTGTATTACTACTTCGGAGCAACTTTGTGCCGGATGATTATTGTAATTCGTAACTTACGTTCCTTTAAAAATGTTCGCGACTGTTTATTTAATAGACTTGCTTCGTTGTAAACAAAAATACGTCAATTTACCAACAAAATCGAAAAAACTTTTTTTCCTCTCTTGCATCTAATAATTTTATTTGTAACATTGTATGTTATTTTCGGCTTTGGTCCATAGTTTTACGTTTCATGTATGAATTTGAAGTTGTTTATTAGTTCAGGATTTGTAAGGCTCAGACAGACAGACAGACGGATGAACGGACAGACAAATGCAAATGCACCCAAGTAGACTCAAAAAAGTACAGAACACAATGAGACTAATGTTATCTATAAGGTGTAATATTAGCGGTAAAGAGATTCGAAAGATCCTCGGAAACATATTTTTGTGAGTTTTGTTGATTTTTGTGAGAAATCCACTGCAAACAACTTCAATACAATTGCAACGAAGCGCGTTAAACCACGGTCCACGATGCAATTTCGTTTAACTGTAACTTAATAGTAATAGTACTAATAAAAAAGAACAAACACTGAAGTGAAAGGTATACTGAACTGGCAGCCGCTAGCCCAATAAAGGACTTTTTTCATTAGGCTACAGATCTAAGACAGTATTTACTATGGCTAGTACACTTCGTTAAGTTATGCATGTGTAAGGTGAATAAACTCTACTGTAAACGTCCCCCGAAGCTCATTCAGCTGATATAAACATCACTTGTCCGAGTAACAGGGATGACGCTATGCGATAGATTATTTTTAGATAAGCGTAACATTGTAGCGTGAAAGTCACTATTTATGGTTTATAGGCGGCAATAACATCATAGAGTATGGATATGACTGAGAACGCACACGCTATCTTAACGTTTCGAGACATTTTTTTTGCCCGGACTAATCGTGTTCATCGTTGCAACTTAATCATCATTATAAATAACAAAGTGTTCAACCATTTTGCGATTATAGTTATTAACGGCAATTGAAAGAGCGTTCAGGAAATTGTACTTGTAACAAATATCAATTTGATATAAAAGATTCACAGTTTATGCTGACGAAGATAAAGAATTTAGAAAATCTTTTGATGTAATTCTTTGTTCTCTAAATCGGCGTCATAGCTCCTTTCAAATAGTTTAAACTTCCCTTCCGTCTCACTGAACTATTTCGAAAGAATGAGTCTGTAGATACCTACAGCAAATATTTCTGTTACAAGACTAATTTGGAAAGTCGTGATTTTAGCTCTTTATTTTGTTTTAGAAGTTAGGTTTCTTCGCGTCGTTTCTTTCAAGTACATTTATTTTAGATTTTTTTTTCTATGACATTGATTGAGATTTAAAAATCATTCGTCGATCGACATCATGGTTCTTCCTTTATCTCAAATAGTACCGCCTCACTAATCGCTTTTAAAGTAACATACCCTTCGGGTCGATTGCGGAAATCTTGCATCAATCATCGCTGCTACATGAATTGTTTTGATTCTCAGACTTTATGGCACTCTTGCTTTAGCAATAGGACATTCTAGCCAGTAACGAGGGAGTGTCGGCCAATCAGAGGTGACTGCGATCGTTATACTGTAGCGATTATCATCATTATCATCATCAGCTTTAGTGCATCCACTTTTGGACATAGGTCTCTTTTATTTAACGCCAACGTTGCCTATCCTCAGCCTTTCGCATCCGACCGATGCCTGCCACTTTCCGGGTGTCATCGCTCCATCTAGCTATAATAACTGGAGCGATCATTAATTCTAGACAATCCCGCATCTGTACACTGTCAGTTTTATCACGCATGAGACACCTAGGGTCAGCGAGCATAGTTCACGCTTGAAAGCTTGTGTCGGTCGCAGACCGGGCCACACCTACCTTCAGTAATTTCCAAGCTCGCCAATAACGATAACGCTTATCAGAAATATTAACCTTAGCTTTTTACACGACTCCAGCAAAGATATGATTTTACCAGTGTCTGTATGCATGTTTCTATTTACGTATGTTCCACCTTAGAGCCTAGAAGCCGATTTTGATGAATAAAGAGGAGGAATGATGAATTGATTCGTTATTATGGTCCGGGGGATAATATAGTATACATTTTATATTGTATAAATTGTTATGACGGATGTTACATTCAATAATCCGTAGTCGGGTTACAGTTTTTAAACTTTTTCCTTGTTTTCTTAATAAAGTAAATATGTAAGTATATTCGTTTTCTTCATTCCATTAATCCTATACTGATGGAGTATGAACTGGAATCAAGAATCTATCTTTGGGATCTAACAGCTGTCGAGATATTAAAGCTCCGGGATTAAGAATGATTCAGCAGCGAGATTATAGATGCGCTTCTTTCATAGCATGGACCAAAGGTTAATACACTAATACTAGACAAGGTAAATATTACACTGTTTTTGAGGGATAACGTTCTATAGAGCCCTATTTATGTTAAACTTATGTACTATAGCATTAGGTCTCACCTTTAAAGATAGATATGTAAGTTTTGTTTATTGAAATAAATAAATAAATATAAAAGTTATTGAGTATGTATAGTAAATCGTACAAGATATACGTACGACATACGTACAGGAAATAAGGACTTTTATAAAAAAAGCTAATCCGTGAGAAACCAACAAATTATTATTACATTATCTGCTATCGTATTGAGAAAATAATCGCCTGAGCATGAGGCCTGATATTGAGATAATAATTAATAATTTCCTGAGAAAATAATCATTTCCACCCTGTAGGTTATACAGGATGTATCATCAACAGAGCAAGTAGAGTGAGTTGTCACACGCATTGTGTCATAATGGAATCCTTATCGCACTTCATATTGAAAAGACAATGGACGTAATTACGTTATGGTGATACGCGTGTAGTTTGATAAGGATCATAGCTTTCCTAACGAGGGACGTAATCCCATTTAAAGTTTTCGATTTAAAATGAAATTCGTTTAACTGTACTTATTGTTTCTTGCGAAAGTGTTTGTTTCTTAGTCTGTCTTTTAATAACGCAGCAATGTATCGATAGTTGAAGATTTCCAAATCTTCAACTATCGATACATTATATTATTACTATATACATATATAGCTATTCGTTCTAAATATATAACTATTAAATATATATAACAGGAAAAGGTGATTGACTAACTGACTGATCTATCAAAGCATAGCTCAAACCAGTGGCAGTGGACGGATCCGCTGAAATTTGGCTTACAGATAGCAATTATGACGTGGACATCCGCTAGGAAGGATTTATTGAAAAGTAGTTAATGCCCGCGACTTCGCGTGGATTAAGGATTTTTAATTCCTTTGGGACCTCTCTTATTTTCTGGGATAAAATGTAGCCTATGTCTTAGTCTAGACTACACCTAATCTCTGTGCTAAATTTCAGCCAAACCGGTTCAGTCGAAAAATCTAACCTAACTTAAGCCGCGAAGGCAAAAGATAGTTTAATATATTATTGTAAATAAAGTGCAACAATATACCTGCTCATGAAAGTAATGTAAATACCTAAGATATGATCATAAGATCATAGACGTGAATACTTCTGTGGTTCAAGGCTTTCAAGGGAACGTAAGGTAAGTACGTAAGTAGGTGGTTAAATTGAACATAGCTACGAGAAAATATAAATACCACACGTCTTCGTCTCTATTGCGTGATGAATACTAAACAGCTTTAACGGATTTTGAGAGAAATATTAGGAGTCGGAGAGGCGACTAAGGGCGCGTTGCGGCGCACATTGTGTAATTTTTCCCAAAATCGGACATCCTTTTTTTATGATACTAATCGAAACTTTAAGCTTTTTTTAATGCTAGAGTAGAACACCCAGAAGTTAATTCTGTTTAGAACCGGAGTTATAATTTTTTAAATTTTTTTTTATGGTTACCAGAAAAAAACTAAGAAATGCTGTAACTTTCTATGTAACGAAAGTTTTTAAGTTTCAATTATAGCATTCTATAAAATCAATTAAGTTTAAAAAAAACATATCTTCCTTTATTGTTCACTTAGAAATTAATTATATGTTTCCAAAAATAGCACTTAATTGATTTTATAGCATGCTATAATTGAAACTTGAAAACTTTCGTTATGTAGAAAGTTACAAAATTTCTTAGTTTTTTTCTGGTAACCATAAAAAAATTAAAAAAAAATTATAACTCCGGTTCTAAACAGAATTAACTTCTGGGTGGTCTACTCTAGCATTAAAAAAGCTTAAAGTTTCGATTAGTATCATAAAAAAGGGATGTCCGATTTTGGGAAAAATTACACAATGTGCGGCGTAGAAAAATACGTGTTTAATGCCACACGGTGCGTTGCGAACGCGCAACAGTGTTGCAGAGTTGTTGCTATACTTCTGTAGGCTACTCAACTAATTTTAGAGATACTGATTATGCTCGCTTCATTACATTCCTATTAAAATGACATGCAAAGTGTTTTTGTTTGTTGATTTGTCCTTTAATCACGCATCACGGATCGATGTAATGTAATGTAAATGTAATTTTGCATGACCATTGTTGAGGACCTAGAGAGTGGTAGGCTTCTTTTTGTCCCGGAAAAGCAAACGGTTCACGCTGGATTTTCAAAAACTTTAATACACGTGTTCGGGTATTAATATCGTCCCTAATCATGGGCAAAAGCTAGTTTTTAATATAAATGAAATTCCCAAACGAAGTGTTACGTTTTAGATAGATTTATAGCGGTCAGACGTTAATAAAACTATCCGGATAACAGTAAGTTTGCCTAATCTTAGAGAAACAAGAAAAGCGCGCGCTTGGTCATGATTCAAATATAATTTCTTGATCTCGATCTCGGTGTTACAAACAACATCCGTTCTGCTTTTTGTAGACGTTAAAATGTCTTCTTTGTTACAATTTAATGGACGATCACTAGGGTAATAATACTAAACTGATGAGTTTCTTTCCGGCTCTTCTCAGCAGAATCTAGATTCCGAAACCGCAGTGGTACGCTTGACATGTCATAAGAGCCTTACAGGTTGGCCAACATGAAGTTAATATTTTTTAATGTTACCTCTGTGACGCCAATTCACATTATACCCATCTCTTCCCAGTATAGAAATAGGAAAATTCGTTGTGGAGACTGTGAGGAAGCAATAAACATTCGAATGATTACAATGATCGAAATAATGCGTTCCGGATTGTTAGCATCTGTTTTGGTCGATAGGAAACCCATATTCTTCGTAAATAAATCGAACATTTTATTCTTATGGGTATGGCCTGTAGCGTATGTAGAGGGTAGTTACTTCTGTTTTATTGATACATCGACAACCATAGAGTAGTCGCAGAATTTACAAAAAAAAAAAGCAGTTCAGTTTGTGTAACTTCCACAGTTACACAAACTTAAACGTTAACAATAAAATAATAAAGTTCATAAAAAAACTCTTGTGTTTTTTGACAAAAGCAGTAAGTTTGCCAAAATTATACTATAATTTATTCCTAACGGTTCTCACGCCAAAAAAAGATCTAGTTTGATATTATGTATGTTACAAATAGCCGTTCAAGGAAAAGGCTTTGAATTTATGTACTTATTCACTCCACTATGTATCACCTAAACCCGTTTTGGTTCACACGAAAATTCATACACCGTTGAATTTAATCACTTTCTTTTTTTTATAGTTGAGTTTATAGACGACATAAAAAACATTTTTTGGCATGTAGGTACGCATATATTTACCTAGAATACAATAAGTTTCATTAAAACAGATTTTCATAAAAGAACTTCCTTTTGCGCGATAATTGCAGATCATTTTTCCTAACTTTATTTTAAAAGTTGGTTTATTTGTTATGTGTTTTAAACGCATTTTTTGATAAAATCGTGATTTTTGCGGGTTTCCAGCAAATGAGCGAAATATTGAGAAAATACTTTATTAAGTCATATCTTAAATCTTCAACCTCCAGTCTATGGATTTCGGATAGATGATGGATACGTTAATACGAAATGCAAGCCGAAAAAATATACAGTAACAACTTACATCGACAAGAAACCGCCAACACACCGGAACCATTCCACACTGTTTGGATTGTTTCAGCAACAGCACAGCACTACCTTTACTTATCTAACGATACACGCACGTGACCTGCAACAACAGAACGTTACATACAAATAACTTTATTGTACATCCCTAATAAATTTTTCTTTTTGTTCTTCTTTACCGATACGTCTACTACTGGACAAAGGTCTCTTGGATGGACTTCCACAGGCCTCGGCCTTGCGCAGCATGAATCCAGCGGCTAATGCGACTCGTTTGATATTGTCGGTTCATCTAGTGGGGTATCTGCCACCACAGCGCTTCCCGGTGCGGGGTCGCCGCTCCAGTACCTTGGGAATCCATCGACCATCAGCTCTTCGAACTATGTGCCCCGCCCAATTCCACTACTAAAATTATAAATGCAAAAATATCATTCTTTGTTTGTAGGTTTACCCTTTAATCACGGATACTTTATTGTATGGGTAAAATTGAGAACCTAGATTGAGTTTTTATCTCGGAAAAATAATCAATGTGTTGCAACGCGGTGCATGATAAAGGCAAACCAACAAGTAAATACACTTTCGCACTTAAATTAAATTATACATAAGTAACTCTAAGGTAAATATAAATAAGTTTTGTTTATTTGACAGCATCGCCTTTCCAAACCAGCTTATTAAGCTCGAGACCAGACCAGAAACAATTTAGAAATTATAAATTCCCTCCCTGCCAGAAATCGAACCCGGGACATATCAATTGTAAGACCATAGAACTCACTTCTACACCGGAGAGGTCGTCGCTAAGTATACGTATGCGAGATCACATGAAACTATGTAGGTACTATACGAGGCTGAAATTCAGTAATTATAAATGAGCAGCTGCAATGACTCATGTATTGTGATGCCAAGGCCGTACCTAGGTAGTCCTCAACTTGACATCTTTCTTCTACTAGCGAAGAAAACTAGGTTACTGAGACATTAAATACTTATTCAGCGACATTAACTTAGCACCACATATTAGAGTTTGATATTATAAGAGTTTTAATATTGCTTTTCCAAATTGATTCCTCAATAGCGGACTTAAAACTGAAAGTTCGACAGCACTATTAAGTCCTAACGCAAGCTTTCAGCTTATTTGGAGGGGAGAGGGAAGTATTGCTCAAATTCAGCTAATAACTATATACATTAAAAAAAATTACATTTATTATTAAAATTAGTTTTAAAAACCTCAATAGCGCAACGGTCAGGGCGGCGGACTGAAAAATGAAAGGTCAATGATTCAAACCCTACCCGTTTCACAGTCCACTATGGTCGTATTAGATGATGCCCGCGACTTCGTACGCGTGGATAAGGCTTTTTAATTCCCGCAGGAACTCTTTCATTTCCCGGGATTAAATGTGTTAATCCTGGGTACGAGCCAAACAGCCAAATCCGTCCAGTAGTTTTTGCGTGACAGAGTAAAACTTTCGCCTTTATAATATTAATGTGATATTATATTATAGCTACTTTCAGCATAGGTAACATTTACGCTTTATTAGAAGGAAATACATCAATAGTTAGCTAATATTCTTATTAAAAATAAAAAAAGACGTGTGGCACTCGGGGACTGCCGCGGTAAAGCTATTGCATAGCATTTTTTATCAACGCCATCTAGCGGTGAGAGGAGTCTCGTGTCAGGTTATTTTCGTTACGGAATTTCTGGATTCGGTCTCCACTATGTATGGTATGCAATAGCTTAATAAATAAATATAGTTAACTATAACATCATCGTAATAAGCAACATTGCGTGGGTATGTTTTTACCGGCTGACGACAAATTCCATGAATCGGTTGCCATCCGCTATAGGCACCGTCGCGCATGACAAGCAATCTACCGCACGCGGCAACCAAGACCGGCGGAAATCGCAAATAAATGTAAGTAATAATAATCTATACTAATACTATAAACTAACCTTTGACCTATTTATTGGGTATAGTTGAGAACTTGGGGAATGACGTAATCTACCTTTTTATCCCGGAAAAACAGCGGAGTCCCGCGAGTTTTTAAAAACCTAAATCCACGCGGATGAAATCGCGGGAATCAGCTATAAGCAACAACTAGCTATTTAGCGTAAGCCGAATAGACTAATTATTCGATTTTACACAATATCTAAACTAAATATACAGGCAGCTGTAAAATAAATGATTGATATGCTTATTACAAAGTTCCTCGCGAAAATCATAGCATAACATGTACATTTTAGACAATTTAATTTATTTTAGCCCAAAGAATATTATTTTATAAAACTGCACTTTGTTACATAGCATGAAATAAATTCCCTCCGCCGAGTTGGTCTGTCTGTAATCTCAAAACTACTCAACGGATTTTCATGCGGTTTTCAACTATGGATATTCGGCGAGGTTTAGCTAAAATTAACAATAATTTACAAATGTCCCTCCACTTTTGTATAATAAGGGGGCTTATCTTAGAAGATAGAGGATACGGACGTTCTTAGAACTATTAGAAAAGACACACACCCGGACGAAGCCGGAGCTGGTTAGCTAGTTGGTTAAAAAGGTGACAGTGATATTTAAAGTAGATATATTATGTAGTACTTAAATGCCTTGTGTCTGTACTTAAACCTACTTATTTCCACGCGTGCGGTCGCGCGTCGCTAGTTCTATTATATTTAACAGAACAGATTTAAACCAGAAAAGCGGGTTTACAACCTATTCTGAGTGAAATCACACGCTGTTTGTGAGAGGGAAAGTGAGGAAAAAAATGCTAAATTCGAAAAATATTTTATGCTCATTAACTGAGAAGGTGTTAACTATTTGTTAACTATTTTTCTATTGTATTATAGGTGAACGGCCGAATAGTCAATGTTCTCCCGACCGAATCCGGCCGCGGCGAGCATTCTCCACAGAGATTTGCCATCTGCGCGAGAAATATTATAGGTGTGCACAAACACAGGTGTACTCTCTATTCCTTCACTCTCATAGTCTTTACGTGCTCTCCAAGGCACGGCAGTTACACACCGCCAACTTCTTAACTCCGGGCTTCGGGCTGAGGCGGGTTCTGTACAGTAACTTGATTAGATTTCTATATTGGTTAGGTCTACTTCAATGACTTGAATTGACCAAAACCGAATAGATTATGAGCAATAATCAACGTGCTTTAATAGAAATATAAATACATATCAAAAATTCGAACCCACATCTCTCTGGGAAACGCGCCCTGAGTATGTTAACCGTTACACCACGGCCGAACCACACGTCAGCCACGAAATTAGTGATATGTATCTACTTTTATAGCAACTTGTTGTCAACGTGCTTTGTTGGATTTTTCTGTTTCAGGAGTCATTAACCAGACTCAGACAAATTAATTAATACAAATTAACACCCTTGACTGTTGTATGGTTCGTATTCTTTGCTCGGTATTTAAACGTTCAGTAGCGAAATTCTCAAAGTGAGCGTAATCAAGCATCTACGTCAATTCGGTGGCAGCAATAAAATAGGGGCAGGAAAGGAAAACAAGCAATAAAACGCCGGGAAAACTGGATACTAAGCTGTAGGTAGGTAGATAAAAAAAATTCCCTGAATTGAAAAAAATTATGAAGCTCGACTTTTTTACCATACCATATAGAAATACTAGCTACCGCCCGCGATTTCGTCCGCGCAAATAACGGTATAGTAATCATAGCTCAGACTAGTATAAACATACTAGTGCTTATGCCTAAAAAAATAACAACTATTTATTTACTTCTTGGACTAGAAGTTGACATAACTGCAATCTGCAGTTCAGACTTCTTACATGCAATCAGGGTTCATTCAGATTGCATGCGGACTGCTCACTTAGCTTGCAGTTTGTTACCTACGCACCTACATTATAATGTAAAACATAAATTATCTAAGTAAATGGAAGCAAAAATCAGTCTAGTTGTTTTATAAATAGTTTCATAAATCATGTGTAACTGGTAAAATTATTGAGCAGATTCTAGCAAACAGCAAAATATTCTAATTGGATTAATTATGTGGCTGTAGGCACAGAATTCCATTAGTCATAACTCATAGACGATGTTAATTTTGGTTTAAACGTGTACGAGTTCTTTGTTCAAACAGGTTAATTGATGTCTTTTAAAATTAGTACTAGTTAAACAATTGCTTCTTGTTGTTTTTGACTACAGTGGAACATTTTAGTCATAAGATTGCCCTTCTGAGAAAAACCAAAAAGATACTTAGGATGGTGTTGTATTTATAAGCATAATTCCGGTTTTATCTATTGAAATTTTTACTGGCAACTTGGTATAAGAATCATATGCATCAATAATTCATCTTTCAGCACTTTTATATTTCAAGTTGGGTTTTAAATTTAGTATGTTAATAGATTGTCACGCACGTCAGCATAAAGAAAGCATGCTTAAGCAGTTAAATGCATTATCTAACTTGGCCAATTAACTTAACTCAGCTAATTGCAACCACAGTTTTACGATCCTAACAGTTAGGATGTTGAGTCTAGTGATGCCGGGCAACCAAGATATAAATTTACACTGACGCTTAAAATGTACATAAACATTTAAAGGTTAGTGATATGTACAGCAATAACATTAATTAGATCAAAATTATAAAACACTAAAGGATGCCTGCCATTTTATAAGCGTGGATAAAGGTTTTTGATTCACACAGGAACTCTTCAATTTTCCAGGATAAAATGTAGCATATTATGTGTTAATCCTGGATATGAGCCATCTCCATGCCAAATTTCTGCCAAATGAATTGATTTGTTGTGGCATGAAGGAGTAGCAAACACACACACATACAAACTTTCGCCTTTATAATATTATTGTGATATACAATGGTGTTCTCAATCTTTCTGTCTATAATGTACAATAATGCTGACTGTATATTAACTCTGACTTTAAGCAGGTTATAGTGAGCAACTGCATCTTTTCACAGCTGAAAACATACAATAGCAGGCATTTATTCATGAAGAACCAAAGTAAGTATGTCTAAAACCACCCAACCAAATGCACAACAAAGCTGACAATTAATGTGTTACCAGATAAACATAACTTATAATTTCAAATTTCTCTTCCAAACAGTTTGTAACATAGTAGAAGTATTTATTTATGTACCTACAGGAGTATTATATTATATATTTTCTTTTTCCTTATAATGCCTGTGCATAAGTCTTAATATTTTAAGTATTTGCCCACTTTTATTAATAGGTATACATATTAGGAACTAATAAACAATACATTGGAAAAAACTTTTTATGTCAAAATAAGTTAACCAAATTAACTACAATAACCAAATTTAAACTAACAAGTAACAGAAGAAAGGTTATAGTTATCCTGGCAAAATTGACTCGTTTCATTGATTTTTTTTCAAATCAGTAAATGTCATGAATCATCCGCTCAAAGGCGGTAACTATAATAATATGTAAGTAAATGACCAATTTCAATAATCTGTTTGAAGTACATTCGGAAAACACTGTACTTGCAGGAGTGGAACAAAACCAGGTTATAGCATTGTTTTAGAACTTATAATTTAGAAATGTAGAAATTATTCATATAATAAGTAGTATATGAGAAACTTGACATTAGTTCGAAAGGCGGAGCCGCAAGTCGTCAGCAGGCTTGGGCGATGGGCGATGGCGGTCAAGAAACGGCCGGGCCAACCAATCAACGAAAGTCACATTTAACAAAACTAAAATTGCTCTGAATAAAATATGATATACTATCACTTGAAAGTAGAACTCACCGCATGACAAACGATATTACAACAATTTCCTATAACTAGCACTCATTCACAACACAAAACATTCCACATCCACGATTCACGATTGACAATCGCAGTCACAGTTCACACTCACTTTAGGACGGAGAACACTAGCGCCACGTGTTTTCAAGCCCGACTCGCATCTCGAAAATAAATCACTACTGAACTGAAGTTCTGCTGGATTACAATCTGACCAACATAACAAATCAAATGTAGTTCGGATACTAGTACAATCTATAATTTCGTTTTTTACGATTTCTGACGGTTTTATTACGTTTTATTCCAAAGAAATTATAAATATCTTGTGGTCACTCAATGAAGAGAACATTATGTGTAAAAGAGATAAAATAAAATTAAACATAGAGTGCAGCTTTATTTATCGTTAATTTTTAATAGTAACCTTAACTTCGACCATCGTTCAAGTAGTACCTTTATAATCTTTATAATCTGCCTATTCCTGTACATTTTTTGAGTTTTGCCAAAGATGTCAAAATTTAAATGTCAAATTCACTGTTTTTGAATTTTTACAAAAATAATTTTGTTTGAAAACACAGTCTTGTACAGCGTTCTTGATTATGTTACCTCGGCAGTGTATAAAATTATCGAGTTCTGCGAGGGAATTATTTTACAAAAGGATTCTTAAAAATGGGAACGTCACACCAATATTCTATCACCACAGAGATTTGCAATTTAGGTTATATTTTGATTTCATGATTTACTACTTACTATTAACTTTAACTAGGTATATAATTTAAATTTTTATAAATAAAACAGTTGCAGGATTTTAGTATCAAATAAAATGACGAAAGGTCCAGATAAAGTAAAAAACATAAATGACTTTCGTTTATCTGGAGGCACGGTACAAGATTCTTCTGGCAGTGTCGAACACCGCACGCTCCGAACCAAAAGAAAGGATTTATCTTCAGAAGAACTACTCGAAAAACTTGTAGCTAACTTATCTTCAGACATTCATCAGAAGAATAGAGTATATAAAAATGACTTTTTAAGAGTGTTAAACAAAGTGAAAGAGTTGAATTTATCATCTAAGAAGCAGGGGTTGCTCTTAATTAAATGTTGTACTGAACTGCTGCCTGATGAGACACCCAATTCTAGAATTACTTTAGTTGAGCAAGTATGGAACACACTTAGGTAAGGTCACATTGTAATGACTTATTTTATTGCAACAGTAACTTAAAAGGTTATTTGGTCTGACCTTTATAGCCATAAGAATTTATGCTAATTATTAATTCTACTTCGTCTGCATAGTTAGTTTTTTAAAAATCAGTGGGAACCATTTTTTTTTTCTGACATCTATGTCACTCTCTTGGTTCCCAACTATACCCATGCAAAAAATCATTTCAATCTGTTGCTCTGCTGCTATGTGATTGCAATTTATAATATAAGTTTATTATTTAATACTACATTATTAATTATGTGTTGTGTTAGCAGTAATAGTATATAAGAAAATTGGCAGAATGAGAGTGAGGGAATAGAGAGTGCACACTGCTCGCGCAGATGACTAATCTCTGGTCGCAGTGATCAGATTTAGCCAGGGGGGGATTTAGTTATTACGTCAATTGAACCTAAATCATAAGAAGCACAATTTTTTTCATAGACCTCACACAACATTTGATGTAGACCATTACAATGAGCTTCTGCGAGTTTACATAGCTAACGGCAGGACCCTCAAGGCGAATGTGTTCCTTTCCCAAATGGGATCAGTAAAGCCAAACTTGACCACATATGAATTAATACTGAGGGTTCTTGGAGAGGTTTGTTATTTTATTAACTTTCACATTTGCAATTACATCAATTTAAAAAAGTGTTTACACACAAAAAAAAAATCTAGGCAACCTAGATATCAGCGCTTTCCAACATTATATTTGTTGAGGCGCAAGCCTATCTTGCATTAAAAAAATTGGGGTGGATTGCAAAGGCAAAAGTCATGCCATAGCTATATGTATATTATAATTTTGTATTTTGAAAGATACAACTGTTGAATTTTGGGTCATGATTGACCCGTAAAACAAATACTATAGGACAAAATAATGCACCTTTAATACTTATTTATTTTTAGGCAGGTGACATAAATCAATGTACTGAGGTGATCTCAAACATGAAAGCCATTGGTTTGCCAGCTACAGAGAGTGTGTTTGTATCCTTAATCATTTGTCAAGGAAAGGCTGGGTAAGAAATATTAATTTATTATTTATAGCTTTATTATGACTGCCTATGACTATGACTCTTCGATTTTTGGAATAAAAAGTATTCTTCGTTTCAACTCTTGCACAGTTCTCCACAGGGCCACCCTTGGCTTGGCTTTGGTCTGGCTTGCAAGGGTCGTTCTGGGATGTTGAATAGCCTTCCTGAAGAATTGAGCTATCAAATGCAATAAGAATTTTTCAAATCTGACTTGTAGTTTCCAAGATTAGCATGTTCAAACAAACAAAAAACCTCTTCCGCTTAATTATATTAGTATTTTTTTTATTCGATGATAAGATATTCCTTGACTGCGATCTCACCTGATGATAAGTGACGATGCAATCTAAGATGGTAGCTAGCTAACTTGGAAGGGGTATGGCAGTGTATATTCAACCCATACCCCTAATCAGTTTCTACATGCCATCTTGCCGGAAAGCTAAATTGCTTGGCGGCACATCTTTGTTGGCAGTGTGGTAACTAGCCACTGCCAAAGCCTCCCACCAGACCAGACCAGAGACAATTCAGAAATTATAAATTATAGTATTATAGTATTAGTATAAATTGAAAACAGCAAACTTTAATCCTTTCAAGTTAACAAAAAGGATGATTATCATTTATTCTAATAAAAATGTCAATTTCTCTTATAGAAATCTAGATAACATACAAGAAATACTAACAATGATGAAGTCCCTCCAAGTACAACCTACAGTAAACACTTACACAGCTACTGCCCGTTCGTTTGCATGGAACAAGAAGAATGATCTGCTTCTAGAAGAATTAGCGGAAGCACAGAAGAATGGTGCAGTGTTTGGAGAGGTTCATATTATGGAGATTGTCAAAACTTTAGCAGCTGTTGGTGAATATGGACCAGTACCAAAAGTATGAATATTTATTTTATTTATCAACATTATTAATTTATTCAAAAATTATTAATTTGTTAGTAGTATAAGCTTCAATAGCCCAACGGTGAAAGGTGCAGACTGAAAATTGAATGGTCACTGGTTCGAATCCAACCCGTTGCACTATTTTCGTACCCACTCCTAGCACAAGCTTTCCGCTTATTTGGAGGGGATAGGAGGATATAAGTCAATTTCAGCTTGGCTAATATTCTTTTTTTTCTTTTTTTTTAAATAAGTATACAATTTATACTAGGGCTCCAATTACAGAAATCTATCAAGATAGAGCTGAAAAATGAGAGAGCATGCATGCTCACTAATATGTATTATAAATGCGAAAGTGGGTTGTCCTTCAGTCATGCAGCAACAGAGCAATAGATCATCGCGAAAAAAATGCAGTTTGCTATATTTTTAAACAGTACAAAGAATTTTAAATAAAATAAAAAAAGCCTATTCCTAATAGAAATTAAAGCTTGGAAGTTAATCTGTAAAAAAATGAATTTCCTTTCACAGAGGAGTTTTTGTTCTCACCAAAAACAATATTTTCATTCGTCACTGATTCACCATCCCATCAGATCAACCAACTTGCCACCTTAGATTGCATCAAATCCACATGAGATCACAGTCAAGGTCTATGTTGTTGACAAAATACAAATCTTGTTGTTTCTGTACCTACTAAAAGCATCTCTTGTCATCAGTTGTTCTCACAAATAGGGCATCTGGAAGAAATCCACATTTTGTGTCGATAAGATGTCCTTGTACACATCGTTTCTATAGGTATTTAAGTTGTTTTTAAGGTTATAATGTACAGAATAAATAATAAAAAAATTAAAAAGAACTCTTGGTTTTTAGGTGTTAAAATATTTGCCAGAAGAAATACTGACCAAACCATCAATAACGCCGTACATGCAAAGCGTAACCACACAGCTAGTATTCCAAAACCACCCAATGGTGGCCTTAGAGATTTACAAATGTTTGCCCTTACCTTCCTTTGGACCGAAAGACGATACTGGATTACATGGAAGGAGTTTAGTACGTGATTGTGTTAAAGCTTCTATGGTAAGTTTATTGGATTACACTCTGATAAATAATAATATTTGATTGTCGATAAAATAAACGTAAAAATTGTTTTTACAAAACCAACTTCAAACGCCACTACAAAGTATCCATTTTGCCTATAAAATTTGAATCGTGATAAAAATATATAAACTACGGTCCATGCAACTGGATCGAAATATCGACAATTCCAACTTAAACAATTACCGTGGTATGTACTCGTATAGTTTTATCACAATTATGCAATCATATGGTACCAAATAAGTTAGACTTAATTAGTTAGATTTTTTGACGACCTCCCTGGCGCAGTGGTGAGCGCTGTGGTCTTATAACTGGGAAGTCTCGGGTTCGATTCCCGGCGGGGACAATTTAGGAATTTATAATTTCTAAATTGTCTCTGGTCTGGTTTGGTGGGAGGCTTTGGCCGTGGCTAGTTACCACCCTACCGTCAAAGACGTGCCGCCAAGCGATTTAGCGTTCCAGCACGATGGCGTGTAGAAACCTATTAGGGATATGGGTTGAATTTACACTGCTATATCCCTTCCAATTTAGCCCGCTACCATCTTAGACTGCATCGTCACTTACCATCAGGTGAGATCGCAGTCAAGGGCTATCTTGTCATCGAATAAAAAAAAAAGATTCCTTACCCATCACCCACTTGACTATATTTTCAGCCTTCCAATGTGATTGGGCTTATCGCCCAAGAGTTGATGGCATCAGGTCGCAACCTGATCGCGTTACAAAACGCAGCCGAAGCATCCTTACAGTTGGGCAAAGTGCCGCTAGCTTTGGACTTGTTTACGCGCATGAAACAGTTGGGCATGCCTGTAAGACCTCATTACTTCTGGCCCATATTGTTGCATACTTCAAAATCTTATGGAGAGAAAGGTATAGAATAGAATAGTTCTTAGTTAAATTATGTTATGCAAAGTATGTTCGATTTTTCAAGCCCTTATTTTACCGCCTTAGGGGTTGAATTTTCAAAAATCTTTAGCCTACGTCATAAACGCCAATGCCAAATATGCCAAATTTCAGCACGATCCGTCCAGTGGTTTGAGCTCTGCGTTGATAGATCAGTCAGTCAGTTAGTCACCTTTTCCTTTTCTAGGTATATAATTCGCACACCAGGTGCAATAATGTCATAAATGCTAAAATTGTAAAATAAGTTCTTGATCACAAATGATGTCAAACATGTTTCTATGAGTTACATATCACAAAATAATATTCATATTTCGACCTGTATTCCTTGGGGAAAGTTTTTGAGTTTCATGAGAAAATTAACCTCCTTCAGGGTTGACCTACCTTTTTGTTACACGTTGTATATTGATTCTCCCAAAATTAGGTATAATGAACACCCTCGCAACGATGGTCACAATGGATATAAAGCCAGATTACGAGACTATGTTGGAGTACACTCTCCCATACGTCAGTTTCACCTCGCCACAGAATCTTATGAAGAAGTTCCTTGACACGGGACTGACAGTCAGCACGGTGCTGACGCCGATGATGGTGACTCTGCTGAACACTGGACAGGTTCGGGCGGCGAGTGAGATTTGTGAGTTTTTTTTTCACCATCCTTTATCTATAGCGTGAAATTGAAGCGGTTGTTTTCCCGCAGTGAAATGATTATGTCTTGACAGTATATAATCGATATTAAAACGAAAATCTGTTTGAATAAAAAATGGCAGATTTACAAGTGAAAATCAAAACTCGAAAGCGATCTAGAACCAATAGTAATATCTCACGTAAGTTTCTCGCGTGCAGGCTAGTTTATGCCGTATCACTACGCTAGAGGACTTATTTTGCTTTGACCATTATGAATAGTTGTTCACTATGCCAGCAGCGTTTCGAGTCTAGTGAATTACTATTGTTTCTCACGTTCTAGGGCGATACTTTTAAGCTCTATGTCAAGCGGTGGATGATTATTTATCGGTAAAACTAATGATTCCACTACTTAATGGTCAAAGAAAAATTTATTTATTTTTATTTAATATTAAGTTGTTTTTATATCAACAGGTGAATTGTTCCAAGGGAAAGTAGACACTGAACTGGTGCTCCAGCCCTTAATTAAAGCTTACCTAATGAGCAATGATTTAAAATCAACCGTCCACATATTGGAAGACATGACCGCCAAAGCGACTGACAAAAGCAAAGATTGGGCCGGAAGGTTTCTCTCTGCGTTCATGAGACATAGGAGAGTTAAAGAGGATTTGACTGATGTACTGAATATTGCTAAGGTAAGATATAATGACATATAATTATTTATGTGTAATATTGTGTGATCAAGATATTTTTAAACCGCCATTTTGTATTATTAACAGACTTCCAAAAAAGGAGGAGGTTCTCAATTTGTCGGAATCTTTTTTTTTATGTATATCTGATGACAATGGAACCACCTGGGAAGTATACCCTTTCCAACAAAAAAAGAATTTTCCCAATCGGTCCAGGCGTCTTCGAGTAATCGGGGAATATACATAAAAAATTAAAAAAAAAAAAAAAGATTCCGATGAATTGAGAACCTCCTTCTTTTTACGGAAGTCGATTAAAAAAAACATCGTGTAAAAGTGGTTGTAACTTATATGCCTATGTTTCAGGCATTGCAATCGACATCGATCAGAATGTCGACGGCCGCGTTAGACTATTGTTTATCCAAAATTCCGGAGCACCACAGCGAGAAGGTCAAAGAGAGTTTGAAGGACACTCTCATCAGTATTACCGACGAGAGACTGGTCGATGATGGGGAAATGTTTGTTCAGCAAATGCCGCATCCCGTTAGTAATTAACCTAGATACTATTTATTTAATAGGCTAACTTATTTGTCTATAGTAGAGTTTACACGAAGCCAGTAATGCTGGCACCAGTCTGCAGACAAGCCAGCGTTGGCCTGGCCCTTGTTGTTTAGACGCGGCCAATCATTCACGGATTTTTTCTTCTGGTGTGCACACGTTTGGAAAAAATAATGAATACGCGGCAAAGGCTGTTGAAAAAGAAATGTTTAAGGAATATCTCTGCACTATTAAGAGAAGAGTTGATTGATATTTTACAAAAAAAGGGAGCGAAACGACTTTGGATAAGAAAATGGTTAAGCGATAGACCTGTAACTGGAGCTTCTGCCTTGTTGCTGAAACAACTAAGATTAGAAGATTAGAAGATCTTTAACTTCATCGAGAGTCAGTTCTTCTATATTCATTCCTACACGAAGTTGTTCTAGTGCCGAAGCGCGCATTTCTTTATTTTTGTATGCATCGCAACGCTTATCCCACAAGCATTCGTGCTCTCTATAAAGTTGTACGAATTTCAAAGTATCCTCTTCGTTGAATTTTCTCTGCATTTTGTCGCAGAAATTCCAAATAAAACAACAAAGAACACACACCGTACGGACGTTCGCCAGTGACTGGCGAGACTCGTCTACACGTGTCCGCAACGCTGGCGCGGGGGTCGAAGGGTATGCGGGCGGAGGTCACTGGCTAGAAAAATAGACGGTCGCTCTATTCTCGCCAGCGTTGGCAGCCAGCGCTGGCTTGGCTTGAAAAACTGTTTACACAAGGCCAATACCAAGCCAGCAGTGTTGGCTCCGTGTAAACTATGCTTATAAGGCTGAAATCTATAGACCGCATTCTCACTCTGCCCAGACTCAAGACAGGGTTAAAACGAGACAGGGTTTATGTCAGAGCATATTTGTGTTAAACTCTATCTTGAGTCTGCGCTAAGTCAGAGCACACTCTATAGATTTCTTTGAGAACTTATATTCAAGGTACAGTTACTTGTAAATAACTCCTTACTAATATTATAAATGCGAAAGTGTGTTTGTTTGCTGGTTTGTCCTTCAATCACGCCGCAAAAAAGCATCGGATCGACGTTATTTTTTGCATAGGCATAATTGAGAACTGGGATAGTACTTTATATCCCGGAAAATCAAAGAATTCCCGCGGGATTTAAAAAATAAATTCTCGTGAGCGAAATCATGGGCGAAGTCAACTAGTAAAAAATATGTAAAATAAATGTTTGCTATGTTGAACAGAAACAAATGAACGAGGCGTCCCTTAAAGCCCATTTGGCGGAATTGGAAGCTAAGGGCATGAACACACGCGGCGTGTTGCGGAAACTTCTTCAGGAGTATTGCAAGGACGGCAACTTGTCCGCCGCGAGAGAGATAGTCGAAAAATGCGAGAGAGAGGGCGTAAGTAAAGAAGTTCCTCATTTGTCTAAGCATTGTCATTTGTCCAAAGTTTGATGTTTGCAGAGCAGCTGGTATTACCGTCGTAGCACATTAGACTATCACCCTATAGTTCGTGCGTGCTTCCGCATGCTCCTGTCTAGCTATTGGTTGCCGTGCATGACTCTGTATGGCTGTGCATGACTCTGTATGGCGGTACATGACGATGTATGGCTGTGCATGGCTGTATGGCTGCGCATGTCTCCGCCGTTTGTTTTGAAAAACATGACTGCTATTGTTGACATAAAATTTTTCGTAATCTGCACGCAAAGCGACCTAGAAAACTGAATCAATTTAAAAGTCAAAATTACCTGCCAGATCAACGTGTTTGTTGGGTTATTGGTTTGTCCTTCAATCACGCCGCAACAGAGCAACGGATCGACGTGATTTTTTGCATGCAGTTGGGGACCTGGAGAGTGACATAGGATAGGCTCGGAAAATTAATGAGTTCCCGCGGGATTTTAAAATCTAAATCCACGCGGATGAAGTCGCAGGCATCAGCTAGTAATTATATTAAAAAAAAGACGTGTGGCACTCGGGGACTGCCGCGGTAAAGCTATTGCATAGCATTTTTTATCAACGCCATCTAGCGGTGAGAGGAGTCCCGTGTCAGGTTATATTTTCGTTACGGAATTTCTGGATACGGTCTCCACGCTCAAGGCCCGCGTTAGAAGCTATGCAATAGCTTAAAAATATATAATTCGACGCGAATTATTAAAAATAACGTAAATTATAATTATCAGGTATACCTATCAGCCGGTATGAAGGCATCCATATTCGACCTGCACGTAAAGATGGGGGAGTTAGACCTGGCTGAGCTAGCACTGGCTGACCTGAACAAATCCTCGCCGAACTTCACTCTGGACGAGTTCAAGGTCATCGACTTCGCGACCCTGATGGTTTATCGCAAGAAGATCGATAAGGCTTTCGATTTGATTAACGAACAGTCGAAAAAGAGGTATGAATAGAATACAGAAGTTTTTGAATATAATAGAAAACTATGTTACAGTGTGTGCAACTATGGTAATTTGTTTCTTAATTAAAAATAGAAAACCAATACTAATAATAAGCATAACTGTTGTACATTTGAAAGTTTATGTTAAAAGTGCGATAGGGTTGTCATATATTACACAGTTAATGAATTCCTTAAAGACAAAGTTGCTTGGAACCAATCTGCTTTGCTTCAGCTATCCACAAGATAGATAAGCTACATAAAGCTCGCTTTAAACATTTCTGTGGTGGTGTCGTGTGGTGCGGGTTGTTACGTTGCCTCAAATATGGTTGAGCGAAGCAATGGCTGGATCATGCGTCATGCTCGTGAACGGTTGCCGCCAACGGGAATGGGTCTGCTTTGACTGCCCGTCTTGACATGCGTTGGATTGGTGTACCTACGTATGCATTTTTGCATTTTTGAAGCTTTAGTGTGCTTTGTAAAAAAAAAATTTTTTTGAAAAGAGCAACTGCTGAGTTTCAAACCGGCTCTTCTCAGCAGAATCTGCATTCCGAACCGGTGGTAGATTTATGACGTGTCATAAGAGCTACAAGTTAGCCTACATGAAATAAATTAATTTTGAATTTGAATTTTAACATTTTTGGTTTTGTAAAGAGTAATTGCTGAGTTTCTTGCCGGCTCTTATCAGCAGAATCAGTATTCCGAACCGTTGCTAGATTCTCAACTTGTCATAAGAGCAAAAAGTTGACCTACATGAAATAAATAATTTAGAATTTGAATACACTTATTGTATAAAAGCTCTATAAAATAAATAAAGATGAGAGCTATTCGATTACTCTTTAGGTTTATTATTTTATTTCACAATGCTTTGTCGCGTCACAAATCACAATGAACTTTACTTGATTTTATAAATTAAAATTAACCACAGAAGACAATTTTTAGTTATCAGAGCGCTTTTACCAAACCAAGACAAAATGGCCGATGGCCGTCCGACCAATCGGAGAGGCGGGAGGCGAGCGCGAGTTCGGATACTTGTTACAAAGATTTAAAAAAAAACTTGTATCTTGGCTGTATCCTGCAGCATCAGGATCGCTCTATTATGATATGATGGGTTGCTGGTAATGATTATCACCTATATACAGACGGGTGACGGGTGGTCGAGCAATAGCCATGAACTGCTGGCGTCTTCTGGACGCGGTAGCGGCGCAGGGCTCCCACGCAGACACCAAGCGCATGTTCGAATTGCTGACAACCCTGAGATATTGCAAGCCTTCCAACACCATATTGGGGCCATTAGTGCGTGCACATTTGAAAACGTAAGTTTAATTTTTAGAAATATAGAAAGTAGGTAATCTTTATTAAACGTTACGTTCCCTCAAATATGGTTGAGCGAAGCAACGGCTGCATCATGCGTCATGCTAGTGAACGGGTGCCACCAACGGGAATGGGTCTACTTTGTCTGCTCGTCTTAACATGTATTGAATTGTATGTACCTACGTTTGCATTTTTGAAACTTCATTGCGGAAACACAGCATACTTTTGTTACCTATTGTAAAAAAAATTTTTTGAAAAGAGCAACTGCTGGGTTTCTTGCCGGCTCATCTCAGCAGAATCTGCATTCCGAACCAATGGTAGATTTATGACGTGTCATAAGAGTTGGCCTACACGAAATAAATAAATTTTGAATCAGTCCCTACAGTGTGTAGTAGTCCGCTTAAATAGTTTGCAGTACAGGTACAGGATATTCTGCCGCGCCGCCTTTCGGCTTTACAAAGCGCGCCAAACATTTGAGCGAACGAACTGTAACTTAAATTAGAACCTTTAAATTAGAAAAGAATTTATTTATATTACTGGTCTTCATCTAGTGCAGAAGATTTACAAAAGTGAGTCCGCACTATTGAACCTGTTTTTGGGAAAAAGGAAAAGATTTTATTTAGAGTACAGAGAGAGAGAGAGTATTATTTAACAAGGGTTATCTGCAAGAGATCAATTTAGCAATAAGCCTGGCTTTGATTCTTACTTATATTAATTATTAATTTTAATGTATCCTTTTTTGTAATTTATTTTTTCGTGTGAAATATATTAGTATTTCCGTTCTGCTATCTTTTCGTTTTTTTTTTTTTACTAATTTTCGCTATTTTATCCCTCTGAATATTTTCAGTGGCAATTTCGAAAACGCTGTCCGTGAATTCGTCCGTATAGCGGAAAATTACAATAAAACTCCGTTGAAACACGAACTTTTGAGTAAAATATTAAAAGCTATGAGCGACGGAAAAGACGAGGAAACGTTTATAGTGAACGAAAGAACGAATGGGAGACTGAACAAACTAGTGACGACCATACTGAATGTCGATAAACGTGTACACGGCGCTAGTGATGTACATGTGAGTTTATTTTTCTTTATTTGGCAATTTGGCGATTTCACACACCACACTCGGTCAGCTTTGTGTACCTTGGTCTAAGTTATTCGAAAGGAACTCTGTCTCAAGTAATGGTCCGGCGATGGATTGCGATGAATGTATGAACCATTTTTATAATTATCAATTAAGCTTACAACAATATCTAGTTAAATTCAAGTTTTTGGTTTTTTTTTGAAATTTTATCTAAATTGTATGTTTTTGTTCGTTGTTCGTTGATCCAGCTAGTTTATGTCACAGCCTCAATAGCCCAACGGTTAAAGGTGCGGACTGAAAACTGAAAGGTCGCAGATTCGCACCCCACCCGTTGCACTATTGTCGTACCCACTCCTAGCACAAGCTTTCTGCTTATTTGGAGGGGAGAGGAGGATATTAGTCAACTTCAGCTTGGCTAATGGTCTTTTTTAAAAAATAAAAAAAAAAGCTTGCTGGATCTTACAGCATAAATTCTCGTGTCCAAGGGGGGCTTTTTCGTTTTTTCTCCTTCTAACTGACAATCTAGTTTTTTATTCGCAAGTTGTGGCAATCTCTAAGTGGATCTACAATACAATAATAATTTTCTTTTCATTTTTTGTTTAGTTTTATAAGAGTTATTGTAACCTGTTGCTGTCCATTAAATAAATAAATAAATAACAATATGGTTAATTTCAGCTTACCCTCATAGCGGCATTAGCAGATGTAGGCTACAAGAAAACACTACGAAAACTATTCTTAGACCCAACGGTCAAATTCCATCCCGACGCGTTGATGCGGCACTGCGAAAGGTTCGCGGATGAAAAGAAGGTAGACGCTTTGGAAGCGATCGCCGAATGTGCGAAGAATTTGAGAAATTTTGACGTCGAGGAGATTTATAATCTGATGCTGGAAGTATACCGTAAGTATTTTGGCACTAATTTTTTTTTACTGCAATCTCACCTGATGATAAGTGATGGAATAGTCTAAAATGGTAGCGGGCTAACTAGGAAGATTAATGTAGATTCAACCCATACCCCTAATTGTTATAAAATATTACGATAACGTACCACGGTAATTATTTTAGTTGGTATTGTCCCGTCGTGACCACGGTCCATGCAATTGGATCGAAATATCGACAATCCCAACTAAAATAATTACCGTGGTACGTACCTACTCGTAATGCTACTGCTCCATTTGCATTAATGTTAGTGTTCACGGCTGCGCTCAAATGGGTTAGCTCTTAGCGTCTAACGTCATTACATACATTTAACGCAGTAAAATATTTTCCCCCATCTGCGTAATGCCTTTATTATCGTGTTAATTTACGCGTTAAGGAGCAGGTGGAGCCCGGGCATAATATAACGATTATGTCATTAAACCACGAATCAAGACTAAAATCCATACTCCTAATCTGTTTTACACGCCATCTTAACTTTGGTTGTGACGTGTTTAGTTTAGTAATATTTTGTGTGCCCATACAAAGAGAGGTAAAGTGATCAGTTACTTTTGTTGTAAAATGATGAAAAAAGTATCCTTCTCAAATATCTCAACAGTAGTTATAACATAGGACTAGCTTTTGCCCGCGGCTTCGCTCACGTTAAGTTCGATTTTTCAAACCCCAATTTCACCCCCTTAGGAGTTGCGTTTTCAAAAATCCTTTCTTAGCGGATGCCTACGTCCTAATAGCTATCTGTATGCCAAATTTCAGCCTGATCCGTCCATTAGTTTGAGCTGTACGTTGATAGATCAGTCAGTCAGTCAGTCACCTTTGCGTTTTATATATTTAGATAACCTCAAAAACTAATTTCAGAACGCGATGACAACTGTCAAGAAGCCCTCTCCCTCTGGTACAAGATGCAAGAAAACGAAATAGTTCCGTCGCAGAAGTTCGTACGCAACCTGTGCGGGCTTTGCAAGGCTAACAATAAACAAGTACCCTCCGATGTTGCTATAATGCTGGATAAACAGAGCAAAATCGTAGCTAAAAAGGCAGCATAAGGTGTAAGACTATAAAAAAAATTCTGTGTTTGATGTGTAATTCTTGATGTGTAAAATTACTAAATGATTACAGTTAGCGTATCCAGTTTAGACTGAAGCCAATTTAGATCTATTCATGCTTAATGATCATGAACCGTTTAAATTATGCGTGAGAATGGTTTATGTATTCCAGCTTAGTGACATATCATTTATCTGTCAGTATTAATTGCGCCTGTGGGTGGGCGGGGTGATATTAAAATTTGACAGGAAATATTTCTTGCGCATATCTAGCACCGAATGGCGTCTTCTTTAATGTTGAGATCTATAGCGCGTGCTCTGACTCAGCTCAGACTCAAGATAGAGGTTAAAACGAGACTCAAGTGTGCTCTGTCTCGTTTTAACTTTGTCTTGAGTCTGAGCTGAGTGAGAGTGCAGTCTATAGATTTCAGCCTTAGACATATTCCTTGGGAGTTGAGATGAGCGATATGAAACATACTTGACGCATAGGACTTAAATTATATTCCATTGTCCTTTATATACAAGTAATCTGAACAGGTTTTAGTCGAATCAAAGATAATCAACTCTGCTTTACGTCACTCAACTCATTAATTAATAAATAATTGGTTAATAGTTCATAAAAAAAGCTATTCAGTATTATGATTGTGTGATTTGATGATCACCAGATATAAATTGTTAGTTAATATCTGTGATATTATTTATTAGTACACGTTTGTTTATTGATAATTTATTGTGGTTTTATTGTTATTATGAAGTAAATTAATCTATAAGGAATACCGGAACTAATTTTTTAATATACCTAAACCACTAAATGACGTCTCTCCCCCTCTTGAGAATTGAGGAACTTCTCCTTTTTTGAAGTCAGTTAAAAATATCACGAAGAATGTGCTGGACAAGAAAGGTAATTAAAACTAAGTGTATTATTTAATTGAAAATGTTATATTTACTAATATGCCTTATTACTCTTAAGGTCTTCAATAATCTTCTTATTTAAAGCTGCAAGTTCTTTCATAGCTTCCTTTTTTATAGGTTCGTAATCAGCCTTCAGCGTTATTGATGCTATATCCTCTTCAAGAATAGTCTTTCTATTCTCCAACTGCGCAAGTTGCTCTTCCAAACTGTTCAACTTTCCATACATTTCGTTGCCGTCAAGGGTTTCCTGCCAGTACCAAAGAAAGAAATAATTAAACAAGTTCAACAACAACAACAACAACAAGGTAACAAGGGCATCACACGAATTTAGAGGAATTTGCTACGGAGGTGCCAAAGATGTTTAGGTATACTTGTCATTGACATTGCTTAAGAATCTAAATAATATTCTTTCTTATTACCGCTACTTTCTGCTAAAGACGATAAATTATTCCAAGACGTCAATGATAACGTTAATCTGTCATGTTTTCTAAATTGTCGACTGTTTTTTAACTCATAAAGAAGATAAAATTGTTAAAAATCATACCTGCAGTCTCTTGAGTTTATTAGCTGCTTCAACAACAGCACTTTCTGTTGGTGCTAATTTTTCTTTTAGCAGCCTCAATTCACCCTCTAAATTCTTTTTCTGTTCTTCACCTAAAAAAAGAAACGGAACATGATTGCAATTTATCTCATGAAAATTCTTCATTTATTCACATTCTATTAATTACCTTCATCCCGCAACTTTTCCAAATCTGCTAAAGTGATTAGTTCTTCCTTCATAGCTCCAGTTTTTTGCGGAAGAGTTTGAAGTTCAGTTGCCAGTCGCTCGCGAGTTGCTTCAGCCTGTAAAATATTCCTTTTAACCAAGTTATTCTTTTGAATATTGAAGCCAGTTATCAAAGAAACAAAAGATACCTTTTTCAAATTTGCCTGAAATCTTTCGTAATCCTTAGTCAAAGTTTCCACCGATTTCTTGCTATCATCGTAGACCGACGAATACCCTTCCCTCTGCTTCAATGAGTCTATTTCACTCAAATCCAGGTCTATATTGGAACTGCTGTGTTCCAGTGCGAAAACAATGTCTTTTTCCAATTGTTCAATTTTCTCTTGTTCCTTTTTAAGGTTTTCTTCATAAGTAGTCATAAATGCATCCATGGTTTCCTCACGTTTCTTTAGTTCTCTGTATTTTTGATGGCGTTCGGAATTGCCTTCTTCAAGATCCTGTAATTATATAATACTTTTCCACTAGCAGTCTCTTTAACTTAACTAAGTTGTTAATTCAAAAATTTGTCTTCATTCTACGTAACCTTTAATCAGCACTTACTAAAGAATTCAATTATAGAGAGCCTCATGATCTTTACCTGCTCAGCTTGCTCGATTAAATCTTGAACCATACGAATTTGCTCCTTTATATTATTTGCGTTGCTGTCGAGAGATGCAATCGCTGCATTGTCTTCGCGAACCTGCGATTTGAAATTGCTAACTCTTAACTCAATATTAATCTTTATAAATTGGTAATTCCCCAGTTTTATGGAGATTAATATAATTTTTGTTTTTGTATCGTACTGTGAGACATTTTACCTGTAATAACAACTTTTCTCTTTCCTCTTGTGGGTCTAACTTGTTGTTAATTTCGTCCTTCAAATTATCTCGCTTTTCTTCTGCGGCTGCAAGTTTCCGATGTAACTCTAGCAGATGCATTTTTATCTAAAACAAGAATACGATATTTTAGTATTCAGAAAATTTGATTCCCAAACTAATTGGTTTTCCTTCTTTTCAATCGTCTAGCTTTAAATTAAAAACGTTTTAGGATAAAGTGAGAAATCATGTATTTTAAGCTGTCTTTTGGAATTTTTATGATAAGTTTCAAGGAGTCCTGTTCAAAAAAGAAAAGTCTGTGAAAACTTAAATACTCTGTTTGCCCGTCGTAGCTTTGGACAAAAAAATGAAAAAGTAACCATAAAGATAGGGTCTTTTCTGTTGCATATAATTTCATATAAACAATATTGAATGGCCAATTTACCTGTGAACCGGAGATCTCTTTATTAAATTCTTCTTTCTCTCTAGTAAGTTGATCGTTTTGTATTCTAGCTTGTTCTACCTCTTCACGAAGAACAGCAGCGTTTGCTTCGAGCTCACTGTATTGCTCCTTTTGTTCTGGTGTCATTTCTGATAGTAGTTTAGAAATTGACGATTGTTCCTGAAGACATGATGTGCTTATTAGATCATTAAAATATTGTTGGTTTTTGCCATGCAAGTAGGAATTCTTTTATACAGCGATATAAGCATGTTCTGCAACACGCTATATGCCTTCGAAAATTAGATTATATACGTATAAAGCCTATAGCGTTTGTTTATAGCCCTTTTCAAACTTCATAATGTTTAAACTTAATTTTTCCAGTTTCTTCCCTTACCTTCTCCATCTGTTCTCTAAGTTGCCTTAACTGGTTTTCCTTCCTCTGTTTCTCCAAGAACACTAGTTCCACTTCCTCTTGTAACTTCTTATTATTTATCTCAAGTTCCCTGGTCTGCTCTTCAACAGATTGTTTCGTAGCCTCACCATTAGCGATACGGATTGCTGTGTTGTAATCTGCTAAACGTCCTTGAAGATCTGCAAGAGTTTTAGCTATAGTTATTATTATTTAAGTACAGACACCTCCGTAAAATTAGCTGTTAATACCCCTTCTCCCTTAGTGCATCTTTCTTATCCGCTATTTTCAGAAAATAAAATTTATGCTCTTTTAAAAAAATATATAAATTGAAAAATGGATAAGAATAACAAAACAGGTATATTGTTTTTATATGTTGGATGAATTGCTACCTGCTGGTAACGTTGTTTCTTAAATTTTCTGCCAGTGAGAGTAAGGAATTATAATTGTGGAAATAGTAACCTACCAGTTAACTCCTGTGCTAATTCTCTGACTCTCTTCTCATAATGCTTCTTAGCAGACTTTTCCCTTTCTCCCGCATCAGCTTGCTCTGTCAGTCTCGCGATTTCCGCTTTCATCTCTCGAACCTTGACTTGCATCTGTTCCTCCCAATAACGTTTGTCTTGGAGTTGCCGTGTACGGAACCCTCGGACTGTACTAGTGCGAAGACCGGAGAGACCTTGCTGAGTTATTGGTCTGTCGATCTGAGAATAAATATTCGTCAAGCAAAATTCTACCCTTCCAAATATGGATTCAGAAAGATAAGCTACTATTTATCACTACTGGACAAAGGTCTCTTGCATGGACTTCCACAGGTCTTGCGCCATCTGTATATCAGCGGTTCCCTGCACCTCGTCTGATGTCGACGGTCCTCTTAGTGTGGGGTCTGCCAACAAGGTGTTTCCGGTGCGGTGTCGCCACTCCAGTACCTTAGGAGTCTTGGGACCCCAACGACCATCAGTTCTTCGAATTAAGAGAAACTATACAAAAAGAATAAGTTGTCAAACAACGGTATCATGCTAGAAACAAAATCAAGTTTATAAAGATCCTCAGAGGTTAGCAGACGAGCAATTTTTGCCGAATTAGAATGAATCAATTTCACGTGGCAAAAGAAAAGTTCATATCCCGTACAGCAATGGTCCAAGTATGTTACTGAAGAATCACACTCCTAATTAAAAACGGTATAATAATTATAATATGGGTAATGCCAATGGGTATATTTTCTGTGGTCTCTGGGGTAGGTATATTTATCTACCTGCCTATCTAATAATACAAAGCGCAAGAAAACAGAATTTCGTTTACCTACTCACATTAAAGTGGCACAAAAGGATATAAGTAATTAATGTATTATGTATTCAAAATGCATTATTTCTTGTGTTTCGTGTTGCACTTAAGATAAGATAGGCAGTACTTTTATTGGGTAGATAGGAACTGTTTTTCCAGTACCAAAGTATCTTTGAACCGTTATCAGGATGAAAAGTTCTTACTTTACCAAACAACAACAAGTAGTACTATACAAAATTTAACACTGTTACCACTGTTACCAAGAAATCAAAGCTTTTATATATTTCAATTAGAATTTTAAAAGTCGTGGAACAAGATGTTCAGTATGGCTTATAAAAGTAGACTGCTTTTAGTTATTGTTTTTACCCGACTAGGCACGGCAAAGCCAAAAGAAAGGGTTATGATTTTGGTATATAGTGACTTATGTTCCCCCGTAGGGAAAAAACTGAACCGATTTTGATCAATGAGGTCATAAGGTCTGGGTTGACATTTGCTACATTTTATACGAAGAATCCTGTGGCCGTAGGAGAACCAAATCATCGTCATAAAAAAAATTAGTAACCGTTTTTACATATATTTTTTTATATTTCTTAAACAAACCATAGAGAATCCAGTAACAGCTGTAGGTTGCCGACTCGCAGTGGGGGGCGCTGGTCCAAACCCGGCAGTGGACTGTCGGGAAGCTGTAGACCCTCTATACGCAGATGTGGGCCGCATTGTGCCACTTCTGCAGACAGTCAGATATATCAAATCACATCCTACTAATATTTTAAAGGCGAAAATGTTTGTACTCCTTCACGCGACAACGAATGAACCAATTAGGCTGAATAGGTCATATCCAGGATTTTTATCCCGGAAAATTGATAAGTTCCTGCGGGAACTAAAACACCTTAATCTACGCGGACGAAATCGTGGGCATCGTCTAGTAGTTTATAGAGTCCATGAAATGATTTTTTTGGGTAATATTTTATATAGGAAGTCCTTTCCGTTTCCCGTCATGTTACATGTTCGGAATGCCATTCCAACCGAGAAGAACCAGCAAGAAACTCGGCGGTTGCTCTTTTCAAAATATTATGTTGTAGGTAAAGCTTAATTTCTCATGAAGTGCTGGAGCGAGTTATGTCCACGCTTTTTTACTATTTAATTAATTGAATTATGTAGCAATATCCTTTAACAAGACAAATTAAATATTAAAAGTACCTATCTTAAAATCTACTGGAGGCTTACTGTAGGTACCTTGAGACAGCGGATCCACTATTGGTGTATTCGCGAAAGCCTCTTCTCGATACTGGTCGCTGGACATCCGCTCGGCGACCGGTGCTGCCACGCTCTGCGCTGCTCTCGGAAAAATCCATATTCATTTTTAATCTGATTAACTTTTTGTTGACCTATAAATGGACGCGGTATACGCGGACACGTTCAGGCGCAATAACTTTGTTGTTTTGACGTTGTCATGGCGACTTGGCTGGTGTCAGTATTTTTTTTTTAATTGCTTGGCTAGGCGTCGATCTATAGAAACTTTTTTTTTATGTAGAAAATAATATCAGCCAAGCTGGACTTAACTTAGAACTCCTCTTCCCTCCAAATAAGCGAAAGCTTGTGCTAGGAGTGGCTGCCTGTTTACAACGAGTAACGACAGTCCCTTTTCAGGGAACATAAGCCTAACTTAATGACCTTTTAAAAATTTAGTTTTCACTAACGTTTAAAGGATACCTATAATGGCTACGTAATACCTACCTATGACGTCACGTGTATCCGTGTGTTCATTTGGTTTCTAGGTAGGAACCTACTGTAGATAATGCTACTGTATTGATTTTTCAATAATATTGACTTTCGAATGAAAGATATAAAGAAAGATATAACTACCTATTTGATGAGTTCTTATCTAGGTATGTGGTAGAATTAATATGAATACCTGCATAAACATTTAAAACGATGGCATTTATTTATCTATACAATGCAAATACAATGTATAAAAATGTATAGAAAAATTTACTTTTGAAAATAATGTTGTGGTGTCTACACACTACCAATACATTATTGCGAACACCACGTTAGCAGCACACGATACTTTTTGACGGCTGTATGAGCTGGCTATATGGTTTTATTTCATATAAATAAAGCTCATAAAGTTTATGTATAGTACAGACTCATTTTGAAAGACTATAACACTTTGGCATTCGATATCTTCACCGTATTTTCACTAAGTTGCATGTTGGAAGAAATATTTATAACCTACCTAACCTATTTAACGTAGGTTATCTATTAACAAAGCAATTCTGGGAGCATCAGTCTAGAGATAATGGTACCTAGTGTATCAAGTGATAAATGCGACACCATGGTTATTTGATAAAATTCAGGTACGCAACGACTTATCTTTAGCGGCTACGAGTAGTTGTACTGAATAAATAGTGCGTTGAGTGCGGCACAAGGACTAGAACTTGTATATAAATGTGATGAAAGGCCGCTTCTGCAACGAACACAATGCAGATTAAATATTATCCTTTTATTTTGCTTCTAAACGAATTTGTGTCCGGTAGTATTGATCTCTTCTGTTTCAATAATGGATTCAAACATCTCAATGATGAATTAAACTTAGCAAATTTGGAAAATTTAGTAACAGGCACGCGTTGGATCAAACAAAAATTAGACCATTTCAACACGACAGATGACAGAGTGTGGAAAATGAGATATTTTCAAAATTTGAGTTTTCGGAAACTAAATGGTCCAATTTACTTATTTTTAGGGGGTGAAAGTCCCGCTTCACCGCTATGGGCAGAAACTGGGATAACGTATGAATTGGCCAAGGAAACAAATGGTGCCTTATACGTATCCGAGCACAGGTACTACGGTGAAAGCAAACCCCTAAACGGCACTGACGCGAAAGCTTTCAAATATTTGAGCGCTAGACAAGCCTTGGCGGATAATGCGTATTTATTAAAACATCTAAAGTGTTCAGTTATTTCCAAGAAATCTAAGGTCGTTGTTGTTGGAGGTTCTTACTCTGGTAATTTAGCGGCTTGGATGAAATTGTTATATCCCGATCTGGTTGACGCGGCTATTGCAAGTAGTGGCCCTGTTTTAGCAAAAGTTGACTTTTATGAATACCTGGAAAAAGTTAGTAACAATTATAAACGGTATGGCACAAACGAATGTTACGATAGAATTCAAACAATATTTAAGAGGTACGATAACTTAATCCAAAGTTCAGAAGGAACTGAACAGTTAAAGAAAGAAGAGAATATATGTGAACACTGCAATATGTCGGTGCCAATAAATCAGCACATATTTTTCAATTCCAAAATTGGAGAATTCATGTACAACTCTCAATACGGTACTACGGAAAAAATAAGAAGTCATTGTGAAAATTTACAAAATGAAACAATACCTAGAGTACCACCCGAAGAGTCTACAAAGAAAAACTGTATTTCCTATGAGTTTGATGATATGATCAAAGAGTTTTACGTGAAAGGAAACGAATGGATCCTGGCCTGGCTCTATCAAACTTGTAACGAGTTTGGTTACTATCAAACAACATCATCAGCTAAGCAACCTTTCACAAATAATGTGCCCCTTGAATTTTATATAAAAACGTGTTATAGATTATTTGGCCCAGATTTTGGTGAAGAGAGAGTGAAAAAGGGTGTCGCAGCAGTTAATGATTTATTCGGTGGATCAAAACCGAACGTTACTAATGTAGTTTTCTCAAATGGAGACCTGGATCCGTGGAGCAATCTTAGCATTCTGAAGGATCTATCATACAATGCACCAGCGGTAGTTATTCCTAGAGCTTCGCATTGTAGAGACTTGTTTTCAAATAGAGCAGGTGATATTGACGAATTGAAAGAAGCTAGAAAGCATATTAAACATTTGATTAAACAATGGATAATTTCGACAAGTCGATAATTTGCGATAATTTGTTTAAGAATGCTAAAATTTTCTTTCTATTCTTTTAATTCTTATCTAGCGAAATGGTAAAACAGTGAAAGATGAAAATTTATTAAAATAATTTTATATTTGATTCATACAGATTGTCCTTAAATTAGGTTACTATTTTACCAACACCCTTTACACGACGGATGCTGATGCTATACGTAACTATAACAAAGTGCAGTCGCCAAGACGGCTCCAATTTAAATTAAATAGACACTTATTGACTTTTTATAAAAATATAGTATCGAACTTTACAATAATTAAGTATTGAATAGCCTTGGCGATTTTACTGATATCAAATATATTTAACAAATCATTTTTGCGGGACTTTTGTATCAAAATCGATGTACACCATACTTCGATTGTTCCTACGTGTAGATAATATCAAGGTAGTTTTTAACAGTTGAAAAAAAAATTACATTATTTTTATTTAGGTGTTTTTGGACATTATAATTATAAATGAGCAGTAGCTCCATAGGATGGCTAACACGGTCATGAAATTTTGTTTTAATCTAAAGTATATTATGTATATTATATGAATATTTATTTAATAATATATAAGAATGGTAACCTGCTTAGCACCTCTGATATTCGAATTTCTCGTCTATACTTTAAAATATGTTATATCTCAAAATGGGTAAAACCAATATAATATAATATTTTTCCGAAAATATATTGTATATTATTCTAAATTAGGGTATAATAAAATGCTTAAGTAGAAGACTTAAAAATATATAAAAATATTGACAATATTAGAAAACTACAAAAAATTGTCAGTTTATTGTACAGAATATTAAGACTAAATTAAAATAATTGAGTATTGATAAAAAATAATATTCATACTTAGATACATTTTAATTGTTACATTAAATTAATTTCTTATTAAGAGCTAAACAATTGTATCATAATAATAAGTAAAAAAACTATTTACAAAAACAATAGGATTACTAACAGCTACCATGAAAAAAAAATGTAAGTATTTATAAAAATACAGTTAAACACTTTTCAGCTGAGAAAAATAATTTTAATTCGAAGAAAAATTGAGTAAAAGAAATATTTTTTTAGAAAATATAGTTAAAATTTCGAGTTATGTTGTCAAAAATAGCAAGTAATTCTTTTAATTTATTTAACTTTCCAACCCTGTATTGACTAGGATTGACACCTTAACTTAAGAATATAATAACATCCTTTTTAATGTAATACGTATGCTTCGTACAACCTTATAATAAATCAAATAGACATAATATTATAAATAATCGAAATCAGTCATCGAAATTATTTTTTATATAATTTTGTAAATTCGAGAAAAAATTTCACACTTACTTAGATTTTTTTGTGTGTAGAACATAATGAATCGTTATTTTACAAAAATCTTAACTAAATTCGATTTAATGTAAGTAAGTAATCAAATAAAAATATTTCCTAAATATCCTTATAAGGTTTTTTAGTAAAACAATGTTTTGAAATATAAAAAGTATTCTTCGATGTTCAGAAATAGTATGTCTATGTTTTAAGTATATGGTAGGTAGGTATTTATTGGCAGTGATTATTGAACGAAAGCATTTAATTAAGTTCTTACTTTAACTTCTATCTAAGTGAATCGAGTAGGTAGGCGCCTAGCTTAGAATATCCTTTTTACAGAAATATATATCACTATTAATAAAAAAATACAAAAATCCATATCACCTATCTAAATTGGCATGGTTACCTACCTACTTGTAAACATCGTAATCGAACATTATATTATTATAGTAAATTATAAGTAACATAATTTACAATATTATATTTACATGTCCTGAACAATTGATACAATCACTTCAAGTTACTTAAAATTTCATAGAAGAAACCTTTCAGTTTGCATCGAAGTGATGTTATCAATACAAGCTAATATAGTCCTTATAAGATTGGTGTAAGGTGGTTAATCCCATTCTCCGATGAACATGTGGCGCGCGTTGGGTGCGGGCGGCGGGGGGAAACCGCGTCCAGGCATAGGCAGGCGGCCGTATAGTGCGTAAGGGTCGTAGTGGTCTCCATCTGAAGATATTTTAAATCAAATTATTAGATATTTAGATAGATTGAATGGATTTCAAATTTTTGGGCTCCAAAGTAAACAGGGGATCCGTTACGGCCGATGTTATTAACTTATCTAATCCAAAATCTACAGATTTAAGATCGTATTTTTAAGCTAGATATGTATGAAAGTATTTCCCAATATGTGAAACAGGTTGCAATCTCAGTTAATAACTAATCCACACAATGTGGATTGATTATTGACACGCTTGACTACATAGTATCTGACTTCGATCTTCACTCTGTAGATTTTAAACTAGATAGCTTATAATATTGGCCCTTAGATATGCCGCATATAATCAGAAATAAACAGAAAGTTTAATAGAATACTTTTTAAGCGTTAGACGTATTCGAAAAAAATCAGAATTTTTTCTGACAAACAATAAGTCGCAGCATCTAACCATTTGTATGTAGCCCTATAGTACTTAAACCTGAGCGTTTAATAATAGAAATAGAAATAGAAATATTTTTTATTCAAATAAACTTTTACAAGCACTTTTGAATGGTCAATGAATCTACCAGATATTAGATTAACCTCATTATTCTTTTAATTTAATTAAAACCTTTAAATCCCCACCCAAAAAGCTGAAGCTGTCAAGCCTGTACGTAATATCGTCATCAAAGTTTTAAAAAAACCTTCCTAGTAGGTAGGTAGCTTTCCACAAAAATAAACCTCGAGCATTGAAAGTACTAGGTTCTAGTTAACAAGGTATAATTCTGGGCTTGTTCGAACTATTGAGCAAAAACAACGAACTGTATGTTGTTTGTACCCTGACTTAAGGCATACATGATCACGACCGCATGTATTCCTTTTAACAACCTGCATGTGCTTAAGGTTTATGTCGGTGTATGGGGAAAGTAATTTTATTTTAGGAGTCGTGTTAACACCACGGTTTCATGACCCAGCATTAAGTCTAACACTTTCGTACACTTTGGATTAGATCTAATACGAGAGTGGAGTTTCGAAATCATGTACTTATCTGTAGGACCAGCACGTGTAACATGCAGTCCTAACAAAAAGCCTAAATTATGTAAATATTAAATTATGCATTGTTACTTCTGTTAAAATAGCAGCCTTATTTGACAGATTAAAAAATACTATCTTTTTCACAATGTATGTGTGAAAGGATACCTACCATTTCATTTATAGCAGTCAATTTGGTTACGCTCAGTAGCTGGTTAAACTTTGGTTATAAACAATGGTGTGATATTAAAAATTACCTGACAATAAGCCTAAATAAACTATAAGTATAAAAATTTAATTGTACATTGAATAGTTAAAAATCCTGACATTTTAATCTGGCCAGAATCCTGACAAATGCTTCAAAATCCTGACGTCTAGTGACCCTACGATTATAACCATGATACCTAGAGTGCACCTAGTTAGTAAATTTTGGTATTCTCACAATTGCCTAGTCATATCAATTATCAACTATGGATGAAAGCAAAGCTTCAAATGGACAAGGTCAGCGACGGTCATATGGCGCTGTGGTGGTGTATGGAGGCTCAGAAACGAAGATAGACAGAATAGAAAGGGTGATAGTAAAGGTAATCGTATGCCACGAGAGAACCTGCAAGAGGCGCACATTTTCAGCACTCACAATGCATGTAATGTCAGCAGCCACAGAGGGCCGCATCGACCGCATCGAAGAAGAGGTCAAAGCTGACATGACCTCTGCTTACGCAATTCTATTGCGTGTCTGATACTGGTGGCATTACTCGCTATCTCAGTAGAAAATGCGCCTCTTTGGCGGTGCTTGCTGGTTTCTTGAGGCTGTGAGCGATCCCCTTGATAGTGGAAATGAATAAGAAAACACTCGAGTGTAGAAATGGAAGTTAACGTCAAGCGTCAGGCGTGGTGCTACCAAGCGAAGCGAATTAAGAGAAAGGGTAAATACCAAGATTGGAGCGAAGAGGTCCGCGATAATAAAGTGCGAGGTTAGTGTACTAGCGAGGCTGCTGGATCACCAGGGGGCGCAGCCTGCGCTCCTTTTCGGGATAGAATTGATACATGAGCTTTTCTTTTCTCGGGAGACGGTCGTACGCACCGATTCCGCTCTCGTAGGAGCGTGCGTGCCAGAGTGCTGATTGGGGCAGAGGGGCGTGGGCGAAAGGCGGCACATGGCCAGGGAAGGGGCCGGGATGTGCGTGGGCCACGCTGTAGCGCTTGCTGGGGACTGGCGTCTCCTTCAGGGTGAGGCGCTCGGTCATCGCTGGCAGAACGTGCTTGCCGTTGGCTTTGACGAAATTGGGCACGCGTGCGCGCAGTCCGCAGTAGTACGGGTCATCTGAAAACAAAAGTTCGTGGGTTATTAACTTATTAGGTAAAGTTTTATTTTGTCATATATATAGTTGACCCGCTCCGGCTTCGCACGGATAGGCTTAACAAATACAATACAAAAAATATCTATTCAGCTAGCTGCACTATCTGTCTGATAGTAATTTAGTAGTTTATACTATGGTAAGCTTATGGTAAGCTGAATAAATTTACGCAAAAACAATCGGGAAATGTCAGCGAATTCAATGCGCTCAATTTTCGCGAGCGAAGCGAGCGAGTATAAAATGTTTTGTCAAAAAGGTTTAGCTTTAAATTAAAAAAAAGGTAAGTAAATTCGTCTTTCACAAGTAGCATAGAATTGTATACGTACGTTTTAGGTATATCTGATATCTTGTCCTACCTAAATAATGAAACCATTATATTTTACGTTCCCTCAAGAATTAGGTCAACCATTTGCTTATTAAAATACCATATCGGATAGAGCCAACATTTAAAGTTTAGGTCGATGCCTGCCTTTGCTTCTCACGAACTTGTTGATTCAAATGTTAAAGTTGAAAGCCTAGAAGTTATTAAACTCTACGACCTATGTAAAAGTTGATCAAACATCTGGACGAACCGAACGCGTTTCAAATAATAAGTAGGATACAAAGAAATTTTTAATTTTTTTAGGACGTGGAGCAGAGACGCAGCGTCTCTTGTGAAAACTACTCATATACAGCTTTATTTCGTTGGAATTGGTATAATGAAAACAAACCTAGATGCGAGTACAAGGCAAGCCTTGGCGTGCATAGACGTTCTTTGAGTCGAGGTTAGGTTGGCATAGGTTGCAACTAGGCGATAGCAAAAAACTAATGGCCAATCAGCGCCGATTGCGATTTTTAAACTGAAACAATTATTATTAAGACAATTCCGTAGCTAGATTCCCAAAACACTGACACTACAATTTTCACCTCAATAACAATGATTAATAGCAATGTCCTGTTTATATCAATCCGGCTTGCAAATTAAAAAAAAATTTCAATACAATGAATGTATGCTCTTCTAAAATTCGTGTTCCGCATCCTACGCCCGCAGCACAAATACCGTCAATTCAAATATCAAGGATATGCCCAAATGTCAGTCCTATGTTGCGAAACGGCATTGTCTAGGTAACCTCTGCACCGGCTGAGCTGAATATAACGACATTTGCGACGTGCGGGCTTGAGCATGGCGTCATGATACAAGCATGGGTTAAATACATTTTGGAGTATTGATACAGTTTCAGTAGCCAGTCCTTGTTGAGGAAAAGGTCACCATCGTTGGTTGGAACGTGAATTTTTAGCAAACTTAAGGCACTATTATGGTATGTTCTACCTAGGTGCCTAGTTAGTTAATAAGAATTTCAAATAACTCGTGTATAAGTCTGTTTTTGTTTGGTGGGAGGCTTTGGCCGCGGCTGTTACCTCCTTACCGTCAAAGACGTGCCGCCAAGCGATTAAAGGTCGTAGCCCACTTACACGACACCGCTCCCAAAGTGCACCTCCAGAGCACGATATTAAGTCCATATTTGAATGCTCATACTTTGGTTGGGTGGGAGCGGTGTCGTGTAAATCGGCTACGACCTTAAGCGATCCGGCACGATGGCGACGTGTAGATACAGATTTGGGGTATGGGTTGAACACTGCTATGCCCCTTCCAAGTTAGTCCGCTACTATCTTAGAATGCATCGTCACTTACCATCAGGTGAGATCGCAGTCAAGGACTATCTTGTCATTGAATTAAAAAAAAGTACTGAATTTTGGTAATAGACACCGATATGTAGAGCTTGTAACACAGATCATGAAAGATCATGGTGCAGAACAGACTTGCAGCTGTATTCTAATTAATTAGGTACCTACTCATATAAACACTAATTATTCCATTGGTATTTTCACACGCTGTCATGCGATGGTAGGTAATCCCCGATGAGATCACAGCAGCTGGGAATCTAGTAAATAATCCATAGTTGACATGATTTGATTACCAAATGTGTCAGTGGCCATTTAGCATTCTAACACGTTTTGTTCAAAGTTTTTTGAATTAAGTAGGTATCTAGCTACTATAATATACAGGCAACTACCTAGGTAGGTACTAGGTATACCTATTATAAATTTTCGTTTATCTATTTGCTGCCCGCGACTTCGTTCGTGATTTAGATTATTAAAAAACTAAAAAGTTTTGCATGCCAGTTATGCATTGTTCCCGCGCCGCAACCTAACGCGACTACGCAAATTGTAAAAATCTGTTCACCTTTGCCGCCCTTAAAATCTGCCGCCCTAGGCTCCAGCCTACCCGACCTGCTGGTAAATCCGCCACTGGCGGCAATTAGTGTCTGAAGGAACTTTAGACAGTGGTGCTACTTCCTAGAAGAAGAACACTCCTAAATATTTCCACAAAAATGATGCAATGCGAGAGAAGACAACAATAATTCACCGCACTACCGGGATATATTATTGACAGTAAGATATTATGTCTACATAACGATGCCATTGACAACCGTGAGTTATAAATGATGATCCTACCCACAAAATTGATATGGAATGGAAGTGTTCACACTTGCAGCATTGCATTGTAAATTACATGTTCGGAACATAAATCCCGAATGTCACAGCGGCGTCGCGGCATTAAATCATAAACGTGTCGCAAATTCTGTGGGGTACGTACGAGGAGGTAGGTACCAGTCGAAATATATGCACCTAAACATCTGTGCTAAAGTATCTAGCAGCTATACCTACATAAACATACCTACCTGCCACGTCTCGCAGGTGGTTTGGAATGCAAAATGTACCTCGCAGCTATACCTACATTTCTGAAGTTTACAATCATTACATAGTTACCTACTTGCATAAAATGATCCAAAAGAGCTATCAAGAGCTAAGCTATGAAGAGCTATGGGTGGATCAAAGAGCGGATGGAAGAAGAAGAGATTCATGTTAATGTGCCTATTTAGGCTACTTTTTATTCCAGGAAAACAAATGATACCCAGGAGAATAGTAGGAGAACCTAACTCTACGCGGATGAAGTTTCAGGCCTAAGCTAGTACATAAAAATGAATTGCTGTTCGATAGTGTGACTAAAACTAGAACACGGCTTGACCAATTTGAACCCAAAGATGACTTTTTCAACTTTCAGTGAAATGAGAAAAGAGAGAATACCTAAGCCGCGATAGCATGCGTCTACCAAATAGTCTACAACCATCTACAGTTTTAGAACGTATACCTACACACCTAAATAGCTTTGTCATCAAGAGTATAAGTCTTTTAACATAAAAAGGGCCAAACACAAGCGCGCTAGGCACTGTGCTTTTGTTTCAATAAATTTATTACCTTGAAATAATTAAACACAACGATTGTTCAATCCGAACGCACGTTTAATTAAAGCTACAATCACAGTCGAGTGCTCCCAATGCCCTGTGGGTTAAGCTCTTTGTTTCCCTAATTTAATGGGCAGAGTGCGTATTTTAATTAGCGCCTACGCATCCACTCACACAATTCGTTAATCCTAGAAATGTCCTATAATCCTTTTAACGTTTATTGACATCAGAATACCATTTCAATCATTATCAATATTATAAATGCGAAAGTGTGTCTGTTTTTTAGTTTGTTGGTTGTGCCTTCAATCACGCTATTGTATGCTTATGGTTGAGTAGCTGGCGAGTGATATAGGCTACTTTTTATCCCAGGAAATCCCGCGGGATGTTAAAAACTAGATTTAAAAAGTTTAGAGTTTTCAAAAATCCCGCGGTAATTCTATGATTTTCCGGGATAAAAAGTAGCCTTTTGTCACTCTCCAGGTCCTCAAATATACCTATGCAAAAAATCTCGCCGACCCGTCGAAAAACACGGACTGTATTGCGGCGTGATTGAAGGACAAATGAACAAACAAACACACTTTCGCACATCTTTCTCATTTATAATATTAGTAAGATGAGATGTATCCTTGGATTATGTCTACTTCTAACTTTTACAGGATATACTTATTACGTCTGAAATGGGTCACATTTATCTATATGAGTTATCTATAAGTAGACCACTTATTACGTGTGACCTATTGCTGAGAATCGGTTAGTGCATTGCATCATATTCAATCGTAATTTGCCAGCATACGAGTATGAAATTGTATAGTAGCGAATATTTTTCATCGATTATTACTAGTGGTACCTACTGGTAATGCTTATAATATTCTGCAACATAATTTTGAAGAGGTGCCTAATTGACCCTACACTTGCCTTTAGTAAGGTAACCTTTAGTTAAGTTAGTCAGTTGGCGAGTTATAAAACTATGTATAAGGAACAGGATTACTCGCGCGTCTAATGTGTCTAAATAAATCGGCACGTGGGCACTGATTTTCGTGGGCATTTTTGGACAAGGTAGTCCTTAACTGCGATTTAACCTGATGGTAAGTGACGATGCAGTCTAAGATGGTAGCGGGCTAACGTGGAAGGGGTATGGTATGTACATCCAACCTATAACCCCTAAACGATTTCTACTCGCCAAACTTCAATGTTTTTTAAATAAAAATATAGGTTTCGTACTGCTGGTGTTTCTAAACGATCTTTAGATTTGAAATGCTGATAAAATTATCTACTCACCATATTTCTTATTGTCCTTTCCTTTGTCAGATTTTCCTCTCGGGAACTGTGTAGGAACGCGATCGCTTTCAATATCATCGTAATCCGGCTGTAAAGAAAAAGAAAAGAAATTTACATCGATAACTTTACAAAATGCCCTCCACACAGGATCTGCTTGTTTTCTTAACTCCTTTACATTGTCCTAATCTACATCACTTAATAAACCAGGCTTTAAACAAGTCATACAATCTGCGCTCAATTGAAATGTTTAAGAGGACATATAAACTTTTAACCCGCGTCAATACGATTACGTTATCGGAACACACAGGATTGTATTAAAAACCTGATTTGCTAATGCAAAACGACAAAAAGCATTAACAGCAAAGAAATAAACGCGTGGGTACTTGACTATCCTTATCTTCTTACAAGGTAAAACGAGATCAATGAACAACTAATGGTGATACGACGCTCATATTGTAGAGCAGACTTATCGCGAAAAAGAAATACTCGCCAGTTGCCACCCTGATTTAAACTCGCGTTCACATAAATCAATGTCGTTTAAATGTAGGTGAAATGGTCCTTGATGTTAGTAGAGTCAATTAAAAAAAGACTCACATTTTATAAAGAAATACTTATTAGGTACGCAATATTTCTTGCGCATCCATATTCTACTATATAAAAATAAGTCGGGTTTTCCTTCCTGACGCTATAACTCCAGAACGCACGAACCGATTTCCACGGTTTTGTATTCGTTGGAAAGGTCTCGGGCTCCGTGAGGTTTATAGCAAAGAAAATTCAGGAAAAATTTGAACAATTTAAGAACGCGGACGAAGTCGCGGAGGCAAAAGCTAGTTATACATATTTGGTGCTTCATAAACGTCCGTACTCTATGCTAAAAAACTGTAGGCTTTGTAGGTGTCCGCTAAGAGATCACTCTCTCATCAAAGCTGTAGAGACGTTGGGATCTAAGAGCTGACTAACTGTATCACAGTGAACTGCATCATCATTGATTCACCTGAATCAAGAAGAAGCACATCGCACTACTTAACAAGTTAGATTGAAGCCCATTTGCTGCTTACTTCTTCGAAACTAATTTGTACATATGCGTAGGTACTCAATGACATCATAACAGAAAACAATAATATTGCGACCTAACTTAATGCTTCCTAAAATACCTTGGGTACACTGCAAGTTTATAAATGCAACCTTCTAGAAATGTCTACAATACGTAAATTGAAACCATAAAATATATTCTTTGGACAAAAGTATTTTAATGCAACGATAGACTCGGCGATAACTTCTTGCACAGACATGCCCAAGTCAATCTCAGTAGTAAGTTAATAAAGGGCAACAAAGGCAGAATATAATTGATTGCATCTTAAAGATTCTTATCAGCTTATAAACTGTCAAATAAATGCACGAGAGTGTTGGATCAATGCAAAAAGACACCTCGCAAAAGGGACAAAAGACATTCCTCATCTTTGTAATGTCGTAGCAAAAGCGAGCTATTTGGATAAACCAATAAAAAGATAGTCAAGGTTGCCACACGTACATTTATCTTTGGCGGCAATGATTTCTTTGATATGTCATCGATAAAGACTCCATCATTGTTCACTTAGCTTCGCTTAATATGCGAAGTTCAATTTTAATGTATAATGCATCGACTAGTGACTTTTATTATAAAGAAGATAAGGATATGATAGATGCTATTACAAGCTCTTCCGATCCTGTCAGATCTTCTGATATGATAGAGTTCCCTGAATTATTGGCAATGTAATGTAAAACGATATAAATTGTTCATTATTCAAATATTATGCGTATGATTTAAATTAAATTTTTAATTACATCTAAAGATAAATAAGTAAATAAAATAAATAATTAGCAATAGTTTGGACAAAAAAATTTGATATTAGGGGACAATATGGTCTACAAACCTCTGAACCGCTATTAGCTTTTGACACGAAATAGCTTGCTTTAGGGAGACAGATATAGGACAGTCTTTTTATCCCGGAAAAACGGGGTTTTTAAAAACACAAACGAAGTCGGGGTTCCATCGAGGTCACCATTTTGTGGTAGATAAAATTGCATTAGAAATATTAACCTGTTGTAAATTGAAGAAATATACCATTATGCCGAGCTTGATGCATCTCAGAAACACTTTGCGTAAATTGGACCTTTATCAAGCAACACATTAAATGTCTCTTATATTATAAAAAATTGCAATCTTCGGTCAAGGTTTTGGTTTCCATTAAGAGCCCGTTGTGATTCATGATTCTGAATTTATTTAGAATTGTATCCTCGTTTACATTAAGATTAAAGACTTAGAAGCCCTTTATAAATTGTAAAAAGTTGATAACTGATTTCAATAGTCGATACATTTTAATAAATTTAATATTAATGAAAGAGGCAAAGATAAATTCCTGAAATCATGTATCTATTACAATGCATGTTATGTTTGTTTACATAGTTGAATTTTATAGACAGACTGATAAGGTTAAACAAAATAAAGAATAGTATAAATTACCGATTTGTTAACTAAAAGAAATGTGGTCATGCGTGATTTTGTAATGATTCCCTGATTGTCTCTGTACTTCATAAAAATGTAGTTAATGGAGTTCGTAATGCAGGTATGCTTGAAAAATGCATACGTGCAAATTGATTTTAAAAATAGCATGTTATAACACCTTTACCTTAATAGTTGTAATGTGATTTGCAACTAAAATAGTGCAATTTTCATCCGTAATAAAATTATATTATGGAATTATTTACCACAACTAATGTATAACAAATTGGATGCTATAAAGTTGGCTACTCATAATTTAAACGAAATGACTGGAGCAAATTGGGGTTTATTAATTTCAATCTTGATTTCAATCAATTTGAAGGACAAATGCTTTCATTAGTGTGCGTCTGGGAAATCTACTCTGTTGTATGATTATTTTCTTTCATTTGTTTGTTTAGGCAAAATTATTTAAGTCATAAAATTTTTACTCACTTTATTTTTCATCGTTTCATCACTTAAGCTTGCGTCTTAAACAATTCATCATTCTTTCTACATCATTATTTATACTTAATACAATTTTATTTGAGTAAGATACCCGCAGAAATGCTTTTAACGTAATGCATAATGTGATCCTTTCTAAATTGTCTTTATTGCTTTGTTACTTCATTTCGACATTATTTTATTACTACACGTATCTAGGTATGTGTGTTGGTCTGATTTGTTCTCCTATCTTGTTGAGAAATGTGTGATACAAAACTTTATTCTGTACCTACTTTAATGTGCACATTATTGTTAGTTATTTTTTTCGAGGCTTTCATTTAAGTGCAAGTCAAGATCATGAAACCTAGTTGAAAAAGATCGATTATTAAGATGAAGCATGAACTTGTTTATGACCGAAAAATTATGACTGAAGTGAAGCCTCTTCATTTTACTGTTATTTTAATTTTCATATTTCAGCTTTTATCCTGATACTCTAGAATGCGTTAATCTGTCATTTACTACGGAGTTATATTGGTCTGGTCTTACACAATTATCAGAGATGCCAGAGTTTCATCCGAGATTCACTTCTCATTCATCAAAAAATCCCACAAGCGTTCCAAATTTCGAAGGATGATAAGTGTTTCTGAATAATCATTGATAAGCAGCATTGGACAAAGATGTTCTTTGAGACTCACCTTGGGAATATCAGCTGGTCCGTAACCATTTTCCCTCGGGGGAAGTTTCGGGGGCTTATCGCCTCTCCTTTGTCCCATCTGCATCATGAGTTGCTCCCTCGTCGCAGCTACCACCCCGTTGAGACCGTTGTGTCCATTATGTCCATTGTGACCATATCCTCCAGAACTGCCGCTGGAACCTGAGCCGTTTGCGTTTGAGCTTGCGATGCTATAGGGATCTTCATCTGGGATCGGGATGCGAGGTCTGTTCTTGATGTCCATAGGTCTTTGAACTGTTGACAAAAATACATTTATGAGATAATCTCAATAAAAATAGATGTTAAGCATTCAGAATGCCAGTGGAAGATTTACTTGATAATTCGGAAGCACTTTGTATAATTTTGTTTGAAAAAAAAAAGTATTCTATTATATTCTGAGGTTAATCTACACCAGTACTGGTAAAATGTATTAGGCTCGTTTTTCTTATATTACATCATATTGTACCTGCATTTTGGTGAATAAATTATCTATCTATTTATCTATCTAATCTAAATACAAAGTTTTTTTTTTGGGTTATTCAACCTTCGGCCTCAGTTTCGTCTTCGGCCGAAGGTTGTGGGGGCAGCCGATCAAACGGCTTCGTGTTCGGCCAGAAATCAACCTTTGGTCGGACATTATCATTAACCCACTTCACTGATCGTAAACTAGTTTAGCGTTCCTAATAAAAACACCTGTTCAATATCTATGACACAGTAGACTGAAATTGACTTATAATCTTCAAAGACTGGCACTGCAGTCGACCTTTGATCTTTAGCATGCAGTCGGCTTTGAAATAATAGATATCAGATTCGGAAATAAAGCTTGTGACTTTGATGTGGGAGCATAATTTGAGTTATTTATAATTTGATTCAAGGTTGACCTAGTTATAAAATTGGGATTTTTTAATATTTCATTTGTAACCAAATTAAAGATTTTATTATTTTTACATAATATTATTAGTTACTGACTAGTTTTTAATTGATTAAATGTTTTAATTAAGTATTTCATTGATCGACTTTAATATTAAAAATAAAAATAAACCACACAAAAAAATTCAACGCAAACAAAGGGAGATAAATTAGGTACCTAGGTACGTAAACCTTGTAGAAAGTTTCTTGTAAATTACTCGTAGGTAGGTATCTAATGTTAAAACCGCAAGATCATCGTAGCTCGTCTAGGATTTTTATATAGGTATACAGTGTAGTACACGTACGCATACAATTATTTATAGGTAACTATACATACTATAATATTATAAAGAGAAAAGATTTGATTGTTTGCTTGTAATGGATAAACTAAAAAACTACTTAACCGATTTTAAAGATTCTTTCACCTATAGGAAGCTACATTATCAGCGAGTAACATAGGCTATATTTTATTTTCAACAAATTAGAGATCCCCACGAAAATTGCAATAATGTAACCCAAGGTATCAAAAATCACTACATAGTCCCTCGTCGCGCTAAGTTCGTGTTTGTTCGGGCTAAGTAATTTAAACTACTGTAGGTGCGGATTTTAATAGATGACGGGAGCGAAGCCACGGGTAAAAGCAAGTAATACCTAATGTGGATGGTAACCTTTACGGCGTCGGCTAATAATAATCATAGGTCCTCGTGTCTAGTGATTGCCATCCGATCTCTGGATCACGACATGCAATTGCGAAATGTTACGGTGCACAGAGCGTGTTAGATAATCGATTGGATGTTTATATTAATTTTATTGTTCCATAATCTTATGCCTACGTAAATAAAATGTAATCCTAATTATTATAAAGGCGAAAGTTTGTATGTGTGTGTGTATGTTTGTTACTCTTTCACGCAAAAACTACTGAACCGATTTGGCTGAAATTTAAAATGGAGATAGATTATACCGAGGATTAAAACATAGGCTACTTTTTATTCCGGAAAATTAAAGAGTTCCTGCGGGAATCAAAAAAACTTAATGCACGCGGACGAAGTCGCGGGCATCGTCTAATATTTAAATAAATACAAAAGTAATCATTTATTCAGCTTAACACATAAATAAAAAGACTAAAACAAACAATACAAAAGTGACTAACACTAAATCTATGACCAAACTTAGGGCGCGAACAAGCCAAGGATGCCTCGCTGCGATACCTCGCGGTCGCGGTTTAGCTCGCTACCTCGATGCCACCTCCATGTAAAACAAATGTATGCAAACAGACGAGCGCGAACATGCCGAGAAACATCGATGTGAACCGCGATGTATCGCAGTGAGGTATCCTTCGGCATCGAGATAGCGAGCTAAACCGCGACCGCGAGGTATCGCAGTGAGGCATCTCTGGCGTGTTTCCACCCTTATTATACTGATCTTAGGAAGATCGCTGATCGATCGATTTCAAATAGCTGAAATCTACCTAATCTATCTATATAGATTAGGTCTATATAGATCTATCTATATAGATAGATCTATATAGGTCTATATAGATCTATATAGATCTATCTATATAGGTCTATATAGATCTATATAGATAGATATCTAATCAATATAGATAAATCTATCTATATAGATTAGGTAGATTTCCGCTATTTGAAACACAAATGTATATGCACTCTTACTCTGCTCAGACCCAGTTTTATGTCAGAGCATAATATTTGTGTCTTGTTTTAACTCTATCTTAAGTCCGAGCTAAGTCATAGCACGCTCTATAGAGCAACATTAGGTAGAGCATGAGTAATCTTAAGTTCTTAATACAAGTAAGTTGTACTACAGAGCTGATCAGTAGCTTTATTTCTTAGGATTCATTTAACATCAGAAACGATTGTAATCAAACGCATGGATAAACAAAAAGTTCTGCTATATCGTAACTTCAACGCCTGCCTATTATAAATCGCAAAGATACAGTCAAGTTACTTGCAAAGTATTGCGGTAACACGTTATCAACACAAACAATTAAATAGAAACCCGATTCGTTTTACGACGCAAATTGCTATTTTAATGACTATTGTAACTCTCAAACTGTTAACACTAGAAGGGTATGAAAATAGCATTCTAGTATTACGTTTCTTTTCTGTTAATATCACTTATTGTCACATAAGCTGATGAAAGTTCTTTTTGTCTGAGGCCGATTTTCAGATAACCTTCCAGACGCTGAGATGCGATGTCGGAGTTTGCACCAAGTTTACTCTCAGTTTCTAATATAACTTTTGATGCGTGTTCACTTTATGATATAGGTACCTACTTTTCTCTCTGATAAAAACCATAGAGTCCACAAAAGTTACCACTACTTTTTCCTCCAATTTTGCAGGAAAACGTAGGGTAAATACTGTGTTGATATTACCTGAAAGGTCTCAGATCTAACAGAGATGACCGATTTTGTCCAAGACCGATTTTTTATCAAACATTTACAGCCTAAATGTGAACGCTGAGCAGTGATGTCCAACTTAATGTCGACCTTTGCCGGCGACAAAAATTCAATCGGCCTACGAAAGTTATTTAATTTTGTAGGAAGAGTGGTATGGTTTTGTCTTATTTTTGCCCGATCTAGTAATATCAATAGTCTCCAAAAAGCCTCAGAGCCAAAGGAGACAACTGCTTTTTGTCCAAGACCGATTTTCATTGAACAGCAGTCAACTTACGAGTATAAGTAGTAGTGATATGCTGAGTAGAACTAAATGCCGACTTTTTGTAAAACAAGTCTGTGTTTTTTAAATGTTTGATTTTCGTCGATTTTAGTCGAGACGACTGAAGATGTCGCTTTTCTGTGACGGGGCTTAACTTGTTGGTACTGTGATTTTAAATTAAATCGAGTGAGCCAGCGGAAATCATGAAAGGCTGCCTTTAGACGCACAGTAGGCAATAATTAATTCTTAATAAGCGGGCCCTTGATAGGTATAGTGACTTGTAGAATCGTCTGCCCTTAAGGCAATTATTATTATCGCTATGTATCTATAAATTACTCTGGTATAATTTAAACAACCTAATTTTGTGGTGATTAAGCGCGCTGACTTTCTACCTACAATTTGTAAGTAGGTACGTAGGTATCTCAAACAGAATTCAGAGTGGGTATAGAATTAGTATATCATTTTGTGATGAAACATCTATGCTCGTAATAGTAAAAGCAGAGTTATTTTTAGAGCATTACAATTTAATTTACCTTCCACTCCAGTACCTTGAGGCACCAACCACCATCAGTTCCTTGTACTAGGTACCTACTTATATGTCTCACCTATTGTCACTTCTGTAGCCTAAGAACAAACATTTTAACTTTCGAAGTTAAAATGTTAAAAAGTTAACGGCAATGTTCGTACATTTTGTATGAAAATGACAGGAACGTTCCTATTATTTTCGTAAATAATAGGAACGTTCCTGTCATTTTCATACAAAATTTCTTGCTGGTGTAGGCTACTGCTTCGGGACCCGATTAACTTTGTCAGTAAGTTTAGTTACTAGTTCTCCTACGGATTTTTCCGTGCCTGATTTTATCTCGCAGGGATACTCAGAGCATAGCACTCTCTCCATCGCCCGCTTATCGTCCCTCAGCCTTTTTATGAGCCATAAGCCATCACTGGCAACACACGTTTAAAAACCTTGGTCTTCACGCACTAAGGTATCTGGACGAGAAGACATCTCAACGCTTCCCGAATGCTGCCCGACCGAGTTGGATTTGACGGTTGATCTCTTTCTAGAAATTGTCGAGATTTCAATGATGATGAGCTAGTTTGTTTATTTGATGTTTATAATCCTTTGTAAAATAATGTAATCATTATGCTACAAAGGGTCAATGTTAGGTAATGAACAATATTAGGTAAAGATAATGAATAATCTTGCTTACATCGATTCCAACAAGATTCCAACCTTTAAGCGTCACCAGCCGCTAAGATCGCATTCATCGGCAGTCACCGATAAAAAAATTCAAAGAAATAAAACAAAGGCTTTTTAAAAGGCATTATTTTCTTAGATTTCAGATATAGATGTACAGGAACAAGATAGGCTCGTGTAGGTAGATACAATATCGTATGGACCACCGCAAAAGAGACGGAACGGGGTTGGAATCCAGATTAGTATACTTAGTCTGAATTCTTATAAGGCGCAAAGTTTTAAAACGGTCCAAGATCCCAGGGTCACCAGAACTTACTTTTAAAAGGCCAGGAAACTATCCTCGTAAAATAAGAGATACTTAAAACTTTTTTGGCTGATACAAACTTCAAACGAATTTACCGAAACTAAAGATATAAAATATGGCAAGGTTACAAAAAGTTGGTATTGTCTCAAGGAACTTCTTTGGTATTTTAAAACTGCGTAAGGAACACAATTTCTTTTCTGTTCTTACCGACGCGACTTTGCTTGTTTTAAAATAAATAGGTACATGTCTAAATTTTCTTTAAGTTTCAGGAATAATAAATATATATTAAGCTATGAAAATAAATACGAATAGAGAGCATATCAGCCAATCTATTGCTACTTAAATTTTTTTGCTGACCTTACACGCATTTTTGCATTGAAAGTGCGTTGTTTGCAACTATTGCGGCTCTGTTGGCACATTCAGCTAATCATCCACCTTTACATCTGAACTGGACTTGCAACATGGATCAATTTAGTTTTTCACAAAACACTTCCTTTATTAGACGATTTGAAGTACTTTGCATACAATCAGTCACGACCCGCGCTTGACCAACATTCAACGTTTCAATTGCTGATCTAAGATTCAAAATGCGCGCTCTAATGAGATATAGGCAGAGAGCTGCCGTATACTAGAGGCGGATATCAGATATGTCCAGCAAACTGGCCACAATCTCACACGAAAGATCATAGCTACTATTTATCAATCAGTAAGTTTTCATCACTGGATCTGCTTTGGGTCAGTTTGTCAATAATATCACTATCTTTATGAACTATGCTATGAATGTCTTTTGGTTGTGGCAATTACCTTCTTCCTTTACAGTAACCGGCAATATATACCTATACGCCAATTTCGGTGACAAAGATAGCGCTATACGAGATCATGTAAATTGAGATTGATTGTCTCTTTCTATGGCGATTTACTTAAAATTGGCTAGCTTCAGCGAGACAAAATTTCACATAGGTACCTACATGAGTGACAAAGACGACTTTCTACGTGGCCCTGGCTGGTCGATTGCCTTTTTTCTAGGGCTCGATGTGTGATATTAACTGCCGGGTAATCAGGTCTTTGTAATTACTATGCGGTGGAACTATTTTGATGTCTGATATACCTACCAGCTAAGAGATCTGTATTTCTACAGCTATGAACTCAATGGGTAGTAAATGTTTCCATTCAGACGATCTAGTTATGCCACAGCCAGTCACGAATGAGTCCGACCTTCGTTTTGAAATCGAAATTTGTCGGTCTGTAGCACATGTCCATGTTAACAAAGCAACCGATAGTGTTACAGAACCGGACATTTAAAAAACAATGCGAAAGACCACAACCATTAGACATTATGTTTAGATGTTATCTTGATGTTCTAGTTATTAACGTTTTTCATCAATCTTCTCTAAATGTCAGTCAGAGGAAATTAAAAGCTTTGTTACAATTGATTGCCAGTTGGATATACATTCACAATAACTAATCTCTTCTCTGAATAATATAAAACAATGTCGCAAGCAATCTTCGCTTATAGCCTCTTTCAATCAATATTCAGGTACCTACTAGATATGCAGTCGAAAATTGTCCGTAAAAATAAGTGAGAAGCCATGGCCCATGTTGCGAACCTATTTTCCGTGAGAAATTCAATATAATCAAGTCTCACGATGACGTTAAAGTTGCAAAAATACAAAATGTTAAACTCTTAAGGAAATTTAAAACAAAAAGATCCTGCGGAGACGAAGTAGCAGATATCACTTAGGGCTATAAATGAAAGTAACAAACAGCGAGCTAATATAAAATCTAGATCGTACATAACTTTTGATTTAAGAGACTAGATCTAAAATCAATAAATTTATTTGAGCTCTGCATCCGATAAACAGCGGTCAGACCGCGAAACCGCTGCAGGAAATCTAGAAACGTATCTTATCCGAGCTGGGAAATCACGGGAATCTCTGTGTGCGGTTTCTTTCCCATAAATACTCTATGATTTGAACAAAACCAATATCGGATTTAGAATAGCTACCTATCTAGGTAAATAGTTGCTATGGTCAGAGATTAGTTATAGAGTAAAGATTGCTACCGTCATACATCAGAACAAAGCTCGCGTAAGTCTTGTTATTACGGACTTTTTAGTTGCTATGCCATCTCCAAAATCATCATCATTAATCCATCAACGGCTCCCTACTAAGTGCAGGTCTTCTTTCAGAGAAGGGTTATTGGCCATAATCCACTACTCCGGCCATTTGATATGCATTGGCAAATTGGCAGACTTCATGTACTTTTGAGAACATTATCGAGAACTCTATGCCATCTACCAAAATTCAATATGAAGAACATTTAATACACTCTAAAACGCTCTATTAATCCGGAAAAATATGATGAATTAACAATATTTTTTACAATAAGCTGAATATTCTGTTATGATTTTATGAAAATTTTAGCCCGCTGCCATCTTAGACTGCATCATCACTTACCATCAGGTGAGGTCAAGGACTATCTTGTCATTAAATTTAAAAAAATGTTGTACTATATTGATGTTAAAAATAAAAAAAATATTTATCAAATGAAATTAAATAACGATATAGTAGCGCCATCTAGAATAATTTTTAGGGTATTTGATTTATACAAAGAGTTAGCAATCTATTTCTTTTTACTAATCTCTGCTAAGGTGAAGCTAAGTAAGAAAATTTGCCATAAAGTTGAGTGAAATGAGGTGCAATACATCATGAGATCGAGTCAGATTGCATTGTTGCACAACAATAAGTGAGCTACTGAGAACTGAAGCGCATACCTGGTGCGCTCGTTATGAGAACTAAATCAGATGCGCAATTTGTTTTAAAATTGCACGAAATGAAAATATTTGTTTTGATGGAGTATGTGCACCTACTAACTTTTCAAAGGAACTTGACTATTCCGGAAATAAAAGCCGATATATACGTATGTTATATGTTTGTACCTATATCACGTGGGGCGTATGGCGTTGCCAATACACCTACCAACCAGTTTTTTTACGAGTAATTTTGCAACGATTATTTGTTCCACAATTTCGCGGATTAAAATCTCTTTAAAGGCCGTTCTACAGTGCGACTGTGAATTTGCAACGGTATAGCAAGTGGATTTTATGCCGTGCGTCTTCATGTACGAGTAACTGTGCTATGTACTACTGCAACGTTCACGCCATAAATTGCAGCATGTCGTATTACTGTTTGCTATTGTTCTAGCGTAAAACCTCAGTGTGGGTTTGCCCTAAAAATTACTTTTTAACCGACTTCCAAAAAAAGAAGAGGTTCTCAATTCGTCGGAATCTTTTTTTTCCAACTTCTCAGGTGATTCCATTGTCATCAGGTCGGGATCTGATGATGGGATTCTGGGGAAATCGAGGGAACTCTTCAAATTTTATAGGCACAATTGATATAACTTATAGTGGCGTTTGAAGTCGGTTTTGTAAAAAAAAATTACGTTTTATATTATTCCATCCCATTGATTTGATTTTCTCAGGGTTGATTTTTCAGTTGTAGACAACCTGAATACTAATAAAGTTGTGTAGGTATAGTGCCCATACAAAACTGTTAAAAATCCGCATTTAAATACACTTACATGGATTTAGAAGTGTGGGTATCCTTATTCCATTAAAATACATTTAAATTAATTGGCGACTGAAAATTCTTACTCGATTGATGCTCGAATAATTTGTTATTTACCTAGTTCAGTCCGAATTTGAATTGGAATTTCGTCATACCAGACTTGAATGTAGAGCCAAACTAAAGAAGCTGTTAAAAAGTAAAAACTAATTCGTTTGAAACCTCACTACTTTTTGCAAGTTGCCCTAAAAGTCTACTAACTCGAGTCATCTAAATTAAAATTGAATTTTCTCTAGTTACGAAAACTTAACTTGCAAGCCAAGGTCGCAGCGACGCTGTTCAAAATGTACATTTACAGTTTGGCGTGAGAACGTTGCATTATAAAAATTAAATTTTGTTCGTTAGCCGTTTCTTAATTATAAGTGTTGAGGTCGATTCATTGTTGTATTGCAAAGGGGCTGTGTTCTCTGGAGGCCTGAGACAAGGTAACAGCATTGGACTGGCTTCAATCGTTTACATTATCTATCTCATACATGTGCGTTTTCCCCGTATAATCTGTTAAATGGCAATCCTATTATAATATTATAAACGTGAAAGTTTGGATGTATGGAAGTTTGTTACTCAATCACGCCGCAACCACTGAACCGATTTGGCTGAAATTTGGAAAAGAGATAAATTATAGTCTGGAATAGCACATAGGCTACTTTATCTTTATCCCGGGAAATAAGAGAGTACCGCGGGAATAAAAAGCCTTAATCCAAGCGAACGAAGTCGCGGGAACCATCCAGTTAATAAATAAAGATATCGATGACGCGTGACGGATTTTCTCTACTGTCCTTGTATTGCTACTACAATAGGCTTCCAATTAATAAAGATATATTGCGTTGAAACGGTACTTACATGAGCTATGACTACTATTTGAAAAAGGGAAATAAAACAAAAGTGTTTTCGAGTAGGTAACTGATAAACGTAATATTTAGTTGCCTTTATACTTCGATCACAGAAGAATATATTATCAGTGGTAATGGCGGATCATACAAAGATTCAATATTATCTTAGAACCATAAGATTTAGATTGGTCGCTATGACCAGATTCGGTCGCGAGAAAATTAATACATTATAGATAGAATATACCACGAAACTTAAATAGTTACTTATTTAAACTAATCTATTTGTATGAGTGCAGATAAAGATTCACGCTATTGCAGATTTAAGGTAAATTTTTCGTGACTAAGAACTTTATACCCACAAAAAACTCGTCGAAGACCAGACGTCCGATATAAGGAATTTGATAAAATAATTGTTATTCAGTGTACACCGTATTGTACATGAATGGAATTCCCATTCTGCTTATTAATAAACTAAAGTATGGCACAATCTTCGAAACAGTGTGTCTTTGTCAACGTTAGGCAATTTATTTTCTATGATTTGTGTCGCAGAGTCCTCGCTTATGGTAGTTTTATTTGCGATTTTCGCTCTGATTACTCGGGATTAGCGTTGCCAGACGTCCCGTATTTCCCGGGACATCCCGTATTTTAGGCATAATTTAAAATGTCCCGGCGGGACTGACTCTGTCCCGTATTTTGACCGTACTTAGTTTTTCATTAATTTATGAAATCGATCCAAGTATTCACACACGCAACATTCGTAAAAAAGCGAGTTGATGACCGTTTATAATTACGATTATAATTGTATTGATTTTTGCAGGAATGTTAAAACAAGTAAAAATATGTTTAAACTGACTCGATCCTCGGAAAAATATTTAAAAAAAAATGACACTGAATAATTTTGTTTTTTATTTGTTCCGGGTAAAAAACTGAAATCCTGTATTTTTTCGCCTATTTAATCATTTGTCCCTTATAGGTTAAAAAAAAATCTGGCAACCCTACTCGGGATACTACCAGAAGCAGATTTGTCCTTTATGACGTTAATGATGAGAACACGCTGTTACATTAAGTACGAGTAGATACATTGTAGATGGAACAGTATTAATATTACATTGCACAATGAGCTTATCCATTAGGGTTTTATATTACTTTTACGTATATTTTTTGTGAGACATTAATTTATTCAATCGTAGTACGGGTAGCTACTTAGTTTACATCGTGTTTTTGAGATAATGACTTTTTAGTATGCGGAAGCATATAGGTACATATGCTTGTGGTCCAATCAGCTTTAAGTCTCGAACATTGTGTGGACTGGTCAAGGTAATAAAATGGGCAGGACAGAATGATTTCTAGTTTGACGATTTGTTGAACTTTACTGTGACAATATGCGGACAGAAAAATAATGATAAGAAGCGTAAAACTCTAATATTACCTACAAATAGACCGTCGTCCCCCTATCATTCATATGTTTTTCAGCTGTTCTTTTATGTTTTCCCTATTTTGTTTTTAAGCCACGCCTGTATTAAAAAAAAATTCAAATCGGTCCAGCCGTTTTAAGTTTTAGCCAGGCTAACGAACAACGATGCTGCCCTCATAATTGAAAACACAGTAAGTTACATAGAAGTTACCTTTAAGTTACTGTGTTTTCAATTACGAGGGCAGAATTGATTTTTATATATAGGTATAAAAGATTTTAAAGTAGGTACTTACTACAAATTAAAATTTTACTATAATGTATCTAAATATAAAAAAAGCAAAGATGACTGACCTATCAACTTAAAGCTCTAACCGCTGAACGGATCAAGCTGAGGCATACAGATAGTTATTATGACGTAGGCATCCGCTAAGAAAGAATTTTTGAAAATTGAACCCCTAAGGGGGTAAAATTGAAATATCGAACGTAATGTGAGCGCAGCCGCGGCCAAAAACTAGTATATTTATAAAAAGATCATAGTAACTAAAAAATCTGTAAGTGCACTTAACTTTTATCTAGGGCTCACTGAAAATTTCCTATTAGCTCTAAGGCTATGTTCACATGTAACGCGCGTTAACGCGCGTCAACGCGCGATCAAATTTGAAGAGAGTTCAGATGATGAGCGCTAATGCGCGTTGCGAGAGTACTCGTCAGTCTAGTTCGGTAGATCGTAGAAAATGGACGTGGAAGAGGCTATTATTTTGTGGTTATATTATAAAGAAAAATATAGAAAAAGAAAACGTACACATTGGGTTCATCCAATTTTGAAAAATAGACCCAGTTTGTTTGCGACACTATATCCGAATCTAAGAGACCATGAATCTAAATTCTTTAATTACTTTAGAAAATCTACAAAGTCATTCGACAATTTGCTTCAACTCATCCAAGAGGACATTACAGCAGCTCCGAACGCCATCAGCGATGAAAGCGCGCGCTCAACTGAACAGCAAACGGACATTTCATTAATATCAAAGCGCGAGTCAACGCGCGATTGTCTGCGTCTAGAAACTTTTTCTCTGAGCGCCGCGTTGGTGCTCGCTGACGCGCGTTAACGCGCGCGCATGTGAACGGTTGCTAGGTATATATTAGAATGTCTAAGCGCGCGGTTTGAAAACGCGCGTCGCAATTCATCCATCTGAACATAGCCTTAGGCTATGTTGAGCGCGCGCTTTCATCGCGATCGCATGTAATTTTGTTAATTTTCGTAATTATATTTTGTTTTCGCATTTAAAATGAGTGAAATTGAATGACTTTCTAGACATTCTAAAGTAATTAAAGAATTTAGATTCATGGTCTCTTAGATTCGGATATAGTGTCGCAAACAAACTGGGTCTATTTTTCAAAATTGGATGAACCCAATGTGTACGTTTTCTTTTTCTATATTTTTCTTTATAATATAACCACAAAATAATAGCCTCTTCCACGTCCATTTTCTACGTTCTAACACGAACTAGACTGACGAGTACTCTCGCAACGCGCATTAGCGCTCATCATCTGAACTCTCTTCAAATTTGATCGCGCGTTGACGCGCGTTAACGCGCGTTACATGTGAACATAGCCTTAAACTATCAATACACATTTTAAAACAAGTCTTCAAACGATTTCGCGTCACGACTAATTTACATTCAAATATTTTAGCATTTATGCGAACAAATTATTCAGTTCACTTCGAGTTAAGATATTTATCTAACGAAAGAATTCAACGCGCTAGTGTTACAAAACTAATAGCGTTTGTTACAAAATGTTAAAGGAATTTTTATATGAAACGAAGGATGCCGAGGCATATCTTTATAATTTGTACAAAAAAGTTACTACCGCGTAAAAAAGTTATTTGAAATCTTCAAGTCTTTACTAATTTATGTCTTATAAATGCGAAAGTGTGTTTGTTTGTTGGTTTGTCCTTCAATCAAGCAGCAACGGAGCAAACGATAGTCGTGCTTTTTGAATGGTATACTTGTCCCCTTTTATCCCGAAAAGAGTTCTCGTGGGATTAACAAAAACTAACTCCATGCAGACGAATTCACGGGAAAACACTTGCTTATAATAATAATTATTATGTGATGTATAAAATGTTTAGTTGCAAGACGAATCGATAAATGTTTTTGCGACTTTTCGTGATGCTTATTTTTTGTATTGTCTACCTAAGTGAGATAAAGGTTACATAATTTGTTATTTTAGTTGTAGTTCAAAATCTTTTCAAATAAGATTCAGATTAAAGTGTTGATAAATTTTTATTCCGTGATGCAACGATACGATGTTCGTTTGAGAATTAGAGGTGGTATGGGTGCTTGTTTTTCTTAAAAGCTACTGGACCGAATTTGATGCCACTTTTTACATTAACAAAAATAGGGGCTAATGCTCCTAGAAGCCGTCGCAAAAGAGAGGTGGTTTTGGGTGTTTGTTTTTGTCAAAATCACAGCACCAAATTTGATGAGATTTTTTAAGTTACATATCTTACAGCTCACACCAGTTCTTAAGCCAAAATGAGGAGCTGCATCTTGTGTGGTGAAAAGGTTTTACATTTTTCACTTTTTGCAACAATAGGTTATAGGAGAACAATATGCATGCATTTCGATGCCTACAAACCGACTGCACTTGTTTGCAAACAATAATTTTATAGCCTTGAAACAAATAACTGTCCTGTATTAAGCCTACATTCCTATACGTAATTATAGATTAAGCGAGACATGTCTATAAAAAATACAATAATCACTTTATGATGAATCTGGATGTTCAGGTACATTTTATTCCTTGGTTATTTAATGATAATATAAAATAATATATCGGCATTATTTTTTGATAATATAATCATCTTTTGAAATAAGAGTTAATTTATTACAAACAATCATTCGCTATTAACGAGGCATAGCAAAAGTGATAAGGAATAGAGATAAGTAAAAGATTTTCGAATTACAAGAAAGGATGTCCACTGTTTAATAAATACAAGCCGAAAATACAAATACAAACCGAAATGAAGAATGACTGAAAAGATGTGAAATGGGAAAAGTGCTCATATTTTGAAAACTACTGAACCTACTTTGATGAAATCTTGAGTAAGAAAACAATTGTTTACAGTTTAAAACAACTAAGGAAAAATAGATTGTTTAAAAAACCTATGACAACTGGTACATAAAGTATATATAGGTACCTACCTATATACTGTAAACTTGAAAGTCTGTACACATTTGTATACCTATACAAATGTGTACAGACTTTCAAGTTTACTGTTAGGCTGATTAATATCATATAGAGTTCATGTCATGCTTAGTTACACAGAAGAGAGAAAAAAAATAGGTATTACACGAAGGCCACTAACATAAGTTACCCGGACATAGTCGTGTGTAGTTCCTGTATAAAAAATGAAAGTCTCTAAAAACTAGCTAGGTTTATTATTTTGTTCCGGATACTGAAAGGTGACGGCATGACTTTTTATTTTATGGTCATGTTATAGCACTACTCAGTACTCAGTAACAGGATTGTCTAGAATGTCTATTTAAATCGATATGAACAAAATACGAACCACTCGGCACGATAAATAGGAAGTTACCTTTGCCAAGTATGTTTTATCGTTTAATATTTCTGAGGGCCTATTTTACTATACTCCAATAAGCTCGAAGTTGCGAAAATGAAGTGGAAATGCGCGGGGCACGTGGTTCGAAGAGCTGATGATTGTTGGAGTCCTAAGGTGTTGGAGCGACGACCCGCACCGAGAAGCGCAGTGTTGGCAGACCCCCCATTAGGTGGATCGACGAAATCAAACAGGGTACGGCTGGATGCAGACGGCATAAGACCGAAGCTTGCGGAAGTCCATGCAAGAAACCTTTGTCCAACAGTGGACGCCTATCGCTTAGACTGTTTGGTAATTGGGTAGTGCTCTGTTCTAATTAGTATTGGACGCTAATTGATGGCTCACAGTAACCCATAAAACTGTAAGAATAATTTCACTCGCCCTAAAGCGAGGCTTATAAAGGGTATCCTATAATAACGGACTTACCCGGAGGCAACTTCGACTTCAGCATATCCATGGCAACAACGTTGATGATTAGAACCCAGATAGGGCACTCTAGCAGCTCGTTGTCCGCCTTCACAAAGGAAATCGCGCTCAAGCACTGCGTCTCGAGTCTCCTGCGGTCTGGATACGCGCGGCGCAGCTCCCGATTCACGTTGGATTGGAATTTCTTCATGTCAAATAACTGTGGAACAAAAAAAAAATTACTTTAATAATACGAGCTACAGGGCTAGACCGGTTAAAACTCATTCGGTGAAATAATAATTAATTATTTGTATTTAAAACAAAAAATTAAAGGTCGTATGAGGCGTTATAGAATCATTAGAAATAAATGAAGCCAGATGATTTAACACGCTTGAAGATTTTATCAGATTAATATAACATAGTTCGGTAATGAGAAAACAAACGTTAGCCGCCGCTCGGACCTTGTGATTGTTACGTCACGTCAACTCATCTTTGATATTATAATTATCTCGGTATTAATCTCGGTAAGTATATGTTTACAGGGCTCCCTATAAAGGCGCTTGCTGCTTATTAGGGTGCCTTATTCACTGAAGGGGTGATGTATTTGGCGTACCTACTCGTGAAATTATTCAGAGTTGAATTGATTAAATTCGCGTCAGATCAATAATCTGATTGGTAAGCCAAGCGTGTCAATTCTTTAGTCAATAAGGTTTTTAAACTAATTTCAGATGCAATCGTATTACTGCCAAAATGCCATCGTCTCAAATCATCACCAGTCAAGGCATGGTTCGCTTCTCAGAATGAATATGGTTTAAGGCACCTCCACGCTGGGTAGCATTCTTCATATGCCTTTGAAAAATTATGGAGAACTGTCATTCACACAGATTTCCTCACAATGTCTACAGTCTCTCCAAAACTGTTTGAGAGTTAAAAACTTTGAACGCTGGCTTATTTCAGTTAGTTGCAACATTTTACCGTATTTTAATTTCTATAACGTATAAATAGTAGATAAACGAAAATTCTGTGTAATACAAAAAAAAAAACCAAAACAAATGTTTCCACTTTGCATTTACACGCGATTGCACTCAAAGAAACTTTCAATCAAATTCCACAACTGTTTTGTACTTTCCTAAAACGATTTGGATTCAATTAAAGATTTCATTTTTGAGATCAACGATAAACCGGCTGCGTAAGATGCATTAATGAAATTGTATCAGGTCTATAGAGTTACTCAATGATTGCCACAGGCACGGCTGCTGTGGTCCACTGCCGTGCGACGCACTTCCAAAATTGATTTGACAGTGCATAAGAGACGTTGATGTTATCTACACAGCCCATTCTGGGAAAATTCCATGTATCTACCTTCATGCTTCGAGCCTTTATGAGATACATCCCGCTGATAGACAGACGGAAGGGCGGACAGCTTAGTAGTAACAAGGATATCTCCTTGTACTGTGGTAATAGGGTCTCGTTGGTACTTTTTGGGTGGGTATTTTGGTACCCTAAAAAACAAAATTATCCACGCTATCGAAGTCTGGGGTAACTAGGTATTCAGAAATAAAGCGCAAATTGGTCAAAAATTGATTCAAACTACACAAAAAGAGGTTCAAGGATCCTTTATGAGTTTGTTATGGTACTTAGATATAAACAAAATGCAGTTACTATCACATTGACTGAATATTGTGTTTGTTGACATACTTAGGTACATAACATTTTTTTTTAAATATATAGATTAGCGCTTGGCTGCGATCACACCTGATGGTAAGTGAAGATGCAGCCTAAGATGGAACGCGCTTGCCTAGAAAGTGGCTCAATCTTGATTTGAAGTTACCCAAGCTGTAGTTGTAGGGAAAAACGTAATCCGGAAGGGCATTTCAAACATAAATTGCAACAGTGTGAATTTTGTATCAATCTTATTATTTATATACTGATAAAAGAAAGATTGTTTTCGATTTACAGGTGGTCAAGCTCAGATTCTTGTACCCATTCGTTTTCTCACGGAAATTGAACAAATCCTTAACTCTAAACAAAATAAGTGAGGCAATGGCCATTCTTTTCCTGAATGGTGCTATCTTTTGCATTGTTCTCGTATTACATAAACAGTAGTTAATGGTGTATGAATTACTAATGAACGTTTTGCATCGGACTAGGAAGTGAATTCTCTATTGTTCAAATTGACCCAATTAGTAAACTAGTATGTTGCAGATGGTTTTTATTGGGCAAGGCAATTTAGCAATGTGGAGAAGATCTATAGAAAATAGTATGTTGAAATTACTGCTGTCTAGAACTGCGAGGAAACATTCTTCTCAATCGTGCACTCCTCAAATAGAGATTGTTGGCTGTTTTATTTATTTTAGGGCCACCTGCACTGCCTTCACGCGAAAAACTTAATTAAGTAATCTTAAAATTATATTGAAAATCCTTACTAATATTATAAAAGTAACAGTGTCTTCCAATCATACAGCAACGGCGCAACGTAGCGACGTATATTTTTACATGGGTATAGTTGAGAACCTGGAGAATAACGTAGGCTACTTTTTATTCCGGATAATCATAAGAGTTCCTGCAGGATTTTTCAAAATTAAAACCATGCGAAGTCGCGAGCATCTAGAAGCTATAGAAGTGAAATAAATCCTCGAAAATGGTGGTGTATGTAACTGGTAAAGAAACTGGAAAAATTATTATCAACGAAATAATTTAAACAACGGCTCCACGACTAAAACAAATGGAACATCATAATCATCAAGAACGTATTAAAAAGTGAATCGTGAAATTTCGTAAGACAATCAAGAATTATGAGGCAATGTCAGGGCCAACAGTCGTGCGTGGCTCGATCGTGATGCACTCGGGATGACCACTGCAGTACGTAGTAATAATGACATGGCGTTAGATGTTGGTGATTTTATTAGGGTATCATTAGTGGTTTGTGGCGCTGTACATTTTGTTTTTATAGCTACATGATTACTTGTGGTATTATAATGCCATATCCCCTTCCTAGTTAGTCCGCTACCATTTTACACTGTATTGCGACTTAGTGAGATCGCAGTCAAGGGCGATTTTGTAATCGAATAAAATAACCGGTCAATTGCGAGTCCGAATTCCAAAAAACGCCGAAAAAAGCACTATTAGGGGAGCCCTTTTTTTAATTAATTTTTATTATTTATAGCGGCAACAGAAATACACATTCTGTGAAAATTTCAACACTTTACCTATTACGGACCATGAAAACAGCCCGCTGACAGACAGACGGACGGACGGACGGGCAGCGGAGACTTAGCAATAGGGTTCCGTTGGTTACCCTTCGGGTACGGAACTCTAAAAAGATGACATTGTTAGCGACACAGTCGCGGTATCGTTTATGTTAAGCGGCCAAATTAAGTCGGTCGCGCGAATCGACGGTTTAGGTTGAGATAACACGGCCGCGTAGCGGAGGACGTCGATTCGCGGTTAACTTGATTGTCACCCGGACTAGCGTGAACTTGTGTAGGTACATAAATCTGTTCCTTTACGAAATATAAACTATTAAGTGGATACAGTCTATTATTTGGCTACCGAGACATCCCCAATATTGAGAACAGGGACTCGACGCCACCAGACATATAGAGTAACATTAAATCAATTTAAATTTCTTTTTGGAAATGTCAAAACCCATAATGGGTTATGCCCAATGATTAGGCAATACAACAAGCTTTGTGTTCCTGAAGTGTCTTCTCTGTCTCTTATATCTATGTGACTTTTATCGCTTTGTGTAACAGAGAAGAATCCGAAGCTGATGTATCATATTTACTACTATTTTTACTATATTTTTATTACTATATACTATTTTTACTATATTTACTACTACCGGGTACTGTATTTGTTAATAAAATCGTAACGCCTCCTTAAAATTACCATAGCTGGCAAGCATACCAGACAATTAGGCGGGCAACCGTGAAATTAATAGTCCAAGTTTCGAAATTTCGCTGCATAAAGGCCATTCCATCTTGACGGAAATGATTACACGTATAGGCACACCTATTTCGTATACATGGGCAAAGTGCTATTTAAGTTTACATTAACTTCATTATGTCGTCATTATTTAGTACGCTGTAAAGGCGAAAATTGTTTGAAATTATGTGCATTGCGATACTGCTTTGTTGTAATTTGTACGTAGTATAATTACTAGAATTCATTGCTATGGGCGATTATTGAAATTTCGTAAATTATAATTTTTAACGAACAATTTTTTTTTGAAACCGTTGCATACCCAATTATACAAAGGTTTACTTGAAATATGACTAATTTTATATTTAAGCTACTCGTACTTTTTTCAGGAAAAACATCATGAAGCGTGCATGTATTCCTCGACCGTTTAAGAAAGTAATATTTAATTGCTCAAACCCACATAATTCCGAAAAACTAGAGTTTAAGTCGTCCCTGGAATTTGAACTCTCGAAAATTAGGCTGAAGTCTAAACCTCAAGAGCCCAACGGTTAAATGTGCGGACTGAAAACTGCAGGATCAACGGTTCAATCCTCACCCGTTGCGCTATTGTTGTACCCACTACTAATACAAGCTTTATGTTTATTCGGAGAGGAGAAGGGAATTCAACGTTTCTGATAAGAACCGCTAAGGTGTGGAACACTCTTCCAGCATCCGTGTCTCCTGCCACTTATAATTTGAGTACCTTCAAGGCAAGAGTGAATAGGCGTCTTTTAGACAAGCGCGCTCCGACCTAGACCTCATCAGTGCTATCCAGTATTGATTGTCGTCAAGCGCAAGCCTATTTCGGATAAAATTAAAATGTTAGTCAGTCGGAGTATCCTTGCGAGATCAAATCAGAAATGAGGAGATCCGTAGGAGAACCAAAGTCACCGACATAGCTCAGCGCGTCGCGAAACTGAAGTGGAAATGGGCGGGGCACATAGTTCGAAGAGCTGATGGTCGATGAGGTCCCAAGGTGCTGGAGTGGCGACCCCGCACCGGGAAGCGCAGTGTTGGCAGACCCCCCACTAGGTGGACCGACGACATCAAACGAGTCGCAGGGAGTCGCTGGACTCAGGCGACGCAAGACCGAGGTCTGTGGAGGTCCATGCAAGAGACTTATGTCCAGCAGTGGACGTCTATAAGTTGAATAAGAAGAAGAAGAAGAAGTCAGTCATCGCAAACAGCTGGAAATTGCTCACCTTAAATATTTTCTCTTGTTCAAGTGCGTATCCCGGCAATTTGATTATGTCTTGACCTATCGCCGTCTCTTCGCTGCTGGTAGCCGCCGTACTCTTCACGATCACGCTACTCTTGGAGTAGCGCCTGATGAGTATGTTGCCAGCGTCGTCCATTTTGATTTTGACGCCCTGTTAAAACAAAACTCATTTAAAATTGGACCACGGGTAATTGGATATAGCTAGCATCAGTCATATTAATTTTTAAGCTATTGCATAGCTTCTATCGCGGGCCTTGAGCGTGGAGACGGAATCCAGAAATTCCGTAACGAAAATAACCTGACACGGGACTCCTCTCACCGCTAAGATGGCGTTGATAAAGAATGCTGTGCAATAGCTTTACCGCGGCAGTCCCCGGACCCCGAGTGCCACACGTCTTTTTTTCATATAAAATGTCACCTATGTCACCCGGACCATACGGCTGTCCCATTTCACAACCTAGTAAGTGTGATTGACAAAATTTTACAAGAGACCAAAAAAACATGTTTTGTGGTAGATGGCTCGGCGAAGTAATAAATATATCAAATAAAAGCTTTCAAAGTAGTTTATTTACGAAACATTAATTCATCAACAGATATTGAAGAGTTCAGAAGGGCTACCACAAATATGTTTTTTGGTCTCCTGGAAAATTTTATTAATCACACTTACTACTAGGTTTTGAAATGGGGCAGCCGCATATTAATGAATGAATTGACGATTCTTAAATGTATCATTATTAAGTGTCTTATTTTTTTATTTACCTCCTCAAATTGTATTGATTCAGAAACATTTAAACGCGAGGAACGTAATTTCTCTAAAATTGTTTACTTAATTACTAACTTAACTAAAGCTGTTTTAATTTTCTTTGTTTCATTTTATAATCAATATTTACAGGAAATGATCAAGTTGCAGTAAGCAATTTATGGCCCGTTTATGCACCATTTAATTTCCCATAATTTCTCTTCCACCCACTCTAAAATATTCGCTTATAATATAAGCGTCTTTACCTTGCATAAAAAGTTAATGCTTATAGGATTTTGCTGAATACCAATTTGGGATTAAATGTTTATAGCTTGGACAAAAAAGGCACTACTAAAATATAATTTTTGGTCGTCAAGGGAATTTAAAAAGGTGGAGGGATTAATAACAGGGCACTGCTTTATTGCTTTGTCAGCTTACAAGTCTAAAGGCTGCCGGATGTCTCGCTATTTTATAAGGTTAGAATAGAGGTTACAGAAATCTATACCATATCTAATTAATTTTTATACTCTGATGGTTGCCAATGTAGCTGACAGGAATTCCATAACGGATTATATTGAAAAATATTTATAGAAAACTTTGCTAAATAACATCGATAAGAACATACGAGTATTTAGCCTTAATAGCCCAACGGTCAAAGGTGCGGACTGAAAACTGAATGGTCGCACGTTCGAGCCCCACCCGTTGCTATTATCGTACCCACTCCTAGCACAAGCTTTCCGCTTATTTGGAAGGGATAGGAGGATATTAGTCAACTTCAACTTGGCTAATGATCTTATTTAAAACAAAATGTCGAACAAACATTGACAAAAGTGTCATGATAAGTTTTAATTCAGGGTTTTATAATGCATAATGATATCGACCCTAAAGTTAAATTAAAGCCACCTTAAAAGATACGACCATAATTTAGGCAGCACCAATTTCATTCGACCCATTGCCTTCCATTCTAAATATACAGCATCCTTCGGTTACAGGAGATGGGGGACACGACGGATCAAGTTACAGGGTGATTCACCTTTGCCCGAATAAGAAACGGTAATTGTCCTTACAGGATCCGTTAGTCATGACGTCACTGCCCTTGAATAAGCAAATACGAAATGTGTGTTAAGAGTAAAGGCTGTGATTTATAATTTTTAATAACAAGAACGCCTGCCAAAGTAATGATTTTTGCCATCGGAATAGGAAATAGAGTGAGCTATGACATCAGATGGCTTTTTAATCAGTATTTTAAAAATGAATTTTATTTATCAAATACAATTACTATTTTCAGATCTTTACAATTATTTAAAGCTTATCTGTAAATACATAATCAGTGCCAGTCAAAATTTCCGATATAGGTGAAAACGTTCATGGAAATAATTTAAATATTCTTAAAGAAAAAATACAAATTTTTCTCTACAATATATATTTTCATTGTAATTTTTGTACATTGTACAATAGTATAATGTAATATAAATTTAATATAATTTAACAATTTTGTTAGTAACGTATAGGTTAGACGTGATTTAATTATTTTTAATAGCTTTCAAGGGTATCTAGAGGTTTTAAATTACTTTATTTCTTGTCACAAGACAAGATCAAAGTAGATATGAAAAAAGTGATTCCATAAGTCTAAGTTGTGATTATTAATTAATAATAGTAAATGTTAACCCTCAAATAACAAAGACATACGATATGACAAGACGTGAAACAACATTAAAGAAATTTCGTTAACAGGCTGTCGTTAAGACTACGATAACGGCAGCCAATCGTGCATAACAAAATATATGTACTTACTGACACCAATCAAATGAGCGTCACGTATTTTATTCGGTAAAGAAGGTTCTATAAGAAGCAATTTATTTTCATTAAAAAAAATATTAGAAAATTGCTTGCTATAAACGAGTTGAACTTCATTTTATTGGTTATAATTTATTGATCGCTAAGCGATTTAAAAAATCAATCACTGAAGCATCAATAAATCATCTCACGAAAAATCAATCGGGAATCAATTTAGGAACATAGTATTTGTATAAGCATCAAAAAAACAAAGCTACAATCACAAATCAGAATGCCGATATTGATCTTCTAATATTCAAATGATTTATAGGTTATTCTAATTATCTAGACCGTTTAAAGGATGGGGAGACCTTCAGCTTGACAGCTCGTTAGCTCATCAGCTACGTGTCAGATTATTTTGACCCTATTGTCTGGTTCGTTTGTTTACTTCACAGTCACACGTTTTTATCAAATGCCATAACAATATGTTCCATTGCTTCCTATACTCACTAATAATATAGATACTGGTAGGTTCATACTAACATTATCTTTTATTTTAAATGCAAATGCATCGTCTGGTGTCATCGTCTCGACAAAGACGTAAAAAGACCTAGCGTTTAGTATAATTTTTTTACTTTACCTACTTGATAATTGATGTACATATTATATTCGCGATGTTCTATTATGAGTTTTGTAACCTATAAGAATTTTATTAAGGGGTCAAAGAAATAATAATTTACTAAAAAACCTACTCTACAGTTGTCTTTAGTTTAGCATGCGTATGAATTAACGAATTCATAGCCCTAATGGTGACTACTTATCAGTAACTATTTATATTGATTCTACATTGATTTAATGAGTACTTGTCAAAACTTTTTATTAGAGTAGTTGCGACTTGTGTGAAACTACACAAGATTACGTCATTTATTAAAAACGCCTTAATAGTCTAAACAAAAAAAACGTTGTTTTATTTGCGTTTTAATAGTATAACTAGGAGTAACTGATAAATATGCGATCATATTTGATTATGTTCCATCGAAATTATCATCGGTTTTGTATTTGGTTGTTAAATTAATTTAAAAATATCAGAAGCAATCAAAATTTTTAAACTAAAAACAGGCTTTTTAATTGAAACTACCTATTTCTCAAAATAAAATCAAGTTTATGTACTTACAATTGTTCTTTAATATTTTTGCCTTGAACCCATAATTTTACAAGATCACTTCGAAATTCGTTCCCAAAATTAATAACTGTAGGCATCACGCATACGAATTCATCAAGCACCAACGTATTCTTTATTATATTCGTATTTCGTATAGTAATGGTTTTTTTAATGTCTGGGCGTCTCCTTTACTTGGATGTCTGAAGCTGAGCCATCGATCAGATCATCCTCATTTGGGGCATTACGTCATACTTTACTTGATTTAGGAGCCTTAAGCGTTTTAGTGCGTTTAAATCACTACTACTGGTACGCATTTTACTACTTTATTACTTTGCCTTTTTGAAGGATTCAATTATTTTGTGAATAGTAAAATTTTTGGGTTATTAATTTATTTTGACTTTACTTATCATTAAAACATAATAATTTTATATTTTTTGATAATAAACCAAGGAGGTACCATTTAATTTTCTGAGTTTTCTGAATAACAACTTTTCGTTTTTTCGATTTTCCCTTATTCAGTAATTACTATGACAATCTGCTTAATTGTAATGGTCTTAGAAAGTATTTTTGTAGAGCTCAGCTGCTAATTTATTAACTTCGTTAATTTTTTTTCTGTTATTCAGTTTCTAAATTTTTATCCAAATAGTCTTAATTGGCGGTTTATTTTTGTAGAGCTTGGCTGTTAATCTAATAATCGCCATAATATTTTTTTATACTGACTAGTTTATACGTCGAGGATAGTAACTATCGTCATCAGTCATTCTCGCAAAAGATTTTGGAGCAAAGAAACACGGACAAAAAAATTACCCGTGTACTGGTAATAAGACTGGTAGTAACACGGGTAACGAATGGTATTACCTACTAATAATTTCTGTATTCTATCAATGCCTTAACAGATATTTATAGCAATTAAACTCGCATCTATTGGCCCAGCTATTACACAGCCTTTTACAGTTAAGAGAGGATACAAGTTATGGGATTGGATTCTCGGTTATTACCGCTTTTGGAGTTGGTAGCATCAATTTATGCGAAGAATCTAGATATTTATGCAAAAATTAGACATGATTCTAGCTCAAGGATTGCAATTTTCTATCTAACGTGCAATGTGATATGGTTGCCGAAACGAATTTTAAGAAACCTTTTAGTAAGCTATAAGAAAGATTATAGATTCAGTTAGACTTTTTGGGGTGAAGCGTGAGAGTTTGCCATCAGGCTTATTGTAAACATGATACACTATTTCCTTCAGACCTAGGAAACGAAGGATATTAGCAGCATCAGGCAGACCGCAAAAATACATGAACAGAGGTCGGCCTTCGCTGACGTCATCAAATTATTTTTAATGCCGGCTCTAGCGGCAGACGTTTTCAGTAGTGTTTCTTTGCTTCTGCGTTTGCGAAGTCATGCTAAAGAGGTGCAAATGCAATAGGCGTACTATTGCATTTGCACTTCTTTAGCATGACTTCAGATGAAATAATTTAAATTAAAATGAGTATGTCAAAGGATTAGGCTCATCACACACGCGCTCTATTTTAAATTACATCTTCATTTACTTCTACTTCTATATAAAATGTATTTAAAGTAACGTGAGTCATTCATCTACGAACTTCTAAAACACCTTGATTTACATGGTTTTACGTCCAAGTAAGTTCTACTAGTTTCAAACCTATTCTTCTCTTCTTGTCTGTGAATCGATAGACATCATCTGCTGGATATAAGTCTCTTGCATAGATTTCCACAGGCTTCAATCTTGCGCCGCCTGTATCCAGCGAATCACTGCGACTCGTCTGATGTCGCTTCAAACCCACCTGGGCATGAGCATCCTCATACATTGTCGATGAAACATGATTATCAGTCATACTATGGCATAAGCCACGCGAGTCAAGCCACTTTAGAGGTCCATAAGTAGGAAGAAAAGCAGATTTTACCTGTCCTATGTGTTTTTTCAGTTCTTCTGTTTTCTGATCTCTGTGTGGGTTGTCGAATCCGCAAAGGCCAATTCTGCAAAGACAGAAACAGAATGTCAGCAAATAGATGCAGATTTATTCGAAACATGTACCGCATATATTTTTTATGTGATGATTTCTGCATTGCCTGGAGAATAGCCAAACGTTAGAAATAACTCGATATGGAAAAACCCTATATAAAAAATAACATTATCAAATGCTCGGCCCCACATAAAGCCTCAATGGCTTAACGGTTATACGGAGCGGTTTGAAAATCGAAAGTTCTACAGTTCATATCTGTTGCACTATTGTCATAGGGGAAATAATATAAATACAATTTTTTTAATACAAATCGCGACTGTAATTAGGTATTTGACTAATTTTTTGATATACTTAAAATAAAGCGGAGATGTGTTCGTCGGAGCAATCTAAGAGATCTTCTTTCTTCTTTCTAAGCTGGATAAAGGCCTCTTCCAGGTCTTGTGCCTCTGTATCCAGAGATTCCCTGCGCTTCGTCTTATGTCGTCGATCCACCTAGTGGGTTTTGGTTTCTTCGATTAATTTAATTATTCCCTTGAATTATGGATAAAATAATAATGACCCTATAAATCGTTTAGTGGTACTTATTGATGGTTGGTGAATGCACCGTCCAATTTAGATCAACTCTCTCATGAAGTCTACGTATTGGACCTTTATTCCCGCGCAAGCTACAGATTAATTATGCTTTGTCCCATTAGAGTAGGTACACACTCTATGTAATACACAGTGGTAGTGTAGTGGCAGTGGTATATATACAGTGCTAGATTCATCGACGATTCAAAAGCACTTGTAAAAGTTTATTTGAATAAAATAATATTTCTATTCTATTCTATTACCTAATAAATAACAATTTATGCTACGTGCTCTTAAATTATTGTATATAAACAAAAATGGTTAACGTTCCAGTATGTATTATAATTTTAACTTTTGCTTTGAAAACTTGTTCAATATGTCAGAGTGGCCGGGGAACTCCATATAGGGAGGAGAATGCCTAGCAGGGGAGTTTTCAGTGCGCCACTACGTAGGTGGGGTGTGGGTATGAACTACGGGATGGGGTGTAGGTTCCCATTAAATCCTTGCCATTCATGATCGCCTAGTACTCAATGTTTTGATGTTGAAGTGAACTCTCTACTGTGTTGGTTTCTAAATGAAAACTCAATAAAATCGAAAATCGCATTAGAAAAATGAATTTAATTATTACCTATTTCCAGCGTTTCGTAAAGTGCACCTTTGGTGTTAGTGAGCAAAAATTAAAGAATTTTGAATTTAGAATGCTACGTACGAATGGGCATATTCTATTTCCTGGCCACGAAATTTTCAGAAAATCCGTAAACATATGTTTATACTACTTTTTATTTATACTACTTATCTAATTAAAAATAAAAATAATGATTTTTGATTAAAGACGATTAATTGATTCGCAAATATTATTTTTTTCATCTCGTATTTTCTGGCTAGTGAAGTGGGATCAAAAGTTGTAGGTACATTAATTGAGAGCAAAATGATTTGTTTCATAAGCCTTGTAATCTCGTTGATTCCGTTTTTGAATCGCTTGCTCGAAATTCAAACTCGACACTCACAACTAAAATCTTTACTCTCCTGTTGTTCAAGTAAATAATTATTGTATGGACTCCGAGACACTTAAATCAATTTATTTATTTTATTTTGAGTAGGTATAAGCATTAAGCATGTCTTATCAACAATGTTAATCTCGAAGACATCATAGGTTCCAGTCAGCATTGAATTCTATTATTTCAAGTCTGCATCATGCTTTGTAAAACTCTTTGTTACTTATAATTTCCGGATCCCGATTGTTTTCAATTTCGAGCGGAGGATATTGATTTCTGGGCGGTGCGTTTTGGTATCGCACGTATCTACCGTGTTTGTTGCAGTATGCACTTGTTGTTTACACTTGTTGTTGACTCATAGTTTATTATCTCTTGGGTTATTATGATCGCCTAGTACTGCTTGTTTTGATTAAAACGTGACTCGATCAGTTCGCCACTTTGGGAAACTAAACACTCATTTGGTGTAAAGGCTTCAAGCAAGTATTATTTCATCTCGTTTATTCCGCTTTCGAATCCTTCGCTTACTTGACACTCACAACAAACCAATTACTGAGCCCGTTTCCACTCCGCTCCGCTTCAGTGGATAGGCACCCTTAACGGTGATGAACAAATACGGTAGAATACCGCAGAGTAATTCACTTTGTTCCAATGCAGTGCATAATTTCACCCGCCATACAAACGTGAACGTTCACAGATATTTACATCCATCGTTATGCTCGGAGATACCGCATTATAGTAATTTATTAGATGGAGTGCGCATGACTCAAAGAATAACTCAGGACCCCCACACGGTATAAAGAAATTCTCATAAAACACTCGTGTATTTGGAGACAAATTCTTGTCTATTTATTTTATTTATTTATTTAACACTTTATTTGCACCAAAACAACAACAAAGAAAAAAAAAAATATATAGGTATAAGACGAGACAAAAGTTATGACACAAAAGGCGGCCTTATCGCTTAGTAGCGATCTCTACCAGGCAACCTTAGGAGTAGGAAAATATAAGAAAGAAATGCGTTGCAGGTGGTCATTTCCTATAACATACGTACATACAAATAACTACATACTAATACATATACCAATAATAAACAAATAAATAAAACAAAATTATACATATTTATATTATATATACATAAAATAGACTAATATATACTATACTACTAATATATATTGTACATGATAATAATTATAAGAGACGTCTTCAGTTTGCAAGATAATGATTCTTTACAGCGTTCTTGAAAACACACTCTATATCACATAATGATTACAATATGAACATCAATATTTAAGGTATCTACGTAAGTACCTAATTAAGAAAAGTATTATAACAAAATCTAATATTGTCGCGAAACTGTAGCCGTACAAACACTGAAGCTACTACATATGATAAAATACCTATCCGTTGTATGACATGAGCTTGAAATATCTAACTGATCTTACTGATCGAACACAGAGAGACGCCAGTCATATCTACGTGTTCAGTTTCACAACATTTCTTTTGTGGCGGAGCATCGCTAAAATGGCATGGAAAAAAGATAGACATACTCCAATCTTTTCGTTAGACCAGGCAGCTTTACTTCTCTCTCTTCAGAGGTTTGGTACAGACCTTAATTTAATTTAGCCTATCTCACTTGGGAAGATCAGTTTTCAGCAATATATAATAGTGCAACATTGAGATGTCTCGTTACATTTCTGGTTGCGTAGCTGATGAAACTAATTTAGAACTAGTTGCTCCATGTGAGATCGCATTGAACAATAGTTTTATTTTGGTCGCCCCGTGTGGATCGGCTTAGTGGAATTTTTAAATCTTTTGTACTTCATTCATTCACATTTTCAATATCTACTAAGAAATTCATTGCATGCGCCTCTTGGGGTCACCTTTCATAATATTATGCGCAAAATATAAATTGAGCTCCGCTAATGGGGAGTCATTATCGCAAAATATAAAATAAGCGCCACTAAACGAAACCCATTAACAAAATATATGGTGTTCAATTATTATTATGTAAGTTATTTGTTTTGTTTGTGAAAGCTTGGCTAATTATATTGATTTAGATTTTGTAGGTGTAACGTTTGTTACCCAGTGCTTTCGTATGAAAATAATTATGTGGAAGTCGGAAACTTAAAGAAATACTGACATAAAACAGTCTAAAATGCAGACTTTACAGCGAACTAGACTTACTTAGCTCACGTAACTTAGCGCGCAACTGACTATATGCGAGCTAATTGAAGTTTTACGAGCTATGTAGATTCAGCCAGGGCTGCCAGTGGACGCATGGCACTGGCATGGGGAGTAAAAGGACACAGAAGAATGACGTACTGATAAGTGACTAAGCTTAACTGAGATTGTTGGATAGAGCTTGCCTACAGCTCAGTTAGAACTTAGCTCTCTTAGCTGTAGTTTACTATGTGATCCGAAGTATGAAAAGATTTGTAAGCTAAGCTAAACAATGTGAGTTTAGTTCATGGTGTAGCCTGCTCTTTAGGAGATTACTATTATATTTTTTTTAATAATCTGACTTATTTTATATAAGGACAAAATAAAGTAAAAACCCAGTAGGTACCGACTTCTTTGAGTGCCTATTTTGTTGTTTCAAGGTAAAAAAAATAATTCAGTTCCCGTTAACGATGCTCAGTGAGCATCGTTTAAACAAACGAGTCTGCAGTCCGTTTCTCATGTAACAAATTGAAGAATGACAGCAGAGGAATTTGTTAAGCATCAACAGTTCCATCACGTACACTATCGGAATATTGTTTTCTCAAAACTGTTCCCCGTTCGCCCTGAGAAATAACATTTGTGACCGTAGAGCCACACGTTAACAAGAGAAGACTGGGTAAAGCGCAACTGCTCAATCAACGATCTGCTTTTTAACAAGATACTAAATTATTTTCCATTGTTGAATACATAACAGTTTCTAAAACAAGTTGACAAAAAAGTAAAGCCATTGAACTGGCTCCAAAATAACTTAACTCGATTTTATTTCAACTTGAAGTTTGTTAAATGAATGTTGTCGAATAAAAATATTTGCTATAAAATCAACCACTGAATAAATTGAACTTGCCAGGAACTACTTTTTTGTGACCACAGTGAGGGCTGGTACTTTGACAAAGGGGAATTTTATCTATGGCGACTCCCCAGCGTCGCATTGCTTAATGTTTCAGACTGATCATTATTCCACAAGCGACATCGCTCCGAGCGGCGCTTACTGATAGAAAATTTTCTATTTGACTATCATGTTGTTCAAGTCCAAGGCTTTTGTTATTCGATAAGCGATACGTCGATTTTAACTGTTCAAACGATTAGTTCACTATCGAATGTTTATTGTAAATGTTTAACAATAAACTCGTGCTAGACAAAAATAACGACGAAAACAATAAAGAATAGAGAATAGATGCAGTGCCATTAGGTATATTATCGTAATTATACAGCGCGACGGGCTACGCGCGTTCTCGCATGCGTCGCATAGTCCCAGTCTAGGACACACCTAAACAAAATGGTTATTTAGTGTTATGAATAGATAATGTTTGAATGAAACCCAATCCAATTAACCTATCCACATCGATAGTTCGTCGAACCAGTTGCGAGTGAGCGGCAGCGGCCTTGGCGCGTTGGCGACTGATTGTCGTGTGCGCCGCGCGCGTGCGCAGCACTTCACTTGTCTTTCATTAATTATTTATTACTTATTAGTAGCGGCGGTGGCCTAGTGCTTAAATCTTTGGCTTCCTTTTCAGAGGATCCATGGTTCGCACCCCAGGCACGGTGCCTGGGGTGCGAACCTAACGTTCCGTTACTAGATTGGGTGCCTGAGGCACCCAATCTAGTAACGGAACGTTAGATTGTCAAACGTCAACAGTAAAAGCTAGGTATATTGCTACACAAAGTAAACCGCAAAGATGTCATCCCGAAAATCATAAATTTTGACCCACATTCCTTACCAACTAACACATAATCATAATTTACACGAAACCTCTTTATATTCCTCGCAATAAACTAAGCCGTCCTGCGTGCGCGTCCGACCTTTGTGTCATTTTGCTTTATTGCATTAACTCTTCTTATATCATCTTACAATTCCGTTAAATTGACACAAATTCAAAGTGACCTGAAAAGGTCATTCCAAGAACTTTACAAGAGCGGTTCACATCGCTACATGCTACAACATGTTATCTACTTGACATTTGCAGTCCACTTATAAGGAGTATTTACTAGAGCGGAGTTCGGCGGAGAGCGGAGAGTGAGTAGTAGAGAGTGTGTACTGGCTAGAGCGGAGTTGAGCTGTCTGTGCACATGAAGTTCATGCGTTAGCACAAAGCAACACGACGTCCTGCTACACACTCCTATCTTCTCTCTGTCTCTGCTGCGTTTGTTTAGAGGAAAAATAAGACATCTCTCCTTAGCTTCAATTGATCCACTAACGCTAACTGTAGGATGCCCAGCCACATACGTCTATGTGTGGTATATATAGCAATGTAAATCGTATGCTGCTCCGTCCGTCAACTATAGGTAGGTACATGACTGCCCCCTACCATACAGAGGTGAATATATTTATGATTTCTTCTTACTGTCCAATATATCAATATAGTATATTCATATTCAACACTCCACTAAGCAATAGAGAATGTGGAAATAACAATATCCTATTTTGTTAACGAAACTTCTCTCCTCTGGATCAGGATTAATCAATAAGACAAATCCCTCCAGCCATCACCAATGTATTCGTATAGCACTAATTGACTGATAATATTGGGTTAGTGCACTGTTCTACACGAAGCATTTATGTTCCAAATTGCGAACTATGTAAAATATGTAACCTCCATCAAAATTGACCTTGATAAACTATTGTTACATTGTCAAAGTTCAGTGTGTTACAAGCGAATGTAATAGGTATTAATGAATTTAAAAATGATTATGACGAGTCACGAGCAAAAGCTACTAAGTAATATACTATATTAAAATTAATAATCTTGAATTTTATTTGCAGTAAGACAGAAGGTCAATCATAGCACGAAAAAACTAGATCAAGCATTGCTTAAAAGAAGAGGTGAATCCACAGCAACTCTGCCGGATGCATTAAATCATATACCTACCAACACACTATTTGATTTATCAAACATAATAGTCTACATAATAATGTCTAATAGACTATAAAGAGGTCAGATTAGATTAGATTAGATTAGATAATTTATGTAGCTATAAGTGTATATTTATATATTTTTTCTGTAATCAGTACTTATTCCAAAGTATTTTTATATATTCCCATATTTCCTAGGTAATAATTTAAATCTTAAATTTCATGTTTTATGGCGGTATTGTATTATAATTAACTTTATGGTAGTGATATATTTTACATCGATATATTGATATTATAATCTTGCATTATCCAGCAGTAACCAAGTGTAATAAATACTGTTAGTCACACTATAAGAACTTAGTTTTCTATTTAACACCTTATATATATGTACATAATACTTAATAATCCATATTTATAATATTTATGATAAAATGTAATTTTTTTCATACGTTCATAATGTGTCGCGTTCAGTAATTTATATGTAATATAAGAAAACTGCATTCCTATTATATATTTTTTATTAATTAAAATAACTTGAGGTTCAAGCTATACAACTAATTAAAATATTTAGCGCCACACTTCACAAAACAAACTATATACTATTACTCAATTTACCAAAAATATTTGGTATAAGCTGGTACTGTCTCAGTCGTAGAAACAGAGCATCGAAGCAAATTACAATAAACACTTGTTAAGAAAAAAATATCTGAACTATACATTTTTTTACACGAGGCATGCATGATTTGACTGGATTGTTGAAGATCGTAAGGAAACCTGTATGCCTCAGAGTTCTCCATTATTTTTTTTTTTAATTATTTTTTTTAATTTTTAGCGAGCAAACGAGCTATTACGATTTTCAAAGGTGTGTGAAGTTGGCCAATTCAATGCGAGGGGCGCAATAGCCTACATTTGAGAAGAGACCAATACCCGTTGATTGGTTGAAATGAATGACAAGTGAGTAGGTATATGAATGCTTGTGTCTATTTAAAAATAATATTCGTAATATTTTACCTAAACTACTGCCGCAGCCTTATATTCCGAGGAGAAATGACAGGATGTCGTCAGTTAGTCTTATGAATAATTACTGTCCAGACATAATGTCAGGTGCACAGCTGATGCAAAATCACATGCATCAGATTCGACCATGGACACGCGTGACTTACCCAAGGCTGTCATAATGAAATGGTGTCCATAACGAGCATTAATTCGTTACCGTTCCGTTATCTAACACAATAATGTGTTATTACGTTATTAATTTTTCAGTCACGAACTGGACGAAATTGTATCTCTGGTATGCAGATTATGTATAAAGATTATTGATATGATCTGTGTAATATAACATTGTTAAAAAACAGCATTAAAATTATTGTCCTCTGGATATAATACCTAAAAGAACAATATAGAATTTCAAAAAACTCTGTTTATTAAAAAAGTAGGTTAGGTACAGTCTGCCAGTAAGCGAATCGAAGTAAGTATTATGCTAAGCACGACGTATAAGTTTTTGACGTGTAAGTTTTTGACGGCCTCTCTGGCGCAATGGTGAGCGCTGTGGTCTCATAACTGGGAGGTCTCGGGTTCGATTCCCGGCGGGGGCAATTTGGAAATATATAATTTCTGAATTGTCTCTGGTCTGGTCTGGTGGGAGGCTTTGGCCGTAGCTAGTTACCACCCTACTCTCAAAGACGTGCCGCCAAGCGATTAAGCATTCCGGCACGATGGCGTGTAGAAACAGATTAGGGGTATGGGTAAAATTTACTCTGCCATACCTCTTCCAAGTTAGTCCGCTACCATCTTAGACTGCATCATCACTTACCATCAGGTGAGATCGCAGTCAAGGACTATCTTGTCATTGAATAAAAATAAACAAATAGTACTTTTTTGGACTCACTTGCCGTACAATTTTTTAACTAAATATTTACCAACACTAAATGTAGGTAAATGTTTAGTTTAAAATTGTTATTAAATTTTAATCCACCTTATAATATCAGTTGTACATACGATTACACGATAAAATAACTACCGGCTATCGCGCTGATATTAACGTAGGAAAACTTCCAACAAAATAGTATAATTTTAAAACACTGCATTTATTAGCACTTCTCATTACTTATTTACGTCACCTTGAAATCGAGATCGAATGCTCTATTAAACCAGAATGAGGTATCGATTACTTTCAAATATAACTTACCAGTAGGTTTTGCCAGTTGAACGTGTAGGTATTATGCTAAATCTTAACTATGATTTTAATAAAATAAGATACCGAACTTGTATGTTTACGAAGAACTTGAACTGTTTTTTGTATGTACTCACTTGTGAGATTAATTTATTTTATACATTTGAATCGTATTCTTATTATTTAACTAAAAGTTATCAATAAACAGCGCTATTAATTTTGATAAAACAACTTATTTATAATCATAAAGTAGTTATAAAAAAAATAGTAGAGCAAAAACCAAGTTAAGCCAATTTACTACTGAGACGTTTTATAAATAAAATAGACATTTAAGTAACAATATGCCTTTATGAAACTAGTTTAAAATGTCACCTCATTTTTTGGGACGTGAATCGCAACCGTCTAAAACAAGCCTTTGAATCCCATGGCGCCACTTTTTTAGTCCGTGGGTACAAAAACATGATTACTACCTATAGACTTTATAGGAACGTCCATCAATTTATTTTGGTGTAACATAAGGATGATGGTTGGAATTTCCTTATGTACTTGTAATAAAAAACATGTTACAGCTTTAGTAATTGAATATGATTTATAGTTGGAACAAATTTATTATGTGGGTTCAATGTTTTTATAATAAAGTCAAAGTCAAATCAAAATAGGTCACATTATACACTTTTTGACTTTTAACAATGATTTTACAGCATAAAGTTATTTAAGTGAGCTGTATGGTAATAAGGCAATTAATATATATATTTTTAATTCAAATAAACTTTTACAAAGTGCTATCGAATCGTCAAATGAATCTACCACTGATTTGGAATGCCGTAATAATATTATTATTGTTGTTGTGTACATTATTGTTGTACTATGAGCTTTATCTTTTACTTCATACATTATAAAACTACATAATTTAAACCTAAATAGCAACTAAATAAATTAATAATAAAATTACAACTAAATAAAATCACCGTAAGTCACCGCAGGGTGGCATAGTGGCCAAATTTAAATTTAAATTAACAATAATAGTTCAAGAAATACTTCTTCTTGCAGTGTACCTAACGTCCAAGGCATAGAAAGGCTAGTGCCACGCTTCTGATATTAATGGCGTACTGCGGAAGTAGTGGACACTTCTCGCTTTTACCATTTTGAGGACAATCGATTTTTTTCTCGGATAAAATGTAATGGTTGATATTGATTTCCGTATGCTACATAATATAAATTAAATTATCTACGGTTCCATTGAAAGCCATTTTTAGCCAATTATCATTATGACGTATCAATATTATTTTTAATCGACGAAAAAAAGGAGGAGGTTCTTCGTCGCGTATAATATATTTTTTTTGTGTACGACCACGCATAACTTTTCGCAGAGTGTGCCGATTTTGATGATTCTTTTTTTAATGGAAAGCGTCTGCCTCGAAGTTGATCCCATTTAATTACGTATTAGTGGTAAAAGAAAAAAGTTGTAGTCATTAAAAGTGGTTTTAATGACTACAATTTAAACGCTCACAAAATTGTTCTGTAAATTGATAATCTGTAATGAGGAGATCCGTAGGAGAACTAAAGTTAGATATAGCTCAACGAGTCACGAAGATGAATTAGAAATGCGCGGGGCACGCAATTCAAAAAACTGATGGTAATTTGGGTCCTAAGTTGATGGAGTGGTGACCCCCACGGAAAGCATAGTGATGGCAGACTCCCCTCTAGGTGGACGAAAGATATCCTCTGAAAGGTCTGATAGAGGTGGCGCAAGACCGAAGAGAGAACATCGTTCTCTTTCAAATTAGAACGATATTAAGGCAAAGGTATTACGGTTTTCAAGTTGACACGAAGACTTACTCATTATCCTTCAAATGAATTTTAGGGAAACAATGGAAAAAGTCCGCCTTGGTAAACCTTTATCAAGTTCAAGGTACCTTACCTACAAGAACGGATATTCGCTTGAATGCGTGGCGAATTGGCGACATTCACCCTCTCATTGTTTCAATGTAATGAAACTGTTTTCTTTTTCTTGGTAACAATTAATCATTACCAAAGTAGCTTTAAATAAAATACCTAGGTACCTAAATGATTTCGAACAAGCTTAAATGGACAAAATGTATGATTTACATGGATCAGAATCGTACCGTAGTACTGTCGAGCCAGTAAGTAACAATAACTTATAAGTCTTAAAAAAAGAATTAGGAACCGTTTCCTAGTTAATTTTACTTTTAAATCGTTTTAATCTTCCTCACGCATATAATATGTAATTAAAGAAAGTTGTTCTGTCGTTCTGTCGGGACATTAGTGCAGCGATTCAAATTATCGATAGATCGATAAAATTCTAAATAAAATAACATTCATCGACAGTTTAGTTAAAATAATTATTCTGCTTTTCACAACCTCCTATCACATAGGAGAGATCAAATATATAAATACATAATATACTACGTATTACCTTAGGAAGATTTAAAATATTTCCTGTTTAAACAAGAACAATCATTGACGGCCATCATGGTAATTTTAATGATATTATCTTATTAATGACATTATATATTATGCTTTTTATAGAAATCTATGCTGTTTGATTTTTAAAGTAGAAAATAAAGATTTAAAAATTAGATAAATTAACAGACCCCTAAATAGTGCGGTCCCTTTCGGATTCCTTAGGGAATTGTTAAAGTAATACAATTGTAATATATTTTGTTACGGCTTTTTGTCTAACACAATTAGTCATATTTATTTGCAAAGTCATGTAGAAGAGCACAAACTTAAACTAAAAAAAAATACTAGCTGATGCTCGTGACTTCGTCAAAGTGAATTTAGTTTTAAATAATTCCGCGGGAACTCTTTATTTTTCGGGATAAAAAGTAGCCTTTGTCATGCTAACTACCTTCAACTACATCCGTGCAAAAAATCGAGTCGATCAGTCGCACTATTGTGACATGATTGAAGGACAAACCAACAAACAAACTTTTGCAGTTATAACATTAGTAAGGATAGTAAGAATAAAAGATATGCACAAAGATTACTTATCTCTATTGCAAGGACGAGATTTTTCCCAGAAGCCCTCGCAGTCATCACAATCTGAACCTTTAAAGCCTCAATAGCCCAACGGTTAAAGGTACGGACTGGAAACTGAAAGGTCGCAGGTTTGAGCCCGACCCGTTTCACTATTGTCGTACTCAACAAGTTTTTCGCTTATTTGGTGGGAGAGGAGATATAAGTCAAGTTCAGCTTGGCTACTATTCTTTAAAAAAAAAAAATTCTATACCTACTTACTGATTTATATCTTATAAAATATCAGTATAGCAATTTTATCGACAAATATAATCAATTAGACGGTGGAAAGCACTTTCGTTCGCGGAAGCGTTCAACGAAAGTAAAAGCCGATCGGTTGGTGTCGGCGCTGGGTGTACTCGAACGATTCATACAATCACGTGTAGGAAACGGTTTACAGATCGTTGACATTTGATATTAATTATTATCGTTTCCTTGGACTGTGTGATTCATTGTGAGTGTGGATATTAGGTGTAGTAATTAACTGCCTCGTTGGTCTGGTGGTTAGCAAGTTCGACGGAATACGGGGTCCCGGGTTCGATTCTCAGGTCCGGCCAAAAAACGTAGCCCGGAGCTAGGTAGTTGGCGGTGAGTCGCCCCCGTGACTCGGAGAGCACGTAAAGCTGTCGGTTCTGTGCCTTATCCCTCTCTGCAGAGGCGGCTCTAGCCCATGTAGCACCCGTGTGCAATCAATATTTTGGCGCTCTCTAGTAGACGCGCGGCCAAAATGGAATACTTGCTATACAAGAATACTGTTTGACTTACAGTTATATTTTCATCAGTGAAAGGAAATTCAGGTGCAAAAAATGGTGCAACTTTAAATGATGTCGGGAAGAAAACAAGCGCGGCTCGGCGCGGCGCCTCCTAAAACCCTGCGCCCGTGTGCGTTGCACACCCTGCACCATAGGTAAAGCCGACACTGCCTCTCTGGTCGTGAGGATTTCCGTCCCATCGGACTATGACAGTGAGGGTATAGGGAGTGTTTGCACACATGTTTATGTACTATAATATCTCCCGCGCAGATCGCTAATCCCTGTGGAGATTGGTCGCCATAGCCAGATTCGTTCGGGACATTTTTTTTTTAAAGAATGTTAGCCAAGCTGAACTTGACTTATATTCTCCTTAAGAAAGTTTAATTTGTGACTTTATATTAATTAATTTTAACGTAGTTGAGTAAAAATAGATTGCAATGTAACTTTTAAACAGTTATTTAGCCAAAGATAATATGGACGCTGTCCTTGTAGGAGCGACTCATGATTTAACACTAATTAACGGATTACAATAGATTGTAAATAACTTAAGCATTTTGCATAGGTGGTTTGTTGGACAAACCTAAAGTTCAGCTTAGGTCAGTCTTTGTGATAGGCCTACCTACCGCCTAGCAAATGAATCCCCAAGGTTTTTCTACGACTGACATTTAAATGTTACCAGACTCATATTTGTTTATTGAAACGAGTGTGTAAAGGAAAAGTAATAATTTTAGTTATGTTTAAAAATGTTTTCATTTGTCCAACTATTTAAATTTTAAAGAAACCATGAATGAAAAATTCTATAAATCTCTTCATGTTTTTCTTTAACAACCGATAGTCATCCACTGTTGAACGCAGGTCCCTTGCATGGATTTTCCCAGGTCTCGGCCTTGCACCGTCTGTATCATTGATATACCTATTTTAAATTAGATTGTGTTAGTTAAAATTGAAACGGGAAAATCTATGAACACTTTAGTTAGGTCTAATCTATCTTCTTCTAAATATATAAAAGGCAAAGATGACTGACTGATCTATCAACGCACAGCTCAAACCACTGGACAGATTAGGCTGATACTGATAGCTATTGGGTCGTAAGTATCCGCTAAGAGAGGATTTTTGAAAGTTCCATCCCTAAGAGGGTAAAATGGGGATTTGAAAAATAGATCTAAACGTGACTGAAGCCGCGAGCAAAAACTAGTAAATAATAACGATCGCCATAAGTACCCTTGATTTTCCACCATCATGCATCCAAAACAAACGGTAACTTGTAGGTCGATAAGACAATAGGGCTAGTGATGTGATCCGTGACGTCGATATTTTGTGCCAAGGCTTGCGACTGTCGGATGCACCGCTGTCACCTTGCCTTTAAAATTAGGTCGATTGAAGATCAAAGAGCGACTAAAGTGTTCTATTGTGTTGGGATTTGTTGTGGCTTTTACAATGATTGTGCCTTTGAAGCTTTTTGCAACATCAAGAATTTATTACAATTTACAACCCTTAAGATAATGAGAATTCTTTGAAACTGTTGCTAATATTTACTCTGTAAGATAGTTTTAATTACAAATGAATAAATAAGGTTAATACTAAAACTATTTATTTAAATGAAATTCCTGACCAAGCAAGTATTTTAATTGATTGTGTTAATATTTCAATAGGTACTTATCGATGTTCGAATAACAAATCGATTTTCACCGGTACAAAATCGATTTAGCGCGCATCACTACTCACTTTCTTTTATTTTCATTATTCCCTTGTATTTACTATAGCGGACGCTCTAGTTAACTTTCGTGTCAATATCACAGCCTTTCTTTTTCTTTTTACTGTTAAACATTTCAAATTGGTATTTTACTATTTGAAATAATCAACGTGAACCTGGAGAATGACGTAGGCATAGTCTGTAGAGACTTAGAGAGTGCATAGATCTTTTAATCCCGGAATAACAAAGCATCTCCGCAGGATGCTTAAAAATATTAAAGCTATTAAACTGAGATGCATGCCATGATGTAGTTTTAAAGAATTTATGCTACTTAACTTAATAGTTAAGTAATTTATTATTGTTATGTATAATTAAGTATTTTTATAAAAATATTTGCTTATAGCTTTTTCCTGTGGATAACCAGATTCCGACATCCATATTAATATAAAGATTACAAGTTTTTTTATAAAGTGCACAAGAGTACACCTACACCTATTATAAATGACCTCTGCAATTCGTGAAGGGTGCCTAGTATGAATCAAAGCACTAGGTGATATTTAATCATTCATTGCCTCTCTATAAATCATTCATTGGGAAATCATCAATTTTCAAATATCAAATCAATTTATTTACTGTTCACAAATGAATGAAATGAGACATTAAGTCATTGGAATAAATAAATACAAAAATTCAGCTGTATAATAGGAGTTCTGGAGGATTTTTGTTTAAAACATGTCTAAGGCTGATATTTTAAAGTTAGAAATTAATGCTCGTTTTCACCAATCATACCTAAATCATCCCTTAGTAGGTATCCCATTAATACAATCCCTTACAAAGTTTCATTTCCATATTTACGTGCTCTCTAAAGGTTCGTGAAAAAACAAAATTGACAGAAAGCTATCTTCGCTTAGGGAGTCCGTAAAAGTTAAGAAAGGGACACTAATATTTCCTGACATAACCTGTTGAGATACGTTTAACTCTGTCTTGAGTCTGAGATTTCTACAGCGCGCTGTGACTTAGCTCAGACTTAAGATAAAGTTAAAACGAGACACAAACATGCTTTGTCATAAATGTGTCTCTTTTTAACCCCACCTTAAGTCTGAGCGAAGTGAGACTGCGGCCTATAGATTTCAGCCTCAGATTTCAACCTTAATAATTTACTCTTAAGTTGAAAAATAAAACTAAGTGAGTGTGAATTTTATAAGTTAATGTCCCTTAAAATAGAATAGGACTTCATTCATGATGAAATAATTCCACACAGATGTAAAAAAAACTAACAATAGAGAATCACTTATTGTAATCTAAAGCAAGTGTAACTCACGATCCTAGATATGCGTATAAGAGTCGACATAGGAATGATATATTGCAGTCATTGATTCAAGGATCTGACATAAGTAAGCCATTCGCGGGGGCCGCACCTTTCCCGCCTGTTCTGCCCTATATAAAGGGTAAAAATATGGAAGAAGTCAGTCAGCCATTCGGAATATAATTTTGATCTCAGGAATCAGTATCAACTTTAGGGGATAAGATAAACTTTTTAAAGATTGTCAAAATAGGTTTTTACTGGTAGAAATTACAAGATTCAAATACCTACTTTTATATATTGAATAAATAAGAATAGGTATTAAGAATAATATTATTAGACTAAAAATATTTACTATATTGGAAAGCTTAATAAGTAAACCTAGTTCTTTATTTGCGTGAAATGAAGCAGCTCATTAACTACCGCTGTACCTACTTACTCCATCGTTGCGTGATTGAGGGACAAATTAAAAAAGAATTTCTAATTTTGTTAGTATAATCAATAATTTTATAAATACCATCACTGTATTCATAAAAATTTTTTGAAGAGGAAGGCATGAGATAAACTTTCGAGGGTGAATTTCAATCTGTTTTCCATTTATGAAGTGTCCACGGTTTCTAAGCCCCAAACAGTTTTCAATCTGTTTCTGCATCACTGACCGCTTCTCAAATCTCACCCTCTACAGTCATTGCCCATATCTCACGCAACGACAATGGACCACACAAACAGTGCTAATGTGCAAGTGTAAATCCACCTTTACATCACGCAAGGTGACATTTAAATGTAATATACTCACTGGGATCTTAGATAACACTAGCTTACAGCCGCGATTTCGTTCACATGAAGTTAACTCACACGAAATGTGTGTGTGTTAAAATGACCTAGATGATTTAGGGCCGATTTCACTAACGTTAAATAAGTCTTATCTGAGCGTTTTGATAATGACTGTATTTTAATATAAAAATACTGTCAAAACGCCCAATTTACTTCTAGGTTAATTGATTTTTGTAAACCCCATAGCATGTACTATATATTAAACAACTAATATTTTTTCTTTAGTTTTAGTATTCGTTGTTTATCAATGAATATTAAGAAAATTATTACAATCAATAAATACTGAGAAAATGATTATAATAGAAAATTCTCATCCTATTTATAATATTATAAATGCGAAAGTTTGGATGTATGTTTGTTATTCAATCACGCCGCAACGACTGAAGCGATTTGGTTGTTTAGCACAGAAATAGAATATAGTCTGCAATAACACATAGGTAACTTTTTATCCCGGGGAATAAGAGAGTTCCCGCGGGAATAAAAAAAACTTAAACCACGCGAACGAAGTCTCGGGTATCATCTAATATTATATAATTATTATTTAAGCAAATATTTACCTTGTTTCATTTGACGAAAGATCACACAGAGAAAGGTACAATGTGTAGTACGTATATGTTTTTTAGGTTTTTGTGTACTCGTACATATAACATTTTAAGGATAACAATTCGCTTTCTTTAGTTTAACGCATGTGTATAGAATTAACACCTTTTAAAATAACTACGATGTTTTATTTACATAAGAATTTCTTACTTTCGCTTAAGAGAAAGTGAAAACCTAATCCACGATGCGCGTTGACTAAAATTTTGCCTTTTATATTAACTTTAAAAGGTTAAGTCAATAGCAAGCAAGTGTATTTCGTAGAGTCCCATAGATGATAGAGCCATTTAATAATGAATGACTGATAGACCAAAACTACCTAATTGGTCGATTAACAACTTATAGTCTAATATCTAATTGACCCGCATTTGTCGATAAAACAATAGACATCCAGGATGATATTTTTAAAGCGATCTTATGGCAGCCATTGAATACAGGCGCCACAAGATCGTGTCCTGTGGTCATTCTTTCAAGAGATCTATGCCCAGCCGTGAGAACATCTACCAGTTGAGACTAAGAACTTACCACTTAAATAACGCCAATGCTTTTCATTGTACGCTATAAAGAAATGTATAAAAAGATTGTCATTTTATCAAAATATCCAACCAGGACTGAGAAACATAAAATGATGAAATTTCTAATGTTACACAAATATTAAAAGAAAAAAAAAACAATACATTCGCATCTATTTTAAATTCCAGACGAATATAATTATTATTAATTACTAATTTATTATGAATATACAAAATTATCCATATTTCAAGTTACAGACAGAAAAGACAGTTTTATTAACCGTATATATTTTCTGTCGCCATTAAGCCATTTGTTTAATTCAATTCCGAGTGAACAATGCGTTTGTGTTCACGCAGAATCGAACCCGGCGACCTTCGCCACACCTACTGAACCATTGATATACGTTCGCGAACAGGATGTGCTCGTCACGACATTTTTGTTATAAATTCTTGTACGTACGATACTATCTCTAAACATAAGAAAAGAAAATAGCTATTCGAGTTTGTTCATGCATTTGCCTGTAACTTCTAAACTATATTAGTTGATTTTCGTGCGGTTTTTCACAGAAATACTATTTTACTTAGTTAATTTTGTATTGCATTGAAATGACACCAGAATCTTAGAAATAAAGTCGCAATTTGATGTTGACATAATATAGAAATACTTTCTTTGTCACTCAATTTTGAGGTCTCCTCTTTTTTTTATTCGATGACAAGATAGTCATTGATTGCAATCTCACCTGATGGTAATTGACGATGCAGTCTAAGACGGTAACGGGCTAACTTGGAAGGGGTACGGCAGTGTTGATTCAACCCATACCCCTAATTACAACGCCATCGTGCCGGAACGCGGAATCGCTTGGCGGCACCTCTTTGACGGTAGGGTGGTGACTAGCTTCAACCAAAGCCTCCCACCGCCTAATATACACAGGGCTTTGAACTTTTTGAGAGGAACATAATTGAACGAGCGAAGCGAAGTTCTCTGAGTCAACTAGGGCGCTTGCCTACTAGACAGAGAAGTGTGTTCGTCTAAATGTCTGTCAGAGCCCTATAACTTCTGAATTACTGAACGTAATTACTTCAAAGGAGGTGGGTTGATAAGGCCCAAAATCCGCCCCTCATACACTCGAAAAAAAAAGTTCCAGATTCCGACAAATTGTAAATGTATTTATATACTTGAAGATATAAACTTTATTCTAATATAAAGTTTAGGTGATAAAAAAAATAGTAAGTTACAGAAAATATTACCCAAAAAGAGAGTGGTTCTTGTACTTTTCTTACATTTTCATACATTTTAGTCGTTTTTTAAGCTTTGATTTAATATTTTAGAATGAGGCGCTCCATGAACCAAAATAAATTAATACTCATATAAAAGCTTATGAAAAGGAGCATCATTATCAGTTACGTTTACCATGGTTCATGGAGCGCCTCATTCTAAAATATTAAATCAAAGCTTAAAAAACGACTAAAATGTATGAAAATGTAAGAAAAGTAAAAGAAACACTCTCTTTTTGGGTAATATTTTCTGTAACTTACTATTTTTTTTATCACCTAAACTTTATATTAGAATAAAGTTTATATCTTCAAGTATATAAATACATTTACAATTTGTCGGAATCTGGAACTTTTTTTTTCGAGTGTATGAGGGGCGGATTTTGTTGCCTTATCAACCCACCTCCTTTAAATATAATATGTAAACTGATGGCCTTCAGCCGAACATTGTATAAAAAAATATAAAAAGCTTTATTTCAGGGGGGCTCTCATAGAAGCGTATTTGAAGTAAAATCTTGTTTGTTGCTCTACATAGACTTGCGATATATCTTTTTAAAGACGACTTTGAACAGAGTACAAAAATATATTTTTTTTAATTTTTCCCTAAAAATTGACCAAATGGGGGGGTTTCAAAGTGGAGATTTTAATTTGAGCCATATGTCAAGAATTACTGAATATTAGAACGTGAAACTTGGTTGAAAATTCAGTTATATCCTGTACTTGAACAACAAATACTAAAATTAGATAAATGTTATAAAGAAACGAAATTATTTAATTTTAATGCGCCATCTATTAGCATTATTGTGAAGCTAATAGCTTCACTATAATGCTTCACTATAATGCTTCACTATAGATGGCGCTGTGTCAGTAAAACAGTTTTATGTCAACTATTATTTTTTTTATTGCGTCTAATGTTAAAAGTTAATTATTACAATATATAATTAAAACTTTTGGGAATTATGGGATATCGCGAGGTCTCAGTTCGGGGCGAACCACTAGTATAAAGCTATAGGAAAGCCGAACCGTGAGAAGCAGTAGCGGTACAGCTACAAAAATAGCAGATGATGGCATTTGTTTTGTTAGTAAAGCTGTTATTCTGGGACAGACAAAAGTCAAGGATTTCAAGAGAGTTCAAAGGTAACCGACTCATTTGAATAATGACCATTGAGTTTTTTAATGAGTTCCTTTGTTTAGTTTTAATTTTAATTGTTAAACTTATATTTGACTAGTTGATGCCCTTGAATACTTTCCTGATTTTATGCAATAAAAATGTGACAAGTATATTATAAAAAAAATCTTATCAAAGATGTTTTTATTGCAAGATAATCTAGCAATAAAATAATCTTTGATGCTTTCTATCATTGATTAATGAATACAATTAATCAATGATAGAAAGCAGTGATAAAGTTTAGGTTGGAGCGCGCTTGCCTAGAAGATGCCTATTCACTGTTACTTTGAAGGTAATGCTTAATTTGATAAGTTAACAAAGTTGCCGTAATAATAATTACTATTTTGAAAAACAATAATTCTGTAGCCTGACACGGCTTAATAGCTGAAATTATAGTTAAGCTTAATTCTGACATGCATAAAAAGTAATCTAATTAAGTTGTCAAGATAGCACTTGTTACTAATGATGGTAATGTTTATAATTCGGTCTATTGACCTTTTTGTCCAAATTATCTCTGAATTAGATCTAATTCGTCTTGTTAAAGTATCTAAGAGTCGATCTTCCGTATACGATTCAAATCATAAAATCGTTTGCTTTTAGTGGCTGGGATTAACTTGTGTTATTTTTAAAATTACCATAATTCAGGAGTATGTTTGGCTTGTATGATTAGCGACAATTTTTTTTAACATCGAATATTTGCATAGATTTTATACCTAATTAATTGAAATCCTTAAAACATACCTCCCATTTTTTTTTTGAATTGAAATGAATTTGAAGAAGAAATTAAGTAGCGATTTGGAATTATTACCATAATTGATTATTTTTGTCTATGTTTGTTTTTTTTAAGTTCAGGACTTTGTCAACTATACAAGTTTTTTGGAATACTTTTGGTCTCGCTTCGTGATATATCTGTTTAAAAATTTAAAGATTTCTCACGAAGCGAGACCTACAGGAGTCACTAATGGGAAGTAAAAAAGAGTGAGTGAGGTTTGTATGAGATTACAAAAGCTGTTGAGACTCTTCAAGTATATTTGCCAAGAGTTCATTCATTATTTATTTATCCATGTTATTACCAACGAGATTCAACAGTGAAGAGAGTTAGAACTAAAGACCGAACATATATTTAGTAGAGGCTAGGTTTGGTACCTAGCATCTACTATATATCATTAGTATCTTGAGAAGGATTTCAGAATTCAGAAAACAACTGTTTACAAACTTGCTTAAAACAAGGTAGTAAAAAGTTGCTGCGTTTAAGGCATTAATCTCAGCGATGCGCGAACTCCGTCATCGTTATAAAAAAACAACCTATTAATTTAGTGTTACGAAAGCTCTATTTGTTTTGTTTGGCAATTTATTATCGCAAGGTTGTAGTAGGTAGTTGGTAGGATAATTAAGGTTAACGAGCCATTAAACGATCGTTTCATAGCAGTATAACAACGCTATGCTATATAATCACACAATTTCCAGTTTGCGAATGGAATGTTCTCTAACCTGATTGTCTTTATTGCTTTAACACAATTAATTTATATAAAATAACCACATTAAAAAGTTTCTTAAAATATGAAAAATAATAATCCATATAAGAAGTATTTTTATTTCTTGAAATAACTAAAATCATAATCCCTAAATATCAAAAACCGTATTTTTTTGAACTCACTTATGTTTAATAAAATAAATAATGATAAAATAAATAAACGATAGTATAAAAGACATCAACGAGTTTGTTGCTCCTATTTCAATTATGAATAGTGTATTCTTATCTTCTACTATTTTCTAATAACTAGCTACTGTAAAAATTCCACGGGGAACCTTTGTTTTCCTAAGATAGAAATAGTTCTGTCTTTAATATATTTATGTAAAAATCAAGTTAACCCATCGATCAATCATTACGCAACTGAAGGAAAAATTAACATACCAATATACAAACACACTTTCTCGTTATATTATGAATATAATTATGGACGTACCTATATTTTAGTCATATCAGTATAGCCAAATAATTTGCAAAAACATTAAAACGACAAATTAACGAACGACCTTCTGATCTTGCTAAAGTCTTTGCAGATGAACTATAAAGGTTACTTGGCCAATTTAAGGCATCAACATGACTTTCGACATAAGATGTATGGTAAAGACACTAGGCATAGTACCTACTGACCGTTGATTAAGTATGCCGAAATTGCATTTATAATATTGATACTATAGATTTTGTTTAGTCGAGCTTCGACGGTTCAAAAGTCTTGATTCAGAAAACTATAAACTTTATACAATATTTTATTGTTAATTTTAAAATCGTAATTTGAGAAATAAGCAGGTATACGAGTATTATTAATAATAATAATCAATGAATAAATTACGATTGATTCCAAATCGAAAAATCTAAAAGTTGCCGCCGTTGTGAGTAATATTTAATGTTTCGAACTCACCCGTAAATATTGAGAAAATAAACATTAAGTACAACCATCTATACAGTTTAATAAAAACGGAAATCTATTACAAAACATGCTTTATGGTTCCAATACTTATAACTCCAAGAAATGACCGTAAAATTAAGAGTTATGAACTCTCTCGTGGTAAGTGGTTCGTAAAAGTTTATTTGAAAAGAGTTTCTATTGTAATATTATTATAATTTCAGCTATTATATTATACTTAATCGATCCTAATAAAAAAAAAAATTGAAGAACTAAAAAGTACAGAGATTTATCAAAAATCAAAATAGAAACTTTTATAGTATACCTACTCTGATACAAGAGATTAGAGCAAAGATCGCTCAGAATATTATTTCAGTGTTTATTGTTAAAAGCCAATAACTTCTTTGGTTCGACCCGGTACTGACCGAATAGCCTAGCCTCCAGAATCAGACCAACCAGTTAGATCAAATTATTCAGATGAAATAAAAGCTGGAGAACCACTGTGTAACTCTTTTCATCCATATTTTAGGGTGTTTAGCAACTTTTTACTTTATATCGTTTATTACTTGAACGGTTTGATGGTTGACATTCACCCTAATAACGTGTATTATTTTTAACGAACCTATTAACACTTTTTAAGAAAGTATTTAGTTTCATTAAAAACAATATCTCATCTTATCTTAACCTAGTGGTTATTATCTGATTAGAATTAAAATTTCACACATTTCACTCTAAGCCTTTACACACGCATCTTATCTCTATTACCTCATTCATTGCTTTCCCTTAGCACGATACCACAAAGGTCACCGGAGTGCGTAACAGTTAACACATAGCTGTAGGGCCTATAAAAGATGAACATCAACTATAAAACCACGATTCACTTATCACGTTAAATTAAACTTTAAGACCAGCACAAACGGCACATTTTCGCCTAAATCACATTTAACCTTGCACGTTACCCTAAAAGAACACCCACAGGTGGTTTTGCGTTACCAATTGCAGCTATTAAGTCTGATATGACTCTAATTGTCGTCTAACGAAACCTTTTTTGGGTTGCTCAAAACTTTATCACGTTCTTTGTGAAATGAATGAAATGATATTGATCATGTCAGTCCTTAAGATTAAGCCTACCTTGAACTTAAATCACTTAAAATTCTTTATGCATGAGTACTAAATTTAAAGTACTGCTATGTTTGGTTTATTGTCAAGTTATTTAAACATGTGCGGTAGCTCAAGACGTGACAAAGTCTCACATATTTTCCTTAAAGTTAACTTAGACAGAGATACAATTTATGCGTGGATCTAGTATTAATTTGAAAATAAATCTAAATATTTTGACAATAGCTTTGGCCTATTCTATCTAGTACTTTGTTAAAATTACATTTTGATCCGAGATGGAAGTACCTATAATTTTTTTTAGTATATTTCTATCTATTTTCTCTTTCTCTCTTTGTTGCTACAAAATAAGGGGTCAGCATTTATAAAACCATACCTTTTCATAAATTTTGCTGATGCTGCGCTTTTTTATGAGGCCCTTTATTGATAGACCCAGGTCCAGTTACACTATTTAAAAGTTCCCATACTTGGAGATACCTACAATGTAAAATCTCTAATGTATCCGAACAAATGAATTCAGTGTAGTACCTACTTCTGATCGATTGCAAATTTTAAACAATAAACTCTACAGTCATTAAGAGAACAAGCGATATCGATAATCGATATATCATGCAACAATGACATAGTCTAATATCGATTGTAGGTCAGCAAGCTAATTTATTTTAGGTCGTAAGCGTAATAAAGCTATTGAAATTTTTTCTGTAGTTTTGTAATTAACTGATTCGTTATCTATAGCAGTCACGGAAATATGTATGACGCTAATGAAATCTGAAAAGGTTTTCTCGTGCAACTATGGGTCATTGATTTTTAATAGATACGATATTTTGTAAGAATTTTAAGTATTTTTACATTATTTCGGCATTAACAGATTTTAAATTATTTTATTTTAGTAATTTAAAGTATACCTATCTCCTGAGTAACTATTGTAACCATTTCGTAGCTCAAAAGATTTCGTAGAGTTATCGTAAAATGTTATGCATTTAGAAAAACAAAATGTTTCAAGTAGATTATTATAAAAACTTTGGTTCGACTACTGAACAAGCTTTGATTTATAAAAGTTACGAGTAAAAAAATGTTTTAAGGAAAATACAGTATTATGGCCTTATCGCAGAACCGATCTTGGTGAATTAAGGCACAGAGATAGCTTGCATTCTGAACAATGACATAGGATACTTTTTATCCCAGGAAATAAATTCCCACCATGGGATTTTTAAAAACTAATGCTGGTGGACAAAGTTCCAGGATGCGGAGTTTTTAGTGAATGAACAACTAAAAGAAGTCGGTTAATTAGAAAAGAATTAGAAAAAAAAAGAAGCTTTATTCGATGCATCAACGTAAATAAAACGACTAACCGATAATAAATCGTCTAAATCTGCGCTAACTCCAAACCTCACACCCCAGCCTCCGATAAAATCTTAAAGGCTGGAATATAATAACAGGTCGTGTTTTGAGTCAATTTATCGTCGACACAAACGTGCCAAACATATCGCCTCAAAATATGGACACGACTATGTAAATCACGCCAGTATTCACATGTCAGTACACCAACAAAGTAACAGATCATTAGTGCATGCGAAAGGCGATAGGCGTGGCGTGCAAAATTAGAGTATGACAAGCCTCTAATGCAGGAACAACTGTGAACACGAACCCAGCCGTGGGCAGAATCTGCACCACGGATCAGTAATAAAACACGGGAGCGACTTTAACTAGCCCACGTGCGCTCGACCATCAGATTGTACATATTTGCATATATTGACAGCTTTAGACTAGGAGATGGTGGCGAATAGAAAGGTTCGGCTCGTGTTCGAATCGCCAAGCGTAGACGCGGCTACGTATGGCGATTGTAATGTATTTTAAAATGCTCACGGAGTATCAAATTATTAGATGATGACCGTGACTTCGTCGGTGTGAATTAAGGTTTTTTAAGTCCCGGGAAACTCTTTAATTTTCCGGGATAAAACGCCTATGTGTTAATCTTGGGCATGAGCTATCTTCATCCCGAATTTCAGTCAAATTGATTCATTCGTTGTGGTGTGGTATAGTAATAAATATCTATCCATCCGCCCATCCACATAAACTTTCGCATTTATAATAAGTTAAGGATTGTCAGGATATAAAATATCAGGATAATAATTTTCCAGGAAAAACTAAGAGTTTCCCGAGGTACTTATTGATTTCGTGAACTAGCTGTCAATCTGTATAGGCTCTACCTCTGGACAGTCGACTGGTTCTTTCACTATACCTAACCAAGACTAACTAACTTACCACTTTACCTATGTCCGTACAATAATGACCACTATGTAACCGGCCTAGGACGTGTTGTTTCCTCTTGTAAAATGCGTAAACTTGTGTATTTCAGCCGCGTTAACCGTCGCATGCGCAAATTGCATTAAATCTTAATTGAATTCTTACGAGTTGTTAGAAGTCGAATTGACCATTTTAAAAATTAGATCTAGCACGCAATGTTCTAAGCTAAGTGTCAGTCGTTGATTTATCTGGGCCGAGATTAAAAGGGCCAAAGAAAGTGGGCTCCTATTGCGTGGCTAAATAGATTTTCTCTTAGGAAATAAGCGAGAAATCTAAATTGTGGTTAGAAGCCCGTGAGAGCTGATAATATAATGATATTTGCAAGGATGTTTTCATTGTTGTTTTCCAATTGATTTCTACCACAAGCTTCTTGTATAATTTTACGATACACAATCATGAAATCTTATTTGATTTAGCAAAGTATGTAGTAAAAAAATATCATAACAATATTATTATAGACTTTGAATTATTCTCTTAAATGATTTTAGATATATACGTAAAGTTTAAGAGCAGAATGCAGAAGATGTTTTAAAAAGTTAATAATAAGAATAAGTATTTAATTTCTGAAATTTTGACCAAAGTTAATATTAAAATACACTTGAGTTTGGGATATTCGGGTGCTCTTTTTGAGACTTCTCAGTATTTGGCCGAGTCTTACAATTATTTTGATGGTAAAATTCTTTTCGTAAATAAATTATGAATGATTTTTAAATTCACCTATTTTCCAAAAAGCTGTGGGTAGGTAAGTAATAAACATATATTTTATAAAATCATGACCTAGATCTTTAAGAATATAATAATATATGGATCACATTGTAATTGTGTGGGCGGAGTCTCATAAAATATGATTTAGGAGTTCACAACACATATGCTGTTTGAATTATTATACCCCAAGTACATTTCATTGTTACATTTAATATTACAAAGTGTCTTGCATAAGATCTGAAACAAATTCGTTGACACTGACCAATAAGATCGCTTGCAAAAGCCTACCTCAATGTCGTCCTACTTTCCAAATGTAACCGCAGATATTATCAAGTGGACTATACAAATACTGTTATTATGTCACACAATGTATCAATATGAAATACAACGAATGATACATGATTATAAAGATCAAAGTTGAATGACAGTGCGGAAATAGCAATGGCTGGTAATCGTAATCGACGAACAATAGAAATCAAGTACCTATGTCCAATGTCCAGTCTTTAGTCTGTTAATTCTAGTTCTAGGGTATTATTATTTATGTATTAGTATCTCAAACATCCAAAGATATTTGACACGTACTGACATATTTATAGAGTTTATATTAGATTGTTGGTCATGGTCTAGGATCTGACTGGCGCCAGATAGTAGCCAAAAATTATTATGGCGCCTATGAAATATTTATGTAGGAGTCAAAGCTTAAATTCAGATTAATGGCGTCGGTACCAACTGTGGAGAATTGTTAATTTTATATTATTAGAGAATTTATGTATGGAGTATTAATGTGCAGCAAACGGGTCAAGGATTATATCATTGCAAGAGACGGTGTGAGTTATGTAAATAAAATCCGTGATTAATCATGGGACATTGCGTATTTGACAAGTCCACAACAATATTATAATAATTTCAATAACCTTTACATACGCGTATTAACAGTCTATTCAGCATAATGACGATGGCAAAAATTAGGTAAAAAATTGGTAGACTAACCATCTGTAATGACTGTACTGCTTATATTCATTCGCTGCTGTACTGTAATGTTTTAAAAGGCCTATATGTGCAGTGAATGCATGTAGGCTTTTGATAATTAAGTGGATTCCGCATCTAAAAAGTTTTTAAAACTTGGATAACGTTATCTAGACTAGTCGATGATAACGAATGGATACCTTAATGGATTCAAAAAGATAAAAAAAACAACTAAAATCTCAATTTAATTGAGTACCTAATATCACACTTTGATGACTTGCGAACTAACTTTAGCTTTATAAACATGTGAGATTTTACTTACAACTGACGACACTGTAAAAAGTTTTTCACAGGCAACTCTGAGGACAAAAGAGCGAGTGATTGCTTACAAGATGAGCTGAACAACGGAGTTCTAGTAGTGAAAAGTTCTACACCTTAGAAAAATAGACGCAGACAAAAGAAATGAATCTTTTCAAGAAAGACAACTACCTTTAGCAATTAAGAAACGAAAAGCGAGAGCAAGTGCGTGAAATGTTGCCAAGAACAGAAGAGATTCAAAGTTTCATCCTATTCAAATGAATGAATACAAGGAGTTCCCATAATGCACGTATAAGAAACACTATTAGCATAATGTTCAATACAACCAATCAATGATAATCTCAGGTGGCTACCATATTACGCTTAATTCCACAAAAACCAAGGCCCTCCATTGTGTGACGGCACTAGCACACAACGCGGGGTTCGGCGCGAAGTAACAAAGCCAAGATATCGATAAGAACACAATAAACAATAACATTCAGCTAATGTTGCAACACATAATAGTTATGCGACTGTGGATAGAGGGTACTTTATAATACGCGATTATTGGTATAGTTCGTGTAATTCATGACGGCGCGTGGCTCATGGTTGTGTGTGTATCGTATCTGTATAAGCGTGAGCGAGAGCTTGCTCGCGCCTGACTGCTCCCACCTAGGCTTCTGACAGGCACTCACTCTTATGCAATGTGCATGTACACGACGTAACCACAAGTAAAGCGCCCGTAACTTCGTAAAATAAACGTAATTATGTGGACGATCATACAAACTCAAAAGTCGAGTGAATAAATAACAAACATGCACAAGGCACTTAGCAGTTAGAATTATTAATAGCTTATAGTCTAGTTCACAAAGCAGAAAATAATGTAATTATGTTTAAGATTAAGGCTAATCAACAATGAGTATTTCCAAATTGAACTTTAAGGCTTACATTTACTTTATAAAGCCAAAAATCTTTTTTTAACTTAGTATGTTTAAAAAATATTTTTATAAAAGTTGTCTCAGGGTCAGTACCAAAAATGCGAATTCACATAGGAGCCAATTTAGTCACAATCTCTAAGACAGGTCTAAAAATGGAGCACTCTTTTACACAATTTTCAATAATACTTAATAAGATTGCTTACTTTTTAAACTTGAGCGGAAAAATAGAAAACAGATTGAGTAAGTTTTTAATGACATAGCTATAGGTATATATAAGGCTATAGGTAACTAGAAATAGCATTATTAGATTAATTTTTCACGTAGATATGAAAATCGTGCGATATAAAAGGATCTAGACGCGTGCCAACTTGAAATGTCGTGTGGGCTGACTGTAGAGACATTATCGACTGGGCTGGGCTTCAGAATTAGGGCTGCACCTGGTGCTAGCAGCTTTAGGCGTTCTTGGGCAATTTGTTGGGCTGTGAATACATTTTGCGCTATTTGTATGCAGTTAAGTTGGCGAAACATTTGCAGTTAAAATAGGGACTAAAACGGAGATAGGCTTGCGCTTGACGACAATCAATGATGGAAAACATTGATGAGGTCTAGTTGGAGCGCGCTTGCCTAGAAAATGCCTATTCACTCTTGTCTTGAAGGTACTCAGATGTCTAGCGCAAAGTTACAATTTTTTTTTTTATGGTGGAGTGACAATGCAGTTTACTATGGGACGGGTAACGTGGAAGTAGTAATTTGTAGCTTATTACAATTTAATTTGTACATTGATATTGTATTATTTTGTTTTAAAAAGAGCAACTGCTGAGTTTCTTCCCGGCTGTTCTCAGCAGATTCTGCATTCCGAACCGGCGGTAGAGTCTCGACGTGTCATAAGAGCCACAGTTGGCCTAACTACATGAAATACTTAAATAATTTTGAATTTGAATTGAATTTTTTGAAATTAGAATTATGTTTTTATAAAAAATATATGCGATGCCTCTCATTGAATTCTACTTGCTTTAGTGCAGGAACTTAAATAGCTTGACAACTTACCTGTAGGCTGGTAAGCCAATGGTTTGCTATACACTTTTGAATGAATGATTACATGATTATTATAAGAAACAAAAATACCTGTATTTTATACTATTTGTAACCGAGCGTGAATTTGATATTTCGGCAGATTTTTAATACAAATACTGTCAGAACGCTCAATTTAAGGTTAAACGTCACTCGACGTTGCTGAAATTTAAAATCAAAATCAAAATTTATTTATTTCATGTAGGCCAACTTGTAGCGCCTATGAAACGTCACAAATTTACCATTGGCACTTAAACTGCAACAAAATGCTGCAATATGTTGCAGTAATAAAATACAGCGATTTTATACTTACAGGAAGTTCAAGGACTGTGGTAGAATAACACCTTGCTTCTACAAAGAACCGTACTATGACAAAGGGTGCATTCAATTCGTAGAGTCCCACATAAATAACCGTCTCCCCTGTATCAGATATATAACTTATCCTTGCTTCCCTAAACGGGCTATTTTGCACTGTTTTACACCATTTTTGTTGGCGTCACAATGTGGTTTCTCTTGCGATTGTTCACCCAAGACCAAAGGAGGCTTTATTTATTGTCTAGTATAGTGCTTGTAGATACTGTGATATAAAGCGTTTTGGCAGATATAGTATATGGCACTTTCGCAAGTTGAATGGAAGTTCTTACTCTTATTATTATTAATGCAAAAGTGTGTTGGTTTGTCCTTCAGTCATGCAACCGGAGCAACGGATCGATGTTTAATTTTTTTCCATGAGTTCAATTTAATAGTTAAAATGTTTTGATTCTAGAAATATTTTGAAAAAGCTTGTGTTTGAGAAGGCGTGGTTTTATTAAAGGAAATCAAATTAGTACCTACACCATATTTTAATAGTATTTATTTATTTAAATCTGTCGGTCTCTTTAACGTAACGTAGGTATAAGCCGGAAGTATATTTCCATTAATGATACCTACTGATTACATAATGCTATTTAATCATGTACTATGAAACATATCTAATAATTAACCAGTAGTAATCAGTATAATATTATGAACTGTCAAATATTATAGAAAGTTATCGGGTTATCTGTGGCAACACTTGCACGTGCATATTCGATTCTATAAATGGTTTTGATTATGATTTATGACCGGTTGCCACACTTAAGGCTTGGTAAAACACAACGCGCGAGAGAAACGTTACCGCTCCTGGAAGACTTAATAAAATTAACTATATGAAGGTGTTCACATGGAGTGTGAGCTTGTGCTGATGGCCGTTATATGCCAGCTCCTTGTATTGTAAAAGGTTGTCAGCCTCATCAATACACAAACGAGTAGATCTGTAGAAGAACCTAAACTTAAGCAGACAATCAAACCATAGAATAATGAGCCACAAAGCTTATGTGGCAATGGGTGGAGTGACAAATTTAAAGAACTGATAGTTGTTGGGGTGCTAGGACATGATCCAACAGGAAGCGTAGACTCACTAAGTGATAACTAGGTGGACATACAATATAACATTAGTCGCTGAGCTGGATAAAGTAGCTCAAGGCCGCGGTGTGCAAGAGACCTATGTCCAGTATCGGATTTCTATTTTTGACAGAGACTATCTGGCAGGCGTTCCGCTTTGTGCCCATTCAAGCTTTCCGGAGGTGTGTGCTACTGCCATTAATACATCGCTATCGCCACGCATTACATCTGTCCAATCCTTAACCTATACTCAGGTATCATGCATTGTGGTTGCGTTAAAATTTCGCATGTTAACTCTCAGTTTGACTTTTAGTGATTGATTGGTATTTTTATGTCGGTCGACTTTCTAATACAAGCAGTTGCCGTTTAGTTTTTAGCTTACTTGTTTGAGTGGTACCTAGCCTAATTATCACTTTAATTAGATCAACGCTACGATAGCTGTATCTCACAGATTTTTCAAAATTGCCAGAATATATGATACGGAATTTTTTTATAAAGAAGTAACTCTGTCTCTGAAAAATAACAGACAAATAGACTGTTATTTTTCAAAGCTCAATCGCTGTATCGATCCTGAAGAAAGGCACAGTGATAATATCTTTCATCCTCCAGATATTAATTGGATGGTTTTTATCGCGAAAACATAAAGAGACTTTTCAAAAATGAAAATCTATACTGATTGAGTCGCGGCCGTAAGCTAATTTCTCATAAATTATTACGTATTTTTACCACATAACGAGATATGTATGTATTTAGATTTGGCGGCATTTAGTTAAAGAAAACCACACAAAGACTTTTACTTATGCACCACCTACCTAAACTAGACCTAAACTATCTTTGATAGCAAAATACACTCGAGATAAAAAGTCTTTAAAAAAGAATTCAAATACAATTTCCAATATTCAATTAGAAGAAAGTACCTACCATCGGATAGTCAGTGAGATGACATCTCTCAAGTCCACATGGCATCGAGAGGCCGCTGCCACGGCAACTCGGTATTAGATCATTGTGGTAGGTTCGTGTCGGTGGTTTCTGTTTATTTGTGTTACTAACCGATGATAAGTGTGTCGCCACTGGCACCAGGCTTGGAGCAATCTCCGATTTAATTAAATTTTATTTAAAGTTTAGTTTTATTTTTCTTTCATACAGCTGAAATGCTTTTAAATGTTATTAATTAGAATTTTAGCATTGGGTAAATAACAAATCAATTATTATTTAATTTGAAACACTCTTAGACAGTTCTTCAGATAAACACAATATATTATTTATCTTTCTATATATGCACTTATCGAAATCGTACATGGAGGTGGTAGATATATTATGTTTTCATTGTAAGTAACTTTTACAAACTTGAAGAAGTTGTATCTTTAGGGCTTTTAGGTCTCTCGAAAATTGGACACTAGGCATCTTAGAGATAACTTATCACTCCAGTCATTATTAAAAGTTATTTAACATATAGTCTGCCGATCCGCACTTGTAAAGCGTGGTAGACTGCCGCCTAAATTCTTGAATGCGTTGGCATAAATGAATAATTGAATATATAAATGAAATAATGTTTAAATATACTTTTCACGCATAGCTTTTTCACGTGACAGTACAAAACTAGGAAGTGTCGCGCACGTCGCCCTATCAGATGCACACACACGAATTTAGTTCTAATGAAACCCTTACACACTGATTTAATTAGCCAGATGTATGTAGCCGGGAGCTCGCAAAGTCGCAAACAATAAAGATCGAACATTCCCTCTAATAATTAGGACTGGTTTACGGAATACGGATGTCTGATAGGAAAATGGTCCCTCTAGAGTTAATTTTATTTGAATTAATGGACTCCGGTTTATAGGAAGTGGAGTTACTGGTATTGTTTTGCTTCGGCGGCACGCGATTTATTTTATTGTAAGCATTAAGTTGTGTGCTCTTTCAGAAGGAATCTCTACAGTTTTGCATAAAATCATTTTCTACTCCTTTTGTTGGAGTATTCGCTATTCGTATTAAAATATCTTAATACCCGAAAGTGGTTTTTACGTTCTAGAATCAGTCAGTCTTGTTAAATTAGGCCCTAAAGCTTCAGGTTAGTACATGACCAGCCCCCTGATTCTGTAACTCAGTGCCTATCAACAACGATAGGCATTTTTTATCCATTGAAGGTTTGAAGAGAAACGTCATTTATATTTCATAGTAAACCTTCAATGGATAAAAAAATAAATGTCAGTGGCTTTCATTTTTTGATAGGCACTGAGTTAGAGATTCAGCGCCCTGAAGCTTCAGGGCCTAATTCACTATCACCAAGTATATTTGAGTTTTTTCGTTGCAGCATGCTACGGGTGATAGGTCAATAGAACGTAACTTATTTTGTACCATATTTTTACACACATAAGGTTCAAATTCACACCATTAAAATCTATTGAGAATATTCATTTTAATCTGATTTCGTTACGAAATCGATACGTCTACCTTTCGTGTGCCTAGAAATTTTAACAATTAAAAAATTCTAGACACTACCGGAAGAGCCGTGAATCTGGTTCAGTTACAATTGACTGTGCCCGTGCAATTATCGCATCGATTATGCAATATCTGTTAACAAGCTCTATTAACAATACTGTTGCCGATTACGAAGCGATTCACGATTTGTTCTAGATAGTCGATTTTTTTGTTAAAGATTTTTTTGAGAAAGAAGGTTAACTTTAGCACGATTCCAACTGTATATGAACGAAAGGTGTGGCATTGTAGTTGAATAATTGTAAATATTTGGCTCCGTACGGTTCTGGTGAAGTTCGCGGGATAGAAATAAGGTTGAATGAGGTAAAAGATTAAAAAGACCGAAGAAATTTAAATACATATTCAAAATTGCGGGACTGATGGGGATTGAATTCACATATCTCCGGCATCTCGCCCTGAGGGTGTTAACCATTTTACACTTCGGCCACGGCGCAACTGCCCGTTAGCACCAAAGTAAGTGATAAATCTATCGTGGTACGTACTCGTACAAATTATCACAATTAAGTGATACATCCTTACTAATATCCTTACTCCTTACTAATATTATTTATCAATTCGAAAGTGTGTTTGTTTGTTGGTTTGTTGGTTAGTTGGTTTGACCTTCTATGACGCCGCAACTGAGCAACGGATTGACTTGATTTTTTACATGAATATAGTTGAGGAAAGACATATAATACTTTTCCGGATTAAAATACTTTGCCGGAAAAACAAGGAGTTCCCACGGGATTAAAAAATCCACGCGGGTAAAGCCGCAGGCTTCAGCTACTTATTTATCTACTTTTATTCAGTATGGAATGAATGAATGGATGAACGGATGAATGAAATACACTTTATTGTTGTCCAAACTGTTAGCAGTCAGCTATTTTGGTTTGACCGGTTTAAGTGTATTGATTTATTACTAGTGACCGAAATTCTGGACCGCGACGTTGCCTCATTTTGTGTGTGCACAACTATTGAATTGGAATGAATAAATCATTGTAATCACTTAAAATGTAGCCTAGCAGCTGTAAGCCCTTGCGCCTTATCTAGTCTTGTTTGTATCTAGGTTCCTGTATATTTTACAAGCTTGCTTTAATTGGACTCGGTTGATTGCTGATTTATTCGACTAGTCGAATTAGGCCCGCATGCTTAAAACGTTTGTAAGATAACATTGGTAGGTAATAGGTATATAAGTTCTGGTATAATTATTTAAATCTACTCGTTATATAATTATTTAAATCTACATCATAAATTATAAATATTTATTTTGTCTATTTGTCGGTATATGTTTGATTTTTACTCAAACATTTATACTAGCCGAAAAAAACTATGAACTGGATTTGAACGCAACCCATGAGCTAAATACGTAATATTTTTTGAAACATTGAACATCACTTTATAAAACGTTAAAACTCAATACAATGGCTGAAAAAAATAATCAAAATATGTCAATAAACTCCTTAAATTAAATTACGCTACATTACATTTCTATGAAACAAACTCCCATCTCTGTCTGATGAACAATCTTATTTTAGAATATTTCAATTCTGTTGGAAAAGTCAAGGGCTGATCAAAATGAAGAACTCTTTTTTTAAAAAATCCAAGCCAAACTGATCTGGACTCCTATTTTATTATTTGACATAATTTTAAGATTTATAAGATTTATTATGGTAATAAATTATTACCATACAAAAAGCTTATGTAAGAAGTGGGTACGACAATAGTGCAACGGGTGACGATCGAATCGTTGACCTTTCAGTTTTCAGTCATTCAGCTATTGAGCCTACAGTTAGTTAGTTATCTGCAGTAATCCTACCTCATTCCGTCGAATCCATCATCTGAACCGTTGATAGTGAGTACGGGCGCTCGCGCGTACGCTTTCGCCACCCGACGGTTCTTTTCGAAAACTATCACCTTCGCCCAGATCTCGTCGTCGATCTGTGTCCATTTGTCCAGCACTTCCTGTATGTGTTCCTGTTGACAAAGAAACAAAAATCGTTAGCTATGTCATTTGTAAGAGAGTAAGAGAAAGGTTTTCATATGATTCGAGGCTGAAAACTGATTTATCCAATTTAGGCCAGCGTGGTACGCCGAGACGACGATGGCGTGATAAATTGAATAAATTTTCCGTTTATCACGCCTCATGGTTAAATTGGAACAGTAGAAGGGGTATGGCAGTGACCTCTTGTCTTTGACGGTAGGTGGTAACTAGCCGCGGCCAAAGACCAGACTATCTGATATCGATACCTATACTTTTTTCTCCATATTCTATAAGAGGCCACTCGGGCAGTTTTAAAGTAAGCATCAAAACTTGTTACAATACCTTTTAGGTCTAAATCTAATCAGACCACAGAAAAAAATAGACAGATTTCCAACGTATTAAGCTTAAACAAAAGCATCCAAACCCAAAACGCATTTTACAGCCCAAATTATCTTTTAATCTCGAAATATAAAAGGACTTCGCTCGGTTACAAAATGGTGGTACTCCAAAAACAACCTTGCTTTGTGGCGGAGTGTTTTTCTGTTTTTATGGAAGATTACCACAGTTTAGACATAATCCCGATGAGGCAAGTCTCGGTTGTTGCAGACGACATACCTACTGGCGAAACGTTCCGCTCTAGTAATTTCGCCAACATTTATCATAAAGCATAAAACTTCAAGGCATTTTATTAACATGGCTTCTCAGTCTACGGTCTCTCTCTGTCTCTCTACATCGTATTCCTTATTAATTAGGGTCCTGACTCCTTTCCATAATAATGTAATGATAGGAGTTATCTTGGGATGGTAATGCGGTGGAATCGCAAATCTTTCTGCAAAAACTAAAAACTAAGTACGTACTAAAACACTACTGCTGTCATTGCCAACTAATATACGTCAATAGTCCGACATAGATCTCTTGTAGCGAATTCCAAGCATCAGGTTTTTGCGTCGCTTGTATCCAGCAACTACTCAGCTGATGTTAATATTATAGTGGGGGGTTTACCAAGGCTGTGCTTTCGGGTGTGAATCCACTATTCCAGCACATTGTAACTAAATGGACAATCGGTTCTAGGAATAGTGTGCGCGCCGCCTATTGCCACTTCTGCTTGCTAACTAATTGATCCATGACGCCTACTATACGAAGTATATATATATTTATTTTGTAATAATTAAATGGTTTTTGAAAAAAATTTGTTGGTTAGAAGTTACTTTTGCATATATGCTAAAAATGTTATTTTAAATCCCTTGAGGAAAAAACACAGATGCTATTTTTGTGAGTGACAACATAGTTATTTTACCTACTTAACATTACTTATGTGTAGGTATTTTTTTACGTTTGCCATAATTCAAGACCTTACAAGTTGATAACGACAACTTTGGATGAAAGATAAAGATAGAACTCTACTAATTATGATGATGAATTTGGGAGCGGGAATAGTGCAAAGGGTGGAAGGACCTTTCAGTTTTTAGTCATCACTTTTGAGGCTTCATTATATCGATGTTGCAATTTTGAAGGTAGCATAGGTTAAAAGTTAACCAAACGTAGGTAGAGGAATATTAGTTTTCATACATTTTGGAAGTGGGGCTCTTTTTTCAATATAAAACGTTTTTACTTTCTTCTCTTCGCTTCGCTCATTTAGATTTTTCGAGTCTCTATTTACCCCCGGGGTTGAATTTTCAATTAATAACAGATGCCGTCGTCAAAATAGCTATGCCAAACAGCCCAATCCCTCCAATGATTTGAGCTGTGCGTTAGTGCATCAATCAGTCATTCATTCAGTCAGTAACCTCTTCCTTTTATATAAGTACTAGCTGATGCTCGCGATTTCGTCCGCGTGGGTTTAGTTTTTAAAATCCCGCGGGAACTCTCTCATTTTTCAGGATAAAAAGTAGCCTATGTCACTCTCCAGGTCCGCAACTGTACCCTTACAAAAAATCATATCTGTCCGTAGCTCTGTTGCAGCGTGATTGAAGGACAATCCAACAAACCAACAAACATGCACACTTTTGGACTTTATAAGGATTTAGATAACTGTCAATTAGCGGTACGAAACGGTTTAATGAAGTTTCCATCTTTTAGTTGAATTTAAAGAACGCGGTAGTCATAATTATGTAAATTAACAACTCAATCGTTCAATTGTTTACAGTAGTTATTATTTAAGCGGTTATTTGCCTCGTTTTCGCCTGCAAACGGACTTCGAGAATCGAGGTTCACTTTCGATTTTATACAGCTATCATACAGCTGGTGGCTATATGAAAGTGCCTTTTGATTGCTGTTATTATTTGTGTTAACAAAAAATATGCTACACGTCGACGTATTGGTTTTTCTCGATTCATATTTTGTATACCGGTATTTGTTTTGAAGTTTTTTTTTAACTTATAGTATACTAGCTTTTGCTCGCGGCTTTGCTCACGTTAAGTTCGATTTTTCAAATCCCTATTTTACCCCCTTAGGGGTTGAATTTTCAAAAATCCTTCCTTAGTGTGCGCCTACGTCATAAAAGGAACCAACTGTAAAAATTTCAAGTTCCTAACTTCAGTAGTTTAGGCTGTACGTTGATATCTCAGTCAGACAGTCAGTCAGTCAGTCAGTCAGTCAGACTTTGAATTTTATATATATAGAAGAGTTGATAAAACATTAATTCTGTGGTAGTGTCGTGTGGTGCGGGTTGTTACGTTCCCTCAAATATGGTTGAGCGAAGCAACAGCTGGATCATGCGTCATGCTCGTGAACGGGTGCCACCAACGGGAATGGGTCTACTTTCTGTCTGCCCGTCTTAACATGTGCTGGATTGTATGTAGGTATGCATTTTTAAAACTTCATTGTGGAAACACTGTATTACATAGCATAATTTTGTTACCTATTATAAAAAAATTTTTTTTTTTTTGAACTGTCGTGTTTATTGCTGGCTCTTCTTGGCAGGAAGGGCATTCCGTACCAGTGGTAGATTCATCGACGATTCAAAAGCACTTGTAAAAGATTAAATCAGTGGTTAATTAATTTTTCAGGTAACCTTTTTGTGTTATAAACGAGACTTATGTATTACAAAGTTTCTTATACTAATGTCCTAAGTAGTATTCTATTGTATAAGCCATGCTACAAATGGCAGTCCTATATCACTGACATAACTAATCGAAGACACTTTCTCTCTATCATTGGCTGAATTGACTTCATTACAATCGTCAGTCATCTCATTTATACATCTACATCATTGTATCGTCTATACGTGCGTTGTGACCTACACAAAATAATAATAGTTTGTCTGTTTAAAATATTTAAGGTAGGTTTATATTAAAAAAAATATTTTAAACAAAAATTATAAATGCGACAGTTAGTAGATTTATTGGTTCGGTTGATCCAAAGGAGCAAAAAGTTAGTTATCAACTAGCAGGCTGAAAAATGAAAGCCATTGACATATATTTTTTATCCATTGAAGGTTTACTATGAAATAGTAAATAACATTTCTCTCCAAACCTTCAATGGATAAAAAATGCCTATCGTCGTTGATAGGCACTGAGTTACAGTATGAGCCCCCTGGAGAGTGACATAGGCGAATTTTAATACGCAGACAGAATCGCGGGCGAAGGCTAGTCAAATAATCATCACGCACTGATATATACGCAAAGTAGGCGTCGTAAGATAGTTATTTCGCTAATGTATCTCCGATCTAGTGCATAGAGACGGGGACCCCGTACGCTATTGGTGAATAAGGCTCGTTAGTGTCAGAGCTCAGGTTTTATATTTATTCGTACTGAATCAGTCATGCTTGATCATTGGCCTGATTTATGGGTATCGCTTTTTATGCGAGCACATAGGGTCTTAATAAGCTGTTTCTGCTTTTGACTGATCCCTATCGGCTATGAAGGTGCGCGATTGCGACCGATGTATGTACGTAGGTATAATAATTGTATGAGTGACTCCAAATGTCACTTATCACAATACAATAGGGAATAGGTACGCGTGTGGTTTAAAGGTTCATAAGTATATTTTTTTCCTGTAATCTTTAACAACACGAAATCAATAACTGACCGACTGACTACACCTTAAATGCTAATAAAACATAATTTAAAGAATCCATAATACACCTAACATAACATCATTTAAACTTCAAATTAAGCGCTGGATATTCAAAGACAGAGTTCAAAAGTGAAGAATTGATCAGAATGACAAATGACGTCATAAAATATGTAAACAACAGTTGGCCCCCAATCACAACCGTTGCCCAAATGGTGTTTCATAAAATATTCCCGATTATAATTTTGTATGACCTATGTCCAACTGTGGACGTTCTTCCCATACATATCTATTTGTTGCTCGTCTTGTTCAATCTCCTTCATTTCTTCTCCAAAGCCTTTGATCTGCCGTTCCTTTCCCTTCATTTCTTCCCTGGGATACCAAACACTGTTCTTCATTCTAGCATACAAGGATGCAAAATATTATTTTGCATTGAATGTTATTTTGAAAATAACTATGTTTTAGGATTTTGATATTAAAAATCAGCGATTGATTATATTCATTCGCTGTTAAAAATGTACTTATATGAGTGGACTGTATAACAAGAACCGTTTTAAAATGCTTTACCTATCAATCATCGATTGTTTCATCACCAATAATTAATAGGTTTGATCAGAAAAAAGCAATCAATCACGTAATTTGTAGTATAGATGATAAAAAGTTAACACCAAGGCCTACCACAACCTAGCAACACTTTGATTTGTTTTGATTAATTCATAGCATATATACCAATTAAATCAACTAGGCTTATTGATTTGTTACACTATGATTAAATGGCGTCTTGCAGTAGTTACTAGGTATAATACTATTTTTCTTTAAAAAGATTGACACCGACAATACAGTCGACTTCTTCTAGTAATTTCGAAAAAAATTTTTAGTTAGCTAGTTTTTGCACACGACTTCGTACGCGTCGAGTTAGGTTTTGTAAATTTTTGAAAGGAAACTCCCTACACAATAAATCGCCTCGGTGTCGTACAGTACCTACACGAAATTTCAAAACTCAAAATTATTTATTTTACGAAGCCCAACCTCTGTGGCTCTTATGACAAGTTGAGACTCTACCACCGACCGGTTCAGAATGCAAATTCTGCTAAGAGTTTTTTTTTTTTTCAAAATAAATGTACATGATAAAATTAATTATACACTATCTTGTGGTCAGCTGTATGAACACAGTGACAAATCGTCAAATAGGGATATGAGTGACAGAGACAACACTCTACGAAGTTTGCACATACCTAGTTAATTAAATTCAAATAAGAAATCACATCCGCTATTATTGTATCACACATTGTAATGATCATCGAGTGACAAACGTTTTTGCAATCTTGGTTAGGTACTTTTTATTACAACAATTAACAGTAATTTGTGCCTGTATTTCGTAATGGTACATAACAATAATTACTATTACTATAACACACAACACATAATATTATCTATCTCTCTATTGTTATTTAAGAAAGGTGTTAATGTAATAATGTAAAACAAAATTAAAATTAGTGATCAAATTTAAAATTTTCCAATTCGGTTGGGTCAGGAAAGTGCTACAATATTTAAAAAAAAAAAAAAGATACCGGCCGAATTGATAACCTCCTCCTTTTTGGAAGTCGGTTAAAAATAGGTATGTCTCCGAAACTATCTGTTTGTCTAATAGTTACCTATTCAAACATAAATTACTAAACCAATTTGGCCAAAACTTGGCAAACAAAGAAGATAGCTTGATATCCAGCGGTAGAACATAACATTCATTACATTTACAGAGATTAGCACAAGTATAGTCTTTATTAATTCTAATATTATAAATACGAAAGTTTGAGAGGATGGATCTTGGATGAATGGATAGATGTTGAATATTAATTGTTACTCCTTTATTATTTTACTAGCTTTAACCCGCTGCTTCGCTCACGTTAGGTTCGATTTTTTAAACCCCTATTTAACCCTCTTGGGGTTGAAATTTTTGAAAATTCTTTCTTAGCGGATGCCTACGTCCTAATAGTTACCTGTATGCCAAATTTCAGCTCGATCGGTCCAGTGGTTAGAGCTGTGCGTTGATAGATCAGTCAGTCAGTCAGTCAGTCAGTCACCTTTGCCTTTTATATATTTAGATTTATTGTTACAACGAATGAACCGATTCATCTATTTGGAATGAAGATAAGCTCGTACTCAGGATAGGCTATACCGGAAAATTAAAGATTTCTAAAATCTTAATCCACGTAAAAGTGCCTATCTACTACTCTGCTAGGTATCTATTATTATTATAACCCAAAGCTGCATTGCATGTAAGCTTTACAGTTCTCTGAGTGCAGCGGCTCTAACAATTTTATAATGATGTGAGACAAGCATGACATTAAGAGAAAAAAATAAAACACGTTCCATATAAGGCAAGGTCGTTGAAGGCAATTTTTATAATTAATATAACTAAGATTAAGTAAGCTTTTGATATGCGGACTTTGTTTTGTAATTACCTATAAGAGGATCACTGTATTCCACTGAGAGGAGGTTCCAGGTTCAATTTAGAATTTATTTTTTAAACTAAACTAACTAAAAAGCGAAACAAATGAGCGAAGCTGTTTTTAAAGAATATTAGCTAAGGTGAACTTGACTAATATTCTCTTCTCCCCTCTGAATAAGCGGAAAGCTTGTGCTTGTGCAACGGGTGGGGATTGAACCGTTGACTTTTCAGTTTCAGTCCGCATCTTCAACCGTTAGGCTATTGAGATATCTTCCCTGGCTGGGCAGCACGTATTGTTGTCCTATGAGCTTAATAGAGTACAAGAGAGAGGAAATGCAATAGGCTACTGGCGTTGTTGAAGCCATTACAATTAGTCATCTCCTTTAAAGTGATAATTAATTTATTTACGATAAAAAATTCATAATTTACCCGTAATTCATAAAAAAAGCTGAAGTAAGTATAGAATTTTAATATGTACATATGTTACATACACCTGTCAGTACCTTCCGCATTCTTTTAATTTTGTTCCATGATAATAATCCTTAACGCAAATGTAATAAGGTTGGATATTGTTTAATGCGAGTTTCGAATGTTGCTCTACATAAACAAACAGTTAAATGAAGGCCTTGCGGTCAAGTTTCCGTAATGTTCTTGCATTAGACTGGTCCTGATGAAGAATGTAGGCTGTCAACTTGGACGAAGCAACTTGAATTTGCATTTTAAACCCTATGCCCTACAAAATAAGGACGTCTGTATATCTCAGAGCATCTCCTTCGAAATACCAGTATTTACAGTAACATTGTTTTTATAAATCATGGACGTAAAAAATATTATTTAAAGTTTAAGCCATTTCTTAAAAGAATAAATAAGAACGGCTGTAAATAACTATGTACTTTATATTTTTAATATATGTCACTTCTTACTAAGCACACCTTAAAATTCTCAACCTTAAGATCTTTTCGTATCTTTTAGAGGCTTTATGTTTTCTTTTATTTATCTACATATAATGAAAAAGTTGACACTTGACTTCTACTCCTTTGAAATACCTTTACATAAAATATACAATCTCTAAATATAAATTTATACAATTATAGTAACATGAGAATAATTTTGTTTGAATAGGTATTCATCATACCTTTACGGCCAACCGGATCTACGTCCAAAGCAATCGGCCGATTCCACCTAATATATTAGGAATTTAGCTACACCTCATTAATAGTCTTGCTTCTACCTGCTATAGTATTTTTTCGGTTCCATCCTTATACTTTTAGACTCCTTATGGTAAGAGCTGTGAAATCCTTAACACCCGCATACGAAGTGCATTTTTCAATAGGTAATATGAAAATAATAAACGGCATACTTAACATGTTTTTAACCTCTGACGGAAAAAGGGTTTGACGTGTGTATCTGTGTGTCCCTCTGTTCCCTCATAGCTCTCTAAAGAATGGACCAATTTTGATGCGGTTTTTACTGTTTGTTTCGTTGTTGTATGATGCCGATGATGAGTGAGTAACATAACTTATTTAGTAACTTTTGTTTTGTTGCAATCATAAGGTTCAAAGTCACACAAGTTCTATGATAATGAAAATACTTAGGGCCGCGTCTCATGGCATTCAGTACGTTTCATTCGGGTGGCACAATAGGGCTAAAACATTCGTAGAACCCACAGTCGTAAAGTCAATTTTAAAAATACGCGCGATAAGAAAAAAAAAATGTAAACAAACTTGTCTAATTATTATTTATTTGTAAGGGCTTTTCGTTTCAAAAATAAATTTAAAATAAAACTCTAACGTAAACTATATCTGAGCGGACAGTTTAAAGGAATAATTAGTGAAGCGTAATATATTAACAAAAAATCCGATAATGTTTCAAATGTTTAAAGTTCAAGGATAGGACGAAAACATAAATTCGTTATACAAATCTTCTTGTGGAGATTTTAAAACAGATTGTATATTTAGATACCATCGTATACAAATGCATAATTTTTTATTTAAGTTTCAATTAAACTATTGCGTTTTGTTCTTTTCGCAACATCGAAATAATTATATATTTTGATGGTTCACTTATAAATTATAATATACATATGTAGAAATTTTGTAATGCTATTTTTTCGGGAAAATCTGCTAGTCCGAAAGATATAAAATTCACGATAAAATGATAGTTTACTAATATAATATTATATACTTTTGTAGTTTTGTCAAATCTGTCTGAAGTTGCTGCAAAAAGTTCTGGCCGATTTTTGGTGATTTCGTTAAAATTTAACAGTATACATAAGGATGTTGATAATTCCCTATAACATAGTTACATAATATATATTCATTATTCACACTTTAAAAATTATATGTAGACGAGGCCACGAGCAACCACTTATAGCTTCTAATCTATCATTATAGGTACCTAGTGGAAACCGATTCTTAAATAAAACATCTGTATTGTTAACAATAAAGTGCCACTGCCCTTGCACCGAACTAGTTTTTCTTATCAATTTCTCGTTATTGACATGGCGCGATACTATCGCTGAGAGTGAAAGTGGACTCGTCATGTTATTGTAAGGTATAAGAAAGCGTATTTATCATAACAGAAAATGCCTCCGGCCGCAACATACTGTTTACTGTTACGAGTTTTTGCACTCTGCTGCAAGAACGATAAGCGGCGTAGCGGCGCATTACTCACTTTTCAGTACTGAAAAATCTTTCGCCTTTTTGCGGATTTTACGCCTTTTTGTGATTCTTAGGTTTCTTTGTGATTCTTACGCCTCTTTGTGACTCTTACGCCTCTTTAGGACCTTCACGCTCATTGTGACTCTTAGGCCTCTTTGTATCTTTTTTGCCTTTTCGTGACTTTGTACGCCTCTTTGTGTCTCTTACGCCTTTTTCAAACCTTTACACTCTTTGTGCCTCTTAGGACTCTTTGTAACTTCTACGCATCTTAATGAATCCTACGCCTCTTTGTTACTCGTACTCCTCTCTGTAACTCTTACGCCTCTTTCTGACTCTTAGGCATCTTTGTGACTCTAACGCCTCTTTGTGACTCTTACACGTCCTATTCAATTAAAATTTTACTAGTCTTTTTAAATACTACAAATATTTTTTATTTTAATTATAGTTCAAGTATAATCAAGTAGCCCGTCTCTAAAGAAGCTTCGCATCCAAAATACTTTTATACTAATTTTAGTTTTATAACAATTTATAATTGTCAAGGTGACCACACCTTGACAACTTTTGTTCATTAACGAGGCCCGAGATTAGAGCCCAGTGATTCATTTGTTTTTAAATTGTCTATAAATCAAGACTATAAATCAATTCGTCCTTTTCCGCAATACGAACTTAAAAATAAAACATTTTTTTGCAAACCTAATAAAGGTTATATTTCAGATAAAGTTAGTAAGGTATAAATTAAATAACGTATTTAATATTTTTTCAATAATAAATCAAAATTGTAATGTAAATGAATATACTACCTACTATTAATTCATTTAAATAACAAATAGGTCAGCCTTGGTCATCCCTTGCTGACCTTTCTAAGGTATGTCGAGCAAGTGAGTGGCAACGTTGACGAGGTGTGGGGTCATCTAGATATATTATGTATTATATTATTATGATGCAGTCGCATTTAGATTGCAAAAATGCAGTTTTATTGGAGTTGCGCAAGTTGCCAACCGTCTGTGCAGTCGAAGGTTACCAACTGCAACAAAGTTGCTGCAATTTTTTAGTCTGTCTAGAACAAAATTGTCAGCAGCAATTTTTTAGTCTGTCTAGAGTCTAGACACTCATTTATAGAGCCAATATTTTGAACAACGATAAAACATCTTTCATTCTTTTCACTGACTGAGGTACGTCATGATGACGTCTTTGATACAAAAATAAGACGTCTAAAAACCAAGCATCTTAACTCATTAATAAAAGCTCTTTTCTAACTCATTTTAAAATGACCGACATCTATTCACTATGATTCTAACATTACACGTGCACAGGTGTTGTCTTTGAAACAGCCTTTGTGAACTGACATCACCATTTAACATTTTAATCAGCAAGCAATTTCAGTCTTTAAATTGAAGATATTAGAGTTAGATTTGTTTATCGGTCTAGAGATATCAACTGGTTTAAAAAAGGTAAAGCATGAGTGACAGTGTAACGGAGGCATAAGAAACAAAGGACACGTGCTAGGGTTTGATTGATGAGTTTGTTAAAAGGAGATAGTTCTTTTGATCCGTAGCAGAGATGGGCATGTAGTGTTTTGTAACGTTTAATGGTAATTAGGGGTTCGGAAATATTTTTTTCATATGTTAAGTTATTCGATCTAAGATACTTCGACCCTAGGAACTAATAGGAACATGCCCGGCTACCTTCCTATACTATCTATAGGTACTACCTATAACATCTCACGAGTAAAAAATTGACTAATCAATGAATGATTCAATCGCAGATCCCAGTAGGTTTATTTAATAGGAGAGAATTGGCCTAAACTACCTTTGAAATCATGATGGTGCCTCAAATCATAGGTCTTTTCGTAGTATTTTCGTGTTATAACACCAATATTGTCTTCTATTGTCCCAGTGAATCGCCATGTATCTTGATTTGCTGACATAATAGTGCCATTATGAGGGAAATGTGTCAGTTCTTCTAAATATTATGAGCATATGACCCGCCATATCGTGTGAAAATCAACGAGCACGCACAGCACGCACGGTCGTGAAAGCCTCGGGGTGGTTGCGTAAATGCCGGAGTGCGTTTAACACTAACCTGAACACCGTGGACTGGCTCTGACGAAATTACTTAATTTGAGCAAATCTTTCCATATCGCTACTGTACGCTAAATGCTATATTTTTGCCTCGACCTCGTGTCCTATGATAATTGGGTAGGTATTTGGCTGTTGTCCAAATATAGATATTATTAATAACAATCGAAAATGTAACAAATGTAGGTAAATATTATAAGACGGTTTACTGTGTCTGTATCAGTCTTTCTAAAACGAAATTTTATGGAGCTACTAGATCGTGACGGCACAATTTAATAACGCTCTCTTTGTCAAACAGGAAACTTAACCTTAAATCTTTATTTCAAATATATAAAAATATTTGTCAAAGACCCAGTTATAATATATACTTTGGACAATTAACACACGGCCTATTTCAACAACACTGCCTTAATAGGCAGTGTGCAGTTAATTGCACATTCAAATTGAGGTGAAATAGGTACTTTTTTCTGTTTTTTTTTTTTTGCGATTTAAATATCTATCATTATCATCTTAACCGATAGACATCCACTACTGGACATAGTACCAGAATGCAATAAACCAAGTTAGGTCAATGCAATAGTTTACACGTAAACGCAGCTCGACAAAAAAGACTAGCGATGTAAAGTATCCGCCGTTTTTGCGTGCATTGCTAGATCACATACCGGACAATGGAAAAGGAACCTTAAGTCAATAATCTCATAGTTCAATATCAAACGTGGTATACTAGTAATAATAAAGCTGCAGAACGAGACAGGTGTGCAAAATAGAAAGTTGTTCGCTTCCTGGTCACCAGTTCGCCTCGTCGCATGTGGTCGCGGCTTTAGTTTGATGCAAGGACACGGCTCGTAACTTAGTTACTAACCAATCAGTAATGCTGAGGTCTATAGAGCGTGCTCTGACTCAGCTCAGACTTAAGATAGAGGTTAGAACGAGACACAAAGATGCTCTCACATGAATCTGTCTCGTTTTAACTCTGTCTTGAGTCTGAGCTGAGTGAGCGTGCTGTCTATAGATTTCAGCTTAAGCACTTACAATGTCTTAAATTAAACTGTAACAAGAATTAATGTTATCGAGAAACGTATTTGTCCAAACTTGGACACACTGGATTTGAGTTAGTAACATAAGATAAGACACAGTTGCGCTTAACTTCATTTGTATTTTTGAGCTAAACGCTCTTGTGCGCTTAGTTTCATTTGAATATTGTTGATAAGATATTGACATTTGTATACTATTGAAATAGTAACACTATAATTAACTCTTTTGACTATATTTTTCTATCTAGGACTCGATTATTTGCAGACTAATACTTATAATATTTTTATCAGGAATCAGGATATTGGTAGATTCCAAGGAAAACAATTCTTACTGATAACTTCGTGGATGTTATGAATAATGAATTAATTAGTGTGTTCTATAACACTTGTGTAAGCTTCAGCACAATTACCTATGTTTGAATAATAATTTTGCAGAATGCAAATTATTTCCTCCTTGAGTAAGCAGATATTAGGTACCTATACGAGTTTAAAGCAAAATGTTTTATGTTTTTACAATTTTTTGATTACAGATATGTATTATATATACTTTTTTAACCATCGATGTAACATAATCGATGTAACATATTTTCTTAAAAACAGAATCATTTGAACATTGAGATTCTCTTGCACTAACTTATATGTACCTAATATGTAAAAAACTATATATTTGTTCTTTTTATACTTTTACTATACTTTTTCTTTTTGTTGTTTTTGTTTACTTCTTCATTCAAAAAACTTTTTCATTTACTTGTAAGCTGATAATATTATAAAGGTTCTTGTGAATAATGCAGTCAAAGTTTTTATATTGAATTTGACATAATATTAAATAACATACATAATTACATCGATTCATTTACGTGATATAATAATATTATAATTCCAACAAGATTCTTCAATTAATTAAACTTGTACCTGTTTTTGTTTATACATTTTTGGATAATTTTACGATTTTATTATTCGGCATTCAAGACGAAAGGAAGAGTTGGGAGCCCAGATAAACGACTTTCACTGCAGACGCTAAAAAGTGAAACTGGAATGAGCGGGCGCTGCTCAAATTATGGTTAAATGGCAAATTTCAGATATCGCAGGAAACAAAACCTTCCAGGGGAATAAGATGTTATACAAAATGTTACTTTATCGACTGATAACTTAATTCTGCACTTAGTAAAAAACGCGTATTAAATAATTACCAAAGTAAAATTAATTAACTTTTAATTTAAAATTATATTATTATCTAATGCCTCAAAACCTTGAAATAAAATATATTATGCAGTTTACTAAAGACAGTTCATTTAGGTACCTTACCACTGTAGGATAGTATAAAAACGGTTGGAATAAAAAACTGAAAGGTGAAACAACTGTCGCAGACGAACAGCAGGTAATTTGAATTGAAGGTCACGAAGGTAATAACAAAGGTAGATACGCTTCACAACTAAAGGATACAGATATATATGCAAATCCTAAAATATATGAATAAAATAACGCAAAAGGCATGGAACAAGATATTAACAATTTATTATTTTTTAACCTAGAGTAGAGGGAGAACCTTTGTTTTAAATAAAGAAACAAGCAAAATCTGCAATATAAATCATCCAGATAAAAACAGTCCAATAACAAAATTGTAAGCTTTGCATCTAAACCGATTCAGGCTAATTTGGGCTTTTAAGAGCACGATCAAGAAATGTACTTGCTTGAAATGTACCATTTAAGAACCAACGATGGTTGTAAGTCTTTGCGAGTTTCACGAACTTAACATAAAGCGAATATCATTTGGCAATCGATAACAGCTTTAAATGACGCCAACAACGTGAACTAACTATAAAAAAATGAGTAAACCATAGTGAAATAACTACTGATGTGGCCAATTTTAAATCATGGAAAAGTTATAATCTAAGCTACTGTGAATCTAATATTGGTTAACCTAAAATTGGTTACGTGGCTAAAACGAAATCGAATGAAATATGGATCACCTTATTCTTAATACACAAAATATTTTGTGGATATTTTATGTCGATTATAAAATTGAATGATAACCCATGTCAGGATCACTTCGATTAAGATTACATTAGTGAAGAAATGAATTAAAAAAATATACTGTTGCATTTATTCATCGGGTCAATACTCAATATCAAACAATCTTAACATGCACTTTTTTAAAGTTCATCGACACAAATGTATTTAAGGAATCTTTTTCTTATCTTAAGTTTAATGTAAATTCAGATACTTATTAATCACGACAAAAAGCAAATGAGACGTTTAATCGAAATGTGGAAGCAGATTATTTAATTTGTAGCAAGTCTTTTTGTTTAACATTATTAAGTAACATTTAAGTTGTCAGCGGAATACAAGGACCAAAAGAATTTCTGCCCGGATGTGGGAAGGTCTGCAGTTGTTCGTGCAAGGACAGCCATGCCCCTAGTTCCCACATTATTAAGGTCATTAGTACAAGGATGGTTAATTTTAAACACGTTGCCTGCACGATTTGCTGTGGGGTATTTTGGTATAACAGAATATTTTTTATTATTAACGGATCTTAAAAAGACGGTCCTTTTTGGTAGATCATTTTTTTGTTAGTTTGAATTGCCTTTTTAGTTATTGGTAGAACTCATTCCTTTCAAAGACATTTGATTAAGCAATGATATTATTTAAAGTAAATACAAGATGAGAAAAAAAGGAAGCAGCCCCTCTTGTTATCTCGCCAATGACAACCCAAGTTAAATATTCGGGTGTTTAGAACAAGAAAGCCCGACTCCAACTAAACTAGTATAATAGCAAAAAGGGGAAGAATTGTGTAAAATCTACTACTCGTATATACAAAGTATCCTATATTTGGGATCCTAACATTCATACCTTTAACACTTAAAAGGTATACAAAAATACTGATAAGATCAAATACCCTCGCTCCAACATCATTAATATAAGCAACCTTTTCCAGCTAGTGATTTCATGCATGCAACTAAATACCAATAGTGCAACAGAATGACAACCGACCTCTTTCGCAACTCACGAGGTTACCTAATATTACTAACATTATAATAATAATTATATGATATATTATTTGAAACACTGTCTTATTCCGTTAAATATAATAAAAATAGATATAGACTTTAAATCTACATATGTAATACCAGGTTAAGTAATTGGATGTAAAATCCAATTTATTTTTATTATACAGAAGGAACCTGTAATTTTTAAGTATCCAAATAAAACAATAGTTATTAGAATATTTATTCTTATCAATTTTATCTAATGACTTATCAACCAAAAGAAGACAACGATTTTGGATTGTTTTGCTAAAATGACCTTCATTACAAGTCATTAAAAATGATGATCTACCATTTAGCCCATGTAATTGTGAGTGTGCGCAATAATCATCTATTGCTTGCTTGCGGCATTTCTCTAAAACTAAAGGTCAAATATTGACTCATGACATTTAGCCACTTGTCTTGCATTATTTTAATGCAGGCGATGAAGAGGTGTGTATTTATGCAGACACTGTAAACTTATGTGATATTTTGTATACTTACATATAAATAAGCAACTGTTGCAATAATATTACAGCATAAATTTGAATATGTTTCTATTAAAATTGGAAGGGGTTGAATCGTTAAAGGTCATGCCGGTATAGGATCAAACAAAGTGGAAGAGCTCTAACAACATATGATGCATCTTAATGATAGATCATCCAGACATTCGAATATGGAAAATGACGCAAGTCTCCTAGACAATATTGCAGTATTACGTACCTAACAACATAGCCTTATTGATTTTGATGAATGTTCTAAGATCAACTGTGAACGTTGTGAATATGCAATACGAAAGTCATACAATAGGACGTCTAAAAAGCTTAGATTCGCTCATTATCATTTGTTATATGGATTACAGTTTAAATTAAATTGTAGTGGTTCAATTCATTCGTGTAAAGTAATTTACAAGTTAAAGTATGCTCGTAGGAGAATCCAAGAAGAAATAATATTTGAACCTCTAATATAAAGTTTAATTAGCTCTTATCATATTTGTGCGCCTACCTTTTACTTAGGAATGTGATTACTTAAAATGCTAATGATATTGTCCCACTGAACAACTACGCTAAAATTTGGTACAAGGTAATCCTTAACTCTTAGATCATCGTTTTTTATTATTATAGTATCATGCCTATTTTACAGATTCACCTAATCCTCTATTCTTCCCTTATTATCATTTCATAATAGACAACATGTAAAATATTAGTGGCATGTTAATTGCTTTGACTTACAAGTTAAACGTCAGAGCAAAGATTTAACAAGTGTACGTTAACCTAAGTTTCACTTTCGGCACGCATCACGCATTAGAGGTCGTTGGTATCTTGAAGCGTAGAAAAATTGCTTGAGCAATTTCAACTCTATGTTATATGTGGTTAGATTTAAGATTTCTTGCCAAGAAAAGTCGTGATTTCTGTACAATTAAACTATCTGTAGCCATCACAAACTCCGCTGCAGATGAGAAATGGCGGTAGTGTTATGTAAAGCGAATTTGGAATCTCTATCATCTGGTTTGGTTTTTATTGACCCATTCAAGTATACAGTTATGTTGCCAATTGGAGTCGTTTGTTGGAAATCACTGCATTTCTTGTATAGTACAAGTTATCTGTATGAAATGTTTACTTATAACTTTTGCTACTCTTATTTTGTCTACAAACCAGATAGTTAAGACTACCATCAAATGGCTAGTAAATACCACTCCCATAAAGCTTATGGTCAAGTACTTACAAACTACGCTGTAAATGCGAGAATTAGACAAACTGTACTGCAAAAACTAGTACGTTAGTTGAATTACCAGTCGCCAGACAGGTATTGGGCAATAGACTTGCGACACATGAGAACACTGACCAGTGCCAACCGTGTAATAAGGACATGGTTGTATAATTTACATTCGCTAAGGCTACTTGGGACCATGTCTAAATAAAGTCAGTAAGGATATAGTTTGAACATTAAGCAGTGGGACAAATACAGTAATGATTGAATTACTGTAATAAGTTATAATTAATATCGGTGGCGTCAAGGAAAAGGGGGATGAATCATAAAATAACACTTCACTCCCAATGTTGTTTTAACCATGTAGAATCTTTGTTTTACATTATATGATCAAAAAAATTCTTGATAATATGTATAAGACTAATTTATTACATGCATTTTTGAGAATCTAAATGTACCGAGTTGGATTTTTATGTTACAATAAAAATGAAATTTAATATAATAATTGTACAAATCATGTCCATGAAAATGGTGCAAGACAACTTACTTAATAATTTAGTGATTTCCAGCTAAAATGTTAATAAGTACTCGTATGGGAACATCAATTAAGTTTTGACGTAGATGATGATTATTGAAATTAAAGAGATAATTAACTATTGAATAAACCGTTATGATAATAAGATTGATAACCGACAGATGTTAATTAAAGTTTTGACATGTATGGGGATAAAGTGATTTGTACTGATCATTAAGGAATTCTGAACGTGACTTTACAAAAGTTAATACGACTTTTAAGTAAGAATACGTACTCAATTCTTCAAATGAGTTCTGACTCAAATAAGAGTTTTGGTCATTTTAACGTCAAATCATATCGAATAATATTAACTAATTAGATATATTTACCCTATTTTAAGTGGATTTCGCTCATCGGCCTCATGTCCTTCATTCTGATTATATTAAGTATTTAAATAAGTTCAAATCTAAAACTTATTTAAATACTTAATCATTTAAGGGTCTTATTTCATAACGGCCATTAATTTTCGCTCATGATGCATGCATTCTTTTAAATGAATTTTCAATTTACAACGGTGTATAAAAAATTCACATCTTCATTGAATGATAAGCGAAATTTGTTTGGAAGGAAAACGGTTTCTGATAAAGCGTAGGTAGGAACCAAAGGTCGTTGAGTTCCTATACATTGTACTGAGGACCGAATTTTATTAATCGATATAAATGGACATGAGCATTAAGATATATTATATCTGAAGGTGCCGGTATCAACGTGGTAGTGGTTTTTGCGTCCTGTCCCTTTGATGCTCACAATCATATATTTTTTTTCTAAATGACGCGACCTCTGGTGCCTCCACTTGATCAGAAACCGTTGCTCTTTGAAACAAATTTTACGTGTCATACAATGACAAGCGAGTACAATAATATTCAAACGTTGTTATTTGACAATTCCTCTTTAAAAATGCAAGCTACGAATAATAATAACGGTGAACGCATTTTAATGGTCGTTAAGTAAGTAAACATTTTTAAATGGACTGTTTCTTTTTAAATTACAGCAATTGCAACTCTTGTAAATAAAATACTGGTGTTTAATCATTTTTTAAGCAATAAAACCTAAAATTACAACTGCAAAAACCTTTAACATTTGAAACAAACTATAAATAAATTAAATACCTTTACTCTAGGAAAAATACCAAAGGATCACGAAGACACGGTCAATAATAATAAAATTAAGCCTCAATAGTCCAACGGGTAAAGGTGCGGACTGAAAACTGAAAGGTCGCAGGTTCGAACCCCACCCGCTGCACTATCGTCGTACCCACTCTTAGCATAAGCTTTAAGCTTATTTGGAGGGGATAGGAGGATATAAGTCAACTTCAGCTTGGCTAATATTCTTTAAAAAAAACAAAATTAATAAGGTCCATTTGTACCTAAAATAGTCATAGTTATATTTATCGCACAATTTAGATTAATTCTTTTTTGAAGTCTCTATTTATTAGACTCTTGTTTCCGAGAAAGCTAATATCCAGGAAGAGTACAAATAGATACACACATAAATTATGATCTAATAGATATGTATAACAGTGTCAGAAAAGCACGAAGCTATCGTATGAGATATTGTTTGAAGCAAGGCAATAGTTTTATGAGACTTGACATTGTATGGTAACTAAGGTCAAACTGTGAAACCCCATGCTTTCCGGATGATTTGCAGTGCGCTAAAACACCATTGTTGTTTAGATCGGTCACGATCTCGATCAATGGGTCAGAGTTGACCCCCTTGTCAAGACTGGCAGTTGGTCACGAAATTATCAAGCTAAGTTCCTGCTATACGACTGTTTCAGATTCCAGTAACATTTCCTTAAAACATAAATAGGCAGATATCTTCTTCTTTATCAACTGAATAATTTTAAAATTAAATCGCGTAGATTTAATTATAAAAATCCCGCAGGATCTCATTGATTTTCCGGGATAAAAAGTAGCCTACGTCACTCTCCCGGTCCTTAACTATACCCATGCAAAAAATCAGATCGATCCTTTGCCTTGTTGCCACGAGATTGAAGGACAAACCAACAAACAAACACACTTTCGCATTTATAATATCAGTAAAGATTTTATAAATCTTTTGACGATAATAAAGAAAAAGTCTTACCTTTTGCTAATTCAATGTGAAAAAATTTTGGTGGTATGGAAACTGCTCAGTAAATAATGTAATGAAAAATAAATAATAATGATTTGTGTCAAAGTTATTAAGTAAATACTAAGTGGTAAAAATGCAATACAAAATCATCGCTTATGAAGGTTATCAAAGGATCTAAACATCATAATCATGTGCTTTACAGGATGGCTATTGTAAATTCGTTACAGCAAAGAATTCACGATGACTTTAAATATTAGATAATAATATAAGTTTATCTTACGATCTCGCGTATGTCTGTTGTGTAGTGCATAAAGAAATCTATACAATATGATGACAGAGGGTATAACATTTAAGGGTCATGCTTCAATACTACCTTGGCACATAGAGATTCAAAAAGCTACCGTCATTTAATAGAAAGCCATGATTTTACTAAAACTTCGGCCTCCTTTTGGGAGAGATCCGAGGTTCATATACCAAACCATTTAATTACTTTTCGTTTACGTTTTAAGAAATTGAATATGACTTTCTTTTTAATCGACTTTAAAAAAAGGAGGAGTTTTTCAATTCGACGTATGTACATGTTTTTTTGTCAATGTCACTCCATAACTCCGTTAAATCTGGACCGATTTCGATGTTATTTTTTTATTTGAGTTTTTTCAAACTGTATATTATTATGCACAACTAGATGCTGCCCGCAACTTCGTACGCGTGGATTATGGTTTTTCAATTCCCGCGGGAAGTCTTTAATTTTCCGAGATAAAGTATAGCTTATGTGTTAATGTGAGGTGTGAGCTACCTTCATTCAAAATTTCATTCATAGTGACGGAATGGAGTAACAAACACACACACACGCATGAAAGCACGCACGCAAGCATGCATGCATACCTATACAAACTTTCACCTTTATAATATTGTGATAGTGATGGATATTGAATGAATATTAGTACCATTGTATACGTTCAAGCTAAATGTGGCAGTGCGCCTTCAAACTGCATTGTTAAGGCGAAGAATTCACACGTCCTTAATAAATGAGTCGGAAACCGTAACAAAAACGTTACCATAGACAAAGGAAATGAAAACATATTATGTACGCGGAACAACTATGGGACTAACTATGGGACAGTGTTTATTAAATTAAGCAAGCAATAAGCAATTTGTAAGGCCGAACGTAGATTGCGCAAGTGTTGTTTTGCAATCGGCAGTAGCTTTACAAGTTAGCACATTCCGCGTTTAAAATACTACAGAATACCTACTAATTTGCATCCTAATTACTTATTTATTCAAACTTAAGTAATAGGTTTCATCGTGTGTCTTAACATACACGAAAAATGCGCGAATGTTGAAGGTAACGGTAAAAAGGTGCGTCTTATTTTCAAAATTACTATTTTTATTTTATTAGATAACTAGACGATGCCCGCGACTTCGTCTGCGTGGATCAAGACTTTTCAATTCCCATGGGAACTCTGTAATTTTCCGGGATAAAATGTAGCCTATGTTTTAATCCTCGGTATGAGGTATCTCCATTCCAAATTTCAGCCAAATCGGTTCATTCGTTGTGGCGTGAAGGAGTAACAAACATACACACACACATACAAACTTTCGCCTTTATAATATTAGTGTGATTCAGCCAAATCGGTTCATTCGTTGTGGCGTGAAGGAGTAACAAACATACACACACACATACAAACTTTCGCCTTTATAATATTAGTGTGATTCAGCCAAATCGGTTCATTCGTTGTGGCGTGAAGGAATAACAAACATACACACACACATACAAACTTTCGCCTTTATAATATTAGTGTGATTCAGCCAAATCGGTTCATTCGTTGTGGCGTGAAGGAGTAACAAACATACACACACACATACAAACTTTCGCCTTTATAATATTAGTGTGATGACAAAATAGAACTTGACTGCTATCTCATCTGATGGTAAGTGACGATGCAGTTTAAGATAGAAGAACTTGGAAAGGAATTTGCAATGTAAATGAAGCCCATAACCCTCATTTAAACTCCATCATAATACTGAAACTTTAAATCGCTTGGTTGCACATTTTTGTTGATAGGGTGGTAACTAACCATGACCGAAACCTTCACCAGATCAGATTAGAGATAATAATTAATACTTACTCCTAACTAATATTATAAATGTGAAAGTTTGTTGGTTTGTCCTTCAATCACGCCGCAATAAAGAAACGGATCTACGTGATTTTTTGCATGCAACTAGTCAATAATAAATTCCCAAAATGCCCCTTCTAGGAATCGAACCCGCGACCTCTCACTAATAATACCACAGTGCTTACCGCTGCGGCAGGGAAGTCATTAAAATAGGGCAAGTGATTTCTCCTAAGCCTGTCATTTGTAACCTAGCAACTAGCTATTATTACAATATCGGTGTGAACTCAGCCGGAACGCAGCCTAACATCGGCTCGTCGACCTCGTGATTGATGTGTAGAAAGTAACAAAACGATTAAGTGTTGTCGAACATATCTGTCGAACATATCTGTTGCACTTTTCAATGTTTTGTCATTTGGTTATAATAATAACGATTACAAGACTCACTCTAGACAGACGGGGGCATTCATTAAATTATATTTAAGGAGTCATTAACTTATCTTTATTACAGACTGGACTTGAGTCTGTTGTATAAATTTCCACATGTCTATTAACTAATAATTATTATCATTAAATATCTTCATGAGCTGTCTTCTATGACTAGCTCTATGAGTGAAGATTTATACTTAAAAACATAGTACCCTTGAGTGCAGGAGATAAAATTGCAAAATTAAAAACTAACGACGAACTGCATCGTGTTTTGGTGGTACCTTACACTTACTTACTCACTTTCAAGGGAAGCTGGAAGAAATTTCTTTTTTTTAGAGATAAGCTTCACCTATGTCTACTTCTTCTAATATATGTTGTCATGTAAATCCTTATATGTACTTAAAAAAAAAAAAAATGAATACCTTAAACGATATTATATTTTAAGAACCTGATCTAAGGTAAAAGGCAAAAGGTAAGGTAAGGTAGGATTTTATAAAATGCATTTGTACAAGAACACCACTTCTTAAGCTCAACACATACCGTCTAAGTTCTAATGTGTAAATGAAAGTTCAAGTTAGCTATTGACATAACAGTAGGTACTGTGGATGAATTTTTTTTCCCCGGAACTGGACTACTATTCTCCTCCCCCATTAATTTAATTAGCGGAAAGCTTGAATTAGGAGTGCGGACGACATAAGTGCAACGTGTGGAGATCCAATCTTTCAGTTTTCAATCCGCACCTTTTCTATTGAGGCTACAACCCTACATAGGTACCTGGGGCGACACCCATATTCTTCTGTCTATTAAATTGTAGTTTAGCCTTACCTTATAAAGTTTGTCTTTCTGGTACCAGACGTCTTCCTCCTCCTCAATCTGGGCGGATATGGCCTGTGTGAGGTCATCGCGAGACCGCGACAAAATGCGCCGCCGTGACACCATCTCTCCTCCCGTCACCGTTTCGAAAGGACCTAAGCTGAAACAAATGAAATAATGATAATGAATAACTAACGTAGGACATCTAAAAAATTAAGAGGTCTTTTCCAAAAGAGGTCTTAGTACGCCCCATGCAGAATAATCCCTTTTCACTCTTTAGAAAGTCTTAAATTCATCAGTGGCAGTGGTAAAAGGCAATGAAAGGCTTTTTAAGTCGAAAAGTAAATAATAATTGCCTATATTACATAAAAATTTAAGACGTTACTAAATCTCTACACTAATAAAAGGTTTGGTGAGACGGAACCAGTGATTACTCTCCCATCAACAGATGAAACAATTGTCAGACTTTCTACATGGGATTAAGTCTTGATACGTAACAGCACTATCAACCAAAACAATGCAATCGTGAATGTAAGGCGTTTTATTGTATTTTGTATCGTTTATAACAGTCGCGCCATCTCTCTCATTAGATCTCACTATCCTATTATATGATCGAGGGATTGCGATAGCAATCACACCCTAATCGAATAGATATTGCCTGTAGGTTTAGATGAGTATAATTGATTAATAATAATACTTTGATAATTTTGATAACAACGCTCACGTTCAGATGGTGGTTTGTCTATCGTGTCATGGTTAAATTAATTAGATGTAAAGTCAGGGGCCACTAAAGGGGTGACTAGAGGCGGCTGTAGGAAGGGTTTCAACGTTTTAAACGACGAATTTTCTTAAGGCGTGATTACTTTAAGAGTTTTAAATCCCGTTTCTGGACTGTGTCTTATACTCGTATGATATACCTACGTCCACTGCTGGATATAGGTTTCTTGAATAGGGTTTCACACGTCTTCGTCTTACGGCGCCTGTATCCAGCGACTCCCTGCGACTGTTCGATGTCTTTAGCTCACCTAGGGACCAACTCTGCGTTTACCGGTGCGAGATTGCGAGGTTGCCTTGGGACCCTAACGATCACTCGTTATTCGAAATATATGCTCCAACCACTGCACTCTCGGCTTCGATGAATTCTGTCAGTAACTCTAATTCTCCTACGGATCTCCTCATTCCGTACTATTGAACTCGAAGCTATACTACAGCATAGTGGTATCTATCGTCCGCTGAGCGTACATGCGCCTTCTTATGATATGATAATATTGATAATATTCTACTTGTCAGCATCAGAATTGAGAACCACTTTAGTCACTTAATATTTAAGCTCTTATGTACTAAGAGTCGTTGCAATATTCGCCGGTTAGTGTAGTAACCTAACTATGCAAGTAATAAGTATAAATCAATCATTCTGAGTACCTAAACCTGGTTGCGTATTATGAAAATCTTGTTCGTATATAATCTTTTATTTATCTTCATTTAACTGTATTTCGTATCTTTTGTAACTCTGCTCACATCATTACTCTCATCAGATCTCTCTATTCATGTAATATTGATGATAGTCTATTTGTCAATTCCCAACCTGGAGGTTTGAATCGTTATTTTAGCTAGCTCCGGCCCATCATTGAATTATTACGTTATCTTAAAAAGATTTGTATTTTATTAAAATCTTGAAATTAAATATAATATTGTTTTCAGGTAGTTTTTCAATTTATTTAAAACTAGCTGATGATCGCAACTTCGTCTGCGTGGATTTAGTTTTTAAAATCCCGCGGGAACTCTTTAATTTTTCAAGTTAAAAAGTAGCCTATGTCACTCTCCAGGTCTCCAACTGTACCCATGCAAAAAATCAAGTCGATCTGTAGCTCGGTTTCAGCGTGATTGAAGGACAAACCAACAAACAAACAAACACACTTTCGCATTTATAATATTATAGTAAGGATAAAGTTGTTATGAGAACGCTACATAAAACATTTTTAACCATTTACCTAATTAATCAACGTTGTATAAAAAAATATCAAAAACACCATCACAGTGTTGTCCACGTACCTATTAACATATTATTTTGGCATCTCCCAGCAGACAAAACATAAAACTATTCAAACTAGGTAAGTACCTATTAATTAATGTTATGTAAGAATTAATCTTTTGTCGTCGACGACACCATCTCATCGCTGGCATCTTCAAACCAGGGCTAACAAAGCATTATACGCTTCCTTCCGACTCGAACAATATATGGCATTGGATTCGGCATTGGCATTATCTAATGATCGTACAGTTCCTCCCATTCATCGTACTTTGTTTGTATCTTGGATGCTAGTAATGTAACAATGGGTAGTGTTGTCAGAGAAAGTGTCGATAAGGTGGTGTTGAACGTTGTTGTTGACACTGTTAGAACGATGTTAAGTGCGGAGCGAAATATAGCTGCCGGGCTTGTGGCTAAATAGTAGTTTTTAACTTCAAGTTTCTGCCTACCTCTTTGAATCTCTATATATAAAAATGAATCGCTTAATGTGTTGGTAAGCGCATCACGCGTGAACGGCTGGACCGATTTCGCTAATTCTTTTTTTATTGTGTTTGTTATTGTTAGGAGAAGGTTCTTATGAAAGAAAAAATTAAGAAAATTGCGCGGAAAATTAGAAAATTTAAGAAATATTAACCACCATATTAAATTATTTCTAATGTAACCGCTTTTACAATTCAAACTTTTTTGATGTAACCTTATGGCGTTTGACATAACATTGACAGAATGCGTGCTGCCAATTTCGTCAAAGAGGATGTAAAAAAACTTAAGACAGGACAACGTCTGTCGGGTCCGCTAGTAAATTATAATAATTAAATTATTGTGAAGTACCTACTTTTTGTATAATACCATAATATTGTGTAGTACCAGAAGTACATTTATAGAATTACTTTATGACAAAGTCTAAGTCTCTATATAATATGGTCTGCATTCATAGCCTTCAGACCAACAACAAATCATTTCTCTTTTAATTACAAGATACGCTTGCACATTATGCCTAAAAACAAAAATCTCGGTTGGAACGCGCTTGCCTAGAACATGTCTGTTCACTCTTGCCTTATCAAATCAATTAGCACCCGGATGAGGCACTTCACCGACGGAACTGTCAACCATGTATCACTTAATAGAAAGTCATACAACAATTCTTTAACCTAGCTACGTAAACTAAATCATTGCTAACACTAGTTACACAATAGATATTTTTGTTTCTCACTAGTGCCACTTTCACAGGCGACTTAGCTTCAGGTAGAATCTTTCGCGAAGTGGAGATCTGTTGCCGGTTACCGCATTGATCAGATAGCTTTGTCTCTACTCTGTCCGTCCGTCTGATGCCACCGATATCAATTTTGATGAGCAACATACTAGTTGAAGTACGCGGTTTTCTTTATGAGTAACTTAGCTTTATATGACTAGGCTAGCTTTAACCCGCGGCTTCGCTCACGTTAGGTTCGATTTTTTAAACTCCTATTTTACCTCCTTCGGGGTTGAAATTTTCCAAAATCCTTTCTTAGCGGATGCCTACGTCCTAACAGCTACCTGTATGCCAAATTTCAGCTCGATCGGTCCAGTGGTTAGAGCTGTGCGTTGATAGATCAGTCAGTCAATCAGTCAGTCAGTCAGTCACCCTTGCCTTTTATATATTTACATTGGCTTCGCTTGACAAGATATTAGTACTTGACTGCGATCTCACCTGATGGTAAGTGACGATGCAGTCTAAGATGGTAGCGGGCTAACTTGGAAGGAGTAGTGCAGGGTACCCATACACCTGATCGGTTTCTACAAGCCATCGTGTTGGAACGCTAAATCGCTTGGCACGTCTTTGACGGTAGGATGGTAACTAATATTAGAAATTAGTGGTCATTTTATCGTCCCTTTCTAAACCCTATAGAGATTTTTATCTAGAAGGAATCAAAATTTTAATTAGAGCCATTAATTCCTAACAAATTTTATTTAAATGAAACTAAACATCATTAAATTACAAAGATTACCTCAAGGCAAAAGTCTAAACACATTAGTTTAGACTTGAGCGTCAGGTTCAGCGGACCTGTGACACTCTCGACCCGTTATCTCAAGTTGATCGAGATAGCTTTGTTACGACTACCCACCTATGTGATTTGCATAATATTACGCGTGTGTGCGATCGTCGCTAGCTACTTGCGGATTTTAAGTAGGCAAAATGTAACATTACCATTGCAGAGTTAAGCTCAATAATTTAAAAAACAAGATAGCTTGTGGCGCCTCTCTGGTTTCTAGTCACACTAGCTGCGTCCTCCAGCTTGTTCCTATTGTAATATTTTATTGCTTTTTACTTTTATAACAAATTACTGAATTGATTAAAGCGCAATCGGATATATTATATTTAACTTCACAAAATTCTTTCAACATTGACTTTTGAACGTACCGATATTAACAGAACTGTAGGTAGATCGCTCTTGTAAGGTCACTTATTTATTTTGCTTTAATATTTCATTTACTTAAGCGATTATAACAAAACAAACAATGTCGTACACTTGAACGTAATATCCTTACTAATATTGTAAATGCGAAAGTGTTTGTTGGACAACGGATAGACGTGTTTCTTTGTATGTGCATAGTTGAGGATTAGGAGAGCGACCTTTTATCCCGAAAAAGAAGAGGGTTCCCGCGGGATTTCTAAAAATCTAACTCCACGCGAACGAAGTCGCGGATACAAGATCCTGTATAATAATATATGAAAATCTTGTCAATTATATTCTTAAGCGTATAGTCACACCACGAACTATACTAGCTTAGCTTAGCTCTGTAGTTCTTTTTAGTTCAAGTTTTTTCTGGCAGGGCGTGTCCGACTCGAACGAAAAAACCTCCTCAGGACTCAGGGTTTTCAAGTGAGCATAAACGACTTTGCATTTTCTCGTGCAAACCCTTTACTTGTTCAAAATTCGAAAAAATCTAATTCAAAATTATATAGTCAAGACTCTACCACAGGTTAGGAAAGCTGATTGTGATTCTCTTTCATTTCTATTCTCTTTCATTTCTCTTCTTTTTCAGTTTTTCTCTCCTCACCATAATGCCCCTTATTATACGTCCATGCCAGTCCTTTTCATTAAAAAACTTATACGCTATCAAGTTGCAGGACTCCACATCGCTATGCATATTACAATATGAAAACATGCCGAAGCTATTTGAGCTAAGCCAAGTTAGTTTAGTTCGCAGTGTCGCTTGTGCTTTAGACAAATACCTAAAATGTTCATAGCAGAATGCTTGGAAGGCACAGCACGTGCGCCAACTTGCAGAGTCGTTGTTCGAGCATGTTTCGCGAATTCTACAATTTGCTGAATATTTCAACTATGCGAGTACAAGCAGAGTACAGCGAGGACGTCTAGAGAGCACGTGACAAAAATGATTATGCTTCGCAAATATAGTGATACATTTAAACCTTGAATAAGGAGGAGTAGCAAAAACTTGAAGTATACTTTTCCCACGTGAGCTTTTCTTCCTTATGCATCTTCTATCTGTATGGAGTATGTATGCTATTTAGCTTAATTTTAAGCAAGAAGATTAATGAATCTTCTTCTTGTTCTTGTTCCACGCTATTTTCAAATACGAAATTACCAGGTTATCAAAAACGCAAATAGCTATCCTGCATTTAGAAAAATGAAGCTTGCTTTTAGTTTTTTTATCGATTTTTGCTCACTGATCCCTTTACAAATCTCTAAAATGTTGATAATGATGAGTTTATAGACTCTATAATATAGAATAGATTGTTATCTCCCAAAATACCGGGACATCAAATCACATTATTTATGAATACAAAATCATGCCCATCTACTACATAGAACTATCAGTCTATTATAGTAAGCCAGTATCAACCTCGTAATAAGCATTTACAGTAATTACGTCGGCGAACCTGTTTACAACTCACTGACCTATATCAGCAGGCAAGCCCGGGCGTTAGCCGAGACGATACAGCGTAAATAGTTTCGCATTTATCGAAACAAATGTACGGCTGAACAAAAAATTTGATTCCTCCATGGCGGCTGTCGGCTAATATTAGTTTTTAATCATATTGAAACATCAGCTGGTGTTCTATAAAATGGTAGCTTATTGGGAGTTTAATGGACCAGAAATACTGGGATAGTGTCAATATAAACAAGACGAAATTATGTTTTTATTCGGTACTTTTTTTTGATTTATATATAGCCTTACGCGCTTAGCCTTCGTTCACGTAGATTTACTTTTTTTTTAATTCCTAGTGTAGAAGCATAATAATTTTTTTACGCTTTATTCCCTCCAAATTTTAAAACTCGATAGTCGATAGGTTAAAGCTGTGAAATGTCTCTTAGTCAGTCATGCTACATACGATTTTACAGGTGAAAGCCTCTATTTCGTAAATTATCCACTGCGTGTGAGTTTAAAAAGGTACTCAACTTTGAAGTTTTAAAACAATTCCTCTTACTCCGTGAAATTAAATATAGAATATGCAGACGTTTCTGTAGAGACTAACAAGTTCTGTACGTCATAATATGAATAAACAACTCGATCGCTATCAAAGTCAGCTTTCGCTATCGTCTTAGCGCATCGCATTCCCGTTAAGCCTAGACGGGCAGTCATTACAGGAACCTAGCGGAACAAGTTGGACTCTTGGTTTCTTTTTATCGCTCCATGCAATTACGTACGGTATACGCTTGGACTAAAGGAAGAAGATAGATAACTCTTGGAAGCAAATCTGTTTATAAAAGCCAGATGCCAAGTGTAGCTATTAGTATTAAGTAAACTCATCACGGGCATCAAAGAAGAGTATTATTGTAATGCGGTTGTAAAATGTTACGAACTCGTAATAGGTACATAGTTATAATTATGTCATATGCATTGTATCCATTGATCTACTATTTAGTATGTGTCATTTTTTTTAAATCCAAGCTCTATCCGGAATTAACTTTATTTATTAAGTGATAGTATGAGAAACCAGAAAATTAAAGTTGATCCGCTTTACTTTCCTATAATATTAAAATTAGGTACTTACTCCTCGTTGTTAATCGATATTCGTAAACGTGTCTCTAGACGTACGTCTCTTTTAGTAATTTTCACATGTATCCAGCGATACACACGTATATTTTATAAAAATTAGGTATAATATAGGAGAGCCGCCACGCATCGTATTGTGGAAGCTAGTAAATGAGTTTCGCTTAGTGATCGGCATAACTGAAAGTGCTTCATTTATTAGCGTAAACTTTTCCATCTTCCTTTTGATTTATGATCTGTGGATATGGGATGGCCACGTGGTCTGATGTAATCATCTCACAGTGTGTAGGATGACGCGGGGATTGGAAGCGGTTTTCTTTATAGTAAACTTGATAGGACGTGATGTTTTTATTGGGATGCTTGATCGACGTTGTAATCTGATTGTTGTTAACGATTTAAAATTAGAAATGTCCGCTTAGAAATGTTCAAAGTTATTTTGAGTACCTACTTAACGAAATTTTACTTTAACGATTAATTATTATTTTTAGAAAAGAAAACATTATATTCGACGTTATTTAACACTTTCTCTTTGTACAACAGACACTGAATAAACATCATGGAACATAATTATTAATATTATATAAGTACATAAAAATTAATTAATGCTTTACAAAATTATAAATTTTAATGGACGACGCTTCTGCCTGATTTCAATATTCGGTCGTTAAAATACAATAAGTATCGAATTATTTATGTTTATCGTAGACCGTAGTTACCTATTCATTAAGGTGAACCGCAGCGTTCGTTATACCAATTTCAACCGTATGCCAAAATAATTAAAGCTGAGTGTTATTTGTGATCACAAAAGACGTAGAGTCGCTCCACTCTTGAGTATTGGATCTGAGGCTGAAACCTATAGAACAAACTTTGCTCAGACTCAAGACATAGTTAAAATTCAAAATACGATTGACACATATTTGTATCTTGTCTAACTCTGTCTCAATTCCGAGCCAAGAGTACGCTCTATCAGTATAGAGGAGAGGTTGCACATAATTATACATAAATTATTTATTATGTAATGTATTTTAAATGCCAACTTAGTCTTAAGGGCATAGCTTACCGTTACGTGTACCTACGTGCGGTATGAAGTAGGTACATTACAACATTCGAAAATTAAGTAAAAATAAAGCCCGAGTGGCTGCATTCTTCAGTTCTACTTTCCAAGTCTAATGACAACGTGCTTACAATCCTAATTACAAGTCTATTATGTTTTACAACTTTAAATTTTTACACGCGTCTTTCATTTCTATCTGCTTTCAAATAAGACTTATTATCGCATGGAGTTCAACTTTAGACTAAAACAAGAAAACAGGCATTTCTTTCAAGGCAAGGATTGGACGCGTTCTATTTCCAAAGAGAGCGCGATTGTTCTTAAAAAAATATTTTCGCAATTCGAGTTTTTGTGTTAGAAACATACAAACATCTTTGTCAATAAACTTCTAAATGTCCATAATAATATAGCACAGTCGAGTTGGGTAATGAAGTCATAGTAATAAGCTAATAAGTTCACGGCCGCATTTCGACACGATATTTAAATTATTTTTTATTCATATTACACTTAACACATTCGCGCATTTTCAAGCGGCCTTGTAGAATACACGGTCTAATCGTTTGGATCGTTTTTATTAAATTTTGGGCGCGTCTTGTAAACCGATAAATTTAATTTAATTAGTGTTCAGCTCAACTCAAAAATTGATGTACAGTTTTTTTAAACACACGTCTGTGCTTGACCATGACCAATGACCATACGTCTTGGTCATCATTATGCAGACCTTTGACTGCAATATGATGCCCCTAGTGTATCTTTTCAAGTTAATGTTATTTGTACGTAAAGCTATTATTTTGTTCAATAGCCTAACTGTTAAAAGTTTGGACTGAAAACTGAAAGGTCGACGGTTCGATCCCCACCCGTTGCACTATTGTCGTACCCTCTCCCAACACATTTTTTAGTCTTATTTGGAGGGGAGAGGGGAATAGTATAAACCATATTTAAAAAAAAAAAAAACGGTTTAATACACGGAAAAGAGACAGAAATATGTCTGTTCCATTCCCGAAAAATATTACTGTTTTTATTATAATTAAATTACGCACATTTATCGTTGCCCGCAAAGTAACAGTACAGTTAGTAGTACTGCCGAGTACTCGCTAAGATTGAATAGTCCACACACAATAGACGTCTGCGGATACAGCGGTGCTCTCGTAGTAGTAGTATTAGCAGGTAATTCTATCAATTCGTTTGTATGGAGTGTCGTTTGTGCGACCCACAAATTGGTGTTATTTTCCTATGCACTGAACGTAAGCACAATTAAGTTGATTGTATAGAGTTAAATTCATAAAATAACTATCGTAACAGGTACTCGCACTTTCTCTTAAATTTCTCCCATTTTATTGCTTCAAATCTCATGCGGTTGACATGAATGTACTTACGACGTGATATTTCAACTCCAAGCCGCTTCCATTGTACATAATACATCAAATCTTAAACATTATTGCCAAAATTATAAACATTTTCCTCGGAAAGAAGTTCACGATAACATCCCATTGCTTAAATAGATTAGATATTAAATAATTATTATTAAGCTGTCATCATCATTTCAACCGAGCGTCGGTTCTCTTCTCAAAATGAGTAGGAAAGGACCTAAACTCTAGGCCATATTCCACCTGCCATGTCATGATATTGAAGGGAAAATAAAGTTCCTTTGCTCAAAATTTGCCAAATCAGAAAAAATTATGTAGTAAAACGCGCCGTTCGCGTTATACACCGTCGGTTCTCCAGTAGGGCTAACATGCGCGCCACGAGAAAATTTTGTCTACACTTTACTCGTGAATCGCTGTAGAGATTCACATATAGATTACGAGTAAACGTGTAGACAAAATTATCTCGTGGCGCGCATGTTAGCCCTACAGGTGTAGAAGAAACGCAGGAACAACACAACAACAACACGCATTACCACACCTATTTTTCGAAACACACTCTTCGTACGTTTCGCCCCGACACCGAAGCATCCTCAGGGAATGTTGACTCAACAATGCATGCAGATTTTTGCTGGTTTGGCGGATTAAAGCAAAATAATTTTAATTTTCCTTCAATGATTTTCAACTATTTGTACTATGTAGGTACATTAGAGCTGACTTTCACAATAATTTTCGCCATTTGCCTTGCGTTGGCTTTGTCATTGAATACAAACTAACGTGGGTGTCCGCACGTAAGCCTATTCATAATATTTGTATGAGATTCAAACTAGATTATCGATTTAATTTTATGAATCAAAGATTACTTAACAGAATATACCTAGTATAGAGATTTGAGATGCACTACAAAAACCACCCACTACAAAAACTACATGATGCATTACATGCATCATATAATTTTCGTCTTCGTTGATGTTTTTTAGATTTTTTTAGGTGTATCAAAATTCTTTCACAAAACAAAATTATGGATTATACCGGATTATTACACATCCAATATGGATAATAACGACCATAAAATAGGCTAGTTTGGTTCGATTCTGTTATAGCTTCAGCCCAATAAAAAAGGTTGGGCTATTTTTAGTAGATACGAGTATTACACAAAAACTTCAAGGTTTTACGCAGAATTAATTTTACCACTGCACAATATTCTTTGTCATTGTAAAATTTTACGTCATATTATTCAAGGACTTGTATTTTTTATTAAAAATCTGGTTAATTTTTTTATTGATTAATAACAAATGCATTCGGATCATAGGTAATAGAGGGCCCGTAAAACATAGAGAATCATTTACGTTAGTCGATAGAGAATATTCATTAGGAGACGAGAGAGTTAGGAGCTCATCTGCATTAGGAGTGCAGAAGATAATAGGGCTAATTCTGGTATACACAATTTCTAAACTAAACTTTTACATGTTTTTAAATTTAGTTTCGCAGGAAGCATTATGAAAAGCATAGATATCTATATATTTAGATCAGTTAATTGAGTTTATTTTAAGATTGTGTAAAATGCGTGATTTCTACGTTCATTCAAATTCAAGAAGGTATCATTTCGTAATACTACCTACCTACACAAGTAAATTGGAACAAGTTCAAGTTTAGTCGTACTGAGTAGGTGTGCACATCGTAGGCAAATCTGCCAAAACTTGTCTAACCATACGTGACCGATGATTCTAGGCGGTCGCGAAGCTTTGGAGGAAAACATCAAAGCTGTCTGGCCGAAAACGCTTTACAAGTACATATTGTCAGATCGTGTCGTCCTTTTGACCTTTGTTTGCGAACTCCTAGCCGCTGATTTGACCACGAAATAAGTCTTAAATCTGTAGTTTGTCTGCGCAGTTTTATGTTTGTATTTTTTTTTTCTAACTAATACCCCCATGATGTCTTAACATCGCCGTCCCTGGAGCTAAATCTCGCGGTCGTCCAAGAAAGCGCTGGCTAACCCTTAGGAACCGTTGGCCTCGATATGAGAGCCAATAAATTAAGAAAATCGGATGCACAAATCGGGCAAAGTGGGCAAAAACATGCCGGACATCACCTAGTAGGACAACACTAAGTCGAAGAAGAAGACTTAAATGATCAAACCTGCCTGCCTAAGAGTTATACAAGATGTTCTCAAATATGTGTGAAGTCTTGGCGTCGTTTTTGGTTGAAGTCTCGTTTTTGGTTAGTTTTAATGGTTCTAGTTATCTGTAGTTCCAAGGTCAATTGGCAAGGAACGCTTACTGTAACGGGCTATGCATTCAAGGAAATCTAGACAGGTTATCACTTGGCCACATTTCAAAACAATGAACACAAACGGCCTATGTCAAAAAGTTAATTGTGCTGTTTTGACCAATGTTTTATGTTTTATTTATACCAGTTTTAGAACTTTTACTCCTAAAAATTTTAAAGAAATATAAAAAAAAATCTCTCCAACAATTTTATAAGTAAAAGAACTGTATGATTTTTTTAGTTTAATTTACCTGTCTTACAAAAATATTTTTTTAAACTTTGCGTACACCATCATTATCATTATAATATATAGATAGACGTCTGAACATTGCTTAAAATGATCGCCATAGAACATGATCTTGTGCTTTGAGATTAATGGAAGGAGTCACGAACCCCAGCAATGAAGTTTTTGATGCAGAAGGTATTATAAATATACCAAGTAAATATAAAAGAAAGAGGTTTACGTATGTAAATGTACAAGCTACTGTCTCATCGTATTTAAATTCAACAATACATATAAGGAAAATATGTTGACTATCTGATACATTGTTTGTTCATCCTTACGAATTAACCTGCCGAGTTGAATAACGATGTGCTGCGGGATCAACGTGGACCGCTATACGCTCTTGCGTTACGTTATCAGCCGTTACAATCGCGTGACATTTCTTGGTTCGCGAATTCTACCACTGATTTGGAATTCTTTGCACTCCTTGATAACAGGTAGCCGTTGTGACCTCCATGTGGGTCACCCCTGTAGGTCACCCTGGCTTTTTTGATGCGCTTAGATGATTAAGATAATGGTTTTTTTAACGGCAGCACCGCTTTTCAACAGCCTCATTTTTAAAGGAATTATTTATTGATTCAACATATTGTAATTTACAAGCGTGTGGAGTTAGGTTTTTAAAAATTCCGCGAGAACCCTTTGCTTTTCTGAAATAAACCGTAGCGTACGTAGCATATGTCATACACATACTGACAGATAGACGTACAACCGAGTGAGGCTATAAGTGTTCCGTTTTTTTTAAGCTATTGCATAGCTTCTATCGCGGGGCTTGAGCGTGGAGACCGAATCCAGAAATTCCGTAACGAAAATAACCTGACACGGTACTCCTCTCACCGCTAGATGGCGTTGATAAAAAATGCTATGCAATAGCTTTACCGCGGCAGTCCCCGAGTGCCACACGTCTTTTTTTTCAGAACCTTAAAAAGTAGGTCGATCTGTTGCTCCTTTGCTGCGTGATCGAAGGACATATCAAATAACACTTTTGCATTTATAATATTAGTAGGAAAGAGTAATATTATGTTTATCGTCAATATAACTTGAACGTATCTAAATACGTTAGTTGTACTTACTAAATTAAACGTAGTTCGCACTTAAAAACAATCAATCATACATGATGTTAAGAGATGTAGAATATCTAAAATGGAAGACTAACCTTAAAGAGGTGCGTATGTTTTTTTAGTAGTTAAAAGATTTAGCAAAAAAATTAATATGATTTGCCAATGATTCTTTAGATATCTTTTTAAGGCTAATCATGACCTATTAGGTTAAATAAGATATTTATTTGTGTTACAAGTTTTTTTTTATAGCACTAGTCTTCGTTCTAACCGGTACGTTTTCGAAATAATAAGCAGGAGGATTTTCCGCTTGATTTGATAACAAAAAAATTCAAACATATTGTTTTGAATCCAAGTTACCTTTTGTTAGATAAAACTATTTGATAAGTATTAGGTACTGAATTGAAATGTTCCATAGCGTTAAGCATGTAATTGAAACAAAAAACATAAGACGTTTATTTACTGTTCAAATAAATAATACTCGAGTTCTTATATGTGGACTGTGGAGTCCATTTTGGGACCACATATTTTTTTTGTTTTGTCTAACATACGTCTGTCTGTCTTTAAGTGTGTCATGCGAGTGTCTCAAATAAATGCTTTTTCTTTGCAATATGCTGTAAATATCTCTGTAAAATCAATTCAATTTCTTTTAACTTACATATCTCTAATCACCCTATTTGTATAATTATTATTTTACGCTTTCTCAGACGTTTGCTTCTCCAGAAGTTATGAATAGTTAGTTACTTATAGTTAATTCTACAAACTTTATTTAACATCAAATCCGCTCGTTCTTATAACATAACTTTAAATTGAAGTCAAGGCACACTTTTTCTCACCCGAGAAACATTGGCTGAAATAAGTGCAACAATTTTATTTATTTCCGCTAACACCAAAAGTAGAGATCATTATGCACTTATTAAGGTAACAGGATATTATTACGTGGTAATATGAAATATGAAATATACTTGCTTAATACATACCTATCCGTTAAAGTTCCATTCAGTAATATATATGTTTAGATACATCAATCATATCGCATTATATAAGTTAGTAAGTTAGAATAAAACTAGCCAATTAGAATAGAATATTTTTTTATTCAAAAAAACTTTTACAAAGTGCTTTCGAATCGTCAATGGTTCGGTTAGGTTTGTTTTTCCTCATGTAAATATTTCGAAAAATTATCTTTTCCTTTTACTTAAAGCAATTATATAAAGACTAGAATATAAGGAAAATGGTGAATTTAAATATTAGAGGACTTGACGTTCAATAAAAGTTTTGTCTCCAAGGCCAAGGAAATTTTCTATTGTTTTGGGCTTTTCAAACATGCACACTGCACAGTACCAGTCCAAAAATTGGTCCTTAGTTCCATCTCAATAGAACTCTTTATAGATATTTTAATTAGAAGCAAAAGAAAAATTTTAAGTTCTTTTTAACGAATATCATCAAACTTGATTCAGTGCGTAATCACCAGCTAATATAATAATATCTAGCACATACATTTTTTAAAGAAATTTTTTATTTTACTATGAATTTTATTACAAAGTCAAAGAGTCTTAAATTGACTGCAGCAATTCAGGTCTATATTAAGACACAAGTGGCATCTGCCCAAAAAGGCTTTAACTGTTGTGGTCTGAAATATTTTTACGTGTATGGTCGTGAGAAAATTGTGGACAAGGTCAGAACTCAGGTCCAATTTTGCCTCTTAATCTAGATTCTAGACTATTGTTATCTCACATAAAAATAAGGTAATCATTTTGTATCCTTACTGATGCTATAAACACGAAAGTGTGATTGTTTGTTGGTTTGTCGGAGCAAAGTATATTTTTCGCATGGGTATAGTTAAGGTCCCGAAACATAGGCTACTTATATCCAGAAAAAAAGGGTTCCCTCGGAAATTTTAAAAACCTACATGGACGAAGTTATGGGCAAAAGCTGTTAGTAAAAAATATGATGCATATCATGAAGCCCTTAAATTGGAACCACGATTATAGAACTTGGTAACGGACCTTTTGTGTGTAGAGAAAGTTAAATTTAATTAATTAACACAGTAGGTAATTATTTATACCATCAATTTCACAGTAATTATATTTTAATTATTTTGATAAAATCAGACGTTTTCTTAATATTATATCGCTTAATTTTGTAGTTTTAAAATTGCGAACAACAATAAAATTTCACACCGTTGTATAAGTTTGTACCTACTTACAAAATATAATCCCCTTTATAAATGCGAAGTTTGTTTTTTCATTTGTTAATTTGTAAATTGTGTTTGTTAATTCAAAAAATACCGCCTAGCCAAGGCGGGATTTTTTAATTAGTACAGTTGAGGACCTGGACAATGAAATTGGGTATTTTTATATAGGAAAAAATACGGACGAAGTCGCAGGCATCAGTTCGTATTTTATATAAAGGCACGAGAAAGTTAAAGGTTAAGTGGAAATTTCCGTTATCTTACTCACACGCCCAGTACATAGGCTGAATCCCTTGCTTCAATTTTCTGTAGCATGTTCCTAACATTGTATATAAATGTATATCCCTGTACATCATTCTTTTGGCGTAGCAGCGTAGCACCGTAGCGTTCTATAAAACTTACGCAAAATTGACTGCTTAATTTACATATAAGTATATATTCAAAGTTCTGAAGTAGTTGTATTATGAATAAGTAGGTATAATATTTATATCTATCTATATATATAAAATTCAAAGTCCTGACTGACTGAATGACTGACTGACTGAGATATCAACGCACGGCCTAAACTACTGAAGTTAGAAACTTGAAATTTTTACAGTTGGTTCCTTTTATGACGTAGGCGCACACTAAGAAAGGATTATTGGAAATTCCACCCCTCAAGGGGTTTAAATAGGGGATGGAAGTTTATATGAAAGTCCGTCATTTTTCAAGCTGTTTCCATCAAAGTTGGTATTTGAGCTTTCAGTTAAAAATAAAGAAGTACGTGTGTCACAGTTTTTGAAAATTCCACCCCAAAATCTAATTCCACGCGGACGAAGTCGCGGGGGCAAAAGCTAGTTGATAATATAAAATAATATGATACACAGAGTAGTAAAATACATATTTCCGTTAACTTGCGTATAAGTATACCAAGGATGCTCTAATCATCTAATCTTATTTAATAATAATTGATATGGGTAAATTATTATAATAATAATTTATTATAATAACACGTGCGGTAATCACGTTACTCCTATTGCGTGAGTAAAGAAAAGTATTTGCATAAATTATTCATAAACGCGATCTTTGGTATTTATTGATTCGAATAAAAAATGCATTAATTATTTATTAAATGCTTAGCTTATATCTTTCTAATAGATCACTATAATTTCATTGATAACATTCGTTAACCTCCAAATAAGATCTAGTAAAATTTGAAAAGTTAAATACTTTAGTAGTCGAAAGTTGGTAAAAAACATTCTGGATGCAGATATAGAATACCTAACATATTTTTATGCATTCATTAAGCTTTTATATTCTCTAGTAAAATCTGCGTCAGATGATTTCCCCTAAAAAATAAAATTAATTCAATGACTTCTTGCATCCCGCAATATTGGAATATTGTGGGATGCAATAAGCCATTGAATTAATTTTATTTTACAAATATTTCGAAGGACCTTAATGTAATTATTATTCAAACATCCTAACCTTCTCTCACAAGTTATGAAACTCTTGCCAATAACCTCGTATATTCAAAACCAAATACAATAGCAAGCAGGCATTTACGATCAAAAGATAAAGTTAAAAATAACAAACACCCACGATAAACACACACATATTAATTTTTTTTATATTAAATTTTATTAGATATCTTAAAACCTGTTCTGGTGAAATGCAAGAAATAGTATCAAAATGAGCACAGTAATTTTCAGAAAAAATTATAGCATAGTTAAAAATATGAATATAGCGCCCTCTTGCGGCATGTTATTGTCATAAAACATACCTACATAAGAACCTCTTCAGACGTCATAGTACATATGTATTTAAAAAGATGCATTTAAATTGGCGCATGAACTGGCACATAGGTATAGTTCGAATAACGTCATTGGGATCCTAAGGTACTGGAGTGGCGACTTGCAACCTCCCACCGGAAAGCGCAGTATTGGCAGACCCCCCACTAGATGGACCGACGACATCAGACCTAGACATATATCAACAGCGGACGTCTATCGGTTGATAGAGAAGAAGAATTGATGGAGAATTTCAAGACAATGTTAACAAAAACACGCAAACAAACAACCTGTCAGAGTATTACTTGTCTTCGTGCCGTGAGTAAAAACAGAACTTTCTCTCCCACATACCTCGGCGTAGATATCGACGACGATCGAGATAGGTTCGTTTTGTTCCTCAGCCGGAACAGTTTGTGATTTCGCAAATCCATGTTTACAACAAACAACAATTGCAACAAACAACAAAACAACACCACACCACGACCACACACAACGCGCGACCACACTTAACTAATGAACAATTAGAACAGCACATCGCAATCTTATTAACATAAAAATTTCAAGTGTTAACCTTATATCCAGTCATTAGAGGCAAGTGCATTGTTACAATGTTGGGAAATCTCGCTCTAGCCGACGGGCAAATTGATACGAGTGAAAGAGAAAGGTGGATTCATGCTCGCATTGTGGAAACTGCTGTTGTAATTGCTCGTAAAGTAAATTTTCGTAGACCAGCCGATTTTAATGTATGAAAGTGAAAAAATTCTTTGATGTGGTAGTTACGCAACGATTTTTATAAATAAAAAATATGTCTTACTTATTAAAACTATAGGTAATACAATGAAGCAGTTACTAAAATTTTAGAATTTTTATCTACTAAGCTGATTAAAGCTTAGTAAACTTCTTTAATAGATTCTTATAAGAATTTTAGTACAATACTCAAGGGAAATAATACTACAATGATAGTGAATTCAGCATAAATCAGTAAGTAAATAACAAAACAGCCGCTGAATATATATAGGCGGCACAAGATCATATCCTGTGGATGCCATCGTCTATCAGATGAGATCATGATAGTGATCTTAAACAAGCAGGTAAGGAATTTGAGTCCTGCTCCATTCTTGGTTTAAACATTTTTTTAACTTAATATATTTTTGAGGAATAATATTTTTGACAGCCGACCATGTACGTTACAACAGGCATTTGCAACAAGCTGTTAAACTTAGATAACTGTTTATTTTAAGTAGGTACTGCAGTTAACTAGTAAACTAGGAAGACTGCAGGACTGCTTACAGATGCAGATATACAAATTTTTGCGACGCACGTACAGATAACATTACATGCGGCGCTTTTGTATGTACATAAATGTAAGAAAAGACATTAATTAGTTTTAATTATAATAAGTTTTAATAAATGATTTACTTTATTACTTTCTTTAGATTTCAATAAGTCAAATGAACTTCGTGACTTATTTTTATTCCTATGATACTAGCAACCGATTCGAAAGCACTTTGTAAAAGTTTATTTGAATAAAAAAAAATTAAATTCAATTCAAACTAATACAACCAGTGCATTCACATTAAAATTATATAACCACCAGGGAACTATACCGACGTTGGTCCTGTTTAGTATCACCGTTATGGCACGCACCGGGAATTTAAATTGTGTTCGGTATAGAACACATTTCGCACTTACACTGCCGAAGTAACTGTTTTGAATTTTTGTACCGTGACATAAATCATTGTGATTGGTTTACATTACAATGTATTGATACTTTAATGACAGTTAAGAGCCAAGCTACTAAATCAATCAACTTTTTTTTTAAACATATAGACTAGCGCTTGCCTGCGATTTCACCTGATGCCTGCCCGTCTGCTTTGAAGGTAAGAGCTCTAGTTGCCTACCCGTGGAAGAACGGATGAGCGTTCCAGACCTTGGAACGTTGGTTACAGAAACGTTGAACTGTGTTTCGTGCGAATAGACTGGATTTGAACTACATAAGGATGCCAACGCTCACAACTTTTCGAAGTTCTGTGCTAGAGCAGTGAAGGAGAAGCAAGGATGTTAAGTTCCTGAATGCACTCTTCAAAATAAGTATGTATTTATGCATAATATATCCGTTAGAACAACAAGCCCCAAAGGTATTTAAAATCTGGTTATAAAATTAACTCTATGACAATAGAGTTCAGTTAAGGCGGACCGTTGAAAGACATCAAATCTTTACTTAAGTTTAAACTTACGAGCAAAGAATTCGGAACGATCAAAATAGTTTTTTTAATATAAATATCTGACGCAAAAGTTTATTAATTTTATTTATACACCTGGTATATTCAAATGGGATTACCGTCTAACCAGTAAAATACGTAACAAGATGTCAATCAGTACAGCTGACAGCATGTGGAAAAAACTCCGGTAAAAAGTCTCAAGGGACCGCACAAAGTTGACTAATAGAACAAAACGATGACTGGTTTCACAGTTATGAACGAATGGGAACTAAGAACTATGTTAGCTATGACACGTGTCTACATGCTCAGTTCACACTGGATGAGCTGTTATGCTTTACATAAAATAGCCTTTAACTCGATATATTTAAGAGCTATAATAAATGTTGCGTGCTCTTTTGTGGTTAATCATATGCCCGCAAGTTACAATAGATGACTTGTTTGTTGCATTAGTAGCATGGGAAAATTGTGTAATTGTTATAAGCTTGGAAATAGCATTTTAATTAATTTGTAGATCACAACATATAAATATGGGTGATGTAATGCCTCTCGTTGTATTTATTGTTCGCCGACCAAGAAGCTTGGACGTGAAGGTATTAGAAACATTGGAAATAATTTCATATCACTATAATTCTTTAATAGGCTGTAAAATATTGATTAGATTTCTCGGAATAAAAGTTTGTATTGTCTTTTCTTAGGATCAATTTCACCAAATTTTGCAAAATTTTGTCCAAATGTGTAAAAACTAAAGAGAAACAGTTTCGCATATTTTTTTAAGGATTGATCAATTTGGATTTATAGCACTGATCTAGAGTAGAAGACAAAAGCCCAAAAAGGATATTAAAAAAACGTTAAACCAATTTATAGTAACCATGTTGGTCTGGAGAATGAAAAGGAATACATTAACTTTTTTATTAATTTGCTTACTCTATAATATATATGTTTTTTAGCGCTGGATATTTTATTTACGAGGTTAGGTTGGGTGGACAATTAAAAATTTGTTGTTGATTTGCAATTTGATTGAAATCTAAGGAAAAAAGTTAATTCTAACGTTCATTTGTTTTCATCTTCTATATCTGGCGTCTTCGAGATCAACGAGTGGGTGGTCTGTAATTAATTGTTTAGTTAAATATTATTTTCTAATGACCTGGTAACTTTAATCATCAGCAAACTAATCTTGCGCAGGAGGTGGATATGTGACGACCACAGATCGTGATTACAATATTCATCCCCGATTAACCTCGAGGTCATTCGTCTAGGTTGCATCCAGGTAAGTCAATTTGATACTCTTTGGTTTTGATTACATACTTTGCTAATCGAAAAAATAACAAAGGTTTTTTTTAAGGTGAATACAAGAACTCAGAATCTTTGTTCATTCTTAATGTTTGAGTAAACATTATCGCAGTCATTAATTGTGTATTAAAATATTATAATACTAGTTAACCAAGGTCAGGTAAGTACATTGATGTAGTCGTTAATAATTTATTTATTCTTAATTTTCTAACCTTTACTAATCCTTACTAATATTATAAATGCGAAAGTGTGTTTGTTTGTTGGTTTGTCCTTCAATAACGCCGCAACAAAGCAACAGACCGACGTGATTTTTTTGTATGGGTATAGTTGAGGACCTGGAGAGTGACATAGGCTTTCTTTATATCCTAGAAAGTTCTATTTCTATTATTTTAAGGATTTTAAAAGTAATAAAGAGTATTATATAAATAGACATTCGTAGGCAATTTATTATTCTTTCCTTACAGCAGCTATTATTTTACAGCAGTCCGATTAAAATCAGTTGGTACGTCGATTAATTCAGGCTTAATTGTATTTATTGTGTTAGGGAAAGTGGGTAGAAATACTAAAGTATTTCTGTATTATTCTTTGCCCCAGGCTAAGCGATCGATTAAATCAGTTGATCAGGCTTAATTCAGAGTTAATTGTTTTGTATCAGGGAAAGTGGGTGGATCGATCTTATCGGAATAGATCACGCAATCACAATTGTAATTAAGTGTCCTTTTAATTAAATGTCCACAACTTACGTTGCTCTATTTGTATGAACTAAAATATTTGATGGAATAAATGATCTATTTCTTGTTTTTTGTTTCATTTAGTGCCAATTTCACCATTGCCGAGTAACGTTTAACCGAGGAATAAATTTGATGTTTTAACAAATTTTTAATACAAAAACTGCCAGTTTTTACCTCGCTGTGGTAAAATTGGTGCCAAATAAAATTATAATTTTATTTGCTTAAGTGATTTAATTATAATTATTAAATATAATTTTCTCTTTCTCGCTTTCTATTTCTTTTGAAAGAAATTGCTTATAACATAATGAAGACACTTTTTACGATACGAAAAGAGACTCCATATTCATACCAAAGCTGGCAGCCCACCGGCTGGGAACAGTTTGACATTATTGAAAAGCCGGCACGCGGCGTCGCCCGGACCAAGTAAGCTTTCGTACGTAGTCTTCTATGTAAAGCCGGGTACAGATTATTTGCAACACAACATGTAACAGTGCAAAATTTTCCCTACATTTTTATGTGCTCGTGAGCACATTAAAAACATACTGCGTGCACCCTACATGCATCCGCAGCGCGCGCGTTAGTTCCCACCGATTCGATTGTCTGTTTTTCGACGAACGCTTTGAGTACGCGCAGGATGATTTGGCCGGCCATTTACGACAGACCTGCCACCACGTACAAAACTCTACTTATTCCTGCGATATTAATTGTAGATTGAGAATAATGCCGGGACTGAACGTTCGTCGCTAAGACACGCAGCGTGCACGCCGCCCGTCCACATAACGTTGGTGTTGCATTACATGTTATGTTGCAAATAATCTGTACTAGGAGTAATAAGTGTTGTGTGATCTGTACCCGGCTTAAGAATAATTTTAAATGACTGCTGCTTTTCTTTTCAGTCACGTTGAATAATAATAGATGTCAGCTGATGTCAGCAACAGCTTTGACATCTTGACTAAAAAATATGAGTTGCGAATGCGAATCTATACAACCAAAAAAAAAGCGCAGTACGAGTATATTGTTAACATACGCCTCGATATATTCAGCCTCTGCGTCGCCTATTCAAATCGATATGAAGTAAAAAACGAATCGAAACCTTTTAAACGTCCGCGGCTTTAACATCCACTCCCATTTATACGTGGGCATTGAGATAAAAATATCTTATACCGGTGTTTGTGAAAGAAACGCACGGTGACGCGTGCCCGCGACACGCGCTCGCAATCTGTTGGATCTGGCTACACAATGGGCATTCAGAGATCACGACGACGACGCGTTACCGACGTGCGCGTCGAAACGACTTGCCATTTGCGTCACGAGTGAGATTAAACGCTGAACGAATCGACATATTCAAATGCGGAAATTCATTTAAATCAAACGTTTCTTCGTCTCTACTCAAAGAAAGTATCCATTTATACAACTAATATTGGACGATCGGGGAATTTTGGACCTTACGGCTGGTAGTACAATGTGCCACTACTAAGTTTTTTAAAATATTTATTAAACGTGTCTAATATCGATCACCTATTTAGATTTAGATTTTGTCTGAGATAACAACTCTACAATGGACTAAATATGTGCACTGTAGAGTCAACATTTGCTGACGTTTCTTCGCTCTAAGATTGTGAATTATTACTATAGTGTGATGATCATAAGTACCTCTGATTGGCTGAATTTATGGCGTTTTTGCTGCATCAATGCATTTTAGCCACTAGTGAGAGAGTAGATACCTACCAGCCAATCAGAGATATTATGTTGTCATAATGCAGCATCCTATAAAATATCATTCACTATAAATAAACCCATTTTGATCATCAATGGAGTGAAAGGTCTATTCCTATATGGTAATTTTTTTAATAGTAATTCTGATTCCATCGTTTATTGTAAAAATAGTCACAGAAATAAAGTCAGTGGACCGTCAGCCGATGGAAGTGACACAATTATTTTCATTCTCGATTTCTTTTACTGTGTAATTTCATGATGGAATATTTTTCAATTTTTTACTACTTTAAAGTATTTAGTAAACATACTTTTTATAGTAACAATTACTGTCTTAAGAAAAAATAGTAGTTAAAAAAATACAACATAAGGTATGTTGTTTTTTTTTATCATCTTTATATAAGTATATAATTGTTGTGTGTGTTAGTCACCTAACGCCTCCTAAACGGCTGGACTAATTTGGATGAAATTTTTTGTGTATATTTGAGTGGGTACCTGGATGATTTAAAAACATAATTGAACACGGTAGATGGCGCCATAGAGGGGCGGACAGTAGAACGTCTGTCGGGTCGCACTCGCTAGTGATATTAAAATAATATAGTTAATTTTGAAGGTGATATGCGTACATTAAGATGAGATCTATAAGATTTATATACAACGTAATAATTACCTACTGATTAATAATAGTAGTTATTAATGATATTAAAATTACGGCAATATATTTGATTACGCCGTACGTTTTAGTTTTCAACCTTCGAATTTTATTTATTTATTTTAATTTTTTAATTGGTAATTAAATTTGTCACACTAATGTATAAGGTATGTAATTAATCATCAATTACGTTCAGATATTTCCTATAATAACTATCTACATAAATAAGATTTTAATGAATTGAGAGATTTTTCATGTTTTAGTTACTTAACGCAACTACGACATCCTACTGTGATCTCATATATTCACTTAATTACTAAAAATATGCATACAAATTCTTTTTTTGTTCGACCGGGTTTAAAAGTAGGCAGATACCGAAAATAGCACTAAAATTAAGGTTTTATTTGCTAAGTGGTTCAATATTTAACCTGTTGTTATATTCGTTAAATTATTTATTGCAGAATGATCTATTACATCTACATAGAGTTAATTGATCAATTTCACTCCATTCGTATGCAGAACTGCCATTGAGTTCGCGTGGTTTATGCCTATCACGTCACAGCAGCAGTGAGGACATAACACGACGTCACCTTTTGCGTAGGTAGTCATTTTATAAATACATTCGGTAAAAGTAATTCGAAAGAACCTTTTCAGATTTATTTATTTTCAAAATTATTGCCTACATTAAACATTTTTTCAATACGGGAACATTTTACGATAAAAATTTTGTGCATACTATTATTATACGGTAAAATTAGTAATACAGATTGGATTAAAATATTATATTAGCCATGTTTCTCTAAAGCTCGTGTTAGGACTAGCTACCATAGAGCAAGGGATTTTTTTACAGATTGTCTCCTTTCATGGAAGGATAGTGATTTTGTTTTCTTTGTTGTTTTAATTTAATTTTCATTTTGTTAAAATTTTTATCATTAATGGTTGTTTTATTTTAAGGCAATTTACAATTTTTGTCAGTTTTTAACTAATTTTTCAGTCTTTTTTCAGGAGTAGGTACATTAACCGCTTCGCTATTGAGGCTAGTAATAATAATGTCTGGAGTCAGGGTGCACTCTCAATTCCCTCGCTCTCATAGTCCAATGGGACGAAAAGCCGACACGACCGGAGAGAGACCGGCGAAAAATAACGAACATATATATTATGGGTATACCTACTCAATCCTTAGTGCCCTGATTTATTGTATGGCAGCTTTACTTTCAAAATATGCAAAGCCTAATGTCGAAGCATGATTTGCGAAAAAAATTCACCATTGCATCAGCGACCCAACGTTGTCGTTCTTCAAAATCTTTATTTATAAAATGTGTAAAGTCACACACTTGAATGCTTTCGTATGGAGCGACTTACAAATCCATCAATTCTTACATTGTAAAGGGTTACAATGTAAGAAGTAGCTTAGTAAAATTGACAATGCATCGATGATTATAAGAATGTAATATTGATTGCCTTTTCATTTACATGCGTTACCAACTGACCTGCGTTGAGCTTCTATAAGATGATCGATTCTGCATCGGTCTATTCCGTCAATCATGAGTGATATATGATGGAGTGATTGAAGTTGCAGAGCTTGAGATGATGTAGACATTAAAATTTGAGTTTAACAAAATTGAAGTAACGGTATCAAATGTATCAATACAGTGCAATTTTTGAAATTCGTCTCGTGAAAATTCGCTAGAATACTGGATTATTCATTATACGTTTTTTGAAAATGATGGTTGTCTATCCGAATAAACTTTTAAATACATATCGTAAATTCCAAAAAAAATTAATGTGGCATCTCGAGCTCCATTGTAATAAGTACAAGGTATAGGAAAAGTAGATCGGCAACTGTAATGCGTCGATACTAGATGTCGCTAACAGTTGCTATAAAACTGATTGAAAAGTAGATACATGTCACTAATTTCGTGGCTGACGTGTGGTTCAACTTAGCCGTAGTGTAATCTGGACAACACACGCAGGGCGCGATTCCCGTGAGATGTGAATTCGAATGCCACCGGTTTCAGAATTTTTGATGTGTATGTATTTAAAAATTTATTAGGATATTTCCACGTATCTATTTTTCTATAACTTTTAATTTGAATAGATATTGTAATGATTTGTTCACTGTATGGATTTTGCTTACCTACTAATTTTTATTTTAATAATAAGTACTACTAAACCTTATATACTGTAGTCCAGAATGGCTTCATCTTAAATATATTTTAAGTTTCGTCGATTTCAATATTGATACATACCTGTAACAAAATAAAAACAGTAATTAATAAAAAATAAATAATAACTTTCAAGCACAATTTATTATTTTACCTTTTTCTCCTCGGAAACTCTTATTTTCCGGCATAAAATAACCAATGTGTTCTTCCAGACTATAATCTATCTCTGTTCCTCAGCCAAATCGGTTCAGTCGTTGCGGCGTGATTGAGTAACAAACATCCATCCATACATCCAAACTTTCGCATTCATAATATTAGTAGGAGGATTAAAACGCAATATCTAGCCATTTATGACCCGAAACGGGAATCAAACCGAGAACCTCGTCATGTGCAATTGAACACGCTAACCGCTAAACACTACGTTCTTATTATCGTAAAGCCAAACATAAATTCAAATCAACGACCCGTATCCAATCAGTAAGAAAATAGAACCAATACATTGGTATAACTAAATTACTTAACTATAAATTATTACGCAACCAATAACCGTATGATCAGATTTGTATGCATACAAATCGATTACTTTCACCGTAGCATCACGCTCGATCCAACATCATTAAAAAACATGCGACCGGGAAACTGGTATAGCGGTAGGTTGATGGCAATTTTGGTACAGATTACCTCACCGACGAGAATGATAATATATATGTATCTAATAGAGTAATAAAGCTACACAAAAATATATCAAAATAAAACGGTTGTTCTTAAGGATTCATTCGTCCCTTTTTTGGGATGAAACTTTTTTGGGATGTCGTAGCGTGCGTGCCCCGCCTACTTTTCTGTTATTTCTTGAACAAAATCAATAAGTCGGGAAAGAGCAGGAGTTACTGATTTTCCGAAATAAATAATTAATTTTTATTTAATTTTTACTTCTTTCATTTAATTTAAACTTGAAGCAGTAAGCCTTAAAAATTTATTTATACGGGTTAAGTTAAAAAATATTCTAAAAACCATCTGACAAAATGTCAAGGAAACTACAAAAAATATATGAAGACATGCACACAGCCCTGTATTTATTTTTAGCTTAAAACATTTTCATATTGAAATTCCGATGTAATAGAACCCTAAACAAGACACATATAAACCATTTCCTATTGGATTGACGCCCATTACTCGCATGTCACGCGTCGCGTCGGAAAAAAAATGATTTATTGTAGCAGTCAACGATCTGTAATGACTTTTTAGATAAGTTACGATAGTACGCCTGCGTTAACTGTGGTTCTGAGATAAGGTAATTTGTTAATTTAATTCGTTTATATACGTAACTTCTAGTTTTAAATTTTCCAAAAAATAGTCTCAACTTTCCATACTAATTCCCAGACAAATGAAAAACCTAAATCGGATTATGACACGTTGCGTTCAATTTGCGAAGAAACGTCCAGATTATTGTAATACAAATATAGAGAATAAGAATAAGTTCTACAATTTTGATTCACATTTCACTTCAAGTTTTTTTTTAATATATAGACTAGCGCTTGGCTGCGACCACACCTGATGGTAAGTGAAGATGCAGCCTAAGATGGAACGCGCTTGCCTAGAAAATGCATATTCACTCTTGATTATTTAGTCGGATTTGAGACATTGATTTCAATCCCCAGTTTTTTTAAAGCAAATTTTACGTTTCAATACTTTTATTCGGTATCTTCAACTTTCTTCGTTTTTTTCACTTAAGAGTATCTTTAATTACTCGTATTATTAGAATATAGATAAAAAGATACGTACTTATTAAGTACATTAGTTTTATTCCATTTTATGATCACACTTTATGATTGTCGAAGATTGTCTATGTAACATTTTGGTGAACCGTAAAAACTTAACATTATTAAGAGCACAAAATGTCTAATTGAAAAGCTTGAATTGCCACTAAATACTGTAGCGACTCCTCATAAAATAGCATACAATCGATTTTTATGGTGGTCCAATACGGTCACGGAAATCATGACTGGCGTTCGGTTCCGGTAACTGTGCTCCCGTATCCTGTTTCTTCATAAATGTAGCATCGCTGACAGAATGTCTTCTTTTGTCATAAATAATTTGAAAGAGTAAATAACTCTTTTTAACTGGTTTTTGTCCATAAGAAATTGAGTCGTGATTCGTGAAGATACACAGTTGATCTTGGGTCATGAACTTAAGTCAAGTAAGCGGCAACGTTTTGGAATTGGATGACGCAATTATTTTTATTCGATTTTTAAAATAGAAAAGTAAATTTTTCATTTACACACAAATTGGATAGCGTTGATAGTTTTGTGGTTAAACCAACAACAGCCTTCTTTTCGGGGTCCAGAACTAAAATTCCAGACTTTCCAGAATTCAAAAAAATAAATTTCACAACGTCCTAGGAACGTCTACGTCCGACCGTCAATGTCGTAGGAAAACTTGAATTCCTGAAAGTTCTCCTTAATGATCCCAAAGATAATCCTGCCTATCCTATTTCTGCCTATCGTACTTGGCTAGCGTGGTAGACTATGCCTAAACCCATTTTGAGAGGATATGCATGCCTCATTTTGAGAGGATATGCATGCGTAGTAGTGGATAGGTGATGCGTTAATACAATGATGGTGATGAGTGATGACATATGACATACAAACTACTGGTATTATTGACATTATGAGAAAATTAACCAAAACCTCGCTTTGAAGCACTGCGCTTATCATTTTTAACTAACACTATTAATATTAACAGCAATTTTCGGGGAAATGAATTCTCAATTTATACGCATGATTGAAATAGAAAGTTTCCGTACTACTGATATTTTACTTCTTTAAATACAGATTAAGTGACACAAATTCCCTATTTGAAATGCTAGTCATTCTTTACGTATCATATTTATCTACCAAGCGGCTTTAATTTAACAACATTTTTAACACGGCCCTATCAAGTTTTTTACTCGTTCCTGATTACATTTTACTAGTCTGTCAACACTATGTCTATTATCTTTGATCGGCTTAACAGGACTGAATACTTTGATTCGTTCAAGAACGAACAAAGCATCTCAGAGAGATTATTTGTCTACTTATCTTGCGTCAGGAAATGACGGCAGCTGACTTTTGACTAATGATAGGTACTGTAACAAGCGGTTCCCGTTTAAAAAACAACAACTACAACTTAAAATATTTTTTAATACGATCTACTAATAAATGATTGAGTTATGCAAGGAGGTATTCTAGATCTGGTCTTATTCCTAATTTACATTTGCAACAGCCTATGGAAAAATGGAACATTTATACATATAAATGAATGCCTTATGTCTATATGCATTTAGAATTTATATAAGCATAACAATCTCTATTTAGAACAAATGCATTAAAAGGTTTTTCAAATAATTTTAAAATCGTAGAGAAGGTAGGGAGGTTTCTATGTCACCAAAAGGTAAAATGTTCTTTGTAAAAAAATTAATTAGCTTAACAGAACACAATCGGAGCAACTGTTTAAACGCCCTTAGTAATTGTATCTGTAGTGTACAACTATATTTGGCTCAAGGTTACCTCACCGACCGTATCTTACTGCAGCCTGTCACTTTACCAATATCTACATTTATTAACATTTACATTATTTATATTGTTTACATCACAATATTAAATAGGATTATTTTAAACTTCTTTTCGAAAACGATTATCTACTTCAGTTTTCACTATAAACTATAGCATGATTGTTCAGGTAGATACTTTTTGTACATTGTGATCTACAAAGCATCGTACGTTTACAACCAAAACAAGGTTTACAAAAAAAGGGTTTTGAAATGCAGAAATGTTAAATTCATCTGTCCGAATATCTGAACCGGTAAAATTGAACCTTCCTACCACTCATTAATTTTCCTGTCAAAAATTTGTTATATCTTTATAAGTAAAATTGGCCGACGGCACGATATCTTATCTTGCCAACATTTTTGGACTAAGTCATTAATTTAGACGCTAGTTTAAAGAATAAGTTTGTGTAGAAAACATAATAGGTCGGGCAAATGTATTTTAGTCTAAGTCGCTTCAAATCCATCGTACCCTTGGCCGAAAGTTATGTTATTGGATTCGTTAGATTATCGTAAGCCATGTATGTCACATAAGAATCATCGGTGACGAAATACTGGTCAAATCTAGACTTCAAATTTTTGAGCTTTTTCGATGACAAATTTTCTGCTACTGGTACTCTACAATATATTTCACTTATAACCGTTTTACGACCGCTCCCTAACGTTTACTACTAAACTAGGTGATGCTTTCTGTCAATTTCATTTTCACGAAACTTAAGGGAAAACCTAAAGGTGAAAATGTGATTGGATAAGGGCTACCTTTGTAAAAAGACTCCTAATTCCCTAATTACCATACCTAAATGATCTCCTGATCATTTAGGTATGGTTGGTGAAACGGGAAAAGTTTCTCCTAGTTAGTTCCCTCAAAGAGAGGCTCTATTTAGTTGCGTCGTAACCGCAGTTGTGTTTGTACCATTTTCACTTTCTCATATAACGCAATATTATCACTATCTGCAGTCGAATAAGGAATCAAGAATTTATAAAGTGAGGCTCAAAAACGTGAACCGAGCAGATTCCGTCACAGTGTAGTCGTGACGGGCGGTGACACTTTGTGTAATTTTTTGTCGGTCATTAGTTCATGAGGTCGCCAGTCTGTGGTTAGGTTAGCTGAATGAAGTGGTTGGAGCTTTGAAGTGTATTATTTAGAAAATTGTTTAAATTAACTTAAAATGAAATAGTACTAAATGACTCAGCTACGCACGGGTAAATTAGAATTATTTATTTGCATAATGTGTGTGACAAACAAAAGATGATAATTCTAATTAAAAGCTCTACACATTAGCCGTAGAGGGGTATATAATTTTTGAAGGTACATGCGGTACTTAGAAATTACGAGTACATGCATTAACAACTCAGTAACTATTACAATTGGAATCCTAAAATCAATCAAGAGTCTAAACAAATCATTTTAATTAATCGCGTCCATGTTCTACTTTGACATCTACATAATGTATGTAATGTAAAACTTTCACAGTGGTTATATTACAATATTGAGCTAGAACGTGGTACTTACCTGTTTGTACCTATGTAAGATTTTATAATATGAAATCAACAGTTTCTGGACGTATCGTCAGTTAATTAAAATAGAAAAGCCAATTCGTTGCGTTCTAATAAAAAAAAAAAAACATTTTTTTTATTATAGAACAACGCAACGGTAAAAAAAAATATGTATTATTTTATTCTCTTTGTTAAAAAAGGTTTATTTATTTTTTAAATTATTTTCGTCACTATTAAAATAAAATTTTGCTCATTGGTTTTAGGAAACAAAGCCGTTTTTGGAACGAACGAGGTGAATGTTTTGTTTGTATGAAAATGTTCCGCCTTATAAACAGCGCGTGCACGTGTAGTTAGGAACGCGAATCTCTCCGCATTTCTCCTGCTTTCCTCCGGTTGAATAACCCCAGTGAGTAATTACGTCAAATATAATGAGAATGCTACACGTTACTAATGAGAAAATGCCTTTTAAGAGAGTTGCCCTCTTACGTTCCCGAGCGTATTCCAATCAAAAGAAAGATTTCTTAATTAATCAAAGTCAATGAAATGTTTTAGTCACGATATATAAACTTATTGCCTATATTTTAAAAATATTTTATCACTACATAAAGTAATCTCTAATTTTAATTTTTCAGTGTCCTTTGACAGCTAAACGTAAAAAACACGTATACATAATTATGATTTTTGTATACTGTGTAAATTACCCTTAAGTTTATTTTATTTTAAAATTGTACGAATATGATTATGATCAGGAGATATACTACTTGTTGAAATCGTACGAATAAAAGTCTGTCTTTAATTAATCCTACTGATATTATGAATGCGAAAGATTGTTGGGTGGGTGAATGTTTGTTACTCCTTTACGCCACAACGCATGAACCGATCTGAAATACAAATAGCTCATACAGTCAAACCTATGATTAAAAGTTATCCTACATTTTATCCGGGAAAATAATAGAGTTCCCGCGGGAATCAAAAAGCCTAAATCCACGCGAACATCATTTATTGAGCTATAATTGAAGTACGTGGTTAAAATAACTGGTATAAACTTCAATAAACACCTATCAAAAGTTTCTTTGTCAGTTTGTCTGTACTAACTATTTACCATACGTAATTAATGCGGTATTGTTAGCTGTGACGTTTGTTCCGGGCTAAGCCCAAGGCAAAAACGATAGTGATGAATGAAAGTCTTATTAGTAACTACTTATTATTTATGTGTGTTTGATTCGCTGCATAATTATTTATATTTTTTTCTTTTCGACTTCAAGAAAGCAAACAAAACTATCCCTCTACTTATTTAATACGTGGAAATATCTAAATTAGCCTACAGATAGACACGGTGAAACATTTTTTAATTTTTATTCGATGACAAGATAGTCCTTGACTGCGATCTCACCTGATGGTAAGTGACGATGCAGTCTAAGATGGTAGCGGGCTAACTTGGAACGGGTCATCACATCCGCGAAACATCCGGGTCACGCTGCTGTACATGGATAGGTAATCTTTTATTCCAACTTCGAATTTCCACACAGCTCGGTCTTGCGCCGCTTTTAAACTCAGCGACTCGCTACGATCAACCGTGCGACGTAGATATCAAATAGTAAATAATTATTGTTTTTCGAATGAATAACAAGTTTTGTTCGCTTAATATGGACAGGATGAAAGAATTTACATTTCCAGGGCATTTTATTTAGCATATAGAGCACAGAGTGCGGGAAACAGACTTTTGAGAACACATGCAAGCATGCAAAATCGTCACACTCGATACAAGCTTTTATTATAGAGTAGCGTACGCCTGCGACATCGTTTGCTTCTTCAACAATCAACAGTTCCTAAATCCCCATAGTGTAGGTTGGCAGAACGCCTGCAGCATCAGGATTGAGACGTTAGGTCCTGGAATCCAACGATGTAGCCTTTACTTGGTACCTACAACAACTATTCATAATCGACAGTTGATAAATCCCCACAGTTTAGGGGAGCAGTACCCCTGGAGCATCAGGATTGAGGAGTTGGAACCAGACTTTATATAGGGCCATTTCGAAATCTCCGTTTATGGACTAATAAAAAAGGCACGCAATCTGTCTGCAAATCTGAAAGCTAAAAGACCGAGGGAGTATAAACTAAGCGTTCAAATAAAACGTTGTTAGAAAGTTAACATAAACATTATTAAAGTGAATGAAGAGTTTCACTAAGAAAATGGACACGAAGACTGCCTCTATAAAATATATGACTGCATCTTCATAAAAAGTACTTATACGTTAACTACACTACATATTTTTCATTGGCTCGTTTAATTAAAGCAAAGAATAATTAAGGAAATATATATTATGTGGATGGAAATCCAGCTCTTATTCCCTGATGGATTCAAAATAAGTCTGGCATACCCCGACGAAAATTTATTTGACTCTACTACTACTACGATTATACGTATATTTTCCTTTGATATTAAAAAATTAGGCTAATCATAATTTTTTTGTATTAAAATGTTAAAAATAGCTGACCTAATCTAATCTATCTATCTGTTTATCCTATCCTATTAATCCTATTAATATTATAAAAGCGAAAGTTTGGATGGATGGATGGATTTTTATTATTCAATCACGTCGCAACGACTGAACCGATTTGTCTGAAATTTGATAGATTATAGTCTGGAATAACACATAGGCTTATTTTCGGGGATAAAAATATTATCCCGGAAAATAAGAGTTCCCGCCGAAATTAAAAAACCTTAAAACACGCGAAAGAAGTCGCAGGCATCAACCTGTGTAGGTAATATAAAAATCAATTGCTGTTCGTTAGTTTAGCCTAAAACTCAAAAACGGCTCGATCGTTTTGATTATTTTTTTCATTCAATAGTTTAAAAATATATGAAAAATTGGAAAACCTAAAGTACCGGCTGAAAAATCGAAGAAATCAAAATTGGTAATATTTTTATAGATTCCTATGCAAAAAATTTGCTGCACCACTTTTTGGTAGATAGCAGGAGCGAAGTCGCGGTAAAAGCTAGTTGTAAATATTATTTAAAGTATATAATACAGAACTGTTTTGAATTAAAACATTTGCGCCAATCACTCGTTAATAACGAAGGTGACTGTAGGCAGTAAGGACGTCTGGTTTTACTCGATAGGTATAACGAGTTTTCCAAAATGTCACACAATCTCAACATTCGCTTTTATACTCGTGTAGACCCGTATCGCCCGGTGCCACTTGGCAACAATAAACGAAATATGATCAAAAAAAATTTTTTTTTCTTTTTAAAAAGAATATTAGCCAAACTGAAGTTGACTAATATCCTCCCATCCCCTCCAAATTAGCGGAAAGCTTTTGCTAGGAGTGGGCACGACAATAGTGCAACGGGGGGGATTCGAACCTGCGAACTTTCAGTTTCGATAGTTTTGAGTCCGCACCTTTAACCGTTGGGCTATTGAGGCTTCATTAGGAGTTTGAGATTAAGTAAATTGAAAATCAGCGCTGAATATTGTTGCTAAAGGTATACTTTTGCTAAGCTCGGACCTTTTTTCAGATTGTGCCACACATGTTAACCCGGCGCTTCAGTTGCTTGGATTTTTGGTAAAATGCTTGAGAGGTGGAAGTGCCGGGATAAAGTACCTTAGTGTATGTGTGGCACAATTTCTTAAATAAATGCTTTTTCTTTCTTCTTTCTTTCAAGTATAATGTGTCGATATAACTAGCTAATATCTAACAAGATCAATTTAACGTTTAAGCCATACAAAGATACAACACAGATAGACAACATATTTTTTTTCATACATCTAATGCGGAACATTTATTTCTTGCTAAGTATCTAGGCCACAGAACAAGATATTATGCCGCTTGTGTCCACAGGGCCCTGTGGTTAGCATCAGAGCAGCCAACCAACGTTCTTCGATTTTTTGCATAGGCATCGAAAAGCGGAATTCTTATTCATAGGCAAAGTAAACTTGTACTTGTCCGTCATAATTAATTTATGACTACGATTTACGCATTAATAAACATAATAATCTGCATTTCTCAATGTCATACGTACGCTTGATTCTAAAATAAAAAAAAATATATATACAAGTGAGCCAAAAAAATTAATCGATACATAAATAAAATCACGCGGCAACATCGTGATAAAACACGTTTTGGAGATACAATATGCTATTTATGTATATTTATTCAACTATAATGTCCGAAAAATCTATTAAATTTTTTAAGGTAAACTATGTTTATTTAGATAAAATATACCTACCTAGCTTAATCGCCTTATTTGATAACACTATGTTACTAGCTAAGTATCTCTGCTACCTAATATAATTCATCGATGACTATAATACATATTTAATATTTTTATGTATATGAATTTGTGTTGTTCTAATTCTTTCAACCAAATAATTCGATACACATTGAGATGGCCAGACATAGCTCATATTTTTTTTCCCCATTTCTCTTGCATGGGTATTAAAAATAAATTTGAAACGCAGTTTTAAAATAAAAGAGAATTTCTAAGTGAACACTTGGACCCTCATAAATATTTCAAAGTGCAGGCAGTTTATTTTTAAAAACAAAGTATAGGGATTTTGGAAACACATTAAGATTAGAACAAAAAAGGGTCTTTAGAAATTGCAATAGAAGTGCAGACGTTTTAAAAGGAAACATTTAGAATCAGATCATAAATCTAGTTGAAACATTTTGCCTTCACAAAATATTGAAACCAGATGTGTAGATTGACATAGCCGAACCGAGGCGAAGGGCATAGAAAATAAACAAAAAAGCAAGGCGTGACCGTAAAATGACGCTTTCGATAATTGGCCGAAACATTTTGGCGGGAATCTTAAATGGGCGTGACTATAGTAAATGACGCTATCGATAATTGGCCTAAACGTTTTGGCGGAAACCTAAAATGACGAATCAAGTTAAGGCAGTTTACTTTGGTGGGGATTTTCTATTTTTCAGTTTGGAGAAGGGGCGATAAGGACTCGGAAGGGGAGATACACGGGGGTGCTTTTCGAGAAGGCATTCCGGGTTGAGGGCTCTTCCAGCAGAGTCGACTCCATTCTCCAATAAATTAATCCTAAGATTGTAAAAATTTTAACCTATTTTAATAGATCTATACATAAAAGTAGAATCAGTGCAATAGTTTATAATTAAGCTTATAAGCAAGTGTGTGTGCGCAACGAGGCCTGAATATTCCCGGTAATGTACAAATATTCCAATAATTATATTTTGAGATAAGTAAATTCACAGATAAAGGGTTTCCGTAACGTCCGGGTTTAGGCGTTCATTATTGTAAGAAATTAAAATGTATCCAGATATAGTTCTCGATGCTTTGTATGCAGAAGAACAAAGGGATAGGAGACGTGTGAGAGAGATATCTCGAGACGATGGGTTCTCTATTATGATGTATATCTTATTTCTGACATTTGTTCTATATCTGCTCTTTTTATTAATCAGATTAATGTGGTCAAATCTGAGAGAGTGAAATGTAATAATTTGGCACACATACCACTTGCTTTGGAAGGGGAACATTTATATAAAATATAGTCAGGAAGTTGTGAAAACGAGAATAAAACATAACTTATTATCTGTGAATCTATTTAACGTAATGTATTATGTGTTGTAATTTCTACTAAAACTATAAAATGTCTTGTCTCCCTGATACCACTAGTAGAAAGTGTACATATTCTTTTAAGCATTTAACACCTTTTGTAGCATGTGTGTATATTTTAGTCTAAGATGTCTTAGGTTAGAATGCCACAAGGGTTTTTCATTTGGGTATTTCCGTTTTCCCTTGTCTTAGAATGGCTGCTAGGAACGGAAAACCCGGTTGGTTCTCAAATGACCCCATTTAGAACCAATCTAAATAATCAAACAGTTTCTTTTGAGTAGATTTAATAAAATGGAAAATAAATCTATGAAGTCATAATTATCATCTTTTACTGAACAACCCTAATATTTCTCCTAAGGTATTCAATAATGGAATGTTCTCAAAGGTTCTGTCTACATAAATTGATTTAGTGTTTTATTAGTATTCAGTTGAACCCTAGACTTAACATCTGTAACGTGTGGCGGGCTGAACCGAACAATCCAATAGTGAAATACTATACCCAAAATTGAGTCACGACCTTCAGTAGGCAGTCAGTTTAGAAAGTTCAGTTACTAGTGCACTAATTTAGGTCAATAGGCGACATGCATTTATTAGGGTCAGTTTATTCTATCACGATAGAGAAGCCTGATTTCTTTCATAAATAAAGCAGATAGGTGAACGAGATGGAATAATAATGCAGTCTAAAGAAACTTTGACTTATTTTGTTTTACATAACTAATAGACTAGATTCTAGATTCACTTTGAGTTAGAAGTTAGGTATGAATGAAAACTTTAGAAATCATTCACTATAAATTAAGTCTTCAAATGTACGAGACTCCGAGATACCAGAGCGACCTTCGAGCTACGGGTGTGGGTCAACGGTACTTCCTACAAACAGGTAAGAAGTTAGAATCCTTTGTTTATTGAATTTACAACCTTTAGGTGTAGGGTGACCACGATATTACTTCGGAATAGAGGACAAGATAGGGTAATAGGTAGGGTGACTATGATGAAATACTACAGGGATTGAGACACTGAGGCTGATTGAGTATTGGCTAAATTAATATGTTTGACTCAGATGAGTCAAAGTTATTACTAAGTGGTACACGGTTCGATGGCGTTCTTTGGCGGCGAATTTCCGGCACACCAAACACGCCATGTCTTGCAGCACGGCTCCCGAACTTAGATTTGGCCAAATCTATATCAAACTGAACAATGAATACAAATAAATAAAACCATGGTATTGGGGCGAGCTATAAGCTCAATGAAAAGAATTGTACCAACCCTTCGGGGTGTATGGGAACACCAAAACGCTTCGCAGCGAAAGGGAGTCGGCTGTGCCCCCATAACAATGATTAAAGGCCGTGGAGCGGCGTAGGGTTTCCCCCGTGCTAGAGGGAATTCGGTCAGAACGACGGCCCAAAAAGAGGCAAATTCGTACACTGTATCAGCTAATCATTCATTCTACTCGTATTTTAAACTTAAATTGATAATTTAACTCTCTAGGATTTCCCTGTTTTTCTGAAGGTTGGAGAATGCATAACATAATTCTTTTGAAGTTTGTTCATAATTAATCCGCGACAGCTAAAGTAGAATGATTTGGTAGCCTACTTTGTCCATCGGACGAAATGAACTAACCCGCAGGGTGCTTAGTACATAACAGTGTTCATGCCAGAAGCCAATATGTCTCTCGATCCTGAGGTGTTTTACCTATAATTAGAATATTCTTCTTTACTCAATCAATCCACTAGATATCACTAGACGATCCAGCTGCGTACCATCACAGAATTTTGGTGCCGTGACCCGGATATAATCCTGGAAAATCTTGAAAGCCTGGGAATTTTGATGCCGGAGGTGACCAGGGGTCTATGTACGTATTCGAAATAACGATACGACTAGATCTATATTAATAATTCATATTAGAAAAAAAAAAAAAATACACAACGTAGAAACTTGTGATTGGATATAGGAGAAATATTTAGGTGAAACAATGAAAAGGGAGAAGGGAGACAAGACACACTGTGCATGTTATTATTATATTGTACATTAAATTATATGTTGTGCACTTATTTTATTTAGTGTATAGGAGAAGCAGAAATAAGCAGTATGTTTTATAAATGTAAAATTTACAGGATTCTAGGAGGAGATTGCAGTGAACGGAGCATTACACTTGCTTATTTCTTAGACTTAATTGTTTATCCTTGCTTTTATCTTGCAATTTATTTTGTTGAACCGAGAGATCCCACAATAGAACGGGCCAAACCCCATTGTCATTTCACATCTGGTTTTAAATTTGTGCCATTATTACGTGTTTCGTTAGACGGCTCACAAAGGCGGCTTAGTAAACAAGTAATATAACATCTGGCGGACTTGAGCGATTATTAGTTAGAAAGTAGTTAGGAACAGCGTTTTAAAGCGAATTGTTTAAAGATGCCGGCAGGTAAAAGGGAACGGAATACAAAGCGGGTAGCAACGGGTCGATTAGATAAAGGTGCGGTAGAAACAAACGAACAAACGGAAACTGTAGGTAACTCGACGTTAGAGTTGATTCTACAAAAAATCAACGAATTCGATGGAAAGTTGCAACAATTGAGTTCAAAGGTGAATTCATTGCCAAATGAAAGCGCGAGTGTTACGTCACACGAGTCGATTGGAGTGAGCAATGAAAGTAGTAGTGATGGACCAGGGCCTAGAGTTGGGTCTGCGGGATCTAGTGTATCTCTTTCTGAGACTCGGAACGTTTATGTAGTACAGCCTTCGGTTACCAAACCGAATTTCGATGGAAAACCATTTACAAACCCTATTGCATTTTTAAAGCGATTAAAAAAGTATATTAGAGCGGTAAATGGGTCGGATCGGGAGATTGATATAGCGTTAGGATGTATAACGGGACACGCACGTCAGGTCATGGAGTTATACTCGAAGGACTGGGCTACATTTGCCGATTTTGAGACCGATTTTAGACGAACTTATTGGACCGAGCAGATTCAAGAGTCTGTGAGGTATAGGTTGATTAATGCGGTATATTCGAGCGATTCTGGAATGACGATGTCCGAACATTTTGCTGTACAGGTAGAATCGATGCAATCATTAACTATTGCGTTTAGCGAAAGTGACTTAGTAAATTCTATTATGCGGCATTATGCGATAGATATTCAGCGGTTGTGGTTTACTAGGACTGGGGAAGTTAACATCATGAACGGGGCAAAGTTTCTAAGAAGTATAGAGCAAAATATTGTTGAAAAGCCGAGAGGAATTGCGAGAGAGGTAGTAGGTAATAATTTTAGAGGTAGGCGTTACGACAGGTCATCGTTAGCGCGGCCTATTGTCGCGGCCATTTCAGCGAATAAGTGGAATACTAGAGGTAACACGACCCGAGGACGGGGTTATCGCCAGAGTAGGTCAGGTTACAGGCCAAACGTTAACAGACCAGCGTTTTCTGGGGCTGAGCGAGCTAGACCGGCTATTACTTTTGTAAAGGAGGGCGAAAACTCTGCTTTGTCGAAAGAAGGAGGGGGAGAGGGACCTTCAAAAAACTAGGTATCCCCACACAAGCGAGGTACAATAATCTAGAATTGTGTAGAACGGGGAAAGTAGAGACCTCGAAACGCGGAAGGCCGAACGTGGCTTATGATATTTTAATTAGCAAAGGATGGAGACCGGGTCAGAGCTTGGGCATTGGCGGTAAAGGTCTTAAACGATTAATAAAGGGCGGAAAGGTTAGCGACGAAAGTAGCTGTCAGGTTGAAGCTAGAAGCATAGGAATCTTATTGGAAAATCAGTTTAACAACGTAATAGAATGTGGTGAGATAGGTACTGAGTGTGAGCTGTGTGTAAGGAGAGGAATAAACGTGTACACGATGTACCATGCACTTGACGAGTCGATTGACGAAGGAATTGATTATTCCTTACCTAAGTTACCTGAAGTGAATGTAAGCTTGTATGGGAGGAGTATAAATGCACTTATCGACACGGGAAGTCAGATTAGCGGGATAACTAAGGAATTATACGATTCTATTCTAATTGGAAATAATACTTTGTCAGAAATCGCCATCCCAGCGATTCAAATACAAGGGGCATTCGGTTCACGTAGCGAAAGTACAAATAGGATGTTATTAATAGAGTTCAAATTAGGGAGTACATTAGTTGAAGCACCTGTACTAATTATGCGACGGTTACCTAGGTCGTTGATACTCGGATATGATTGGTTAGAACGAGTAAAGGGAGTAGTGAATTGCGGCAGTGAACGGACACTGACCATCGAGCATTTAGGAGTCAAGTCTTGCGTAAGACTGAACTCGGATTGTAAGGTCGAAAGGTTAGGGGGAGAGACGAATGCCGCCACAATTAATTCGATATTGAATCAAGGTACTAGGTCCGAGGAACGTAGCTTATCTATTAAGGATTCGAATGGCGAGGACAGAAAGGGGTATTGTTTGAATGATTCAAATTTAAGTAGGGAACAAAAGGAAATGTTGTTACCTGTGTTGAATAAGCATTGTAAGGTGTTTACAGATAGATTAGGATTGACTAACAGGTACGAGCACGTCATTGAGTTAGTCGATGAGATTCCTTTTATAAAGCATAGTTATCCAGTGCCTTTAGCGTATAGAGATCAGGTTAAAGAAGAATTAGAGGAGTTAGAGAGGTTAGGTGTGATCAGGCAGGAGGCAACGCCATACTGTAGCCCGCTCACATTTACTAAGAAACGAGATGGGTCAATAAGGCTCTTGTTAGACGCGCGCGAACTTAATAAGAAAATGGTGGGAGATGCGGGGTCACCGCCACTCACATCGGAAATTTTACAATCCTTTCATGGAGTGAATTACATTAGTTTAATTGATCTGAATAATGCTTACTTTCAAATACCTTTGAGTCAGGATTCTAGAAAATATACGGGTTTTTCTTTTATGGGGAGAACATATACTTATAATGTTTTACCTCAAGGACTAAAGACATCTGTCGCGGGATTTTCAAGGGCAATGGATTCTATATTAAAAGAAGTGCGTGGATTCTGCGTTAACTATTTAGATGACATTGTCATATTTACCACAGGAGACATAAGATTACACTTGGAACATTTAGACCAAGTGCTAGACAGATTAGAATCAGCAGGCTTAACGGGCAGGCTAGGAAAGTGTCGTTTTCTATGTGTAGAAGTAAAACTGCTAGGACACATAGTAAATACGAAAGGCGTACGGATGGATCCAGAACGAGTAGAGGCTATATTAGAGTTTCCCGTCCCTCGAACAATAAAACAATTACGAGGATTTTTGGGATTAATAAATTATTTCAGAAGGTTTATCTCGAAGTATAGCGAAGAGGTTAGGCCACTCTGCGATCTATTAAAACAAAATACAAAATGGTCATGGACACATGAGGTAAATGAATGTTTTGAAAAGGTCAAGAGATTATTTGTAGACACATTACTTCTCATACATCCTAATCCGAAAGAGATTTATTACCTACAAACCGATAGCAGTAATTTAGGAGTCTCAGGGTATGTTTATCAATTGAACGAAGTAGGTGAAGAGCAGATAATAGGATTTTGTAGTAAAGCGTTGACTGAGGCGGAGCGTAAGTGGACAGTCACAGAACAAGAGTTGTGGGCTATCATATTTAGCTTGTCGAAGTTTGAAACGTATTTGAGGGGGGCACGGTTAGTGATTAGGACCGATCATAAAAGTTTGATATTCTTACAGACATGTAAATTGTTGAGCGCACGAATGATACGTTGGGTACATTACATAGGACAATTTGATTATACGGTCGAGCATGTAAAAGGGAAATTAAACACAGTAGCTGACGTATTATCCCGACATATAAAAGGGACAACTGACGTATTGAATAACAAGTCTGTGGGGCCTGAGATGAATTTATTCAAGACATCGCTAGGACAGGTAGTACAAGCGAGATGGAAAGAGATAGGTAACCTACAAGAACGGGACAAGGTTGCTAGTGAAATAATTAAACGTATGAAAATATCAGGTACATCTGAATCAAAGTATTATGTGATTAAGGAGGGGGTCCTTTATAGGTCAGACATAAATAGGGATACTTTGAGACTATATGTTCCCGAGGTGTTACAAAGGAGTTTGATCGTTAGCATACATGAAGAGATAGGTCATTTCGGACGTTACAAGGTTTATGCGTTGATGAAACGTCGTTACTATTTCTCGAATATGTCTCGCGTGATAAGTCGTGTTGTAAGGGCTTGCGGAGAGTGTCAAATGTCAAAGCACGCGTTAGAAAAGCACACGGGGCCGATCAAAACTGTGATAGCGACAGATATAGGAGAACGGGTCTTTTGCGATATTTATGGACCTTTACCGGCGGGACGTTTCGGATTCAAATACATATTTGTAATGCAGGACTCTTATAGTAAACTGATCAGGTTATATCCATTACGTCAGGCAAGCGGAAAGGCTACACTCACATGTGTGAAGAAGTTTCACAAACAAGTTGAGATTAAGACTTTATGCTCAGACAGAGGCGCGAATTTTACATCGAAGGTTTTCGAGTTAGGTGTACGTCAATTAGGTATCAAATTGACGCACACATCTGTTAGGAATCCGCGACCAAATTCGACAGAGAGGGTTAACAAGGAATTAGGTAGACTATTCAGAACATACTGCGAGAAATCTCATAGGTCTTGGGCAGATTTATTGCCGGACATAGAAGATTGTTACAACCAGGTAGTACATACCACAACAGGTTATACACCGAATGAGCTAGTTTGGGGAAAGCGGACCATACTATCAACTGATTTCGGCAAAGACATAGCGAAAGGAACCGATATACAAGGAGAAACGTTAGAACAGATTAGACGACAGGCGCGTCGGAACATAACAAAGGCGGCGGAGAATAGAGAGCTCTATTATAATAGGAATCATAAGTTAATACAGTTTGAGATAGGCGACTTGGTGAAGTTGAGGACTTTTGCGAGGTCGGACGCTGATAAAAAATTAACAAAGAAATTCATGCGACTTTATGAGGGACCTTACGTGATAGGGGCAATTCCATACAATAACGTATACACTTTGGTTGACGCTCGTACTAACGAGATAAGAGGGAATTACAATGCGATCCATTTGTTCCGCTATTATGCAAACTCGTAAAGGAATGAATTCCATTAAGGATTAGCGCGAACAATGGAGATTAGTGAGACCTATCGGCATCAACATAGATAGCAGTTTATGTTAGGTGAGGAAATAGATTTTCAAACAACTAGTAGAGAGTTAGGTATAAGAAATACTAGGTGTATTAAAAATCTATTTGGGGGAGTGTGAGATGGCCAGACATAGCTCATATTTTTTTTCCCCATTTCTCTTGCATGGGTATTAAAAATAAATTTGAAACGCAGTTTTAAAATAAAAGAGAATTTCTAAGTGAACACTTGGACCCTCATAAATATTTCAAAGTGCAGGCAGTTTATTTTTAAAAACAAAGTATAGGGATTTTGGAAACACATTAAGATTAGAACAAAAAAGGGTCTTTAGAAATTGCAATAGAAGTGCAGACGTTTTAAAAGGAAACATTTAGAATCAGATCATAAATCTAGTTGAAACATTTTGCCTTCACAAAATATTGAAACCAGATGTGTAGATTGACATAGCCGAACCGAGGCGAAGGGCATAGAAAATAAACAAAAAAGCAAGGCGTGACCGTAAAATGACGCTTTCGATAATTGGCCGAAACATTTTGGCGGGAATCTTAAATGGGCGTGACTATAGTAAATGACGCTATCGATAATTGGCCTAAACGTTTTGGCGGAAACCTAAAATGACGAATCAAGTTAAGGCAGTTTACTTTGGTGGGGATTTTCTATTTTTCAGTTTGGAGAAGGGGCGATAAGGACTCGGAAGGGGAGATACACGGGGGTGCTTTTCGAGAAGGCATTCCGGGTTGAGGGCTCTTCCAGCAGAGTCGACTCCATTCTCCAATAAATTAATCCTAAGATTGTAAAAATTTTAACCTATTTTAATAGATCTATACATAAAAGTAGAATCAGTGCAATAGTTTATAATTAAGCTTATAAGCAAGTGTGTGTGCGCAACGAGGCCTGAATATTCCCGGTAATGTACAAATATTCCAATAATTATATTTTGAGATAAGTAAATTCACAGATAAAGGGTTTCCGTAACGTCCGGGTTTAGGCGTTCATTATTGTAAGAAATTAAAATGTATCCAGATATAGTTCTCGATGCTTTGTATGCAGAAGAACAAAGGGATAGGAGACGTGTGAGAGAGATATCTCGAGACGATGGGTTCTCTATTATGATGTATATCTTATTTCTGACATTTGTTCTATATCTGCTCTTTTTATTAATCAGATTAATGTGGTCAAATCTGAGAGAGTGAAATGTAATAATTTGGCACACATACCACTTGCTTTGGAAGGGGAACATTTATATAAAATATAGTCAGGAAGTTGTGAAAACGAGAATAAAACATAACTTATTATCTGTGAATCTATTTAACGTAATGTATTATGTGTTGTAATTTCTACTAAAACTATAAAATGTCTTGTCTCCCTGATACCACTAGTAGAAAGTGTACATATTCTTTTAAGCATTTAACACCTTTTGTAGCATGTGTGTATATTTTAGTCTAAGATGTCTTAGGTTAGAATGCCACAAGGGTTTTTCATTTGGGTATTTCCGTTTTCCCTTGTCTTAGAATGGCTGCTAGGAACGGAAAACCCGGTTGGTTCTCAAATGACCCCATTTAGAACCAATCTAAATAATCAAACAGTTTCTTTTGAGTAGATTTAATAAAATGGAAAATAAATCTATGAAGTCATAATTATCATCTTTTACTGAACAACCCTAATATTTCTCCTAAGGTATTCAATAATGGAATGTTCTCAAAGGTTCTGTCTACATAAATTGATTTAGTGTTTTATTAGTATTCAGTTGAACCCTAGACTTAACATCTGTAACGTGTGGCGGGCTGAACCGAACAATCCAATAGTGAAATACTATACCCAAAATTGAGTCACGACCTTCAGTAGGCAGTCAGTTTAGAAAGTTCAGTTACTAGTGCACTAATTTAGGTCAATAGGCGACATGCATTTATTAGGGTCAGTTTATTCTATCACGATAGAGAAGCCTGATTTCTTTCATAAATAAAGCAGATAGGTGAACGAGATGGAATAATAATGCAGTCTAAAGAAACTTTGACTTATTTTGTTTTACATAACTAATAGACTAGATTCTAGATTCACTTTGAGTTAGAAGTTAGGTATGAATGAAAACTTTAGAAATCATTCACTATAAATTAAGTCTTCAAATGTACGAGACTCCGAGATACCAGAGCGACCTTCGAGCTACGGGTGTGGGTCAACGGTACTTCCTACAAACAGGTAAGAAGTTAGAATCCTTTGTTTATTGAATTTACAACCTTTAGGTGTAGGGTGACCACGATATTACTTCGGAATAGAGGACAAGATAGGGTAATAGGTAGGGTGACTATGATGAAATACTACAGGGATTGAGACACTGAGGCTGATTGAGTATTGGCTAAATTAATATGTTTGACTCAGATGAGTCAAAGTTATTACTAAGTGGTACACGGTTCGATGGCGTTCTTTGGCGGCGAATTTCCGGCACACCAAACACGCCATGTCTTGCAGCACGGCTCCCGAACTTAGATTTGGCCAAATCTATATCAAACTGAACAATGAATACAAATAAATAAAACCATGGTATTGGGGCGAGCTATAAGCTCAATGAAAAGAATTGTACCAACCCTTCGGGGTGTATGGGAACACCAAAACGCTTCGCAGCGAAAGGGAGTCGGCTGTGCCCCCATAACAATGATTAAAGGCCGTGGAGCGGCGTAGGGTTTCCCCCGTGCTAGAGGGAATTCGGTCAGAACGACGGCCCAAAAAGAGGCAAATTCGTACACTGTATCAGCTAATCATTCATTCTACTCGTATTTTAAACTTAAATTGATAATTTAACTCTCTAGGATTTCCCTGTTTTTCTGAAGGTTGGAGAATGCATAACATAATTCTTTTGAAGTTTGTTCATAATTAATCCGCGACAGCTAAAGTAGAATGATTTGGTAGCCTACTTTGTCCATCGGACGAAATGAACTAACCCGCAGGGTGCTTAGTACATAACAGTGTTCATGCCAGAAGCCAATATGTCTCTCGATCCTGAGGTGTTTTACCTATAATTAGAATATTCTTCTTTACTCAATCAATCCACTAGATATCACTAGACGATCCAGCTGCGTACCATCACAACATGCTGTCAATAACCTCATTCTTGAGAGTCGCAGTACCTTCCATCAATCACAATATAACGATGGGGGTTTCCTTCGTGTAGGTGGTAGGGCAAAAAAATATATATTTGGAGACATTCACATCGGTGACAACAAGGCTCATTGGACTTTCATATTCTTATTCTTTTACTGACTACGAGTAAATGACATCATAATTGTTTTAATTATTTCATTTATAATATTATCTGCTTGATAGGGAAAAAAGTTTACAAACACCATTAATATCTAGCTGGCAGGATCCGGTTCACGTGTATCGAGATCCTCTTCGTTTGAATTTATACGTCCTTTTCGTTTTTAATCTTCATTATGTATTTTAAATAGGACATAACCATATATCACTCATAATGTTATGTTGGCCTCTTTTAATAGCCTTCTAATTAAAGTACTTTTTTTTCAGATAGCTTTTTTGGCAGTGTGATTTGATGGCAAAATGGAACGTTTTGCAGCCAGAATACATAATGTCCTCGAATTCGTAGTGATGACATGCTACTTTAGAGTGGAATAGAGATAGCTTCTGATTGGTTGAATTTATGGCGTTCTTGCCGCATCATGAGATCGCAGTCAAGTACTATCTTAACAATAAATAAATAAATAAACCTTTGAAGTGTTATCAAAGATGTTTTTGTGGTTTTACCGATAGGGAAGTAGCATGCAGACAAACTTAATTAAGCAGAAATCTTAATCGGTAAAGGTAGTAAATAGTAGCACCTGAATTTGACAGCTACAGATTAAACTATAATAAGAGAAGAAGTGTCGATTGTCGCCTGCCGGAAATGCAACGTCATATGACGCGTCAGTTAACTGGATACAGGCTCTATCAATGATCGAAAAAACGGTTAGTTAAACACGTACCGGCAATGTGCAATCGCTTTTTCGATTATTTATTAACGTAAAGTTTTTATGCACACATTGTATAACAGCTCGTCCTTTGGCTGTTTGTTCAACTAACGGCGAACGGCATTGGGAAGTGTCAAGTGCCAAATTGACTTTAAGATTTCACTTTTTACGCGATTGGATAAAAAGTAGTATATGTATATTTACAAAAAATATATGCATATTTTATTTACCGTAATGTTGTATCTATTTACTGTATTGTTTACAAATAACATAAGATATTATAAGTGAAACATTTTCCATTGTTACCCATTTTAGATTTATCTAATGTATAGTAAAAATATTATGTGATTCGATCAATGACCTTCTATGGTCATTAGATTCGATCCATACTATCCGTAGTAACATACATGCAAAAGTGTGTGTTGATTTTCCTTCAATCACGCAGCAATGGAGCAACAAATCGACATGAGTTTTTGCATAATTGAAGACCTGAAATGTGACAAAACCTAATTTTCCCTCTTTTTGGTTTTACCAAAAGTACCTAGCTCTGTCTGCCTGTCTTTCGGTTTCCTAGCTTTACCGCTTAACGGATCTTGATGGAATTTGGCACAGAGATCTTACATCCTGGAGACATCCTGGACATAGAACATTTTTGATTCCGGAAAATCAAAAAGTTCCCACGACATTTTTAAAAACTTAAATCCACACTAAATAAGTTGCGAGCATTAGTTAGCAAAAATATAAAACACAATACTTACTGTATGATTTTTAAATCAATAACATAATATTTTTTGACTATCTAATGTACAAGTTAAGCAATTTAAAAATAACATCGTTCAATTATCTCTTACAACTTAAACGTACACTTAAACAACTAGATATTTTTGTTTTACAATTGACGCAAAAAATCAAACGGTTCATCATCCTTATGTTGATCGCACATTGCCACAAGAACCTCAAGAAGCGCAAATCCAAGAAATGCTAGCCTCTACGCAACACATTTAGACTTAAAAAAAATATTCTCCGAGTTTACGCCTTTCGCGGCACCTGCTACGACAAATAAAGGCGCGGACAATTGCTTGCGATATTGCGTTAATAAAACAAAAATTTGCATAGATATATCAATTCATTATGATCAAATATTTATAAAAATGGCACAAACATATAAGAGTAAGCAGACCTAACATAACAAAAAATTGGCGTTCCAATTACGCCTACATACAAATCTCACGCACACATTGACAGTAAACAGAGCCGCACTTCGAAAAGCGAGGTTCAGCGAGGTTGAAGGGACTGGAGAGTATTTAGTATCTGTGATTTGAAATAATATGGAAACTACGGAAATTTGCCATCAAATTGTAGGTTAAACCCTTATTTTACATTCTGTAAACTTAATTCTATAAATTAATTCTTAATTATGAAAATGGATTCTAATGTGCTAAGTTTCGCGGTTTTGTAATCAAACAAGTAATAATGTTACAAAATAATATTTAATAAAATCAAAACAAAACATGATTTACAAAATCTACCCAAAAGATATATCTATTAGATAAATAAAACAAAATCAAAAAGCAACTTTTTCTCTAATATCTTTTAGAAATACAAACATTGACAATACGATAACATCAACAGTAGTTTAATTAACTCTTACATTCTATTCAGCCTGTATCACTCATTTCAATAACCTTATTAGAATAGTATTACACATTTTAAACTTATAAAAATAACAAAATAAACCATATGTCTCAGTCTTTTCAATAACGTAATAAGGAATAGTATTACTCTATACTCTTTATTAATAGTATTACTAGGCTGTAAATTTTGCAAGTCCATCAAAACTTGATCTCCAGCAGCTTTTCTTTCTACTGGACCTTTTACTGATGATGTAGACATATGCTGAAAACAAGAGTAATAAATTATCCGTTGTCTAGTATTAACAATTTAATAGGTAATACAAATAGGTACACAGCTATATATATATGGGTATAGCTGTCAATATTTACGTTTAAATGGCAAGATGTTTTGGGTTGGTACCTAAATATAAGAACAACTAGAAACTTACTTGTAATGATGAATCAAAAATCATTGGGATTGCATTAGAAGTAAGGACGGTACGAAAACCACTGCAATCCACTAAATGTGCTTCAAAATGTTCAGAACATAGCACACTCGATGTTTTGTGCTGCCAATTTTTTTTATTCATCTGCATCAACCAGGCATTTTTTAGATTTTCATCCTTTGGAAAGCTGAAAAATGATTTAATTTTATAATTTATCATTACTTTTATAGAAATAGAAATAGAAATATTTTATTTCAAATAAACTTTTACAAGCACTTTTGAATCGTCAATGAATCTACCACTGGTTCGGAATGCCTTTCCCACCGAGAAGAGCCAGCAAGAAACTCGGCGGTCGCTCTTTTCAAAAAAAAGTAAAAATTTTACAATATTTAATGAAACTATGCTATGTATACAGTGCTTCCATGATTAATTTTCCTAAGTCCAATACAATACAAATACATATTAATACAATCCAATACATCTTAAAACAGGCAGGCAAAAACAGACTAATTATTTAATCAAAATATACCCACTAAACAAAACTTGCGCCTGAATACGGCCCTGTCAAATTGTACAAGTATATGAAACGACAAACAAGATCCTAATATTAATTAATTGATAAATATTGCAACAGGAATATACTAGAACCAAAATTACTATAACTGTCTACGAGTTTTGCGTATATAATAATTAGGGACTGCTTCTAAAATGCCGAACGATTATTAATAATCACACAGTAAGCATATAACCAAATTACGAGTCTATAGCACATCAAAACTTACCGCTGAAAAGTAATTGCAGGTGTTTTCCTATACGGAGAATTGCCACACAGAGGTGCACAACACTTCACCATTTTATTTCAGAATTTTTGATTCTTTAGACTCGATTTTAAAGCAAATTTAAAAGAATAAACAACTCGCAGGTTATGTTGTTGTTTTTGACAAATTGACATATTGCACCAAACTGTTCTTATTTGTAGCTTACGAATTGCCTCAAGCTCAATTATGTCTATGAGTGCGTAAGTGTTGCAACAACAGAAGTAAAAGAGATAGAATCATATATTTTTTGTTGGAGAGAAGCATGCGAAGATATTATTTATTCGTTTAGATGTAGTTGTGAAAATTATGTTAGGTCTGCTTACTCTTATATGTTTGTGAAAAATGGTAACTTATTGCGGAGATGTGACCTTATCAAGCCAATCAAACATGTTTTATCAACGCGAATAAGCACCTACACGATTGCGGAACACATAGTCAATATTTAAAATTTAAATTAAATATAAGACAGACCAGTTTTCTTGGTGATGCTTAGATTCTTCCTAACTTATTAACTTATTGACTGATTTTTAGGCTAGGTTTTAAAAAATCCAATGGGAATTCTCTAATATTCCTGAATAAAAAATATCTCATATCAAGCTCCAGGATGCCAGCTGTCTCTGTGCCAAATTTCTTATTAATCAGTCCAGAAATTAAGATGTCACAACAGTACACATTGATAGCTAAGTTATACTTTTGAATTAATTAAAATAATTCTATGGGTTATGGACCCAGTGTAGTGTACCGGGCTAGTTTAGCTAGTAATTATGCATGCAAATCTCTAAAGATTTCATACCTTTTTTTTGTAATATAAAAGAAAATAAAATGATAGACTGTCTAAAAAATTAAGCGTTTGCTATTTATTTATAGAAAGATTTATTAGCAGGACACACATAAAATTTTAATGTGCTGTAGGTGCCACTAAACAAAAAACTTCACATTTTAATGGGTTTTCTTTGAATTCATCTAATTTTAGCAACCTTATAAAAATGTGTTGAACATTGTTTAAGGTCATTAATTAATTATATTTTACTTGATAGCCAATGATGCTATCACATTGCTTTCATTAACGTGTGCCTTTTTTTGATAGCAAATTAAGTTGGTATTAGGTTTAACATTTAATTGAAATAAGGTACAGGTATAGTGGTAAAAAAACCATTCACGAAGTATTATGAATTTAATATTCTGTGCCATATAAGAATTAATTGAATAACTATCAATCAAATATCACGAAACACGCAAAATAAACGTGCACACAATAAGTGCATACCAACCGCATTTTGAGGATAATTTGGAAAATCGCCTGAAAGTACCGGATATGCTCACAATAATTTGCAATCAAAATTAAACCTTAATGCTTCTACATTTAAAGTACAATGTATGTTGAAACTGCATATTCGACCAACGTTTCACGAATCGAAAAATAGATAATGCTGCTGTTGTAAAGTACACCTATTAAATCATGTTCTTCCGATGGCCTTAAGACTCGGAAATGTGAGTAAAACAATGCTACCAGTTGGTATTATGCGTCTTTATGCGTACGTAATATGTAAATCGTTTAGTATACGTTTAGTAGAGATAATGGATATAACAGGAAAAATATTTAATGAATTTGGCTAACTTGAATAACAACTATGTTCCTACTAAATATATTTACATCAGTCCAATACAAATTAGTTGTGAGAGTTAGCATGGTAACAATAAGTTCTCGTAATCCACATTAATAGAATAAATACGAACGTATAAGTATTGTACCCATATACAAATTGAATTGTTTCTCTCGGATCAAAAACTGGAGTGGGTACCACAAAAATCAACCACTTGTGGCCACGATGCCTCACTTCAAGCCATGCATTAACCAGAGCAGCTTCAGGTTGCTTCTAATTGAAGTTACTCGAAAGCTTTCTCCACAATATAGTTCGAAATGTTATCACACCTCAGTCGAGGCGTTTCTTAGTACAACCTCAGTTTGCCTCAAATTGAAGTCTGTTGAGGTTCAGGTGGACAAAATTGGAACAAAACCGCTATTTTAAAACTTCATTCTCTATCCAGATGTTTTTGGCCTTTGCTGCTGTCAATTTTATCTAGTGCGAGTACCATGAAATGTAATGAAAAGGCAGCACCAAATTCCTCGCTATATCTTTTAAATGGCAATACAATACAAAACTCTCCACGAGCGATTCCGTCAGCTGAACAGTTAAGGTGGCCGATCTATACTCAAATGGATACCAAGCCAAGCTCAACAGGTACGAATAAAGAACGACAAGTTTGGCGCAACCTGTACCCCGTTTTATTATTGACATAAACATTCATTGAACGGTTCCGAAAGTCCCACGCTCCACGCCCCTCCATAGAATTTCATCACGTCGCCTTTGTACTAAAGAATAGAAATTAACATAAAAACAAGCACGCCTAGTAGCCATCTATACCACTTAATACAACGCCGAAGAGTCCAAATTTCCATGTTTTAGGACCGATACAGTTTAATATAACATGTGAATGATGTGACAAAGGAAAGCTAATGGCCCGTTTAGCCGAATAACATTTTGTATTGTGATCGTTGACAATAATATGCTTGCAGGTTGTTTGGCAATGTTTGAAGAAGTATGTGGCATGAATTACGGTATTAACATATTGTTTAGTGGCACTACTTTACAGGTTGCATATCCCTTGGTCATATTCCTCATTTTTCAGGGTCATGCCCCCAAACAATTAATTACGTATAAATGAGAGTAGGGATTTTCTTAGAATAATGATGCTGCGGGTTATTTCCCTGCATATATGTAGATTCACACTGGACTGAGTGGTACAGTGGTAAAAAATTACCTAGCTTCTGCAGTGCAGTTGAATAAATAAAGACATAGTAAATAATATGAACAATTAATTAGTACAGTATATTATAATAGCAGTAGGCAAGCCTACCTATGGCTTACTTACTCTATTGCATATTGAAGGCTATTAAATATAATTACTTGTAGAGAGCGTAGGCTCGTGATGTATTTACTTCGTATATTACTCAATGTAACTACAACGTTGTACAATGTACATATTATAAAAAAATAAGTTTAGACATACATGCAAGCATTAATACAAGATTATTTTGTTTGTAACCTGTAACACCCAAGATTGTAGTACGGGTATGGTAATTCTGCGAGTAGGCAACATAATACCCGGGCGACTGTAATGTCTTTAAAAGGAGGAAGGTAAATAGAAGCCCCGAAGGAAAGTAGTCATAACTGCTTTTGCTTATACCTAAGCGTGACGTAACTTGTTAAGTCAGCCTGTGACCTAAGATGCTGTGCCGTGTTTGAGTTGATGCTAAATCTACTTATAACAGTTTTATATTTTAGTCATTAAGTAATCGATACTTCCCTTCAACATCCTTACTAATATTATAAATCCAAAAGTGTGTTTGTTTGTTGGTTTGTCTTTCAATCTCGCTTCAGCAGAGCTACGGATGGATGCTATTTTTTGCATGGATATAGTTGAGGATCTGGAGACATAGGCTACTTATTATCCCGGGAAACCAAAGAGTTCCCGCGGGATTTTAAAAACTAAATCCACTCGGACGAAGTAGCGGGCATCAACTAGTATTATAAATAATGATAAAATAACTGTCTATTATCTCTTTACCCTTAAATCTCTAAACCGATTTTAACAAAAGGCAAGAACGATTCTGAGGAAGGACACAGGCTGTTTTTCATCTCAGGAAAGCAAAGAGTTCAGATGAGATTTTTAAATATCAATAATTCTACCACTGATATTAACCTATGTACCTAGATACTGCACCTCTATACTAATTTATAATTGTTGAGTATTTGGCAATAACGAACAAAAAATTGGTATGTCAATTCAATTAAATATTTTTATTACCCTTCCATAAAACTGGTCAAATGTTTTTGCTAGCTATGTGACGATTCGAAGGTCTCTCAAAACCCATTAATTTTAATGTATTAACACTTCAGTTGCGAACATTTTAGAATAACTTTTATTGTTAATGAATAATAAACAACATGGGTTACGTAACTACTGAACTGGCACGTTTAATTAAAAAATAATTAAGAGTAAGCAAATTGATGTAGTGTATTACTATTTCAAATATTTGACAATAAAATTCAGGTGTGACTTATTGCATTAAGATGTAGCTTTATATTGTAATACGAAAAGAGCAACTGCTGAGTTTCTTACCGGTTCTTTTCAGCAGAATATGCATTCTGTGTTGAATGTGTTGAACTTTTATTTGAAATTGTCATCTTTTGTTACACACACATTATGCAAATAAAGAAATTCTATTCTATTCTATTCTATTCTATTCTGAACCGGTGGTAGAGTCTCGACGTGTCATAAGAGCTATGTGTTGGCCTACAATGCCTACATGAAATAAAAAAATTTGAATTTGATTTTATCTCTTCTTCTTTCCCCTGGCGCATTCCCCATTTTGGGGTCGGCCCTCCTGATACAAGATCGCCACTCTTTGCGATCTTGAGTCATCGTTGGCGTTAGGCCCAGCGTGGTCATGTCTTTGTAAATGGTTCTAATCCAGGTAGTTGGTGGGCGACCTCTGTCTCTCTTACCCTCGTCTATATCCATGGGGTAAATCCCCATTTTCTTGAAATATACATTACATATGTAAGTGAAAAAAATCGTTCGTTACCCGTGTTACTACCGGTCTTATTATCAGTAGTAACGCGGGTATTTTTTTTTCCATATTATTATCAGCCTAGCTCTTTTTTGAATGACAAGAAACCCTTGACTACGATGTGCTCTGAAGGTCGTCGGGCAAACTTGAGAAGAAAATGACAGTGTAAATTAAGCCTTAATCGGTTTTTATAGGCCATCGTACCGAAACGCTAAATCACTTATCGACACGATCGTGACGGTAGGGTGGTAACTAGCCACGACCAAAGCCTCGCACTAGACAAAATTTGCTGTTCCACTTGCTGCTCAGAGTGTTCTGAATTTTTGGCATTATTCCAAGTGAGTATGCCTTGTACAGAAATTAAATTACGTTAACTATAACGTTTATCTCAGATAAAAGTAATTTTTTTGACAAGTATTCAGTTTATACTATTTTTTTTTTTATCCAAAAATTATTTAAAATTATTTATTTCATGTGGCTCTTATGACACGTTATTGAGCAATAAGAAACAAAAAATTTACGTTAAGATTATACCACCGGTTTAGAAAGCAGCTGCTGAGAAGAGCCGGCAAGAAACTTAGCAGTCGAATAAAATCATAGCCATCCCGGACTTGACTAATATTCCCCTTTTCCCTCCAAATAAGCGTAAAGCTTATGTTAGGATTGGGTACGATAATAGTGCAACGGGTGAGGATTGAACTTTCGACTTTACAGTTTTCAGGCCACCTTACCTTTTTTAGAGGTTATAAAAATGTAATTTTCTTAACCTAAGGTCACATAAAGCCGCAATTAACTTACATAAACACAATATCTCAAGCAGAAAAGTAGGTCGCACAGCGAGTTCATAGCAATCAAAACATGTGTGTCTCTCCCATCGCAATCGTAGCTCCTTGTAAAGACATCAACGCGCTTCTGTCGTTGATATTTCGTAGCGCATAATTCAAACTTAATTTAAAAAAAAAACCAAGTATTTAAGATTCATGCAATTACAGCAGCTACCTTAAATTATATTTAGATGTACGTAATTAACATGCAATTTTGTATATTAAATGTTTATACAAATCCAATTCCGCATCAATTTACCTAACTATTGCGCACGCACGTCTAATTTGAATGCAATGATTTTCGTGCAAAAAATTGCAATTTTTTGCCATTCATTGATTTTCTGTCACCGCTTCCGTAACGATAGTTGCATAAGCGATCGATTAAAAATAAGCCAAAACTTACCGCTTGCAAAAATCTGAAGTGAAAGTCGAATAGGCAGCTATTCGCAAGCGTGGAACGTCACTATTGCAAATACACAACACTGTAGCACTATTGATGGCATATGACACTGAGTTCTATTTTTGAATTTTTTTAATGGAAATAGGTCGGTTTCGGGATGCGCGCTTCAGTAAGGCGCGCGCAGTTGCGGCGGGCGCACGGGGCGGTTGGCGGTGAGAGACTGCGCGCGCGGCTCCCACCATCCGCGCCCGAAATACTAATCACCTTGCTATCGAGTCTGATTTGAACGCAAGTTCTAAGATTCGGCGGATTGATTAAATATATTTTTCCCTAGACCTAAAGATATACTAACTAACTAACTTTAACTGAATCCCCAATTTCTTTGAATTTTTTTTTTGTTTTATGTAAAGGCATAAATTAAATTTTAAATAGGTATAAAAACACTCTGATGCTTTCTTCAATATAAATTGAAACTGAAATAAGTCTTAAATATCTATGTGTGCTATTTTTTCAGTATGTACTCTGCGATATTTTTCACTACAGTTTCAAAATTTAAGATTGTGTACAACCGAAATTGTAATATTTTCTTTGCATTCAAGACTTTATACATAAATAAATTTTACTTTTTTAGAATAAATGTAATGGATGGAATTGCAAAAAATTCCTCAAAACTTCATGGTGATAAGTATTACAGGTTTAGGTTGTAGGTAATCTCTAAGCTGTCAGGTAATTGTCAGTAGTGGTATTTTTTTTGTAGGCATAAAAGATTAGGCGGCCACTTCATGGCTCATTGCATGATTTTGTTATGACAAAACCAACACGCTAAAACTCATGATTTGGACCACAATCATGAAGGTACAAAACGGATCTAAATGACGATTGTCATTTCTCCCACATTATAGGTAAGGTCACGAAAACCAGAGCCGCGGCGCCCCATCTCAGTCATGACGTCGACCTGACAACTCATACGGGTCATTGTCAACTTTGACCAGTTGTTTTCCGCAGGAGTGACCTTGAAATTCTTTATTAATTATTTCGGTGAAATAATCAGACTGCAGATTGGAAATTAAAGCTACAGTAATATTGATTGACTTTGAAAACAAGTTTCAATGAAGAAAAAAAAACTAGTAGTTTACCTTATCTTTAATAAATATAATGCGAAAGTATCTCCTTCTTCATTTCACGACCCAACTGCTGAGTTGATTTTGATATTTGGTAAAGTAATAGCTCCTGGAGACATCCGTCAAATAAATGACATAAATGATAGTTGTTATCCCGGAAAATGTAAAAGTTGCGAAAAATGAAGCCAATGGATAACTTAGTACAAAATAAAAATGTATAATACCAACTTTTGATATTTCATACCCCAATTTTACCCCCTTGGGGGTCGAATTTTCAAAAAAATTTTCTTACGGATGCCTACGTCATAGTAGCTATCTGTATGCCAAATTTTTTCGTCGAGTGAATTAAGCCATGCGTTGATAGATCAGTCAGTCAATCAATCAGTCAATCAATCAGTCAGTCAATAATTCAGTCACCTTTTCCTTTTTTCCATCGCGAGCTGACGAATGCTCAAAATAATGGTCTTCTTCGAATGAGAAGGGTCAATCTCATTTAGATTGTGTCAATATTAAGTTTATTGATTTTTAACCGACTTCCAAAAAGGAGGAGGTTATCAATTCGGCCGGTATATATTTTTTTTTTTCTATGTATGCCCACCGATTACTCCGAGGTTTCTGGACCGATTCACGAGATTTTTTTTTTAATCGACAGAAGAAGCTCACGAAATGGTCCCATAAAAATTTTTACCTTCAACTCTTCAAGCCTGATGCTGCAGGGGTATTTCCCCCCTAAATTATGGGACTTTAGGAACCGTCGTTTACGAATCGGTATGCTTGGCCTAAGCATATACTAGATCATAGAGCTCCAGATCCTACTCTTCAATCCTGATGCTGCAGGGTACTGCCCACCTAAATTATAGGGATGTAGGAACTGCTAATCATGAATTGTTATTGTATGTAATAAGCATATACTACACCATCGAGGTCTAGGTTCTAGCTCCTCAATCCTGATGCTGCAGGGTACTGCCCACCTAAATTGTAGAGATTTAGGAACTGCTCATCATGAATTGTTATTATATGTAATAAGCATATACTACTCCATCGAGGTCTAGGTTCTAGCTCCTCAATCCTGATGCTGCAGGGTACTGCCCACTTAAACTGTGAGGATTTAGGAACTTTCGCTTGCGAATTGATATTGTTAGTATTAAGCATATTCTACATCGTGGAATTCAAGGTCCTCGCTCTTCAATACTGATGCTGCAGGGGTACTGCCTACCTAAACTGTGAGGATTTAGGAACTGTTGTTTACGAATTGATATTGTTGGTACCAAGCATATACTACATCATAATGCTCAAGGTTCTAGCTCCTCAATCCTGATGCTGCAGAGTTGGAGTAATTACGAACTGACGCTTTCGAATTGATAGTGTTGGTACCAACCATGGACTACATCATGGAGCTCCTAGTCCTAGCTCTTGTGTATTGTTAATAAGTATTGTAGGTACCAAGTGTAGAACTAATGTAGTTCTACACGGAGAAAGAAACAGGAACAAGCTACACTAAAAAGCTTAAAATAAAAATTCTTTTCAAAAAACCGACTTCAAACGCCACTACAAAGTATAAAAATAATTTTATTTTGTACACGTTTGTTGAAGTCGGGCGGGCTTAACTAGAAACGATGAAATCGATGCGCGACGCTTATCTTATGGTGACATATAAGAGACACGTTTATTGAAATCGGGCGAGCATCGCGTATCGGTTTCATCGTTTCTATTTAAGCCGCCCGACTTCAACAAACGTGTACAAAATAAAATTATTTTTATACTTTGTAGTGGCGTTTGAAGTCGGTTTTTTGAAAAGAATTTTTATGCTTCTAAAATGTACCTATTTCAGATTCAATTCAGTAAAAGGAGTAATTTATTTAATGCTAAAATAGGTTCTAACATAGTTACATATAGTACCACCACCATACACAGTAGGGTAGAAAATTATTATTAAGATGAATGTTATAAGACTGTTATTTTAAATCATGATAACGCCCTTATCAATATTGTTCAACGATTTCAACTATTATGTCTATCTAGCTTCTTATCTCAGCCCAATGATAATTTGCTTATCTTTTTTCTAATGAACATTAGTACACCTTACTATAATAAAACTATTGTTTAATTTTAAATTGAAAGACGAATAATCGGTGTCACAACTTTTAAATATTTGACGTAATAAATATGCAAGCGTTAAGCTTGCGTTAGTGGGTACGACAATTATTTATATAAACACACATATACGTATATTATTCTAAATAACACACATAACATATATACATTATATTATGCGTGTTATTTAGAATAACATATTCTTTTAATTTAATTTTAGTAAAACTATAATACGACATTATCAAAAATCAATTAATTTATTATAGTTTCAGGAAATATCAAACAGTTTTACTGGCGCCTAAAATCCTATAATATTAAGCCATAATTATGTTATCAATAAATAACTTAAAATAAAAAATATTCAACGCGGAAATGCATTTAATAAAATTATTCGTATAAATACCATGATTTGTATAATAATCCGCTTATGTATTTAGATTTACCTAAAATAAAAACTGTTAACTTATTTTGAAGCTAACATTTAAAGGTGGATATAAAAAACGCAAAAATAAAATTGAAAACCTGCTAAATATCCCATACTAATAAATATACATATTTTTACCCGACTGCGGCACGAAAAGAAGGGTATAGTGTTTATCAATCTATATATATGTATGTATGTGGACGTGTGGGACACGTGGACAGATTTTAGTGATTCTTACGATTTGTGTTAATCTTGGGCGTATCACTACATGACAGTAATCAAAATTCAATATGGCGACCACCAGACGCTATATTGTGAAAAAGAAAAAAATGAAAGTCGACGAACTATGTTAAGTTAATCATTGAATAGCTATTTCAAAATCATTGTTACGTTTCTTTAATCATTTTTCATTTTGAATGACCATTTACGATCTATGTCAATTCAGTCGATTTCCTTAAAAGCAGTCGGGTTTTCAATCTCTTTTAATTACTTGTATCCAAATATATCACTGTTGGAAGGAATAAACATTAAAGATACCAGTATAACAGTTACCTAATATTTGTTTAATTACAACATGATTCATTGTTTACAGCCTACGACAAGTAATAAACAATTAAACATACAAGCTCATTTACACTTATAGGAGTACGTATACATCACGTAGTAGGATGTGCTATAGGCGTCAGATGTTCATATAATTTATAAGGCTGGTTAAATATCAACGACCTTTTTGCATCAAAACAAATATTGAAGTACTCTATTACGATGTGTTTCACAGCTACATGAGGTCTTCGCTCTAATTGAGGAAGGATGTCGAATTCTCTTCATTATCATCATCTTAATATGATCATCCGTTACTGGATCGGTCGATCGGATAAGGCCTCTTGCAAGCATCGCCACAGAACATGATTTTGTGCCACATATGTCCAGCGACTGTCTATAATTCAACTAATGTTCCAATAGAGCGTTGGATCGCCAGTACGAGGTTGCCATTCGCGCTTCTAGGGATCTTAACGATGTCGATGGAATTATATAGAGAGTAATCCTGACTACAAATCCTATTCCTACAAATAGGTAGCCAATTGCAGTTCTTCTACTTTATCAACCTATAGACATATATTGTTGGGCAAAGGCCACTTGCATGGGGTCGGTCTTGCTCTACCTATATCCAGCGGTTCCCTGCGACTCGTCAGATGTCTTCGGTCCATTGCATCCACTGCTCTTTCACTCAACACTCCATATTCAGTAACAAAACAATGCCTGGTACCTTCTTTTAAGTGTACGAGGTACCACCTATGTTAGAAGACTTCACTCTTCCATATTCCTACCACGATAATAAATTGTGACTTGTTAGTCACAATTTATTATCGTGGTAGGAGCTTAGTACTAAAAGTTATCAAGAAGACAAGGTCGTAAACCCTAAGAATTTATTTGCAATTAATCTTAATGCATTTACATTCCTAGAATTGCGACCTTTAAATTCAGAGACACAAAAATTTGGCCTTTATGTTTACAAAGTGACATGATTCGTTACCTACTCAGTGACGCGTTTATATATTGGAATCCATATCCGAATTCCGAATGCAGACGGCCTTATTCTGTATCATCGCTGTGACATTCGGCATTGGCCTAGTTGTAGTTGATTCGATATTCGGTTGCGCCACGCGGGCCGCGGGTGACGGCGCGGCGCAACCTGCGTGTGAAGACGCGTTTTCATTATGATTCCATCATAATATTACAATCATTATATTATTATCAAATTATTCCATCATTATATTCACAGGCTCTTCGAATTTAAGTTATTTTAAATAATTTTACCCGTGGGATTACCCTGTATAGCTGAATTTCTGAAAATTCTACATTTTTTATGCAAATTTTTAAGAAATCGAAATCGCATTGCAGTGCTTGATGCTAAACTTAAATTTTACTTGTTTTTCATTTTATTTGTATTTTTTTTTTTGTAAGTTTTTATGTCCATTATTCGTCATTTCTTACAGGATTCTTAAATTTTTTGCATTTCTTTTTCACTACGATATAACGCAAAATAGGTCGACCAAAGACATCAAATGAGTCGCAGGGAGCCGCTGGATTGAGGCGGCGCAAGACCGAGACCCTTGGAAATCCATCCAAGAGACCTTTTTCCAGCAGTAGAAGGCTACTGGTTGATAAAAAAGAAGAAGAACGCAATATTACAATATGAACACCATGAAATATCTCCAATAAATGATGCATGACTTGTTGTCTTTATTTTTGATCTGTCTAAAGGGTACTTACGTTGTTATTCTTCGCTTTGACAGGTCTATTAGGATTGATTATCTCCTCAAGAAGAGCTTCGACCTATTACAGGTAGGTAATTAGACGATTAGTCTAATTGCATTTTATTCTTGAACTCCGTCAGATTTTTTTTCGGGAGACCTGTTTGACTTGATCATGATATTACATTCTAATTATGACGTATTAACACGAATAAGGTAGGTATTTGAAAGTTGATATGATAGGAATTGAGTTGAAGGATAGATTTGGTAGGCGTTTAGAACATATTAAATCTAGGCAGTAGAAACGGAGTGATTACATTCTCTTGGGGCAGTAGGTAAGTAGGTATTAATTTTGTTTTTTATTAAAATGCTTTTTATATTAAATTAGCTTTTGCCCGCAACTTCGCTCACATTAAGTTCGATGGTCAAACCCCTATTTTACCCCCTCAGGGGTTAAACTTTCAAAAATCCTTTCTTAGCGGATACCTATGGCATAAAAGCTCTGTATGCCAAACAACCTGATCCATCCAGTGGTTTGAGCTGTGCTTTGATAGATTAGTCAGTCAATTAAATTGAAATATAAGACGAATAGACAAAAAACTTGATGTACATATGAGAAAGGATAAGAAAAAGAAAAGATATTTAAAAAAAACTACATTTTCTATGAACATTGTTAGTCATTACCATACACAGTAAATGAACAACAAAGATTGTATTTATTATAATTACATGTGTATTCATTAGAATACATTTTTTACATACTTATTGAATTTCTTGTTATTGCAATAAATAGGCATATCACGTTCCGAACTGTTGTTACTTAAAAAATAAAATTTTTAGAATTTGTCAAACAAAAAAATGATGACTGCTATTGGAATTTTTTGCAAAGAAACTTTCCATAGTAAGAGCTCGCAGTGGGGATTTGTTTATTTTGAAATTCCCAATTTAATTTTTATCTTAGACCCTCATGCCTCAAAGATTATGAACTTAAAGCCGTTGGTCCTGCTTCTGCTTTCTTGGCACAGTGGTGAGCGTTGTGGTATATAAAGTGAAAAGTTCTGACTTCAATTTCCGGCAGGGAACAATTTTACAGTACGTTTAAGCTCTTTCGAAACATCATTAACCCTTCATTGGGTTCCATTAGCTTATCGTACTTGACAGAAGCTAGAGATGCTTTCAAATTGGCATGTTCTAGCAAGGAGCCAGTATCTTTGTTATCTCAACGGCAGTGGGATGATGCGCTATGTGCGGATGTTTTGCAAGATTTAATAAAATCATCAACTTCTGCAAAGGACCGCGCGCGTCTTCTTGCTGTGTCTACGAGAGAATCAAGTTACTGGCTTCAAGCTCTCCCTTCCCATCATATAGGCACTCTACTAGACCACCTCACTCTTTCCATTGCGGTTGGTCTTCGACTTGGTGCCAAGATCAACTATCCGCATCTATGCCACTGTGGCGAGACAGTGGACGAGTTTGGACATCACGGGCTTTCCTGTGCCAAAAGTGCCGGTCGCTTCTCACGTCATGCTTCCCTGAACGATGTCATTCGTAGATCTCTTGTCACCGCTAAAGTGCCTGCAGTATTAGAACCTGTTGGTTTGGCACGAAGCGATGGCAAGAGACCTGATGGTATGACACTTGTTCCGTGGAAGCAAGGAAGGTCGCTAGTGTGGGATGCCACATGTGTTGACACACTGGCAGCGTCTCACGTACAGGCGACTTCCGCGGCGGCGGGAGCGGCGGCTACTAAAGCAGAAAGGGCTAAGCGGCGCAAATATGAAAACATAGAAAACAATTTCATATTTGTGCCATTTGGTGTTGAAACCCTGGGGTCATGGGGCGAGGATGCTAGATCCTTTTTTAAGGATCTGTCATCCCGTCTCATAGAGTCCACTGGTGACCGGAAGGCTGGAAGTTACCTCGGCCAGCATATAAGTTTGGCCATTCAGCGGGGTAACGCAGCCAGCGTTCTGGGCACTTTTCCTCGTTCCAGTGGTTTAGATGATATTTTTTATATTTAGCTTTTATTTTTGATATTTACGTTTTAGTTTTAATTTAGTATTTAGTTTTATATTATATTAAGTATTATTGTTAATGTAATGAAATATTAAAGTTTGCCAACATAAATTTGGGAATTTAGAATTTCTAAATTATCTCTATCTAAAAACCTCTAAAAACCGATTAGGAGTATGGGTTCAATCAACACTGCAATACCCTTTCCAAGTTAGCACGCTATCCTCTTAGACTGCATCGTCACTTATTATCAGGTGAGATCGCAGTCAAGGGATATCATGACATGGAATAAAAAGAAAATATGGAATAAAAGAGTGTTAGAGAGAATGTTACCAAGAATAGTATCAGCTGCATCGCAACTTTCTTCTTAAGAAATTGTTTACTTAATAATGAAGATTTTATTAAAATCTGTTAATGTAAAAAATACATATATTTATTTCTTAGATTTTTCCATCAATGTTCAAACACCTAATGTGTTCGGAACGGAAATCCAAGAAATAATCAACATTCAACGTCGCTAGTATCTGTTTTTTTGCACACTTGCAATTAATTGAATAAAATATGGGTTTAATAGCTTATATTGGTACCTAATAATACTATGTGAAAAATAAGTATAACACAGGTTTTGTATATTATCAAAGTAGCTAACCTTCGGAGTTCATTCCCACCTAACGCCGATGTCACAAGTTTTTGTACCTGTACCTATATGAATATACAAACCATATGTTTGTATGTTACATATACATATATGGTACTTATGTAAATTTTATTGACTTAGCGATACTAGATTGTACTCTACATGAATTAGGGTGTTTATTCTTATAGTGAAATAGATGTTATTATGTTTTTTATAAGAGCAATAATAGCTTAGTTCTTCGGAATGCAGTTTCCTATTCTGGAAGTCGCGGGTTCGATCCCGCTCTGATTTTTCGGAGTTATGTGCATTTAAGCAATTAAATATCACATGCTTCAAAGAAGAAGGAAATCATCGCTACGAAACCTGCAACCTGAGAGTTCTCGACAATGTTCTCGAAGGTGTGTGGCCAATTTGCTTGGGCCAGCGTGGTGGTTTATGACTTATACCTTACTCTTTTTTTAGAGGAGACCTGCGCTCAATAATGAGTCGGTGATTGTGGTGCTCGAGTGGAGACTCCACACCAGGAAACGCAGGTTTGCAGACCCTTCACTAGGCCGACCGACGACATCAAGCGGGGAGCCGCTGGATTTAGGGGGCGCAAGACCGAAGCCTGTGGAAGTCTATGCAAGAGACCTTTGTCCAGCAGTAGACGTCTATCGGTTGACATGAGAAGAAGAAAAAGAAAATGATGGTGAAGTGTTATAGAAATAACTAACATGATTCCGCCCGAGCTTGCTTCCATCTTAGGCTTACATATATCTATAGAGATTGTAGAAAATCTGAATCAATCATCGCTATAGTCTCTTGGTAGATGGTACCTATTCTTTCTTTAACAATGTATTTTTACCAACAGTGGGAGAGTATTGGCTAATATCGGTGATTGCGATAGTCACAATGTAGTAATCATTTTGAGACAATCCCACAGCTGGTGTCTAAATTTGAATAATTTATTATCAGTATGTCTCTTTACCTACCTAAATAAGGCGCAGTCTCACCACTAACGCATTCTTCAATATGGCACTCATCTCGCTTACAAATTAAGGTACGTCATCGTTTCCAGAACGTTTAATTATCAGGCGGTATGGTTTTATGGGTAGGATCACCGTGCCTATCCCCAAACCGGACCTAAATTAATTTAAACAAAACCGGGCAAGTGCGAGTCTGCCTCGCGGGTACCGCAGTTTATAGAAGACGTATAAAATATGGACATTTGCTATAGAGCTTGAACTTTAAAAACAAATCTTTTTTTTTTTTTTATTCGATGACAAGATAGCCCTTGACTGCGATCTCACCTGATGGTAAGTGACGATGCAGTCTAAGATGGTAGCGGGCTAACTTGTAAGGGGTATAGCAGTGTAAATTCAACCCATACCCCTAATCAGTTTCTACACGCCATCGTGCCGGAACGCTTTATCGCTTGGCGGCACGTCTTTGACGGTAGGGTGGTAACTAGCCACGGCCAAAGCCTCCCACCAGACCAGACCAGATACAATTTAGAAATTATAAATTCCTAAATTGCCACCACCGGGAATCGAACCCGAGACCTCCCAGTTATAAGACCACAGCGCTCACCACTGCGCCAGGGAGGTTGTCAAAGGTGAGGTGAGGTTTGGAACCTCAAATACAAATTATGAACCCCAAATAAAACTATTGCGTATTTATTCATGTGATAAAACATTACTTACATCGATGATTACTAATAATTATATAACTTTGAAGTCTAGTCATAAGTTCTATTAATTAGCCAAAAGAACCATTATTGATCTGTCAACGACTTGAGCAGCCCTCTATAGTTTGCGGTGATACTAAAGTAGCTAATGGAAGCGGGAGGAACTTTGCGGTGTTCATTTTCTACAGTTTTAGTACTGAACCCTAACAAGGTCGTTTCATAAATCAGCCCAAACAGGATTTCAACCGAAAATATCAATTTAGGTGTATATTATAGATCGAGTGAATTAGGGGCCGGTCGATTGCAAATCTAAGACAAGGTCTATGCAGAAGTGGCATACCTGCCAAAATTTTATTACGATACGGTTTATATGGTAGCAAAGACGTGACATGGAATAAAAATAGAGCTAACTCTATGAAAGATAGGATTAACTTTGTGTTAAACTAACGTCTCACATAATATTGTGATCACTAGCTCATTGGTCAAATCAATAGAGTAGACTCTTGGCTTGCTTGGTTTGTTCAGCAGAAGTTTTAAAAACCTTTTCAACGATACCCCACACGATGAAATAGACGAGTAAAAAAATATCATCCTCCCTTTACTTGTAGGGGAGGTACCCAAAATAATAGGGGTTTTTTTTTTTCAATATTTTATTGTACAACTTTGTTGGCGTAATTAATCTGTATAACCTTGCCATTACAGCTCTTGATTACTTTAATAGTAGCAGTAGTAATAGTCTCTGTGTTAAATCGCGGACAAACGGACATACAGGCAGACCGACGGACTTGCTGAAACTATGAGGGTTCCTTGTATTTTTACTTCAGAACCCAAAAAAGTCATTGGGTTTTCTGTCAACATATATTATTCTCAATAGCAGCCCAGAGTATGAAAGTTGGCGGTATTTCATGCCCGTGCCTCGCAGAGCACGTCAGCCGTTGGTCCCTCTGATATCTTTCCAACCTTGTTGGATTGCCATCCCATGGGACTTCTAAGACTGAAGGAACAGAGTGCATAGGTTCGCACCTCCATATCTCCTAGCCGAAGTAGCAACTGCGCAGTAGCTGCTGCGGCTAGGAGATATGGAGGAGCGAACCTATGGAATAGGGTCGGGATGACATTATCCATAATTATTATCATTCTACGGAGGACTCATTACGTCTCTACCTACTCATCATAAAAAACCCATTACCGTCTCACTGCTGTGCGCAGGTCTCCACTTAGAGAGGGTTATCGGCATAGTCTATGCCCTGGCAAAATGCGAATTGATAGACTTCACACACCTTTGAGAACATTATGAAGAACTGTCAGGTGTGCAGGTTTCCTCACGACGTTTTCCTTCACCGTTGAAGTATGTAAATAAAATAAATAAATAAATAAACATTTATTCAGCTCACACAAAAAAATTCAAATTAGGTACAGAGTTTGAGTAATACCAACTAATATACAACAATAATAATAACAATAACAACAATAATAATTTTAGAGATCTATAGACTGCACCCCCACCCCGCCCAGACCCAGGACAGAGCCAAAACGAGACAGATTTATGTCAGAGCACATTTTCGTGGCTCGTTTCAACTCTAACCCAAGTCCGAGCCGAGACAGAGTACACTCTATAAATCTCAGCATTAATCTATGTCCTTAGATATGTTTTTATACCTAGAGAAATTAAAAAAAACAAAACAAAACATGTGATATTTAATTGCTTACCAACCTACTATTTAATTGCTAACTACTCACGTACTCGCTTTTTTGTATAACATGAACCCTTTAGGTACTAAGAGCGATAACCAAAGGTGCGTTACGGCTTCATTGCATTTGCTCTGCAGCACTGATGTAGCGTGCTATATAAAAAATGTGATATGCTAAAACGTTGGCTTCCAAATGACACTTGTTTCACTACAAGCATCGGTATACAATCCTACAAATTGCTAACTGATAGAGGCGCCGAAACGCGTCGTGTTGAATCGCTCTCGCCCACGACTAACATATAGAATGGTGTATTAAAAAGGTTTTTTTTATTTGTAACAGCTGACACCGGAATTTACAGTTGATTAGGTCGGTACATGCATAGTCACATTAAGACGTCATAATAGCTTTTGCCTGGGCAAAACCCATCGAGATGAAATTGATGACGTGTCCGATGACATTTTTATAACATCTGTGTACGCTATTGTAACGGCTTTAGAGTCATTTTAGATTGTAACCTCCTGAGAAGGTATGTTGACCTTGGGTAAATAATAATGAGGACGTAAACTTTAAAGACCAGTCATAGTTTGGGTTAAATGTTAACATAATATAATTATTGTGTCCTTTACGTTTTGTTGCTTCAAGCAAGGATGGTATGACGTAATTTAAACTGACGAAAAGTCATGACGTAGTTTTATTTGATATAGGTATGAGAAGTGGCCTAGTAAAGCGCATTCTAGTTTATTAACTAGATGGGTGACCGAGTAAGAAAACTTTTTAATCAACTGTTAGACGTTCACAGCTGGACATATTAAGTCCTTGTATAGACTTCCTCCTGATTTTTTGCCGCTTGCATCCAGCGGTTCGCTGCAACTCTTCTGATGACCTAGTGTACCTAGAATGGGATTAATGATAAAGGGTAACAACCCTCAGCAATCAGGAAAGTGAAGATGAAAACACGAAAGGAGCTACTAATCTTAAGATTATAAGATGGACTGAAATAGGAAAGATAGGTATAGTTCTTTGATTCACGAGGGCGCGTGAGCTTTACTTGTGGCTACGTCGTGTACATACACATTGCGTAAGTTTGCGTGCCTGTCCGGAGCCTAGGTGGGAACGGTCAGGCGCGAGCAAGCTCTCGCTTGCCCTTATATAGATACGATACATACACACACAACCATGAACCACACGCCCTCGTAAATTGCAAGAGTTATAGTAGTATTTTTACCCGATAGCCATTGAATTCGTCGCTTGGTAGTAAATTGTTTTAAACAAGTTTTACAGAAAACAAACAGTATTGTCACCCACTTATGAGAAAACCAATACCAAGTCAAAATATTGAACAAAAAAGTGTGCAAATTGCGATTTTTGTCAAAATTTTTCAAGTAAACACAGTATTGTTTTCCTATCGTCTAACAACAGTTGTACAAACACGTCGTCGGGCGACATTTTTGGCATTTGTGTACGTTTAATTTCCTCATGTCATTCTGTTCTGCAAATATGGGGTCCCTTTTAAGGCTGTGACGAGGGGAGCGTTGAACTCGCTTAGATTATTACCTTCTGAGAACTTGTGATATCATCGCGTCCTACAAAACTAATGGCAAAATAAGCAAATCGCCTGATTGAACCACTGACTGGTATGATAATAGGTACTTGAACTTTACCCTACAGAAATATTTTATTGACTGAGCGGAGCGAGGTATCTCAGTCTTTTCGAGTTTTGCACTTGCCTGTCTGTTGTCCGTCTGTATACTCGATAAAACCTTATAAATGCTGAAATAATGCACAGTATAAAATATATACCTACATATGAAAAGCATGTCACAAAGGTGAAATTAACTTATAGAATCGTATGGGGGTTAAAAAAATTCACTGTTTATTTATTGAAAAGAAATTTTCCGGATTGGCAACTTATGCATAATTTTAATCATATTCTGTAATTTAACAACTAACTTCAGTCAATTAAATTATCCTTTGAGAAATACTCAAAGAAATTATCGTACAGAAATGAAATAATTACAGTAGGTATATACAATTTTTTTAATCCCATAGGAACCCTAGATTTCCCTTGAATAGTGTCCCTTGCAGCTATCCTTCAGAAATCATGCTATGTTCTCTCAGCCAAGTTTCGTCAAGACCAAAAACATACTGTCTAATATATTATTCTTGTATTTTAAATTAATCTGCATATTATACCTACACGTTTAAGCAATTGATACATTTAAAATTGTTATGCAAACATTTTAATTGCTGTTAAGTTTTTAAACGCACGCACAATAATCATAAAAATATTTAAATAATGGCAATTCATCTCGTTTTGCTTCGACATTTTGATGATGTATTATCTGGACCAGGGCACATTTAAAAACCTATTACTGTTAACATGGTATCCGAATAATTATTTTAAAAAAGGACATAAATCGATTAAACTGCTTATTCGATTACAAATAAAAATCTCACTCGGCTCCCGATTGTGATGAATCGATATTTCGTTATAATTTGTGCATGTTTTTTGTATTGATACAAGAGTTATTAATGGGTAAATTTGTTTTTATTAAATGGTTCATATAGTTTCCTGTTTTAAAATGATTAAAAAGTGATCAGTTAAATTAAGACTCCAATACAATTTGTTATAAGCATGATGTAATATCACACAAAAGCGAAAGTTTGTATGTGTGTGTGAATGTTTGTTACTCCTTCACGCTACAACGAATGAACCAATTCGATTCTGAAATTTGGAATGGAGATAGCTCATATATTAAGTGATTAGGGGTACGGCCTTTGGATTTCATAAAAATTACCATACCAACTTAGATTCATCATAGATTTTTTATTCAATGACAATGCCCTTGACTGCGATCTCACCTGGTAAGTGACGCTTGGAAGGGGTATGACAGTTTAGATTCAACCCATACCCCTAAGCGGTTTCTAAATACCATCGTGCCGAAACGCTAAATCGCTTGGCTGCACGTCTTTGACGGCAGGGTGGTAACTAGCCACGGCCAAAGCCTCCCACCAGACCAGACCAGAGACAATTCAGAAATTATAAAATCCCAAAGTGCTCCCGCCGGGAATCGAACCCGAGACCTCCCAGTTATAAGACCACAGCGCTCACCATTGTGCCACCATTTTCAATTTTCAAACCCGAATAATATTAACCCCACCATCGACACTGCATCGCGGACCTACCACATTTTTTTCGTAGAATTAATTAAAAATGAAATTGTTTCATAATATTTGTATTGCCCCGGGCGCATGCGATAATATTATAAATCAATGCATAAGCCAACACACTTCCGTGCACTATCTTGTCGTCTTCACTGATTTATATCAGTAGGGTTAGTATAAGATTTTATTCGATCGATCGTATTCGTTTTCGATGACTTCAAAGTCAAAGTAAAATGAACCTTAACTGTATTGAATTGAAGTCTCAAATTCAGTACAACCGATTTTAATTTAGAGCATATCCGTAAACGTAAACGTATAAGAATACATACGAAAAATTGAGCACTAATTCAATACCGTTATGGTTAATTTTACTTTAACGCTAAAGTCATCGAATTCTTGTACGATTAATCGATTTAAAACTTAGACTAAGCATACAGGGCTTTCAAGTATGATAAATACGAGTAGCTAATTAAAAATCAAGAAAAAATCAAACTTCTAGAGTAGAGCAGCTGGCAGAATATTTTGCTTAAATGTGATTTCTTTGACGTTTTTTGTTTCTCATAATATCAGCTATTTATTTATTTATTCCGGTTCACAAATAACGTCACAGTCTTAATTATAGCAGACTTTCAAACAAAGTATTTTTAACTGTGGCTTCAACCGCGTAAACCCCAAATTACTTTATATATAAGTGGACAGTATGTTTTAAATTAGGTACTGGTTTCAATTTAACTTATAAAAAAAAATTGCAAGAAAATTAGGGAAAATATTATTGGAGCATTCATAGTAACTAACAAAATTTTTGTTATCAAAGTGATATAAAAGTAGTTTGGCACCTATTAGGGAATCATTGTATAGACAAACATATGAACTAAGGTGGGTATAATACAAAAGTCTCCCCCTTTTCAACCCTTACATTTTGGAAGACAAATTACATACAGGTTCGTAGAAATTGGAAAGTTTACCAAAAAGAAAGCTCCGCCAATAAATATGTCAACATATTAAACAGTTATTTATTAACAACAATCCTGATTTATTAGATCGAGACTTACAACTTTACAAGATAATTATGAGATTTATTACAAAGATAATATTACATTTGTATTCACATATTCAAAAAATCAAGAGTGATTCATCCGAATTCTCCAACCACACGACCCATTTTTTATCGATAGGCTATTTTACTTAATCTTCAGATATGACTAATATGGGTAAGTATTAACCCAGTAATAATGTGATTAAATTATTTCGTCAACCCACATGTCTAGTCCTACAGGGATAAAGTGACGATATCTCTTTCCGATAAAACTTGGGAAAACTCGTGGAGAATCCCACTATAAGTAAATATAATGGCAAAATGTCTTTTTGAACGAGCGAAGCGAGTTCTCTGAGTCAACTAGGGCGCTTGCCTACTAGACAGAGAAGTGTGTCCGTCTAAATGTCTGTCAGAGCCCTATAACTTCTGAATTAATCAATATTAGAACGTGAAACTTGGTTGAAAATTCAGTTATATTCTGTACTTGATCAACAAATACTAAAATTAGATAAATGTTATAAAGAAACGAAATTATTTAATTTTAATGCGCCATCTATTAGCATTATTGTGAAGCTAATAGCTTCACTATAATGCTAATAGATGGCGCTGTGTCAGTAAAACAGTTTTATGTCAACTATTATTTTTTTTATTGCGTCTAATGTTAAAAGTTAATTATTACAATATATAATTAAAACTTTTGGGAATTATGGGATATCGCGAGGTCTCAGTTCGGGGCGAACCACTAGTGATAACCTGTATAAATGCTTATCAATTTAAAAGAATTAGATTAGGGATGAAAATTTTTGAAAAAGAAAATTTTCAAGTTTTATTAAGTTATTGAACTCAGATTTTTAAAACTTTATTAAGTATGGGATTCAAGCAAGAATTTTCTCATTTCCGCATAAGGGTATAATTTAATTGAAAACCGTGGTATATTGTCGAAAATAAAGATAAAGTCCTGTCTGTATATCAGTTACGTAAAAGGGGACCTCATTGTATGCTTAACGGTTTTATTGTTCGCCGGTTACTGCACGACAAATAACTCTTTTTGGCGGCAAAACGTGGGACGGTGGGAGGCGTACTATTGAATCGGAACAATCTTATTTATCTTATCAAAGTCGACTCTATCACTTAGTTATAGAGATTATATTTGGTCGCTACAAGTCCTTAATAACTTGGTATCCTTTAAATTTGTATATTTTATACGGAATTTTGGCGTTCGGTTACATGTTACACCGTAAGCCACGTTTCTTGGCTTTATTATTATATTTTTTATGTTCCGTTATTTAACGCCATAATATTTCAATCAGTCATCTCAACTCATCGCCTGCCCATTACTTAGTATAGGACCTATACTATAGGCTAGGGAATCCAATCCCGCAACCACGGGTCCCTTGTTTGCGGGATCCGTGATGAAGTTTTAACTGCGCGGGATCCGCGGGCCTGGTTTCTTCTGGATTGAGAAGTGCAGATACACCCGCGTCTCAATTATAAGATAAGTCAAGGTTAAGAGGCTATCACATAAAGCGGACTGTTCTTGATCAGGTCTTAAATAATAAGGTATTCTGTAATCCTACTTCTGTAACTTCCACTTATCCCGCATCACTGTTCGTGTAACGCGATGTCGATCAACGAGGAACTTAAACATCCCACCCGTGATTCGATTATATAATTCTGTCGCCAGCTACTAATAACTTTTGTAAGTAGGTAACATTAGGAAATAGAACAGGGTGCGCTCGGCATCAGTGGCGTGACGTTCTTCATAGATCCACATCAGGTACTCGTCAGGCTTCGCTGAGCAAACACTTGTAGCGGAAAGTTCGTGGTCATGCCGTTATAGGCCAGAGCGAAATCCCGTAATACCCCACTCGTCCCGCATGGGTGACTGGTCCCGTAACGCGATGTCGGTCAAAGAGGAACTGTGCCATCCCACCCGCGGCTCGATATACGATCCCGTCGACGACTACTCGTAAATTCTTGTACATTGTAAGATCCGTCTTCCAGTTATATATTGAAGCTATGCTTTGATTACGCTATGCTGGTGCTAATTTTTCCCGGTTTGGGTCGTAATCCATCGCACAAACCAACTCGTGATCAAGGATCCCAATTGGTTCCAAGACTACTTGGGCACGGTCCAACAAAACCTTGAGGTGCTGCCGATATTTGTAATTATATTTCTTAACCAGCGGTTTACAAAAGATTTCATAATGATTACTTTATAATTTCTACAGCTGTTAACACCGTACCAATCGCAAGCAACACAAACTACAGTAAAACAAAATATTAAATAGGCACAAATTATAATTATTGCTCCATGTGACATTCCACTTACAGCTGATGTACACAACTTATATAATTATTGTCTAATCTAACACAAACTTACACCACTGATTGGTAACTTCTGCTTTAGAAGTTACAAAATTCCATCAAATAAAACATTTTCCATCAAAAATTTCATACAAATTCTATTAAAAATTTTCCATCAAATTAAACTTTTCTTTTCACTTTACATAATGATTTAGACGTTATATTACTTTAATATTATTTTAACAGTCCTTAGTGAATCGCATAGTTATCTGTTATAAACATTTACAGGAAATATCGCTGTATACAGCTGGGGCTGGAACATAAGCTTAAAGTTAACGAATAATGTCGAGGACGGACGATGGCACCCGGAACAGCGCCCTTATTCTGAAATACTTAACAAGCACGGCCTTTACGATATTGTAGAAGAAATTGTTAAATCGATATCACACACTGATCGATTGTAATGCGAGTCATGACGATTTACATTAAAGTATGCATGAAAAATTACATTTTATGCTTCAATTTGACATATTTTAATTTTCCCTCTAGTAAAATGTATTGAATACTCACACATGTAAAATTAATACTCACACGCGTACAATTCAAGACTTCAAAACATAGTATTTTAGTACATCCTACTAATATGTACTATAATTGCGAAAGTTTGGATATATGGATGAATAGATGGATGGATGTTTGTTACTCAATCTCGCCACAACGACTTAACCGATTTGTCTGCAAGGCACACAGTAAGATCTGAAGTCTGTAACATATAGGCAATCAAAAACCTCATCTCACGCGATCGAAGTCACGGGCATCAGCTAATAGATCATCAAAATCAAAAGAATTCTTATATTGTCATATAAGAAAGGTCTCAATTTTACACATTATTATAGCATTTCATTGGCGATCGACCAAAGTTTGGTCCTATTTTTCAGCGATAAAATTTTTATCGGGAAAAATAGTTAAGCGTAATTTATACAACATACCATCTATCGTAACACCTTACAAGTCATATAAATATTTCTCAACTTACTTCTAAGTACCTAATACCTGCGTAAGGCTAATGTTACTAGAGAAATAGCCTAATGCGTTTATCCTACTTGCCTCGAAGCCACTTTATTAGGCAATGGCAAGTGACAGTAGGACATAGCGAGGTATGAAAGAAAAAACAAGGCAACATTCGATACAACTATGTAATGTTGATTAGAAATAAGCTAGCTTTGATGATATTTATATATGGGCATTGGTATGTTATGCGCGATCATCTTTTTATTAAAATTTCCATCGGTATCGTAATTTATTTCCTTAATAATTATCATAATTAATTGGTAATTTCCTTTTTCAAATTACTCCTTATATTTTAATAACCTTAGATTGTGGCTAAATGAATTATCTTCATCAGAAACGATTCACATAATACCTATTTCAAAACGAATACAAGTTTTTTAGTGATTTTCTTAAGTTTTTATATTTTTAATTAGTTCCAATTTAAGTTCAGCGAGTTTTGATTATTTAGTAAATAGGAAAGTTTTGTGTACCTAACTATGTGGCGTGTGGGCTAAGTACAAAAGCTTCCTAAAAATTAAGATTAAAAAAATATCTGTATTGTGTACCTAGTACGCAACACAGATATTTACACAGTGTGTACAACTTGTAAAAGGGAACTTCCTATTTCCCGATTCTCGTTTCTAATTCCTGCACGATATTTTCCTTCACCCGTTTGTTGCAAGCGATTTTGAAAACCTAAATCAATCCAACGGCAAATCCTACTGACTCTATCCTACTAATAAATAAATGCTTAATTGGTTTGTTGCTTGCTTTTCCTTCAATCACGCAATGCGACTTCAATCATCTGAGCATTCTCGAATTTTTCCGGAATAAAAGTAGCCTACGTCAAAAAAAAAAAATTTTTTTTAAACTCCAATATTAAGGTACGCATTATTCTGCCCTATATCCAAAATGTGTCTCGAATACCGTTTAACAGAATACACCTTCTCCTGTATCGATATCGGCGCCCAGTGATGCAATAACGAGATAACGGTGCCTTAAGTATTTATTACCGACGCAGCTTCGCTATAAATAACTTGATCTTAATTCACTCAATGCGGACTTACTGGCCATTCATTGATTTATTTGGCAGATTGAACTTTACAAATGAAAAAAAATCACACGACTTACCGACGTCGACCTTACTTCCTTGAGAGAGTGATTTTTTTTATATCTACAGATTTTGTACTGCATGTCTATTTTAATTATTTCAAATGCATGACCTTACATTCATTTTTTTTACTACGATTCTGTTCTCTTGATCAAATTTCACAGTCTTTAAATTTAATTCAGATTTTTTGACGACCACTATGGCGCAATGGTCAGCGCTGTAGTCTTATAACTGAGAGGTCTCGGCTTTGATTCCCGGTGGGGGCAATTTGTGAATTTAAAATTTTTCAATTGTCTCTGGTCTGGCCTAGTGGGAGGCTTTGGCCGTAGCTAGTTACCACCCAACCGTCAAAGACGTACCGCAAAGCGATTTAGCATTCCGGTACGATGGCGTGTAGAAACAGATTAGGGGTATTGATTAAATGTACAATGTGAGGGGTATAGCAATACCCCTGCAAAGTTAGCCCACTACCATCTTGGACTGCATCGTCACTTACCATCAGGTGAGATCGCAGTCAATGACTATCTTGTCATCCGATAAAAAAAGAAAAAAAATATTTCTTTTAAGACTACTAAAATTAATTTTTTGTCACCGCCTTATTTAAGCTACAAACTTATTGTTTTTGTAGATATGGTCCATTAGTGCAAATTGCGCCATTAATGGAAGTCAACCACAGACACAATTTTTCTCTCAACTGTATGATTGTTATACTGCGAAACGCAAGTGGCGAATTGAGTAACGATTTCATGGAACGCGTGTGAGTTTATTTGTGCGTAATTTATTCGAATTACTCTTTGGGAGTTTATCTCAGGAAGCGGAATGGGTATTTCTTACGGGTGGCTAGGTGGTCTTAATTTTATCTTTAAGCAAAACCTCAATAGTCCGACGGTTAATTGTGTGGACTGAAAACTGAAAGGTTCAAGGTTCAAATGCAATTGCACTAGTAACTCGATCTAGGATCATTTTCTGCGTAATTTGATTTATACAAAGAGTTAGAAATCTGATTCTTCCTACAAATCTCTGCTAAAAATAAAATAGAATAGTTTTTATTCAAATAAACAAACAAACAAACAAAACGCTTTTGAATCGTCAAGCAAATCTGTCAGTTCGGAATGACGGGAATAAAAACTGTTATCTTCTAGGTATATCTTGTATGTCGTAAAAAACCGAGGCACATGGCGCAACATCATTTACAAAGGAGTCCTTGGTAGAAGGGTCACGCACGACCCTCAGTAATGGGGAACACGACGCAGAGAGAGAGAAAGAGAGATCTTCTATATCATTATGTACTATGATCATTGCCTTCTACCATTTTCTAAGTCTTATCCTCCCAACGATCTATATATTCCAACCTCACTAAGATAAGTGTCGTCCACACATCGCTTTATTTATTACATTATAAAGGCTATCACAGATCGGGCATTTCGGACGCCCCGTGAACGCGCGATGACGTATCAAATTTATAGCGTATGACCATTGTCTCGTGAGTCGTGATGTATGGTAGCTGCGTATGATGCATTTCGGGATAGATTCGACCACATACCGTACAAACAAACAAGGAAAATTCACCTTTATACGTTGAGGAAGAAAAGCGAAAATGCTGTAAAGTTTTCCATGATAGTATTTACATATGTTCCACTGTGGGTGTCAATGCAAATAAATAGTGTAATATTCGTTGTAAAAGCTATGTTAAACATGAACACATGAACCCTCACCTAGCTTTTGTTGTGATGTACCGATAACTATTTAGGTACGTACCTACGTACTTTAAAACTCGGATAGAGTGTATTCTTTTGAATTGTTACGCGTTATTTATGGGTGGAAATCATCTGATATAAATTGTATTGTATAAAAATATTTTGTGGCATTTACAGCATATCGACGTTTTTAATCGCGACATATACGTTCGTTTTTCTGAATAAAATAGGGATTATTTATAATATTACCCTGCTACCCTTATGATAAAATAATATTATATTCCTTGCCTCCCACCAGAAATGAACTCTCTTGCAAAAAACATTTAAAAGAAAAGTCTGAAAATGGCTTCGGATTTGAAAATGAATTTTAATGGACCATTTTTGACGCCAAAAAGCCATTTTCAGACTTTTCTTTTAAATGTTTTTTGCAAGAGAGTTCATTTCTGGTGGGAGGCAAGGAATATAATATTATTTTATCATAAGGGTAGCAGGGTAATATTATAAATAATCCCTATTTTATTCAGAAAAACGAACGTATATGTCGCGATTAAAAACGTCGATATGCTGTAAATGCCACAAAATATTTTTATACAATACAATTTATATCAGATGATTTCCATGCATGTTCTAAGTTTTCACGACTTCTTGAAGTAATGTGGTACATCAGTAAGGGAGGAACAAGTTCCTGAGAGTAGTCCTTTCATGTCCTTGGGGTCTCGTTTAATTAAGTAAACTGCCTCGTTGGTACAGTGATTAGCAAGTTCGACTGCGGATGATGAATTCCCAGGTTCGATTCCCAAGTCGGGCCATAAAGGTTTTTCTGTCAAGAAATCCTCAGTACTAGCGCGGAGTTAGGAAGTTGGCAGTAAGTTACTTCCGTGCCTCGGAGAGTATCTAAAGCCGTCGGTCCTGCGCCTGATCTCTCTCCGTTTGTGTCGGATTTTCCGTTCCATCGGACTATGAGAGTGAGGGTATAGACTATAGAGAGTGCACCTGTGTTTGCACACTCACTTATGCACTATAATATCTCCAGCGCAGATGGTTCTCTGTGGAGATGTGCCGGATTCGGGCGGGAGGACATTATTTTAAACTAGACGATGCCCGCGACTTCGTTCGTGTGGATTGAGATTTTTTTGGATTCCCGCGGGAACTCTCTTATTTTCAGGGATAAAAAGCCTATGTACCTACTATCCCAGTCTATATCTGTGCCAAGTTTCAGCCAAATCGATTCAGTAGTGCAGCGTGATTGAGTAAAAAACATCCAAACTTTCGCATTTATAATACATATTGATAGGATTAATTTTATTTTGGGCTAGGCACTAGGCTATCACCATGCTATCACCGATGTTTGGTTACGTAACAAATCTCGGGATAGTTATCCATTGTCCGTCAGGGGAAGGACATACCCGTACCCACGAGTATGAATAGTTATGCGCGCAAGTGACAACGCAATGCGATGCGCGCTCATTGTGTGCGCCAAGTATTCAGCTGCCGCCGGCGGATGCGCCTCGCTGTGGTTTCAGATCCGTTCGACCTTCACACTTTTTCAAAAAATTTTTTTTTATTCGATGACAAGATCACGATCTCACCTGATGGTAAGTGAAGATGCAGTCTAAGATGGTAGCGGGACAACTTGGAAGGGGTATAACAGTATAGATTCAACCCATACCTCTAATCGGTACCTACACGCCATCGTGCCGGAACGTTAAATCGCTTGGCGACACGTCTTTGAGGGTAGGATGGTAGCTAACCACGGCCAAAGCCTACCACCAGAATTTAATAGAAATACGTGGTTTCACTATAATGTAGATACTTCAAAAGGCGGATTTTATGCATTTTCTCCCATATGGATATGCAACAGCACGTCATCACAACATCACAATTTTTTTTCTCTTGAAACAAAAATGCACAACAATTAGGTACAGCTACGTTTTTACATGCTAAATGCGTTATGTTTTTTTGCAAATTAAAGAAGGTTACGCAAAATATTTTCTAAAGACGCAAATAAAAACCACTAAATAATCTAGGTAGAACCTAGTAATTTTTTTGTGTATAAGCATAAATCAGTTTGTCGAAAATAAAAATGTTTCTTATCGAATGGGTAATAGACTTTCCTTGTAGAGTCGTCTTCTCATAGAGGATCTATGGACAGCGTGGCTCGTGTTAACAGTCTAATGGTTCATGCTACATATTGTACTCGTATTTATTGCATCGCAATAAAGCACTAAAAGGATGTTCCTCGCATGCACTCTTCTTCCCACTACGGATATGCTTTTGACATGGCCGCGAGCCGGTTGACGTAAAATAGGAGTCAGCTGGAGATATGGCGAATGAATAGGAAGGTATACTTTTGATTATATTAAGCGCTTAGAATTGCGATTAATTCAAAATGTTTTTTTTTAAAGCAACAATAATAAAACGAAACCATTCTTCGAAGATAAACATTATGTCATGTCAGGAAGAGAAAATAGAACAGTAGCGGTTTTGACATAAAAGTAATCAGGAAAAAGTGTACGACATTGATTATTTTTGGAATAAAAAATATATATTATTATATATGTACGCGACGAATTGAGAACCTCCTGCTTTTTTTGTCGGTTGAAAACAAGGAGGAATCCAAAAATATTATAGCTTCATGGTTGAAAATAATTGATAGGAAAGTCAACACAATAGTGGTTTTAACATAAAAGTATCTAATCAGGAAAAATTGTACAACATTGAATATTTTTGATACCGCGTCCGCATGCTTGTGGCAAACGGCAAACGCCAAACCTCTACAAACGTTTGCCTTGAATTTGGGAATCATCCGCACGCTTGCGAGGGCGTTTGTATGTTCTGAACAGGCAAGCATGACGGACGTCGAACTTGTGTCGGCTTTATTATTTGGCTTAAGTTATTTTTACAAATGTTTTAAGCTCAGTATCGATCAATAATCCTACTAAAATGGAATATGGATGGATGGATGGATGGATGGATGGATGGATGGATGTTTGTTACTCTTTCAGCGTCAACTAATGAACCGATTTGAATGAAATGTGGAATAGCGATAGCTCATACCTACATTTTAGCCCGGAAAATTAAGGACTTTCCGCGGGAATTAAAAAACCTTAATCTGCGAGGACGAAGTCGCGGACGTCATCTAGTTGATAGTAAAGCGTTCTCTAATTAAAATTTTCAAAACATATTTCATGTGCACAATTTGTCCAGTTACAGTTTTAGTATAATATTATAGATTAGTAGTAGTAGCTAGTAGTATGTTCGAAAACACTTGGTACCTACCTAGTTTATTTATTTGAATAAAAAAATATTCTACTCTATTCTAGTATGTACCTACTCAATAGATATTTTGTTTTTTTTCTTTATCAACCGATAGACGTCCACTGCTGGACTGTTTATTGCATGGACTTCCTCAGGCTTCGGTCTTGCGCCACCTGTACCCAGTGGCTCCCTGAGGGTCGCCTGATGGTGTCGGTCCACTTATTACCATACCATTATATACTATTTTCCGGTGCGGAGTGGCCACTTATTATTATTAATATATAAAACTAATTAATTAATTAAATTATATAAACAAATCGTCTTCAAAAGTCTTCAGTCATTCATTTTACGTTTTTACCCACTCACAAAATGAAGATTTCTAAAGGTGCGATACGTAAATCGTAATACAATAACACGTCTAATCGCCGCCAGTGCACAAACGAGACTGAGTGCGCGCAAACGTGTGGACGGAGACGCAAGCGCTTGTGGCAAATTCCCTTTGGTTTGCGATCAAAAGACCGACACTCGATGGATCGGCCACAAACGCTCGCAAGCGTAGGCAAACCATGGCAAACGCTCTATCCGCACGTTTGCGTTTGTGAAGGTTTGCCGAGGTTTGCCAAGCGTGCGGATGCAGCTTGAAAAATAATTGATAGGAATTCGTCCGAAATCAAATTCCGAATTTCGTCCGCGACTTCGTCCTCGCAGATTAAGGTTTTTTAATTCCCGCGGAAAGTCCTTAATTTTCCGGGCTAAAATGTAGGTATGAGCTATCGCTATTCCACATTTCATTCAAATCGGTTCATTAGTTGACGCTGAAAGAGTAACAAACATCCATCCATCCATCCATCCATCCATCCATCCATCCATATTCCATTTTAGTAGGATTATTGATCGATACTGAGCTTAAAACATTTGTAAAAATAACTTAAGCCAAATAATAAAGCCGACACAAGTTCGACGTCCGTCATGCTTGCCTGTTCAGAACATACAAACGCCCTCGCAAGCGTGCGGATGATTCCCAAATTCAAGGCAAACGTTTGTAGAGGTTTGGCGTTTGCCGTTTGCCACAAGCATGCGGACGCGGTATCAAAAATATTCAATGTTGTACAATTTTTCCTGATTAGATACTTTTATGTTAAAACCACTATTGTGTTGACTTTCCTATCAATTATTTTCAACCATGAAGCTATAATATTTTTGGATTCCTCCTTGTTTTCAACCGACAAAAAAAGCAGGAGGTTCTCAATTCGTCGCGTACATATATAATAATATATATTTTTTATTCCAAAAATAATCAATGTCGTACACTTTTTCCTGATTACTTTTATGTCAAAACCGCTACTGTTCTATTTTCTCTTCCTGACATGACATAATGTTTATCTTCGAAGAATGGTTTCGTTTTATTATTGTTGCTTTAAAAAAAAACATTTTGAATTAATCGCAATTCTAAGCGCTTAATATAATCAAAAGTATACCTTCCTATTCATTCGCCATATCTCCAGCTGACTCCTATTTTACGTCAACCGGCTCGCGGCCATGTCAAAAGCATATCCGTAGTGGGAAGAAGAGTGCATGCGAGGAACATCCTTTTAGTGCTTTATTGCGATGCAATAAATACGAGTACAATATGTAGCATGAACCATTAGACTGTTAACACGAGCCACGCTGTCCATAGATCCTCTATGAGAAGACGACTCTACAAGGAAAGTCTATTACCCATTCGATAAGAAACATTTTTATTTTCGACAAACTGATTTATGCTTATACACAAAAAAATTACTAGGTTCTACCTAGATTATTTAGTGGTTTTTATTTGCGTCTTTAGAAAATATTTTGCGTAACCTTCTTTAATTTGCAAAAAAACATAACGCATTTAGCATGTAAAAACGTAGCTGTACCTAATTGTTGTGCATTTTTGTTTCAAGAGAAAAAAAATTGTGATGTTGTGATGACGTGCTGTTGCATATCCATATGGGAGAAAATGCATAAAATCCGCCTTTTGAAGTATCTACATTATAGTGAAACCACGTATTTCTATTAAATTCTGGTGGTAGGCTTTGGCCGTGGTTAGCTACCATCCTACCCTCAAAGACGTGTCGCCAAGCGATTTAACGTTCCGGCACGATGGCGTGTAGGTACCGATTAGAGGTATGGGTTGAATCTATACTGTTATACCCCTTCCAAGTTGTCCCGCTACCATCTTAGACTGCATCTTCACTTACCATCAGGTGAGATCGTGATCTTGTCATCGAATAAAAAAAAATTTTTTGAAAAAGTGTGAAGGTCGAACGGATCTGAAACCACAGCGAGGCGCATCCGCCGGCGGCAGCTGAATACTTGGCGCACACAATGAGCGCGCATCGCATTGCGTTGTCACTTGCGCGCATAACTATTCATACTCGTGGGTACGGGTATGTCCTTCCCCTGACGGACAATGGATAACTATCCCGAGATTTGTTACGTAACCAAACATCGGTGATAGCATGGTGATAGCCTAGTGCCTAGCCCAAAATAAAATTAATCCTATCAATATGTATTATAAATGCGAAAGTTTGGATGTTTTTTACTCAATCACGCTGCACTACTGAATCGATTTGGCTGAAACTTGGCACAGATATAGACTGGGATAGTAGGTACATAGGCTTTTTATCCCTGAAAATAAGAGAGTTCCCGCGGGAATCCAAAAAAATCTCAATCCACACGAACGAAGTCGCGGGCATCGTCTAGTTTAAAATAATGTCCTCCCGCCCGAATCCGGCACATCTCCACAGAGAACCATCTGCGCTGGAGATATTATAGTGCATAAGTGAGTGTGCAAACACAGGTGCACTCTCTATAGTCTATACCCTCACTCTCATAGTCCGATGGAACGGAAAATCCGACACAAACGGAGAGAGATCAGGCGCAGGACCGACGGCTTTAGATACTCTCCGAGGCACGGAAGTAACTTACTGCCAACTTCCTAACTCCGCGCTAGTACTGAGGATTTCTTGACAGAAAAACCTTTATGGCCCGACTTGGGAATCGAACCTGGGAATTCATCATCCGCAGTCGAACTTGCTAATCACTGTACCAACGAGGCAGTTTACTTAATTAAACGAGACCCCAAGGACATGAAAGGACTACTCTCAGGAACTTGTTCCTCCCTTACTGATGTACCACATTACTTCAAGAAGTCGTGAAGCATCCTTACGTGCTTGAAGTCCGGCCTACACGCATGAAACGCTTTAAGTTCAAAGTTTCTAAAACGAACCATTAAAGTATGGAACGCTCTTCGTACCTTCAAGGAAGAGTGACTATAGGCATTTGTTAAGCAAGTGTGCTCCAACCTAAAACTCATATCTCCTTATAAAAAAACCTCTCAGGAACTGCATGTTCTAAGTTTTTTATCCTTGACTTCAATACCAACAGATTGAATTGGTATTTATTGTGACAAGATGACGCGCGCCGTGTACACACTTGCCTAGAATAAAAAATAATGTACATCATGCCAAATTTAACTTTACAACACACTAAGTTTCACATCTTACCCACTTACAGCGAACATATTCTGTAACTATCACAATAAATCGCACACTTCATGTAGACTAAGAACTGGTGTATGATGTATACCAACTTGATGAGCACAGTTCAATAGCTTCTTCAAAAAATACTCTTGCACAAAAAGAAATAACTATGGATCTCTTAACATTCTTTTTGAACTTTGATTTGATTGACTTGAAAGTTGAAATACTTTTAAGAACTGTTTAAAAATTTGATTTTACATCCGTTGCAGTACTTATTAATACAGGCATTGAAAAAACATTATAAAGACAATAATAAGTGAAATATCAAAAAAGCTATCGACGTGCCATGATTTTTGTCGCTAATATTACTACGTTGATCTTGAAGATCATTTTTAAACAGAGTTTGCTATATTCAGCATCCAGTCTGCATGTTTAAATTATTTTATGAAGTTATAGAATTTGGACCACCAACTCTTGGTCTGCTAGTAAAACACATCGCAAATAAAAGTAAAATATCGTCTACAGACATCCTATCCTCTGTATTTGGAAATTATTTGACATCGGTAAAGTAAAGCGGAGGTTCCTTTTGCATCGAGGCTCTATTATTCCGTCAATTCGGGACCCCCGCGCTTCGTATACAATTACAAGATGTGTTCATCGTCCTGCAATCTGTCAGGCAGTCAAGCTAGTTGCAGCCTGGGAAAATAAGTCTCTGGCCAGACAATACGCTGCGGCGGCGCGTCATACTGCACAGCCAAATACTTGATGACAGCCAAGAAAGCCTTTAGAAATTGCTCATTTTTGTTTTTAAACATTATAAATAGCAGATTTTCTGTGAAACAAAATCAAAATTAGTTGTATAGTGAGGCAGAAATTTACGAGGCGACTTCTTCCGCGTGGAGTTAGGTCATTAAATATACCGCAAGATTCCTTTGTTGTTTCTGAATAATAAGTAGCACATTATGTCATACTCCTGCTGGGCTAACATGCGCAACACGAGAAAGTTTCGTCTACAGGTTTCCTCGTAATCTCTATGTGAATCTCTACATAGATTCACGAGTAAAGTGTAGACAAAATTTTCTCGTGGCGCGCATGTTATCTCTACTGGTCCTCAACTATACGTTTGATGCGAAGCCTAATCTTTGCTACTTGACGTCACAGTTGCACGCCGAAATACGATGTACAGAGTTACAATTCTTTGAACAATTTCTAGAAGCACCGCCCTAGTGTTGCTCGCTACCGTTAAGCGTTATGTTTAACCAAGACTTAAAGAGGATTTATTCGCATGCACTGGCTCGATTTATTACTATTTTGGATACAATGTTCCCTTGATACTCTATCAGTTTTACTTACTCCCATGTTCAGAGGAATTGTATTAAAATTAAAGCATTGTTAATCGGACTTAGGATTATATATTGACGTTTGTTCCTCGTTGCAGGCCAAAATATTATCTACGAATTGTAAAGATGAAATGGATTCAGATTTTCACTTACATATTATGCTTTTGTCTAGCCCTAGATATGCGGTGAGTTTCTAGATCGATTGAAAATAATTTAAACGCAAAAAATATTTTTACAAAATCGACTTCAAACGCCACTACAAAGTATATCAGTTATGCCAATAAAATTTGAAGAGTTCCCTCGATTTCTCCAGGATCCCATCATCAGATCTTGACTTGATGACAATGGGACCACCTGGGAAGTATACCCTTTCAAACAAAAAAATAATTTTCCAAATCGGTCCAGGCATCTTCGAGTAATCAGGGAACATACGTAAAAAATAAAATATATAACAAAAATCCGACGAATACTTTCTCCTTTTTTGAATTTTTTGAAATTAAAAATTAACATCTGTAAGTTGATTTCGTTGGTAAACGTTTTCAGTGCAGAGCTTTAAACAATGAATAATGATTTATTATAAGACCATACAGATCTCAAGTGATGTGGTCATCAAAAACTACTAGCTACAAATTGAGGGGTGTTGTACTGACGCTGTCGCAAGCGCCTTAAGGCGCCGCACGCGAACTATAATGAAATCATAAGTCACGATCTAGCAGGCTCGATTGCTATTATCACCTCACCACTGAAACAAGATAAAAATAGCCTTAAATTGTTAACATAAAGTCTAAAATTGTGTGCAATCGTTTGCAGATTAGGGAAAAGAATGTGTTTCAAAAGTTAAGTCAAGGTGCTCTTTATCTTGGAGTAAAATTATTGCGTTTAGATATTATTAAGCGAGACATGTTGCGTAATTTTGAAATGAAGTGTCTGTAGCAGACCTCCATAGCGAAATTATCGCGAAACCACTGCGTCTCTTTCGACACGATTTCAGCGATGTGCCTAGCACACCTCCACTACGTCATATATAAAGCGTTTTTTTAGAATATTAGACATGTTACACACGACTAACATTCATCTATCCCCTCCAAATAAGCTTGTGTTAGAAATGGGTACGACGATAGAGCAACGTGTGGAGTTTGAGCCTTGTTTGAGCCTTCGACCTTTTGAATTTTCAGTCTGCAGCTTGATCGTTGCGCTATTGATAAAGGCTGAGATTAACCAAAAGCGTAGATTTGGTAATCGGGTGTCGTTTGAATGCGCAGATTTCACGTAACGATCCAATCTGCGCGTTAACATCGACACTTTTGCTTCTGTTCCGCGTGTCACTCGAGAACAAATTACATGTCATGCCAGATTTCAGCGATTTCGCTGCTACGGTATTGCAGCGGAGATGTGCTAAAGGCCTTAAGCATGAATGACTGTTATTAGTTGACTTACTTGACCTTTCAATTGCATCCAAATTGCATTTAAGCTGATCTATTTATGACAAAAAAAAATTGATCTGCTCAAATGCAATTTAGAATGTAGCCTTGCTTATCTGGTGAGTAAGTGACGATGCAGTCTAAAATGAAAGCCTAACCTAGTATTTAAGGGATAACAGTAGCCTAAGCACGAACATTTAAACTTTCGAATAGTAAAGGTGACGTTATCGCCATTTTCGTACTACGTCTAGTCGAGCCGAGCCCTTTCATTTGATACCCATATTGAGGGACTTGTAAAAAAATACATAATCCGCTATTTTGTGCTGGCGGCCATCTTGGACCGATTTTCATCAAACATAGCTAAGAACACTCCCGACTAATTCACCTTTCAAACAAAAAAAAATCAAATCTCAATCGGTTCATCCGTACGATGCCACAGACTCACACACACACACTCATACACACACACAGTCATATACACACACAAACACACATACACATACACGTGCGTCGGAGGTTAATTAATAACTAACACGAGGCTTGACAACGGCGTCAACTGCTGACAGTACAGTATTCGGTAGCACGCAGTGTCCGAAAACATACAAATAAACTTTTACATCTATTTGGGTATTAACCAATCAAACTCAATTTGATATACCTTATCTAAGTCCCTAACTATTAACTAAAGATGAATATTTCTCAAGATATTAAATACTTATTTATATTTAATCAAGCGTGATTAAAATCCATCAAAGGCGATGCAATCATCATCCATTAACTCTTAACATATTAAGCATTCATTAATCTTCCATACAAAAGTTACAATAAATGCACAATATAATAACGGTTGCAATCGTGTCATACATTGACTTTCATACCAAATTATGTATTTGATTGAACCTAGCAATTTGTCTTTTATACTAAACCAAGGTACTATTAGGTATTCTATGGCTAAACTGGCATTACCACAGAATTGGGTGTTTGAGTCGTCAAAATACGTATATGCCTTAATTTGAATAAGAATAACATTTGTAAGAACAGAAAATAAATCGGTCAAAAAACAAATAAGTTATAAACTGTTGTAATGCGACTGTATCCGTCTCTTTCTGAAACGAAATTTTGTATAGAGTGTACTATGGAGCTACTGAATCGTGACATCATGTTGCAATAGCGCTTTCTTGTTCTAACAGGAAATTTAAAAGCTCTATATTTTCGAGACTAGTTGAGACATTGAAAAAAGGAAAATGAAGTTGTTATAATATTAAAAACCTTTTTATTAAGTATATTAAAAAAAATTGTTAAAAAGTGTGACCGAGAGCTTGCTCGGGCCTGACCGCTCCCACCTAGGCTCCTGACAGGCACGTACACTTACGTTATGTGCATGTACACGATGTAACACTATACATTAATTATGATACGAATGTCACACCAGGGCCCCATAAATTAAGTGCAAATGTGCATCAAAACGTTGAACGCTGCGCTTTTTATCTCCTTAACCGCTCGTAAAAAGTTTAATGATGTGATAACTCGCTGTAATATTGCAAGACCACCTCGTAAACAGGACTGTTCTAAATAAATCCGTTTGCCGAAGCCTGCGCTCAGTAGTGGCCGTTGATACTTGATGGGTTTCTGATGATGAGGGTGAACTTTTGAAGCTATTGCATAGCTTCTATCGCGGGCCTTGAGCGTGGAGACCGAATCCAGAAATTCCGTAACGAAAATAACCTGACACGGGACTCCTCTCACCGCTAGATGGCGTTGATAAAAAATGCTACGCAATAGCTTTACCGCGGCAGTCCCCGAGTGCCACACGTCTTTTTTTATATTTATGGCGAGCAAACGAGCAGGCGGGTCACCTGATGTTAAGTGATTACCGCCGCCCATGAACATTTGTAGCACCTGAGGCACCACCAATACGTTGCCGACTTTTCAGGAATTTGTTAGTCCGCCCCTTGAATAATTCCATGTTGTAATTTTATGGGAACACCGTCGCAGGAAGTTTGTTCCACAGTTTTGTAGAGCGTATTTATTCATCGATGGTATTTACGTCTTCCAACGTAGTCTCTTCACTATCGAGTTTTTTCAAAAAAGGGTTATCCTTTTTATTAAAATATTTTTTTAAGTTAGCTACAGCTCCATGTAATCTGATGAGGCATAAGAGTGCTAACATGTGCAATCAACTGCATTTTCCTGCATCAACATTGCGGTACTTGTCCTTAACTGTTACTTATAATGTGATGATAAAAATAAAATATGAAACACTCAATTAGAGTCACGCTAATATTGTAAACGTTGCGCCAAGTTATTAACAGTAAATAAATCACGGAATGAAAATAAAAGAAAAAAATAAATGCCAGTTAAACTTGTTAAGGTGACCTCACACCGTCCAAATTATGTAATCCTTACTAATATTATAAATGCGAAAGTGTGCTTTTTGTTGGTTTGTTAGTTTGTCCTTCAATCACGCCGCAACAATTCAACGGATCGACGAGATTTTTTGCATGGGTATGGTTGAGGACTAGAGAGTGACAAAGGCTACTTTTTATCCCGACGAGCGAAGCCGCGGGCATAAACTAGTTTACAAATATATAAATAGCTTCCTGTAAAAAATAGACATTTTGATAGATTTTTATCAATACTGTCATAATAATATCCGTTGGATACTATTCGGTGATTGTGAAATAGACCCTAAGAGTCACTGATAAATAAAGCTGATAAATGGTTTGATGTCGAGGAATTACATATCACTAGCTGATGCTCGCGATTTCAAAGGATGCTCGCGAAGGTTTTTTAAAAATCCGTGGAAACTCTTTGATTTTCCAGGATAAAAATTATCCTGTTTCGTTTCCACGATGCACATTATCTCAGTACGAAATGACACCAAAAAACCTTCAGCGTGTATAAGTAAACAGACAGAAGACAAAGATACTGTTGCATTTTAAATTTTATTACGGATTACACTCGTTGCTTGCGATCCCTTAAACCGGACGTATGCGACAGGTGTATTTACGATTGAAGATAAAATGCGGATACAAAAACTGCCCTCTGACGGTTAATTTTTGACTGCAGCGTGTCTAATCGCCTTAATACGAAATGTTGCACGATAATCGGTTATGCATAAATATCGCAACTCAAAAATATATTTTGAGATCTGTCAGCTTCTTGACAGGCACGATGTAAATATCTTTTTAAAGTGCATTTGGATCATAAACTTAGTAGGTATTACTCGCACTTACAGTTGATTTAAATCGCTTTCGCTTAGAAAGAATTTACAAAGACAATCGTTAAACTTTATTGATGTCAAATACAATAATTTAGTTGTAATTAGGTTTTAATAAGTTTAGTAATGCTACGTTTATAGTATAGTTCTTGTATTTCACGAGGGCGCGTGAGCTTTACTTGTCGTTACATCGTGTAGTACAAGCACATTGTGTAAGTGTGCGTGCCTTTGAAGTCATTGTGCGTGCCTGTCAGGAGCCTAGGTGGGAGCGGTCAGGCGCAAGCAAGCTCTCGCTCACACTTATACAGATACGACAAACACACACAACCATGGCCCACGCGGCCTCGTGAATTGAAAGAACTATAGTATTAGGTATATTAAAATATTGAAAGTACTTTTAAGGAAGCAACTTACGCATGTTGAGTGTTTTCTTTCAAACGATTTAAGTACATACGCTGAGTATAAAAATCTAAATCTGTTCAGGTATATAACCAGCCCCTATTTTGAGCTGTTAAAAAAATTGTTGCCAAATAAACAGAAGCCTTCGAAATGTGCACTGAACTTTTACTATCAAGATGTACTATAAATAATAAGAAGTTGCTTAAAAACAATGGACTTTAATATTTAAGAATGCTTGGAATCTGTTTCGCGATTGGTATCTCTGTCATGTTTCAGAATTTCAATGTAAGGTACTTAGAGGAAAAAATCACCATTAATAAAATCGCACCTACAGTCGTTAATCTTGGTAGGTATGTAAAAGGGTAGAGATTTGGAATTGTTATCATTAAGTAGAGATTTTTGCTCGCTGTCTCCTTTAGTAAATTGTGAACGGGTCTAATTTGAAAATGATTCACTTAAGTGGTTAAAAACTAGTAATACAGTTACACAATTGTAATAATTATGAGTGTATTACTAGTAGGTACATAATTAATAAAAATTTCAATTTTTTTTTTCACTGAAATTGAATCCGGATTATCAACAGTCCGGATTTTTGCTGTCTGGATTATTGACGCTTACCTTCGACGCTTACTCATCAAAAAGTTTATATCAGTAAAATAAAAAATAATATCTGATTTAGGTTTAAAGATAAAACTAGACTATCACCGATCTATGAAAATACGAAATTAAAAAGTAAGCATAAGACACAAAGCCAACGCCGCGTTCAATTCAGCTATAAGGACCTTTTACGAGTAGCTGGAAAGTACACGTACAGTTTATATGCAGCACGCGAGGAATTTAGAGAGACACAAAAAGGCACCTCGTATTAAAACATAAATTCTCACTTACGATCCATTATCTCAATTGCATTGTTAGCTTATCTGCATGATAAGGCCAGACCAATTAAAAATTTGTTCTAGTAACAAATAAACCACGGAAAGTCGCAAACGGAGCAAGCGGCCGGCGGTTGTTGTGTTGAATTGATGATGCCCACGCTTGCTCGTTTTGCGGACGCTGATTGCATATAAAAATGTGCGCACAACAGCACCTTCGGAATCGTTAATTTCATTAAAATATGCTTTACTAAAGTATGCTCTCATTCCTAATATGTATTTAAAAGGCATTCTTTATTCATAGACTTTTAACAGATACCTAATCTATAATTTACTAGTTGATGCCCGCGACTTCGCTCGCGTATATTTAGTTTTCAAAAGTCCCGCAGGCACTCTTTGATATTCCGAGATTAAAGTAGCCTATGTCACTCTCCAGGTCCTCAACCAGACCCATCCAAAAAAATCCGTTGCTCTGTTGCTGCGTGATTGAAGGACAAACCATCAAACAAACAAACAAACACACTGTCGCATTTATAATATAAGTAATATAGCGTGTCCTCTTCTGTGGTTAGCGAGGGTGTTTGCGGGGTGAAGTATGCGGGAGACGTTACCGCGAGCTTGTTGCGGCGCGCTCTCGCGCGTCAAGCTAGTTGGTTTCGGGACATAGCTCACAGAGGTCGCGTCGCGTGGTGCCTACACGTTCCCGCGTTTTTACGCTATGTACCTTGTGTGTCCTAATTAAAGAGTTAAACCTGACCAGCTCGTATCATTCACGAACCCAGGCTGCCCCAGCCACACTGACGCCCAACGTGCAAGGGGGTTCTGTGATGTTTTCGACCTGACTTTGTTTCGCGTAGCAACAGTGGACAGTGATTCGCGGTTGTCCGTTACGGGTGTTTGATTGCGTCATCATTCAAAATGCCACGGAAACGCGCGAGTATTGGTTCAGGCGAGGTTCAAGAGGAACCAGGAAGCGTAACCATGTCCACCGAGCATTTCTCAACATTGTTGACGACGCTCCAGCAGGCGAACGCCGAGATGTGTGAGCGTCTTATACGTGAAGTCCGGTCCTCGACACCTATAGAGCGATCTGTATCTATAGTAGCTTCAAACAATGCGAACTTCTCCAAGTGTTCAGCTCGTTTTAGCGGCGCACCTAGCCAGTGCGTCGACGCTTTCATAGATGCCGCTCAAGTGTACAAAGGGTGTTTACAAATATCAGATGAAAACGCTATTAAAGGTCTGTCTATGTTATTGACCGACAAAGCGGCTTTATGGTGGCAAGGTGTGAGGAAGTCCACCACCACCTGGGATGACGCTGTTCTGCGCTTGCGATCGGCTTTTGGCGCGCGTCGGCCGCCGTTTATGATTTATAGAGAATTGTTTACTATGACGCAAAAGGATGAGAATACCGATATTTTTATATCGAAGGTGCGTGCGCTTTTCGCGAGGTTACCCGAAGGAGACTTATGCGAGCGGGTTGAGCTGGACATGGCTTACAGCTTGTTGGATAGAAGACTAAGGAAAAGGCTAGACAGAGACGCCGTTGAGTCTTTTGAGGACCTGCTGCGCAAGGCGCAGTCTATGGAGGATTCTTTAAGGGAGGCGAACAGCGTTTCCGGAAAAGCGGCTGCGGAAAAGTCCGTGTCAACTTCTTCTCCGTCCGGCCCGTCCGTCCCGGCCGTTCCGTCCGTTCCGTCCGTTCCATCCGCGCCCGCGCAAGTGCGTCTGTTTTGTGCATACTGTAAAAGTCGAAAACACGTAAAGAGTGAGTGCGTTAAATTAGAGAATAAAAACAAACAAAGTGATTCCGTAATGAATAAGAAAGAATTAAAGTGCTATGGTTGTGGTGCGCCGAACGTTTTGAAAGCGAACTGTAAGAACTGTACTAGTGACAAAGCGTTTTATTCCGTCGAGTCTACAGTTCGTCGCCCGGCCGGGGCTAAACGATCGTCGTCATCGCGGGGTGAGCGGGAAGTGTTCGCCGGCCGTCGAGACATGCGTTTGTCGGCAAGTGGTTCTCCACGTTGCACATTGCCGCCACTGAGCACTGAAGGCGTACGGCGCGGTTCTGCGCCGTGTGTGCGCCCGTCGCTGTCGACCGCCAGGGGCGGATCGTGCGTTCGAGTCTCTACGACCGCGGCCGCGTTACCGCGGAACGACCAAGGTAACTCTCCGCCCGTAGGAGACTTTTCTGCGAACGTAAGTGACTGTTATACCTCTTTTTCGTGTTGCGATCACAATGTTAATATGTGTTTTTGTGTAAATAATAATTCTCGATCTGTAAATTCTAATGAAAATTATCGTAATGTTTCGAAATGTGTGAAGTCGAATGCGACTTCGAATAATTGTGTGAATAATTGTGAATCTGTTGTGTCTAATGTACCTAACCGTCGTCCTGTGTTAAATATAAGTATATTGGGAAAGTGTGGCACCGCGTTAGTCGATTCGGCAGCGAAAAGCTGTATTGCGGGGCACACGCTATACGCTCTCCTACAACATAAAGGTCACCCGGTACAGTCGTCAACACAAATTGTTAGGTTGGCGGACGGTGTTAGTAGGGAGATGAATGTACTTACGACGGAGTTAGAGGTGACACTACATGGGCGAACTAAAGTAGTTCCTTTCTTAGTTTTTCCCGATTCTAATAATAATGAAAGTTTGTTAGGTATAAACTTTTTAACCTTGTTTAATCTCGTTTTTGATTTTGGCAACCGAAAGTGGCACTTCGCAGATAATAATATGCAACATTTCGATATGCAGTTCGAAAAAGTGTCACCTCTCTCTTCGTGCGCTTCGCTCGATGTACTGCGCGACGATGAGGCGACATCGCTTTCCGCGGAGCAGAGAGAGATTCTTGCCCATCTCCTCGTGGAGAATGGGGACATCTTCGAGCCAGGGGGAGCGCCTACTCCTTTCGCTGAGCATGTTATCGATACCGGCGATCACCCCCCTATTGCAGTTCCGCCTTACAGGTTAACACCGGCCAAGAAGGATGTAATGCGGACTGAGCTCGAGAAAATGTTAGCTGACGGTGTCGTCGAAGAATGCGAGTCGGCATGGATGTCTCCAGCGTTGTTGGTGCCTAAAGCGAATGGCAAGGTAAGGTTTTGTGTTGATTATAGAAAACTCAATGCGGTGACGAAGACCGATGTCTATCCTATGCCTTTGATAGACGAGTTAGTACAGTCAACGAAAAAAGATTGCTACATGAGTAGCTTGGATATGCGCAGTGGATTTTGGCAGGTTAGTGTACGGGAGCAGGATAGAGATAAGACTGCTTTCTCGACGCCGTTTGGTTCTTACCGTTTTAAGAGGATGCCGTTTGGGCTCAAAAACGCGCCGTCGACTTTTCAGCGGTTAATAGATAGGCTCCGTACGGGTGCTTCGTTGAAGAACGTTACATTGCTAGCTTACCAAGATGATTTGCTTGTTATATCTGAAGGAAGTTTTGAAAATCATATTGCTGATTTGCGCGCGGTCTTTGAAAGGTTGCGTCTGTTTAAGTTGAAAGCCAATAGAGAGAAGTGTGTCTTTGCACGTGACGAGGTCAAATACCTTGGTCATGTTATTACCCAGGATGGTATTTCTCCAGACAATGACAAGGTTCGTGCAGTCCTAGAGATGAAGGCACCGTCGTCTTTGCGACATCTCCGCACTTTTATACAAACGTGCTCGTGGTTTCGGAAATTTATACCGAATTTTTCAGCTGTTGCAGAACCTTTGACGCGTTTGACCAAGAAGAATCAGCCATGGAATTGGGGTCCAGACCAGACTCGTGCGTTCGACGAGTTAAAGAAGCGTCTTTCGTCTGCTCCCATTCTCGTTCAGGCAGATTATAGTAAGCCTTTTGTGTTGAGAACCGATGCCAGTGCCTACGCCTTAGGAGCAGTGTTAATGCAAGGTGATGGTAAGGATGAACGGCCGATTGAGTATGCCAGCCGATTGCTTATACCGGCTGAACGGAACTACAGCACGACGGAGCGTGAGGCTCTTGCCGTCGTTTGGGCTGTAGAACGTTTTAGAGGATACATCGAAGGTCACGAAGTCATAATAGGTAGTGACCATCAGCCGCTCAAATGGTTGCTCACACTAAAGTCGCCGTCAGGAAGGTTGGTTCGTTGGGCACTAAAGCTGCAGGCCTTTAATATTCAGTTCCAGTATACACCTGGAAAAGCCAATGTAGTCGCTGATGCGCTCAGTCGCCCCACCTGTAATGAAGAAGACAAGGATAAGTGTGCTGTTTGTTCCGTCGTTGTAGACTTACCTGCTCGTAGTCCTGAAGAGCTTCGACACGCGCAGCTGGACGACCTGGAACTAAAGAAAATTATTAATGAGTTAGAAGACACTTCTGATCCTCAGTCTATAGGTGTTAAGCGTTGGTCTGAAAGGGGTTATTTTACTCAGCAAGGTGTTCTTTACAGATACAACCCTGACATTGAGAGCGAGGAACCCCAACTCGTAGTTCCTGCTTCTCTGCGTCTTGAAATTTTGAAAGAGTGTCATGACACGGCTTTGGCCGGTCATCATGGTGTTGATAGGACTTATCACAGGGTTTCTCAGAAGTTCTATTTTCCTGGTATGCGTAGAGTCATTGCTGACTACGTTAAATCTTGTGTTATCTGCCAGAAATATAAAGCTTCTAACGATAAGCCTCAGGGACTTCTTCAAACGCCCGTGCTTAACCAACGAGGTGAAGTATTGGCGATAGATTTGTTTGGCCCTTTGCCTAAAGGCGAGTTTGGAGAAAGGTGGATCCTTTTAGTAGAAGACACAGCAACTCGTTGGGTAGAGATTTACGCACTCAAAGACGCTACTGCAGAAGTTTGCGCACGGACTCTCATTGAGGAGTACTTTTTGCGCTATGGTCTTCCACGCCGGATAATTTCTGACAACGGTGTTCAGTTTATCTCAGCTGTCATGCAGCAGTGCATGTTCATTTTAGGGATACGTCAAGAGTTAGTTCCTCTGTATCATCCGTCGGCTAATCCAGCTGAGCGTAAGAACAGAGATCTCAAGTTTCAGATTTCCCATCTCGTTGACACAAATCACTCGTCTTGGCCGGCTCATCTTCCAGCGGTAAGATTCGCGATGAACACGGCGGTTTGTCAGGCTACTGGCGTTTCTCCAGCTTATCTCACATTTGCTCGAGAGCTGCGTTCGCCAGTCGACGTTCATAATGACATTAGGGCTGTCCTTGGTAAGGACAATTTTGTTCCTCAAATCACACCATATTTAAAGGATTTTGTAAATACTTTTATTGCAGTTAGGGAACGGGTAGAGACCCAGCAGGATCAGCGAAAGGAGTCGGCCGATTGTTCCCGTAGACCTGGCGAGGTTTTCGAGGTCGGTGACAAGGTCCTCCTAAAGTCACATGTTCTTAGCAACGCCGCAAAAGGCGTCACGGCTAAATTCATCCCCAAAAGAGATGGTCCGTATATAATTAAGGACAGAGTTAGTCCTACGGCTTACATTGTTGCTAATTTAGATTCCGCGAACGACGTTATTGGTAAATTCCACGTTTCGGAGCTCACGCGTTTTCATAGCCGGGATTGTTCGCCTCCTCGTCCCGTAGTTCCTAAGCGTCAAAGAGGGCGTCCTCGCAAGCATGCGTGCCCTGTTTGTTCTGTTGCTTATGGTGGGCGAGTTCGTGAGCGAGGGCGTTCTCACGACTCGAGGGGGAGGGTATAGCGTGTCCTCTTCTGTGGTTAGCGAGGGTGTTTGCGGGGTGAAGTATGCGGGAGACGTTACCGCGAGCTTGTTGCGGCGCGCTCTCGCGCGTCAAGCTAGTTGGTTTCGGGACATAGCTCACAGAGGTCGCGTCGCGTGGTGCCTACACGTTCCCGCGTTTTTACGCTATGTACCTTGTGTGTCCTAATTAAAGAGTTAAACCTGACCAGCTCGTATCATTCACGAACCCAGGCTGCCCCAGCCACAGTAAGGATTTTCCCACTTCGAGAATCCGGGATTCGATTCCAGGTATGCATCTCTCTTTTTGGAGCTATGTACGTTTTAACTAATTAAATCTCAATTGCTTAACGGTAAAGGAAGGAAGGTAGGTATCTGCATGCCTAAGAACTCTTAGAGCCTTTGAGAACATTATGTAGAGTTCTACATAATGTTCTCAAAGGTTTGTGAAGTGCAGACTTCACAAAGTTTGCACTTGTGCAGCATCCCCTTCTCGATCGAGAGGAGATCTGTGCCAAGTAGGTATAGTACCAGTACGGTAAACAGGTAATCGGTATGGCTTTTCCACTAGAGCGGTAACCAGCGGAGAGCGATTCCAATACCACACCAGACCAGACCTTGCCGGGAATCGAACTTCGAACCTCCCAGTTATATGAACACATCGCTCTCCACAGTATCAGAGACGTCGGATACTTATACGTAAGACATTTCTTGAAATGGTAACGAAATTCAAGTAGATACTAAAGTATGAACACCCACTTAGGTAGGTACAAAACCATTGTTACACGGAGTTAAAACGTCGATAAATAACTTTAATTTTATCTAGAACACGTCAATTTGAAGCGAACAAGACTTATCTCGGCTTAAACTCGGATTGAGCCGTATTTACATCGTATTTGTATGCTTAGTGGAATATGAAACCCATAATAATATGTAGATTGTAGGTGCACAGGGAATATGCAGAGAAAATGTTGGATTTTCTCGCATATAGACTTTATTATTAGATACACTTTTAAGTCTTAGAATATTTACTCCTTGAGTCATTATTATTTGAGTGATCTAAGACTTAAGTATTATAAAAGAGCCTTTACAAGATTGCTTTTAACTGCGATCAAAAGTTTTTTTTTATAAAGGAATATTACCCAAGCTGAACTTGACCTATATTCTTCCCTCCCCTCCAATTAAACGAACAGCTTGTGCTAGGAGTGGGTACGACAATAGTGCAACGGGTTGGATTCGAACCTGCGACCTTTCAGTTTTCAGTCCGCACCTTTAACCATTGGGCTATTGAGCCTTAATTTGTAGGAACTCATCACCTTATATGAACATCACAAAAATCTGCAGCTCGAAATTTTAATCCAGATAATGTTATGTAGTAAAGTTATGTGCGTAATGAAAACAGATTGCAACATAATACGTGGATTAATTTAATTATTGAATTTACTCTTAAATTGTTCTTCAATGGTTGGATTGCTTTTCTTGTCGTTCATTAAACTACAAGAAAAAGGGGTCGGAAATGCTTTGCGTTTGGCTATTCTCTTTTAAGATTGGCTGCCGTTGCCGAAATTCTTTCAAGGCACCTCTATCTAAAGAAAAGAAAATAATGCTATTATCTTACTATATTTTTCATGCTATAGATGAAGTGCAAATTACATTGCAATAAATAGGTAATACAAAGGTAGAAAGTAGGCGGCAGACATATTGCAATATTTCAGCCATAAGTCATAACGCGCTATTCACACTGCAATGATCGATGAAGTGACATGAAACCGAAGGAACATGAAATAAGCATTTAGCCTATATCTAAACTCCTACGTAGACTTATCACTTAAGTATTATAAAAGAGCCATTACGTAATGTTACATACCTATCGAGTGGTACAATCAGTAGTGCACGAAACAATACAATCAGAAGTATTACGAAATTTGACAGTTCCATTTCTTTTTTTTTTTTTTGATATTTGGATTACCTGTCATATTTTAATTATTATAAGTAATTTATCTACTAGAATACCTACGCAGTAAAGAGCTACACCAAGGACTAGTTCAAAATTTATAGATGCGCTATTGTCGTACCCACTCCTCACACAAGGTTTCAGCTTATTTGGAGAGGAGAGGAGAGTATATAAGTCAAGTTGAACTTGGCTAATATTGTTTATAAACAAAAATCATTTACATATTGTACAGTTCGAAAAAGAAGAAAACGCGAATTTAGGTTTAATTTTTAAACAACTTGCAATTATTTTCAATGTGTAGCATACCTAAGTACTACAGAGCCAAAATTTTTATGTACAATTCCTCTGCTATAGTAATAAGAGGCGATATAATCATTTAAAAAAAAATATCTTACGAGTTATTAGAATACAATGATGTATTTGGAGCTTACACGCATATGTCGCGTTTCACACGAGGTTTCGGGAATGTATTATTTCATCTATCGCGAGGATTTTTTTCTGGCATTCTGCGCACTGTTAATATATAAAGTTTAATCTTGCGTAAACTTAGCTAGGTGCCAGGTAACAATCAGACCTAGGCTGGTAAGCACGCAGGTATCTTGAACTGACCTCTAAGCCAGACGGTCGTCAATAATTATTAACTTAAATGCTTACTCATAAATCATCGCTACACTTTAAGCTAAATAAAACAAAAAATCACCAACCTTGACCTTTAACATAAATACAAAACACTAATATTAAACTGATGAAATATAAATATGAATTATAATAATTATAACTGTTGTAATAACTAGTTATAAAGGTTATAAAAACGAAAACAATATAAAAAAATTATAATAGTATTAGTCTAGAGAGGCCGAAGTTTTTACCGCTAAGCTATCACCGTTTTTCATTCGAATTATTTCAAAAAATATTATTTTTATTATCATAGGCACAAGGAGTAAAAATGCAAAAAAATCATTCATATCCTAATGATTTTTGTGCACTTCCTATTAATAGATATATAAAAGCCATAAAACGTATAAAACGAAAAATTCATTGAAAAACTAAACAGAGATATTATGAAAAAAAAAAAACACCAATTTCTTATCAGAAGAATTTGATCTGAAGTAAGAATATTTTACAGTTAACTTTTGTTAGCTAACTACGTACGATAAGATCTTTCTTACAAGATAATGTTGACAGCAAACCTACTGTAAGACCAACACAAAAGATTAGACATTCCATCATTATACCTTTTGTTTTGATATCTATTATTAAAAAAAATGACAGGCTATTAAACCAAATCATCGACCACTCCACCCGATAACGATGGCTGAAGTCATCAACTTAATTACAAAATACATAGATTTAATTACTCAATTATGTTTTTGTGTGAACCGTTTCTGATTTGTTCATCTTTATTGTTATCGATGAGACGTGCGCCGTCAATATACAGCTGATTGGGAATATCAAACAAAGTTGGGTTTATTTGAACACTTATAACACTAGAACGGCTGGACCGATTTTCGTGGTTTTTGATTTGTTGTATTTTTCTCCGTCCCGAATAGCAGAATAACTATTAAAAGCATTGGAATATTGACGGAAAAAAATTATGAAAAAATTTCATTTTCTCATACATTTTGTATTGAACGGGGGTTTTAATGGCAAGGAAAGTGACCTTTTACCCCGGAAAAACAGTAACCTAAGTCACGCGGACGACGTCGCGGGCATCATATAATCATCTAGTATTATAAATGCGAAGTTTGTTTGTTAGTTTGTTGGTTTGTTTTTTGTCCTTCTTTACTTACTTAATTAATATCTAATAATATTACTAAAATTAATTTTAAGGCTTACCTATATGTATATTTACGCCACATAACGCCATCTATCAGCATAACTGTTAACTATTTATTGCAGCTCCAGTGAGTTGCATACATTCACTCAATCATTGACTCTACAGTCTCTACACTCATATGAAATGGTTCCACAAGCGGCCACATACGGTGAGAGGCGCTAATGGGCCCCAACTAGGTCCCGTCATGCGGAATTGAAAATTCTCTATGGGAATTAGTAGTTACTGTTTTTAAATGCAAAAAATATTTTACCTTAATAGTGGATATTGGTCATTTGCAGTTTATTCTACACAGAAATACATTACATAAATGCACAAAATGTCGGAAAAACTTTATTTAAAAAAATAAATAAAATAAATTACTTAATTAATTAAATGTAGGTCATGTAATAATATGTGACGTATTTAAGTAGCAGAATTAGTAGATATACGTAATGATTAATAAATTAATAGATACTACATACTACACTATATATAATTAATGAATTAAAACTAATAGATACTACATAATATAGTAGAGAAATCTTTTCACGCCAATCACATAAATACGTCTACGTAAATCTAATGCAATTCCTATTTTAAGTTGATATTAAAACTACACTAACTATGTTCTAGGTAGCTAAAGGGATGCCAATAAATTAGCTAAGTATTGTAAGTTTGCTGACTAACTTAGTAACCAGTCGAAAAATTCGATATCAATTAAATATGTCACCGGTAGTGTTAACGTAGATAAGCGACTGTAGATTTAATATCAAAAGTGAGTTGATAAAATTCCTGAACTAGTTTAACGGCCTGCAAATTATCTACATAGTAGTGTCTTATCTTGCGAAAGCTTGTTCCTTTCTGTATAGGATTTATAAGCTCTAGATTTGGAACAGAAAGTGGGTTATATGACTAAGAGCTAGTTAATAGGCTAACAATGATATTATTATTATATAAACTGCAGGCAGTAACTTATCAAAGTTAATAATATAACAGCTTACAATACAAAGCTATTGTCCCTAAATCATAGGATTACCAACAATTAACAACCATTAATAAAATAGAGTAGAATAAATTCCATAATTAAAGTTTTTGATGATTTCATTTCAAAGATGTGATGTGTATTATACAGACTAACACTACTAAATTATTAGTGTGTGACTTTTTGTTTTCTTTTTTTGACATGATGTTGGCATGGCAAATTATAGTGTTTCGGCTTTTAATATTATAGTCCCTGAACCTAAAATAAATCTTGTATCTAAATGTATAACAGGCAAAGGTGACTGACTGACTGATCTATCAACGGACAGCTCAAACCACTGGACGGATTGAGCTGTCTGATATACAGATAACTCTGATAACTATAACGCTTACGTCATAATAATTATGACGTAAGCACCCGCTAAGAAAGGATTTTTGAAAATTCCCTAAGAGGGTAAAACCAGGAGTTTGAAAAACGAACTTAACGTGAGCGAAGCTGCGTACAAAAGCTAGTATTTGATAAGATCGTGACTCTGTTGTACGCTGCCACGTGAATTTCAAATTTTAATTTAGTTTTAATTAAAAGTGCCAAGAACTTACCTTCTTTCTCGCCGTTTTCTCTTCGAGGTGCTGGTCCCTTTGATGGTTCTGTACAGGGTCATCATTTTGGAAAAACACACAAATCACTTACACTCGCACTAATATTTATTATATCCAACTATAATTTATACTAGCTTAAAATTTATGTGATTTGCTTTTATGCATTGAATCCACTTTGAACATTTTTATAATCACTTGAATTTTCACTCACTAGCTTGACTTTGAAGATCTGTAAAAAACAAAAAAATGTGAATTATTATTAATATAATAAATTCGAAAGTGTGGTTCTATGTTAGTTTATTGGTTTGTCCTTCAGTCAAGCAGCAATGGAGCAACGAACGAACATGATTTTTGCGGAGTTTTAAAGTGACAAACTCTATCCCTCAAAAACAAAGGGTTAACAACTAACCTAACGCGAACGAAGTCGCGTTTACCGTTACCCAGTTACCCAGAGTACAGACTTTAATCTAAATATATAAAAGGCAAAGGTGACTGATTGACTGACTAATGTATCAATGCATAGCTCAAACCATTGGACGAGCTATTATGAAGTAGGCATCCGCTAAGAAAGAATTTTTAATAAAGTGATGAGCTAATTGAATAATGTTTGTCAAGTTGGACCTCGGATCGGCATTTCAATTTGGGGACATTTGGGACCAAATCTAAAAGTCTTGGGGGGCCATAAGGGCCCAACCAATGATAGAGCAAACTGCTGAGGGCAAACCCAATGATAGATCAAACTACTTAGGTGTGACTGCGCGTTGTTACTTTATTAAAGTACAAAAAATTAAAACAGATAGTTCGTTTCCCACGCCATCAAATGCATGAAAACATTGAAATTTCTATTATCCATTGACTTTCATTAGTAGGCGATTGTGACCGGTTCATTGACCCACTAACCGAATGCCTAAACCGGATAGATTTACGATCTTTTCCGGTTGATACTTAGTTCGGTACATAGCCAGCCACTGACAGAAATATTTTATTTGTGTACTGTAATTGTCATTTAAATATTAAATCACTAATGTTTTAATGGACGCAAATTATATTATTATTCCGTACATAGGTATCTACTGTGTTTTCAGAAAACTACTTCATAATGCAGAACAAGGTGGTCAAATAAGAGTTCTATATTGCACAATCGCATTGCTACGTCAATCAAGTAGGACCAAAAAAGAAATCACAAGAGCAAATCCAGTGCTAATCATATATCATACTAGCTTTTGCCCCCGCGACTTCGTCCGCGTGGAATTAGATTTTGGGGTGGAATTATTTTCCCGCTTTTCTGTTGAAATTTTTCCTGAATTTTCTTTGCTATAAACCTCACGGAGCCCGAGACCTTTCCAACGAATGCAAAACCGTGGAAATCGGTTCGTGCGTTCTGGAGTTATAGCGTCAGGAAGGAAAACCTGACTTATTTTTATATAGTAGATTAACGATAGAGGTCAGTGGTCCTACACGAAGCAACTGATCTGATCTGAATGGTTGAGCGAAGCAATGGCTGGATCATGCGTCATGCTCGTGAACGGGTGCCACCAACGGGAATGGGTCTGCTTTTGCCTGCCTGTGTTAACATGTATTGAATTGTATTTATTTGTATTTGTATTGTATTTATTTTTACTTGTATTGTACTCAGGAAAATTCATCGTGGAAGCACTGAATACATAGCATAGTTTCAATAACAATTGTAAAATTTTTATTTTTTTGAAAAGAGCAACCGCCGAGTTTCTTACTGGCTCTTCTCGGCAGGAAAGGCATTCCGAACCAGTGGTAGATTCATTGACCATTCAAAAGTGCTTGTAAAAGTTTATTTGAATAAAAAATATTTCTATTTCTATTTCTATTTCTATAACTGGTCGAAAGCTAGTTACATCGGCGTCTCAACCAGAAACATGTGTCAATGCGCTAGTTGCGCCAGTGTTGAAAACTGATCTTCGGATGTGGGAATGGGCTGTCGTATTTCAAGCGTCTAGATTTACAACATTATAGATAACTATGTGCTTGGATTTCCATTAAAAGTGGGTAAGTAATGGTATTTTTCTATGCCCAGATACACATCATAAGAATTTTAATGAGTTAAAATTTAAAAACTATTAAATAATAATTATAATTTATCTCGGATTCGATCCCTTTGAATAGGTATAATTGATAATTATGTATAGTTTTTCAATGCCATTAACTCTATGACCTCTAGGAGAAATATTCTGTCGACCTCGCACTTTCATCGGTATATTTTTTGTTTTGCCTCTGGCTATTAATTTCTCTTTTACCTTATTGTGTACATCATCAATATAATTGTTTATTGATTCTTTGATTTAAGTGACCCTTAACGATCTTAAAATACTTTACACTTGCGCTTGTCTAATATACATTATATTAATACACATCACAAGTTAAGATTAATCTTCTCATCCACTCGTTTTTTGAAGACTAGAAGATTTTTTAATACGTTTGATATGCACCTGAATCAAAATAGGTACCTACTATTTTGACTAGTTTTTAGAATATTTCAGCCATGTTGAACATGACCTATATTCTCCTTTCCCCTCCAAATAAACCTCAGTAGTCCAACGTTTAAAGACCCACCCGTTGCACTATTTTTCCGCTTATTTGGCGGGGAGAAGAAAATTTTAGTCAACTACAGTCTGAGTAATATTCTCTTAAAATATATGCGTAAAGTTTGTTTTTGGAGTTATTACATAAATTATAATTATACTACCTACCTAATTACAAAATACCTACCTAATATATAATACCTAATATATAATACCTACCTAATTACAAAATTTCTTTATCATTTTCTTTTCATAGCAAAATCATGGAGATGTCTCAACAGAAACCAAACAGATAACAAAGTAGGTATAGATATCAATTAAAGAGAAATTCCATTGATTGTTGTTTTCATTAGCATTTTTCTCATGCAGATGCTGTTGTTACTTTTACATTTCCTACGTATAAGGGCATCTCCAGACAGTGCCAGATTTCGCTATTCATGTTTTTCTATAAAACCATTGTTATTATCGGAGTATTGACAATCTTACTGACAAAACCTGCTTAAATTAATTATCAAGTGTTCTTTCACTAGTTATAGTATTGTCATTGGACTACCATGAAAGGTCTTTTGGTTTGGATCAAACAATTTTTAATTACGACATTCTCAGTAGCAACCTGAAATTGGAAAACTGATGGTGTGATAAAGTCCATGCTTCGGAGAATTTGAAAAATCATCAGTTTTGCGTCTGGACTCTCTCCGGTATTTGCTGTCCCATCGGGCTATGAGAGTGACGGAATAGAGAGCGCAATTGTGTCTGCTCAAAGCGTTGTGCAGAATCATATCTCATGTCTATAGTATAGTTTGGCGGTAGTGACAAAATTTCTGTCAAGAAAATAATATAATTTCATAGTCGCCTGTGAAAGATCTCATATTGAAGATGTCTCTCAATATCAAATCTAACATTCAACCCATACTTATCCATCCTAATGTTCTGAGACTTACATTTTAATATTCTGTTACTTTTTCATCTCAACCACTTTACCTTTACGAAAGTCACAAAAATATCTTGTTTCCTGGAAAACGGACAGACTTACGCAAATTTTTCGGAAACCATAGTATTCCAAAGTTTTTTTTTTTAACTTAAATCTGCGTGGAAGAAAACGCTGCCATGAGCGACTGTATATTTTATAAATATTCTACTAATTAAATAATTAATTAAAACTCTCCGGTTCAAAAAATTATCTCGTATTACGAGCGGTGCTAGATCCGTCCGCTTTTCTCTCATAAAATATGTATGTTTGTTACTGTCGTATAACAATTAGCTGTCCAGAGCACTGCGATTAGAATAAATACCAGCGTGGACGCCTGTCCGTAACATGATGTCACACGGACAGAAAGTTTCATGGAGAGAATTAGAGAAGTTACTTACATTAAAATATAGTGACGGCGACCTACCTACTAAAGTCCTTAAATAATTGTTTCTAATTTAAATATTAATAAGTACATAGATAAGGGATATTTGCTAACATCTTTTAACAGTGTAAATTCAACCCATACCCCTAATCGGCCACAAACGGACACACACAAACACACAGACTCGTCAAACATAAGACCCGGTCGGGGGTTAAAAATTGAGTTTTTATAGCTCTACCCAGATCCAAAACTGGGAATCTTTAGCTGTACCAAACGTCGTAAACCATGAAATTGGCCGGCAATTTTGGACATTTTGCACAACGATTACTAAAGTTGCGCTTGTCTTAAACACGCAACTGAGGTGGTGAGTAACAAGCATTTCGAAATCGAAAGTCCCCGAGAGTGCTGCGGTTGAGTCAGTGTTGTTTCTTTCATTTTGGTCATGGTGTTATATATAATTTCCCTCTTATTGATGAATTCCACAAACTAGATAACTTATTTATACTACCACTGGTCTTGGTCCTACGAATTTCTTCGTAATGGATTTTTCCCACAGAGAAACGCCCAATTCAGTCCATAACAATAACTTTGATAAGATTAACCGTCGATGTTCACGTTTCTGCTTCATATTGTAACATTTTTGTTTTGTACAGAGCCACTGCTGAGTTTCTTGCCGTTTAACTGAGCAGAATCAGCTTTCCGAACCTGTGGTAGATTCTCGACTTGTCGTAAGGCTTGTGGCCTATAAAAAAAAAATTGAATTATTTTTTGAAAACCAGATTTACCAATTAAACTCATCGAGGCGCGAAGCTAAAGTGGAAATGAGTAAGACACCGCTACTCGTTGGGAACCCAAGGAGCTGTTGCGACGACCGGAAAGCGCAGTGTTGGTGGACTCCCACTAGGGGTACAGTAGGGTTAGTGTAAGATTTAATTCGATTGATCGTATTCGTATTCGATGACATTAGTGTCAAAGTAAAATGAACTTTAACTGTATTGATTTAAAGTCATAAATTAGAGTCATAAACAAAAGATTTTAATTTGTAGCGTATCCGTATATGTAATCGTATAAGATTCATTTTAATTTGACGTTAATGACATCGAATACGAATACGATCAATCGAACTAAATCTTATACAACACAACTGGACTCGTGCCGTTGGATACAGACGGCGCAATACCACAGCGTATGGAAGTTCCTAGAAGTGAGCTACATACGCCCAGCTGAGGACATCTATCAGTTAATGATGGTCACGACCATGATGGACAGCTCATCAATCAGCAGGACAATGTGACACCATCATTACTTACTTACCAATTTCGTGAACTAGGGCCAATGACCATCAAAAGTCAGCGCCTATTACGTATGCGATGTCCTGTGCACATAATTCTACGTACTCATATAATCGTGCAGGCGCGTTGAAGGCAATAAAGGCCAACTTACTGTGCCACGCTTTACATGCAATATGCGTGGTTGTATCCTGAATCCATGATTGGAATATTGCCGATCGACCAAGTTAATGTGACCTGCGAACTCCTGTCGGCAGCTTGTCAAAGGGTTTTTATTCATTTTGGGTATATGGAGTTATAATACTTTAAGAGCTAATAAGTTTTTTTATCAAAGTGTGTATACCATTTGTGAATTCGCATTATTTTCAATTATTTTATACATCTACAAGATCGACCACTGAAGGGCTAACTTTTGAAAATTATGCAATATTTTACGTGTTTATAATTTACGTGTACGAATTTTGGATAAGTTCATGAGGATTACTTATCCATAAAATATGTATATCCATGTCTAGTGTCTATAACATGTGATGTGATTTCAAATTATTAAAGTATTTTATTTAAAAGGGATTTCCATTTACACAAGTCTTTTTATATAAAACAGCAAAATGTATGTTTCATAAATCTATGGTAACTTTTGCTTTTGTCTACAAGGGGACAGATGTCATGGGATAGATTTAATTTTTAATGTTTTTCTTTAAATACTTTAATCTGGTAGTTGGATGTGAAGAAGTAACAAATGAAAACACGCTTAAGAAAGCGAAATAAGAATTTAAGGAAGTACGGACTTACGAATTATTAAACAAGTCGTTGACTATCTCTTAGACTACGTTGCATCACATGCAACTGCATCGCTCGCGACAGACTCAGACGTTTAATGGATTATAGCCCTTAAAGGTATAAGGGTAAGGAGTACCCCTGATAACATATTATAAGGACTGTATGAAGGAAATGAAGGTTGAAATTTTGAATGCAAGCAAAGGATGTTACGAGGTTCGATCGTCGAATATTACGCAAACGGTTCGTAACGTTAACCCGTATCCTTCGAGGAAATTAGCTTCTTGTTATTACTATTAATTTGTAATTCATATAATTGCTCAAATTAACTAACAGTGGGGTTAGTATAAGATTTAATTCGATTGATCGTATTCCTATACTATGACATTAGCGTCAAAGTAAAATGAACCATAACAATATTGAATTAGACCTCAATTTCGCGCATGCATTCTTATACTTTTACGTATACGGATACGCTCCAAACTAGAATCGATTGTGCTAAATTTGTGACTTTAAATCAATACATTTAAGGTTCATTTTACTTTGATGCTAATGGCATAGTATACGAATACGATCAATCGAATCGAATTTATACTAACCCAACTGGTTGGTATGTGTGAAGTCAATAAGATCGAAATCTAAAACGATGAGGCTCTAGTCCGTGTCAATCATTATTATTGTTAGCACTTTATGTTTAACAACATTTATGTTTTGATTGTCTAATTATTATTAATTATAATTACAATGTTGTAAATTACAAACTACTATTTATTAAAGTTCATCAACTAGTTTTAAATAAAGATCGATGATTCTCGGTTTATCACAGAGTAACTTTTTTTTTTTTTTGAAGACAGCATGTGGATACTTTTGATTCCATTTCATTCCTGGAAAAATGATTCTCCAAGAGGAATTCTTTTCCTGGATAAACTGGATGAAAAGTATCCACGAACCATCATCAAAATTTAAGCTGCCTCTGTGTAAAAGGTCAATTTTAATGTAAAATACCTTTGGTATAAAAACGCATTCAGAACAAATCAAGAAACATTCATATATTTATATGGGACACGTGGCATCGTCTCCTTGGGTTTGGGATTTGTTAAAGTTCCGTGGGAAATCCTTAATATTCCTGGATAAAATGGTGTTGGCTGAACTAAATATAGACCGTTGCCTAGGCTCAAAACCAAAGACAATTTATGTAACTCCATGAGCCGCAAGATGCAACAAACCAACTGACATAGTTAACTCTTTCATTCTTAACACATATTTAATTTTATGCATTACAAATGACTATTTGATCAATCCATTTCAGAGGTTCTTTTTCAAATCCAACCTTTGAGGGAATCACTCTACACTTGACTCATCATTTGTTGATGAAGGTCAAGATTTCTCACGAATGGAATTTGCGGTTTGATAGTCCGTTTAACAAATCTATCTGCGAGTGTGGACGACCTTGCGGGCCCTGCTCGAACTTTTTAAGTAATTTTCCTTGAGCCCGAAAGCCCGTAAGCGAAGAGTTTTTGCAAGTTTCACACAGTCGCGCATTTTTGCATTAAGTTTAAGGCTTGGCGAGGTGTTGCCGCTGCTTTAATATACGTTAGGAAACCAATAATTCTTACTTACTAATATTATTATAACAACTTCAACAGAGCTACGGATTGACGTGGTTTTTTGCATGGATAAATTTGAAGACCTGGAGAGTAGTATAGGCTGCTTTTTATCCCGGGAAATCAAAGAGTTCTCGCGGGATTAACCTAAATCCACGCGGATAGCATGATATTTAATCGCTTGAACGCATATCGAAAAGTCAGAAGTGCGTGAACCGAAACTTCAACCCCCCACCACCTAGTCCTAGTAGTTAGTAGACCACAGTCCTCTAGGCTATCACTGCTTGTTGCCTACGCCTATTGTATCTAGAACTAAATAGATAGAGATACATATTTTTATGGCAAATACCAGCAAAAATTTCAATTAAGGGTAATTGCAACAGGTAAACCCTATACTGTAAATCAATTTAGCTTTTTTTTATTCAATGACAAGTTAGTCCTTGACCGCGATCGCACCTGATGATAAGTGACATGTAGTCTAAGATGATACGGGCTAACTTGGAAGGGATATGGTAGTGTAAATTCAACCCATATCCTTAATCGATTTAAGGCGGCACGTCTTTGACGGCTAGTACAAATATTTACCAATACTCCCATGAACTCTCTAGTTATAAACCAATTGTTTTGATTATACCATTATAGCGATGTTTTTCTCTTTCAACACCCGCTACGGAGTAATGTGTACAGATGGCAAACAAATCGCTCCTCTCACGACTGACGATTTCGTTGACACCATTATTTAGGTATAACCTACGAGTATGCATTGGTACCGTTCGCATATATCCATTTATAGAGAGACGGCTTTGAAGAATTTGGCACGCAGAACGATAGTACGATGATCTTAGTTTTTAATATCTAGCGCAATGCATGTCAGAACTTGGATAAGGTGGGATTACTTAGTCATGCTAAGCATTTCAGCGTTATGTTTCCAGCGTTATGTTTGCGTTATGTTTGCGTTATGTTTGCGTATACAGCAATAGATAAAGTTTTAACTGTCACTTGTGTTTAGAGAATCGCACTACTGAAACCTTATTCTATCCTGTCTTGTAGTCATAATGCCTCCTTGTCCCCTTCAACTTACAGTGAAGTTTCTATTTCATAACAGCCACATCGTTAATTAATGTAAAAAGCATCATATATCATAGCAATTATGAATTCTAATCTATAAAATAGGTAATAATCTAATATATAAAATAGTAATCCGTAAAAATAGATTTCATACCAAGATTTAATGGCAATGGTCGAATATCCGCGTGTTATATTGAGGCTAACGGTTGTAACTACGATCTGAAGAGCCTTCAAGAAGTGTGATAATCAAATATCTGTACGTTACAACATAATCATACAGCCGGTAATAAAATAAACACAACTCTTACACAAGCTTAAGCATTTAACGAGCGAGTTCATTTTTTATTTCAGTTTGTGTACTTACCATAATTGTGTCTAATATTTGTATATTAAGTTGCATGGAATCAATCCGCTTGGCATTCAGCTACCCCACAAGATAGTGTAATAAGTTATATTATGTAGTTATACATTAATATTGTAACATTTAGTTATGAAAAGAGCAACTGCTGAGTTTCTTGCCGGCTCTTTTCAGCAGAATCTGCATTCCGAACCGGTGGTAGAGTCCGAAAAATTAGATTAGAAATACGCCCTGCACTGGTAGCATGGGCAGGAGATAAAAGTTTTATCCCCCGATTTTATCCACTGACAGGGGATAAAATTATCTTTTCCTATGCTAAAGCATGGCGACAGGGGAAAGGAAAAGTATATTCCTATAAGAATATCCACTGTGGATATTATTTCCACCGTTTTACTCATGCTCGAAAGGTGGATAAAAGAGAGCGAGGGGATAAACAAAATGTTTAAATTTTATCCCCGGGGAAAGGATAAAAATCCTTTCCCCGGGGATAAAATTTCTCCCGCCCATGCTACCAGTGCTGGGATTATATATGTGGATATACTCGTAAGTAATATTCTACGATACTACTATTAATAAGATCCGTTACGGTATCGGCATATCGACAGTTGATAGCGTTATGAAATAATGTCACTAATGAAATCGATCTTAACATGATAATGAGTACACGGAAGGTGTTAACATAATGTGTACAGGCTGACCGTACGCGTGATGGGTCCCGTTGGTCACTTTCGATGCTCTCTTACGCAAGAAATACAAGTGATGTGCGACTTCATTCAACCTCAGTAAAGATCACATTTACCGTGACCATCTTAATACCGGTAATAAAAAGCAATCTCGTCGTAAGTATCTTTTACAGCGCCCAAAAAGTACCTAATATTTTTCGACTTAGACCAATCAACTTCAATATAATTGTATAATCCCTTCAAAGGAATGTCCAACAAATTCATTTTTTTTATGTAATGGATGTCTCAATAATCCGATCCATGGAATATCACATGAATTGGAATATGAATTCCAAAAGTAGGTAATGACATATTTGTGACCAACAAAGGGAACTTTAAGTTATTACTAAAGTAATATACCGAAATATTAAAATGAACATAGTATTTATTGAATAAATACGTAAAATATATGTTTTGATTAAAAAAACTTCAGTATAGGTGCTGAAGGTAAATTTCAATTTAATGAAGTCAATTATTGTCAAGATAAATCTTGATTTGTAACTCTGTATATCTAATTACATTTTTAATGGGTTTGATTTCTCTATGCTTATGTAAGGTAGTTTCTTAATGTAGAGCAAGAAAATTAATTTATGTAGGTACTTAATTACTACATAATTATACGTTATTAACATAATACAACAGACAAATAAAGTATTTACAAAAATAACTTACAAAATATCACATAAACAGCATGTATGTATATAGTAAGGCAGGTATCCAACCTGTCAATAATTGGAGGCACATCAATGCCTGAATAATATAATTCGTTTTAATACAGATAGATATAGAGTAAACATTTAGGTTAACGTAAAAAACTATAAGTAAATATTTTCTAAAGTACCTTTTCTAAAATATATCTACCAGAAATGGATTCTGGCAAACTAGGACTCTTCAGTACATTCGATTTCTCACAATATTCAGACCAATAGATAGATAAAAAAGATTTTTTAGATTATAAAAAAGATTTTTTATCTATTCCGTGGATATTAAAGTGAGTCAGTTTATATTTTTATCTAAATTTGAGTAACTAAATAAACATCTAGATGAACATCTAAGCCTATTTATATATATACAATTACGAAAAAGATTCCTTATGTCAAAATGCAGGGGTCGCAAGGTTAAAACAGAGCGAAAGAATAGCTGAATACTAAGTTTATTATATTAACTATGTCAGTATAGATTGCATTTCCGTGAATTGCGTTACAAAAATTACCATTTTTAGTAATATAATTTAACCTCACACAATCTATCGAATCTGTTTAATTGTTTCTCAACGAGATCGCGACCCAAGGGAGTTGCAAACTAATATTTTTAAAAAGTCAGCCATATATTTTGAAACGTTTGTAGATGTATTTTAGCTTACATACTCTGACAACGGATTTAATAAGAAGATTAGGTTATAGGAATTTGGTTATTTAATTTTTTATTTAAATAACTGTATTAGATAAAAATGAACCTAATGACTGTACTTTTTTCTAACAGCTAAGAAGTTTTTTGGTTACGGAAGAAACGATGTTGTAACTTAATATAGTGTACCTACATCAAATGTCATATTTTAGTGATGTGGTTGATATTTTAATGAATTTGTTATCTTAGGACGTGGTCACGACAAAATAAAAAATGGCTAAAACATGCAAACGTGGAAAGTAACAACCTCGTTACATTAATTACGTGCTTATTAGTTTTAGGCTTTCACTTCACTTACTACATCTTGTTATGCTATGTGTTTATGACTGTTGAGATACGCTTAGTCACGAGAAATGATAAACATCCACTGATTGATTGTCTCTTGTGGAACTACCACATGTCTCGGTCTTGTGCCGCCTATATCCAACAGCTCCATAAAACTCGTCTGGCGTCGACGGTCCACCTCGGGGGGGCTCTGCCAATACTGTATTTTTCGGTGCGAATTCGGTGTCTGGTGGGAGACTTTGGCCGTAGCTAGTTACCACCCAAGCCGCCAAGCGATTTAGCGTTCCGGCACGATGGCGTGTGGAAACAGATTAGGGGTATGGGTTGAAATTACACTGCCATACCCCTTCCAAGTTAGTCCGCTACCATCTTCGACTGCATCATCACTTACCATCAGGTGAAATCGCAGTCAAGGACTATCTTGTCATTGAATAAAAAAAAGAATTTGCCAATCCAGCTCCTTGGGGACTTAACGACTATCAGCCCCTTGTTTTTGTTAATAAAGATGAATATTTTGTTTCACAAAAACTATCCTTTCTTTACTAATATTATAAATTCAAATGTGTGTTTGTTTGTTGGTTATTATTTTATAATTTAAGTAATTCATTATTGTCAGGTTTCCTTTTCTTGATTTGTACTAGAACCTCTCGCAACTATCCTAACATCTTCAACTATGCGCTAGTTAATTATGTAAATTCTCTTACTTACTTAATTAATCATTTCTTCATTACCATTTCCTGTCTGCATTTTAATTAACTGGAATATCTTTTGCCATAGTTAGATTAACTGATAAGTTTCTTCTATAGACATCATCGATTCTAGAGGTCACAACAGGCAACGTTAAGTTTTATTTCAATTAATAAAATAATATCTAGGCTTACTATGTTTAAAAAAGGGGATCAAACGCACGCTAATTTTTGATTGATTTTCGAAAAAGGTGTTTTCATATATGTACGAAATCTTCGAGGTTTCTATACCAACTTGCGTGTTTTATTAAAAACACGCAAATTGGTATAGAAATCGTCAATTATGACGAGAAAGTTCGCTATAATTGCTATTCCATAAAATATCTAGTCCCAACTTCTCATTCATGAAGTTTAGCCGTTTAGTCGTTCCTAAGTTTAGCCCGCCTGAACAGAATCAAAATTATCTTCCAAAAAGTTTTATTAAAAGGACAAGTCATTGATGGGCGGAATGTCTAAGTTAAGTTGTTGATATGTTTAATTAATATTCATAAAAATTGTCAAAAAATAAAAAAACAAGTCTTAAAAAAATAACACTTCCAAAACGAGTTTGATGATATATTATATTGCTAAAAGTAGAATGGGAAGTATTGTGATCACTTATTGAATAATTTTTCCCTTCTCAAATTGGTATACTTTTAGTTGTTAGTTGATTTTATACATAGTTAATTATAATTTTTGTGTGTACCGATGGGGCCAAATAAAGATCACCTTAAAAGTCCCATATAAAATGAGATAAAAACAAATTCCCTATGAGCTTCATACATTTGGACTGAAAAGATTCTACAAATTATTACTAATAATTTATTAACATACATACATAATTATCGAATTGTAAACGTAAAAGTTTGACAACCTCCCTGGCGCAGTAGTGAGCGCTGTGGCCTTATAACTGGGAGGTCTCGGGTTCGGTTCCCGGTGATGTCAATTTGGAAATTTATAATTTTTGAATTGTCTCTTTTCTTGTCTGGTGGGCTTTGGTCGCGGCTGTTTACCACCCAACCGTCACAGACGTATCGCCAAGCAATTTAGCGTTCCAGCACGATGGCGTGTAGAAACTGATTAGGAATATGGGTTGAATGTAGACTGTCATACCCCTTCCTATTACTCTACTACCATCTTATACGGCGTCACTTCCATCAGGTGAGATCGCAGTAAAGGACTATATTGTCATCGAACACAAAAATAATTATTTTCTTTAAAGAAGGTGGGTGGTTGCAGAAATACGGGATCAACGAAACAGAGTTCTATTAACAAAGTATCTTCTTCTGGACAAACCCGCATCATTAGCTAATATGGCGTGAACATCATTGACAAACGACATTTATATAACGAAGTCCATGTGAAGGAGGCACAATCTCTTCCTATAGATTGTTTTCGATACGTAATAGCTTCACATAGAGCCGAGATTGTCGACATGAGTTATGTGTTCTAAACGTAAAAACGATAATACGATTCATTTAAATCTATCATTGTGAGAAACGATTATGGGATTTCTACTGTTATGCGAAAGTGTGTTTTTTTCTCAATTGGTCCTTCAATCACGCTGCAACAGAGCAACGGATCAACCTGATTGCTTGGGTGTAGTGGAGGATCTGGAAAAAGGATTGCCGCTTGATTTTGAAACCAAACTCCACGCGGATGAAGTCAGTAATAGAAATGATCTTAAGTACCGGGATAGCGTGACGCCGATTAATTATTAGCAACTCACTCGTATAGGAAAATACTTTTTTTTGTTAACAGAGGGAAAGATATCCGACTTTCGTTTTGGACGTTCAAGAGGCGACCAATTAAAGTCAACTTTATTTACTTCGATGTACAGTATTTTTACACTATCGTACCCACTCCTAACAAAAGCTTTCCGCTCATTTGGAGGGGACAGGAGAACATTTTAGTCGAGTTCAGCTTGAGATATTCTTTAAAAAATTATTGACTTCGACCTCCCTTTCGGGTTTGATCCCAGGCAAGCATCTTTTCCGAGCTATGTACGTTGTAAGCAATTAAATAAGTGCTTTAATGGTGAGGAGAAACATCATGCGGAAACCTGCATACCTGAGAGTTCTCCATTATTTTCTCAAAGTTGTTTGAAATCCACCAATCCGCATTTATCAAACGTGATGGTTTACGACCTAAACTCTATTCATTCAATGGGGGACCTATGCCCATATAGTATACCATCTGATGGTACAACACCCTTATTTTATTATTGCTTTAGTTTTAAAACAAGACTAATGCCCGTTTTCAACAACCATACTTAAATCATCCCCTAAGTATGAGTCTCTTTACGTAGGAACGTTGGTGAAAACGGGCATAACTAAACTAACTAGATTAACTAAATAGAACATATATCATTACGTCACTTAGAAATATAATTATTATTGTTTATTATACCTATTCAAATAGATTTATTGTTCCGTTCTTAATTTTAATTTTGCTCGGAAACATCACACACTCGTCAAACTCTTTTTACTTTTTATTAGGTAATGCTTAGAGAGGTTTATATCACCAATCAAATTTTAAGTGCGGATATGATTGTAAGGTATTTATGTCTACGAGGTATATTCTACCTCATTATAGTTTTCCGCCAGCTTTCGATTCGATTTTATTCCCAGATCTCAGTTATACCCATGCAAAAAATCACGTCGATCCGTTGCTTCCTTGCGGCGTGATTGAAGGACAAACCAACAAACAAACACTTTCACATTTATAATATTTATAGTTAGGATATCAATTCCGAATGGGCAATTTTTAATTTTTTATTAAAGTGTTACCTACACTTAAAGGAAATATCCTAATAGATTTATAAATACATATCAAAAATTCGTGGCTGACGTGTGGTTCAATTTGGCCGAGGCCGGCGGGATTCGAACCCACATCTCTCGGGAATCGCGCCCTGAATGTGTTAACCGTTACACTACGGCCAAATTGAACCACACATCAGCCACGAAATCAATGATATATGTATTTACTTTTCGACAAATTTTTCAGTTAAAAAAAAAGACTGTAATGTTGTTGCTACAAAACTGATTGAAAAAGTAGAGTTTCTATTCAGAACTAGAACTTACGACCTTCTAGTGAGGATCCGCATGTCCATAAAACAAAGCTACTAACGCTATAAAAATATCTATTAGGTAAACCTACATCGATTTAAATACAATCAAATTATGCTAAAATCGATTCGTGAGTCATATGTCACGCTATTTAAAATTACACACGGTAGATAAAATCCTAGTAGGCATGAATAGTAAATGTTATGCGTTTGATTTACATAATAATATATTTGCCATGACATAGGAAATATGTTTAGTTTTTTTGTTTGAGGTCAATTCTGATGTCATAAGGTCAATCAGCCTTGAAGTTTTTTGACCACGGAGCTATTGAATAATAATGTCTATTTTTGTATTAATTATTTTAACATGTGTATTAATAATGCAAAAGATGGTGAGGAAGTTTTGTTACTCCTTCACACCACAATCTATGAACCGATTTGGCTGAAATTTGAACTGGAGATAGATATCTCATACCCAGGATTAAGACAGACATTTTATCTCGTAAAATTAAATAGTTTTCGCGGGAATCAAAATCATCGATAATATCATCTGTTGGTAACGTTATGGAGTAATTTTAAAATTTGCTTGCTTTTACTTCTAACTACTAAATGAAGAAACCTTTATTAAATATGAAATTACGAATAGAACACATTTCGGATGCTTTATTTATTAATTTTTTAGACAATTATTTATGTCACTCACTTTGTTGAAAAATTTAAAATTATCTTTTTTATTACACCATCTACCGAAAAATATATATCTACAAGAAATTATATTATTAAAACAAACAAAACTTACGTACCAAAATGAAAAATATTCCAGATTTTCCCAAAACAGAAAAAAAAACACTTCACTAAAACTTTTTAAATACCTATTAATTACGCTATGCAATAACTTAAGGAAACACTAGAATCGAAAAGTCGTTCGGAAAACACACTCGCGCCGTCAAAACCAATTTAAATCTTATGATTGAGCAATAAGGTTGTTAATCGGCTAATAAATGGTTGGGATATGTGTAAAGATGTGCGTACGCGTGTTAGCGGCGTCGAGTTAGCCGCTAATTTGTGCTTGGTGCGGACTGCACCTGCGTGAGTCGCCCACTAGCCGCAGCGGATCGGCGGTGAAGTGGGTGACATCGAATATGGACACTCATTTCGATTATAACATACATAATATTTGCATTTTCTTAAGAAAATCTAACCTTTTTTTTCTGCGGGGAAATCCTCATGGATACCACCGTGCCCGGGAAAGGCACGGAAGTTATGTCGGACTTTTACCGACTAAAACCCCACGGCGTTCCTCTCATCGCCTGATGAATGGGCTATACGGGACCAGACTCGTTCCACAGCAAGAAAACCAAACCTAACTTAACTTTTATTGAGCGGGGCATATAGTTCGAAGAGCTGATGGCCAGGCTGGAGTGGCAAGCCTGCGGGAAGCGTAGTGTTGGCAAACCCCGCAGACGAGTCGTAGGGAACCGCTGTAGATACTCGTAGCAGGCGCAAGAAGTTCATGCAAAAGACCTTTGTTCAACAGTTGACGTCTATCGGTTGATAAAGAAGAAAAAGGAAAAAACCTATAGGGATTGAGATGATATCCTACAAACCGCCCATTAGGTAGACCGAGATACCAGAGGCTTAACGCATATTAAACCTTTTGTTATCGGGCCGTTCGGGCTGGCGGCGACGGCAAGCGGTCGCCTAATGAAGTAGGGTTAGCTACATTGTATGTATTACAATTTGGTACGTTTTGACTGGTGGCTCTGCCGGTGTCGCGGTCATGGCATCCTAATGAGACCTATCTCATGTACACATCTTACACTAGTGTAAGATGTATACAGTTTGAATCTTAATTCATTATAATTTATAATTACAATATATACGACCTCGAACGGTGCACCCACAGGCTCTCGTAAGTAAATAAGGCGTAGCAACACGTCATACGTGCATCTCTTTGAACCGAGAGAAATCTTTGCGCAAATACCTATCTTTGAACGCGCTACTCATGTGCGATTAAATATTGCTTAGTCTGGTTTCTTTGACTTTCAATATTAATGTATGTATCTATTTACCTGTAGCAAATTGATATTGACTGGTGATTAGAATAGAAAGTTACTTGCTTTGACATTATTGGTAGGTACTTGTATGTGGAGTTTTCTAAATTTTATAAGACTTATTATGTAACACTATTTGTACAAAGCTACAATATACTTATATTGGTATAGATAGAAGATACAAGAAGAAAGAGCAGCCTTAATACTCTATAGAAAATTATGTGATGTAAGGAAGGTAAGAACTCTTCATTACTCGCTGGTGCAGCTTTTCTATGCTTATCTGGTTAGACCCTTTAATGCGTACCTACATTTTTAAAAACATTTTATTTCACTACCTCAATACATTTTATAGTCTATTATTGATAGTCATCAATCGCTATAGCAGCCTGAAGCTTAGCGCCTAGTTACTGCGAAGTAACGGGTTATCCTTATTTGGACGATGACCGCTCATCCTTGCGTCGAAAATTGAATAATAAATACTGTGTTGTGTGCCGTAATGTGCGACCTAGCAGAAAGTGAAGTTCACATCGATATAGAAAACTATGTACGAGAAAATATACTTACCTATTGATTGAGAATTTACCTAGTGTTATGTAATAATAACTCTTAATGTAATGTAATATGTAAGAAGAGTTACTAGTAAGAGTGTAAGATTTCTACAACCGTGCCACCGAACACAATTTCACCCTCACCACCTGGGTGCCTGGAGCACTTCGACCATCCGATGTGCCAGATCTTTTTTCCACACACTTTGAAACTGTGGAACCAACTTCCTGCGACGGTGTTCCCACTAAACTACAACATGGGGTTATTCAAGGGGTGGTCCAATAAATTTCTAAAAAGCCGTAAACTCATTGATGGTGCCTCAGTAGCTACAAATGTTCATGGGCGGCGGTAATCACTTAACATCAGGTGATCCGCGTGCTCGTTTGCTCGCCAAAAATAGATTAAAAAAAAAACTAATTATTGGATTGTTTCTCTAAGTGTCGATTTCACCAACGTTGAGTAACGTTTTACCGTGAATTTTGTTATTTTGGAAGATTTTCAATACAGAAACTGTCAGAACGCTTAATTTATTCCTCGGTTAAACTTCACTCGTCGTTAGTGAAATAGGCACTTATCTCTATTTATATTAAGCTAAGTATTTCTTTTTGGTAAGATAGACGTCGACCAGTCTACCTGTGAGTCATCCTTAAACATTGATAAGTTAACGGACTTACCCAGTGGGCAAGCAAGTTTTGAAGAGTACCTTTTTTTATTCGAAAACAAGATAGTCCTTGACTGCAATCTCACCAAATGGTAAGTGACGATGCAGTCAAAGATGCTTGCGGGCTAACTTGGAAGGGGTATGGCAGTGTAGATTCAACCTATACCCCTAATCGGTTTCTACACGCCATCGTGCCTGAACGCTAAATCGCTTGGCGACACGTCTTTGACGGTAAGGTGAGAACTAGCCACGGCATTGCCTCCCACCAGACCAGACCAGAGACAATTCAGAAATTATAAATAACCAAATTGCCGCTGCCGGGAATCGAACCCGAGACCTCCCATTTATAAGACCACAGCACTCACCACTGCGCCAGGGAGTTCGTCAAGGCTTATCTATGGTCCAATTTGCTTGACGCATGAACACTTTCACTTGCTCGCTAGTAGGTAGGTATATCTCGTTGATACGCGTGCTTGGCCACGCTATCTTCTCGTTTAGATGAGATATGATTTACTCGTTACCTTGTTTGCGTGATAAAGATGTTAGTGTAATTGACTCTAACATTGTAACTAAGAGTTACATTGAGCTCAATTCATTCTTCGATACTAATGAAAGTGTAAATTGGTTGAGTTTTCAGTTACAGTTGAACCAGAATAAAAGTGCATCTTGGAGATGGGAAAGCACCCTTATTTTTATCCCGGAAGATAACTATTCATAAGATTCTATTACATAAGGTAATTATCACACATCTAAATATATAAAAGGCAAAGGTGACTGACTGAATGACTGACTGACTGACTGACTGACTGACTGATCTATCAACGCACAGCTCTAAACACTGGACCGATCGAGCTGAAATTTGGTATACCTACAGGTAGCTGTTAGGACGTAGACATCCGCTAAGAAAGGATTTTGGAAAATTTCAACCCCAAGAGGGTTAAATAGGGGGTTAAAAAATCGAATCTAACGTGAGCGAAGCCGCGGGTTAAAGCTAGTAATAGAATAAAATAGAATAATTTTTTACTCAAATAAACTTTTACAAAGGGCTTTCGAATCGTCAACAGAATCTACCACTGGTTAAGCGACGTTAAAGTGTCAAAACTAGTCTTGTGTGTGCCTTTTGAACCTTTTCACAAATAAGGTAAGACCACACTAAGCGGATCTTCGGCAGGCGGCACCGTACAACGCAGGTCTATTTGGTGAAACGCACTCGAACTGCAGAGAAGCGATAGTATCCAGCTTAAATGGTCGATCGTTCGGCAAGCTCTGACTGAAGATGGGCGGAAGTGACATGGATGTGATAGTAATTATAATGTCAAGAAGAGAAAAGGTTGATAGAGCAAGAGCATTTATTTGCCACACATCATCGCGCCGCGTAGGTTCACATTCCACCATACAATTTCCTAATATTCCGGTTAACATAAGGTCGTATGTCCAATGATTCAATTCATATTAGAAGCAATACCACATTCACTTCAAATAATTTAAGTCCGTTATAGAATTGAACTAGAGTGAAGTAAGTTGTGAGTTACTTTGGTTTGATCACATACCTATTGCTTTAATTAGTCTGCATTTAACGCAAACATGTTTCTGTGGTGAATGCTTTGATCCAATTAGTTGCTGACCGAGATCAGACTATTTGGTTGTCCTTATGCCTATACCAATGGATTTACTATGCACATATTTTAAGGGCCAGATTAAGCTAGTTTTGGATATAAGAAAGTTTCTTTATATTTATAGCATCTCATAGTTAGGTACTTATATTGTCATCTCTATTCTCTCTCTTAATGTTCTACTGCGTTTAGTAATTGGATTTTTCAGGTCGTTGCATCGGATTTAACGAATTTCAATTCAACGATCCGATCCAATCTATTCTTGTTTCTTTTCTGTATTTTTTGCATTTCCAAAATTACTTATTTACCTATACCTAACTACTTACGTAGGTAATACATTAGCTCCACAAAGAGCCTTGGCAAAAAACCACTTTGAAATCCTCGCTAACTCGAGTTTATCTTTTTGATTCCATCACCATACTTTTTATATATCCTGTACCCTTTATCCAATTAATTGTACGCGAGCATTGATTGACAAGCCTGGAGATGATTAAACTGATGAAAAAACAAGGCACCGACGAGGAAGTCATAATTAAAGCTTCGTAAATGGTGGCGACCTTCGTAATGACACGACCTACACTGAACCAGTCACTAATTATAAACGGCTCTGAAATTGTGCTGAACTCCGGCATCAAATTATCAAGATTACCTTAAATCATCCTAAACCATCAATCAAAAGAGACTTTAAATACCTGACAAATATTTGTAAGTAGGTAGGTACAGTTAACGCTAAAGGATTTCACATGTTTGCATACACTAGCTGCGCCGCTTCTATCTAGGGGCTTCCCACGACTCTTGATAATACTTTTTTAGTGGATCAAAAAAGAATTACAAGTGCAAACCTGCAAGTTTTAATTATATTCAAATAAAACATAGGTATTATCTATTAATATTTTTGTAGACAATCGCCGCATCCTCCAAGCTCTTGCAAACAAACCTACACGCGGACTGACAATAGAATACATTTAGAGAGTGGGCCAAGGTTGGAGATAACTAGCTTTTCATATCCCTGTGAAGTCATTGATCGCAGCATACGGTTAATCTTGAATTGATTTGTCTGCGCTTTGGTTTCGTTGTAGGTATACGGTTAGGCATTTCTCTACCCAAAGCACCTATAACCCATTTTCCGTCAACAACAATAATGTTGTTCCCGATTCCAATTTTGTCGTATCAAAAAAGTTAGATAGTAGTTAGTACCTACTAGTAGGCACGCCTTGATTTAAAATTGCATTTCATTATCTAATTAGTAGTAACATCCAGGGTTTTTATTCCAACGATTTAATTATAAACGCCTACTGAATTACGCCTTTATAAGGGTCGGAGCACACACGCTGCCAGTGTTAAAATTGCATTGTATCGTCATTGTAGACTCTTATGGCTACTCTACAAGCACTACAACAGGAGATCCTACAATATCTCAATTTACTTGTCCGCTGCTTTGAAAATACTTGTCATTCAAAATGCCTTTGCCATATATCGCGATACACATGCGATATATCGCATCCTATCGCATAGAAATCGCCTTACCACTGCATCGATGACCTTACTACTTGACATGCAACTGGTCCTATAACTATTAAAAGTCTTTAATCATCCTAATTTCTTTGGAGTTTTAATATGTCACAGCAAGGGCCGATTTCACCAACCTAAAATAAGTCTTATCCGATGTATCCGAGCGTTTTGATATTTTTAGAGTAGGTATTTGTAAGTAGGTATTGAAAATAGGCCAAAATATTTTACGCTCGGATAAGACTTATGTTACGCTGGTGAAATTGGCCCTAAATAGTCTAAATGCTGAAGTAGTTAGTATGTTCAATGTTCATGCTGAATACATGCATACCTACTAATGCAAATGTAACGCCCACCTTGAAAGTAAGAGAGTTAATTGAACATTTAAAACCTAGCAGGCTTTTAAGTAAATATAAGATTAACTTACGTCGAGATGTATTATCCTAACTAAAGAAATGTAAATTGAAAATAACCCGACATGTGAAATTAAAAAAAAATACGTAATTCGCCATTTTGTGGTGGCGGCTATTTCGGATTTGAAATTTATCATAGTATATATAGTATTATACTAGTCAAGCCCTTTCATTCGAGACCCATATTGAGGGAGTTGTGAAAAAATATGTAATTCACCATTTTGTGGCGGTGGCCATTTTAGACCGATTTCCATACGTGCGCGCGACCATCATTCCGCGCTAAGGTATGTTGAATTTTATAATAATATATTCTCAATAATTTAAAAAAAAAATTGTACATTAGCAGCAGTTTTAGTTTTGGTCTGTGCCCGCGTCTTTATCCGCGTGGAGATATGATTTTAAAAATCTTTCGGGACCCTTTGTTTTATCTGAATAAAAAAACGGTATGTCACACTCCAGGAGTACAACTAATGCAAAAAATCACGTCAATCCGTACTCAGTTGCGGCGTTATTGAAGGACAAACCAGAAAACACACACTTTCGCATATATAACATGTCATATTATTATCAATATCTACTATTAAACTTATCAATTGATGGTGTATACAGGTAGGTATTAATTTATATTCTGTTCGTGCTCAAGATATACATAAATTACATCGATGACCGACCCATATTTCAAGTTTTTCAGGTGCCTTACTCATACACTAATGGTATTTCGAGTATCATTAATAGCCTCACATTTGACCTCACAACTAGAAGCTGCCTATGCCAAATGCAAAAATCATTGATGACATCAATGCTAGATGAGTCATACATACATATTATATGAGCCAATGTACAGCTATGATAACATCACCGAAAATACAGTACAAATAAAATTTACAATTAGTGGATAGAAGTAGGTGTCACTTTGGTAAAATATTACACACTTACAAAACCATACCGTCTAAATAATAGATTTATCAGCAGGCTGAGTTTTTAGAGACGGCAAATTACTAGGTTTAGGTGCGGTTAGTACCTTAATTATTGATGATTTTGCGCACAAAAAATCGCGTAAAGTTAAACTCTCATAACTTAATTGAATTTAAACGTCATCATCAGCTGGAGAACATGTTATTTTTAAACTGTATGCCCAATAAAAAGAATTTAATTACATTTACCGAATATACTTACATTATTGTATATATAAGTAATATTAAGGCATACCTTACCTCGACTTATTTAGTAGTATATACCTATATGGCTTTTATTAACTCAGAAATATGTATAGAATACATACATTGTATACACAGAAAAATAACATACGGTAGTATGTTAAAGTTACAATGTTAACTATAGCCTATAATATAAGTCTATGGTCCTTAGACTGCATCGTCGTAAATCTACCATGCTAGGGTTCGTAAAGAAAAATACCACAGATAAGTAAAAATTACTATCCCTACTTTAGACCTAACGAGTACGGTTGCAAAATTACGTAATTTTACCGAAAAAGCTAGTAAAATACGGATATTTTACGGTAATTTATATATATTACGGTAAAATTACCGGCTACGTATGTATGCTGAAAAGTATAGCGGGGGGTGAGACGAGCATGTAGTTGAAACATACTTACGTACTGCAAGTCGCGCGGCGCGACTCGCACGATGCGACGTTGCCGTTTAGTGCAGTTTGCCTTTATGTTTTGCGCTGTTGCCATTCCGACTGAACAGTGAGCATTCGATTTCGGCAAGCCGATCGGCGATCAGTTGAATTGTTTTGACTGACTGCACTATACGTGCATTTAGTAAATTATGCCTCGAAATCAAGCAAAAGTGTGGTTTTGTTAGTAAGAGTTAGTACATAGTATTTTACCCAATTTTACCGTAATTTACGTAATTTATTTATATTTTACGTAAAATATGGTAAATTACCGAATTTTACGAAAGTAATATTACCGCTTTACATCCCTACTAACGAGACGAATCATTTATGTGCCATCATGTTAGCGTCGATAGACAAAGCTTTTAAATGCGCGTATGTGTGCCCTGCAGGTGAGATCGCTGCCATCTTTAAAAAAAATTAAATAATTATAAAAAGGTGCAGTATGTGTTTGTTTCAGTTTACACAACATACTTCATGGCATCCCAATGTATTTTTAGGAATATGTCATTCATCAAATCAATAGTAAACTGGTTTCTTCAATTATGAAATCATCATCAATAAAGTGCTATCAATATTCATTACCGGATGTTATATGTTGAACGTAAAAAAATTAATTAGCAAAATGTGACAAGGTCATCTGAATATGATATGTCATAAACTTTATTACCATTGCCTTATATCATTGTGTCAATTAGGCATAAAGAATTCAAAAGCAGAGGGGATTTTTTGTTTCTAGACAATAAAATATCATTTTCGTATCTAAAATATTCTGAAATATTTTATTGGTATAAATCCAGCTACTTACATAACACCTTCATAACACTTATATTACTTTACGCTTCATAATCCAGACTCGACAGAGTTATTTTTTATAATTTATTTAAAAGAAAGTACTTACATAATTTAAATTTTATTATTAGAAATATAAAATGCGTTATGCGATCAGTGACCGCGTTAAAGAGCTTCAGTTAACTTTGAATAACTTATTTTAAACAATATACTCGAAAATAAAACAATTTATATCATCTTTTAACATTTATTAATTTTATTAAAGGAAGAACATTTTTAACAATCGAGAAACACCTAACTTGTGAGGATTAAAATATCTGAGTATCCAACTATTTCGCTTACTCATTGAACCAAAGAGGATTTTGGCCTGTTTAGATACCATAAAGAATGATATTTCGCGATGGAGGACTGTATAATGCAATTGAAATGACAATAGGAATGAGAAGCCGCCATTTTCTCTTCCTATCTCTCTCAGTTTAAACCGCATATGAGCAGAACAGAAATATAAAATGGACAGCCATTTTATATTTCTGTTCTGACCCAGACCTCTCTCTACTTTGAATCGCATTCTTTGTGGTAGCACTCTCAGAAACACATAATTGGATACGAATACTCTATAATGATGATATTTTCGATTATGGTTTCGCCACAAATTCTATCCCCTGGTTCAGCGCTTCGTCTACCGGAACGTCGTTTTCCTTTCGGCCATACTACAAAGCTTTTTTTCGACTAAACACTATTATGGCAGTCTATCAGATGTTCAAAGATGGCTGGCTAGCTAGGATATTTTAGCAGAGTGTAGTCTAACAAGCATAGATATACTTAATAAATACTATCTATTGTTTTACCTTCGTAGGCGACACTAAGATTAGTGTTAGGTATGTGAAGTAGGTTTGAAACTTCAAAGTTGCAATAACGATGTTATAAAGTTTAAATCTGCAATAGTAACGCAACGCCAGCCAGTGTCCATTTGGACGGTTTGTCCTTGGTCTTGAGATTGAAGGTCCACACATAAGTCGGACCCCGAGTGCGTGTCTTGTACACTGGACATTCGTACATGTTGCGCAAGTCCTGCTTGTCTTGAGTTATCGCCTAAAAACGAGAAAAAATAATTTTAGATATGTAGTGGCTATCTAGAGTAGGTATAGAGCTAGTTTAACTGATACGATCATTTTTTTCTATCCTTCGATTGACTCTTTCTTTTGATCCGAAAAAAAAAAAACATAATATATTTGACTCGCTTCAGCAATGCGTGAGACTACTTGTTCTTTTTGGTATATTAACTTGACAATTCAAAGGATTTTCTATAATATTTTATATATTATTTTAATTTATTGTTTATTTAAGGAAAAGGCATTCCTAGTAGGAAGCAAAATATATTAATCTCATATCTGAATATTTTATATCTGTGCGTTATATTATTGACAATATGCAATGTCGTATGAAGTTGTTTACTCCATCTCTACTAAATTGACTAGCTGTAATAATAAATTATAGGTAACGGCGAGGTAGTCAATCTAGTCGTTCGTCTTAGGAGATTCGATTTTCATGACTTCAATAACCCTAACCCCTGGATGACCTTCGAGTGAAAGCGACATCTTCAAAGACGAGCCATATTCGAGCGAGGAGACACTTTCAATTTTATGAAATTGCGAATTTTTTTTTTTTTTGATGACAAGATAGTCCTTGACTGCAATCTCACCTGATGGTAAGTAACGATACAGTCTAAGATGGAAGCGGACTAACTTGGTAGGGGTATGACAGTGTACTCATACCCCTAATAGGTTTCTACACGCCATCGTGCCGGAACGCTAAATCGCTTGGCGGCACGTCTTTGACAGTAGGGTAGTAACAAGCCAAGGCCAAAGCCTCCAGACCAGAGACAATTTAGAAATTGCCCCCGCCGGGAATCGAACCCGAGACCTCTATATATATGACCACAGCGCTCGCCACTGCGCCAGAGAGGGGTCTATAATTGTCTATTTACTGTATTATTGTAGTTACATATTTTTACAGTTACATATATTATAGTCATGCAAACAGTCACTGATCCGTTGCTCTGTTGCTGTGATTGAAGGATTTTCGTATCCCTAATATTAGTAGATAATACTTAATGAGTTAATGACTATTAAGATTATTATTATAGTTAAATAACTATAATAAGGTCTACTTAAGTAACTCTAGAAGTATACCCGCACGTTGATGACCGGCATAGGTGGGAAAAGTTCCTTGAGCCGCGAGTCCATTATGATTCCCGCATGCATGTCCCAACGCGCACCCTCCATTAGCAATCCATGCACATAAGCACCATCCTTGGGAGCTGCTCTGGAGTCTGCTATACTGTAATTATCATAAGTTTCTTCAAAAATAAGAACTACTTCAGTACCATGCGGGTAAGTATTTTTTACGCATAAACCGAAGCCTTAAACGGGGCAGCGAGCTGTGGTGGAGTTAAAGGGCAAAAGGCAGCATGTTGTGAAAATTTTATGGGACCATTACGTAAGTTTCTTCTGTCGATTAAAAAAATAATCGAGTGAATCGGTTCAGAAACCCCGGAGAAATCGGTGGACATATATAGAAAAAAAAAATTGCTCTTAACAAGAAATAAGTTTAAAAACTGTAACCCGACTGTGGAAAACTTGATGCATCAAATTGATTTTGGTAGTAGCCTATGTCACCTGGATCATAACGAATCGATTGACATCAGAATAGGCTCAGTAGAGTCAGTAGTTTAGGTGCTACGGCGGAACACGTAAAAAGACATACTCATCCATACATAGACTCCTAAAATTGTGAAATCAATACGAATAATTTGTAATATCGTATATTTACAATCATGCAAATAAATCTATTCTATTCTAAAATTATAGTACTTCCTTTTGGCTTTGCTGTAGATCATAGTCTGGTAAAATATTAACATGGACCTTATTATGAATTCAAGTTTCTTATTTTTTTTTTTTTTTTTGCAAAAACAGTCATTACAGAGAAACTTATTATTATACAAGGTGTTAGTTAATGTCCCTATCCTACCGAAACCCATAAGTTGGGGTCGGTGTATAGATACATGAAAAAATATCATGAGACGTGTAGCTCATATCCTGGCCAAGTTATGAGGACTTCAAAAATTCACCATAAATGTTTAGGTGGCAACCTTTAAAACAGCTGATTCAATGGCAATGAACTGCCAACGATAAAACTATGAATGGATGTTTGTAGGCCTACAACGTACTACTTGCTATGCTATAACGTTGCGATAAAATATTCCAGATGCGATACCTAACCATTAATCGGCATGCAATTAAATCTGTAAACCTGTAGTATTGTTCAGTAGAGTGAAAACCGATTAGAAATCTCGTATTTTTGCAAGAATATTCCCGACTACTTTCGGACTCCATAAGTTAAAGTCCGTACCTACGTAATCCATAAAGTGACTGCCGCCTCTTTATTTGCAGGTAATTAATATCTCGCGTCGTGGTTTTGATTAACAATGACTGTATGTGAATGAACGAATGAATGTGTGTGATATTTTTAATAATAAATCAATTGCAAAACGATACAATAATTATTATTATCGCTTGCAGTACAGTGCAAGCATATTACTAGCATTTGTAGTCGAAAGCGAGCGGTGTCCGGCGTAGTGATTTGCACCGGCGGCGCGGAGAAGTGATTTTTCACCGGAGAATCACCGGTGACTCTCCGGTGAAAGTAATCGGTGTTTAACCGATTATTATTGAATCATAACTCAAGTAATTTAATTTAAATAAAAAGAAGTTTGTTGAGGAACATTGTTAATTATTAACTTAATAACATTTATTCAAATACAATTACTTTATCATTATTTCCTACCTCCTTAAATAATAATTATCATAATAAAGTAAAATATTTTTTTTCTTAATATTTTTTTTATTTAAAACCTTTACAATACATCTAATATCATTTTGAGTTCACACAATATCGATGCGCTTAAAATTCCTGTGCATTGTACTAGAACATTAACAGTCAATAACATTTTAATTGATGCTAAATCTGTATTCGAATTCACCGGAGATCTCCGATGAATCTTCGGAGAATGGCAAATCACCGGTGATTTTCACCGGTGCTCGAAATTCCCCGCTCTAGTTCCGGCCCCTTCCAAAGCCGCGTACGTGCTTTGAATATTAAATAGGTACGTCGAACACCGTAAGGGCGAGCCCTCACTGGAGCGCGACATCGCGTTGTAAAAATCATAGACGTAGCGACCACAACGCACCGTGGAAATGTCCGCTGTGCACCGTAAAAACGGATGATTGATTAATTGATCAAGATGATTAATTACGATATCGATTATCTGATTTACTTGATTCAGGATTGTCCTGTCCTTTGGGAGAAACCAACGGAAGATTGATGCGTCTTAAGCCAAGCAGAAGTAGTACTTAGTGCGGTCCATGTCTCATTAGAAACTAAACTAATGGACAGAGTTTTCTCGTACTATGTCCTATGCGATGTAATTTTTCGTTGCGCAAACGCAACCGCAAGTCTTGCTTGTAGCCTCGCCTTTACCTCGAGCGGCGCGGTCAAAGTCATTCTTGGAATTACTACTACGGAAAGGGATTTATGTGGCGTATTGTTATTATGTCTTCAGTTAGGGTTTCCAAAATGTTTCTTTGTTAATTAATTAATTAATTTTGTATGAAAGTTTTTGATACCTAATTAATTTTCACTTTTTACCACCGCCATTGTGTTTATGGGGTCAAAGTGCATGGGTGGTTGCTGGTAAGTTATACACATTAACAAACACCTTGTATATAATTACAAACTACGACATAATATTATCATGACGTGACAAAATGCAATAACGACATTTAGAAAGCCCAGTGTTAGGTACAAGGATAGAGTAATTTTTAATAGATTCGTCTCACGTGAAATCCTCTTTCATCTTCTTGGTGACGTCACACTGCAAACACATCTTGTCTAGTGGCAGTTCATAGCGCCTTGCCGTGCTCTGCATGATGGCTGTCAGCAGACTTTGGGGATTGAAGAATCCTCCCAACCACACTGACGTTGGTAACTAAAATGAAAACATGTTGGTGAAACTTCTGCCTAATTAATGCAGCAACTCTTTAAAACGCGCGGCTTTTTATGGGAGCTTTTAACAACAAAAAGTACACTGTAACGTTTCTACTTTATAGGTATGTATGTCATAATTTTTTCAGTTTGATTGATTATAACTTAAAACAGTTGTGAACCTTAAAAATAACCGAGCACGGATTGCACGCGTTTTGGAAGACCATCTATTTAAAAATAATAAAAAATCAATTTTTACATTCTATTTATTTTGATCTAATATCCCAAAAATTCTTTGTAATAAGCAAATTGAAAGTAGACTAATATTTAATGATGATACCCGGTGATGAAGGTGAAAGTTTTGTGGAAGATGGAGAAGATAATGTACAGTATGATAATTGGGTAAAACTGATAGAATCTAAGTTAGGACCAAATAAAAATTAATAAAGGGTACTTTACCACAAAGTCAGTTGCCCAAGTTTCGAGTTCCCGTAGACGAAGAAGTAAATCAACAAACCACGCCGATAGACCAAGTAAAGACGGGTATGCCCTTTTAGTCCAAATAGCTGGAACCTAAAATTTTATTAGTGTTACATATGATTAAGGAAATCCAAATATATACTTTATTACACAACATGGGGCAACAAAAATAAAACTGGACAAGATAAGAAAGGACAATGAGTGTTATCGTTCATAAAAGTAATCACACCAGTTCCTATAACAATCCTAGCCAGTTAGAAGAAACATTACATTAAAACATAAATATAGAGCTTACGAATAAATAAAAATGCTTTAAAATAACTATGATGAAGGTTCCATTGCCGATTTCGACAACAGCGTTTGGGTCTCTGTTAGTTATTTGAATAAGGGCTTCGGTTATATTATATGCCCTAATGCAACTGATGTATTACCTACCTATTTTAGCGCGGAATAACCGCACACAGTGAGGATCTGATATAGTGCCTGAATACCTGATCTAAGAAGAGAGCATTTTCCAATTCCTCCATGTCTGAAGTAATTGTCAATTCACCCTAAAATGAATAAATAAATATAAGTAGGTACAACTCTATTTATTTAATGTAATATCATACGAATAACTACCTTAAGCCCGAGGTCTAACTCTCTCAATGAACGCTTCATTTCACCAGTCAAGTAATTCATGCGTTCGCATTCTTGAAACGCAACGATCACGTATGGCGTCCTCTCCTCAACCTTACCCATTATCTCTACCATGTTGAATTCTTCAGGCAACTTTTCTACCACTTCATCCAACATTTGTTTTACCTAAAACAAATAAATTTGTAAATTATGAATAAATTCACTCAAAATTAAATGATACGGAAAAAGGAAATGATAATTAGCATATTTCAAGATTTCAAGAAACTCAATCCGGAAACCTTAATTTCATCAAAATTAGATTGAGAGCTCTCAAAAAACCTCGAGTATATCATAATCTATTTTCTTGGCTTTCAAACTATTAATAAAATTAGATTAATTTAAGGTTCCACAAACCTTATCCTCCCTTGTCACAGTTGTAGCACCTGAAGCCTGAGCATCTCTCGGTTGCATTTCAAATATCGTCCTGAACAAATTTTCCGAAGTAGTTGTTAGGAATCCAATTTCAGCATTTGGATGGAGTCCATATAGGTAGGGTGATTCTGTAGGCATTGCATCTTCTATGTACTGATGGTAGCCTACATAATCTGTATTGGGGGGTGCAGGAAAACCTGGTGCCAACTGCAGTTCACCATCAACCTGTGCACATCCAATTATTTATATTAGGATTATTTACAACAATATTAAATTTTTTTTCGCTGTTCAAGTATCTAAATTTTTACCAAGTCAGGTTGCATCAATTCTTCAAGATAGGCATTACACAATCTTCTATCCCAATCATCAGTGATGTGGCCTCCATACATAATTTCTCCAAAAAGATAGCGCAAATCTTCCCAAGGGACTTTTGAATTTGCTTCCAGATAGTTAAATAATACAAAGACGCTTATTGTTAGATCACCTGGCAAAATGTATACAATTAGAATATAATTAATGGTTGCTAAGTAAGTAAAATGTGTGCAGTTTATTTACCAATATTAAAAGGATAAATTTTGTTCCATCCTTGAGGTCCAAATTTTCTCCTCTCAGCGACCACAGCATGAAAGTAACAAAGAGAAAAGAGAATTGCTTTAAATTCTGCTTCTTTACCACACATTTCCAGGGTCTCTTGATTAAAATTGTCAAGTGCTTTATGCAAGTTTGCCTACAAAGACATTTTTTATGAAATAATAACTAAATATTTAATCATCATCATCTAAATATTCATTGAAAAACACTTGACACAATTTTACCTGCATTCCTGTCGGAGGTTCATTAGTTATCTTAATGCTTGACTCAAGAATTCCCTGTGGTATTATATGTGCGGCTGCCGTAGCAGCTGGTTCTGCTGACATAAACAATCTGAAATCATGATGGCAATCTCCTGCAAAACTTTCCATCTTCTTCTCTAGACTTGGTAGCCATTTTTTTACAAGATGAATGTTCTAAAAAAACGTGATAAACATTTTTATACTCTAAATAATGAGCCTCAAAATAATAATGTTTCCTGTTTAACTTTTCACTACCTGCAAAACCGCCCAATGTCCTTTCTTAAGAGATTCGTCCATCGCCTGCTCCGCTACGACCTCTTGCCCTTGACCCAAAGATACATTATGGAAGTTTCCGTTATCAGCCGTAAAACCCATGGCTCTTCCCAATACTTCAACATCTTTGAGCGGATTAACTCCAGGAGACAAAATAAAAAAAATTGGAGTTGTTGGACTAGTTTCCTCAAATGATTTGCTGAATTCTACTGTCCGATTTTCAACATATTTGGATCCCATTTTTTCTTCAATGTACGTTCTGCAATTTATTTCTGTATATTAATTATTACCATTTCGATTATAAGGGTAATAATAATATTTTCATTATACTTACGCAACAGCGTACGTCATTCTATCTGGCCGCAATGCTCTTAACATACATAATCTTTGGAGTGCTGTTTTATTCTTCCATTCCTTAAAATTAAAGATACCAAATCAAAAAAACATTTTTGTTTTCATATTTAATTCTCCTTTTTTATTAAAAATGCTAAATATACCTGTGGAAACTTTTCTCTTTCAGGACATTCCATTTCCACAATTTTTTTCCATCTCTTCTGTGAAGTCTCGATATCTCTGTCCAGATTTCTAAATTCGTCCTTGCTTGCCAAAGAACAAATTCCACCCCAACTCTGGTTGGAAAGAAAATCCACAGGACTTGTTACGTGTGGTTTTACCGGAAAACGTAGGAAAAAGTCCAATTCAACTGGTGATACTTCTTCACTCATTAGAAGGATCTTTAGCAAAAATAGATTTAATTATTATTTATAGTTTTTGAAACGCAGCGTATTTTAATCTTAATTTTGATCTGAACTTTACCTGGAAAGTCATCTGTGAAGCAAAAATAAGTTTATCACATTCGAATAATCCTCTTGAAGTATATTGAAACACAGAATATGTAATGCAATCGATTAAGTTTTTCATCCTTTGTCCTACCTCCTCAGCTGGTTCTGCTTTAGATATTGCTTTTTGGAATACCACGCTGAATGCCTATTACAAAATTGTAGTTAAATTCAAATTAGTTTGGCATAAAAAAATTAAACATTTTTTAAAAGTAAAAAATATTTATTTATACCTTCAGAGAGAACTGATAAATGGGATTGATAGCATTCAAGTCGTTTAAAATAAAGTACAAAAGTGAGGCTCTCGCTGCAGCTGGTCGATAGAATTCGCGAGCTTGATCTATTTCAAGCGAAGTAATTTTGGCCTCCGCTACCTACAATTAATTAGTAATTACAAAAGTAAATAAATTATTATTTTATGCTATGAAAACGATATTTTTTACAAATAATTTCTATAAATTTTTACCTTTTTCTCAATATCAGCAGCTGTCTTTTTTGTAATTTCCAAATTCTCTATTAACGCCGTGTCGCCTAATATATTACTACCTGCCGATGAAAGACGTGATAGCAAATCGTCTTCTAGCTCCTTCAATTGAATTTTGAATCGATTTTGCTGTTTTGTTAAATCTGCTTTCAACTCCTCTAAATCTGGTCTTTCTGCTTTTACCACTTCTGCTAAAAGTTGATCTTCAAGCCCATCTCGAGTAACGGTGAAATTGACTAAAGTCGTTTGCGCCTGCATTTCTGGTTTATAATGTGGATTTGCTAGCTTTGTATGAAGAATTAGTTTAAATTTTGGACTATACTCAACTTCTTTGTCGCCTATTTTAATAGCTCTACAAAAATGTTTATTAGATAAATACACCTCTAGTATTGACAAAAAATTTATTTTTATTTTATTTTTATTAGACAAACCTTCCTTTCTTAATCAAATTCCGTCCCAGAAGTGGATCCAGCACAGGATCAACAGTTTCACCAATATTTTCCAGCAGAACCGTTTCACCTTTTATAATAGCTTTCTCTATCGTATCAAGGTAGCCTTTTTGACCAAGTCGAATCACCCGTAATATATCCGCGTACTTTTGTTTTATCCACTTTACTCCTTGAAGCTAAAATAAATGTGAGATTTTTTCAATGTTAAATGCATTGTGTAATAACCTGTATCATCAGGTATAAGAGAAAGTTACATAATACCTGAGGGTCAATCATTAAAGGCCAGCGATCTGAATTGGATAGTATGGTTGCATTTTCTGTACTCATACGATCTGAAGGAAGACCTTCATTATTCCATACAGCAATTGTAGTATCATCTGTTAGCATTGTTAAGGGATCTAATCCTTCAGTGATAGGTATCGGTGGCTAAAAATATTTTAAAATCAATTCAAGGTAGTAATTTGGGAAATATCTAAATTAATGTCTAGAAACTTACTTCTAAGGTTTTCAAGAAGACTAGCCAATTTTTATGCAATAGATCCATTCGGTATGTTTTAGTGAAGCAACCAACATAAGATATGAACGCGCAAACGAGAAGCACATCTCCCGGCAAAGTTGTACTCTGTTGCATGAAACTAGAATTAAAAAAAAAATATAGCTTGTTTCAACACACGTTAATAAAATTAATAAGATAAGATAATATAAAAAGTTAGAACATACATAGAAACCGCTTCAGCCCATCTCACATTTTCGCTAGCTAGACCATTTATTAAACGATTTGCTAACTGAATTGTTCTGTTAGTAGCGTCTGCTTCTTGTTGACATTTTAGTTTCTCCGCTGTTGCTTTTTCAAAATCAGCTGTCAGCGTTGCGAGTTGCTCTTCTAGAGACTAAAATAATAATTTGGAGTATGTAGAGCAACCAGAATATAGCCAGTCATGAATCTTTGACTATTATATTTTGTATCAATAGTTTTTAATATACTGTGATATCTAATCGTCATTAATGTTAAGTTAATAAAATAGTCTCAGTTTCTTACCGCTACTTTTGTCTTTATAGCTTTTAACTTTTCCGAAGCAGCTGCCAATTCAGCGTTAGCTGCAGCAAGTGCTTTCCTCTTGGGTTCTACATCGCAAAATACTTCGTAGAACTTGATAATATTGATTACCCAGGCGCAAAGGCCAGCTGCTGCCGCCGACTTTGATCTTATAAATTCTTAAACAAGTGAACGATTTTATACATTATAATATTAAAATATGTACAAAACTAAAAGGTTAAATTTAAACTATGAAAAATACCTGGTTCAAATTCAGAATCTTTGAGATAAGGTTGGATAGCCTTAATAACATCAGGGTGAATGTTTTCTTTATCGTAGTTTATAAGAGCTTCTAGAAATACGTCAACTTTTGCCATCATCATCTAAAAAATAACAAAATAGTGAGCAATTGAAACTTTTCGGTTTATATTTATGGATTACAAACAGTTAATAATAAAAATTGTAGTAATCAATCATAATAGAGGTTACTGACCTTTGCATTTTTCCAACTCCGATCTTTTGGAATCTTACCTCCAGGTGCTAATAATACCATAACAGCTGCAGTAACATTAGTAACAGCACCTGGAGGTGAGCCAAAGGACTTCAGTTCAGTCAAGTTTGCTTTGTTCAGAGTGTTTAAAGCCTCTTGAGCAGCGATTAGTGCAGGTTCAGCTTTTATGAGATCTTCCTCACAATCCTTTTGCTTTTTCGATACTTCTTCTGCTATAACTGCTACTCTTTCTTCTTCCTCATCAGCTGAACAACGAACAAAATTCATTTTATTAAAAGTTCCTAAGGAAATCAATACGTATTGCATAAATAATACCTATTGGAGACTTACCAAGTGCTTTTTCGCTTTGTACTTTAGCAGTTTCAACGCCTACCATTTCAATGAGCTTATCAGCTGCCTCATTCTTTTGCTTTAACTCAATTTCCTGTACTGCCAATTTAGCTTTTAACTCATCCACTTGTGATGCTGTACTTCGAAGTTTTTCTAAACCATTTTCTAACCTAAAATATATAAGTACGTATAGGCGTGTAAAATATATACGTACATTTGATGTTTGTTTTAAGTTATTAAATTACTAACCTGACTATTTTAGCACGAAGCTCATCAGTTTTATTATTTACCAATTTCGCGTACAAACTAATTTGCTCCAGGTAACTCTTAGGTGTCGTATAGTTGTAACGCCGTTCATTTGATAAATATGCTTTAGAAATTGTATTCACTGAAGTATGTACATATGCCATAAATCTAGAGACGGAATCTCGAAGATGTATCTAGAAATATATTTTAATTTAATATTTGTTCACCACAATGTGTCTTGCATACAAAAATATTTTTTATTTAATGAAAAAGGGAATGCTAAAAAATACTTTTTATGAAATAACCACAACAATATTATAAATCATCAGGTAAATATTATGACACTAAAATTAATAGTGAGAAACATACGGGCAACACAATTAACTCCTCCAAAAACTTCATTGATACTGACACCAAAGCTTCTTGTGGCCACTCATGGAACCAATTTATAGAAGTACAGTTGATCAAAGCGGGAAATTTCCTAGATCGAACCCGCAAAGTTGATCCCACGGGTGAAAAACATAACACCACTTTTAATTGCTTGCGGACACGATCAATAAAGAATTTCCAACATGTTTCTCTGGTGTCAGGCAGACCTGCTCCTTTCACCTTAAAAGATCATTGTTAATAAGTATTTATTTATTTATTCTTTATTGCACCACAAACAGAAAAAGTAAACTTAACAGAATATATTCAGTACAAAAAGACGGTCTTATCACTAAAAGTATTAAACAGATTTAAAGGACAACATATTTAACATTACTTGCCTCATTTCGAACACCGGCTATAATATTTTCAATTTCATCATCTGGAAATAGATCGCCAACTTCACCAGAAGCCAGTAAATCATTGACCAAAACTAAAAATTGTTCATTGGCCACCTGCGCATCTGTCATTAAGAACATAATACCAACATTCTTTAAACCTGTCTTGATATACAAACCATTAAGTTCATGCTGAAATGAAAAATCACATTACCACTTAACTACTAATTTTCATAATGAATCATTACAGATATGCGTAATTAACGTTACCTTTAAATCTGATACTCCATATCCTTTTTTCAATTGTATTTGAAATACTTCTAAACTTGATATAAAGGCTGCTAAACGGGACAGTGATTGTTTGCCTGAACCTCCTACGCCTACTAAAAGTGCACTCCCACGGGGACTTTCCAGAATACGATTGATCCTAGAAAATTAATATCTCCCATTATTTCTATTCATATTCATTATGTTCATGTTCATATTTTGTTTAATCATATAGGTGTTACCTGCAGATATGCATCATTGCATCCTCAAACAGGACAAGGTTCATAGCAGCTATGAGATCATTATAGCTCGATAAAGCCTCAGTCAATAGCTTGTTAAGCTGTTCCCAAGACGATATTGACATGTATTTTGGTTCACCCATACCTCCCGCAAAATGACAAAAGATGTTCGGCCGCTCAAATACATATCCTTCATCGATATCCTTTAAAAAAAATACATTTTATCAAAAATAAGCTACACTACACCTGCAGTTATTGAAAAAATAATACTGACCTCGAAATTTTTCTTACAAAGGTCAACTTGCATTTTCAGGAATGCATCTATATCTTTATCTTCTGTTAGCTTATCTCCATAAACTCTATGGGTTTCATGAAGCCAAAGTCGTATTAAATCGGCAGGGTTTACTAAACATTCATTCGTGCTGAACAAGAAACCCTGAAAAGAAGAAGCACTATCTCAAAGAGGTTACACTGAAAAGTTATTCTTACAAATAGTTAGAAAAATGTTACCTGAAATACGTTTGATAAATCCCTCAAGTTAAAGATGTAGTGGAATTTTATTGCAGTTGGTAGAAACACTTGAGATACTTTACTATGTAGAGCTATTGTTGCTGTAACTACATTCTCTGTTCAGAATAATTAAAAAAATATATATGAGTACCAACAAATTAAAACATGGATATACGTGTGCCTGTACCCTTACTTACTTGATATTTTAGCAATTTGTCCACTTATTCTTAACTCAGGGTTTGCTAAATGCTGACTCAAAATCGAATGGTAGATGTTGTTCAAAGCCTCAATATTTGGGAAACTTATGGCAAATACACAGAAGTGTCTTTGCAATCTGGGATTTATTGTGAAACTACCGGACGTTGGATTCATACAGGACACGTATTGAGTATTATGAATATCTTTTAAACTTAATTTGGTTCTGTCATACCAATGATTATAATCTAAATGCTGTCGAATTATAGTATGCGGCTGTACAGTTCCGTAAGGATCAACTTCGGGCATATTCATGTCGTCTATAAAGTAAATGAGGGTTTTATTTCCAGGTGGCCCGTAATTTCGACCGGCCTTCTTCTCTAAAGGCTTTTCTAAAATCTTTTGCAACATTTCAGATGTAGTGTAGAAATTGAATGGAACTGATTGTATGGCATAGTTTTCTGAAAGACTGAAACCAAAGATTTTTAAATAAGTTAGCTATCTAACTCAAGCTAATACAAATGATCAAAGTATTCAAAACCTTTGAAGTTTCTCGTTGACAAGAACAGTCTTGCCGCAGCCAGCGCTCCCCACTAACATTACTGGATGTTTATTTTTCATGAGTAAATCCAAAAAAAATCTTACACGAATTGTTTCAGCTGTTGGAACCAGGACTGCCTAAAATTACACAGTAATTAATATGTTATGAAATCGATTAAATCTTATAGGCATCTTCAAGGCAAGCGCGCTCCAATGTAGAACCCATCATGGTTTTTCATTTTACATAAAGTTAATCAAGCTGAAGCTTATCACCAATAAAATTGCTACAAAAAATATTATTCATTGAAACATATTATATACCTGTAGAGGAATGTCACTATCCAATTCAAATTTAGTGATTTTTTCAGTCCAAGGTGTAAATTGCTTGGTTTCAGGATCAATATAATAGTCAAAAACTGTTCCACCAGCTGGAAATTTTACATTTTTAAACTCATTAACCCACCATTTGGAAAACTCTGTAAAACAGGTTCACATGAATTATGATTAGAATATGATAAACTTATTCCCAAGAACTTCATTCTCTCATAACTAACCGATTCTGTAATCAACATTCGTATCTTGGAACATTGCAGATCCAAAAGCCCAAACACAAGCAAAAACGAAGAATATATCGTGCCAGTCCTTTGGACAGTCAGGAGGTGTATTCTCAGGGACCAATAAACAACTTAACAAGTGACAAAGCATTTGTATGTGGGCCATATCTGCTATAGGAGTTATCTTCTTAAACCTGTTTCTTATATTTTCCAAGCACGGAGGAATGTATTTGTCAAAAAGAATAACCAAATTAGACTTCTCGGCTGGTATCTTTCTTGTTTCAACCCAGCTTGTTACATACCTAAAAGAATTTCATGCAAAACATTTATAAAAATGTAACTTATATCAACCAAAGGCATATTTAAAGTTACCAGCTAACTCACGGATTCCATCCTAAATCCTGTGGATTGATATACAATATACCGGCTCTTGATACAGTTGCTGGTGTAGCTGTACGTAAGTTGGAAATTTCAAACATCAATCTCATGCTTGGTGTTAGAGCAATTCTCTCATTACTAGCCAAAGTTAAGATTTTATTATCATCCATAACGGTGTTCAGTGATTCAATCCACATGGGATCTATATCTCCATCTAATACAATCCATTTAGGGTTTTCACCGGCAATATTTGCCTGATCTCTCATTATTACAGAAAATAAACCGTCTTTCCACTCTCTTGTAGCAGGATTAATTATTCCAAATAATTCATCATTGGTTACTGCCTTAGGATTTAAGTCATTAAACAACGGTTTCTTTTTCATGTTTTGGTAAGTCTTGAAGAGAGTTTTCCAAACTTGAGTTTTACCCGTACCAGCATTACCAACAATAAAAACAGAATGGCGAACTTCCAGCAGTTCTTCTAATTGTACCACTTTTAAAATAAAATTATCTTCTGGTTGTAAAAGTAAGTCCATAGCAGCTTGTTTCACTGTTCTTTCGAATTCTAAATCTCGTTTTCTGGGAACTTCAAGAGCAGGAAATAAATCACCAATTAAACCCATAAATACTGGCATATCGTCGGTAACAATTTTCGGTATGTTAAAATCACGTAATGTTCTCATCAAAACTTCTTCTTCAGGTCTCCCAGGATCACCTCTCTAGGATAGGAGAATATTATAAAAAATCAACACACATATATGTACACTATGGTGCGGTCACCCGTCACCCGGTCACCGTGACTTTGTCGCATAAAATATTTGATTTTATGTAAGATTATAGTATATGTAATTAGATGAAGATTATCGATAGTGACCTATCGATAAAAGTCCTACCGCTGGTAATAACTGCAATCGAATAAGTACATAATTTTTTTATTTTTGAAAATTTCTACGCCCTAGAAAGAACCTATCTTCCATTAAATTTCAATCATAAAATCTCAGGACCTATAAAGACTACAGTCTTTATAGGTCCTGAGATTTTATGATTAGTCAGTGAATGGTAACTCTCTTTTATAATAGTAATGTATAGATAGATTACGTGGTAATATCCTTCGATAGTTAAAATAAATAATATTTACCTTTAGTGAACCCGCTACAACTAAAACTGATTTAATTGCTCTCAATCCCCAATCATAATGGTCTTGCTTAGATAATAGTTCCTTGCATAAAGTGTATAATGTAATAAATTTTCTAGCCAAGATTTTGGCTTCCTGAAATCCTTCAGCTACTAACATAATCTCACATATTAATTCAAAATCCGGTACGACCATAGCACATGGTCTAAAGAGAGCTTTTAAATTCTCAGGCAATTCCGTTCTACCTGCATATCCAGGATTCATTGTAATAAAAATTCCAACTGATGGAACCAAAACTATAATTTCTCCCATGAAATTAAATTTCTCTTTCTTATCCCTAAAATTCAAAAACTTAAATTAAATTAAAAGGTTTCGTCAAACGTAATAAATTGTGTAAATAATATTAACTACTCACCTTATGGCATCTTGAACAGATTTTACTTGAACTGCTACTACAGACAATACTTCAACGGATATTCTGTTGAATTCATCAAAACATCCCCATGCACCAGTCTGAGCTAAACCTTTGTAAATGTTTCCACAGGACTATGTAGTAAATAAAAACAGACAAATAATATTATATCATTAAAAATCCTCATTACCATGAAAAAATATGTTTCACATAAAACCCAAAGTAAATAAAGAATTTTTGATGCTGAGTTTAGATAGGTGATTGAAGTATACTCAGAAATCGTATTACCTGGTAATCCATTTGTTCAGAGCAATTAAAAACATAGACCATAATGCCTAATGCTCTTCCAAGATCTTTCGTTGTTTCGGTCTTGCCTGTTCCAGCTGGGCCAGCTGGACCTCCACCCATAATTAGATGCAAAGACTGTAAATAGAAATAGAATTAGAAACTCTTAACTAGTGACATTCAGTACAATATACACTATAATATATAAAATATAGAAAAGCCTTAAGAGTTTTATTTAAAAATTGTTTTAAATAACAAAGATTATTATACCTGGGTTAGCGTAATGTAACATCGATCTGTCAAAGGCGTTATAACCAATCTTGGTGTATTTCCCAAATACTCGTAACTATATGTAAATTGAGCATCACAGATGTTAGCGAAGCAATGTAGTTCTTTTTCACCCCATCTACAAAAGTATAAATGCCCATTATTTATTAAATGGCGAATGATGAGGATGAATATTATAGAACTACTGTTATTTTATAAATATTATATGATCAAAAAGAAGATACAGAACACAATAATGATGAATAATGAGTGAAAGTGTAAATGAAAAGACCCTTACAAAATAGTGCAGATGATAACTACAGGGTTTATTTAAAACCTGTGTCTAAGCTGCGATTGCCACTGAAATGCTGAGCCTGCTTCCACCTTCCCCTGAATCAGCTTGCTCACGACATCTCTCGAATGCACATCTATGGTGCAAATAGTCATGATCTTTTGACGATCTTGCTTACTCAGCTCGCCAATTAGTAAAGTAATCAATGTACTGAGTTGAGACAGCTGTTTTTTATAATAGTCTTTTAGGGCATTGTCATATCCCTCTTCTAATCTTCCAAATGCCATATTCACTTCAGATGTCCACCAGATTTGAGAACAGCATAGGGACACTTGGGCCATGAAGTCAAACAACCATTGCTCGCGTGACTTTTCTTCATAGGATATGATCGCTTCTCCAAAATAGTAGCGGATAGATGATCTCATTATACTTTGTAATCGATTAAGCCATATTTCAACCTTAAAATAACAAATAATTGCAAAATTTATAAGTAAATAAATGTAAGTAACTACGCTACTAAACTAAGCTCTTTAAAATTAATCAACTATACGCATATAATACTTGCTATCTCATTAAAAAAATTATAACTGAAACTGTAACTCTAGTATAACATTTAAACCAAGAACTATTGACTTTAACCTAAGGAATAAAAATAAAATCCTCACTTGGCAGCCACGAACGAAAACATATGGTACTAAAAATATATTATGTGAAGGTGCACGATTATATAACAATTTACCAAATATATTAAAGGACACTAAAAATATGAAACAATATAAGAATAAGTTAAAATTACACGTTAGGGATAATATTGCATAGCGGCTCCTTATAATGACTAATATTAAGCTTATTATTACTTTTATACATGTTTAGATGAATAATTTATGTTAGATGATAGCTTTTGATTTATATAATGCATGTTTAGATAAATATAATTTATGTTAGATGATAGGTTTTGAATTATATAATGCATACGTCTGTGTATATACCAAAAATGTAAACCTACTTTATTCTCTGTTTAAGTGAACAGTACCTATGTTCTTTTTTGAGAAATAAATATCTTTAAACCGAAATATAAATTAAAATCAGCCTTATTATATTATATACTTACAGGACCAGTACAGTCGCAAGAACCATGAAAAGGGACAAGTTCACCATCTTTAGCTATCATCCCAGATGCAACTTTCTCACCTGGTTTATCACTATCGATAAATTTAAGTTTTGCAATCGAATCAAAAAGCTTAGTTAAGTGCCTAAAAAAATAGTTGTTTTCAAGATATTATTCTAGAGTTCCTAAAATTATAATTTTTGCTTTTAGTTCTTCTGTATTTACCTTATAACAAGATCGGCTTGATTTCCATTTGATAAAATATCCAAAAGATCAGCAGACGATACAAAATAAAATCTTGGAAATGCTAATCTTTTGGTTTCTAAATATTCCGCTAAAGCCTTCTCACATATAACGAGATCCTTTTGTAAAGTATCCAGAATTTCCACAAGCCCTTCTTTGTTAGTACCTTTCACGACATTTGGTGTCTTCGCCATATCGCTTGATAAAAGCTGAGAATTCAGTCATAAGTGTAAAACAAATGGATTACAAGTATACATAACCTATGTAAATATGAAGTGTATGCATAAGTACAACAAACAAACCTGCCTTACCTTATTTCCTCATACATACTTGTAAAATGAACTAAACGTGGAAACCAATTTCAACTCCATTAAATTGAGTTTCATACCTTGAATTCAGTATCTATTCTATCAAATCGTGCAGAATCGTCGGGCAATTGTTTTCTTATATCCTCAGAACTCATAAATATACTCTCAAGATGAGTCCATGTTCTTTGCACCTCAAACCATACTGTTATCACTTGATCTGCTACTGAGAGCTTTTGTTGCCAACTTGAAACTTCTTCAAGGAAATGTGCAATGAATTTTGATGTTATTAAGTTTTGAAGTTGCACCTGAAACCGTCCGCTTACATTAAATTATTGAAATTGCATGTACTCAACATATTTCTACTGGATATGTTATAACCTGATTTTCTTCGAGAGTTTCAATAAGCTCTTCACTGGCTCTTAATAAAACACAACCAGTTCTTGGATGTACTTCTTGTTCAAATTCCATTCCACTCCATGTTGTGTGAAGATCTTTCAATGTTTTCTCCATCGACATTTCTTTTACTGCTTTATCAACAATATTTTTCACTTCTTCCTCAACTTCGTGAAGATTTAAGGCTAGTAAATCGGCCAGTGTAGTATTTAAATCCATTACTATTCGTACCTGAATAAATTATGAAACATGATTGCGAGTATTCATTTAACTACGTTTTGATATATTATACTTACATATTTATGCAGATTATTTTGTGTAAGTAGTGCAAGATTTACAATTAGTAGTAGAGTTAGAAGAAATTAATTATTTCGCATGCCTTATAAGTAAACACTTACATAGATGACTACATTTTTATTTTTATAATAAAATATTTATAGTGTTATTTAGTTAGTAAGTTTTTAAATGACCCTTTTGTTTATTATACTTACAGTGAGTTCAGGTGGCAATGCAGCTAAGCTCTGTGAATCATAAACGTATTTACAAATTGAAAACATCAGCCAGCACAACATAATTTTTTTTATTTTAATATTTACAATTTAGAAACAAGTATTTTATGCATTTGTACATTAAAAAGGCAGAAAACAAATCACGACACCGGCAAAGTGATGTGAACATGCAAAAATGCATAAAAATATTTAAAACCAATTCGAATTCATTCCAATTTTTGTGCCAATCAAGTGAATTACATAATATTATATACACATTTTATTTACAAGTAGAATTTTTTCATACGTTATTAATATTTTACAGGATTATTTACTTTTTTATTTACAATTTTTTATTTTACTCTGAACTATATGTCACCTTAGTTGTCCTCATCAGTTGATCCCAATGTCTTTCCCTAATTGCAGGGTTTTGTAATTCTCCAACTGCTCTGAGTGATGTCAACATATTTTTAACTGTTGCTTCTAAATTAATATACGTATCCCAACTATAAAAGAAAGATTTATAACATGCACTTAATTTATCTAGATTAATGTTTCCATCTTCAACAACCGATAGACGTCCACGACTGGACACTGGTCCTTGGAGGGACCTGCCTCAGTCTTATGGTCCCGGTGAGCGGTTCCCTGTGAAACTTGAATATGTTATTGGTAAATCTAGTAGAGAATGCTCGTTTGCGAGCTTAAAGAATATAAAAAAAAGAATCTGCCAACACTGTGCTTTTCGATGCAAAACCCTCATATTCATCGATAACTTGTAGATTTTAGCCCTCACAGCATTAGTCATTACTTTCCACTTACGTGTTCATTTTTAGGCCCACCTATTGAGAAACCTTGCCTAAGTCGTGGAACAATGTATTAAGGTCTTGCAGTCTCTGTTATTAATACTATACTATACTAGCTTTTGCTCGCGGCTTTGCTCACGTTAAGTTCGATTTTTCAAACCCCTATTTTACCCCCTTAGGGGTTGAGTTTTCAAAAATCCTTCCTTAGTGTACGCCTACGTCATAAAAGGAACCAACTGTAAAATTTTCAAGTTTCTAACTTCAGTAGTTTAGGCTGTGCGTTGATATCTCAGTCAGTCAGTCAGGACTTTTAAATATATAGACTAGAATAGGTATCTTCTTGGCAAAAGCGTTACACCTTAGACCGCATCATCACTTTCCATCAGGTGTATTAGTGGTCAAGCATGTGCCTATATAATAATATCATCGGTATATTGTAGGTGAGTAATGTATCACCGTTGATGTTGATGCTAAGTCCGTTTCAACCGTAGGTTTCAACCCAGAAGCTTAAAGGCATCCTCCAATAGTTCAAAGATTCTCACTTGACAATTATTTGAAAACACTTTGCAAAAGTTTATTTGAATAAAAACTTTGCTATTCTATTCAACGTCCCGTTAAAAAGCTTCGGGGAGATTGCACCTCCCTGTCGCATTTGTTATTTTAATTGGATTGACCTCGTAATCTTGTCTTCCATACGATATTTTTTTTTACAAGTATATCTACTAAAATCTACTTGGACATGCTGGTAGTGAATCAGGCAATTTTACAGCTAGGTTTGTTTGTTGTTTGTTAGGTAGGTCTTTCATAATTAGGTTTAATTTTAAGAAACAAAATAGTATTTATACTTTACCTTCTCATTTCTTTATCAAGCAATCTTATCTCTTTAGCGAACTTCTTGCATTCAATGTCCATATTTTCAACATCAATTTTACGCCAGGGTGTCTTTTTCCAATCGTCTATGCTTGTTCTTACTATGTAAACGTAGTCCCAAAGTTGCTAGAAGTATAACAGAATAATTATGATTTCAAATACCTTCGTAAAATATACAACACGGAAAATAAAAATACCTTCAACATTCGCAGTTCTTTTCTACATTGCTTCAACAATTTAAATTCTGGCACATTTACTTCAAAAAGTGAACCTGATTCTTGTATACCCTTCATTCCCTCTTCTAAATGGAGCATTTCCTTATCTACTCTGGACATTACTGCATAAGGATCGTCGCATTCGTATTTGAAAAACTGTTAAGAACATTACAAGTTATTTAATATTCAGTACCTATAATCGATTTATGATTAACAAGTAATTTTAAATTAAAACACACTTCATATTTTTTAAAGACTTCTCTGTAGTATGTTACGTGTGAATCAAAAGTAGTTATTTTCTTCCTGATTCCAGCCACTTCGGCTGCTTGTAGTGGTGCCACTTGCTGCTTTATAGTAAATGCTAATTTTTTCGTTGTCTGCCATTGTTCTGGTAGTTCCTTTAGAAATAATAAAAGAATAAGTGTTGGAAAATATTTCAATCCCTCTGATATTTCCAAATACATACTTAGTAATAATAAAATTAAAAATTTACAGACTTGTAATAACACGTTAACTTCTTCAGGTATGTCCATATCATAAAACTTGAGCAGTTCAATTGTCTCCGTGAGAGGCTGAAACATATCATCAGTTGTGACAGCTCGATCTTTAACATGCATCAGATAACCCATTACTGATACCAGCGCCTCGTAGTCGCCTTCGGGTACAGGCTGGAGAAGCCCTGCATTTAAAAATAAACTCTCAGTATTCATTTCAATGCGGAAACGCGATGAAGTTATAGTTCTAAATATTAATAATAATAATCCATACTAATATTATAAAGAGGAAAGATTTGTATGTAAGTATGTTTGTAACGAATTGGCTCAAAATTACTGAACCGACTTGGCTGAAATTTAAAATGGAGATAGACTATACCTTGAAAAAAGCCTCAATCCACGCGTGCGAAGTCGCGGATATCAGCTAGTAATTAGTAAGTGAAGTGAATTAATAAAAATGTTGTGATTATTGATAAAATTGATTGAACTTTTGGCCAACACTAACATGATACAAAAACAAAGAAAATGGGTTTACCTTCATCAGCTTTACGAATAAAATTCCCTAAATCGATTAGGCTGGATGTAACATTATTTACCAAATGTTCTTTATACATGTTACCCCATTTACGTACTGTATTCAAAAGAGCTTGTCGAAACGGTCTTATATCAACCTAAAATAAGTTAATGAAATCTTATCATTACAAATACCCAAAAGAAATTAATACATTAAAATAATAATATGTTACCTGAAACCAAGAGTTAAACACTTTATATGAATCCATGTCTTCTATATCCATAAATAGATTTTCGTATTGGTCTATTTGTTCTCTAAAGGCTTCCATTTTAGGTGGACAAGGAGTGGGCGGGATAACTTCTTTATCTTCAGAACCAATGCGATCTATTTCATCAGGATTCAATATTCTCCCGTATGTAAGAAAAATGTCCATAATTGCATCTCGTTCTTCAAGCCATAAATAAGAATAGGTTTCAAATGTTTTACAAAAATCATTTGCTTCTTCTACAACCTGTAATTTATCATTGAATTTTACTAATTCTGAGTACCTATAAGCATTTAATAATTTGTAAGCAAGTTAAATTGAAATAAATGATTACTCTTTCAATCCCATTAAGAATTTCATCCTTCATCTCTATAATATCGCTGTTACTCGTAATTTGATCATGGTACGATTCCTCTTTCTTTGGATCAATTCGCTTTACAAATGTTGACATTTTGAAGATATCTTTAATCAAGTTATTTATCATAGCTGTAAATCCTTTTTCTGCGTTGGGATCCAAACTAGGACAGAAAACCATATCAGGCTCCAAAAGCTCTAGTTGAGCTTCAAATAAAGGAGCCAGTTTATTTTTAGGATTCATATGTTCGGAAATGTAACCTAAGCTGAAAATAAATTGCTATTAAAATAACTCTTTTTAAGATAATAGTGTCATATTAATAAAATATTATTTTTACCTGCAAGCGATTGACTTGAATAATGTTTCTTCAATCAAACTATCTATGAAAGCAACATAAGACAGCCAAATATCACTATCCTGATTATCCTGCATGTTAAATAGTTCCATGTTTTCATGTAGAAGAGTCATTATTCGATCGGCTGTTTCATTAATTTCGGTGTAACGTTTGTTAGTTCGTTCTTGCCAGTCATCTAAATTCAGTAATGTATCCTGTAGTAGAAGAAAAATTATGCAAAGTCATTATACATGTATTAAAACAATATTTTATAACTTATGAATACCTTTTGCCCCTCTTTTCTTTCAAATAATGGCTGCGACGTCCAAGGCTTTATTATTTCTTTCATCTCTTTTAAATTATCTTGTATTCTTGACATACGCTCATACAAGTTGCCGACCAATTTATGCATCTCTTGTAAATAATCCCAAAGATCTAATAAACATTGTTTGATTATATTATTATAATAAAGTTAATATGCCATCATATATTTATTCACCCTTTAAATTACATGTTTACTACCTTTGGAATTCCAATTCAGCTCATTTTGTCCCATTTCAATTCTTAGATCAATTGCCTTTATTTCATCTTCAACTAAATCAAATTCCACCTTTTGACTATTTTTACGTATTTGATTATACCAATCAATAGTGATGGTGAGATTAATTCGATACTGTCGGAATGTTTCTTTCTTGTTATATAACTCTATGCTTTCACTAGGCAATGCACTTTTCAATTCAGGAGTATTTCTTAGATGATGTACTTCTTTCATTAGTTCCATTAACTGAAATTTTTCAAAGTGAAAATTTCATTATAGGGCTATCAGAATTATTTCCGATTTACTTGATTCCTAATATTTACTTGATATTACCTCTGGACTAAAGTTCATCACGAGATCTGAACCTAGACGCGCTAGAATAGTGTTGTTTGTTTTATCCTCAATAATGTTTGGAATCGTGACAACCCAATCATTAAAATATTTCTTCTTAAACTTGTTAATTTCATTTATGAGTTTTTCATATCTCGTAAATAATTTATATGCCTCCTCGCCATCTTTGATTCTGATATGACAAAAAAACTTTTAATTGAATTTTCAGCGCCACAAACGGATAAAATCAGATACAAATTATGCTGATAAAATAAAATATGTTAAATAAACTATTATAATCAATAGGTACATCTATAAACATCGCCATCTGATTTGGAATTCGTTTCTTCAGTAGCTAAAAAGTCAAATAATCAGCTTTCGCAATTTGCCCCACCCAGATTACTAACGGGTGCGGCAAATTGCGAAAGCTAATTACAGACTATGTTATGCGATGATACTGTACTGATATTTCATATTTCCATCTTGAAAATCTTCTGAAACATTAGTGAGAGTTAAAATTATTTAATGTATCACGTTACTTCCAGAATTGAATACTCAATAACACCAAGCTTGGAATGAAGAGTTTATTTGTTAGTTTTACTTACGGGTGCTGTAAATTTCTAAAACAAGATATTGGCTTAGTAATCCGTGCAGCCAAAGTAGTCATATACAGAAGTCCTCCCGCTACAGGTGGGAAGAAAGCATCAATTACCATATGGCCATATTTTTCCTGACGAGTACTTTGTTCTTCAAAAAGTTCCTGTTTAGTCAAATTCGAGATGAAAAATATATAAAAATAAAGTTGGCACTATGTATGATTTTTGCGATACTTACTTCACAAATAATTAATTCTTCTTCAAGCATAGCAATAATTTCGACATATTTTGCCGTAAATTCATTTTGAATGAGTGGGCGATCTAGCACTGTACCTACAATATCGATCAACTGAAAAAAAATCATATTAACTAAAACAACATTTCTTAATAAATATGATAATATAAAATATAACTTTTGTTTTATAAGATAACCTTAAATATTCCTTCCAATGTAGAGCAGTTATCAAACGACTCAACTAAAACTGTAGATAGTTTTAGATCCAAATCAATAATATTTTCTTGAAATGCTTTGAAGTCTTCATTAAAAGTTTCATCATCAGGGTCTAATACGTCGTAAGATTTAGATGCAAAGCTATGAAAGTATGCATCAAATTCAGCTGAAATATCTCTTATTTGGCCACCTAATACACGCCCTTTCATACCACCAATTTCAATCTTTTCCAATTTTTGAAACTCTAACACTGTTTTGAAAAACCATTGAATTGTATTTAATCTCTCTAAAAATTTATTCATTCTTTCGAAAACAACGTTGGGATGAAATGTCCAAGGTATCACGGTGCGGTCAAGAAAATATTTTGGTAAAACTTCTTTAAAATATTCGAATGTGCTACGGAAGTGTTTTAATATATCAATAGTTAACTGAATACGTTGTCTTGCTTCATCTATGTCACTATGAAATAAGGTACTTGGATCTAGACATTTCTTGGCCTAAAACAAAATTTACAGCAGTCTAAGAAATATTTAAATCATTTTAAAAAAAGCTCGCCCATTTCATCAATTTACCTGATAGATAAGTAAATTACATATCTGTTTGATTAAAACCATGAGCTTCGACGAGCTGCAGTAATACTTCGAATCGCGCCACACAAGACATATTACATGGAAGAGAGGACGAAACAAGGGCTGAATCTCAGTAAAATCAATGTCTTCAAGTGCCTGAAAATGTTTCTCTAACGTCCTCAGATATAAATCGATTTCGCGGGCTTCAGCTAAAGCTACAAAAAGAAAACATAATGTAAGTCATCTAAACGATTGCGTAATGAAAGGCGATTCAATAACTCACCTGACACAATATTTTTGAATAATCGACTAAAGCAAGGGTAGTAGGCGGAAGTCGTTTTCTCTAATATAACAGCCATACAGCGGACTCTGTCACTGCGTAGCTGATCGTATATGTAGTTCAAGTTACTCAAACGTGATCTCCAGAAAGCGAGTTCTGAAAGTGTTTACAATTTTACCGAAACTAGCCATTAACCAATTGCATTTTAACGACGCATTAGTTCAATCCTCAGTTGTTCTTGTATATCGATCTTTGAGAAGTTACTTGAATACCTTAACAAAGGAGTGAAACCTTCGATCACAGAAGAAAAAATTCTATGATCGAAGAGTGAAACGTTAATTTTTGACCATCTTCCGAAAAAGGAGAATTTAATTTTTTTTTTTGTATTTTTAATGCTTATTGTTCTCACATCTTCGAATTTTTTTATATTAGGAAAGGGGACTGTATGCCTTAATATAAATAAAGTACTTACCGACACTCGGCAAGGGGTTTTGTCCATTTTCAAATGCTGAAGCTGAATCTTCCATCATCACATCGTTAATCTGCTGAGCCCATTTAATGACCACTCCTTCAATGGCACTCTTTAAGTACAAGTCTACTTCTTCACCCCGTAATAGACCTTTTTCTGCTTCATATACTAATTCAACGCCAACTGGCATTGGCAGAACTGTTTGGCCATTCACTTTACCTTTAACCTATTTATACACAAAATAAGTCTGCTTTTAAGAAGGACAGTTCTTCTAGGCAAAATATTGTGGAGATTTGTGATAATTCAAATAGCTCTATCTAGTACCTCACCTCATAAACAGTGCTTTTGAGATTATGTATTTGTTTAAGGATGTCTTGAGAAACGACAAGGGGCCATCCTTCATGGTTCAGTGGATTCGAAAGGAGTGGAACAAATACTTCGTCGACTAAAGATGCCAGCTCATCTATCAATTTTGGTGCGAGATCACCTATTTAATAATCAGTGAAAAAAACATACATTAACGGCACATGAATTTCAAGCAAAAGATTTCCTTAAAACTCCAAATAATTCCTGTGAAAAAACTTTCACGCTTACCAAAAATTACCATCTCAGCGCATCCTTCTTTAGGAATAACATCCGGTTTCTTTTTGACGAAGTAAACTGCTTTATTCTTCAGGTAGCAAGGGAAGGATACAACTGGGACAAGCTGAGCTGCATGGGTCAGAACTACCACCAATAGAATCGGAAAAGGTTTGTCCACGAACTCTTTTAGTGTGCTTCTGTGTTCCTCTACAGTCAACACCCGCATCCATTTCTCGGGTTTTAGTTTTAAAGACTTTACTACATACGACCCGATGAAATCGAAGCGCGGATCTTGGTTGTTCGAGGAAGATGGACCCGGCTGATCCATTTTGAAGCATTAAAATAAAGTCATTTTTGATAGAATTATTAAATACTGGTAGTCGACTACCGGTTTGCCGGTCGAGGACTTAGTGAAGAGGTGCGGCAGAGCCTGGCAAATGGCAAGTCACGCGAATCCAATGGTACGCCATTATAGCACGATGTCTCCTTTGTAACGAGCCATCAGCTTTACTACGAAAATAGATTACAAAGTACGGTTAGTACAATAAACTGCGATTGAAGACTATAATTACTATACCATAAGTTCGAGTAGATTAAGCATTTTGTTGAAATACGTTTATACCTTTTCTTTTAAAGTAGGCCTATTTTATATGACCCGATGGATATTTCTAATAATATAAGTTTTATACATAAAAGATTTATTTTATTGGTTACCAAGAGAATAATAAATAATGAGAAAACAACCACAAATTAAATTTAAAAAAAAACGTCTGAAAAGTCTCCGGATCTTCGAATTGTAGGTAGTTGTAGGCTGCCAACGGTACAATTTTCTTGTACTTTTCCAGGCGCGTACCAGGTACGTGCAGTTCCGCCCCGGACGCCCACCAGATGACACTCGCGACGTCGCGAATAAGGTCAACTGTCGCTATCCAAGTTATGAGCCCAAGTTATGAGCGGAGCCAAAGGATGGTAGACCGAAGGGCTTAGGTGCTTGCTGCTTGGTCTCTACAGATTTGGTAGTATTAACACGGATTGATAGGTAACTGTTTTAATTTTACGCAATACCTTACATGAGTGGAAATGCGCTATGCTATAAATTAAAATCTTCTCCACTCAGATAGGTAGGAGATACATTTCTGCGTACCCCCTAACACTGAGTAGGTATAATGTACATAAGTAAGCACTACATCCTACTTAAGATCCTTGCTTCCTGTGATAATAATCTGCAAAAAATGCATTTTACAAGGAAGCGTTTTGAAAGCGCAGAAATTATTAGGTAAGGTGGGTGACCCAAATAAGGCCTATGTCCTAATAAGGCCTATTTTTTAAATTTCGCGCTACACGGTTTCAAATGGCTGCCAATGTTTATAGAAGTGTGCGTATACATTAACTAGCGCACACAAGCACAGCTAGCGGCCTGTGCCGCGAGCGTGTTGGAACTTGCAGTTGAAAACAACCACGCCGCGGAGTGCACGCTTGTTTTTATAAAATTCTGGCAGAGTAAATAGTAAGTATTTTTATTTTTATTCGTACTTGGTGTGCTGTGTTTTGTCTATAGGATAATTATACGTTTAGCCATCTCCTCACATAAGTGAAAAAGCTGTATTATCGGTGTATTCCATATAATTGTTATTTTGTTTACCCATGTGCGATGCCCTAATAAAGCCTATAACAAAAATGTATAGGCCTTATAACGGCACAGGTATATGCTTTATTAGGACAATGTTTTATGTCAGTTAGAAAAGTATCACAGTAAAATAGTAAACCCTTGTTTTCAGTAACATCATGGAAAACGGATCACCAGCTTCTACCACAAGGAAAAAAAGGGCTCAATGGACTTTGCAACAGATGGAAAACGCTGTTAACCAACCCTGCATCAGGATTGAGGAGCTAGAACCTTGAGTTGAGCTCGACAGTTCCTAAAGGATCTCATTAGATTTAATATAAGTGTTTACAACGTTTTCTATTAATTAAGAAGTTGAATGCTTATTTGTTTTTATTAAGGCCTTATTAAGACACAGGGTTCCCAATAAGGCCAAAGTGACATTTTAGTTATTTGTGTCCATAAAAGTGTGATTTTTGTTTCTAAAGCAATTTTATTTCATTAATTACAAAGTTTAATAAATAAATATAAGTATTTTAAAATTACCAGAGCATTTTAATTATAAACCTGCTAGTTACGTAATAAAAAAATTAAGGTAGGCCTTATTTGGTGACCTTACCTTACTTACCTATATTTTTTTGCCGAAACTGGTACCTATTGCAGTAAATTAGAAATCCAATTGAAAATTGTAATGAACTTAATTTAAAAAATAATAATTCTGTTTTCAAAACTCGTTCTTCTGCTAAATGCAATTTTTGCAGATTCATTTTGCCGTAGATGTTATTACGTTTAACTAATTATTCAAAATCCAATTTTTACCGTAGCTGTTGGCAGTCGAGCCTGCAGTTTTTGTGAGAGCAATGCAATCCTCGGGCTCTTTTGTAATGTACCATCATAGGCCCATAGGCATGATCATAAAATGAAATAGTAGCTGCCTGATCTATTTCACCTTGATATGACATGGCATATCGTGACTGATGTAAAGTAGGGTATGTATACCAGAACATAATGTTACATCGTAGGTAGAGTAGACTTTTTGTATTCTGAAAAATGTTTATTTTTCTCTGCCTACCTAGTTTTCAATAAAACTTTACCCTTAGTCCAATAGACTTATAGGGGTTGAAATCCGAATGTATAATATAATATTATGATTATATTCGTTTTTCTACAGTTAACGCATCAGTATTCAAAGGAAAGAGGGATATGACGCGATAAAACACTGGTTTGAAAAAATACTTTATTTAACTTCATTTTGAGTGGTTTAACTTTTTCTGTGATCGAAGAGTGACCTATCTTTGGGGTGAACTCCAATATTATCCGCTTTCCCGCTTTCAGAAGGTTGAACTTTAGTAAAAAATAGGGAGGTATTTAGCGGAACGTTGGTGCCATTTTATGAACTATTTCATCGAATAATTTTTCTGCTGTATACTTCTAACGATTCGAAGTACCTCATATTGGAACTCTACCAAGTCAGTATCGTTAAATTTCGCAACAGTTGGTTCGATTCCTTTAAAAAAAGACATAATGGGACTAATTTTCTCTTTTTCCTGAACTGAATTTATGAATTTTAATAGCCTGATGTCCACTTCGCTCGAAACGTAATCTTTAATTTGTGATAATTCGATTTCAATTTTTTTCTTCTTGTTTGGGGTTTCAATAGAATCGTTTTCCTCATCCTTAAATAAAACGTTAACAGCTTCAATAGGTTCAACTTTTTTCTTTGTAGATGTTCTTTGGATATCATAATATTCAACTTTTTCATCTTCACTGGTATCAGATAGATCTTCGCAGGTGTTGTTCACGGCATTTGAATCATTTGAATTATCCCGCGGAGATACAATTTGACTTAGAAATATCATTTTATCATAAAAAACATACTTCTTAATATTTTTGGCTTCCTGTGCCGATTTGTTGAGTAATTTTTTATGACACTTCATCCAAGCATCTCGCAAGGAATTCCATCTTTTTGTTAAACTTTTCCCTAAAAAGAATAATTGAATTAATTTTCTTCTTTCTATTTTCTACGAAAATAGATAGAAGAAAATTATATTAGGTAGATGCCTATCTATAATGTAAACATATATAAAACCAAAAATACCACTAGAGATCTGCTGTTAAAAGTACTATAGGTAGGTAAATACTTTCAACAGATACCAAATTACTTCTGTAATTTGGTATCTGTTGAAAGTATTTAGTTAAAGTATCAACGTCTCGGCAAATTAATATCGCCGATTAGGAACGAAACATTGGAAAAATATCGATATATCGGTATCAGGTGCGTCCTTCCCTTATACCTACCTATACACATAATACTTATACCTACCATATAAAATTTTCTCTCCATTAGTCAAGTTAGTGAAGTCCTCATTCAATATTGCGCATATTTCCCTCCACGCCTCAAAGGTGCGGGCTTTATTTTTGTACTCCTCTAACCTCTTGTCCCATATCACCGGCCTTTCTTCTACTAAGGAAATCAACCAGCTCTCTTCAATATCGGTCATTGTTTATTTTGTCTTATAGGATTGATCGCACGTACGTCCGCCGTCGTACACACACACGTTTGACAGTTGTCTCTGTAGTCTGTCTGACGGTGACGGCTGCGTGCATTGGCAATGTCACAGAACACCTACAAGCCGTGGGATTGTCTAAAAATGATTGCTACAGTGACGATCGCAATCACATCTAATTAGTAAATTAAATGAACACTTCACAATTTGACAACCAGTACTGCCAACAGCGCAGCATGTCGATTCCGTAAAAATGATTGCATCAGTGAAATGATCGCAATGGCGTCTGATACCGTCCCTGTTATTGGCTAAAATGCATTGATGCAGCAAGAATGCCATAAATTCAGCCAATCGGAAGCCATTGTGATCGTTACACTGATGTAATCATTTTTACGGAATCGCCATGCAGGATCGCTATTTTTATTAGGGTTCCATAGTAAAACTACAAGGAACCCTTATTAGTGTACCCTAATTTATAGTTTAACCCGTATAGTGGAATTTCGACCACGTAGTGATTCAGATTCGTACGATGCCTTGCGGTTCGGTGGTAGAAAGGTGAAGGTAGAACTAAATTGAATAGTTCTTGGGCACACTTCAAATTCAAATTCAAAATTTATTTATTTCATGTAGGCTAACTTGTAGCTCTTATGACACGTCATAAATCTACCACTCTCCGAAATATATCATATATCATTTAAATGAAATTTGGATTATGGGAAATTATTCTACATTTAAATGAGATATGGGTTTCGTCTAAAAATGATTGCATTACCTGTGATTGGCTGGTACTCTCTCAACACTGGTTAAAATGCAATGATGCAGCAAGAACGCCTTAAATTCAGCCAGTTAGATGATGAGCGTCACACTGATGCAATCATTTTTAGACAATCCCAAAGTTGGACTAGAGGATATTATTTTCAACTCAAATGAAATAAATAAAGCGTAAGTAAGTAAATAAAACAAAATATTTCATTATACATTTATTGATAATGACAGCGATGGTTGACTCGAATCTGCTACTTGGCAAAAATATTTCCACTAAGAAGTGAACTATTTTTGTATTTAAATATTAAAATCTCTTTATTAATAATTAAATGTTTACAATAATGAAGACGCAACCATCTACGCTACCAAGTAGCTGCCTAAACTATTCGCTTATCACATACAAAGAAATAGAAATACATTATTTTGATTTGTGATCATTAATTGTTTTACACAATCCAAAGATTGGCAAAACATCGACCTTTATGTTTCTAGTCTAAAATGAATGCAATAATACAAAACTATAAATATACATACACAATAAAGATGTTGTAAAAGCTCATCGAATTGACTGCAATAAATACGAAATCATTCTACGCAAATATAAAATAATTCATTAATTATTAATTAATTAATAATAAAAAACAATTTCATTTATCTATAACTATCATTTAAAACAAAAGCACAGCACATGGTCAGCTTAATTTCTAACAAAAAAAAATTAAATTAGGACCTACGAGACACTGTTTTAAGGTCACCACTATCAGCCTAAGCCTAGGAGCCTTAGGTGTATCGCTCATATGGGTAAGTCGAGGCGGCGACTAGACACTTTTATAGACACGCCCTACAGAGGTAGTATTGCCTTTCTGCCTTCTCTAATCAAATGATTTCCGTAAGAATAGTGTACTTTCAGAGATTAGTATGTTAATCTTTGACCATGCAATAAAATGAAACATATACCTACATATCTTTGAAAATCTGACAAACTTAGAGCGTGACCATAGTTTCATCGACTTTGACTGATTAATTTTCAAATAAAAATCAATCTTCGATTCTATGGAGCACACTAAAGAGAAAATCTTCTTCAGAATCAAATTTAACTGCGCTAATTACCAGAAGTAGAGGCGGCGTCGAGGCTAGACTTACAGTGGTTTATTTAACCTGTGGTGCCTTTTGTTGTAGACGACCACATGTTAAATGAATGAAACAAAGCATTCACGACTAATCTCGCATGCGCCGTGCCCCTCAATCGACGTCGTCTCGACTCCAGCGGGAACTACGCCACCGCGCCTCAGGGCCGCCTCGACTGCAGTGAGCGATACCCCTCATGCGTATCATTCCGATGCGTATGCATAGTACACCCTGACTACCGTCCGCGTCCCTCACTCCGACCGGTATATCTTTGCCCGTGCTCTACCAAAACTACAGGACAAAAGCACATCGAGAGTTTCAAAGACACATCCTACTATATATGAAAACGTTTTATTTATTTTTTTCCATTTTATTAACGTCGACTACACATCGAGCTGTCCCGTCGAGGCCGGGCTGTTCTAGGTTACTGTCAAAAGTTCAAAAATGCAAATACTTCTCGATTCGCGTCTGTCTATAAAATCTAACTTAAAATCTACGCCTTGTCCGGTAGAACGATAAATGTAATGCAAAAACGGAATGTTTAAGTACGACAGTCTAATAAGCATTCGATACAGTGAACGTGGGGCAAAACATGACGTCAGTCGAGGCTTACGAGTTATACTACGAATTGGTATTAATTCACCGGTGCATAGTTAAAAACGGCTGAATATTATTTTTTTTTGATAAATTTTATATTTAGTAATAATAACTTACATGTAAATGTTAATATACAACATAGTGTACAGGAATGGAGGCAAGTGGCGGGCTACGATGTAGGTAGGTACGCGATACTTACAAACTCTAGTAAATAACGAGGCGCCTTTAACTTCTATCTGTGTACTCATTAAGTGTACTTATCAATTAATTTACTAAGAGGATGGAATATACATTAGGTGAGCTATAGACTATGCGGCTTCGATTGAGATCGAAACGCGCCACGTGGACGTTACCTAACGCGAAAGGTTACACGAACTACTCCGCTAGGTACGAGTAAATACTCGGATTATGATATTCGCTTCGCCTTCGGAGCACCGACGGCGACCGCGCACTCTCACTAAGGGGAGACGAAATATACAAGTACATAATCGATTTATTGTTCGATGGATGGAGATAATAACTTGAGGACAATAAATTACTTCGATAATGATTTCCCAATGTAATATACAACTTGCCAAAAACCGCTACAAACACTTACTTTACATTACATCTCAAAACTTACCTACACAACCTAATCGATATAAGACAGGGGCCCGGGCGGCGAGCGAACCCGGAGGTTTGAGTAGCGGTGTAAACGATAAATGTGTCAAAAGAGCAATCTATGATACAAATGTATACGAAAATAAGCCTTGTCTATCCAAGGCTACGGTACATTTTCGCTCGTCGCTCGGGCCATACAGAGTTGTCAGAGTTTTGGGCATCATTAGTCCGTGAGGCTTTTAGTGTACTAAGTACAAGTCTTTTTAAAAGGACGAAGATGTAGCATTGGACGATTTCGTACAATTGTTTCAAAAATAATAGGGCAATTTTTCTAATCCCGCACTAAAGGAAAAAATTAAAGTTCTTAAGTCCCGGTGGCAAGAAACTATCACAACGAAATGGCAATAATGCCGACAATACAAACTTTTAGGCATTTTAAAAACTTTTGAGACTTTAGAGATGAGTTTTCAAAGATTTTTCAACGCTTTAATAAACTAAGATTAATCTATCATTGCGATAATCAAAGTCGCCGACATAGCTCAGCGAATCGTGAAGCACATAGTTCGAAGAGCTGATGGTCGTTTGGGTACCAAGGTGCTAGAGTATCGTTCCCGCACCGGGAAGCGTAGTCTTGGCAAACCCCTCACTAGGTGGACCGACGACATCAAACGAGTCGCAGGGAGCCGATGGATTCAGGTCGCGCAAGACCGAGACCTGTGGAAGTGGATGCAAGAGATCTTTATCCAGCAGTGGACGTCTATCGGTTGACAAAGAAGATAATCATAATATCAAAGCAACATAGGCTAATTGTAGGTATACGTAACCGTTGCCAGCATTTGTGCGAGTGATCAGCCAAAGTTGCACAGAATGTTCTAAAAAGCGCTCGGGACGCTTAGCGCCTCAAGCTTGTTGTCACTCTACACTATAGGCGTACTCACACAGATCCAAAACTGAGCTTTCGCCCCACATACTGTGCTCAGAATTCCGGTGGCATACCTTACAACGATCTCAAGTTAGTGCTGAAAATGTTGCATATTTTGACAACTCACCTCTAAAGCTCAGTGGCTCAAAATCAGCCTCTAATTAGACTGAAATACAAATACATTCAATATCAACAAAATATTCAAAGCCCACAACTACGATCGACTGCAAGTTTTTTCCAAACACGATTGAGCTCACGGAAGTTTTAGAAATACTTATAGGAACTAAATTAAGTAATACATCGATGTCACCTTTTCACAACATCGTACGATTACAATGGCGTCTATAATTTCTAGCATTTATTTGTTGTATGGCAGTTAAGACTGGTCCGGATGTTTCAGCCTATATTATTAGCGTTTCTGGGACTACACACCCTAGACATGATATCTCAAGCCGTCGGCTTTACAATGAATTGAAGCCGCCGCCAACCGCCAGTAGTGTGTTGTCCTTCAGGGTCAAGACACATTAGGGTATAGAAAAAAAAGTTGGTTTTCTCATTACAGGTACTTTCATTGCAACATGATGCGATTGAGAGGTCGATAGAACGTAATTAATTTTTTTCCATATTGTTGCAGGCATAAGGTTTAAATTACGAAAACAAATTTTTTGAAACAGAAGTCTCAAGAGATTTTAATCGTATGACTTTGTAGGTACCTTACGACTGCAACGATACGATACAAAATAAGTTACGTTGACCTGTCATCTCCACCATGCGGCTTTTAAGTATGTCTTTACGATTAAAAGATCTATACCAATATGTCTTACCCAAAACGCGACAGAGACGACGATTCGTTGCAAATGCACCACACTGATACATAAAAAGACCTACACGTGAATCAGTAGTATATAAAGCATAGAGAATGAGCTAAATGCATAAATAATTACGCGTAATGTTTACATCACAAACTATACAGTAAAAAAATTACTATACAAATAATCCACACAGTTCTTACCGTTCACAAGGAATTCATTGGTTTTCCTCCAAAAAAAAAAACAATATTATTCATTAAATTATTATCGACATAAAACAAACAAAGATTCACATATTTACATTGAAAAATTAAAATCACAATACATAATCGAATTAATCTATTTACAAGTTCAGTTGTCAATGAATGAAATTAAATTTAAAATTATGTCTTAGTAGGTTTTGTTCGAAAACATTTTCCTTCGTATCACTTGGCCGCAATGTATCGTACGTAACATTCAGGCTGAAATCTATAGACGGCACTCTCACTCTACTCAGACTCAAGATAGAGTTAAAACGTGACAGATTTATGTCGAAGCATATTAGTGTCTCATTTTAACTCTATATTAAGGCCCAAGACACGGAGCTGCCCGCGAAATACAAATTTAATTTGGTTTTTCACCATTTATAAACGAATACGACAAAGTAGGCTTATGGTTTCAAATTGCGCCAATGGCAGTATCATCTTCACAGGTTTATATACTAATCTTTACGTGAAAGTATCCAGTTTAAGTAATTAGTTAAAATAATGACTAATTTGTGAGTAGCTCACGTCAAACTCATTATTTTGACTAATTTCTTAAACTGGATAGTTTCACGTTAAGATTAGTATATAAACCTGTGAAGATGATACTGCCATTGGCGCAATTTCAATACCATAAGCCTACTTTGTCATATTCGTTTATAAATTGCGAAAAACCAAATTAAATTTGAATTTCGCGGGCAGACCCGTCTCTTGGACCTTAAGTCTGAGTGCTGAGATCTATAGAGCGTCATAGACTACCAATTCGCGCGTGGGTCGGCGATGGGCCTCTATGGGCCAGTCTAATTTCGAACGAAAATGTTTTCGTGCATCACGTGTCATACTAATAAAATAGATAAATAATTTACGTTGTCTCAACGCCGCGTCGTCAAAAATTAAATCGTACGGAAACACTTTTCCGTCGACGGTTTATTGATTTGCTCAATAAAGGTGAGGAAAACTGTTTCCCAAAACATCATTACAGATTACATACAACGTGTAAAATGATATATCTATACAGGGAGTGAATCAAATTTCTTAGGTGTATGCTTAAAGAAATTTGGAATGTTTTTCCAGTCTTTATTAAACTTACTTTATTAGTATTTTGATATGGGAGTGGCTATAACAGTATTACTTAATTTTAAGATACATTTAGGCAAGTTATGTAGAGATCGTATTACCTTGATCATTTTTTTTAATTTTCATAAAATTATAAGAAATATTAAATTTACTCCCTGTACAGGGAAAAAATATTATTGCTTCGACAATGATAACAATTATGTTATATTACTATTTTTGTTCACGAAACTTGCTATTTCGACGACCTTAAAATCAAACCGGCCTTTTCTAGTGAAAAGGATAGCACTATTTTCAGGCCTTTCGATTTCATTTAGTTTTGAACAACAAAAATGGCTTCGATATGAGTGAAAAGGTTTGACTACAGTAAAATATGTGGCCTATTTTCAAACAGGTGCAAAATTAATTCTTTGCAACGTATTGTTGTGATAGCTGCATTTACTTCGTCGAGCTCTCTTATTCTTAAACTGTAAAATTAACGCGATTCAAATCTTGAACGAATCTGTATCGAAATTCGAAATCCACCACTCGAAGTTTCCGATCAAAGACATCGATCAGTAGGGTTAGTATAAAATTAAATTCGATTGATCGTATTAGTATTCGATAACTTTAACGTCATAGTAAAATGAAACATAACCACATTGAATTAGAGCTCGATTTCGTGCATGAATACTTATACGTTTACGTATACGGATACGCTCCAAACTAAAATCGTAGTACTGAATTTGTGACTTTAAATCAATACTATTAAGGTTCATTTTACTTTGACGCTAATGTCATCGTATACGAACCGGTCAATCGAATTAAATCTTATACTAATCCTACTGAACAGAATTATAAGAATTTTTGGAACTATTACTGGAGATTCAAGAGGAATTTGGAGATATCCAATAATTTAGCTTCGTTATTATTATTCGTTCGTTAGCTTTATTTCTTCGACCGAATGCGAAAAAAATCGAAATGGTAGATACTTCCGAATATTATCCAACAGTTTTTCGAAATCAGTCATCCTACCTATTTGGCTTACAAGAAATAAATTAAAAAAAAAAATTTGATTCGTTGCCGTATTCAATAACTCCACACCTGTTTGAAATGGCCACCGAAAAGCACCATACGCGTTACAGGAGTGCAACAGAAATAGACGTGGACGTTACAGTGAGCTTGGTCCGGCTCGGCGGACGCGGGGCGGCGCGGGGGGCGAGGCGCGGGGCGGGGGGCTTACTTTCCGCGCGGCTTGACGCCCACTGCGTTTATGCTGTCGCCGCGACTCCGCGACCTGTGCAGGTTGTGTAGGCCTTCACCTATAAATGATATTATGCATCGATTCAAATCCTTCGAAGCCTCAATAGCCTAGCTGTTAACGGTTCGGACTGAAAACTGAAAAGTTCACGATTCGATCCTTACACGTTGCACTATTGTCAAACCTATTCCAAACATAATTACATTTATTTGGAGGAAAGAAGACAATATTAGTAGTCGTTAAAAACCACAGCCCGGTAGCCCTACTGCGGGCTACTCGTATACAAATATTAATTTTTCACGAATAGGTACTGATGAGGTCTGAGGTAGTGCTGCGGTATGGGAGGGATGACAGTTTGATGTTTTTTTTTTTTCAAACTTCTTTTTTGTTCCTGGACCTATCTCAAAAAACCCAAACATCAGAAGTCGTAACTTAAGTGTAATTTCAGTCATATCCTATAGTTACACAAGAAAAAAAGACGTGTGGCACTCGGGGACTGCCGCGGTAAAGCTATTGCATAGCATGTTTTATCAACGCCATCTAGCGGTGAGCAACAAATATAAAAATTGTAAATTTTATCCAAATTACGACAATTCCAACTAAAACAATTATCGTGGTACGTACTCGTATAATTTATTTTAATACAATTTTTTTTCGTAAAAATTTTTTCCATGCCAAAACTTTTCGTATGCAATTCTCGGTACCTACCTAGAAACTTGTAGGACGAGAGGTGTTAGTTTGGGACGAGTTACTGGTATATAATCGAGTTACCCTTGCTGGCAGCGCGCTTGAGCTCGCTGTCGCGGAAGGCGCGCGCGGAGCGGCCGCGGCGGTCCTGCACCAGCTTGTCAACGCGCACGAAGATGCCGTGCCGCGCGCGGCAGTTGAAGTAGCGCGTGCCGCCCACCGACCCGTCGTTCTTGCCTGCACAACATTAGCAAATCATAACTATTTCGCTCATTTGCGACAAGAGTGACATAATTCAAAATCGACGATGAGAGAATTCTCCCGTTAGAGAGTAATGTTTTGTGGATGCTGCGGTCTCGAAACAACACAGCGGCCAACAAAGCGACAGAGCATTAAGTCACAGTCTCTCTCGCTCTTATTTTTTTGTGCTTAGCGTAATTTTTTAGCAAAAGCGTTTTTATAGCAAAAAGTATAAATGTTCGACACTGAAATTGGTGAATTTTGAGTTATGTCACCCTTGTCGCAAATGAGCGATTTCTTTCATATTATTTCAGCGTTGCTTGGCCATTCCTTAACCTGACGGGCAAATGGGCTGAGATGATGATTAACGCTAAATACGTGAAATGATACCACACGGCTTTGACATTTGAATAGGACTACTAGAGTAGAAGCAGACTAAAATCTATACTATTATAATAAAGAGAGAGCGCGAATTTTGTGAGTTTGTATGTATGTCCGGAGCAAACTTTGGAACCACCGCACCTATTTCAAAAATTCTTTTACCAATTCAAAGGTACATTATTCCAGATGGTTATAGGCTATATATTATGCACATAAAGTATTATGGCTAGATATTATGTGCAAATTTGTTAAGGAAGTCGGAAAATTTTTTGAATCTTAAACGTTTTCAAGGCGTGCGCTGGGTCATATACTGCTATTGGATGAAAATTATGTATGGGTGAATTGTTCCTCTTAAGAGTGCGTTTCCGCATATCGGGTGACTTTCGGTACATATTGTGACTAAGTTAAACCAAATAAGATGGAAATAAAAATTGCTACACATAGATTGGTCCTTAATCTCCAAATCTTGGGAGTTGATTTTGTTCAAAATCTCAATTTTTAGTACTATAAAAATTATTTTCCGTCACCTCTTCACACAAAATTCACGATTTTGGGGTGACTTTAGGTACATTTCTTGTATATAATATACCCGTTTTATGTAATTAAAAAATACTATCTGTTAGCAGATATGTTCAACTCAAAATCTTGGAGAGAAAAATATCAAAAATATTACAAATAGTATACAAAATAAAATATAGCATCGCGTGTACTTTTTTCACATATTTTCGTTTAAACCGAACCTTAAAATAGTGTGCAATAAGGCTTATTTTGATTTTACTCGGTCTCTGGTTTGATTTCATTTCAAAATTCGAAATTCAAATATCAATCAGTCGGCGTTTGACCGCCTTTCTGAGTGGAGGCTGCGCTGGTTGTAAGCAGATGCTGGTATCGAAAAACATCGCTGTACGAACACGAAATAGTTCATAGCAAACCAAATTGATACTTTATATATTTTGAAAAGAAAGGTAAGTAACTAAGTACTAGGTACCTGTGGTACCTTCAATATAATAGCATTATTTTATTATTTGATAGAATTTCGAAATTTCTTGCAAAGTTATATTCCCCGAATGTAGTACTGACCTGCATGTATACCTCGAAAACTTCTATTGGAACTCCTAGATCTTTAGAGTTAATTGTATCGAGTTTGGGCTCGTTTTGTAAGTTATGATGAGATCTTACCACTGGACTTGTTGGAGTGACCTGATGGTATACTTCGAAGACTACTACTGGATCTTCTAGACGGCTACAGCTAGTTATATCGAGTTTGGGCTCGTTTTGTAAGTAATGATGAGATCTTACCACTTGACTTGTTGGAGTGACCTGATGGTATACTTCGAAGACTACTACTGGATCTTCTAGACGGCTACAGCTAGTTATAGCGAGTTTGGGCTCGTTTTGTAAGTAATGATGAGATCTTACCACTGGACTTGTTGGAGTGACCTGATGGTATACTTCGAAGACTACTACTGGATCTTCTAGACGGCTACAGCTAGTTATATCGAGTTTGGGCTCGTTTTGTAAGTAATGATGAGATCTTACCACTGGAATTGTTGGAGCGACTTGGTGGTATACCTCGAAGACTTCTATTGGAACTCCTAGATCTTTACAGCTAGTTATATCGAGTTTGGGCTCGTTTTGTAAGTAATGATGAGATCTTACCACTGGACTTGTTGGAGTGACTTGGTGGTATACCTCGAAGACTTCTATTGGAACTCCTAGATCTTCAGAGTTAGTTGTATCGAGTTTGGGCTCGTTTTGAAAGTTACGATGAGATCTTACCACTGGACTTGTTGGAGTGACCTGATGGTATACTTCGAAGACTACTACTGGATCTTCTAGACGGCTACAGCTAGTTATAGCGAGTTTGGGCTCGTTTTGTAAGTAATGATGAGATCTTACCACTGGACTTGTTAGAGTGACCTGATGGTATACTTCGAAGACTACTACTGGATCTTCTAGACGGCTACAGCTAGTTATATCGAGTTTGGGCTCGTTTTGTAAGTAATGATGAGATCATACCACTGGACTTGTTGGAGTGACCTGATGGTATACCTCAAAGACTTCTATTGGAACTCCTAGATCTTCAGAGTTAGTTGTATCGAGTTTGGGCTCGTTTTGAAAGTTACGATGAGATCTTACCACTGGACTTGTTGGAGTGACCTGATGGTATACTTCGAAGACTACTACTGGATCTTCTAGACGGCTACAGCTAGTTATATCGAGTTTGGGCTCGTTTTGTAAGTAATGATGAGATCTTACCACTGGACTTGTTGGAGTGACTTGGTGGTATACCTCGAAGACTTCTATTGGAACTCCTAGATCTTCAGAGTTAGTTGTATCGAGTTTGGGCTCGTTTTGAAAGTTACGATGAGATCTTACCACTGGACTTGTTGGAGTGACCTGATGGTATACTTCGAAGACTACTACTGGATCTTCTAGACGGCTACAGCTAGTTATAGCGAGTTTGGGCTCGTTTTGTAAGTAATGATGAGATCTTACCACTGGACTTGTTGGAGTGACCTGATGGTATACTTCGAAGACTACTACTGGATCTTCTAGACGGCTACAGCTAGTTATAGCGAGTTTGGGCTCGTTTTGTAAGTAATGATGAGATCTTACCACTGGACTTGTTGGAGTGACCTGATGGTATACTGCGAAGACTACTACTGGATCTTCTAGACGGCTACAGCTAGTTATATCGAGTTTGGGCTCGTTTTGTAAGTAATGATGAGATCTTACCACTGGACTTGTTGGAGTGACTTGGTGGTATACTTAGAAGACTACTACTTGATCTTCTAGACGGCTACAGCTAGTTATATCGAGTTTGGGCTCGTTTTGTAAGTAATGATGAGATCTTACCACTGGACTTGTTGGAGTGACCTGATGGTATACTTCGAAGACTACTACTGGATCTTCTAGACGGCTACAGCTAGTTATATCGAGTTTGGGCTCGTTTTGTAAGTAATGATGAGATCTTACCACTGGACTTGTTGGAGTGACTTGGTGGTATACCTCGAAGACTTCTATTGGAACTTCTAGATCTTCAGAGTTAGTTGTATCGAGTTTGGGCTCGTTTTGAAAGTTACGATGAGATCTTACCACTGGACTTGTTGGAGTGACCTGATGGTATACTTCGAAGACTACTACTGGATCTTCTAGACGGCTACAGCTAGTTATAGCGAGTTTGGGCTCGTTTTGTAAGTAATGATGAGATCTTACCACTGGACTTGTTGGAGTGACCTGATGGTATACTTCGAAGACTACTACTGGATCTTCTAGACGGCTACAGCTAGTTATATCGAGTTTGGGCTCGTTTTGTAAGTTATGATGAGATCTTACCACTGGACTTGTTGGAGTGACCTGATGGTATACTTTGAAGACTACTACTGGATCTTCCAGACGGCTACAGCTAGTTATATCGAGTTTGGGCTCGTTTTGTAAGTAATGATGAGATCTTACCACTGGACTTGTTGGAGTGACTTGGTGGTATACTTAGAAGACTACTACTTGATCTTCTAGACGGCTACAGCTAGTTATATCGAGTTTGGGCTCGTTTTGTAAGTAATGATGAGATCTTACCACTGGACTTGTTGGAGTGACCTGATGGTATACTTCGAAGACTACTACTGGATCTTCTAGACGGCTACAGCTAGTTATATCGAGTTTGGGCTCGTTTTGTAAGTAATGATGAGATCTTACCACTGGACTTGTTGGAGTGACTTGGTGGTATACCTCGAAGACTTCTATTGGAACTCCTAGATCTTTACAGCTAGTTATATCGAGTTTGGGCTCGTTTTGTAAGTTATGATGAGATCTTACCACTGGACTTGTTGGAGTGACCTGATGGTATACTTCGAAGACTACTACTGGATCTTCTAGACGGCTACAGCTAGTTATATCGAGTTTGGGCTCGTTTTGTAAGTAATGATGAGATCTTACCACTAGACTTGTTGGAGTGACCTGATGGTATACTTCGAAGACTACTACTGGATCTTCTAGACGGCTACAGCTAGTTATATCGAGTTTGGGCTCGTTTTGTAAGTAATGATGAGATCTTACCACTGGACTTGTTGGAGTGACCTGATGGTATACTTCGAAGACTACTACTGGATCTTCTAGACGGCTACAGCTAGTTATATCGAATTTGGGCTCGTTTTGTAAGTAACGATGAGATCTTACCACTGGACTTGTTGGAGTGACTTGGTGGTATACCTCGAAGACTTCTATTGGAACTCCTAGATCTTTACAGCTAGTTATATCGAGTTTGGGCTCGTTTTGTAAGTTATGATGAGATCTTACCACTGGACTTGTTGGAGTGACCTGATGGTATACCTCGAAGACTTCTATTGGAACTCCTAGATCTTTAGAGTTAGTTGTATTGAGTTTGGGCTCGTTTTGTAAGTTATGAAGATTAGATCTTGGAGTTCCAATAGAAGTCTTCGAGATATACCATCAGGTCACTCCAACAAGTCCAGTGGTAAGATCTCATCATTACTTACAAAACGAGCCCAAACTCGATATAACTAGCTGTAGCCGTCTAGAAGATCCAGTAGTAGTCTTCTAAGTATACCATCAGGTCACTCCAAGAAGTCCAGTGGTAAGATCTCATCATAACTTACAAAACGAGCCCAAACTCGATATAACTAGCTGTAAAGATCTAGGAGTTCCAATAGAAGTCTTCGAGGTATACCACCAAGTCACTCCAACAAGTCCAGTGGTAAGATCTCATCATTACTTACAAAACGAGCCCAAACTCGATATAACTAGCTGTAAAGATCTAGGAGTTCCAATAGAAGTCTTCGAGGTATACCACCAAGTCACTCCAACAAGTCCAGTGGTAAGATCTCATCATTACTTACAAAACGAGCCCAAACTCGATATAACTAGCTGTAGCTGTCTAGAAGATCCAGTAGTATAGTCTTCGAAGTATACCATCAGGTCACTCCAACAAGTCCAGTGGTAAGATCTCATCATTACTTACAAAACGAGCCCAAACTCGATATAACTAGCTGTAGCTGTCTAGAAGATCCAGTAGTAGTCTTCGAAGTATACCATCAGGTCACTCCAACAAGTCCAGTGGTAAGATCTCATCATTACTTACAAAACGAGCCCAAACTCGATATAACTAGCTGTAGCCGTCTAGAAGATCCAGTAGTAGTCTTCGAAGTATACCATCAGGTCACTCCAACAAGTCCAGTGGTAAGATCTCATCCTAACTTACAAAACGAGCCCAAACTCGATATAACTAGCTGTAAAGATCTAGGAGTTCCAATAGAAGTCTTGGAGGTATACCACCAAGTCACTCCAACAAGTCCAGTGGTAAGATCTCATCATTACTTACAAAACGAGCCCAAACTCGATATAACTAGCTGTAGCTGTCTAGAAGATCCAGTAGTAGTCTTCGAAGTATACCATCAGGTCACTCCAATAAGGCCAGTGGTAAGATCTCATCATAACTTACAAAACGAGCCCAAACTCAATACAACTAACTCTAAAGATCTAGGAGTTCCAATAGAAGTTTTCGAGGTATACATGCAGGTCAGTACTACATTCGGGGAATGTAACTTTGCAAGAAATTTCGAAATTCTATCAAATAATAAAATAATGCTATTATATTGAAGGTACCATAGGTACCTAGTACTTAGTTTCTTCTTTTCAAAATATATTATCAATTTGGTTTGCTCAACTTAGACTTAGATTTAGAATTAAACTTAGACTTAGACTAAGTCTGAGTTCAAATCTAAGCCTAAGTCTAACACTAAGACTAAGTCTTAGACTAATACTAAGTCTAAGTCTATATCTTAGTCTTAGTGTTAGACTTAGACTTAGCTTAGACTTAGACTCAGACTTAAAGAGACTTAGTCTTAGTCTAAGTCTAAGACTAAGTCTAAGTCTTAGTCTTAGACTTAGGCTTAGACTTAAAGAGACTTAGTCTTAGTCTAATGCATTTCCCAGTGGCTTAAAAAAGTCTAAATCTAAGTCTAAGACTAAGACTAAATCTAAGTCTAACTTAGTGTACAGCAAGTCCGGACGAAAATAAAAAATAAAAAAATAAAACATAAACAATTTATATCCAAGTATCAAAACAAGTTAATTCACTCATTTTTAACGCAGCTCGCCCGCGCCTGTGTGTGCGTGTGAACGGTGCATGTGTAGAAGTGCGTTTTTATACCTACTCTTTGCGAAATCCCGTCCTTAAAAAGTTCTAAAAAAAAGTTCGCGATAGCATATGTCTATCTTCTAAGAATAACTTACAGTGACCATTTCTGTCTTTCAAATTTTGATTAAAAATAATGAATTATTTTCGAAGGTTCTTTAACCGATGCGATGTCAATCTATATCTAAATAAATATGTTTATTATCGTAAGTATTTAGTTTAGAACATATTTGCCCTTTACACTATACAATTTAAATAAATATCATAGGAGTTATCGGAAAATTAAATTAATATGTGTCGGCCGGCGCGGGGGCGGTGCACGGCGGCGGGTTTCGGCGCGGGAGATTCCTCTGGTTCCTGCGGTGATTTTATTTACAATCGTCTCCTATAAGAAGCCCGTAAAACAAATCTAAGCATATGTATTTAAATTTTCAACCCGGACGAAGTCGGCGCGGGCTTCTAGTCAATGATATAGTCGATTCTAAGTCGTACTAGATGGAAGAAGTCAAAGTCAAACATTTTATCCAAAGAAGGTAACAATTACACTTTTTGATAATCAACAATTACAATATTGGTAATTTCATTCAATGCCATTAATTAAATTAAAAAAAAAAATAGAAGAGACTAGGATCTATTTCTCACATGTGAACGAAGAAGTAATTCCTCAGATTCATGACTTACCAGTAGGGGCGTCCAGTTCCACGCCGACCCACAGGCCGGGCGCAAAGTGCGTGGGGCCGATGTAAGTCACCACGCCCGTACTGCTGCTGAGCCGCAGCTGCACGCTCTCGCCCACCGTCAGCCACTCCGGCGCCGCGTGCACGCGCCCGCTCTCCGAACATTCTTCTACAAGACAAGAACAAAGTTTAAAACCACTGCCTCTATTTTTAACCTATGATTAACTCTGAACTAGCTGTACTTATACAAATGAGAGCATAATAAGATCAATTTGAAGCGCCACATTTGACATACGAGTGTCTCTGAAACTAATATTGCAAATGGCGCACCAAACTCTATAATTGGAGGTTAGTTATGAAATCATAGATTAATTATAGAGGTTGGTGCGCCATTTTCAATATTATTAGTTCCGGAGACACTCATATCTATGCTTACAATGCCAATATGGCGTCAATCAAATCAGAAATGGCGTCAATAAAATAGGTCCAAAAAATAAATCACAGCAGCAAGTCCAGTGTTAATCATAGATTGAAGATAGAGGTCAGTGTTAGTAACTGTAAAATTGGATTAATTTTGTTCGCATAAAATGTAGCTATATTGCCGGGACATAGTTGGACATGACTGTTGCGGGTTTCATGCGGACGTATTTATAATTAAGGCTTCCAAATAAAATTGTGTAGAAAAATGTTTATAAAGAACATTGGAATACTTGCCATCACCAATCCGTTCAACGGAGGAAGCGGGCGTGTCTCGTAACGCTCGCACGTGCGCGTGCACGGGCTCGTGCGCAGACTTGGGGCGCGCGGCGGGATACGATTGTCGCGCGGCGTTGCGTGCGGAAGCGCCGGCGCGACGACGTACCACCTGCAGACGATTTTAGCTATTGTAGACTAAAAAATCCTTATCGTCTAAACCGTACGATGTTAAAATCGATCGCAAAATCTCTAAATAAAATTAAGTGCCCATAATTTTAATAGAAGGTTTAATTTGACATTTTCTGTAGCTCAATTTGTCTCAAATTATAAATTCTAGGTCCACAGGAGTAATTCGCCGGCTTTACATGGGTCTCAAGATTGAAAACGCACGTTTAATTTTGGAATACCACATCGACAAATACATGCACTCATAAAAGCGGATACCGTCATAACGCGTACAACAACCAATAGCAAAATTAGATATGAGCAGGTACATAGTTGTAATATTAAAAAATTGTCGGTTTTCACCAATAATTGCATTATCCGCCAATTTTAGATTATACGTCTTTAAGTATACTATATGCTAGTGTACCTTTCCTGCAGGCAGCGACGTGTTAACGATTGGATCGGTCCCTGGAGAGTCGCTTTCTCCCACTGAAGATGCCTCACGACTTCGCCCTTCATGACTTGACTGCTCGGAACTGACTGATTCCACTTCTGCTTCACCTAATTTAGAAAATAAATTAGTCGTTTCTTTTTCCTACCCGACTGCGCCAAGCATGTTTGTTTGTTTCTTTGATCTCAAAACGGGCAGCTCAATAAATTCAACAACTGAATACAGACAGAGAAATGAGTTAACAGATTTGATTGATTTTTATATCAACAGATTTATGCTAATCTTATGAGTATTACGAAAGATCTCAATGTATTTACAGACCAATAAAGCTCACAAAATGCCATATTGGGACAAATATGGTTCCTTAACTATGGCAAGACGGATGTCGTTGAATGACTCTTTTAATTTTTTTTTAATCCTATTCCTTTAATGTAAATATTTAGGATTTCTAGAGATTCAATGGTTCGTTTTTGATTTCGTGAAGCATTATTTTTCTATTTTTCACCTATTTTTCACTTACCAAACGACGTTTCATGACTCGTCTCCCCGTTAACTTGCAGAGTCTCGGTTTTGTGTGACTGACTAGATAAGACCGTGCTTTCAACCGGTAACGCCCCCAAAGGATCTACCAGCTGGTCGTTTTTAGGAACCTCCTCACAATCCCTCAAGAATGGATTGATACGATTTCTTGAACCGGGAGTCAGTACCGGCGTCTTCGCTTTCGGGATTTCGAATGAGGTCTCTTCTAGCTCATTCTTCGATTCGACAATTTCGTTCTTTAACTCGGTTATGTCGTTCCTCAGTTCTGTAATTTCGTTCCTGAGACCCGCCATGGAGGTTTTCGTCCGACTGAGGTGCGAGTAGTCCATTGTCTTATCGAAGTCTGGTGTGTCGTCGACTGACATACTTCTTATTGAAAGTGTGTCATCGTTTGTTAGGTTTGTTGATGACACTGCTTGTGAGCCTGCAAAAAGGAAACGACGCACTGACTTCTGTAATACTAGTACGCAGAACAGGTAGTCAACTATGTCATTTTGATCCCGATTGCTTAGTTCTAAGAGACTTTTTTTTTAATTCAAATTAATATCTTACCATAACCACTGGACGATATCGATGGTGAATTCTTGTTGGGTACTCGTTCGCAAGCAAGTTCGTGAAGTGAGTCTAAGGTCTTCGAAGTCGGTAGGAATCCTCGTGAAGATGCTCTGGACCGCGTGCGCTAAAATATTCCAATTCAATCAATCAAACTATCTATAGCAGAATTTCAAAGTTATTTTGAAGAGTTCCCTCGATTTCTCCAGGATCCCATCATTATCCTGCCCTGACGACCATGGGAGCACTTGGGAATTATACCGTTTCAAACAAAAAAAGAATTTTCCAAATCGGTCAAGACGTCTTTGAATAATGGGAGAACATAAATTAAAAAAAAAAAGATTCCGTCGAATTGAGAACCTCCCCCTTTTCTGGAAGTCGGTTAAAAAAAATAACTCAAACCCCAAAACTGTGTTGGCGGACGAAATAGTTGCAGCAGTATTTCCTTAGGATAACCTCTTACTTGGGGTAGAACTCGGACCGACACGTCCCAGTTGAGTTAAGTTAACTTACGTTATTAGTTGGACATACGTGCGATCGCGGCGTGGTGAGCTCGTCGGTTGGCGCCGCTTCGGGCTCGGAATGCGAGTCGTCATCGTTCCTGCGGCCCGGCTCCTCGTGCAACGTCGTCATACGCAGCCCCAGCTTGGCGCTCGCTGGAGACGCTACAATAGATATTGCACTTTTAGAGCAGCTGCCTATTGTCAGAAAAATTCTGACGCGCTCCAAGGCAATCTGCTCACACATAATTGCCGGCAAACTTCTTGGGTATAAGGTGACGTAGTGGGGGTAAGTTGGCGCATTTGGACACGGCGCGGGAAGCAAGGGTCGACTGATCTACCTACCAATCACGCGCTTGATACTATACTCCCCGCTTACTTACCGCAAGTGGGACCTAAAATTTGTTTGTCAAGGTCATTTGCTCAAGAAGTTTGCCGGTAACTGTAACTGAGTATTTGACGACCGGCCTTGATATTTTGTTTATCAACATTTTATTTAAGGCAACCATAGAAATATAATGTAGTATTTTAACATAACTGTGATATACATTTGCCATTCTGTGAAAAATTGTGCAAAAATCAGAAAAAAAAATCAGCTTATCATACTGTTCCCTGTAGTGCGTATCGCTTTTATTACGGCCTTAAAGTATGAACTGATTACATATCATCGATGCTCGTCGTTCTTTGTTTGTTTGAGATTAAAAGCTACTGATTTTGTAAACTACCACAGCATAAAGTATTACCTCCTAAACTAATTAGCTTTTTACCACAGAGATCGAAATTAATATAAAGAAATGAATTCAACTTAGTAATAGAACAATATGTACAGCAACATTTCTAATTCTAATTCGCTATTAACACTAGAAAAAAATCTTAAAAGTATAAGCTAGCAAATTATTATTATTGTAAAATGTATTAAAGAATTTATAGCTGTAAAAATATCCATATACAACAACAAAAATTAACAAAATATAACGTACATAATTAATCCAAAATTTTGATAAATGCCAATTCATGCTACGAGTACTTGCAAACGATTTTCATGCCAATGTTTATGCCAACAAACTTCTATAGAGTCGTAGCAAAAAAATTTAAAACAATTGATAACACTGCTTCAAACAAGAGTCAAAAATATAAATCTCATTTCACACAAAAGTGATTGTTGTGAATGTTCATTTCCGTACCACTTACTGCCCTCAGAGACTACAAACTCAAGTATCAATCGGCCGATAGTAATGTATAGCTTGTGAGTATAAAAGGCCGGGAATTGTTAAACTTGCGCAACTCCCTAAGTCTTCTTACCTATTACGATAAGCAATTGACAAAACTATAGGACGATCAAATGTCTGTAATGCTCAGGGCTTTTACGCGTGACACAAGTCACAATAAACAACAACACTAGAGAAAATGAGCGGAACCAAAATTGTATGAGATGTAACCAAACAAAAGTATATAAACAAGCCAATCTAATGATTCTACGATTGAATATCGTCACATACACTTGTTTGGCGTCTGCAGTCGCAGTGAGTTCAGGTTCAAATTCAAGTTAAGGAACGTTGGCCGAGCTGCAATAGAAATATTAACATTCTTATATCTACACTAAAATAGTTTATCAATACAGCACAATAATTTGTACTAAATATTTACATCCTACCTTTATATGACAAATTATTATTATTATTATAGGATATTAACAAACCTTTAAGATCCAGGACATCAAAATAATTGAAGATTTGAATTCGAAACAAAAATGACAATTTTAAAAGAATACAATGCCCTCAAAAATATCAGACCTTCAGGGATTTTGGATGTGAGTTAGCTGTAATTCACAAGTATTCCATATTGAATTCTCGTTATAATTATATTTATTTAAATATACTTTGTAAGGACTACAGTGAAAAGTGCATATAATATTATATTTCCTCAATTTTACACGACAAATACAATACGTTGAATCTAGATTTAATTTTATTGACTAAAAATCCATGCGTCGATTACATAATATGTTCTATGCACAATATAGTATGCCTTCAAGTGTATCAAACACACGTTTCAGTTTGCTACTTTACATGCATCCTTTACCTAACACATACACAATCCTACGACCAATATAATTCCTTTCTATAACTACTTTTGCTATCTACTTTTACAACGATTCAAAACTGTCTTTCAAGTTTTTAATATGTCTTATATATAAAGGAAAATTTATTTAGTTTGGCTGTTTTTATAAACTTCTTTACTTTTTAACATTCATCATAAGTGTCACATAGTTCATTGCTTTTTATTTGAAGATTTCCTTAACATTAAGCATTTTTGCTGCATAGTCCATAGAAAATAGTTCACGTGAGGGAGTGAAAGGAAAAATAATTACAGGTCATGCTTTTCCATGCAAATAAAAGTGACACGCAAACAAATACAGGGTAAAACAACGACTGAAGCTGGCTGGATGCTCGAAGCTCGACGTTTCCATGTTTTCTAAGCCGCAGCAGTATTGTCTCATTTTATTTAAAATTCTATTAATATTAATATTATTCACCCGACTACAAATACTATTATTATCATATTTTTGACGAATGTCAAACAAATTTTTATTATCATTTCAGTGATTTAGAGAATCCTTTAAATTATTCGATTACTTAAGATTTATTTCGTGTTTTTTTCCTAGCGTTTTATCGAGACAAAAAGTTTTGAACGGATTTTGTGATAGAAAAAACTATAGTCGGGTCTGAATCTGAAGTTTTCGTTAATTGTTTCCTTGTCTCGTTAATATTTTGTGACAATTTTTAATCTAAAATAGAACACCATTTTAAAAAAATTTACAGCCAATCAAAAATTCTTAACAAATGATTTCAACTATAATTTGACAGCGTAACTATTTTTGTTCCAATGTTGCATCAAACAATAAAGTCTAATAATTTTGCCATACAGTTGCCATTCCGAGTCAGTACCATTGATTGTCATCGGTTTACCTGATAGAAACGAGCCTGAAGGTAGCGAGGAATCAAGATACAAAAAAAAAACATCGTTAGTTGAAGATGGGTCCAATTTTTAGGCCACCTGGCTCTTAATACGTAAACGTAATAGCATTACTTGAATTTCATCCCATAAGCGGTTAAAATTAACTATGTTTAAGCTTTTCACATGAGGGTAGATCAGTTTTCAACCACGACTCAATCACGCTGGCACATACATCTGCTGTTCGATAGCGGAAAAGCTTTAACATTGCGACAGTTTCAACTGTGGTCATTGGCTGAATTGATGGCATTTTTGCTGCAACAATACATTTTAGCCAATAGCGAGAAAGTGTCGACCAATCAAAGCTGATAGCGATTGATAAACTATGAATGCCGTGTGATAGTGGTCACAGTATGTCCCAACGAGATTGGTTGAGTCTACGTCGAAAACAGTTTTTGTGTCCCCGTGTGAGAATAGACTCATGGAATTCCATTCAAATGCATATTTTTAAAAATTTTGATGAATTTATTATAAAGACGATCTCAAGGACCGAGAGAGGTATAGAGAAGAGATGGGAAGAAAGAGAAGAGTGATAGTGTATGGAGCATAGCATCGCCACGAAGCAAGTGGAACGAAATGTTAAATCATATTGAAGGTATGAAGGTTCGTGTGGAAATAACTGTGAGATTTAAATTGTGGAAGTGATCGTGTTACTAAATAATGTGTCATGTGTATGATTGTTGAAACACATTTCTCTCTGTTCTATTTGGATTTGACTACTCTGATTAACTAAATTCTTAAAACTATTACAACGTGCATAATATTATGTATCTCAGTTTTGTTTTGAACGCAAAAGTTTTTCAAATCCTACACTAGTTGGTGCATCATTGCTAAATATTTTGTACATACTAAATTATTATACTTTTTACATTTATAAAACTATCTATGATAGATCTATGGAATTACAACTATTAATGTAATGGATGGTTTTGTGTACTGTAAAAAAAATGAAAGTTCATAGAAATGACAGAAATTAGTACTTGATTGAAATTGGAAAAAGTAGCGCATCTATTTTTAGTAATAATAATTATCATTTAAATACATTATTATTTTAATAACAGTAAATATTAAATTTGATTTAACTAAAATACAAGAATTAACTACTTATACACAATTGTTAATTAATTTACGAATATAATAATTTTTAACTTAAAGAAAATGTCGAAAATAATAGTTAACTAAATACTTACACTTCAAGTAAGGAATAAACAAAATAGTATCGAATTCGTTATTTCAACATCGAACATGACAAAATAATTTTTCTTATGAGTTACGAGTAATTTTATCTAAATTAAATTCGTAATAAATTAGATCAACAGCTAGCTTGAAAATTACACTAAAATAACCTAAGTATATTTAATTTGTAGGATTTCATGTCGCGTAACTTACCCAGGCCGAACGGTTTAGTGGGCGCGGCTATAATGTCGGGGTCGGTGTGCGCGGGCGCAGCGTACGAATGCCGATGCACGTTGCGACGCGGCGTCTCGTCCGCGAGGTCGGCGACGCTACCCGACCGCCCGCCGGCCAGGCCCGACAGCGACTCGAACGAAGAGTCCAGGCGCATAATCTGAGAAGCGTTTGATTTTGCTATACTAATGTAAGCAGAACCTTCCCACAAGATTAATCTTGGCTGGAAGGTTTCAGGTAAGAGATCAATCCCTCAGTCCCAAACTTGTAATTACAATATGGCGATGATTGCAAGTCTTCTGATTGGTTCATGGACCTCGCGTAGGTACTTCACGGCCACGACTGATCGTCGTCGTTGTCGCAACATTGGTCATAGAGTCACACAAGCAAAGTGGACGCGTAGTAAACAATAACACAAAGCTTGATTATTGATTGGCAGTTAGTCATGGTAGCCAAGTTTGGGATGTGTATTGGGAATATACGTTGCGGAAATTGGCAAATATGGTCATGGCCGCATACTGCTCGGGGTCCCTTATAGCCTAGTCCATTATTATTGGTTAGGTTAGGTTAGTTTAACAAGTTTTAACACAGTTTTAACAAGGTTACAAAAAAATTTTACCGATAGCAAGAACGGCTGCGTTGATTATCGAAATGGTGTGCATCCCCAACTGAACCAAATTTGCGATGACGGCAGCAATATTGAAGTTTTTATTTTTATAGTTTTTTAGGGTCTAGTATAAAAATGTCAGCCAATCGGAGTAGCTTGGGATCATCACATTGTAAATTCCAAAGTTTAGTGCAAGTTATGAAGGACGCAAATGTTTGGACAGCATATAAGGGTAAATTTTATAAAGACAAGCAGAATAACGAGCGAAATGTTTCAAAAGCCTAGCGTCCATAAGTCCGCCGAATCTAATTGCATCAATTTGCCACCAGGTTCAGTAGTTGTTAGTAGCAGTACTAGTTTTGCTTGATACTTTCAAATCAAACACAGGGAGGAAAATCGTGTGCGACTCGATTCGACGACCTATTGGACATCAAACTTTATGAAGAAACTCGTACCAGACGCATAGTTTGCGGCATTCAACATACAATAAAGGTTCTGCGTTAAAACTATTATTAGACACAGAGATGGTTGATTGATTTGACTACGGTCTTTACTCCTTTACCCACATTATACCTCTTGATCCACGCGATGTAGAATAACAAGTAATTCAATGCTATGTGCATATTTTTTGTGATATGCCCATTACCTCTAAAGAATAGTACGTACATCGGTATTTAAAAAAATTTTGAGGATAGACTGACATAATCGTGACAACAAACCTTAGATTTGGGGAAATATAGAAAATTTGTGCGCAACCTGACCGTGTAAAGGGAAAAATAGACCAACAGATATATTGCAGGATACTGAATTATATATTCACTTTGATACTTGAATAATTTGATAAAATTAATAACTGAATTATTAAAATTTACCTGTTTACTCTAGTAACTAAAACAACGATGACTCTAATCTGGACATAATTAAGATAAAATTTTGTAGCAAACGTCCAATGGCACAAATTAAATAAAAATGTTACGTAAGCCACAATAATTATGACCATTCACATTCGATGAGTGTGATTTACTTACGATTTTATTAAACAACAATTAGATTTAATTTATGAATTATGATCCACATTCATTAAAGCCTCTCCCAATCAGTTGCATTTTTATCCCTCGATAAAATCGCAATATTTGAAATGTCTTTTCTAACCCGAAGGCCGCAAAATCAACACTCAAAGCGAATTTGTTTTGGGCTACAAGGATCACAACACAAATATATTATGTATCATACTTTAACAAACGAAATAGCGCAACAATTTGCAGCGCTATTTTGTGATCAAAGTATGAAAAATATTCGTTTGGTTTTGATACTTCCCGCTTCAGCGGCAACGCAGGGAGAATTCTCTTTGAACTCTGATTTTGTGCGTCATAGTAGCAGTATAAAAGATCGTATGCGTTTCCAAGGTAAACTAAAAACAGGACTCAAGAACGCAAACGCATCTATGTGGGAGAGGCTGAAATCGTATTTTTTTTTATTACAGATGATTTCTAAAATCTATTCTAAGATTTCTCCACTTAGAGAGAAAAAAATATCGATGATAGTTATTTACAGTGCCCATAGAACACCCGAGCTAATAGATGAAATGCAACCAAAAAGATAGCAAGGCTAATTGGAGGGCCATGCTTTGACTCACGTTCGTCCCGTTCTTGGCCGCGTTCTCGAGCGCCTGCGACAGCTGCGCGCGCGTAGCACAACACACACACATTAGACATTGTGTACACGAGCTAGTTGATTTACGCGACATCTTATTAGGCGACTATTTTATTGTACAAAATTAAAAATAAACTGTCGATGTCTCAAAATAACGCTTTTCAATATATAGCCTGGCTAAAAAAATAGCACTAATTTTAGACTTGTCTAATTTAGTTTATTCAAAATTCAACGCCTAAAGCGAATTAGTTTTACGCAGCAAGCGCAATTCCACCTGTTCAAACGCAATTCATTCGTTTTCGATGCGTGCAGCGTAAAGCAAATTTGCTTTGGGCCTTTACATAATAGTTCAGTTTTGCATCAATTCAATTGAGTATTGTCAGTATGACGCGAATGATATAAAGATTGAAATTGTATGAATTTGAATGATGGTCTGATCATTTATATGCGCCTCAATAATATCTAATGTTAGGAAATCAATCATTTTTTTCAGTGATCAGTTTTATCATGATCGCGTTCATTGAATGAACGAATGTTAAATGCATTTAACCGTCGCCGAATATTTTTTGGTTATATAGACGTTTAAAATCACTCGTGTATACAATTCTTTGGCAAGCAATATTGATATTAAAACATAATATTTTTCTAATGTCGATCGTTTTAAGTGTCGTTTGTGCTGGTTGATGTAGGATTTAGAGTCGTGTATGAATAACTAACTGCTTGACCGTTCGGGGCGGAATTGCAGCCAGTATTGCAGAATATAGTCCGTATTGTTGGGCCAGTATTGCAGCCAGTGTCTAATATGTTTAGGAATTATATTAAGATTTATTTATTTATTTATTTTAACAAAGAATTACAAAGTGTGGAACTTTTCATGCTGGTAAGGGCTCGTCGGCTTATCAGAGGACTGCAACCCTCTTGAAATTAAGTAGAACCAAGGCGGTATTGTAACATTGTTAATTTGTTAGTCACACAATATTGATTACCAGCCAAAGCGATTAATTAGTTTAGTAAAGCTTGCGCGCACGTTACATACAATTTAACGCGTGGAAAAAAAAGCTTCACGACATCGACTTAGCCGGTGTTGGAACGATACATAACAATCTAATAGTTCTTTGACAGGTACAAGTTGTGGCGTATCAGCGGTGTATACTATACAAACTTATTCAACTGCTAGAATAACATGTTTACGTCGGTCCAACAAATTGCTCAACTAGTTTCGATCCCATTTTTGCTCATTAGGATGTTAATGCGACGCGGCGTGTGTATGAACTGCACTGCATCATGTAATTATCATCATGCCATTAGGTCTTTAGGTATGTACTTTGATTATTAAATAAATATTATGTAACAGTCCAGTATAGATACGAAATTAGTTGGGCATCTTCTCTTATTTATCAACTGATAAACGTCCACTGCTGGACAAAGGTTTCTTGCATGGGCTTCCACAAGGATCGGTCTTGCGCCGCCTGTACCCTGCGGTTCCCTGCGACTAGTATGATATCGTCGATCCAACTAGTGGAGGGTCTGAAAATACCGTGCTTTCTGATGCAAGGTCGTCACTTTAGCGTTTTCGAACCCCAACGAGCATCAGTTCTTCAAGCTATTTGCCCCGCCCATTTTCACTTAACTCGCCGAGCTACGTCGGTAACTTTGTATCTGCTATTCAGGCATATTGCAACCATAGGACTCTAGCCGTTATATAAGTTTGTATAGCGAATATCACTCACGACAGTACAAGTGCCGAAGTAGCGTTGTATATATTTGTAAAGCGGACGCAACATAATGTATTAGGGTATTTTCTCACCACGCTACGCGACGCAACGCTTTCTTGATCGATTCGCACCGAATCCGACAATTCCGCACCTTGCAACGTTGATACGAAACGTACAACATATTGCGTTGCGTTGCATAAAGTTTGTAACGCATCGCGTCGTGAGAAAGTTCCCTGAAAATACCATAATTTCATACTAGTGACACGTTGATACTTTCCTATATTTTGTTCTATTTGTTAATAGTCTGCGTTATACTGTGTGACGTCACCTATTTGTATGTTAAGCTGTGATTACGTGAGCAAAATAATAAATTGTTACTTGAATTTAAAAAAAAAAGTTTTGTTGTTGTTTTATAAGTATTTAACTGATGAAAAATCATAGTTGAAAAAATCTAACCCTATTTAAGTGCTATCATTTAATATAAGGCGTGGTCTGAAACGTCACTCACAAAAAACATAATGGCGAATGTTGTTATAGCAACATGACGAATGTTGTTATGGCAACATGACGAATGTTGTTATGGCAACATGGTGAAGTTGCCATAGCAACTAGTTACACATAACTTAGGAAGCAAAAAACCACGCCTACTAGAATTTGAATAAGGTAACAATTTCATTTGTGTGTATCTTTCAAAGTATAGAAATACTTATCTTTTGTCCGTATAGAATCCATGCAATACAAATTAAAAATATTTGCAATTCAATGCAAGACTTTACATGGAGATAAATTCATACTATCTCATGGAAATCGATTTACTTAAAAAAAACATTGATTTTTCATCAGTTAAAAATAAGAGCTACGTGTATAGGCATAAAATGGTACGAATTGGTTTGGACACAAATATCTAAACTTAACTAAAATGGCAGGTCAAAACATCATGCCATCCTTCTTCTTATAGAATAAGGAAAAGGATGGCACTAACTCTAGACCTTTCAATTGAGCTTAGTTTAGACTTTGTACAAAAGCTTTTGGATTGTCTAAAAATTATTGTTAACGATCACACCTGATTGAGCGATACTCTCTCTATATTGGTTACAATGCATTTATTCAACAAAAACGTCACAGATTCAGCCAATCAAAAGTGTTTGCGATTATCACATTGTAGTGATCATTTTCAGACAATCCAACAGCTGAATCACATTAGTATCATCATTAACAAGTCTCTCAAAAAAAAATGGACTTGGTAAAGAACGATACGAATTACAAAAATGGACCGTAACGTGTAATGATTAGGGTGTGATTTTGTGTGGAGGTTCACCTGTGAGAAGTTGGGCACGGAGGCGGTTTTCCTCATGGTGATGGGTTGTCCGCGCGCTTGCTCCAGCTCCTTGACGGCGACGCTTTGTCGCAGGCGGTCTAGTGTGAGTATGCTTTCTACTGCGCTCACGCCGCGGGTGTATTTTTCTGGAAAATGTAGATAGATAGATAGATAGATAGATAGATAGATAGATAGATAGATAGATAGATAGATAGATAGATAGGTAGATGGATAGATAAAAACTTTATTGCACACAAGAAAGAAACAAAAATTGATAAAACTTAAAACTACGCATGTAAAGACGGCCTTATTGCTACAGAGCAATCTCTACCAGGCAACCATTGGTGATAGGAGCGAAATTTAAACATTATTTTGTATTAACTTATTCGTTGTTTCATTTTTAAGGTTCCGTACCCAAAGAGTGCCAACAAGACTATTACTATCCGTCCCTCTGTCAGCGCGCTATATCTCATGAATGGTAATAGGTAGGAACTTGACATTTTCACAGAATGTGTATATCTAAAAAAAATATTACAACAAATAATTAAAATTAAAGGGGATTTTGCCGCTCGCATCCGAGAAACGTCTTGTAGAACTGACGCCTTAGGACCACTCCTAAAGCGTCAGTTATACACGACGAAAATAGTGCAACAGGTGGGCATCGAACCGGCGACCTTTCAGTTTTCAGTCCGCACCTTTAACCGTTGAGCTGTTGAGGCTATTGGAGTTACACACTATTTAGAGCTACAGACCTATGTAAGTTTCGCCGTCGGCCGCGCTGGAGTCCTCGCCGGTGGCGGCGATCTGCGCGAGGCTCTCTCGCTCCTCCAACTCCTCGGACGCTTTGGGAATGTTCGACACCACTTCATAGGTCACGCCCGTCGCTGTCAACTGGTCGATTCTGAAACGAACATAGCTAATTTTTGGACAAAATCCTTTTTAAAAGTACCCTTAAAGTTCCTTCACGTCCGTTTGCATGTATATCGGAGCCATTTTATTAAAAAATCAATGTGTCGATTCTCTAAATATGATTTACCCCTGAGAACATGGTATGTAATATAACCCACCCGCTAATGGTTAAAATGCATTGAAAACGCCATAAATTCAGCCATTTTTAGAAAATCGAAACACAGACGTGTTAAAATTTTGGAAATATGTAATTATTTTCATGGCACCGTAAAAAGTGAGAGTAAAAATATATCTTTCTCCCATCGTGTGCGAGTTCGATGAATAGTTTTTTTTATACATCATAGACACGCACTTGCCTCTATCATCCTAAATGGAAGGTGAAGATTTTTCTTAAAATGGAATGCGTTTGTCTAGATCCTAGCTTGGAGTTGAAGTTTTTTAATTTCCACGGGAATTCTCTTATTTTCCGGAATAAAAAATAGCATATGTCACTCTCCAGGTTATCAAGTATACCTAGGCAAAAATTCACGTCCATTCGTAGCACCGTTGCTGCGTGATTGAAGGACAAACCATCAAACAAACACACTTTCGCATTTATAAGATTAGTAAGGATTACAAGGTTTCTTTAACCATTGAGATCATGATTATAACGTGTTTAGATTGGGGAGAATTACGAATACCCCGAATTATTTGAAAAAAAAAAAAAAGAAAGTAAGATAGATAGTTACCTGACAATCTTCTTGCGTATCCTGTCGGTTAAGCTCTGTCTCTTGTATATGTTTAGGGCGAGTCGTTTTCGTAAGATGAGATCCATCGGTGCCGGATGCGACAGCCGCACCGTAGTTTTCAATATCAGGTACACGCGTTCGTTTGCTGGGAAAACAAAAACATACAAAAAATGAACAGTGTAAGATAAGCAGCTAAGTTTATGCGCAGACAAAAATGAATCTTATAACAATAAGTCTAAGATAGAAACGCGCTTAGCTGGGTGGATTTGGCTCATAGGTTTGATTAAACAGTGAATAAAACCTATGAGCCAAATCAGATCCTTCGTGACATCTTATTAGAAAACTAAATTACGGTAGGTATTGACTTGGCGGACAAAAATGATGATATTAAAAACAACAGTGAATTAAAACAAAAGTACATAATAGGTTTTTTTAACAAATTGAAAATAACAAAAATCAAACAACAGTGAAAGATAATTCTTCTTCGGTTTCAACACACGAGTGTTACACGCGTTAAACTAGACTATAGACAGGATTAACTTATTTTTATTAAATTGGTTTCGAGCTTAACTTTATTTCTACATAACTCAATATTATTATAACATTATTAAACTTTTCCGCTAGATACAGGTGGCGCAAGACCGAGACCCGTAGCAGTCAACTTAAGAGACCTTTGCCCAGCAGTGGACGTCTATCGATTGATAAAGAAGTTTACCTTCAGTGACGCGGTTGAGATACTGCGAGTCGTGTATGGACGAGTCCCAAGAAGCGACGGCCGACACGTCCTTGTCGTGATGATGCAGGATGGTCAGCTCGTAGAACTTGTTGCCATGCTCCTTGGGTAGTATCGAGTGGAGCCCCGCCACTGTCACTTCTTCGCCTGACGAGTGTGTTGTGAGATCATCGGCTGTATTCAAAATTCAAAATTTATTTATTTCATGTAGGCTACCCTGTAGCACTTATGATAAGTCACAAATATACCACCGGTTCGGAATGCAAATTCTGCTGAGAAGAACCGGCAAGAAACTCAGCAGTTGCTCTTTTCAAAAAATAAAATAAACTAATTTTACAATAAGTAATAAAACTAAGCTAAGTATACAGTGCTTCCACAGTGAAGCTTCAAAAATACAATACATATAATCTAACACATGTCAGCATGGGAAGTCAAAGTAGACCCATTCCCGTTGGCGGCACCCGTTCACGAGCACGACGCATGATCCAGCCATTGCTTCGCTCAACCATATTTGAGAATAAGAACAACCGTATAAGAATCGAATTGCATAACGTTTATTAACGTTTTTTTTATTGATCCAACCAGGCCTGGAGCTACTAGTACATGGCGTATCTCTTCTAAGAGCCTAAATTCAGAGAGAGTGCGAAGGGATAAGAGTTACGTGATAGGAAGAGAGAAAAGTCTAGATGAATAAGTCGGTAGGTAAGTAGCGCTGTGACAACCTAAAATTGCACCTTATTGTGTGGTAACAAGAGTAACGATTAATTTAAATCATTTTGCGGAGTGAATCTTCTGTACCTTTAGGTAGCATTAGGTATTCTGTGGTCCAACACAAAAAATACACTTAAACTTAGACACATACTTTCTAATTTAACTATATAATCTAACTTAACTAGCGTCCATTGTATAAGATTTTTCTGCCAAGAAATTCTCAGCACTAGCCCGGAGTAAGGAAATTGGTGGTGTGTCACCCCCGTGCCTCAGAGAGCACGTAGAGCTATCGCCTGATGTCTCTACGGTCGTGTCATATTTCCGTCCCACCGGACTTCGGCTGCAATCTATGGACTGCACTCTCATTCTGCTCAGACTCAAGACAGAGTCAAAACGAGGCAGATTTACGACTTTACGATTTAGATTACGTCAGAGTATAGTTGTCTCGTTTTAACTCTATCTTAAGTCCGAGCTAAGTCAGAACACGCTTCGTAGATCTCAGGATATGAGTACTGTAATATCTCCTACGCCGACGGCTCATCTCCGGGTTCGATCGAAAGGACATTATACACCATCGAGATAAGAAGCCTATGGAGAGGCCCTATTCTACTATAGCAGAATAGGTTAAACAAATATATTATATCAATAGTAAATTGTCTCTTTTTAACTAAGCGACACCTGCATATGCAAAGAAAGACACACATATGTTTGCTGAGTACTTATTTATCACAACACAACGTGTGACGTCATGAGCGTGACCGGATATTTACCGGCGCGGACGCCATTTTAATCACCAACAGTATAATATTATCTGGAAGTAAAGTCTATGGTAAAGAAATAGCCATCTTAAGTGTTATAGGTAGTCACGCTCGTTTTGTAGATAGGGCCGGTGTTATACACATGCACTGGAACATGACTCCAAAAGCTAGCACATACCATTGAGGTCTAGGAATAGCACAGGTATGTGTTGCTCCATCCCCGGCGGCGGGTTCCAAGCGGCCGGCGCGCCCGGTATGGGACTCCCCGGGCTAGGAACCAGTACCTGTAACATTTATTATTAGCCTTACCACACGTCATGATCGTAGAACAATGACGGATGCAAAAAGTTCAAAAGTGACCCATTGGCACATATGGGCATTTTTTTACTATTTTAAAACAGAACCTTTTTACTGGGTATATGTGAAACTTCATTTCTATAGACTTAGTAAAGACTAGTTACGATGAACTCAAAATCTTACCGCATTTCTCTCTTCAGTGAGCGAGACCCACTGTTCGACGAGGGACTGTTCGCGTTCGGAATCACGCTCGCTTTTCATTGACGGCGACATGTTCACTAGTTTCTAGAAAAATAGAAGAATTATAATTTGATTTTTGTTTTTTTAAGTAAAGAACGTAGTCAAGAAGGTAGTCATAAGGGTTTTTCAAATTGGAATAAACACGAACCAAACGTCGAACACGAAAATGACACGAGATCTTGAAATAACTTGTAGTGGGCAGAATCAGGTATTCTTCCATTTTGCGGGATTCCGTGATACACAAGGGAAAACGAAATTATTCTGCTAATAACTGTCAAACCAGAAAAAAACTGTATGGTATAACATGCCGCTCGCGCTTTAGCAGAATAGAATAAATACAAAAACAACGGCACGCTAAAACGCAACACCACGGAAAGCCATCAAAAATCCACTCTGTATACATTTCACTTTAATACCGGGACGCCTTACGATGTTGAGTCTACAATCATCTTCGGGAGATTCTGAGTCCACAATACACACTTAAAGTGAGAAAAGTACAAGTTACCTGTAGCTGAGCGTGTAAATGTTGCCTGCGGCGGGCGAGCGCGTCGCTCCAGCGTTCCCTGAGCACCGCCAGATCCTCTTCCTGGTAAGAGTCCAACGGCTTTTGTAGACGAGACCTGGTGCACCAAAACAAACGACTGATAAATCCTTAATTTGTCTCTTTCAATAAATAGTTTTTGTGAGTATTCTAGGTACTGCGATTCTTCATTTCTTCATCAACCAATAGACGTCCACTGTTGGACAATCTCTAGCATGGACTCCCACAGGTCTCGGTTTTACGTGCTTGCTCCCTGCGACTCGTCAGTATGGGGGCGAGGGGTCTATCAATACTGCACTTTTCCCGTGCGAGGTCACCACTCAAGCACCTTGGGACCCCCAACAGCCACCAGTTTTTTTGAAGTAATACGATAGGTAATACGATTAGTAATCTTACTATATAATATTATAAATGCGAAAGTTTGTAAGTATGGATGCATGGATGGATGTTTGTTACTCAATCACGCCGCAACGACTGAACCGATTTGGCTGAAATTTGGCACAGAGATAGATTATGGTCTGGAATAACACATAGGCTAGCTTTTTATCCCGGAAAATAAGAGGATTCCCGCGGGAATTACAAAACCTCAATCCACGCGTACGAAGTCGCGGGCATCAACTAGTAAACAAATAAGAATGAAGATATCTAAATATATAAAAGGCAAAGGTGACTGATTGACTGACTGACTGACTGACTGACTGACTGACTGATCTATCAACGCACAGCCCAAACCACTGGACGGATAGGGCTGAAATTTGGCATCCAGACAGCTATTATGACGTAGGCATCCGCTAAGAAAGGATTTTTGAAAATTCAACCCCTAAGGGGGTAAAATAGGGGTTTAAAAAATCTAATTTAACGTGAGCGAAGCCGCGAGCAAAAGCTAGTTATTTATAAAATGCTCCAACATTACGTACCTGACTGTAACAGAGCCGAGTTCCACGCTCACGATGTGTTGACAGATGATGGGTAGCGTTCCGGAATTAGCGGCCGGCCGAACCCTCACTCCGACTCGCCTCTGCTGACCTTGCCTAACTTGATACACACCACCCGTCACTATGTCACTGCGAGGTGTAACCTGACAGAAATAGAATTATTTTTTAATTCAAATAAACTTTTGCAAGTGCTTTTGAATCGTCAATGAATCTACCACTAGTTCGGAATGCCGTTCCTGCCGAGAAGAGCCAGCAATAAACTCGGCGGTTGCTCTTTTCAAAAATAAAAAATTTTTTACAACAGGTAACAACTATGCTATGTACACAGTGTTTCCACAATAAAGTTTCAAAAATGCAAAACAATCCACGAAGACGACGTAACTTTGAATACAGTAGAAATTAAAATCTTGGATTATTAAGCTTGGATTTTCAAGCTCATTGTACCTGTTTAAAATGCCACAAATATCTTCATTCGATATATAAAAGAGGATGACGTTAAAAAAATAAAACATTGGTTTAATTAAAATGCTCCCCCCCTTCCATCAGCTAGATGATCGGCAAAAAATTTGAATATACTGGTTCCATATTTTTTTTTTTTCTTAGTAAGTTTTATTACGTACGATCAAATGTTCTGGCCACTAATCCCACTTAATATACGAGTAAATGCAAAAGTTTGCGAGGATTTATGAATGGATGGATATTTGTTACTCCTTGACGCAACAACGAATGAACCGATTTGGCTATAGTGCGGTCGCGGAACAGAAATAATTTCGTACATTAAACCTGTTACTACCTGTCTCTGTCACTCCCGCTTTAAAATAATGCGTCACGCTCGCACAAATGCAATGACCGCCGTCCTCGGGGATTGTAAACCTTTTACTTGCAAACCTAAGATTTGTTTTTGTTTGCTTGTGAATTGAATTTAGGGAGTCTAGATCATAATGTAGACAAAACTGTACATTATTTCGTTATAACTGTGACAGGCGAGACGTCGTGTGAAAGTAGTTACTCCGATACAGAGAAATCGGACTTTGATTTTTGAATTTTCATTTTTTTATTTCTATGTAATAAGTTAATATAACTCGATTATAATAACTGTTTAAAAATAAATAATTTATTTAATAAGCTACTAATTTTTTTTCTCCTTCAAATATTTTATATAAACCGCACTTAATAGAAAAATGTTTGTGACCACTGTCAGTAGGCAAAGAGGTCATTGTACGAAATTCTTTCTGTTCGGCGACCGTACTATATTTGGAATGGAGTTAGTTAATACCCAAGATTAACAAATAGGCTCATTTTATCCCGGAAAATTATAGAGTTCTCGCGAAAATTAAAAAAACCTTAATTCACGCGAACCTTAGTTCAAGAATAAAAATATGAGATCACCAAAAAAACTCCGACTAAAAGCTATGGGCAGCGAAACAATATTTTGTAACATAAACACTAACCTCAACGGGCGCGTACTCCCCCTGTTCGTTGAGTTCGTGGATCTCAACCCAGAGCTCGATCTTCCGGGTGAGCTCAGCCCAGCGGTCGGCCAGCGAGCGCGCCTTCGCCAGCTGCTGCTGCTCCACTTCCCAGTTGCCGCACGTGCGACTGAACCCCGCCGATCTGTGGCCCCATACCTCGATCGACAATGCACCCTCTGCAAGACAAAATGGTTTAAACACAAAGTTAACCATAACATTTTAGCGCCTCAAGGACTTGTAAAGGGAAAACGTCAACTCCTAGGTAATAAGGCGCAATTACGTCACAATGTAATATTAACCATTGAATTTTAACATTTTATGGTTAGACCTGAAATTGTTCACGACACAGATGACAAAAGCGTCAATGTAAGAGCTAATAGTGACGCTGCCTACGCTAGTGGTGCTGTCATCCCCATCTCTCCAAGTGTGCAATGGCAGAACACAAGTTGGTAAAAGCAGTAAAACTTACTAGCTCAGTAAACTTCCCACAGAACCATAAGATAAAGTTTTTCTAATGAACGAATCTACAATCATAAGTCGGTGCCGGTGGCGTGTCCACATGACGTGTGGCGCTACCACAAAGGGCTTCACTTCTCACCGTAGCGCGTACGGGCAGAATATACAGCTAGTAAAAGTAGTGCAACTTACCAGCACAATGTTCAATGAACTCCTCAGTGAGCGGTATGGTGAAGTCCTTCTTATGGTCGAATCTGAAGGTCATGAGTTGGTGCCGCGGCGACGCGGGCGACGGAATGGTCGCGGGGGATGTGGGTGCCGGTGGCGTGTCCGCGCTGACGTGTGGCGCTACCACAAAGGGCAGAATACACAGGTAGTAAAAGTAGTGCAACTTACCAGCACAATGTTCAATGAACTCCTCAGTGAGCGGTATGGTGAAGTCCTTCTTATGGTCGAATCTGAAGGTCATGAGTTGGTGGCGCGGCGACGCGGGCGATGGAATGGTCGCAGGGGAAGTGGGCGCCGGTGGCGTGTCCGCACTGACGTGTGGCGCTACCACGACGGGCTCGCCGCCGCTCCACAACGTGTACTGACAGAACACGAAGTTGGAAAGGGATGGAGGTAATCCACTCGCTTGTTTGATCAGCACTCGGATTGTAACCTGTGAAAAAATTGCGCCAGTTTTAGGTAGTATTTATGAGATTTCACTGAAATATTACACTTTTTGCACAAATGCTTTTTTTTGCTTACAATACCAAAGATAACATGGAGGTTAAGATTAATAGGTAAATGTCTATTGTCTGTAATTGGCTGAATTTCTTGCTGCAACTGTGCATTTTAGACATTAGTGAGCCAACCAGAAGTAATTGCGTCACATTGAAGCGTTTAAACTTTGGTGCTACGCATACTAATATCATAGCACATGATATGAATAGTACAAATTATGTGAAATTCACTTGGCTTTCAATATCTACACAAATAAACCATTGAAGACAGAATCAAAATTAAATGGAATTTCATAGGATAATAAGGAATAACATTCCAGCTTCAAACTGCGTAAAATATCTTCCATCTATCCGACAACGTATTTTATACTAAGTTTTTATACTAACTTGTTGTGTAGAGGGGTCCACAGCTTCGTCATCATCGCGCATGTCGCCAGAACTGTCTGAAGCCGCTTCACATATTCTGTCTTGCGGGAACTGGCCGTTCACTCGACTTATTTCCACCTGAAAACCCAGAAAACTTAGTTTTTGCAAACGTAACATAGATATTTTTATTATAGTTATATATAATATATTAACAGTTTTTTTTATTTAATTTAATAAACTTTACAAAGAGCTTTTGAATCGTCAAGTGAATCTACCACTATTTCGGAGACAAAATTTATCGTACAGAATTCAGCACGTTCAAATAAAACAATTTATTCTCATTTCATGCAATTTTTTCTTAAAATGTTTTAAGCAAAGGTCTATCTTTCTCTCGAAAAACTCATCGGTCGGAATAACTCACAAGACACAGCGAAATTGTGGTTTCATATTACTCCGACAATTTACCCGTTACCACTAAAATATATTGAGAGTCAATGAAATAGAATTATCAGTTTTAACGCGTTTTTACTGGTTTTTAAATTGAAACTTAAAATCCTTGTCATGTGTCTCCACGACGGGCACCCTTCCTCTACTATAAAAAAAAAAAAAAATAATGGTATAATTATTCTTAATTTCTTTTACCTGTAACCTCCCAGCAACTTCTCCCTGCTGACTTATGATAGGCGTGTGGTAGTCGAGCGTGACGTCATGGAACAACGCCTCCAAGAATATGTTCGCTACGCCGATCAAATTGTGGTTCTCTTGCGTTTCATAAAATGGATCCAGTGCTTTGTCGACAAGTTCCTACAAAAAACAGAAACCTCGAAAATTTTTGAAATAAAAATTTCAAATTATTCTCTCACGAGACACAAATTATTTATTTATTATTATCGATGTTCTATTCCAGCTATCGATCGATACAAACATTTTTATGAATTGCTTCGACCACTGATCGGAAGTACCAAATGACTACGCAGCCAGAGGCTCTATAAATAGAAACTTTATGAATGAGTAAATTAATGCAAGAGTTACACTTTTTATAAATGAAGACTAAATTAATGCACAAAACACAAACACGCGCGCACTCATACACACACACACGCAAGCATAAAGGTACGCACGCACGCACTCACGTACACACGCACACACATACATACACAGGACACACGCAAGACCACGCACACATACATACAGTTTGCGTCATAATTTTATCTTGTGATCACCTTTTTGTGCATTTAAAAATCTAAGATATAAAAAATGAATTGTGAAACTAACACAACATTATAACAATTGTCGATGAAATGATAATACCACTAAAAAGAACCTCTAAAGAAACCTAAAGCTTTTGGGTCGATGACCATTGTCTACTATCGCCTAAACCTTGGGCTGACTTTGAGATGCTCAGTGGCTACTAAAACATTTTAATAGAAACGTGTGAGAACTTCGTAACTACCGTGGGAAAACTTGAACTTCCCATAAGTCTTAATAATTGAGGCAATAGTAGCAAATGTCACGCCCAACTCTATGAAATAACATTTGAGACATTTATTAAAAGCTGTGATGATAAATATTTATGGTTTCTGCAAAGTCTAAAGCATAGTATATTCACAGTGATGAAATGATAAGGAGTTAATAGACAACTTAACGATACAAATAGCGAAAAACAAGTGATTATGACGTGATATCAATGGTTTCTAGATGTTAATTTGGTTACAGTCTACACGCACCGTTGGTGATTCAGGATCGCTTGGTATCACGTCCTGGGAACAAATATGTTAGTATGGTTGGTATATTAGTAATAAGCACAATTTTTTTTTTTTTGTTGAAAATTTAATCTATCACAATAAACTACTTCGTTAGATATTTAGATTAGAACGGTGCAGGCCATACATAGTTCAGGCATATTTCACATATTACAGTTTGAAACAACTACAATGGACATGCATCAAAACTGCAATTTTGTGGTAGGCAGTCTGTCCGTGTGTCTAGGCAGAAAGAACTTTAATTTCATTAATTCATTCTGGACTGACTGCTATGTTTTGTGCCACGATATTGGCACGATACTATCGACTGATCTCTATAATTATTCTATGATTAACACTGGATTTGCTCCCCCTATACAAACGACATTTTAATTTTATGGGTCAATTTAAAGCGCCACATTTGACATACGAGTGTCTCTGCAACTAATATTGCAGCGACCTCTATAATTAATCTATGAAATCATGGATTAATTATACAAATCGGTGCGCCATTTGCAATATTATTTATTAATTCCAGTTAAGTATCGGCCTATAGCGCCAAAATAGCGTCAATCAAGTAGGTCCAAAAAAGGAATCACACCAGCCAGTCCAGTGTTAATAATAGATTAATAATGGAGGTCAGTGATACTATCACAACTTTCTGTTCACTGTACGTGTACCATATTCTCCACTGTTAATAACAAAGAAACTTACGTTCTCTATGACGTCGTCCCGCTGCTGCCGGCGGCGCCACTCGTCGTACATGTCGCGCATGTCCACCAACTTGTTCTCCAACTTCTCCATGGACCACACCTGAGCGCCGCGCGTTGGACGCTTCACCATAATCGCTGGCTCAGATACAAACGCGCCACGCTGCCAAATAATACAATAATTGTTATCACTAAGTACAGCAGCGTAAGATAAGATTTTCTAGCTTTCATTTTTAGCTTTTTTTATCATCACTTGCCATCAGGTGAGATCGCAGTCAAGGACTATATTATCATTGAATAAAAAAATATATACCATTAACGACTTCTTTTCTTTTTCTTTTGTTTAAGCATTTGATGTCACGCTATTCTCGCGATTTTTTCATTCAAACGTATTATCCCGATATCAGTTTATATCGCTCGCTGGCTTTGCAATTACAATTGCAATTTATTAATGAAGGAATTGAGATTTTCAAACAAAAATACCATCATAATTTCCGACTTTTAAGGTTGATTTTATAAAAAATATCCTTCATATAAACTTTGTCTTGACAACAACGAACACAAACGCAAAAAATATCTCTCGAACCATTCTCAAGTGCTGATAATTCAAGTTTTTCGTCTCACTTATTCATTAGTTCTTCTTCATAAAAACTCTCTTGAAAAGACCTACAGAAAAATACAAGACCTATACCAAAATGTAAGAGCTATAGCAAAATGCAAGACCTATAGCAAAATGCAAGACCTACAGCAGAATGCAAGACCTGTAAATAATCTACCTTTCTGTTCGGACTGAGGTTCTGCGGCGGTATCTGCAGCGTGACACTAAACCGCGTATTTCTCCGCATCTCTTCCGCTAAGAAGTTGGCTTCCTGCACCAGCGCGTTGGCCCTGAGGATGTCTGCCTTCAGCCGTCCCAACGATCTCTTGAAGGTGTCGTCCCTCTCCGCCGCCCAACGCTCGACGCGCGCCGCGGTGGTGGGCGTACAAGCCGTCATTTTACCTATAGATTTAAAAAAATAAATAACAATAAAGTATGGTGAAATGATACTTGATAATTGATTTTACTACTTATTGATTTTCTAATAAGGTACTTTTTCGGTTGCACACATAATATCTCGTACCAAACTGAATTGATAGGTCTTAAATTGCTAAATAAATATCATCTGCTCCAGGAAAGACTAAGAAAGAAGCTAAGTAGGTATTTATCGCACAGATCAATATCTTTTAGTTTAGAGATTTGCGTAGTGCCCACTAAACTGAATTGTTTGGAAGCACGTTCGTTGATTCGGAATGAGATAGATACATTTTTTTTTTCTTTTTTCTTGACGTAGTTTCAAATCAATTTCAATAGTTACAGAATTGCTGACATTTTCGTATTTCAAAACATGTAAATACATTCAGAGTCGTCGACGAGCGGTCGCACGTAACGCACGCCTACATTCACTTATTAATATTACATTGTATCTACCTACCTACAATGCCAAAGTGTGACATTTGCAAAAAAACCGTAACTAAGTCTCAGCCCGGAGTGGAGTGCAGTAAATGTGAGAAAATTGTGCATCTTAATACCAGATGCAGTGGTCTAACCAACAAACAGATCGCTGCATTAAAGGCAGCCTCCAGTCTAGATTGGACTTGCGTCGAATGTCAGCAGGAATCACCGAAACGGAATACAACAATCATTATTCCGGAAGAGGACGACGATGAAGATGACACCCCAGTTCAAATAAACGCAAAAAAGTTGTTAAGTAACATAACTAAAGAAGTCGAGAAAGCGATCAAAAGCGAGATGCGCGATCTTAACGAGTCACTGCAATTTCATAGTAATAAGCTAGATGAAGTCGTGGAGTGCATAGAGGCTTTTAAGCAAACTATTAAAGTTCTTGAAAGAAAGAATGTAGAACTTACGAATAAGAACAATAACCTAGAAACGCGAGTTGGAGCCCTTGAGCAACGAGTGCAAGAGTTCGAGCAAGAGAAACTGTCAAAGTACGTGGAAATTGCTAATGTTCCCCACCAGAGCAAAGAAGCGGATGGCACGCTGGTTGAAAAGATAGCATTAAAGCTTCAGCAGCCCACAGAAGGAATTAAGGCTTTACAACGACTCCAAGGAAAAAAAGATCAACCGGCAATCATACTCGTGGAGCTGCGAGACGAAATGTTACAAGAGAATTGGATAACGGCTGCCAAAAGCTTGAAAATCTCGGTGGTGGACATATGTCCCAATGAGAAAAACAATAATAATACTGTGTATATTAATGAAGCTATGACGAAAATGAATAAAACCCTGTTGTGGAAGGCTAAACAAGAGCTAAAAATCAACCAACACTTTAAGTATGTATGGTTCAAAAGAGGTTACGTGAAGGCACGCAAAGAGGATAGCTCAAAAACATACACTATAAGAACACTGGCTGATTTAAACGCTCTTATTACTACTAAAGTCTAAGACAACTGTTTATATCGCTTTACCTACTTTATTATTTACTATGTACATATTTAACATTAATACCTACCTTAATACTACTTAACAAAAATACTTACACACCGTATTATGGACAGTTCAATAGACGTTTATGAGATAACAGACTGTTTTAACATTAATGATTTTTTAAACAATATTCCAAATATGCATGCAAACCTATTATTATGTGTCCACATTAACATCAGATCTCTCATAAAAAACTTTTCTTTGCTCGAACAATGTATACTTAACGCAAATAAATGTATTGATATAATCATTCTCACTGAGGCAAGTATTTCAGATAACGTAAGTTGCCTCTTTAATTTAAACGGATACCATATGTTTACAGCCTTAAGAAAGTCAAAAAAAGGCGGTGGAATAATTATTTATGTAAGTAATAAACATAAATGTAATTTAAAAAGAGTAACCACAAATAGTTTTGAAAATATATTATGTACGATAACCACCTCGTCAAAATATACTGCGAACATATGTGCTATTTACCGTCCTCCTAACTTAAGTAAAAACATCTTTATCGACGAACTTCAAACAATGATAAAAAAGTACACTAATGTTGACACCGACTTATACTTACTGGGAGATATAAATATTAACCTGAAACTAGACAATCCTGTAAAACATAAATATAACAACATGTTATACAGCCTCGGCCTCTCATGTGGGATCACAACACATACTAGGATTCAGCTATGTAATGGTAAAATAACTAAATCGTGTATAGATCACATTTACGCGAGATCCCGCACACAAGAGCTGTTTACTGCGGCGATCGGTACGACACTGGCCGATCACCGGGCGATAATACTTGCCTGCCTAGGGGCACGTACACAGGATGTTCCTAAATACAAAACTTGTCTAAATAATCAAAAATTATTTTCTTTAATAGAGCAAATAGATTGGGGGCCTACGATAAACATGACATGCCCTATGAATATTTATAATTACTTATACACTAAACTTATGGAATTTTATAGAGAATCTGAATATAAAATAAGAATTAAATTGAACAAATCACGCAGTCATAATGATTGGATGAATACAAAAATTGTTAAAGCTTGTGAATATAGGGATAAATTGTTTTTAAAATGGATAAAAGACTCAAATAACCTAATTATTAAGCAAAATTATAACAGAGCCAGAAATTATGCTAATAAACTAATACAGCAAACGAAGAATAAAACTATAAAAGCAGATATTATTGCTAATAAACAAAACTCTAAAAATCTCTGGAACATACTGAATAGGCTGACTGGCAGCATTAAGTACTCTATAGATGAAGCATTACAAAATTCTTTCGGAAGTTATGGCTACACTGAAAAAGACATTGCAAACCAATTCGCCCTTGCATTCAAAAACAGTATCAAAAATATAATTCCCAAATGCACTCAACCTTTGCTTGACGAATCGAACTATAAGTCTTCTGCTAATGTATCGATGCGATTTAAACCTGCTGACTCTCAATCAATAGGGAAAATAATAAAATCATTAAATAGTAACAAAGCTCCCGGAGCTGACAGGATTAGAGCTATTGATATAAAAATGCTATGTGGTAAAATAAAGACGGTAATTTCTAAACTAATAAACGCAAGCCTAATTACTGGTACCTACCCCGCACTATTAAAAACCGGAATTGTAAGACCAATATATAAAAAAGGGAATAGGGGGGATTGTGATAATTATCGACCAATTACAATATTGCCCACCATCAATAAAATAGTGGAAAAATATATAAGCAACCAAATACATAAATTTTATGATAAAAACGACATATTGACAAACACACAATACGGATTTCGACCACAGAAAAGTACCACACAACTGCTCTCTACATTCACTGATAGTGTTTACAAACATATAGACAATAAAGAACACATATTAGTTGTTTTTATTGACTATAGTAAAGCCTTTGACACGCTCAGACACGATAAACTTCTTCAAAGTCTGGAAGATTGCGGGATCAGAGGAAAACTACTCACATGGTGTGAAAACTACCTTCAGGAAAGATCATACCAGGTGAGAGTTGGTGAAGCTATCAGTTCTCCAATACAGGTTACAGAAGGCACAGCACAAGGTTCCGTATTGGGACCACTGCACTACGTTACCTACGTTAACAGCATTGCTAAAGCAATAAAGATGTGTGAGATCTATCAGTTTGCAGATGACACATGTCTAGTTGCAACGGGACGTAACGTAGAACAAGCTCTTTCTAAACTTCAAACCGATTTTGATGTTCTTACAAAATGGTCACACGACGCAGGATTGGTACTTAATGCCAGCAAAACAAAATTACTGTACATTAGCACTACCCACAACAGAAGCTCCTTTGAACCGAAATTAATAGCTCATAACCACCAATGCTTACATGCTATAAGTACAGGTGATACCACGCCTTGTAGCTGTGATACCATACAGTTAGTTGACAAACACACATACCTTGGGCTTGTCATCGACGATCGGCTCAGTTGGAAAGACCACGTAAATCTAGTATGTGACAGGCTTAGGGGAATTTTGGCAAAATTTTCAATAATTAAACACAAAGTACCATACAAAACACTTATTTTATTGTATAAATCCTTGGCAGAACCAATAATAATGTATGGGCTGTCAAGCTATGGTAGAACATACAAAACTCATCTCGATCGAATTTTCACACTTCAAGTACGTATTTTAAAAACTCTTGTTCCAGCTAAAGTAAAACTAACATGTAAAAAAGATTACCGTAAACTCTTTTCTTATTGTAAAATCATACCAGTACACGAAAAAACAGAACTTACTTTATTAATAGAACATTATTTCAATGATAACTTTAGAAAAGTACAAATTCCATACTCGGACCGTAGAAAGCAGAAACTCCAATTACCCCGATACAACAATCTATACGGTAAAAGAAAATTAGCTTATGTTATACCTAACCTAATTAATCAGCTACCTAAAACACTAACAGAGGTAATAACAACTAAAAACATAAAGATTAAGTTAAATGAACACTACCAGCAACTCACAATTTCAAAATATAAATACTAAACGCAAATAAAGATAGAAAATAATAATAATAAAATAATAACAAAATATTAATAGTCTAATAATAAAGCATTGCACACTTACCTAATATGTAGAACAAAAAACTTATTCATCCTGTATATACATTCATCACCGACTTTCGATATTCTTCGTCGCGTATACAACTTCTTAACCTACCCACTTGTAAACATTGTTAACTTAGTATTTTTCTGTATCTTTCTGTATTGTATTACTTTTTGTTTATGAGTTATATTTAGGCATAAGTTACGTTAGATTTAATATTCAATAAACATCTTTTGTCGACGGCGCTGTGGTGTACAGTAAAACACTTCGGAGTTTATGATTACACCACAGTACTATCAAATACCATTGTAATTTTAAGTACATGTATAAATAAATAAAATAAATAAAAAATAAAAAATAAAAATTCATAATGTTCATTTTTACAAAAAATAAATGATTCTCTATTTCCACGTATAATAGTAAAATATATGGCAGAAATCGGTTCTAAGCGATAAGGCTGCCAGTTTTACCTTTTTTTAATTTATTGAAGTTTATTTTTAAGATATGTTTTTTGTGGTGTACCTTAGTGTCACTTCAAAGTTTCTCAGCCAAGGGGATTCAAGCGAACGAATAAGTATGGACTCACCTAATTTGAGCGGGTCGTAAGAATACGGTGGATAGGGCGTGGATGGCGACAAAATGTTTCTGAGCTGCTGAAATTGTCGCTCGTACTCTTGCCTCTGCTTCTCTAGTGCCACTGAAACGGTGAATAATACGATAACTTTACTGGTCAGCCGCGAGATTGTCTAAAAATGATTGATTGGCCGATACTTTTTTTGCACGGGTGGCAAACCGCTCGAATGCAAATCTAGCGCAAGATACTCAGGCGCAATGCTCACCCTAATATTATGAACAAGTACTTAATAACTAGTTACTAAGAATTCAATTTTATGTTTTCCCTTTTAATCAAATAAAAAATACTACATAAGTAACTTATACTGTTTCGTTTATCAAGAAGTATGAAATTGGTAGATCTCACGGGGTTTCGTCAGTAAATAGCAGATCTTAGCTCTAATCAAGTTGGCCACCCTATAGTTAGACTATAGCAATATTATAAATATATAATTTGCAAGAGTGAATAGGCATCTTCTAGGCAAGCGCGCTCCAACCTAGATCTTAAAAGTGCTATCCAGTACTGATTGTCGTGAAGCACAAGCCTATTTTGCAAAAAAAAAATAGTTTAGACGTGTTTTTATACCTTGCTTGTCCTCTTCGTGCTGTCGCTCGAGGCGCGAGATGGCGGTCTGAATGGGGTCGTTGCTGAGTTCGTTCAGCATGATCTCATCGCGGGCGAAATTGTAGTCGATTGGCTGCGCCGGAGTCTGGGGTTCTGATGCCGCCGCTGCTATAACAAATATTATTCTTATTATTGTTTCGAATTTAAATCTTACTTATACGATTTTTTTTTTAATTCGATTCGACCCTTGACCCGATTTCACCGGATGGTAAGTGACGATGCAGTCTAAGATGGTAGCGGGCTAACTTGGAAGGAGTATAGCAGTGTAAGTTCAACCCATACCCCTAATCGGTTTCTACACGCCATCGTATCGTTCATATACAATGTGAAGACACATTATTTATTTATGTACTAAAAATCTTGGCGGATATACTAGACTACTAGAGGGAAACATTCGAAGGACTTTCGGGAATTGGATTTTTCGGAACGAAAGGCTTTAACAGAACCCAGGAATTGGACCCTACACAGATATTATATATTACACCCCTATATATCTATCTATATTTTATTTATTTATTTTGTAACGTATGATGAAAGGGTCATGAACAAATGGCCAGGCAAAGTGTGCCAACTACCCTCTTTTCACTAATACCCTTTTCTACTTCTACATCTTCTAATTTTTCAATGGTACTTATAGTACTTCTTCTATGGTATAGTTCTGAGCGATTTATCGATCAAATTGTAGTACCTTGTATGAAGGTATTTCAAAGTGTACTAAGAAGTAAGTAACTTGTTAGCTACTTCTTAGTACACTTTACCCCATTATAATTATACAATAAAACTAGCTTTAACCCGCGGCTTCGCTCACGTTAGGTTCGATTATTTAACCCTCTATTTAACCCTCTTGGGGTTGAAATTTTCCAAAATCCTTTCTTAGCGGATGTCTACGTCCTAACAGCTACCTGTATGCCAAATTTCAGCTCGATCGGTCCAGTGGTTAGAGCTGTGCGTTGATAGATCAGTCAGTCAGTCAGTCAGTCACCTTTGCCTTTTATATATTTAGATAATTACACTTATTTAAAAAACAATAGCCTAGTGCGACCTGTATTTTTTACGGTACGGGCCGGGTATACATAGTACTTACTGGTTTCTTTGGGACAATTGACCCTGAAGAAGTGGTGGTTCCCCCACAGTATCCGGTCCGCGTGGCCGAGCCGCACGCGCGACACGACGGGCGTGCCGTTGACGAAGCAGCGCGCGCCGCCCACCGGCTCCATGTGCAGGCTGCCGCCCTCCACCAGCAGCATGCAGTGCTGCGGCTGGATGCCGAGCCCGGACAGCTGGATGTCCGCTTCACTGTCTGCGCCCACCAGTGTTCTGTCCTGCAAGTAAAAAAAAATACATTCTATAAGTAGTTTCTCGAACATACGACTATCTGAAAGTGTCAGCAGTTATTCCTGTAGAAACTTCTTGTTTAGATGGAGAATGAAACAACAATTGGGATTTTCGAATTATAAATTACTAACTTTTGCCCGCGGCTTCGCTCACGTTAAGTTCGATATTTCAAACCCCGATTTTACCCTCTAAGGGTTTAAAATTAATTATTTTCAAAAATCCTTTTTTAGCAGAAGCCTACACCAAAATAGATATCTGTATGTCAAGTTTCAGCCCTATCCGTCCACAGGATTTACATTATAGATTTAAGGGACAATTTCACGGCCAACGTTGAGTAAATTTTAAACGTAGAATAAAGATATTTTGGCCGATTTTCAATACAAAAACTTTCATACAAATTTTCAATACAAAGTTAAACGTCACTCGACATTAGTGATAAGCGCAAAATTACAGTTTTGCAAAACTGGGCTGGCAATTTAATATTATGACATCACAATCTACTTTCCAGAAATTCAATACAAATATCCGTTTTTCATAGAGGACAGAGATAAAGTTTTAAAAGTGTATATGAACTACTACTGTAACCTGACCAACTTTGATTACGTTATTTAGCTTTTGCATTCTGTTTAATCTCTACTATGCTCGCGAATGAAAATGAGAAGTTATAATTTACCTTTAGATAGTACACCAACAATTCGTTCAGCGACGGATCCGCGTTTAAATTAACTAAATAATATTTATTCTTCTCGACTTTGATACCGCTCGCTTGTACACTTATTCCCATTTTTTCGAGTGCGTGCTGCCTTTCACTTTGTATTCGACCTGTAAGGATAACAAAATATGTTTAGTTATGATGTTTACTTACACGATTATAACAAATGTTTAGTTATGTTTACACAAGTATAAAAAACGTTAAATTCGAGGTTAACGTTGACCTTGATAACCTTTTACCGTTACGTTTTTTGTTAACTGATCGTAAACTTGACTTTTTCCGTCTCATATATTAAAAAAAATCTATATACATAAGAAAAAATATGTTGTAATATATATGATTTCCTATGCGATGATGCGACCAATGCGACTGAATTTCTTATAAGTAAGACATTTCTCATAAGACACAAGAAATTTTCTTATGTACAAAAGGTCTTCTAGTGTTATAATTTGGTAACGGTAATAAGTCCTTGACTCATAGGACTATAATTTCGTGTGAAGTGTGTGTATTAATACGACTAAGTATTTGTTAAAGTCAGTATAGACACAATATTGTGTTACACTAAATCACTAACCAGTTTCGACGAGTTTTTCTTCCCACGTTCGGGACATTTCCTTCATCAGGTGCTCACTTTGTGCCAATTGCTCGTGTACGTCTTCGCCTACAGGAGAGCCCTGAAATAAATCAATTATAACAATTTATTAATAATCCTTTGTCAACAAACTATAAGAGTTACTAGGAGCCCTATTAATATAGCTTTCAACATAAATTAAGATAAGTAATCCTTAGAAATATTTCGTTATTAGAATACTCTGTGTATGTGGATGTGTAAATTAATATAAACTTATTTGGAAAATTACCGTAAAGTAATGCTTGCTTCTATTAAATATGCTAGCTCAGTTTAGACTAAACTATTCACGTTAACTCGCGGGTGCGATGGCGGGCGCGATCACGAAATATCAAACATATGGCAATGCGATTCAAATAACAATAGGAATGAGAAGCCGCCATTTTCTGTATCTATCTCACTCAGTTTAAACCGCATATGAGCAGGACATAAATATAAAATGGCTGTTTGACAGTCCTATTCTCATATGAATCGCATTATAAGTATCAAGTGTTCACGTACAAAACTAGGCGCCCGCCTCCGCGCTCGAATCCGCGCGTTGAACGTGAATACACTCTAATACTTGAAACTATTATAAGTTGAAATTCGTTTCGAGTGGTGTCTTCGTTCAATTTAAGTTTGTCTTCATAGTAATTTTGTTATGATGGCTATAGATTGGAATGAGGATAAATTTTTCTGTAATAAAAGGTAATGATAGTCTATAGTGGTTAAGACCAATCTCGAGGGAATCTGCATGCCTGAGTTTTCGATAATTTTCTCAATAAATGTGAAGTCTGCCCGAAATTCATGGGCCAAATGGGCCAGCGTGGTAGACTAAGGCCTAAACACTTCTGGTTCGGTAGGGGTTCTGTCCCCTGTAGTAGTGCAGCGATGGGTTAGTGAAAAAAATGATGATTTACATATTTTCTCTTGGCTTCCCTAAGCTTTTTATAAATACAACAACCACCGCACCTTTAGGAGGGATAATCCGTTAAACACGTTAGGGAGTTGAGGCGTCCCAGCAAATGCTAATAAGATAAAAGTATTTGTGTCGTCAGCCGTTTTTTAAACTACAAATAGCATTCGATCGATTTATGATTATCCTGTGGCTAAAAATATTCAAATGCGTTAAATAGAAAATGATCTCAAAAAAAGTATGAACTAGTTTTATCCTTTAGCTACGGCAACGTGAAATTCGGATCAAGTAGGTATATAATACTAGCTGGTGTCCGCGACTTCGTCCGCGTCAATTTCTGTTATTGTGATCGCAATTTTTCACTGATGCTTCGCTCCTATTGGTCGCCGCGTGATGTTATATAGCCTAAAGCCTTCCTCGATAAATGGACTATCCAATACAAAAAGAATTTTTCAATTCGAACCGGTAGTTCCTGAAATTAGCGCGTTCAAACAAAAAACTCTTCAGCTTTATATATTAGTATAGATATAGATGCATATTGGATTCTAGTAGACTTATTCTGATCAAACTTGGAGCAGTATTAAAACTACGCTTTTAAACAAACTTTTCATATTTCTTTTCGTGCAATAATGATGCGCTATTTTTAAACCTATGTATCTTAGTTTTTAATGTTTATAAAGAAATCGTATGTATTATAGTTCTCGCAGATCTTCTCGATTTCTCTGAACTACGCGGCGCGATCCACCGATCAATACGAGCTCGAACTTGGGATTCGTAAAGTGAATGAAACATGAGACTACAGCCGGATAACACCTGAAATGTGCTTTCGATGCAAAAAAACACGGCTATGTTCGGAGTATTCAATAAGGGCTTCTGGTAGAAATCTCTTCCTTAGAGATAAGCTGTTCTTGTGCACGTCCTTTATATGTTTATGATTTTTTTTTTATATTACTGGTACTAAATAAATAAGGCTTGCGCGGGTCATACCACGACCATTTCTTCCAAATGTGCCTAAATGTCCTACTTTTTGCAGTTTTCTCAACTCCACTGCTTCATCCCCAATTCAGCGATACTTCAGAATTGACCCACTAACTAGTCAATACTCGAAGTTTTGGCAGACCTACTTTTTGCCAGGTCGTGCGATTTACGTAAACCTGCAGTTTCTTGTTACGATAAACCTCTTACCGCAACACGGTTGAAGCAGAGCCTACCTACCTACCACCTTCCTAACATACTTTTCAAATTCAGTATAATATCTATTCTTATTTAGTATTTTTATTTAGTATTTATTTATTTATTGCTTTCCAAATTTACAATATTCACAATATAATTTTGAACAATGCATCATTTGAAAACCCCGTTAGGGCACAGCAACACAACATGCAGTAGGTAACTACATTAATTATTATTAATAACATAAATTATAACATAAAATATAATAAGTAGTACATATTCTATTTGATGAGTACACTGCGGATGGCCACGCATGCTTTTACATATTTTCATTTAAGTATTCTTTAGTAGTATAATAGCATTTATTTATTAAGTAGTTTTTTAATCTGCGATAAAAAATATTATTATTTTCAATTTTCTTAATATCTTCTGGTAGGTTATTATAAATCTGTACTGCTCTAGAATGAGGGCTTTTTGAAAACATTACTAAGTTAGTTTTTGGTGCTATCAAACGGATTTTCTTCTCATTGCGAGGGTTATGAGTTGGGTTTCGTATGACCTCTTTAAATAAATGTGGGCTTTTCCGCACAAACATTGCTATTTCAAAAATATATATAGATGGTAAAGTTAATAATTTTTCTTTTATAAAATACGGTCTACAGCTTTCACGTGTTTTTATGTTCACTAGAATGCGCAGACATTTTTTTTGTAATATAAATAATTTGTTGAAGTGAGTGCTGTCCCCCCACACGATTATACCATACCGGAACCAGGCATATGCATACGAGTAATATGTAGTTAAGGCTGTTTTAAAGTTAGTTTTTCTTTTAAGTACACTTAGAGCATAAATAAATTTTGAAATCTTATTTTTTAAATTTTCCAAATGTTCTTCCCAATTTATATGAGTGTCTATACATAGTCCTAGTAGGTTGAAGTGATCAACTTCTTCTATTTTTTCGTCACCTGATTGTAGGTTTAGGCATAACGGTTGTTTCTGGTAGGGCCTAAATTGAATAATTTTTGTTTTTTTAAAATTTATTTCAAGATTCATATCTAGCAACCAGGTTTTAACATTACTCAAAGTTTCATTCAACACCAAATTTGCATCTGTACTGTTATTACATTTAAAAATAATTGAAATATCATCAGCAAACATAGTGCACAGGCCTTGTTGTACAATATTTGGTAAATTATTTATATATGCCAGAAAAAGGACACATCCTAAGACGCTTCCTTGAGGGATAGAGGAGTTTGTCGTTAAGGTATTTGAGGCTACAATTGTGTATTATACTTCATGCTTCGTACTCGAGATTATTTACTTGGTAGTACACGCAATGCTAGTGGTCACCGTTCACTTTATTGAGATTTATATATTTTTTAAAATAGGGTAGGTTGATATAATAACTATCCTGCTCCCGCGTAGCGCCTTACTCATTCGCTTTCTAGTGCGCAACCGTTCCACCACGCTCTCGCCTAGTTTAATTTTGAAAGTGTTATTTAAAGTGATATTTAAACTGTGAAATAGTAAATTTAAAAGCATTTTTATAATGCCTAAATGTAAGAGTGATAAATGTGGAAAATATAAAGTTTAAAACAATAATTAATACTCGGGTAACAGTGAGTTTTGATTCAACGTCGATTTTACACAGGTACCTACATCCCAAATTCACCGTTGGATTATCAAGGTAAGGTGCGGTATATACGTATAATGCGGTATTGTGTCAATAAACCATTATTGGTGCTCGACAAATTAGTGTCGTTTTTGATTGTTTCTAATTATAAATAAGAGGGCTATTTATAGTTCTTCTGTGATCGAAAATATTACGCGATATAATTAACCCTTAGCAGGGACACGGTATTGTGGATAGTTCTTGCTTTTGCATTGGGGCTATTTCTTACTGTTTATTTTAATCGTGATAACTACTAAATCAGAGGATGCGGGTTCGAATCCCGCCGGCCTCGGAATTTTTGATATGTGTTTATAAATCTATGTGGGTGTTTTCTTACGAAACACACAGTATTGTGAACAGTACTTGCTTTTGCATTGGAACTGTTTCTTACTGTTTATTTTACTCGTGACAGCTAATAAACCTGAGTGAAGGTGTTTTCTTACAAAACACACTGACTGTATTGTGGACAGTTCTTGCTTTTGCTTGGGGCTGTTTCTTACTGGTCATATGTCAGTTAGTGGGCAGTACTTGTTTTTGCATTGGGACTGCTTCATACTGGACATGATTCACTTAAGGGTGTTACATGTGATGGCGAATAAATCGGAGTGAAAGTGTTTTCTTACAAAACACACAGTAATGTGGACAGTTCTTGCTTTTGCTTGGGACTGTTTCTTACTTTATAAGTCAGTTAGTGGGCAGTACTTGCTTTTGCATTGGGACTGCTTCGTACTGGACATGATTCACTTAAGGGGGTTACATGTAATGGCGGATAAATCTGATTGAAAGTGTTTTCTTACAAAACACAGTATTGTGGACAGTTCTTGCTTTTGCTTGGGACTGTTTCTTACTGTTCATGAGTCAGTTAGTGGGCAGTACTTGCTTTTGAATTGGGACTGCATCGTACTGGACATGATTCACATAACAGACTCCTGTTTCAACAACACATGAGACTCAGTATGCGGACAATGGACAGAAGTGTTAAAACGAAATTTATTGTTTACTGACTATTTTTCCTAACGTCCGCTTTTTACATGTATTTTACAATAATGAAGTCACGCCAATCTCACACGGAGTCTCAAAACAACAGGAATTGGAACTGAACCCTTTAATCTCCGATACATTAAGTGAGGTTCTTTCCAATCAAAAAATCTGCGTCAAAATGTCCTGAAAAACTATTGGGTGTATCCACATTAGAAGATTGTAATTCTTGATAGTGAGTTAATGGATGAAAAACGTTTACGTAAATCTACGGAAAATTCCAAGTTGATGAATCCGCCAATATTGGACGCACAAATTAAAACTGCGGGTTCATATATCATATAGCAAATAAAGCAATAGAAATACGCCTTCAGTTTTTTGTTGTGTATGAGAAGTCATCATGCTGTCCACGCCGTCGCAGCTCGGATGTGTTCCGATAGTCTCCACACTGACTCTATTATAAAGAAATCTTATGTTCAGTAAAGAAAGATCTTCTGGAACAGCTACAAACACAGCTACAAAGCTCAAATATTGACAAGTTTCTTTTCGGCAAGAACCTATCCGAAACGTTGAATTTGGCAAATCCTTAAATAAAAGGAGCAGATCTTAGACCCTCAGCACGATGATTAAAAATACGAAATTCTCGCACAATACAAAATACAAATTCTCCGAGGAATTTTATCTGGAAGGGTCAGAGCTCGGCTCGCAAGCTGACGGAACCTGAAAAGAGGACTCACAAAGACGCTGACTTCGACAGCGTCTGCGAGGCTGCTCCTGTAAGTCACAGAATTCATACGAGTAGCAGCGATCGAGCTTCAAACGTCGCTTTTTTTTAATATGGTTAAGGCTGCTGGGAAGCTAGCTACCTTGGTTATTTAAAATCTATGTCCGCTAACGTATTCGTATAAAAAACCATAAGTTTTTAATACGAATACATCAAAGGATGAAATTCATTTTTAACGAACATTAATTAAAACTATTTTTTAGGAGGTATTCCTCCTAGCAATCGTGCACAATCTAGAAATAATGTGTACATTTTTTTTATGGATCCAATTAATAACTAATGCCATTATTATTATTTTTTTTAATATCCAAGAAAAATGGAAATCTTTAGATAAGAGTCTTTTCCAGCGAAGATGTAAGAACTTTACTAAAACGAATATATAGATGTAAGAGTTTTATGCGCATAATAGATTTAAAAGACGCATAATTTTTATTTAACATGCATGAGGATGTCTTAAAGTATCTCAGATTTCAGTTTGATGACTCTATTTATAATAATAATAATAATAATAGTAACGTTTATTTCAGATTGAATATCCATACACCGCTTGGTGTAGTGTTTATTTATGAATTTAAGGTCTTAAATAGCCCTTTAAAAAGCCTTAAAAAGGCCTTTCGGCTTAAATATTGCTGTTTTTTGTGTAAGCTATAAAACTGGTAGTAAAATTATTGAAAACATACAGACATGTCTACTATATTTATGTAGATATACTTTGATGATATTTAAATTTGTCTTATTGGAGACAACTATGATCATAAAATGTTATCAAAATTTTCAACAATCCAGCAACTTTCTTAATAAAATAATCGGGGTTTTATTAGAAATAACTAGCCTTTTCCTACGGCTTTGCTCATGGTGAGTGCGATTTTATAAACCCCTAAAAATCCTGAAATCCCTTTGAAATTAATTTTCAAAAAATCCTTGGCGAATGCCTGCGTAATGGTGGCTGTCTGTATGCCGGGATTTGGCCCGGTCCATCCAGTGGTTTGACCTGATGATCCGTCGTTGATGGATCCGTCGGTCGTCATTTCTTGTTACATACTTATTTAGAGATTAGAAAAGTAATTTTAATCCATCTAAAACTTGTAATTCTTTAGGATATATTATGTATAGTACACACAGAAAATTTACTGATAGAAATAATTATTAGTCTCAAGTTCTAATAATTACAAAATTTAATTTCATAACTATACTTACATTAAAACGTAAATTTGAATGATGGAAGTATACTATTAACCAGCCAGTGTGCAAAATTAAAATTGATAAACTATGGCTTGAAAATTTTCTCTGATATCTCAACGGCTGGGTGGAGTATTGCCTGTGGAGCAGAGAACTCATGAAGTGACGATGAACGTAATTAACAAAATAATAAATTGTACTCATGTTTGGCTCTCCAAACACAGATTTATTTGCAAGTTGATTGAATAATAAAAGTTAGAGATACGTCTCATGGGCCCATGGCGTCTCAGAGATCTAGATGTGTCAGTAAATGTTTTTAATATTTCATACTCTAACTTTTACCTTTATGCATTTCCTCCATTTGTTATAGTTTAAAATTGTTAAGTAAAATTATTTCCATACTGACCTATCCAGCCATTGTAGCTATTGCTACAACATTGCTTACTACCTTTTGGTGTTAGAAATGTGTGTTTGTGTTAATGTTTATGTTTAAGGTTGACGCAGGTATGAATTTATCAAATGATTGCAGTTGCCTTCACGTGTGCAACTCAATTTCTCTGGTGGCGGGAGTCTTATCCGCGAGGCGATGATTTGAAGAAGTATTCCAGATTTACCTTTGGGTATCGTTATGAGCTCCCGGTCAGAGAACACTAATTATAAACAACATAATGAAGGGTGCTACAAAAAGTGCTTCATTTATTGTAATGAGAGTAAATTGAATACGTAGTATGAAGTATCAATCCCCTCATATGATAGCTTTTTTAACTTTTGTTTATACTTACTATTTGGAAAATGGAATAATATTTAGGGTACAATATGAAACATTTTATATCGGTCAGCTATAGTGTTGATTAATAATAAAAAAAAAAAAAAAAAAAAAATCGGAGAACGAAGATGCTAAAAGATTTTTTAATTGTGTTCTAGACCTTCGCCACCAAAGTAAGACGAGACTGACTAATTATTTATCGTTGGTCTTAAGTTATCTAGCTAACTTTTTAACCCTAAATCTTGAAACAATTTCCTAAAAAAAAAATAAAAAAATTGTTATGGTTTTGGCACTCGTTACTGTACAAAGAGTGCAAATATTATCAAATGTAAAGTTTATAAAATCAGTGTCAAAATTAAAATCTCAGATTTTATTAAATCATCTACCAAACCTTGTTATTCATTCCGTTTTTAAAGAAAAAGAAATAAGATATTTTATCTTCAAAAAATATGCTTAAAATCACTAAATTACTTTGAGAAAATGCAGAATTCATTATTATTTATTAATTTTTCTAAATTAGTTGGTTCACAAACTTTGTCACGTTAGATAAAGAATACCTTGAACCACAGCGGAATTATAGATACTTCCAAATTTTGCTCATAGCACCCGGCATGTTGCCACATCGGCTGCAGGAAGGTGTTTCAATGGAAAAAATTATATGAAAGCTGCAGGTTGGAGCTTATGTTCTCCTTCCCATGCTTACTTTCTAAACCAAGTAATAGTTCTAAACGGCCTATTAATGCCCAAAATAAATGTTTTACCAGGGCTACTAAGAATGATTCCATGAAAAAAAAAAAAAAAAAAAATTGTGTTATTTAATTCCAATAAAGTCTTTCTTTTCAATTAGAGATCATTTTGTTCAAGTTTTGTTAAAATAATGAAAAATAATTTACATATAACATTTAAATAATTAAAAAAAAAAAAAAAAAAAACTATTCAACTCATATTTTACGAATCTTATCTCTAAAAGTCTACCAAGTAAATAATCTCGAGTACGAAGCATGAAGTATAATTAATGATTAAACGAACTTACCTGTAAGTGAAGTTCTATCATAATTATACGAAGGCTTCGTACGAAGAGATTATAACCCTCCCACCCTCACGTTATGCGTTTACCCTTAATCGTAAAATATGAGGCGGAGGGTTAGCTAAACTCTAAACTAAATGAGTAAGGCGCTACGCGGGAGCAGGATAGTTATTATATCAACCTACCCTATTTTAAAAAATATATAAATCTCAATAAAGTGAACGGTGACCACTAGCATTGCGTGTACTACCAAGTAAATAATCTCTTCGTACGAAGCCTTCGTATAATTATGATAGAACTTCACTTACAGGTAAGTTCGTTTAATCATTAATTCGCTTTTATTTATATTGTAGTCTTCCATTTCTACGTATTGTTGGCGGTTTGTTAAATAGGATATAAACCATTTGTGAGCGATACCGCGTATACCCATAGCATACAATCTACCAAGTAAAACCTGGTGCGATACTTTGTCATATGCCTTGGTCATATCAAGCAATAACCCAACTGCATATTTTTTATCATTAATGTAATTTAATATCTCTTGAACATATTTCGTTACTGCTAGTGTGGTTGAGTGATTTTTCCGAAAACCGAATTGGTTTTCGTTCAGAAGATTATATTTTTCAAAAAAGTTATATATCCGGTTCGTCATAGTCTTTTCGAATATTTTAGAAATGCTCGGAAGTAACGCAATAGGACGATATTGCTTAGGATCTTTTGAACTTCCTCCTTTCTTTAAAATAGGTTTAATTTTTGCGATTTTAAGCAAATCTGGAAAAGTGCCTGTTTCAAAAGATTGATTTATTAGCTTCGTCATTGGTGAAGCAAGCTGAAGTAGACATGCTTTGATTAGAGAAATAGGTATATCATCACATCCAAAACTATGTTTGTTGCTCATATTGCGAACTATAGTAATGACCTCCGACTCAGTCACGGGCTGTAAATAAAAGGAGTTTACAGAGCTCATACGCGTTTGCTCGTTGCAGCAGCGTTGGCTGTGATTGGGGATTGAATTTTTGTCATAATTTTTTCCGGGACTGGGCAGTCCTACCGAAGCAAAATAGGTGTTGAATGCATTCGCTATTTCAACCGCCGAGGTGATTTCTTTGTTTTGAATGAGAAGAGTCACGTTATGCTTCTGTTTCTCTCTTTTTTTGGTTGTAATTTCTTTGATGAGTTTCCACATTGTTTTAGTTTTGTTTTTTGATTGTGTAATTTGTCGTATATAATTTAATTTTTCGTAGGTTTTAATACATTTATTTAGCAGTTTGGAATATGTTTTAAAAATATTTTTTAATGTTTTATCGTTTGATTGATTTAGTAATATCTTTAAAATACGCTTATTTTTACACGATTTTCTGATGCCAATGGAAAGAGATTTGGCTGATTTCTTTTGAAAATACTTTATCTTTTTTTTCGGAATATATTCATCAAGGTGTTCACTTAATATATTAGAAAATATTTTATAGTTTTCATTTACAGATTTGTTTTCTGAGATGATTTCTTCCCATTTTATATGCATGATTGATTCTCTGAAATGTTGTATATTTGTTTTACTGAAAATTCTAGTCGTATAGTAGTAAGTTTCAGAAATTTGATGTTTATTGTCATAACTACCTACTAGGACAAGCTTTTGTCCGCAACTCTATCCGCGTGGAGACTTTCCGTTTGAAGAAATTCAAACCTCTAAACTCGCGTAAACGATAGCTGCCTATTGAAGTGGTGTGAGTTTTCAAACTTGATGAAATAGCGAAAATATACAAAAATAGCGGAACAAAGCCTCCATAATCGGCCAGGCAGATCGACGACATCGAAAGTTGAGTGTTCTCTTTAATTTCATGCTCGCTAATTGATGTCGAAGGTTTGCCCGTAAATAGGAATCTATCCAAATAAAACTTCAAAATATACCAGTTCACAATTCATTTAACACCGGTAACCTTCAACACCAGTGACCCATGGGATTTGCAACTCCACGCCTATTCGGAAAAATTAATTCGGGTGATGGTGGTGAACTTATAGATAAGCCGTGAAAATGAAATTCTTTTGATGTTAAATGTATATCCCAACACTGCTATTCTAAAAGTAGGTCTGCCAACACACTCGAGTGTACAGCAAGCACGGAAATAGAGAGGTTAATGCGCTTAAGAAGATTGTATCGCAAGTAACAGTTAACGGATTAATGTTAATGTAAAACGTTAAAGGAATTTCTTATTAAGTTCTGTGTGGAAGTTCGCTGTAGTAAATATTTGGATTATAATAAAGATTTATCTAATTCTGTGTGAAAATTGAGATTATTCTGTGGTTGTTTAATAAGATGATTTGATAATTTGAAGTCGGTATTTTGAAAGGAAACAAGATAATTTGTCTTTTTAACCTACGAAAAAAGGAGGAAGTTCTTAATTCGTCGCGTATATCTCTTTTTAAGGTTCCGTATCCAAAGGGTAACCAACGGGACCTACTAAGAATCCGCTGTCCGTCCGTCCGTCTGATTGTCAGGGGGCTGTAACTCATGATCGGTAATAGGTAGATAGTTCAAATTTTCAGAGAATGTGTATTTCTGTTACCGCTATAACAACAAAATATGATAAAAATAAAATACAAGAAACGTGATTTTTTCGGTGTTTTTGCTTGACCGTAACACGTCAGTACGGAACCTTTCGTGTGCGATTCCAACTCGCACTTGACTGGTTTTATTGGACAATCACAAAGCTCGATCGATCCTTGAAAACGTTTACGGCCCACTAGAACCGTGTTTTTTTTCGGAATTTTTTGGTAAGTACAGAATCCTTCGTATGCGAGTCTTAAACTATTTCCTTGTTTGCTTGTTTTGAGCTCACCGTAGCGTGTTTGAGCATCTCCTTGAGAGCCTCGACCTCTTGCCGCAGCTCTCGGATGATCCTCGCGTTGGGGTCCTCGTTGACGACCGCGTGGTTCACGATGCGTTTCGCGCGGTCCGCGTACCGCAGCGTCGACAGCGTCTCCTCGTAGTTGTCCGCCGCTGGGGAAATGGTGGCCACCTGCGGAAAACACACCGATAGGTTTTGATAGAGAAAAATGGCGACATAATTTACTAGTTCGGTTGCCCCATTTCAAAATCTAGTAAGTGTGATTGACAAAATTCTACAGGAGACCAAAAAAACATGTTTTGTGGTAGACGGCTTAGCGAAGTACCTAATAAATATATCCAATAAAAGCTTTAAAAGTAGTTTATTTACGAAACATTAATTCATCAACAAATACTGAAGAGTTCAGAAGGGCTCCCAAAAATATGTTTTTTGGTCTCCTGTAAAATTTTGTCAATCACACTTACTAGGTTTTGAAATGGCGCAGCCGAGTTGCTTTCGCCATTTTTTAAAAATATAAACTAGGCACAAGACATTAGAAATATGTATGTATAAAATATCCGTAATTTTTTTCAAGTATGAACCACTTTGGTCAAAAATATAGTGAGACTTGTACAATAATTGAAAATATTAGAATGTGCGAGAGAGGGCTGCTAAAGGTAAACTCGTGCTTAATATAAAGTTGATTTCGCGTCTGAAAAATTAGTCGAGTGTTGTGTGACCCAAATATGTACGTGATGCGAGCATAAAAGGGACTGAGAGTTTGTTTATTGTTTTGATAGAGGCGCTGTTTCAGGAGGTTCATATTTTCGTAATAAAATATGATAGCGGAAGTAATCGAAACTTTCGCTGAAATTGGCTTTGGATAAACTTTTGTTTGGAAGAAAATAAATTTAACTTTGGCAGCTACTTTATTATTGCTGTGTCATCTGTTTATTGGACACCAGTAAATAAAATAAAACAGCCATTTATTCTAACTACCAATTAAACAATGAGGTATTTTAGAAAATTTTACTTACAACACAATATTAATAATAATATTAATATTAGAATAGAGAAATTATTAAAATTAAAATTAATTATTATTATTACAATATAAGTGTGTACTTAGTTGTGTGTCGTTGGTAGGTGGATATAACAGCATGAGACAAAAAATATTTACCATAACAGTTTTACTGTTGCCTCCAAGGTTATCCTTCAGGAGCCACGTGAGGACTGAGTCTCTGTAGGGGACGAACTTGTCCTTGTTGTTTTTCCCTGAAGACTGGTCCGCTAGCTTTGATATGACGAGGCCCAACGTTGTGAGAGACCTGTGATCGATAATAAATAATTAATAATCACATTTTATATCTATGTTTCTCTATGCATGCATAATTAGTAGAGATTAAGGGCAAAGGAAACTGATTTTACCAAAAATATAAGGATACATTTATTCAAATTCAAAATTATTTATTTCAAATGTAGGCCAACCCTTTGCTCTTATGACAATACTAACGCCGGTTCAGAAAGCGGATTTCTGAACTAAGTAATGAGATTCATTGACTAACGCAATAAAAAACTTAAATGTTATTATCTATACATACTGGGTGACTTTTTTCAGCGTCTTGAAAAAATTAAGGGTTGATAAGTAAATGCAATAGAAGCTCATGGCATCGTTACATTTTTTTTTTTTAGTTTTACTAACTTATTGTGATCTTTATTCTATCAATAAATACTAATCATGTAAAGTATTTTTTTCATATTATAACGTAAAAAATAAGAATTAAAAAAAAAAGAGTTAAAATACTAAAATTGTAAATCATAGTCACCCTAACAAATACGCGAACAATTTTCCGCGTGGTTTTCGTAGCCGGCTGTCGGCGGGAAGGCTGTCGGCAACCTCTGTCGGTGCCCTTTGTCGGCGTGGCGCGCCCGCCGACAGTCGCACTGCTCTAAGCGGCTAGCCTGCTTTTACCGCCCCCGCGCTCCCGCGCTACACTATTTCTGCGCGATGCGCTCTCCCCGCAACCCGCGCAGATCAGTTTTTGTTTAAGGTCCTAGGAATAAGGACACTAGTCGGAACTCGGATGCGAATTTCGATTATTTACGGTCGTGTCACGTGTGACGTCGCGTTGAAGTGTAAATACTTTGTAAATAAAAGAAGTGTACAATATGGCATACGAATATTCTAATACCGAGTAGGTATTTAGCGATGGTGAGATTTTACATTCCGTCAGGTGAAAGTTTAGATGGTGCGCGAAGAATGTACGCAGATACAAACAATTTACAGGCATTGCGTAGGAATTGTATCCCGAATCCGCGAGTTCCAAGCATGGCATTGATCCTGAGAACATACGAGTATCAAAGGTTGCTTGACCATGCATGTATGGAAGTTGCTAAACATGTCTAGCATGCATCCATATCACTTCATCCGCGTGCAAGCTTTACATGCGCCGGACATTTTGAACAATTATTACGATATCATTAGGAAGGATTTTTTTATTATGTAAGTATACTTTTATTAATCAGTAGGGATGTAAAGAAGTTGATTTCGATTTTTTAAATACGCCTAGGATGCTGTAGATTCTAGTTTATGATTGGCAGAACAAATCTACCTAAAATTCATACCTAAAAACTTTTTTTCTTTGCAATTTACGAGTTTTGTAAAACAAAAGTTTAACTTGTAGGTATGCTGAACCCCTTACCTTCTTTACTAAGGTCCTAAGCCCGTATAAGTATGAAGGAAAAATCGAAATCATCAAAATAATAATTTTGAGTAGATACCTACGAAGTCCTGTTACGTAAAACAATGCGCGAAAACAGCGCTCTTCCGTCTCACTCACTCAGGCTACGAGCATATTGCCATCGCACGCGCCGCCGCCGACGCCGCCTACCTATTTTCATTCATTTTTCGCGCGACTGATTGAGTAGTATGTCTTACGTTTACGTAGTATGTTGGATATGATGAACTATAATAAAACAAGAGATATTAATCTAATAATACCATGTATATCTTATACTCCACTTACATAGTATGATCTAAATTTTTCAAGACGCAGGAAAAAGTCACCCAGTATAATAAAATTGTAGAAAAGTGGTGTCTGTACAATGGAAATATATTAAAAAAAAGTAGCAGGGGTTGTTATTATATCGATGCCGAACCCGAAATTGTAATTAATTTTTTTTTGTCTGTTTGTCTGTGTGTTTGTGCACGCTAATATCAGAAACGGCTTATTCGATTTAGATACGGTTTTCACTAATATATTGTAGTAAGCTTCACTTAACATTTAGTGTTTATTTCATGTCAATCGGTTCATAAATAAAAAAGTTATGTCAATTTAAAGAATCACGGCGAACATTTTCAACGTACAGAGTACGTACTACACGCCTCGCGCCTGAGCGTCCGAGAGCCGCGCCCCGAAAAGTCACTATTCCACGCGAATGAAGTCGCGGGCACAGCTAGTAATTAATATAGGTATAATTATTAATAATACATAATATTCATGAGTAACATAAATAAGAAGAAATAAATAAAAACTAAAGTAAAAGTTTTGAAAAAATCGTGTGTATAAGTCTTAGATGTCAAGTTTTATGTGAAAGTATTTCTGCGACTACATTGTTATCGCCAAGAAACCCCTATCTATTTATGATAATTTGTATTTGGGTCATAACTGTTCGCACTGAGGATTAACGCAGAGCCACTCACTTATTAATATTCGATCCCTCTTTCAACCGATCTCCCACGGCTCCGGTCTTCACAGCCCTCTCGGAGCCTGCCAAGTCGACAAGGGACAACCGTGCGGCCTTCTCTCCCGTCACGCCGGTGGCTGCGTCGCACAGCGTCTGCGTCAGCACCACGCTGAAGACTGCGTGCGACCGCGAGGACTCGCTGTTCATGTTCGTCGCTGCGACTGTTCGGGATTTGTTACCTTCTGTCATTAGGTTGTCGATGTCCTGTGAAAAAAAAAAATATGCTCAATATCTTTTGATATAATCGATCTCAGTCAGTGCGCGTGATTTACAACCGCGTTTATTAACGTTTTTAATAATCTCGTACCTATAATAATATATACATAAAAATTATTTTTAAAAACCCGACTTCAAACGTCACTACAAAGTAAATCAAGTGAGCCTATAAAACTTGAAGATTTCCCTCGATTTCTCCAGGATTTCATCATAGTATCCTGACTTGATGACCATGGGACCACCTGGGAAGTTTACTTTTTCGAACAAAAAAAGAATTTTCCAAATCGGTCCAGGCGTCTTCGAATAATCAGGGAACATAACTAAAAAATTCTTTCCGACGAATTGAGATCTTCTTCCTTTTTTGAAGTTGGTTAAAAAGACTTTCGTGTGGCTTCAGGATATAAGCAATCTCTGCCAAATGCTAAATTTCGTCACGATCGGCTTTAGCGCTTGTACGTCTTAAAATTTTACGAGTGGGTATTGTCAACAATTTTTATTGTGTAACGCAAAAAGTTTCTGTATTAGAAGGAGCCTAGATTACTCCATGTATACCTAATTAATATTCTATAGCGCTTCTTTTTATTGTATTGTTTGTTTTTTACGAAACATGATAATAGCTGCAAATAAATAATTTGTTCCAGCAATGCCATCAATATACAAGAGCACTTTTATATTGTATACGAAACAATGCCAATATACACCGTAAGCATCGAGATGTATCACAAAGGAACAATGGCTCTCGTAAGGGCATGTCTATCGTCAGGAGAATTTATTGAACGTGTGTTTTCATCTATTCTAAAGAACGCGAAACAATTTAAATTATTATTTTATATGTAAGTAGGTATACTACATGTTCTGCAAGATATTAAATATTGAACATACTACAACTCTTTTAAGACGTTCAAAACGTTCCAATTACCCTAATTGACTACAATTACCCAAATGATGCTGAACATAAAGCAATTATTGTTAATTGTGTTGTTTCGTGTACAATATAAAAATAATTGTACAATGTACATACTATGTCTATGAACAGAGTCCATAGTAACTAGACTTTTGTTTTGATTTTTTTTTAATAATATAGTTAGATTCAGCAAATGAGATATAGAGTAATACTACAACTTTTGTTTTATTGTAAAAACCTCAAATTCTTTTGACATATTCGTGTTTCTGTGAAATATCTCTGAATTTGTTTTAACAAAATCTTTTAGGTAAATGATAGGTAATTTATTTCTTATTCTTAGTCAAAAAAAATTTATTTGTAACATTTCAATTTCAAGGTAAGTGCAATGTTAAAGTGAGTAACGACCTGACACTTGTTTGACGAACAAGCTTTATCAAGCATAGTTAAAACTTTCGATGTTGCTTCCAAATTCAAAATTTGAATGAATGGAACATACACTTATGAAAAATAAGCCTATAATAATCATCTGTATTTTGTGAAACTAGATGGCGAATTATAAAACCTACAAGCAGCAATCATTACATAATAATTTAATAACTTTAACTACGCTAGAAGCAAGAGACCTATCTGCACCGTGGACTAAGTTTGGGGCTGAAATCAAATTATATAGTACACGGCGTGGAAACTTGGGCAAACTTCCAGGTACTGACTTCGTTTCCGTCCGTCATCGCCTGTACTATTATATTAGTATTGAAATCTTCAAGATTGCAAGCGTTAATTACTTTAATAATTTTATATTATACCTACTTGTGAGTAGGTATAATATAAAATTATTAAAGTAATTAACGCTTATAAAAACGGTTGAGTAATTTTGGAAACAAATCAATAGCGTCATAAAATTGGAAATAAGGTAGTAAGTACCTATTTGAAAATATTTTTAAAATTGCTTATACGAGTAATAAACATATTTTTCCAGTAAAAACCCTAAATATTGACTATTTAAGCATATTGTTATTAAACTACCGTTGACACAATTTCATTTTACTGCGTTCTGGAGACATTTTTTTAAACAATATTAGCTATGCTGACCCTGACTAATATTCCCCTGTCCCATACAAATAAATATTAACACTTGTGTTAGGTGTGGGCACAACCACAGTACAACTGGCAGGGATTGAACCGTCAACCTTGCAATTTCAGACCGCATCGTTAACCGTTGGGCTATCGAGGCATATTAATATACTGGTAAAAAACCAGAGGAGAAATGAGATTTGTAAAGACTAACACATAACATTTTATAATAACTCCTTGATATTAATTACATCATCACATAAACTGACGTAAATGGAGACACAGCACCAACATTTACTTCGACTTACCTACTACATCAAATAAATTACTCACGAAACTTATTTTCACGCTATCTCTCAACTTTCCGGCGTAACATCAAGATGAAACATAAATCAGTTTCTTGTACCAAACTCCGAGCAGTACAAAAGCGAAATCATTCTCTACTCTTAGATATTTATAGTCGCCTAGTACCTACACATCACGATCTTGTAACTTTTTATTTTTATTTTTCTAAAATCCCTGATTTTTACAAATCACCCTGAATTTAGCCTATGTGAAACCATAGATGAAGAGGAAAGGCTCGCAAAAAAGAAGAACATTAACTCGAGAAGTTACACTAGAGCCTATTCTCTACGGTTAAAATGAAACAGCTGAAATAAAAACTGTATAATCCAAACAGATTGTAATTCGACTAAACTACATTCCTGAACCAAGCTGTAGGGTTAGTATAAGATTTTATTCGATTGATCGTATTCGTATTCGATGACATAAGAGTATAAGAGCCAAAGTAAATTGAACCATAACATAGGATTAGAGCTCAATTTCGTATATGCATTCTTAAACGTTTACGTATACGGATACGCTCTAAATTAAAATCGGTTGTATTGAATTTGTGACTTTAACTCAATACAGTTAAGGTTCATTTTACTTTGACGCTAATGTCATAGAACACGAATACGATCAATCGAATTAAATCTTATATTAACCCTACTGAATCACAGACCCGACACTCGATTGAACATAATAAAAAAACAAGTAAGGAAACGGGTCACGGACGCAGCGATTGATCAGCCGACGCCTGGCCGATGCATAATCGATACCAGCACGGATCAGATATCACTTTTACTCCATTCAGCACTTTTACTTTGTTTGCTCTACTTTTTGTAACCGCTCTGTACAATAGAACAATAGATAACTTGGTCATAACTCTAGGCGCAACGCTCACCAAACCAGCCGAACGGCAGGGTAATAAATAATAAAAAAAATATCTATATATATAAAATTCAAAGTCCTGACTGACTGACTGACTGACTGAGATATCCACGCACAGCCTAAACTACTGAAGTTAAAAACTTGAAATTTTTACAGTTGGTTTCTTTTATGACGTAGGAGCACACTAAGAAAGGATTATTGGAAATTCCACCCCTAAGGGGTTTAAATAGGGGATGGAAGTTTATATGAAACTCCGTCATTTTTCAAGCTGTTTCCATCAAAGTTGGTATTTGAGCTTTCAGTTAAAAATAAAGAAGTACGTATGTCACAGTTTTTGAAAATTCCACCCCAAAACCTAATTCCACGCGGGCAAAGTCGCGGGGGCAAAAGCTAGTTTAGATAAATAGCAAATAATATAATAAATAAAGCATATACCTAATATTACTGGTATATATGAATACGCTTGGAATTGGTATCTACCTAGTGAAAAACAAAACTATTTGTCAACGATACTTTGCCAAAATTGAGCTTTATAAGTCAACAAACACGTATTGTTCTTGTTGTTGAAATGGACATCCTTACTACTTACTAATATTACGAGTATAATTGCGAAAGTTTGTTTGTTTGTCCGTTAATCACGCTGCAACAAAGCTACGGACTGGCGTGATTTTTTGCATGGATATAGTTAATAACTTGGAGCGTGACATAGGCTATTTTTTATCTCGGAAAATTAAAGAGTTCCCGAGGGATTTTAAGAACGAAATCCACGCGGACGAAGTCGCGGGCATCAGCTAGTAAATCAATAAATCAACACTACAGAGGTAGTTTTTATAAATAATAATAATCTAACCTATTGAAACTTTGACTCTAAGCCAAGGAATCCTCCAAAGAGCACGGAGGGAGTTTAAAACCACTCAAGGCTTGGGTGTTTGCAAACTATCGGTAGTTTTTGCTGAATTAAACTTCTATCAGACCAGTGAAATCAAACAAACAAAAGTTTCAAGTTTCGAATGACTATCGGAAAACTGGATTTTGGATTGAACCTCGATCTTGCTGTTTGAAAAATTCGAAATCCCTATAAATTCGAGTGCCAATTAATTTCTACATATTGTCAACATTCATCAAAAACGCTATTCCATGAATATTTCAAATACAATTTACCTTCACCGAAAAATTATGTACTTTGTTGTGAAAAGAGCTACAAAAAATATAATATTAATTACCTGAGGAAGCCCACAACTTCTTCCACGTGGATTTAAAGGATTTTAATTTTCGCGGTAACTCTCTAATTTTCCAGGATAATCCTGGGTACGAGCTATCTCCATTTCGATTTTCAGCCAAATCGATTTCGACACATACAACCTAATATTAGTGTGATAATATTAATTAATAGTAAGAATATCAGGAGGTATATTCCAAATTAAACAATTACGAGGACTAACAGGAGTAGTTTGGTTTGTTTCCTTTTACTTACTAGTATTCTGAGGGTTGTATTTACCCGTTCAGCTTTCATCGACAATTTGTGCATTTGCTCCATTATAATTCTCAATTTCCCCTCCAATCAATCGCACTTGTTTTTCCACGAGTGCTATATAATGGTCGCAATTTGAAAATATCGATTCGCTGCCCGTGGAGTCGTTGATTATATTTGCGAGTGATTGAACATCGAATAACCGTTTTCCACTCGCAAAATCGTCTATCATTGCATCTCTTATAAAACAATTTAAAATTATTTCTTTTATAACGTAAAGACTACACCTGGTTCTCAATATCATTACTGGCTCCTTCTTTTTTTTTTTGATGACAGGAAGGCCTTCAAAAAAAAAAGAAAAAGATTATGGCAGTTTAAATTAAACTAATATGGACTTCCACGCGGCACTGGCACATCGTACCGAAACGGTAAATCAACTTCACCCTTACTTCTATAGGACTAGGTACAGATGATAAGGAAATCTTAAGTTTATCACTAAAACTGACATTAACCGAAATAGACACGCAAGTTTGCATTCCTTTTATTTCTCAACGAGTAGATTTAAATTTGTTACTTTTAAGTTGAAGGTTTCTTGTAGAGTTAAGATTCTAAAGGGTGTCCAAAGATACCCTCTTTCACGTACTTTTAAAAAAGTCTTTCATTTCAAATATTATCGCAGTTGTAACACTTGCTTTCTAGAGCGCAGGCTTTTAAGATTCAAGTCAATAGAGGCTACATAGAGTTAAGAGCACTTTTAATTTTAAAAACATTATGGTTAGATTTTAAAAAGATAGTAACATCTCAAAACGTTTAAAATCAGAAGAAAAATAAGTGATACGTGAGTTTTCATAACGCTTGAACAATGATCAAGACTGCGACTATACCTACACTCGAATTGATAAGCAAAACTAAATTAAAATTAACATGAATAAATACACATCAATACACGTATTCCGACCGTTTAAAGTAAACGTTAAAACGTATGCAAACTTTAATTGCAGACAAAAAACAGGCGATCCATAGATTGCGAAAGCAATGTGTCAATACTGATAGCGAAAATGGCCTGCTTATGCAACGTATTTTTGCAGCCAATAAAGATGCGATATATTTTTTGACTACAAAATATGGAGATATTATTGTATAAACATTGATTTAAAAACTGTTTTAAATCAACGTTTATACAATAACATCTAGTATAGATGTGGACCGTCAAATTATGATTCAAGTATATATAACTAGTATTAAGTTCTTGCACAAAGCTTAAAAACTTTATACAATAACAACGTACATTACCTTCAGATAACTTAACTATCGTCAAAGGTAACATTTGTATTTTATCACAAAGCAAGTTCTAAGAGCGATCCTCTTTAAACGAATTCCTACAACCATTTATACGATTTACACTTCTGGTATAATTCTTAATATACCTCGGTTATACTTTATGAGTTCAACTGCGAGAAATCCCAAGCGTTCCATTTATTTTAACTCGCAGATTAAATTAAAAGAGCCCTCTCTCTATCTTTGCGCAGTCGTTAATACGTTTTACACTTTCGTTAGGTATACCTCTTCTATTTTTATTGCAAGATACTCCATATGGATAACATTATACAAGAGTTGCACTTATTTCACATCACAAATTAAAATATGTGAGTCATTATCTGATAATTCCAAGCATTTACGTGTTTCATAACCCCTGATTTCGTTGTATGTGTATTATTATGATGAATACTCGTATTTATTTCGAAATACTTCGTAGCACCGTTCTAGTTTATTTTTGTCCACGACGCATTTATGTATTTATAAGTAACATAAGAGGTTAAGTATATTGAATTATAGTAACGTAAGAGGTTGTTTATGCGTGTTTATAATACAATTTTTTTATTAGCTACTGGGCCGATTTTGATGTGGTTTTTCACCGGTATCTCCTAATAGCAGGTTCTTAAATATGTTTTAAGATTATACGCCTCCGAAAACGTCTTAAGGTAGTGCTAACTCTTTCAAAATTATTCGTAAGGAATAAATAACATTTCCAAGGCCGGTTGGTATCCTGTTTGTTAAGTCTATTGTGGAGAATTGCAGATTGTGTAAAATCGAATAATATCTATTATTTTTAGTTCAAAAACTTGTAAATTTCAGAAATTTGATTCCGCCGAGTAAATCAGTAGAGGCCACCCTCTCTATGTTCAGCAACTATTACTTTGTATTTCAGTTATAAATCTCATTTGCCCTCCAGTCGCCCACTTGTACCGCGAACGCTGTAATGAGCGCAATTTGATCGCTCTCCGAGGAGCGTTAATTTGAATTGTGAGTGATTAAACATTAAATGCGAGTTCAGAATTCGCAAAACGAGCTCTGCTTCCAAGAACAGACGTACGATTCCTTCAGCGTTTTATAACTTCGGCCTATACCTCAATAGCGCAACTTAATACCGGAAAGGTTATCGGTTCAAACCCAATCCCCGTTGCATTATTGTTGTCTACTCCTATCACAAGCTTTAAAAAGTCGGCCCTTGCGTCCAACACAGATCCAGCACTATTGCCTTCTGTTCAGATTTGTATCTCTGTGTATTTTGTTTCTCTGTGTTTTGGTGTAACAAAACTACTAATACTACTTCTATTATTGCGTTGATAAACAAACCAAATGGTATAGAACCAAACAACATTCACTATGTAAAGTTCAGACCGACGTAAAACACTGTATAAATCGTTCACCAGCTCCCAGTCTACTAAATGAGCGTTCTGAATTCCTGTAACAGCCCCTATTTAAACATTTTGTTGTACGAACCAATACTTATAAAGGCCGGTTTTCCCTCCAGCCAACGGCGCAATTGATTTTCCCCGAGCGATGTAAATGGCCCTAATTTAATGTTTGAACCTCTCTCTGCAGAGTCGTTACTTCGATTTGTGACTGATTAAACATCGAATTTCTGCTGAATTGATGTAAATTCATTATTAATTTGTATTGGTTTAAAAGGCTTGCATGCAACCAGATGCACAGTCATATTTGTATATACTACTAGCTGACCGCAACTTTGTCCGCGTAGATTTAGTCATATATACACTCAAACAATGAATGAATCACCCCGTCTATTGCTGAAAACCGCATGAAAATCCGTTCAGTAGTTTTTGAGTTTATCGCGAACAGACAGATAGACAGACGCGGCGGGAGATTTTGTTTTATAATATGTTTTGATAGTGATGAGAAGTTTGGGAATTATGAGGAAACCATAGAACCGACAAAAATACTGACCGTTAAACCTATAAGCCTTCCGTGGGTAGAGTACGCATTATAAGATTTACACAGTAAACCTTTTTACGAGAAAGGATGTTTTTGTGAGAGAGCTAGCAAATTCACAGTAACAATTCACGGAATATCTTTCCACCGAGCAATCTCGGATTCATTTTCTTTTCAGCCGTATGCATTTCATTTTGTTTCCCTATCTGAGTCGCAAGTGAGAGCTCAATTTTTCTTTCTATCTGGGGAATCGAATGACCGTCGAATAAAACAGCGTTCACCCTAGGGTTGTGTCAACAGTAAAAATGAACGTTCCAAATCAGATCGACGTCAGCAATCCATCACAGTTCGTTTCTACGTCACATGTTGCAAGTGACCCACCCGGACTGGACCGACATTTAAATCAGAATTGCGAGATAAAATCTCTTGTTGTTCGGAGCCTCTACGAAAAATATGGAACGAGTAACGACCGTGTTTGTGGTATTTTCTAAGCTATTGATTATTGTGGAGACTGTAACATTAGAAATTCATTAGAGACTTCTTTAGATAGGAACTACTCTAACAACAAATATCACAAAATGTGACCGCACTTGCTCAGCGGGGTGGAGTTGTAATAATTTGAGAGGTTGAATTTAATGAATGATTTAATTACACTAATATTAGAAAGGAGAAAGTATGTGTGTGTAGGTATGTTTGTGACTCTTTCACACAAAAACTACTGGAGGGATTTGGCTCATTTTATCCCGGAAAATTGAAGGGTTGCCGCGGGAATAAGAAAGCTTAATCCACGCGGACAAAGTCGTGGGCATCATGTAGTTAATAAATGTAACTAAAATTGTTAGACCATTACACTCTTCGTGATTGATGCGTAAGCGTTAGTGTGCGTCCGGCTATTTATTTATTTATAGTCAACTTCAATTCCCTTTTCCCTTCCAAATGGGAATTGGGATATTGAGACTCCATTGGGATATTACCCAATGAAAATGGATCCCACAGAGTACAGAGGGTAAAAGAGGAGAGTAGCTATACACCTCTATATGTATATATTGTTCAGAGATGGTTTCCACTTTATGCGAGTTCTGTGCGGATGCGTAGTGATTTTTAAAACACATAATATGATTTTTTTTTAATAATACCGGTCCCTAATGAGTTTTCTATCGACTAATGCAGAAGAGCTCATCTAAATAAATTGAAAAAAAAAACTTCATCGTCATTTTCAGAGGTCCGAAACAATGCTGCCGTGCCTTACCTAGTTCAGCGTATTGGCTTAATCGATATTATGGCAATTTGCTTTTACCATAATATCAATTAATTTAATGGAGAACATTTGAAACCCGCAAGTGCTTACATATTAATTTATATCGGGTATTTATAATTAAAACCAACACGAGCATTTAATGAAACTATGAACAAGTAATATTGCTCGCATTAATTTAAAATGATGCGCTCAATTCCATATTATAATAACTGCTCGGAAAATAAACGGTAATTTGTATATTTCAACATATTAGTAAAAGAAATGTTTGATTTGATTTTAAATACATAAATAGTGATTACTAAATATTACGTTTTAATATACCTACGTAATTTTGTTTTCAGAAAACAAGAGCAAAAATAAAAGTAATTTCAAGTTCTCCGCAACCGACGGTTAGTAAAACTTTCCTTTGCCATTTCTTGATTTAAGCAAATTGAAAATATATATTTAAAAAAAAAACTAAGTATCTAACTAGTTAGTAGATAAAAACACAAAAAACAGATTCCAGAAAAGTTTTTAAACCTTTTGAACAGTAGGTAGGTACTCTTTTATAATCGCTTATCTAAATAAGTTACTAAAAAAACAGGATCACTCATTATACCAAAATATAGGTCTTAATTTTAAAAACAAACAAGACATTATTTCAACTTCCAACGTAAAACAAAATTATTAAACGTGAATCTGCTATCGGATTATAAAAAATTAATGATAACAAACCCTTAAAAAGTAGCACAAACCGAAACCGATGAAGCGGCGAACGTGGGTCGTTGGAAAATAAAACATTTCTGGGGCAAAGGCCTGGAGGGTGATCAATGCGAATCGTGAGAAAATAATGGATACCGTTAAACCCCCGAGCTTGCTAAAGGCGTGGACATACACAACGCGCGACACTCGACAGCAACATAGCACAACATTTTGTGCATAGTGCAACATCCTGTGCATTTTTTTTATCTGCATGATACACTTGCAACCACAGAAATGTACATATCAAACTATAACACATGTGTTCAAAAACAACCCCACGAATAGTGCTACAGTCTCCGAATAAAATAAAAGCCAGTTACAATACTATATTACACTATTCCTCATTATTAAAAAAAACTCATAAGAAGTCAATCTCAAACAAGGAGTTGCCTCCTTCCACAAGAGCGTGTTTTCAACAAAAACAATATGGACAGCGTAATATTTCTATAAATAGGTGGTACATACATTCTATTAAAGCAGTAGTGATAACCACTCTAATTATTATATTTTAATATTTGCACTCGACGTTACGCGATCTGTTTGTCCAAACCTTAACCGTTATGAAGTCCCGAAAAACCGACGATTTCATCTAAGGCTGTCCAATTTTTGATGTTACCAAAACATTTATTTAGCAGCTACTTCCTTTGAGGATAATACGAGTACCAAAAGAAACGAGCGGTCGTACCGTTCTTTGCTTCCATGTTTAATTTGGCTTAAATTACCTTAAAAGATGGTAATCATTTAATTTTCGTCCTCACTTCACTTTTTCAAGCGAATATTTTGCTAAAGAGGCTTTTCAATTGCTTGAATAAACATATTATACCTAAGTATAGTATTATAATAAATGCTTATCTTGTTTTGTTTGTTGGTTTTTCCTTCAATTACGTAGGAACTGAGTAACGGATCGCCGCGATTATTCCATGTTTCTAATTGAGAACCTGACTAAGACGGTCTGACCTAGAGACCTAAAGAATCTAACTCCACGCGAACGAAGTTACGGGCTAAAAAGCTAGTAGGTATATTATAAGCATTATTAATATAAAAATTTTCATAATGTATTTTTTGATAATGGTTATCAAAATTTTGTTCTCGGTAAATAAAAAATTGTTTCTAAGTTAAACAGCTCCCGTCTTAACTTTTAATAAGCGAAAAAGGATTGTTATCGCAGCCTCGCAGACTTCTAACTTTCCGTCGTCCCCAACAAGATGTAAGATATGATCATTAATCATAATATCTTGGATAAATTCAAAGGGACACCGCTAACTCACAAGCAATAAGTCGAAGTGTAATAAATTCTAAAGAATTATTTATTTAATATCAATTATTATTAATGATACTTTATTGAATACTCTACTTTTCTAATAAGTTCGGAGAAAGGGTATAAGGACATCAACATTCAATATTCGTAAAATGTGTAACCACAGTTCGAAGATCGGATGGTCGCCTGGGACCCAAGGTAGGTACTAGAGTGGCTATCTCGTAACGGAAAACGCAATGGTGGCAGATCCTCCCGCTAGGGGGAGATTACTTTTCAACTAATGTAAGTTTCATAGAGCACGAAATGGGGATTTTTTCTACATTACCGGTTTAAGTCACTATCTCCTTTTCGAGATAAAACATAGTTGCAGTTAATGAGCGCTATGTCAAAGTGTGGATGTTTATCCATTGCTAGGGAAGAAGTACTAGTAATATTTGTCGCATATGTACCTGAAAGGACGAGACGGCGAGCTGCGATAGTCCGTCTACGTAGGGGCCCAGAACCGCGTGCTCGCGCACGCGCAACGACCGCCGTGTCGTCTCCGGGTCAAGCAAGTCGTGCACACGCTCGTTGTAGATCTCCATATATGACACTTCCACCTGCATTAAAAGTGTTATTTTGTTTAGTATCCATTTATGAAACTGCAAAATAAGTCACAAACTTACACCCAACGGGGAGGTTCAAAGGAGCATTTCAAAGGATTGACGTCAAGTTTACACGCTCAAAGGAGAGAGAAATGCTTTAGTATTAAGGATACCTATCCTATATTGTGCCGATTTGAAGCGCCGACATCGGAAGCCTCGCTACATTAGACAATTCCCAATACAATTTGTCTCTCGATTCATATTAGTTCCATGGACCTTCACTCTCAACTCAATGCCGCAGCTTTCGCGATGGTGTCATCAAAGAAGAGCCAAAATCGTGCTTACTTTATAAGTCAGAGCTGGCGGTGATTGTTGTCGTGCGATCCTCTCGAAGAGAGCATCACACAACCGGGGGATGATACCTCCTTCGTCAGGACCCGGCGCCCCCATCATTGTGTAGGATTTCCCGGAACCTATGACAAAAATACCACGAATCCATAAATTCAAGACACATTTTTTAGAATTTAAACTACGTATCCAAGGACTACAAAGATAATAATGTAGTAGCAATGACGTACATATAAAAATAGAAAAAATACAAAAATACAGTGAGAGAAAATAATCTAATGCAAAAACAACAACGTACTTAAATAATTTTGTTTCACAGTTACAAGATTTTTGTTAGGTACGGAACACTGATTGTCTTAATTTTTAATTATTGTAGTTTTATTTTATTTAACTAATGTTTTCAAGAAAGTAAAGTGGTAAATGCCAAGTTATGGGACTTTGCCCCGCCTAAACTGCCTGTACATTTCCGATTTCGCGAAATAAGCGTAACGTGAATTTTCTGATTCTAGTGTTGGGTGATATTGGAATATTTACAATAGCAGGGAAAAATTTGGAAAAGTATTCGTAGTTAATACTCTTCCAAATTTTTAAGTATATTTTTTAGGCAGAGGATACAATTATTATTAAACTTAACATAAAACTCTCTCTTAAGAGGTACATAGACTGTCCAACTCAACCTCCTGTTAAAAACAGGACGAGTAATACTTTCAGGAAATCTGGAATTTACAAGTTTTCAAATTTAAACTTTTAAATCCTCTATAAATTCAGCACAAATGGTTTCTCATCCAGTTAACAATATTTTACACGAACGTTATATCTATCGGCGGTTGTCATCGCTTCAAAATTTACGTGCCACATGCTCTGCATGTGTGCATTCAATATTACCCCTCTGGATAGAATAGATTATAGGATAGAAGTAGGTCGGGCTATTTGGAATTTCAAATTGATAGCATTTTACCATACAAAGATATGCAACCTCAAATCGATCACATTTTCCTACTTATATACTTATATTATTATTAATATTATAAATGTGAAAGTGTGGATATTTGGATATTTGTTACTCAATCACGTCGCAACGACTGAACCGATTTGGCTGAAATTTGGCACAGAGATAGATTTTATAATCTAGAATAACAAATAGGCTACTTTTTATCACGGAAAATAAGAGAGTTCCAGCGGGAATTAAAAAACCTTAATCCATGCGAACGAAGTCGAGGGCATCAGCTAGTAACAATATAAACTAAAATTCTTTTTACAAAACCGACTTCAAACGTCACTACAAAGTATATCAATTGTGTCTATATAATTTGAAGTTCCCTCGATTTCTCCAGGGTCCCATCATCAGATCCTGATCTGATAATATTGTTGACCACCTGGGCAGTATGCCCTTTCAAACACAAAAAGAATTTTCTAAACGGGTCCAGGTGTCTTCAAGTAATCGAAGAACATACATAAAAAATAAAAAATGTAGCCCAATGTAGAAACACGTTTTACTAATGAAGAAAACAAGGTTAATTTCGAGAGAGTACAAATAAAATATTGCGGTATCTCTGAGAGTTTGCTTTTGATATTTATTATATTATTTTAGTAGACAATATTAATAATCGAGAACCTCTCTATAAAATTAATTGAATTACAAAACTTACATAACTATCGATAATAATTTATATTAATTGGGCTGCTATACGAGCATTAAGAACTGAATTGGCTTTGAATTGGATATTATACCTACTGGCTTTTAACGCTCGAAAATTGAGCGACGAACTATAAAATAAGTGTAATTTATTTACCTATCATGAATTACATTCCACGTAAACGAAATCTCAAGAATCGTATCTGCTCAACTAATCGTAACTTAGACTGCATCGTCACTTACCATCAGGTGAGATCGCAGACAAGGACTACCTTGTCATCGAATTAAAAAAAAAAAAAACTGCTCTAATCGCGACGTCCCGTAGGATATAGGATACTCCTAAGAGACGTCGCGTAACTATTTATACAGTAACTAAATTGTTTCGCTAATCATCATGATAACATTAAGGTGGCAGGTGAACCGTAGATTTCCTACCGATTCCACAATTTCGTTATGTACCTATTTATTTAAAAAAAGACGTGTGACACTCGGGGACTGCCGCGGTAAAGTTATTGCATAGCTTTATTTATCAACAACGCCATCTAGCGGTGAGAGGAGTCTCGTGTCAGGTTATTTTCGTTACGGAATTTCTGGATTCGGTCTCCACGCTCAAGGCCCGCGATAGAAGCTATGCAATAGCTTAAAAACTAGTTGATGCTCGCGACTTCGTTCGCATGGATTAAGGTTTTTTAATTCCCGCGGGAACTCTCTTATTTTCCGGGATAAAAAGTAGCCTTTGTGTTATTCTAGACTATAAAATCTATCTCTGTGCCAAATTTCAGCCAAATCGGTTCAGTCGTTGCGACGTGATTGAGTAACAAACATTCATCCATCCATCCATACTTACAAACTTTCGCGTTTATAATATTAGTGGGATTTTATCCATTCCTGAATCGACAGGAGAAGGATACTGTACAACCTAACTATATTGAACTTCGTTTGTTCGAATCAGTTCTAACAAATTAGTTTCTGCCAAGATTTGAATTAGATGCTAGATATAGGTACATATACATAGGGTATAACATGTTACATTGAGTTTCATATTACGCCAGCGCCATGGCTTCGCGGTGCTTTAGGCCAAGTAGTGAGGCGCATTTAGATGAATGCTTAGTCTTAAAATGAAAACACAAAGACCGCGGCACACATACAGTGCTCTTTAATTAACGTTAGTTAAAACACCATTCTGGCTTTGAATTCGTAGAAGTAAAATAGTATAATAGATGTAGAATAAGGCCAATTACTCGTATTTTTTTTTTCAAGAATATCAGCCAAGCTTACGTTAACTATTATGTTCCTATCCCCTAGGTAACTAGTTTAACAAGAAAAATCGAAAAATAGGACAATAGATAAAAACATCAAACAAAGCTTTCGCTCGTTTCAATTACTTTTTTGCATACCAGTACAACCATCCAATTACAAAAATGGATGTGTAAACTTTTTTTTTTCTCTTTTTTCATTTTATGTTCACTAACTATTTGTTGAAAGCAAATTATTTATTCAAAAGCTCTTCTATGGAACAAAACTATGTACTCCAAACTCTTAAAAGTTTGAGTTAAGCTGTTTTAAAAAGTCGTTGAGCTCGTTTTCAGTTTATTTTGTTGTAACAAATTATAACCAAGTACGAATTACATTTTGGATATACTTATAGTCAATTTCTGAGAAAAAATGTTCAATTCCGTTAAGTCTGAAATTATGTAAGAGTCAACGATCTTGAGTCGGTAAATATAAAATTAATACAAGTGTAAATTTAAAATTTAAAATATCCCCGAAAAGTTAATCTGTGGCCGGACTATGAACTATAAATCTGACATCCAGTTTTCTGCTTCATCATCAAATCCTCCTGCTCAATCCTTGATTATCAGACCATTCTAATGAGCCCAAACACACTATATCTGTTGTAAGTTTCTGCAGCATCAGTTTAAAAGCTTGGAAATAATCTGAAAATACCCTTTAATCAAGTAGGAAATGAGCCGATGATCTCCAAACGCCTGAGCAGATTTTCATAAATTATAGCTAAGATCTCAATCACGTTAGTTTTCAAACAGAAAAAACCGCATCAAAATCGGTCCATTCGTTGAGGAGCTATTGGGATACAGACAGACACACAGATACATACGTCAAACTAATAACATTCCTCTTATTCCGACGGGGGCTAAAAAGTAAATACTGCGGAAGTTAAATGATATCTTTTGATTTGAACATCAAAGAGACTCCAAGCTTTCATTTCGTTTGAAAGACGTTGCGAAAGCTTTGATGTGATTGGTAAAAGTCAGCTAGCTTTGCATATATAACTTCAGATCATACCTTGTTATGCACATATTTCAGTCTTCGACGGACTTACGCTAAAATGGTAGCAGACGAACTCGGAACGGATACATAGCAAATGGCAGTGTAAATTAGATCCATACCCCTAATCGACTTCTACACGCCAGAGTACCGAAACGCTGCGCTGAATCGCTTAGCCGCCTAAGCCTCCCACCAAACACAAAGAGTTTATGGCCATAAATTTCATAACATTAGCTTGATATCTTTGGTTTCATAAATCAAAAGTAAAAATCGTAGACATTAATAGGTTGCCAACCGAAGGAGGAGGTTACACACCAGACATAATGCTTCATTTGAAACGGTCGACGTATCGCCACCATAGAATACTGAAGCGTCCTTGATTCTATTTGATTTATGTCCCAAATAAAAGGTTCTTACAATAACATGTGTTCGGAATAGAGGCAATGCTCGCATATAAAAAGAAAGATACTATTGTAGCTACTGGATTGGAATGGTTACGATCATGCACAAGCGCTGTTCATTTAACAACGGTCCTGTCTTATAAATCAAAACTTATACCTACTATCTTTAGAGATAGACATCGACATCGTCATAAAGGGTTGCTGCGTCGTTTATAATGATGATGAGTTCACTGATGGTAGAAAAATCTATCAACCATATTCATACCGTTCGGTTCCGTAGGAGCACCAAAGTTACCGACAGTCGAGTCGAGTCGCGAAGCTGAAGTGGCGACGGGCGAGGTATATAAGTAGTTCGAAGAACTAATGATCATTGTGGCTGCTAACTCTCAACGGAAAGCGCAGTGTTGGCAAATTCTTTCACTAGGTGGACCGGGGACTTCAGACCTAAATAGAAACGATGTAACCGCTGCGCGACGCTAGCACGACTTCAACATTCGTGTACAAACTAAAATTATTGTATACTTCGTAGTGACGTTTAAAGTCGTTTTTAAACAGAATTTTTATTTATTTTTATTTTAAAATTTTATTGTAGCTTCTTAGAATCAATCTACATATTCACTGATGGCAAGCGATTTTGCTCTTATTCATAGAGGAGTTCCGTCCTCCATCACGAAAGATAGTCATCAGATCTTTTTCACTTTTAAATCGGACCAACCTGACGATATGTCCTTTAAAAAAAATTTGAAATCGGTTCAGTTTTGACGGAGTTTGGAGTAACATCGCCAAAAGAATAATATGCGTCGAATTGAGAACCTCCTCCTTTTTTAAAGTCGGTTAATAAAATAATGAAATTCTTAGACATTTACACTCTAGCAGAGTCTATAATGCAAGTGCGGCTCCAATTTCGCGGTTGATACGTTCGTCAGCGCTGGCGCGGCGCCAAGCAGTCGGGGCGCGCATTCGCCATTCATCACGGGGCATTGTTGTTGCGAAATTGCAAAAATCACTATTAATGCCTCGCAGGCGTTGAGAAAAGTTCACGCTGGCTTTTTTTTGTCACTGTTTACAAATGCAATGTGCGCACTATATGAGACGGCAGACTGGCTACTTTTACAGGCAGCGTTCGGCTTTTTTATGGCTTTTAACGCTAGCGTAGGCACACATCAATCGCAAAAATCAGCGTTCAAAAATCGCGAAAACGCTATGCAGATGCAAGGAGCCAACAAACGCCGATCGCTACTATAGATTAAACGCAAAAATCAGCCTAAACCGTGAATCCATTACACCAAAAGTTTGTGGGATGGATGGATAGAAGTTTGTTACTCTTTCACGCGAAAACTATTGGACCGTTTTGATGAAACTTCACATCATAATAGCACATAAGAATTACCGCGGCACTAAAAACTCATGAAACCGCGAGGACGAAGTCGCGGGCATCAGCTAGTTAAGTATAAGTTACATCTCTGTGCATCTATTATTCATGGTAATAGTAATATTGAACAGATAATGAAACTACAAACTCCAAATTCGCAACATATTGATTTATCAAACAGTATTCTGATTACCTGAGGCAGCACGTCATAACCAGTTGAGCATATAATAACCCAATAACATAGCTTGTCATTTGCATAAATGTAGAGTAATTCATATGGAAATTATAAATTGCATTCCCAAGTAGCAAAATTTGTCCTGTAAACGGTTATAAGCCTAAAAGAAAATATCTTATAAGAGCCATATTATCGTTAATAAGTGTGTGTTTGGGCGCAACTTATAAAGCTAACAACTATATAAGTATCATATAAGTACTTTATTAGAAGCTAAGAATTTCTTATACATGTTTTAATACAGCTAGCAGTAAGTTTATTAAACTAATATCTGCTACATTAAAATCGCTTACAACGGCAATGTCCTTATAATTGCTGTACCTAATCCTTTAATAAGGGCAATCATTCCTATAAGCGACGCGCGACGTAGCGATTTTCCAGCAAGTATTATTTTCATGTTATTTGACAGATAGCGTGCCGGTGATAACATTATATATTTAAAATATGGTCAACCATTTTGGTAAACAAGGTAAGTACTTGATTTGTTTATTAAAAACCTGTTTTTGTGCTATTTAAATGTAGAAAATTGTGTGGAAATTAATTTTTATGAGAATGTATGGTATGTTTTATGATGTATTTTCAACGCCCCCTCAAAAATAGGCTTTTAAGTGTGAAAAAAGTAATTAATTATTTTTTCTTGTCTTTGTTACCGCTACTATAAGGGCAAAAGTAACTTACACAATACATACAAGGGTTCTATAAAACTAGCACCTTTATAAAACTCATATTCAATGCCATGTGTTTGCCATATTGGCTATTTTTGGGGTTCCTTAGTGATCAAGTAATACCCAAATGTAAAACCTACTAATAATTTTTTTTTATCCCTAGAACCGCTGAATACAATAAAATGGTTGCCCTTATGGACGTAGACCGCTTCCTTAAAAGAGAAGACTTTAACTCATTACGTTATTCAAGATGGCCTTGGCATAGCACCACTTTTATTTGGTGTCAACATTGTAGGGAGTTCATGATTTACAATCATTTTACGGATGATGAACGCGAATATTATCTACCTAATACAACAAGTATTAGATGTAGGTCGTCTTTAAATAGTTGCAAATTTTCTCGTAAATAACATATATATTTTTTTATTTATAATTTTTATTGTTATAATTTATTTAACTTTAGCTTTAATTTAATTTTCATATTTTGCCACAAAATCTATTTCATAAAAACTTTATTTCATAAGCATTTCAAATAAATCTTTTTTTTTTGAGTTTTGTACACTTTTGTATAAGTACTTACTTTGGTATTACTATTGTATAATCTAAGTCATATCCCGCAGTTAAACAATTAGAAATAATAATAATAAATTATCAAAAATGAACATAAAACAATACGTTTAATCCTCGTAAAATTGTATTCTTTTTGGACAATGAGTGTTGCGTTAAAAGGTAAAATTTGTTTGCCTTACAGCCCAAGGTATTAATTAGAATAGGGCGAACCACTAGTTAGTAATAAGAATGACAAGTTCCTACTAAATTTATCTTAATAAGACTGATGATTTAATTATGTTCCTACAAATTACATACATCTCATCCAAATTAGCTGAAATAAATGAAACTAAATTAATATTTTGTGAATGAAACGAATTATGTAGGTAAATGAATCTAAACAAGTCTTTCATAGTGAAAGTAATTTTTTTTTACTATACTTTTGTATAACAGTTTCAGCTAATAATATTCAGGATTGTAATTTATTAAAGATGATAAATAAAGCTCATGATTCTATGATATTTTGTTTTATTTTTTACAAAGTGTGTATTAGAGTTATGAAATATATTTCAGAACGGTATTCTACTCTTAATACTTTACATTTTATATTATCACAAATGGCATCCCTTTCCTCACAATTTATACAATCATTATTCATTTCTGTGTCACTGCTGTATTAGAAACATTCTTCTTCGGAAAACATATGTGACTGTTTAGTAATCTTCATTAAAGAACTTAATTGTACGGAACCGCTATCACTTTCGACAGTTTCGTTGCTATTTGTATCAACACAATAAAACACTGAAACCCTACCTAAAGCCGTCTCCAACCGCCCCTATAACGGCCCCTGTCCTCACATCTAACCTATTTAACCACAACACGTCAGACAAACCACCATCTGAACGTGAGGGTAACTATCAAACATATCTAAGTAGGTATTTAATCAATTACACTCATCTAAACCTACGGGTAATATATATTCGATTAGGGTGTGATTGCTATCACCACCCGTCAATCAAATACAACGACCTAGACGCGGGAGCATCCAATAGCCGTATGAGTCTCTGGAAGAGACTGAATTAATAACGTCTAAAGCGCTGTATTTATACTAACGGCGCGGCACCAGACCGGCGCCTACGTCGTCAACAAAGTCAAACTACCTACTACTAATTTTATCAAACCACCTTCAATACCTACATTAATCTTTACTATTTCAATATATCGCTAACACGGCCATCCTACATGGTGACCGCCCCGGGCACCCCACGAGTCTCATCAATCATTCTACACTCATCGGAATATTTCATCATGCGACCCCAGAATTCAATCAACATGACCATCCCACCTAAGGGAACTAGCCAAACTTAGGAGACAGATGTGTCATCGTTGAAAGTTGGTGAAAACTGTCCATCATGCGACCCCGGAACTCATTCAACATGACCATCCCACCTAAGGGAACTTGCCAAACTTAGGAGACAGATGTGTCATATTGAAAACCACTTGCACTTAAAGAACATTTAGCTCACTTAAGTGTTCGTTCTCAAGCTCGGGCGCTCGCAATCCAATGTGACGTTCTTCATTCAAATTCATTTATTCATTACTTAAACTGTGCAACACAAAATGTCAATGTCCATGATGCAATATTCCTCATCAACCCTTTTCTCTTTTTTTTTTTTTTATCACTGCTCGGTCTAACCTGACTTTATCTAATGATCCAAATAAACAATTTCTCACGTTTTAATTTGACTGATTTTAAACTGACAAAAACTTTATTTGGACAATAATAATTGAACTGTGAACGTGTTCATCCCACTTCTGATATCAACACAATAAAACACTGAAACCCTACCTAAAGCCGTCTCCAACCGCCCCTATAACGGCCCCTGTCCTCACATCTAACCTATTTAACCACAACACGTCAGACAAACCACCATCTGAACGTGAGGGTAACTATCAAACATATCTAAGTAGGTATTTAATCAATTACACTCATCTAAACCTACGGGTAATATATATTCGATTAGGGTGTGATTGCTATCACCACCCGTCAATCAAATACAACGACCTAGACGCGGGAGCATCCAATAGCCGTATGAGTCTCTGGAAGAGACTGAATTAATAACGTCTAAAGCGCTGTATTTATACTAACGGCGCGGCACCAGACCGGCGCCTACGTCGTCAACAAAGTCAAACTACCTACTACTAATTTTATCAAACCACCTTCAATACCTACATTAATCTTTACTATTTCAATATATCGCTAACATTTGATAATATTCCAGTTAATGTTATGTATATTTCTTCAAAATGGCTGACTTGGTTATGTAAAAGTTATGAATATAATAATCTTAAGAATCATATTCTTATAATTACTATATTAGTGATTACTGATTACTTGGAGTTTTCTAAAAGCCATGTAAACAACAAGTATTCATTTATTATATAGACGCTTTTTAAAAGACTTTTATACGGGTAAAATCTTCATAGCTACTTTAGATATTACTTTAATAAGATTAAAAGACTTTGTTAAAACCTTTATGTGGCCATAAATATTATATGGCTAATAAGCAATGAATCGAACATTTATAAGAGTAATCTTACTTCAAGGTTTTATAGTAGTCATATTATGTGGCTGTATTAACGCGTACCTTGCTAACTTATAAGAATGATCAAACTCTCTTATTATGAGCCGTTATAGGGTTTAAGGATATATTCAATGCTATTTTAGAACGATTATAAGAGGTCTGGTAATATAAGAATTCAACTTTGCTCCTTGGGTTGGCTAGCTATTACCAGACCGCAAACTTTGTCAATATGGAGGAGGAGTGAAAGAATAAAGCGACTGAGCAAGCCTAAGTGAAGTCAAAGGGATCTGTACTGTACTATCCCTACTAATATTATAAAAGCCAAATTGAGTTCGTTTTTTGATTACCTCGTTTGTCTTTTATTTTCACAGCAACGGTCCTACGGATCGAAGTGATTTTTTGCATGGATAGGTATAGTTGAGGATATGTAGTCCTGAGCATATATGATATGTATTTATCATCGTTACAGTTAAAACGTGTATTATTAAAAAAAATACATATATGTAGTAGATGCGTTAGCCACTCCACAGGCGTATTGCTAATGTTCCCCGCTCATTACCGAGATACTGTAACAACAAAGGTTATACGAAAACTTAAACACGTAAAAATCTTTAGCAGGGTTCTTCAACTATATGACACAATTGTTTTTCTTTCAAAACATTAATTATCCTTAAGTGGAATGTTATTTATAACTGTTTCTCTTTTGATATTGTGCTGTCTTTAATTAATTAAATTATTTTATCAAAAATACTATTGAACAATTAACTAAAACAAACTGTAGAGTAGTTGGAACTCAATTTAGCTGTCATGGATCAATGTTTAGGCGAAAGCGATGATTAAAAATTTTGTTCTCAATAGATTTAGAGATGGTTCCGATATATTTTGATAAATTATTATCAGCAGTATCATCCCAGTATTTATAGCCGAAGTCAACGTTTAACCGATGAATAAATTGGACGTTTTGACAGATTTTTAATACAAAATTATTACGTCTATATCTTCTGATTAAACGTTACTTGGTGATGGCGAAATGGGTATTCTTATACTATACTAGGGAGTATTAGGGAGTGTTAGAATACGGTACATTGCTTACTATACTCTATGAGTATATTACTCAGTTATAAGTATGTAAATATTATTTGTTCCTACTTTCTCGTACATAAACGTAAGTACGAACTTACGTTTATGTTTTTAATTTTTATCCTAAACCTAACACAAAAGGTTGTCTCTAAACGCATAGAGCAACTATGTGATAAGACGGCATGTTTGCATGAAAAACTATGTTACCTAAGCTTTGTTTACCTGTTTTTTTAGTTCTAGTTCATTATCGTATACTAGACTTCGTCCGCGTGGATTAAGGTTTTTTGCTTCCCGCGGGAACTTTTCAATTTTTCGGGATAAAAAGCCTAGCCTATGTAACTCTCCAAGTCTCCACGTCCTCAACTATACCTATGCAAAAAATCGCGTCAGTCCATAGTTGCTGCGTGATTGAAGGACAAATCAAAAAAGAAACACACTTTCGCATTTATAATATTAGTAGTAGTAAAGTAGTAGCAATATCTCCAATATTTTATTTCGCGAAAAATATCCCGCTTCCGCTTGTGTCTTGTTAGCCAGGCACTCCGCGGGTGACATAATCCCGCACCTTCGTTTTAGGTCACCCGGACGCAGCACCTGCCTACGTCTCTCTTTTGTTCGCGCTCCGTCGCGGTAGCTGCTTCACTTTAAAATAATACTTGCAGTTCTTTTATAAAGGAAATAGAAATTCTAAATCTACATATTTTCTACATTGTACCGGACTGCAGCCTATGTACGAACTTGTATGTAGAATGCAAACTTTTACATGCTCGGAGGTACTTTTCAAGTTTACATTAACTGTGAAGGAATGGAAAAATTCTCCGTCCATACCAAATGACAAATTCACGTCAAGTAAACATAACTTGAAAAGTTAAACTGAGGCCTCAGTGTCACAAAGAAATAGACGCACTCACATACTAACTACGTAGAAGAGGACAATCATATGGAGCTTTACGCAAAACAAAAGTGACAGAACAATTTTGTTCTCCATTTTAAATTATTCATTGCATTGCTGCACTTATAACACGACCAATATGAAATTCATTGAAGTTAAATCTCAGTAATTTCAAATAAAATATTGAGTAAGAGCTAAAAGCTTTGTGGATGTAATTATCATGTTAGCTCTTCTGAATGAAGTGAAAAAAGAATAGCAGTAATAATCTTAATGGTACCTACATATTTATTTATTATTTAGATCTACCCGCAAAGTCAGAGTGAAATTAGGATTTTTAGAAAGATTGTAAAAGCCTTTTGTTGCCCTGGAATAAAAGTATCCTGCGGCCGAGATCGGTTCAGCAGATAACAGACAGACAGATAGACAGACACATTACTATTGATACTATGCATTATCAAGCGAGCCGTCACGATGTTGGACATCCTCAGCCGTTGATGCAAACTGCAAACCAAATCTGATATTAAACTGTGCAACCATAATAGAATTTATTAGTATTCAAAATGCAAATTGAAACGAACGGTCACTATTAAAATAAATTACTTACCACTAACATAACTTAATTTAAAGGAACTTAGTAAACAACTTTCGTTTTCTTAGGGTATGACACCACAAAAGCGATTAGTAAACTAAGAAACCCTTTCAGTCCGTCCTGTGACCTTTAGAAACAAATAAGTAAAATTGAAGGATCATTCATTTGGAAATAAGTGCCTTTTTCTAGCTCACTTACTTATTTGAACATTATTTAAACGCTAACGCCCAATTTATTTTTGTACATGCCTTTCTCTCTTTTTGTTCTAATTTCTGTAATTACACCGATTTGAATGGTCTTCTGTAGACAGGTAGAGGTCTATTTACAAGAGATCCAGTCTACTTTTTCCAGCTAGTGGGAGACTACCAACATTGCGGTGCGAGGTCACCACTCCATCACCTTGGGTTCCCTTAGACCATCGGTTCTTCCCATGCCCATTGCTACTTCAGTTTCGACTCAATGCTCGCAAAATCAGAAGAGTCGCAGGGAGCCGCTTGCAGTACAAGATCGAGACTTGCAGAAGTCTATACAAGAGACTTATGTCCAGCAGTGGACATCTATCTTTTGATAAATAAGAAGACCGGGAGCGATATAAACGAAACTAAGTAAGTTTAAACGAAAACTAGTCGCTACCTAATCTTAAGTTATAAGCAATACAGAACGTAGAGCGTAGTTGGAGTTTAAATTAAACAGCTTTATTTTACTCAGAGGTGTGGGCGTCGTAGCACCTTTCTACGTCGCCTACGAAGAACGAAATACAATGACTCAAGCGAGAATTGCTAGGAAAGTGCACTTAAGCTAGAACAGGTTTTATACAGGAAGGTGTAAAATAATGTTTTGTAGCAAAGCGCTTACAACATTTTAATTTAAAACTTTTTATCGGCTAAATAGTATACAGCGCAATAATTTAATAAGAGTAAGAACCTACAAAAATTTTTGCTTTTTTGTTTTGGCATATTAGCCTTAAAGACGTAACTACCAAGCCTGTATGCCTAGTTTACCCTAAGCCTAGCTAGCCTACTTTACCTCATTTTGCCTTATCTTCTTTCGAAAAGGTAAACTGATTTTACTTATATTTATTTAAATTATCCTTTTTTTGTAACTTTATGTTTCAAGTTACTGTGCCACTAATTCAAAATTCAGCTTATATTTCGACTGAAAAGGCGAACAACAATGTTGCTTTTAAATACAAACAACTTAAAAAAACTGATAAACAATATCGTTGTTCTATCTCGGGAACAGCTGAATGCAGAGCAGATTGCTTCCGTGCATTTTAAATATCGAAATTGAACATCCATAAAACTTAACGTGAAACAATCTACGTGATACTCGTAGTTTAAGAATCATTTTGATAACTGCCACCTGCAACAAATCCCATTTGTTTTCAGTGTCTACTCTGTTATCTATACGACACTTGGCGCAAACTTTTGTAATAAATAACTTTTCTAGTTACATCGCGACGCATAAAAGACCACATGGAAATTGTGCACCTAGTCTCAGAACAGCTGTTTTATTTGGCGGTCATACTGATTTAACTCATACACAATAGAAATATCCCAGAATCCTATTATAATACCTATTATAAAAGTTTGGATGTATGGATGTTTGTTACTCAATCACGCTGCAACGACTAAACCGATTTAGCTGAAATTTGGCACAGAGTTAGATTATAGACTGGAATAGCACATACTTTTTATTCCGGAAAATAAGAGAATTCCCGCGGGACTCCAAAAAAACCTCAATCCACGCGTAAGAAGTGACGAGCGTCAGCTAGTGTACATATAAATGCCAACAGACGCAGCCCCGCACCTCCTGCTGACTTTAAACATAAGTTGGTTATGTTGACAATAGTGTTAGATTTTGTGAGTGAAATTAGAGGAAGCCACTAAGCAGCGGCCATTAGCAATTGAAGAAAAAAATTGTAGCATAAAAGCATTTAGCAAGCTCTAACTTGAGGAGTAAAGCTGTTAGGCATTAGAAATTGACCCAGTTCTAATTGCCCTCAAACACACTTCAAACTACTCAATTTCCTTTCATATTTCCCTTAGGTTTGAAGCATTTGTAATTTTTTTTTAATTACCATTCCTACCTACTCCCTATTAGGTAAGTTTCAAAAGGTATGCCTACAAATACGGGTACGTCAAATGGTTAGTTATAAGTTTAAGCTAATATATATACATTTCTGTGTGTATGTTGGGAACGAATGTAAACTAACAACTTAACTTCAGAACATGATGGAAGATGGAGCATTGTTGTGATAAAATGTGTAGTAAGCCGGAACATAGATTAGTCATAGAGAAATTGTACGAGGACATCACATCTATCTTGCAGGATGCAGCGAGCTCTAGTTATAAGGCTATTAAGCGTAATCAAAAAGGGTATATTACCGGGTGGAATAGACATGTAAGACCTGTGCATGCGAAGGCTCGCCTCTGTTTTCAGTCCTGGGTTTGGGCTGGACGACCGACTAGTGGAGCTTTGTATGATGATATGCGAGACTCGCGAAAGGCTTTCAAGAAAAAGCTTAAGTGGTGTCAGAACAATGCAGAGCAAATTAAAATGGATATTTTAGCTACATCATGCGAGGCGAAGCACTTCGGAAAGTTCTGGCAGCAAACAAAGGGACTGAATGCTCGGGCGCAACTTCCAGCAGAGGTAGGTGGTATAAGTGGTAGTGAAAACATTGCTAATATGTTCAAGGACCAGTTCAGAATGAATCCTAGCAAGATAGATTGCAGCGATGAAGACGTTGGGGACATCGTGAACACGGGAATTAGCCCTTTGCGTTTCACTCTCAAGGAAGTTCAAGAAGCATTAAAAAGCATGAAACGTGGCAAGTCACCGGGACACGATGGCCTCAGCGTTGAACACTTGAGATATGCGGGTGTGCACATTACCAGGGTCCTCAAGTTGCTCTATAACCTCTGTGTAAATCATAGTTACCTACCAGATGCTATGATGAAAACAGTAGTTGTGCCCATTATTAAGAACAGGACGGGAGATGCGGCGGACAGATCCAATTACAGGCCTATATCCCTAGCAACAATAGTAGCTAAAGTCCTCGACAGTCTGCTTGATGCACAGTTGAGTAAATCATTTGAAGTGCACGATGCGCAGTTTGGCTTTCGGCCAAAACTTTCAACAGAGAGCGCAATACTGTGCCTTAAGCAGACGGTCCGATACTATACAGACAGAAAAACGCCGGTGTATGCTTGTTTTTTGGATTTGTCCAAGGCGTTTGATCGAGTGTCATACAAAATTATGTGGCGAAAACTGAAACAGGAAACCAGCCTGAAACCTGAACTCATAGCATTGTTCGAGCACTGGTACGGTCACCAGCAAAATGTGGTAAGATGGAATAATGCTGTGAGTGATCCTTACAAACTGGAATGTGGAGTGAGGCAGGGGGGGTTGTCGTCGCCCAGGCTGTTTAATTTGTATGTAAATCGGCTGATTGGCGAGCTCGGTAGAGCTGGTATCGGGTGTTCAATCGATGGCGTCAGTATGAACAATATTAGTTACGCCGACGACATGGTTCTGCTGAGCCCCTCAGTCAGAGGTCTTAGGCGATTGCTGCAGATCTGTGAAGGGTATGCTGAGGTGCATGGACTCAGCTATAACACGGAAAAAAGTGAATTTCTTGTTTTCAGGGGAAAAAATAAAACAACGGCATTTAAACCAAAAATACAGTTATGCGGATATCCCCTAAAGCAAGTCACTGAGTTCAGGTACCTCGGTCATATTGTAACAGACAGCCTGGAGGACAACAGCGACATAGAACGAGAGCGCAGGGCGCTGTCGGTCCGAGGCAACATGTTGGCCCGTAGATTTGCACGTTGTACAAAGCAGGTAAAGCTCATTTTGTTTAAAGCATACTGCCAATCTTTCTACACGTGCAGTCTGTGGACAAACTATACGCAGCGGACCTACAGCGCGTTGCGAGTTCAATACAACAATGTGCTGAGGGCGGTGTTGGGGAAGCCTCGTCACTGTAGTGCGTCGGCAATGTTTGCGGATGAGCGTGTGGATGATTTCTACGCGATCATGCGCAAGCGTGCAGCATCCACGATGCGCAGGCTTATAGGCAGCCCTAACACCCTTCTCAGCACATTGGCCGCTAAAAAAGACAGTCCTCTCTGGAGGATCTGGAGTAGTGTGCACACCAGCACTAGGGCCCAGGGCCCTCGATGGCGGCCCTGATTAGGTTAAGGTAGTTTATAAGGACTAACGTAGAATAAGTAATTGTTACTAACACATTCGGTACTAACATAGATTTAAGTTAATATTGTACTAACAAATTATGGACAATACTTAGTCTGAAATAAAGATTTATTATTATTATTATTATTATTATAGAACATACTAATACTGGTACATGTAGTTTCAAATCCCATATAACTTATGCGCATAACTCTTACAACAAAGTTTAGTTGACGCGGACGTTTAGATTTTCAAACAGCTCTAAATGTACGACTTTATGCGACTGTTTTATGAATACAAATAGGTAATGTATATGTAGTGCAGGGAAGAGCTTTTTTAACCCTCTGATAAAGTACCTTCGCACCTCAAAGAGTATTTTAAAATTAACAATCACCTTATTTAAGCCATTGAAATCAGAGTAAATAAATTGAACTAAAAAATAACGAAAAAAAGTTACAGCTATCTTACAGCAAACAGTTTCTGGCATTGCCGAAAGAGCACAAACTTTTCCACTTTAACTTATGGTACGCCGCAGTTCAAGAACAATGCAAAGTTAACCTCGCAGGTTAACATTTGTTTTTAGGGTCTATCGCGAAGCAAGTAAAGTATTGCAACCTTGTTTTATGGAATATATTAGGTATTTTGATAAGTCCCGTTTTATTTATTTATTTATTTTTATTTTTCATGTACATATAAAAATTTACAAAACAACACATATTAGAAGTAGACATAGGACATAGTTTTATATAGCAAAGACAAAAACTATGACGTAACGCGAATAAAAGAGCCTCCATAGGCCAAGTTAGATTTACTGAACTAATACCACATGGTATGATACAAACCAAAGCTGGCGGCAATTAACTGTTTTGGTATGTCTTGCGACTTACAGACTTACATTAATATTTGCATAAAAATTCAAAACCGTCTGCTTTTTGCTACGATGTTGTGTAGACTGACAAACAAACCGAGTTAAATAATGAATCTACAATAAATAATACTATATCAACTAAAAGAGTTCAAAAGATACCTACGTGACCGTAAAACAATATCGTTTATTTGCACCAAGTGAAACTTGCGACCCGTCTTGCTTTGAGGTAATATATGTGAAAACTGCACTTATAGGAAGACACAGAACACCTATCTATCTGCCAGGAGGTGTTTCAAAGCTCATTGTGCGATATAGCTTTAAGCAAAGCATCCTTTACCCGTGTGCTCGGAATAAGATTGGTCCCCGAGGACCAATTTCCAAACCCCGGTGTTGTTTGTCCCCTCTGAAAATCACCGTTTTAGAGCAACGTTGTCTCTTTACGTCAAAATTAGGCAGATTTTATGGCTTTCAGTATGCGCTAAAATAAATTAGTGTTTATACAATACACATTTATGTATAGTCCGTTCTATTTACTAATTAATATCGTTTTTCACAAATGTATCAGATATTCTGTTAAAAAATGTTTCATTATTCTAGCAAATCAACATACTATACATAGCATATTGCTACGTTTATAATTCTTAAAATATCCATTTTTTGTACTGGAACATCTTATTAAAGTCAAGCAGTAGGTATTCATTTTGATTCATTGTTTTTTTTAGAATCATTGATTTGAGATAATTATCACCTTTATCACAGACGCAAACCAAGTTGGATTGGTTCAATAAAATAGCACATGGTTGGAGTGACGCCAACAAGTTCGCCGAGCATTCCAGTTGAGGATCCGTGGGGGCCCGGCGACTGGTGAGGGCGAGGCACCCGGAAGTAATAACAGCTATTTGACACATTATGCATGGCAACCTTCCAGCCGTACGAGTGTATAATACAAAGGCCTTCGCAAACCGCAGACTTTTTGGTGTCAGTTTATTTGGGTAGGGCTACAACCGCGAAAGGAAGTTCTAGTATTTAGATCGACTAACTTCATGCGGACGACAATTGCCACCCCTGTTTAGTACGAAGAAGTTCAGTGCTGTCTGGCGTGCAGTCTGGCGTGCAGTCGTTTCATTGCAGTTAAACTAGTTGATTGGGACGCACGAGGGGTGATCTTCCGATCTGGACTAGATTACAGATGTTTCTGATTTTGTCTGGTTGTTACCACCCTACCGTCAAAGAAATGCATCCAAGCGATTTAGCACCCCGGATTGATGGCGTATAGAAACCGATTACGGGTATGGGTTTAAATAAAAAACTGCTATTCCCTCTTTAAAGTAGCCCGCTACAATATTAGACTGCAGTGTCACTTACCGTCAGGTGAGATCGATCAATGGTTATCTTGTCATAATTTAAAAAATTAGCGGATTTTTGAATCGTAATCATGACACAACTACAGGTCAAGTAGATGCACGACGACGATTAAGCCGAAGACGAGGAGAAAAGACTAAACAAAATGTCGGCGGACCAAAAGTTTGTAGTCTACGGGGGCTCCTAGGTATACAGTGCAACTCTTTTGGACCTGGAGCCGTCTTGGCTCGGAGAGAGACGGAGATTGATAGAAATCTTCAGATTTATTGGAGTTTTAGTAGGTGCAATTTATTGTTGTATTATGCAAGAGAGCCGAGTCGTTTGTTAGTCTTTTGTATTTCTAAAGTGTCATGCTATGTTTGGCTATTGCTGAAATAGTTTTTTCAGATAATATCACTCGTGGTTGAATAGGTACAATTTATTTTCTCGCGATACCGAAACTTGCAGTAAAAAGTAGTTTGTAAGTAGGTATCCGTCTCCAGAATATATTAAAACTTTATTTTTCATCAAAAGATACTCAGCCGATTAGTAGTTGAAAAGTTAAGTAAAGACATACAGAGCTACTAAAAAATAACTATATCAAGTGGCAACTTCAAATGCAATAGAAAAACTGTCGCCAATAAAATAATAAAGGATAAAAGTCTTGGTAAAGTGTACTGTAGTTAGTAAGTTTTCACTAAACTGTGTTGGTCTTTACAACTCTATGTAGTTGCATAAACTAGATACTCACATGTATTTTTTACCTACTAACTTTTCAGCCTTGTGAACCTGTCATGAATAGACACTTCACCTATTTTTAAAAACAAGCCCACTCTAAGGGTGAGTCTGGAAAACCGCTTGGAGACATGTTCTAGAGAGGTGTTTTTATATTTGTCAAAAAATACTTTACTGCTTTAGTAATAAAAGCTATACTTCATTGACATACAATTTGTTGTTTATATTAAATCTTTAAATTTAAAAGTCCGTAAATTGGTATGTTGCGTCTAGTTGTAATAAATTGGTTATGGAAAATATTTTGAACTTTAAAGTCGTCGGAGATATGAAATCATTGATTGAAGTTAGTTAGTTTGCAATGGAAAAATTTATTGAAACGCTCCGTTTCGTTTTTTTTCCTAACTACAAGGGTTAATTGATCCTTAGTCCATACTCCCAGTTTCATATTACCACTATGTATTTATAAGGTCGTATAACTACAAACTTCCATTCCATTTCCTAGAATAAACACAAATAAATAAGACAAGATTAAGTTACACGAACAAATTCATTACACAACTCATTTGAGTCCTGTACAAAGTGATCTAATGCCGTTCAATTAAGTAGTTTAATCCAATGTTTCTTACGATGTATTAAATTACAGCGTCGCAAACGACACAATGACGTATCTAAGGACTCAAAGAGAGCTGTGTAATTGTTCAATTTCGGGCACAATAGCTGTTGTTACAAGGCGGTTAGATTGCTCAAGACCAGGGCAATCACCATCGCTAAATTGAATTACTTGCTGAAACTTGAACAATATTGTTATAATTTTCATTGGAATATAATAAGTCGACCAACAAAATTTATTTTTTGGCATCAAAACCTAGCTTCTAATTTAATAACTCAGCAACGGGAAAATGATGAAGCTTCTAATATACTAACTCGGCTTCTTCACAATGGCCACAAAATATTCCAAAGAAAGCCTCAAATAAAGAGCCACTATTTTTATTATTGTCCACTGCCACTGCACGATTTGGTGCGAGTGAGATGGATACGACTGGCCATTTGCACGATTTCGTTGGTGTGAGTGAGACGGATGCGACTGGCAATTTGCACGATCTCGTTGGTTATGGCTATTTGCACCAATCAGAGAGCGCCATTCAAAACATGCATTTGTTTTTTTTGTTGTTCTGTTGTTAGTGTGTTAATATTGCAATTATTTTTGTATAATTTTTTCTTTAAACTAAAGTTAGGTTAGGTTAGGGTTATACATGAATATTCAGGTGCCCGGCCGAAGGCCGGGCACTTAGGTTCTGTTGGGATCGTAAACCTACCTAAAACTAAAAAAAAAGTTGAAAAAAAATTTGATTTTTTTTTTTCAAAAATGTTATAATGTTATGTGTAGGTATTTATCTTGAGTTAAATTTAAAAACAATCATTTTTTTAATTTCATTTTATCAAAAAAAAACGTTTTTTTATTTAGTTAGAAACATTTTTTTATTTCATTTTTCTCACAAAAAAAAAATTAAAAATGTGGTTGAAGATTTGGTGTATTATTTGATGCTAATATTTAAGTATTTTAGGGGTTCACGGTTTGAAGCTAAGTTATAAATATAGATGCTAAAATTATATTTTTTAGAGGTTCACTAGTTGAAGCTGACTTAGTAATTTAGAAGCCAATAATGGTATTAAATAGAAGCTCGTTTAATTACATGCCATTTTCATTGTAGGACTATGAAGATGTAAAGCATGAATCTAAATTTTCGTCGTTAAATATTAAGGAATTAAAGTTGATTTGGCGTATAAGAACGAGAAAGTAATTGTTGAATTAGGGATTTAACTCTTCCGCGACCTAATCTCAGAGGAATTTGTGTGGTGGAAATAATATCATCCATTGTCTGACAAACGTATCGTTTAGGCTTAAGAAAATGTATCTCCTCTTACAACAAAAAGTTATAATTCAATATGTACCTAATTATTTTGTTTGTTTCATTGATCGTATAATCCCTTAAGTAGGAGTATCTTTAGTAGGTAGCCCCTAAATACAATCCCTTACCCAATACAATGTCATTTCCCCTTTAGGTTTTCCCTAAATGTTCATGATAACGAAATTGACAGAGAGTATCACCTAACTAAGCTTAAGTAGCCCGTATTTAGGGATCGTAAGTGAAGATTTTCGGATTTATCTTAACTAGATGATGCCCGCGACTTTGTCTGCGTGGATTAAGGTTTATTGATTCCCGCGAGAACTCCTTAATTTTGCTAGATAAAATGTAGCGTATGTGTTAAATCTGGGTATGCGCTATCTCCATTCCAAATTTCAGCTAAATCTAAAGGAGAAACAAACATGCACACACACATACACACACGTACAAACTTTCGCCTTTATAATATTAGTGTGATATGATAAAATAAATAAAAGTAAATGGACATGGCTACTTTAGGTGCATATATTAATTCATTATGTCACTGTCCACGAATTAAGCTTAAATCATTAAACATAAGCGAACAGAAGTCGATGGGGCGTGAAACAAAGGCCACGTTATTGGGTTAGCGATGTGAATGGAGGCTTTTGTTCCGCGACCTAACGAGTTCCGATGGCCGACCTTGCGGCAAAGGTTTCAGCAAATAATGCCAACTGAAATACTGTAAACGTTTCATATATTTGTAATGTAGATAATTAAGAAACAACTGCGTTATTAAAATTATTGTGAACTAAAATGAATCTCACTTCTGACCTCTCAATATTCTTATGTATTAAAAATCATACCAAGATTCATTTGAATTCGTTGAGTAGTTTCGGCGTGATGCGCGGCTGAGATACAGTCAGACAAACACAAAAATGTAAAAAATTACAGTTTTGGCTTCAGTATTGATTAAAGAGTGCCCTCCGAAAAAAAATTCAAAATATCTTCGAAGTACAGAATTAGACCCGTTACAGTTTTATTATAAGTATAGATAAAAAAGAGTTATATCTAAAAGAGAAAGCTATTATAGAAATGCTGAGATAATAATAAAAGAAAATAATAAAAATATGTTAAGAAAACATTTTCCATCGCTGATAGTAAAATATATGAAATATCCAAACACGAATCAGAATTTATCGTGAACTATTTGACATCCGAGTCGCACAAATGTGAAAATATTGAATTAAATATTGTTAACAAGTTTCTTTATACAATGAATTTTTATTTTTATCTCTTTAACTGAATTATCATGAAATCTTAATGTAAACGACCCGATTTTTAAAATTGAAGTCGAATTTAACGCGTACTTTATACAATATCAGACTGGAAAACTTCAACTTATCTGTAATGACAATCTTTTGTACTTGGTTGCGATTCGATCATTACTCGTAATGTAATATTTATTAATGCACATCGTTACTTTTACCCAATTTTATAGGGTTAAGAACTGTTTTTTTCCGTTCGGGCCATTACCCATCGAATATGTTCGCCCACCTCATGAGAAAAGTATGCTCACTAAATTGTGATGTTTGTGGCCTTTGGAGGATCTGGTTGGTCACTGATGGTAAGTTTTAATTTGAACAGGTTTGATGTGGGATTTTGTCAGAGTTACCTGGCAAACCTCACATCAGAATTAGCCGGAAGGGTGCACGATATGGTCGCTGCTTGCCCTTAGTGACTGTCGGATGTCTTCGTAAGTTTTAAGTTAGTATTAAGTAGGATAAGTTTTTTTGTTAATTAGGTTAAGTATCTACTATAAGTTTCGATGGAGTTGGCGTGCCAGCTGGTAAAAACCCCCAAAAAAAAAATAGATTAAAAAAACTGTTTTTTTCTAAGACCAACAGTTAAAACATTTCTAATACTTATTTGCCTAACCCTTCTAAGCTGGAGCTAAGAACGGATATAATAGAGGAATTGATGGGTTTTGAATTTGAATATGCAGTTGAACTATAGAGGTTACTGTTACAATCAAACAAAGCTGGCAATGCCAATGACAAGGCGTGTTGGACTTTACCACAAGTAGAAAGCCTAAACTAAGTATAAGTACCTATTAGAGCTGGAGAAGTGTTATTTGAATAGTCAATAAGGGTAACGGTATTTACAAGTTTTTAATATGTATTCCGTGTGAAAAGTAGCATAGGAAAAATTATAAATAGGCACAATAAGTGCTATATGTGTCAGGCAATTTCTTACAGAAACGGGCTTTTTCCATTATATTTCTGGTGTGTGTTAAACAAAGGCCTTTTTTACTATTCCATTGTGCCTCTATATTTTTTCCTTTTCTTGACATCTCAAGGAAAAAAATAAAGGCTTACAAATACACTGAGAGCTGAGACCCGTAGAAGCTTTTAAAGTAACAATATTTTATTTCAGAACATTTTTCTATATTATATCCCAAATAAAATGAAAATTGCAAGAAAAGAGTTTTTCGTTATTGTTAGAGTAGATACTATGATTTCTCAGCCTGAAGAAAATCAGAAAAATTATCGTAACCCGAGCGTGATACTTTTGTACAAAAAATTGTGTGACCTTTGTTTGCGCTATTGAGGCTTCAATTACCGTGATTTTGCTGCGAAATGTTTTCTGAGATGACACGTAAAAACATTATTTATCTGTTACTAGCTTTTAACCCCGCCTTCGCTCCCACCATTTATTAAAAGTATCGTATGAAGTGGTGATTCCTGTACAAAATTACCAAATTTGATTTTTTCGATTTTTCAGCTATTCTTTTGCATTTTCCCTATTTTTTTTAAACCACAAAACAGCAATTTTTTATTAAAGCGAACAAAGCAAAAAAATTATTCAAATCAGTCAAGCCGTTTTTGAGTTTTAGCCAGACTAACGAACAGCAATTGATTTTTATACAAATAAATATTGGTAAAGCCTTCATTCAAATTAAGAGTTACTATTTAAACCATAATAAGTTATGTATTGTATTGGTTATAACTCATAAACAGTTTTTCTAAAATTTAAGAAATATCTTCCATAATATAAAAGCAGATAATTAAGGCGTACAAACTTAGCTATACGTTTTGGAATTCAGTGCAATACTAAAAATCGTTAGGTATGAAAGCTGAAAACAGCTTCAACAAATTAGTATTATGCAGATGGGAAACGTTGAAACACATTAAAGTAAATTAAAAATACTCTTTTAACACACTCTAGTGAAATTATTTTAATGCAAAATACAAAGAGAAAAGCGGTTTCACGCTAACATCAGAAGTGGGAACATTGTAAAGCCTTGACAGACACGAAGCTCAACGGCAGCGACATGCGTGCGTAACAGAACGTCAGTAAATCACAATTAAGAAGTTATAAAGCTGCATCCGCACGCTTGGCAAACCTCGGCAAACCTTCACAAACGCAAACGTGCGGATAGAGCGTTTGCCATGGTTTGCCTACGCTTGCGAGCGTTTGTGGCCGATCCATCGAGTGTCGGTCTTTTGATCGCAAACCAAAGGGAATTTGCCACAAGCGCTTGCGTCTCCGTCCACACGTTTGCGCGCACTCAGTCTCGTTTGTGCACTGGCGGCGATTAGACGTGTTATTGTATTACGATTTACGTATCGCACCGTTAGAAATCTTCATTTTGTGAGTGGGTAAAAACGTAAAATGAATGACTGGTCGACTGAAGAATTTTTAAGACGATTTGTTTATATAATTTAATTAATTAATTAGTTTTATATATTAATAATAAATAATAAGTGGCGACTCCGCACCGGAAAATGGTATATAATGGTATGGTAATAGGTGGACCGACACCATCAGGCGACCCTCAGGGAGCCACTGGGTACAGGTGGCGCAAGACCGAAGCCTGAGGAAGTCCATGCAATAAACAGTCCAGCAGTGGACGTCTATCGGTTGATAAAGAAAAAAAACAAAATATCTATTGAGTAGGTACATACTAGAATAGAGTAGAATATTTTTTATTCAAATAAATAAACTAGGTAGGTACCAAGTGTTTTCGAACATACTACTAGCTACTACTACTAATCTATAATATTATACTAAAACTGTAACTGGACAAATTGTGCACATGAAATATGTTTTGAAAATTTTAATTAGAGGACGCTTTACTATTAACTAGATGACGTCCGCGACTTCGTCCTCGCAGATTAAGGTTTTTTAATTCCCGCGGAAAGTCCTTAATTTTCCGGGCTAAAATGTAGGTATGAGCTATCGCTATTCCACATTTCATTCAAATCGGTTCATTAGTTGTGGCTGAAAGAGTAACAAACATCCATCCATCCATCCATCCATCCATCCATATTCCATTTTAGTAGGATTATTGATCGATACTGAGCTTAAAACATTTGTAAAAATAACTTAAGCCAAATAATAAAGCCGACACAAGTTCGACGTCCGTCATGCTTGCCTGTTCAGAACATACAAACGCCCTCGCAAGCGTGCGGATGATTCCCAAATTCAAGGCAAACGTTTGTAGAGGTTTGGCGTTTGCCGTTTGCCACAAGCATGCGGACGCGGTATAAGAATACTTGGAGACACGAGCGCGATACTTTCACTAGGTATAATAAAGATATTCACAAAAATCGACGCTTATCGAACATCACCGCGCAAGTCATTTTGACTGACTGCTTAAATTATAATTCAAGCGGTCAGTAATTATTATTATTGATTTCAAGAGCTTATAATATGTAAGTAAAATATGTTCTTTTTGTTGACGATAAGTAATATTGAATGCTAACTTTTTAACTTTAACGCGCGGGAGAAGGAGTCCAATGAAAAATTTTAAAGTAAAACCCGCCAATTTCCAACTTGCGCGGTGATGTTCGATAAGCGACGAAATGTATGTCGACTATGTTTTTTGTGGGCTCTTCCCAAACCAGGGCGCCTTGTGCGACGAATAAATCTAAATTTTGCGTATTGGACGTCGCACAAAACCCTGCCGTTTTGGTACACTACATTATACAAGAAACTGTAGAACTCCACGTCATAACCACCAGGTCATGACGTGGACGACGCACGACGACAGTACCGCTGTTCTTTTACGCGACCGCCTTCATACGGTTGTATTGAACACAGCTATTCCGCGTCGTGTCTGTCCAAGCCCTAATATCTTACCTGCTGTAGCGAGAAAGGGGTCGGGCTCCAAAGTCAAATTGAGGCAAGGTTTTGCCGAGTTTGTTGGAATTTCCAAGCGACATCAATTATCACGTCTGGATTGAGGTCCGATTTCGGAGATGGATGTAAATTAAAAATAATCGCACGAATGAACATTCGTGATCCGTCGGCTTAGGCTGTGCGTTTTCTGTCAGTTATACGCTAATATACGTCAAGAAGGTACTGTTTTATGGGTACAGAATATAGATATTCCTTGAGAATTGAGATCAGTTTTGTTTGATTAGCAAAGCGAAACGGTAAATAACGAGCTTATACAAGCATAAAACAAACTAACGAACCGTAAGATTCAATGTTATAACAGAATTTGCAGCTGACAGTTCACTGTTGCAACGTTTTTGGGGCTCAACTAAGCTCAAAGACAAGATGATAATTTTGTGGTGCAGTGGTATGTCTTTTAAATGGGAGGTTCTCGATTTGATTCCCGACAAGAACCTTTACGAATTTATTTATTTCTTAATTGTTATCACACTACTTGAAAAGATCAATAAATACTTGTCTGCGAAATTTTACTCCCAAATAAAAATAGGTACTTATAATAAAACTTCATGTTTATTTTCATTCAATTAAGTCCTAGATTTGACACTTAATTAGAATTATCTGTTCTAATTTAGCGAATTACCTTTATTTATACAAATGCTTTGATGGAGACAGTGACACATTCCAATTAATTTATCCTAGCACAGGTTTTCATTTGCTTCTTAATAAAGTTGTTATTAAAGATCTAACACTGATGACCGCTTTTAGTCTGACAACTATGAGTATTTTTATTTAGACAAATGCTAACTTTTACAGATATTGTGAAGCAGTTTCTAATTAGTTATACCTACCCAAAATCAAAGACAACGACAAGACGATCAACGACATACTATTCCTCGGGTGAGTTTGTTCACTAGTATGTGCTATACGTTGTATTTTTTTTTGATTGTGTTCTATATACTGTTATGCTACATGATCACCAAAGCCCGACAACTTTGGTGAGCGCAGAACTTCTGCTATATGCGGATTACGTTTTAAGGCTTCGTAAGGCCTTGTATGAGACCTAAACTTGGCTTAGGATTCTGATAATGTACGTTGTACGGTTAGTCCGAGATACACGTCCGGGTGACGTAAGATTTACGTAAATATTTGTAGGAACTTTATTCTATGGCAACTCTGCATTCATGGACTAATTTTTGTCAGACCTCTTATAATGTGCTAGCCAGGCAATAAAGTCAAAAAGCGTAGACTGAAACCTATTACAGAATAAGTATATGAAGTCATTATTCACTAAGGAAATTTTAATGTAGCTGCTAGTTTCTAGAACCTAAAGAGAAATACATCCACCACAACTTTCGCCCACGCTGTGAGCCCAAGCAGAAAAGGTCGCCATGAATTTCCTAATGTAATTAAACTTTCAAATGGAAGGGAGCCTGCTTGCACGCCCGACCATTTAGCTAGGGATAAATTAGAGGAGCTAAATGAGAAAATACAGCAAAGAAATTATAGTACACCCTTAATTAGATGCCTAAGGAATACACATTTACTTAAATCTTAGCCTAAAGCGAACACATAATGTCGTCAAAAAGAAGCCGAAATGTTATTAACGCCACTGGGCTCGATGGATGTCAAAGTCTTAACTACTTTAGTCAGTATAATATAAAGTTTCCTCGTGTATTTTATCTACTGAATTAAGTTATTTAAAGATTTCATTCTAGAAGCGCCGAGTTTTAACAGTAAACAAACTGAAAATGTTTTAATGACTATATTTAGATTGCTACGAGTACCTACCTATCTGTCTGGAGTTGCGAATCATTACGACTGAGGAGATCCGTAAGAGAACCAGAGATACCGACAAAACTCACTGAGTTGCAAAGCTAAAGTTGCAATTGGTGGGGCACGTGGCTCGAAGAACTGATGTTGACTGGAACACCACAGCCCACTGCCAGGGTGCAAACACTGGCAGCCACTGGATACAGACGGCACTAAATCGTAATCTGTGGCGGTAATTACAAGATCTATATAAAGCAGTGAGCGTCTATTCGTTTGAGATGATCAGCATGGTATCTGTCCAAATATTGTTTTGAACCCTTAAACTCTGTAAGATTTTTTTTTTTTTGTAATAATTCTGTTTCTTCTTTATCTATCAATAGACATTCTGTTGAACAAAGGTCTCTTGCATAGACTTCCACATCTAGCGGCTCGCTGTGACTCGTTTGATGTCGTCGGTCCACCTAGTGGGGGATCAGCCAATAGCGCGCATCCCGGTGCGGGGTCGCGATTCCTGCAGACCCAAAAGACCATCAGCCTTTAGAACTGTGACAGTAATGATTTTTGTAATACAGCGCCCAATTTTACGACATGTTATGAATAAAATAGACTGCTCCAGTATATATATGAAAGCTTTGTGCTTTTCGAATCAATTTAACCTCGGTAAGGTTGAGCTCACAATTTTCTCTCGAAAAGAGCTGGATTGTTTCGCACATTAGGATAATTAATTCAATCATCTATTGATTTATTCATATGCTAATAATATACATAGTACGTAATGCAGAACTTACAATGTAATATTATAAATATGTGTCTGTTTGTTGGTTTGTCCTTCAAGCGCTCAGTAACGTAGAAACAGATCGACGTGATTTTTTGCATGGGTACAGTTGAGGACTTGGTGAGTGACGTCACCTACTTTTTGTCTCGGAAAACTTCCCGGGGGGTTTTTTCAATACTTAAATCCATAAGGACAAAGTTGCGGGCAAAATCTACATCATAAGAAAAGAAATATCATAGGTTATATAACCTAAATAGTAAGGAAAACTACTTCAGTAACCTTTTACCCTAAAACTTAAGTTTGCCCTTGTAATCTGAGTAGATACGACAATAGCCCAAAGGATCAAGCTAGCCTCTTTGACCTTTCGAATTATGATCTGGGTCTGCTACTGTTGGCTTAGACTGGCTTATAAAATGTACTCAGTATTTTTTATTAAATCGTGCATACCTTTATTAATAGAATATTTTCTGAAAACCATTAAAACGTTGTCCCAGTATAGAATTAACCCGTACCCCTAATCGGTTTCTACACGCTATCGTGCCGGAACGCTAAATCGCTTGGCGATTGCTTGGCTTGGCGGCACGTCTTTGACGGTAGGGTGGTAACTAGCCACGACCAAAGCCTCCCAAACCAGACCAAAACTATAACTAGGCTATGGCATATAACAGTATGATTTCATTAGGATGATCGGAAGAATTAGCTCTACTAGTTCTGATACTAAAGAATCTCCACGTTATTTACCAAACACCCTATAACAATTGGTATATCTAAGGAGAATCGACGAATGAGGAATTTATTGCCAGACCCATCCACGCATCACATTTTGTATACATCTATATATACAAAATTCAAAGTCCTGACTGACTGACTGACTGACTGAGATATCAACGCACAGCCTAAACTACTGAAGTTAGAAACTTGAAATTTTTACAGTTGGTTCCTTTTATGACGTAAGCGCACACTAAGAAAGGATTATTGCAAATTCGACCCCTAAGGGGTTTAAATAGGGGATGGAAGTTTGTATGAAAGTCCGTCATTTTTCAAGTTATATCCATGAAACTTTGTATTTAGGCTTTCAAATAAAAATAAAGAAACACGTGTTTCACTGATTTTGAAAAATCCACCCCCAAACCGAATAAATAGGGGATGAATGTTTGTATGAAAGTGCGTCATTTTACAAGTTATATTATCTATGAAAATCTGTATTTTGCCTTTCGATTAAAAATAAAGAAGGACGTGTATCACAGTTTTTGAAAATTCCACCCCAAAACCTAATTCCACGCGGACGAAGTCGCGGGCGCCCTCTAGTACAATATAATTCTAAACACGTGCAATATCAGATCCACTTAGCACCTCACAAATTATTCGGTAAGACCGTATTCACAGCCATAATTTCCCGTGCAAAGTCTCTGGGGATTTCCAATATCACCTTCAACGTACATTTTCGGCACCATTTTCTTACATTAGAAGTAAACTGGGGGTTATTTGCGCAAGGCGCTCGCAATCACGATCGTCTACGAAATTAAAGACGAGCTTGATTGATTGAGCCAACCAATATTACAATTTTAAGTATATTGAGTTGCTGCTGCTATAAAGAATTAAAGCATTTTCTCACCACATTCGATAATTTTTTTAACGTCTGGGGTTGCAAATACAATCAAATCGAAAAATGATAACGATTTTGTGATAGCAAAGGGACAGACGTAATCGGATTGAATACATAATTGCAATCGAGTCATATAATCATAGCAAGCCATCGGTTTTGCCAGCTGCAAAGTCGTAATTTTGGTATGCTTTTGAAACTGCTGTATTCCATGCCAGTGGAATTAATTTTTCATTTCAATTTCATTAACTTAATTTATACAAAAACATGACCTTAGCATACGATTACTCGTATGTTAACGACATTTTTTATTATAATTTGTAATTTTTTGTAATTATTTGAAGCTGAGTACTTACAGTAAATTATAATATGGCAACACGCATGGGTGATCGAGTCTGTAACCTAACTAGGGAACCTGTATTTAGGTTGTGAATCCTAATTCCCGCGAGTGTTGTGGATCAATTGAAAGAAACAATTTTGATTTTTAAGGGTTTAGGGTAGGGTAAAGAGTTCCCGCGGGAATTAAAATACCTTAATCCACGCGGAAAAAGTCGCGGGCATCGTCTAGCTCTAGTGTAACAGATTTTCATGTTCTTATGTAAGAGATTTCACAGGCTACAAGTTTTTCTCAACGCCAGTACGTTGTGCAATTACCCTTCTTGTGCTGTTTACGGTCTTTTTTTTAACGCAAAGCACCATACACCTTGATTCATAAACGCTTCAGGCAGTGAGCTGTGAAGCGTTTTAAAAGCCTACGGAGGGAAAACTAACTGTTGCGTTGAGGCCTCGTTATTCCGCTTGAGTGAGTGAGTGTTGAATGAAGAATGAATGGAGCAGACGAACCGTTGGAAAAATCACTTTCAATGCTGCATTGTTATGGGAATGTAATTTTAAATGAATCCGCTTTATTTTTCCACATTTTTTTTCATAATATCCGACTTGAATACTCAATGATAATGATAGTTTAAGATGAAAGCGTGCTAATCTGGAATGCCTTTTTTGAAACAAGATCTTGTAATGGAATAACTCTAAACCAATAGTAGGTATAGTGTATTACTTCGCACACAACATTCCCATAACATTAATACATTATTTGAACTCCAAGTTTCAACTTATCATCCCTGAAAATGGTGATGCCTCACCTTAACTGCAAAGACCGAATTCATATTCCAGGTACGTACCAAATTATAGAAACTGTTATGAATCTTCTGATTCTAATTCCTCAATATCTAATGGGAACACTAGACATTCTCATCAGCAAAAACCATGCAAAAGTTACTTTATTAATGGATGCCTAATTGCCTAGGTAGGTACGGTAAATAATTAATTAACAAGCTCTTCAGATAGCTTTAACGGACATTTCAGCCCGCCCGGTATAACGAGGCCATTATATTAAGGTCATCGCAATTATAGCGTATGTCTTGATATAACGTTAAATTTAACAAGGAGGCCCCCAATATCCAAAAGATATGTATCTGTTCACACCCGAGAAGGCATGCGTACCATCGCGTCGTATATTTCGCGATAATGATCGAGCTACCTTCACGGTTACATTACAGAGGTACGAGAAATACCGCAAGTAGGCACTCTTCATAAAAACCGCTCAACTTTTTTATGTGAGATACGTGCGAACGTGAAACATCCGAAAAGATTATGCTGTAATATGAAAAAGAAAATGGGGTCTATACCCGAGATTCTATGTTACAATAATAGCGATGAGCTTTCGATAACATCTATGAGCCTACCTAACAAAGACTATTTTTATCTATCGAAAAAAAGACGTTTGCTCCAAATATAGGTATGGAATAATAGACGTATCAAAATGCTTACAAGTATACAGGGTGGTCCAACTAGTGACGTCAATAAAGTGCTAGTAATTTCAAGAAGCTGAGTTATTTTTTTTATTAAAACAACATTCAAGACAATCATGTCACAATAAAAAAAACTGCAAAATACCTACTACAAAAAAGGATATGAATTTTTGAAACCTCGCTGGCAGAAAATATTCAAAAAACACAAAAAAAAATTATAATTCGAAAACTACAAAAAATCGCAGAACATACATGGGGTATTTTCGGATACCACTAGTTGGACCATCCTGTATGTTGTGCTTGTAGGTATGCCTTTGCACAGCTCAATAGACTCATTTACTTATCAATCAACGCTATCTATCAACTATAAAAATGTTATGTGATTGTGATTGTTACGTATCTTCTGTATCAGGTACATCAGAATAGCCCGTAGGCTAAATTTTATCCCGGAAAATTAAAGAGTTCCCGCGGGAATCAAAAAACCCTTAAACCATGAGGACGAAGTCGCGAGCAACATTTAGTAATCTTATGAAATAGTCAACAGGGATCACCATTTATCGTTTTTTCGATCACAGTTGGAAATTAATAAGCCATTAGCTAAACATAGTCCTAATCCGTACCCGCGTAATAACAAAGCTCTTATTCTTGTATACTTGGTAAGACTATGCAAAGAGTGCTATAACTGGCGGATATTACTAAATCAATGTAACCTTACTAAGGTCTAGAAAGATTAAAAGTTCCTTAATATCAAGATAAATCCAATTCTAAAGAAGTAGCGGGATTGTATTGAGCGGAGAAAATAATGAAGCAACGAAGGGGAAGTAATTATGCTTCGCGCTACTAAATTGTGTAACTGACTTCAATTGTATTTTAAACAGTGTTCTTCACTAAAGTTATTATTAAATTTTGTCTTTGTTTATAACGAGACATTGTAGATCCGATTTTAAATTACTCTGCATTTGCGATCCTAAAATCACTCCAGTTTTTAATCTATGGAGATCTTTGAGTACTTACTTACTGCTACAGAAAAATGTTTTTGGCATCCTAGTGCCCCCTCTTTTGAATCTTCAAAAGCTTACGTATTCTAACTTTAATCGCCCTTTGGATAATAGTTTTAACTTCGTAGCTGCGGTGAAGACAATTTCTCCAAATTAACAATAAACATTTAACATTTAATGTTAATTGGACGATCATACGAATATTTATTCCCATTTTCCTCAACTTTAAGAAGTCGATCGTAGATAACTTAAAACTTAAGATAATTCAAAATTTAAAAAAAAGTAATCACTCTGAATATTTTGTAATTATAGATTTCCTTTTTTCTCCCAATTTTTTTGCGATTTTCTTTTGTAAATTGAGTTAAATCGAAACTAGTACATAATTAAAAACATACTATTCACTTCTAAGACGATCTGTGTAAGTATGGTATATGGATGGTGTATGGTGGATGTTGTTTTTAAACCAGAATAAATGAAATTAAATAAAACTGTGATTTTAAATTTAAGCCAAGCAAAATTTACACAACAAAGTTATCTGTGTCACCACAATTTGTAAATAATACATAATGATTTTATCGTGCAGTACAGAAAACAAAGCTTTTCCTTTCAACCGCCAAAGCTCCGCCGTCAGTGAAGTGTTATTAAACATTCCCTCACGTAAACACAAATTGTCCCGGGATGACACGAGCGGAGTACGCTGTTTAAAGGGTGCACAATAGATATTCGAAACAAGAAAGACGTAATCTTTGTGCTCTTTTTGCTAATTATGCAGGCGTATCATAGTTTTGTCTTTTTATAGTTGAAACCAAGTACCAATGAAAATATAATCAAAAAGAGTTGCATAAAAACTTCGTTTAAGAAGACCCCTCAGAAAAGTTTATTTTACAACTTAATCTATTCAGGTTAAGTTGTTCTTAAAAAGACTGACACCTTACTTAAATGATACTCTATTTCAAACAAAATTATACTGGAGCATTTTAAGCTCTTAATTTTTAACAAAATCTTTATTTTTTCCTTCCAAAAAAGGAGGAAGTTCTCAATTCGTCGGATTTTTTTTTTTATCGGGGGATACCCCGATTACTCAAATGACGTCCGCTTTGATGAAAATTGCCATCAATCTTCTTTTTGTTCATTTAGTGAAGATTTTTAAATAAATTCGAAAATATCCGTAAAATTTGTTGAAAATTCCCAACTTTCTCTGGTAACAACATCATGAAATATTCCTTTTGGTGGACGATAAATAAGACTAAAATTACAGGATGCGAATAATCCGGAGGAAAAAGTATAAATCATTTGGGGAACGCAGCCACGCTTAGCCAGTTAACATGGCAAATTCAAAACGTTTCTTGTTTGAATTTTACACAAAGTGTCAATATTTACTCGTATTTTCTGAATCGAACCGGGCGAATAAAAATTTTGGGCGAAAACATGATAAACTCTCTTCTCCGTATAGAAGATTCTGTAAACACCATACATTTTCTTAATCAGTAACTTGGTAAGTCGAACACAACACTTCGGTGTAAGTTAGTGGGGGTCGTAATCTCCGCAAACAGGGTTATTGCTCCCCCGAGTCAGTCGGAAAACTAAGTAGGTGCAAAATAGACTACCGATCTAGGAGTACATTTTATTGGAATAGTTCCGAAGCATTTGAACTTATACAGATTTATTGCGCCGAGTGATTGATCGACTGGCTGGTATATCAAAACCGCGCTGCGGTTGCTTGAAATCACGAAGCTTAGAGGGTAGTACTCATATTTCTGCACCCAGATTACTCGAATGTATACAGCCAGATTGGATAGATAGCCAGATTAGATAGATTTTATTTAAATATATTAATACTCATAAATAATTAGCTGATGCCCGAGAATTCTTCCGCGTGGATTTTTAAGCTATTGCATAGCTTCTATCGCGGGCCTTGAGCGTGGAGACCGAATCCAGAAATTCCGTAACGAAAATAACCTGACACGGGACTCCTCTCACCGCTAGATGGCGTTGATAAAAAATAATATGCAATAGCTTTACCGCGGCAGTCCCCGAGTGCAACACGTCTTTTTTTTTATCGCGCGTGATTTTCTGGAATCGTCTCCGAAGGGCACGATGTACCGATGGCTTTCGTCAAGATCGATTCAGCGGTTGAGCCGAGAAAAGGTAACAGATAAACATAATAAATAGGAATTATTAGCATAGATACTAGCTGGCGTCTGAGAATTTGTAAAGGGGATAGATATTTCGAGGCACTCATGCTCTACCCGTATGCGAAATTTCTGTGAAAATATTAAAAAAATATATTTTATAGGTAAGTACAGAAAATTAAAACAGATATCAAAACAACCCATAAATAGTCTCGCTTCATAAAGAAAAACAGGTCCCTATTTGTTTTACTGAAGGTAACAGAAATTGTATCTTTGTGACGGCAACGAGGCTATGTGTTTAGGTCCGCGGAAGATATCTTTCGGAAATGCTGACAGGTACCGTCGCTGTGTCTTATCATAAAATATTTTTGTGTAAGAACCTTTTTTACTTTTTCAGACAAGGTCGATACGAGAAATGAAATAGAACGAAAACATTTTATTACGGTAATTTAGTATTCTTTGGTACCATTATCATACATAGTTTTATGTTGCACATTAAGCGTGTGCTTGGTGAAAATTCACAAAGTTTTCATTATGTTCCCTTACACCCAGTATCTACTGACCTGTTTGTCCGTAGGCGAAGATACAAGCATTGTATCCTTCGAAGGCGTTGTCGAGAATGTCGCGACCGAGACATTCGAATACAGTCTTTTGCGAGGCGAAGTGGGGCAGCGTGGGCTCTAAAGAGAAGAAACAGTGGTCGAACGCGAACGTCTTTGGTTGTTTCCTGAAACAAAAGACAATACGGGTGTCACAATCATAATAGTACAACAAGGGTTGTCTAAGTGATTAAGATTCCTTCTACCACTGGGCTCCATAATTAATCAGATAACACTGGAGAGGCTGTCATCATATTTTTTTGGATCTAATTGATTGATGCCATTTTGGCGCTATAAGCACTAAGCAGATACGAGTGTCTTTGGAACTAATAGGTACATAATATAGAAAATGGCGCACCGACCTCTATATAACGCATTTATGATTTCATTATTGTTGTTGTATGATTTCATAAATTAATTTTATTATAGAGATCGGTGCGCCATTTGCAATATTATTAGTTCCAGAGACATTCGTATATCAAATGTGGCGCTTCATATTCAGCCATAATTTTAAGCTGTCATTTGTATAGGGACAGCAAATCCAGTTTTAAACATAAATAGATCAGTGATATAGAGATCAGTGATCTCTACCTTTCATTTGCCATTAGTCAGCATAAAATTCGGCCAACAGGGTTTGTGAATGCCGTCACAAAAGAGTCCAATCACTTAGATTCGACCCAGAAATCCATCGAAACAGCTGATTTCTCTGTTTTGCTCTAGAGGAAACCATAATCACTTAGAATATACAAGGTCATTTCAAAGCGATTAAGGGTAAAGTGATCTAAGTTTCACAAGACTAGTCGGTGAGTGGCAGCCATTCCATATTAACTGCTTTTATGATGGTTGCGTTTTATATTAGTTATTTATTCCCCTTTCTTACCACATCTTTTAGGGTTACAACACAACCCTATCACAACAATATCACCTCCTAGGTTATACCTACATAATCAGAAATTCGAATTTCGGCTCATTTGATTCGTCTTGACAAGTACCTACTCTTGCCCTAGGTAATATCCAGGGTCTGACGATGGAACCGGAAGACATCTATGGGAACTCTGCAATAAAACTGCGTACTTAAGCTATTTAGTACCTAATTAAGACGTAATACATTTCTCAAAAGTTTCGGAACCCTCAGTGCACGAGTATGATACGCACTTGACTATTTAGTTTTTGAAATATAATACGCTGTTATCACACGTGATGGTATGTGAAAAGATGGAGTGCGCTTACCTAGAAAATTCACTCTTGATTTATACCTAAACCTATATGAAACAAGTGTAATGAACGGCTTAGGTATTTTAATTAAAATAATTGCGTGGCTCGCATAGTACTCGTACCTACTCATGTCATAAGCATAACCTTTATCTCTGTGAATAGTTAACGTGACACGCAGGAACGGATAGCTTAATGAAATTAAGCTAATGGATATGCTACGCACGTACTTATTCATCTACTTTGTATTATTATGTGTAATCCGTCTTGTCATACATATTATGTTCCAGAAACCTTAGGCTTTTTAGACCAAAACAAAATTGGCTTCATCATTATCAACTAATAGATGTCCACAGCTGGACGTAGGTCTCTTGCATAGACCTCCACTGCTCTCGGTCTTGCGCCGCCTCAATCCAGCGGCTCCCTGCGACTCGTTTGATGACGTCGGTCCACCTAGTGGGGGGTCTGCCAACACTGCGCTTCCCGGTGCGGGGTCGCCACTCCAGCACCTTGGGACCCCATCGAAAATTGGCTTAAAAGGGGTCTATTAGACGATATTTTATGTATCAATCATGAATGACTGACGAGGCAAAGTATTTCCCATCTTTCCCATGCAAATATCGATCATCATCCGTCAATCAGCAGCTAAGTCACTTTTAAAATATACATCGGACATATTTCAATGATGTTTGACACGAATATAACAGCTACATAAGATAACTACATATAAAAAAGAGCATTCATGAAATAATACTAGGTACGTTTCGCTGAAACAGTCTCTAAATGAAAGTAGTAAACCTATAAAATATGATTACTTTTTAACACCCACTACGCTACAAGAGCAATATTTTCCAACCAAGCATAAATAAGAAAATAATCTCTCCGCTGGCGAACCGCTAATAACCACAATATAAGGTCGCCGCCGAGGGATTATGGAAACTAAAGTACTACTATTTTTCATTTTCCGAGAGCTGCTTATTAGATAGAGCTATATCGATTCCTTTCGCAGTAAACAAGAATTGCGTTCGGAGTTTCTTTTTGTTATACTAAACCACGTTATTGTCGTGGATATTCATGTAGTATTTTAAAAGAATTGTTTATTCGTATTTCTTGATAGAGTTGATAGATACACTGCCTTTCATCTCACCAGACAGAACTACTAGAAAAGACAATTTAACTTTTACTTGTCGTGCCTGAGTGAACGTATGTATTCACAGAACATTATCGAACTGTGTAAAACAAAACGGGCACTTACTTTAAAATAATTCATGACATCTGTCTTACAAGTCCTAATTACACGGTGGAGTTAGTTTAAACACACGTTAAGAAGCAATTAAGTGAATTAATGGGAACCGTTTTCAGTAAAGCCCTACATTCACGAGCGACCGAATTGGTTTTCCAACGACCGCACTGCCACTTATGAATGGAAGTAGCACACCCCAATTCCTTCTTTGCACGTTACCCGATCCCAAGGCCAATAGGTTCTCTTCTTCTTTTTTCTATTTAAAACCTACCTAAACAAACTGCGGCAACAAGAAATGACTTGTGTTCATAATGTAAGGCCAAGAAAAAGCGCTTTTTCAAAGCTTGCACTTTTTATGGCCTAAAAGTACGAACACAAAGCCCTAATTTTCTCGACACTAACGCTTAACGGCAGTGCAAAATCGCTTTGAGTGTTGAAACTCCTCGCTCTAGCATAGCTAAAGGGGAAAGGAGTGGTCTGAAATCCATAAGGTAAACAGTTCAAACTACACGCGCTACACAAAGTCGAATTCTAAATTATTTATTTCATAAAGGCTACAGGCCTATATGCTTGTGAGAAGTCAACTGAGAAGTAGCGACAAGAAGCTCGAGTGTTACTCTTTTGTCTACCCACTCATGGCACAAAATATGCCTCGCGATGCTGTTACGCTTAGTTAAACTCAGCTTAATTCAATCGAGAGTACGTTGTAAAAGTTTATTACAATAAAAAACTATTCTGCCGGACCTTCTAGTTGGGACCATGTCTGTCGGATAAAAGCCGGACTTAAATTGTACAAGCCCTTGTCGCAAGATTAGTGGCACAAAGCAAAGGACTGATATTATTTAAGGAGGTCATGACCTGCCCTTTTGTTCTAATCCCCCGGAGTGGTACTTTACGCTAAATGGTTACTCGATAAGAATACATCGACCTACAATTTTGCCAATTTTCTTTGGCCATAACTAATGTGGCTTTACCATTTACCCATTTTCATACAACTAGGCAAAGCCATTTACTCGTATATTCATCGCAGAATATCGACATTGTCAAACTATTCCTCGATTAACCATCTATCATTGAAAAAAATCATCTAAGTTTAATATTGATATCCTGTTACACAATTTTCCCTCGATAATAAGTTATCAACGTAGCTTTTCTACTCTGTAGAAAAGAGCTGAATGACTCAACAGAAAGGATTGCTCGTTTCTTCAACCCTTCTCACAATAGCCATAAATGAAGAGAGACGTGTACTGTTATGCGGCGACACAAAGAGACACGCTCCTTCCTGGGGGAGGTGAATGGCGCATCCCTTCAAAAAAAGAGTCGGATCATTGGGTCAAAAACATAAGGCGATATCATGCCATATCCGAGTATTCTTTTAGAACGACCGCAGACATACAATTCCAAGTTGGCCAACTATCGAACACAACGATTTTGACAAAGAAATGATCATTACTTGGATTTACTTGGATAAGATGAGCGGGCTACCATACCTATTAGTACACTCTGGAATTTAGTTATCCAACTTTAAATTGTAAGTCTGCGGGTACTCTAATCTATTTTCAACTATCTTCATAAAACCAGGTTCTCTCAGCTAATTCAGGTCAAAGTTTTACAAGATTTCTTAAACAATAATTATATTTATTATAGTTGTGCGTGTTGTAGTAGTAATAGTAAGGTCTATTGTACCAAAACACAGAAAACATTTAGACAAAACAGAAATTAGAGAAAACAACACTGCCGGGTTATTACTTAACTTAAACGCAGCCTTATTACTAAACTGATCTTGTACAGGCCACCTTCGTGTAAGGAGCTATAGTACGGTCGCCGAACAGAAAGAATTTCGTACAATGACCTCTTTGCCTACTGACAGTGGTCACAAACATTTTTCTATTAAGTGCGGTTTATATAAAATATTTGAAGGAGAAAAAAAATTAGTAGCTTATTAAATAAATTATTTATTTTTAAACAGTTATTATAATCGAGTTATATTAACTTATTACATAGAAATAAAAAAATGAAAATTCAAAAATCAAAGTCCGATTTCTCTGTATCGGAGTAACTACTTTCCGACGACGTCTCGCCTGTCACAGTTATAACGAAATAATGTACAGTTTTGTCTACATTATGATCTAGACTCCCTAAATTCAATTCACAAGCAAACAAAAACAAACCTTAGGTTTGCAAGTAAAAGGTTTACAATCCCCGAGGACGGCGGTCATTGCATTTGTGCGAGCGTGACGCATTATTTTAAAGCGGGAGTGACAGAGACAGGTAGTAACAGGTTAATGTACGAAATTCTTTCTGTTCCGCGACCGCACTATAGTTAGTTATACATAAACCTCTGCATTTGTCATAAAATTCAAAATTATTTATTTCATGTGAGCCAACCTATGCTTTTTATGTTACATCAAGACTCTACAACCGATTCGGAATGCAGATTAAAATAGTTATTTTTTTAAAGAAATCATTTTAAGCAGAGAACGTGTACGACTACTGACGTTTCAATGTAGCGAGAGTAAACGAAAAAATGTGAACGGGCAATGAACGAGCTTCTATCTCTACTCTTAGGCGACCTGCTCGATGCGGCGACAGGACGCCGGAACATTCCGCCATGTTTGCCAGGGTACGAGTGCCTAATCGCTGGCAAAAAGCCAAATAAATACTCATTCATATTGTGGAGAGAAACCACAAAGCAACGACCGCGAGACATTTTTAAAGAAAATAGCAAGATATTATTTATGACACTAATTTTAAAAGTTTGTTATCCCGAAACATAAACTTTGATCAGATTACGAACAAGTTTTTCCAGCGACTGCGTTCGCGTGTACATTAAGACTATCGAACCAGTAGCCTAAGCACGAACATTTTAACTTTCGAATGGTAAACGTGAAGTTAACTTCAGCAAGAAATTTTACATGAAAATGACAGGAGCTCTCCTGTCATTTTCATACACTTGCTGACGTTAACTTCGCCTTAATTATTCGCACGTTTAAATGATCGTGCTTAGGCTACTGATGGTAGATTCACTTGACAATTCGAAAGCACTTTATAAAAGTTTATTTCAATAAAACCTATTGTATTATATTCTATTCTACCCCAGTGAATCTTGTTTCAGAACTTAAAACTTGTCTGTCTTGTTTAGTTTATTTCGATTTAATGCCCTATTTACGTGAAAAAGAACAAGCTTTCTGTGATCGAAGGGACAAGCCAATAAACTAATCTACAAAACTTTAGCATTTATTAGAATAGTATCTATTAATTACATATGTATTGTCGGTGGTCTGTGTAAGACCAATTCGCCTGTAAACCCAAATGACTTTGTAGGTTTAGACTATAGTAACTTTGCAGTCCCCTTTATTTAGTGTTTTTGCGCTAACGAATATTATCGAAGTAACTCATAAAACCTCATAAATTGGTCGTACTAGGTATATATGCTAGTCAGTAGTCTATCTAACTAAACGTAAGTATAAGTAAACAAATTAATATGAATGAAAATATAAAGAGTGTTCCCAAGCGGGAGAATTGCCCAATAAACCAAGGAATCATTAGGATATACGATCTCGATGGAATTGGTGCGAATTGCCACTAGATCTCCATTAGAAGCGCGAATGCTGTGTCACTCCGGAATAGGCGAGAAACAGCCGACAAAGAAATTTTTTTTGACCCTTACTCGATTTCGACTAAATATTTTTAGTCAAAGTAAAACATTTGAAAGGCAATCTTGAATATGATATTAGTGTACATTTTTCACTTCATATATGAGGTGAGATTGCATAAAAATCATCTCTCATATAAAGCATGCTTTAGCTGCTATGCTCTTAACCTAACATATTGATTCAGGCTTGATTCCTATTATACTCGAAAGTAAAGTCTTGAGCAGTCAAAGTTCATGCAATATGGACTTTAGTCTAAGATTCGCTTACAGAAATGCTCTACTTTCAAACTTCCTCGTCTTAAAATCAGCTTTGAAGTGTTTCCGCATTACCTTCACACAAAGCTGCCAGGTCGCGTCTCGAAATCCGCAAAAGTCATAAACTGCATACTCGACATATACACGCCTTCTAGCTTGCTTTCGTGTTACAGTGACATGACGTCGGCATATTTCTCCAAGTTGACGGGAAGCCTTCCTTTTCACAATGTAAAGAAAATAAATGCGAAGCCGAAGTTAAGGTATGTACGTATATTATAGTAAAATAAAGAATACATTGAGCAAAAAAAAAAAATTTGAAGAAGACATAATATCACTTCACGCCGCTTTACGAAAATGATTTGCGGAGCGATTTTATGGCAAGTCGGGCGTGAAAAAAATATGAAGGCATTATCCTTCGAAATAAAATACATATTTAGTTTCTTACAAAAACTCGAAGATTAATGAGCATAATTCGCAAACTCTTATTGGAAATCGTGCGTGCGCTATCTTGACCAGAACACGAACATATCTGCTCCAGTGGAGATCGATTGTGGGATTGTCTAAAAATGATTGCATCAGTGTAAAGATTGCAATCAACTTTGATTGGCTAGTGCTTAGTTGTACTTTAGTATTTGAGCAAGAACGCAATAAATTCAGCCGATCATAGGTGATTGCGATCGTCACTTTGACGCAATTCTTTATGGCCTCTGCAATATACTGCCACTTTAGATTGCTAATACTATGCAATTATATCGCAAAATATATGCAATCCTCAGTATAATCCACGAGAAGTTTACAGCCAATTTCGAGAGTCATAAAACAAGAGCACTAGATGAGGCAAAATTTTAATATAAAATACCGAATACGCAAGTCGTTTGGAAGTGCTCGTTCCGCGTACGACTTGGAGGGTATAGTTATATGCTCGTCGCACAATTTGAACGTGAATGAGAATATAACGAGCGCCAGTAAAGCGGAAAATTGCAGCTTTACCCCGTAAACTACACGACCATTAGGATATATCGTACCCATATTGCAAAAACCGATTATCTGCACCAAAATTTGAGCGAAAAGTTTTTGAGTTATAAGCATTTGAAACTTTAACGACTTTAAAATTAGTTATAATGATGTCAATTTTTAAACAATAATAATTTTTATAAACAAGAAACTATTCAAGAAATGTTAAGTAGGTTAATAATTGAAAAAAACTTACTATTTTTTCAACAAAAAGAAGAAAATAACCGGTAAGGAGCTCACTTAGTTAGTTTTTCCTGAATGTAGAAAAACTACCAAATTTTCAAATTTACCGTTCTGGTAGCTCTAATGGCATTTTTTATTTAATCACTTGTTTTGAATAGTAATAATCATCAAGACAAAAATCGTTTTAGTTCAACTTTAGCCAGTACAGGTGTAAAATAAATATCTTTAGTTGCTTTTGGCTGAAGGTAAAGTAGATTTCATTTAATTTTGTACGTACTAACTGCAGCGCCCTATGGTTTTACCCGAGGAGTTCCCGTTCCCGTGGGAAATGGGCAAGCCTACATCATTTCTTATAATCTCAGCTATCTTTAAAAAAAAGTTTCGTTGAAATCGGTCCAGCCGTTCTAGAGATTAGCTCATTTAAATAAAAAAACTATTTCGTTTTATTATATTAGAATAACTAGCTGTGCCTTGCGGTTTCACCTACATTTGTCCCGTTCCCGTAGGAATTTAGGGAAACACTATAACTGTAAACTTTCCTCTCGAATCACTCTATCTACTGATGAAAACTGAATTAAAATCCGTTGCGTAGTTTAAAAGATCTACGCGTACATAAAGAGGGCCAGACAGCGGGAATCGATTTTGTTTTATACTATGTAAAGATAACATATACAACAGAGCTAAGTTTGCCCGGAAGCGTTGCTATATGGGTGCCCCATTGTAGCTTTGAATCCAGGGTTAATCCCAAGAACCCTGTGGAGTCCTCAGTTTTCAAAGGTTCATTATTTATCTTTAAATTTTACTGACAGTTCTCGGGTTAGGTAATAAAAACTCAACACACTTTGTTTTTTTAGTATTTAAAAGTAGATTATTTGCCGTAAACCATTCAGAAACTTGAGATAATGCATTATTTACATCGTCAAAATTGTTTTTCATCCTATCGACTTTAAAATTCAAAGACGTATCATCAGCAAATAGTACAATATCGCAAGTATTTTGGACAAAATGTGGTAAATCATTTATGTAGACCAAAAACATGAATGGACCTAGAATAGAACCCTGGGGTACACCCATTACTGAGGCTGATCCGGATGATTTTACATCATTGACACATACTCTTTGGACTCGTTCACTGAGATAAGACGCAATGAGACTAAGTGCAAAATCTTTAATGCCATAGTGGCTCAGTTTAAGCAAAAGAGTCTCGTGATCAACGCAGTCGAATGCCTTTGACAAATCACAGAAAATACCAATGGCACTCTGTGAGTTCTCCCATGCATCGAATATGTGTTGTAACAGCCTTGCGGCTGCATCGGTTGTTGATCGACCCTTTGTAAAACCATACTGCTCAGTGTGTAGGAGTTTATTTAAATTAAAGTGTAAAAGCAGTTGGTTGAGCATTATTTTTTCGAATATCTGAGAGTGATGAGTGATATGCTGAGAGTTGGCAAAATTAAAATTGGCCTGTAGTTATTCGGGTCACTTTTGCTTCCCGATTTAAAAAGCGGTATTAGTTTACTACATTTCATAAGGTCTGGAAAAGATCCAGAATCTACTAATTTATTAAAAATTAAAGCAAGATATGGCGCAATAATATCAATTATGTTATGAATTATTTTAACTGATATCCCCCATAGATCTGCTGTTTTCTTATTTTGTAAAGATTTAAATGTTTTGACTATGTCATATGGGGTAACATGTTCAAACCTAAATGACTTATTGCACTCAGAGACATTGCTCCTTAGAAGACGATAGACTTCTGCTGGCGAGGAATTCAGAGAACTGGTTGTTGTAATTGGAATATTTTTGAAAAAGTTCTCAAATGTATTTACAATTTCTGTATCGGAGTTAATTACATGATTATCACTTTTAAGCTCGAATTTATTATTATTATGTACCTTATGTTTACTCATTTCATCGCCGATGATGTCCCATGCTGTTTTAATTTTATTATCAGAATTGACAATTTTTTGTTTTATGTGAAGTGACTTTGCTTGTATGCACACATTTTCAAACAATTTAGAATAGTTTCTTACATATTCTGCATACAAGTCAAACAGCTTATTTCTACTTTTATAGATGCCGGCAGTTGGCCAGTCACTAAACTTAAGATCTTTAGACAGTCTTTTCTCTATCACCTTAAAGATAGAGCTATATTGTGAGCTTTACAAATCAAAAAACTTTTGATTTGTGAAGATGTTCAAAAACCCTCGTAGCCCAGTTATACAGTAAAAGTGTACTTAAGTTCTTTTACCTGCAATAATTTTAACAAAATATTGAGTTCATTATTCTGCAAAAAGCAACTAATGTTGTTTAGTTCGTTTTACTTTTTAGATACATCAGCAATTTCTAGTATATTAATAAAAGCTGAAACCTGTTAACGCAGGTTAACATGTATTAACAGAATAATATTGACATAATGATAAATCAAGCAACTACATCTGAAAAGTATTAAAATACAATACATTGTTTTTGTGGTATAGATTTATAAATCTAAATTATTTAAATGAGTTTAGTTCTTTTTTTAAGAAGGTAATTAAATCATACCTGTAGGTAGTTGCTTTTAACTCTAGCTATCTCCGTAAAAAAGCGTCGTAGCAGACAATGGGTTTTACCAGCAGCTTCGCCGTGAGCTGAGGAGTCGATTGATATCTTTAACCTAATTTTGGTACAAAAATGCAGATAATCGGTTTTTGCAATAAGGGTACGATATTATGATACTGGTAGAATCAGGGCGAATCGCACTACATCACCGTTAGCGCGAGGCTATGTCATTTACACGTTGCGAAAAGCAGGCAACAAATCATTTTTGTGAAGCTACAGTTTGGTGAAATCATACGGGAAGAATCCATCATATTTATTATATCTACTGTTTTGCCTGCGGCTTCATCCGAGTAAACGACTTTTGGCTATATTTTAGCGATGCCGTTCACGCTCACGTTGGAAGATCAATCCATATACAGGTCCATAATTCTTCTCCGCTTACTACTTCCCGTGTAGCAAAACAAAACCTACTTCAGATGTTGGCAAGCGGGATTCCTGAAGCCTAAATCTGTCATTAAACGATGGTTTTGAATGGTTTTTTTCTTTTACGAAAAGCTGACTGCGAACTACCTAGCATGGTAGCGAAATGCTAAATCATTTAGCAGCACTTCTTTGACAGAGGAATGGTAACTTACGGTAGAAGCCTCGCACCGGACCACACCAGAAAAATATGATACATAAATTGCTAAATTGTCTCTACCAGGAATCGAACCCTCAAATTGGGCCCTCACATTGTACCAGAGAGGTCAAGCCGAATTAACCTTACGAGAGCTACGAGCTCATACGTATTAAAATAATAATACTTTCATTCTCCTGTACGGCGCCTGTAAAATACAAAATCAACACTGACAATGGCAAGAAAAAGAGTTCGCAGAACTAAGAAAAGTTAGTTTAACAAAAATCAATGCTCCACTTGCTACTTTACAAAGGTACGATACACTTTTAGTTCTTGAATAAAACTTTGATAGCAATCGTCTAGACTAATTTCAGTCTCCTGGGAGGTGCGGTGAAAATAGTAATATGATTCATTCTAGAACAATTGTGTAAGCGCTCAGAGTAGAATATGAAATATGGAAACTTTTTATGCCCAATAGAAATATCATTTTCCATTTTAAACTTGGAGACTCTCATATAGATTTTAACCATCCACTCAACACTGCACAATTGCTGTGTGGATTGCAATTGCAGCACAAGGGGATCTTTGCAATTGTGCATTGTAGAGTCCAAAACTCCTGAAGATGCTTCCGTGTCGGAATGTATTTTGGACGTTTTGTGTTGTTGCGTTGTTACTGTAATTGTTCTATTACTGGATGGGCGACAGTGTACAGCGCGCGCCACACGTTGTACCAGTTTGTTTTCTACAGTTTGTTTTCTGGTTTTCGGATTATAGCTAAATAATTTTGTTTTTCTTTTTATACCATGGAATTCCACAAATTAACGCCTGCTTCTATCCTTTAGACATCTGTCATAGAACACTATCAGTAAAAAATAAATAATAAAATATGAGAACTATACTGATACGTAACACATGAAATATGAAACACGGAAGCACACACAGTATGTAGGTACAACAAGGCACAAAGATAACAATGGCGGAAAAGCATGAGTAGCTACAAAATAAATCACGCGCTCCACATCCGAGCTGACAACGCAGCTTTGCAGTAATACCCCGTCAAAGCTGCTGTACAGAATGTACTATCATGTATTATTTACTACGAACCAGTGATAGATTCAAAATATGCTTTAGCTATTGGAATGAACTTTTGCGTGCTCTTTTTAATTAATTAATTATTACTTGCCTTTGCCCGCGGCTTCGCTCACGTTAAGTTCGATTATACGAAACCCTATTTTATCCCCTTAGGGGTTGAATTTTCGAAAATCCTTTCTTAGCGGATGCCTACGTCATAATTGCTATCTGTATGCCAAATTTCAGCCCGATCCATCCAGTGGATTCAGCTGTGCGTTGATAGATCAGTCAGTCAGTCATCTTTGCCTTTTATATATTTAGATTAAAGGGTGTTGGTAATACCTCTTAGTAATATAATGCAGTCTCTTATTTGGGAAGATCGCGGGTTCAATCCCGGACAATTGAATATCACATACTTCAAGGGTGAAAGGAAAAACATTGTGAGGAAACCTAAACTCCTGAAAGTTCTCTATAAACCCCCTTATATTCGTTAAGTACACATACATAATGCAAATATTATTTTTAGATAAAGAGTGATGAAAGGTTTGAGGGATAAAGCTTTGAAATTCAATTTATTTGCGCGCGATCGTGAAAAGAAAAATTCATGCAGTTCCCCCGTAGACCGTAGGCCCGTCTCAACGTTTTTATCTCGTAAATCTAATTTGCATCTTCGTAAATGACTTTTACAAGTTCTACAACGTTTTGGAAGAGCAAAAAAATGTGTTTTGATGTATTTTCATTTAGTTCAACTTAATAAAAATATTTTTTTTTAATTTCCTTGGAAATTTGGAAAATTGTTTCCAAATTAGTTTGGTATCATATACAACTTTATAGAGTTTTCAATTTTCCATCACAAACCAAAAAACTCATCTATTAATTGAAATACGGCTTTCTCATGTATTGACTATTTAGTGGGAAGATAGAGAATAGTGACCTAGTAGTAACCAAAACTACTTATACCTTAGTAAGTACGTGAAAATAAACTTTGCAGATAATATTCACGCTTGAACTACGTCAATAGAGCGAAAGGAATAACTTGCACCAACGATTCTCGTAGGTAGACGTCAAAATGCTCGTAAAAAGCAATAATCGAAGTCTTGGAATATTACACTGTCGTGAGACTTCGGAGTAGGGTTTCCACGCGCCAAATTCATTTCTCCTCGTTTTTATTGACATTCTTTCCATTCAACCAACCAAGGCTTATGTATCATGTATGCTCATCATATTTTACATAACATGTCAGAATATGATTGAACTCTTTTCTTGATACGGTAGGTATAAAGTAAATTAACATAATATGGTTTTTATATTACGTAAAATATACGTAACAATTATTATAACGGTGTAAATATATAACAGAAGAATATAGTCAATTTAATCCCTACTTAGTTACTTATAAATGCTGTGATGATTTTTTGGGTTTGTTTTCCATCACGCAACAACTGAGCAAACAGATTGATGTGATTTTTGCATGGGTTTAGTTGAGGGATTGAAGAGCTATAATATATGTACCTACATATGTACATATAACCTATAGCTACCTCCAACTTTTTATTCCAGAAAAACAAAGGGTCCCGGCGTTATTTTCAAAAACCTAACTCCCTTCAATCTCTTTTCCGTCCACACTAAATGATAGATTTACGCAAAGTTAACGTAAGCCTGAGAAGTAACACTTGACCCAGAATAATTGATATTTACATGATAATAGGTTAGGAATTTAGTTGGAGTATTCCATACAGGATTGTAAGGGCAAAACTCATTTTAAAAGATAATCCAACTTTAATACAACACTCCTACTACAGATAGGGTGACCCAATCTAGGACTAATCCTAGATTGGTGTCACCCTATCTGTAGTAGGTATGTTCATAATACCAAGGACCATCGTGACTCAATATCGTTCCCCTGGCAGATTACCCGTCTACGAATGTAACTAGGGTATAGTAATACTACGGGTGCCTACCTAGAGACTGTAACAATGTTATCCAAGTGATATAATGGTTACGTGGGGAATAGGGAACTATTCTTTCGTTACTCTCTAGAGCTTGTTGGCAAATTAGACAGTAGCGTCGATGATGATGACATTAATAAAAAGTATTCTATCATAAACTTTGATGATTTGGTGCACATTTGTTAAATAAAAATCTCTTGAGAACTTTTTGATTGGAGAGTAGGTTTGGTTAGTTCAACCAAGTAAGGGTGCCATCGCCAACGACTTCTCGTAATTCTGTGGTAGAATCTCTACTATTGGATGTTGACAGGAAAATGTTGAAATGTATGCAGACAGGAAAAGTAGAACACAGTTCAAAGCAGTCTCAGTACCAAAACCCCTCTATCACAATCGCAATCGCCATTAATAAAATATTCATTGCGTCGCTGCACTACCCTTTCATCTGCATAAAAAAAGTGAAATGACACGTTATCAGTAGCTAGTCGGAATAAACTTTCGCTTATACGCGTCACTAGTAGACCCTCGTAGACGCCGTTATCAGCGCAGGCGCGACCGGAATACTAAACAGAACATTGAATGTCATGGACCTTTACTTAGCATGCCTCTCGCGATTAGATAACAGTTTTGATCCGCTATTTACATAATAAGACGCCTTGTGTGATTTAAAAAATGGTTCTCGATACTTTTTAGATAAACACAAGCTTTATTTGTATCCGGCACAAACTATTTCTACTTAAAATCTAGATCCTATTTCTTTGCTTACCAAATACTTTTTTTTTTAATAAAGAATATATTCGCCAAGCTGAACTTATAGTCTCTCTTCTCCAAATAAGCGAAAAACTTGTGTTAGGAGTGGGTACGACAATAGTGCAACCGGTGGCGATCGAACCTGCGACCTTTCAGTTTTCAGTCCTCACCTTTAACCGTTGGGCTATTGAGGCTTACTACTAACTACTACTTAATCAATTTTTATGACTACGGCACAAGATTAGTTTTCTTTAAGTCCACCATTTACTATTAAGTGTTTTTTGTTTTTATTTGTGTTAAAATATACTTATTTGTTTGCAAGTCATACGTCTAAGTCTAATTAATATACATATAATAACTAAAAAAACTAATGCGCAGAAACGCACTATTTATTGTTTGCAATAAAAATTGGTCACATTTGATAACAATAACTCGATTCGAAAATATATAAAAGGTTTTGCAACTGTAAAAAATATTTATTAAGGCGCTGAAAAATGTAATTGTTATGACCTTGGCCTGATGCTATTTGAGCCAGGGAGGTCGTTCTACTTTCGTTTTCAAGTGACTACGGCTAAGCTAAATTATTATGAAATCAAAATTCAAAATTATTTATTTCATGTAATCATAATGGCTCTTATGATAAGCTGAGAATCTGCCACCGGTACGGAAAGCTGATTCTGCTGAAAAGAGCCGGCATGAAACTCGGTAGTTGCTCTTTTCAAAACAAAAATATTACAATATATATAACTTATCTTGCTATATTTAAACGAAAAGAGCAACTGCTATATGTATATGTTTTTATTTATATGTTCCACTGTAACTGAAAAAATTACGGACAGCCTATTTACAGCTTTAGTGTTCTTATTTAACAAGTGTTTAACAAATTTTAATAACGAGTTGATGTCATGAAACGCACGATTTTGAAAGCATTTAAAATATAATCGATATGTTATTATCTGAATGGATTAAAACGAACGCTCATATTGTTCCGGTGTGATGTAAGATAGAGCTTAATAAGGAAATAAGAGCAATATTATTAAATTATATCAAATGAATGTGGGCGAGCCATCGCAAAAACTGGCAGCCTCGACGCCAGCTTTCCTCAGCATCGTCCATCCTAAATAGGACTTTATGTTCGTCTATCACCTATGCCGTGACGTCATCGCTTCGCAGACGTGGAATGAAAATAAGGGGAAAGCAATCAACATTCATGCTTAATGAAACATTAAACAAACATATTTCGAATAATATTACAATTATCGGAAGTGGAAATAGTTGATTTTAATAAAAACTAAAAGTATTTGAAATATAAAGTGAAATAAGACTTCCTGTTCGAAATAATGCATTCGATTGTATTGCTAAATAAATATGTTTTTTTTTTATTATAATACATATATTTACAGAATAAGTTTGCAATAAATGTACTGTTTAAGGGCCATTAAAAAAGTATAAGGCTTAGGGTGAACAATATAACTACTGCTCAGTGAGCGTGACTGCGCAAATTTAAGGGCACTGGATGTAAACAAGAGGCAAGGGTCGGCCTTTGCCCCGTGCTAGGGGAACGCCGCGGGCGATGACGTCACGGGCGCCAGGGCGACTCGAGCCGTCTCAACCGGGGCTCAGGTTGAAACGATCCCGACTAGACGGTGGAAGATGGGAGGCTTAAAAGCTTATACAATATACATGCAATACCTTTTAGTTCGGTAAACTTTTATATTACGAGTTTATTTGATTTGGTATGTACCATTGGGCTAAGAAAGTCAACGAGATTAATCTGCGAGGTAAGTAAAACTGCGCGCTATCTGAATTTGCGTAGTAAAAACAACGTGTGAAAAAATCTGAAGATTATTTTGAATAGTTATATCTACAGTTCATAAATAATCAGATTTTTTAAAAATTACGTAGTGTCAAAGTTACACGGGCTCTAACATTTACATAAAAATCTTTCAGCACCAAAATAGCCTAAAGGTTAAAAAGGTGTCAAGTGTCGTCTACGGTTCGAGCCCCACCCGTTGCACTATTTTTTTGTACCCACTCCTAAGTCCTAACACAAGTTTTCCGCGTATTTAGACAGGAGAAGAGAATAGTCACGTTCACTTAATTGGATAGTACATATAAATATAAAATATCAGACTCCGTTTGATTGGACCGTACTAGGAAGAAATCCTTGATGCGTGAAATACGTTTTATGACATCACGACACTCGGTACCTCTTCATACAAAACTCACATTTGCCGCTACAAAATTGCAACTAGAACGTATGCCGGTGCTAAAACATGTGACCGCGAAAGTTTTGAAAATTAATCGACAGGTGTATATAATATATATACCTACGTATTATGCCTAGCTCGCTGCCTACAGGAATTGGAACTCGTTCGGCGCACTAATGAAATTCCGCTACGGTGAATTGTGAAGAGTTGGAAAATTAATAATTATAAATTTCTTCTCAATTTTAGAAGGTTCTCCTGGCGTTGTTACCGTCTCTACACGCAGAATGTTCGATTTCGCAAAAATGCTTAAAACGCAAAACGTTCAACACGTACTAAAAACTGGATTAGAATTAACAAAATAACTATAGTAACTTTTGCTGTGATCTCTTATAAATATACTCAGAACGATTTCACTCCTCACGTTAATAGTGTGTACGATAATAGTGCAACGAGTAGGCATAGAACCGTGGACCTTTCGGTTTTCAGTGTCCACCTTTTCGGCAATTGAGGTTTCATAATACATGTTTATCAAATCAAAAGATAGGTTTTTTTTTTTCGATGACAAGATAGCCCTTGACTGCGATCTCACCTGATGGTAAGTGACGATGCAATCAAAGATGGTAGCGGGCTAACTTGGAAGGGGTATAGCAGTGTAAATTCAACCCATACCCCTTATCGGTTTCTACACGCCATCGTGCCGGAACGCTAAATCGCTTGGCGGCACGTCTTTGACGGTAGGGTGGTACCTAGCCACGGCCAAAGCCTCCCACCAGACCAGACCAGTAGGTACATGATTACTGAAGTAATAGCTATTATTTATACCACACATACATCACATCACACTAATATTATTTAAAGGCCTAAGGTTGCATGTGTGTGTGTGATAATAGATAGGTACTACAATAAAATACAATACGTAAACGACTTACGAGAGAACTAATCTTCCAATCTGCGATAAGTCTCAAACAAGAGAGAGTAAAACAAGAGTCAAAGAGAGTGTTTCTCAAAGGGTTTCGTTAGAGATTATTAGGTAAATTAATTAACTGGCTGCTGGCACATCAAACTTTCAGTTTTATCGAAGAATGTAATTGTTAATAGTGTATGTGTAAGCCAACTTTTCCCTTTGTTGCCGCTTAAAATACAATAATATTAGCGCTGAAGCAATAAGCTTCCGGCGCAATGCTACTATGAATAACATATTTGTGCCAAAAATGGATATTTTAACTGTACTAAATCGTTCGCAAATTATACAAACTGACAAGACACTTCCGCACTTTGCAAATAAAGGGCACAAGGGTATAACGAGTATTGTCACATTTTTATAGCAAAGCAAATGGCTGTAGAAAGAAACGCCAAAACGGTATTCCTTTTCATTGTCTGTTTGATATACTGTGATATAGCCTTTTCTTCCCCTATGCCCTATAAATGAGGTATCACTACATACAAATACGATGCAACAATTTTTTACAATCGTAGATCTACGATTTATTTGGAGCTGATCGCATACTAACACGTACTACCTACTCGTAGGTGCATGACGCAACGACGCAGCGCTAAAGCCGCTATTCCTAGGTAAAAATGCAACAAATATATGTATATATGTACAAAGTAACTGCAATACGAAGAAGAGTACGTACTGAAATTTTAATTGATATATATATATATGTATAGAATAAAATATTATAGATAATAATAATATAAAAAATTTAAGAGACAATAATGATTTCCAAAAATTTCGTTTAAATGAAAGAGATAACGTCAATTATCTCGTTATCCTTCAAGAATTTCTGACAATGTCAAGTTGGAGAAAAATTATCATTTTGCTCTTTTTCAATAAAGTATAATAACGACGAAAATGTAAAAAATGTAAAAAAGCGAGCTTAAAAAGAACATCTTGGACAAAGATTTTATTAATCTTCATTAAAAATACGAATGATCTATTCCGTCATTTCAAATAACATATCATTTTTGTTTTTCGGACAGACTTTCGCATTCGCTAAGACATTCTAATTAGTAATGTCAATTTTTTAGTCATAAACGCTTATTTATGCTACACAGTTTATAGCATATTTAAGCGTTTATCTATTTTCATAATTTATGTAGTTAACAGGAGGCGTCTTAATTAAACGCTTCCGTTTTTGGCAATGTTACGCAGTTCAGCAAATAACAACAATATCCTAAATCCTCAATAGTGCAGTAATAGTATCGTATCCATTGATTTTTGTTGGAAAATTATGTACTAGTAAACCGGAGTTGGCATAACTATCATCTGGGCACATTTTTCTTCTAATGGTTACCGGAAATTATACTTAAATTGAGTTGCAACACCTTTATACATAGAAATATAATACTTGAGAGCAATTAAGGTCAGACTGGTTACAAATAAGGTAAATTAGTCAATAATTGAATAAAAACGATTTCTATCAATGGTTAACCTTGACTCTGAGCAATGACAGACGGCTCACTTGCTTGTTGAAATATAGAAAACCTATGAGTATAATCAGGATTTTATCATAAAAAAGTAACAACAAACCCAAATAAATTCAAAATGACAGGCCGCGGACACACTTTTTATTTTCCAATATCTAATAATACCCATAGAAAAAAGTGACTCCATACTTTTCGAAAAAATATAAGAACCAATCATATTTTACGCAGGCCTTCACTGCCTGATTAGAATATTGGAATTTATTCATGAAGTCCAAAAATATCTTATTCAGGCCTCGCAACACGTAACTCGCGAAGCACAGAATTGGAAACACGCGAAAATTATAGGAGGCGAATGAATTCAAATGTTACCGCATTACCGAAATGATGCGGAATATTTTATTACAGGCCCACTCTACGGCAAAATTATTGTGAACAATACGAAGACGTAAGTATATTGTATAGGAGTGATGTATTGTGAGTTAGTAAGTTCATACATAATATTTGTAATTATATACCTAAGTACTTTACTTCATTGTAATTATCGTAATTTGAGTAGAAGACTATAACGTCGACAAATGATACGAATATGTTTACAAATTATTTATATTTTTTTGTTTAAAATCAAGTTTGCAAAACTTGACAGTGTTGATAAAATTCAAGTCAACATTATAACATCAAAATGATACTGACATAAATTGCCTAGTTTGTCCATACATCAGCAATTCAAAACCCGCGAATTAAAAAACGGTAATATTGAATTAAGGATTTAAAATAAAAGAACTTAAGCCCATTTTACTGTTTACCTTACTTACGTAGTACAGCGTACAAATGCATTTTAATACCGAACAGTAACGTCTTGTCACACGTGTCGCTTTTGCGCATTATTTGGAATCGCTGTAATGTGCGAGCAGCTTGACCTGTCACAAAACTGCCTTGTATAATACTCGTACTCGACGTAATACCATGTATAGTTAGATCTTGTTAGTAGCAATAGCAGAATTGCATTTTGCATTTAATTGCGCTGACGTGTCGCTGTCACATGTTTGTACAACCTTGAGAGAAACACGGGACCTTGCTACTTTTACAATGTGGGTCAACTTGTGTTTAACGATCATTTCGCAGGAATTAACTTTTGTTTATAAAAGGAGTTCTGCAAGTTAAACTTTTTTGAGTGGCCACTCTCAAAAGCTGTTTTAAATAAACTAAAAATTTCAGCGATCAATTTAACTATTCTGTTAAGTTAAATCGGCCACCCCTTTTCACGGAGAACTTTGTGGGGGAAAAAAAAAGATCTTTAGACTACATTTATTTTCGCGATGGCAGTAAAACTTGAAAACATAAACTGTTTATATTTTTAAGTTTTAGTTTTCAAGATTTCGAAGCTGGCGCGTAGCTACTAAAGTAATGCTGTTGATTTTGCAATTTTTACTTATTTATCCATCTCATTGTGCTTCTAATCTTCTAGATCTAAAAATGTAAAAAATAAGTCGTGCTAAGTACATACTATGATCATTTTCTGTGTGTCTGTTTCAGATATTTTCTATCGCAGACTTAATGAATCGTCCTCGCCCTACCATATTTTCTTAGGAATATGAAAAGCTGTTCTAACATTCGATGACGTCAATGCCAGCGACCTGACTGTTTTCAATTTCTCCAACTGACTCACTCGTCTAGTCAGACTTATCACGCTATACATATTTACTAGGTTGTCGGATTGCATTGCGAATTCTACTCAGCGTTTCTTAGGACAATGCGAATTGTACAATGACACTAATTCTAATCACTAAGCTAAATTGATAGATCTAAGAATAGTGCTATGTTTTTACTTTTCCCTGCGCAAAAAGGTAGAACTGTATTTAGAGCTTTCAGTTTATTTTAGAGATTGTGTAAGACTAAGTGCTAATGCTAGCACCAATGTCTGAACTTTTCACAGAGTCTGTATTTTTATTGCCGCTATAACAACAAATAATAAAAATTAAAAATATTAAAGTTTTTAATTAAACTACGCGTGGTTTCTACGCGACATGGCAGTGGAACGCAAAATCGTTTTGCGGCACGGCGTCGCCGGTAGGACGGTAATTAGACCTTCCATACTATTAGAGATTGGCTCTACCAATTTATTCCCGGATGTTCTATCAGTCACGACTTAGGTACTTATTTTTCCCTCTATTTTGCTTATCCCGAAGTTCTAAAAGAGACGGTAATGACAATTTCTTGAAAGATGCAGAATAGTTAAAACCGTACTTTCTTATTATTGGACTACTCGAAGTATTCTTCGGCAATACCACATTTCAAAGCCTCCCAGTTCTTCAGCTGATTCACCAACACAGTCGGGAAGTGCTCTATACATATTTACTGAGGTTGGGAGCATTAAGAATTCCACTCAGAGATTCTTAGGAAATGAGACAATGGGCAGCGTATGCGAACTATACGATATCCCTCATAATTCCTTGTTCGTCGTCGGAAGTTGCAGACCGGCATATCCGAGTGTATAATTAATAAACCATTTCAAGCACCATGATTTCGATAAATCACTCATTTACTGAAAAAGTACCTACCAAGCGATTTTAAATGGTAATGTAGAAAAAATCGTCATTTCATCACTTCATGCTCTGTGAAACTACATTAGTTGAAAAATAAACTTACAGACTTTACTATAAAATTTCTAAAAACTGAGACTTGACCTCGTCTCAAATCTTTGGAAACATGTTTGAAACATCGGGATTTTTGAAATAAAACAATGCTCTAGCAATTGAGCGAAATATTGTAGAGCCGTACAAGAAATATGTCTTGTATCCTGGCTGCACATTTCGAGACGAATCGCAAGTTACGCGTTCCTTACCTCTGGAGACACAGATGCCGTAATTTGCATATTTAAGCAAATTAAAATTTTAAATCGTTAAAAATTCGCTTCGTATAGTACGGGGCTTGGCTGCAATGTGAAATCTTATACCCATGACATACTTCATTCTTTTTACTAAATCTGAGTCCTAAATTACAATTTTAGCAGTCAAATCGAAAATTGGAAAGAGATTGGATGAATAGTCTGCGTTAGAAGAGGCAGTTGGCAGAAGCGAAACCATAGGGAGACTGCCTGCTCTAGCATAGATATTTGGCTATGCATAAACCTAATATTAACTTAACAACTAAACTGAACGAATGAACATGTAAAACGCAGGCATTACCATGTCGTCGTAGTCTATTCCGTAGGAAACGTCCAAAATATGTAGATACCTGTAACAAGTAAACAAGAAAACAAATTAAAAAAATATTCGAGAGTTCAGATTCAAAACACTGTACGTGTACATAACATATGTGAATGACATCATTCGTTTAGTCCACGTCCCAAATTCCGTTCAAAAGAACGACTTGCATTCACAAACGGGGCTATATAAACCTCGCAGTCCGGCAACTATTTGAATTTCAACGAGTGCATATTTTCATACACTGGAAAATCATAAAGCGAAACACAACCCCAATAATAATAATTGTGAACTCTGAATAAGTAAGTAATTAAAATGCGTTGATTTTATTTTCTATGAAATGTTCAGTTTGTGTTAAAACATATAAAATAAAACCAAGCAACCGCGTATACGTTTTTAAATATGTTTTAAAACGTAATTAGTTAAATAAAAGCTCATCTAAGGGGTCTTTGTTTTAAAAATATTTGACTAATTAGAGATTGAGTAGTCGCTGCGCCCCGTAAATCTTTCAGCCAACGACAACAGAGGCGCAAAGCCATACATAAGAAACACGCACTACGCAACATAATTATTGTACTTATCGTTTAGACAGAAATCAAGTTTTACACACTGGGCTACATCCACGAAAACACGATTTGTGTCCAATTTGTACGTTGTGTCATATGTATTCAAAGCTTATCGTGAAACAGAATTTCAGTATAGAAATAGAATCAGAGTATGACTAATGAATCCTAGCAAAGTAAAACAAACAAAGTCCACAACGAATCCCCGGGGCAAGCTTATTGATGTCGCTTTCTCCACCGTCAGAGGGGCGAAAAGATTCAGTAGTTATTTATCCACCAAACCCCATTATTCCCCTTTAATCCAATTGAATCCGTCGCCGTAGCGACTGGCTGTGCAAACACAGTGACGTATTCTGTCAAGTTAACCTGATAGCGAAGATATTGTAACGATATATTAGCAACAGATAGGATAAAGGGACAGGCCATAAAGGAAAGCGTTAATCTATAATAATTCAACTTTGTTTATCTTTGATAAAACGCAGAGTAGGTATGAGTAAAAATCATAAGCTGCATATGCAAGCAACTAACATGAAATTGTGGACCTTGCTTTACAAAATTTTATAAATTGATAATAACGCATCTTTCTTATACTTATTTCTTTATAGTAGGTATTACGGACGGAATTTTTTAAAGAAAAAAAATAGCGACCGCTGATTCTGTCTTCACCGTGCAGATACTTTGCTCTATTATTCATATGAATAAAAAAAATTATGAATAAGAAATTTAATTAAATTAAATGAAGTTGAATAGGTAAGGTTTGGCTTTAGTGTCTAAAAAGCAGAATAGTCTACATACTCGTAGTCTTCACTGAATAATTCAGCATGAAAATATTTTTAATATCCACTCTGCCCGTTGTGTGAATATCTTTGTCTACTATCGATCTAATAGCGCACCGACCTCAGAGACTTCACTCGCTTGATCGACGTAGTATATCATTGGGCAATATACTGTTTGGTTGAAGAATTTTAGGGTAAGAATGTAGATGATGAACACCTAGACCTCGATAGAATAGAGAAGTTGTGATAATTACGTACGGTTACATAAATAACAAGCTAAGGCCCGCCCAAAGAAGATGCTAAGATACCAAACGATGAACACTAACTAAACACATTATAAATTGTGATGATAATCAAGCATCTTAATATCAACAGTAAAACAAACACGCCATTTTGTCGCTGAAAAATAACATCACTCAGGGAAGATTTACATAACCCAATCGACCAAAAAAACTTTCCACATTCAGCTCAATTAACACATGAAATATACTTGTTTGTTCGCGTAACAATGAACTCATTGTTTTGATGATAATTGGCTTAAATTACCTCAAGGTCGCAACTCGTACTCCTCTAAAAGGAACGAAATCGTTCCATCAAAAGGCCGCTTTATACAAACATTACTACAGAATATATAAGGCCGTATGAAAATAAATCATTACGGTATTCATGGAATTACAAAACTTGGCCTCGAAAACATTAAATAGTACTTGCCGTTTTATTCGACAATGTCGTATTTAAAAAAGGCATGTATTTAAAATTTAAATGATCATTTTAATTTTGCAAATACAGTAAGCAAAAAAATCTAAACGGTCATCATTTTTAATAATTGATCATCTTTCTTTGAGACATAAAATAAATCAAATCAATCGGTATTTTAATACATTGCATTACATAGTAGCACAATTAAGTTGACAAATACAAAAGAAAAGCGCGAGTGGAATTCAAATTATTTATTCAGTATTCCGAAAAGTAGCTAAACTACCAAAAAATCACCAACAAAAAACTTGACTTGTACATATTAAATAACGTTTAAAATGAACTACATGAATCAAAGACTACTTAATATTTTCAAAATACTTTTTTATTTAGGTACTTTATACAACTGCACGATGTTTTTTATCAGCAACAGAAACATCGTGCACAAAAATTTTCCAGTCACGATAAATTAATACATAGTAACTAAGGTCGAAAATATATCCCATCGGGCCGCGCGATCGAAAATATAGGGAGTTGAAAGCCCCCATTGAAGTTTTAGGCACGTCCTCCCGGGGGAATCGAGATACGTTCGAGTTTTTTTTTTATTGCCTTTCAGAACGTTCTAGGCTTTCCGTCCTTGTGAAACTTTTTTTGTGTTCAGTAAATATTGGGGCTTCGTCTGTATTGTTTACCAATGGATTACAACTCCGAACAAAATTCTTAGGTTAACATTGTCAAGCACACTGCTACCGTTGTCCTGGTCTATGAATGAAATATATTATGTTACTAGCTTCTGCCCGGGACTTCATCCGCGTTAGTCTTGATAGGGTATTTAACTGAAATTTAAAATGAAGTTTTAAATATTATAAAAGCAATGCCATTTTTTTAATATCTTAACTGGTTTCGGAAGTATAGAGCCTTAGAGTATCCTGTTGATCAGAGAGAGTGCTACTGGCGTGTGACGTCACAAGACAGTAGCTAAATACACTCTCCATTGAAAATTTTGTGTTAGACAGAGACAGATACAGTCGCAGTACAGCTTATAACTTATTTGTTATTGCATGTAACATGTTACATTTTCGATTAAAATTAATGAATATCAACATGTTTAACAATAACAGTCAACTACCCTATTGTGGTTACCCAAGTAGCACAGATAGCTGTATAAATACTCACTTTTAGACCTATTTGAAACTCTATGCGTATTAAGACTCTTTTAAGAGTACACTGGTGATCCTACAGCTGCATAATAGCTGTCAGTGATATTTAAACAGCTTAGGCTGAATAAGGGCTGTTTAGTGGATAAAATTACGCCAAATGCTGTATAAGAAGGTATTTGTGAACTCTTATTACACTGACTTATTAAGGGGGCACGTGTGAACTATTATGAAGTTAATAGCTATATAATGGATGATATGTGGCCCATACTACAGCTTATTGCTGAATATCAGAGTTTTAACTATTCACGTCGCTGTTTAACATGAATCCACCATTTTATTGTATAACCTCATAACCTATATAAATATCCTGATTCATTTTTCAACTTTTATGATGTTTTGTGTATGAATTAGGAATGGATTGCATTAGTTTTTACTTCTCGATATCATAATAACAACTTTTTATCTTATAATTCTTTTCAAAGCACTAAAAATTGTTTATTCAAGTTTTCATCACGGCTCATTTATATCACGAAACTAATTAAAAACCGAATATTTTCGTGGCGCACTAAAATTTTCTTAGGTAATATATATGTATAATGTCAGTAAAATTACATTCCCAATCATTTTTCTTTTATAAATATGAAAACAATGCACTTAACTTTGAATATATAACCACACGTATTCAATTCACTCCACGAAATTGTGTTTAAGCTACAGGTATATTAATTTGCTAGATTAAGTTTGCTACTTCACTTTTACGTCACGTGACATATTTGCTGAATAAAGAGTAACTTGTAATCTTTTACTCAACTTAAGGCTGTATAATTTGTGCCCATTTAAGAGGTATAAGAGCTGTATACGGCCGTATACAGCCCTTATGCAGCTTTTTTATACAGCTTTAAGCGTGACGGGAATTCGTTATTCAGCTGCTAAGCAGCCTTCGTGTGCTACTTGGGTATTGGCTGAATTTATGGCATTTTTGTTGTATTGAGAGGGTATCGGTCAGTGAGAGGCAATTGGGATCGTCATATGTACAGCAGCAGATTGGGATCAACCACCGACAGACGAAAGCAGTGAAATACTGATTCTCTTTTCCCATGATTCTGGATACAAGATAATTTTCTCAAGGGTCGATCGGTGAGGTAGATAGTTGTAGCTTCTAAGAGCGATAAATCAATGGGCTCTGTTTAAATGCCGATTAGACCACTATTAAGCCATTACTAAAGCGGTTTCCGTGCAACGCAGTTCACGATTCGCAGTGACGAATTCGATTCTTTCCCACTCCATCATTTCCATGATTAAGAACACCGATATGTAAATCATTTCATTGACTGCGTGAAATATTCTTTCATTGTCCCAATCCTACTATATCCTACTAATATTTAAATGCGAAAGTTAATTAGGATGGATGGATAGATGTTTGTTACTCCTTCACGACACTACGAATGACCCGATTTGGTTGTTTGGCTACATTTGGCTACATTTTATCGCGGAAAACTACAGAATTAAAAAACCTTATTCCACACAAACGAAATCGCTACCTGATATAATCTTTTCCATAGAGACCAACGGTGCTTTTAGATTGGGCTCATTTTCGTCCTATATCACATCATAAAGGGATTCATCCAGTTTCGCCGCGTGCGGCAGCAATTTCGGTGGTAGCGTCATGTTAGCGTAGTAGGTAATAGAAGCAAATAACACACGTCTCTTTGAAACCATTTTTATTAGTCTACAGACTAATAAAAATACAGTTTGTCCAACATAGTTATATTGTCGCTGCGGTATGCATCACCGTTGCGGCGCCTCACCACCTGTATGCCTGTGGCGGCGACATTTTTGCGGAGAACAAAGCGTCTTGTGGCCTCTAACATGCTCTCCGAGATACGGGGTTGTCACGCCGTGGATTAGTGTAGGTACCGAGTTTTCTTGTCCGAAACGACCCAAAACGTAATTAATTTAAGTATTAATTTGTGTACACGAGAACTGCGGGTGTTATTCCTTAAATTGAACCCTCTTAGGCAAATGACTAGTGGGAATACAACGGTATAATTTCATGAAATGCCCGCGGGTGCGCCCGAAAACAATAACTTTGGGACGACAACTAAGCAAGCAACGTCACGCCACTACAATAATTCATATAACACAAAACGTGACATCGGAAGAAATAAAAAAAATGCGTGTGAATCATAATAACTTTTCTGTTATTGTTATTTATGTATTTGCCTTAACACAAACTAAATAACTAGAAGTACAAAGTGATAATAAAACAAACCACGTATAGCTTTCTTATACGGGATCTGTTTTATTGGTGAACGTGACGAAGAAGAAATAAAATTATTCGAGCACGTGTACATTTACAAATAACGATTTATAAATTGTTTAAGCCGAATCGGACTAGGGAAGTTAATAAAAGATTGAAAGATCTCTACAAGCAGTATACAGTTTAGGGCTTGGACACATACAACGCGTGACAGCGAAATGTGTGAAAATGCGGCGTTTGAAAAGTTTGGAATACACGAGAAGCCGTTTACCCTACACAAGTGCACAGTGAGAGCAGAATCAGGAATAAAGCTACGTTCCTATTACACGGAGCTTCAATTTACCGGAATATCTTAGTCACTAACCGTGAAAAAAAAAGACGTGTGGCACTCGGGGACTGCCGCGGTAAAGCTTTTGCATAGCATTTTTTATCAACGCCTTCTAGCGGCTCACCGTAGAGGAGTCCCGTGTCAGTTTATTTTCGTTACGAAATTTCTAGATTCGGTCTCCATGCTGGCCCGCGATAGAAGCTATGCAATAGTTAGCTTAATGATAACCTGTTAATTTCTAGTAAATGTAGCGATTTCGAATTAGTATTAGTTTGTTATTTAACTAACAGATTAAATGAACGAAATCGAAGTGATTCCGATCCCGGAGGTAATGACCTAAACCAGTTTGATTTTTCCAAACATTTAAAAAACGCTGTGCGAATTGAGAACTTCTTCATTATTGGATGGTTCAGTATGAGGGTTCCTCCGTCGCGGTTTATCTGTCCAGACCTTTACTGTCTACCTTGTAATGTAACGCCATACACGGGTCAAACACATGCATTGTGAACACATTGCTCCCACATGTAGGTACTTAGCCCTCTTTAATGTTTCCGATGTTAAACCAGAGTATGCTTATTGTTACCCATATGCTCCAATCTACAGGCTGTATAATTTGCATCAATTCTGGACGGGCAATTATAATAAAAATATATACTTACCTACTAATAATAACGAAAATATTTTTAATAATTTCTAAATAATAAACTGAGTTCTTACTCATAAAATGCAAAAAAAGTATACCACACGAATATTTGCATGTCAGATAACGAATAAATATTAAACTGCGACGATGGCGATACGAGTACAATAATGTTAATTTTTCATAAACACTGGTTAAAGGCCGCTGCATACATAACGTGCACGGGACGGGACGGGACGGGACGTGGAGTTTTGGAAACATCGTTTCATAGAAAATGTAAGCGACTGTGCATACGTCACGGAGCACGGACGGGACGGGAACGTGCCACGCGCGGAACGGGAAAAATATCGTCGGCGACGATGTTTAGCACGTCCCGTCCCGTACGTGCCCCGTCCCGTGCGTGATTCCGCTGCGTATGCACAGTCGCCCCGTTCGCTCCGGAGAGCTAAGTAGTGATGTTTGTGTATTTACCTACGAAGCAAAAATGGACGAATGGAAAAACTAATTGAGTGTGTACGATCATGAAAGTATTTAGACACCAAATATAAAAATTATCTGTGGCGTAAAATTGCAGTCGAACTATCACTCACTGAAAACCGGTCAGATTTATTTTATTAATTTATTGCATTCGTATCTCTACTTATATTTTAATATGTAATAATAATTACAGTTGAACTTTTTATGCTCAAATCAATAGGTATATAGTATCAACCTTTGACGACCTCCCTGGCGCAGTGGTGAGCGCTGTGGTCTTATAACTGAGAGGTCTCGGGTTCGATTCCCGGCGGGGGCAATTTAGGAATTTATAATTTCTAAATTGTCTCTGGTCTGGTCTGGTGGGAGGCTTTGGCCGTGGCTAGTTACCACCCTACCGTCAAAGACGTGCCGCCAAGCGATTTAGCGTTTCGACACGATGGCGTGTAGAAACCGATTAGGGGTATGGGTTGTATTTACACTGCTATACCCCTTCCAAGTTAGCTCGCTACAATCTTAGAAAAATCCATCTTTCCTTGTTCACATCACTAGCACGTTAGTTCTGAGTTATTGCCACGTTGCGTATGCATTAAAAATTCCCGTCCGTGTTTACTAACCACGTCCGGGCCACGTCCGGGCCACGTCCCGTCCACGTCCCGTGCACGTTATGTATGCAGCGAGCTTAAGTCGCGTTGAACTTCGCGATAGAAAGTGCATCCAAACGTTACCGGTACATAAAGGACATTGTCCCGATTTTTTTTAATTCATTACAAGATAGCCCTTGACTGCGATCTTACTTGATAGAAAGATACTTTGTTACTAGGTACCTACTAAAGCCAAAGCCAACAAATAATATGAGTTCTACTGTAAATTCAATTTACTTCTGTCTAGTTAGAATTTATTCTGGAATTGAATATGACGAAGCCAATGTAATATGGCAGCGTACTTTGTAAGGGCGTAAACCCTATCTGACTAGAGCTAGAGTCACGAAATACTTAAGATTCCAACTGTGTATTTGAGTTACTTCTGTCCAGTAAGAATTTGTTCTGGAATTGAATATGGCTAAACTTTAGTATGGGTAACGTAGCGATGAGTCACGCGCCGCGCGCCGTGCCGTTCCGATGCCGATGGAATATGACAGGGTATATTTGTGAGGGCGTGGATTCTCCCTAATGAAAGCCAAACACGCGACGCTCCCGCCCTCAGGCTTCGCCTCCAAACGTTATTAATACCGATATTCCACTTTTATTTCCAGATACTTATTCGTAAACTTCCGCCATGAGTAAAAATAGGGCATTTTAAATGTTAATGCATTAGCTACTAATTGTTAAGAAAGTTAATAGCTTTTCGTCTTTGTAATTGAATTAGAGTTTAATTAACTGTGGAACAGAGGATTGAACAACGCTCAGAGCGACTGTGGATCGAAACAACTAGCCCACAAGCGAGATCGAGGCACAGACTCTATTTCTAACAACTTAAACGCAGCTTTATTTACTTGACTAATGAAAATAAAAGACTATGCCACCACGCACTCCATTTCATTAGTGGGCGTTTCGCCTTAGAGCTTTTTATTCTTATTTATCAATCTTTTCTTATCTATAGGCCTCCTCACGTGCTCGCCATTCTGCCAGATGTTGAGCGAGTCTCCCACAGTTTTATCACAAACTTGGTGTGTTGTTCCGACCGTCGACATATTGTCATCCAACGTTTCTTGTACAGTTCCTACTTAGTCCCCACTCGAGTTTCAACCCACCAAAGATTCACTTAGTAATGTAAGGGAAAATCTATTGAATTCTACTATATGATCTTTTGAACTACAACCAAGTATGATATTTCTAGATATTCCACACAAATATTATAAAGATGCGTGTGTGCCTCTGTGTGTACACTTCTTACTCCTTCACACCACAACGAATAAATCGATTTGGTTGAAATTTGAAATGGAATTTCTCATACCCAGGATTAACACATAGACTACATTTTATCCCGGAAAATGAAAGAGTTCCCGCGCGAATTAAAACCTTAATTCACGCAGACGAAGTCGCGGGCATAATCTAGATAATTATATTCGATCTCTTTCCCTTACGAAAATATAAACACCAAATCGCAATTATTATTATTATATTTCTACCCACTTTATACCCCACCTACTAGAACACTTATTTGCACGCCATTGCATAGTAGGTAAAAAGTGATTTAAAGTTTTACAACTTGCGACCGGTTCTGGAAATATTAAAAAGCTATGAAAAGTATGTAAAAAATATTAATTTGATTTATTAAGGTAGGTGATTTATTAAGGTACCTACGTGAGTAGTTATTTATTAAGATATTCAAGAACTTTGAAAACGATAATGTTACTAATTTTACCTGAAACCACTCGTAATTATAATACTTTAGCAGCAATTACTTTGCAAAGAGAAATAATAATTAGGGTGGGTACCTAATGTCCTCCCGACAAAAATTCTCAGTGGTTAGCCATCTCAGGTGCACTCTCTATTCCCTCACTCTCATAGTCTAACCGGAGAGCGATTAGGAGAACCGGAGAACCATAAGAAATAAGAATTATTAGATTAAGTATAAATTTGGTTTTATGAATGACTTAAATGGGATAAAATCTAAGTTTTAATAATTGTAAACTATTGTTTTATGAAGATAGAAGAGAAATTAAAGAAGGAATTTCAAATAATTAAAAATGGCAGAAATAATTAAGCAAACCAAGGACCCTTTTTATGAAAGGGGTGTCCAACCCGAATTAAAAAAAAACTCAAGTTAAGAGAAACAACTAACTTTGTTATGTAATACATACTTCTTCTCCCATTGCAAAAACCGTGGGCTCGTTGTGTGGGCTCTCGTTAAATAAATAAGTAGCGTTCTATAGTATAAGACCTTCGCCATCTGTGTCCGCTCTAAATATAAACCTCCATCTGCTTTACACGCGCACTGCACACACGTGTATTATAGTAAATAATAACATCCCCCCCAATTTCACGAAATAATTAAGCTAAATATGTATGTGTTACAACAAAAGTACGGTGGCTTCGGCTTTGAATTCAATAAATTAATATTCATTGTGTAAAACTAATACCATCAAAGACTTGTCGTCAATCGCAAGCTTATCCCGCAATAAAAAAAGCAATCTATACTATTATAATAAAGAGAGAGCGCGAATTTTGTGAGTTTGTATGTATGTCCGGAGCAAACTTTGGAACCACCGCATCTATTACAATAATTCTTTTACCATTTCAAAGGTACATTATTCCAGATGGTTATAGGCTATAATTATGTTAATAAATGTATTATGGCTAGATATTATGTGCAAATTTGTTAAAGAAGTCGGAAAATTTTTTGACTCTTAAACGTTTTCAAGGCGTGCGCTGGGTCATATACTGTTATTGGATGAAAATGATGTATGGGTGAATTGTTCCTCTTAAAGAGTTCTAAAAAAAAGTCCGCGATAGCATATGTCTATATTCTAAGGATAACTTACAGTAACCATTTCTATCTTTAAAATTTTGATTAAAAATAATGAATTATTTTCGAAGCTTCTTTAACTGATGTGATGCCAATCTATATCTAAATAAATATGTTTATTATCGTAAGTATTTAATTTAGAACATATTTGCCCTTTACACTATACAATTTAAATAAATATCTTAGGAGTTATCGGAAAATTAATATATCCGCGCGACAAAATAATAAAATGGTGCCGGCTGGCGCGGCGGGGCACGGTGGCGGGTATCGGTGCGGGATATTCGTGTGGTTCCTGTGGTGATCTTATTGACAATCGTCTCCTATAAGAAGCTCACAAGAACAAATATTTAATTTTCAACCCGGACGAAGTCGGCGTGGGCTTCTAGTATTATATGAAAGTGTGTTCCTTTCTTGGTGTTTGGTTTCAGCGGAGCAATAAATCGCCATGATTTTTTGCATGAATATAGTTGAGCACTAAGGCTGAAATCTATAGACCACACTCTAGCTCAGCTCCGACTCAAAATAGAGTTAAAACGAGACAGATTTATGTCAGGTTATACTATTTGTATCTCGTTTTAACTCTATCTTAAGTTTGAGCTTAGTCAGAGCACGATCTATAGATCTCAGCATTGGAGAGAGATCAGGTTACCTATTATCCCGGAAAAAGAGGGTTCCCATAGCATTTTAAAAAGCAACACCACGCCAACCAAGTCGCAAGTAAAAGCTAGTATATTAATCCTAATAACGACGAGTCCCTATTTAAAATTTATTCTTTCATTCAGGCATGTTAAAAGCTTATAATATTAATATCTAGCTCTTTCGTATAATATTAACGTAGGTATCACACGGGCAACTTGCATTAAAAATGTAGAAGAAATCCTCAGGTCGAATTTAAAACCGAGGCTAAGTTAAATAACACGTACAGAATTACGAACGTATTATTTACCTTTTAAAGCTTATTTCATAGAACTAAAGGTTTTATTCTTTGAGAAATCTTTAGAGAGGATTTAAGCTGGGGGTTTTACGACGAGATATAGAGCGTGTGCCCTGACTTGACTCGGGTTCGAGACAACCTACCTACACACAAATACGCATTGTCGAACATATTTTTTCGATGAATTTCGTTGCGTTGCCCTTATCCATTTTTGCTGAAAATCAACGTCATTGTAGATGTAGGCCCTTTTATGAACATTGTTTAATTCAACGCAATAAAAACTCATCACACTTACAATTTATTACAAACTGACACTACTGAAAATTCCTTCAAATAAGACCTACGAAGCATGAAAGTCACATCACTTAAATCGAATCTTACCATGAACGATAAATATTATAAACGTCTTATGTGGATAAAAATATGGTAGATGCTACCAAAATAAAGATATCTAAGATAAAGATAATATATAGGGACCGACGAATGATCGGGCTAATGAAACGTTATGGCTATAATACGTGTGCAAACTTAAGATACGCATCACAGATAAATTATATGTATAAAAATTATTCATGTGTAATAGGCGTGGGGTGCTTTATAAAGTGATACATGACTATTATAGCTGAAAAAATGAGCTGTAGCATTGTTCAATATGTAAGGCATTCAAGTTGGGTTTTCAGCTGAAGCACCTCACATCTTTTTATCTTAAATTCGAATGAAAACGAAAATCATTTCATTATATTCACATCGTGCGCTATTATTGCTTGCTTTCAACATAATCGTTTGAATAAAATTCCTGGGCGATGAATGTTTTAAAAACGTTTATTTGTTATATTATATTCTTTGCATTCCATTTCGTAAAAGCTTTGTTCAAAGCTATTTTACTAAAGGGAATGAATAATATTATTTCATTTCATTTGTATGAAAAAGTTAAATACTTTTGTTTTGTAATAAACTATGCAGATGAAAAGTTACTTAACAGTCAGGGTCGAGGAAAAATACTAAGATGACATAATATCTAATTGTAAAAAATCCCTTAGGGATATTGACAAAATTATCCATTTGAGTATATTCTATGTAAACATATCATTTATCAGTCAAATATACCTAATTATTATCATACGAATAAGTTTTATTTTGTCTAACCGTACTAACGAGAGAGAAAAACAAAAATAATATCCTATACCTTTTCTCGATAAATAAATAATTCGAGTTCGCTAAATCCGCTTAAAGCTTTTAAGAGGGCTTATTTGATCAAAAGAAAGAAGAAAGAACCCCTAGTTAATTCAGCTTTCTAAGTACAAAGCAAATAGGTTAAGGTGAAACCATTCATAAGCGGTACGAGTAGGTACGTGCGCGTCAGGATCGAAAATAGCGCTGTTTTTCCTCCCAAGCGGGAAAAGTTAAGGCTTGGACCAACAAAAACTCGGCGTCAGATATTACCATAGTCATTGTAGCTCTTCGTAGCAATACAATGAAACTATCATAAACAGAGTGATAGTGTGCCAATCCGCACTTAGCCAGTGAGGTGAACTGTGGCTTAGACCCTTCTTATTCCAGAGGAGATCCGTGGCTTCCTAACCTTTTTTTGTGCAAAGTAAAACAGTTTATTCGTATATAATAACAACCTATTTCAAAAAGCACTCCGTTGATCCAATGTCTTCTAATAGTAGCGATGCGAACTGACACTAAATTCGCGCGTACGCGTGTACGATTCGTAATTTTTAAAGAAATGTACGAAACACGTTGTACTGATGCAGATACCACGGAATCCGTCAATGGTGACGCGCGCGTCGCAGTATGGTCGCCTTCATAAATATAGAGGCTCTATACGTATTTTATCTAATTTTTCAAATTAACATAACTGTACATAAATATGTAATTTAGTATGGACAGAAAAGGTATGGAGATGTCCATCCCTTTTCCGTGCACTATTATAGCATACTATAATGTTAGGTGAAAAAGTATCATCCCACAATATTTTACGCAAAGTTACCCTTAACATAAAAATTACCCTCAACTCCTTGAATACGTTTTCTAGAAGCCGCGTCGGATAAAATTTTCATCGCGCGCTGTGTGTCAAAGCTTTAAATAAACTTCAGCTCGCAAACGTACGTGCAAAAGTGGCGAAATTAGACCCTTTTTTACTGGGACCTTGAAGAAACTCTACAAAACGAATCCCCTACACAATAGGTGTTGCTCGTTCCGACCGAATCGAAATTAGGTACATTTCTCCAGTTACGCTTCGTCGAAATAAATAGAAAAGGTTCCAGAATACAATTCAATCACTATTCACAACAGAGGCAATCTTGTATTTATGCGTTTGCTGCTTTATCGTTATTCGGAAATGATCAAATGAGATATGACGGTGTTGGTATAAAGACCTACTGACTCATCCGCTTCCTACACAAGGTCTAGTTGTGTGCGAAACAAAGGAACAGTTGTTTCCGAAGGTTGTTTTCGACTTGGAAGTTCCTACGAATGAAAGGAAAATCTGTAACACATGGCGTAGTTGAATCTATCTCGAGAAAAATAACTTTATTGCTGTTGTAAGTGCAAACGCTGTGAAAATTGCCGCATACATCCGTCACAGTAGGTAGTATACTACAGATTGCGGCTTGAAATGTTTGCAAACAACGAGGTCAACTAGAAAATTGCAGCTCGCAATGAGTGAGGTTCACAGTGATACTACGAGTAATAGGGTGCGTATTCATTGAAGCGTAGACTAGCGTAGACTAGAGACGAGAAAAGCAGAGCTATGAAAAGAGTGAGATGTAATCACTGACCGCCCTTTGAGGCTTTTAGCACTTATCCCTTCCTACACTACAACAGCGAAACGAAAAGGATGGACCAATAGGGATAGACGAATAGTCGAATGTCTACGTTGGAATAGGCATTTTAGAAATGGTTTCGCTGTTTTCAAACAGAAGCGCAGCAATATCGAATCCCAACCCTAGTGAAACTTTTCAAGCTTAGGTTATCTGTCGATTAATATGAACGGAATAAGGATGTAAAATTCTACGTATTTTCGTCCATACTAAACTACCCCATACTTTCTCGTCCACATTAAGCTAGTCCATACTTTCTCATCCATACTAAATGCTACGCACTACTTACACATCAGATAAACTTAAAAATTGCACTTAACTCCCTAACTGTTCTAACGTATACTTTAGGGTCACACTACTCGCGCAATATTTTGAAAAGAGCAACTACTGACTGTCTTTCCGACGCTTCTAAGCATAATCTGCAGTCCGAACCGTTGCAGCGGTGGTAGAGTGTAGACGTGTCAAAAGAGCCACAGATTGGACTTCATGAAATAAATAATTTTGAACACCAAACTTCAGTGTTGAAATAGAACTCGCACGATCTTATGGTACCGAAGAGAGTACTAGCGATTCTTCTATCTTCCTCCTTTCCACCAACAATGAAGAACACAAAATGTTAATTTCAAATAAATAATGGATGGATCTTCCGCTTCAGTGAAAATGCTCCTTAAATGATGCGGTGCTAGTGTGGGGTGTCAACGACATAATGATTCAGAGAAGGATCGTTGACTCAACGCTTGACGCGTGGGCAGAACTTGCAGTAGCCAACCCGCAAACTGAGCAGACTGCGTTCCCTTACTCGTATTTAATATTAACGTAACACTTGCAAAGCTTACCCACAAACTGCGAATGCAAATGCAATTCAGTGAAAATATGCGAGAGTTTGCATAAATCAACATAAACGCTGGATAAGCACGAGGTCGCTAAGTAAATCACTATTTCGTTATTGTACCGAACTTACAGTCTTATCAAATAGTAAAGCAGATTTATGGCCAACATGGGACTTTACTGCTAAAGTTTTCGAACTTAGTGATATTGCTTGCTTTAACTGTGAAGGAAAACATCGCGAGGAATCCTGAACGCCTGTTCTCCATAATGTTCTCAAGGGTGTGGGAGGTCTGCCAAGTTGCATTGGTGAATTGCTAATGATGATGTAGAACAGTAGGGATAGGTCTATTCTGACGGTCGTTCGGTTTGTGATCATGCGAATGACCTTTTCATCGGAGTCAACTTAACTGTAGATATATTATAGTAGACCGAACTTAGAGTAGAGAAAATACTTCTCCGAAAACCAAAGTTTGGGCCCGGCAAATCCTAACACGATACGGAAAACTATAACACAAACAGTAGTGCGACATATAGTAAAAAATACTCGTCCAATTGAAAAACATCCTCCTATCGGAAACGGTAAAAAAAGGAGAATAGAAATTTCAATGAAAATATGTACCAAACACTGAGCAATATCTTTTACGAATGGGACTACGAACGTTGGCATGATCCTTTGCTCGAAATCCAATATCACATGTACATACGAAGACTAACTTCAGTCTGATACAGAGACAGTTCTCGCTTATTGGATCCGGTAGCAAAGCAATATTGACATGTATGTTTCGGAATTTCTCCAGCTGAGATAATATTTAATCTTTTGTCCAAGTTTACGCATGACTGGTTGATATTGCCAAAGGCGAAAAATAAAAGCGATACGAGATTATACCGACCTTTGTTGCTTGTAAATTTCACTTTCGATTTACAGTATCAATATCGGATATAACTGATCGTATAATAAATAAAATAATTTGAATGATACTTATCGAATAGTAAAAATTTAGAAGCAGTACGCGCCACGAGAGATAAAAAAAATTGATTGGTGAGGCTAAGGCCTAAGACTAAAAAGTAAGCTACTCGGTATCTTCGAGTCGGGACACATTGTTTTTGACATAGATCACTAGTAAGGACTTCCAAACCTCCCGTGGTCTTGTGCCACTCGTATCCAGTGGTATCAATAATACTAAACCTTTTCGGTAAAGTCGGAAACATCAGTCAATTACGTTCGATCGCTTCAAGTTTTGCTCACTTTAATGATTGCTTAATTACTTTCAGAACCTCCCACGTGGACCGCTGCAGATTAAGCAACAAATATTATATCGGATGTTGCATAATATTATCATGACTCAAGTTCGTTAACGAATGAAACAAAAGCAATGCGAAACCTGTAACATTGGGAAGTAGTTTCGTAATTCTTTACGGTAATGGTACTTAAATAAAAATTTTTTTAGTGGAAATGCGAGAAAAATTATTAGCATGATTTTTAAAAATTGTAAAAATTTTAATTAAAACTTCAAATGTCAATTATTTTTCTCCTAGGTGTACTATTTAAAAAACCATTTATCACTCGAGAAAAAGTGCGATTCCTTAGTCGTGTGTATTGACCCTACCTCCTATTAGTAATCTGTCATTTTCACCCCTTCATGAATGTGTTCTGAACAATATGTCTTTATCAGTACATAATATGTATAATAATACAGTCGACCTTGCAGGTTTCAGTCTTGCCTTTGCCCGATGAGCTATTGAAGCTACAAATAAGCAAGTATATTTTTTAAGAACCTTTTCAATGAGACTTCAGAAGTCTAGACTGAATAAAAAATATCAGACATCAGACACAATATGTACTTACTGTAACCTACTTCCACGTTTTCAAAGGTAACTTGAAGTAAATTCTGAAAAATTCATATTAGTGGAACATCGTGAATCACTTTTGATTTTGAGTACCTGTAATAAAAGATCGGTACAAATAAATTGAAGTGCTTGGAATGAAAAGTTTTTCTTGCTACTATATTTGCTATAGCAGCGTCTTATGAAAAGCATTTACGAAATAAACATCGCGTGCCAACCTACAGCTAACGCCATCTATTTTAACTTACGACATTACGTATACGTAACTATAGGTATGGGTACTGGGTAGGTACGAGTACTTTGTAAGTGCCGTTCTTCTCGGTTCCTATGTTAGCTTTTGTGGAAGGCAAACAATAAACCAATGTACCCTAGCCATAGTAGGTCAAGTATCGTAAAATAGAAAAAATCAGGTTTCCAGGTAATAACTCTACATGAACATGGCCTTGCTTAGGGCCTTGGGTGCGCGTCATTATTCGCCGTGCGGACTCAGCGAGGTGGTTAAACATTTTAATGCTTTTGTGGATATTAATAAAAAAAATAGCATGATTAATAGCTATTTTCATAAAGGTCTTTGTTAATTTATGTAGTATTAGAGAGGTCATTTGTAATAGAAGTTAGTATGCGAAGTTAGTGTTTAATTGAATAAGTAGGTAGATACATCGAAAATTTTGAAATTAAAATACATACTAACAACAAGAAAAGGTTAAAATTATTTTGCTATAATCCGTCAACAGAAAAATCTGTATGGTCAAACGTACAATTACAAGCTAAGTACAGCTTATCTCCCCAACCAAGTCTATTGCATTGCTTGCCTGGGAACTTGGCTTTCTTGCTTATGTTCCAAAGGTACAAGATCAAGACCAATAAGTATATAAAAAAAAAACTAAAAAAAAAATTTGAGATGAAATTATTTAGCGGTCTATTATATTATTTATTTCACATCACTTTGTTCTTTCAACTTCACCCTGCAAAATTCGGTAACAAAGCGGAATGAGATGTTGCGAGCTATATTGGATGTCAGTCACGGACGGCATTTGACATACAGCCTTTACAGCACGTATAATTGTGTTAATTCGTTTCTGTCAGACAAGGCTTTGTCGACGGGCAAAATAACGGCTTTATACAAATGAAACTCTTGTCAGGCCGATTTTTAAGTCGATCAATAAAATTACAGTTAGGTTTAGCCAAAAAAATAATATTATATTATGTAGTAATCAAACTAAATTCAATAGTCTTCCATATCTTGCGCTCCTATTGAACTATTGATTTAAAAAATTCGATAAAAAGCAAACTATAGAAAAACGTAGAATCCGTTAAACCCGAAAACAGGACATGAAGGGTTCCGTATCATCGCTAATATTAATAAGATTGAACACCTGCTATTATTAAGAGCGTGTGTAATGGTAAATCTTCAGATGCAGATTTGATTTTTACAGCAGTAGATCAAGTTTTAATTATCCGAAAAAAAAAAACAGGCAAAAATTACATCATGTTTCGAAGAGACGGGATACTGTTTATTACGGGTTATTAGAATACATTATGAATTTGGCGCTTACTACACTCCTACACGCTAGCATATGTCGCGTTTCACACGAGGTTTCGGGTATGTTTTATTTCATCTATCACGGGGATTTTTTTCTGGCATTCTGCGCACTGTTAAGCTCGAGCAAACCTAAAAATTTAATAAGCTACGCTAAAAATTTGTATAGTATAAAATGCTCTTTGCATCATCAATCGTCCACCCTTCCGCTACACATCCAAGAAAAGCAAGCTACCAAGAAAGTTAATCGCACCAGCATAGGCTTCAAAGTAAGTGATTCGTTAGGTATTTATGAGTAGGCTTAAGTTGGTACTTAAACCTATTCTAAACTTAAATGTAACATGAATTCTGTGCCAAATAACGAGCTCTATTGGAAAATTTATCTGTGTCTAGTGAAATAACAGTGTCCAAGTCACCGGAGTTTAATAGTATTGAACACGAGAACTCGTTCTAGTTTCCCGTACTGAAGGCATGTTGAAAGTTGGTGATAGTTAAACTTTGTGCTTTAGCAGACCATTTGAAATGCATTTTAACTTCTTGTTTAAGTACTGATAACATTTCATTTGATTTGCACAAAAAAAAAACAAACTCTTCAGTTTGTAGTTAATAAATTAACATTATAATTAATAATTAAAAGGTAATATAAAATAAATTAAAGAGTGCTTCAGTAGACTAACGCAGGACTCGGCGAACTATTGTCGTACTCCTACTCCTCAATCCTAAAACAAGCGTTTTGGTTATTTGGAGGGGAAAGAATAAGTCATCTTGGTATTAATATAAGTCATCTTGGATTAATATAAGTCATCTTGGGATATTAATTTTTTTTTATTACATTTTGTAATCGAGATTTGACAACTCTATCACTACATAGTATAAAACAAAGTCGCTTTCTCTGTCCCTATGTATGCTTTAAATCTTTAAAATTACGCAAGGGATTTTGATGCGGTTTTTTTAATAGATAGAGTGATAGAAGAGGAAGGTTTATATGTATAATAACATCCATTAACAGTGAATGACATAGGCTATGTATTTTATACCCGTGCGAAGCCGGAGCGGGCCGCTAGTCTATACTATTATAATAAAGAGAGAGCGCGAATTTTGTGAGTTTGTATGTATGTCCGGAGCAAACTTTGGAACCACCGCACCGATTACAATAATTCTTTTACCATTTCAAAGGTACATTATTCCAGATGGTTATAGGCTATAATTATGTTAATAAGTAAATGTATTATGGCTAGATATTATGTGCAAATTTGTTAAAGAAGTCGGAAATTTTTTTGACTCTTAAACGTTTTCAAGGCGTGCGCTGGGTCATATACTGTTATTGGATGAAAATGATGTATGGGTGAATTGTTCCTCTTAAAGAGTTCTAAAAAAAAGTCTGCGATAGCATATATCTATATTCTAAGGATAACTTGCAGTAACCATTTCTATCTTTCAAATTTTGATTAAAAATAATGAATTATTTTCAAAGCTTCTTTAACCGATGTGATGTCAATCTATATCTAAATAAATATGTTTATTATCGTAAGTATTTAATTTAGAACATATTTGCCCTTTACACTATACAATTTAAATAAATATATTAGGAGTTATCGGAAAATTAATATTTCCGCGCGACAAAATAATAAAATGGTGCCGGCTGGCGCGGCGGTGGTTCCTGTGGTGATCTTATTGACAATCGTCTCCTATAAGAAGCTCACAAGAACAAATATTTAATTTTCCACCCGGACGAAGTCGGCACGGGCTTCTAGTAGTAGATAAAACGAAAGATTCCTCTTAAAGTGTGAAGCTAATTATTGGAAAACTTACACTCCAGTCAAAACTTGGACACGGTTTTATGTATATTACTAGCGGACCCGACAGACGTTGTCCTGTCTTAAGTTTTTTTACATCCTCTTTGACGAAATTGGCAGCACGCATTCTGTCAATATTATGTCAAACGCCATAAGGTTACATCAAAAAAGTTTGAATTGTAAAAGCGGTTACATTAGAAATAATTTAATATGGTGGTTAATATTTCTTAAATTTTCTAATTTTCCGCGCAATTTTCTTAATTTTTTCTTTCATAAGAACCTTCTCCTAACAATAACAAACACAATAAAAAAAGAATTAGCGAAATCGGTCCAGCCGTTCACGCGTGATGCGCTTACCAACACATTAAGCGATTCATTTTTATATATTAGATCTATTGGAGCTTAATTTATTAAAACTTTATAAAATATGATTTCGATGCTTTTGATAATTTTGGCATTAGCTCTCGTAACTTTGTACTTGTGGAATACCTATGATTTTAGAATTAAGTAAGTATAATAAATATTCCGTAGGTGTTGGTATAAATGTTACAGCACAATATTTACGTCAGTCCTATTTGCGGATTCGACCGCAAATCTGATTCGGTAAGAGGCTTTGGACACACTAATAGGGTTTTATCTCGTTATGTCTCATTGTAGGTGTTGTGCGATAAGATTTATTTATGCATGTTTTGTTTTTAATGTCGTTTTGTTTTGAACTTAAGAGGCCTCCCAAACTTTTCCACAAACTGGTCTAATAGCGCCTAAGAAGAAGTACCTCCTTACTTCTCGAATTACATTTATTTGACTTAAGTTGGATGCATGTCTCTGGAGTTTCTTGGGTACGGAGGAATACTACAGAAGCATTCCGAAGAACTGCATTCCGCTCTGTTCCACGAGATAATATGTGGAGATTATTTTAGTCCGTGCAAGTCGGAGACGCTCTGCCAGCTGGCAGAAGTCCTTAGCCATTTTTTCCTCCCCGAAAGAAAAAACAGATGCGTCTTAAGCTTACAAGAGCATAAAAAATATAAGACAGCTGTTAGTTTCTTTAACCTAATTTTGGTGGAACTTAGTGTCATTAAAAATTTCATAGAATTACAACTTTTGATTACAATTGGTGCAAGGTGTTAATAGAAGCGAGTGTTAGAAAAATTAATTTTCAAGACATTGTGTCAACTTAACTCCTAGTGCATGAAGGCTATGGCATAATATAGCATTTACCTATACCTTAAAGTTATTTCTAAGCTAATTTCACATTACAAATTCCTTATGGAACAGTGTAAATATTATTATATGTTTAACATACTGCGAGGCAGGGATAATATACACAGCGAGTAAATTGCTTGCGACGCGGGGCGCACTAATTAATCCCGATTCGTCTACCCCCTTAAGCGCAGAGGTGGGAGGGGGTCTTAAGCGCTGAAACAAAGTAATTTACGGTACAAATTCTTAGCTAATATCAACATATGACAGTTATTTTAAGACGCTGTAAAACAAAATTTCATTTTAATAATGATCCGTCCGTCCGAATTACGAGTAGGTACATATCTCATCTCAAAAATAAGAATAAAGTTTGGGATTGGCCACGACAAAAGTGCAACGGGTGGGATTAGAACCATCAATCTTTAATTTCAGACCGCCCGTTTGCTCGTTGAAATATTGAGGCTTTTTTTTCTATGCCTTTTGATTTCTAGTAGAGCCGAGCCACATTGGACTCGAATATATCGTACCTACATAACGAGCCTATTGTGACTGAGCAGCGTGTGTAGACATCGTGTCACCGTTCTGCGGTAGGTACAAGCTGAGCATAATTTGGCCTACATATCGAACAAACATCTTACAGGTCAACCCCGAGATAAGCTTTGCGCTGTCTGGCCTGCATGGTTTCTAAGAATACTTTTGAATCCATACTACTATTATGTATGTGTTTTTTTTTAAATCGATGACAAGATAATCCTTGACTGCGATCTCTAAGATGCTAACAGGCTAACTTGGAAGAGAAATGGCAGTACACATTCAACTCATACCTACCCCTTAATTTGTTTCTTCACGCATCCGTGCCAAAACGCGGCGCGTCTTTGACGATAGGGTGGTAACTAGCCACGGCCAAAGCCTAATACGAGTAATGTGTGTACTTATTCATAGATAGTTTTAATATAACAATTTGGATAATAAAATTACCAGTGAACTCTCGACCTTTGACTCTTGTTCGGCAATGAAAGGATTTAAGCTGATGATGATGTATCTGTATATTTAATTGTATAAAATGTGTGAACATTATTTCAAAACAGAAGGTGCCAAATATTACACGCGTAATTTTTCATTTCATGAACGCCGTAAACAAAACTCGGTAATTATTTCGCGAAAGCGACGAACGTGTGTGGCTCGAACGATGTTGAATAGGTTGAGTAGGTTATTTGCCTTCCGCGCGTTACATTACATTTGCGCCTTGACATTCAAATTAAATCACAATTATTAATTTATCTTACTAAATACATTTAACCCGAAAATAGATGCTGACTTTATTGTAACAAATAGAAAGTATCAAGTTAACGAACACAATAAATTGAGCAAAAAACGAACTTACGAATTTTTTTTTGTGCTGGTAAAATCCACACGTGGAAAATTCGTTGCGTGTTTCGCCTTATCAAGTTCGTTTCCAACCCAGCATGCTTCCTACACATTAACCGCAAAACGAGTGTAGAGGCTTCAAGTTATCATCGGCTCATCTTACTAGTTACTCCTGTTACTCCAAATAAACATTGTTCCATTAATAGATTTAGTGAATAAATCAATCAACACCAAACAAGCAGTCAAACAAACAGCGCTGTTGTTTAATTGTAAGCGTTTACTTTACTTAGATTAGATTTAAAGTATAGGGAGTCCGGCGTGATAAAAAAGGAAACATTTTCAATATCGAGTATTTTGTTTAATTTAAACTAACTTTTACCCCGGCTTTGCCCACCATCTATTAAAAGTACCTAAATTTTCTCGATTTTTTTTTTGTTCTTCACCACCCCTGTATTGAGGCGAACAAAACAATAAAATATTCAAATCCGTCAAGCTGTTTTTGAGTTTTAACCAGTCTATAGAACAGCAATTTATTATTGATTTATAAATATAGATAGGGATGAAGAAGATATTGATTGTACAACCAAAGAGCTTATCACAGTGGAAATTCCAATTTAACTTGAAACATAGGTACATTACGTACATTATATTCAACATTGTGAAAAAATCTTCTCTTGTAGTGTTCCGCAACTTGTCCTACATAGTTGTTCTGTGGCGAACAAAACATACATATGTTTGTCGGCTTGAACCGCGAGAGTGGCCAGCATATTAATTGCCCCGACAATGCACCCACACAGCGAAAAGGCAACCTTGACATTATGGCAGCAGCGTCATGCATTATGCTCTTTGTGCTCATGTTGTCATAGCTATTAGTGTAAGAGTATTTTCATAATATGCTGCGAGTTCACTTTTTATGGTTCCGTATCCGAAGGGTAACCAACGGGACCCTATTACTAAGCCTCCGCCGTCCGTCCGTCCGTCTGTCTGTCTGTCTGTCTGTCAGCGGGATGTATCTCTCTCAGCTTATCCGTAGTAGATAGAGAGTTGAAATTTTCCGAGAATGTGTATTTCTGTTGCCGCTATAACAATATAATAAAAATAAAAATTAATAAAAATTTAAGGGGGCTCCTCAACTGGAAACGTGTTTTTTTTTTTTCGGCGTTTTTTGGTACGGAACCTTTCGTATGCGAGTCTACTCGCGTTTGACCGGTTATTTCCAATAGTTTTTTAGATTCAAAGCCAGAGTACGCAATATTGGCACGGTTAAATTTTGCTTTAAATATTTTCTGTTTGTGAAAAATTTATACACTGCATTGCATCAATAGAAAAGTAAAAATATGTTGAAAGTCAAATAAAATGAAACCAATTTAATAATTTTTTTTAACAGCACATAAAATCCACTACGGTAGAATATGTATTATTAATTTTTTAAGTTGCATATGGCACTAATAGTTGTGTGAATGAGCAATCCAATCTAAAATACCGTAGACGACGTTCTACTATTTATATGTCTAATGCTGGAATGAACTGACGAACTCGTGGGATTGAGAATGTGTGAAAACAAACCGGGCATAATATTATTATTAGATATCCGTAGGGGTTGCTTTGAGTTGTACAATGTACATGTTTACTCGTAGCGTGAAGAAATCATAACATACTATGTTATACCCGCGACTTCGTCCGCCTAAGTTAGGCTCCCGCAGCAACTTTTGGTTTTTTCCGGGATAAAAGTTAACATATTTCACTTCACTCTCAAGTAGGGCTAACATGCGCGCCATGAGAAATTTTATCTACACGAAAACATTTTGTCTACACGTTTACTCGTAATTCATGAGTAAACGTGTAGACAAAATGTTTTCGTAGCGTGCGTGTTAGCCCTACAGGTCCTCAACTATACCCATTGATGCTGATGAGCTGCGAAATTGATGGACAAACAAACAAACAAACAAACAAACAAACAAACAAACAAACAAACAAACAAACAAACAAACAAACAAACAAACAAACAAACAAACAAGCAAACAAACAAACACGCTTTCGCATTTAAGAAGGAATTGTTAAACGTCGATTCCCTGTTAAGAACATTTTCGTAACTAAAGTTGATTACACTAATGGATAAACAGTAAATCAAGTGGAGAACGATGTAGAACAAGGAAAAGAATGGCATACGAAAGATCGAAAAACAAAGGATAGAAATAGCTAGAAACAGTGACGCACTTGAACAGTGTTCCCACGGGACACGTGAAACGTCGGGCGTCCTCAAATTCATTTCCTGCAGCCGAACCAATGCAGCAGCGATAGAGGCTGCTATGCTACAGTGCATTTAAAGACTTGGTCAAATAACGCGCGAGTATCTGTGTGAACTACGTTGCTAGTTTGATAGTCCTTACTAATATTATAATAGCAGAAGTGTTTGCATTTATAATATTAGTAAGTAAGTACTCCCCCAATCACACGGTAACGAAGAAATTCTCAGTACTAGCCCGGTGTAAAGAAGTTGGCGGTGAGTCACTCCCGTGCCTCGGAGAGCACGTAGTTCTCGCCACTGATCTCTCTCCGGTCGTGTCGGATTTCCGTCTCATTGGACTATGAGAGTGAGGGAATAGGCAGTGCACCTGCGTTTACACTTGTGCACTATATCTCTCGTACGGATGGCTAATCTCTGTGGAGATTAGTGGCCGGATTAGGTCGGGAGGACATTATTATAGTTGAGAACTTGGAGAATGAAATATGTTCCCGCGGGATTTTTAATAACTTAACTCCACTCAGACGAAGTCGCGGTGGAAGCTAGTTAACGATAAAAGGAATCAAGGCGCTAATGTAACTTATCAAGTTTACGTTAACTGTGCGGAAGTCTGTCATTCAATTTGGAAATACTGAAAATGTAAACCTTCGTTTAGTAAATATAAAGCCGATAAAAAACAAATAGGAAGCTAGCACCATAGCTATCTCCCCTACCTTATATGTAGCTATCTCTCCTACACAGCCGTCATATACAACGCTTACAATTACAACGCAGTGTGATTCTAGTCAAGCGTAAAACTCGTTAACACAAAAAAAAGCAAAACACGTTATAATATGCGTTAATTTGTATGCAAACGTAACAGATACTCACGACACGCTTATTATGGAAGTATGTCGCGAATTAGTTTTGTGTCAATATAGAGAAGTGGTGGATTAGACTCCTTTGTAGCTTTAGTGTAGTTTAAAAAATTTTTTTAAAGAAAATTAGCCAAGATGAAGGTGACTAATATCCTCCTATCCCCTCCAAATAAGCGTAAAGCTTCTGCTAGGAGTGGGTACGACAATAATGCAACGGGTTAGACTCGAATCTGCAACCTTTCTATTGAAGGCTTCAAATTACACTGAACAATTTGAATTTAGAGCCGCACGTTCGAAGCGTGGGCGTATCAGCTAGTGGAAACTAAGCAAGTTAGTGACTTGTTAAATGCAACAAACGATGCAGTGATACGTAGTAATTTAGCCAGTCTACACGCAATGGAAACTTAAATGGTGTAATGCGTCTCTCGTGTCGCTACATCTATTATTTTATCATTCAGTTAGGCCGACGTTGATGCAGCTTATGGATGGCACGGACGTTATACGGCTCGTGACGCAGTGATAGATGTCCCTACTGCGGACTCGTATGTCAGTCTCGGGAGATCGGCCTATCGAATTTATGTAGAGGTATGTAGTAGGTAATTATTTAAGCCCGAACACATGCTCAGGGGCCTACCATTTCGAAGTATTACTCTGTTGTACAAAATCAAAACTCAAACATCAAAACTTATTGTTGAATCTTTTAAAAAGTTGCTTCAAATAACAATTTTACTTTCTTTTAGTAGTTTCTTTTGTTGGTTTGTCCTTCAGTCATGCAGCAAAAGGAAACGGATAAAATTGATTTTATGCATGCACTACCTACCTTTTGTGCCAGAAAAACAGGGTTCCCGTGGGATTTTTAAATACTAAACGCACATAAAGTCGCAATAGGTCTTACTATTATAACAGTGAGGAGTCATTATTTGAAACTGGATCGCAGATAGCAGCACGTCACAAAGAACGCATATCCAGTAGTCAGTACCTACTGAAAATTCACCATAATTGGACCGGACATCCGTCTAAAACTACATTATTGTTTCAATCAGTATTGTTCTTGCATTTCACGAGGGCGCGTGAGCTTTACTTGTGGTTACGTCGTGTACATGCACATTGCGTAAGTGTGCGTGCCTGTCAGGAGCCTAGGTGGGAGCGGTCAGGCGCAAGCAAGTTCTCGCTCACACTTGTACAGATACGACACACACACAACCATGAGCCACGCGACCTAGTGAATTGAAAGAACTATAGGTAGGTACCTTATATTATCATGATTTCTAAAATCCGAACGTAATACATTTTATTGAAGCCGATGGAATTTCGGATTAAGCAGCGAGTTCATCATTTCAGTGGTAACTAGGTACATACATGCGAATTACGGAAGGAGAAAAGGACTTAAAATTTCCCGCAGTACCTAACTTTTGCACGGCACACAAAGGCTTTCAGCCGACGAGAGCTCATTATAAATGCTTACCTCCCCAACTAGCTTTAATAATGAGAGTACGATTCCGTGTATTATGGTAATCGAGGTACGTCAACATAAAACTGACGTACCATTCTATCTTCCAGCCATGACCTAAATTGTAATCCAAGGAAACTAAGTAGACGCTTAACCTAGGTCTATGCAGATGCATAAAAATCGCCTTTTGTACAAAGAGGAATGAAAACCTATGAAGCTCACTTGAATGCTCTTTGAAGACCACTAGTTATAATGACACCTACAGTAGAGATAAGTTTGGTCTAATGAGGTTATAATACTTGACGACATGGGGATTGGAGTCTGTTCAAGAAGAGAAACTTCAAAATCGGTCTAGCCGTTCCCGAGATTAGCTGGAACAAACAGACAGAAATACTAACAGACAAAAATTTTAGAAATTGTCTTCTTTTGTTATACCTATGTATCTACCCCATTTATTTTCATATGCATTTAGTAAAAAGCTGTTATTTTGACATTACAAACAGACACTTAAACTTTTTTATTTGTATAGATAATAGAATTATCGCGAATACAGGGAAATACAGACGATGTCAATACGATTTCCATATAGGATATGATTCATATTGTTTCGTACCTACACTTGAACATGTTAATATTTATTACTATCAGATAGAGCGCAATAAGTAGCGTCAAAATAAAGCATTGTGTGTATTGTTGTGCAGTGTTGGCCCAAAGTTAATCTGATTAACGATTAAAAATTAATGATTAAAATCATAATCAAAAATTTGATTAACGATTAATTTAATCGTTAATCAAAAATTTGATTAACGATTAATTAATCATAATCATTAATCGTTAATCTGATTAATTATTTTTGATTAACTATCTATTAACTACTTATTTATTTATTTTCCGATTTTGCAGTAATTTATTGTTAATTTTGACCGCTCACTACTCACCACCACTCACCAGCACTCAGCACACTAAGCAGTCAGCACACTCACCACCACTGACCACCACTCACCACCACTGACCACCACTCATCACCACTCATCGCCACTCATCACCACCCACTCATCACCATCCATCACCACCCATCACCACTACTCATCACCACCACTCACCACCACTCACCACCACTCATCACCACTCATTACCACTCATCACCACTCATCACCACTCATTACCACTCATCACCACTCATCACCACTCATCACCACCCACTTATCACCACTCATCACCACTCGTCACCACCCAATACTCAATATCATATTGGTATTGTCTTCGAATTATAAAGGATTTTTCTCTGCCTGTGGTCATTGCTCGTTCTCGCCATTTCTTTTTCGTCGAAATTAAACAGCTATTTGCAAACACAATTTTTGACGACCTCCCTGGCGCAGTGGTGAGCGCTGTGGTCTTATAACGGGGAGGTCTCGGGTTCGATTCCCGGCGGGGGCAATTTAGTAATTTATTATTTCTAAATTGTCTCTGGTCTGGTCTGGTGGGAGGCTTTGGCCGTGGCTAGTTACCACCCTACCGTCAAAAACGTGCCGCCAAGCGATTTAGCGTCCCGGCACGATGGCGTGTTGAAACCGATTAGGGGTATGGGTTGAATTGATACTGCTATACCCCTTCCAATTTAGCCCGCTACCATCTTAGACTGCATCGTCACTAATCACTTACCATCAGGTGAGATCGCAGTCAAGCGGTATCTTGTCATCGAATAAAAAAACACAAAGAAAAAAATAGTAAAAATAGTATAAAAAATAAAATATAGCATCGCGTGTACTTTTTCACATATTTTGGTTTAAACTGAATCTTAAAATAGTATACAATAAGGGTTATTTTAATTTTACTCGGTCACTGGTTTGATTCATTTAAAAATTCAAATTTCAAATATCAATCAGTCGGCGTTTGACCGCCTTTATGAGTGGAAGCTGCTCCGGTTGCAAGCAAATTCTGTCGTCAAAAAAGATCGTAGGAACACGAAATAGTTGAGCAAACCAAATTAACACTTTATATAACAGAATCTGCATTCCGAACCGGTGGTAGATTTATGACGTGTCATAAGACCTACAAGGTAGCCTACATTAAATAAATAAATTATGAATTTAAATTTGAATATATTTTGATGAAAAGAAAGGTGAGAAACTAAGTAGGTACTTCAATATAACCAGTATCATTTTATTATCTACTAGACGATGCCCGCGACTTCGTCCGCGTGGATCAAGGTTTTTCAATTCCCATGGGAACTCTGTAATTTTCCGGGATAAAATGGAGCCTATGTTTTATTTCTGGGTATGAGCTATCTCCATGCCAAATTTCAGCGAAATCGGTTCATTCGTTGCGGCGTGAAGAAGTAATAAACACACACACACACACACACACACACAAACACACAAACACACACACACACACAAACAAACAAACTAACAAACACACACACACAGACTTTCGGCTTTATAATATGTAGGAGAGTAGGATCAGAGTGATTTTTGTTCAAAGCGCCATCTAGTGACGGTAGTCTTGTAACGTTTCATGACGGTAGTCTTGTAACGTTACAAGACTACCGTCACTAGATGGCGCTTCTCCCGTTTCACTTCTGATGATTGGTGATGCTCGCGTTCCTACAAATATTAGTGTGACTAGCTGATGCCCGCGACTTCGTCCGCGTGGATTTAGTTTTTAAAATCTCGCGGAACTCTTTGTTTTTCCGGGATAAAAAGTAGCCTATGTCACTCTCCCGGTCCTCAACTATACCCTTGCAAAAATCACGCCAGTCCGTTTTACCGTTGCTACGTGATTGAAGGACAAACCAACAAACAAACACACGTACGAATTTAAAATATTAGTAAGGATTACTTAGGATAAGGAAGTAAAGATTATTAAGACCAACAATATCAATTCTAAACTGACAGTCTCTAAATCCTCACAGTTTAGGTAGACACTACCCTGCAGCATCAGGATTGAAGAGCCAGGACCTAGAGCTCCATGACGTAGTCTATGCTTGATACCTACAATATGAATTTTCAAGCGAAATACTAGTCGTAGGTGCAATTAACGTCAAGTATATTCAATTCTAATTGTTTAGGTACATAATATGATACGCGCCGAGCGCGGACTTCGCTTTACATCGATGCGTAGGGATGATGAAATCGCACTGCCCGCCTTCGTCGACGACCGAGCGATAGCGATTTGTTCGAGCGGTTCGGTGCCGTAGAGGGCGCGCGCGCGCGGGGCGAGGCACACCGCCGCGCCACGCCGCGCGCGCTGTTTAACGCCCGCTGGCTTCTCTCTTGAATCCACCATTTTGAATATTTTGTCAGCTTCCTACCAATTTGATGAGGTTTCGAATGACTTTTGTTTGAATACTCCCCCTCTATATTCGATACCCTGGCCGTGCTCCTCACCCGTCTCCGAAATCCTCAATCATCAGCTCTCTACATATTTTTGCACCAAATGAATTTTTGTCCTCCATACGAAACCATGAGTGAAAAATTTTTTTTTCATACAAAATTTTACAGGAGAGGTGATCAATGAGTCAGACAGTGAGCGAGTCAGTCAGCGAATCAGCACGAGTAGCTATAAATATATAGTAAAAACATTGATGGATGTATTAGTTTATAATCAAGTTAATCAAGTTAAAAAAGTTAATCAATTAACGATTAATGATTAATGATTAAATTCATTAATCATGATTATGATTACTTTTTTAATCATGATTATTTTAATCATGATTAATTTAATCTGATTAAAATTAATCAGATTAATTAATTGATTAAAAAATTAATCGATTAATGCCAACACTGTTGTTGTGGTATGTCGTACACAGTATGGTATATGGTTTACTGCGACCTTCAAACAAAGACAGAATTGGTAATTATGTGCAGCGATGTGTAAAGAATTACGAAATTTTTCGTTTTGAGATTACATTAAAAACAAAATTATACTGCACTATTGTCGTACCCATTCCTAACACAAGTTTTCACTTATTTGGAGGGGAGAAGAGAACATCAGTCAAGTTCAGCTTGGCTGATCCTCTTTTTAAAAAAATCTACAAAGGTCAAATACCTAAGCAGCAATAGACGTCATTTACAAGCAGGTACAACGACCTAACTTAATTGAACCACAGCTGATTTGAAACACAACGCGCACTACAATTAACGGTACCGCATTAATTAACTATTTAGACGTAAGTGAAAGACTTATCCTATGTTTCTACATAAAATAATTCATGAAACTAAGTTCTTTGTTCCTACATAAAATAATAAATATTATCAGAGATAAACAGTAAAGATCAAATATCCTCCTAAGGAACACACTTAGCGACAAGATAACAAAACGATCGAAATTTGCCCCGTAATTTTTGAGGAAAATACTAACAAAGAAAACGCACAAACACTCACTTGTAATGCCAAACATATGCATTCGTATCCTATAAGTTCCTTCCGTAAGTTTCGTCCGGACCAGGTATAAATAAATAAGTAATCATAAGAGATTCAGTACCTCTTAATGCTGTAAGATTTGAATCTGCGATGCTTATTAAATAATTAAGATTCTACGAACCATACTTTCCAGTTTTAAGTAAAACAAATAGTACTAAAAAGCCGTTTATTGGTCTGTATATTAAAATATTATAGTAACATTTTTAATTTGAACATGAACCTCTTTGGGGTAAATGTCTCCTTCAGAGCTTAACAGTTTCCCCTAAGTAGAACTTTTAATGTTTTGATAATATAAACCCTACTATTAAAATACAGTACTACTCTCTTGTTATTATTTAAAATTATACATACTATGTCCATTCTAGCCGTCTACAACCAAGGAATATGAAACCATATGACCTTAAAGCGGTAATAAAGAACCGCAACTTTGCTAAGGTAACGACAGTTTTCAATTTACCAAATATCTGTCATAAAAGCGGGATTTTCGCAGAAGCCATAAAAGGAATGGTCGCATCGCACAACCTGGTGATATTGAGCTAGGGCTAGGCCCGGGCACTCAGCCTGATGAGCATCTAGGGTTGCCCATTACCATAACGCGTTTCGACGAAATCTATCTTTTATACGTGAAATAAAAAGGAACGCAGATGCGAAATCTACGAATACTTACGAGAATATCTTGCGTAGATATCGCCTAAGGCAAACTAGATTTTATAAACCCATAAAAGAAATAAGAGAAGGAAACTGAGACGTTCGCGAGCGGTTAATCAGCTCTACTCTATGGATCATATAATATGGGCGTACGATTGGAAATAAAGGGCTTCAAAGGATATAAAATGTAAGGTCTTCTTGGCTACAACAATCTATCTCTCATCATAATTGAGAAAAGCACATCCTCGTATTGAAGTTTCAAGCCGTATCTTAATTTTGGATAACTCAGTCCTGTCCACTGAAAATGATATTAGCCGAAACTGACTAGAAAAGGAGGTGGGTTGATAAGGCAACAAAATCCGCCCCTCATACACTCGAAAAAAAAAGTTCCAGATTTCGACAAATTGTAAATGTATTTATATACTTGAAGATATAAACTTTATTTTAATATAAAGTTTAGGTGATAAAAAAAATAGTAAGTTACAGAAAATATTACCCAAAAAGAGAGTGTTTCTTTTACTTTTCTTACATTTTCATACATTTTAGTCGTTTTTTAAGCTTTGATTTAATATTTAAGAATGAGGCGCTCCATGAACCTTGGTAAACGTAACTGATAATGATGCTCCTTTTTATAAGCTTTTATATGAGTATTAATTTATTTTGGTTCATGGAGCGCCTCACTCTAAAATATTAAATCAAAGCTTAAAAAACGACTAAAATGTATGAAAATGTAAGAAAAGTAAAAGAAACACTCTCTTTTTGGGTAATATTTTCTGTAACTTACTATTTTTTTTATCACCTAAACTTTATATTAGAATAAAGTTAATATCTTCAAGTATATAAATACATTTACAATTTGTCGGAATCTGGAACTTTTTTTTTCGAGTGTATGAGGGGCGGATTTTGGGCCTTATCAACCCACCTCCTTTGAAATTTGAAAAATATATTACTTGAGTACCTACCCTATACTCTTAGTATTTGATTTTTTTTAAATGGAAGTTTATATGAAGAAACCTTTTTTTAACCTAATGGTCGGCATTACATAGTCACTTATCAGTTATCACCTATTTATCGTACCGTAAGTATACATATTGTAACAACATACTTTTGTATTTCACATCAACATTATTATAATACTTATCTCAAGAAACGTTGCGGATGTAATATCTCTACAATAGAGCCCATCGTGAAAGACGACGAGACAAAGACTTGAAAACAAAGAGAACTGGAGTTCTAATACGGCTCAGCATATAAATTATTCACTAAAACCAAGACGTTTCAGCGTTCGAGCAATTAAACGTATAGCCTTGTATTAAATCTATGTTGAATCTTATGATTCATATTCATAGTACTACTAAGAAGTTACTCTATTTTTCAACAGACTTGCAAAAAGTCGTTCGCGGTATCTTGTTTTTAATAATGAGTACTTTTGAGCAAGACTTGCTCAAAAGTACTCATTATCAGAATATTTTGTACAAAGTAAATTGAACAAGAACATTTTTATTGATCGATTGATTTTTTTATAATGTAGTCACAGGATTCATCGTAAAATTTTTTTTTGTTTTGAAGGTAGTTACGCGTCACACTTTTCCAGGACCGAAATATCATTTAATGGACGTTTAACCCTCGTACTATCCGTAAAATTAAAGAATGGTTTTAGAAATGGCGGCTCATTATGCCGGTACTGTCAGCATACACGGGATCTATAGCGAGCGACAATCTGTTAATAATCAATAAATTATAATATACTAGAAAATAATATAAACGTTATATATATTTTTTAATTCAAATAATGTAATCATTTTTGGTTTTATTTAAGAACTAGATGATGCCCGCGACTTCGCCCGCGCGGATAAAGGTTTTTTGATTCCCGCGGGAACTCTTTAATTTTCCGGGATAAAAAGTAGCATATGTTTTAATCCTGGGAATGAGCTATCTCCATTCCAAATTTCAGCCAAATCGGTTCATGCGTTGTGGCGCAAAGGAATAACAAAGATACACACATACACACACATATACACCCACACATACACGTACAAACTTTCACCTTTATAATATTAGTGTGTTGTGATTAAAATAATCTTGTAAAATTATGTTGTACACGCTGTTGATTACCAATAAATAAATAAATAAAGACGGTCATTTTATCAGTTTATTGTTGTTGTCCGTACCGGCGAGTGTGAGTATAGATAGCGACAGTGTGCGAGTGAGAGGTGAACAGAAGCGACGCCATTTTCAAAACCATTCTTTAATTGTACGAGTAGTATGAATTATTCCTTAATCCTTACGGGTTATGATGGAAGCACCAAAGTTTTGTAATGCATTATTATCAATTACGCCCAGTATCGCTAATAAAATTAAACTAATCTAGATACTGATGAAAAAAATCCATCCTTACTGAATTAAGAAAATTACTATTACTATTGATAACAGGTAGGACAATGTGAGGAAAATCTTCACCATCAGAAACAAATATACCCTTTCCTTTAGTAACATTTATTCGCTCTAGTGTCGATTGTCTAACTAGAGAACACTAGAAGGGTTTTAAGCATGAGATAAAATCTTCATATTCATGTTTGTACAATGCCTGCTCTTTTTCCGTTTAAGGTGCTTTAGCTCATATTTGGCGCATGTATATTTGATAAGATCACTGTTCATTTGAAATGTGATACATCATGTCACCTTTCGTAATATAATACATATCAAGAATATAATATTATCACGTATCTCCATATTTTTATTTATTTATTCAGACAGTGACATTATACGGTTCAATGTAAATGTAAAATTAGCGCTCATTATCAATACGAAATATGTAAATAAGATAAAAAGTGGTCACGATATTGATAAAAAATCCTTACTAATATTATATATGCGAAAGTGTGTTTGTTTGTTGGTTGGTTTATTGGTTTGTCCTTCAGTCACACCGCAACAAAGCAACGGATCGACGTGATTTTTTGCATGAGAAGAGTTGAGGACCTGGAGAGTGACATAGGCTACTTTTTATCCCGGAAAATCAAGAGTTCCCGCGGGATTTTAAAAAGAAAATTCACGCGAGCGAAGCCGCGGGCATCAACTAGTATAACAATAAAACTTCTATTAGTTTTATGATTAAATACAAAAATTACGTAACGATTAAAAAATAACAACTTAAGGTATTAATGCTGTATAGGTATCGATGTGAAGTAAGAAAAGAAAAATTACTATTACTATCAATTAAATAAATAAATAGATATTACTATATCTATTTATTTATTTAATTGATCTCTATCAATTCTATCAATTAAATCTCTATCAATCAATTAAATTAATAAAAAAGATCTATCAATTAAATAAATAAATAGATATTACTATATCTATTTATTTATTTAATTGATATAGCTTTATTTTATTTTTCTTATCTTCAAAATAAAAGAAAAGGCCTGTTAGTTAATGAATGAACATAAAACTCTTCTTCATCGTCTATTCCTTGAGAAATTGGCTGTAAATGGTGAAAATGACTAAGCTACAAACGTTCTTTTCTTAAGACTTACACGATATATCAAAATCGCAATCGTTGCTTTCAACATCATAACAAATTTTAGGAAACCATTAACTCATAACAATTTTATGTTCGCATTTGTACGGCCTTCATAAAATATGATATCACCTTAATTTATAGCGTCCTAATGGATAATAAAGGTCGAAACAGTACACTATAGTCGAAAATCAATTACCATAAAGCGTTCGTATAGGTTACGTATGTGGGGCCATTTTAATTTTACTTTTCTTTCTACAATACTACATGTTACGTAAACAACTAAATATGTCACTTTTATAATCTTCCAACTTTAAGGTAGGTAAAATGCTCTAAGTTTTCTAATGATTTCTTTAGTAGGTATACAGATGATGCTCGCAACTTCCTCCGCATATCGTTATCGAGACACAATCTTGTATTAATAGGTATATTTATAACTTTTGAAATCATACTGCTGCCCCGTAAGGCATGTTCGCATTGGATAAATGTTTGCAATCGTGAATGAGAACTTATTTTTCACGGTCACTTTTTGACTTTTAACAACATGTTATATGTATCTTGTTTTTTTCTTTTTTAAAAATTGAATTGAATGAGTGTTAAAATATAATGTGTTTTGCCAATGCTCTGTATAACGTCTTAAACATAGTTATTTCGCCTTATCAGTCATTTATCAGTGAATCATCGTAACGTCATCCTTAAAATTAATATCATCAATCAAGTCTGACCCTCTTTCATTATTTTATGTGAGGAAAGCTAACTCGTCTTTTATGATATAACTAGCTGTTACCCACGACTTCGTACGCGTGGATTTATTTAAAATCCCGCGGGAACTCTTTGATTTTCCGGAATAAAAAGTAGCCTATGTCACTCTCCAGGTCCTCAACTATACCCATGCAAAAAATCACGTCGAACCGAATCTCTGTTGCAGCGTTATTAAAGGACAAACCAAACTAACACACTTTCGCATTGCTGACTGAAAATATTATTCTCAGCTCATTGAATAACAACTAATTTCAGTATTTTACAACTGAATGAAATAGCATCATTGCGAATGATCTAGATATCCTTGCACAAAGTTAGTTACGCTACACTATTTCGAGAAGCTTAAAGTAATTTTGCAATGCGGGTAAAATCAGTGCTGTTAGGTGCTGGCACGAGTTAATAGCTATAAACAGTTTATAAACTCTTTAAATGAACACTTAAAACTACAGTTAAACTTTATTTTTAATTATCTGCTAACAAACAACGACTAGGTACTTACTACAAACAAAGACTAACTTAAAAGAGTTACCTGCTTCTCCGTCTTTTTCTTTAAAGCCACAAACTAAGTCGACCTGACTCGATATAACGTGTATTTGAAATGTACATTTTTGATTTTCTACTTTGTAAAAATCTGGAGATACATTTTCTGCGTCAGAGCAAACAATAAGCTGTTAAAAAAAATTAACTTACATTATGTTAGTTTATATAATTATAAATATACATATACGTACTCGTATATATAAAAATTTCAAAGGATACTGTCGTCAAAGAACGAGAAATATACTAAGGGAGATCACCCACGCCAAAAGTAGCGACGCAGACGCGTGATAACGAAACGCGTTACTGAATCGCTGCAAAACCTCGCCGCGCGCCCGTGGGCGATCTCCCTAACCTGCCTACCACTGCTCTAATTTATCAATCCTCACTAATATTATAAATGCGAACGTATGTTTGTTTGTTGGTTTGTTGGGTTGTCCTTCAATCAGGCCGCAGCAAATGAAATGAATGAAATGAATACACTTTACTGTACACCACTTTAAATAAACATAAACAAAGCAACGGCTCGACGTGATTTTTTGAGTGGTCAAAGTTGAGGATCGGGAGTTGTTCGCTACTTTTTATCCCGGTAAAACCTTGGAAGGGTAAAACAAAGAGTTCCCGCGGGATTATGAAAAACTAAATCCACACGTGCGAAACCGCGGGCATCAACTAGTGCTTATGAAGGCACAAAACGTTGCATTGCAACTTTCATAAATCATTATCTGCAGAGTAACAGAATCCCACGCAAAACCTAACCGTTAGGCAGCGCTCGGTTGTCTGCCACTCTGCAGTCCGGACTTTACAACTCCGGAGCTGAGTCCGGAGTACGGACGCCTACGCTTTGAACAAAGGTCACTTAAAGACAAGAGGAAGCACTCAAATAAATAAAACGTAAAACTATGAGACGTTAGTTGTAACACGAAACTTTAAAATAAGTTCGCGTTGGTAAGAAAACGGGAATAAGGATAAAATATAAATAGAGCGTGTTCTAAGTTGGTTCAGACTTTAGGCAAAGTTAAGACGATACAAAGTAAAGTTCTGGTCATAAATCCTTCTCAATTTAACGCTAACTTGAGTCTTAACAGAGAGCTAAGAAACTCCGGAAAGCTAGCTCTCTGTTTATCAATTTACGCCAAGATTGACTCTCCGTGATAGCATATAGTTTACGTTGCTCCTTGTATAATCTATTGTATCTCTATCTTTATGCGAAAAAACCGTCAAAACCAGTTTAGTCATTCCGAAGATTAGCCCGTACAGTCAGAAAGACAAAAACTTTAAAAACCTATAAAAATACGTTTTTAAAATTTTTAAGTTATGATTCAAATAATAATCATAGAGGCAGTTATTTTGAATTCACAGATACACTTAAAATTCATTTATTTCGTAGTTTTTAGCTCGGTGGGTATATCTAAAATGAACTATACATTTAAATACAGATCAAAAATATACCTCTTCAGAGTAATAACGATAAAATGAAAGCGTTTTCAATAAAGCCAAAGCCGAAATATTAGTTCATTTATCAATAGAGTCGCTCTCGGAGATGAAATCATTTCTTTGATATCCGGCGTCGAATCGTCCACAAAAGGACGCTTATCCCAATAATAATCAGTTTCGAAAAAATCCTGAATGATATCAATATTAAATATTGAAATATCTATTTTGCAATTCAAATATATTACATAATAGATTTTCTATTGCATTTTTCTAAAGTTTGGAGTTTTCAGCTGATTTCTGACACTCATATTTTTCAGTTAGAAGTCCTAAATTAATAAGAAGTAATAATTTTTAAAATTGTATAAAATATGAGCATTTTTTTTAATTTAACAGATAAGTACTATGTCATTTTCCAGTGGACTCTACTTTTATTACAAAAAATTTCTTTGAATTAATATTTACCGGGAATGTTGTATTTACTCGTGTAGTAGTATCGTTTGCAATAATGGAAATAATACTTCTTGACGCAGTTTATCAAGAAATCGATACAGATAAAGAGCAAAATCAATGCATCACTGCAAACGACCGCTTGTTTTACAATATCAGCGTAACAATGCGATAAACTATACTTACAACAACGTGTTTCGGTACATTTTATACCACATTGTTAGAAGTAACATTAAGTATTTTTTTATAACTTGTATTCAACAATTAAGGGAAATTTATGAAGGTGCGTAAGTGCGTTATAGCCTTAATAAATTTTCTCAAAGCACACAATTAATATTTACATAAAATAATACTAAATTATAATATATTCGACTTTAAGTGTATATTATAATGTTAAAATCGTTTTCACTGACTTTTTCATAGGCCCAATGAAAAAATATAAAAAATGATGATCCCACCCGTAAATAATGAATGAAATAATGCTGTCTCTATCACGCACGATCACATGTGAATTTCTGTCCATTGTGAATTTTAGACTATATGGTATATCACCACCAAACCAAATAATAAGTTGACTCCTTTAAGTCTGTAGTGTGGCTGATTTATATAAACATGTCAGCGCTATACCGACCTTATAATGACTTACCTGTTCACGTTCAGCGCATGATCAACTTGTCTCCAGTCAGTATCACATCCAGTGTGAAACCCTCCTAAAGACATAAACAATAGATAAACCTGAATTTCAGAACGTAGGTGCATTTGCTTCAAAAGCTTCCTCTGCACCGCAGGAGATGATAACAAAAGCCTAAACCCGACAAAACGCTACCTAAATCCAGGCCAAGTAACTCGACCCACTTCAGGTCTGTCTATATGGAAACGTATAACCAAACAATTTCTAAACACGGCAAGGAATTCACCAGTTTCGTTTTTCTTCTTTTATAAACAAACCCTGCACGACGTGACATTCTATTTTAAACGTACTCGCTCAGAATTTTTGTAACTTATTTTAAAATATTCAACCGACGCAAAAAATGGGGAGGTACTCAAGTTATCGCGTAGGTATATTTTTTTTAACAGACTTAAAAAAAAGGAGAAGGTTCTCAATTCGACGCTTACTTTATTATATTTTTTTTAGGTACTTATTTTTATACTTTGTAGGGGCGTTTGAAACCGGTTTTTCAAAAAGATTTTTTTTATGTATGATTTTTAAAGAGGCATCCAATTTTGATGGTTTTTTTAATTGAACATTTGACCTAATTCACTAGTGGCTTTATATGAAACATACTTTGTTACTAATCAACAACTTACCATCGACTCACGAATCGATAAGGAATAAAGACATTTCCAAGCAGATATAAATATTTAAACAGAGACAACAAATATAACATTTCGTTCATCACTATGCAACGTCGATAGACAACATATTTCTGCTTAATCGACATCGATGTCAGGGTTATACACAATACGCATCCATTTTACTAAAATTCAATTGAATTTTTAACTTTTCGACTATGAACTGTCGGATTCTAGAAAAAACAGAATGTGAACGAATGAATACGACTTCAAAACTGATAGGTATATTACGAATTCAAGATTAATTACCGTCTGTCGTCGATTAATCATACTGTTTCTTCAAGTGTTTTGCATCTGATTAAACAGGAAAACTACAATCGACCACTTGAGTTACCATCATAAATCCAAAAGCGAAATTCAGGACCAAGTATAATAATAAATAATTATACGGAAAATTATTTTGTCACAAAATAAGATGACTTATACATGTAATAAAATATTTTGTATTTTGTAAGCACATAAGACCAAAACGTAAAACCAACGAACCAGCCAACAGTTGTCAATGAAATAGATCGATCCTGAATAAAAAATATTTACGACCACACAACCACTCGTACAATTGGGTCAATCAATAAAACCGAAGACAATGCGTCACGTAACAGATTCGATTGTAATTGCCTGTAATAAGCTTCCATCACCTATTAAATTACATTTAAGGTTTTTATTTCGAGTCTATTCCAAAATAAGATCAGAACTGTTCAGAAATCAGAAATCCCGAAGAAATAATAAATCCGTTTTATTTATAAAGTCTACAACATTCAGGAACAAAATCTTGTTCCCATTTATTAAACGGTTCGATTTGAAAATAATTGAATCTAACAGGCGAACGAAAGTGAACAAAGCATCCTTGCAAAATATAAATACACCCTCTATCGCGTATCACAAATAAATAACGCGTCAAATTAATACCTATTAACATAACTGAAAATATGACTAATGATTTTCAGGCAACTTTGTCATTATATTAGAATTGAAGTTGAATCTGAGCAAATTCGCTTAAACGGGATAAACATCGGAAGTTGGAACTACAGAGCAAATAAGGCAGAAAAAACCAGGTTAATCCTATTGCCCTTTCACTTCGTTTAATCTTCAAGTTCTCTTTTTGCATTGGAACAACGTTTTCATAAAGTAAAATGAGTGAAGCTTTTGTCTTTCAAAACATTTTAGTTATGAAACATACTTTTACATCGCTTAGAAAAAATACTGTTGCAATAAAATGCTCTTTTAAATAGTTAATAGTAATTAGCATAAGTAAAAGTAGTATTACATAAAAAGACCACACAATCAAAAATTTTTTAAAGAATATTAGCCAAGCTGAACTTGACTTATATTCTCCTCTCCCCTTCAAATAAGCGAAAAGCTTGTGCTAGGAGTGGGTACGACAATAGTGGAACGCGTTGGGCTCGAACCTGCGACCTTTCAGTGTTCAGTCCGCAACGCATTCTAAAAGGAATCTCTCTTTAAAAGCTACAAAACATAAAGCAAACATGTTGTCCTGTATTTCCTGCTACAAAGATCTAAAGAAGATATTAACCACAGGATGGGTGGAAAGCGAAACACAAAGTTAACGAACTCAAAAGACCTTCACAGTAAGCAGCAGGAAATTTTACATTTGAAGCAAAGTTTGTAAAATAATGAATACTGTTTTAAAATAAGACGAAGTTTGAAGTAAGTATGCACGAAGAAAATGTTACTGGCCCCGCGCTACCTACTCGAAAGAAAGTTATTTATTAAGTACATAGACAACACGCTGGAATATTCAGTAGTACCAACTTCCAGCACCCCCGCAACTGAACAGCAATAGGCCTGCCGAGTTATTTTGCATTTCAATCAATATCATAAAACACAAATGTCACAAAACTAGCTAGAGTGGAAATAATGAATTTCCCAGTACTGTATTTATAAGTACGTCAATTCAATCTTAAAAGAGATGCTTACTTTATTACATACTAGCTGTGCCCGCGACTTCGTTCGCGTGGAATAGTGACTTTTCGGGCAGCATATTTTGAATTACATATACCGTCGACGCTCAGGCGCGAGGCGTGTAGTACGTACTCTACGTTAAAAATGTTCGCCGTGATTCTTTAAATTGACATAATTTTTTTATTTATGAACCGATTGACATGAAATAAACACTAAATATTAAGTGAAGCTTACTACAATATATTAGTGAAAACCGTATCTAAATCGAATAAGCCGTTTCTGATATTAGCGTGCACAAACACACAGACAAACAGAGAAAAAAAAAATTAATTACAATTTCGGGTTCGGCATCGATATAATAACAACCCCTGCTACTTTTTTTTTATATATTTCCATTGTACAGAACCACTTTTCTACAATTTTATTATATGTATAGACTACTCCATGATTCGAAAGAGCTTGGTAAGAACCGTTTTTAATTATTACATGAAGAATATCCGTTTGAACACTCAAACAAACCTTTTTTCCTGGATGCAAAATTACCTATCACGCGTCTTAAAACATTTTTATAGTTATCCTATCTTTATTAATTCTTGAATCCTGATATATCTACATGAGATTGAGAATCATATAAGTCCACAATCACTATCATAAATCTGAAGAAATGCTATAAATTTTCAAACATTTATCGAGGCCAGAATCCTGCCTTAGTGCACCTATTATAATACACCAAAATAGAAACCTTATTATTCAGCAAAAACTTTTTAGCCAAGTTCCAACAAACCGTCAGACTGCAGCGAACATAAAACCGCAGACCGCAGTTCAATTTAAACAAAATATAAAAATCCGAGTAAGAATTTTTGAGTGAATTTCGCAAAGAAAATGTTTCCGTTAGCGTGTTACCCACGTCAAAGGAAATAAATTATTACGATACCGTAAGTACGCTGAGAAGGGAAATTTTCAGGACGCAAACCCTTACCGCCTCGGCAATAAAGTTGAAGTTGTTTTTGTTTACCAAGCTGTGGACTTTTAAAACATTTTGTGAATAAATTGCAACGGCCTAAGGGTTAGAGCACTTATAAGCCGACATCGTGATTGTCAAGCCAAATCCTAAGCAAACACTTTCGAAGTTCCTATTGAAATAAAAAAAATCTCTAAAGTATGTAATTTCTACAATTTATCTCACGTACCCAATTAATAATATTTTTTATGAGACATAAATAGAACTTTTACTAACTGCATTTTAATTATTTCATGCTCTCAAGTTTGAAAATAATCCTGAAATCCGACATACAAGGATAATTCCAATGTGCCGGATTATTGTCACAAAATGTAGAGTGTGTGTGTACTCGCCTGCGGAGATTAATATTAATTAATATTAAGTAATTTTCTTTTCAGAGTATAAATAACATCGTTAATAAAAGTATAAATTCTTTATTACGACGTGGACAATGTTAGAACTTAGTCGAATAATTAATGGATGCTTCATTACAAAAGACGACTGACGAGAGACGTATTTTCTCGATAAAATTGCTTTCGTAAAGTAAACAAACATCTGTAGCTATCAGAGATTTGTTTTAACTCGTAAAATACGTTTTGTCTTAAATTAAGATTAACTACAGAAAGTTCAAAGATTAACTCGTTGCGAGATTGATACTTGAACGAAATTAAACACGGTCAATTTTTTTTTCTCACTCTTAAGCCCGTGCCAAACAGCCAAATCGGTTTAGTCGTTGCGGCGTGATTGAGTAACAAACATCCATCCATCCATACATCCAAACTTTCGCATTTATAATATTAATAGGATTAGTAGGATACATATTATACAACATTATTGTAATAAATTTCCTAATTTTCGGGTATAACCGTACCTCATTCGCTCGTTAGTCATTAGTCGGCCGCACCGCGCACGCGCTGCTTGCGCAAGCCGGCGGCGCAGCTCAGCGAGTAACGCGGTAATTAGAGCATTACGAATATCTGCATCATTTCAAATTAAAACACTTTATTTCGTGTAACTAATCTCCTTACTAACAATTTTTAGCCTTAAAAATTTTATTGACAAATATTTTTTTATATCACAATAATTTAACTATTTACCTAATAAAGTTGGCACAGGCGAGGAGAAAATCACGACAATAACAAAGAAAGTCGAACTTTCTTATTACTTTTAATATTATTACGATTACTAGAATGAAATCACTTTTCAGATCTCCAGATTTCTTTTAAATGTGCTATATAGCAATTATTCGGTTGTGAACAATCTCTTAACTAAATTGACAGCTCTAAATATTATCCTTTTTCAAAAGGAACTTTGTGAACAGAATAGCGCTACTTTTAGACCTACATACGTAAATGCATACATGTAATTATGAAGTGTATGGTACGCAATTTCGCTAATCTTTTTCTTCTTTGTGATATTTCTCGCCAGTGAATCTAATGCTTCCAAAATATAAAGCAAAGTAAAAATAACTTTTTTTTTATTGCGTTTCTAGATAAAGGCCGGGACTTTAACATGAGACGATTTGATGATTCACATTCTTAAAATGGAAGTCGGTTAATTAAAACGTTCTTTTTATGTACTGATGTGAGGAAAAATTTAACATAGTTTTAAATTGCATAGCTGGAATGTGAACGAAACACAGTTAAGAGTATGATAAACAAAATTACAGAACTGTTAAATTAACTACTAAAAATGTAGGTCAACGTATTAATTAATTTGAGGTGTAACAGCTACCACCCACGCTGCGGGGATCAAACAAAAAAATATACTGGTATCAAGTAGGTTAAAATATTCAAATTATGCAGACTTCCTTTTAAGTAAGTCTCGATAAAAGATTAAATCTGCTTTCATGAAATAACAAGTTCAGTTTTAGGTAGAGTTTCAACCCTGTTAAATTCAGATAAGCAAGTGCTAAGGGTTGCATTAAACCTCGTTCATCTACTCTTTAAATTCAAAGACGAGCTAAACTTTGCTTAATATTAATGTCACATGTCTAGATTTAGTTTAACAATAATGTTTAAGTTTAAATTTAAAAAAAAATCTCACATCTCGCTTTTGAATATTTCCCACCCATAAAATATGTTAATTGAAATAGCATTCTTTCATGCACTATCAGTGACTTCCGCCTAATATTATAAATGCGTAAGTATGTTTGTTTGTTGGTTTGTCAGGCATAGACGTGTGCAGGTAATTATGAATTGGTAATAAACATTTTCTGTCCGCTACCGCACCTCGTATGGTTACAATTGGAGTCACAAAGATCGACAGTTAACTTTTTTATATGTATAAATTCCTTAAAACCAAAACAAAAGAACTTTTCCTCCTTATATTTAAGCGCTTAATTAAATTCCAGCAAGACGGTTAATAGCCTTGTCGTGATGGAAGACCTCTTCCTATTCTTTATTGCATATTTAATCTAGGGCAAGGATCTTGCGAGGTCGGCCCTAATCGATCACAGGATCAGACTTCAGAAATCGCTTATAAATAACTTCCTTTAATGAAATCTTGCTCTATATTTAATATTACAGCTATTTAATAATAAATAGCTGTTAAGACTTATGTAAGAATTGTAGGTGTGTGAAGTCTGCCAATCAGCACTTGGCTAGCGTGTTGAACTATGGCATAAATCCTCCTCATTCGAGAGGCGACCTGGGCCTAATAGTTGGTCAGCCATGGTTGGAGATGGATGATGAACGGTCATAGGCTTTTCAGTGCATTCTTCCCGAAATAAGACTGAAGTTGTCAGACGTTTTAACAATTCTTCGAAAGAGGGAGGTTCTCAACTCAAGTCGTCGCGTAAATATTTTTTGTATGACGCATCACCTTTAACAGAGTGGTCCGATTTTGATAATTCTTTTTTTTTGTAAAACACGTTTGTAAAAACGTGAATGCTATCGCCCAAATACATTAATAATAAGAACCAGTTACGAATTCTATTTAGACAGACATATTTGTATCTTAGATATGTATTGAGTTCATTCTTCTTTTGAAGCGAATGAACTTATCTAATAGCAATTTATATGATGATGCAGCAATAATAATTTGTACCTAAACACAGGGTTCAACCAACTGAGACTTAATCTAGACGCGATAGAAATATCTAGTCTTTATTTTCATCGCATCATCTACTATAGTTGCCTACTCACATATCGAATTATTTTTCTAAATGTACAGAAAATACAATCACAGATTCACAGGAGTTCTACGTTTATACCTACTCAGGCCCGCAACTCAATCAAAAGGTTGAGTGAGGGCCTTTTCTTTATAAATTACTAGAAGCCCGCGCCGACTTCGTCCGGGTTGAAAATTTAAATATTTGTTTTTACGGGACTGATCGCACAGAGCTTCTAATAGGAGACGATTGTAAATAAGATCACCACAGGAATCACAGGAATCTCCCGCGCCGAAACCCGCCACCGTGCACCGCCCGCGCCGGCCAGCACCATTTTATTATTTTGTCGCGCGGAAATATTAATTTTTCGATAACTCCTAAGATATTTATTTAAATTGTATAGTGTAAAGGGCAAATATGTTCTAAATTAAACACTTACGATAATAAACATATTTGTTTAGATATAGATTGACATCACATCGGTTAAAGAAGGTCAAAAATAATTCATTATTTTTAATCAAAATTTGTAAGATAGAAAAGTTTACTGTAAGTTATCCTTAGAAGCTAGACATATGCTATCGCGGACTTTTTTTAGAACTTTTTAAGAGAAACAATTCACCCATACATCATTTTCATCCAATAACAGTGTATGACCCAGCGCACGCCTTGAAAACGTTTGAGAGTCAAAAATTTTTCCGACTTCTTTAACAAATTTGCACATAATATCTAGCCATAATACATTTATGTGCATAATATATAGCCTATAACCATCTGGAATAATGTACCTTTGAAATGGTGAAAGAATTTTTGAAATAGGTGCGGTGGTTCCAAAGTTTGCTCCGGACATACATACAAACTCACAAAATTCGCGCTCTCTCTTTATTATAATAGTATAGATTAAGGCCTCATCAGCAGCTGCGTTATCGCGATATCTACATTACCTATTGCGATATCTACATTCAACACTGCTTCGATCATAAACATCGATATCATATTAGCTTAGTTTTTAAGATCCGTCGGATACCATTCGTTTTCCCAGGATAAAAGTAGCCTATGTCACTCTTCAGGTCCTAAAATATACCCTTGCAAAACACATCGATCCGTAGCTAAGTTGCGACGTGATTGAAGGAGAACAAACCAACAAACAGAAATACACTTTCGCATTTATAATATTAGTAACTCTATTAAGGATTTATATGAACAACCCAGAAATCTATTCACTTTTCCATACCTTTCTTTGTCGTGTGCTGACTGCGGGTACTGTAGGACGGTCTGCTGCCCCTCCATTTCCACCACACATTGTGTCCCTAATTCGAGTTCTGGAACAAAAATAGCATTATTAAAAAAAAATCCTCCAATTTAAGGGTCAAAGCAGACGAACCGCATCTGGACTGCAGGACGATCGATAGCCCAGTTTAAGTCAACTACAATAGAAATTAATCCAAGTTTAATACAGCTTGAAGGCTAGATAAAGTCCGCCTGTATAGACACTAAGTGTGATGAGATATCGAGGCCGCAACGTAGTAATTTTGCGAATTGTATGACAAATGACAATGCGGGCCAGCTCGATGTTAGAGACAAAACCATATTCGCTAACTAACAAGCTCACGAGTGTGATTTGGCCCGATGGTACATACCTAAGCGGAAAGCCTTCGGAAACCTAGTTCCTATAGGATATAGATTTGCCATATGACAGTGCTGGCACATGTGCTTCTTTAAAAAAAATACGGTGCCGAAGGTGGCATACAAATTATTTTTCAATGCCATATCAGCGTAGCTTTAAGGTCATTTAAGGTTATTGAATACTTTATCACTTATCGTACGTAAATAAACAAATATGTTGTAAAAAATACAGGGACGTCTTCGAGGTTTTGTGTTGAACGCTAAATTAAGCATGGAATGAATATCTCTTCGCGTCCTCTGCAATACGTACAAAAAGGAAGGAAATGCAAGCATTGCTTCCTCGTATTTTATTCATTGCTCTGCCGTGGAATAATTAAGTATATCCGGTCCATTAGTTTGCTGATTATTCCGAATCTTAAAATTCCGGTAGGTACATTTCATGGAATATCTTACCAGAGACTCAAGTTGCATGAACTCTGGTTATCTTTCTAAAGTTTAATTAGCACTTCATCTTTCATTCATCTACAGCTTTTTATCTGATCTGGGCCCGTGCAGCTCTAGAGGGGATGCTGCCTTAATCTTAAACGTTAATTACTACCATGGCCTTAAAACCGGCAGGCCGATTATGTAAATGCCGCATCAATCATTGCTACAGTCTCAATTATGGTGATTGATTGAATTTATTGAGTTCTTTCTGCAACAATGCATTTTAGCCAGTAGCGAGTTAGTATCGGCCAATCAGAGACAAATGCCATCAAAACATCGATGTACATCAAAACAAAAACAATAAACAAGCTGTAATTTTTAAAAAATGGTACACCTGAGGCATGCCCGTCATGAGGAAAAGTTTGCTGAGCATTTTCTGTTGATATGGAGGGGAGGCGAAGCATCGTTTCTTTTGAGAAGGAAGGACAATTTTACTTTGATTCTGACTTTACGTTTCACGTCTCTTTCCCTTTTGAGAACAATGTCATTAATTAATTATTAATTAAGTTCTGTTGTTGTAGTTAGTAAAAGTACAGTTGGTAAAGAAAGACAAGATAGGTACGTTGTACTCGCTTACATTCAGGAGGTTTAACTTAATCTAAGCACTAAAACCTTTTAACGGTAAACTCATATTAGGCACGTAGCCGTATTTGAACGTAGACGTAAGCAAGTATTGCGCTGAACTAAATTACAAGACAGGAGTTAATGTAAAAAAACAGATCGATATAAAACCTGTTCATTTCTTTTGCCGCGATAGGGAGGTAGGTGTCTGTGACGTAAGTTATTTATGGTTTTAGCACGATCATTCACGGCTAACTTTGTTGAAACCATTGAAATGATGTAATGATGACCTAAATCACAACTAATTCTAGTTTTCGAAGATGTTGTCTAGTAGGTAAGAAAGTTATTAGATATTTACAATTTTTTTTTCTTTTTTATCAACCAATAGACGTCCACTTATGGACATACTAGCTAATATCCGCGATTTTTCTAGATAAAAAGTAGCCTATGTCATTCTCCAGGTCCTCAACTAAATCCATGCAAAAAAAATATTAGAATTAGCAAGGATGTGTAGGTCTTTTATAGGGATTCCCACACGCCTTGATCTTTTACCGACTGTATCTAGCTCCCTGCAAATCATCTGATTCACACTGCTCACACTGGGGTCAGACTGCATACCGATGCGAGGTAGCCATTCCCAGAAACCTTCGATTCTTCAAACTGTGTGCCCCATCCATTGCCACTTCAGCTTCGCGACCTGATGTGCTTTGTCGGTAACTCTCGTTCTCCTACGGATCTCCTCTTCTAAGATTTGATCTCGCAAGGATATTTCGACCTTGCTCTCTCCGTCGCCCACTCAACTACCCTAAGACTTCTTATGATGCCCACAGTTAGCGACCATGTAAGAAGTAACTAAACAGGATGTTATGTTAAGGGTCGTCCGTGAGGCGAAAATTCAAATTCTTGAATGTATCCACAGACATGTGCGGGAGACGGTTTTTTTTTTAATATCTGAATGCTTTTTTTTTTTCAAATCATAATTTCTCTTTCAGGTGTGCCAGAAGACACTGATTACTTTGCCGATGTCACAGATGGAGTGAACATTAGTAAATAAAAAATAAGTATACATATTTTGTAATACTAGGCAAGTACGATAGGTACGATAAGTACGTACCTTCGGTATGTTGTGTTATCAATCAAAGCAGACAAGGAATGTCTTGATAATGAAAAGATTACAAACATTACTGTGTTACTTGTTCAGTGAAACAACTTCGCGAGCAGTTGTGAGTCAAGGCGAGGTCGGCCGCGATTGGCGCTTCTTTCAAATCCGGTTTCACTGTAGTGTAGACTTGTACCTACTGGTATAGGTAAATGGATAACGGATTTTAGACTATCCTCGTTCACCTTTACTTACAACTGCTTACTTATGAATTAATAACTTATGCCCGCGACTTCATCTGTGTGCGGTTAGGTTAGGAACCTTTTGTTTTTCCGGGATAAAAAGTAGCTTATATCACGCTCATCCTCATCTATACTCTTGCAAAAATCACACTTCGTTGCTCTGTTGCAGCGTGATGGCAGGACAAACCACAAAATGACAAAGAAATATATGTATAAATTTCACATTTAAAAATGGTATTCAGTGTTAGAACATAGGAAGAAAAACACGACTCCTTCCCCTCCTTTTTCGAAAGAAAGTTAAAAACTTGTCTAATACTTTATTACTCCCGATAATATCAACAATCTAAGAGATTCGCCGGAACAAACAAACAGACAGATAGACGAAAATTTTAAAAAATCTTTTTTGTTTTAAGTACCTACCGTATTCACTTTCATATGCTTAGATATTCCAAACACACATTTAAATTTTATTTATTTGTATAGATATAAATGAGATGATAATAGATGAGCTCTGAATAGAATAATGTCTTTCATTCACATGTATCAGTGTCTGAATTTACCTTAGATATCTGTTCTGACTCAAGATAATAACTATAGCATATTATGTGTTGTTACAGCATTGTGTTATGCAATCTGTATCTCTACATATGGCATAAATACAACATGAATTAGGTAAACAATTTCTACAACAGATCACAGGGAGCCATTGTATACAAGCAGCCTGTGGAAATCCATGCAAGAAATCTTTACCCAGCAGTAGATGTTTATTGGTTGATAAAAACGATTGTTACTAAATAATCTACTTATATTCTATTCATTAGAAGTAAATGTTTATATTACATATTCAAAAAATTTTTATCTAAAATTGTTGCAAAATCTGTATGACATGTTTTTTTTTCTCATTTACCAAATCTAACTTAATGGTTCTATGAAAGCCTGACCCAGCAAATTTGAAAAGTCTTTAAGAGCAAGCTTTAGCCTCATTTACGCAACTCAAAATCATTAACTAGCATGTGGAACCTAATATCAAATACCTAAAACAAAATTTAGGCAATTGCTGTTTTTAACAGATATATTATACACATTCAAAACAAAGTTCAATTATGACTGTCAGTTACTTAGAATTTTCTACCAAAGTTGCTTTCTGTTTTTTTCCTGCTTTTCTTTAGTAGTAGAGTCCATTACATACAATCAAACAAAAGTATAGGAAGTTTTGCTCCTTTTTCGCATATCATACAATAAACAGATCACAGTGGAATCTATGGTTTTAATTCATGGCTTCTCAGTAGTGGTGTTCTGGGACAATTGAGAACAATATAAATTTTCCAACTGAGAACTGGTCAACCTGCATTTCTTCATACATATTATGTATTTGAGATTTAGTTAGCAACTAAAACTAGCCTCCAAAAGGTAGCAAACAAAAGCTAACTATACTGTATGCGATGTACACTTTTTTGTGTGAAATACTGCCAGTATTTCTTATTCTTTCTATTTTAACATAAAAATTGAAGTCACATGCTCACAAGTCTCATGACTAACAAAAACTACACATAATTGGTACACCTGCCCGACTCTTACACCTGGCAAGTGACAATTGACATAAAAAGTTGATTCATATGCTTGCTTTTGCGTGTTGACTTATCAGTAACTATGCAATAACAATTTTGTTTTTAAGGTACATAATATTAATTACTAAATCTTCATCCTGAACTGTGCCTTACCCCAGAAGATAGAGCCTTTTTATATTTATTTGAGCATAATTACATACCTGTATTTCAATAAATAGTTTATTACTATATTACTTAGCTTTCTGAAATTCATAATATTCTTAATAATTTAGTTTATTAGGTTTCTTCTATTTTAAAAATAATTTTATGGACAACTAGTTACCTACCAAAAGCAGCTTATGTATTTTATAATTTTTTTGCCTTTAGAAGGCTCAAAACTTTATCTCAAACCCCCTATAATATATTATGTTTAATTAAAGTGAAAATCTCTAATAAATTTTAAGTCGTAAATCAAATAATTCTAGCTATACCCTGTGGTTTTCTATGGAAAGTACTCGTTTTATCTGCAAGGCGTTCGGTACGCAGATAAAACCAAGCATACGTAGTCACCTGCGACTGCGAATTTCTTTATTTATTACGACAAAACCAGCTTACCTCGCCTGTTAAAGGGACGAACCCGCACGGCTACTTTAATCTTATCCGAGGCCATTTTCACACTCAAATTACACAATATTTAAAACACAACACTTTCCACAACAATGTATAATAAATTATTGCACATATTCACCCATATTCTAAAACAACAATATTCATTATTTCACGTTATATTCACGACGTTCCCAAAATGACACTGCCCGCCATGTTGTTTTTTACGCTACTATAGGGATTGCCATCTATCCTATGAATTACCGATTTTTCGGACGACCGATAAATAAACTGGTAACGTTATCATAATATTATAATACAGTAAGTAATACCAAAATACTTTTAGGAACGATTGTAACGATATTGCAATGTGCAAATTCACTCAAGTAGACTCAGAGAATTCGCTTCACTCGTTCAATAATACTCCAAGATTAATACTACTTCAATATTAATTTATTTCTAACGTTTATTATAAGTCCCAATTAATCGGAATTTTATTGAGTAAACCTTAAAATGATAATAAATACTCTAAGTTAAAAATATTTACTTCCCATATTAGATTGTCAAATATTAAGAACAATTTACCGATAATATCCTGTATAATCTATATTAAATACTTAAGTACCTATATTTAGAGACTAAAGATTTTACTTTATTTTCGAATCACTTTCCATGATTATTTTTTATAATGAATTTTTCAATTTCTTTTTTAATAACAAAATAATATAGAGATTGATCTTTTATTAAAGACTAGATAACTATAACGTTATTGCTTAACCAGAATCACAAATGTAATTTCTTTCGTTATACTTTATCTGTGAAATAGGTACCTACCTTCTACAGTCTGTGATGAGTCTGTGACATTAAATGACATTGACTTAAATGACTTGACAAATTTTCATTTTTCGAAATAGTGTTGTGATTGCTACAATCAAGTTATTCGAATGAATTGCTTATCAGTTATCGAGTAATAATTTATCATTTTTTATTTGGATGTTCAACTTCAAAGTTTCACCGTAGAGCTTATACCATATAGGTATACGAACACACTAGTTTTTATTTCATTATCTGTTTCATTCAAAAACCAAATAGTTATGATTCTATGGACATTTAAAATTTCCCTAAATACCTATCGAGTCCCGCTAAGTCCCGTGACCAGTGTGACGTCATTTTCTAAACACTGCTCCACAGATTACTAGTATAGATACTACTCTGCTCACTTACTGCACTGATCACCATTTTATTTCATATCTTCAAAATTACTTGACGTGTTGAAATAATTCTTTCTTGTAATTTTTATTTTTAATGGAAAATATGGAAAAGCTAAAAATCAAAATAAGTGAACATTCTCCATTCTATTTTCATTTGAATAATTCGAATAGTCAATTTTAACAAAAGAATAATCGACTGACGAGTTGAATCATTCACTTCCCATCTCTAAAATCAAATCAACCATAGATCAAAAATTCAAAATAATTGCAATTTGCAACAACAAGCCAAGATAAGCCGCAAATATTCTAATAATATTAATTAATAATTCTTTATTCTTAATTAATTAATTGATTGTTGGATTTGTTGAGTAATAATTAAATTTTAAGATGTCTTCCGATCCTTTATTTGGATGGGACCTAACTTACAAAACTGTAGAAAAAGATATCAAACAAAAATCTGATGTTGTTGTAGCATTTATTCATTGGAATTTAACAAAAAGGGGTTTTCGCAGTGTCGGGATTGGTGATGAGGTAACTGTTTTGTCACTATTCTATGTTGTACACATTTCCGATACCTACTTTGCAGACTTATAAAAATATGGGGTCACGGACCCCGTATTTAAATATACCTTCCTAGAAAATCAGTAAAAAGAGTGTAGGACAATGTTTGATATACTAGGATTACTTCAGGTTTTTGCTTCATTCCATACATAGCAACACTGATATAGACCCAACTATAAAAACTTCAACATTTGGCTGATTATAAATGAATAATTTGTAATTTTTCAGCGAACTCTTACAGGTGATGAGTCTAGAAGTGAATTGCTGCCAACAGGCTGGAATGATAAAGAAAAATATACTTTGCGCTATGTGTTTGAAGAGAAACTGTATATTTTGCATGGACTAAATACTGACGGAAACCTTATTGTGAATTTAATGGTAAAATACTATATTTTAGAGATTATTATTTGGATACAACTAGCTAAGTGAATAAACATTCCTCCCTCTAAATGTGGTAGGAATAGCAAAATTAAACTATGCAATATCTTTAAAACTTATCTTTAAAATAGTCTTAATATATAAGAATTATGACTAAACATTATGATTTAATTTACACTCGGATAAGACTTATTTTACATTGGTGAAGTCTACCCTAATAGTTATTTTAAATCTTTACTGCAGAGATCTGAAGACTTGGCAGTATCAAATATAGCAGTTAAAGTAGAAGACACAGTAAGTGAAACCAGTGGCACGATAGACAAACTGCTCCCAAATTACAAGGAATTTATGCACAACATCAAGAGGGATCTAATTGACACCATCACAGATAGACCCACTAGTACAGCACAGACTCAAACTTCAGCTAGTAAGTTTGTTTTTAAGTACATCCTATTAATCCTATTTCCTATTATCTAGTTATCTAGTATTATAAATGCGAAACTTGGGATGTATGTTGGTTACTTATTCACACCTCAACACCTGAACCAATTTGGCTGAAATTTGGCACATAGATAGATGTTAGAGTCTTTTTATCCCGGAAAATAAGAGTTTCCGCGGGACTCCGAAAGTTTTTTTGGTTAAGGTTTTGGTTGTTTGAATTGAGGTTTCTCAATCCATGCGAACGAAGTCGCGGGCATTATCTAGTAGTAATATAATAATGATGATTGAATTTCAGCTACAACTGTCAATACCAATGCATATTTTCTAGTGCACAAATTGTATGCCAAAATTCTTTGGATTTATAGTCCGATGGGCTGGTTGGCGCAAGACCGACGGCTTTACATGCTTTCTGAGGCACAGGGGTTTGACTTCCCAACTCTGGTCTTGAAGTATGTGGTCATGCAAGTCTTCGGGTTCCTATAAAACATCATAGACCTCCTATTAATATCTTATGATTTAATTGTAGATACTTCAAACGCAAGAGATCCAAATGATGATCCTCTCAGAATGGTGCCAAGACCGATGCCTGGGGTTGTTCCTGAGAACCCTAACTTATGGTAAGAACTTTCTTTAACTTTACAAGATACGCTCCCTTGCTTCTGTAAGTTGTTCAGCGAGAAGCAAAGGCCTTTAGCCACACTACCTGCTTTCAAAAGCTTTATGCTTAGTTGGAGGAGAAAGGGCAATATCAGTTATGTTAAGCAGGACTATTATTCCAATCTGTCCTGTAGGGGACAGAGCAGGGGCCGACCAGAGTAATCTTCATATTGTTTCAAAAAAATGTTAAGAGTGTGTAGTGTGTGTGTAGTGTGTGTGTTAGTTGCACATTTCACGGGCATACAGGAAGCAGCAGTACAATGACCATGCTCAAGTATGTTCCAGCCACTGTCGCCAGATGGTCTTTTTATATGAGGGATGTGCTGTATTTTTCTCTAGCATCATTTTTTTTTCGCTTGGATTAAATACTGCTTTGACTGATTCAAAGAAAATCTACAAGAACATTAAAATCTCAAAATTAATAAATTATAGAAGACGAGACAATGCTTAATAATCGTGTTTTAATATTGGAATGAAGAACACGTTATATTGAAGATTCGATACTCAAGGTAATAATAAATAAATTATGTTTTTTATTTCAGGGACTTGCCACCTCGAGATTTGCGAAATGTCGGCAGATCCGATTTGGACCCATTTGCTCCCCCTGGTGGCGGAATGATCTTCAATCCATTTAGCCCAGGCAGGGATATTGAGAACCCAGGCTTAGGCATTCCCGGGGGACTTCCTAGGTATGGCTCTATCGACAATTAAGCATCCAAGTGAACTGAGACACAGCATCTTTTAATGAGAATTTAAATTCAGCTTTTGTCAATAGAACATTCAAATTGATTTGATAGTTTTTTTTGTAGACGCGTGATCGTAGCCTATCATGTAGTAGAAAAAATTGTTTGGAGTCATATTTTAAAAATGAAGCGATTTTACATATTGTCTCGAGTTCCCTTGAGAGAATGAGAATTCTGCATTAATTTAGTTAGTATGTAGGTGTATAAAAATTTGTAAGTGAGGAACTTAAAGTCAATGGTGAAATTTAGTATAAGTAGTAGGAACCAAGAATCAGCGTTGCCAACTCCTATAAATCAGATTTCACAGGGATTCTTCTAGGAGGTTGTAGATATTCTTTAGAAAGTTAAAGAAAATTGTCACGTCAATGTATCCATCATCTAACGGCCAGATTTTCAAATCAGGTTTTTTTTAGTTAAAAGACTTCTAGAGACAAACTCGCTAAAGTGGCAACACTGCCATAGATAATGGTTATGTCGGGTATATGTGGTTGCTGATTGTATATAATACTTATTCTATGATTTGCGCTGTTCTAGAGGCTCGGTGCCCCCCGGAGCTCGGTTCGACCCTTTCGGCCCTCCTGGCGTCGGTCCTCTACCCGGCCGGCGCCCCCCGCCGCCTGACGCTGACCACCTGCCGCCTCCTGGCTTCAACGATAATATGTTTATGTAATAAGGATAACATATAGGTATACCCATACTAAGCGTTCATATTATCTTGGCACTCTACTATTATGACTTGTGATGTAAAATATGGTAAAATTATCACTTAGTTTGACGATTCGGTATTTGATACTAATCAGATATTGTTCTTTTTTTATTAGAAACTAGTTGATGCCCGCGACTTCATTCGCGTGGATTGAGATTTCTTGATTCCCGCGGGAACTTCCTCATTTCCCGGGATAAAAAGTAGCCTATGTGTTATTCCAGACTATAATCTACATCTGTGCCAAATTTCAGCCAAATCGGTTCAGTCGTTGCGACGTGATTGAGTAACAAACATCCAAACATCCACACTTTCACATTTATAATATTAGTAGGATAAGTGAAATGTTCAAAATTAAAAAATACTGCGCTTTTGCTAATGGTACTTAACATTGCCAGAGACAATATTAAGGTGTGCGGGTTGAAGAAGCGAGAGGGGATGAGCGCCAAGATAAACGCATAGTACCAACATTAGAGTTATATATATCAGTAAATTTATATTGTTTGAACTTTGTCGTTTTATTTTTAATATATTTTTTCAATAATAGCTGTAGTAACTTTGCTTAGTTTTAGTGACCCAATAAATGCGAAAAAGTGTTGGTCTGTCCTTCAATCACGCAGCAATGGATCAACGTTAATTTTCCATGTATCTATAGTTGAGGAGTTTTCACACGGGATTTTAGAAATTGAATCCACGCGGGACATCAGCTAACACTAAATTATTAGCTATGTCTTTGGCTATGTTAGGATTGTTAGGTAGTCACGTCCTACCACCCAAGAGAATATAATCACTCCATTTCCTACCACTTCAAAAATGACTTTTTTTCTATGGTTAATATTGTGAAGAGCCATGTTTGCTTTTGAAGAGTTATTACTCCAAGAGCGGCAGATACATTTGTATTCGTAGGTATTTCATCTGTTACATTGGTTACCTACCTACATTCGGCTTCTGATTCTGCTAACTATAGGTAGTTATCTCCCTGGAACTTTGAAGTACCTATCTACTTTTGTTTTTAGGTAGGTACCTGTCTACAAATTACAATGTTCTCTCATTAAGCGCTCGTTTTTTAAACGTGATATTTGAGCGTTATTATTTTATTAAACTTATTAAAATAACTACATTTTTGCATAGGTAATTATTTCATAAGTTATGCAATAAGTACTACTTAACCAAGTTCTCGTAGGTTGTAGGTTCCGAATTGTATAGGTAGTAGGTAATTAATTAGGTAGGTATATACTGTTATTTATTATGATATTATGCCAATTTAAAAGAATTTAAACCTATAGGAATAGAATGGTAGAAATCTCTAGAAATCTATGAACAATGGCAACTCAATTAATAATTTTGCATCTGGCAACTTGAATTTCAGTTTCACAATTTTTTTTGTGCAGTGCACACGTTTCTCGCGTGTGTCGTAATTTATTAGCTGTTCACGGCTGAATCCGCTCAACTTTTATTCAATGTGTATGGCTGTGGAGGTAAGTCATCAATTTAATCCTTTATTTTATAAGAAGCTCTTTAATTTTTGTTGATAAGACTCAATGTACGAAGGTCATGCCCTCCCAAGTCCAACCACGGACGTCACTGCGGCCAAGCGTCGTGAAACTATTATAATTTTCCTTTATGTTCACATTACTAAAGTATTCCATACGTTCAGAATAAGTTTCCCTTTCCGGAAACTAGAGACATGAAAGTTGCAATAGCCACTTCGGCATAATCAATAATGGGAGTTGCTGTAAAATGGTAACCTATTGTCATTTGTATGGTTGGTAGGTTACAAGATAAAGTCATTATGAACTAACCTTTATGTACATGTAAACCTTGAATGTCAAGCAGGTACTAAACAAAATTCGATTTTTAAAAATGCTGTATGTACTTAATTCCATACAAAACTCTTGAGACATGTTACATGTTGGGAGTTATTACCATTTGTTACCCATGTTACTATCAGTCAGATTACTGCTATGTAGTTTAAACTAGGTCTGTACACTCCTATATTAGGTACATTCATACCCAATAAGTTATTGTTTCTAAAGTACTTAGTTACCTACTTACCATTATAAGTAGCTGTAGGTAACTAGGTACCTAATAGGTAGGTATTTGCCAAAATACAATCCACAGTAGCCTTAATCTTGCTTGGTCACTAAAACGAGCGTGCTGTACTATTACCGTCAATAGACTGTACTAGTTCAGACTTCTAGTACTATTAGTACAGTAGTTCTGAGCCAAGCGATAGAATCACAGAGCAAGGTCCACAAGTAACAAAGTACTAAATGAATGATGTACCTACTATAATTGTCTGATACCTCGTTTCCAGCTCAAGAAAGAGTGAACAAAGTAGGTACTAAAAGAAAGATGTATGCTTAAGCATAATTATGGAATAGTTTGTTTTCGCTCAGTGTCAGGAATTCATTCATAATATTAGATACTTAATACTAAACAAGATTAATCCACAACAAGTAAAAATGTTTAATTCTTACATAATTTAGTTAAATCTCATGAAACACCAGTTGAAGTTGGACAGTGAAATTCCAATGTGTTATTTAAACAATAGGTTCATGTATTTAAATATTTTAGAAAAATTTTGTAACACTGTATAAGATATTTATAAATAGTGCTTATTGTCATTGTCTTGCAGCCATTGTATTCAATTAAAATTACCAGTAATTACATTGTGTCCATTAACTGATTGTCTTTGACGTCATGTACTCCAATGTCATTTGATGTTATGATTTTTTTGTACTTACCTGTGCCATTTTTTGCATGAGTCATAGAATGAAGTTATTGCCCATGTTACTACTAATCTAATGCAGATGTAATCTCGTCTTCGTCTTCGTTTCCTGGGAATCTTTTCCGCAAGTAGGCGTATGCAGATGTAATATGGGTAATTTGATTATATTCTGATGTACCTAAGAAGTACCTAGTTACGCTAAGCGCTAATCTATTCGAGCGCAGCCGTTAACACTAACACTAATGCAGATGGAGCAGTAGCATCATGCCAACTGGACAGAGATTGTCAGTGTTGCTTGATAGAGAAGTAGAGTAGAGTAAAAAAGTAGGAAAGTATGAAGTGTCTGTGAAAAAGAAAGTCCTTGTTGAACCGAAATTCCAAAATAAACCAGAAATTTTGACAATTCCTTTGTTCATATATATACATATATAATTTTCAAACTCCTGGGGTTTCTTCTCTGCAAGTAGGCGTCAATCGCCCGTTTTGTGTCTTTTCTTTGTATACAATATAAGTAATAATTATGTATAATATTAACACTATGGGTCAATAATCTAAATGAAAGAGATTACTTAAACTCAAAATGTGTTGTAAAATGCTTGAAGCGACAACTTGATTTATTTTTATAGGATTCACAACTTCACATAACACTTTTGATTACCTAGTGCTAAATCTATCCATTGTAATTGTAGTTATTTATGATTATAATTCTTTGAAACAATGCTATAATTGCATACACTCATTCCAACATTAAACTGTCTATTGAATTAATTGGGACCATCAAAGAGTTCTTGTTGACTCATCAGCTGTGACCAACTGCAATTATGACTATGAACTATGACATGTAAGAACACATTTCTCTTTCGTTAAAGTTCCTTTAGGTTCATATCATATACCTACCTCATATCCATACACAGTACCACCTTTTTTGATTCTCTGCTTGTCCATATGAACCAATTGAACCAATGAGAAACTTGGTTATTGTTCCTAAACAAATCCAGGTTTTTAATCAAAGACCTGGATCTAGTTAGTCAAGATTATGATGAAATTGAGTTGATTGATTCAGATCGATGAGAATTATAATAAAATTTAGTTTAGTATATTACTAGAAGCCCGCGCCGACTTCGTCCGGGTTGAAAATTTAAATACATATTTGTTTTTACGGGACTGATCGCACAGAGCTTCTTATAGGAGACGATTGTAAATAAAATCACAGCAGAAACCAGAGGAATCTCCCGCGCCGAAACCCGCCGCCGTGCACCGCCCCCGCGCCGGCCGACACATATTAATTTAATTTTCCGATAACTCCTATGATATTTATTTAAATTGTATAGTGTAAAGGGCAAATATGTTCTAAACTAAATACTTACGATAATAAACATATTTATTTAGATATAGATTGACATCGCATCGGTTAAAGAACCTTCGAAAATAATTCATTATTTTTAATCAAAATTTGAAAGATAGGAATGGTCACTGTAAGTTATTCTTAGGAGATAGACATATGCTATCGCGGACTTTTTTTTAGAACTTTTTAAGAGGAACAATTCACCCATACATCATTTTCATCCAATAGCAGTATATGACCCAGCGCACGCCTTAAAAACGTTTAAGATTCAAAAAAATTTCCGACTTCCTTAACAAATTTGCACATAATATCTAGCCATAATACTTTATGTGCATAATATATAGCCTATAACCATCTGGAATAATGTACCTTTGAATTGGTAAAAGAATTTTTGAAATAGGTGCGGTGGTTCCAAAGTTTGCTCCGGACATACATACAAACTCACAAAATTCGCGCTCCCTCTTTATTATAATAGTATAGATAGTATAGATTAATTTTATCATGGTCCAGTTTTTAATTAATTTAAAATCTTAGGATATTGATAAAAAGTTTGATTTCGTTGTATAATGAAATTGCGGGCAACAACTAGTAAATCTTAAAATGTTGTAACCACTTTTAGGTAGGTAGGTATTTTCATATCAAAAGTCAATGTTGACCAGTAGCACGATTTTCTTAAAAATAATCATTTTTACAGTACTTTTGCTACAGTATGACTAGGCAATCACTTCTGATTGGCCAGTCTTCACTCACTATTGGCTAAAATGAATTGTTATATTAAGAACGCTGTATATTCAGTCAATCACCGTACTTAATTGAGATTGTAGCAATGATTGATGCAGCCTTTCAGCAACCGATCAGCTGATCTTCTCGATAGTCGATTTTATTCGGATGCAAAAATAGAAATGAATTCACTCGTTTTCTAATGTATTAGGTACTTGTTAGTAGATAAGTATTGACGTCATATTTGCGCGTCAAACTGCTCTGGCTTTTTTTTTGTAATTTATGGAATTTTGCGATAATGAAGTAGATTATAATCTATACAAATAAATAATCTATAATATAAGTTCTGGGCCTGGACAACCAACACTTAAAGCAGTAATATTTTAAGTTTGTTTTGAGATGTCATATAGACAACCTTACATTAATTAACTATAGTTCTTGCATTTCACGAGGGCGCGTGAGTTTTACTTGTGGTTACGTCGTGTAATATGCACATTGCGTAAGTGTGCGTGCCTGTCAGGAGCCTAGGTGGGAGCAGTTAGGCGCGAGCAAGCTCTCGCTCACTTTTGTAAAGATACGACACACACACAACCATGAGCCACGCGCCGTCGTGTATTGAAAGAACTATACTTAAAGATTGACATTGTATGATAATTAACTCAAAACAAAATTGAAATAATACTGCTTTAAGCGTTGGTAGTAGGTATAAGCCCTGTTTGGACCTGATACAACTTTTCTCTTTCTAACTAGATTTCTGAATTCACGAAACTGTTTTATTTTATCTTTTAAGACTTGTTTCTAATGGATGTTCGAATTATGTTATCTACGCAGACATGACCTCCCCCACGTTATTCGAACGTAGAGAAAGAGCTTTCTCCTTCATTAATAGCTTACTAACTGTTGCCCTCAATTGATCTGCGTAGAAGATATTAAGAAGTTTGTCTGTCTCTATCATCTCCTAAATAAAAATTTCTTGCGCCTCACCACTGCGCCAAGGAGGTAAATACTCAAAATAATGAAGTCGAATTTCAGGTCAGGTTCATTCATGTAAATTATATTTTATCGTGTTGTAATGAATCCGTTCCGAAACATAATGTCGTATGATGGTGTTTTTGAACCCTGGTTGGGGTGGAGGACATTGACCCGGCCTTGACAGGCGTATTGACCCTGCGCAGACGGTGAATTGAACCCGTTAGGCTTCACCACTACACCGTTCGCGGATTATTCACACCATCACACTGAAATGTTAACAAAATGTGCCAAAATTAAAATAGACCGCGACTATTTCAATTCATGACATTGAAAAAATTTAGGTTTATTGAAAGTAGGTGGTTACGTGGATGTAGCAGAGTGGGTAGGTCCCACTCTGTTGTTTTATATCAAACTAGCTTTAACCAGCGGCTTCGCTCACGTTAGGTTCAATTTTTTAATCCCCTATTTAACCCTCTTGGGGTTGAAATTTTCCAAAATCCTTTCTTAGCGGATGTCTACGTCCTAACAGCTACCTGTATACCAAATTTCAGCTCGATCGGTCCATTGGTTAGAGCTGTGCGTTGATAGATCAGTCAGTCAGTCAGTCACCTTTGCCTTTTATATATTTAGATATAGCTTTTATCCGCGACTTTGTCGGCGTGTAATTAGATTTAATAAAAGTTCCCTAAATAACTCTAAATTTTCTACTTAAATCTAAATCTTCTTGAAAACCAACCGTTACGAAATTCGTAATTAAGAAGACTAATAACAGACGTGGATGAGAGTTACTTGGCTAATTTATATAGGGCTGATTTCACCAACGTAAAATAAGTCTTATCCAAGACAAAAGATATTTTTGACAGATTTCTATACAAGAACTGGTCAGACCGCCCAATAACAATGCGTCACTCGACGTTAGTGAAATCGGTACTTAGAGAAACACTGCATATATCCTACAAACATCTTTATCATCTGCGTAGATGTACAAACAGACCAAAATCAAATTTGCATTGAGCTTTATTTTTTGCGAACATTGATTCATCCCGACATATTTTCAAAGTGAATCACTTTGAAAACAGCCCATAGCCAAACATAATGAGGATGTGAATAAAATTATAAAGATTAAATCTTTAAATTTTTAATCCGATAAAAATAATTGTAATGTTTTTATGGTTCCATAGTAAAACAAGATATCCTTACCTTAATTCAAATTCAAAATTATTTTTTTACTATACGCCAAATTGTGGCTCTTGTGACAAGTCGAGAATCTACCACCGGTTCGGAAAGCTGATTCTGTTGAGAAGAAACTCAGCAGTTGCTCTTTTCAAAACAAAAATGTTACAATATGTAGCTTAGATATCTATCGTGTGGACAGCTGAAACAAAGCCGATGCTTCCAAGCAACTTTGTCACTAAGAAATTCACTAACTATTTAATAGCCTCTATTTATTAAATGTATTTCTTCTCCTTCTTCTTTATCAACTTGTAGATGTCTACTGCTGGACGTAGGTCTCTTGCATCGACCTCCACAAGCATCGATCTAGCGCCGCCTGAATCCAGCGGCTCGCTGCGTCTCATTTGATGTCGTCGGTCCATCTAGTGGGGGGGTCTGCCAAGAATGCGCTTCCCCGTGCGGGGTCGCCATTCCAGCACCTTGGGACCCCATCGACCATCAAATCTTAGCACTATTTGCCCCGCCCATTTCCACTTCAGTTTTGCAACTCGCAGAGCTATTGTATTGTATTAAATGTAGTTTCACAGTTTGAATTTATGTAATGGTAAATCTGCTAATTCTTTCGGTATCGGCAGATTTACCATTACATTTTAAAGGTATGATTTCTCAGGCAACAGTTTTATCAGAGTCCAGCGCAGCAGGGCTGTATGACTTACGTATACCTTATACGTATATCTTTTAACGAATACAGTAGATGTTGATTGGTCTGCTTAAATATTTCGTCTGGGAGCATGGGGATCCAAGAGTAGGTGTCTGGCTTTTCTGCTTAAGCCCTTGGGGGATTCAACTTTGGCGTTTTGCCATGCGAGACAAATTGATTTACGAGTGAATTCGCAAAGAGATGGATCGCTTTTAAACTAGCGCGCACGACCTTTTCCTTCTACGTAGTGACTGTCTAGGAGCATCGATCATCGATGCTGCAAGGGATACACTTTAGGGTTGCTTTTGCCTTTCTCTACTATGAAGACCAATGACCGCTGTTAGATCTCTTGGACCGTAATGCTGCTTTTGAATGCTTTTGAATGCTGCTAAAGATCATTTATTTTAAGATAATTGTTTTAATTAAAGTGGTTGTGGGACATAGATGAATTTTATACATATACTCTATCATAGTTGTGGGGGCAGAGGTTTTCATGAAATAATTCTATGACATGAATTTATTTTATCTTTACGAGCGCGTTTCATTCCCAAATCCTCACTTCACAATATATTATTTTTCTTTAATATAACTTCCTGATAAACTAATTCAACAAACAAGTATAATATGTATATTGAATATACGGGGATTGGACCTTCCGAGCCGCAAGGGACAAAATGTTCAGGCATCTTTCATAAACTACTTAATGGTTATGACTTATGAAGATTCAGTAAAAGGGGTTGGCAGTATAGTGTTGGAGTCGTATTTTCATTGAATTTATTACGCTCTTCTCAAGTTGTACATATTATCAATGTCATAAGAAATCTGTTGTTATGGTCTATTTAACTTCGCTGAATTTACTTCCTCGACGCAAGGTCTCTATATTCTCAGAAAATTCATATTTTTATTGGGAAATGCCGGAAGAATTCCGAGAAATTCAAAGTGATTCAAGCCCTAGCGTTTTCGCTATCGCCCATTAGTAGTAGTCCGGGGGAGGCCGGTCGGCTGGTTATATATAAAGAAAGGCACCGGTTCTCAACCACGCACCGCTAGGGCTTAGGGGCTAGGGTCGTTGCACGGGGCTCCTGAATGGCGGGCTTTCGAACTCAAAGGGCGACGATCTCACTGCGTCCTTTCTTGTACCATTACGACTCGGGCATGATTGATGAACTAGCTTTATGCTGTGAGTTATGTTTATGATCTTAAATGGGTATAAAATCCAGTAATTCTTTTATTTCGATATGAAATGAACTTGGCTATTAATTTTATGACAAAAATTAAACGTGCATTGCAATCTTTGCAATGCATTATTTCTTGTTGTAAAGATTTAAAATTTATCCTTTGTGATTTTTTCTTCAGTAACCGGTCAGTAATAGGTTAGATCTGATGAGTATCATCAATTGCAATAATTATTTCGTCTTACGCTTGACCTTTAGATCTCTACATTTCACTCTTAAAATATCATAAAGTATAGAATTGATAAAAGTTGGCTGAGATATATATAATAATAAATTTATTTACCTTACTAGTGTAGTTTTAATTCCCAATTAACTTCATGCAGCATAATAGCGTGCAAGTGAAGAGGCCTTAGTACTGCTGTGGATTATTGCTGATGATAAATTCAATTCAATTTATTTATTTCTGACAATAAAAAGTTCATAGTGATGTGTATAGAAAGTACTTTGACTTTTTGATAATATTGTGTAACTTGAAAGTAGAGTCTAGAGACAGAGTTTTTTAAGCCTGAGAATAGTAAATGTACGCTCTATAGATATTATTAGCCATAGAGTAGAGAGAGGGTTAACATGATTCAGGTTGAATACCATCAGCCTGAGTCGTGAAGGATTTAGAAAGTCGACTACGCCTAATTTAAAGCAAAGGTCGTGTTGAGTGACAGTGACAGAGACAATCAAATGAATGTATTCAGGGCATTTTGTGGCCTCTTTACACATTCGAACGAAGGAATATAAAACTGAGGAATATGAAAGGTATGTTGCTTTATTTAGTCGTAGTTGGCAAATCGGTCTATTTCATCACTTAGGCTAATTAAATAATATCCAACTTGCTAAAGTAAACAAAAAAATATCATAATATATTGTCGAGAGAATGTTTATTGACCTTTAATTTTATAACAACGTATGATCATATTTCTTCACTACAAACGTTTTTCTTTTTGCTAGCTTTTGCTCGCGGCTTTGCTCACGTTAAGTTCGATTTTTCAAACCCCTATTTTACCCCCTTAGGGGTTGAATGTTCAAAAATCCTTCCTTAGTGTGCGCCTACGTCATAAAAGGAACCAACTGTAAAAATTTCAAGTTTCTAACTTCAGTAGTTTAGGCTGTGCGTTGATATCTCAGTCAGTCAGTCAGGACTTTGAATTTTATATATACAGATTAGCTTTTGCCGGCGACTTTGTCTGCGTGGAGCTAGGCTTTAAGAATCCCGCGGCAACCTTCTGTTTTTCGGGATATAAGTTAGCTTATATCTCTCCGCAGGTCCTCAACTATGCCTATGCAACTATCACATCGATCCATTGCCCCGTTACTGCGTTATTGTAGGATAAACAACTAAAACAAATGGATTTCTTCCTGCAAGAGGAAAGAACATCATATTCTTTGAAATAGTCTTTTTACTGAGTAAAACTGTCGTGTAGTGATAGAATGGGTAGCAGTCCATAATGGCACATATAACTACTGTTCGAGCGTAGACGAACTGGATGTATTACAGGCTAGTTAGAACGGCACTCTTCGCGCTATCCAGGTCAGTGAGCCAGGTCACGCCTCGACCCACGCCGCACGGTCAGGACACGGTAAAGATGTAGATGAAACATTATTTCAGTATAGGGCCGATTGAAGTTAAACTAGTTCATTTATCAGAAACACTCATCTTTACCTAGTTGCCTTACTGGGCTGGGATTCATATTTTTGATAGGTATATCGCGCCGTGAGGAAATATTGACCATTTCCGTTTGTTACCTACTTTGAGCCATAGCTCTATAAATGTTTAATCTTACCGTTATCGAGGTTGGAGCCATATATTCTTTATCTCTAGGTTTTACGTCACCAAAGTCTGGAGATTAAATATTTTTGGATATCGTCATGGGTTTTCACCATTATTTTATTATTGATTTTTGTCACAAGACATATCTTGCACTAGGTGAGCAGAAGTTACCCGCAACATCGTCTGTGTTGTGGTAAAATAGCATTTCCACCTTCCTCATGAAACTCGTGAAAACCACATTGAAATCAACAAGCAAAACGCAGAGGGAAACGTGGATTGCACTTTGTCTTGGTCTGTTTTGTCTGTCCTACAGTACCTAATTGAGGTGTCTATAAATTCTGGGGCCCCATTTTTACCCTTTTATCAATTTTAAAACATGATATGAATTAATTATTACGTCGAAGAAAACTGTTTGGCATTGGCATGTGAATCCAGTGCAAATATTTGATTACAATACAAATATTTGAACAACGTTCATTACTTAAATTCGAATATTTACTATTGCATAACGTATTGAAGACAAATATTTGCTAATGGAACTTTCTTCAGATTTATGATAACTGTTGTAGTTTACATTTAACTGTGTTATCTTTGATTTATGTTCCAAGTTCAAGGAGATATTTTGTTCGATAATCACGTAACGTTGCGCATAAAACTCAACATAACTAGCAAATAAAAATATAATTTATATTTTCAATGATGAATCGTTTTTTTATTGTGAAGACTAGTTTTGTGAAACAATTCCTAATTAAGTGCTATTTTCACCATCATCGCCGACGTTTAACCCATTGGTTTAACCGAGGAGTTTTCAATTCAATTCAATTTATTTATTTCATCGGACAACAAAAATCCATTTTTCATTTTGTTCTGACAGTTTTTGTATCGAAAATCTATCAAAACGTCAAACTTATTGATTGGTTAAACGTTATTAGGCGATAGTAAAACTTGCACCAAGAACGAGAATTCATTCAAACACAAAAACGTATTGCAACGTAGCTTTCAAAGCTAAGTACAGTTTGGCACCTAAGTTTTAATGGTTATACTTCATTTATGGTTAAAATACATTACAGTATTGGAACATACAACGTGACAGGTTTTCCATGTTTCATTTTCACGTATTATTTGAACAAGCTTTTTCCTTTATCTTTTCTGACATTGCACTCTAAAGCTATTTTTAGAGGCTATCGAGAGAAGGTCGAGCGTGGGTTCCAACTCCTAATCCCGTCGTGGTGGAAACAGGCGAGTGTACGGGGCGCAGGCGGAGTCGATGACCGAGTATTGATCCCGGGGAAGTGGGTCGCGACCCGTTTCCCGTTGCAATACAAACGGGTAGGGCTGCACCGCTTGTCTCGACAGACACAGGATTACCTACGTGAATAGGTACGGACCAAGGGTGCCAGTCAACTGAAGCGGTCCATTCCATTCCATTGAGTGAATGAATACTTTATTGTACACTACATTAAAAAACAATTCTTATAAATAACCTTCAAAAGATAAATAAAAATGGGTACAATGCCCAACCGGCGGCCTTATCGCTTAGAAGCAATCTTTGTCAGGCGACCACGTTGCAGAGGATATGATCTGAGAAAAAGAGTTAAGGCTGCATTATTTGTATATGTGAATATTCAAGAGCTCACACAGCAACTAAATAATAAAATATGATGAAGAATGGCAACATACATTCATCAGCCAGCGGCTGAATTTTTAAAAAAATATTTGTTTGTACTACAGACAGTGTGACGATCGCAATCAAAATTGACAGATCCTCTATAGCTATTGGCTAAAATGTATTGTTGTGTAATTCAGCCAGTCACTACCATCGCCGTTGTATTGACGTGAACAAATTACCACATAGGTATTCTTGATCTGATCGGCCTGCCCAACATATTTTCAGTGAATGGGCACCCTTAAAGAAATTTATCAAAAGTTTATTTTAATCCGACTACGACAGGTTTATATGAGTTTGGCTGTTTGTATGTGCGTGTTATTTCGGTTCATCGGCTCTCATAATTGATAATATTTCATTCATTATATTTTGATAAATGAGGTTGTCTTGGTTTCCGCATTCACGTTCCGTGTGACGTAGGTTGTATGACGTCATGAAAATCCAATACCTATGCCAGATATAACTAAAATATAAATCGGGAAATAAAATGAATAAATATATGGAATTTGGTAGGTCAACAAGAAAGGTCTTATTTTTTATATGAACACATATCTAAATATAAGATTTGTAGTTATGTTATTAAAAGTTGATTTGAATAAGTATATTAAAAGTTTGTCCGTGGCGAATCATTGGTTGGTTGGGTTATAATTTTCAAATTTATCTTATAAACCGAAACGCTTTTACTCTCTTATTACGGTGCTTTATAAGATTTATCGATATTCCGACCCAATGACACGAATCGTGGGTACCTAACAAGGACGAAGTTTCCGATCAGTCGATAAATAAATTGCCTTGATTCCAATTAATGTTCTAGTTCCTAGACCTGCCGTGCCTGTCTTTACAAATTCCTTTTTCCAATTTAATTACAAACTTATTTTTAGGTTTTAGTATACTGTAGGATAGCAATAAACCGGTTATTCGCTGTAAATGTCTGTACCAACTACCAATCGTGTCCTTTGGAATGGAGCACCAGAATTCCAAGTCACGTAAGTTCGTGATAAGCCGTAACAGGTACGAATATATAAGCCTTTTGCCGTACAATCTTCCGTTGAAACTGTGATTAAGTCTGGGATATATTCAATGCAACGTTTTTATAGTCATACCGGATATCTCAGATAGTTCGCACGTTAATCCTTACTAATATTATAAATGCGAGTGTTTGTTGGTTTGTCCTTCAATAACGCTGCAACAGACGTTCGACGGATCTACGGATCGACGTGATTTTTTGCATGGGTATAGTTGAGGGCCGGAAGAGTGACATAGGCCGAAAAATCAAAAAGTTCCCGCGGGATTTTAAAAACTAAGTCCTCGCGGACGAAGTCGCGGTGGAACAAAACTTGTGCAAAAATTCATTCTTTCCTTCCAAGTTAGCCTGCTACCATCAGACTGCATTATCACTTACCATCAGGTAAGATCTCACTCAAGGGATGTTATGTCATCGAATAAAAAAAACTAGTCTTTATAAAAGTAGTTTTCTCTAGTTTATTTTTAGCACCCATCAACGGCACTCTCTAAGCGCAAGTCTCCTCTCAGAGAAGGGTTATAGGCCATAGTTTACCACTCTGGCCCAATGCGAATTAGTAGAATTCATACACCCTCGAAAACATGGAGAACATAGGTTTTCTCACGATTTTTCCTTCACCGTCGAAACATGTCATATTTAATCGCTTAAACCACAAAACTCAGGAAAGTCAAGAGGTATTCCTGCATAATAAATAACGTTTAACATAATAATAAACGTTCCCTCAAATTATACAGCATTCTGCAAAGGCAAGCTAGACATTAATGCATTTTGTAGGTGTTGAGGTTGGGTTTGCAGTTTTGTGAAAGTTGATTTGCACCAACCCCCCTCTATTGCACGCTGCATCACAAAGCGTTCATGTTACATTCACTTTCCATTGCCTGGAAACCCTAAGCGCTGTGTATTTATATGATTTATAGTGTTCAGTTTTAGATGTACGCAATTCCTGTATTATTCGGTCACACTTTGTGATACCAAAATTCAAGTGATAAATTACTACCTACCTACTTTCTTATCAGCCAGAATATTCTCGACGTTGCAAACCTATCTTAAATCTAATTCCATTTATCTTTAGCACAGCCATATTTATCAAAGGCATTGTCGAGAACTATATTTTGATAATCGGCATTCATAAACAACTGCTCTTGTTTCCAATGTATTATGACCTTTGTTTCAGGAGTTTCAGTTTTGGCATTTACTATTAATAAACTACTCAAAACAAAATAGGGCCCACTACGTTTTTTCACTATAATTTAAAGAATACTTAATATTATAATTTTTTTTTAATGTGTATGTTTTAAATAGAGATTCATAAATTGTGTAAACGTAACCCATTGTGAAAATTGTCTATTTTGTTTATTTAAATTAAAAAACACATAAAAACAACAAATTAACAAGAAATGGAGGTGTTCAACTTAAGTCTAGTTTTTGTCACGTTTTTCACTGACTGCAAACTCACAGCGAGTTTAATAGCGAGTAGGGCCCCCTCTACTCCGTATGCACTCTTGGAGTCTGTTTGGCACACTTTCGATTAAGTGAGTAACATTTTGTTGGGGTATCTGCTCCCAACAGAGTTTTAGAGCCCTTATGAGCTCCTGCTCACTATTAATATTGCTAAAACGCTCTTTGAGGCTTCTCTTCAGTTGATCCCATAAATGTTCGATCGGATTGAGGTCGGGACTCATCGCAGGCCAGGGCAAAACAGTGATATTGGCGTCCGAGAGTGCTCTTTGTGTGAGACGGGCCGTGTGTGCGCGTGCGTTGTCTTGCATTAAGACGAAACTTTCGCCTACTCTTTGTGAAAAGGGGATGACATGGGGTCGGATAACACGCTCAACGTAACTGGCAGCGGTTACGGTACCCTCATCCAGAATTACCAGCTCTGTTTTGCCCGTTAAGCTTATTCCGCCCCATACCATCACACTTGGACCCCCCCAACGATCTGTTTCGTGGATGCACGGTGCAGCAAATCTTTCGCCTTCTCGTCTCCACACTCGTACACGTCTATCATCACTGGAAAATTTTACTTTGCTCTCGTCCGTAAAGAGTACCGACCTCCAGTTGGTCATCGTCCAGTCCGCATGCTCACGTGCAAACCTTAACCGTGCTGCACGATGAGCTCTCGTCAATTTAAGTCGAGCAACTCGCATTCTGGAAAATTGCCCGTCCTCATGGAGTCGATTTCGGATAGTTTGGTCACTAACTCGGGTTCCAGTTGAAGCCAGTAACCGATTTTGTAAAGTCCGCGCAGTCGTCGTACGATCCCGACGTGCAGTTAAACGGATATAACGGTCTTCTTGGGCAGTTGTGGCTCGAACTCTTCCTGAGCCACGCCTTCTAGACACACTACCCGTCTCTTGAAAGCGTTCCCACACATTTCTGATAGCTCGTCGTGACACACCGAGACGTATTGCTACAGCTCTCTGAGACAATCCCTCCTGAAGCAAAACTACCGCTCTTGTTGCGGTTTCCATGTCCATATGACGACGAGAACCAGGCATTGTAATCAAGACTAGTAACGAAATCAAACAAAAGAGGTAAACCGAGTGACTTTCAACAGCAAAGTTCTCAATGAGACTAGGAACACAAATGACGGAATCTATGCATAGGGGTAAATTTCAAGTGCTTTCATTTTTTTGGCTAACCACTTGATGATAGCGGTTAAGTTATTGCTTAAAACATTCTTAAGGGTCCATAAACAAGCCTACTTGATTTTTAAATGTTTAACATTGCTTAGCAATTCCATACCGTATATTTATAAACAAAATTCGAGATTAACTCGAGGTGGGCCCTATTTTGTTTTGAGTAGTTTATTATTAGTTGAGAATTCGTTTCAAGGGTTAAGGTTATATTAGGTTGGGACCATTTTTATATCTTTTTCTAGTACCGGAAATATACCAGCGCTCAGGTTTTGAAAAAAATACCCTCTTGCAATAATGCTGAGTCGATTTCTTTTTGCTTCTGCGACGTATGGCTGCAAAAGCCAATTCAGAATGAATTGTTTATTTTTGTCTCTTCTACAGAACTTGTACCTATCTCTTGTATCCTTCTTGTGTCAGAAGTAAAAAAAACGCAATTATTTCCTTTCTTTCTGTTTAAAATCACATGAACAAATATTCTCTTACATTTACGATAGGTATTAGGAAGAATAGGTCTGGTATTAATTAATACTCTCATGAAAATGAACGTAATATCAAGAAAATATTTCACATAAAGTATTCCTCCACATCATGTCTAAAATTTTCCTACAGAATTGAGTTTAGTTTCCTCTCCGAGTTTATTTTTAGATAGCAACGCGAATGTCGAGACATATTCGCATTTCGCAAAATGTTAAAAGAGACTTGCTCGTGGATTGATTTGTTTTGCTATTTGGTAATGCTTGAAAAGGCACGTTTACTGTGGGAGTTCCGAGGGCGAAAAACAATAGCGAGCAATTGTTTGTGCAAGGACTGCACGTTGGAGGTTCCACGTGTTTTGATCACGTGGGCGATGAAAATGCGAAACTTCCAGATAAAATAACGAAGCTTGTCGATTGTGGCACGGTTCCATGAAAGTTCTGCAGGTATTCTAGAACAATTTCATAAGCGACTTTTGTGTCGATACGTTTTGATTTTGTGATTAATTAAGTGACTCACAAAAGTCCATTTGGTTGAATTTTTAATGTCGAAAAATCAAGGCCAGTTTTGTTTTTCTAATATACTCTACATTGCAAAGCAGATACGGATATCTCTGATTCGTATTGTGCTTTTATAGATCGATGTTTTACAGTCGTTATAATTTCAGAAGTACTATGTATAGTTTTTATGTTGCCAAAAGGGCCAATGAACGCATTGAATAACATCGAATATGTGCCGTAAAAACACTTAAAATATTTTATATTCGATGGTAGATATTCTTTTCAGACACAAAGTGACCATGACCATCTAAATTGTTCAAAACAATATCCATTTACCTATAATATTATGTATATTTATGCAATGTTTGTTAATTGTGTTATTGCGCAATTTGTATTCTAATGACTTGATCATATAAGTGACCAGTATTTCAATTTTAACTGGAAACACAATCATTATAAAACTACATAATATTTGCTTGATATAAAAGAGCCAAAGAGAATTTTGCGTCTTGACTTTTTAAAGATGTCACAACATGTTGTAAGCTTTTTCGCTAATTGAGCGCATTTATTTTGTGCATCTTATGTACAATTTAGGCTCTGTGAACCTAACATATACATAAGATTATTTCCGAACGATTCCAAGTGGGTGGGCATATTTACAACTTTTCCTCGTAATTGCAGTGCAACTAAGCGTGACTTCCAGACATGAACGTGGGTAGTACAAGATTAAAAGACGTCTGACGGGATATTTATTGACCTACGACATTTAATTTCACCTTTTGACCTTGACCTTTATAGACTCCTGATTATTTTTTATTTAGTTTCGGAGACAAGAAATCATTTCACAGAAAATTATGCTGTTTGCATACTGATTCTACACTTGTTCTAAACTAATGTTTAGCGAATATAAAAGGTTGATGACGTTTGTTTTAACAGCAAACCGTATTGAACTCATCCTGAATCCTGTTTACTCTCGTAGGTTTCGTCAGAAAACTTCGTTTACACAGACCGCCAATCTTGTGAAAATTGAAGCAATCATTTGAAATATCATACAATTTTTCAAATGTTTTACAACGTGTTTTTGAAAATAAAATATAACTTTTGAATTAGATAAGAAATTCCGGAAAACTGCAATAGAATATAGTATAGTATTAAATTTAATTCTAAGGAAATCCGGATTTTCATTGTGCTCCCACCTGTGGCCAACCGTAACTGTCTTGTAAATATTATGTTACAAATTAGTATAATTATTTGTTTCATTGGCAATAAAAAGCATCCTGTATATGAAGCTATACCCTAAAGCAATCTCTTTGCTCTTTTTTATTTCATTCTCTATGTGTTATTTATTAATGAAACCTCTACCAAGCAATATTTCAGTTTCTTTACTTTGTATATAACTATATAATATCAATTAGCAGAACGACTGGTGGTTGCAACGGTGTGGGAGTTAACCTGGATTCTTTCACTATTAGTAGAGTTGGACTATTTTTGTCGACGAATGGAATTTCTTTTATAAAATTCCACAAATTAAATCTAACATCAGCATCATGATACTGAACGGTCATTTAGCTAATTTCGCTTAACGATGATACTGTACTGTATCGAAAATGTGTTTAGTCTTGCTTCTGCCATAAAATAGGGTTCCCATTTCATATACATCGAGAATATGTTTATGAGCATACTGTAGTGTCAATCTTGCCATTACTTGATCTGATCATCTATCTGATTACAATATTATGAAACTTCTATATGTGTTTAGTCTTGCATCTACCATAAAATAGGGGCCTCATTTAGCCATACGAAACTACTGTAGTGTCAATTTTGCTATTACTCGATCTGGACATCTATCTGATTACAACTTTATATATAAGATATTTACTTCGAGAATGTGTTAAGTTTTGCATCTACCATAAAATAACGCTAATTGCAACTCGCGAACTTCGTATGGCAACCACCGTGAAAAGTTTGAAATTGAAGCGATAAAGCAGGGTGTGTGCGTCGTAGCCACGGTGTAGGACGTATGTGTTGGTTCCGATGACGCCATCACGTTGCTAGAGCCGCGGTCGCGCGTGACGTAGCTGCCGCAGACGACGACGGGGCGCTCCGTTCCCGCGACTCCCGCCAGTCTCTGCTCGAACGCGGCACGGACCGTGTTGATCCGTTGCGATGTGAACGCCTAAACCTTCACCACTGTCTACGACAGCTTCTGTTACATGTGCATCGGCCATAAGTTTACTTTTTTTTACCAAATCATTAACATTTGATTTTGTACAACAGTAACTTTCCGTTCCGTGGAAAATCAATGTAAGTGACGTTTTTGTGTCATCATTAACCTCAGTGCCCTGTATTACTGACACGTTTTAAAATTGAAGATCTCTCAGTGCCTGTGACGATTTTAGAAATTCCGGGAATAAAATACAAACTATCCGAACACCTTTGTTTGGATATGGTCAAAGAGACCAGTCAGGTAATGTGTTTGAAAAGGTCCCTTTTTGTAAATTCCTGCTTTGGCATTTCACGTCTGCGCTACGTTCTTGAGTATTCAACAGGTGGTTTTACGAATTTTGAGCGAGTGTTGAAAAGTCTGCTGTACATTAATTCATTTGTATATCGAGACCATTGCTGTATTTATCACACTTTGTAATGCTTAAATAAAATGCTTGTATAATTTCACTTTATACCTAGATTCTGTAGAAAGTGGATTGACGTGACTGAAGCCACTGACGTCGACACTCGGTATAATTTGCTCTGCCTCAAGATTGTATTTAATTTTTAGTTTTATCATAACTCTACCATTGCTAAAATTTGAAACTTCAAATGAATGTTAGATTTTTAATGCTTCTTAAAATACAGTCATTTACAAATAGTGTAGATATACATGGTGTATAACTACACCATTTGTAAATGACTACTGATAAATGTGTGGACGTTAAAATAACGTTAACTTCAGCGTTACCTAGTAGATACCAATAGGCATTAGCTTGTGCACTTAGTTATATTAATGTAATCCGCCCACTTGTAGACTTAGGGTGTGTCTGGCTTGGAACGTTACTAGGTATTAGATTCACTTGGAATTTTATAGTAGAAACCTATCTATTGTTTGTAGTGGATATATTTTAGATAGAGTCTGTATATTTCAAGAAGACTTGCCCATTATTTAATCACTAGCTTTGCCCTCGACGTCGTCAATGTGCAGGTTTTAAAAACCTCGAGGGACCGCCTGTTTTTCCGGGATAAAAGGTGCCACACTCCAATAGGTGTTCTATAGGTGTTCCTGCTATTTTATCAATCACTTATCATTATATTTATCGTTATCATTACCTATTCCAAGAATGAAAAAGTTGCTGCTTTAAATTTTATCTAAATATATAAAAGGCAAAGGTGACTGATTGACTGACTGACTGACTGACTGACTGACTGACTGATCTATCAACGCACAGCTGAAACCACTGGATGGATCAGGCTGAAATTTTGCATGTAGATAGCTATTATAACGTAGGTGTCCGCTAAGAAAGGATTTTTGAAAATTCAACCCCTAAAGGGATAAAATAGGGGTTGGAATAATCGAACTTAACGTGAGCGAAGCCGCGGGGTAAAGCTAGTTATTACTATGACGCTATGTTCGTAATTATTATTAATTTAACAGTAACTAACTACATCCTATACCTACCGAACTTCTACATATTCTAGCTGTTAATTTTCATGGAGGAGCAATACATTTAAAGATAAGGAAAAATGATTAATGCATCCTGTTTACATATTAAAATTAAGACTCATCTCATTAATTATATTTAATGTGAATAAATAAGATTTATTAATGAGCAGTCACTTACTATTTGTAAATATTTTTGTAATAATTCGTGGAAAGACTTAAAAAGTACATATTTAGTTTGAACATAATATTAAGTAGATGTGTAAAATTCCTTAAGATAGAGTTCTGGCGTATCCCCATTGTTGAAGCATCTAAAATTTTTTGATTAATTGCTGATTTTGATATTAAAGCTTAAAGTATCCTAATTTAACTAATATACCTAATACTCATGAAGTCAAAATACCTGCCTAAATATTTGCGATTCCATGATCTCCCCCCATCGCCGACCCACTTTTGAGCACAAGTGTCCTCTCCAAAGGCGAAGAGTTTAGGGCCTAAACTAACAACTGGCCAACGTTGGCCAAGTCTTGATTAGCAGATTTCACGCCGTGGAGGATAAGATAATGGTATGCCTGAGAGTTTTGCCAAATATACTTAATTCGGAGAACTCTCAGGCATGCCAGTTTCCTCACGATATTAGACTAGTGTTATTTGATTGCTCAAAACACACTCGTACGAGTGTGTTTTGAGTGTGTTACTCCAAAAAGTTAAGTTCCTGCAATACCTGGAATTCGAACCACATAATCCCGGAAAAGAGGCCGAAGCTCCTTAGGCTATCAGCGCTTTCAAGCGCATTTGCTTTTTAGTTAATCATCAGTTATCATACAATTTCATCTCAAGAGTTTACGTATAAATATAAGGTTTCTGGTTTCAATTTTGATGATATGCTATGTCCATTAGCATCATGTTCAGTATTTAACGCAAACATAATGTCATCTGCACGACTGCCGTGAGTTATAAATTATTACATAGATTACAAAGTCAATGATGACGGATATTTTTATCTGTCGCCCTGGGTGGCTCTACGTGACTTAGCTTAGTCTTATAAGACAAGCGAGCATATATGTACATATTTTTGAACTCACTGGTGTACTCCTTTGAGATAAGCCACGATCTCAACTGTATTGTTTTGAAAATATACTAAGTCATTCATGAGTCATGGGCTATGACTCCGTTCCATCAAACTTAGTCGATAAATCTCTAAATCATTACAGTATTATGGCCGTCTACTGTTGGACATCGCTCCGACAATAACCTCGGCCTACCTATTGCCACTGAAATCAGTAGTTTGGGCTATGTCAGAGACCCTGGTTCTCCTGCAGATCTCCTCATTCTGGATCTTAACCTTCAGCGGAAAACATAGGTTGCTATGTTTGGATTGGATTTCAATGTGTGGATCAGGCGTCACGTCAGGGTCCACGTTTCAGCGCCATACGTCAGTAGGAGAAGGACATACTGCTTAAAGACTTTCGCCTTTAGGCAATAGTAAAAGTTATATAAAAAGTAATAGTGAAATAAAGAATTTAAAAATTATATTTAGTGCCAATTTCCCATCGTCGAGTAATGTTTAAGCGAGGAAGAAAGACCTGACAGTTTTTGTATTAAAATCTGTGAAAACATCAAATTTTTTCTTGGTTAATAAACGTTAGCGATGGTGAAATTGGCACTTAGTTAAGGTATCGAACTTGGCATGATAATTTGGTTGTAGGCGTTTGTTTATTACTCTTAAAATACAATGTTAGAGGTATATTGTATAGGCATCTGTTTAAGATTTTTGGAGTCCAATGTTGCTATTGAGGGTTTGTTTATAGTCAAATAGAGTGATGAACAAAATTCCGCATGTTTAGTCAACGAAATTGATTTAGACGGTTGCAATGAATCAAGGCTGCCTCGGTTTCCTAGAATTACGGGCAATAACGTTGAAGCAGAGTTAAGTGCATAGCGCAGTAGTTGTGGTCAGTTGACCTCGATCTAATGTTTCCGCTACCGCCACGTCCTTACCTGATGTGTACCAATGTTTTGTGTTAGTGTTTTCTGTTTTGTAAAACATATCATCAATCATCTTATCCTATTGCACTATCAAACAGCGTTGCAGCTGCTATAGATTGTATTAAATTTTTTTACTCTTATTAGATTTAATTTTAGTTTTCATTAAATCAAATAAATAAGTTCTCTTTCTTTTCCAGTACCTATTTTGCCTGCGAGAACCAAATGAAAATTTTCTTTGCTACTCCTGTATTCGTTGTCGTTATGTCTTCATTCAGTCTGTCAATATTTAAATTCTCTTTCTTCATTTTGTCAAAACCGAATATAACTATCATTAGATAAAATTGTTTTTCCTCGGCTGATTGCTGTACATCACTTTTCAATTTTGCCTGATATTGTACTTTTCCCTTATCAAATCAATATTGTTTAACTTCTTTCGCTTGACGAACATTTCATATGAGACCTGTGAGTGCGTCATTGATACGTCGTGATGGTGGCCGATTGCCGTTATTTATTGTTTTACTGATTATTATCATAACAGTACGTAATTTTATTAGTTAATAGCTTTTGCTCATTTTTTTTTTTTCGTCTTCAGGTCTTCATCTGCACGGAGTTAGGTTTTAAAAACCCCTTGGGATTTTCTGTGATAAAACGCCTATTTCACTCTTGAGCTCCATCAAAAAATTTGCTTAATTACTGTCTAAATGAAGGCTCGATCAATAAAATCAAATACACATTCGCAATTATAATATTAGTACGGTTTCCCAACTAGCTTTTATGTTTTTTACATGATATTGATTAATTATTTACATTACAAATTGTTTTGGGGAGCGCTATCACTATTGCGTTTTCTCGAATATTCTAATTATATCACAAGGCCTTCCAGGCTTCTCCTGTTTGGCTCTAAAAATGTGTGCTTAAATTGACTAATACTAATCTTGCGTGCACAATTGGAATTATAGCACAGAACTGTGGTCGGATTTGTGAAATCTTCTTCTTCGTGTTCATTAACCGATAGACGCCTGTCTACTGCTGGACATGGTACTCTAGCATGGACTTCCACGTTTCTTGATTTACGCTGCCTGTATTCACGTCTCCCTATTACTCGTTTGATGTCGTCGGTCTCCCAACATCGTGCTTTTCGATACGAGGTTGCTACTCCAGCTCCAGTCAAGAACCGATAGTGGACTATCGGTTATGTGTTTTATGTACCATTATTACAATCATCAAACATCTACGTACGTGTGGATTGACCATTAGATCTGGCGTGTAAACACTGCGCAATTGTTGTGGTTAAGATTGTCCTTTGTAGTTGCCTTGTTTGCCACGTGTTTGCCCTCGTCTATAAACATATGCGCGTCCGAGGTTATTATATTCTAACTAAGGAAGTTGCGAATTGTTCTAGTACATATTCAAGTAGAAACTACTTAAGTGTAGCTAAGGTATCTATTTCTAGAAACAGCTCTGGTATTGTTAGTGACGTTTTCTTGCTAACCAATATGTTATATTAAAATACCTACACACTCGTATGCTTAGGTTAATTGCATAATATTTTTCTTATTTCTAGGATCGTTTAATGATTTGATGAAATTGATTAAGATACATGTTTTAATTACGATTTATGGAGAACCATAAATATTCTATGGTTATAAGACTATGAGGTAAAACAAATTTAATGAGCACAGCTGAACGAACGTCTGTGCAGATGCTTATTTCGATCGCTCTGGAAAAACATAACTTATACATAACAACTTACAATTTAGAATTTATGGTTCACAAGCTAACATTTACCACGTTTTCGAACAGCTGGGTTTACCTATTCTAAAGACCAGCGCATAAGTATGGTGCTGAGGAAAAAGCTGTGGAATTGTCTATAATTTAAACGTAAAAATTCTTCTTGCAAAACCGACTTCAAGCGCCACTGCAAAATATATCAATTGTGCCTATAAAATTTGAAGAGTTCCCTCGATTTCTCCAGGTTCCCATCATCAGATACCGACTTGATGATTATGGGACTACCTGGGAAGCATATATATACCCTTTCAAACAAAAAAAGAATTTTCCAAATCGGTCCAGGCGTCTTCGAGTATTCGGGGAACATATATAAAAAATAAATAAAAACGATTCCGACGAATTGAGAACCTCCTTCTTTTTTGAAGTCGGTTAAACAATGATTGCTACAATGTGACGACTCCAATTATCTCTGATTGGCTTTCTTTGGGCATCGCTGCGTTTTAATAAAGCAATTACGAGATTATAATACCTAATGAAGGGCGAAGGCAAAATCACAAATCAGATAGGAACTTTCTTCTCTTACCCTCTTCAAAATTTAATTACCCAGTTCAAATGCACTTAGTTTTTAGAACGGCTAGACTGTCTCGAAAGGCAGACATTAAAAACGTTAGTCCAAATCGTTTGCATTGTTCCGTGGGGGTGGTCTGGAGTTTATCGACCGTCGCGTCTGCTCGTATTTTGGAAATTCTTGCACCCCCCCATTCACTACATGATATTATTCAATTGCATTAAACAGTTCAGAGTTTTCTCGAACCTTTTCCTCCATCAACAACCTTTCATGCGGTAAAGCGGACATCTGTTACTAGGATCAAGACTGTCTGCTGTTACTATATTACCAGTATCTACCCTTTTTTATATGCCAATGTTTTTTTTATTTAAGTATCTAAGAAATTCTCGTTCTTTATCAACCGACAGACGTCCACTGTTTAGACATAGGTCTTCTTTATACTCCTCATTGACTTTGCCTAATGCTTTTCGTTTAAAAATGCTAAAATAGTAATAACTCAAAGTATTTAAATAATAATTTGCATCTCAACATTAATCTTTCACTGATCGTTCAAAATCTTTATAAAGTTCATCGACCGCCCGTCACATTTTAACGAGGGCAATATTTTTACAATCCTATAGGTACCTACTTGTTTTCTTACAGACAACCTTTTCAAGGTAAAAGCGTTTATATACAAGTATTTTTAGATGATAATTATTTGTGTTTGTAAAACACAATTTTTTGTAGGTTGTGTGTTTTGGTTGTCGATGCATTCATTTAAAGATATTTAAAAAGCTTAATGCTTATAAACGTTCATTAATTCATCTCAACTTATCGCCGGCCACTAAGGCACAGTTCTCATTTCGAATGAGTAGGATTTACTTCATAGGCCACCATGCTGTTCAAGTGTATCACATCAATATCAAATCCAATCGAATCATTATGAGCAACGGCTGATAGCAAGTCTCCTTTCAAAGAAGTGTTATAGTCTATCACGTTAGCCCAATGCGAATTGATAGACTTCTCACAACTTTCGCAAAAATCATGGAGAACTCAGGCGTGCAGGTTTCCTCACATGTTTTCCTTCACAGTTGAAGCATGTGATATTTAATTGCTTAAATTCATTTAATCCGATTAGCGCTGGGGATTGAACCTGCGACTCCCCCGAATAGGAGACTAGGATTATAAACACTTGCAAGGATTATAAACAAATAATAAATAATAATCAATAGACATTTTAGAATCTTAGAGTACTTAACTATAATTAGGTGTACGTTCACTACACTAATGATTATTATTATCTCTGAAGAATGAAGATATAGAGCTGTCCAAATTCCCGGTATAAAGTATACAAATAATTATAGTGGGTTGTGTTTGTTCTGTTTGGCGTCACTCCAAGTCTGGTTGCGTCTCTCCTTGAATGAAGTCTTCAGGAAAACAAAACAGTTTTTGAATATTTGGCCAATCGTTTTAAAGGTAATAAAATCGGCGCGGCGGCGTATGGTGTGGTTGTTGTCGAGTTGAAATTGTAATAGTACTGAATGTAAACACATAATATAATGTTCTAGTATAAATATATACATGTCACTGCCGCTCAGTTGCTCCTCTGCCAAAAAATTGTTGCGACGTCTTTAAAACTTTGTGCGCAGCGATCCAGAAAAACACAACTTTTCTTAAACCAACTCGCGTATTATACTTACCTATTTATTATTTATTTTGCCCACAACTTCCAACGTCCACGTGGGATTTCATTTTTAAAAAACCCATGTCACTTTCCGGGTTCTCAACTATACCCAAGCGAAAAATTACGTCAATCCGTTGCTGCGTGATTGGACGATTAACCAAAAAACAATCACTTTCGCGGTTTTATAACAGTAATAAAGAAGTTTGGCTTTACAGCAATTTAAATGTTTTTAATAAATGCTGCGTCAATACATAAAAGTATACCTGAATAATATGCAGTAGGTATAATTTTTGAGCATGAAATGACGCCATGCGAATTTGTTATTGTACGAAACTGGGTTGGCAGTGTGCGTCAACATCACGGTCTTATCATGGCAATAAACATTGTAAAAAAGGTATAATCTCACCGTATAAGTATTTAGGAACGGAACCGTTCATTAGTATCTTATACTAGACTAATAAACGGGAAATTCGTCCTCATTTAAGTTCTTTCTAGTCGACGCATTTAGCAATTAGTGGGAGCGTATAAGAGCATTTAGCGTCAATACGTAAACAAGACGTCATAGAGTAGGAACCTACGAGAATCTAACTCGATCGTGTTGTTTATTGTTGCAGCTGGGCAACTGTTCTGTGGCGACATTGATGGAGTTCCGCTTGGACAGCGCGGAGTACTGCCAGGCCCAACACAAATAAATTCGCGGGCGTCTGTGGAGGCGACACCCATGCTGCCGGGAGCGCGGCGCGACACGCACCCCGAGCACCGAGCGATATACACCCACCCATTTGTAAGTACACTTCCTAATTCTTGGGTATTATACTACGGCTCACATCAACGGCTCGCTACGGAACACAGGTCTCCTCTCACAGAAGGGTTAAGTCCATCACGTTTGCTCAATACAAAGAAAGCTTCACACATGTTTCAGAACATTATGGAGAACTCGCAAGTGTGCAGGTTTCCTCAGGATGTTTTCCTTATTCCTATTTAGCTAAGCCATATTGAGTGGCTCTTGTGCACAAACTGTAGCTACTACCTACTACAGGCGTAGTCATGAGCCAGGATGTACATGCCCTGTTGAGTTGTTATCTCTTATTGGGCATCATTAAAGCCGTTTATAATCTTGATGCAATCGGAACAAAGCTCTTGAGCTAATGCCGCACTAGCGGTGATCCGTGAGCCAGGATGTACGTGGCCCTATTAAGTTGTCATCTCTTATTATTTAGCATCATTAAAGCCGTCTTGATTCTTGATGCACTCAGAACAAGCTCTTGAGCTCATGTATCTCTAGTGGGGATTTCTAGAGCACGGATGTAAGTCGTCTGCCAAGTCTTTGAACTTCTTGTGCTTTCTTTTTATTATTGTTATCTTTTGCTATTCCCTTCTCTGAGAGACCTGCTCTCTAGTGAGCCGTTGTTGGGTGATGATGATGATGATGATGATGTTGGACTTTCATGACTTGTTCATGACCCTGAAAGAACCAATTAACGAAAAAGAACAGCTGCAAAACTACCTGAGATTACTGAGCAAAATGTAATTCTGTATGATCCTTCTTTCCTTCCATAATTCATTTTTAAATATTTTATAGGTATTCATTTTGGTCACTTCATACATTTGAATTTTCCTACATTTGATATCAATGGGAATTTGGAGGTTCACCAATATTCATTCTCTGTGAATGTAATTTCATACAATTGAAACTATTCAGTTCTACGCTCGTCACTTCATTAGGTTTCATCAGCATTACTCATAAGTCATACGTGTTTCCCGTTTAAGGGTTCAACTAATGGGACATTATTGCCACAAAATCGTCACAATGAGAAGGGACAAAACATTGCGAAATAGAGTTCCTGTATGTACAGGAAATGGTGTTTTGCTATTCTTTCAGCGTCAAGGTTAAAACGCCGATTCACTTATCAGTAATCAGTTACTCACTTAGTGAGTGCACCTCTATGAACTCGATCAATAAGCATCAATCAAAGCACACATAGTGTGAGTGTTGCGTAGTGTTTACAATCGTGTTATCACGTTATGTAGACATTCGGAATAGAGTGATATGATGTGGACGCGCTAATAAGTGATGCGCTATTGGCATCGGATCAGCAGTTCGCGAATACCGCCGCTTACACTCACATGACCTAAACATGGTCCGTCCACAACACGTACGCTATTTTTAAAAAGTTTTTTAATCCACTTCAGTCGCCTTTCTGCGTATTGACGCAAATCCAAGATGTAATCGCGTACGCAAATAAACTTACCACAATGCGACGATAAAATAATAAAAATGTTTCTCTTTTTGTTTCAGTTACCTTAAATCCGGATCCCACTGTTAACTGGAGCATATCATTTGCGGCAGTGTCAATCGGAAACGACTTATGTTTTTTCGCATAATCTCCTATTAGTTTCGCTTCCCAATTCGTAATCATCGTTTGTTAGTCTCCGAATGTGCTCAAGTGGTTGAAAGCGATATCCATGCGGGTGGTTCTAATTATATAATTGGACCCTTTTTAAAAAGAAGCCACGAAACTGGAGTGTGTTGTGTGGAAATAGAGTGACAGTTTGTCTGTTTTGACTCTGACGGATCGCCGCAAGTTTCCGACGCGTGTGAGATAAGTCTGCCCGGTTCGCGAGCGGTGTATCGAGTTCGAGTGCGGGAACAGCGAAGCGGTCACCATGAAGCAGAAGGACATCCGGCCGGCGCCCTCGCTCATCGAGTACAAGAACATGCGCTTCCTCATCACCGACCGGCCCTCGGATGTCACCATCCAGGGCTATTTACAGGTGTGTGAACGATATTCATTAACAAGAAAAAAGTTTAAACACTTTAACCAGTCTACGGGAAATTGGATATGACATCGGCCATATCCTTTTTCTTCACATAAAATGCAACCTGACAACCTGCATTTTATCTATACTATTATAATAAAGAGAGAGCGCGAATTTTGTGAGTTTGTATGTATGTCCGGAGCAAACTTTGGAACCACCGCACCTATTACAATAATTCTTTTACTATTTCAAAGGTACATTATTCCAGATGGTTATAGGCTATAATTGTATGTTAATAAATGTATTATGGCTACATATTATGTGCAAATTTGTTAAAGAAGTCGGAAATTTTTTTGATTCTTAAACGTTTTCAAGGCGTGCGCTGGGTCATATACTGTTATTGGATGAAAATGATGTATGGGTGAATTGTTCCTCTTAAAGAGTTCTAAAAAAAAGTCCGCGATAGCATATGTCTATATTCTAAGGATAACTTACAGTAACCGTTTCTATCTTTCAAATTTTGATTAAAAATAATGAATTATTTTCGAAGCTTCTTTAACCGATGTGATGTCAATCTATATCTAAATAAATATGTTTATTATCGTAAGTATTTAATTTAGAACATATTTGCCCTTTACACTATACAATTTAAATAAATATGTTAGGAGTTATCGGAAAATTAATATTTCCGCGCGACAAAATAATAAAATGGTGCCCGCTGGCGGGGCGGGGCACGGTGGCGTGTATCGGTGCGGGATATTCGTGTGGTTCCTGTGATGATCTTATTGACAATCGTCTCCTCTGAACTCACAAGAACAAATATTTAATTTTCAACCCGGACGAAGTCGGCGCGGGCTTCTAGTATACCAATTACCATACCATAATAACGAATCCATTGACTCGACACCTTTTTCACCAAAATCGGCTAAATAGTTCTGGCGCTACGGTGAAACATAGGAGAATAAAGACAGATAGACTGCCTTTACCGTGGTCGTGTAACAAAATAGTATTGTTTCATGTAGGCTGTCTTCTGGCTCTTATGAAAAGTCAAGACCATACCACCGGACCGGAAGGTAGATTCTTGAGAGACGAGCCAGAGCGAAACTTACTGAGCTTTTTCTTAAGGCAAATATTATTATGTCTAGTAGTTATTGCCCGTATGCAGTGGTAGAACATTGGGTCCTTGAAATTGATGACTTCATTCGATTCTATTAAAATATTGTCAACTATTGAAGAAACGATTAAAGTCAACATTTACATGTCTGGCAAATATTAATTATTAACAATAATTATTTTACATTGTACCTATATTATTTCAATATATGCGAGTAGATAGATATCTTCTATCGATCGTGTCATTACCATTGCATTAGTGTGCTCACCAATACTTTTCGGTATTCGCTTTTCACCCTTATGTAAATGATTTTCCAAAGTTACGTGCAAAGTGCTTCGCTTCGTCGCTTCAGTATTTACTATTAGCGTTCCGGGCTCTATCTTCCCCCTCCACCTTAGTCAATCAATATCGCCAACCTGAGAGAAGAGTTGATTCCGTATGAATCGTAAATTTCTTTTCAAATTCTATTAGCATCTTCTAGACGGACTCCGTCGTCGTCTCAAAGGTTGTCTCTTGAAAGGATCGTCACAGTACACGATCTTGTGACCCTTGTGTCCAAGGGTCGCGTGAGATCGTCCGTTCACCTAGTGGAGGTGTTCCACTGCCTTTCCCAGTGCAGGGCCGCCATGCCTGGCATCCTAATTCCAGCATCTTAGTGTCCCAGGTCTATCGGGTCCTTGAGCCACGTGACTTAGCTGTAGTTTATCTCAATTCCTAATACTACATTACGTTCGTTTAATCATCATTCTCTCAAGCTATCGCCGCTACTCCTGGGCAGTCTGCCTGAGTCAGAATTAGAAGGGTTAAGACCTTAGTTTATACCTTTTAGAAAGTATGTAGCCTTCTAGTATTCTTCTAGCTACGTCCAATTCCTATCGATTGGGAAGAAAACGGTACCATTGTCTATTTCACAAAAGTTTAAGTACGTACTTTCCAGTATAGGTACTCGTAAATCGCGCCCCCAACGGTAAAAGGCCACATAGAAAGACGTCTGTATCTTATACCTAGCTTTGTATTCTAAGGGATTTGCCGAGTGATTTGATGTTAGTTCCTTACTATTTGTTCTTTGCTTTTATTCGTTCTATTTTGTATTTGTGATAGTTTCGTATGTAGATAGGTTTTCTTATTGCAATTTTATATAACGACGAAAAGGAGATCTCTTTTCAGATTTGCTTTTCAAGCAAACTTTGACAAAATGAATATTTACTTGGAACATTATCAGTTACGTATAAGATTAAAATACTGGTAAAAGAAAAAAAAATCTTTGATTAAAAACTCAGTCCGCATGGTGCTTGGAAAATTTTTTGGGAACCCATTGATTTTGTCGTTTTATTAAGTCAATCCATTGCATGATTGAAGGATGAAACACTTCTTATTTTTTTGTCGTTCGAAAGCCGATTGAGGTTTTTTGATCATGAATCACTTGCCGAGCACAATATAATATATAAAAAGTCCGACCTATAAAAATTTAACGACCATTCATGTAAGCACGTACTCACGTAGTGTTTGTATAGGTAGGTAGGTTGGATGTAAGCAGTAACCGTGACCCAGCGTGATCTATGAATAGATGTCATAAAAATAGAAAAAGGTCGTATTTGAGCTTTTGTCTAATCTGGAGGGAGTATTTGTGATATAAATCGAAATCCGTATTTTACTATCCTAAAATTTCAATTATAGGAATATAATACAACGTAATTTCGATGGAATCTTGATAAGCAACGAATGTTAGCGTGTACCAGTATCATGTACAAACCCGCCACGAATACAGGAAATGGCAGATACATTGGCAAGTTTAATAGTTATGATGTAGACCTTACCTTTTTGAGCATTACAAAAAGTGGCATGATTTAACTGGATGAGAATTGCCAAAGGACAGGCAAATTCTACTTGGATGAACTTGCACTTATCCCGTCCATTTTTCTGTTAGAGCCTTAGCCTGAAATGCCGAACATAATATTCGCAAAGAAAAAATACATTTTTTAATATGCATAAAATGTTATAAAACTTAAACTTAATTTGAAGAAGAATAAAACCAAATCGGGACAGAAAAGAATTCGTGGGTACCGTAGTTTATCAAATGTTTTTGATTTGGAGGCTATGAAAAATCGCTCTTTTTATTCCTCTGTTGTCTAAAATTATTAATTTAAGTTAATTTTACCAAACAAATACAAGGTTCTTGCAAAATTCCCTTCATGCCAAAACTCCATAATATAATTCGACTTTTAATGTCTTATTAGTGCCCCTAAAAACTTATATACAAACTTCTAAGACGCGCGAGATCTCAGTTCGGGGTGAACCACTAGTTTAAAATCAATTGCTTAGAGACAATTTGACCGTGACATTGGCAATTCAATGTGGGCGAAAAGGTCGTGCAATACATTGCGTCTAATTCTAATTGGACTAAGCTATGTCCCGACAGTGCCAGGCGATGATGCTTTGCTCATGCGGAGCAAAGCATCATCGCCTGGCACTGTCGGGACATAACATTTTACGGGCAACATTCTTTTGATTATGAATAATTTAATATTACGGGAAGGCGCGGGCCTTCTCAAACGGTAAGATATGTTGTATATGAACTCCAGAAAGTCAGAGATCCCCCTAAAAAACGAGGCTGAAGTCACCACCTGGGTGTCACGGCTTATCAATAGGCTATCTCGTTCTTTATCAAGTGATAGACGTCACGGTTGGATATAGGCGTTGCGCCGCTACATCCAGCGGCTCCCTGCGACTCGTTTGATTCTACCTAGTGGGGAGTCTGCCACTCCCCGGTACGGCGTCGCCAGTCCAGCACATTGGCATTAGACTTGGTATTAGGCGATACACTATCACTGCTTGACCCTCGCTCATCACTATAAATAATATTATAATCGTGATCGTTTCCAGGAGCTGCGCAAGCACAACGTGTGCACGGTGGTGCGCGTCTGCGAGCCCAGCTACGACACGGCGCCGCTCAAGGCCGAGGGCATCGAGGTGCGCGACCTGGCCTACGACGACGGCACCTTCCCGCCGGCAAACGTCGTCGACGACTGGTTCGAGATACTGCGCGATAAGTGAGTTAACCAGCTTTATGCTCTTCACCCTTCCCTCTTACCAACACACACTGGGCTACAAATTGTTGCTACAGTGTGAAGATCGCAATCACCTTTGATCGGCTGAATTTCTTGTTGCATCAACTGTGAACCAACTTCCTGCGACGGTGTTCCCACTAAAGTAAGAGATATCGACTTTACAATGCTGTATTGTCTAGAACTAGACATAGCAAAATAACTAACATTTTTTTGTTAATCATGAATTTCCGCAAAGTAACGCCTGATCCTATCCAATACGTTGTTTGTTGTTTGCAGGGCGGCCAACAAGCCCGAGGCGGCGGTGGCGGTGCACTGCGTGGCGGGGCTGGGCCGCGCGCCCGTCATGGTGGCGATCGCGCTCATCGAGCTCGGCATGAAGTACGAGGAGGCCGTCGAGACCATCCGAGAGTGAGTACCACTTATTATTGTATCCTAGTACACCGCGCGGATAAGTGCACCTGTCCACGCGGATGGGTTTTATCAGAATCAGGTCATAGGTTCGATCAGTCCGGCCACAGGTGCTAGCAAGTCCATAATTAATCTATGATTTACGCTGGAGACTGTCTTTATATTTTTTCGTCCTAGATTGACGCCATTTTGGCGCTGTAAGCACTAAGCAGATACTAGTATCTCTGGAAGTAATATTATTGCAAATGGCGTACCGACCTCTATAATAATTAATATCTATGACTTCACTGTTGTTGTATGATTTCGTCGCCTATCGCGTTGTGTATTAATCCCCATGTTACTGTAAACACACTTAAGTGAGTAGCTACACACGCCTACAATCTTACTTTTGATCCTAAGATTTTGTTCAAGAAGTTCTTCGAACATAGTACTTGGAAACTATGATTACTCTTTATTGAACAACATCGTTTGTCATTCCAGCCAGCGGCGCGGCGCCATCAACGCCAAGCAGCTGTCGTACCTCGAGAAGTACCGGCCGAAATCGCGTCTGAAGAAGAACGGGCACAAGAACTCTTGCTGCGTGCAGTAGGCCGTCGACAGCGAACGTAGCTCTGCTTTCACACACACACTGACACGAAGAGCATAGACAACAAACCACTAGATGTAACTTACCCTTCGAGCCTTTTTTGACAAGTACCCTCCTTCATTTTCTTGTAGAGGTTTTGACCGAATTCTTTCTTTCCACCCGAGCTTGGACATTCCTGACGCGAGCTGAAGAATTTGGTTACGATCTCGCCGCAATTTTTTGACGTAATCGAGTTTTCTGAGAAGTTTATTTGACATCCTTATCGTAAACTAACGTTTGTACGTTCGAAGTAAAGGTGTATAGCCCTCGTACTTAGTGGAATATGTTAATAGTCGCGAGCCACGATTTGTGTTCATAGTTGAAACGGTCACTTGGGTATTTACATACTTGATTGAAATCATAATAACTTCAATAATAAAAACGATCCAGTCAGAGTCGTGCTTATACTCTTAGAATTCTTACGATATACTTTTTATGTGTGTTGAAATCATGATAATATGTTTTCCTGAATATTACTTTCTTTCATAGCGACTTAATATTATCGATAAGAAAATGCGACATAATAGGTGCAATTTGATGTTTTGTTTTTGTGTTTCTTGAGACGATTCTGGTATAGTACCTTATGCTCTGACTAAAATAATTTTATGTTAAATTCTTATATTATTTAATTGTATCAATTTATGTTATATATACACGGTCTGCAAACTATTTCACAATTAATATTTTACCTTTGAATAATAAAATAAATGTATGATGAAATTCTAATTAAAAATTGTATCCCAACACAAAATGATAAACTTGACTCACAGAATGTTCCAATAAAATAGCTCTTTGATATTATTTTTCTATTTCTAATTTTATGAAGATAATCAAAATATATGATTGTGTAACCGCGGAACAGTCACATTCATAAATAAAAATATTTATAAGCAAAGTAATGGATGTTTGATTTAAAACAAAATATTTAAACCTTTTGACAGCTACGCTCTATGATTGTTATTACAATAAACCGATACGCTCGATAAAAAAAATAATCATTTGGTGATTTGATTCAAGGGCGGACCGACAAATTTCTGAAAAGTCGTCAACGCTTTGGTGGTGCCTCTGTTGCTACAAATGATCATGGGCCGCCGCCCAGTAATCACTTAACATCAAGTGACCCGCCTGCACGTTTGCTCGAACTTCCAAGATCTGTGTTTTGAAGGTGTCAGAATATAGTTAAGCTAGAGTTATCTTGAGAATCGAACCACCACCCTCTTGCTTATAAAGGTGGGCTGTGTATCACTGGGCTATTATGCTCATTATAGAAGCTGAAACAAAATGTCAAGGATTTAAATGATACTACTTACTAAAAGAAAACCAAGGTGTTAAAAATAAATTAATAAATAATTAAGTAAAAATCCTTTATTGCAATTTCGAAATGAGGTAGATCAAACAATATTATTATTATTATTATCATAAATAAAAAGGACATATCCCAATTTTGTATAAAACACTTGATTTGATGCAGATTTGAAAGTGTACATCAAACGGATTTCTGTTCTGTATCTATCCCTTTTATTCTGCTGCTACTTACATTATAAAGTATAAACTAGATCATCGATTCAAACTTAGATTCTATCAAACATTCACACGTCATTTAAGTTTAATTGCTTATAAAAATTAAGGACATTTTATGCATTATCACACTATAAAACATTTCAAGGACGCTGTCAGACGATCGACAGAATAATAAAGGGTTAATTTTATAATGCCAACAATCTTCAATAGACAATTTCTTTTTCTAATTCTAAGCAACTTTTTACAAAACCAAAAAAAATAATCAATTTTTATCTTTGTATTAGTTGATGCCTGCGGTTTCGCTCGCTAGATATTAAGGTTTTAAAATGAGCCTATGTCACTCCCGGTCCTCAACTATACCCACGCAAAAAATAACGTCGATCCGTTGCTTTGTTGCGGCGTGATCGAAGGACAAACAAACACACTTTCGCATTTATAATATTAGCAAGGATTATAAATGCGAAAGTTTGGATATATGAATGGATTTTTATTACTCAATCACGCCGCAAAGACTAAACCGATCTGGCTAAAATTTGGCACAGAGATAGCTTTACTTAACTACTTTTTATTCCGGCAAATAAGAGTTCCCGCGGGAATTAAAAAACCATAATCCCCGCGAACAAAGTCGCGGGCATCAACTAGTGGACTATAAATGAATTACTGTATGCTGGTATAGTTACCGGCAAACTTCTTGAGTAAATGACCTTGACTTGACACAAGCGAATTTTAGGTCTCATTTGAGGCAAGTATTTTTTTTATTCGATGACAAGATAGCCCTTGACTGCGATCTCACCTGATGGTAAGTGACGATGCAGTCTAAGATGGCAGCGGGCTAACTTGGAAGGGGTATAGCAATGTAGATTCAACCCATACCCCTTATCGGTTTCTACACGCCATCGTGCCGGAACGCTAAATCGCTTTGTCGTCGGCGGCACGTCTTTGACGGTAGGGTGGTAACTAGCCACGGCCAAAGCCTCCCACCAGACACAATATAGTATCGAGCGCGTAGTTCAGTCAACCTTTGCTTCCCGCGCCGTGTCCAAATGCGTCAACCTTGAGCCAACTTACCCCCACTACGTCACCTTATGCTCAAGAAGTTTGCCGGCAATTATATGTGTGGGATGTTCACTCCTTGGGCACGTACTTGTGCGCCTTGCCGCCGTAGCGCGCGACGAAGGCGGGCACGGCGAACTTGCGCTTGCAGCCCTCGTAGTTCATGAAGCGCACCTTGCCGAACACCGCGCGCTCCGCCCAGCCCTGGTCGTGCACGCCGCAGATCGACCACATGCAACCTGCCGAGTGACAACACTAGAGCTGCAGCAAACCGTATGTTTCTGCACCTCTAATGTATAATGCAGCTGTATATGTAACGGGTACGCCATCTAGTACCGAGTACCGAAATTACTTAGTTACTCACGAATGAATTTCGTTACTCGCATTTTTCGTATTTTCGTACTGATGTTAGTTTAATTGATTCTTTACATTTTACTTTATATTGATTTTATCGTTAGAATGTTGTTTTAATTTAACTGTAAATTTTCGAAAATATAAAAACCCTAAACGAAAACGAAGTAATAGCGCGGGCGGGCAATGCGATGAGGTAAGTTGGTGGCCGAGGGCGGTCACCCGACGAGAACCAAACAAGAGCCGAACCAAAGGTTACCTTCTAAACCGGAAAATCAAAAAGTTCCCACAGGATTAGTAGAAACTAAATCAACCCGACGAAGTCACGGGCATCAGCTATAGTCTGATTTTTAATTCGGTGGAATTCTGACAGCTGTCATTTTGTAAATAGAGTGAGCTGTTTGTATGAAAAACAGTATTACCACCTGTAGTTCGATTTTACCCCGAACTATCTGTCAGGCATTTGTCATATATATATCTATGTGCGGCAATTGATTTTTATTTTTATAAGTTTTTTATTATCTTTTTTGTGGGAATTTTTTAATCTCTGGTAACATTAAGATATGTCAGAATTCCACGCAATTAAAAATCAGACTATAGTTATCTATGAGCTTACCAACATAACCACTGGGGTCCCTCCCATCGAGGCTGTAATGATCGTTCAAGTAAATGGCGTACTTCAACGCTTCCTCCGGGCTGGGAGTCCACTCGAGGATCTTCTTACACCAGTACATGCGGAGGAATCCGTGCATCTTCCCCTCTTTGACCATCTGGATTTGCGCAGAGTTCCATAAATCGTCGTGGGTTTGGGCTTTGGACAACTGTTCTAGCGTATATATGTGTGTTCTTTTGTCTTTTCTGCAAAATGAGATTTTACAGCTGTAATTACTATTCTTATGTCAATGAAGACCGCCTTCAATTAATAAGCCGCCTTAAGTTAATTCTGAGCACAAGTATCATTAATTTGAGAAATATATAATTAGTTAAATATGACAATTCAAATATTGAGCATAATTATGTATATCTAGTGTATTTTGTATTGTATTATATTTATATAATTTAGAAGTACTAAGCTCATGAAAGGCAGATGCAGATTGCTATTTTGTTTCATACTAGAGAAGATGGAGAAAATAGGTACAAAAAAATTAAATTATACCACGCTACAATTAAAATTTCCAATACTGAATAGTCGATTAGCACAAGTTTAGTTAAAAGGGAAAAAGGAATATTAACCATGTTCAGTATGGCTTATTTTCTTTGACTCAAGATTAGCGATGTACCTGTGATCATCCAGCGTTTTCTGCGCCCACGCACTTGCGCCCTTGATACTGTCGTAGTTTTCGCAGTAGAAGCAGAAGTTATCCGCCAGCTCCCTGCGAACTATCGACTCTTCTAGATACGCGTTCACACTTTCCGTATACTTTGATTTGTACTCCTGCACGCACAGGGCTACCCGCTGTACTGATATTTGACCTGAAAGTGACGAATATTTAATTAAAACTAACTTTTGCCCATGGCTTTGCCAATATTAAGCTCGATATTTAAAACCCCTATTTTACCCGCTTAGGGGTTGAATTTTCAAAGAACCTTTCTTAGCGGATACCCACTTCATAATAGCTATCTTTATACCTAAAAGTCCGATTGTTCAGTGATTTGAGCTGTGGGTTGATAGATCAGTCCGTCAGTCACCTTTTCCTTTTATTGTACAGATTAGGGTGTCTGTGTTGTCACTACTTTTTTATGAAATAATATTTATATAATATAAATATTTTTTTATTTTGGATGATCATATCTGAATATACATACAGATGGCTTTTTTGTTTAAATGTAGACAGATACGTAAACATATCTGCTAAAAAAGATTTTTGAAAATTCAACAAACCAACCACTATTTTACACCCTTAGGGTAAAATAGTGGTTTAAAACATGAAACTTAAAGCGAAGCCACAGTCAAAAGCTAGTCTTAAATAAATAAATAGAGATAAAGTTTACCAAAGTGGTACCAAGGCGACAGGTTGCTGAGCGCGTCCTGCGTGGGGTCGTTCCTCTTGGCCGCGAACACCTTGAGCCGCGCGTCGAGGAAGCTCTTCAGCACTTTGACCGCACTGTCGTACCCGGGCGCTGCCCACTCTACTGGCCCCACGGATTTGTCCGCCTCGCGGCTTTCTATCGCTCCGTCCCAGTCTATTGGCTGGAATACAATAAAATAAAATCCCTGCTAAGTATTGTAGGACCCTCGATAGAAGCAAAGCTTCTTACGAATTGGTAATAAAATCTTGTAATTACAACAACAATAATTGCCCAGCTAATTTTTAATTTACTAACCATGACAAAATGGGGTTCCCCATTCCATTGTAGGACATATACCGACTTTAACATTAAACATAAGAACTTACATTTGTAAATCCACAATAGTTTTTAATACAAAAATTACATCTGTATCAATGAAAACTTTTATTGTCTATATTTGCATTATTTAAGCTAACATTTCTTACCTCTGGTTCAAATTTGCTAGTGTATGGATGCTTGATAACAGGTGGAAACTCCGTGAGGTACTCATCTAGCTTAGAGTTGATTTTATTCCTGATGGTTCTGGCAGAATACTCCTGCTTATCCGAGGCCACCCAGCAGGGCACTACGTTGTGAGCATCTACCTTAAAGATATAATTTATTTATTTTTTATTAGATGACAATGTAGTCATGCCATCCCATCTGATGGTGACGATGCTGTCTAAATTATATTTTTTTGGGCTAACTTGGAATGCTCTATCACTTGGTAGCACAAATATTTGACATTAGGGTGGAACTAGCCGCTGCTAAAGCCTCCAACCAGACTAAATTAGACTGCTCGAAATTACAAAATCCCATAACCCTCCTGGGTTATGGGATATTGGTACTGGGAATCAAACCTGCAACCTCTCATGTAACAGTACTAATCACTGCACCAGGGAGGTCATCAAGCTCAAGTGAAGATTAGTTTAATTTCACTTTATATAAAATTAGTTAAATTTTTGAAAATGTACCTAGTAGTTTGAATTTACTAATATGTATAACTACCTACCTGTATTAATGGCACATTTTTCTTTAACTTCTTTTTGACTCCCTCCAGCCATCCCATGGGAACTCGTAGTGGGTTGAAGTCACACACCACAGCGCCAATCTTGTGGTCTACCACCCACTGTGGCAAGGCCTCTGCACCACTACCTTCCAGCAAGTGGAAGGATATGTTCAGTTTCTTACATTCTGTGGCTACTTTTTCTAAACCTGAAAATTAGAAAAACTTATCACTTACTTCCAACTGTATTATCCATAAATTCTATAAATAAAAATAGAATAAAAAAGTGTTTTCGATTAAAAAAAAGTATATACAATATTATGTTGCGTACATTTGTAACACTCCATACTGAGACAGAAAGCTTAATTAATAGAGTTTACTACAATAAAAATACTTACCCTTTATCAAAAAATGGAACTGCCTAACAGATGCATCTAAATATTTGGCAATTAAACAGAAACATACATGGAGTGGAACTTCATTCTTCAGTGCCAACTTCTGGGCAAAAAGAAAAGCCCAGTTGTCTTGCACTCTGCTGTCCCTCGACATCCAGTAAACAATACCTGTACATAAACAAAACCAAGTTAGTCACAGTCAACAAACAAGCAAATTACTAATTGTTAAGATAGAATAACAAAAACTGGCTGCTTTCAAGAATATCAACTAAACTTATAGCCAGTATCACTCATGATATTGGATTTTTTTGGCCAGTACTAATATCAGATTGTTCCTGGAACAATATAATTGAGTATGTTGAAGAATATATATATTTAGGCCAGACAATATCACTAAAAGACCTAGCAACAAAAGAAATAGAAAGACGTATAGGAAATGCGTGGAAGAGATTTTGGGAGTCTCAAAGAAATTTTCAAAAACAAAGACATAAATATGGCCATTAAAAGAAAACTCTTTGATACCTGTATTGTACCAGTACTTACCTATGGCTGTCAAAGATGGTCCCTGACCAAAGCAAAAAGCAGGAAACTGGAATCTTGTCAGAATGCTATGAACAGGAGTATGATGGGAAAAAGATTGTCTGATAGAATTAAAACAACAGTTATAAAGAAATGTACTAACACAAAGGATGTAACATTCTTAATTAAGAGACTTAAATGGAAGTGGGCAGGGCACACGGTCAGGGGTCCAGAAAAATGGAGTAAAGCAGTAATGTACTGGTACACAGGTCATCATAAGAGAAAAAGGGGGAGGCCGGGGCAGAGATGGGAAGATGACATTCGGGCGGTGGCGGGTGGCTTGTGGACCCGCTCAGCTGACAACAGAGGCGCGTGGCGGTTGTTGGGGGAGGCCTTTGCCAGCAGGCAAGCAAACATGCTTTGAGGCATTTATGTTAAGAAAAAAAAAACATTGTTATTGTATAGTTTAAGTATGTTTGAATAAAGGCTTTATTTATTTATTTATTACTAATATCAGAACATCGTTAGTCATGTTAGTAAAAAACTTCTCACAATAAACTTAAGGAACCAAACTGTTTGTCATTCAATCATTAGCTGTATTATAATCATTAACACTATCCAGCACTGTTCTTGTTCCAACATAGAGCATGCATAATTCTTTTTATACATTGTGTGTGGTAGGCTGAGATTTTTTTTTCAAATTTGAGTAGCTGTAACATACATATTTCTATGATGACTGCAAAATTGTAACATTACATCTTAGTTTTTGAATAAAATGAGTATGATATACAGAAAAAACTATAAGCTTATTTGTTTTGTTACGGACTCCTGAAAACTGGTTTCAAAGAGAAATTTAAGATATTTAGAACCAAGAGGCCATTACCTTCGCAACCGTCTGCAACCATTTGCTCATGGGAAATAATCCTCACACGTTTTTTGTTGAACTTAAACTTTAAGATCGATTCGGCGGTCTCTTCCCGCCTCTTTTGTATTTGGTTCTTAAAATCATCAATTTTGGTTTTGTTTTCCGTACTTGTGGACGGTGTTGAAAGCTTGAGCTTTTTAGCCGACGAAGCCATCCTTTTATGAGTGAATATAAGTTTGAAAATTCTATTTCTCATTAATTATTTAAAAACATTAATTAGAAATAAATAAAAACAAAACACAGAATTGAATTTTTGATATAAAGTTTGACAATCAGTTACTCGTTAGAGTATTATGTTCCTTGTTGACAATTGACATTTAACAAACTGATCATAGAGAAAAAATATTGACAATACCAATAGACAAGAATAACTAGCCTATGAATGTGGGCTATTCAAGGACTATTCAATATCTAAGTACCTACCTAATGTATTTATACAGCGCACGTGGGTATAATGCACAAACATATAACTTATAAGAGTTATATTATGTTTGTGGTATAATGTTATCCACCAATTTTTAAAGTATGCTCAGACCACTGACGGCTGAAACATAATGGAGGTTAACTATAAGTATAAGTGGCTCAATCCAAAGCGAAGACCGTGGTGGTTGAGAGATAATCAATAAGTAGGTACGTACTAACAGTCCTCGTCAAGTTGGCCGCTACATTGCCCCACGCATCCCCGCACTGCAACTCAAATCAGACCCACTTAGTACAGATAGCAACGTACCGCTCGCGATTGTCACTAAACTTTTTTTCAGTTTTGTTATTGTAACCATATTGTAACGTTTTGAATGTTTTTGTTAACTTTAAATTAGTTAAAACTACTAATTTAAATTTTAAAGTTAACAAAACGTGATGCATGCATCAAGAAATTAGCAGTTTACACGTGAAATTGTTGATGAAATTAATGATATGAAACTAATTTCATGACAATAATTTTCGCAGTGTAAATTTGGCTTAATATTCGGTATGAAATTCAAAGGAAATTCAGTACTTAAATATTTTAATAGGTACTTAATTATTTTTTTGTAATATCTCGAAATTAGAATAATTTTGCGTCTCTCGATAATTTATTATTAAATAGGTATAATCTCAATGTTAGGCAGTTACGAAACCTCGGAAACTGTAATCGTAGGTATTTTAATTCAAATATTATGTTAAAAGCTTTCATTAGAGCTTGAAAAATACTTCATTTTCAAGTAATCGCTACATGGATGACAATTTGAACGATAGACGTTAAATTTCATGCAATCATAGGAGCAGAAATTTATTTGTTTGCACCAACTACACAAAATCTTCTCTTCGGTTAGTGGTAGAATACATTCAAAACACACGTTAAATTTTTCATCCTGAAAGTAAAAAAAATACTTTGATTTATAATCTATTTTGATTTTGCTGTATCCACGCTGTATCCAACTGTCTTTAACAATTTATTTAGATTCATTAATATGGGTACCTAAAACTATATTTCGATAATTCCTTATATCTTTCCAATCTTTATCCTTGTTATGTTAGGTACCTATTAGGTATCTTAAAACATTGGTCTTTAGGCCAATTAAAATTATAATTATTAATTAATTAGAAATTAGCTAAGTTTATCCAATATTTTCCTCATAGGGATCGTTACTTTCTAGTTAGGTATTCAAATTAAGTAGGACTGTTCATATTATGCTGCTTGATGCTGCTATAATGATAATGATTTGACTAAACATAACCTTTGATTGATGACATGGAATTCTTTGAATATAACGTAGGTGACTTTAAGAGACGTAGTTGACAATCTAATTCTAGTTTTGGAAATCAATAGAATAGAATACCTAGTTATGTAAATCTATTGATTAGTGGATATCGATTGTTACCAATAAATTGTACTGTGTTTTGTTTTCTTATTAGGGCCCTACCTAATACTTATTAGGACGTACCTACTCGTGTCTTTTGCTTTTATCTTTATGTATGGTTTACCTACTTAAAGAATACATTCATTAATTCAAGACAGGCAAATAACTTACGTCTTTAACCAATTCCGGCTTTACATAAGACAGTTTGCATGGAAACATTGCTTTCATTTTTTTGTCAGCTTTATGCTGACGTAAAATTCGCCCAACGTCAGCATCGATGGCGTCTTTTATTGGCGCAGTGAGGGTTGTATCAGTAAGTACATTATTATTAAGACGACCATAATTCTGCCACGACAGATATATAACGATGCATAGTAAATGGGTCAGATTACGTTGGTCTGTGTAGATATTCTTTCTTGTGTCGGATAAAATGTCCCATATTTCGAGACAGCGTTGAGGTGAAAGCCACAGTCCTGCACTTCGCGTATCTTGACACGATTTTAATATCATGTTCCAATGTCGGTGTTTGTATCTAAAAAAAGAAAAAGAAAGCAGTTTATTTTAATTCTTCTTAATAGAATTATAAATACATATCAAAAATTCCGAGGCCGGCGGGATTCGAACCCACGTCTCTCTGGGAATCGCGCCCAAGTGTGTTAACCGCTACACCACGGCCGAACCATACGTCAGCCACGAAATTAGTGATATGTATCTACTTTTTTTCAATCAGTTTTATAGCAACTGTTAGCGACATCTAGTAGCGACACATTACAGTTGTCAATCTACTTTTTTCCAAGACACCATATTACAATGGAGCTCTTAAGAAATTATAGATTGCTTGTTACAATTTTTAATTTTTATTGAAGTGTTAACCTACATTTTTTTTTGATATGTATTTATAATTCTATTAGGTTATTTCCTTTAAGTGTAGGTTAACACTTCAATAAAAATTAAAAATTAATTCTTCTTATCTTAAATTCAAAGATTGTCTGTTTTGAGAGGGGTCAGCGAGCGAAATGTTTTTTGATACCTACCAGATCTATGAAGCCTCCTGATATTGAAGCCTCTACACATAATATATTAAAAGTTAAGCAAGATAACGGTTCATTCATAATTTTTAATATAAGTAAATGATTCAATTTAGATGAACCTTCCAATTATGTCGTAAAAGTTCATTTAAACTTTACAATTAATATGAATTATGAAATTTTAACTCATACTTACTAATTTTTAACCGACTTCCAAAAAGGAGGAGGTTATCAATTCGGCCGGTATCTTTTTTTTTTGATGAAAGATTCATCCAGAGTCATCCAGAGCGAAGTACCATTGAGAAATACAGCATAAGAAAAAAACCTTATTTGTCACAGAATATAATTATTATAAAAAATAAGGAGGACTAATTTCTGAATGTACTTTGCGTGAATCCATTTGGATGTGTATCAAAACTGATACAGAGAAACTTACTTATCAATTATTGCAACAAGTTGCTTCATGAGCTTGGCTTGTAGCCATCGAATGTAGATAAGCCTAGCACAGTCGGTCACAAGTTCAACCGCCTGTTTATAATCTTCGACGTCGTCGACACCTTTTCCTAAAAGTTTAGAAGTCGTCTTGTCGTCTTTTTTCAGTTTGTCAGCTTTTTTACCAGCTTTAGTGTCGGATACTTTCGCTGCTGTAATAAATACCCATTTTGAAAACTAAGAAGTTTCTTATAATTGATTTAGGTAGTAAATTATAGATTTTGCAGACGTATCATCATTATCGTTATCAACGTATGGACTATGGACGAACAACCGCCTATGTTGGAAAAGGCCTTTTGTAATGTTCTCCTCCTTTTTTTATCCAACCACTTTTCCACCCTCTTTATGTTCTTGGTGTACTATGTCTGGTTAAGAAGGTTAAGGGAGACTACCGTAAGGGCATCCGCACTCCATACGATCTCAATTCTCAACTTCGTCCTTTAGAATTTACGGTGGGCATGGGCTGCCTCTTCAACTTGCAGATTGATAGATAGACTTACAATAAATAATAATTATAAGAGTTAATTGTGGTTTTCAAGTCTCCTAAATTTAAACGACGACCCTAATAAAATATGCTTTTGTAAGAAGACGGCTTGTTAAGAAGAAACGGTATCTAACTGCTAGTGCTTACCAAGTGGGCTGGCAACAGTTTTGGGGCGGGACGTTTGATCGATTTCAATTAAAGTATTTTGGGCGAAAACAAAAATATTTTGGTATATTTCATCGCAGTTTTGACATTTTAGCAGTGGATCAGCTCCGAACAATAAGAGATCTGTTAACTGAAAAGAGAAATCTAGTAATTAAGGCTGTAAGTCCTGTAAAACCGCCGCTTAGTAAAATTGAGTTTTGATACGATGACGTGTAAACTGTGGAAATTTAAAGTATGAAACTTTTTACCGATTGTAGTCTCTCCGTACTAGTAATGCTCTTAAAATATGGAAAACTGAACATCTTCACGAGAACGCTTTGGTTAAGTTTATTTATAACAGCATTCAGATCAGTTTTTGGGTTCTTTATAAAAATATTCAGAACTTCATTGCCTTTGCTCATAGCAACGTCAATAGCAGCTCGACCATTATACAGTATCGTGGGATCGCAATTATATTCAAGCAATAGTTCCAATAATTGATGACGAATCTGAAATAAGCATTTTACCAAATTCAAGCTAATGTGAAAAGCCAGCTCGTAAAGATTTCAAAATTATCCTTTTTAAAAGTCTTTATATAAAGATATTGATCGTTGGAAACAATTCTCTTGCAAGAACTAGAGCTTCTGCCGCTTGTATCTAATAACTCGCTCCGTACCTACTTCTACATAGGACGGGAAGGAGGAGGGGTTCTATCGGTTATGCTATATACGAGATCCAGTAACAGCATGCAAAACATCCACACAAACATACACATTCATAACATTTGTAAAAAGTAAACTGATTAGATCACTCACATCTTCTTCAACGTCGTTTTCGGGTTTTTTTGCTAAAACAATGTGTAAAAGTGTTGGCCCAAGTATCTGTTCAACTGCTGGATCTTTTTGATCTTGTTCATAAACCAACCTATGCTGAGTGTCAGCACCACACTCTAAGATAACTTTCACAATTTCTAAATTGTCGTGGGTTAATTTACGAGAAATAGCAACGTCCAAAGGAGCATAACCAAACACCTATGAAATGTTTATTTATTGAAATTATTTTAAATACAATAAATTACAATAAAAAGTAGGATGGGATAAGTTTGTCCATTATAATGACAATCTGCTACAGACATGTCTCAGAAGTGACATGCACTGCAACTCTCTATTGATGCTTCTACTCCTATCACAAGCTTTACGTTTTTAGATTCTTGATGGTTCTTTTCGTTTGGCACGGCATTTTAAACCATAGTGGCAGAATCACTTGACGATTCAAAAGCTATTTGAAAAAAGATTGTAAAAATATTATATTCTTTAAAATTGATAAATTTTCTTGCCTGATCGTAATTTTCGTTAATATCTGCCCCACTGTGTACCAAGTGACGTATTAAGTCAGGTGAACCGGCTATAACAGCCATCAAAAGGGCTGGCTGTGGACATCTAACAAATTTTGGATTCGCACCATCCGATAGAAGTTGCAGAATAGTAGACATTATTTTTGATAACCTGTTGTGATTAAGAATATAATATGACTATACATGCGTGAGCTTTAAAATAAGTAATGAAAGTTGTGCCAAGTAGACAGGCAGTAAAAACTTCATTTAATTGGGTGGGTAATTAAATAGATATCAACGTCTACGTAAATTATTGATAACTCACGCAATTGTTTTAATTTTCTCGGCACTGGTTATGGAAATTTCTTCCTTTTCAGAATGTTGCCACATGACTTCTTTGCTTATTTTTCTTGTATCTTTTAACGCTTTCGACGATAACATCTTTTTTATAGTCTTTTCTGGTGGTTTCTTATGATCATCTTCGAATGTGTTCAGTTCAGCTTCTTTGATCATGTCATTTACATAAAACACATACGGAACAGTGCTTCCAGTAGCAAAGGCATTTAAAGGCGTGAAAATATCAGCTATTTTGATGGAGTATTCACGGTTTATACTGTTATAAAGGGTCTTTTCTTCGGAAATAGACTCATATGATTCATACACTGTTTCAAGAACTTTAGGTGTTGTTATATCAGGTTTTCTTTTGGATCCTGGTGGGTCCTTTATCGATAGTGTAGACCTAATTTTCTTAGAACTCATAACTCTGTTACTTTTACTTGGACTCTTAGTTAACACACCAGCTGTACTCGAAAACTGTTCACGCGTTATATTCCAATCAAGTACTATTGGTTCTAAAGGAGCTAAACAGCAATAGAGAGAAGTAATGTTTTCTAATTACTAATTATATATTTTAATAATATTCTAAACGGGTTTCGACTGCAATGGCCTATCTCACCAGAGAATGGCCAAGTACAAGAGAGATTATGGTCTAAACACAAGTGAATCCTCTTAATTCCGTCTATCTTGTATTGTCCAACGACCGGGGATGGTAATTCGAGACGAGAAGAGATGTCAGGACCGATGGTTTTATGATTTTTACGAAGCATAGGGTTGTAACCCCACTAGATTCACACTACTAAGAACTTCTTGAAAGAAAAATGCAAAAATGTTGACCTGAGAATAAAATCTTCAAAAAACTTACAAATTAGACCAACGAGACAGTTAATGGTTAATTGGTATTATGAATATTTTAAATACTCTACAGCCAGGCTAAGGTGTAAGATGAGATCATTTTAAGAATGCTTTGTGCACTAAAGTAACAAGAAAAAAGAAATACTTATGACACTATTAAAAAGTTGGGGACTACTATTTGCAACAATTAAAAAAACCGGTGAAGTGCGTTATATGCCGCCTTGCCTGAAAGATGAAAAATAATCAGGCAGTCGTATAAAAAATACCTGGCGCTTGCCCCAAAGAAGGTGGCAGTACAGCTTGTAGCATTTCGCTAGGTGGGATATCATTCTCAGCACAGACATATCGCATTAAAGCCACTCCAAGTGGAGTACAACAGCTGTCGTTGTAAGAATCCACATTTGCACCAGCTTCCACCAAGAAGTGTATAATATCTGATTGATCTCCAACCTGGATTTAAGCAACACTGAGTGTTAAGGCTTTTTACCACAAATATGCGACGACCAATATTTAGCCCTCTCAAATCTGGACCTTAAACAATACGCAGGTTCTGGTGAAAATACATGAAACTGCCATAAGACAAAGAAGAAGGAAAGTATGTAGGATGTATGAGCCTGACTGAAAACAATATTCGATTAGGTAAATACTTACAGTGGCATACATAAGTGCTGAATTGCCTTGAACATCAGATATGTCTGGATGAACATTTTTTTCATTCACTAGATGAGCAACATCCTCAATATGATCCAAATAAGAGGCCATGAGTAAAGTCCTTGAAAATAATATGATCTAAGGCTATTAAAACTTGAAAAATTCTTCAGTCATCTACTGAATTTGAATATATTGTCAGTTACCAGTGAATTATTTTTAAAATTTTGCAGCTGTTCCTTACCTGCAATCTATTTCGTGGTCGCCGGGTGGCATAAATTGTCTCCTAGGTCCCGACAGAATAGATTTTAAATCCATTCTCGCGTTGCTCAGCTGTCTCTCATGCTTGTAACTGTGTTTCATCATGTTGACTACCATATCGTTATTATTCCAGGCGTAATAAGTGCAAATATTTTCTATACTCTCTTCATTAATTCCATCATCCTAAACATTGCTTAGTTAAAACTCTACATTAAATAGGAATTCCCCGTACTCATTGGTAGGAAAAGCCGGTGGGAAAACGGGGCATCAGCCAATTTAGGGATGTCATAAAAACCAGATACTCTTTTTCCGTTTTTCAATTAAGCATTTTAAATTATGTTTATCTGTTCTTTTTGAAATGTTTTGAACTAGTTTCTATTTGATCATCATCACACATTGGTCTCTTGTAGACTTCCACATGGTGAGCTCTTGCACCACTTAAATCTAGCGACTTAGTGCAACTAGTCTCTCCAGTCAGTGAAGGTTTGCGAATACTGCGTTACTGGAGTGAAGTCGCTACACGTTGGAATTCTAACGACTATCGATTCTTCAGACTAAATGAGCCTATTGTTACTTCACTTTCGCAAATAATTTTATTATAATATTTACTAACAATACAATAAATTGTTGCAAACTTAAAATCTGGAAGCCTAGTTCTCATTTTTAAAACAGGATAAACATGGAAGATACAGAAACCTGTACTTTTTCTGGTATGAAATCCACCTCTTTTAAAGTATATTTCTTTCCATTATAATAGTCACGATCGAAAGATTCGGTATAGCATAGAGGACTCGAAAGGTCCGTGCAATTTTTAGGATAGACTTTACTCCATTTTTGTACAGCTAACCAAGGGTCCGCACCACATTGCTTGAGAAGCTCAATGGCTTTATTTGTGTCACCTATCTGGAAATTACGGATAAAGTTTTTTGTTTGATGATTCTCAGAAGTAGGAACGTATCAGTCCCCTATTTATAATTGTATTTCATCTAAATCTAAATCCAGATTAGATATACTAAAGTTCTAAAGGTGCACTCAATTTAGATTAGATAATAAAAGCAACCAATAATTATTGTCTGTCAGTTATTTATGGTAGTATTTTATATAAGCTCCTAGCCGTTTCGTCTCAGGAAAATCTACTTTTCCAACCAGCAGTAGAGTCTGGACTTATTTTAAGAGCCACAAATGAAGTAAAGTAAAAGTAAAAGTTTTATTTTGAATTTTTAATATTTACAGTTTCAACTTCTGTTGTCAGCATAATCCTGTGCGATTCAACCATTGTTCTTCCCGTGTTGGTATTCACAAACTCCGGCACAATGCTGGAACCTTCTGGTCGCCATGCCAACCTCACTAGTTGACTTCCACGCCACAGGCCGACGTCCTCGTGAACGTCAGCGTGGGATTGTACTCCTGGGCCCCATCTTACGTTATTAAAAAATAAACCCTGAAAATATGTCATTTATGTTTGGCCAACAAGTTTTCCATTTTTATCCTTAGGTTTTGGAGTCAAATGGTTAAGTAATTACGCTAAACGTCCTTCCATCAGGATACGACATAGTCCCATATCCATGCATCCTGTTACAGAAAAAGTATCCCTCGTAGGTGACCGAAGCGTTTTCAGGGCCGAGATGACGCCAGCGGTAATCGCCTAGCCCGTGCATTGTGTCCCGGATAAAATGACCAGTATACGATTCTAATGACTGGAAAAAGTTTTAAATTAATCTTACTTCGAATGTTAATCAAAAATGTGCGAATAAAGGAACGCACTTTGGCGTGATTTTGGGCTATTTATTAATATTAATAGTTTGATCATGCATTTCATTTTGTTATGTCTTTATTTTTATTGATTGGGCAAAGCCTAATTAAGAAGGTCTAATCTGGTCTTCGGGGTTGGGTTTAAAACATCGTTGGTTGATTTGTTACTATTCTTTATTAAATCTCGAGTTTTATACCTGTGCTCCAGTCCAGTGATGTTGTCCTTCCCCACATTTTCTGTATTCTTCATCTTTCGCTCCTATGTAATATTGTTTATATTCCCAACTTTTATCTTTACGAGTTGCAGGTGATGGACAGAGTTTGGTTTCAGGCATTTTGAGTCAAAAAAACATCTTTTTAACCTACAGAAGTTCCTAAAGCTATTTATAAAATCGACTTTAACCGAAAAATATTTATTCTGAAAGCGATTTATAACCGCGAATATTTTATTATAAATGTTGTCCAAGAGAATAATTATGATGTTATGTCTTGTTATGTTCATATTTCTGTTTGAAAATAACGGAGTGATTACATTCTCTTGGTTGAAAATTATGAAAATAATATGGTTCATTAATGTCAAAGATGTCAAAATGAAAAAAAAGATAAAATAGATGAGGATGAAACACTAGATAAAACTTATTCAATTAATAAGGAAAGTCCTAAACAAACACGTAATATACACTCAGTGTATATAAACTGTGATATAAACTATCTTTTATTTTATAGCCTTTACTTCAATTATCTAAGCCATCGATAAATATGTAAGTTTTTCACTTTCTATATTTTCGAAGTCCATCACCATTAAAATAAGAAAAACGCTCAATTAACGAAGTTCATTTATTAAAAAAATAACAGTTAGGTAAGTATATAAAAAAACTTAAAAATGTTACATGATAATTTTTCAGTGATCTTCTCACGCCTTTCGCTTTTAATAAACTTGGTTCTTAGTTTTACTATTGATAATTTTTATTTAAAAAACTGTTAGCAGCAATTGCATCGCCAACAACTAGCTTTAGATCTCTCGAAGTAGGTATATTCCTGAAAATTAATATTTGACATTAACGTAATTAGATGATTTATCTAAAGTGAGTTAAACAACTAACTCACTTTAGATAAATCATCTAATTATGTGATAGTGATAGGTGAAAAATGATGAACATCTAGCATAATAAGGAGCAATGAAAGATGAATTGAAATATTTAGAGCTCCAAATATTTCAATAGCTATTATGACATTCATAATCACAAGTATTGTATTTACACTGCGAAATTAGTGGCATGAAATTAGTTTCATTACATTAATTTTCATTAACAATTTCACGCGTAAACTTCTAATTACTTGATGCATGCATTAATTTCATGCATGAAATTAGAGGTGAAACGACACAGTGACACGTGAAATTGTTGATGAAATTAATGTCATGAAACTATTTCATGTCAGCAATTTCGCAGTGTAAATTCGGCTTTAGTGTCAATTTAAAAATTGTCAAGTAACGTTTAGTTAACCGAGGAATAAACTTTACGTTCTGACAATTTTTGCACGACTTTTGGTACTTACCAAAAGAAATGCAGCCGCCAAAATAAGGGCTTTATGCTTTGGTTGAACAGCCTGAAGTGGAAAGTTGATGTTCGTGATGAAGCTTACGACTTCGCGATCCCAGTAATGGGATACTTTACCGACTTGACGGAGAGAGTCACCAGTTAAGATCTGTAAATTGACAAGTGTAAATTAAAAATTTAAATGACCAGACTATACCCGGTGACAGCTATATTTTATCAATTGAGTCACGGAATGATTACACTATCTTGAAATTGGGTATTTAACTCTATTTTTTATATACTGAAAATAAAGGGTTTTAATATTTTAACATACTTAATGTCATTTTTTATTTTTTACTTTATTTAATATCTTTATTCCTGTTAGAAAAAAAGAGCGCTATTGCAACATGACGTCACAATTCAGTAGTATGCACTTTGGTATGCACATGTATTTTTAGTATGCACTCTCCATACAAAATATCGTTTTAGACAGAAACGTATAAAGTAGTAGTAAAACAACTTATAACTTAAGTATTTGTTTTTTTTTTACCTGTTTTATTTTACCAAAGTTATTCTTAAATGGCATACCATGTCATTACATTCCGAACCAATGCAGTACCACCTAGTACCACAGCTATTCAATTGACATGACGTTTCAATAGCACTTTGTAAAAATTTTTTTGAATATAATTTTTTTCTATTCTATTTCGACTCCATTTAAAAAATTAACTACCTTAAATTCCGAGGCCTGCAAGCTGCGGTTCCAGCGAACGGGTCCCTCGATGACGTAAAGCACGTTGTCACTGGAATCGCGCACCAAGTAAAAGGGCACCACCCATGTCCACTGCTGCTGTATCCTGCCGATGTAGTCGCCTGGTGGCGTGATTACCTTCATCTCCTGTTACATGATAAGAGATGATGGTGAGATGCAAGAGGAATCAGCTGCTGTATTCTCTTTTTTATTTCCAGTGGCTACTGAAAACAATGGAAAGTTGGCAAGATCTGTCTAACCTGAAAATGCGAGTTCTAGTTAGCAACTAAACGATAGCCACTGAGTTATAGAATAGCCACTGATCAACTCAATAGGGACTGAATATCTGACAGAAAAATCTGCCCGGCTGGTCAGCGAGGAGGTACAGTGGAAAGAACTGTAAAAATATCTGCCTAACCTAATCACATCACGTTACACTTAATCACACTAAATTATCACACTAACTATTATAATGGCGAAAGTTTGTATGTGCGTGTGTGTGTATGTTTATTACTCTCATGCCACACAAACAATAAACCAATTTGGCTGGGAATGAAGTAAGTTCAGGCTACATTTTATCCCGGAAAATTAAAGAATTCCCGCGGGAATTAACCGTAATCCACGCTGCCGACGGCGCAGACATCGTCTATCTTACCATAAAAAAACAACAAGACCTACTGTCTTAACTGTGTGACTGGTTAAGTACCTGCAACCTACAAGGAAACCAACATGACGCCGCGGCCAGCCGCCTGTGCAACACCAGAGCCTCTTGGCGCGTGTTGTCGTGTAGGTGCATCACGAAGCCTCGGCCGGAGCCGCACAGACATCGTTGAGTCGGCGACGACACCTCGCTGGCGATGTACAGCGCCTCGCCTTGCGGGACCTTCACTATGTAGCGGTTTTCTGAATCTATTCTGGCGTTTACTGAAATGGAAATATTAGTTTTTGACCGACTTCAAAAAGTACGAGGTTTGTAACGTATTATACCTACGTCGACTCGTATAATACGTTTTTTTTTTTAAATCAGAAAATATAAAACAGATTTTGCAGGATCAGCACTTAAACAAATCGAAAGCAATGATTTTTAAAATATGTTACCTTTTCCAAACAAGCAATTATTAAAAGAGATTTAAAAGGTTTTTAAATCTCTTTTATATTATAATACATGACTGTTTTCAAGGAAATCAACTGAACAAATTTAAATTGTCAGATCGTAAATGGTCATTCAAAATTAAAAATGTTCGAAAAAACCTAACAATGATTTTCAAATACCTATTCATATTCAATGATACCCCACTGAACATAGTTCGTCGACTTTCATTTTTTTTCTTTTTCACAATATAGCAGTATGGTGTTCGCCATATTGAATTTTGGTTACTGTCCTGTCTTAAGTGAAACTTCCAAGTTAACATAAATCGAATAACGTAAGAATCATCAAAATCAGCCCACGGATACTAACACTCAACAAGTTCTACTGTTTGTTGGATCTGCAGACTTGAAACACCGATAAGGAAGTCCAAGCCATGCACGGGGATGAACTGTCCTCTGTTTGTGTTGGATTGCCAGTCTGTTGTTGAAACTGGGAGCTCGGCTCGATTAATTTCTGGAAAAGAAATTTTATGAACATGTATAAGTTTCTATTTTTAAAGACCCTTTAAATATCTAGATCGGTTGAAATCTTCTCAATAATGGGTCCCGAACTCCCGACTGTTCAAGTCAATATTATTTAACAGAATTCTAGATTACTTACTAGACTTGTTTTTTCCTATTCAGTTTTTATTTACGCAGCCGGGTTTTTGATTTTTTAAATTTAATATTTTATTTTGAAATCGGTTCAAAACATACCTTGTGATTGCGGTTGGATGTTGATAACTAACGCAGGTCTTATCGTTGATCCATCATCTGAAATTGTAATTCAAAGCTAAATTCAGTAAAGTAGGTGCTATATTGTGGTATGGTAATTCTTGATTATTTCTAATGTTGATGATGATGAATTATGAGATGAATGATGGTTAAATGATGATGGATGACGGGAATTAGATGTAGCTAAGTTAGCCAACGCGTTAATGGCTCATTAAAATCAATTGATTCTGTGTTTCTGTTATTACTAAATAATTCTTGAGAGATAAAATTTAATTTTACCTGTAGATTGTAAAGAAAGCCAATAATCTTTGATAACAGTTCTTAGCTAACTATTTACGATACTACCGCTATTAAAGTATTCATTAAAATATCACTGGATAACAATTTGTAACGTTACCTTCAGTCGCTGCATGATTGTCAATCCCTCTACCACTTTCTCTTTCACTGCTGTTAGCCATGCCTAAATACCAGATCTAAGCACTAATTGATTGTGCAATTTGTTTAATTAGGATGTTCTTTGTTATTAGTACATTGCCATACTGTGTTATCGACACAAGTCAATCGGTCGCTTGGTTTGTTATCAACAGATAAATCTTTGTTATTATCACTGACGTACATGTTTTGCTGTGTACCTGTGTAACTGTTATTTTTGTGGTTTTTATTTCTTATCTAGAAAATATCCTTATCTAGAAAATATCTAAAATATTTTCTGTATTACTCATAGTATATAATCTTAGATGCATTTTCCAAATCAATTGATGTAGGTCCACTTTACAAGGCACTTGTGGAAGATGAAGAATCCACTCCCTTTCATCTTCTTTTGGGCTATCTTTTCCACTAAAAACATATAATGGCACCGCTTTTTTTACTTTTTTGTAACTTCCTTTCTGTTTTTCGTTTTTATTCCAATTATTTTGTGCAATCAATAATTTAGATGATGGTATTTATTTCACACTAGGCATCGCATATTTCTATCGTTAGCGGTAGAAAATTGTATACTTAAAAAGCAACTAGGTGATCAACTAGTGACCTCACCAATACCAAGATCATCAGCAATAAAGGATCAGGGAAGAAAAAATAAAACAAAACCATTTATAATAATGTGTTATCATGAGCTTGAACATTTTACGAATAAAGTGATAACATTCAAGTTACATTTCCACTGGCAAAATTTCAAATATTCATCTATTAAAATGACTCGTTAAAGTTACTACAGGTAACACTTTAATTACTTTAAGTATATAAATTTGATTTCGTACATGAGCTGGCGTTTTAGCTGCATTGAGTTATTTTAAGTCAACAATCTCGCCATGTTTTGCTCGGAAGACATAGGAAACAAATGGCTTTTCCTTTCGTTTGTTACAGTTAATGCTCGAAAACCTTCAACGTTTGTCGTAAAGCTTTTCGAGTCTTGCCTTATTCGGGACCTAGAATTTAGACTAAACTAGTCTTGGGAAAGCGATTTTTTATTGTCCTAGTAATAGTCTAGAGTAGTGCACTAGTGCTTATTAATTGTGCTTTCATCCACGATTCCTTTCATCTACCAATAAGGGCTCACAAGAAACAAGGTTGGCTAGAAATTATAGCTCAGTAGTAGCTAAGCATTAAGGCTTTTGATTTGGCGCTTTCTTTTTTTCGTGCTTATCATATTATACTTACGCCTTGTTAACCCTCATTGGCGACGTCTTCAGAGAGCGTATTAGTAATACGCATGTGTTTTCCACATCTTTACTCGACACTCAAAAAGCAGTAGTTACCAGTACCGCCATAAACGGAATACATAAATAACGACAATAGATATATCTATAAATAAAACATGTAAATTTACTCGAAATAGCCATCATTTAGTGCGGCCATTTAAAGTTTCCGTTAGCGTTTTTGATTTATATTTTTTCCTCCTCTTTTATATTTTCTTATAATTTAATCTCTATATTTTAATACATTTATAGATTTTTAAAGTTTAGTCATACGTTTATTATAAAGTTAATTTTAATTAATTAAATACTTAATCAATGTTGACACACTTATAAAGAAACTTTGTATACAATGTTAATAAATATTTAACAACGATAGAGATACTTTTCCAAACACCCATAAATATTTCCTACAAATCCTAGAAATCCTTCCGCATTGTTCCGACTCAACAGGTATATCTAACGTTTATAATAATGTAAAATAAACAATCAGAATAGCAATATAAAATTATACAAGCAAAACGATTATTCAGACGATGATTGACATTATTCTAACTGAAGAACACCTATGTCTAACAATCAAAGCGTTTAAATACTGAACTTAAGTATTAATAGTAAAAAGCTAAGTATACTTTCGACGGATATCAGTTACATAGAAGGTTTACGTACCCTAACTATATGCGCCTATGGCTGGTTAAGCGCATACGGCTAGATCGAACTGTTGAACTCTAGAAATTAGTGACATTTAGAAAAAATATAACTATTAAAATGTTTAAAAATTATCATGATAATAATGATTTATTCTTTAAAATCTTAAGAGAAGCTTTCAACAATTGAGCTTTGAAACTCGTATTCGTTCGGCTTCGTTTCCATTTGATATATGTAAATATATTTTATTAAGATCTTTGCACTTTGGCTTGATACTTCGAAATTTTTGGTTTTTTAAATCCTTTATCGCTGCAGCGCTCTTTGCCATCCTAAATTTAGTTTCAATGTAGCGGGAAGGCAAGGGCTCGCCTCGCATTCACCGTCTAGTTCATCGGCCAAATTATCATGTAATTCCCTCAGTGCCATCAACGCCGAACGAGCTGCTCGCTGGCAACTCATGTCACCATCGCATGCAGAATCTGCTTCGGAAAGAAATACCAAGTCGCAAGTCGTTGGTGGGGCCTCTCCCTGAAAACGAATTAGATTAAATTAATACTTAGTTATTAATTTACGATAGGAAAAGGAATAATTTATTATTTTATACTCACGCAGAGATAACAAATCTGATGCAGACTGCACAAAGGAAGAAATAGTTGTCCACGATCTCCAGCCAACAAGTCAACGCCGCGGCATCTTTGCACGATCTTAGCTAATACTGGACATGCGCCCGAGGAACTCGCTGTAAAAAAATATAAAAGTTATTAATTGGTTACATTTTATTATTAATAGAATCGGAAATGAATGCACTTTTACTAATTTCATCTACTAACCGGTTGACATAACCGGAATACGATGTCTTCCACTGCCACCCATATATCCTTCTGACATTTGCTCTTCAATTTTTCCATTCAAGTAATGTCCGGCTCCTTGTTCATCTTCAAAGTCTTCATTCTTCTCATTATTGTTAGTTGGTATGTCGTTACTCAAACCAACTTTTTCTTTTTTAATAGCCACCCGTTTGTCTTTAGCGTCAGCTTGGTCAGGAGAAGGATGTAAACCATGTGAAGCCTTTTGCAATTGTAGACTTTGTTTAAAATCTTTTAGAGCTTTTCGCATTTTTTCCAAACTATAAGCGGCAGCTAAACGTGAAAGTAACTTTTCTTTCATCTCCTGTTCTTCCTTTGAATCCAATTCCTCTCCAATATTTGAATAATGCAATGCTTCATCCACAATTAATCCTTCCATATTCTTTAGTTTTTTGTCAATATTATCCAGTTTGGATTCATTATCAGATCCAGAATTTCGTTTTTCATCACGCATTGTTTGTATTTGATTTGTCTGATGTTCTGATTCCTTATTAGATTTAGCTTGCTCAAAATTTCTTTTAACGAAACTGTGTTTCCTAAATGAATTTAATGGATATATGACTTCCCTATTAAATGTATCAAAGTATTGTTTCTTCAATCTATCTTCATTGAGATTATTCACAAAGGAAACCGATTTTTGTTGCCTTTTATTAATTCCAAAATAGTCGGACCAGTCAATAGATTTCTTTTTTATTTTTATTGGCTTCTCACTTCCAGCGTCATGGTCAAGGTCATAGTGAGTATTATCATCACTATGCTTGTGATTATCAGAATGATTATGATGGTCATGGTTATGCTCGTGAGCAATTTGCTCATGTTCCTTGCTAGATATCACAGGAGGATGAATATTGTGACTATGCTCTTCGTGACTGTGGTCATTGTGGTGAGCTGTATCATTGTGATCTTCGGTATGGTTATGACTTTCCATAATAAGGGTCGTAGGTTTGGTTTCATGAGAACCTTCGACGTATTCACTACTTCGCTTAACGGGAGATTTTATGATATCATGGTCCGAATCACCAAAAATTTTCGATAAATCATTAATTATTTTTGGATCTGTCCCTGCACTGCTTCTAAATGATTTAGAGTTGTCATGTTTGCCCTGATCTGGAGCAAACCTTTTCTTTTGACTATTGAAATTATAGGGTCCACTACTACGTTTCGATATTGGAAATCTTTTTTCAATGGTTTCATACGCATACTGATCTTCATCGGCCAAATCTGAAAGGCTGTCGTCATCGAGAGGTTGAAAGGCAATAGCATATTCTTCTCGCATGTCGTCTCTTTCATCATCAGGTATTTCATATGAGTCGTTAGGATCAATTGGATTCATATTTTCCAAAGGTTTTTTAATCGCCTCGGTATCAGTTAAAATTGACCGGTCTAAATCTGAGTCTGAACTACGTTTACGTTTGAATGCTATGGGGCCCCAATTGTTAGGATATCGTTTCTTGACGATTTTTTCCTTATACAACTTAACAATACCTTGTGGAGCACTGTCAGCATTATTAGTTCGATCTTTGTTATTTTTATACTTTGACCAAAGCTGACTTAGGAGAAGGGCATATTCCGCGTCATTTTCTTCTTTATTTTCTAAAGCATTACTGTTTTCTTCACCTTCGTTTCTATCCATGAAGAGGTCACGAAGTCTATCATTATCTGAATGTTGGGTGCGTTCACGAAAAGGCGATTCTTGCTTCATATTAGGTCCATTATACACTGAGTTTTTCTTCATTATTTGGTACTCGTAAGCTTTAGAAGGTCTTTCATTTCCCAACAGCTTCACAATATATTCTGGTGCAGGTTCCTCGTCCATTGCTTCTACATCTTCACCATAGTCAGCTTCTAAAAATATAAAGTAACAAATATTTAATTTACTAGCATTGTCTGTCTTCAAATGAAGTTTAACAAAAATAAAATTACTTGTTAGTGTAATAAAAATATTATGTAAGTTTTATGTATACGAGGTAAATATATGAAATCGTTAGTGCGGTGTCAAATTATTTCAGTTTTTGTAGAAGTTGGAGACCCAAGGCGCTGGAGTGGCGACCCCGCACCGTAAAGCTCAGTTTTGGCAGAACTCCCCACCAGGTGGGGATGGACGACATCAGACAAGTGGCAGTGGAAATTCATGCAAGAGATCTTTATCCAGCAAAGAATGTCTGTCGGTGATAAAGAATAAGAAGTACACGTAATTATGGTATGTACCAGGATAGGCTTGCGGGGGAACGAATTCATATAGCGACTCGTAGTCCGGTGGCGGTAGCTGGCCGCGCACGCGGCTGCGCTGTCGTCTCTGCAGCGCCTCTAGGGCTCCGCGCAGGGAGCCGCCGCGGTCTGCTGCGGCGCACGCCACCGCGCACGCGACACACACCAAAACCCACGTTACACGCATGGCTTTTGTTCCTGCAAGAATAATATAAAACGGGCCAAGTGTAAGTTGGACTCGCACACGAAGTACTACTCCGTACTATCGTACTAGCGTAACAGACAACAGTATTGGGGACCACCTTTATTTTTTACTTTATTCTATTTTTTATTTATTTTTTGTTATTATAGTGGCAATAGATAGTTATAAACTTCTGCGAAAATGTCAAGTATCTACCTATTACGGTTCATGAGATACAGCCCGCTGACAGACAGACAGACGGACGTACGGTCATCGGAGGCTTAGTAATAATAGGGTTCCGTTCGCACCGTTTGGTTACGGAACCCCAAAAAAGTTTTAAATCTCCAAGAAAACTGTTAGTTTTCTTGGAGATTTAAAAGGAAGCTATCTTTTTCCAGACTGATCTAGCGGCGCGGCGGAGTGTAGGTAAGGGTAAATACTAGATTCTAATTCTGTTACTCCGCACAGACGGATACTCTTTCATATTCATAGCAAATTAAATTAATATACTTCATTAAAATACTTAACACTTTAATAAAATAAACTTAAAAAATAAATAAACAAAAAGATTAACGCATCGCTTCGCAACGATCTCTGCCAGGCGTCATACATATTACGTAGCAGAGGAATAATTTATGATAATCTGGGAGAAAGGGTTAAGGATTATGATGTTATTTGTACATAATAATTCTATTTCAAAGAATTTGCGTATAATCTGAATATATACCTAATTTTTTTAAAGAATTTGCAAGAATATCAAAATTAAGTGCCGCAAGTACCTATCAAGATCCTGGCTCGGAAACGACAAGTCGCGTAGGTAAACAAATTTCTCCCCAGGCGCGCCTTAATGTCGAGTTGACCCTATTATTCTGTAGACATTTACTCGTTCGGCAAACAGGATAATCCGCGTCACTTCACTTTAATTTCACCCCGCCGCGCGGCTTACATACATTACCATAAGAAATGTCTGGAAAGATTAAGTACATGAAATTCTGGTTATATTAGGGTGCCTTCCGCCTAGCCACTGAAATGGAGGGGACATATTGTGCTCAGCAGAGTAATCATGAAGGGGAATGTCTAAAAATTATTGGTAGATACAGTTACAATCACTTCTGATTGGCCGACACTCTCTTGCTATTGGTTAAAATGCATTCCAACAACATCAAGGGGCGGACCAACAAATTCATGAAAGGCCGGCAACGCATTGGTGGTGCTACAAGTGTTCCTGGGCGACGGTAATCACTTGACATCGAGTGACCCGCCTGCTTATTTGCTCGCAAAAATATTTTAAAAAATCCTTAATTTTGATGCACATCATCCTGACATCACAGGCCACAGCTAAACAGTATTAAAGTGTAGCAATTTGATACAGTTTTTCTGCCAGCTGATAAAATAATAAGTTTGGACGACCTCCCTGGCGTAGTGGTGAGCCAGGGAGGTTATAATTAGGGGTCTCGGGTTCGATTCCCGGCGGGGGCAATTTGGGGGTTTATAATTTCTGAATTGTCTCTGGTCTGGTCTGATGGGAGGCTTTGGCCATGACTAGTTACCACTTACCACCCTACCGTCAAAGACATGCCGCCAAGCGATTTAGAGATGCTCGATGGCGAGTAGAAACCGATTTAATGTACACTACCATACCTCTTCCAAATTAGCCCTCTACCATCTTAGACTGTATCGTCACTTACCATCAGGTGAGATCGCAAAAAAAATGGCGTGATATCAAGTCATCTCTCAATTACATACTATATGATTTGTAAGATGGGATAATAAATCTTTTTAGGTCGATTCGTCGGGCCACTGCCAGTTAATCTACGCCACGCAGTCTCCACGTTAACGATGTGTACTTTTTAACCCCACGGTTTAACCCTCATGAAAAACTTTTAACGAGCTAAATAGGCTTATCTTTGAATAGAATAAAATTTATTTATATTGAATCTGAATATTATACTTAAATTAATTGAATTTAAATTATATCAAAGAATATGAAGGCATATAAATAATAATATCCTGCCGTTAGAATCCAGCCCTGACGGCCAATCTTGACAGAAATTAGCGATCTGCACGAGAGGTATTATAGTGCACAAGTGTGTGCGCAAACAAACTTGCACTCTATATTCCCTCACTCTCATAGCCCGGTGGTACGGAAATCCACCACTACCGGAGAGAAATCACGTGCAGGACCGAAGGCTTTAGGTGCTTTCTGAGGAACGAGGGTGATACACAACGTACATCCTAACTCCGGGCTATTATTGAGAATTTCTTGACAAAAACCCCAATATTTTTTCGACCCAAACCGAGAATCGAACGCAGGACCTCGTCATTTGCAGTCGAAAATTCTAAGTATCTACTTGATTAAACCAACGAGATAACTTTAAGCGCAGTGCAAGGTTAAGCATATTTTGTTCAGTGTTCATAAATAACGGGAATAAATCCTACCACGAATATTATATGTACATCTACCTATATGGAACGACAATATCATACAATACGCAGGGAGCCGATGAATACAGGCGGTGCAAGACCGACCATTGTCTGCAGTGGACGTTTATAGGTTGATAAAGAAAAAGAAGAGGACCTAGGACTTTATCCGCTTGGATGTAGTTTCTTTGAATCTACTTAGGTACTATTACATTTTCTGTGATAGATGATAGTCTTTGTAAGGGTGTGGTACATAATTTATTAGGTAGTAGGCCTACCTGTACCTTATATGACAAGACAAGACTCTAACACCAGTTCGGAAAGCAGATTCTGATGTGAAAAGCCGCTATGAAACTAAGCAATTACTCTTTTCAAGACAAAATATTACAATAACAATAGGTATGTAGCTATTACAATGTAAAACGTTATTAGTTTATTACACTACTCATCTTGTGATCGATGCAAATCCTATTGTGCTGTATCGAACAACGTTATAGCACGTTATTTTTCGAACTTCGAAGTACCTCTTTGACCTTACGTACATACATACAAACTCCGTGATTAAAAACTACTTGCCTTCATGTTAGGTACCAACTTACGAGTAAGTTACAAATATTATAAGTATTACACGCAAGATTCTTCAGTTTATTTCTAAAGTTAGTTAACTTTATTACTAACTAGTTTTATGAGATCAAAGTCGATAGTAAGAAAGTTTAATTAAAGCGGGATTATAACAGAGCTGTGTCGAAGCCCGAAGGTAGGTTCATTATCACCACTTGTTCATTGTCTGGTGGGAGGCTTTGGCCGTGGTTAGTTACCACCCTACCGCCAAAGACATGCTGTTGCGTGTAGAAACCGTTTAGGTGTATGGGTTGAATTTATACTGCCATACCCCTTCTAAGTTAGCCCGCTACCATCTTAGACTCCTTCGTCACTTACCATCAGGTGAGATCGCAGTCCAGGACTATCTTGTCAGCCAGTAAAAAAAACAACGGAATAAACAGACCGTCACATGACACATCTTTCTCTTTGAAAGCGCAAATTGCAAAAAAAACTGATTTCAAATCACACATTGTATGATTTGCTAATCTGGAACATGGTATAGGTACATGGCGTTTAACAAGTGCTGTCAAGTTCCATTTTTCTTTGATTTTTAAGAAAACACAAACCCCATGTTGCAGGAACTTGTAGCTCTTGTTTTATTTTTACCACAAAATAAAGTGAAGCTGAAGTGCCATAATTTCGGTACATTGTGTTTGTATTAAGAACATATTTCGGTATATTGTGTTTGTACGTTTGTACTAAGAACATATTTTTTCTCTGATCGAAGACATAGACTACATATTATTCTAAATTGTCTTTCAAAAAGAGCTATTTCTTTCTATTCTTTTATCGGTTTTTACGCAGCAGCATCTGCTTTCTGAACCGAGTGAATGGTACCGACTTATCATAAGAATCAGTTGGCCTACATGAAACAATTGAATTGAATTGAATTTTGAATAATACAATGCTTCAAGTTCTATTTTTGACATAATCCTGTGTGATTCAGCAACGTAACGCAAAAGGACCATTTTTTGATTCTTTCAGCTTTTATAAAGGTCTTAATATTTTTTTTTGCTCTCTAGCTATCCCAAGGAAGGACATTTCAGTTACAAACTCAGAATATAATAGAAGTATTTGTTAGAGGTCACACACAATCAGAACGGAGAAAAATGCAGACGAAAATACGTGACAACAGCAATAGGCAAACAACTGGTGATTTCTTTTAAAAATTAATTTTTCAACCACAAAATAGTCAGGTCAGATATGTAGGTCACCATTTTCCTTCAGACTCAATTTGTCCAATATCATAACAAAGAAATTATTAAAATGAATACCTAATTTTCTGTAAATTTTGCTGTAAACCGCCGCTCACTGAAGATGCCTCTAGATTATTACTCGATTGTAGTTAGGTTAATATCTATAAGGAAGTAAGCTTACCTTACAGCATTTATCACGTCACAACAAACAAAGGGTGCGTTTTTTCAGAGTGTACGGACACAAGGGCGTCTGGAAATCAACTGGGATATGTGGAAAAGTTGGCAGGCTGCGCAGTACCTCGTGCGTCGTAGCCGTTGGGCGCCGCTGGCTTTCAGCACCTACGGTCTACGGAACTGAATGGTGTGGCTGGAAGACCTCCGCGGGGGTGGAGCGCGGTGGGGGGTTACATAACGGCGATCGATACAGGCCGCGAAGCCTAGGCGGCGTGCACAATGTTGCAAATCGAGTTTTTTGTTTATTTTTATTGGAATGGATCCGGCCTTAACGAACTTTATGACTTGCAGTGCTGAGTGAATTGGCTGCATTTTATTCAATCCCGCTTTTATTGTTATCAAATCGGTATTCTGAAGAATTTTTCTCCTTTCTATACTGAATGAAAATGCTTCAATCTTCGATCACAGAAAAATAAGGCTTCAATGCTTATAACAATGTAAATTCAAAAATATTTATTTCAAGTAGGCCATATCTTAATACTCGTTAGGAATCTACCACCGGTCCGGAATGTAGATTCTGCTGATAATATATAAATTAAATAGTTTAGGAATCTGCGTAGGTTAAAGAATTAAAGAATATTAGATGACTAGTTGATGCCCGCGACTTCGTACGCGTGGATTGAGGTTTTGTAATTCCCGCGGGAGCTCTCATATTTTTCGAGATAAAAAGTAGCCTATGTGTTATTCCTGACCATAATCTATCTCTGTGCCAAATTTCAGCCAAAACGGTTCAGTCGTTGCGGCGTTATTGAGTAAAAAACATCCATCCATCCATCCATTCATCCAATCCATCCATCCATCCATCCATCCATCCATCCATCCATCCATCCATCCATACTTACAAACTTTCGCGTATATAATATTAGTAGGATGTCCGCCACTTCATCGGGGTGAATTTATGTTTTTAAGTACCACGGGAAAAAGCAATAATAAGTTAAATAAAAACTACCTACTTGTAAGTTTATAAGTAAAACCATATTTTATTAATATTTTTCAAAATCATGACACAAGAGTTGAAAGCAGACAGGTTTACGTAGTCTTAAAGTAGGTAGGTACTGATTTAGGCCTCGTTTTAACTCTGTCTCAATTCCGGCAATTCCGTCAAAGTTAGAGTACACTCTATGTATTATCTTAGTCTACTTATGTATTATGTACTACACCTTTATTATGTACTACAACTATATAACTTACCCGCAACTTATCGACGACAAACTTTAGTCATATCGCTGAAATTAAAGTGGCTATCTCGTCAGTATGATACTAGTACAAGTACCTATAATATTTTGATAACCTATAGCTGTACATAAATATTCTATAATTAACGTAGAAGATTTAATTTTTGCAGGCTTCTCGTATAATTAATTTGATTTTTTTATACATGCTCGGCTATCGGACGTTAACCTTTGACGACCTGCTCTGTTGAGTTTGAGTAGAGCTCTTTGGTCTTAAAGTGGTTTCGGGTTCGATTCTCGTCGGGAATAATTTCTGGGTCTGGTCTAGTGACCGCAGTGGTATGGGTAGTCTTGGTAGTATGATTTAGTAAGGTAAATAGCTAGTTTTAGTTAAGGTAAGCGTTGCAAAAGCAATAGAAATACCTACTCGTCTAAACTAATATTATAAAGAGGAAAGATTTGATTGTTTGTACGTTTGTTTGTATGTTTGTTTGTAATGGATAATCTCAAAAACTGCTGGATCGATTTTAAAAATTCTTTCATTTTAGAAAACTACATTATCCTATGATATATGATTCCTACGAAAAATGCAATAATGTAACCTAAGGAATCAAAAATCCCATACAGTTATCCCCTGCCGCGCTAAGTTCGTGTTTGTTCAGACGAATCTCAAAAACTACTGTACGGTTTTCACTAATAGATAGAACGATTATATGAGAAGGTGATAATTTATGAACATTCTACATAGGCTACTTTCTATCACGAAAAAGACAACGGGAGCCGCAGAATTTTTAGAAAACTTACTTCCGAAGCCGCGGGAAACAGCTAGGGTACCTATATATAGGGTGTCAAATATTCTAAAAACCTATGGATTCTGATAAACCTACTTAATATTGGTTCAAGACATCTTAAATATTTCTATCTCTATTTATTATACACCTATCTGTCTATCTCTCAGTTTTATTTGTGGACGTGGTCTATTGAAATATCTTTTGCGGTTTCCCATTCTTGTGCGGTGGCATTTAATTGAGCAGTTGGGTTAGTATAAGATTAAATTCGATTGATCGTATTCATATTCGATGACTTTAGTAGACAAAGTAAAATTAACTATGAATTCGTGGATGTATTTTTATACTTCTACGTACAAACAAATTAATATCGGTTCTACTGAATTTGTGACTTTAAATCAATACTGTTAAAGTTCATTTTACTTTGACGCTAATGTCATAGTATACGAATACGATCAATCGAATTAAATCTTATACTAACCCTACAGCGCCGTCGCCCGCCCACGCGTTGGTGCCTCAACGCTTCAATTATTCGCTTCTGGTTGTGAAGTGATGCGGGTTCTTTAACCCCCGACGCAAAAAGAGAGGTGTTATATTAAGTGTAACGTGTTTATCTGGGTATCTGTCCGCTCCCTCATAGCTCCCCAACGAATGGACCGATTTTGATGCGGTGTTTCTGTATAAAAGCTGACGTGATCGAGATAGTTCTTAGCTAATTTAATTTTTTAATTGCAGTTAGGTAATTTTTAAGCAGATTTTATTTATGGACATAAATAAAAAGAAAGAATTAGAAATTAAGTAATGGTGAATGGTAAACCTCAAGCAAGCATCGAGCATAGTAGTAGCACGCGGCACCGTTTCTGAAGCTTTGAGAAGCGATTTGTTACTTTAAATAGATGTGTAAATAGATTTAATTTCCTAGCTGCTTTTCATCCTACAGAAACACCATTTCATATCAAAGTAAACAAGCTAGCGTAAACAAAACAAACAGCCTGAAGCAAATTAATGCGCGATAAACAATCTGATTGCCAATGAATAAACATTCAAGTTTAAACGGATTTCGATTCCTATTGAAGCAATAAGCCAACATGAAAAGCGATGTTAAAATTGTTCAGGGTTCAGCTGGGCTAATTAGTAAAACAGTTTTAGTGGCGTTGAAGTTCAAAGAAGTGCTGTGATGGAGTTCGAAACCCAGTGAGGGAGGGCTTTATAAGCCCCGGAACGAGTCTGGTCCCGTATCCTCTGTCAGTCATCAGGCGTTGAGAGGAACACCGCGGGGTTTTAGTCGGTAAAAGTCTGAGATATCCTAATTCCTACCCCGGGCACGGTGGTATCCAAGAGGATTTCCCTAATATCAGTAATAATGGATTGTGCTGGTGGTACCTAACATGTTTTACAAGTAGGTATGTATGTAAGTAAAAAAATATAAAGGACTTTTCCGTACGTGATTGCGTCGTCGACTTGTACTTGTCGTCTTCGGTGGTGTATCACCGCGGACAATAATAGTAGGTAGACTTAGAGCCAACTGTGCACCAGATAATAATATTATAATGCACAAAGTGGTGTATTCGGTGTATCCTACGAACTGGAAAATCTATTCAGCTGTATGAGGATTATATCACCACATTCCTCTGGTGGTAGAGGGATTTCAATCATGTAAATTATATCGTGACCTCATCATATTGCCAAATCTAATTTCTGTCGACACGGGTCATGACTCATGAATACTTAAACATTAACTTGAGATTGATTGTTTATGAATTAACACGTGATGAAGCCCTCATACCTACATGTGCGAATAGCGAATAGGTAGGTATCCATACGTACAGATTCTAATGCTGAGATCTATAGAGCGTGCTTTGACTCAGCTTAGCCTCAAAATATAAGTTAAAACGAGACACAATATGTTTTGACGGAAATCTGTCTCGTTTTAACTCTGTCTTGAGTCTGAGCAGAGTGAAAGTGCTTTCTATAGATTTCAGCCTAAGAATAAATAAAACTTATTTTATTTTTCTTATCATTTTATTCCTAACATATAACATCAATGTTCGTAATGCAACAAGGCATTTTATATTCTTCGTATAGACAAGTATAATGTACTAATAAATTATGTAACTTTAAGTGAATACCTAATAAAATTATGTACTTACAATATCAATGGCATAACAGATCTTTCGAAATTATTTTCTTACTTAGATTTTTAAAATAGTAAAAAGACCCTAACGATGATTGATATCACGAAATCATTAAAATAGAATAACATAATGTTTAAATTACAAATTAACTTACTAACTATAAATTTTTTTAGGACCAAACATTATTATTTAGGTATTACATGTTTACTTACTATGTAATAAAATCGTGTTTGCTCCTAAACTTATTGAAATAATAATATACGAGCTACGAGCCAAAATAGCTACGATATTGATATTAAAATTTATTTGAAAAAGAAACTTACGAAGTATGAAAAATGAATTTACAAAAAAAAAAAAAATATTCAGAATATGAAAAGTAATCATTGTTCGTGAACCAAAAGAAATCAACGTAAAAATACCGTAAACGTAATATTGAACATAAAATCAACTTACCTAATTTAAAACACATTTTGTCGAACATAAAATTGAAACCTTAACACTTAACTGAAATGAGTTAATTTCCCTTAATGGCACTTTTATGACTAAAATATAAAAATCACTATTCGTATTTATATTAGTTAAGCTGAACTTAACAGCTGGGCAAGAATAAGGGTGGAAATATACTCATAGCAGATGACTCAACAAAATGATGCGTGTTCAGTTACAAGTGTGACTTTAGTCATAAAAATATAGTTTGACTTGGGTCACATGTTTATGTAAGTTTGAAGATGTGAACTACATACTTACATAAATTCTATATTATAGCAACAAATTCAATTTTCATGATATTATGAAAAAAAACATTAAGTTTTCAATATGGTTAGTAGGTATTTATGGAAGCGTTACGCTCTTACGTATGTATTTAAATAAATTACAATGTCTCATATTTCATAGGATACCTACTGTTATTTCTACACAGTCCAATTTAATGTAATCATACGATTTTGTATTGTATTTTGTACTGGCATTCCCTTTAAACCTTCGAAATAGATATATGAAAGTTAATATACCACTTTGATAAGATATAACGATGTCCTACCATATACGAGTGGTCAGACGTAATTCTTTTGATTTCAGTCGAGCGTGCAAAGAATTCCATTAATCTAAATACTCAACAAAAATGGCAAACGAAAACAATAAAATAGTTAGAAACTAGAGAAACTACATTTCGTCGTTCGGTTCCTCGGCATCGGCCAGTTTAATGAGACCTATGAAGCTCTTCTCCGGCTGCATCAGCGAGTGTCTGTCTCCGCCGGTGTTGCGCACGGCGAGGCGGTCGCCGGCCCGCAGGAACAGCGCGGCGGCGGAGAAGCAGGAGTTGGGCTTGTCCAGCCGCTCGGCGGAGTGCGAGGACTGAGCGCACTGCAGCAGCGTCTCGCGCCCCTCCGTGAACGCGCCCGTGCGGTGCAGCACCCACGAGATTATGTCGTGGCTGTCTAGATAGTATATCTGGAAGAGGAGATGCGGAACGTGCTATAAAAATTATGATAGCGAATTTATTATCGTATTATTCTTATTTACGATCGCAATCGTACATTTATATCGTTGTTATGATCGTTATTTTTAACCGACTATACGGCAAAGCCAAAAGCATCTTTGTATCTTTGTAGTATGAGTGATATTATATATGATATTGTATGTATGGACAGTCCATCTACATTCTTACGTAAGTTCCACTTTCATGATGTCAATCGATCCGTTATGGTCCGGGTGTTGTAGACTACATTTTACACGAACAAAGTAATGGATATTCAATTTTCCGTGGTCGCATTACATTTTTTTCTTTATTCGTTAATAGAAAAGCTGAAAAACCTGGCGCCATGGCCTGGCGCATGACACGATGCCTTACCTGCACGTAGACCAGATAGACGCCGGTGTGGTGCACATTGATGTGGCCGGTCCTGGTGAGCGTGGGGCGCGACGTGGGCGGCGACGCGGCCGTCCACGGCGCCGGGTACCACACGTCGTGCGCGGCGCCGTGAGCCACACGGAGCAACCCGTTTCCTGGCACAAATCATTCATTCATTCAACGATGAGGGATAATGTTAAAACTTAAATCATTCTCAATCAATCTCCTTACTTTAGAATCATCCAGCTTCGAAAGAACTTATCGGTTTTACTCAAATTAATTTTTACCGCTAGCTAGTGACAGCTAGTGACCGTATGCTGTTAACTACATAGGCAAGCGATGAATTAGTGTTTTGTCTCAAAACAGAGTACATCCAAATTATAATTTTGATTTTCTGATTTTGATTTGTACACTTATCGCTAATCAAATCCCTGATACAGAATATTTAGTTTAAAGGGTGTATTTCAGCGATCACAGAAAAATACATAGATATCGCAAGTTAGTCCGATTTGTGTAACTACCTATGTGAAGTATTGGTTTAATCCTCCCTGATGTGAAGTTAGAAGTGAAGATTAGGCGTGAATGGAAACAGATAGACAAACAAACAGAGTTACTTTCACGTTTACAATAATATGAATATTATCAGAGTGCGGACAGTAGTAGCACGTATATATCCTACCTTTGTAATGTTCATGTATCTCGGTGCTGAGATGTGAAGTGTTGCCGTGGAAATGAGCCGCTATGAAAGCCCGCCTTGGACCGCCTTCCTACAAAAAATCAAATATTTATTATACCTTAATCCTTGCAATAATCCTTATAATAATAATCTTCTTATAATTATCTACTTTCAGAGTTATACTTTGGCCAATATCGAGAGAGTGTCGGCCAATCAGAGGTATAGTACGTTTATCTAACGAAGATACGGGCGTTTCGTAAGTGTGCTGCCAGGAGCCTAGGTGAGAGCGGCCAGGCGCGAGTAAGCTCTCGCTTACACTTATACAGATACGACACACACACAACCATGAGCCACGCCCCCTCGTGAAATGAAAGAACTATGACTGTGATCGTCACGCTATAGCAATTATTCTTAGATACTCCCGTAGCAGCTTTCAATGTTAGTCACTGTAAAAAGACATTCGGGTTCTTCGGGTTTTCTACTATTTTCAATTTACTTACCTCGTTATTGCTGTTTCTAGCGGTTCTCGATACAGTGTGCAGAGCCATTTTGTTGAACGTGTTCGCACTTGGGGAGTACTTCTTAGTCTTGCGTCTGCAATAAAATAGAGCCTTTGCTTAGGGAGAAATTCACTTAATAATACAGGGAAAGTAAGACCCCGCAAACACAAACAGTTCCGTACCACTTTGGAATTCTTTTTGCATTTTTATGGCTGAATCTATAGACCCGAGCAATAGCCCGACGGAGAGACAGCAGAGACTTATCTATACAAATAAGTATATCTATACAAATAAGTATATCTCTACAAATAAATAAAATTGAAGTGTCTGTTTGTAATATCAAAAGAACAGCTTTATATAAACTGCATACGAAAGTAAATACGCACTTATAACAAGAAAACCATTTTTAAAATTTTTGTCTGTCTGTCTTTTTGTTGCCGCTAATCTAGGGAACGGCTGGACCGATTTTGACGGGACTTTCACTGGTAGATAGCTGATATTATCGGGCGTAATATAGGCTACTTTTTTAACTGACTTTTGAAAAAAGAGTCTCCTCTTTGAGTTGAATTTTCAAAAATGCTTTCTTAGCGTATGCCTACGTCATAATAACTATCTGTACTTATGCCAAATTTTAGCCTGATCTGTCCAGTGGTTTGAGCTGTGCGTTGATAGATCATTCGGTCAGTCCTTTTCTTTTCCTTTCTTTACCTTTTCTTTTTATATATTTAGATATCTTGAAAGGTAACTGGAGCTTCAACTAAAGCTATCAGTAATAGTATTAAAATTATTATCTAAATATCTCTGTAATCACCTACCTAGCTAGCTAGCTTTTAATTTTATTCATCAGAAGTTTTATTATTTTCTAACTGTTCGAACAAAGCTGAATGCTAACAAAAACAGAAAATAAATCAAACTTTTCATCAATCTAAAGCTAAAGTTCCGAAAACCTTTTCATCATTATTCATATAATTTTGTACAACTTCTCAAAATTGTAGAGGAGGTACTTTATAATAAACCATTTAAGAGCTCTGACCTGTTAAATAGCTTTAATTAAGACATAAATTGTTTTAAGAAATTGAAGAAATTCCAATTCAGAAACTTCTTAGCAACTTCTCAAATTGTTGAAGAGTTCTAAAGAATTGGCCTTTGAGTTATTAAATAGTTTTTGTTTAAGAAAGAGATATAAATAGAAAATCTCATAAAAACAATTTACCTACCTATTGTATAATTATGATATAGGTGTATGAATAAAACAGGCAAATGAATGAAACGTTCAATTTAACAACTAAGATAATAATTTTTGAAAGTAGGATAAATAATATATACAATACTCGATAAATTAAAAGCATAAAATATAAACAATACACTATATCATTTTTGATATAGTGACAGCTTCGAAGCAGCTACTTTTAAAATCTCAAACCCGTTTAACTGCTATATTTTAAGCCACGCCATTGTCGCAAAAGCCAAACCGCAACTTATTGAAGGCTTTGTAGGGATTCGCGGTTAGCACATTGTAAACGCGATCGGAAATTCAAAGAAAATTGCGACGCTCATTAAATGTTGCCTATACAATGTTCATAATACGCCTCGTGTAAAATATGTTTTGAGCACGCCGTCAAAAGATATGAATCATTTGAACCTTTAGGGTTATTGTGCCTTTACACCGCCTACTAGTAGAAAACAGGCAACAAGCGCCTATCTTAAAGGCGCTGTTACATAACGGCTGTTACATAAGCTGGTAAAAAATCAAATCAAATCAAAATCACTTGTAGCTCTTATGACACGTCATAAATCTACCACCGGTTCGGAATGCAGATTCTGCTGAGAAGAGCCGGCAAGAAACTCAGCAGCTTTTCAAAAAAATCTTTTTACAATGGTTAACAAAACTATGCTATGCACACAGTGTTTCCACAAAGAAGTTTCAAAAATGCACACCTACCACAACCTAACACATGTTAAGATGGGTAGACACAAAGTAGACCCATTCCCGTTGGTGGCACCCGTTCACGAGCACGACGCATGATCCAGCCATTGCTTCGCTCAACCATATTTAAGGGAACGTAACAACCCGCACCACACGATACCACCACAGAAATGTTTAAGAGAGCATGACATACTTAAATGAAAGGAAACAAAGGAAAAAGCAAAGGAGCTAAGAAGTATGTAGATTTGGTACCGAGTACCGACTAGCCGCCGATTAACGTTTGTAGATCAGCACCGCGCATTTGCCTCTTCTTCAAGTACACGCTCTACAACTTGGCACCCACTTTGTTCTCAAATCCTTTGTCTTCTATTCCAATTCAACATTTCTCTTAGCTTATGAAACATCGTAGGCGAGGTAAAAGGCTGAAACGTGTTTCGATGATCGATTAAAGAAAGTGTAATCGAAAACCAGGTGAGTGGCGTCAAATTCTTTTTCAGATTTTGACGTGGGTTGGGGTCGGATGACATCATCATTGCCTTTCTTTTGTCCTTTTGCCATGTAAGTATTGTGTTACCTATCATATGAAAAACGAGCAAAGGTAAGAACATGATCTTGTTATTACGGTAGTGACCTAACTAGTCCTTTTTATCAAGGGTGGAAGAAAACTTTTGATGGGCCTTTAAACTGAGAGCGTACGTTATTATAATTCGTTGTGATAATAGGGGTATATATTAAATTTCGTAGATATTTTGGGCAAAAACTAGTGTTCTAATCATCAAGTGACAAATATTTTTGCCCCGAGATTCGGCGTGAACCGAGATACTTTCACATGGCAACCAAACGACGCTTCATTACAACACTTATTGGATTTATTCCAAAGAAAGGGGCTTATTTGATCCATAGTTATTAACAAAAAGAACCGCAGACGACTGATGGACGTTGGGGTCCCCAAGTTGATGGATATATGACCCTCCATCACAAGATTCAATAGAATACAAGTAAACCTCGCAAACAGACGTCTATCCACGACAAAGGAACAAACCCTCATTACTTAGTACATCCTTACTAATATTATAAATGCCAAAGTGTTTGTTTGATGGTTTGTGCTTCAATCAGGCTGCAACAGAGCTATGATTCAACGTGATTTTTTGCATGGGTACGGAGAGTGACATAAGCTACTTTTTATTTCGGAAAATTAATGAGTTCCTGCGGGATATTAAAAACTAAATCCACGCGGACGAAGTTGCGGGCATCAGCTAGTAGATAATATCACTACATAGTATAAAAAAAGTCGCTTTCTCTGTCCCTGTAGGTACGCTTAAATCTTTAAAACTACGTTAACTACGCAACGGATTTTGATGCGGTTTTTTTTAATAGATAGAGTGATTGAAGAGGAAGGTTTATATGTATAATAACATCCATTAACAGTGAATGACATAGGCTATATATTTTATACCCGTGCGAAGCCGGAGCGGGCCGCTAGTAAGGACTAAAATAATAAGAGAGCCCCAGACAAAGAGGCCAAGCACAAAAGCGGTGTTACGTAACACTTGGTTGGATAGTTATTAGTCAATTCTAAGCTAAGCTTATCGATTTCATCGCGTCCTGAGATGGTTTATGTTACAGGCCGTATTATGATAGAAACACATTTGCGACTCGCTACGTTACGCGACCACGGACGTTGTTAATAAGGTACATCCCACTCGTGTACCTTACTAACAACATTACATCATTCCAAGAATTTATAAAAGCGCTAAGTCTCGAGGAGCTGCTGCGCTAAGCAGAAAATAGAGATCCTGCTAAAAATAATTGAACTTCGCCTATCCCCTTCAAATAAGCGTAAAGCTTGAGTAAGGAGTAGGCTGGAGTGGGTAATCTAATGCACTACGTATTGTCATTATCAATCCCAAAAAAAAATTTACACTTATTTGTGACTAGTAATATTTTTTTTTTCAAAAAAAAAAAAAAAAACAAATCGCGTGCCGTACTATAGACACAGTTCTCTGTGTTGGACTTCCAAGTTCCAGATCTGTTTCCACCACTATGTGATAAGACTTAGGAGATAGTTTCCATCGAGTTAAGTCACGTAGAAGATTCTGTTTATAAGGAATAATTGTACGTGATGGGTGCTCAAGTTATTATGATTTCACCGAGATATTGCTATGTAAAGGAGCTGTGTAAAGGAGAAATAAATTTAGCGAGGGCGGTATTTTTCCGAATCATATGCTTTAAAAAATTTTTTTTTGATCTATCTGATCAATAGATTTTTTTTCAATAGAAAATTCTTTTTAAAGGCGAGACTATTTTATATTCGAGATGGTAATAGCCTTATATACTAACTACTATACAAGGCTATTAACATCTCACAAAGAATAGGGGATTATAGGTACTTAGGATTAACCATTAACGTTCGCGCCTAATCCACAGCCAAACTGGCCACATGTCGCGGGTGTTTTAAATTTCTAATTTAAATTCGTTAGCAAAAGTGTAAGAAGGACAAAATTCGCTATTTTATATGGAAAAAGTAGCAATAGCTCTTAGGCTAAGACAGAGCTAAAAATAAATAGATTTCTCTCAGAAAATTAATTCGCGTGGAGATAAGATTTTTCATACTCCATGCGTACCAGCCGCTCTAGCCATATTAATTGCAAGCGTGTCGTATCTATTCTCTTTCCATGATCGCTAACGCTATAGAGCAGGGGTTCCCAAAGTTTTTTTTATCACGCTTCCCTTCTGCAGAGTTCAGGGTGAGCATGGACAATAGACAAAAAAATTATCCCCGATTTTATTCACTGACAAGAGATAAAATTAACTTCTCTCTATGCTAAAGCATGGCGACAGGGGAAAGGGAAATTAAATTCCTATAAGTATATCTGCTGTGGATATTATTTTGCCAACCGTTTTGTCCATGCTCGACGGGTAGATAAAACTGAGCGAGGGAATAAAAATTTTATCCTTTCCTTGTGGATAATATGTCCCCTGCCCAAGCTCACCCTGCTGAAAGAATAGGACGTGTGATACAAAACTTTGGGAGCCCCTGTTTTAGCGTTAGCGTTCTTAAAAAACGATCATGGAAAGAGAATACCTACGACACGTTTGTAATATGACTAGGGCTGCAGGTTTTTCCGTGTAAAACGTAATAGGATGCAGATATTTCAAAATCACAGACGCGCTTCAGTTTTGTTTATTTGTAATAGACAAGGAAAGTAGAAACTTGTTAGGAGGTTTTGTATTACACTGCACTACAGCAGTGATGGTGCGGTGATGGAATGCGACCGCAAATGGCGATCGAGTTTCACTATCACAGCACGCTATGGCTTACTTTACGTCTAAAAATAAACATAAATGTGAGAATTAGCTCAAAGTAAAACACTTTATATATTTCAACTTCTTTTATTTTAATCGCTTCTTACACCTTAGCACGTCTTACACCGTAACAACTCCCTTCGCCATCTTCCAATCTCTTCCTGCTCTTTCTATTCCATACATCCATCTCTGTCACATACACTTACATTCCGTTTCGCACATAAATATAATTATTATTAGACATTCGAATGCTTATTCCTTACTGATATTATAACTGCGAAAGTGCGTTTGTTAGTTGGTTTGTCCTTTAATCACGCTGCAACAGCGTTACGGATCGACTTGAATTTTGTTTTTTGTGCGTGGGTAGATTTGGTCTTGAAAGTGACATGTCCTCCTTTTATCCCGGAAAAGGAAAAATAAATAAGTAGATAGCAGTTTATGGTCTAGTAACCCAAAGGTGTGGTTGTTATCAAGACTCGCCTAATAAAATTGCTTTTAAGGTTAATAGCTATCTTGAAATATTGGCCATATACTCGTCGTCGTTTGAAAGGACTCGCAGCACTTACTTCTTGTTAGATATTCTTACATGTACTGTATCCCTACCTTTCTTCCGTCTTAGACACGACCTTAGGCTCCGTGAAGTCGGAAACGCTTTCTAACGTGGTGTCTGGGAACACGCTGCGTTTCTCGCGGATGCTTTGAGGAGGTTGTGTCGGCGGCGGATGCGTAGGTATGACTGGAAGAAAATAATGTCTTTTGTACCCTTGTACTTGTTTCTTTTCTATGAAACACTATTACGAACTAGCTTTTGCTCGCGACCTCGTCCGCGTCGTATCAAGGTTTTATAAAGCCCACGGGAACCCTCTGTTTTTCGAGATAACAGGTAGCCATCCATCAACTTTTGAGGACATCGCGTTCAGTTCAGGCCAATCAGCACATTAGCGTACTAGCCTTTAGACGTAAGGTAGCAAAAAAAAAAATGGAAATTCTTACGTATATCCTGGATCTCTGGATTCTCGTTGAGTAGTCGTTTCATCTCCTTGAGGTTGACTTGCGGTGTCATCACGGACATATTTTCCATAAAGTCTTCGGGCTTCAGCCTCACCATGTTAGTAGTCCCGATCTAAGGGGAAATATTACGATTACAAACGATGGTGTTGCTGTAAAAGTGATAAGACCGGCGGCGGGCCATATTATGTGAAAGGCCTATGTCGAGCAATAGATGGAGATAGCATGATACATGATTATGGGTAGACAAGACAATAGTGCAACGGGTGGGGATCGAAACCTCGACTTTTTGTTTTCAGTCCCTCATTGAGGCTTTAATATTACCTCAACGCAAGACGCAATAGCGCCGGCGCTTTGGAAAGTATTAGGCAGTATACCCATGGCCATCAATGGGCTGAATTTTAATGGTCTATGGCTTGTTATTATTTATTTCCTGTAAACCTACTTGTGGCTGTAATGACAAGTAGGTGCATTTAATATTTTACGAAAAATTACAACAGTTTTCAATAAGATTAAAAATAATTCTGTGTAGGTAACAATAATTTTGACTTTCTCCCTACATTCGCAAGTGATTTATTTTCTGCCTAATCACGAGTGCCTGCTTCGTATAACTATAGCTAGATATTTCGCCATCAAGGTTGGTGGTTTGTACCTACCTATTACGTGAGTTCTTCAGTGTAAGCTCGTAATAAATTACTTGAAACCGCGCACCAAAATAAATAAATATAGAGATAATTCCGAACGCATGACGCTATCTTAAGAGCTTACAGTATGCCAGCGTGCCACGTTTGATCGTCCATATCAATAAAAATATTGAATCAATAATATTGAAAGAAATATATAGTAAAGTTGACGATATAGACTGAATTTTGTATGTTGTGAAAACACGATTGCTAAAAATTTTCTCGATAGAAAAAATTCACAAATTTCCCTCTGAATTTTACAAATAAATCGCAGTAGTCAATGAATACTTTACCTATACTAATAAAACTTAAAATATATACTCAACTTAGTACAATAAGTGTCCTATATGTACTATTTAAAATTAAATAATTTTTTCGTTATTAGAAATGAAATTCTGAAAAATATTGCGTGTGGGCCGACGGGCGACTCGTGTCCACCGCATGAATTCATTCACGCTCCGGCGTTCGAACGGGGAACCCGCGTCGCTTGTTCTCACGCATACCTACCAGAATACGTATATTATCTAAGAAATTATAAGTGTAATAAAATGGAAAATAAGCGGAATAAGAAAAATAAGACGGAATTGGAGAATAGAAAATGCTAAAAACATGAATTGATTACTACAATAATAACTTTTTTGGCTCTTGCTGTGGAATAGGTACATAGTTTCATACACCTACCATCACTAAATATTAAGGTAGTTTTCCCAGTTAGTAGCCACGGTCACATTATTTTAGTAGTATAAACAAAAGACTAGTTATAGCCTATTTTGTTACAGAATGCAAATACATAGCTTCCTAAAGGTCTTCCTTAGGCTTCCTAAGTCTAAGACTAAGTCTAAGTCTAAGACTGAGTCTAAGACTGAGTCTAAGACTGAGTCTAAGACTGAGTCTAAGACTGAGTCTAAGACTGAGTCTAAGACTGAGTCTAAGACTGAGTCTAAGTCTGAGTCTAAGACTGAGTCTAAGACTGAGTCTAAGACTGAGTCTGAGTCTGAGTCTAAGACTGAGTCTAAGACTGAGTCTGAGTCTAAGTCTGAGTCTAAGACTGAGCCTAAGACTGAGCCTAAGACTGAGCCTAAGACTGAGTCTAAGACTGAGCCTAAGACTGAGCCTAAGACTGAGCCTAAGACAGCCTAAGACTGAGTCTAAGACTGAGTCTAAGACTATGGTCTAAGACTAAGTCTTAGACTAAGTATATATCTATGTCTAACACTAAGACTTAGACTTAGCCTTAGACTTAGACTTAGTGTGAGACTTAGACTTAGATTTAAACTTAGACTTAGTCTAAATCTAAGTCTAATTCTAAGTCTAAGTTTAATTCTAAATCTAAGTCTAAGACTAAGTCTAAGACTAAGTCTAAGACTAAGACTAAGTCTAAGACTAAGTCTAAGACTAAGTCTAAGACTAAGTCTAAGACTAAGTCATAGTCTTAGTGAAAGACTTAGACCTAGTCTTAGTCTTTGCTTAGACTTAGTCTTTGACTTAAACTTAGTCTTAGTGTTAGACTTATACTTAGTCTAAGTCTAATTCTAAGTCTTAGTTATTAATAATATATAATAATATTAGTTTCATTTTATTTCCATACCTATGTACTAGAGGTTCGTTAAATGTATCATATACCCTATCGTACGGCGCGTGACCCCTGCCGCGTGATGAACTCGTGCGAGTGAGATAGCTGCAACTACGCGGTGCGGGCGGCTGCACGCCGGGCAGTGAGGCGGGGGCAAAATTTGGATTCCAGCTGGCATACTATAAGCTCTTAATGGGTTCGTAAAACACCATTAAAACGTTAACGTAATAGCATCGGTGTGAATGAGTGATAAAAATCGTTTTATGACTAACTAATGCGTATGTTACTCGTGTCCTATTTTTATTACAAAATAACTGACTTATTAATAAGAACTGTCGAAATAGAAATCAACTTCGAAATAATTAAACAAAATCCAGTCGAAAGCTGGTCGAAAGGCATTAGGTACAAATGCTCAGTAGAGCTAACATGCGCGTCACGAGAAATTTTTGTCTACACGTTTACTCGTGAATTTCTATAGAGATTCACATAGAGATTACGAGTAAACGTATGGGCAAAATTTTGTCGTGGCGCGCATGTTAGCTCTACAGGACTAAAAAGTCGATATAAAAGTTTTGTTTATACCTATAGTCACCCTATAGTTAGAGTCGATTGATTAGATGTCTATTTCAGAGAATATTATGTGACTCATAGTTCGCATTCTTTAATTTACATTAATTAGGTACATGGTACATGTGAAATTGAATTAATTTAATTTAATGCGTTCTTGTTGCATCAATGCAGTTTATCCAAGAGCAAGAGAACACAAGCCAATCAGAGGTGATTTAGCAAACATTTATAAACAATCCCACAACCGACTATACTCGTATTATAAATAGGCAGGTAGGTAGGTACTTCAGAGGACTTATTTTCGTTCAAAACGAGTTTCTGATCATAGAAGTTTCTGAAATTTTTTTTGAAAATTAAGTAAAGATTTTATTCGATCGAAACATTTATGGTAAAATCATTTAAAAATGGTAACAGTCTTTAAACACCTTTCGAAAACTCCTGACTATTGCACAAATTTTCTTTGGTACATCCTAACCTGGTTAAAAACGGTAATTATGTATAATACCCACCTTAACTATAGATACTTATGTATAGGTAGGTACCTAAAACGACAAAAAGCAATTTGAAGCTACTGTGAGATATTGCTATTAATCTTTCTACGTGACCCAAAGGAGATAATCGGTTCTCAGCATAATCCGATTTGTCAGGGGTACTAATTGCCTACAAGACGCTTGTAATTAGTTTTCCCGCCTCTTGGATATTGGATTATCGAGCTGCAATCTTAAGTTATCATCCAATAACCAAAAGGTAAAAGGTGTGGCCTGAAAATTGAAAGGTTGCAGGTTCGAGTTCCACCCGTTGCACTATTGTCGTACCCACTCATAACATAAGCTTTTTGCTTATTTGGAGGGGAGAGGAGAATATTAGTCAAGTTCATTTTGGCTAATATTCTTTTTTTTTTAAATACCTATACAATACCTACATAAACGCAGGCTTCTTGCGTAAAAATCATAATCTATTTTATTTGTTTGAAAACCATGGTGATAAATATCGATTTCTACCACAAAAGTGAATTATAGGTAGGTATTTTATGTCAATTTTAGAGGCATTTAGTAGGCAGCTGATTTCAGTGCCTATGTGTAAGAATATAATTATTTATTTATAACGTGTTTAACTTTGTTTAGTGTATTTAGTGTAGTTACAATAAAGAATATTTCATTCAATTAAAAATTAATTAAAAATATTTATTTTGACCAGTAAAACTTAAAATTGTCTTTATTGCGTATTTTTTCATCATTTTCATCATAATTTATATCCATATGTAAGCATGCATAAGTAATAAACGTATTTTCATTCTTTCTTTCATTCATTCATAGATTTCGGTCATTCATTTCGTTCGTTCGTTCGTTCATTAATCTATACCTTTTCCCGCCTGCGATCGTAGTCGGGATACCAGTCGCCGCTCTCATCGCCGTCGTCAGCGTACATGTCCTCGTCATCAGCGAGCTGGTTCTCATCCTCCAGCACCGTGAGGTCGTGCAGCTTGTCCAGGGACTCGGAGCCTTGGCTCTCTTTCTGTGGAGTGATGGCATCGTCCACCAAGTTCACGTCTTGGTCATCGTCTGCGTATATCTGGAACAAACGAATGATATTTTGGAGGATTTGAAAAAATAACTACCACAAACTTTCATCGTTTAAATTAGTACTTTATGAGATACCTACTAGATGATTCCCGCGACTTTGTTCGCGTGGATTAAGACTTCTTAATTCCCGCGGGAACTCTCTTATTTTCCGGGATAAAAAGTAGCCTTTGTGTTATTCCAGGCTATAATCTATCTCTGTGCTAAATTTCAACCAAATCGGTTCAGTCGTTGCGGCGTGATTGAGTAACAAACATACATCCAAACTTTCGCATTTATAATGTTGTGATAAAAGAAGTCTATTTATGTACCTATACGGCATGAATATACGGCCCGAAATATGATGTATGTAGTTGTATATTTTTCTTAACCCGGCGGAAGTGTGGTGACAAAATATTTCATCGGGTATGTGGCGGGGTATGACATACCCGTAAATTTAACTGCCTGTATATGATTATAATAATCAAATTTAATTGAAATTTTAATCTTATTTATTAAAACATAATCCCTATACTTATATTTAAATGAAAAACTTAGTCATATTAATATATTTTAATAGTTTTTATTACCAAAGTTAAGGCACTAATTTTTGGTTACAAATCAAAACAGTCTTCCATAAGAAGCATCAATCCTTTTTAACTAAACTAATATTACCAAATTAAACAAAAAAACATAAAGAACATGAGATCTTGAATAAAAAAACTTAAAAAAAATCTAACATTATCATTAAGAACTAGATTCAAAATTAGCACAGTCTTTGCAGGAAAAAATTGCATGTTCAAGACAAATGGTCTTTCCACAGCTTACACATACGTGTTTTGTTTTACGATATCTATCGCGTGTACAGTCAAAACATCGAACATAACATTCCGGAGCATTCTGGACAACTGGTTGCAGTGTTTCATTGAGTTGGCAAGATATTCTGTGACGTATATTTATGAGGTGCGTGACCTTGAGTAGATGGACGACAAGTTCTGAGAATTGAAAGAGGGACATCATCCTCGGAATCTTGATCCCTACCACTCTCAACATTTAGCTCCTGTTCCCTATCGGATGCTATATTGTGTTCACTGCAATGATCATCATCATCATCATCATCACATCCGATGAGCTCGATTCATCTGAAGAATTTTCTAATATGTCGTATAACATAGACCTAAGTCTATTTTACCGACTGTTTTCACCCATGTTTGTGAAAAGCCAAAGAAAGACAAGAAATAATAAAATTAAATGTAAATAATGTTATGATTAAATGCACACGTAAACTATGTGGCGGGGTACCACTTACCCCACGCAAGTTTACTCGTGTGTATCTCGAACACCGGCTGACGCCACATTGGGATCATACCACTGTGCCCTTCCGCATTACCTCAGCTCCAGCTACTCAAAGCCGCTACCACGTAACTTACAATAATAAAAATGTACGCCAGTAAAAAGAATTGGTGGGGTATGCTACACCCCGCCACACTCCCGCCGGGTTAAAAGTGTTATAGTCCAGAAAAAAAGAAGGGTAAGTAGTATGTCGCTTATTACGTAAGACTCTCCTATATATATCACTGTCTCCACAGCTCTGCAGGTGTTCAGTTATGAGAGGTAATCAATCTTATGTCACTATTTAATGTACTTTCAGGATATTTTCTGGCTTGCCCTTATCGCTCATAATATATTAAGATATATTTTCAAATATGTCGTTAGACGCAGACCTCCAAACGCGTCTGGGCCGTCCGGCCTTCTCAATTAACAGAAATCTTTACTGGTGGTAGGTAGGTACGGAATAGTACGTAATGGGAAGTTCGAAACGAGTTATAGGCATATGTTCAGTAATTTTTAATGAATTATTATTTATCATTAAAAAAATATACCAAATAGATAAAAAAAATCATAAACTTTAAATTATATAGTACCTACTGCGAATTATTATTTTTCATTAAAAAAATATACCAAATAGACAAAAAAATCATACACGTTAAATACTGCAGATTCATATTCGCTTTCATTATCATATTACGCATTATGTTAGCACAATTGAGGCCATTTTGTTATTTTCGTGTTAAATAGGATGTTTTTTATTTTATTAATTAGTTCTTTAATTATCGCTATGTACCTATTACCATTTCATAGGTACCTACCTATCTGCTAAGTGCCTACGTTTATAATATTTTTCAACACACTTGCTCATAAAGGGGCTCCCGGTTCACCGCAACTAGGTACACAATGACACCTCTAACTCAAACTGTGACTTTTGATTACTATTATTCACAATGTGAGTTAAAGAAATTTTTTTTTTAAATTTTATTGGGTGAGTTGCTGTGTTCTTAAAAAGTTTCTATTACAAAAAAGATCTTGTTCAATAATTTATAAAAATATCGTGTTAAATTAATGTACCTGAGCAAGCAATCATTTCATACAACTCCGTATTTAAATAGATAATTTCAACATGTACGTGTTTAATAAATAAAACTGTCAGTAACTTTTGTTTTTTTTTTGTAATAAAGAAAACTCGAAATCCCCATTTTGTACGTGGTTATAAGAGAAATGCCAAAAAAAAAAGAAACCTCATTCTTTAGTCTATGGCCATTAAAGGTTTTGGAAAACTGATTAAATCAAATAAACACCTGAATAGGCTGTATGGTCGTCGATCTTTGCCTGCCCTCAAGAGCATCTCAAGAGGGCGAACAAAAGAACAACATTAATTTTTCCCGCCATTGCGAAAAAATTTTCACAACTCGTTTTCACTGTTTTGTACCATAATGTACTATTTTAGTGTTATTTTCTTCACAAGTGTGTTGAAAAACGTCGTATGATACACGTGTATATTGATGATTACCGTCCTCGGCTACCTTAAGACCCTCACCTGACGGCTCGGGTCTCAATAGCGCCTCAGCGGTAATCACCAACTTTGACACTTGTACCATAATGTACTATTTCAACACACTTGCTCATAAAATGGCTCCCGGTTCACCGCAATTAGGCACACAATGACACCTTTAACTCAAACTGTGACTTTTTATTACCATTATTCACAATGTGAGTTATAGAATTATTTTTTTTAATTTTATTGGTTGAGTTGAGTTGCTTTGTTCTTAAAAAAGTTTCTATTACAAAAAAATCCTACCTATTGCCAAGATACCTATTGCTTGCTCATTTCATACAACTTCGTATTTAAATAGATAATTTCAACTTCGTATAAGTGTTTAATAAATAAAACTGTCACTCAAATATAACTTTTGTTTTTTCTGTAACAAAGAAAACTGGAAATTCCCCATTTTGTACGTGGCTATAAGAGAAAAGCCAAAAAAAAAAAACCTCATTCTTTTAGTCTATGGCCATTAAAGGCGCATTCCGGAAAACTGATTAAATCAAATAAACTCCTGAATAGGCTGTATGGTCGTCGATCTTTGCCAGCCCTCAAGAGGGCGAACAAAAAAACAACATTAATTTTTCCCGCCATTGCGAAAAAATTTTCACAACTCGTTTTCACTGTTTTGTGCCATAATGTACTATTTTAGTATTATTTTCTTCACAAGTGTGTTGAAAAACGTCGTATGATACACGTGTATATTGATGATTACCGTCCTCGGCTACCTTAAGACCCTCACCTGACGGCTCGGGTCTCAAAAGCGCTTCAGCGGTAATCACCAACTTTTACACTTGTACCATAATGTACTATTGTGTAGAACGAAGCCTAGTATGTCATCCATATTATGTATGATTTTCCCACGATAGAATCACCGTATCCATATCGCCGATGCGTATCATGATTGCATAATTTGGTCTACTGATGATACGCAATCATGATACGCTGCTGTGATGCGATACGCGATACAAATTTTGTCCGATCATCAAAAGAATGACAAACAGCTACATTGAATTAAGGTGGTCAGTTACACAATTCAGTTTCTCAAATGCGAGCGAATATTCTGCACTCACATTCGAGCATTGCTTAACTGATACGAGCTTTTGTCATAATGCATGTATAATGTAATGTATAATTACGGACGAAAATTGTACGGAAAGCTTTCGCATAGTATAATTGTAAACTATTTATTGCTGCTCGCATTCGATAGATAGATAGATCATTTATTCACAAAAATGCAGGTACAATGTGATGTACTCTTCTTGTGTAACTAACGCCCATCGCAAAATGGTTTGCATGGAAAATGGCAATTACGTTGAGGCCGATTTACGGTATAACACTCCCTCTAGTACATACCTGTCATCTATCTAGTTCATCCTGGGTTTTAAATATAAAATCTGTGATCTCTAATTTGATCGCGAAGCAGGGGCGAGGCGAGTCGAGGGGCTATAAATGCTCTTGTGTTTTATGAGCTTTGTGATTGAATCGAAACATTTATAACGAGCAGCTGCATTATTTGATGATTGATCGCTTTTAAAACAGTTGCCACAGTTTTATTATTACACATACACATATAGCATTATGCTTGTTGTGAGTTTTTAAATTTATATTTCGGCTATTGATGTTTAACGTTGTATTGATTTCGAGATCTACTGCTGATTTCCGGCTGATTACAATAACCTTAATACCTTCTATCTGTGAAAACTTGTTCTTCTGTATTTATTGACTAATTTTTCTAATAAGCTGTAAGTTTTCTTGTAAAATAAAATAAAATAACATCAACATCATCTCTATGTACCTATCGCCAGTCAAGTACCTACTGGCACCGGGACATACCTTTGCGAACATAGTGAACTTTCAGGCATTCAGGTAATATTTTATTGCTTTGAACCCACATAAATCCTAAATACAAAAATTAGAGGTCTTTAAAAGAGACTGAAATTGATCCCTCCCGAAAAAGAGGTATGGAGTCTTAACCGTTATGTAGCGGTCATAGCTTTGAATAACGTAGAATCTCAAAATTCTGTTATAAAAGTGATTCATAAAAATCCATAATGTTCTCAAAGGTGTATGAAGTCTGCTAAGATGCATTGGGCCTTCTTGTTGATGTTGATGATGATATATCTAATAGGTGATCGGTTCAAGTACATTCATACTTGTTATGTAAGTACACAACACTGAGACAGGATACATCCGGCGATGTAATCCTCGGCAGTGTGATCTGTGACGCCCTCAAGAATCCAATAAGGACAAGTGGCAAACAAATCCAACTTATTTCCTTTACGAGCAGCCGTTTTATGTTTATAACCTTTCCTATACGTATCTACGAGTACAACTCTGATTAATATGTGCTCGTAAGACTCGTAGGTATTGGATAGAATCGTAGGTATGTTAATGATGTTAATAATGGGCATATTTTATTTTTTACCTCAGAAAATGAATGAATACTCACAGGACTTTAAAATAATCTGTGTTTATGCGGATAAAGGCATCATCTATCTAGCCCTGTTTTATAAATAAATAGAATTGAATTATTTAAATGTGATTTCGAAATAACTTATTTTAAGCTTATTTTAATGTAAACGATAACATAACCCACGCATTTTAATGTTTTTAAAAGCTTTTTGTCTGTCTCTCAGTTATATATACCCATACTTCATCTACCTATTACCGTAAACTGCATCTTCACCTATTACCAGATAAGATTGACAAGTCAAGAGCTAGGTACGAGTAAGTTGTCGTCAAAAGTAAGATCGCAACTAATCTGAATCAAATCTGAATTCATTCCTGTTTTTTTTATAGTGAGATAGGCTTACGTTTGACAGTCAATCAATGGAAAGCACTGATGAGATCTAGATTGGGGCGCGCTTGCCTAGAAGATTCTTATTCACTCTTGCCTTGAAGATATTATAGGAAACACCAATGACGGAAGGCGTTCCATATCTTAGCGGTTCGTTTCTGAAAACTGTTATACATTTCCGTATAAAATAAGGATGACATATGTTTCCCTACTAAATAATAAATAGGTTGTTTGTTGGTTTGTTGATTGAAGGCAATCACTCAGCAGCCTGTTGAGTGACATAGGCTATTTTTTATCACGGGACAAAACGGATTACGTAGTATTAAAAAAAAATTATTATTATTTACGGCACAAAAATGTTATCCGCATACTTCTATATCTTGTCGCTTCGCATATTACAGCGAGAGCCATTAGTTATGTTCAGAGGCATTCCTGATAAATGCGTTCAGGAATCGTGCTCTCATTTCATCCGAATGATTGAATACCGACGTTTTAAATCGCTTCAGGCCTACCGTTCACTGTACACACGACTTAAAATTATTGTTATTTTTGGCTTAAAATATATTATGAATTGGAAAGTGTATTGGTTTAATGGTTGTTGTTTTGTCCTTCAATCAACGGAGTAATGGATCGACGAGATTTTTTGCATGGCCATAAATGAGGACCTGGAGAGTGACATAGGCTTGCTTTTTATCCCAGAGAATCAAAGAGTTGCCACGGGATTTTTTAAAACTAAACCCACATTATACATAAAAAATACTATAAATATTTGTATAAGATACATACTCGACCCGACTCGGCCCTGGAGCATACCTACCTGGAGAAAAATCTTCACAGATTGAAGCATGCCCGTCTCTAACGGAAATGTTATTAACTGCCTACGAACTAAAATTTCTCTTGAAATTTATTATATAAATTGCAGCAAAGTGGAAAGCTCTCAAGTTTTCAAACATAGGTAGGTTAATTTTCATGGTTCTTTTTTAATATTTTTAGCGAGCAAACGAGCAGGCGGGTCACCTGGTGATTACCGCCGCCCATGAACATTTGTAGCACCTTAGGCACCACCAATGCGTTGGCGGCTTTCTAGGAATTTGTTGGTCCGCCCCTTGAATAATCCATGTCGTAATTTAGTTACCTATTTTAGATTTCTCAATTTAATTGCGGAAGGCATTGTCTGGTGGACTGACATAATCTAGTGTACTTATTTAATTACGTTTAGCATTGCTTCATGCACGGTAATCAGAGCGTGTGTTTTCTCTGGCAACGCATCAACGCACCAAAACGGGCGTTGTTCCTTTGTTTTTCGGGATCATTGAACTTGTATCAAAATATTTGCTAATCCGTGTACAAGTGGTACATCCAATACCTACATAACTCACGTCTGCTTGACCCGTTTGTGGAAACCTCGTTTTTCGCTTGTTATTTGATAAACACTCGCTTATTAAACGCCAAAGAAATAAACACGTTTCCAGGAAATATGTGAATTTATGTTAAATATTTCACAAAATTTTCATACGTTATTTTATTCGCACAGCTTTTAGAAAACTTTCATTGAATTTAGGGCGAAGCTATACTTGCAGATAGAGTAAAGGTATAAAGGTATTATATAAATTACCTGTGATTGATCAGTATAGAGATACCTACTCTTTTATTGACTGTCAGATAAATTCGAAAAACAGTGATTGCAAAAATTATATTTAGGTCAATGTCTCCACAGTAAAACTCCTGAAAACGATCACGTTTCTACTTTGTACAGTGGTGATAAATTGCGACTGTGAAGCGGGTTACAATACGAAGAAACAGAATAACCCCAGAATAAGGGCCAGAATTTGAGACATTATTGATTTGTATTACGTGCTTACCAAAACAGACTAACAAAAGTTGTGATGGACAGGTCACATGCTAAAATAATTATGTAGAGCTAATTATAACAGAGTGATACTCAAGAGATGGAAATAGAAATAGGGGCAGGGAACGTTAAAGGTGTGAAGACAGTAACAACTTTGTGGATTAAATTAGAGAAGGATCACGCACGCACACACGCACGCACACACACACATACACACACACATCACACATATACACACATACACACACACATACACACACACATACAAACTTTCGCCTTTATAATATTAGCGAGATAAATACAATTCGCGGTTCGCACAGTCTGTTTCGGCCTTAACGAGCCCCAGTTTCAAACACCTGCAGTCAATTAGTTTGATGAGCTCCTGTTTTCCATCCCGCTGTAGGTCAGTTGGGATCGAGGAAATGAACCGCGATCCACTTACCCGTTCCATTAGGCGCTTCACGGGCCTGAATTTACATTTATTTTTTGTTGAAGTTCTTGCAGAAGTCTAAATATATAAAAGGAACAGGTGACTGACTGATTGACTGACTGATCTATCAACGCACAGCTCAGATCACTAAAAGGATCGGCATATAGATAGCTATTATGACGTGGGCATCCGCTAAGAAAGGATTTTTAAAAATTCAACTCCTAAGGGGTTTGAAAAATCGAACTTAACGTGAGTGAAGTCGCGGGCAACAGCTAGTGTTTTTATAAAACCGACCCAGTGCGAGTCGGATCCTACACGAAGGGTTCCGTACCATTGTACAAGATTTAACATCAGCTATTATTAAGATCGAACAAAAACAAAAGTTTATTTTATGGAGAATTGGGGACCCTCATTGATTTTTAACTTTTTTTATTTGTTGTTAAAGCGAAAATAGAAATACACATTTTGTGTATTTCTATTCCGATTTACGAGATAGACGGACGGATAAAATATAAACAAGGACAAAAGTTTAGTGTAATAGTTTGGCGATTGTATATTATTTTGCCTTATTATTTACATTTTATAAAACTAGTATAGACTATTATTATTATGTATAGGAGTAGGTTAAGAAACTCTGCACTAGGCCAATGAGCCAGTCAAAAAAATAGCAATCAAACGAACAGGCGGGTCGAATGGTATTTAGCACGTATTTAGAATAGGCGGCGCCGCTCATAAAGTTTCGACGCAGCAGAGCCCAACAATGCGTTGGTGGCATTTTACGAACTTGTTTATTAACTCCTTGTATCAAAGGAAAATCAGATTAAGAAATGAAGTTTAAAAAAATTTTAAAATATTTAAGTATGAAATATAAAAATAAATCCTTTTTAGGGTTCCGTACCCAAAGGGCGCCAACGGGATTCTATTACTAAGCCTCCGCTGTCCGTCCTGTCCGTCCGTTTGTCTGTCGCAGGCTGTGTCTTATGAACCACTAGATGATGCCCGCGACTTCGTCCGCGTGGATAAAGGTTTTTTGATTCCCGCGGGAACTCTTTAATTTTCCGGGATAAAAAGAAGCCTATGTTTTAATCCTGGGAATGAGCTATCTCGATTCCAAATTTCAGCCAAATCGGTTCATGTGCTGTGGCGTAAAGGAGTAACAAACATACACACGCACACATACAAACTTTCGCCTTTATAATATTAATAAGTGTGATGTGACAATAGGTAGATACTATATTGCCACTATCACGACAAGAAATAAAAATAAAATAAAAAATAAAGAGGGGTCCTCATGCAAGAAACGTGATTTTTTCGCCGTTTTTTTTGCTCTACCTTAACAACCGCTGTTATAATGGTACGGAACTCTTCGTAATCCACTCGCACTTGGCCGTTTTTTTTTTTTTGTTATTGAAATAGTGCAATAAAACATATTGGTAACATAAATAATAATCCGCGTGGAATGGTGCCAAGAATACCTAGCTGCATTTCCGCGCTGAACCTAAACTATGAGTGTGGAAGAAATAACATGAATTCTATTTACCCACGTCTTATGTTATATTAAAAATTAAATAGCCTATTATTGCAATACAGTCGGTAACTTGAGTGGGTTCAAAGCAATCCTCAATGAAATAGAAAATACTTTGCGCTTCACATTTCCGCCGCCCCCGCATCACGAGGCTTTCGTGTGAAAGGGCATAGGTACTGAAACTGTACTCCCAAGAAGCTTATGGTATTATTACAAACTAGCGTCCGCGTTCCTAAATCCCCCAGTTTAGGAGGGCAGTACCCCTGCAGCATCAGGATTGAAGAGTTGGAACCCGAAATTTTTATGGGAGCATCTTGCAAAGGTTTTGCTTCAATTAAAAAAAGATTCACGCAGAAATCACGGAGATATCGATATACAGAGGTAGAAAAACACAATTCCTTCTCCTCCTTTTTCGAAAGTCGGTTTCAATTCAATAGCTTTTATATAAAGGTGTTATACCTATTTAAATATCTTGATTTGGTTTATTATATAAGTATAAATGTAAATATATAGAATATAGATTATTGCTTTCAGAATATATTAACTTTTTTCACACAAGAGGCGGTCTATCCTACGCAAATATTTACATAACATTCCAATTTCGCCTCCATACCATATTATGCTATTTCGAAATTACATATTTATTTGAGTTTATTTAGGCTTTTCAGAAATCATTTTGTTACTTTTTTTTGGGCTGATTTTGGTTTTTACAAGTAAATGAAAAACTTGAGTTAGGAGACGGTACGACAATAATGCAAGGGGTGAAACTTTCAGTTTTCAGCCCGCACTACCGCAGCATTAGACTATTGAAGCTTAAAATTGACTTTCATATTTATTTATTTAAACAACTGTAGAGTATAGTATAGTGTTAATGTGGCACATGAATTAAGTAAAACAAAAGGTGAGAGACCTTATCACTAAGAATGATCTCTGCTAGGAAACAGAATAACTTGACTTATTGAATTGAGAGACGGTGAATCGCAATAAATACGTACGTAGAATTGTATACAAATACTAAAATAAATCCCCTACTAGAAACGTGTTTTTTTTTTGTACGGAATCCTCCGTAAGCGAGAGCAACTTGCATTTTGATCATTCTGTATCGGAACGATATTGGATAAGGATAGGAAGACATTGGATCTTCAACAAATGATATGTATCTAATGTTTATATACGTAATATTATATATCTCAGTTGTAACTAGCGTTGCCGGACGTCCCGTATTTCCCGGGACATCTCGTATTTTAGGCATAGTTTAAAATGTCCCAGCGGGACTGACTCTGTCCCGTATTTGAACCGTACGTCATTTTTCATTATGAAATCGATCTAAGTACCTACTCGTCTCGCTACTAACCTGCACTCGCAGCCCGCATCGTTCAATGACAGTGTTAGTGTCCGAATGACAATGTTAAAACTGACTCGATCCTCGGAAAAATATAAAAAATAATAATAATAAAAAATGACACTAAATAATTTTGTTTTTCATTTATTTTGTCCCGGGTAAAAAATTGAAATCCCGTATTTTTTACCCATTTAACCATTTGTCCCTTATAGGCTGAAAAAAAATCTGGCAACCCTAGTTGTAACCCTTACGCTGAAGATCTCGTTTTCCGCTCAGACATGACAATAAAAGTATGAAATGTCCGTAAATTGCCGGCGTTCGAGACACGTCGCATAGCGCCGCGACACAAATATGCATTTTCATTGACATAGCTCCCACGAGCTGTCGTCTGAATAATTATGGACTTCGGGGAAAATCATTCAAGGCGGGATGAAACGAAGCATGAAATTCAGAGAATTATTTTCAGCGCTCATAAGAATATACCTGCTATTAAAATGTATATAGGTACCTGATTTGGGTCTAGGTACATACAGTAATATAACAAATTGAAGTTGAGGCCAGTTTCTTATTTTTTCTAGATGATGTTCGAGGTTTGAGGACGAACATTATGATGATGGAGAAGAAAACTGGGAAACAGGATGTAAGTTATATCGTAATACAGAGTCCGGCCATAGATTCACATGTAGGGTGTTTTAAATTTTAACTTATTTTTTAACCGACTTCCATTTTTGGAAGGAGGAGGTTATCAATTCGGCCGGTATCTTTTTTTTTTAATCGACAGAAGAAGCTCACGAAATGGTCCCATAAAAATTTTTACCTTCAACTCCTCAAGCCTGATGCTGCAGGGGTATTTCCCCCCTAAATTATGGGACTTTAGGAACCATCGTTTACGAATTGGTATGCTTGGTCTAAGCATATACTAAATCATAGAGCTCCAGGTCCTACTCTTCAATCCTGATGCTGCAGGGTACTGCCCACCTGAATTATAGGGATGTAGGAACTGCTAATCATGAATTGTTATTGTATGTAATAAACATATACTACACCATCGAGGTCTAGGTTCTAGTTCCTCAATCCTGATGCTGCAGGGTACTGCCCACTTAAACTGTGAGGATTTAGGAACTTTCGCTTGCGAATTGATATTGTTAGTATCAAGCATATTCTACATCGTGGAGTTCAAGGTCCTCGTTCTTCAATACTGATGCTGCAGGGGTACTGCCTACCTAAACTGTGACGATTTAGGAACTGTCGTTTACGAATTGATATTGTTGGTACCAACCATGGACTACATCATGGAGCTCCTGGTCCTAGCTCTTGTGTATTGTTAATAAGTACTGTAGATACCAAGTGTAGAACTACATTAGTACCGTAGCGTTGGAGGGAGGGGAGAAAGAGAGCAGGAACACGCTACACTAAAAAGCATAAAATAAAAATTCTTTTCAAAAAACCGACTTCAAACGCCACTACAAAGTATAAAAATAATTTTATTTTGTACACGTTTGTTGAAGTCGGGCGGGCTTAACTAGAAACGATGAAATCGATGCGCGACGCTTATCTTATGGTGACATATAAAAGACACGCTTATTGAAATCGGGCGAGCATCGCGTATCGGATTCACCGTTTCTATTTAAGCCCGCCCGACTTCAACAAACGTGTACAAAATAAAATTATTTTTATACTTTGTAGTGGCGTTTGAAGTCGGTTTTTTGAAAAGAATTTTTTCTATAATTTTAATAAGGATTCATTGTGAACGGATGCCACCAACGGGAATGGATCTGCTTTGACTGCCCATCTTGACATGCGTTGGATTGGTTTACCTAAATATGCATTTTTGCATTTTTTAAGCTTTATTGTGGAAGCACTGTATACATAGCATTGCTTTGTAAAAAAAATTTTTTTTGAAAAGAGCAACTGCTGAGTTTCTTACCGGCTCTTTTCAGCAGAATCTGCATTCCGAACCGGTGGTAGATTTATGACGTGTCATAAGAGCTACAAGTTAGCCTACATGAAATAAATACATTTTGAATTTGAATTTGTGTCTATTTTCACAATTTTGGAGACTTAGAGTTGGTCATTAAACTAGGTAAATAGTTAGTTACTATCGAGTGATGGAACGAGTTTGCCTGGAAGCTGCACATACTCTTGTAATCGATTTACCTAGTGGCAGGAAACAGGCAAGGGAAGGGCATTCCGCACCATACCGACATGGAATGGAATTAACGTAATGAGGAACTTATTAACGCTAAATATAAGTAATTAAGTACGTATATAAAACTACAAAAGTCTAGCGATTCGACACAGACTGACGCGCTGAACTCAAAATGTACGGTACTGTATCAAATTCAAATTAAAAATTATTTATTTCATGTAGGCCAACCTGTGGCTCTCATGACACGTCGAGACTCTACCGTTGGTTCGGAATGCAGATTCTGCTTGAGAAGAGCCGGCAAAACTAAAAAGCACATTAGCCTTATGCTCTCAGTCAATGTAATATACGAAAGTGTACAAGGCCATTTGGTGTATTTTTGAAGTTCTGGCTGATTGGATCTAAACAGAAAACTAATTTTATATTTGCTACACACAATAATTGATGTTTACAATTGAAATTGATAATATATTTTCGTAGCATTTAATATAAAGGCATGAAATTTTTTGTAATGCTTTTGCTAACAGAGTCCGTTTTACGAATTTTTGCATTATTCTTATAATGCTAAGTATTACTAATTATTTGTTAATTATTATCTAGAATGACTCAATTAATGAACAACGCGTTATATTTATCTATACTCAGTAATAACCCTTGAATTATGTCCTGTGTTGTGACGTTTTCAATGATCTCATAAAACCGCAACACGCACTTGGAACAAACTTACAAACTTATTTTTTTTATTAGCTATCTGTTTAGACTTCATTAAATTAAAGACCTCATTCATTTACAAATAACAACTAGGGTGGCAGACCCAATTATGGGCACTTTAAGAGTTTATCTTATTTCAAATATGTTTTTTAAGTATACATTTAACCAAATTCTATAAATCACTGTGTTCATAAGGTTACTTGTTTAATAAAATATATAATTAAAGAAGATATAGAATTTTTTTTGTTTAAATCAACTAGAATTTTAAATAAGATTGAAAAATGACCCAGTCTCCAATTATTCGCACATTTGTTACCAGTTATGGGCACAAAATTATCCAATTATCAACACTTAGATTTTAATAGAGTTTAAGAGAAATATAACGCTAGGCTACCTACGGAAGTTTTTTAGAATATAGATTTTATTACGAAATAATATACGGAAATTCTTATAGTAACTGTAGGTGACTTAATTTTTTTATATTTATTATATTTAAAACAAACACTCTTACATAAGAAAACGTAAACATAGTCTTTATCAAACGACAGACGTCCACAGCTGGACAAAGGTCTCTTGTATGGACTTCCACAGGCCTCGGTCTTACGCTACCTGAATCCAGCGGCTCTTTGCGACTCGTTTGATATCGTCGGTCCACCTAGCTTCCCGGTTGGCTACTCCAACACCATGGGATCCCATCGACCATCAGCTCTTCGCCCGCCCATTTCCACTTCAGTTTCGCTTAGCTATGTCCGTTACTTTGATTCTCTTACAGATATCCTCATTTCTGATATGATCTCGCAGGGATACTCCGAGCATAGCTCTTTCCATCGTCCGCTGAATGATTATTGTTTCGTGATAAATAACTGCCCATAGAACTTCTCAACCTCTCCATACCTCAGGTGGAGAAGAAACGCGACAGCCAGTTTTCAGCCGCGTCAGCTGGCTCTGTCCGATAGATAGATTCTCTCTCGGACACTTTGGAATGAAACTTCTGTTCCACTAGATGGTATCTTTAATACACTTGGTATTCAAGGCCCGCAGGTCGCGAGTTCTTTTCTTAGAGATCTGCCTACCACCATTAACCTACCAGTAGGCATCCGCGTCTGCTGACGACTGAAGTCTCATCTCTTGTCTGTCTTCCATCAGTTTGAGAGTAAGGTCAGAGAACTTCTTGGTCCTTTTCATGTAATGGGTCTTAAAGAATTTAGACTCCAGAGTATGGATAGTTTACACACACTTGTTAAGATCGTCTACAAACTCCCAGTCTGCTAGGGAATCGAATCGCTTCGGAGTGTTAATAAACAGGAAAATCTCCAAATTTTGTAACCAGATACTGACACCCCTTGTTTTGCAATGAAATAACGAGAAAGTTTCATTTACTTTTTGAATTAGTAACTAATAATACTTAGAAAATTAATTGAAAACAATTATATTATTAAAACTCAAATAAAACCACAGTTAAATCATTATTAAGTAAGTACTGACCCTTAACGTCGATGAGTCAAAATGGCCGAAAAACTTCGGGAACTCCAGAACGATATCTTTCAACTACGATACTGACGTCATTTTAAAACTTTCCAGATTAGAAAGGTTTCGATTGTGAAAAATATGAATTCCCCTAAATATTTTTTAATCTGAAAATTAAAAACCACAATCAGAAACTTATATTTTAATCTTTTTTGCCAAAGTGCGAATAAACTGGTGCAGTGCTAGCTATTGGGTTGGTCACCCTACTGTGCATTGTAGAGTCCTGAAAAAGATTCGGAAAAAAAAGAAAAAAAAAAATGGAGAAAGATCTGCGTAGTGTCTTTTATTTCAAGTGTAAATTCTCATTTGAACGAGGAATTCGTTAACTTAAAAATCATTCGATTAATTCGATTGTAATTTTTTAAAGCAATCTCTTATCTCTATGAACAATGAAGCATAATATAATTTTTTTAAGCAATATTAGTCCTTATATTTACAATTTTAAGGGAAATGCACTGTATTCTAGGATACTAGGATAAAAACTTACAGTTTACACACTGCAAGTCACTTGCACTGTGCAAGCACTAACAGCAAGTCAACTTTTGCAAATAGACTTCTGCGATAATCTGCAAGAAATTGCGGTGTTTAACTTGCGAGTTGGCACTCTGCAATATAGCTCATACAATTCTTTCAATTTTTCTTAATTTTAAAGAGGAATTTCAATTTTTATTAATTTTAAAGGAATTCTTTAAGTTGTCTGAAATATTCAAACCTTTCAGAGTACAGTTTAGTTATTATTAGTGTAGGAAAGTTGAAATAATTTTAAAAGCGTTTGTCCCCAAATAATCCTTTCTCTGATGTAAGCGGTAAAAGCATCTATTATGTAACCAAGCCTATTCATCCTTCGCAGCTTGGGCGGTACGTATAGAGATGGTCTGCAGCGAGGTGAGCGCCGACGCCAGCCGCGTGTGCGCGCAAAATCACGTTAACCCACATATCCGACCGAAATAGAACGCTTGCGAATGTTTCTCTTCAAAATTCATGTTTGGACTCCGATATATGCAATCTGCACGGACTATTTTTGGTGAAAATGTAAATACGGACGCTGTAAGTCGACTAATTGGAAACTTGATTGATGTTGCTCGCTTAACTTTATTTACTGTGGGTGTGTTTTTATTATATTGGAAGTCAGAGCTTTAGTATGTCTATAAATACCATTCCGTAATCCGTACCGTAGGTATCGTAAAAATTATTTTAAAACTGCGCAAATAAATACGATGTGCTAAAAAAGCCACCTAAAAATTGGTCAAGCATTTTTTTTTCAGGAAAATTGTAACAAAAACCCCACAATCGAACACACATTCTTTACAGCAATAAACGCATATATCATATAATCTCCTTTCTGTCCAGGGATATTTTAATCCACTCAGCATTTAAAATAAATTATCTAGTAGGTATGTACCGAAGTGATAGAAATGTTGCTTATATTGTTGTAATCTATGTAAGCAAGTAATAAAAGACGCAAACACGTGTTTGTGTTACTTAGTCTTTATACTTGAATAAAGTTTACACAACTTTATTCAAGTATAAATACCGATATGAATTTCGTATAATAGATATTTTGCTACATTCCCACTAGGTATAAATAAATGAGATTTATGAGCGCTGGAGCGGATGCAGCCTGTAATAACCGTTTTGCACTCCAAATATAAACATGTACAACCTTGAACTACATATTATAAACATTTAGAACATCTTTTTTGAGTAGAGGAAATACTACGGTTATTTACTTAATTGTAATTTATGCGACCTAAGTTCATCGCGCTGCACGATTTTTTAAAGGGTCTTCGTAAACGGATATAGTAAGTACTTTCTTGTAAAGATTTCTATACATGGAACTATGTAGTTTGATATACCTATTTAGTCAATTTGTCAATAGACAACTATATATATATACTCTCTATATATACTGTCTCTGTAATAGACAGTAGTCTTTCGGACTCGTCCCTCCGGCATCTTAGGACCCCATCGATTCTTCTTGCTTTTCTTGCTATGCTATGTGCCTCACCTATCAATCACTCTAGCTATACGATTGGCTGACTGTGGTTTTTTTAAAATATAGACTAACGCTTGACTGCAATCTCACCTGACAGAAAGTGAAAACGCAGCCTAAAGTGGAGTGCACTTGCCTAGAAGATACCTATTCACTCTTGAATAGGTACCCAAGTAACGGTTAGTTGGAAAATCGGATACGGGAAGGGCATTCCAATCTTTGCGGTGCGTTTTAGGAACGAGGAAGCAAAGCGCAAGTGCCAGATCGGTTCTTTGACTGATCTCATTTTTGATCTGACACATATAAGGTAGAGCTAAAAAAAAATGTATTTTTTAGCTCTACCTTAATGCGTATCATTTTTAACATAATACGCAGTTGGTACTCATGCCTTTGCCAATTTGTCTGTACAAATTTAAAACACATAAATTCAAATTAATTAAATCCGTACATTGTTGTACTCAATTCGCTCATATAATCATATTGTCATGTGCTTTATAAATCAATTATACCTTTGTGCCTACTCCTGGTTTTAACTACAAAGCAAACATAGCAAAAAGCGTCATAGTGCTGAATCGTATTATTTTATGCTCTTATATCGTCCTATATAGGTCACCTGGTGGTTCATATGACCCATCCATTTATGGACCGGGCCTGTAGTCTATTACAGAAAACCCTCAGTGATCTCAAATACTAGTAGGTACATACTACTAGTAAAGTAACTTACTAAAGATATAACTTTAGTACTGTTTATGGTTGAGATCTTAACAATGTATCATATTGTACTGGAGTAAATAAAGTTTTTCTTTGAATTGTTCTAAGATAACGGTACAACAGCATAACAAGGCATTCGCTGAGAAAAGTTTTTTCAGAACTATTCCACGATTTTGGAAAAGATACAAAAAAAATACACGCGGACAAAGAAGCGTTACATATTGAATTGAACCCGTATGCTTGTATCTAATGTGTTATCTCCTAATGGAATCTATTCAGTTACGCTTCTTAGGAGGTAGAAGCAATTGATTCCAACTGGTCTAATTCACTGCAATTAATGTGAATGGACAATTGCATTCAGTAATTAATTCTTTCAGTCAGAAGACTATTTTTAGAAGCAAACGAATCGCGATACAATTAGATGCTGAGAGATTGGTATCTCGATTAACGTGATCTGTGATCGCACAGACCCTGAGTGTGCTTTTAAGAAAAATCAAAAGTCAAATATTCGAAGAATGACCACACCTTATATTGATTATATTGTTTAAAATAAGCTTAAAAAGAAATAATAAAATTAACAAAATTATAAATTGCTTAAAATAAAACATTAATTAATGCCAAAAATTTAAATAAAATGAAATTAAAAATAGAAAAAAAATCCCTTTCCACGAAAGAGGACAGATACCCTGCATAAAAAAAATATTGGACATAGATCGTCTCTCGAATGAGAAGAAGATTCTTTCCGCGCTGCATCCGATCCAAATCCGATCCGAATCCGAGAATTGACGATTCTGAATTTGGAAAACGAAATTCGGATATTGTGTGCAACCTTTCATACAATACTACGGCTATTTCGGATCGACAATTCTCGAATTTGGATCGGATTAGGATCGGATACAATGCGGAAAGAGCCTTACCTGTCTATATACCTACTTGGATATTTCCTTTAACATTTTCTTTCAGTTTTCCAAAACGCTCACCTTGTAGATATCTAGCAAACACCGAAAAACTTTCACTTTTCTGAAATACATTAACCTTATCATGAGTAACCTGTTTTACTACTACGCGTAGGTCTCCCCTCAAAGGTTTTATATTTTTACAAAGGATTTAAAAAAGGATATTCGTACGTATTAAGGATAATATTCTGTATCATTCCGACAATAACGGTCCTGAGGACTGAAGCGTCAGAGATTTTATCAGGGAACCTCTACGTGCAGCTATGTCTCAGCTATGTGCTATGTAGTAAATAATGGAACTGCGTTCGATCTAACCTCCCCTGCGGCGAACGAGCATTCTACGGGTAAATTACAGGCACGCTTAATTGCAATTCTTCAGTTCTTTTTATAAAACGTAGTACAATCAAGTACAATCTGCACAATCTTTTTTTCTGAGTACAATCTGTTTTGATGTCACCAATCCTTAGTATTTTCTTGCTAATATTATAAATGGGAAAGTGTGTTTGTTTGTTGGTTTGTCCTTCAATCACGCTGCAACAGAGCTACGGATCGACGAGATTTCTTTATGGTTATAGTTGAGGACCTTGAGAGTGACATAGACTACTTTTTATCCCGGAAAATCAAAGAGAATATAAAAAAAAGACCTAAATCCACGCGGTCGTCTGCCAAAAATCAATTATCTCGCTATTCATAACTAAAGAGACAGTGGAAATTTTAAGGAGGTGCTTGGTCAACAGCAAAATGTTTGAACAAAGGTGTGCTTAAGATAAAGGAGTCAGGGATCGTAAATCTAATTTACTAACGTTCAGGATCCTTGAGAAACGATGTAACAAGCATTAGGATTTCATCAAGAACCTCAACAAATGTCACGGTATATCATCACGAGGCATGCCATTACAATCTAATTAATTTTATTTTTATAAGTATTCACTTTATTATTCAATTATTGTGTAATTCTGTAATTATTTATTTAATGCGCATACTACATAGCTAAAACGAGATAAGAAGTGCATGTGTCTATAAAGATAAGACGTGAAAATCAATGTCATTCGTTAGAACATATTATATTTTCTATATTATCAAGTCCCAGACAGGCGTTTTATTTGATAAAGATCACTTGTTACAACAGCAACCTCGTGTTGGACATCTAGTTACGTAAGATTTCAACGTCTCAATATTTTAACTGTTTCATTTTATTGTCAAACAAATTAACATACTTACAAAATGTACGCGATAAAATGTAGCTTATCTAAGATTAACTACAAAGTATAATTAAATATATTACAGTTACAGTAATGTGATAAAACTTAAAATAGGAAAGTTTTTTTTTTATTTATTTGGTTTACCAAAAGCCTATGTAGGTACATTTATATAAAGCAATAAAAACGAAATTAAATATGTGTGTGTGTGTGTGTGTTCAATCATATACCTACTATCCTACTGCCTTCATCCCCCAACCTCGACCCGATAATTGTTTCGATGGTATATTTTACAGAAAATAAAAACTAAATTATTAGTTATCTAGTTTAGTGTTGGAATATCAGTGGAATTTTATCAAATAGGTACCTATGATGTTTAAAACAAAACAAAATGTATCTAGGTACCACTAAAATCATCGGGTTTCCAGTAATTTACAAAGTCGCCCGTGTAAATTACTGATATCTAATGGTAGATAATTAATGGTAACAAAGTGAACTATCATGTTTATATTATAGCCCAAGAAGCGTTGGGAAATTTTGAGGAAGTGCTTGATAAAAGTTGTAAAAAACAAATATTATATTTACCAAACAATAGACATTCCTAAAATCATCATCAAAGAAAAATTATAATTATTTCTTACATTTCTTCGTTAGTTAGTGCATTAACCAGATTTTATTAATGGTAATTATGTGTATCGAAACTATATCCACGTTTTCGATAACATAGGTCAAAGTACGCCCTATTGTTCTTTTTGTGGTTATTATAAAAGCCAATAGGTACTTATATGATACAAGCCGCAGCTATTCACAAATGTCTGTATTAGCTCAAATTAAGCATGATTCATTGACACCGAAGCAAACAGTGGCCTGCGTAGGCGTTAGTTTATTGTGATGCGGGCGGGCAGTCCAGTGGTCACTTTGATATCATATTATTATAATACTGTAGGTACACTAGCGTATATAAAACGCTGACGTTTCTGTAACAACATTTTCTTACAGTCCACGGATTCTTACGGTACGCAGATAAGATAATTATCTGAAAACTTGAATTTGAAAGTTATGCAGGATTTCATTGTTCATTTTTGATTTTACATTAAATAGTATAAAACATAGTGAATCAAGACAAAGTGCCTTCCACCAGTAAAAAAAACCTGTGCCTACCTTATCACTTAATCTAAGCGGCACGTGTTTGTCTGGTCTGGCCAGAGACCAGACAAACACGTGCCAAAGTGAAACTATTTTCTAAATATTTATCCTCCACCGGGAATTGAACCCAAAATATCCCACTTAAAGACCTTAAAGCTCACCACTGCGCCAGTGAGGTCGTCGAAAATACTTATTCTAAATACATATCTACTACTATAATACTTGTTCTAAATACATATATATTACGATAATAGTTATTACATATATCTATTACCATAAACTAAACTTCAACATTAAAAAGGAAGACGCTTTGAATATTTATAAAAGCCGCGTTTTAAGTACACACGTGGTCTAATTGGATCTGCGTGTGTAATGCTTACTGTTAACTCGATTGTCGACTGTCCTCAGCTTCGCGTCGTGCCGCTAACAATACCTCCTCACTGCTGTGATAATAATCATAGGTCGTGAACTCATGACTCAATGTGACAAATATGTTAAGTGATTCTAGAGATCCAAGATAAGATTTTATATAAGCTGAGAAGTATTTCTTAAAATAATTTCGTATATTTTATGCCCAAAACGTTAAGGATTACAAAATGACATTTACTTTTACACACACTAGAATAATTTGAATAAATTTTAAAAATAGAGTCGATTTTTTATGGAAACCTAATTTGCAGATCAATTTTATTATAACGTCCGCATAGGTAGGAAGGTAGGCGAATATTCGTGCAAATGTTTAATTAAATCCTGTTTTTAATAGTTTGAAAAAGTTGTTATTTATGGCTTCCTCTGAGGTGTTAGACTAAATTTTGTTATTTTTTCTACCTACCCACTCGTAATCATTAAAGGCTAATTACATCCATATAAATTCCTTATCTAAATATATAAAAGGCAAAGGTGACTGACTGACTGACTGACTGACTGACTGATCTATCAACGCACAGCTCTAACCACTGGACCGATCGAGCTGAAATTTGGCATACAGGTAGCCGTTAGGACGTAGACATCCGCTAAGAAAGGATTTTGGAAAATTTCAACCCCAAGAGGGTTAAATAGGGGTGTAGCAACTCGCAGCTTGGTGGCCGTGCTACACTGGGAATTAACCCCGTAGGGTCCGATGACGATGATGATCACTTCGAATTAGGCAATAACAATACAATGCACGTACGTACCTTGGACTGCTACTTGCACTCGATGATTTTCCACCACTTTCGTTAGTTGATGATTTTTGCGCGCGTAGAGAGTGTTTTTCTTGCAACGGTTTTCAGAGACTTCTTTCAAAGGCCTCTTGCGGTCTCTTGTCAGTGACGTTAAGAGACACTTCGGAGTGCGTTCGCTCCAACTTCGGACGAGAACGTCGTGCATGACAGCTGATTTGCGCTGCGTGTTGTCATTGCACTAAATACGAGTGTCAAACGTCGTTCATCGGAAGCGCGTTTAAAACAGTATCTTAACGTTGCGGTAACGGAACATTCCGCCCACCAAAATGTCTATGGCATTTTCTGGTTAAAACGATAAAATTCACTAGCAAGAATAATTTAAAAACTATAACCGATAAATGTAAAAATAATTATATGATAATACTTAAGGCTAAAGTTAAACGATATAAGGTGATGAATAAGATAAAGAAACTACGATTTAAATCAGTCCTCTGTTGGTAGAGGACACAATTTAACCAAAGGTCGTTGTATCTGATTATTTGTTGCTGTTTTTAGCACAGCGATCCGAGTTACTCCATCAGCACCAGGGATAAGATCCGTAACACGACCGAGAGGCCAATGCAACGGAGCACGATTGTCATCCTTGATGATTACCATGGATCCTATCTTCAGCGGTTTGGAATCCTTGGTCCATTTTGCGCGTTGTGTAAGCGAATTAAGATATTCGTGTTTCCATCTGGACCAAAAATTCTGATGGAACGCTTGTAACAGCTGCCATCGACTGAGCCGATTTTTATTGATGTTTGTGAGATCTTCGTCGGGGACAGCCGTAAGAGGCTCCAACGTTAAGAAATGGCCAGGTGTTAAAACTGACAGATCGTTAGGATCCGAGCTAATTGGATACAGAGGTCTTGAATTTAGGACAGCTTCGATTTGAATAAAAAGTGTTGTAAGCTCCTCAAATGTTAAGACTTGATCGCCAACGACGCGATGCAAGTGAGATTTTGCTGCTTTTATTTGTATTTCCCATACTCCTCCAAAGTGGGGTGCGGAAGGTGGGTTGAATTTGAATTCGATTTTCTCTGCGTTTGAGGCGTGTTGCATAAGGGATAATAGTTGGTTTCGAGCTCCCGTAAAATTCGTTCCTCGGTCAGCGTGAATGGTATTACACCGACCTCGACGACCAATGAAACGCCGGAGAGCAGCGATGAATCCGTCCGCTGATAGCGTTGAAACTGTCTCCAAATGGACCGCTTTAGTTGCTAGGCAGACGAATAAGCATAAATATGCTTTGTCAATTTTTGCGCCACGGTGTTGACCAAGTTTGATTCTAAACGGTCCACCAAAATCGACGCCTACGATCGAGAACGCCTTCACTTGGTTGACACGATAAGCCGGTAGATCGCTCATAAACGGTTGTAAAGGCTGAGGATTTGTACGATAGCATTGTACGCATTTAGATATACTACGACGAATAGCACGTTTAGCGGAAATGATCCAAAATTGCTGTAACAATAGAAAGTGTGTAGTATTTATCCCTGGATGACAATAATGACGGTGTATGAAATCGATGACCAATACTGTAAGTCGATGGTCAGACGGTAAAAAAGCCGGATGTTTTTGTTCATATTCTAAGCCTGATCGAGAAATTCTACCACCTACTCTAAGGATGCCCTGACTATCCAGAAAAGGATTGAGTTTACGAAATGGTTTAAGTAATGGTTTGTTAGCCCTTATGTTAGAAATTTCGTCGGCGAATGCTTGGCTCTGTACATGTTTCACTATCTGCATCAACGAATTATGTCGCTCAACGTTGTTTAAAAAATTGTTTCGATTTGCATGAAGTGAATTGCGAGAGTTGTTGATGAAGCGGTTGACATAAGTCAGAACATTAACCATTTTCTGTAACGAAGAGTGACGATTCAGCAACTCATCAATTACAGTAGCTTCACGAGCTGCCATGTCCTGCGCCCGTTCGGTAAGTAAGGCAACAGCTTTGCGTGTTTCCGCGTTTACGATTACTTCTTCTTCAGGAGATATCATTCCTTTTTGTGACGGCCAGGTATCGTGATCTTCTGAAAGCCAACTGGGCCCCGCCCACCATAACGGATTGTGAAGAATTTCACTCGGAAACTGTCCTCGTGAACATACGTCTGCCGGATTATCACCTGACGAGATGTGATGCCAGCATTCCGTCGGAATAATATCTTGTATGTGACTTACTCGATTAGCAACGAAGGTTGCCCATCGTGTGGAGGGAGAACGCAACCACGATAGCGTTATTGTCGAGTCTGACCAGAAGTAAACCGCGTCGAATGAAATACGAGCGAGGTAAGTGTCGCGAACGAAAAGATATAAGTCTGACAGAAGGACAGCGGCGCAGAGTTCTAGTCGAGGAAGTGATATTCGCTTTAAAGGTGCTACTCTCGCCTTTGAGCACACCAGATACACTCGAACCTGACCATTCTCATTTGTTACACGTAAGTAGATGACTGCACCATACGCGATCTCGGAACTATCAGCAAAACCGTGCAATTCATATGAGCTAACATTTTTACTAGTAAGCCGACGAGGGATTCGGAGTTGTGATAATTCCGATAGTTGAGTGCGATGGGTATTCCACGCGCGAACTATTTCATCAGGTGGAACTTGGTCCCAACCAATGCCGAGAATCGATAGTTTCTGGATGAGAGATTTCGCTTGGATAGTAATCGGCGACAAAAACCCGAGAGGGTCGAATATTCGGGCAAGTTCACTCAAAATGGATCGTTTTGTGCAAGTTTGGGCTAACGATTTGATTTCGAACAGAAATGCATCGGATGTTGGATCCCATTTTAGACCGAGAACCTTTAGGATTGTTGGTTCTGAATCATCAAGGGAGACAGAACCGGCTAAGCAATCTTCTGGAGAAAGATCAGCCAAGAGTTTAGAGTCGTTACTAACCCATTTCCTTAGTTGGAAACCTCCACGATTGAAAAGGGAAATTATTTGCGATTTTGCTATTTGTGCGTTCTCCAGCGAATCGCATCCAGTTACCACGTCATCGACATAAACGTCTGACAATATTATCTGTTTTGCGATCGGGTAGGAGTTCCCTTCATCTTCCGCAAGCCGTTGTAAGGTACGACAAGCGAGAAAGGGAGAAGAAGCTACACCGTAAGTTACGGTATTCAGGCGATACTCCTTCAAAGGTTCGTTCGATGAAGCTCTCCAAAAGATGCGTTGATAATCACGATGATCCGGAGAAATTAAAATCTGTCGATACATTTGACGGACGTCAGCCATAAACACGATATTATGTTCTCGAAAACGCAAAAGGATGTCAGCGATATTGGGTTGAAGTTTTGAGCCGATCAGTTGAGTATCATTTAAAGAACGCGAATTAAGATCCTTGGCGGACGCATCGAAGACCACGCGTAGACGAGTGGTGGCAGATTCAGGACGTAAGACGCAGTGGTGAGGGATGTAGTATTTTCCTCCTTCCAGTTCATCACTGGGAACGAGCGACATATGTCCAGTTTCTATGTAGTCAGACATAAAATCGGTATATTGCTTGTATAAGGTTAGGTCCCGCGATAGTCTTCGTTCTATTGCATGAAATCGTCGAAGAGCAACGTCACGTGATCCAAGAAATATCGGCTCAGAGTCTTCCTTGAATGGTAAGCGTAGTATATATCGTCCACTGTTGTCACGCGAGTGATCAGAGATAAATTTCAGCTCACATAAAGATTCGTCTGGAGACAACAGTCGAGCCTTTGGTAGGGACTCGAGATCCCAAAACCGCTGCACCAGTGAGTTCAATTCAATGTCCGTTTCTGACACTTGCAATAGTGTAGTTGCTGCTAAGCGTGTTTTGCCTAAAAGGAGCCAACCGAAAACAGACTTGAAAGCAGTGGGTTGATTTAAGCTTCCCTTTATGTGTTCGTCCAGCAAAGACTCTGCGAATACATCCGCGGCAAACAAAAGATCGATTGGTCCGGGAATATCGAAGCCAGGGTCAGCCAACGGTAACGTCTTAATATGTGACCATCCTGATGTGTTAAGATTTGCGATAGGTTGATCGCCACATATTTTAGACAATACGTGGAAGTCTAACTCGAACAATGGTTTGTCATTAGTTCCAATGCTACATGTGACATCTCCTAAAATTGAAGCTGCAGCTTCACCAAGCCCACTAACAGTTGCGGCCGACCGTGATCGTTTTAAATTTAAACGTTCCACTGCCGATTCGGTAATAAAGTTACTTTGGCTCCCAGAGTCAAATAGCGCACGGAACGATTGCATCCTTCCCGATGCATCTCTGACCTGAACGATAGCCGTCGCCAGCAATACGGTTGTGTTCGACTGTGACCTTGAAACTAATGTCGATACGGGAGTGCTAGGTTCATTTGATGCCTGGCGGTGGAGTAGGGAGTGATGTTTTCGCTTACAAGTACGGCAAGAGAAAATGCTAGTACAGTTCCTTAACTGGTGAGAAGATTTTAAGCAGTTGAAGCACCAGTTCCTGTCAGTTGCAATTTTCATGCGTTCGTCAATTGATTTTTTCAGAAATTCTGGACATGACGAAATGCTGTGCGATTCGTTACAAAAGGAGCAGGTGACTGGACGTGTCGCGCCTATCGAACCACTCACTTCACCTTGACCTTCATCCGCTGCTATGAGAGTGTGCGATATCGGTACACGCTTAGATGGAGCTGATTGAGAAGATATCTTTTGTGTTGTCTTGTTCTGCTTAGTTTGTTCTGTAAAATGTGTATCGCGTAACAGAGCCTCGCATTTAGAATGTAAGAATTCCTTGAGTTGTGAATACGAGGGTAATTCGGTATTCGAATGCTTCTCTTCAAAGTCACGTCGCATGTTTGTGTCTAATTTCGATAAAAGATGATATACTAGCACGAAATCCCATTGATTAACCGGTAAATTGACTGATTTTAAAATACATAAATTTTCTTCAAATAAATCAAGTGATTTTCGAAACTCATGGGCATCTTTGAAGTTGAAGTTCACAGTTAGAATCTCCCTCCAGCAAGTGAAAGCTAATTCTCGCTTACATTTATAGCGCGCAATCAGCGCAGCATAAGCCTCGCTGTAATACTCACTGCTCAGTGGAAAAGTTTTCACTACCGTTAAAGCATCACCGCTGAGAGAAGAAATCAAATAGTGAAACTTCTCAGTATCGCTAAGAGAAGTGGAGTTGTGTATCAATGCGTTAAAAGTGTCAAAATATTCAGGAAAACGTTTTATGTCTCCAGTGAAAGTAGGAAGCTGTATTTTCGGTAACCGAACATTTGACAGTGAACTAGACTGCGGTTGAGACGCGCAAGAGTCACCTTTATTTAAACTGCGGTAAATTGATATAACTTTATAGTACATTTCATCAAAAAGTTCCTGCATTTCAGAATCATGGCTTTCCGGTTCGTCTAGAATTTCCAGAATCGCAAAGTGCGTGTCTTCAAAATTAGAGGCGATTTTCTTGATTTCCTGATGATATGAGAAGAACATATCCCGCTGAGCGTGATCATTGACAGCTGAGACGCCGACCTCCAATGCCTTACACATCCGCTTATAAGCGATCGTACGTCGCCTACGTAATGACGATAAGTCTAGTGCAGTGTACTCAACATCTTGAGATTTCGATCGCGATTTCTTAATGCTCGATTTGCGAGCAGAATGTTTTTTAAATACAGACATTTTGGTAAATATTACGCTTACGTGATGTAAAACTCACGACAGTAGAGCGTTCAATCCGATCTATAAAGTAGGTACGCAAAGAAAGGTTCGTAACGAGTTAAACTCCTATTACGTATAGTGCACCACACAAGTTTTGTTGTACTTCGTATGAAAATGTATGTGAGTTACGTATAAACTTGTGAGGTGAACCGTACTCAAAGGAATGAAACTACTAGTATGTACAGTACACCACTAAAGTTTCGATGCACGTTGTATGAAGATGTACGCCAGTTATGTGTGAACTTGTGGGGTGAACCGTACACACCGCACTGGATTCTCGATGCCGCGGAAGATTCTACGCTCAACCTACCCACTTTTTTATCAACATAAAAATTAAAACAAAAATCCTTAAATTTAACTATTATAACGTTAAATACGCAGCGTTCACGTTATCCTTTTACGTTGTACAATTAATATTATTATTAAACGAGATAAAAGATTTGTCAATAGTTACTGCAAGCCGAGTAGAAAATAAACACCGAATGCTTGAAGTGATTGTTTATTTGATCTTACAGTAGGTATATTAACACAATACTTTTATGAAATACGATAAAATCCCTGTTCGATATGGTTCAATCTATGTAGGTTCTATCGATAATTAGGTAGATACTTTAGGTTGAGATGGAGCAACTTAGATCGCGAGAACAAATTCTTGGTTAGAATGACCTAAGTTACGACGATATTTTTAACCAGAAATACCATACACAAATTGATCGCTAAAGATAGGTGGAAAATCCCGGGTTTCGGCACCAAAAAATGTAGCAACTCGCAGCTTGGTGGCCGTGCTACACTGGGAATTAACCCCGTAGGGTCCGATGACGATGATGATCACTTCGAATTAGGCAATAACAATACAATGCACGTACGTACCTTGGACTGCTACTTGCACTCGATGATTTTCCACCACTTTCGTTAGTTGATGATTTTTGCGCGCGTAGAGAGTGTTTTTCTTGCAACGGTTTTCAGAGACTTCTTTCAAAGGCCTCTTGCGGTCTCTTGTCAGTGACGTTAAGAGACACTTCGGAGTGCGTTCGCTCCAACTTCGGACGAGAACGTCGTGCATGACAGCTGATTTGCGCTGCGTGTTGTCATTGCACTAAATACGAGTGTCAAACGTCGTTCATCGGAAGCGCGTTTAAAACAGTATCTTAACGTTGCGGTAACGGAACAAGGGGGTTAAAAAATCGAACCTAACGTGAGCGAAGCCGCGGGTTAAAGCTAGTTTTTATTACAAAAATAAACTCGTATCACGGTATTTTGAACTTTGCTCAAGCACCTCTTAAAAATTTTCAACATCCTCTGGGAATTTATTTTTATTATTCTTATACAAAAAATAAAGTAGCTACCTAATTAGCATACCTAATATGGTAGGGATGCAGGAGGCGCAAGACCTGGGCCTGTGGAAGTCCATGCAAGAGACCTTTGTTCAACGGTATCGATAAATTAAGAAGAAGAAACATAATATTAAATAAAGTGGGCAAAGGTTATTATCAAAGACAAAACCTAAAAAAGTGCCGTTAAACGCCTACAAGTTTTATAATGTATAAGTTATGTATAATAAAACATTTAACTGTTTCACATTTGAGTTGGAGATGTAAGCAATGCCAAAAAGTATCATGTTGGCATATCGATATCACTATTGATTTCGATATTTTGAAAACTTTACCGAATCTATTAAACTGTAAGATTTTGTTAGCCTGGCAATAGACGTCCGATTTTGTTTCCGATTGTCTGATCAGGCAACCGGATCGTATTTACTCGATACACATCCGATTTTTCCGTCAGACTTTTTCTGAACTCAGTCATTCCCGAGCTATCATCCCGAGTGCTTGCGTTTGGAGCAAAGCAGAAGAAAAGAAGATGGATGACGAGTTAATAGAAATAGAAATATTTTTTATTCAAATAAACTTTTACAAGTACTTTTGAATCGTCAATGAATCTACCACTGGTTCGGAATGCCGTTCCTGCCGAGAAGAGCCAGCAATAAACTCGGCGGTCGCTCTTTTCAAAAAAAATTTTTTTACAATAGGTAACAAAACTATGCTATGTATACAGTGTTTCCACAATAAAGTTTCAAAAATGCAAAACAATCCAATGCATGTTAAGACAGGCAGGCAAAAGCAGATCCATTCCCGTTGGTGGCACCCGTTCACGAGCATGACGCAGGATCCAGCCATTGCTTCGCTCAACCATATTTGAGGGAACGTAACAACCCGCACCACACGACACCACCACAGAAATTTTAAAGACAGGAAAGAGAAAGAAGAAAAAACGTCGCTATTGGATTCATCCAATCAATTTGACAAGACTTACTGAGAGTCATTTCTATTTAAAACATCCAAAATAATTCATAATAAAAATAATTTTATTATTATGAATTATTTTATTTTATTATTGTAACAAGTATCCGAACGCGCGCTGGTCTCCCGCCTCTCCGATTGGTCGGACGGCCATCGGCCATTTTGTCTTTGATGTGAATTGTGAGGAAAGCGCTCTGTGCTTCCCTGCGTCTAATTTTAATATTTTATAGAAAGTTTGTTCGATTGTTGTTTTTGTGCCGCGACAAAGCATTTTGTGAAAACAATAAATACTTAATTAAAAAGAGTAATCGACAGCTCACATTATTATTTTTTTATTTTTTTTCATAATTTTCGCCCAATATTCGAACCACAACGATGCGTCCACACAGTGTCAGCGCTAGATTTTTTGGGCCCTAAAAAATCCCAATAAGCAAAATTCCGCCCTAAATTTGGGGCTAAAAGCCCTAAGTTGGGAACCCTGACTGGCAAAATCGGAAGGAGTAACCGGATGTCTATTTTGTCTCATACTAAAAGTATGTAGACCGCGCCTTCAGACAATCGGACCGGCAGTAAAATCGGAAACGCCTCGCGCCCGTTTCCGACTCGGACGTCCGATCCGGCCACCGGATCGGACGTGTATTGACTGTTCATACAAAGTAATGGCTTCAATGCCTTCCGGTAGCCTGATCAGGCTACCGGATCAGACTATCGGATGAAAAAACCTGACGTGTATTTCCAGGCTAAGCCTGGCAATACACGTCCGATTTTGTTTCCGATTGTCTGATCAGGCAACCGGATCGTATTTACTCGATACACATCCGATTTTTCCGTCAGGCTTTTTCTGAACTCAGTCGTTCCCGAGCTATCATCCCGAGTGCTTGCGTTTGGAGCAAAGCAGAAGAAAAGAAGATGGATGATGAGTTAATAGAAATAGAAATATTTTTTATTCAAATAAACTTTTAAAAGTACTTTTGAATCGTCAATGAATCTACCACTGGTTCGGAATGCCGTTCCTGCCGAGAAGAGCCAGCAATAAACTCGGCGGTCGCTCTTTTCAAAAAAAAATTTTTTTACAATAGGTAACAAAACTATGCTATGTATACAGTGTTTCCACAATAAAGTTTCAAAAATGCAAAACAATCCAATGCATGTTTAGACAGGCAGGCAAAAGCAGACCCATTCCCGTTGGTGGCACCCGTTCACGAGCATGACGCAGGATCCAGCCATTGCTTCGCTCAACCATATTTGAGGGAACGTAACAACCCGCACCACACGACACCACCACAGAAATTTTAAAGAGAGGAAAGAGAAAGAAGAAAAAACGTCGCTATTGGATTCATCCAATCAATTTGACAAGACTTACTGAGAGTCATTTCTATTTAAAACATCCAAAATAATTCATAATAACAATAATTTTATTATTATGAATTATTTTATTTTATTATTTTTTTTTTATTTTTTTTCATAATTTTCGCCCATTATTCGAACCACAACGATGCGTCCACACAGTGTCAGCGCTAGATTTTTTGGGCCCTAAAAAATCCCAATAAGCAAAATTCCGCCCTAAATTTGGGGCTAAAAGCCCTAAGTTGGGAACCCTGACTGGCAAAATCGGAAGGAGTAACCGGATGTCTATTTTGTCTCATACTAGAAGTATGTAGACCGCGCCTTCAGACAATCGGACCGACAGTAAAATCGGAAACGCCTCGCGCCCGTTTCCGACTCGGACGTCCGATCCGGCCACCGGATCGCACGTGTATTGACTGTTCATACAAAGTAATGGCTTCAATGCCTTCCGGTAGCCTGGTCAGGCTACCGGATCAGACTATCGGATGAAAAAACCTGACGTGTATTTCCAGCATTAGAATAGTGGTTTTGAAATTTTAGTAGGTATTTGGCAATGTAAAGTCGCATAATAACTTTTTTTATTGCACTACAAATACCAGTGGAGACTAAGCAGCTGTTACTAGACAAGTTTTTGTTTTTGATATTATATTTTCGATACTTGGTATTTTGTATTTAACTGATAACATCAACCGCCAAAAAATATCGATATAAAATATTATATTCATGGTGGTTATATCATACCGATACATCTGCTTCAACAAGCCAAGTTGGATGAAATCTTTTTTATTTTATCTTTCTAATATAAAATAAAAAAGATTTCTACAAAGCTTTTGCTATAGATTACGGTGGAAGGTCAACCACGACATGACGTCTTTTGAACATTCTAAAGATAAAGATAAAAACTAGAAAAAGACCTTTTGGTGGCGCCCTTTTAACGGCTTTGAAAGCCATCCAAGAGAATTTTCATGAGTATAAAAAGCCTTATAGTGTTTCTGTATCTCTGTAACAAACGGCCATGTTGATATGTGGGATATGCTCAGAATTTTTTGCTAAATTACAAACAAACTTATACTTATATGTATATCCTTTCCAATTCCTTACCACTTAATAAAGTCTCTAATTCTCTACCTTCAAAAACTAACGCCTTAAAATAATTTCACATTGTTTTCTCTGAAAATCGACTTCTCTTTCCTTCTAGTCATTGATATGGTGAAAAAAATATACCGTGAAAAATAGTTCTCACTTCTCATCCTCTATTACGAATGTATTTTCAATGAGAAAGCTGGCTGGGAACACGTCTCACGATGACGACCTTTAAAAGTTATAAAAGAAAAACATAATTCATACTCTATGTAAGAAGTTTGGAGGAAATGCTTATTTCTTTAATTTCTATTAGAGAACTTTTCTTCGCGGACACTCTTCAATTAATTATATTGTATACTTTGTATGGGACTGCATAATATTATCTTGTATTTTTCTTCTGTGATCGCTGTGTACATTATTCATTGTAGTTGTATATAATGAAGGTAGGTAGTAGGTACCTTGCTATATTCATTTACTGGCGTTTTTCCAATGAAAATTTGTAAACTCGTACCGAATAGAGACGGCTATGGCCGAATGGATCTAATTCCGTCGACTAATATATTGTGCCACCTATTACACACCTCTATGATGTGGACGCCGAATGTAGACTTACCCGGAGGAAAACTCCAATAAACTTTTATGAACCAACTGATCTCCAAAGCCTCGCTTTATAATAATTTGTAAAAGGTATTTTTATGTGTGCTGTTCTCTTGTACAAGCATAACTGCCTTTTATAAGTATTATGCGCGTGCTAAGTAAGTAGGCAATATTTTTTTAACAATGAGATGTGACTTTAGTAGGTAACTTATGAATTTTATGACTATTGATTTATGAAATAGCAATAGCGTCAGGAGCGATAACTCTACTCTAACGGTTATTTATCTTAGGCTCAATAGCCAAACTGAAAGGTCGCAGATTCGATCCCCACCCGCTATTGCTATACCCACTCGCAAAACAAGCATTCCGATTATTTGGAAGGGAGAGAAAAATATAAGTCAAAATAGGTCTTCATTAATTAAACATTAGTAAAAAGCTTCGAAAGTTTGCAAAATATATACGGTATACTTAGGTATATCTACTTGGACCCAAATTCAAAGAATTGAATTCTAAGGCCTGAGTTCAAAATAGGATCATTTTAAAAGCAGTGTAAAGTTCTAATGATCTGTGACCGGGTGCTCGTTTTTATCATCGCCTAATTTCTCACGATCTTGAGAGCTTCATTATAATATTTTAATAGCTTGTTTAGATTTTAGATTCCTAATTACGTCAGGCTAATGGGACGTTATACTTACGATGACTCACACGGGATATCGTTTATGTCAGCACTTTGCGTTTTTGTGCACGTGATTTATGTTTGAAAAGTGGATAACATACTCGTATATTATACAACGTGTATTGAAACTCCGAAATAATACTGAAGGAGGTGAATGTGTTCATAAAACTGAACAACTTTCCCCAAAGAACCTAGGTCGAAATATGAAAAAAAAATTTTTACCTCCCATAGTAAATCAATCAGCTGATCGTCAATTTTGTATCATCATCATCATCATCAGCGGCGCTACAGCCCCTTGTGGGCCCGGGCCTGCTCCAGAAGTTTCCTCCATCCATCCCTGTCGCTTGCCTTCGCCTTCCAGTTCCTCACGCCAAGTCGCTTTGCATCCTGGCTAACCCCATCCAACCAGCGAAGTTTTGGCCGACCAATGTTTCTGTGACCGTCTGGGTGTGACGACATTAATTTTTTTGGGGGCTGATGATCATCCATTCGCTGCACATGCCCAGCCCATTGCAATCTTGCGATTTTAATGTGCTGGACAACGTTTGGCTCATTAAACATCTCATACAGCTCCAGGTTGTATCGAATGCGCCACACTCCATTAACTTGGACTGCACCATATATCGATCGCAGAACCCTTCTTTCGAATACAAGCAGGGCTTCTTCATCCCTCTTACTGATCACCCAGCACTCGCTGCCATACATCAGAACAGGCTTTACCAGCGTCTTGTATAGTGTTATCTTGCCACGTCTTGATAGAAACTGTGATTTAAAAAGTTTTTTCAGACTATAGTACGCTCTGTTAGCGATTGCTATTCTCCGTCTTATTTCCGTGGATATGTCATTATTGGATGTAACTTGTGAGCCTAAATAGATAAAGTTTGGGGTACTTTTAATGACCACATCACCAACTGTAATCTGACTATGTGATGCAGCTTCAGTTTTTATCGATTTCATATACATTGTCTTTTGGGTATTAATTTCAAGGCCCACATTCTCAGCGGCTACTTTAATTCGCAAGTACTCTTGCCTTAGGGTGTCCAGATTTCTTGCGATGAGGTCAAGATCGTCTGCATAACCTAAGAGTTGGGATGATTTGTAAAATATCGTACCCATTGTTTGTGTGTGTGAGTCTCTAACACATTTTTCAAGCACCAAGTTAAAAAGAAGGCATGAAAGCGCATCTCCTTGTCTGAGACCATTAATTGTCGAAAATCGGTCACCCAGATCGTTTTGAATTTTTACTTGGTTTTCTGTCCGATTCAGGGTCATTTTTACTAAGTTTACTAATTTAGTCGGCACTTGGAATTCTTTAAGAGCTTCAAAGAGTTTGACTCTGGTGATACTGTCGTACGCAGCTTTGAAATCGATGAATATATGATGCGTTGTGAGATTAAATTCAAGCATTTTTTCTAAAACTTGACGAAGAGAGAATATTTGGTCTATAGTAGATCTGTTTGGACGGAACCCGCATTGGTACTCTCCCACGTTTTGTTCTGCGTAAGGTAAAAGTCTTGCATATATTATATTTGAAAGCACTTTGTAACCGGCGTTTAACAATGTTACGCCTCTGTAGTTGGAGCATTCCAAAGGATCCCCTTTCTTGTGTAGTGGGCATATTAAACCCAGAGCCCATTCTCCCGGAATTTCTTCTGTGTTCCATATATTAACTATAAGTCGGTGTACATCATCAATCAATGTTGGTCCACCATATTTAATCAGTTCACCCGGTATTGTATCGCTGCCTGGAGACTTATTATTTTTTAGTTTTTTTATTGCAGTTTGTGTTTCCGTTATATGGGGGAGCGCTACCTCTATTGCATTTTCGTCAGGAATTACAGCATCATTAACATCCGTACTAGTTGTCTGGGCCATGTTTGGGTTTAAGAGTTCTTTGAAATGATTTGTCCATCGAGTGAGTATCTCGACTTTGTCATTGATAATAAGGCCCTCCTTGTTTCGTATGGCTATATTTCTTGGCTTAAATTCTTTCCTCTGGCAATTAACCTTTTGATAGAATTTTCTACTATTATTTTTCAGATAAAAGTCACTTAGCTCTTTCACTTGGTCTTCTTCATACTGTCTCTTCTTTTTCCTATGTACCTTCTTTTCAAGACGTCTTTTTGTCTATAGTCTTCCACTGTTCGCCTTGTTCTTATCTGTTGTAGTCGTCTGTGCGCTTCATTTTTCTTATTTGTTACCTCTTCACATTCGCTGTCAAACCAACAGGTTCTCCTTTGTGTTTGTTTTACACCCAGTACTTCAGTTGCCGACTCAATTATGCATCGTTTCATTACATCCCAGGCTTGGTCCGGGTACTGTAATGTTCCGTAATCTATCTTGTGTAATTTTTCTTTTAACTGTAGTTCATAATCACTTCTTGTATCTAGGTCTTTTAGTTTATCACAGTTAAATTTAGTTGCCTTTTGTGATTTATGTAACTTTGCTGTGGATATTCTGGCTCTGATACGTGCAATGACTAGGTAATGGTCAGAATCAATGTTTGCTCCTCTTTGGGACTTTACATCCATTAAGTTAGATATATGTCTGCCATCTATAAGTATATGGTCTATCTGGTTGCACACATTACCATCTGGGGACACCCAAGTTCCTTTGTGGATGCGTTTTTCCATCCAATTTTGTATGGGATGTCCAAATTTTTTTTTCACATTTCGACCTATATTCCTTGGGGAAAGATGTTCAGTTTTATGAGCACATTCACCTCCTTATTATTTCTGAGTTTCAATGCACGTTGTATATAGCCTAATGGTTAAGACCGGTCTCCTTACAAGGATGAACGAATTTCGAATCCCAGGCTAACATTTCCGAGATAGTATCGCCGTCCTTGAATAATATAATATAAAGGTAAAAATTCTTTTTCCAAAACCGACCTCAAACGTCACTACAAAATATATCAATTGTGCCTATAAAATTGAAGATTTTTACGTTTATAAATTTGGATTTGGAAGAAAGGATTCAATCCAAAATCCAAATTTCCCGAATAATATTAGCTGGAACACCAAGGTATCTAGGAATAGCGTTTGTGTTTGTAGGACACACTTCGTTTATTAAGTTGTGGTTATCATCCTGACCTTTTGTATAGGCACATATTAGATAATATGCATAATATCATATTATGAATTATGATATTATACCGTTCTATTTTGAAGCTAGGTAAATATTATCTACCAAATACTAAATTTAGTTTTGGCTACCTAACAACCTAACAACCTAACTAATATATCTCCTATTACTTAACTATCTTAATTAGTAACGGGTAAATTATTGTTTCACTGCGGTGTTCAATTTATTATTAGGAATTGGTAATTGGACAACACAATAGAATGATTGTTTTGGTACAACTGCGGTTCCCAAAACTCGATTACAATTATTAATACTGAAGTCTCGTTTAATAGCTTGTTTTATCGCCATACTTCGGCCAAAATAAAAGATATAATTTTGCTCGCTCATAAAATTTCAAATGTGTTTGTCTTACATTGCTACCTACGTAATATAAACAAGTAAGTATAGGCATCCGTTTAGACTTTTAAAAAACATAATGTAAAATTAGATAAAAATGATTGAATTTTTAGAAGTTTCGACAATCTCCCAAGATTTGCATTTTCCCGCACGATTCACTCGGTCAGGCCTATTTTCTATTCCGTGCCCTCAAGGAAATCCCGGGAATTCCCAGGAACTACCCCTTGATCAGAAACTACCCTAAGCAAAAAGGAAAAACCCACGATAAATCCCACATCGTGCAAAATCAAACTTACTGATTTGAACAAAGAATAGCAAGCAAAGAATTTAAAGAACCGGGAGACAAAAATAGCAAGTACATCTACAGTGTTATAGGTAACTGTAAAAAAACATAACCCTTCTTCCGGCTGCTGACCGAGGAGAAGTGTCTACGACCAAAACCATCCAGAAAATAAGTCCATCCATCATATCAGACTGAAAATAACCACAGCACAACCACAAACTTAGGAACACTGCACGGAATAGATTTGTAATTTAGTTATGCTCTAATGACGACCCCCATCGATGTAGAATAGTACGTAGTACTAAATTATACATTGATGACGACCCCGCACTGGAAAACGAAGCGTTTGTAACCCCCCTCTCAAAGTGGAAAGATGATCTCAAGACTCAAGCAAATCGCTGAAAGGTATTAGATACAGGCAGCCAAGATCGGAATCTGTAGCAATCTTTGCTAGAGACCTATGTCTAATAGTGATTTTTTTTTCGGTTGATATAAGCCATGACGACAGCAATAAAGTTACATATTATATTTGGCGATCGAAACAGTTTAAGACCAAAAGCAGCAGCGGACGTCCATGTCAGAACACAGAAACCGGTTCCGTAAATCTGTTCGCACAAACCGGTTCTAATCGTAAACAAAAACTGCATCGCTCCGGCCTCCCGTGAAGACCGGACCCTCGTTACGTAACCGATATAACAAGACAGCGTCCATAAGTCAACAGAGTTTCTAAGGGCAGATAGAAATCTGATAGTTATGATACATTTTAGCTACAAATCTTCCCTATTGGGATATTTTCTAGTGATCTCTTTAGCGTAGAAAATTAAGACTTGATCACAAAATTGGATAAGAATACAGAGAGTGATATTGAAAGATAAGTAGGTGTCTACTGTCCACCTAATTAATGACCAAACGAACTTACCTATAAGTGAAGTTCGATCATAATTATATTTCGTCGCTTCATTCTTCAGATATAACATTTACCAAGTAGTTCCTTTAACTTACAAGCAACGACGCACGCTTTAGAGATTTCTTATTTTAGTATAATGACAAAATTCTCCCACTACACTATCCCCACTACGCCCACCTGTTTACCTACTCACCATTTCATCGTCATTCCTTTTTCGTGCGTAGCAACGAACGGACGTATAATTTAAATTTGCAGTGAATTTATTCAAATTTATTTATTATATTAGTGATATTGATTAGGCAATATATAAATATGCCGAAGCGGTCAGCAGAAGAAAAAATTGCTTATTATAAAAACAAAATTAAGAAAATCACGGAAAAACAAAGAGGACGTCGGATTATATCGGAGTCGGACGAAAGTAAGTCTTATTATGTTTTAATTACAATTACAATTTTCATGCTTAAAAGGTTTACCGGGAGGTTGCCCGTGAGGTAACACGACGGAAATTAAAAATTACCTTTTAGCAGCACATGCGAAAAATTATATTTTTGTGCAGTGTTAAAACTTTAAAGGTTTACCGGGATGTTGTCTACGAGGCAACACGAAGGAAATTAAAAACCTTTTAACATGAGACGTATAAAAATTAAATAATTTCATGCAGTGTTTAAAACACAAGGTTTACCAGAAGGTTGCCCGCGTGGTAACATGAAGGAAAAAACCTAGCATGAGGCGCCTGGAGGTTGATTATAATATCAACACGAAGGTAGCTACCGTACTTTTTGTACCTGTTATGCGTAAATGTTTTAAAATAGTTTGTCCAAGAGTACAAACCAAAGGGACTTTTTACATTGTGCAATAGTTCATTCTGCATAATAATGGCGTTTATTTATTTTCTCCTGAAGGTTTAGAGGAATCATTCACCTCTAAAGAGACACAGTATTCCCAGGGTGAATGGGAACGGTATCCTAACTCGGTCGCAGATCCAGAGTCCGAAGCCGAGGCTGAGGCTGAGCGGCAGACCGAGGCTGAGCTCGAGGCTGAGCCAGAGTCCGTGCCTACGATGACTCAAGCCGTACCAACAGCACAAACTGAAACATCCGACGCGAATATTACCCAAGGAGAGAAAACTGCCGCAGAAAACTCGACATCTTCCCAATCGGAGCTAGATCCCAACATCCTTGCCGCCCTAGGGGAAATTACAAATGATACCCCGGATTTTGGGGAGAAGATACATGAAAATCTGGCAAAAATCTGGACGCCAATACTTAAAAAAGGCCTAACAAAAGAAAATCGGGATAAGTTGCTGAAAGAGTTCCTTATTCCAGAAAACTGTCGCCTTTTAAAGGCACCAGCACTGAACCCGGAAATACTGGCGGCTGTTGCGGATACAGCAAGAAATCGAGATAAAAAGATCCACACATTCCAACAACAGCTAGGAATAGGGATCGCGGCAGTAAATAGAGGTTTAAATTTGTTGGTGAAAAATGAAGATCAACTTCAAGCAATTAAATTTTTGTGTGACGGCTGCCGAATATTATCGGATTTACATTTTCAAGAAACTGAAGCGCGTATCAAATATATATCTCCAAGTCTAGACAAGACCTTTCTACAACTGGTGCAAGCTGCGGAACGTGATGAAACTCTGTTCGGCAACCAGCTATCGGAAAAAATTAAAGCTTCTAAAGCAATAACCACTCAAAGCAAGCAAATAAAGAAAACTCCGTCTGCGTCGAAGCCTTCAACGTCACAATCAACAGCGAGCAGGTCCAACAAGCAGGGAAACTGGCAAGGCCCTCCTCGCTATCCTCTGAACAGGGGGGGGCGTGGAGGGTCGAACAGGTTCAGTCATCGATCGTCGCACCAACGGTCTACACGACAGCCAGACTCGAAAACCAACGCGTCCAGGACTCGGGGAGCACCGAAGAATTAAACCAGGTACATGCTGGAAGAATCACACTTTTCTATGATTTATGGTGTAAATTAATCGATAATCCATTAATACTAAAATGGGTTAAAGAAGGTATAGATATTCCATTTGAAAGCGAAGTAAGGCAAACTTACATACCTAGTCCTAAATTGTCGGGCCAAGAAAAAATTGACATGATTACAGCCATAAAAAAGCTCTTAGAGTTAGGAGCTGTGTCTGCTTGTAACCAAGTAGATAACCAATTTATTTCTTCGGTATTTTTGGCACCAAAACCAAATGGGGACAAACGGTTCATCTTAAATCTGAAATCCCTTAATCGGTTCGTTGCCAAATCTCATTTCAAAATGGAGGACTTTAGAACAGCTTCAAAACTAATATCAAAAGATTCTTACATGGCCACTATTGATTTAAAGGAAGCATACCTTTTAATCCCAGTTAATCAAAATTTTCGAAGATATTTACGTTTTCAGTTTCAAGATGAGAATTCAAAGTTGACAACATACGAATTCAATGCAATGCCGTACGGATTGTCGGTAGCTCCAAGAATTTTTACAAAAATTCTGAAAGAAGTAATGAAAGTTCTAAGATCACAAGGATATAAATCGGTTATCTACTTGGATGATATTTTATGTATCGACAACGATTTTAAATCTTGTCTTAAGAACGTTAATGAAACTTTGCGAATTCTTCAAGCTTTGGGTTTCGTAATCAATTTTAATAAAAGTTCATTGCAACCCAAACAAGAATGCAAATTTTTAGGATTTATTTTTAATTCAAAGAATCAAACGTTAAGTTTACCGAACGAAAAACGTAATAGAATTGCGCAATTAGCTCACAAGTTCTCCTTCCTACCCACTTGCACTATAAGAGAGTTCTCACAACTTATTGGTACGCTTGTAGCAGCATGTCCAGCCGTTAAATATGGATGGCTCTATACGAAGACATTAGAGAGGCAAAAATACCTGATGTTAACTAAAAACCATGACTATGACACTAAAGTTCAACTTTCAGCTTGCATTGTTAAAGAATTAAAGTGGTGGATTAAAAATATCTCAACATCAGTTAATGATTTAGTAATTTCAAATTTTGCATTAGAAATTTTTACAGATGCCTCTCGTACTGGCTGGGGTGCATTTTGCAACAACAACAGAGTTCATGGGACATGGAAAGACAGTGAACGTTTATTTCATATAAACTACTTAGAATTACTAGCAGTTTTTCTAGCACTGAAAACCTTAGCATGCGATATGTATAATTGTACAATTCTATTACGTATCGATAACACAACGGCTTTAAGCTATATAAATCGTATGGGTGGAATACAATTTCCCCACCTAAACGATTTATCTAGGGACATTTGGCAATGGTGTGAGAAGCGGAATATTATTCTGTTTGGGTCATACATTAATACAAAAGATAACAAAGAAGCTGATTTTGAATCAAGAAGGATTAACCCAGACACAGAATGGGGATTAACAGATGACGCTTTTAATATAATTGTTTACAACTTTGGCCAACCAGAAATTGATATTTTCGCTTCTCGCACCAATACCAAATGCGACGTTTATGTATCATGGTTTCCAGATCCAGATGCTTTATGTGTCGATGCATTTACAATATCGTGGAAAGATAAATATTTTTATGCATTTCCACCCTTTGCATTAATCTTAAAATGTTTGCGTAAAATAATTAGTGAAGAAGCTTGTGGGGTATTTGTATTTCCCCAATGGCCTTCACAGCCATGGTATCCCTTGTTAAAAAGCATAGTAACCTCACAAATAATATACTTCAATCCTAGGGATAAAGCTATTAAATCAAATTTCAGGAGCCACTCGTCGCATCTGCCCCGACAGCTTACGCTGGGTGCAGCGATACTCTGCGGGAAGCTTTCGCGCGCAGAGCTATCCCGACAGACTCCATAGACCTGATGCTTGCATCACTTTCTGATAGCACCAAAAAACAATATAATGTAAGTTTAAAACTTTGGTGGGATTTTTGTCAAGATAACAATTCAGATAGCTACAAAAGTACAGTGGCTCGGGTAATTTCATTCTTAACTCAAGAGTTTAATAAAGGAGCTAGTTATGGGACACTCAATACCCATAGGTCGGCACTCTCTTTATTACTGGGTAATAATATAGGTTCTGATGAGTGTGTTAAACGACTCCTTAAAGGAGCTTTCAAACTCAAACCTACCGCTCCTAAGTACACATTTACATGGGATCCTCAAATTGTTCTCAATCATATCACAGATTGGTACCCAAATAAAACACTTAGTCTTGAAAAGTTAACTAAAAAACTGGTAGCTTTGTTGGCTTTGTGCACGGCCCAAAGAGTTCAAACCCTGTCACTCATGAAACTTAGTAATATCCAAGTCTCGTCTGATGGGATTAATATAACAATAACAGATATAATAAAAACATCTGCCCCAGGACGAGAACAGCCCGTCTTATTCCTGCCGTTTTTCACGGAAAAACTCAGTATCTGCCCGGCTACTGTGCTTTTAGATTACATATCTTGTACCGAGAAGTTTCGTAACGATAACTGCACGAAACTAATAATTACAACCAGACGACCCTACAAAAATGCCACCACTCAAACCATAAGTCGGTGGATAAAAATGGTGTTATCAGAAAGTGGTGTAGATGTAGCTACTTTTAAGGCGCATAGCACAAGACACGCATCCACCTCAAAAGCAAGCTCCATGGGCGTATGCATCGACACAATACGCAAAACAGCTGGATGGTCAAACACTCATACTTTCGCGAGATTTTATAAATTAAATATTGTTAACAAAGGTCAATTCGCCAAAGCAATTTGCTTTGAAAATTAAGTATCTGTTCAATTACATCATAATTTGATTTGATTATTTGATTCTTTTATCAGAATGTAGTACCTACTTAAGTTATAAAAATAAATTATTTGCTAAATTTATTCTTTCATTATTTATAATGTATATGCTCTTGCGGTACAGTTCTTGCAAAAAGTTTGCATCTCTAAACATCTACTTGGTAAATGTTATATCTGAAGAATGAAGCGACGAAATATAATATATGATCAAACGAACTTACCTGTACGTGAAGTTCGATCATTATTATATGAGTCGCTTCATTCGAAGATATAATAACCCGACCCACCCATCCCGGAAAGTATTTTTTGCAAGAACACATCTCTGAACAAAATGACGATGAAATGGTGAGTAGGTAAACAGGTGGGCGTAGTGGGGATAGTGTAGTGGGAGAATTTTGTCATTATACTAAAATAAGAAATCTCTAAAGCGTGCGTCGTTGCTTGTAAGTTAAAGGAACTACTTGGTAAATGTTATATCTTCGAATGAAGCGACTCATATAATAATGATCGAACTTCACGTACAGGTAAGTTCGTTTGATCATATATTATACGATGATTCGTCCGAACAGATTAGTGAGATTAGCAGTCATGTAGCCATAATAATAGGTAATACTAGTAGGTATAATCCAAGGCAGTATTACCATCAAAACTATGGTTCAACATAATATCATGCTCTCTTTAAACATTTCTGTGGTGGTGTCGTGTGGTGCGGGTTGTTACGTTCCCTCAAATATAGTTGAGCGAAGCAATGGCTGGATCATGCGTCCTGCTCGTGAACGGGTGCCACCAACGGGAATGGGTCTGCTTTGACTGCCCGTCTTGACATGCGTTGGATTGGTGTACCTACGTATGCATCTTTGCATTTTTGAAGCTTTATTGTGGAAGCACTGTATACATAGCATAGCTTTGTAAAAAAAAAATTTTTTTTTTATTGAAAAGAGCAACTGCTGAGTTTCTTGCCGGTTCTTCTCAGCAGAATCTGCATTCCGAACCGGTGGTAGATTTGTGACTTATCATAAGAGCTACAAGTTAGCCTATATGAAATAAATAAATTTTGAATTTTGAATTTTATTAAAATCAGTATATCAATAAGTATACACTGTTATTGGACTACTCTACAGAAAAAATATGATAGAAAAATTAATAGGGCAATTTAGGTAAGACAGGTAGGTAGAACTTAGAAGTAAGATACTAAGCTATACTATCTACTTCGACATCTTAGAAACGTGAAATTCATACAAACGCGGACGCATTGTCCATATTTAGACGATCTGAGGCGGAAAGCCTACTTCCTAGCCTATTTAAGTAATCAGATTGAATTACCAGTTACTGAGAATACATTTTCTCAATCCGATTCCATGAAGGTCTAGACTAAGGAATAAATGAAGTCTCGATTATCAAATAGGTCCATATTATAAAGTTTAGAACTTTCAGCCCAAATCCGCGGTCCCACATGACGGTATGTGGTAAATCAGATGATGGAAGCGGGCTAACTTGGAAGGAGTATGCCAGTTTTAAATTAAATTAAATATACAGTTTAGCTTAATAGTTTTTATAGCTGTCAGTGGTGTGTTAAATGGTGGTAACTAGTCCAGGCCTCCCATCAGGCCTTCCAGCATTTACATAACAGAGACAATAATCTATTCTTATAATAATACTGAATATAATAATAATTAATAAATATTTTCCTTGAATTTGAGCGTTAGCATTTCAATATCTTCCTCATTCTCATGCTATTTATTTTAAACTAAACTTTGGTTTTCATACACGCAGGCAAGTAAACATACATTACATTATTTTGGGCAGAAATTGCGTAAAACATTTATGTATAACAATTTTCGGCCAAATATTTATTGTTACGTCGTTAGCAATTGGCATCAACTGCGTAAACTCCATGTTTTGTTGCAAGTAAAAATAACTGATGTTATTTCAAATTTTATAACCGCTGCTGACGAATTTGGCAATCAACAGCATAATAGAACGAGGTATAATCACATCACACTAATATTATAATGGCGAAAGTTTGTATGTGTATGTTTGTTACTCCCACGCACGCAACAATGAGAGTTCCGAAGGGAATCAGAAAAACCTTAATCCACGCGGACGAAGTCGCGGGCATCATCTAGTAATAAAATAATATTACTCAGCAAGCCCTTACGAACTTACAATTTTCAGAAGGTAGGTAGGTACCTATAGGATTTTTAGTAGTTTTAAAAGCAAATCACCAAGTTTAAGCCAGAATCAAAGAAAAGCAGTGGAAAGAATGGAGTCAGAAGTGGGGACTGACAAGAGCTTGGAAGAAGGCTCTTTTCAACCGATAGACGTCATCTGCTGGACGTTTCGCTTGTGGGAAATTCTACAGGTCTCAATCTTGCATTATTTGTATCCAGCGGTACGCGACTTGTTTGATGTCTTTTGTCGACCTGTTTGCTAACTACGCTAATTTTATCAAACCAAAGAATAAATACAGATTTTTTGAAACGTTGTGGGCAGAAAAATGGTGATACTTAATTATCAAATTTTTGTCTATATATGTACTTATATAAGTAGAGTTTATTCGAAACAAGGATCTGCGAAAAGGTTGCAAATTAATCCAACCATGTAGGCTCCAAACATAGGTAACTGCTGTTTGACAGGAAATTTTTATAAGTGCTCAATGACAAAATTTAACAGTTTATGATTATGAATTGAATTGCTTTATACAGCTGTCGTCACGTCATCAAGTCAATTGACCGTAATCATCGTGAGTAGTTATGGGACCTTGACAGGTCCGACATTATCTCATATCAAGCTTCTAGTTGGTGATTGTAATACCATAGCGTTAATATAAAAATGCAAATGGGAATTCCTAATTACATAGTTTGCATTGTTTTTATTTTATCGCTTCTTGCAATAATTTCCTATACTTTATTGTAATTACAATGTGTACACTGAACAATAGATAGGTATTCTTAGTGGTAAACGTCTTCTTAATTCTTTTCAATAATGTCTTAAAGAAATCCTTTTTAATACATTCAAGGCTTATTACGTTAAGGAATTAGAAGAGATTTCTAAAGTGAAGGGTCTCGAATGAATTAGATTAGAATAATTCTAAAACTTTCTCAGCGCAGTTGCAGCTATTTAATCGAGTAGGTAAGTATAAGTACCTATTTCTGTATTTAAATGAGGTGCATTTAACGATAATAAACAGTGCTAATAGAATGAACGGTTCTAATTTATTAACATCTAGATCATTAGATAATCTTCCAAAGATTTGCAGATGACAGATATCTATACCTACTACCTAATTACTACCTAATGGTTGCTTAACTGCCGACTCCTTGGTCGCTTTATTACTCGTAGTCGCTAGGTAATAAACTTTAATTATGAAGCATAATATATAAGACAGTAGGTATAGGAAAATTCCTTGTAGTTAATAAGTAATCCGATAAATATAGAATGAGCACTTATCCAAAAACTCGTTTCAATTGAGTACACAGCAAACATCCAGCATTTGTTATGAGCTTGAACGTTATCTATGGCATGTTAAATATGCGCACATTTATGGAATACGGTCTACAAATGTAAACAATGCAAGCGTAGGTCCGTACTCACCGTGTCCTCCAAGGTTTTGAATTCATTGAAGAGCCTATTGTTATTGAGCTTCTCGTTCAAGGACTTCACAGTGGCGGACATTGCGATCATGTTCGCCGACAGCTCGTCCACCTCCTGCCGGAGCCGGCTGACCTGCATCTCTCGCACTATCGTGAGGATCAGCAGCCACACCGCCAAAGCTCCCACGGTTACCCCGAAAACGACACATCCTCGCCGCCTCTTGCTACCTTTCTCTGCTATATCGTTGGCATATTGCCTCTCAAAGTCTCCACTCATCAAATTCTTCGACAAGTCCTTCACATCCCTCAACGCTTCCGTCTGCGTATACATTGTTACGGGTTCAGGTATAAGCGCGCAGTTTTCGGCCATCACAACCTTCTGCACACTGCACTCGCGATCTACTCGTACACGATAGGAAGAAAGGATCAATTAGCCGTTATCGGCCCATTGTCCAGTTCCCGGAAGGTCGCTTAGGTAAAGAATTAAGATGCACGTGCTAAGAATCGTCAAAAAGACAGGGACATACGCGTTACCGGCGAGACGGGCTAGAGCCGAGTGGAGCAAAACGAAGAGAGTTGCTGGCACGCGGCGCACGCGCATGTCTGTTGACTTATTACAAGTTTACACTTCTCGACAACGTTGATAGATTTCGAACGTCGAAACACTATATCTTCCTAACGACTAGCAACCGATAAATGTCCACTGCTGGTTAAAGATCTCTTATAAGGACTACCACAGAACCTAGTATTGCGTCGCTTGGATCCAGCGAGTCCCTACGACTAGTTTGATGTTCTATGGTTAGGGATCTGCTAACATTGCACGTTCCGGTGCATGGTACCTATTCCAGCACCTTAGAACCACAACTCACATCGGTTTTTCGAACACAATATATAGGTACTTTAGAGCTAAATTGGCTTATATTTCGTTGCCTAAAATTATAGTTCGCCCTTAAATCTATGTACCTACCTGCGGCAAACGACCCAAAGGGATATTTTGTAAGCGGTACCATAGCAATGACTTACTCGTAAAATCATCAAACTTAATACTTAATATTTAATTCTCAGCTTTGTTACTCGAAATCTATCAACGTTGTCGAGAAGTACATACTCATACTAGAGGTACTGCACTCGCCGACAAACAAGCCAAATGCAGCATTCAGACCCGCAATTGAAAAGATTAAACGTGGTAACAAACAATCGAGAAAATAAAACAACCAATAAAATTGGTATCGATACTTGTAGGTCTCCTGCAGCAATGCCGTAGAGGGATATAATATGACAATCGATAACCCGCACTCTGCCATGCAATTTTTTTTATTTTTAGTTTGAGATTATTATTTATTGATAAAGGTATTAGATAAAGAAATCTACCAAATGAAACAGTACTAAATACTAATGCTTTTTAAGTGTATCTATCCTAGTATCTACTGAGGAAAACTTTTCATATAAACCTACTGGTTTCAGCAGTTTTCGCCGGGAAAGCTCTCGGGAAGGGGACTTACCGTCCTAATGTCAGAAACTACTGTACTTAAAGATTTTCAATTTTCTTGTCAATTTTTTTTTTGAAAAGAGCAACTGCTGAGTTTTTTGCCGGCTCTTCTCAGCAGAATCTGCATTCCGAACCGGTGGTAGATTTATGACGTGTCATAAGAGCTACAAGTTAGCCTACATGAAATAAATAAATTTTGAATTTGTCACCAATGGATAGCCTAATTTGTGATAAGATTTCAGTGTATCCTATTATCCTATTAATATTATTATAAATGTATATGGGTGTTTGTTACTCAATCACGCCGCAACGACTGAACCGATTTGGCTGAAATTTGGCAAAGAGATAGATTATAGTGTCGTGAACCTAAATATAAAAATTATTATTGTAGGGTCATATTTAAATTGATCTTTTATTTGAAGGTAGTTTGATAAAATCGCTATTAAACATTGTTGCTGTGCGGCGCAGGTGCGGCGCAGGTGTTCGTCTGTCGCGCCGGACTGGCGCCGGCCGTCGGATATAAATAGGCGGGTTTGACGTTGCGAATTCAGTCTCTCCTAGAGACTCATACGGCTATTGGATGCTCCCGCGTCTAGGTCGTTGTATTTGATTAAGGGATTGCGATAGCAATCGCGCCCTAATCGAATAAATATTGCCTATAGATTTAGCTGAGTGTAATTAATTGTTGATTAAATAATACTTTGATATTTTTGATAGCTACCCTCACGTCAGACGGTGGTTTGTCCGACGTGATGTGGTTTAATTAATTAGATGCGAGGACAGGGGCCACTAAAAAGGGTGAGAGGAGGTGGCTTTAGGTAGGGTTTCAGCGTTTTAAGAGATCAGATCTCTTAAGGCGTTGTTAGTTTAGAGCTTCAATTCCCATTTCTGGATTGTGTCGTTCAATTCAGAAGTGGGATAGATCCACGTTGTCTTGATTTGCTCGATGTCATCTTCACAGTATTAAAATATTTATTTATGAATTTATTTTTTTCTTATTTATTTATTCTATTACAGCGGTTAAGCATGCCGCTGTTCAAGTATTTATTTATTGATTTATTTCATTTATTTATTTATTCTTTTACTGCGGTTAAGTGTGCCGCCAGTAAAGTATTTTATTGTTAATGTGGTTAAGTGTGCCACTGCGGTTATGTGTGCCGCCAGTAAAATGTTTTATTGTTAATGTGGTTAAGTGTGCCACTGCGGTTATGTGTGCCGCTATTAAAGTATTTATGTATTGATTTATTTCCTTTAAAGTATTTATCTATTGATTTATTCCATTTATTTGTTCTATTCTATTACTGTGGTTAGTTGTGCATCGGGAGGTTGCACAATGTCGGATGGCCGAATGTCGTGAACCTAAATATAAAAATTATTATTGTAGGGTCATATTTAAATTGATCTTTTATTTGAAGGTAGTTTGATAAAATCGCTATTAAACATTGTTGCTGTGCGGCGCAGGTGCGGCGCAGGTGTTCGTCTGTCGCGCCGGACTGGCGCCGGCCGTCGGATATAAATAGGCGGGTTTGACGTTGCGAATTCAGTCTCTCCTAGAGACTCATACGGCTATTGGATGCTCCCGCGTCTAGGTCGTTGTATTTGATTAAGGGATTGCGATAGCAATCGCGCCCTAATCGAATAAATATTGCCTATAGATTTAGCTGAGTGTAATTAATTGTTGATTAAATAATACTTTGATATTTTTGATAGCTACCCTCACGTCAGACGGTGGTTTGTCCGACGTGATGTGGTTTAATTAATTAGATGCGAGGACAGGGGCCACTAAAAAGGGTGAGAGGAGGTGGCTTTAGGTAGGGTTTCAGCGTTTTAAGAGATCAGATCTCTTAAGGCGTTGTTAGTTTAGAGCTTCAATTCCCATTTCTGGATTGTGTCGTTACAATAGTTTGGAATAACACATAGGCACTTTTTATCCCGGAAAATAAGAGAGGTGCCGCGGGCATTAAAAAAACCTTAATCAACACGAAAGAAGTCGAATTGCAAAAGTAACATTACACATTAGCGCGCACAGACAGACATACCGCGGTGCGGCTTGATTTTATATGTACTTACTCATAGTGATGCATTTAAAATGCATGGAAAATATATGTTAACTTAATGTAGGGGACTGGTAAGGTAGGTAATCTATGTATAATTAACATGTTACATTATCTATGTACTCACAAGTACCTATTTAAAACAGGTGATAATAAAAACCTCTATGTTATGGTGCGAGTATGGCAGGTAGGTAATTTGAATTTAAATCAAGCATCAATCAAGCCATACCCCTTCCAAGGTAATCCACTACCATCTTAGACTGCATCGTCACTTGCCATCAGGTGAGATCGCATTACCTAATTGCTTAAAACGCACGCATAATTAAAAACGCAATTAAACGCATTAAGCCATACCCCTTCCAAGGTCCAAGGTAATCCGCTACCATCTTAGACTACATCGTCACTTACCATCAGGTGAGATCGCATTACCTAATTGCTTAAAACGCACGCATAATTAAAAACGCAATTCAACGCATTAATTAATTAAACGCATAATTAATTCGGCCCGGGGTTCATTCTCAGGCTTCAGAAAAGGTAGCCGAAGTTTTAACCACTAAGCTATCGGCATTAAATTATTATCGACATATCCCTTGCCGCTACATTGCATCTAATGTGAATTGTACGTTAAAAAAAAAATAGGTAATGTAAAATTCTCGTTGATATAATTTTATCGTGGTTAAAAGATATATAAGGTACCTGTCGTATAGATAGTAATAAAGTGAATACTAGTGTTAAGAAATTAAAATATGAAACCACTATGAAACATTGAAATATATCTATTTACACAATGGATGACGTTACTACGTGCAAGTTTGATATAGATAATGCAAAGAAATAATGTGACCGTAAGTATAGTCAGTAACACTAATATTATAAAGGTGAAGGTTTGTATTTGTGTGTGTGTGTGTGTGTGTTCGTTACTCCTTCACACGTATGTACCGATTTGGCTGTTTGGAGTGGAGAGAGCTCAGGATACCCAGGATTAACACATAAGCTACATTTTATCCTGGAAAACTGAAGACTTTTCGTGGGAATTAAAGTCGCGGGCATCGACTAGTTAATAATATCTATTGTTTGCCGTAGCTTAGGTAGGTATAATTTTTTATTGTAGGTATTATTAAGTAATATTATGTAAGCTACATTATACAGCAGTTTATACCTCTTCATTATATGTACCTACTTATATTACAAGTAGGTACGGTACATACTTAATATTAAATATCTATACTTGTAATAAAATTGTAACAGGACGAATATACATATATTTTGAAAATTTTAATCGGAGGATGCTTCATTATCGATACTGAGCCCAAAAAAATTTTTTTAGAATTTTTGTCTGTTTGTCTGTGTGCGCATCACGCGAAAACTACTGAATGGATTTGAATGTTTGGTATAGTGGTAGCTGTTACTCCGGGTCAATACATAGAATACTTTTTATCCAGATAAACAATAAGGTTTATCCGGGATAGGGGATGATAATATTTGTCGATAATTCTTTTTTTGTATACTATTAGAAATATTTTGTCCAATTTTGGTGAAGATCCACTAAATATTATCAGAAATATTTATTTATTTATTTATTTATTTTATGGAAACATACAGTGTTAATTGTCTTAAATCTAAAAACAGATTTATAATTCTTAAACCTAAATAGTTTCCAAAGACTATATTATTATAACACTTATAGATTACATTAATCTGACAACGCAACAATCAGGTGCAGCAGAAAGGGAGAACAAAAGTTTTAAATTAATTTTTTAAACAGAAACTTGCCGAAAACCGACCAACGTGTAGCTAGTAAATAGAGTGTGTAGTAAATAGAGGACATAACTTCTTGCGGATAATAGCAAGTCACTCTAAACTTTTTCCACTCAGTAGAAGTCGCGAGAATCATCTAGTTAATTAATATAATTAGGATGTTGAAATCATTACGACGCGACGCACCTACCTAATTAGAGATCTGTACAGCTTCACGTCAGTGTGTACAAAAATAGCGCTGCATTAAAGAATGACATAAATACTCATAAATATCACGGCTGGTGCTCAAAGTGTTTTCTTTAAATATAATTGATGACGCAGGCAGCCACGGGCCGGCTTAAAAATCACTTTATAAAGCCGAGGGCACATTAAACTATTTTTTAAGGAAAAGTTTTTATTTTCTGACGGATCACTTCTTTTCTGGCAAAGAGATGAATTGATTAATTAACTAAACGCCATCATTCGAAGTCTCAATAGCTTAACAAGGTTTTTAATTCCCGCGGGAATTCTTTAATTTTTCCGGATAGCCAATAATGTAGCCTACCTATGTGTTAATCCTGGGTATGATCTATTTTCATTCCAAACAGCCAAATCGGCTCATTCGTTGTGGCGTGAAGGTGTAACAAACATATACACACATATGTACAAACTTTCACCTTCATAATAGGTATTATTTTATAGTGTGATTGCTTATAGCCTATCTAAAGTTAAACAGAAATATGTGCTTACCTTTATAATAATTATGTTGTATTTCTCCACTGGTAGGAAGCGAATGAAACTTTTACTAGGTACGTACCTACTCGTATAACCTTGGTATGGGAAGGTAGGTAACTTCCCATAAAAAGGTTATACGAGTCAAACGATCGCAAGAATCGTCAACGTGATGTATGACGTCACTCTGACCCCGGGTACACGTTATCTGGTACCACGTGCTTGTATTTAAACAAATAATACGAACTTCCTTAAGCTCCCTGCTTCAGTAAGTACTTTATCTAATAGCTCTAACAATAGAATTTATTTGTACCTAACTAACTTAATCTGGAAATGATAGTGAATCGAATACAAATAGGTAGGACTCAAACAAATCTAAAACTAGTTTAATTTAATTATGAAAGGCACTTTGTCTCTTCAGGAGTATAAACTAAAATTTCTACATAATAAAGCTAAAGAATTTTGACTTCTGCAGTCTTCATTCAAGGAAAAATAGCTGTAATGTGAAATGTCAATAGAAAATGCCTGCAAAATAGAGTAGATAATTATTTTTATAGATGTTGGTGTCTCAAGATGATCGAAAGGTGATGAAGAAGGCGAAGAATCTAGACCAGTAGTAATTACGATTCTTTTAAAATGATTGGTACAACGTGACGATTGCAATCGCCTCTGATTGGCCGATACTCACTCGCTATTGGCTAAAATGCATCGTTGCAGAAAGAACGCAACAATTCAGACTGATTGCTGCAGCTTTTACTGAATCGAACTGCAGGAAACGCAGCATTACTGCAGGAAACGCCTTACCTGCAGCAATTTAAATTCGTATCTTCCTTACTAATATTATAAATGCGAAAGTTTTTGTTTGTTGGTTTGTCCTTCAATCTCTTGGCAAGAAAGCAATAGCAAGCAATAGTTGAGGACCGGGAGAGTGACATAGGCTATTTTTTATCCCGGAAAATCAATGAGATCCTGCGGGATTTTTAAAAAAATCCAAGCGAGCGACGCCGCGAGCATATAGGATGATGAACGATATCAAGCGAGTCACTGGCCACCGCCAGATACAAGTGGCGGAGTAGCAGAATCTCAAGCTGTGAACGTCTATTGGTTGGAATGATGAAGACAATACTAATGAATCGGTAGATACATATATGTATACTAAATAGTAGGTACGCCTTACGGTCTACGCAACGAAAGATCTCTACGGGTAACGTGTTTAATGCATTTAATGATTTCTCAGAACGCCTTGTTCGGAATAACTAGAGTGAGATTTAAATTGGCACACATTGCAACCAGTTAACCAGTGGGTCTGACCTTAATAACACACCAGATTCATGACGCTACATTTAATGAAGTTATTTTCAGTAGGTACCATTTATATCTGTTTGTAAAATCTTACTACATCGCTTCCAAATTCGTAAGGTAGACTTTTACAACAGAAGTGCGATTCAAATAGATTCTAGCCACATACAACTCGTGCGGTAAAAAACAATTCGTGCGGTAAAAAAAAAATATTTTCACAAGTGCTAGCGATCGCATAATATAATAAAATTGCGCCTCCCATTAACTCACAAAATGAATAGGTACCTACCTAAACTACCTACCTATACCTAAAAACTTAAAAAAGTGAGACAGATACTTTTTATATCGATAAAACCTGGAGATCGTGGGATTTTTGAAAAATTAACTTCACGAGTCAAGTTCAAAGCTCTCTAATTTCTAGTTTCTCTAGTAGAAAAAGAGAAACAAATGACTCGCAAATGATAAATCCAAAATAATATGCGTATGCCTGTAATAAAATGCAAGCAATCATGTTGGCAGAAGAAAATGCATCGAAATAATCGCCTACAGCAAATCTACTGCAGCTTTCAAACATCTTTACAGTGCGTATTTGCCGTCACATTTTAAGCGAGTTGGCGCAAGTCGTAATAATTAATTAATTAAAACCTTCGAAAAAGTAAGTTGGACCCACTTGATTCTCCAGCATTTTTAAAAAGAGTTCCAATGCTCATTTTCCATCTTTACAATCAGGCTCCGGTCATCATCTGTCTTCTCAATACTACTTACTCATAAAAACAAACTGAGTTCAAATTCACTTTAGGGTTTTTGGTAGGTATTTTGAGCCATCAGGTTCAAGTCCCTCCATTATCAGGTCCTGTAGGGCTAACATGCGCGCCACGAGAAAATTTTGTCTACACTTTACTCGTGAATCACTGTAGAGATTCACATATAGATTACGAGTAAACGTGTAGACAAAATTATCTCGTGGCGCGCATGTTAGCCCTACTGATCATCATCTATATTACGTGTGTGAGTGATCTGCTATATCAAGAACGAAGTTCCGATGTCCAACTAAAATCTCGATCATCATAGAAGCTCATTGTAGGATAATTAAATTAAAAAAAAAAAAAAACAAACAAACAACCATTCTATTGACAACTCCTCAATAGCCCAACGGTTAAAGGTGCGGACTGAAAACTGAAAGGTCGCAGGTTCGAATCCAACCCGTTGCACTATTGTCGTGCCCACTCCTGGCACAAGTTTTGTGCTTATTCGGAGGGGAGAGGAGGATATTAGTCAACTTCAACTTGATTAATATTCTTTTTATTAAAAAAAAAAAAAATTCGATGCTTTACATGTCTGTAATACTAAAGTTATAAAAAGCAGTTTCGACAGTTGGGTACCTACCTAAAATCAGTTATCAGAATTTCAGAAGAAACATAAAAATATACTTTGGTATAGCTTTTAAAAAAGCAATACTAAGCTCTCTAAAACTATTTTGTATCTATCTTTCTAGTTTCTGGTAGGTACTCCAAATTAAAACCTTTTACCGAATTATCTACCGATTTTTTAACGGAAATGTTAGATTTATTAAACCCAAAGTAGAAAATAGAAAATAAAGAAAGGTGCCATTTATCCACAGACAGTTTCTAGAACAATAACATTGTACCTACCTACCAAGAATTCGGTCAAGGTATTCTGTAACTTAAACCCTATAAAAATATTATTATTTTTTGGTTACTACATTAAATAATATCGTATCAGATTGATCTAGATTCTAGAGCAATTCCAAAAGGGGTTAAACAATGAAAGTGTTCAATTGACACAGATATCTACTCTCGCCTTGTTCCAAATATTTAACCTTGAGTCTTCGATGGTATGGACAATCCTAATGGAAACTTGACACATATATTATTCAGTGGCAAGAGCTTTTTATCTGCGTAGGTAGGTACATAATAATGATAAAGCGCTTTATATCCAAACTTTTGTACATAGTAGGTATAGGTACGAGCACATGCCTAATAAATACAATAATTTTCTTTTATTTAACAGTATAGGTACTAGGTAGGTATTAGTACTGATTGGCGTGCATACTTACCTATTTATGTTAAAAAAATATGATATGTATCGTGGTACAATCGAACGTATGTTATAGGTTCTTAAAATAACTACTTGGTCGCAGTAGGTTTAAGCTATGTTTGATGAAAATCTTTTCAGATGTTTGTGAAAATTTTCTACTCTTCTTAGCTGGCGTAGAGATCTAATCATGCAATTTATATGCATGTTACTTGTTTTCACTTGCCAAATCAACTTGGAATTTTGAACCTATTTGAACTTAGTAGGTAATTCTCGTACTGTGCACCAAGGAACACACTACTCTCTACCGAGAGCTGTGCACTTTTCATAAGCCTTTTAAGTATTCACTTAGCGACAAATATAAACTATTTTGCGCGATATCACTCAAAAGGTTCGTTAATTTTTTTTTATTGATGTTTTCAAACCAGACAGAATGTCTATACTTAATAATGAGGAATTAACCTAATACCTACCTGAATCTTATTAAAGTTAGAAAAATATCTACAACATATTTTGCATATTCGACACTGTACGGCGATTTCTTAAAGACAGCAAAAAATCTTTTGGTAATAAACAACACTGATCAATAGGTATAAATGTTATTGGATCTTTTAATCAAAAATTTTATTCATACAAAATTTTCCAATTTCGCTGAAAGTTTAACGGAGTTACCTACTTCAATAAAGCCCCTTCCTATAATTGTAATTACACGGTAGATACCTAGCTAAGTACTGGTACTTGATCCACTTACATAAGACTTCATTGGTGTAATCTATCTGTACCTACCTTCGATCACAGAAGAAAAATAGTACCTACATATACTCTTACAATAATTGGAATGTGTGGAATGTGACAGTTTCGAGTAGATACGTAGAAGGTGCGTAGAAGGTGGATGGGCTACTGAAACAACTCTGCTAAAGCATTTTAACTACCTAACCAAATACCTATCCATTCAACTAAACAGTGGTGACTGGTGGCGTGATTTTGTTTCACCTTACAAATTACATTGACCGAGAGCTGGCAGAAAATCCTGAGATTGAAAAAACCGGCCAAGTGTAAGTTGGACTCGCACATACAGGGTTCCTTACTTGTTAAGGTCGAGCAAAAAACGTCGAAAAAATCACTATCATAGCTTCTATCGCGGGCCTTGAGCGTGGAGACCGAATCCAGAAATTCCGTAATGAAAATAACCTGACACGGGACTCCTCTCACCGCGTTGGTAAAAAATGCTATGCAATAGCTTTACCGCGGCAGTCCTCGAGTGCCACACGTCTTTTTTTTTATTATTTCTTCTTATAGCGGCAATAGATATACTTATACACATTCTATATGTAACTATTACGGTTCATCAGATACAGCACGCTGAATGACAGACGGACGGACGGACAGCGGAGGCTTAGTAATAGGGTCCCGATGCATGGCACCCTCTGGGTACGGAACCCTAAAAAGGAAGGTATGAGGCATATATGGCATATCTTTGGTACCACATTGGGTATTTGACTGATTGTCAAAATGTGGATATTCATTATAATTACAATCGAAATTGTGTAATGTAAGAATAATATTTGTAAATACAGAAAATAAATCGGTCAAAAATCAAACAAGCTGTTTTATTCCGACTATATCTGTCTCTTTCTGAAACGAAATAATCAGTTCTATGGAGAGTGCATGAAGCTAATTGCTTTTGACGTCATGATTTAGTAGCGCTCTCTTTGTCTAACAGGAAAATGAAAAGCTGTATATTTTCGAGACTAGTTAAGATGTTAATAAAAGAAAAATGACATTGTGTTTCAACCTTTATCTTAGGTATTTAAGTAGTATATAAAAAAATTTAGCCAAATACCCAATTCTAGAACTTTTCAGCTTTTATTAAATACCTAGCTAAAATATTTCGTACTGGCTCGCGGTCGCAGCTCACATACTTGGAATATTGTTTCAAAACCCAACAATAACAACTTTTTCAACACACTTGCTCATAAAGTTCACCAAGTGGCTCCAATTTCACCGCAATTAGGCACACAATGACACCTTTAATCAAACAGTGACTTTTTCATTACTGTACAATTTTCCCGGCATTGCAAAAAAATTTTCACAACTCGTTTTCACTGTTTTGTACCATAATGTACTATTTTAGTATTATTTTCTTCACAAGTGTGTTGAAAAACGTCGTATGATACACGTGTGTTTTGATGATTACCGCCTAACGGCTCGGGAGTCGGGTCTCAATAGCGCCTCAGCGGTAATCACCAATGTTCCACACTTTTACCATAATGTACTATTGTTCGGTAGGTACCTGAACGCTCGTGTAAAAATAAAGTTACCTACTTTATTTTTACACGAGCGTTCTCCCCATTTGATATTATGAAAACGAATAGGAAGTTATGTAGGTATATGATACGGCATGTATGGCTACAAGTGGCTGTGTCGCTGTCGGGTTCGATATTTTTTAGCTGACATTATAGCAAAAAAAAAAATTTTGACTTTTCTAGATTTTACTGGTTTATAAAGTAGTTTTAAAAAGCTGTAAAGTATTATGATGTAAAAGTACCTAAGTATAATCATAGACAATTTTTCTTTCACTTTGTATGAACTGGCTTTTGATTACGTAATAATGATTTGAACCTATGACAATATTTTGGATTTCAATAAGTCATCCCATAATCATCTAATCAGGACCACGCATCATCAGCAACTCATCAATGGCTCACTGCTGAACGCAAAGCTCCTCTCAGAGAAGGTTTTTTGTTATTGAATCTAAACTTGCAATGAAAAGTACCTGAGTAGTTAACGTCGTAAACAATGGCAAAATCAACAATATCTGTACCTAATACCTATTTCAAGTTAAATCCAACGTAATTATTTGCGATCACGTTGCTAATTTGCGTAGTAAACTCATGATTATAAATAGAAAACAATGCGACCTCGCTCTCCCAAAAAAAAGTAACTCATATTACGTAGATATTATTTACTGCAATAGGTAATTATTCAATACTAACCGATCCCCGCGACTTCGTCCGCATGGAAAAAGTTTAGAGTGACTTGCTACTATCCGCGAGAAGTTATGTCCTCTATCTCCGATAATGTTTAGTAGATCTTCACCAAAATTGGACAAAATATTTCTAATAGTACATAATTTATAATAAAAAAAAATTATCAAGATCGGTTTAGATTTGACGAAGTTATGGGAAAAATCAACAAAAACTTTTATCCCCTATTCAAATTCAAATAATATTCAAAATTTATTTATTTCATGTAGGCCACCTTGTAGCTCTTATGACACGTCATAAATCTACCACCACCGGTTCGGAATGTAGATTCTGCTGAGAAGAACCGGCAAGAAACTCAGCAGTTGCTCTTTTCAAAAAATAAAATATATAAGTATATTTTTTTAATTTAATTTAATTTTAAAATAATTTTCCCGGATGAACCTTGTTGTTTATCAAGATAAAAATTATTTTATATGTTGACTCGGAGTATCAGCTACCATTCATTCAAATCCGTTCAGTAGATTTTGCGTGATCCGCGCACAGACAGACGGACAAAAAATTAAAAAAAATTGTTTTGGGCTCAGTATCGATAATAAAGCATCCTTCGATTAGAATTTTGAAAATATATTTAATGTACAGAATTCGTCCCGTTACAGTTTTACTATAGGTAAGTATAGATCATAAACAAAGTCTCGATATCAAGGTGTCTTATTACATAGATCCCACATTTTCCAATAAAACTCAATAGGTAGATGCAAAGAAATAATGCCGACGTGTTACATGTAACTTACGATACGTGTACCTAGGTCAATTACAGAATACATGAATCCGCTTCAAAGCTTCATAGAAATGCAGTCTGTAAAACCTACAACTATGCTCTATAATTGGTTGATCCATTTGTGATATGTTAAGGGAAAATAATTGGTAGGTACCTACCATACCTTCAAATATTACAGACGTAAGGAAAATATTCGAATAGTTAATGTTGCAACATAGATGTTTGATTACAGCCGTCAGCATCCCGCATTTTCTGCGAATATGCAATTAACTTATACCTATTTAAATTCTACTACAATAATAGAAGTAACCAGATTTACGTAATAAGACGCTCAATTATTTTCCCAGAGTTATTTGAGCTTAAAGTATTAGAAACCGATAAAATCATTCGATACGATCGATAAGTGAGGTGTTCTAGAAATAAACTATACAAAATATTAACTTGACTAAATTAAAGATTTCCCGCGGGATTTCCAAAACTAAATGTACGCGGACGAAGTCGCGGGCATCAGCTTGTTAATAATATTAAAAAAAATCAAACAATTTCATCTCAAACATTCACATATTGTTTGTCTGCAAATATTCATACAGTTGACATGTCATGAACCGTGCAATGAAAATTGCAAAAAAGCGATTCCATATTTTACTAACCTCTGTTCGTAAACAACCTGAAACTTACTATGTTGTGGAAATGACGTATCGAGTGCGTTTTACTTTTTCTTAGGTTAGGTCGAGATCTAGTTTAGAAAACAACCTTGATTTTATATCGTAAACAATCATGTTTACGATATAAAACAAAAACATCATTTTTTATTTATTTTCTTTTTTGAAAATTTCGACATGTCCTGTCTCTTATGATATGAAATCAGAAATTCTATACGTACGAAGTTGCGGGCGATCGCTATAGTTAGGTAGGTATAATATATTTCCAGGCTTATCAGTCTTATCACTCAGTGTAGCCTTATGTATTTTTGCTAATAAATCGTCTAATAATACCTACTCAAGCTGCCGAAAAAATATTTTTCCGTTATATTTGAACAAATGAGATCGATATGTAAATATGTGGAGTGGATCGGTCAACGCTTTCGCTGTGCTAGTTTACCGAAGGACAAAAAGACCAAGTCAAGACTAACGGTTCAAGCCGGCGATATAGGTATATGCCAGGATAAATGTTAAATAAATTGTCAAACGCGTGTCAGGCCACGCACAATGTAGGGTTCCGTAATTGCATTTCGCAATATAATGGTTTTTTATTGCATTTTAAAACACATCACAAAATAATAATCCGCCTAGTTAGAAATTGATAGCAAAAACTCAAACTTTATGAACTTATTGATAAAATTTAGTTTATCAATAAGTCCATAAAAATATCGTCCATAGGTAATACTTACTTTGAACTGACCTATACAGGATTAAAAGTTAATGACATTAGACATGCTTAGTAATTAATTAATCTCCGAGTTGCATTTTTGTCAAATTCAGTTTATTATCAAAATAAACTTCGTTCTTAATTAAAGGTCTGGGAAAAATTTAATGAATAAAGAAAATGGTATTACGGGGAGCACAATAGGTAGTGAGTTAGAAAATCAATAGCATCTGTAATCCTATTTCAAGGCCACGGGTAGAAGTCTAGCAAAAACTACGCGTCGTCGGCTGGCAAGGTGCCAACAAGGGGGCTGAATAAATAGCTAAGGGTGGCTTTACTACAGGCACTGCCAATGAAAGTTGGGGCAATATATAGGTACGAGTAAGTTGGACAATGAATTGTTTAAAATTAATTACAATTACAAGGTAATGGTTACCTATTGATATTTGACAATATTTTATTAGAAAACTGGGGTACCTACAAAGGTACAAATAGTGATTTAAGGAAGATTAAATTTCTTTACTTTCTGCTTTTAAAGTGTAATAGGTGGCATCGTAGTCTGTCCGGGGATTTTCATTGGTTGAAATTGTCCAATTTACAACAATTTTGCTGTTAGGTAATTGTTTTTTTTTTGCTGAAAATTTAATTATTTCGTAAATGAATTTCCTACGATAAATAGTAATAAGTAGTATAAAATGTTTTATTATCTAGGAAAAGCTTGTTTATTTTATTCTCCTACCTCTCTGCTCCTATTTGATGTAGCTACAAATATTTGACCAATAGGAAAAAAATCATAGGAAAATTGAAAGATGTGCAAAAGTTTCTTCTCTACCAGTACTAAAAGAAGATGTAACGAAGTAAGTAAGCATGTAAGTGTGCTAAACTATATGATAAATATTACGAATTTCCGCATCCAAATGTGTATTTGTACCGGTGAACGAACTCGGTTGTAAGAAATTATTTCGGAAAAGTATTTCTCTGAAGATAATGTAGAGCTTGGAACAAAAGGCGGAAAATAAACAAAAACACTAAATACATGATATACATTACATAAAAAAAGATTTACTGTTTTAATTTCATTAAGGTGTTAATTTTATTAATTAAGAAGAGGTCACTGCAGTTCAACCACGTAGGTAGATACATGACTAACGGAACGTTTTACGTGCATACTTTATTATTTGCGTGAGAAAAATGCACATACCTATCTTGAGGTTCATTCAACCTTTTTTTTATTGTGAGTCATAGGTATCGCCTAGGACACAGAATACCTAATACCTCCTAGGGCTAAAACTCTAAAAGCGTTACAATTTTATCATGTCTTCTTCTTTGTAAAAATACATATAGGTACTTATTTAAAATAAATATTAAACTTAGGTACAATCTGTAGACTACCTTTTTCGATCCTTTAGGCTTGGAATTTTTAACCTAAATTATTTTATAATTTAAAATTTTTAACCTAAAATATATGGGTATGCTTTTTCAAGATGCGCAAAATCATAATCTTCTTACTTAGGTACCTACGAATACAAATGTGAAATCAAATTCTCAAATCTTCCCAATACCCATATTTTTTTGGACTAAGTAATTGATAGGTTGTCCGTGTAGACTAGTATTTTTTTTCTAAACGAGTAGGTTGACCCACTCTACTTACTTCCTCAAAATGATTCATTAAGCAACGGGTATGGTTCTGATTTCTCCGAAATGATTTGTACGTCGTCATCGTTGAAAGAAAGAAAATATAAACGAAACCTTTGAAACAACTTCCGAATAACTAACAACACGATTTGGGCAAAAAGATTTACATTTTCCTTTATTTAATTTTGTATTATTTTACTTACCTTTGTAGATCATTTGATTATACCGTCTAGACTTCATAATTATGTATCCGAAAATCTGTGAAAATTCCTAAATAAAATAAAAGTTTAATTTTTATTAGGTACTAGCTTTTGCTCGCGGCTTTGTTCACGTTAAGTTCGATTTTTCAAATCCCTATTTTACCCCCTTAGGGGTTGAATTTTCAAAAATCCTTCCTTAGTGTGCGCCTACGTCATAAAAGGAACCAACTGTAAAAATTTCAAGTTTCTAACTTCAGTAGTTTAGGCTGTGCGTTGATATCTCAGTCAGTCAGTCAGTCAGTCAGTCAGCCAGTCAGTCAGTCAGGACTTTGAATTTTATATATATAGATGTACGGTAATGGAAAATCTAAACCTTCAATTTTTGGAAATTTCAGGTCAGTTTATATCGCTAAAGTACTTATTACCTTATGTAGATATTCAAAAATAACCGAAGCAATTAATTAAAAATCTGCAGTAAGAAATTATTGAACGTCTGCTTACAGATACCTTCTTTATTTAAAACCTCGTATGGTTGGCAAAAATGCGGTAGCGAGATCATTCATCTCATTTTAGTTCGTGTTACTGTGTCAATACGAACGGCCGAGTGAACTCCGTAACGGTAATGCGCGGCGATACGATACATTGATATTACTCATTATGTTATGATCCCGGAAGACAATCAGCATACTTTTGGAAGAATGCCAAAATGAAATATTTAGGCACTTAGAATTTTCGAGCCCGTAGCATCTTCAGATTAAATCTTCTTCATGCTTCTGCAACCAACTTCAGCGAACTGAAGCTAAATCAGAAGTGGGATAACCATAGGCTGTGTGTTCTATAATATTTAAGCAAGGAAATAAAGTCTCAATAGCCCAACGGTTAAAGGTCTAACTCAAAACTGAAAGGTAGCAGGTTCGAATCCTACCCGTTGCACTATTGTCGTACCCACTCTTAGCACAAGCTTTCCGCTTATTTGGTTGTAAGCTTTACGGAATCGGCCTACAAGCATCGTGAAAACTGAAAATCCAAGGAAAACGTTATTCAAACAGGCATAATATATGCCTAATATTGGATGCATTGCACCCAACAGGTTATTTTATTGATTTTCTATACAATTTTGGGTGACTCAATAATTACATCTTATATGACCCACATACCAACTGAAAATTCCGAGTAACCTGTGACTTTATACACGTACTACATACTCGTAGATTGTTTGAAAAACAGTGATTCAGATTATAAAATGTCAATTAGGCTTTGTTCCGCTTATACAATAAAGCATTACATGAATGAATATGATTAATCGTAACAAAGTATAGCATTTTATCTGTTTGTTTAAAATCATGTGTCTGCAAAATTTGCATTTTTTAAAAACTATGAATCAGGGAAGTTCAAGCAGGGCTGTAAAAAAGCGTAAATAAAAAAAAAATTCTTTCGGAATTAATTTATCGAAGAAGACATCTGTGAAAATGACCTGTGAAACTTTAAGACCACACAAAAAATGGCATGCGTAAGTCTGTGCAAGAGATCTACGTCCATTAGTGGACAGTAATGCTCAGATTTATAGAGCATGCTCTGACTTAGCTTAGACTAGATAGATAGATAGATAGAAGATAGAGTTAAAACGAGACACAAATATGCTCTGATATAAATCTGTCTCGTTTTAACTCTGACTTAAGTCGGAGTGAGAGTATGGTCTATAGATTTCAGCCTAAGACCAGCGAATGACAATCCATCGCAAGTGATTGTAGTTATCGATTGGAGCTACGATCGTCGCTTAGCTATTTTTTTTAATCACCAAATTACAATCTCTAAATAATCTCTTGTCGCAACCCTGATCAAATGATTCATTACCTGAGCTCGAATTTCTTCAGCGTATTTTCGTGCTACGCTATGAGACAGTAATAAATTATTCCAAGTACATTAAATAATGCGTGCATGTATGCACGAGAGCGTCTGTCTCGTGGAAGATGCAGAATTAGGCACTATCTTTCGAAATTATAATATACTTACTAGCTGATGATTCCCACCACTTCGTCCGCGTGGAAAAAGTGACTTGCCATCTGCGAGAAGTTATGTCTTCTATCTCCGATGATATTTAGTAGATCTTCACCAAAATTGGACAAAATATTTCTAATCAATAATAAAAAAAAGAATTATCAAATTCGGTTTCGATTTGACGAAGTTATAGAGCAAAACGCGTCGGTTCTTTCATAATCAGATAACAATACCTACATATATAGGCTACAATCTACATAAGTTCATTCATGTATCAATTCAAAACTACCTGAACTTTATCAAAATAGCCACTGCCTACCCACTCGTATCTTGACATCTGGCGCCTATTTTTTACCCCGGGGCAGCGGTCAAACTTGTAACCTTATAATAAGAATAGCTATATAAAACCTTCGCATTCTTTATTCCCCAACTTTAAAGATTCGCATGCCTGTTCCCTCACATACATTGTAGGGTTCCGTAATTACTCGTCACTATTAAAAAAAAAAAAAAAATCTATAATTTATGAATAGCCAAGTAGGTACCTACCTATGTAATTTTTATAATAAAATGTATCTTTCACAATTTAAAAGAATATGTAGGTACAATAGGTAGGTACTTATTGTTATTACAAAGAGATCGTTTACGGATCCCGTTTCTTTTTTCAGAACCTTAAAAATATGAGAAGGATTTCTATCTACGAGTATGAAATTAAATACATAATAATAGTAAGTAACTATTTTACTAAAGTTTACCTGCATAGGAGATATCTACCTACCTACTGATCTGAAAGAAAGCGTAAATAGTCAGGGTGGAAAAGGGGAATTTAACTATTTCTCTGAATTTGATTGCCTTCTTGGTCTCGGGTTATTAACTCTCTCTGTGCCATATTTCTTTAAGTTCTGTTCAGCGGCTAAGCCCTGATAATGTAACAGACTACAACTATTTTTAACCGAATCCCAAAAAGGGGGAGGTTATCATTTCGGCTGAAATATTTTTTTCATTTCGCATTTATAATACCTACTTACCCATACTTTTTTTTACATACATTAAAATTTAAAATACTTTATGTATGGATATGGCGGATTACCTTGAAGTATAAAAAATTTGATTCCTCCATGCGGATTACGGAAGAGGTTGATTCTAACAGCTGAATATCGAGCAACAATGCTAGAACAACAAGTCGGATTTCTATAATTCTATATTTAGTTAGAGCTCATAATATAAGACATAAGATGTGCTGAGGGGAACTAATAACATCACACATGTCAAGTATGGCGTTGCTGAATCTTAGCATACGGGCAAAATGCAAAGCATTCCAAGGCGGGCTCGATTCGTCCTTCTAATTTGGTCCACATAAGCTTAGAACTTTGGTACCTAAGGTCCTGTTTATACTGGCGCTATAATACCAGCTACTTTGTTAGATGTACCTAATTTATATTAGCTTTTATCCACGACTTTACTGAAAATAAACACACCTACTTTCGCATTCATAATAATTAATTAATTAATAAATACTACTACTACTACTACTACTACTGGGTATTCATGGTGGGTGGCATGCCTACGACGTCATACCTCGGGATCCTTTTTGCGGGATAAAGAGAAATCTATTAAATTACTCATCTTGAAGATGAAAGCTATCTCGAGAAATCGCGACTGCTTCATGGATACTGTTGTTCCTGAGGGAACTCTTTACCGGGATTAAAAGTGTCATATATTATGTCACAGTTCAATCGAATGCACAATGCGCAAGAAACAAAGTCTTTTTTACCAGGGTGGCATTCGGATAAAGAAATGCAAGAAATTTTTATTTTTTAGGCCAAAGATTAAACCATTAGTCAGTAATGTTTTAATGAGATAGGGAATTATAATAGAAGTAGGTAATAATTACTTAATGTATTAATAATAATTTATGATGAAACTATAATAATAATTAATGGCTTTCACTATCTTGTGTGCTCTATCATTATAATTGCAATAGATAAAACTAGATAACCACAGAACCTACCTACTTGTATATCTTAACTACTTCCTTAGCTTAGCTTTCAATAAGTATGAATCTCTTAACAAGGTTTTTATTTCAGTCTTCCGGGCGCGGGTGAGAATGCGTCCTTATTGGACAGGCGATGCTGGCAGCTGGCACATAGTTACATACCACGCAGACTGCGATTCTCAATACATAACTCTGACTATCGAGTTGAACGAAACTAATTTGGTCCATGGGTTTGACTATGTTTAGAGCTTAAAGTTGGTCAAAATATTGCAAGTTACAGCAGACGTAAGCTTTTGCTAGAGGCAAAGGTAAGTAAATCTACCTTTATACGTTGCAGTCTTGGTAAATAAATAAGTTTTAAAAGCAATTACTAAACAAAAAAAGTTTAGAATGTTGATAGGTAAGTTGAATCTGACGAAATTATTTTTTTTTTATCCAGAAAAGGGTACTTAAATTTTAAATTTGTAGAGATTAATATTTAAATTAGAAAATAATAATTTGTTAATTTGTAATTGATAGATAGGTTATTAATACAAAAACAAGTTCTAATTATTAAGCATGCTACTCGGCATGTAGGCTGAAACTAGTTCTATTAACTAAGTATGCTCAGTTAGTCAACTATAAAGTATTTGCTGAAATAAACAATATTGGATGGTTTAAAAAAGTTAGAGCGATTATAAGTACGATACTGCGAAACTTTATCGTAAAACCTTTCGAGTTCCCAGCGCTAAACGGTCGCGATTACGCGTCTCGGTCGGCCTACATTTTCAAGTCGCGCCGTCCTCTCCGCAGTTTGAATTTGGCGCGGCAACTGTGCAGCGGTCAAGCCGCGCGCGCGCTCCAATGCCAGCCAGACGGCAGTCAAACGAACAACCTTTGAAAGTTTTGCATTTGCTCGTGTTATTTACTTTTTTGTTTGTTTTGGTGCGGTAGACGAACTTGTTCGAGTCTATGAATTCCGTGAACTTGTATTTATTAATGAATAAAGAAAAACTGTTTGGTTGAAGTGATAAGGACCGTTAGCTATATAAAACAAATGTCTCTATCTCCTTGGTATGTAACAGATTTTTTTGTTATCAAGTCGCGGTTATCGTATGCTGTGCGAACTTTTAATAAGCTTACTTCCTTTGTTTAGGAACGGCGACGCCTACACCGATGATTGTGTGAGCAGCGTTTTATCGTACTAGCATAGTACTAGCGTAAACAAAATATTATTTATATTTTTACAATGGACGGAGACAGAAAATTAAATCTCGAAGGTGTCCCACTCAACTCGGCAGGTGCAGCGAATATTTATTTGAACACTGGAAAAAATAAAGTGAACGAACGCGACGGGACTGTTATTCATCTTAACACAGGTGATTTTAAGTTTTTAAAAACTTTCAACTACCTAGTAAAGTAGTAAGCGCAAACTAATAATTAAAAGAACTGGTTTTGATATTTTTTTCCTATTTTAGAGAAGCCTGCGGACGTCGGCGTTCACATAAATACTACTTTGTCCATCGCGTCTTCCAAGAAAATTAAGCTCCTGTTTATATTGAGCTTTTTACTCAGCGTTATTTGTATGATAATAAGCTGCTCCATAGCATTTTATTACTGCAATGAGATGTCATCAATGAGAAGACAGTTCGATGTATTGAGAGAACAGTTTCTGATACAGCATATAAAAGAAGGAGTCCTGAATCAGGATAGAGCAGTGCAGAGCCCTCTGGTGTCCAGTTTTCAGCCCCGTTTGAAAGGTGTAGAGGTCAGGGAAGGTAGAGACTTTATTAAAAGTGAAACACCTCCAAAAAGGTACTATGTTGAAGACCTTGGAGAAGACATGTTACTTGTAGACTCGAGCAAGAAGAAGCCTAGTCAAGATAAAGTGCCAACATACGACTTATCCTTCTTCCAAAAAGGTATTATAATTAACAATATCAGATTACTTTATAACTGGCATACAAGCTCTGAAGCATTGGTATTAACAATTAAATTATTTTTATTGCAGAGCCTCTGGTCGTTCATTTCAATGGTGCCATACGAGAACTAAACATTGGAACTCAATGTAAGTATGAAAAAGAACATTCCTTAAAATAGTCACATTGACATCTGCTTATCTTAAAATTGTTTCCTACAAGCTGAGGTCACACCCTTGGCGAAATAAAATTATGCCATATGGCCATGACTAAAACTAATATCATTCAGAAGAAGATCTTAAAATTGTAGAGATACTTAATAAGACCCCTATACAGTAAATAGAAAAGAAAAAATCGTTATTAAAATCATTTTAAATACAAACTTACATTGTAATACATATGTATTGAGTACGTAGATAGGTCTTTTGAATAGCAAAATATAGCTATCTATTATTATACAAACAAATACCTAAATTTCATTGTTCTCGTGTTTTATTAGTATAAATGTAATTAAAAACAATAGTCCAAGTATGGTGGTTAGTATGATAATAATATGCTGCATACCACAGGATGTGTTCAAAGCCTTTATATTTGCATTCTCCACATACATGAATCAACATACAAACATCCATAGAACTGTCCTAATTCATATTTTATTTTCAACCGCATAGAGTCTATATTCTAATGAAATGTTTGCAAGGCTTATTAACTAGGTATAGTTCCATAGAAAAAGATTGAATAATAAAATATTGCTGAAGGGGCAATTAATCTCACTGAGCAATTATCCACCAGACAGTGTTATAATTCTTATTTCATTCATTTATTAAGCACAATTCAGCTGTTACCTATTAATTATACATCTTGTGACTGCTAGCCTGCTAGCTTATTGGGCTACAGATCTAGAGGTCCTGTGGCCTGATTCTGTAACTCAGTGCCTATCAAAAAATGAAAGCCACTGACATATATTTTGACGACCTCCCTGGCGCAGTGGTGAGCGCTGTGGTCTTATAACTGGGAGGTCTCGGGTTCGATTCCCGACGGGGACAATTTAGGAATTTATAAATTCTAAATTGTCTCTGGTCTGGTCTGGTGGGAGGCTTTGGCCGTGGCTAGTTACCACCCTACCGTTAAAGACGTGCCGCCAAGCGAATTTACACTACTATATCCCTTCCAAGTTAGCCCGCTACCATCTTAGACTGCATCGTCACTTACCATCAGGTGAGATCGCAGTCAAGGGCTATCTTGTCGTCGAATAAAAAAAAAAAAATTATCCATTGAAAGTTTACTATGAAATAGTAAAAAACATTTCTCTTCAGACCTTCAATGGATTAAAAATATATGTCAGTGGCATTCATTTTTTGATAGGCACTGAGTTACAGAATCAGACCCCTGGATTCACTAGGTATCTGATTTTTCTGTCAAAAATTCTCAACAGCTGTAGAGTTGGGAAGTTGGTGGTGTTACACACTATTCTTTGGTAAACACGTAAAGTCGCCGGTTCTGCGATCTCCTTGTGGTTGTTTCTGATCGTTGTCCCATTGAACTAAGAGAGTGAGGGAATGCAAAGTGCGTCCATATTGCGCACACTCTTCTGGTCTATAATATCTTCTTCATTGTTCCTTTCAAATTGGTCGAAATTCGGTACGGAAATTTGTATTGTAAAAAAAAAAATGTATTGTAGTATAATTTTAATTTTTGGCATTGGTAGGTTATTTTCCAACGATAGCTTCACATAATAATTTATTATTGTGATTGTTGTATTATGATTATTATAGGTCGTGACATCGTGATTTATCAAACTGTACCTCTATTATTCGCGCTGTTAGATAAGGTCATAAAGCTTATAAAATCCAACCCAAAAACCTAAGGGTGCCAACAAGACCCTATCATATCTCATGAATCGTAATTGGTAGATATTTGAAATGTTCACAGAATGTGTATTTTTATTGCACCTATAATAACAAATAATAATAAAGGGTTGCTCCCACAAAAGAAACGTGATTTTTTTCGGTGCTTTTTGCTTATGTTGGTACAGAACCCTTCGTGTGCGAGTCCGACTCGCACTTGGTCGGTTTTTCTATTCCGAGAGTACTCAATTACGAAAACAAAGCATTTAGAGACGAGTGCATTTCTTCATTAATCAACACTTAGAAGTAATCAGATATCCAAAGAAAGCAATTAATATCTTGCGTAATTTATTCGATCATCGCAGTAAATAGTGCTCAAGAGTAGACAACAGAAAAAATAGAACAAGTGGCAGTTAATGGGTACACTTGAAGCACTGTGTGAACAATCATGAAGTATGACCGTTATTATTATGACTGTTATTGTTATTCTAATCGTTTGAGTTGAGTCCAAAAATACAAACCAAGTAATAAGGAAACCAAAATCCACGTGTAGGTATTTAGGGTCCTTGTTAGGGTTCCGCATCCAAAAAAGCCAACGGGGCTCTATTATTAAGGCGATTGGCACACGGCACCGTGCAGTGCAAAGAAGCGGAAATCAGAGGCGGCAAGCACCGTGAGCAGCGGTGCGTAGCCCGCCTGTCCGCGCGGATGCATTTTGCATTTTATCGGTATATTCTTCATGTCCCAGAGCACAGGACGACTCTCGATCTCAGAAATAAATCTTCCTACATCGTAATCCATTTTAAAGCTTCAATAGCCCAACGGTTAAAGGTGCGGACTGAAAACTGTAAGGTCGCAGGATCGCATCCGTTGCACTATTGTCGCACCCACTCCTTTTTTTTTTTTTTTTTTTTTAACGTTGGGAAATGCCTTTACGCATCCCGCCCATCTTGACAACAGGCGGGTATGTGGGACTCGTTGGCACTGCCAAAATACCCACTAAAACCCAACGGGCCCGTCCACGCTTTTATAGGGAAGCCACAGGATCGCTGCTCGCATTCAACTGTGGCATTCCAGCGGTTTCGACCGATCATCCCGCCATCCTACGGAGCTCCGGGGGGATGAAGGCGCGCATATTGGCGCCTTCTTCTTTGACCTCTTCTTCTGCGGAGCGGGTGAGCGTTCGGGTCTCTGTCTCGCTCCGCTTGTTCTTTCTGTGAGAGCACGCTCTCACAGAAAGCCATTACCTCCTTCCAACACCTCTCGCTGCCGATCATGGCACTCACCACGCTCGGCAGAGAGAGGTCTGCTCCAACGAACTGCACCACACGGTGCCGCTGCGGCCCCCACGCCGCGCACTCGGCCAAGGTATGATACGCCGTATCTTCCTGCGCATTACATTCGTGGCAGGCTGGGGTCTGCTCCCGCCTCGCAATCTGATGCAGATACTTACCGAAACAACCATGTCCAGTAAGTACCTGCGTCAGACGGTACGTAAGCGTTCCGTGCCGTCTCCGAACCCAGCTTTCCAGGTGGGGCCGGACCGCCTCGACCGTCCAGGAACCGGCTATGGGAGATTGCAGGTCCTCTCTCCACCTGGCGATTAGAGCGTCGCGGGCCAGAGTTCTGATGCGCGCAGACACCTCGGCTTCCGGCCTCTCTCCTCGAGCCCTGACGTCCGCCCTATATTGGTATACTTCGGCAAGCACTTCAGCCTGAAGTTCCCAGGGCGGATCACCAGCCAGCAGTGTGGCAGCCGTCCAGGACACTGTACGGTACGCACGTATGGCACGGACCGCAATGATTCTTTGCGGTCTCCGTAACAGGGTCTTATTTTGAGACGATAGCCCTTCCACCCATATGGGCGCCCCATACAGTGCCATACTTCGCACGATTCCACTATAGAGCCGTCGGCAGGAGGACTCTGGCCCACCTATATTTGGCAGTAGCCTCCCTAGGGCAGCAGCGGCATTGACTAGCCTCGGGTCGCACCCACTCCTGTCACAAGCTTTCCGCTTATTTGGAGGGGATAGGAGGATATTAGTCGGCTTCAGGTTGGCTAATATTCTTAAAAAATAAAAATTAAAGTTACATATATACTCGTACAGGCCCATACGACGTAAGATCCGCTTCACCGCTCTCCGCGGCGTTGCGCGGTGTAGTGTGCCAAACGCCTAAAGGTCGTAGCCCATTTACACGACACCGCTCCTACCCAACCAAAGGATGAAGGAAGGCGCGCGGTACCGTTACCGTACCGCGGTGTTGTTACTGTAAAGTGCAACTCCAGAGCACGATATTAAGTCCATATTTGAATGCTCATACTTTGGTTGGGTAGGAGCGGTGTCGTGTAAATGGGCTACGACCTTAAGCCTCCGCTGTCCGTCCGTCCGTCTGTCAGCGCGCTATATCTCTTGAACTGCAAAAGTTAGATACCTACTTGTCACAACCCAAGTAACAATTTCTTGTCCTATAGCAGCCCATAGAACGTTTCCTCTAACACCACTTAAGCACTGTAAAAGCAATAAGAAGGTCGTATAACGCTGATTTGGCGCAGTTATATCTCTATTTAGAGACATAGCGAAACTATAGCAGTTGTGCTTGGGACTTTTTTTTTCTATAAATTTGATATATTGGTGCCTTGTATGACAATTTGTTGACATACGAGGCACAATAAAGCTTTTATAGTTCTTTTTTATTCTGTAGCAGCGTTCGTAATTCCATTATAGTGCTATTATACTCTATAGAAAAGTACGTGATTCTTTTACTACGCTTTTCATTTTAATTTTTCACGGCAAGGTGGTCTACGTGTGTTTATACAAAAACAAAAAAATAAAAGGGATAAGGATTCCATCTTGATGAGTTTAATGTCATCTTTTATTTAGACATGGATAAATTCGACCAATACTATAAAAACCACTTGGAACCAAAGTTTTCATAGACTGATAGAATCATCAAAACTGATAGAATAGCATTAGTTTTACTTATTATTTTCAATGCGCCCTAAATTAATTGAGTTTTTTAATTAAAATATTAATAAAAATAAATAAAATTAACCGTAGTTTCTGCTACACAGCCAAAAAGCTAATTTGGTTCTCTTTTAGGTTAACTATAGCACAAGTGACAAAAAATCTGCCGCCATTGACGTAAAATTAGGGTTCCTTATGACTAGTCTTGTCCCACATACTTAATTTTTGAATACATTTTTGTATCCAAGGAAGAAATAAAATAGGTAGGTAGGTAATCGTTGCTCATGATTGGTTTTCTTTCTCAGGTACTTATAATAAATATGCCCCTAGTAATGGATATTGATAAATTTCTAAAATTTGTTCTATAAAGGAAATAAAGGAATTAGCTATATATCGCTGTTGTCTTAAAACAGAACAACCAAAACCATAATAGAAAACTTTGGTCATGTAATAGAGTCATGGTGACTTCTTCTTCAATGAGACTATAATAAACCCAACAAAGATAATTAAAACACTTTTTATTGTTATAAAAATGTCCCGAAAATCGTTTATAAAGCAAAACCGCTCTATAACAGTGTTGTTATGAGTAATTATGTACCATGTACTATAGCAGTGTTTTGTGGGATCACAATAGCGTCAAATTATTGTATTGTTGTGTCCTTCATCACTGCTAAAACGCCATACTTATAGCGGTTACCAGGAAAACTTTATAGTACTAATGGGGTACATAATAGTGAATTCAAACGCTGTTATACATTAATATAGCGCTATATTGTCTAAATTCGAGGTTTTTATAGAACTTGCCTATAACGGCTCTACAAAACGGTTTTGTAAACCTTTACATCCCCTGCTAAAAGGATAGTTTGGCTATATAAGCTTATAGAGCAAAAAAGTCATAGCAAATGCTTTTATATAACGGGTGGTTATCGCTACAACCTTTACACGATGTTAACTCAACCTTTTCGTGATGAATTCTTAAATTATAGTACCAAAATGTTACTTGGGAAAATGTGTGTTTCTATTGCTGCAATAACAACAAAATATAATAAAACAAACAAGGAAGCCTCCCTAAAATCAGTTTAGTTTTTCGAAACAGACGTTTGATGTTTAAGATAATGTGCTCAGTTTATAATTACTACCAGTTTTGCTATAGGCAGTTGTATCCACAGATTACTTATTCAAAGGTTGTATCGTAATCAGAAGGGTTACAAAATATTAAACAATACATTTTTAATTCATTTTTTTCTGTAAGAGATTGTGATAGTTGAAAAATTTGCTATCAATGCAATAAACAGTGCCGATGTAGCATCTTATATCAGCATCCGTTTATCTTATGTGGAACCCTGACTAATGGAATTCCATCCGATGCGACCGGATATCAGCTGATGCTTGTAGTGTACCTATTGTTTTTATTTACATCTATTGCTCACGTTGGCGCGATATTACGAGTGTCACTCATTAACTTATTATAGATCTGAATGAAAACACGATTTTACTTTTAAGTAAACTGATCCACTGACGATAATTAATTATCAAATATATTATTATGTAGATACATAATTTAGTTTACTATTATTTTGGTCTGCCTTTACCTGTTTTTGAAGTGAAAATTTCTTTAGGTTCGTCGAACCTCTCGTCTCCTTGCTCTGTATATTTAACGTTACAAAATGCGCTTAAGCCCCCTATCAAAAAAGTTTTTTTTGAATCGAAAAACTTAATGTAAGGTAAGGTCACCAAATAAGGCCTACCTTAATTTTTTTATTACGTAACTAGCAGGTTTATAATTAAAATGCTCTGGTAATTTTAAAATACTTATATTTATTTATTAAACTTTGTAATTTAATGAAATAAAATTGCTTTAGAAACAAAAATCACACTTTTATGAACACAAATAACTAAAATGTCACTTTGGCCTTATTGGGAACCCTGTGTCTTAATAAGGCCTTAATAAAAACAAGTAAGCATTCAACTTCTTAATTAATAGAAAACGTTGTAAACACTTATATTAACAAAAAAATGTTAGAGTTATTTTGCTGTAATCCGCCAACAGAAAAAAATCTGTATGGTCAAACATGCGGTTATAAGCTAAGCACCGCTTACCTCCTAAACCAAGCAATAAAGCAAAGTTCCCAAGCAAGCAATGCCACCACCACTCACATGCACCACCACACAAGACTTTAATACTACTCTCGACGCACGTTTCGCCCCGACACCGGAGCATCCTCAGGAGATATCGACTTTACAATGCTGTATTGTCTAGTGACGTGTGTCCGGGTTCTTCCTCGTAGGCCCTCACGGGCCTCGGGGTAACTGTTCGGGGCAATGGCCCCTTTCAGTGGTGGCGACGCCGCCTGCAACTACAGGCGGGGCACTGGGTGGGACCGGTTGGTCCGTGATGTCGTGTCCGGGAGTCTTGTCCGGTGATGTCCTGCTGCCGTGCGATCGAGCCCGCGTAAAGTCGCGGGCGATCAGCGACCTGCAGCAGGGTGGTATGTCCTGGATGGGCTTACGCCCGCCGCTCAGCGAGGTCGAGCCCACCGGTAGTGTACCGGCGAGCGCCCATCAGCCAGCGGCGAGGAAGCAGTCGTGTCCTAGGAGACTAGGTCTCGTGGTAGTCCTCTTGCGTCCGGCGGGCGCCGGTGGTATGGCGCGATGCCACGCAGGTGCTGGGATCGCGCTCCGTCGGCGCGCGCGAACATAGAGGAGCTCAGGCGATGAACGTGGTCGTCCAGGCTCTCCATGCGCAGGTCTCTGGAGATGACCTGGTTCCGTACGAAGCGTGGTGCTCCGGTGATGGTGCGGAGCGTCAGCGACTGCTGCGCTCGCAGTGACTTGCGGCTCGTCTCGCCTGTCAGCGCGAACCACGCGGGAGCCGCGTATGTGAGTCGCGTGCGAACGTACGTCTTGTAGACGGACAGCTTCGTACGGAGAGGCAGATGGGACGCCAGCACAGGCCGGAGGATGTTCCTTGCTGCGCGTGACTGCGCGACCACGTTCTTGACATGGGGTCGCATTGAGAGTTTCGAGTCGATGGTCACTCCGAGGTATTTGGCCTGCGGGGACCACTCGACCGTCTCTCCCATGAGCGACACCGGGGGCGGCCTTTGACGTGCCCGCCCGATGGAAATCGCCTGAGTCTTCGCCACGTTGACCTTGAGTCTCCAGTCCTTCAGCCACGTGGGAAGTGCATCCAGTGCTCGCTGCATCTTCAGCGCTGCATGCGGGGCATTCAGCGAGGTGGTGATGAACGCCGCGTCGTCGGCATACAGCGCTAGCATGGCGCCGTCGGCGACTGGGATGTCGTCCGTGTATCTGCCGTAGCAGACGGGCGACAGGCAGCTAGTGACGTGTGTGTGAAATGTGCGGTATTATATACTGTTTTTATCCCCGCTACTGTTGCCCCGCCCACTACCCACCGAACTCCCCTCGGACCCCCCCGGATTCGCCCCTTCGAATAAACGGAGTAACGGTGAATTTGAAACATTGATTTGTTCGTTTAGTAATTCAACCTTATTATTTTTATTATGCTTGATTATTTCTAATTGTTCTAACATGCTCAGTCGAAAACCTTTATCGCAGGTGTGTAGGATTTTATATGTATGGTTGGATGATAATTTGTGTCCACTGTCTAGGAGATGTTTAGCAAAGTGTGATTTTTGTGGTTGTTTGTTCCTAACCGCGGCTATATGTTCTTTGTAGCGTGTTTCAAATTTTCGACCTGTTTGACCAATATACGTGGCTTTGCAGTCTGAGCATTCGAGTTTATAAATACCGGATTTTTGTTTGTTGTTTAATTTGTCTTTACCGTTGCAAATATTTTTAAGTGTATTATTTGTCCTAAATGCAACATGTATATCATGTGCTTTAAGTGTCTTAGCGATACGCTCGGACACTGGACCTAAATAAGTTAAACTAGATTTGTATTTATTTATTTTTTCGGGTGATGAAGAATATAGATCCTTTTTGATCCGTTTTAATTGTTGTTTTTTTGTTGTTTGTTGGTAAAGACAAATTAAACAACAAACAAAAATCCGGTATTTATAAACTCGAATGCTCAGACTGCAAAGCCACGTATATTGGTCAAACAGGTCGAAAATTTGAAACACGCTACAAAGAACATATAGCCGCGGTTAGGAACAAACAACCACAAAAATCACACTTTGCTAAACATCTCCTAGACAGTGGACACAAATTATCATCCAACCATACATATAAAATCCTACACACCTGCGATAAAGGTTTTCGACTGAGCATGTTAGAACAATTAGAAATAATCAAGCATAATAAAAATAATAAGGTTGAATTACTAAACGAACAAATCAATGTTTCAAATTCACCGTTACTCCGTTTATTCGAAGGGGCGAATCCGGGGGGGTCCGAGGGGAGTTCGGGGGGTAGTGGGCGGGGCAACAGTAGCGGGGATAAAAACAGTATATAATACCGCACATTTCACACACACGTCACTAGACAATACAGCATTGTAAAGTCGATATCTCCTGAGGATGCTCCGGTGTCGGGGCGAAACGTGCGTCGAGAGTAGTATTAAAGTCTTGTGTGGTGGTGCATGTGAGTGGTGGTGGCATTGCTTGCTTGGGAACTTTGCTTTATTGCTTGGTTTAGGAGGTAAGCGGTGCTTAGCTTATAACTGCATGTTTGACCATACAGATTTTTTTCTGTTGGCGGATTACAGCAAAATAACTCTAACATTTTTTTGTTAAGGCCGCTGCATACATAACGTGCACGGGACGGGACGGGACGTGGACGGGACGGGACGTGGAGTTTTGGAAACATCGTTTCATAGAAAATGTAAGCGACTGTGCATACGTCACGGAGCACGGACGGGACGGGAACGTGCCACGCGCGGAACGGGAAAAATATCGTCGGCGACGATGTTTAGCACGTCCCGTCCCGTACGTGCCCCGTCCCGTGCGTGATTCCGCTGCGTATGCACAGTCGCCCCGTTCGCTCCGGAGAGCTAAGTAGTGATGTTTGTGTATTTACCTACGAAGCAAAAATGGACGAATGGAAAAACTAATTGAGTGTGTACGATCATTGAAAGTATTTAGACACCAAATATAAAAATTATCTGTGGCGTAAAATTGCAGTCGAACTATCACTCACTGAAAACGGTCAGATTTATTTTATTAATTTATTGCATTGGTATCTCTACTTATATTTTAATATGTAATAATAATTACAGTTGAACTTTTTATGCTCAAATCAATAGGTATATAGTATCAACCTTTGACGACCTCCCTGGCGCAGTGGTGAGCGCTGTGGTCTTATAACTGAGAGGTCTCGGGTTCGATTCCCGGCGGGGGCAATTTATAATTTCTAAATTGTCTCTGGTCTGGCCTGGTGGGAGGCTTTGGCCGTGGCTAGTTACCACCCTACCGTCAAAGACGTGCCGCCAAGCGATTTAACGTTTCGACACGATGGCGTGTAAAAACCGATTAGGGGTATGGGTTGTATTTACACTGCTATACCCCTTCCAAGTTAGCTCGCTACAATCTTAGAAAAATCCATCTTTCCTTGTTCACATCACTAGCACGTTAGTTCTGAGTTATTGCCACGTTGCGTATGCATTAAAAATTCCCGTCCGTGTTTACTAACCACGTCCGGGCCACGTCCCGTCCACGTCCCGTGCACGTTACGTATGCAGCGAGCTTTAATCATGAACTTCCGCAAAGTAACGCCTGACTCTATCCAATACTTATATTAAATCTAATGAGATCCTTTAGGAACTGTCGAGCTCAACTCAAGGTTCTAGCTCCTCAATCCTGATGCTGCAGGGTTGGTTAACAGCGTTTTCCATCTGTTGCGAAGTCCATTGAGCCCTTTTTTCCTTGTGGTAGAAGCTGGTGATCCGTTTTCCATGATGTTACTGAAAACAAGGGTTTACTATTTTACTGTGATACTTTTCTAACTGACATAAAACATTGTCCTAATAAAGCATATACCTGTGAAGTTATAAGGCCTATACATTTTTGTTATAGGCTTTATTAGGGCATCGCACATGGGTAAACAAAATAACAATTATATGGAATACACCGATAATACAGCTTTTTCACTTATGTGAGGAGATGGCTAAACGTATAATTATCCTATAGACAAAACACAGCACACCAAGTACGAATAAAAATAAAAATACTTACTATTTACTCTGCCAGAATTTTATAAAAACAAGCGTGCACTCCGCGGCGTGGTTGTTTTCAACTGCAAGTTCTAACACGCTCGCGGCACAGGCCGCTAGCTGTACTTGTGTGCGCTAGTTAATGTATACGCACACTTCTATAAACATTGGCAGCCATTTGAAATCGTGTAGCGCGAAATTTAAAAAATAGGCCTTATTAGGACATAGGCCTTATTTGGGTCACCCACCTTACCCTAAATATAGCAAATTTTGTGTATTTTTTAAAAGCTTTTATTTAACTTGCAATGTATGTAACTATGTTTGTTGGGGTGGAATCTTGCAACCCAATTTTGAAATTTTGTATACACGTTAAGTTTGGATGACAATGCATGTTTCGCTGTGTGACGTCTTTCTAAATCCAACATGGCGGAACATCCAAGATGGCGGACTAGTTATTAATCTAAATGTTATTTTTTTGTTGCAGCCATTGTTGGTCCATGGGTGCGCGATTTGGAGGTTTCATCTAAGGATAGCGAATCCAAAATAGAGCTGAACACTAATTACTTCACCGTCAAGGAAAGTGGGCTGTACTTCATCTACGCACAAGTAAGTTTATTACACCAACCTCATATATACCTATATACATACCTTTACTGCCCTACCAGTTTTTGCCAGCGACTTCGTCTGCGTAGTTACGTTTTTGAAAATCCCTCGAAAACCCTCTGTTTTTCCGAGATATAAATGAAAAGGCAGCCTATGTCACTCTCCTCAACTATACCTATCAATTTAGTTTAGAGGTTCTGTACAACAGAATCAGCACCATCATTCATTCAAGCTAAGTAGGTAATAAACTGTAAACATTAGACGTCATTTACTAATCATTAATGATTAAATCATTAGATTAGATTAGCTGATTCCCGCGATTTCGTCCGCGTGGAAAAAGTTTAAAGTGACTTGCTACTATCCACGAGAAGTTATGTCCTCTATATCCGATAATATTTAGTAGATCTTCTCCAAAATTGGGCAAAATATGTCTAATAGTACACAATTTATACTTAAAAAAGCATTATCAAATTCGGTTTAGATTTGACGAAGTTATGGAGCAAAATCAACAAAAACTTACATCCTCTATCCCGGATAAACTTTATTGTGTATCAGGATAAAAAGTATCTTATATATTGACCCGGAGTATCAGCTACCACTATAACAGATTTCATTAAAATCCGTTCAGTAGTTTTCAGACAGATAGACAAAAAATTTCAAAAAATTGTTTTGGGCTCAGTGTCGATAATAAAGCATCCTTCGATTAAAATTTTCAAAATATATTTAGAATTCGTCGTGTAACAGTTTTATTATAAGTATCTAAGATAAGTTCAGTAGGGTATTCCCCCTATTAAATTCCCAGCCTTGAATAAGTACCAAGAATTCATTTGTCTCTAGGACTTTCGTAGAAAGACCACTATAAAGGAACCTATACACGATATAATAATAGGTAAAGAAAGAGCTACTCCTAATTTCCGAATCCGCAGGGATTCGGAAATTAGGATTAGGAGTACGCAGGTAGATTTTGCTAATAGTAAAAAGAAAATTACATTATGATTGCTTGAATTTCTTGATACAAGAAACATTATTTTTTTTTTTTTGCTATAATTCGTCAAACCACAAAAAATCTATAGTACAACGTACGTAAAGTAACCCTCCGAAATATACTCTATATTATGTATATTTCGGAGGGTTTGTGTGGTGCTGCGTTATTTCTCTATTTCTATTACTTATGCAGTATAAATGCAAAATACATAGGTGGTTATAGATTTAATTATGCGTTAATTTTATTAGATATTTCACTACTTCAGTTTTTACATGCCATAGTGTCGGAAAACTTTCGCTTGGTGATATTGTTGGTAACTAGCCATGGACAAAGCCTCCCACCAGACCAAACCAGAGACCATTTAGAAATTATATTGTAAAGTGGGCTGTGCTGGGATTCGAATCCAAGACCTCCCACTTACAAAACCACAGCAGTCACCGATGAGCCAGAGCGGTTGGCAAAAATTTTTATTCACATAATAACTTCTACAGTGCTTCTGTATAATTAACTAGCTGATGCTCGCGACTTCGTTCGATCGGAATTAGTTTTCAAGATCCCGGGGATTTTTTTCGGGATAAAAAGTAGCCTATGTCTTAATCCAAGGTATAATCTATCTTCGTTTTAAATTTCAGCCAAATCGGTCCAGTAGTTTTTGAGTTTATTCATTACAAACATACACACAAATCTTTCCTCTTTATAATAGTAGTGTGAAGTGTGATATCAAATTTTTGATTTCAGGTAGTCTACCTAACCCACGCACCGAACTGCTACTTCATTTGGGCGCGTCAGCCCAACCAGGAGCCCCGACTCCTGACCACCTGCGCCACCGGAGACGACTCCAGCCCCAGGCCTCTCAGCAAGGCCCAGATCTCCTGCTCGGCTCACACTATAACCCGACTGTACAAAGGAGACACCGTGAACATGGCCCAGCGGGAACAGAACAGGACCCTGTGGCTTCGACCAGGTTACTCCTACTTTGGCTTCGTCAAACTTAGTTCCTAATACGGCTGTGATAGTGATAATGGACTGCTCCCTAGGTCGGGATGGGGCCCCACATATACTCGGGGAATGCAATATTTCAGTACCTATAATTTTACTTTAGTACGATTCAGTCATGTTTGTTAAACGCTCTAAACACCTGATAGCACGTCGAACCACAACGGATAATTCGAAAATCAAAATGGACTACGCTTATCGGCTTTTCCTACACGCACACATGACGCGTTTTGTAATTATAAAACGTCTTGTAAGGCGGGTCTAAGCGGGTAAAAGAATAGCATATCTGTGTCCACGCATTCAATATAACAAATAACCCTTTAGTCATGGTATACAGGTGTCTCTTTCAAGTTACTGAAGTATTTGTTTTTATACAAAAAATAAAAATGTAGGTACTTATTAAGGTCTATTTGTCAATCGTTAAGTTTAACCCATAAAATATAAGGTATAAGTTCTGACAGTTTTTGTTCAGGCAATCTCTTAGAACGGAATAGTTTTTCGTCTATTAAGTTTACTGGGTGATATAAGTAAATAGGTCCTAAATGTATAAATAGTGAAAAAAATTTTGTCATTCTTTTCCAAGTGAATGTGGGGCCTCAAACTGAAAAGCAAAAATACTGCCATTGTGCCTTACAGTGACGCCGCTAAATGCGTTGCGGTGCCTTCGCATCGCTTCCGTGGGGCCGCTGCGGCATCCTAAATATAATAAAACTATAATCCTTATTTTTCTTAGCCGTCCTAAAAGGTAAACAGTGGTTTCTCGCAGAGAGACGGAAGCGGCGCGCTGAACACGGCGCATACGACGTTCTTCCCGCACTGCAAGTGAAAACCAAACTTAAGAAAGTCGTAAGCGATACGTTCGTCGGTCTGCGATTTGTTTAACTTTTAAGAGGACTAAGGAAAAATAGATTATAGGTTGCGGCGCCGCAACGCGCCGTGCAGCGTCGTTAATATTCCCATTCTGTTGATATAAATACGAATGGTGCTATCGTAATACTATTATTATTGTACAGGAAGTGATTTAAGTGTGCCATATATTGTACATAACGGTTGATTACATACATCACACTGTATTATGTACTTATCTACTATATTTAGTTCAAGAGACGGCCATTATTTTGCTATATACTATTGGGATGAAAATTAAGGTCAACTTTGGTTTCATTTTTGATAGAAAGTATATTATATAGTGCCGAAAGAATAATCTCAGAAATAAGTGCTTCCCCAATATAATTAAAAAAGGTTTAAATGAAAACTTCTTTTTCCGAGCTTCCAGTGAATTGATCTCTTATTGGTCGAAGAATCCCACAATTTGTACCAAAATTTTGTGTTAAGTTTGTCAAAATTATTTTATTATTCCATTTGATGTGAAATGTACTTTCGTTTTTGTGTCGTCTATATAATTATTTAATTTTAAGCGCAAATATAATAATTAAGCTACATACATTCTTTTTAATTGCTCAAATAAGCATTTTTTACTTATTTTTTATTGATATTATAAGTGGAAAAAAATAGGTTCAAGGCATATTGCGACAGAATTGAAGCGACGCCCCGTGGAAGAATTTGTTCTCTGTGGAAGAATTTATCCGCAAGAAAGACGCACAGTACGTCATTAAAGTGATACGCGGGCGCGTTAGTTGGTCGCCAATGCGTTTGCGAGCACAAAGTTAACGTGAGTTGACGTAGTTTCTTATGTCCAACCCATTCTGTTTATACCGATTCTGCCATACCTATTTTTGTTTTCACTACAACTTGCAAAAAAAAATACACGCATAATTCGAGATATCGAAATGAACACGTGCTATTTTATTTCGGATTTTGCGTTTGTGAGTGTAGTTATGCCAGATCTATTACTCCATGTCGAGCGATAGCGCATCGATATGCGTGTTTCACAGGGATCAAGAGCCTTGTCTCTGTGAATATAGGCGCTTTTCATAGCTTCCACTGTATTACAGTAATATGCTTTGAGCCTAAATTCAGTAATGCGGAGACGATTGTTTTAATTTGTATGCAGAGTAAATGCTTAAAAATGGTTTTTATATGACATACTAGTATAGGTATGGTTTTACATTAAAATATGTAGTCAGTAAGCGAGTCATAATTATTACTTTAGAATTTTTGACATCTATGTTGAGTATTAGTTTTATGAATATGGTGCTGATTTGTAGTCTTAGAATTAATAGTCGATTCATTCAGTGAGTTAACAGCAGGGCGATCGGCTAAAAATATATCAATCCTTAAAGGACAGCATCAATGTCAAAATATGGTTTTTAGCCAATGGGATTGGCCACAAGCCATATTTTGACATTGATGCTGTCCTTTAAGGATTGATATATTTTTAGCCGATCACCCTGCTGATCCATTACGTAAAAGGCGGGTTAGATTTAAATAAATGTTCATCAGCTCTTGGTCTATAGGTATGCTGTTGTATATTTACGTCAGTTTAATGGATAATGTGAGTCAAAGAATTTTTTTACCTATAATGGAAAATACCTACTTTTTAACCTAGTACTAATTATTATGATTTCAATAGAATTATTTCTTAACCACAAAATATAGCTAGTTACCGACTATCGGGACTTTTTGTGGACTAAGAACTATTTAGAAAGGGTTTTTACTTTTACTGTAAGGAAACTGATTTGCGTGTAAAATGAGGTGCGGTAGGTAGAAAGTAAACAATTTTTTCATTATTATTTTATTATATTAAGTTTGTTTTCGAATGATCTTTAACCATTAGGCTAGGAATTGTCGGAAAACTTCGTTTCATACATCCAGTGAGCGTTAATGTATTCACTATAATACTTGAGCCATTATATTTATAACTCAGTTCGCGGTTTTGTAATGGCTCAAGTATAGCAACAAATGCCATGTAACATGCCACTCAACTTGTACCCCAACATGTTAAGCCATGTTGTGGAACTTTTGTTTAAACAAGACGCGCGACATCTGGCAACGTTGCGCGCTGTAAGCATCGTCGTCAAACAATGTCGAGCGAATTGTTGGTTAGTGAATAAAGGTGCGAGTTGGTAGCCGACTGCAGACGAAGTGTCGCCGCGACACTACTGGTTCTATGTACATCTATGAAATGCCTTCCGTAGCTAGCGACACGTCGCCTGCATAGAAATATATATAGAAACCAGTAGTGTCGCGGCGACACGTCGTCTGCTTTGCTATCTGCGGTCGGCTATCAACTAGCACCTTAATGTGGCTTTAGAAGTGGATGTATGATTCGGCAATATTGTAATGTATGTGTTGTGTACGTGTAATGGTGTTGTATGTACAAAATGTAGGGGCATAAGAGCTATTTCGGCACACGTCCCGATTGGTTCTGACAAATTCCTTATAAGAGTAATATGCAACCGGCTTAACTGAAGAATAAACTTTTGACCATGTAAGAATTAGTAACTTTGCGATATTGATAAAGAAAAGTCGACTGTATTTAAATTATTTTTGTTTGGCAAGTTGTAAATCTCAGTTAAGTGAATTCAAAAATATAGCTTTTATCCGATGTTAAGTACAGATAGAAGCAGTTTGGTCAACTAACTTAATATTATGAGTAATTGATATTAGTAGTACAGGTATGGTTTGCCATACTTTTTAAATTTGTTCCCTGAAGAAAAGGAATTTGTCGTGTGTATGTAGGTTATCTATTAAGTGTAAGTTTTAAATACAATAAAATTGGTACTGATATTGGTACTGTATTTTTGGTGCCCAAGATTACTTAATGTGATATTAAGTTATGTTTAAGAATAGGATTGCACTTTAGTTGAAAATTACATCTTCAGCTAGCTTGAGCTTAGCTTTGCATTCGTGTAAGTGACCGCAACAAACCAGGTTTCAAAAATCAGTATAAGCCGGTCTAAAGCGATCTTATGCTGAGATACTGAGATCTATAGAACGTGCTCTGACTTAGCTTAGACTGAAGATAGAGTTAAAACGAGACACAAATATGCTCTGACATAAATCTGTCTCGTTTTAACTCTGTCTTGAGTCTGAGCACATTGAGAGAGCTGTCTATAGATTTCAGCCTTATGGCGCATGGCGTCTCAAGCTGGTGTACACTATACTTCGATATGCCGTTATACAAATGCAAAGCTGAGCTGAGCTTTATGCCTAGAGAACTGAAAGTAGACTTTTATAATAGTCGCAGTAATGGTGAAAGCAATTGACGTTGAATAATTTTGTTACCTAGATTTTTTAATGCGGAAGTGTACAAATGTAGTACTATTCTACATAAAAAGGCCATTGATGGCGTCATACAATATAAAAAATGTTTGTACATAATACCATCTTAAGTGCCTATATAATTTTCTTAAATTACTCCCGTCCATCAATAAAACGCCAATGGCCAAACACTTTTAACACTGTTTTTTATTTATGCGCCTACCTTTCACCTTACTTATCCTCAGTTCCTAAAGATGCAGTTGGGTATTGGGTAAAGGTACCTAGTTAGTTATTTAGTTTTAAGAAGCTAGAAAGAGCAGGTTTCGTTATGCCTTCAACCAAGAGTCAGATTGGCAATGACCATATATCGCAGAGTCTAGTTTGGTTCGCCATTGAAAAAGAAATAATATGTACCAATATGTACATTGATAGACGTTGAAACTAGGTAAATAGGTAGGTACTATCTTTTCCGTCAGGATTAAAACTCGAGCTGAAAATAGTGAATTCGAAAATTAAGTAAAACACTTAGTTACACGCTTTAAAACTCGTAAAATAAAGTGAATCTACTCGAGCGTAGGTCTCAGGTCATTGCCTGTGTATGGTTTAGCGCCTACCTAATTACAATTACCTAATATTGAAAACGAACAAGTGAGTGAAGTCGTCAGAGGCGAGGAGCCGTGCCCAAAGACTGTCGTGCCTTTTTGCATTTGTATGATGTAGGTAAAGTGTCCTTACATTGTTTGAACCGCTAATATCGAAAACGGCTACTTACAAAAAAAGTGTAAAGACATTTTTTGTGGAGAATCGGATGATCTACAATTTTTGTCTGAACTATTTTTGCTGAAAAAATTTACTGTTTAGCTGGAAAACGTGAAAAACGCATTTTTGCAAAATTTTACCATCAATATCAAATCAATTTCGCACAAGGGGGATTGATGGGGATTTTTCACAATTCATTTATCATTGTATTCTGAACATTCATAGCAATTCTTAGCTCTATGGGATTTTTTTGTAACCTTACACCTATTTTAAGGACTAATTTCACTGGACTAATACGAATGTATCAGGAACTAATAAGGAAGGGCTGCAGGCAGTGCTAAAAAACCATCCACTATCAGTTGTTAACTAGTACCCTCACTAATTTTAGTTCCTTAGACACTCGTAACTGTTTACGGCGCTAAAATGGCATCAAAAAAAAAAAAAGAATGACAGCAGTCTATCCAGTGTTAATCTCAGATTAATTATAGAGGTCAGTGGTGATCTAAGATCACTCGATGGAGAGTAGGTACCTACCTAGTATACTTACCTATTCCGTGGACAAGATCTGTGGACAAGATTGACAATGACAAGTTCTTACATGACAAGTGTCAAGTTCTATTAATTTTGATTTCTATGCTCTATGGTTTTTTATGTAAACAAAATTATAAAATAAGAAAAGAACATATTTTTATGATTTTTCACATAATTTTAATTTTTAAAATTTTGAAAAGTTATCAAAACTAACATGCTTTCCCGGTAAATAATAAACTCCAGTTTAACCAAGAAATCTAACAGTTTTATAAACCATTCGATAAGTCATTGCTAATCTATTATTTCAGGTTAAGAATTAAGCGTGATCTTAAATACTTCGTGAGATGTTTGTCTGATAAGCCTCCAGAACATGAAGCGAAGATACCGGATATCAAACAAAAAGACCAGAAAGATGAACAGAAAGAGGCTGGCGACAAATCTAGTACAGAAAAGATTCAGGCCCTCCTGAAACTAATGATGGCGGAACCCAAAATGTCTGATAGTGAGTACCGTGAAAAGTTCACCACTGCACCAGAGAGACCGAAACGGCCAAACCCCGATGTAATTGAAGTAAAAATGGAAAAAATTGGTAAGCAATTTTTTTTTTAAGAATTAATATCCAAGCAGAACTTGATTTATATTCTTTCCTCCCCTCTAAATAAACGAAAAGCTTGTGTTCGGAGTGGGTATAGTCTCCTACTACATGCAGGTGAAGCAAGCAATATACAACACCTTAAAGATATAATGTGGCTAATTTTGTTTTACACAATCTCTTAACTAAATTGACAGGTCTAAATCTATTTAGTGCTATCTTTTTCTGCAGTAAGCTTTATGAAATAACACAATATTTAGACCCATCCGTTTAGTTCAATTTAGAAAATGTGTACAAAAGAATTACCCTCATTATGGATGTTTCACATTTAATTCTTGTTCAATAAAAAGTTGTCAATTGTTTCAGAGGAAAACATAACCAAAGCTGCAGCAGACGTTGCCCAGGCAATTGGGGGTGATGTTAAAAAAACTGAAGCTGAACTGCTTTCTAAAGTTCTAGGCAAAATTAACCAAACCTCCACTACTCTCAGGTATTTATTTATTTTTAAAAAAATATATTATTCCTTTTTTTGCTCCAACTAAGCTAAGAGTTGGTGCATGAAAGCACTCAAGTAAATTATGTAATTATATACATTTTTCAGTGATTTACTAGTTGGCATGAAAGTGGACAGAACAAAGGACAGTGAGGAGCCTGTGGCGAGGGAGACACGTGGCCAGCAAGTTAAACGTCTGGCCGAAAAATCCAGAGCAGATGTGCAGAGAACCAGGTACAGCCAGAAGAAACAAATGCCAGAGGAAAAACCAACACAAAGGAAAAGGTTGTTCTTTTAATTATAGAAAAATAAATATATCATATTCAAAATTCTGTGAGATCACAACACACTTACACAGATGTCTCTAGTGTAGTGTAGGTAGGCTCTGTAGAATTTGATCCATTGCTCCGTAATTAATTGACAAATTAAAAAAAAAAACATTTTTTTCATGCCTGAGAGTTCTCCAGAATGTTCTCAAAGGTATGGAAATCTGCGAACCCGTTCTTTGTAAGCATGATGGACTAGAATCTAAAAACCCTTTTTATTGTGAGAGGAAAGTGAGACCTGTGTCCAGAATTGGTCAACGATGGGTTGAAACATAGGGGCGTGTGTTGTTTTTCCTGAAGAACAACTTTTTGCGCCTGTTTCACAGACAGGTATCATCTCATGGCAGGACGGTTCTTGAATATATTTTAAGGTTTACATGCCACCTGAGAGCCCTGCGTTTGCTGTAGGTTTATTTAATAAATAATTTTATGTCTTGTGTATATTATAGTTTACCTCAAGCAAACACGATCAATATATTCAATGGAGAGCCTCTGGGAATTTTTCAAGCTAAAGGAGAGAACTATGGAACTAGGCTTGATGTGTGGGAACAACTCAACGAAAGGGAGCTGGTGTTAGCGACGTCGCAGCCGCCGGCCAACTACTACCAGAAGATGATAATGTGGACCGAGCAGGGCAAAGTGTGGAAGTTCCCAATTGATAATGAACAAGGTAACCAAAAATTACTTCTGCTGAAGGGCTATGACCTTCCATGTCCTTTCCATGAGGAAATGAAATAATTCTGATTTGAATTAAAAATAAACTGTGCATTAATGTTAATGCACAGTTTTTAATTCAATTCAGAATTATTTTTAAGTAAATTATCAAACTGTTTCATTCGTCAATTGCTACATTTTTTTTTCTTTTCAATTTACTCACGTTAACTGACTTATTGAACAGACTTGTTTTTGTTCGTTGGTTGGTCCGTCCCGTTATATTCTAAGCTAAGGTGAACTTGACCAATATTCTCTCCTCCAAATAAGCGAAAAGCTTGTTAGTAATGGATACGACATTATAATGTCGTATAGCGAGTGGGGATTGAGCCGCCGATTTCTGTTTTTGGTCTTATCTAATTTATCGACGCTGCACACGATTTAACAAGTTGCCATTGCATCGAAATCGGCTTACCAGGTAATCGGCATGTCATCTCACATTCACCAGCTTAAAAAAAAATTCTGATAAACAGTTTTTGATAATAAATGGAAGACCTTAATATATCTCTCTTACATTATAGGAATGGAAGAAGAGAAAAACGTCCACTTTTCTGAACACATATTCCTAGACACACACCTTGAAGGCTGGTGTCCCACCAAAGGACCGATCAGACATTTCATGGAACTAGTTTGCGTTGGATTATCGAAAAACGCTTTTTACACAGTGAAGGAAAAGATAGATCACATCATGTGGTACAAAGAGTATTTTGAATCTAAACAGGACATGCTGAAGGAAATTGGCGTTTGGGAAACGAAATCTACAAGTGAAACTAGTGAAACCTCTGCATAGATGCTATAAAATGTAAATTATTATTATTAGGTTATAGATTAAATGAGCAATTTTTTTTTTTCAGTCTATAATAGTTATGTACTTCCCAAAAAGTTTATTATATAATCCCTTGCATTCTAATCCTGATCAAATTCAGTCACAAGCGATGTAATAATCTCTTATTCTTGTTTCTTAAAAACTATGATAACAAACAAAGTAGTAAAATTGTTTCAGCTCTTTCTTTGGGTAAGTTAGGATAAGCAAAACAAAACACTTAGGTATTTTCTAATTATTTCACTTTATTGCACCTATGGAAGTACAGTTTTTACTAATTTTCGATGTTTAAAATCACCAGTATTAATATCGACAACGTTACAAGAGGATTAAAAATGGATGTCACTGAATCGATATTATTATACATACATTAATGAAACTATACTATTTCAATCATGTTAGTTTTATGATTACCATAAAACTGGTTTAGTAAGATCATCAATACATATTACATAATTATTTATAACATTGTTCAACAATTTCTTGCGGAAAACCTTACAAAACATTACAACTATTACAAGTACCCATTTAATTGCATTTTATTCTTAATAAAGAACAAGGAACTTATTACGTCTAAGTACATATTCTTATATTATTTGTCGTATACTTTAAAAGCCTCCAAAACGTGTCCAAATAAAAAAAAGTACAAAATACAGTGTACATAAAAAAATAATGACAATTTGTACAAATTATGCGGCTTTATGTACATTATTGTTTATATGTAATTTCTAACCAATGATATTAAGTAATAAATCAGAAAATTTTTAGGCGATTAAATAACTCAATCATGTTTGCAAATGAAACAATATAGGTATAATATATTATATGAGAAAGATCAAGTTTCTTTATACTTAACAAAAAATATTTTCGAAATATTATTTCTAATTTTTGTAATTAGGACTTAGATACAAATCCTTTTTATTTACCTCAAGTAGCAGTGAAACTTTTTTTGAAGAAGTTCAAAATGTTATCGAACTTGCTTGTTGTTATTGAACTTGAAAGTTCAAAAATTTAACAAAACAGGAGCCCAAAACTACCCATAACCTTCTATGTTCATATTTAATTCCGAAATCCTGAAACAGTGGCAAGGTTTTAATTGACTTTCGACTTTGTAAACAACCGACGTTTAAAACCATTCATCTATTACATAACTATTCATAAATTATTATTATAAAGCATTGCATTAACAGCTAACATTTATAAAAATAAGTTACTAAACAAAAATATTGACATGAGTATTTAGTGTTGCGAGTTTACCGTTGCATATTTTATTAATATTTAGTTTATTATGTTGAAAAAAGTTGTATGAAAATTGATAAAACTATTTTACGCAAAGACGGTGAACAACATAAAAAATATTTTTGTTTTCGATAGAATAAAGTTACAGCAGCAAATAAGTTAGGCAAATAGTAAAATAAGTAGCACCTCTAAGTCATATCAGAGATAACTTAGAGAAGTATAGATTGCTTAGAGAAGTATAGATTGCTAACGTCATATATTACAAGTCGCTTAAAAAATCAAGTTATTATGCCCTTCAGACATTGCGCCATCTAAAGGAGTTCTATATAACTACGCAAAGAAAACTTCAAAAAACTCTAATTTACTTCTAATGATTTTATGAAAATTGTGTATTGTGATCCTAGAAATAAATAAATATGAACAACAATATATTTCGTCGGTTTCAACAATATAATATAACTTGCAATCCTAGTACGCCGTCTAGGATCACTTGATATTAGGAGTCAGCAATCTATTTTTTCTTAATAATCTCTGGTGATTTTGATGATTTTTGAGTATCACGATATATCGAATTACCTATTAGGTATGTCATGAGGTTAGTTCGACTCAATAGGAACACGATAGTAAAAAAAGTCAACTGTAAACTTTACTCCTTCGAAATTTGAAAAATCGTTTAACTCGATTTTGGAATATGCCTGACTTAATTAACACCAACCCTTTTACTAAAATTGTTACAATTATATAGTGTAAGTAGAGACAATTAATGTCAAAGTTAAAACAATTCTGAAAAATTAAATCTATATTAAATTTTGAAACCGGAATGTAACAAACTATTTTTATTACATATACTTAAAACAGGAACAATTACTAAACATAGAAAAAAAGTTATAACTACGAAGGATTAAAGAGAGGAAGACGAAGAAGGAAGTGAGTCTTAGGCTGAAATCAATAGACCGTACTCTCACTCTGCTCAGACTCAAGATAGTTAAAACGAGACAGATTTATGTCAAAGCATATTTGTCTCTAGTTTTAACCTCTATCTTGAGTTAGAGGACGCTATAGATCTCAGCATCAGAGACCACCGATTGATTTATTCAATTTTTTTTTAGTCCCATAGCAAAGTTCGGTTAAGATATTATTCGGAAACTCAAGTTATCGGTTCACATGTTGGCAGACATACAGACTTTCATATATATGTTTATAATATCAGTATGCAATCATAGACATAACATACAATCAGTCCATAGTCAAATGAAATTAGACGTTGCACTTGGAAAAAATCCTGGAATGTTGGATTCTGATCTAAAACGACTACCGAATTCCAGTAATTTACGAATTTTTTCGTAGTTACTACTTAGACCATAATTAACTAGCGCTTTCAGAGTCAACTTGTCGTCAATCGTTAATTTAAGGAACTCTTTCTTCGTGGACCGACAATCAGAGTCCCTGGATACAAGTGGCGCAAGATCGAGTCAGGTGGAAGTCTATACGACCAACCCTCTATCGGTTTATAAAGAAGTAAGAAAGACAGAAGGATATGAATCAGTTTAGTTGTATCTCGTACAGATTTGCCGGAGATACGATATTGTCATGATCAATATTAGCATATTCACTTGAATTGACTTCAGAGTGTGGACGGCTGCGGAGTGCGAAGGACGTCTGCTGTCGTGCTCCTTACATCACCTGCAAGCGAGACATTTGTAAAATTGAAAACAAGTATAAAAGCTTAAGAACTGCAACCCTATAACAGAAAATTTATTTTTATATATCCGTCATTGATTTTGTTCGTATAAAATATAGCCGATGTCACCCGGAACATAGTATCGAATCGATCGACAACTCATTCATCAAAATCGGTTCAGTAGTTTAGGGAGGCCACATGCGATCAAGTCTGCCGTCAAGTTTGCATGATGCTTAGGGATTCAAAAAAAGGATCGATACCTGAATAGTATTGATACTTGTCATTCGATAGCTAGGAAAGCTTCAGAAAGTTATGTCACTCTATCGAGAGAGATAACGCTATATATCAGAAAGAGCTATTAGCTGTCTGATGTGTGATATCTAGGGATGAGATAAATGTGTCGAGTAATTGGGAAAGTACCACAAGTAAACAGACTATAGTCTATACTATTCTCTTTCTTTGTCTAACTCTAATTATATAATTTATAATATTTATATAATATTTAAAAATTTATTAAAATTAAATTATTATTTTATTCGATGACAAGAGTCTATGACTGCGATCTCATCTGATGGTAAGTGACGATGCAGTCTAAGTTGGTAGCGGGCTAACTTGGAGCGGGTATGCCGTATGGCAGTGTACATTCAATAAATACCCCTAATCGGTTTCTACACGCCATCATGCTGGAACGCTAAATCGCTTGGCGGCACGTTTGACGGTAGGGTGGTAACTAGCCACGGCCAAAGCCTCCCGCCAGACAAAGTTTTAGCAATTAACTTGACAACCCACATTACAAAGGGTGTCAGGTATCGCTAGTTGCTCACCTGCAGTATCTGGCTGGCCTCGAAGGCGGTGCCGGGCAGCAGCACGATGGGTGCGGCCACGCGGCCGGCCTCCACGCACACCATGTTGGGGAACTCGTCGTCGCCGAAGTCGGGGATCTCCTTCGCGAACTCCGCCCACGGGTTCCAGATCACTGCAATAAAATGTTTATAAGCCCGCTTATTCTGCGCGATCCACACTTTGCAATTGTGTTAGATTAGATAGAATAGTGTTTTTTGAGAGAGAGAGACAGAAAGAAACGGAGAGAGAGAGTTTGTTGTGGTGTTGCGTGTTGGTGTTGTATTGTTCCACCGTTTCTTCTACACCTGGAGAAACAACGCTGTTCAGCGCGAACGACGCCTTTTTTTTTTGTTTGGCGGATTATAGCAAGAGAGAAATATGTATATTTTTCCTTCAATATTATGGAATTCCGCAAAGTAACGCCTGCTTCTATCAGAAATCCTAGGTCACTGCAAGCACATGTTTAGATACGGTTCGTGTACACACCATGGAATCGCACAATCTATTTTCCAATTTTGTAAGTGTACTTTTAATGTACCAAAATAAAAATAAAAAATTATTTCGGCACAATAAAAGTTTAAAAATATAATAAAAGGTTTTTCCTGATAAGAAATTTTCAGTAGCAATCTGGAGTTGGGAAATAGACGTCGTTGTACCCCAAAAAAAAATTTTCCAAATCGATTCAAACGTCTTCGAGTAATCGGGGAACGAACATAAAAAAAAAGATTCCGACGGATTGAGAACCTCCTCCTTTTTTGGAAGTCGGTTAAAAATCGAGCCTTTTGAGAACCTCCTCCTTTTTTGGAAGTCGGTTAAAAATCGAGCCTTAATATGTTTGTTCTTTTGTCAATGTAGAAGTGGACTCACGTACGCTCGCGAAAACACGTGTAGACTATTGAAATTGGTCACAACGTTCAAAGTACAGCAGGAGAACACGTCAAAGCTTAGGACTCACCGGTGTCGGGAAAGTTGTACTTCTGTATCCGCATCTTGCGGCCGCTGACCACGTTGGTGATGATGTGCTCCTGCATCGTGTTCTGGTAGATGCGGTCCGTCCACTCGTTGATGGTCACCACCTCCCGGGTCTCCTGGTACACCGCGCCTTCTCGCGTCTGAAATACCAAACAGCGGTTGCTTGTATCCGTGTCGCCTGTCGTACATGTGGGAGAAGTATAACTCCCTTGGTGTAATTTATGATTCGTTACCTACACTGTAGTTTTCCCTGGCGAAGGACCATGAACGAGGGTGTACTGTGCTGGTTCTTGTTGAATGGTAAAACAAGCCTTTTTGGTTTTAAACGTTTTTAATTCACACACATTTTTATAGTTTTAGACGCGCGAGGTCCCAGTGAGAAGAGGCAAATACCGAGAGCTTCAATTGAGTGTTGCCAGTACAATCTTAATAAATACTACTTTAATGTTTAAAACTTAAACACCATACCCCTCAATTTTCCCTGGAAAATAGCGTGGCGCCCATATCTAGTATAGCATGAATATTAAATTGTAGACTCATGAGAACGAGACAAGAATTCGTCTTGACGAATACTTATCTCCTTGTTATAAGTCTCGTCCTTTCCTTGACTTCGACTGAGAGAGTTGCCCGACTGAGTCTCATAAAGGTTCCTATGAACCGTTCCACGCAACCGCGGAAGAATTGAAGAAGATTCCATGATTCAGTGACAGTGTGTACAAAGCAGCTGACAACTGAACGTCAGCTCCTTGCTCGGGTTGTAACACTAGGGTTCTACACGCCGATGTGAAGTGCAACTCTGTCTCACCTTGTCAATGAACATGCAGCCGTGCATGCCGGTGATCTGGCAGCGGCGCACGTCGGGCACTTTGAAGTAGGTGTGGAGCAACAGCTGACAACTGAACGTCAGCTCCTTGCTCGGATTGTACACGCCGATGTTGAAGTGCAACTCTTTCTCTCGTAAGATCAGCCTGTATGTCAATCTGAATCTGCAAAAGAGATATTCGATTTAGATTTCTTCTTTCCTACCCACTTATTTCGTCCATCATTAGATAAGTATAGGCCTGCTCAAATGCATGGCTTTAAGATATTGTGCCAGTCTCATCCAAATCTTGATATCATCAGACAAGCGGGATGATGGATTAACCGGAATAAAAATAATGCGGTTCTTTTCCAATAGGAAAACTTTGAAATGACATGGTACTAAGTTTTTTTTGTCATTAGAATGAATATATACGCAACAATACGTGTATAACGTATTTACTCACTAAAATTACAATCTAGCCTAATAATTTGGCTAATGAGTAATTTTACTTTAACCTAAACTTATGTACTAAGTAGATTTTGATGACCTCCCTGGCGCAGTGGTGACCGCTGTGGTCTTATAAATGGGAGGTCTCGGGTTCGATTCCCGGCGGGGGCAATTTAGGAATTTATAATTTCTAAATTGTCTCTGGTCTGGTCTGGTGGGAGGCTTTGGCCGTGGCTAGTTACCACCCTACCGTCAAAGACGTGCCGCCAAGCGATTTAGCGTTCCGGCACGATGGCGTGTAGAAACCGATTAGGGGTATGGGGTTGAATTTACACTGCTATACCCCTTCCAAGTTAACCCGCTACCATTTTAGACTGCATCGTCACATACCATCAGGTGAGATCGCAGTCAAGGGCTATCTTGTCATGATATAAAAAAAAAATTTTTTAGTCCACTGACGTATTAGACTTTCTTTATCGATTGAGAACACTGTTGTTGTGTTGTTTGAGGCAATGGAGGGTACTAACTGGAAATGCCACATGGAGTGCGTGAACTCGTCATCCATGAGGCTGAAGACTGCCTCCACGTCGCCGCTGGGCAGCCGCTCGGGCATCTTCTCCACGTGCCAGCGCGCCACCCGCGCGAACCCGTGCTGCGGCCCGAACGCCCATTGCCCGAACTGAGCTGTGGATCAAACAATACCATCAATAGAGAAGGTATTTGACGGCTTTTAGGGTCCCGCGCCCGAAGGTAACCAACGAAACCCTATTACTAAGCCTCCGCGCGGGCAAACGAGCTGGCGGGTCACCTATGTAGTGATCACCGCCGCCCATGAACACTTGTAGTAGGTACCAGAGGCACCACCGATGTGTTGCTGGCATTTCAGGAACTTATTGGTTGAATAACCCCATATTGTAATTAAGTAGGAACACTGTCGAAGGGAGAAGATTCCACAATTTGGTAGTACCTACGTGGAAAAAAGATCTGGCTGTCAGCGGGCTGTACCTCATGATCCGTAATAGTTAGAGAGTTGAAATTTTCAGAGAATATGTGTTTCTGTTGCTATTATAACAACAAATAATATATGTGTTACATAGCCATTATGTTGGTTTGTATGGACGAACCAGTACATTTTCCTTCGCCGTGTAGCTCTGAAAAGTCATAGAAGTGTCAGGGGTCGCTCGCACACCCCAGAAAGGAGGCCGAAGTCTAAACCATTTTGATAACAGAATGTGAACACTTACGAAACACAAACGGTATTCCTCCTCGTATCGCCCGTTTGCCGTCGAACACGGCCTGTTTACTGTAACAAGAAGAAATAAAAATTAAAGCTACAGCGATTTTAAACAAGAAAATTTTATAAGTATCAGTCATTTATTCCCGTTGCGAAAGGGTTCAAAGAAGATTGCCGGAATACCAGAAAGTTCTAAACCGAGAAAAAAGTTTAAGCTCGCTAAATTTTCTTACAGAGCAGTTTCGATTGAGGCTAAGATGAGAAAAATACTTTTTTGCAAAAGTTTATGATAGGCTTCAGATATAAAAATATTATATTTTATCTAATATATTCAGAATACTTAGTAGTTATAATCTCGTACCGTACATAGGTTAACCCGACTGCACACGAATGAGGGTATTGTTCTTGCTTGGTGTCCGCTGTAATGAGCTAGATTTCATAAGTTTTGTAGCTTTACTTTTTTGGTTTTAGTAACTACATATAAACATTGATTGGTATCAGCAACCGTTCATAATCGGCGAGGTGCGTTTTGCGCTACAGAATATTGTCGATGTAAACTTATGAAAGTGATTTTACTGTATCGCCAATCGACATGCGAGATGAAGACTCGAAGACAATGCGATGTGAGCCGCGACAGTTCAACTGTCGAGCAAAGACACCAATACTATTTACTTTCCAGCTCACGTTTGGAACAAGATCAATTTTAGCGGTTGCATTCCAACGCGGCTCAGGGACGCTGCAAAAAGCACCCTTATATTATAAATGCATCAGTGGTCAGGTCGGCGACGCGACAAAAACGGAGCCGAGCAAGCCGCGTATAAATTATTTATGCCATTTTTAGCATTTCGGAGCCTGTGACGAGTGGACAGGCGACGTCGATTCTCGGCAGATGTCACCGCACCAAACTCGCATATTCGTATTGCAGGATAATCTGACCAATTTTTACACCATTACTCCCTGCATTCCTTTTAATTAGCAGAATCCATTCGCAGTCACGACTTACGATAACGTAGTAGTTTTTACTCGTTCACATTTTTGCTGAAGCATATATTTTAAGTAACTATACTTATTACTTGTATTTTAAAGATATACGAGACGTGGTTACTGGTTAAAGATGATTCATTCGATAAGTTTGGGTTTCCAGTTAAGTATTTTCAAGATAATATTAACTGTAGATTTGAGCGGAGACTCCAATAGATTGGAAATAAGCAAAATGCAAATATGTATGTAGATAACTTGCAATATGGCAGCGATAAATATATCTTATAACACCTACGTAATGCAAACCCTATAATTTATGGAATAATTAAGCAAGTGGTATAGGATAACAAAGCAAATATGAGGTAAGAAGGTCTATTAAAACTACTTTCATTTTCACTATATTCAATCGACGAATATAAAAAAAAAACTGCGAGATTATTTTGTAGCGCCGTAATTATCCCATTAAAAATTATTTTAAGTGCTAGGTATTTAACTTTTTATTGGCTCAAGTTATAATGCAATTCTTGAGAGCACAAAAGGAAAGCTATACGTCATTATCACCAGCCAATCTTTGAGCCTGATCAAAACGATAAATAATATAATTAACGACAATTAACTCGATAATAAAAAATTTAAACATACATATTCATGTCATAGAGATATGTGCATAGAACTTGAAGAGGGGAAGAACAATAAATAACAGAAGTTATGAAAAACACCTACTCTACTAATAATATGTATGTATGTAGCTACCTCCTACTTCCATGGAAAAACAAAAACTATGGGTAACTTTTAAACTGTTATCAGTAATTATCTCGTTACAAATGGTTTTGTCATTCTCATCATAAAATATAAAATACAGCTGCTAAAAATAGCGTATTATTTATAATTAACCATAATGTATAATTAATAATTTAAAGTTAGTGTACGTGGCCATATTTTTCCGTCTCAAAACGGGATACTCATTAAGAGACTCAATGAAGACCGCGATGAAAAGTAATTGAATTATTATTATTATATTACTACTAATATGATCCGAGTGAAAGGTTTTTAAAAATCCTGCGTTAAACTTTTTTCCAGGACAAAAACCCTGATATCACTTTCCTGGTACCCAAAATTACAGATCAAGTGATTTTTTGCATTTTTTCATCTGTAACGGAGTAACGAATAGCTGCATGATTAAAAAGACAAAGCAACAAACAAACACCTAGGAACATTATCGCGTGAGTACAGAGCGCGAAATTTTTTAAGCACTGTTCAATGCGAGCCGGAACATTTTTTGTTAAATGGGATATTGTGATGACTTTAATTATACTGATATTCCTGATACTGCTTGCTACATACTTATATGTACCATGCAGTATCATTAACACAATAAACATAAATTAGTTAATACAACATTACTATATATATAGCTACTCGTGCTGATTCACTGACTGATTGACTGACTGACTCATTGATCACCTCTCCTGTAAAATTTTGTATGGAAAAATTTTTTTTCACTGACGGTTTCGTATAAAGGACAAAAATTCATTCAGAACAAAAATATGGAGAGAGCTGATGATTGAGGATTTCAGAGACGGGTGAGGAGCACCGGCCAGAGTATTAAAGATAGGTGGGGGGTGTTCAAACAAATGTCACTCGAAACCTCATCCAATTGGCAGAGAGCTGAAAAAAACTTCCAAAATGGCGGATTCAAGATGGCGGCCATACAAATTTCGTCAGTGTCTATCTCGGAGACTGTAAAAAATGGAAGAGTGGTTCCTTGGAAAAAGATGATCAGGGCCCGAAGGTCTACTTGATGTATTGAAAAAAAATTCAAGATGGCGGAATTTGTTTTTTTCCATACAAAATATATGCACGACTTTATACAGTTCCTTTTCAAAATTTCTGATGGTTTCATATAGAGGACAAAAATTCAATTGGAGCAAAAATATGGAGAGAGCTGATGGTTGAGGATTTCGGAGACGGGTGAGGAGCATGGCCAGGGTATCGAAGATAGGTGGGGAGTGTTCAAACAAAAGTCACTCGAAGCCTCATCCAATTGGCAGGGAGTTGAAAAAAAATCCAAAATGGCGGATTAAACATGGCGGCCATACAAATTTTGTCGATGTATATCTCAGAGGCTATGAAAGATGGAAGAGTAGTTTCTTGGAGAAAGATGATCAAGACCCGAAGGTCTACTTGGTGGACAGAAAAACCGCGGTTCGCTTTAGCGAGCCGCGCACCCACGCGCCCTACTAGTAATAAATATAAAATATACTGGTTCGACAAGTAAAAAATATACAGCGTCAACTTGTTAACCGTCCCTTCCTCATCCTCATTTTAAAAAGGGGACAGTCTCTCTGAATGCGAGACGTATGGTCACGTTGTCAATGTGTGATTAATATTCTGTAAGTGTCTACTCGTTAACTGCAGGCCACAGCTACAATGTCGTTAGCAAAGTGGAATCCTAACGTAATGTCAAGTGCATGTGGTTATAATATTATTACTATAATGTATATCGGTGCTCCTATCTTGATAATGCAACCTGTAATTTATGATTCATTGTGTTGGTTACTATGCTGATGGTGTTTTTTGTGGATTGTGGATTTATAATTTAATTTGTTTGGCGTTATTCAGGTACATTGACGCCGATTACAAACATCCGGAATTAGATCCGGAATTCAGAAACGGAGAGTCCTCAAAAAAAAAATTTTATTACGATTACTAATATTATAAATGTAAAAGTTTGGACGTCTGTTACTCCTTCACACCACAACGATCGCGACGATTTGGTTCGGAATGGAGATTGCTTATACCAAGAGTAAACACATAGGCTCCATTTTATTCCATAAAATTAAAGAGCCATCATCCAGTTAACAATTGAACAATTGCGATTTTGTTTAAGATTTTTAAACGTTGCGGGAATTCCAAAAAATAGGCGGGACTAGATAAAGTTTTAATTAGGGATTCCAGCTGGAATTCCTTCCAGAGGGGAGGGCGGAGGGCGGCGGTCGACAGATACATTCCCGCTTCGGCAGTGGCCGAGTTTTTACCACGACGCCCGAACTCGTTCCGTCCCTGCCGTCTCCATCGGAAACAATGGCTATAGAAAATGTAGTTATGCGGATCGATTCCATTGCTGCAATTATCGACAAAGTGTTTTAAAGTTTTTAATTAGCCTTTGTTTCCTGAAATAATTGCGATAAACGAAATACGTATTGTTATTATCTTAACGGCAGAGGGGTGCATCGCATGTTAATAATCCTACTACCACTTATTGATGATTTTTTTTTCAAGTCGTATCTTCTATGGGAGGGTATTGCCACTTTAGTATTCAGGCTTTGCCCAGTTATGCTGGAAAGACAGGAATTAAATAATAATGAAAGGTAGGACATAATGATGAAAAAATTTATTCTGGGGTCATAGTGTAGCGTTTTAAAGGAGAAATTGTGTGCCCTCTGGCATGCAAAAGAAATGGCTCTAAAGGCTACAAAAAATACGGTGAAGATCCTTAATGATTCAAGATTCAAAGTCCTACAACCTATAAACCTTTTGTTCATTATGGTGTGGGAGAAACTCCGAAAAGCTGAATGCGAAGAAGTATCTTTGTTCTAAGTCAAACCATAATATTATCATAAAGGCAATGAAAAAGCTTATCAGCGGAAACCCGAACAGAAAAATACAAATATATACTATGATGCGTTTCCAATCTCACATAAAGAGAACGATCAGGAGGATTAACTAAAAAGATTAGACGGTTCAGTGTAAATCGGCCTAATAATTAACTAATTATAATCATCTTTATAATGATGATAAGTGATTGATCAATTTGAAGGTTGGCAGTAGTTAATCATCGCGGGCGCAGGCGTTCATCCGTTATGAGTGTCGCAAAAAGCGGCGCGGCGAAACAATGTCACGGCGGCTCTCAGCCTATTGTTCCGCGCTTTCATGAACCCACCTAATGCCAAGCAGTGATGCGCTTCTCAACATTGTTATACGCTATGTTCTCGTGAGATGCTGTTTCCAGTAATAAGTCCATTAGACGTCACAGACCCATACTTTGACTGATGGTCTACGGGTAAACCTAACGTGTAATGCGTTCAGTGATTTGCATGCTGCAGCTTCAGCTGTTTGCATGACACCATGATGTAAGTACCTATATGAGCGGATTGTCTAAAAATGATTGCATCAGTGTGACGATTGCAGTCACCTCTGACTGGCTGAATTTATGGCGATCAATCAATATAATTAATAATTTCAAACATTAGCGAGAAAGGATCAGCCAGTAACATCGATCGTCATATTTTAGCAATCATTTTTAGTCAATCCCACAGCTAAGTCATTCTCTGCTTCACCCAGTCCATCCATAATCTGGGATGCACTTTGTAGGTGCGGATTGGCGGTGCGAGCGACGATAAGCTATTTTATTTACCATGCAGACGAAGACTAACTCCCTTTTCACCCCTGTCACAAGCCCAGTACACAATATGCTAGGAAAGCTGTAACATTTCTAGCTCTCGCTAATTAACGATCGGATTGCTCATTATATGCGACAAAGCGACCGCATATTACGACAGCGCGCATATACCGTTATCCGTTCTAATGTCAAGCAAGAAATTAAGTAACTCAAGCACAAAAGTAACAAGGTACATCCATCAAGATTTAAAGCTGAAGCCGAAATAAAAAACAGCAAATCTTGTGCATGCGAAACACCTAGCCGGGAGCTAGCAGCTTATGGTACTCTAAATTAAAAAGAAAAAGAGAGATCCTCCTCCGCCCATGTGATGCGAGTGAAGGGTCAATGGACAATTTTGTCAAGCTCAAGCCCAACTTAAGAATATTTTCAAACAACCAAACGGCTTATTGTTCCAGTAAAACAGATTGTCGTGTGACGTGTTGATTAGACAAATAATAGAAAAAATATCATCTCATAATATTAAGGGTCGATAGAGTTCCTTAATTGGATGTTTGATAGAAAATAAGACCAATGGAGAACAACTGATGAGAGTTACAGTTGGGACAATAGGAATCTAGGAAATTGGCATTTAAATATCAGTTTCCGCTTTACAACATCGGATTTACCATAATGGAATGCTAAATCACTCGGAATAAGGGTACCTACGCCAAAATTGGCAACACCAAAAATAAACCAATAATAAATATACAAGAAGTATACATTCGTATAGGTTTTCAACAATCCAAATTGGAACAATAAATATATTACGGCGAAATATTATAAATTATTATTATTATAGACATCCGAATGAACTAGCAGAGCGTAGACATCTACGAAGGGTACAGTGCACAAGTACCACGCCAATTTGTATTTTTAGTTAGTCCGTTACATCCAGTAGCTTGGCTATTGAAAGATAAGCTCACAATGTAATTACACTGAGAGTAATGAATAGAACCTGTTATCCATGAGTGGTATTCATTAATATACTGACCGGCCCATACCCATTCGCGTCGGTGCGATGGCGGGAAGTTATAAAATTCAAAAAATTCCACTCTCAATAAAATTGCAAAGTCAATTACTTGTAAGTTTTATTAAGTGGGTTCGGATATAAAGCGCGGAATTAGGTTATCTCGGCAATTATAAACGTCGAAGATGTATATCATCAGGATAAGCTGGCCAATAAAAAAGCATAAGTCGTTTTTAAAATTAGTTCTAGTTACACTAATTAATGGAATAAGTACATTTTTTATTAACTTCCATTAACTATAACGGCTCACGAAAGTCAAGGTTAGTTCTACTGCACAGATAAAATATATGGGAATAAAACCATATTATAGAAGTTTTGTAGAAGGGACAGCTGAGTTATTGAGAAAATCTGCAAATTACACAGACAAAAAAGTTATTTTATTATTTTTTATCTATCAACGCCTGACTCTATTCAATAAAGGAGAATTTTCCAAATTGGTCGGGGTGTCTTTGAGTAATCGAGGAACATGCCTAAAAAAGAATTGTCAACCTCCTGTTTTTGAAATCGTTTAAAAAATCTGATAAATATAGGGATCAATAAACTTAACATCTGTATAGATGTACGTGTGAACATGAGAAAAATATTCAGCTTTCGCGTAGTAGTGCAAGACTCTCAAACTGTGGAGTCATTGCTTCCAATTAGTCTCAAATTCAACTTTGGCCGCGTGATGAAGTGTGGCTAATTTGTTTAAGAAAAACGCGTTCAAGTGCACACAGCTACTGTCCCACCCGTGAGATATTGTTATGTACAAGACTCTTTTTAGACTCTAATTAGATGTAATCAGAACAAAAAATAAAATATTCAATCATAGTGTTAGTTTTAAGTCCTAAAAAACATAAGAAAGAAAAAGAACAAAAGAAAAGAAAGAAATTTCAAACAAAAGAAGAATTTTCTAAATCGGTCCGGGCGTCTTTGAGTACCTAATCGGGGAACATACGTAAAAAAAGATTCTGACGAATTAAGAACCTCTTCCTTTTTTGAAGTCGGTTTAAAATTAGGTCGGTGATGCCTTTTAACCTCCTTTCGGGTCCGGGATTCGATCCCAGAGACGTATCTCAGATTTTTCGAAGTTATGCGCGTTTTCAGCAATGTTTTAACGAAGAAGGAAAACATCCTGAGGAAACCTGCATGCCTGACAGTTCTTCATAATATTTTCGAAGGTGTGTGAATTCTGCCAATCCGTACTTGGCCAGCGTGGTGGACTATGGCCTAAACTCTACTCATTCGAGAGAAGACCTGTGTCCAGTAGTAGGTCAGGTCTGTCGTAAATATTGCATTAATCGAGATGTTCAATATAAAATTACAATTCTTGAGTAGAATTTTTTTAAAGTTACTTTTGCGTGACGGATTCAATAACCAAAAGCAGTATCATCATAACATAATCAAAAAGCGGATGTGAGAAAATTACACCATGAATCTTATTTTTTACAATTACTTTTACAAATGAAGCACAATCCAAATACGGTAAAGAATCAAATAGTTTGAAAGAATCAAATGATTTGGACGAATGTAAAAGAGTAAAACACTAAAGTAAAAATAATACAACTCCAGAATAACGTCAGAAACTAAATTGAAAAGAAAGTAATACAGCACAGGTTTCGTCTCGAATTAGGTCATAGTCTACCACGCTGGCAAAGTGCGAATTGACAGATTTCACATACCTTTGAGAATATTATGGACAACTCTCAGGCCTGCAGATTTCCTCACGATAACTTCCATCACCGATAAAACAAGTAATACTTAATTGCTTAAAACACACATAACTCCAAAAGAGATACGCGCCAAGGATCGAACAACAAACGCCCCGAAAAGGGCGCTGATGTCTTAACCACTAGGTTATGGTGCTGTTATCACATTACAATTACAAAAAGCGCAGTTAAACTTACTTAAAGCGCTCCGAAGTTAATGGCTTCAAACGTGTTACTTTGACATATTAAAAGGAGTCCATAAACTGGTTTAAAAAAAGCTAGTTAATAAAGGTTGCTACTGCGCAGTAACAAACAAAAAGTGCTCGTAAAATAATGCGACACCCGACAATGTTGGCTGGAGGGTGCAATTAGGTTTAGTTTGCGGGGATATCATTACATGCTATGATGATAAAATTTTACAATTACCAAGACAAATAACCTTAAAGTGTATGTAATTTTAAACAGCGAACATAATTGCTATAAAAACATTTTTTCGTTAATGAATTCCTGACTCGTTAACGATTACTTATATAAAAGAAGAAAGCAAGTGGGATGTTCGCAATAACAAATTATTATTAAAATATCAAGCTTGCTGAGCTCATGTAAGATAAAAATATCTTTAATTATTCTTAGGCAAGCAATCTTACCTACATTTTAATTAGGTACGCAGAAATTTATTTGGTATATTATGAATTATTTTAAATAAAAACCACCTTGACTTTGTTCAGTAAAAGAATATAATTAATTACAGTCAAAACAGGTGATCTCTTCTTCTATTAAGTTGGATCTATAATTTCAATGAATTAAAGGTTAAAAAAATAACCGTGATAGATCAAATCAGTTTAATGACTGAACATGCATCGTGATGAGATGTTGATAATAATTAGACGGCCTTAACAGAGTGGCATAAATTAATTTTTTCATTATTATTAGATGTATGCTTTATGCATAGATCATGCTTGTCATTAGAGTACCAAATGTTCGAAAATGCTTCTTTTTACAAAAAATTTAACCGACGACGATAGAAGCTCTACTAAAAAGGGAAAAGTAAAATATAAATCTTTTTGCCATATTAACTAAGCTCCTAAACTAATATAAGTACTTAACTAATTTTGAGTCGGCGACAAACTTTTTCAAAAAGCTGTATTTTTAAGCATGACTGCGAGATACCATTTCAATCTTACTTTTCATCTTGGAAAACCAAAAGGTGAATTTTATAAAACTAAACTTCACGCGAACGAAATCGCGGGAAAATCAAAAGAATAGTTGGAACATGGAAAATAAACCAACTTCCTAAGACAAAGGTTATAAATATGATATCGGTAACCTTCGCTGTAGCCACGGCCGCGGATTGAAAGTGTTTCGACTGTATCTACCAGCAGGGCAGCGTAGGCGCCGAAACAACCGCACGTGCTCGGGCACACGGATTTTGTAATGCTTGCCTAGTCTATGCCTCTAATCAAACATCTACATCGTATTTATGAGCCAATTACTATGTACATAATTATCTGCACATCTAACTAAATACCATCAGTAAATTAGTTAAATATTTTGTGATGAACTTTAGGCGGAACGGAATTAAGGCTATATTTTAATCAAAATCTTAGACAGCTAGGTTATTGTTGTCTATGACGGTATTTAAGAGCCTGCAGGCAAATTCAAACTTAGCCATCGGCTTGTATCCCATCCGAAATCCATATAATTTATACAACTGAAATAACAGTAGGTATCCCAATTCTCATTAACACCTTGCCTTGTAAGAAACAAAATGAAAAAAGTCCGTATTGAATGAGTTTTGATTCACAGAAAATATTAATCGTAAATCGTACCTACCTAACGGTATACAAAATACGGGCTTATGAAATTACCACTTCTTGCGGTTATCCACTAACGATACACGGATGTCCATTATAGGAATAAAAGATTTTATCCCGCAAAAACTTCCTTTTACGTAAGTATCGACCGAACTCAATATCACCAGAATCCAGATAAACTATAGTTTTATCGAATATGAAACTATAGAATTAATTGGTAACCACAATAGCACAATTTGGGTTAGGTATAATAATTTGTGTAAAAATTTAATTGAAGCCAAAACGTGTTAAGTAGAGATACTTTTCAAAAGCGGAATAGCCATTTTAATACTTGAAGATTTGTGTGTAAACAAATTGCGACAAATGACAAAGTGAAACCTAAAAAATAGGAGAGGTTATGAAGATTTTTGAGACCACAGGTCTATACATTACTCTCAGTGTAAAAGTGGTGTACAAACAGCATTAATACCAAATAGGAAACCAGAAGAATCTAATCAATAAAACCAGATATAAAGTGTGTCGTTTTCCGTCAACAATAAAAATAGAGATCATGAAGTTTTACGAGATCAAAAGTCTTATCGACAGAGATTTAAGTTGTACTATCACTGTATATGCAGTGTACATTCAGCATTTACAAATAGGAAACCAGAAGAATCTAATTAATGAAACGAGTTAGAATGTGTGTCTTTTCCCGACAACAATAAAAGGAGAGATCATGAAGATTTACGAGATCACAGATCTTACACACTATCAATGTAAGCGCGGTGTACAAACAGCATTAACAAATAGGCGAAAGATAGGAGCGGACAGAGACAAACATCTAGGAGGCAACAAAGCCGGTCGACAGGGGTCAGCGGTTGGACCGCAGATGCTCCGGACAGGCGATTAATAAGGCCCTCCCCGGCTCGACTTAACGCCCGCCTGATAAGCTGATTACAACCTTGGGCATGCGTTGCGGAGGTGCCAAGTCTGCAGTGAAGTCTGTATGTAGAGCGATTTCGGATATTTGAGAAGTTACGAATGGAACATTTGCTTGGGGAAAATAAATATTTATGTTCGACTAGGTGATGTTCGCAGCTTCGCTCGCGTGGATTTATTTGCTTTTCGGGGATAAAAAGTAGCCTATACCACTCCTAGTCCCCAACTATGCCCATGCAAAAATCACGTCCATCCGTTGCTTTGTTGAGGCATGATTGAAGGACGAACCAACAAACACACTTTCGCATTTATAATATTAGTAAGGATGTTAGATTGAATAACTGAATGACTGATTGATTGAACTAAATAATACAAAGGCTCAAAAAATCTGATGCGAATGTACCAGTATATTGATAAATGGCTATATGTACATATAATAATTAATGAAACGTTAATAAATCAAAACAATTATCTTTGTGAACTAATATCAATCAATCAATCTATCAATCAATCAATCAATCAATCAATTCAGTAATTCATGCAGTGGTTCAATTGATATATGTAGTAGGGAAATAAGAAGATTAATTAGAATAAGATGAAAATTTTCAGTTAAATAATAAAACCAAATAAATCTTTTCTTAGAATATTTCTATAATAAAACCGTATAAAATAAGTCTCGTGACCGATTGGCTGGCAGATATTATAAAACCTAAATTGATGGATATTTTTGGAAGAAATATTCTCAGAGTAGACGTGCTCTAAGGAGGGATTTTTTTAAATGTTATTATTAAGTCTAAATATACGTGGACGAAGCCTTAAGCATTAAGTTGTATATTATAAGGCATAGATAAGAACAAAAAAGATATAACTTCCGCTTATTGATACATGTGTAGGTAAATAATTTGCACTAACCATTTATGGAAAAGTTTCGAAGTTTACACGTCATTACCGATGTCAGCTGTTCAAAGGTAGTAGGTACCGAATACCAATAGATCATAAGCGATGCAACCATGTAAGGCCACACGGGACAAATTCTGGTGATGTCATACAAAGCTTTAGAATTAGAAGCCAATCGCGTGTTCCTTGCTTCGGCACGGAGTTAAAAAAATTGTTGCCGCGATTAACTTAATTATCTCAAGCAGAAAGTCGACAATCGCGTGATTAGATCCGATGGCATCTTCTACATATAACTTGAACGTACATACATAATTACACGCCCAAACAAAATGAGCTAGCTATCACGAACTGACGAAAATTATAACAACCACGCAACCTAGGCGTAGGATGATAATAAGGTAAGAAAATGGTATACGTTACCACATCCAGAGATGGGAGAGGTGAGATTAACGTACAAGTTCAAAAGTAATTATTTTGACTAGGTACGGTGAGGTACGATAACAAAAATATACATAAACATAGATATACTCTTTCAACGTAAATATTATGTGTTTTGATATTAAATAAGTCAAAGGAGCTTGGGAGTAACGTTTTTGTTCAAAATCAATTAATTTGTCTACACTAACCAAATGTTTAAAAAATATGAGTAGGTACTTGATTAGCATTTTTAGCTTAGCTGTTTATTTCGAGTTAGTCAAAGGTCGAATCTCAAATAGATACGATCGATGAGCGAGTGTATACGCTATAAATCATATTCATGCACGGTAATTAGCCAGAGAACGTAAATACATAACTGAGAGATGAAATAAATCACAACTAAGTTAGCGAGATGTAAATGGTAGTAAAACTAGTAAATCAGTCAGTGGGCAATCAAACAATGAACATTTTGAGTAGGAGGATTACCAAAGCACAAATTGGTCCGTTAAGTCGTTGTGGGATCGGCGAGTCTAATATTTCATAGTCGTTCTCCTATAACATAGCATCTATAGACGAACCAACTTTCAACTCCAACTGGCAACTATAGCCGATATACGGCTAAATAAAAACACAATCAGTTGCTATATCAGACAGGTTTGCTAACCAATTTACACACATTAGTTCAGACTCCGATATCCAATCCAAATCAGCGCCCGCACCATGCACAACCAATACCCCGCTCAGACCAGTCAATCAGCGTAGTCATAGTTTTTTTTAATACAATACGCCTTCGATAGAAAATATAATTTTTGAACGAAGGCGTACTCAATCTAAAAAATGGATTACAGATTCAGGTATGCGCCGTCTTATATTAGAGTGTCATTAAATGTCTGCATGTGCATGCATGACTGATACATGATTTGGTGACCCCGGAGCAAATATTTTTTAGTTAGAAAGTTTATTCGATTTGGAAATTGGTTTGTGTGTAGATGCTTTAACGAGAGGAACAATCAATGTCTTGGATGTCACGGCACGTCACGGGGAGGCAAAAAGGAATATAGAACATGTGTTGCATTGGACATTGACGGCGTAAACACGTGCAACGGGAATACAAAGCTTTCTGTTTTGTGTTAATGTGGCATAGTTGAGAAGTTCATTACATAATAGACAAAACCTTATTCATTAACTCATTAGACTATGGAACCAGTACCCGAATAATATGATCAAGGTCTCTGCCAGTCAGTCGTTTACTAGTAGTTATAACTCGATATAAAATAACGCTTCATGTAATGTAATGCTCAAAACCTATCTGTCTATCTAAAAAATCCAAAAATTTAATGTTTAATAAATAATTAAATTAAGTTCACTAAGTGATAAAACTAATGACTCTACTTACTACTTATTATTTGGATTAAATATTTAACTTACTTATTATTTGGATTAAATATTTTGAGGTTTCTGGATTAGATATAGGTTATTGAGAACAGCCATAAAAATGATCAAATATTAGGTATCCAGCGGACTAAAACGTTTTTCATAATATTTTCATAAAAATAAAAATAGAGTCAGTACTCGGTAGGGTACATAAATCATTATAGTTCCTATTTCTAAAGAGCCATAGTTGGTAATCATCGTTTCAACTTTGTCACTAAGCTTTAACAGCGGGGAAGTTCACGATAATTCACCTCGCTTAACGTTCAGCGTTCTCAGTTGAATCGAAGTCAAGTGGAAGGAGATATGAGGTGGCTATTCAAGAGCAGTGGCGTGTGACGCGGAGGTCAGCCATGATGCTACCTACTAAGCACCTACTAGCATTACTTTTTCATCTTATCTTATTTTTATTAAAATATTTCTGAGACCGTTCTTTCGAACGTTCTATTATAGGTCCCCGGTATGCTTGAGTATTTATACAAAGTAGTTTTCTTTTAATTTAGATACTTCAGTGGAATGGGAAGTAATGAGTTAAGTGAAAGTTTTTTTTAAGTCACTCGATTTTGTGCTTTTATATTTTACTAGCTGTTGCAAGCGACTTCGTCCGCGTGAATTTCTGTTTTTAAAAGAATATATTTTAAATATGGATAATTTTCCCCGTTTTTGCAACATTTTTCACTGATGCTTCGCTCCTATTGGTCGCAGCGTGATGTTACATAGCCTAAAGCCTTCCTTGATAAATGGACTATCCAACACAAACAGAATTTTTCAATTCGAACCAGTAGTTCCTGAGATTAGCGCGTTCAAACAAACAAACTCTTCTGCTTTACAATATTAGTATAGATTATGACAAAACCCAATTTCAAACCTCGATATGACATGATGGTAGAGTGACATGTGACATATTATTATGTTAGGTACCCTTAGAGTAGGTATTGGTTACCTACTCAAAGTAGGAACCCCCTGCGAAGAAATAGATAATGTACCCCAATATTTTTGCTTTTGATGTCAATCGATATAAAGTTTTTAAGTTAAAGGAAAACGACGAATAAATGAAAACTCGAGTCAACATGGAAGAGATCATCAGAGACCATCATTCCACTTTGTAATTTTTACTTAACCTTACTTTAAGTTTTACTTCAGGCATGCCTGAGAGTTCTTAGTAGTGTTTTCAAACGTGTGCAAAGTCTGTTAACCCGCTATTAATATGGCCTGAATATGGCCTAAATACTTCTCATTCCGAGAGGAGTCCCATGCAAGTCCCATGCCCAGTAGTAGATCGGCGATGGGTTAAGATGATGAAGTGGAAGTTATTTTGAAGTGATAGACAGACACTTCAACAATTCGCATTATCGCACTGATAGAACTGCACGCTCCAATTAGCCCAAAAAGGACCTTCAACTTTTTCTGTGGCACTAATTGCTCAATTTATAATCTAAAATGCGGCGAAGATAATTATTGTGAGGAAACACACAATGTTATTCTTAATTGTAATGGTACTGTAGAGAGATGAAGATTAGGTATTAATTATGTAATCAATTGCTTAGTCTATCTCCAATCGGCGATAGTAATAACACATAATTAAGTGTAATTAATTACAACTTTGTATCTCGCTTTTTATGCCAACTTTTTATGATACATATCCTCATCTTTACTATTAATTTTATTTATTTACTTATTATACTTAATTATATAGGATAAGTATCCTTACTAATATTATAAATGCGTTTGTCCTTCAATTCAATTACACTATAAGAGCTACGGATCGATGTGATTTTTTGCATGGGTACAGTTGAGGATCTGGAGGGTGACATAGGCTACTTTTGATCCCGGAAAATCAAAGAGTTCCCGAGGGGTTTTAATCACTAAATCCACGCGGATGAAGTTGCGAGCATCAGCTAGTCTGAATATACAAACATGATCTATCAACGCACAGCTCCAATCACTGGACTAATCGGGCTGTTCGGCATACGGATAGCTGATATGACGAAGCATCATCCCCTAAAGGGGTAAAATAGGGGGTCGAAAAATCCAACTTAACGTCAGCGAAGCTGCGGGCAAAAGCTAGTAAATAATAATGACCGACTGTGATACCCTCCCTCCGTAGAGCCAAGATCTAGTGGAAGGAAATAAGAATATGGCGGGTGGATATTAAGGGGCAATGATGTGTGACTGAGGTCGACGGACATGGCTAGCCCTTTTTGTTGCTCTTTTAACTGATCTAGTGTTGAGGCTTTGTGGCCATAACTTCATAATTCAAGACTGTTTTTTGAAGATCTGTCTTTCACTGAGATAGATATGATGCAGCCTAATATGTACAATTCCATTTGAAGTCGCACGATAAAATCGGTTGCCGAGCGTGTTGCCAGTAAGAAACATCAATTTGAAGTGCTTTGATTGAATTCCGACAGGCTATTCTGTCAGTCGGGCGGCAAAAGTCGTGTTGTATTGTATTGCGACAGCCCATTAGGACGTAGTGTTAGATTAGACACATTAATGTGGGAGAGGTAGTATCTAATTGTTAAATGGTATTAGAGGACTAGTTTAGACAGAAATCATCATTCATTAACGATTACGACAGAAAATTACACAAAAATAATACATTACAAAAAACCATCTTGAAATGCCTACGATTGTCCTTAATATTAAAAGTTATACAGAAAAAGAACGGAAAACAAAAATTCTTCACAGAAATTCGACTACCTAATTTTATTGTTATCCATAAACATCTATACTTATAGATTTGTAATATGGGTCCATAAACAATAATGTTGATAATATATTCTATATGCTAGTAGTGTTTCCAATCAGTTATGTTGACGTAATCTATTTGTTACACATGACATATTTTGCTTGTAATTCAATTAATCCAAACACACAATATGCATCCGATATCCAGAAGAAACGGTAACCACCGCGCAATTAAAACAGATTACGCCATAACAGAGCCAAATAAGGTATCTGATGATAGAAATGATTTCCCATCTAATGACGCGATAAACCCGTTTCAGCGAGCACTGATCCGTGAAGAGGTGAATAATGTGAAGCTTGGGACCATTGGCGCGCGTCGATAGATGGAGTAACCGATATAGATGCGATATATCGAATGATCTAGATATTTCATATTGAACTCTTCAAGGGTTTGATCTTAATAGTAACCGATAGAGATGCGATATGTAGAATGCCCTACATATATCATATTCGGCCAACTTTTAACTTTTATGACAAGTCAAGACTATCACCACGCATCCGTCCGAAAAATCCTGATGCTGCAGGGGTTCTGCCCACCTAAACTGTGGGGATTTAGGAACTGTCGATTGTGAATTGAAGAAGTGGTCCGCTAGTAATTGAATATTTTCATCGGTTCTGGTCAAGCTTGTAAGCTTCTTGTAATTCTGTAGAATAGAAGCAGAAAATATGATGGGGCAGCCACATGAGATGCGATTTATCGAATAAAGACTTAGCTTTCGCCCGCGGCCTTGTTTTCAAACCTCCGGGAATCGTTTTTAGCCTATCTATGTCACTCTCCAGGTCCTCATTTTTAACAATGATCAAAATACTTTAATCCGTTGCTTTCTTTTATAAACATTTTAAATTATCTAGAGTTGGGCTGTTCAATTCCTTAAGAGCTTCTTTCAGATCATCATTATCTGATGCGAATATAACTACCGGATTGGCAGGCAGATGTCGCTTGGCGTAAGCAATTTACGTTGCTAATAATATGCTAGATGTTATCATAATCGATTCCTTAAAACTGAGATCTTAATCGAGTACATCCATCAGGGGACAAAGAATCGCCAATATGAATACTGGTCGAGCTGCAATTCATTCATAGTCATTTAAATTGCTAAAATGGTCACTACTTGACCACTTGAGGAGTATGAAATAAAATATTACTGTCATAATAAAGAATAATAAGCAAATTGGAAAGTAGAATTAATAAGTATCTTTAGCTCTTTCAAACCACAAGAAATATTAAAATTGAAAGTCTAATTTAATAAGCAATTTTATTTCATGCTTATAAAGAACCTTATATAACAAATAATAAAATTGAATGCAATTCAAATTAAGAATTGATTATGCGCCTGTCTGATGCAACCCAGAATCTCAAGACTGGCCCTGTGGCTGGCTCATTCTTTGGACCAAAGATAAGTACCCAAGTAACATTTTTTTCGAGCCTAGGTTGTAAAAAATGCCTTTAGGTTATATAAGGGTTGTCAAAAGGTTAATGATTTACTATCTGGTCATATTAAGTATTTGAGAATGATTAGTAAGTCCTAAAACTGATTGTTTATTAAATCAACCATAGAGCCGTTGACAAGAGTTTAAATTAACGTTATTTTGACCTGTGTTTCAAGAGCATATAGTCTTAGGATCTAATAGCTGTCGTAGACTCCTGATTAAGTTCTGGAAAGGCTAACACTATGCTAAAGTGAGATCTAAAGGTTTAATTTTTAACTTTGATGTTACCACAAAGTTTTGGAATGTTGAAATCACTTTAGGCTCTATAAAAGTTGTCTAGGCGAACAAATTAGGACTACGTGGTGAAAACCCAAACCAATAAGCTATTGTTTATAAGCTGAAGGCATGATTAAAATCCTACGAGAATATTTTAAAGCTTTAGAGGCATCCTCAAGAAAGGACAGTTGTCTCCGCAACTTAATTAAAATACTGTCTAGTAATTTTCTAACGCCGCCATATTTTTTCACTGAAATAAAAAAAATCTAAACAAAAAGCAATATTTTAAATCAATAAGGCAAAATTAAGAATCTTGTACGATTGAAAATAAAATGTTTTTGTATAAATAGAAGTTTTATTAATTCTTACCACCAATCAACTAATTTTATAATAATTTTGATTGCAATTATTTCATTAAAATATGTTCAAAACTTTAACTTACGAAAGGCCCGTGTCGTATACAACACTATTATCCTAAAGTTTCACGATAAAGTGCCAGTCGCACTATTTTTTATTATTCCTGACTTCAACAAGTTAGTTATTATTTTTTAACAATAAAACTTGATATAATGACATTAAAAGACGCCATTATAAATTATTTTTATAAGTCCACGATTCTGCGTAAAAAAAATTTTACACAGAAACCTTTTAAAACCTGCGAGTCCTGGAAAGGCATGTATTCATGTCCATTAAAAAGGTTTCAAGTTGTTATAGGGTTACATCCAAGACTAATTTAGAACCTAAAAGCTGTGTTGCAAGGTTATATTAACCACAAATTAAGGTTGTGAAGGTTATATTTGGGTTCTCTGTAAGTAGTTCGGAAGGTTCTGGATTTAAGCTATAAGTTTTGCTGTCGCTCTCAGAATGGTTCTAAAACGAGGGCCCTTTTTGCACTCAGGAGGTCAATATAAGGTAAATATAACGTTATTGAGCCTATTAAGACTTACGAGCAAATTTCCATACAAAGGTTTTAGAACCTTTTCAAAACCTTCCTAAAACCTAAAATGTTACTTGGGTACATATGTATTTGCATCCAAAGAGGCAATGCAGCCAGCCTTCTGGGGACATTACCGTCTGACGTCGATATGGATCCAGTTACTTAATTTATTTTAGAGCTTACATATTTTATCTTGACATTGTAATAAAATTATTATGTATAATTATATAATTATTTTGTTGATATTCAATATTATGTTTTTCTACATGCAACGATTGTCTTCGATGTTTCTGCTAAAGTACAAAATATAGTCCATTCCATATAATATTATGTTCCTGTAACATATAGAGTAAACTCGATAGCTCGCATCAATAGTACCTAATCACACGGTCATCCCGGCCCTGCATCGCCGCATAAAATTATCTGGGCATTAGCGGGGGGAGGGCCATTTGTCATCGGAGGGAGGGGGTGGGAAGAAAGTGGCGACTCGGGGCTGCAGACGCGACCACAAAAACAAGATGGGGCGAGCTACCCGCTAGCAACGCTGCGCTAATAAATTGTGTGTCTGTTGTTAGTGGCTTAGCGATGTTGCGGATTTAAGCTCGCTCATTAGAATGCTAAGTTTATTTTTATTTATCGTATTGTGGTCAATTTATATTATTAGTAGTTTGAAGTTATGAGGGTAGTTCCAGGAATGAAAACCTGTTGTTAAAACCAAAAATAAGCATCTCACTGTACCTAAAACAATATTCATAGCGTGAGAACCGAAGGCCATCAAGATCGGAATAAAATAAACTGGTGGTTTCACATAAAAAAACTTCATCGGACTACCCTTGGCGCTGTGTGGGGCGACGGGGGCAATTTGGAAATTTATAATTTCTAAATTTTCTCTCGTCTGGTGGGGTTTGGCCATTGCAAGTTACCAACCGCCAAATGATTTAGCATTCCTATACGATGGCGTATAGAAACCGACTAGGACCGACAAGGGAGGTAACTGCACTCTGCCATACCCCTTCCAAGTTAGCCCACTACCATCTTAAGCATCTGCATTGATGATGCATTTGTACCATCAGATGAGATCGCAGGCAAGCTATCTTGTCATCGAGCAAAAAAAACTCGGAGATTAGTAAATAGATATTTGAAACACCAATTTGAATCTTGATACATTCACAGTTTTTCTTTACACAAAAAAACTATACTTGAGAACTTCCCTTTTTATCATCAGTGGAAAACCCACCAGCAACAAGATTCAACAATTATCAGATTCCCAATAAATAAGGCGTCGCAAAAAATATTTCGCACCCAACTAGGCGCTGCTGCGTTCAAAATGACGAACTCTGAAGCATATCGAATCCATCCATTAGTTTCTTCAGAATCATTTCACGCCACAGGCCCGACGTAAAAGGGTCAAGCGGCGAGGCGTCACGTCCCCCCGGCATCCGCACAAAAAGCTCACCAACTATGTTTAATATTAAAACGGAAAGCGGCATAGTTTTTGCCAATGACACGAGCCCTGATACGCTAGCTGCTAGGTGATTTAATTTTATAATGCGACGTAATGGCAAAGTTGAGAGAGTTAACCGGCCATCATTCATCTAGGACAGCCTGTGGTGATACTCTTTTAGCGTATCAAATACTCTTTTAGCTTATCAAGGACGTCAGCTCTACCTGAAGCTTTATTTTAAACTAGCTTTTGGCTTAGTGGAGTGTAGTTTATTAAAAATACCGCGGGATCGCTTTGTTTTTCAGGTATAAAAAGTAGCGTTGATCGGGTGCTTTTTGCTGCGTGATTGAAAAAAAAACCAACAAATAAACACATTCGTATTAATAATAGTGTTAACTTAGTGTTAGTAAGGATTTTCCGCAAGTTATTCCAATTTAGTTGAACAAAATCTGAAACTAAAGTGAGAGTTCTGTAAGTAGTTTAATCCTATTCCACGCGACCATTGACCTTTACGATACTAGTATACAGGATAAGTGTGATCAGGCGATTATTATTAGTGTTCCTCCTAGTAGCCTCTATCAAGTTACTTGACAGTGCTCTAGCGAAGTGCATTACGCTGTTTTTGCACTAATGAAAAGCCAAAGAAAGAAAGAACAGAATAGAGATCAGTGAACAACTATTAAGTACTTTCAATTTAGTTTAAAATTTCTTCACAACCAAATTAGACAGATAGCTTTTTATTTAGGCATTGCTATACCTACTTGCTTTATTTTTATTATATTTATACTTATTTTAGTTAAGAAAAACACGTAACTCAAAGAGTTGCGATGTGTATTTCTATTGCCGCTTTAACAACAAATAATAAAAGTAAAATAAAAAGAAAAAAGCCACCACCCATCCCCCATACATGAAATGTGATGTGTTCGGCGTTTTTTTGCTTGATCTTAACAATTGCTGTTACGATAGTACGGAACACTCAGTGTGCGAGTCCGAATCGCACTTGTCCGGTTTTCCGATTTTTGATATCTTTGTTCAAACTCATGAGTAGGTACAAGATGGCTATGATTTCGAAATAACATCCTAACTCTACAATGATATTTTTTTTTTTGCGTTGATATTTATCAAGAGAACTGATGAATTATACAATTGTAAGACGAAATCCATGATTAATGAATTTTTTATATGAATGAGCGTTTAAAAATACTTGGCGTTAATACTTATTGCATTTAATGTAATTAAATTGTTAGAATAAATCTCTGCTACTCTACCCTGATTGAACGCGCTATCGTCGTAAGATTTTCATTCCTTTTACTCAAGCTTCCTACGCAGTGACATTTTCCTACATTGCATAACCATTTATGCGTCGAGTAGGTACAGTATTCTCCCACATTTGATAATAATAATTAAATGTAGCCTGTAGGCTACAAAAAGGAAATTGAAGCATTTAATTTTTTCCGCATGATTCCTGTGATCGTCAATGTATCACTCTCAACAATATCCAATACTTTTTTACTTTGAGTCATCAACAAATCAATCAATCAAACGTCCCTATTGAAGTAGGTATAATACTTTAAAGTCAATATAATATACATTTTTCATTTTTAAATCATTTTAGACTTTGTTGCAGGAGACGGGTCGGTAAAATAGCCTAGTTTTACCGTAAAATTATGATGGTAGGTACCTACCATAATTTGTTTGAAAAATATGTATTAACAATCCTGAATTTGACCAAAATTATCTTTTCCCCTCCAAATAAGCGGAAGTTAGGAGTAGGTACGACAATAGTGTTATGGGTAGGGATCAAACTGTAGACCTTTCAGTTTTTAGTCCACACCTTTAACTATTGAGGCTATAAGGCTCACCTTTAAGAGAAAATGTATTAGGTAGGTACATGCCAACATAAAAAGTACCATTAAGCCCCATACTCGCCGACTTCCAACCCAGCCCTAGACACATAACTAGAATCATTAGCAGGCGCTCGTTTGTTAGGCACCCGCGGCCGAGACGCGTTTTTGTCGCCACTCCAAATTGCATCCGCGCAATACGTGACTCCAAATTGATTTCGAATTAATTGCGATTGAATGGAAACATCTTATTTGCAGTTATTATTGACAGCACGAGAAAGCAAATTACGTATTACGGTGAGAATAGTACTACGTTTATGGCCTATACCGATTTGGTAGCTATAATATTAGCTTAGGAATGAAGTACATACCTACTTCGCAACATCAAGGTTGAGGAAATATGATCTGGACTTCAATGATTAGGGCAATACCCCTAGAGCATCAGGATTCAGGATTTGAAACCAGACTTTTTAAGGGACCATCTAGAAAAACAATCAAATAAATGAAATAGTGTCAAAATATATGAGCTTGAAAAATCATGGTAAAGTAGTAATCAATCTTACGAAACAGCTTCCTCTAAGGCTTTGAGGGTATATAACTAGGACTACGTACCTCGATATCAATGCTAACCAAAACAGAAATACAATATATGTAGATTGTAGATATTCAGATATTTGATAAGTAATTGTTGATTATCATCAATACCTTACCAAAAAGTAAATAATAACAAGCTAGCAGAATTCCTATCTTGATACAAAGTCTGTAGATATAGAATAAGAATTAAGCAAGTCTATAAATAATAATCAAGTAGGTTGCGCTTCACCATTGTATTCAGTAGATGACGGTGGACATTGCCACAGCTTTTATCAGTACGCTGAGATCTTGTGACGTGGTAAATTTTGGAATTTTAATGTTTATAAATAGAATTCAGAATTATTATATCCAAACAGCTTTATTTGTTAGATTTAATTACGGACTCCAAATATGCCAATCTCCATGCCAACCCACTCTTGGCCACCATGGTGGAATATTGTTTAAACCTTTTTCATTCGAAAGGAGACTTGGTTCCAGTAGTGGGGGACGATGGGTTGCGAAGTTAACGAATGAATGAATGCAAATGTAACGTAACAACTTGCTGATGTCTTTGACTTTTTGGGATAAATCTCTATGGAAAATTTAGACAATTTTGTGTAAAATTTTTATTGTTGGTTTTGTGTTGAAAAGTTATCAGTATGGATATAGCATGATAATGAGAAATCAAAATTGTATCTAAGATGGAAGCACAAATGGCAAAACTAGCTGTATGTAGATGTAACGACGATTTTCTTTAAAAGAAAAACCCTAGGATCCCGGACAGTATAGACAATTTACAAGTTTCATATATCAGCATTTCTTATAATTACAGTAAAAGCTCCTTATTCGCGCTTCCTTTATTCGCGTTTTCACTATTCGCGGATTAAAAAAATGCGACCCAATTCCTATATTCGCGGCTAGATTTCTCTATTCGCGGATCTAATCGGTACATCGGTACATACATAAAAAGGATTCCATGGGTATCAAGCCCAATATCCTTTGTAAACGCGTCGTCAAATGGACTAATATTTGAAAAATCTCAGTGAAGGTTTAAGAATGGCATATGAGCATTGTGATTTTTTTATGAAACTGATCTGTCTGTAGAACAAAGCCTTATTTTTAAGAGGCAAATTGCTAATGCCACTGCTGAATATCAGTCTGAATTGAAGGAGCTTTTAATAAAAAGCGTCAAGCAAGAAGAAATTACAAAATTCTTAAAACCATTGCCTAAACCTGAAAATAATAATTAATCAAATATGGTCAAAAACTTAAATTAAATTGTTTTTTTTTTTTATATATTTGTTTTTTATTTTAATTTAATTTTTAATAGGAACGTATCCCCTATAATCCCATATAAATTACCATTCCATATTCACGTTTTCTGTATTCGCGGCATATTTACGGAACGTATCCCCCGCGAATAAAGAGCTTTTACTGTACTGTGTAAACGCAATATACTTATAATTTTATATCCATTTGACATACAACGTAAGCTCGATCGTCCGGCAATCGACATGTTATTTGTAATACGGTTATTTTAAATGGGATAATAAAACTGTATCCGTCGTTTAATTTATTAAGTCAATTTGATACGACAATTATCGCAATTACCATAAACAAGAAACTCTACGAATCTTATTGCATATGAATAGGCATGCCTAAAGCTACCAACACCTGGCTTCTGAATACAGGACTCTAGAGCACCCACATGATATTGCACTTTATGAAAAAGCTTTTTTCTTTGAAAGTAGATTCGAGTTATTGTTAATGCTACAGGATTACTGGAGATAAATCTACATAGTTCCAGATGCAACGCAATAGACGCGCGGGGTCCTCTCCGAATCGGAACTTACAAGCGTTGCGCATTCAACTTCATGTTCTAGATACACTATAGGGTTTTAATGGGGTTTCTCGATAAACCACAAAATACGGAGACCAGTTTGTAAATGAAGTAAGCTACAGGTGTTAGCTATTTGAGTTGAAAATAATAAGACTATACTACGTTAAATTTTTCTGGAACTGTAAACATTTTAGTTGTAAGTTTGTGCTTCCAATTTACTCTTAACATCAGATCTCAACATCATCATCACTTAAAACAAACCGAAACTAGCCTCACAGTTTGTTGTTTGAGTTAGTAAATGAGATTATAAAAAAAAATCTCCGACCGTGAATACATCCGTGTATAAACGAGCGCCTTCCGCTAATGAGACTGAGGCGATTAGCTAGGGGTCTAAAGCCTTCTGGACCAGCGAAACAAAGGTTCCCAATTTGAATAATGAACTACATTTGTTATTCCGTATGACGTAAAGCCTTCGTAAAGCTTACCTTAGTTGCAATTTCAAACAAAGTTGTAGAGTTCCACTAACGAGCGAGATCCTATTTAATAATGAGTGCGTCGATTGCAGTCTTGCAGCAGTCTGAGCCTTCTAGACCAGCGGAACGAAGGTTTCCCAATTCGAATAAGGAACTCCTCTTCATCTGCTAATCCATATGACGAGAGAGGCTTAGGTACTTGTAAAGTTACACTAAGAATAAACGGGTTCCGCTAATGAGGCTGCGGCGATTATTATTTGGGGGTCTGAGCGAACCTTATGGACCAGCGGAATTAAGGTTCCGAATAACGAACTTTATCTGTTATTCCGTATACGGTATGACGTCTGAGCCTTCTAGACCAGCGGAACGAACGTTCCCAATTTGAATAAGGAACTCCTCTTCATCAGTTAATCCGTATGACGAGAGAAGCTTAGGTACTTGTAAAGTTATACTGAGTATAAACGAGTTTCGTTAATGAGGCTGCGGCGATTAACTAAGGGTTTGAGCGAGTCTTCTGGACCAGCGAAATAAAGGTTCCAATTTGAATAATGAACTTTATCTGTTATTCCGTATGACGCAAAGCTTACCTGAGTAGCAATTTCAAACAAAGTTGTAGAGTTCTACTAACGAACGAGATTTTATAATGAGACTGGGTCGATTAGGTAGCTTAGCCCTCTGGATTGACGGAAAGAGGTTCCCAATTTGAATAATCATAAATGTAACAACCTCCGTCGATATTAATGTGGTGAGTGTCGGGAATCTCACAATTGTAAGACCAAATAAATGGTCTTATGATTGTGAGATTCCGACACGGGCTCTTTTTTTAAAAAAAAAAAGAATATTAGCCAAGGTGAAGTTGACTTATACCCTCCTATCCCCTCCAAATAAGCAGAAAGCTTGTGCTAGGAGTGGTGGGATTCGAACCTGCGACCTTTCAATTTTGAGTCCGCACCTCTAACCGTTTGGCTATTGAGGCTCTTTGAACGGTTGTGACTATTTCCACCCTATTGTATGACACCTCATTCATCAAAATCGGCTCAGTAGTTTAGGCGTTACGGTGCATACGTAATAGAAACACATTAATAAATTAAGTAAAACAAATCGCCATCCCTTCTTCTAATTATCACATTGAGTATCAGTTTCACAATCTACCAATACATCTTAGCTGTTTAAACTAAACACATTACTTTTGGGTAGGTACAACGGTACTAAAAAGAAAAACGATAATGTAGTCTAAAACGGAGCGAGCTCCTGGAAGATGCCTAGTCACTCTTATCTATTTAAATTTAAAAAACCCTCAAGCGATACGCCCAGCAAACGCGCGGCGCTACGTACCGGTTTTTGGTTTGGTTTATCTTTATAAGTAACTAACTGATGCCCGCGACTTCACCCGCATGGATTAAGGTTTTTAAAACCCCGCTAGAACTCTTTGATTCTCCGGGATAAAAAGTAGCCTGTGTCAATCTCCAGATCTTCAACTATACCCATGCAAAAAATCACTTCGATCCGTAGCTGTTGCAGCGTTATTAAAGGACAAACAAACACACTTTCGCATTTATATATTAGTAAGGAGGATAATGATAAGGACTAGCTGATACCCGCGACTTCACCCGCATGGATTTAGGCTTTTAAAAATCCCATCCGAACACTTTGATTTTCCGCCAAGTTTCGGTTCAGTGATTTGGCCATGAAAATTATAATAAATATCGACAATTTTAAATTTTTCATGCGGGAAATCTTGAACTTTGCTAGATGAAAAGGTTACTGCTTGTATAGGTCTCTCCTTGTCTGTAATAGTCTCGTCAAAATCGGTCCAGCCGTTCCGAGCTCGAACAAACAGTAAGACAAACAAGCAAAAATTTTAGAAACGTGTTTGGGAGTTATGTTTTTGTTCTGATAATAATTACTTAATAAGTTATTTCGAAATTGCAGACAGACACTTCAATTTACATTCATATATTTGTACCTATAGTTTCTTCTTTTTAGAAATCCTTTAAAAGTTTAAATTGAGTAAACCTACCCATTCTATAATTTCTTAGTATCGTTAAATTTTCACAAGTTTTGTTAGTTTTCCTAATTTTCGAATATCTATATGCTATCATGAATATAAGTTTTATTTATTTACATTTCTTTTTGGTAGATAAATTTCTAATTGGTAGATAAACCTTTGTGATCCTCTAATAACTAGTTGGATTATGTAACAATTAATTAAAAGCCCATCATATTATGTAAAATTATTGGAGATAAAAATATATCCATGCTTAGTTAAATTAATTATTTAGGTACTTACCTTACAAATAACTGTTCTTGATTATTCACCCGCCATGATACGACTGTAGCACCTGCAGGAAAAAAAATGTATATAGTATATACTACCTACATATTTTAATTATGGAGGAAGACAATAGATATCTAAGTGCAAAAAAAATTTGAGACATTTTGCTGTGTTAATTGCCTCATCGGGTGACAGAAGGGCCTGGCTCAGTCAGTCTGGCTATCTAGTGCAGAAATGCAGCCAGTAATCTTGGCACCATTTCATGCTGACATGATTTGTACAGTAATTAGATTAGTTTAGCTATAAGTTTTATTGTAACATTTTATTTATCATTACCAATTTCTAAATTTTCAAGTATAATTAATGAATATTTTTCAAAAAATAAAAATTAAGTACAGATAAGATCAATAAGCACTTTGTCTACTTAAAGAAATTACAAATAACAGTTTATTGTTACCTAAATTACAAATAGAAATTATTGATAAGATAAAATATATTATGTAGGTACTTGTATTGTATTTGAAATTTTTATTATAACAGTATAACTTAATTTTTTGTTGTTATGCACACCTATTGCAATTCTTTCTTAAAGAAATAATGGTGGTGGATTGGTAGATATTTTGTTCTTTTTTAGTTTTTTACAATAACACTAATATGGAGATAATATAAGAAATATAGTAAAATTCTTTGCTGACTTAAGAGTGCTAGAGGTATTTAACTTATACATACAACATCTTTTGATACTTTAGGCCTTTTATAGTAACTAATTTAACATGAAACAATCAATTAATCATAATTTTTAATAATGTTAAATCACTTCCTAATTATTTATTAATGTTACAAGACAGCTTATGAACATTTTTTGTGAGTACATCAAATAACCACTTACAATTTAGAAGCAAGTATACAGTTTACTTCCTACAATTCAATAGCCAAGGTCGCGCCGGAGTCAGACAACTTCTCTATTCAATAAAAAAAAACTGCTAGGTACATACCTCCTATTACACTCGATATTGCCTGGTACAATAAACAAAATTCTAACTTGAACATTCATTTAACAATAATTAACGATGATCTTTTAATATAAAGTTAAATCAACATTATTCCTGCAAAATAACAATTTAAAAGTTCCGCGCATCATTACAAAAATAATAACAAAAAAGTTTTACAGGTTATGCGGCTTTTTTTTAAGAATACATCGTAAACTTAATAAAAAACTTTCGACTTCATCTTATCCTTCGATAATAAGGTATAAAAATTGATCATAATATTAAACTTACCGAAAAGATTTACGGTACAAGTTGTATTGTTGCCTCTGTCGAGAACGACAACACTCGTCGCTGCCATTTTCCAATTGACAGCAAAGCCAACTGACAAACCATTGACAATCAAACATGAGTTTGCTTGACAGTGCTTGACGTTTATAGTGTTGACCTATTCATGACAAAATAACCGGTAACCCTCAGCCCCGGTACATATATCGGTTATCAATAACTTGAATGTTTCAAGCCAATACCTAACACTTTAAAAAGGAAAATAATATGAAAATAAGATATCATATACATAAAAAGAATATTAAAAAGGAAAATACCGGAAAATATAGTATAAAAAATGTATTTTTCAAAGCGTTTTCTTTATTTCGGTAACGGTAAATTGGAAAAGTTATAATGAATGCATTCATAATCAACCAATGAGAAACAGCCAACGCTGTTTCAAGCTAATGTCAATTGCGGCTGATACGTGTATTTTTCCGGTCCTTGTCCTCTTCAAATAGCTTCACTCGGTCGGCGTAGAATAGCGTACGAGTTAATCATTTTATAAAAGCCCAGTGAAAGTTAAAAAATGCTAGGATCACTTAAATTAGTTTTATATTTAGCAGTACTTTATGTATGCAAGGCCACTGAAGAGGATGTGCTAGAACTTACAGACTCCGATTTTGCAAGTGCGATAGCCCAGCATGATACAGCTCTTGTCATGTTTTACGCACCATGGTAAGTTAACTTTGAGGTGAACAACCTTTCTATGTACCTTAAATGAAGAGTGAAATGTATTTCAATGTTTATTTTCTCTAAGGTGTGGCCATTGTAAGAGATTAAAGCCAGAATACGCGGACGCCGCCGGCGTTTTGAAGGCTGACGACCCACCCGTGGCGTTAGCCAAAGTAGACTGTACAGAAGGTGGAAAAAGCACTTGCGAGAAGTTCTCGGTGTCTGGATATCCAACACTCAAAATATTCAGAAAAGGAGAACTCTCACAAGAATACAATGGTCCTAGAGAATCAAGTAAGTCATACATTTGTTATAGTACTGAAGTAAATGTTTCTATTAGTTATGCTGCATAATTATTTGATTGTTAACCAATTGCAGTGGCACATACATTTCGTTTGGTGGAACGTCTTGAAAACTCCTTCCTTCCCTTAACTTGAGTACAATTTAATTGTAATAAGTGACTAAAAATGGCTTAAAATATGAAAACACAAAAATTGAACAATCAAAATTTAAATAGACAAAAGTAATTTAGATAAATCAAATTATATAAAAAAAGTATCAAAGTATTAGATACTCAATGCTTATTTCTCTTCATTTTGGGGCCCAACAAGTAACTATCAGGCATTATTTCTATACCGCAATCATTTATTGTGTACTTCGAAATATGTATATTAAAATATCAATTGATTTAATTTATTTTATGTCTCAAAGAAAGGGGCTTAATCATTAAAAAAAGATGACCGTTTAGATTTTTTTGCTGGCTGTTTTTGCAAAATTAAAATGATCATTTAATTACATGCCTTTATCTAAAACTATTTTTCCACAGATGGCATTGTCAAATACATGCGCGCCCAAGTTGGCCCAAGTTCCAGGGACCTTCTCACCGTGGCCAGCTACGAGGCAATGGTTGCCAAGGATGAAGTGGTTGTGATCGGTTTCTTTGAGAAGGAGACTGACCTCAAGGGAGAATTCCTCAAGACTGCCGATAAGATGAGGGTGGAAGTCACGTTCGGGCACTCATCTGCTGAAGAGGTGCTGAAAGAGGCTGGATACAAGTAAGTTACAACTAGATACTATGATAAAATTTTAATTATGTTATCCAATGAGTGAAGACCCAGTAATCGTGGAGAACTCTGCACTCGAAATTGTAGACGAGTATATATACCTGGGACACACAGTCCAGCTAGGTAGGTCCAATTTCGAGAAAGAGATCAACCGCCGAATCCAACTCGGCTGGGCAGCGTTCGGGAAGCTTAGAGATGTCTTTTCGTCCAAAATTCCTCAGTGCCTGAAGACTAAAGTCTTCGAACAGTGCGTGTTGCCAGTGATTACTTACGGATCCGAAACATGGTCGCTAACTATGGGCCTCATGAGAAGGCTCAGGATCACTCAGCGGGCGATGGAGAGAGCTATGCTCGGAGTATCCCTGCAAGATCAAATCAGAAATGAGGAGATCCGTAGGAGAACCAAAGTCACCGACATAGCTCTGCGGGTTGCGAAACTGAAGTGGAAATGGGCGGGGCACATAGTTCGAAGAGCTGATGGTCGATGGGGTCCCAAGGTGCTGGAGTGGCGACCTCGCACCGGGAAGCGCAGTGTTGGCAGACCCCCCACTAGGTGGACAGACGACATCAAGCGAGTCGCAGGGAGCCGCTGGATTCAGGCGGCGCAAGACCGAGGCTTGTGGAGGTCCATGCAGGAGACTTATGTCCAGCAGTGGACGTCCATTAGTTGAAGAAGAAGAAGAAGAAGAATGAGTGAAGATACTACTACTATAGTGACAAAAACTTGTCAAACTTGAGTTGGCTGAATTTTATGTATCTATGCTTTCTAATATTATATGCGAAAGTGTGTTTGTTTGTCCTGCAATCACACAGCAACAAAGCAACAAATCAACCTGATTTTTGCATGTATATAGTTGAGGACTGATATGGCTAACTTTTATCATGAATAAACAATTTCTGCATAATTTTTAAAACCCTGATGGTCCAAAGCTAGTCCATTATAGTTACAGGATTATAGTAACTAGGATTCGAAATTATCCGAATGATCAGATGTTATCCTGATAATTATCGCTTCTAATCCTGCCAAAACCTGTTGTTAAACTGCACTTTACCTGTTGTAAAGTATTGTAAATTAAGAACATTTCGACAGACATGATTAAACATGGAAATTGAGCCTATGTACATGTATTTTAAAAGCATAAGAAAAACATACCATTTTTTAAAATTAAAATTGATTAATTTGAATTGCATTAATACAACTTAATAAAAATTTCACATGGGCAGAGTGCAAGTAATATTTCCATAACTGCTAGTATTAAGACGGTACTCTAGTCCCAAGGAATTTGAAAAATAGGTATTTGAAGAAAATATCGCCGTCGCGCTGCGCCCGACCAACAGGAGTTATCCATGTGTACGAGTAGTGTATTTGTGTGCGCGAGCCCTCGCCCCTCCCATGCCCGTAGCATTCACCCGCCGGCCGCCTGCGGGTGAATAAATATATTTTGAAACTTTGAATCGGATGATGCTTTACTATTGATACTGAGCCCAAAACAATTTTTTTTTTAATTTTTCGTCTTTATCTTGGCCGCGCAACACACTGAAACTGCTGGACGGATTTAAATGAAACGTAACATGATTTAAGTTCATACTACGAGGTAAAATATAGGATACTTTTTATCCCGAAATTCAGCACGGTTCCCTTGGGAGAAGGGATGAAAGTGAAAATGTGTATTTCATTGTAATTCATTAACGTGTACTCCGATTTCATTCATTCATTTTTTATTAGAAAGAACATACTGCAATAATTGTTCTGTAATTATTTCAAGGTCGTCAGTTTAGTAGTTCAGAAATTATAGACTTCACAATGCTCAGTAATAGATCCAAATAACTTGAACCCCGTTACGTACAGGAAACTTTGAATGTACGGCTCATTTTAAGCTGGCAATACACACTATCGTAAACTATAATGGATAGCCCTATTTTGAACCGACCTTCAAAAAGGAGGAGGTTATCAATTCGGTCGGTATCTTTTTTTTTTCTATGTAGGTATGTCCACCGATTACTCCGGGGTTTCTGGACCGATTCACGCGATTTTTTTTTAATGGGCCCTTAAAAATTTTTACCTTCAACTCCTCAAACCTGATGCTGCAGGGGTACTTTCTCCCTAAAAGCTTTAGGAACTGTCGTTTACGAATTGGTATGCTTGCTACTAGATCATAGAGCTCCAGGTCATCCTCCTCAATCCTGTAGGGTGATATCATTTTTTTCTGAACTGAATAGTTTGCGCGAGAGATACTTCCAAAGTGGTAAAATGTGTGTCCCCCCCTGTAACTTCTAAAATAAGAGAATGATAAAAGTAAAAAAAAATATATGATGTAGGTACATTACCATGCAAACTTCCACCGAAAATTAGTTTGAACGAGATCTAGTAAGTAGTTTTTTTTAATACGTCATAAATCGTAAACCGCAATTGCTGCTACGGAACCCTTCATGGGGGAGTCCGACTCGCACTTGGCCGCTATTTACTAACTGCATACGAAAGTAAATACGGTACTTATATTGTTGTCTGTCTGTCTGTTTGTTGCCACTAATCTCGGGACTGGCTGAACCGATTTTGACGGGACTTTCACTGGTAGATAGCTGATATTATCGGGCATCGTATAGGCTACTTTTTTAACCGACTTTCGAAAAAGGAGGAGGAGTTGTGTTTTTCTACCTCTGTATATCGATATCTCCGTGATTTCTTAACCGATTTGCGTGAATCTTTTTTTAATCGACACAAAAACTTTGCGAGATGGTCCCATAAGAACTTCGGGTTCCAACTCTTCAATCCTGATGCTGCAGGGGTACTGCTTCCCTAAACTGTGGGGATTTAGGAATTGTTGATTATTATGAATAGTTATTGTAGGGACCAAGTAAAGACATCGTTAAATTCCAGGATCCAACTCCTTAATCCTGATGCTGAAGGGGTTCTGCCAACCTAAACTGTGGTGATTTAGGAACGCGGATGAAGTCACGGGTGTCCGCTAGTAATAAATAAAATAATCATTGTATAGTGTAAATATCGACATCAGAGTACATCACTAGAGTATCGATAAAAATATCGACAATTGTCACTTCCCTATTAGAGTACATGTAAGCCTTACCCTCCCTCACCTCCACCCTACCCCCGTAAAGTACGAAAGGGACGACTGCAGCTCGGGCTGATTTTTACCTACAAAAACCTTGACCAAAAGACGTTTCGTATTCTGCTGTTTCCTTCTTCAAAACTGGACAAATCTCAAATATTCTTATATCAAAATTTAGAGGAAGAGTATATCTATGCTTCTATGTTTTTCTTTTTTGTTAAAAACTTATCAAATTTGTCTGATAGTCGTTTGAACATGGCGGTAAAATCGAGGGTTTTTTTCGGGTTTTTGGATTGTCATATTTTTTTTAATGATGATGTTTTGGAAAAAAGAAAAACATAGAGGCACGTATTAATTAGACCTAGATTTTCTGGAAAAAAATCATTGCTCTAGAGGCATTATCCACGAAGAAAACAGCAGAATACGTTTGTATGGAGAAAGGCCCACTAGAGTACCCTCTTAAAGCAATAAACACTTTTCCTGTAGATAAAATTTTGTAATTAAATTGAAACTAAATGACTAAATTAGTTGATAAATAACTTTTTTTGTTAAAGTACAGCAGTTAATTTATATTATATGAAGTGCTTAGTAACAATGATAAATTTGAAATACCTATTTGTTTGTACAAATGGAGTTTAGTTATTATTATTGTTATATTATCGCTTAGTCTGTCCTTGGATTAATATTCAACATTTAAGTACGCAATATATTTACATTTAATAGCATTGAAAAATGGTGCTGGCTATTGGTCCTCAGTGTCACAGCTGGTTATAGTATGTAACAATTTATTTTAACCAATAGCTAAAGAGTATAGGCCAATCAGAGATGATTGTGATTGTCACACTGTAAATGTAATAATCATGTTAAGACAATCCCATAGTGGAAATGCGATGATCTGTAGAAGAACCAGAGACCAACATGAACAACACAGTTCAAAGAGTTGTAAAGTGTTATCGGCCACATAGTTCCAAGAACCGATAGTTGTTCGGTCCCAAGGTGCCAGAATGGTTAGGCATCAGGAAGTGCAGTGTTGGCAGACCCTTCCACCCAGATGTTTCAATAAAATTGTCAAGTCTAAAACAAGTTATTATCTATAAAGGATGCAATTTATGTTATAGATAGGTTTACGTAATTTATCAATATCATAAAGGAGGTGGGTTGATAAGGCAACAAAATCCGCCCCTCATACACTCGAAAAAAAAAGTTCCAAATTTCGACAAATTGTAAATGTATTTATATACTTGAAGATATAAACTTTATTTTAATATAAAGTTTAGGTGATAAAAAAAATAGTAAGTTACAGAAAATATTACCCAAAAAGAGAGTGTTTCTTTTACTTTTCTTACATTTTCATACATTTTAGTCGTTTTTTAAGCTTTGATTTAATATTTTAGAATGAGGCGCTCCATGAACCATGGTAAACGTAACTGATAATGATGCTCCTTCTTATAAGCTTTTATATGAGTATTAATTTATTTTGGTTCACGGAGCGCCTCATTCTAAAATATTAAATCAAAGCTTAAAAAACGACTAAAATGTATGAAAATGTAAGAAAAGTAAAAGAAACACTCTCTTTTTGGGTAATATTTTCTGTACCTTACTATTTTTTTTATCACCTAAACTTTATATTAAAATAAAGTTTATATCTTCAAGTATATAAATACATTTACAATTTGTCGGAATCTGGAACTTTTTTTTTTGAGTGTATGAGGGGCGGATTTTGGGCCTTATCAACCCACCTCCTTTGAACTTATCAAATTCGTCGGTTGGCTTTTAGTGTTCGGCTCGCTGCTTTATTTATAAATAGGGAAAGCATTAACTTATTATTCAACTAAAGTCTTCAATGATGAGTATTTTATCAGTTAATTTTCAGCATAATATAAAGATTGTTGATAAATACGATTTATAAAAATGTTGGTTTAGTTATTTGTATTATAATAATGGATCTTTATAATACAACAAAAATTTCACCAAAAAAATTGTTACGGAAATGCTGCATAGCCACCCAATCTCATAACATAACATTATAATATCCCAGATTAAAATCCGAACTAAAAAAAATGGATGCCTCCAATCCGATCGAACCGTCGACCTTTCAAGTTTTCAGTTCGTACGTTTAACCAACATTAATAATTATTTATTTATATTTATATATAGGTTTGAGAGAAGAGACTCTTCGCAGAATCAACCCTGGCTGCCGCTGTATACAGCTCTGTTTCTGGGGGATTAATGTGTAATATTTAAGTTCCGAGTAATATATTTTCGTGAAAAACAAACCAATCAAGTATTCAAGTATAACGCGAATAGTATGTTTGTATACGAAACCATTGGTTACGCCATTTCACGGATACGGATAGGCCTTGTTATGCTAGAAATCGCTGCAATTTTCCGCTATTATTATATTTTACTCTATTACTATTGCGCTATTGTGACACAGAGATTTTTTTTTTCTGAAGTCTCCCGAAGCTCAAGTTTCTTACGAACTTATTTAATTTAGAAACTACCTACATATTGAATTGCTAACAAACTTTGCAAGTATAAATTGCTAAGAAAACTTCAAATGATGAATCTAAATATACACGGTGAAATTTTATTCCCCGTAAACCCTGAAGGAGGTGAATGTGCTCATGAAACTGAACAACTTTCCCCAAGGAACATAGATCGAAATATGAAAAAAAATTTTGACTGACTGACTGATTTATTAACGCACAGCTCAAACCACTGGATGGATCAGGCTGAAATTTGGCATGTAGATAGCTATTATAACGTAGGTGTCCGCTAAGAAAGGATTTTTGAAAACTCAACCCCTAAAGGGATAAAATAGGGGGTTGAAAAATCGAACTTAACGTGAGCGAAGCCGCGGGAAAAAGCTAGTAAATGATATTATGTTTTGGCAGATTTTCAATACAACAACTGTCATTATTGTGATATCGTGATATAAGGGAATCCCCTCATCAAGGGAGGGGAAGGGAAGGGAATGGGAAGCCAATTTTAGTAAGCTGTAACAAACAGTGAACAGTAATTGGTGTCACTTATATGCATAGTTCACATCACTAAAGTTAAAAAGCAAGTTGCAATATAATATGTATATAAACTGGAGAAATCATACATACACCATACTGTATGTACTACATTTGTATGCAATACATATTAAAATACATTGTATATCATTTCATTTGTTATTCAGATATTATTTTGTACAGGACAATCATATAACCTTGTCACGAATGTGCATGTATTTTAACTAGAAACGTAAATAGGATGTCTATTAACTATTTTGTGATAATTGTACCCTATTTCATTTTATCACGACATTTCCAATCGACAGTAAATGACGTAACCATAATTGAAAATCGGGTAATAGTAATCGTGTTTATTAATAGTAAGGTAGGTAAGAAAAATCGAGATAGAGTACAAGACAGATCTTATATGGGTAAGGCCGTAGATTTTGCCACTTTGTAACATAGAGTAACATAGACACTCCTATGTTACGGTAACGTAGAAGTAACGTGAAAGTAACACAGTGTTTGTAAGGCTGAGTACATAACGTACTTATTTTAACCGACTTCAAAAAAGGAGGAGATTTTTGTAATAAACTTGTAAGTATAGCATTTTTTATAATCGCCGATCATTCAGAGATAAGAGAGTGAATTCAGTAATCGGAAAAATATATTTTTTTAAACTATCATCAATGGAATTTAGTAACCAAAACTCTCTGGCTGTTTATCAAATAAAGGTACATTATTCTGATTATTACGAAGATGAGTTTCAATTAACTCATCTTCTTTTAAACTCATTCTTTATTTAAAAGAACTATTTGAAAAATCCGCTTCTGGCAGAATATGTACATTAACCTTTACAACACTTCAACGTTACTAAATAACAATCAACGTTACGAGTAACATAGAAGTCACATAAAAGTAACGTTGAAGCGTAATTTTTGAAGTTTTAAACAGGAATAATTACTAAATGCGAGACGATTTTAGTCAAATACACATTATCATGTTTTTATAAATCACTTTAGCTTAGTATAACACATACATGTGTGCAATAAAAACTGTTATTTACCTTTAAAATCACCAAAATTCACAAAAAAAAGCTGCTGACGAAACACACGCGCACACCTTTGATAAAATTCCACAGGCTAGAAAATGGCGGTTTCTTTTTTTTTATTTCGTTGCCGGAATCTTTAGTGTGGCACGTGCCATTATAAAATACTACCCTAAAGTTATTGAATATTTAGACGCCCAATTTTGGTAACATACAAAATAGTAACGTAATAAGTGAAAATAAGGAGACAACATTTTGAATTGCGATAAAACATTTAAAAACGCATATTTAAATACATGGAACCCAGGATGTAATTGCTTAATCTATTCACATTTCAGATATTCATAGTAAATTAGGACTTTAAATAGAAATAATGTAGTTATAACGAGCCAAATATTTGACTGGATCAAAAAGACAGCTTATTTTGGGCAAAATTTCGGGGTAAGGTCGGTTTTAAGTCAATGTATTTTTTTAAATATACGACATACATTCAATTTAAGAATGCACTATAGGAGTTTAAGAACTACCTAACCTAAGTAGGATACTTGCATAACAATTTACGCAGTACTTCGATTTTTAATACGCATGTCAAGTTAAGGGACATTTTCTTTTTACAAAAAGTGGCAAAATCTACGGCCTTACCCATATGTGTTCTGTCTCGCTCAATCGTCAGGAAAATGAAAGAGAAGATGCATCACTATTGCTATCACTTTTTCCGCAATTTTTTTTTTTGTTTGTTTCATAATACCCATTTTGAATGTCGTTTATTTGATTGTTCACAGAAACAACGTAGTGTTGTACCGTCCTAAGCGCATGCACAACAAGTTCGAAGACTCGTCGGTCGTTTACAGCGGCGAAGGATCACTGAAGGCATTCGTCAAGGAGAACTAGTGAGTATTTCTTTTTAATTCAAGACAAAATAGTCTTTGACTTCAGTCTCACCTGATGGTAAGTGACGATGTAATCTAAGATGGTAATGGACTTGTAACGAGGTATGGCAATTTTAAATAAACCCAAATCCCTAGTCGGTTTCTACACGCCATCGTGCCGGAACGCTAAATCGCTTGGCGGCACATCTTCGACGGTAGATAGCTATCCACTGCCTAAGCATCCCACCAGACCAGAGGCATTTCAGTAGAATAGAATAGAATCATTTTTTATTCAAAGAAACTTTTAAAAAGTGCTTAGACTAGCGAATGTACCAATACATTAATATTTTTAATTCTAATTATTTTCTGAATTGACCCCACCGAGAATCAAATCCGAGACCCACTGCTTTAAGACCACAGCGCTCACAACTACGCTAGACAGGTCATTAATATCATATTTATAAACTAACACTGCCAACATATGAATTTGTGAGTGAAGTTAGCAAGAGGCGAAAAACCGTACCTATTAGCATTTGAAGATTTATAAGTTACTAGACGATGCCCGCGACTTCGTCCGCGCGGATCAAGGTTTTGAAGGAGTAACACAGACACACACACACACACACACACTCTCACTCACTCACTCACACACACACACGATTAGTGTGATACTTGTCTGTCAACTTGGCTATAATTTTAAATTGTTATTTCTAGCCATGGCCTCGTCGGCTTCCGTCAGAAGGACAACATCAATGACTTCAGCAACCCGTTGATCGTCGCGTACTACGACGTCGACTACGTCAAGAACCCGAAGGGCACCAACTACTGGAGGAACCGTGTGCTCAAGGTATTATCATATTATTAACTGACTGTAACTTACTAGCTTTATCGGCTCGTGAGTCCCACATTCGAGTCTTGATCGGACCAAAAACTTGTATAAACTAGAATTTAAAGAAGAGAGGTTTTTCTGAACTTGTAGCCTAATGGCGTCTTCAAGATGTGACTTTACCATTGATGTACGAATTTACTAGCATCAACAAATCAAAAACGACACTTAACCAATCGTAAATAGAGATTAAGAGCTGGTTTGAACTCAACTCATTGTTTACAAAACTAAACCTTAATCATACAGCTATATGATTGATTTTTGTAACGGTTGGTGTCTCAGTGATTATGATGTTGAATCTTTGGATTCGGAACATTACATTGTTTCATTATTTCAGTATTGTATGTGTATATTCATTTCTATTGTATGTGTGTATTCCTGGAAAACGGGATGCATGAGTATGGATACTTTACCTTGACTTTTCTAACTTGCGGGGCTAATCCTCTTGCATGACACTCATATTGAGATTTTGCTATTCAAAGGTTTCTAAAACATTGGACAATTTGTTCGACAGGTAGCCAAGGAGATCTCGGAAGTGACATTCGCAATCAGCGACAAGGATGACTTCATCCATGAGCTCAACGATTACGGCATCGACTTCGCGAAGGGCGACAAACCTGTAGTCGCTGGCAAGGACATCGACGGAAACAAATACGTCATGAGCACTGAGTTCAGGTAACAGCTACTAACTATAGTACTTACTATAGTATATAGAAGTACATACTTCACATAGCTATATTTGGAGCGCAAAGAATTCATTCACACTCTATAGATCTCAATGTTAATGCCTATTCATAAGCTTAATGACTTTTTTAATTTATGGTCTCCACTCTTACGGGATCTTACGGGATGTTGATGTTCCAAGAAAATACTCGCAAAGAAAATATAGTTTTGTTAAATTTCATTCATCCATAAGTAGCGAGCAAGTTAAATAATAATAATCTAAAGTATAGAGTTTCAATATATGCAGTTTTCGCTATGTGCTTACAAATGCTACTTAAAATGTATTGTCCAATTTACATGACAATCTTAAGACGACCATAATGGCAGTAAATTATGAAACGGCTATGTAACTATGTATGTGCAATAAACCATTAAATATTCAATACATTCCTGCTATCATATTTTGTTAGCGGCTTATCAATTTTTTTTTCTTTTTCAACTGAATAATTTAGATATTCACACTTCAGTTATTTTAATGGATTTATGTATGTAGCTTGTGATTGAAAAAATTATTGTCAAAAATGAATTTATTTCTTGGTCCTAATAAAATAGGTATAATATAAATTAGAAATTGCACCTTGTATTTCAGATAGAAAATCCTCAGAAATGCAGTAAGTGTTTAGTTAAAAGCCAAAACTCTATTTTGCCAATTAATTCGACTTTAGACTAAGCAGTCCTATACAATGTATTCTACTAGTATTATAAACGCGAAAGTTTGGATGGATGTATGGAAAATAAGAGGGAGTTAAATAACCTTAATCCACGCAAACGAAATCGAGGGCGTCATCTAGTTCAGCATAATTTCTATAATTCTGTTATGCTGCCTTTCAGTATCAGACCTAGATGTTCAACATTAATCTCTTTTCATTATAGTATTGAAAACTTGATCGTCTTCGCCAAGGACCTCATAGATGGTAAACTAGAGCCCTTCATCAAATCTGAGCCTTTGCCGGAAAAGAATGATGGTCCAGTTAAGGTGGCCGTGGGCAAGAACTTCAAGGAGCTGGTGACTGACAGCGGTAGAGATGCGCTGATCGAGTTCTACGCTCCCTGGTGTGGACACTGCCAGAAACTCGCGCCGGTGTGGGAGGAGCTCGGAGAAAAGGTGTGCATATTATAGCACTTCGTAAGACCGCCAGGGCACAGAAATAGTCAAGTATAAAGCCTAGTAGTACCCCCATTTGTCACCAAACCGGATCCCACCATATAGGTTGTGTTATCACAGTATATGTGAATAGTACTCATATGCGCTATTGTTATATGGCCAACATTAGTGTTACAGGAATAAAGGCACACAACAATAACTAAGCAGGCATTAGACTGACCATATTTCGTAACTCAAAATGACAAGTTGTCGTAATTTTTTTATAATATAATTTATTGCTATACAAACACCGCTAAAATTGTATTCTACAATTTATTGCTCCATACAAATGCTTATGGCAAATGTTTTTTGAAGAATTTGAGATGATCAGGTGTTTTTCAGGGTACTTTTATGAGTAAGTTTAGGTTGAGAATCTTTGTATTTAATTGGTAATTTTCTAATTTACAGCTCAAGGATGAGGAAGTAGACATAATCAAGATGGATGCCACCACCAATGACTGGCCCAAGTCACTTTATGAAGTGTCCGGTTTCCCCACCATCTACTGGAAGCCTAAGGACAGTGATAAAAAACCTGTCAGATATAATGTAAGCTGAGTTAACTAATATCATTTTAGAGTCACCATCCTCGTCAACTGATAGACCTCCTCTGGAAATAGGAATATTGTAGGGGTTTCCACTTGTGGTTTGCGCCGCTTGTAACCAGCAGACACTTGGGAATTTAAGAAAATTTGATTTTTGTCACCCAATTTTAATGTTTTAGTCCTATGTAGTCAGAGGGCATTTTTTTTTTTTTTTTTTATTGAATTACAACATAGTCCTTGACTGCGATCTCACCTGATGGTAAGTGACAATGCAGTATTTAAAAAAAAAGTTCCTTTTAAAAGTGTTATGCCATTCCGAGCGGTTTTGAGCTACACCATTAACTTTAATCTATTTCATATGTGCAACCTTGACCAGAACCGTACACCGGCTTTGTTTATTCTAAAATTATTCACATATTTCTCTATTTTAACAGGGTGGGCGTGCTGTGGAAGACTTCATCAAATATGTCTCAGAAAATGCCTCCAATGACCTCAAGGGCTTTGACAGGAAAGGCAATGTGAAGAAGGACGAGTTGTAAACAGTTGTGACGCAAAACTTTCCATGAAAGATCTGTGTGTGAATGAAATGTGTGTATGAATTGATTTCTCCTATGTTAACTATGTACGTGAGAAAAAGTTGAATGATTTGAAATTTTTTTTAATGCAAAGTCAATCATCTCAGCTGATAGAATGCTGGTGTCTAGGAAATATCGCCACAGAACACGACACTGTGTCGCTTGTATCCAGCAGCCGTCAGTGATTCTCTTGAGAGAGCCTCCTACTTCTGCATTAGTTTTTTTAAACATAAATATACTCCAGAAACACTTCTGTAAATTGTAATTTTTATTATTGGAATACATTTATTTAAATATAAGTAATAAGTACTAAAATAAAATTAAAATCGATTGAAAATTTAGTTTTGAAGTACTTAGTTTACATAGGAGGCATCAAATTATGTGTGTTACTCACACATATTAAAATATATTTTGTATAACACTACAATGTAGTACAAGAGCATGAGGAGTGTAACGTTTTGGAGTATCATCAATGTATTCCTCATTATGTTCAAAGCTTTTCTTGGTGTCATTCCATTTATTATGAGTCTAATGTTTATTTGATTTTGGATTTATCAATAAAAATTGGGTTGTAGTCATTGTTGTATGAGAGTGAGAAAATAATGTATGTATAATTTGCATAAAAACTTTATATTCAATATACACCAATCAAGCTTTTTCATAGATGAAACCCTTAATTAATAAATAGATACAGTAATTTTTAAAGCATTTCATATTTTGTCAGTGGTAACATAAAATAAAGTAAGAATTATTTATAAAATTAAATTGTTTTATTTTAAAATCCAATCGATACTTTTTCTATATTTCCTATTCAACTGCATCAGCTTATACTACATTTTTGAACGAGCGAAGCGAGTTCTCTGAGTCAACTAGGGCGCTTGCCTACTAGACAGAGAAGTGTGTCCGTCTAAATGTCTGTCAGAGCCCTATAACTTCTGAATTACTGAATATTAGAACGTGAAACTTGGTTGAAAATTCAGTTATATCCTGTACTTGAACAACAAATACTAAAATTAGATAAATGTTATAAAGAAACGAAATTATTTAATTTTAATGCGCCATCTATTAGCATTATTGTGAAGCTAATAGCTTCAATATAATGCTAATAGATGGCGCTGTGTCAGTAAAACAGTTTTATGTCAACTATTATTTTTTTTATTGCGTCTAATGTTAAAAGTTAATTATTACAATATATAATTAAAACTTTTGGAAATTATGGGATATCGCGAGGTCTCAGTTCGGGGCGAACCACTAGTTATTATTAATAGAAAAGCTGAATACCAAAATAATTACCACTTAAACACATGCTTAAGGCAAAGCCACAAGTAAAAAGGGTTATGATTTTAGCAGTCTGCATGTACCTAACTATCGAATGTTCCATTTTAGCGCCTAAACTACTGAGCCGATTTTGATGAATGAGGTGGCAATCGATATTCTCATGTTTTATTCAATTTTCCGTAGTTGGGTAGCAGTTTTTAAACTTTTATTCATATTTTTAAATACTGAATGTTTTTTTACGAATTTTTGTTAGGAGTGGGTACGACAATAGTGCAATGGGTGGGGAGTGAAGCATTGACCTTTCAGTTTGAAGTCCACACTAACTGTTGAGCTATTGCTTCAATAATTGAGGTCTTACTTTGCATTGTCAAATTTTTTTAAGGTTGCTTACAACAGAACTCACAACAAAATGTAACAGCTGTAAGTTTTTAAACACTTATGTAAATATGAGAAGCTTTACATTTAGTGTGTTATGTCAGCTGATAAATGTTCCTAAAAATAATGTCAAGGGAATTTCAGAAGAAATAACTGCAAATGAAGTAATAAAACTATATATTATCTTCCTTCCACTTCTCTATCCACTGTATGATAGTTTCTACATTAGAATGCAACTGGTCTTCAGTGTTGTTTTGCAGCTCTTGGACTATCTCCGTTTTGTATGATGACTGTGCCTCCTCCAACAGTGTCTCAAATATCTCGCACTGTATATTGTCTTCTAATTTTTTTCCAGTGTAACCTCTGAAACAGTAATTAGTACTATCAATTAATTTGACTAACAATATGTGAAACTTCATTGTTACACATTTTTTATTAAAAAGTGATGAGTTGATGACAACAAAACTTCAGAAATTATTTCAAATGGTTGTACTGTAAAGTTGACAAAATGAAGATCTGTCGTTCTACAATCATGACAACTTCGGTCGTTAATTGTTGTGTGATTAGAAGTTGATGCTTCATCACGCAGGTGTGGAAGAGGCATTACATAAAATGACCATAGAGTTAAAAAATAACAGACAAACAAAAATTAAAAAAAAATTTTTTTTGGTGAATTTATTATGTGAAGTTGGACAAATGTTCAGTATTATGCATTGAAGTTACATGTGAGAGGTTGCTGGTAAACTATAATTAACCCTGTATAGCCACAGACTTTTAATTACCTGGCAGACAATCTGTCATATAAAGTAGTGTTATTAGTTCTGATAACAAATACTCCATCAAACCACCTCTCAGGGAAGAATTCACAACCGTGATAGTCAACAATGTTGCCTCCTTTTGCCATCATCCCTTCCATAATGTCCAGTAACTGTAAAAGACAAATCCGAAATTCATTAAGGCATAACATATTAATTTACTTGGTAATATAGCTAAAATGCTGAGCCATGTCTTATTCCACTTCCCATATAACATGTGACACAGAAGCAAAAGTGCCTAATTCAATGCAAAGATTTAACTGTAATTTCATCTTTAATTTAAGCAATTTAAACTGACCTGGGCCCATATTGCACATTTGTAGTAAATTACAGAGAGCTTATGTATATAATATATGAATGCATATCATGTGGTATGGGTCAAGATTGAATGGCCATCTGGTGACCAACCTATAATGGTTGGTTGTATTCTAGTTTATTGTATCTTGACAGATTCGATCTTACCAGGGAGTACATATTATATACCCAATTACCCACTGCGTGCAATATAGTTGTCTAAAAATTGGAAGCTAGATCTCAATGTCTTGAACATCTAAAATCGTGCGCGAAAAAGAAATTCACAGTTCAACCTCTATGTTACATCAGGCAGTTTCGCTTCTATTTCGTATGTGATTTGACAAAATTTTACAGATGGGAAGACTTCAGCTGTATTTTTGCAATATCCTCTTTTTCCATCTACCTTATCTTCATTCAAAAAGGGGCACTGATATTCCGGGTCATACTCATCTAAACAATTGTATTCCTCTGCAAGTTTTGATATTTCTCTCCATGGAAACTTAATTCTTTCTGATAGAATTTTGGAAATTGTTGATTTGCCTACGCCTGGAGTGCCTGGTTTATACAGAAAAGGGTCGATTTATGAAAAAGAAAACAAGACCTATGCCATCAAGTGGTAATGGCAAAAATTTACCAGTTATTAGTATGTTTGGCAAATTTCTTTGTCGTGCTGCCATTAAAAATAATTTCGTCACTTAGCAAATACAAAATATAATAAACTCAAATGGTACATCGAAACAATATAAACAATACAATGTTCTCACATTTCAATTTCTAACCAAAGAGAATGTAATCACTCCGTGTTTCTAACCAAATTCAATTATTTAAACGCGTAGACAGAGAAGGCAATAGACCAAGGTACTGTGTAACCGCGACTGAAATAGAGATAACATGACGTAACGATGACGTCACATGACAAGTTCGAGTTTAATGTTGCCACAATAACTGCACTCCCCTAGTACCCCAAATTAGATGGAAAATTCTTCCCAGGATTTTTAAATAAAACGACAAAACAGATGCTGAACTGTTTTATTTTTTAAATAACATACCTACACATATAAGGTTGTCTGGGAGAGACATACCTATTAGGGTAAGCTTCTATTTTTTACATATATCTTAATATTGTGTGCAATAAAGAATTTATTATTCTTTATTGCACACAATATTAACTTCAACCACCACTTAAAAGTATAAAATAATTTTAGTTTGTACACGTAAGTCGGTTTTTTAAAAATATTTTTTTTATACTAAAGTTTTTTAATGTAGTTTCATAGGACCAATTCACTAGATAATTATTTGCTCCTTAAAAAAAATATTGAAATGCCGAATAGAAATTTAGCATATGTGAGTCACTTTGAAAAAAGATGTATGTAACACAAAGGAAAATTTTTTTCGTTACTAGTAAGAATGTTACACAAAATAATTTTTAATGAACAGTTAAAATTTTCCTTCGATCGAGTAATGCTATTGAATTAAAATAGAAATAGAAATAGAAATAGAAATATTTTTTATTCAAATAAACTTTTACAAGCACTTTTGAATCGTCAATGAATCTACCACTGGTTCGGAATGCCTTTCCTGCCGAGAAGAGCCAGCAAGAAACTCGGCGGTTGCTCTTTTCAAAAAAATAAAAATTTACAATTGTTATTGAAACTATGCTATGTATTCAGTGCTTCCACGATGAATTTTCCTGAGTACAATACAAGTAAAAATAAATACAATACAAATACAAATAAATACAATTCAATACATGTTAACACAGGCAGGCAAAAGCAGACCCATTCCCGTTGGTGGCACCCGTTCACGAGCATGACGCATGATCCAGCCATTGCTTCGCTCAACCATATTTGAGGGAACGTAACAACCCGCACCACACGACACCACCACAGAAACTTTAAACTTTATTATTTTATATTATTAGCAACAAAAATTGTATATTTAGTCATCAAAATCATCATTAATGAAATTAACAGTATATTCCTTTTTTCAGGCAGTCGTATAAAACTGCAACTCTTCATAGTTTAAGTTAATAATTATTTAAAAAAAAACATTAAAAGTCTGCCTCTAGCTATTTAAAAATGGCTTTAAAAATTAAGAACTTTGTAAATAAAATAATTCTTAAGATCGCCAACAGTTCTCGACTGGTCGTTGGACATTCGAACGAAACTTCAGGATGATTCAGAACAGAAACCGACACTATCTAACTGAATACACTTTAATCATCGCCGACATATATTATATTCTAGTATCCATCATCTTTCTTTTCTTTTTTCATAATATTCATTTCTTCCATCACGACTTTATTTTGTTTCAACAAAAATTAAAAAAAAATTGAAAAAGTAGCCAAAGTAACCCGTCGTTACGGTATGTCAGAGGACATTACTAAAAAAACCTATCTCCGTGCCAAATTCAGCCATATCGGTTTAGTGTGGCGTGATTGAGTAACAAACATCCATATGTTTGTTACTCAATCACGCCACACTAAACCGATATGGCTGAAATTTGGATGTATGTATGGATGGCCATACATACATTCAAACTTTCACATTTATAATATAAGTAGGATAGGGAAAATCGGGACATTGTATAGGTACCTAAAGCTGGCAACACACATAGATACTAAATTTTCTTATTAACTGTCAGTTTGTTTCGCACAAAAGTGTGTCGACCTTGAAAAAAACTGGTTACACGATGAGGGACAAAAAATTGGGTAGCTGCGTCTCTGTTTATCACATTAATAACTTTATTTCTGCTCTCTTTTTAGTGTGAGTGAGAAAGAAATCGTCACTGACTCTATGTCTTCTCTCTCTACGTTTAAACGTGATGTTTGTTTGTTTCGTGCCCCAAGAGAATGTACCAAGAGAATGTAATCACTCCATCACTTCGTGCCGTGCACAGATTAATGCAGATTACTAATTAGGGTGACCAACCCAATAGCTAGCACTGCACCAGTTTATTCGCACTTTGGCAAAAAAGATTAAAATATAAGTTTCTGATTGTGATTTTTAAATTTTCAGATTAAAAAATATGTAGGGGAATTCATATTTTTCACAATGGAAACCTTTCTAATCTGGAAAGTTTTAAAATGACGTCAATATCGTAGTTGAAAGATATCGTTCTGGAGTTCCCGAAGTTTTTCGGCCATTTTGACTCATCGACGTTAAGGGTCAGTTCTTACTTAATAATGATTTAACTGTGGTTTTATTTGAGTTTTAATAATATAATAGTTTTCAATTGATTTTCTAAGTATTATTAGTTACTAATTCAAAAAATAAATGAAAATTTCCCGTTATTTCATTGCAAAACAAGGGGTGTCAGTATCTGGTTACAAAATTTGGAGATTTTCCTGTTTATTAACACTCCGAAGCGATTCGATTCCCTAGCAGACTGGGAGTCTGTAGACGATCTTAACAAGTGTGTGTAAACTGTCCGTACTCTGGAGTCTAAATTCTTTAAGACCCATCACACGAAAAGGACCAAAAAGTTCTCTGACCTTACTCTCAAACTGATGGAAGACAGACAAGAGATGAGAGTTGAGACTTCAGTCGTCAGCAGACGCGGATGCCTACTGGTAGGTTAATAGGCAGATCTCTAAGAAAAGAACTCGCGACCTGCGGGCCTTGAATACCAAGTATATTAAAGATTCTAGTGGAACAGAAGTTCCATTCCAAAGTGTCCGTGAGAGATCTATTTATCGGGCAGAGCCAGCTGACGGCTGAAAACTGACGAAGGCTGTCACGTTTCTTCTCCACCTGAGGTATGGAGAGAGGTTGAGAAGTTCTATGGGCAGTTATTTATCACGAAACAAAAATCATTCAGCGGACGATGGAGAGAGCTATGCTCGGAGTATCCCTGCGAGATCATATCAGAAATGAGGATATCTGTAAGAGAATCAAAGTCACGGACATAGCTAAGCGAAACTGAAGTGGAAATGGGCGGGCATATAGTTCGAAGAGCTGATGGTCGATGGGATCCCATGGTGTTGGAGTAGCGATCCCGTACCGGGAAGCTAGGTGGACCGACGACATCAAACGAGTCGCAGAGAGCCGCTGGATTCAGGTAGCGTAAGACCGAGGCCTGTGGAAGCCCATATAAGAGACCTTTGTCCAGCTGTGGACGTCTGTCGTTTGATAAAGACTATGTTTACGTTTTCTTATTATATATGTAAGGGTGTTTGTTTTAAATATAATAAATATAAAAAAATTAAGTCACCTACAGTTACTATAAGAATTTCCGTATATTATTTCGTAATAAAATCTATATTCTAAAAGACTTCCGTAGGTAGCCTAGTGTTATATTTCCCTTAAACTCTATTAAAATCTGAGTGTTGATAATTGGATAATTTTGTGCCCATAACTGGTAACAAATGTGCGAATAATTGGGGACGGGGTCATTTTTCAATCTTATTTAAAATTCTAGTTGATTTAAATAAAAAAATTTTAATATCTTCTTTAATTATATATTTTATTAAACAAGTAACCTTATGAACACAGTGATTTATAGAATTTGGTTAAATTTATATTTAAAAAACATATTTGAAATAAGATAAACTCTTAAAGTGCCCATAATTGGGTCTGCCACCCTACTTATGATAAACGAAGTGATTACATTCTCTTGGACTATGATCAACTATGATAGGTACTACCACAAACATATAAGAGTACTTACTCTTATATGTTTGTGGTTTGTGGTACCTAAACACCCAAGAGAATATAATCAAATAATCACTTCGTTTTAAAAAAAAATTAAAATAACTAGGTAGTAGGTACCTACTTTCTACTTTTTAGGTTATAAATTACAAAATGATTTTAAAAATAATGACTTATATAATTATATAAACACTCGACCGTAAGTTTAACTAGTATTTAGTACTAATAATTTAGTACCAATAAATAATTAATCATAACAGAATATGAAAATTTACAAACCCCGTGGAATAACAAGAGGTCAAATTGTTTTTGTCACTGTATTAGGTGTTTTCAGTGGAGTCTATATCTGGCGGCCTTTATTCGATCAGCATTTCCCACGAAAGAAAAAAGAAGTTGATAATACCACAGAAAATCCTGTTTCGCAATAGTAATGGATATTTTAAGGACCTGGCTCAAATCATCTAGTCCTATGGTGAAAGTGTTGATGGCCATATCAATAACCTCAGGTCTAGTAGCTGTTCACAAGTTATATTATGGTCCGTATGTACGAAGAAAGAAGCTTTTACAAGCGGAAGAATGGGCTAACATGATCTTTGAACAAGAAGAAGCCATGAAAGAATCTTCTGAAATTCGGTAGCCCTCTTCTGAAATTCGAAATTCAAGATAAAATGTCTTGTACGATACAATTATGTAGGTATATTGTCGTAGTTTAGTCTTGTTGTTTTGTTAAGTTGCTATGATCTTGAATAAATGTGATATTTATTGACATTAATTGTATTTTTTTATCTAGGTACCTAGATGTACATTACCCTTACTTTATTTTATAACAATAGGTACATAATGAGATTTTAAAAGAAAAAGTAGGTACCTACCTTGTTCATGTACAAAATACTTATAGGTAGTCTTTTGGTAAACATTTAACCTTTCGTTTGCCGTAGAGATGGGTAACTCAGGAGTGATAGATAAAAAAGATATGTATCTTTCCGTTCTGATCACTCACTCTTTGTATCAGTTCAAATCCGAATGTATCAGTGTATCTTTAACAACTCATTCAATCGTCGTCGTTTTGTATCTGTGTCGCACTCGCACACACAGCGTTGAGCGGCTGGCGTCACGGTGTCTTATCGGAAAGTCCAGACATCTCTTTCGCACCTCCAGTACCTAATCTACCAATGTTGTATTCGATAGTCATTAATTTCATTGTAATATAATTATAATAAACTAAACATTGAAGTTCATTTGGGTATCTATTGACCAATCAATTCATAAAAATAGATACTTAAAACGAACGAAACAAGTAGTGCAATAAATCAGAACAGAAAGATAGGTAAGGTAAAGAACAAGCAGATATGGGCACAGCACGTGCATCTTGCTCTTACTGATTCGTTGGATTGAATTGAGCGAAGCGAACCACGCTGAGCAACGCATCAGTGCAACGCGTCGCTTCGTGTCGTGCGCGGATACAAAAGGATATAAAGATACAAATGAGTGATACATATCCCAGTGATCGAAAGATACATATCAATCTTTTCTTTTCAGTGATACATTTTGCCCATCTCTAGTTTGCCGCGACTGGCGCAGCGGCGATACCGCTGTATGCCGAGAAATATCGACTGTTGCGCAGCCGCGCAACATACGGTTTTAAAAATCAAATTCCGCCAAGAATATAAAACTTACCTTTTATCTGATTTATGATTTTTAATGACAATGAAATCAAGTTTATATTAGTGCATAATTTAGTGGAATATAATAAGTCGAGTATTTACTACAACTCATTCTTATCTTATGAGACGGGAAAAATTTGTTGGTATAGAAAAACACAGATAATATAAAAATATTTATTTTAATTTGAGATTTTCTTGTTTTATTTTATACTTAGATATATGGTGTACCCGATTACAGAATATATTATAATACCCTAATGAAATATTTTAGAAATACACAAGTTTATTTATTGAGAAAAAATGTAGCATTTCCAAGCGCGGATCCGCGTTACGGCATTGTTACGTTTGACGGCTTGATACGGAATGGTTTGATAACTTCATTCAATAGGAACCTATATATAGGACTTTCGACCTTATTTGTCAGTAAATAACTCAGAATCACGCAAAAAACCGCGTGAAGTCGTTTCAGCGTGGATCCACGTTCCGGCACTATAAAGGCGCGATTCCGCACAACGCTGCAGACGGCAGACGGCAGCAGCAGACGGCAACTGCATGTGCTGCGACGGCAGACGGCATTACTTGACAGTATGAATTTGTATGAGACCGATTCCGATGTACGACTGCAATTACCGCGCGGCAGGTCGTAACTTGTATTGACGCGTAGCGGCAGACGGCACTGCCGTGCATACACAGTACTGCCGCTGCCGTCGAACGAAGATGGACGTGTTAACTGACGATGAAAGTGAAACTTTTATTAATTTAGTATCTCAACATCCATGTTTGTATGATTCCAAAGATCCAAATCATAAAGATTCACGTATAAAAGAAAATATTTGGAAAGAAATCGCCGATACACTCAATAAAACTAGTAAGTATATTTTTATTAATTTTATTACAACTATTGTGTGCGATTTACAATGTTTTCTTGCCACGATACTTCACCAGCTTGGGAACAAAAATATTCTTTTAATGTATCTCGAATTGCTAAGCCTCCGGCATTCGCAAATCCACCAACATTCGCCATTCTAATCATATTGTCAGATGGTATTTCTTCTTCACGGTGATATCTTGGAATCTGCTGGTTTTCTAGATAACCATCTCGTAGTATGTTGTGCAAACAACAGGCAGACATTATTAAGTCGTCACAAGTTTCAGGTGAAATCGGTATTGGTATGTAAAATACTCTAAAAACCTGAGATAATAAGCCAAAAGCGTTTTCGACTACACGTCGAGCACGACATAGCCTGTAGTTGAAAATATCTTTCTGCTTGTCATGTCTCGCAATTCTTTGAGAATATGGCTTCATCATAAATGTATCGAGAGCAAAAGCCTCATCTCCAATTAAGAAATGTGGCAAAATATCATTTGTTCCAGGCAATTTTTTTGGTTCTGGAAAATTGAATGTATTATTTTGTATTTTTTTCCCACTTCTGACTTTTTAAATATATTACTGTCTCCTTCTTTCCCATATGACCCCACATCAACTGCAATGAATTTGTAGTTTGAGTCGGCTATTGCTAACAACACTATAGAGAAGTATTCTTTGTAGTTGAAAAAAAGAGATCCACTGTGCTGCGGTGCTCTTATACGAATATGTTTGCCATCGATGCTTCCGACACAATTTGGCATGTTCCATTTTTCCCAAAATTCTCTTTCAATTCTTTGAAAATCGTTTTTAGTAGGGGGAGGCATACAAATTGCAACAAGTTTAAGTCGAAGCAAATGTAATACTCGTTTTACCATTCTTGATATATATGACCTTGATATACGATATTGAAATGATAAGGAAGCATAACTTTCTCCTGTTGCCATGAATCTGAAACAAAATAATTACATGATAACAAAATTTGAGATTTTGTATTTAAATTGCAGGTGATGGTTGTAAAAAACAATGGAAGACAATTCGCGATGGGTACATGCGCTTCAAACGAAAAAATAAACTGCCCACTGGGTCAGCAGCTCCGAAAAGTAATCGAACAAAATGGAAATTATACAGATTAATGTCTTTTCTGGATAATGTCTTACAAGAAAGGTCTAGTATTGGTAGCGTAGGTTCGGAGTCATCACAAAACTGGACCGAAGAGTCAGCACAGGATAATATCCAGCAAGAGATCGATACAATGCATTCTGAAGTAAATATCGAGCAAGAGAATGCTATCATGAACACCGAACGTGATATGGCTGCTCCTTCTACCTCAGCTGACCGGCAAACAAGAATAATTAATAAACGTCCTCGAAGTAATAGAAATGAAATTGTATCATATATGAGAGAGAGAGAGAAATCTCGATATTCGCTGTTGAAAAATATGTCTCGACCTGATGATGAATTCAGCTCGTTTGCTAATCATATTGAACATGTTTTAAAAAAATTACCAACACAATTACTTCAAATAAAAGCAAAACAAGAAATCTTTGCCATTCTCACAAAGTATGAGATACTGGGAGCAGAAAACAGTATTATATCGAGTCCTTCAACACCGTCTACTTCGACAGTTAATATCTCCGAACCGAGTACTTCTGATGACAGTCGATACACAATTGTAAATAATTATTCTCCAGTTAGCACTTATTCGGAACCAACTGATTTGACATTTACTGCAAATACGTACACAGCAAATGTGTCTGATGGTAATCGGTATACAATTTTAAACAATTATTCTACAATTAGTACTTCCGAACCGGAACCAACGAATCATACATTGCCAGATTTGTTTAATAATTAGTTTCATTAACACCATCATAACAACAACAAAAAAAAAACTTGAGATGTGTCGAGGGACACCCGGATGGAACGTAGTTCCATCCGGGTGTCCCTACACCTGGTAAATAAAAAGTCATTACGTAGTAGTAAATAAAAAGTCACTTACCTCAGCGTTATAAATAATTTTTCTTCTGGCGTTATTGTGTTCTTCAGTGTTTTTGGTTTAAGATCGTCGTAAATTAAAGAAAGTACAAAATTAAACTGATTTTTATTTAGCCGGCAATAACTCCTGAAAAGTTCTTCACTGATATTCAAGTGTCTCTTTATCAAAGTTTCATAAGAGCCTTCTTCTAGCCTATTTCTGTAGAATGGGAGTATAGGTCTACTGCTTGAGTAATACAATAATAACAAGTCATCGTCGTCTTCTTCTTCTTCCATTAAAATTTGCAGCAATTGATTATTCATAGCTCAGATTCACAGAGACACAACCACAACTCAATAATGCCGCGATGTAACTGCTGCCGGTTTCGGAATAGATACGACGGCAATTGAAGTCCGACAGCAAGTGACGTCAGCCGTCTGCTGCTGCCGCCTGCCGTCTGCAGCGTTGTGCGGAATCGCACCTTAACGGGATTGCGTGGATCCACGTTTCGGCAAACGAAAGGTTAATCATGTAGGAAAGATAGTCATCCCAGTTTATAAAATGTAGACTTCTCTACAGAGATCACTCTGTGTAACCCACCTAAGTTCATTCAACAGACCACTTAAGTGAATTAGGTGGCAATATTCACTCTCAAGTTATATTTAAGAAGACACCTGCCATCAGTCCTATTCCTCTCAAACCTACCTGTATCTTAAAACCTAACGAGGTTTGTTGTTTTCATTCACCTATTCTATATTCCTTACCTTACAGATCCCAACTTATCAATGTCTCAGTGAGCCGACCCAGCTGAAATCTATATCACACTATCACCCAGCTCACTCTAAAAAAAAAGTTAAAACAAGACGGATTTATGTCACAGTATATTTGTCTCCTTTTTAACCTCTCTTGAGTAAAAGTTGAATCAGAGCACTCTATAGATCTCTGCATAAATGCTCTAAAATAAAAATAACAAGACTCAGAGCACACTCTATAGATCTCTGCATAAATGCTTTAAAATAAAAATAACAAAACCCAATTTTGACTAATTTTTATGAGAAAAAATGAATTGGAATCAGAATTGCTTTTATCTTACACATTTAGTATGCTTGCATACACTATATCAACCTAGATTGATTGCATTAAACAGAGTTTTTGCTAGGGTGTGCAATAACAAATTCAATTTAAGTAAAACCAATTTTATTACTGGAGGCTACCTTTTAATCTATGAATTTACATTTTAGTTGTAGTCGTAACAAAATATTTAAGATATATGTATAACCTTATAAATTATAAAATAATGTTACAGTATAAGCCTTGTAAAAAATATAGAAAAGGAATGAGTTTGTAGCCCTTTTTTCCTTCTGAACACCTTTCGGTGAATGAAGTATCGCAGTTGAATGAAGAATTGAGCTGTTAACAGCACTAGCTACTTTTTGCCCTTGGTGGCCTTCTCGGCAGCTTTGGTGACCTTGCCACCACCGGCTTCTTTGAAGTTGACAGACTTGATGACACCCACAGCAACTGTCTGCCTCATGTCACGCACAGCAAAACGACCCAGAGGAGGGAATTCCTGGAAAGCTTCAACACAAAGAGGCTTGGAGGGTACAAGGTTGACAATGGCCGCATCACCAGATTTGATGGATTTAGGATTATCTTCAGTGGATTTACCAGAACGACGGTCAACCTTCTCTTTGATTTCAGCGAATTTGCAGGCAATATGGGCTGTGTGGCAATCCAATACAGGTGTGTAACCGTTGGAGATTTGACCAGGGTGGTTGAGCACAATGACTTGTGCTGTGAAATCAGCAGCTCCCTTAGGTGGGTTGTTCTTGGAGTCACCGGCGACATAACCACGACGCAATTCCTTGACAGAGACGTTCTTGACGTTGAAACCAACATTGTCTCCGGGAACAGCTTCAGAGAGGGCTTCGTGGTGCATCTCTACAGACTTAACTTCAGTGGTGATGTTAGCAGGTGCAAAAACAACAATGGTGCCAGGTTTAAGAACACCAGTTTCCACTCGGCCTACTGGCACGGTACCAATACCACCGATTTTGTAGACATCCTGAAGGGGAAGTCGCAGAGCCTTGTCTGTGGGACGAGCCGGGGGCAGGATAGCGTCCAAGGCTTCAATGAGGCACTTGCCTTCAGCCTTGCCCTCCTTGCGCTCCACATACCACCCCTTGAACCAGGGCATTTTAGTGGACGGCTCCAGCATGTTGTCTCCGTGCCAGCCAGAAATGGGTACGAAAGCGACTGCAGCTGGGTTGTAACCAATTTTCTTGATATAAGAAGACACTTCTTTCTTGATTTCCTCAAAACGGGGTTCGCTGTAGGGTGGCTCAGTGGAGTCCATTTTGTTGACACCCACGATAAGCTGCTTGACGCCGAGTGTGAAGGCGAGCAGTGCGTGCTCACGGGTCTGGCCGTTCTTGGAGATACCAGCTTCGAACTCACCAGTACCGGCGGCCACGATCAGCACGGCGCAGTCAGCCTGCGAGGTCCCCGTGATCATGTTCTTGATGAAATCTCTGTGTCCGGGAGCGTCGATGATGGTGACGTAGTATCTGGCGGTCTCAAACTTCCACAGGGCGATGTCGATGGTGATACCACGCTCACGCTCAGCTTTCAGTTTGTCCAGCACCCAGGCGTACTTGAAGGAACCCTTGCCCATTTCCTGGGCTTCCTTCTCGAACTTCTCGATGGTACGCTTGTCGATACCACCACATTTGTAAATCAAATGTCCTGTGGTGGTGGACTTGCCGGAGTCGACGTGTCCGATGACGACAATGTTAATATGAATCTTTTCCTTGCCCATTTTTGGTTAGTCTGGAAAGAAGAAACAACCGATTAGAATTATGATTGTTATGAACGAACAAAACACCGGGATTTGTTGCACTGTTGCACTTCTACAAGGTCATAGTCTCATGCGCGAATTGATGTTACCGGCAATATGGCGGCCGCATGGCCGCCTCGCCCTATCTTGACATTTCACAATGGATGTCGGCCATTACAAGCAAGGTGAAATAAATCATTGATACAAAAAATATAAGGGATATTACTTGAATTCAGAAATTCTTGCGCAAAAATTGTATACGTAATTACATTTATGTCTATCAGTAAGGTGAATCACAACCACGTGGTGACATGTGCCGGTAAAGTATGACGCGTAAGCAAGTACAAATTTAAACATGGAACAAGACTTAAAACGCCGGCTGTAACAGTAACAAATGACTACTAATTCAATGCACTTCTTGATTATTTATTGAACAACATTTTTAATGAAACAAAGAAAACTTTTCCGAATGTCAAATTTACACCATATTTACGGCAGATTCCTAACCCAAGGAAATCTTTCTATAGGGGTTGAAACAAATGATATACTAACACGATTTTCTTAAATTAGAGAGAAAGGACAATTCACTTGGGATTTGGCACTTCACTTTATCTTCTTGACACTCACCACGGATAGCGTGTAATATCCGAGAAAGACTCCAACAGAATGGACGAGAAATGGTTTTTCTTTCGCCTGGAAGAAGGTTCACAGTCACTTCCGGTAATTAGTGTGGCTATATGCAATTTTCAATTACCCTATTATTTGAGTAAAATTTATAGATAAAATGAACCTATACTATTTCGTATCCCTAGGGTAGAGGTGTAACGAATAGATTCGTAATAGGTATCAGATCTAAATACAAGCCATGTCGTATATTGATTTATGATATGAGACTAAAAGAAATGCTGTTACCACTTATTTAAGTCAAATAACAGCGTATCGCCGCTTGGGCGCTCCGCATTCGCGTGGATATTCTATGGACAAGGCGAGTCGGGGGAGTGACCAACATACCTATATAATTCGATCATTCTAATAGAACCGAGCGCTGCACTGGTTAACTTGATTGTCATTATGTATATTAAAGTGAAAAAAATATACAAGTTGAGCTTCATTTGAAAGCTGTATGGATTGCTTACAAATTAAACAAGCAATCAAAATAAATCACAGAATAATATTCGCTATAATTGGTGCTGAAAATGTGAATATCATTCTATTACTTAGCTAATAACCTTAGTGTGACCAATATGGAATAATGTCAATACCTACAACCACATATTAATCACGTCAATCTTATAAATGTTTCATATTCATTTACTCTTTGTGTGGTTGACTATTACTTTATATAGCCTAGTCTCATATTCACGAGTTGCAGGTTCGATCCCAAGTAGTAAAATATTGTGATATATGTGCTTCAATGATGAAAGAAAAACATCGTGAGGAAACCTAAGAGATATAATATCCGTTACTGTATCTTTATATATCTTTTACTTTTTTTTTAAATATTAGCCAAGTTGAACTTGACTTACCTATATTCGTCTGTTCTTTCTAAATAAGCCAAAAGCTTGTGCTTTCGCTTTTGTGAAAAAGAGTGAGTACGACAATAATGGTAATGGGCTCGAACGAACCTCTCAGTTCGGACATTTAATCATTGAGCTTTTGAGGCTAAATCAGTATACTTTCAATATAAAAAAAAACTAAATATATTCGCTGTAAAAGTTATGAAGTATGTATTGAATAATTTTTTTCAATTGTATTAAGACAGTGTTTTGTTTTGTGCTAACAAAAATATTCGAACTCGTAAAAGTAGTCTGTAGCAAACTTTCCCCGTAGTAGTTTTATTATTTTGCAGTAGTCAACACTGATCAGTGATTGACGTCATAGCCTGATTTGCGTTCATAAATGCGAATAACAAAATATGCAATAGGTATGAATTAATTTTTGATATCTAAAATATGTATTTAATTTAACAATTAGAAAATAACTTTTTAAGCAAAATGGGATAAATATAAATTATAAAATCGTGTCTTTTGTTAGTTATGCAAACCTTCTTCCGTTTATAGAATAATAATGAATGACTTTGAATGAACGAGAATGGGTTTTTTTCCTGACCACTTTTCACGTAGGTAGGTAACTACGGTAGGTACCTACCTTCCTACCGGAATTGTTCTACTCGTAACCGTAACCCACCCGTAACCCACAAACATATAAGAGTAACCCACAAACATATACTCTTATATGTTTGTGGAGTAACCAAACATCCTCATGTTATCTATGATGATTGAGCCTACGAGTACCTACTCTGTGTTTTTTTGTCTCTACTCTTTAAGCTCGTGATACATAGGTATGCTGATGCATGGTAGGTATGCTAGGGTGGCAGTAAGCTGGCACGCCAGGTAGGTATTGACAATGTTAGCGCCACGTTAGCGCTTTGAATGTTATACCAGTTTGTAAAAAGTTTCGTACCTTGCCAGTGACGTGTGAGTTGAAGGTCACAAAATAATTAATATTCATGATGAAAAAATAGTATTATAATACAATTCGTTATTATATTAAGCGAAAAACAACAAAAACAAGCACAAAAATTAAAAAGATTTTGGCAGATAGTTGAGAGTTATAATTTATTAGCAAACACGTTACTTGAACCTGTTTTGCGTGCTCGTAGCTGGCATAGGTACAAGTCTTCCGTCCCACTTTCCCTCAAGGGGAAAAAATCAAACGGATTGCGATCTACGCGTTTGCTTTGTACTGGCACTTGAGTTACTGGCAGAATCTATTGAGATTAAAAAAAATGAGCTACTCGCATGTATATTATACATGCGAGTAGCTCATTTTTTTTTTACTTATCTGGTACCTATGCTTTTGCATGAGTAACAATCATGTGTATCACAAGCTTAAATTCATAAATATCTCATCCACAGTGATCCACAGATTACGAAAAGTGCAAACCTCTATTAGGTACTTTACTCTATGCATTTAATCGTCTTTGACAATTGAAAAATCACTTGAAAATCAAAATATTCAGTCAGCGCTGGTGAAAAGAAAATATTCGAAACAGGAAAATTCACTTTTCAACTTTCCTTCGGTTTTAATAAATCAAAGAAACTTGGGCATCACTGTAAACGATCCGTTTAAAATTTATTGGAGTCGTATTAAAATGATTAGCTAACATAGTTCTACGAACTCGCTGCGCAAAGATTAAGGAAATAAAATTTTAGTGTTTTCAGCATGTTTAAGAGCCGAGGCGATAGCAATATTGTTTATAAATGTACTGTACGGTTGTTAGAAGATACGGAAATACTAGAATGTGAATTCCACGTGAGTATATAACAATTTATATATGCCTTTATATTGTGAGACTGCTGTTATCAAAAATTGATCGGAATTTATATCTCGATTTATGTTTTCGAGGCTCTGGAGCTTTTATTCCAGCTCTAGTTTCATAAAAAAAAATAAAGGCACCATAATACATGTAAATATACAGTTTCTAGTAAAAGAGTGGTGGTTTAAAATCCAGTTTCAAGTTCTATTTAATTTTTATTTAAGTTTCTTGTTGAATTATTAATGTCGTTTAAAGTGTGTGGTAGTCCCTGTGGCTGTGTTTATTTTACTGTACTTATTTTCATTTCCAGCCAAGTTATAAAGGAAAATTTCTTTTGGAACATGTCTGTCAACAATTGAATCTGACTGAGACAGATTATTTTGGCCTGCGTTATGTTGATGCTGGAGGCCAGAGGGTTAGTTATATTAACTACATAATTTTGCTTTATATTATGCAAACATAACTGCTGCAGTGTTGCCGGTTTGTGACCTAACTTATCGGTCACAGTCACAGACCATTCTTATTTCCAGTTACTGTGTTCCTAAATACTGTAACTCAAAACCAGGTAAATTATATAGAAAATATCTATGAAAAATTGTCTTTTTGGTCAGAAAACAACTTGTTAATAAAAGATGATATTGTTATGAAATTTATTTAATCGGTCAAGTTTGCCTTTGCCAGTTCTATTATTAATGAATATTTATATAATATATATATATCGGAGGAAGACTGAATCTAATTTGATTTTGTTCTGTAAAACCTTATTGATTGATTACTTTTTAATATTGTGTAAAACCTCCTTCGATTATTAAAAGAAAATATGTTACGTCCAATCAGAGTCGAGGGCAGTCCTCGAGCGAGGTCGGGATGACATCTTGGCATTCTCTTGGTAGACGTGTGACTTAGCAGAGCTATGCTTATCAGTTATAATGAATAGAGTTGATCAAGGTGGATCCTTGGTGGATCATTATGGGAGAACAGAATGTGAAGTAGATGTGTGTCGCGAACTCGCTGCTCAGATTGCATTGTAATTAGAAAGTGATTAATCATATGGTGTCCCTCAATATTGTGGAACTATGATTAAATTGTACAGAACAAGGAATACGTCGTTTTATGCTTGCAATCAACCTTGATGACGCCCACTAGCTATAGCGACCACTGATGATGTCTATGAGAACGGCCTTTTTCTCCGACATCAGGGTGGCCGTATCGGAGGAAGACTGAATCTAATTTGATATTGTTCTGTAAAACCTTATTGATTGATTACTTTTTAATATTGTGTAAAACCTCCTTCGATTATTAAAAGAAAATATGTTACGTCCAATCAGAGTCGAGGGCAGTCCTCGAGCGAGGTCGGGATGACATCTTGGCATTCTCTTGGTAGACGTGTGACTTAGCAGAGCTATGCTTATCAGTTATAATGAATAGAGTTGATCAAGGTGGATCCTTGGTGGATCATTATGGGAGAACAGAATGTGAAGTAGATGTGTGTCGCGAACTCGCTGCTCAGATTGCATTGTAATTAGAAAGTGATTAATCATATGGTGTCCCTCAATATTGTGGAACTATGATTAAATTGTACAGAACAAGGAATACGTCGTTTTATGCTTGCAATCAACCTTGATGACGCCCACTAGCTATAGCGACCACTGATGATGTCTATGAGAACGACCTTTTTCTCCGACATATATATCTATTATAACTTGAAATTATAATTACAATTATTATTTTTTCAGCACTGGCTACATTTGGCTAAGTTAATACTGAAGCAAGTTAAAGGTAATTGATTGCATAGTAAATAATTAACTAGCTTTTACCTAGGATTTGTTAAAATGGAGTATTTGTTCTACTACTTCAAGAGTGGCAATGTACAGTGTGAAGGGTGTCATGTAGCATACAGTTTTTTTCTGGTTTGGCAGATTAAAGAAAAACAAAAATTATGTAAAATTTTTTTTTAATTAAAATAAACATTTACAAAGTTCCTTTGAATCATCAAATAAATCTACCACTGCTTCGTTTAGTTGGTATATAGCAAGAGAATTTTGTTTTCCCTTTTGTATTTGAATTCTACAAAGTAACACCCTATGCGAATATTTAACACAAAGTAATGTCTATTTATCTTAACTGTATTTATTTATTTAGTACCAGAGAAAATAAAACATAAAACAATAAGAACATAAAGAAATATAAAGGATGATCACAAGGACAGCTCTGCCATCCTTACAAAATAGTGCAATAACTATTTTTGCACTTAGTTATTGAACAAGGACAGTAGAGCTTATCTCTAAGGAAGAGATTTCTTCCAGTTTTTGGTAGCGAAAAATATTTTTATTTATAAAATTTTAATATGGTTGCAGATGCTTCGCCAATTCTGTTTAGTTTTCGAGTCAAGTTTTACCCACCAAATCCCCTGTTGCTAAAGGAGGATGTGACAAGGTTCCAGATATACTTGCAGTTGAAAAGAGATCTTCTACATGGGAGATTATATTGCACTTCAAATGAAGCTGCAATGCTTGGTGCTCTTATTATACAAAGTGAGTATACGACGACCTCTCTGGCGCAGTGGTGAGCGCTGTGGTTTTATAACTGGAAGTTCTCGGGTTCGATTCCCGGCGGAGCAATTTGGGAATTTATAATTTCTGAATTGTCTCTGGTCTGGTCTGGTGGGAGGCTTTGGCCGTGGCTAGTTATCACCCTACCATCAAAGACATGTTGCCAAGCGATTCAGCATTCCTGCAGGAAGGCATGTAGAAACCGATTAGGGGTATGGGTTGAATGTACACTGCCATACCACTTCCAAGTTAGTCCGCTACCATCATAGACATCAGGTGAGATTGCAGTCAAGGACTATCTTGTCATTGAATAAAAAAAAACAATGTAATAAGTTATATCTCTTATTTTGTAGGCAGTTGGGTGCCTAGCCAATTGTTCCCATGTAACTTTGTCATTACGAAATCTATTATATAAAAATAAGTCGGGTTTTCCTTCCTGACGCTATAACTCCAGAACGCACGAACCGATTTCCACGGTTTTGCATTCGTTGGAAAGGTCTCGGGCTCCGTGAGGTTTATAGCAAAGAAAATTCAGGAAAAATTTCAACAATTTAAGAACGCGGACGAAGTCGCGGGCGTCCGCTAGTTCATTATAAAAACCTCAATATAATAAATGTCTTTTTGTGTAATAATAAATCTTTATATCATACTTGCTCAGTAACTAGGGATTACTATGGTGGAAAGTCTCCTTGTAAGTTGGTGTTTGCAATTCAAGGCAACATTACGTCGCACTATGCTTGAATTGTAATGTTCACATTACAGTTCAAGCTATGCAAAACTCCTTGGTAAACAATCTCTTTTCTTATAAAATGGTAAGAAAACTTTTTACTGAAAAAAAAAAACACTGAACATGGCGGCATTTAATTTCCATACATTTCAAACTATGCAAAACTCCTTGGAACTGAGAGCCGTAAAAAAAAAAATGGAAAACTATTCACGAAAAAAAAATGGAAATGGCGGCATTTCATTTGATCTGAAAGTTTGTGAAGTTTGTTCGTAAAGGGATTTGCATTACCAATGTTTTATTTACCTCGCAAGAATGATATAAAGTAGAATGCTTACCTCGGTTGCAAGTAGCTATTACACCCTCGAACTATATTCACCCTCGCTCGCTGCGCTCGCTCGTGTGACTAAATATCTCGGGTGCACGCGATCCATTAGCGCCCTATGCGAGCTGCACTCGCACTGGCGCCAAATTGGATCTTGTTCTGTAATAGCTTACTTACGTCCCTTGTGTAACAATCTACTATTTTATACTAAGTTTTTTATTAATTTACATGTTTTAGTTGAGCTTGGCGACTATGATCCGAGCATACACGTTGGGAACTATGTGACAGAGATGAGGCTGTTGTTGAGACAAACTGATGGCATCGAAGCTAGGATACAGGTAATGTTAGCTCACTTGACAGCTTTTTTACAACTTAACCATTCATCCCACCTTCACCAGATGAGATTGCAAATAAGATTGAGCAAGTAGGCTTTTGATGTCTAAACTGGTTCCCATACTATCACATTAGGCGTTATATTGAATTATATTTATATGAAAATATTTCACCTCACTTTGAAATATAGAACATTTAAAAAATATGTCTGTAAAAAGTATCTTAGTCTCCAGGATGTAAGCTGTTTCTGTCTTAAATTACGTCCAATTGAGCCATGAAAAATTAACATACAGAAATATACACGTACTTTAAAATGTATGATAATAGTACGAGTAGCGTAATCACTAGACCAAAAAAATATTTAGGCGTGTTTGACTGTGGATGAAGAGATATCACCCCACTTGCCTCGAAAAGCACGTAAAGCAGTCGGTCCCGCGCCTAATCCTCGGTCAGATTTCCGTCCTATTGTGCTATGAGAGTGAGGTAATAGAGAGTGTAAATAGATGTAAAATAGCAAATAGATGTAAAACAAATAGTAAAAAAGATGTTGTATTATGAGATAACAACAGAAATTAATAGCAATAAGTATTAAAAAAAAAAAAAAAATAGAGAATGTTGCGCACATGGCTGTGTTTGCGCACACATCTTTGTACTAAAACATCCTCGTCGCTGATGGCTAATATCCGTGGAAATTGGCCGCTGTGGCTGGATTTGGTTGGGAGGACAATATTCCTGTTAGAATTAATAGTAATAATTAATTGTAAATTGCGGTTGTGATAGGAACTCCACCGAGAGCCTGTGATGGGTACGCCCGGCGGTTCAGCGCCCGGAGTTAAGGGTATGACCACGCAGGAGGCTGAGCAGATGTTCCTTAAAATCGCCTGTCAACTAGACACCTATGGGGTCGACCCACATCCTGTCAAGGTCAGTTTATTGTTGTAGTTCTTGTATGGATTTCTCAAACGACTGATTCAGCTTATGAAATGTTACATATTTTTATTACATCCATATGTGTGATGTGTAAAATGCAACGTTTTATATATGCAGTTAAATCGTGTTTAATTTAAGCTACAAATGATAAAATTACACAACTAAGATTGATAGAGAAAAAGATCACCTGTCACATAAAATATAAACTTTGACCAATAATAATAAAATTATTATTATATAGTGTAAGACATATTATAAACTAGCTTTTCCCCGGTGCTTTCGATTTTCGATTTTTTGTCATTATAGCTATCTGTATGCGAAACAGTCTGATCCGTCCAGTGGTTTGAGCTATGCATTGTTAGTAAGTCTACCTGTCACCTTTTCCTTTAAATATTTAGATCAAAGATCTCAATAATATTTGTACGCCGCCAAGATTAATATGCTGGACTATAATAACATGTAATTACATTTACAAAAGTTTATACAATAGAATATTTTTTTATTCAAATAAACTTTTACAAAGTGCTTTCGAATCGTCAAATGAATCTACCACTGGTTCAAAATGTTGTTTTCGAATTCGAAAGAATTGCTCTTATGCAAATAGAATATTGTTTTGTATTGTAAAATCAATTTTTTTCAAACAGATTACTAATTTTTTCTTGCATAAATGAATGAGCGACTTGCTAAGCACAACGAATAGGATGTTCTTAGCACAATGAAACTGTGCTATAAGTCAAAAGTCAAACTTGAGCACGTCGTCAGCGCTCGGTTATGTTCGTCTTCTCAGCAGAATCTGCATTCCGAACCGGTGGTAGAATCATGACGTGTCATAAGAGCTACAAGTTGGCCTACATGAAATAAATATTTGTGAATTTTTGTTTTGAATTTTGATTACGCATTTCTCCGAAAAGTTTTCTGTAATTTAGTTACCTTTTAAGACAGTTAAGGAAAAATAGAGTATATACATTCTAGGATCACAGAAGTAATCAACTGTACCTGGGCATCAACCACAGCGGTATACTGACGTTTCAAGGCAGCAGGAAAACGCATCACTTCAAGTGGTCGGAGGTGCACAAGATCAACTTTGAGGGGCGCATGTTTATTGTGCATTTGAATTATCCTGAAGTGAGTTTATTATTTAATGGTAACTAAATGGTATCGGAAATTGCATGAACGAACGGCTAAGGTAGCTGGAACGCACTTCCAGCTTCTTTGTGACCGGCCATGTATAATCTGAGTACTTTCAAGACAAGGGTGAATAGGTATTTTCTAGGCAAGCGCGCTCCAACCTAGACCTCATCAATGCTATCCATCATTGATTGTCGTCAAACACAAGCCTATCTCATAATTAAAAAAATAAAAAGTTTTTGAATCTATTGCCTCACATATTTTTTTTAAAGGTATAGCCAACGTTTTCTTGGATAGCCTCGAGTTTTTTTCCCTGCTGAACATAACAGACGGTGTTCTTGCAACTTATCTCCAAATCCAAATATATATTGATCACGATGTAATGACGGATGTTCCCTACCAATATCATCTATTCTTATGTTTCTACATATAAAGTTAAATGCTATTTTTATTAACTCTGTGAATTATTTTACAGAAAAAGCATACCGTGGGCTTTAAGTGTCCGAGCGGAGCGGCGTGCCGACACGTGTGGTGCTGTGCGATAGAACAAATGCTCTTTTTTACGTACGTAAAATAAAACCAAATAAACCACCCCTTCTTATCTTTGCGTTCTATTAAAAAAAAATCCCTCAGTACACCTATCCAAGGAATATTTTCTCCAAATTTCAAATTATAGGTAGGTTTATGCCATACGCTTTTTGTCAATCAGTTAGTCAGTCAATCTCTTCTTCTCTGTGTTAAGCTTAAAAAATGTTTATTTCTTTTATTTATTTCTTTTTCAGACTACCGTCATCATCGGACGCGTGTGTGTACTCGGGCGGCGGGCTGTTCTCGTGGGGCACAAAGTTCAAATACTTCGGTAGAACTGAACGTGAGATATTGGAGAGGGATGGACTATTGGCGCCGAGAGATTCACAGGTTCGACATCATACTCATTTACCATCATACCATTCTGTCGATAGATGGCGCTCACATGAAAACTTGTTACTATTTTGGGATTTTTTGGATAGTAAACAAAGTGTTATAATAAGATATATTAATAATATGTTAATTGATAGCCACAAGCAGACTTGTCATACAAATCGATAGCCACACACCGTCAATTCTGCCGCAGATTTGACGCAGCATCATGCAGACTTGACGGCAAACTTGATCGTATATAGCCTCCCTAAGACTTGAGTTCTAGTTCATGGCGTATTACTAATTAATTATTTATTTATTATTATAGTTTCATAATAGTAGCCTTAGGGAAAGTTTTCGACTTTAGTATTCTTAATAACAAATAGGTTTAAGTTTTTGGTTTTCTTTATTAATACTAACACATTATGATCCTAGTGGGTAGAAATTTTTTTTTTGTTTTTGTCGAATCTATATTTATTTAATGTAGAACATAACAAATAAAAAATTAAATTAAATAACAACTATCTATTTATTTCCTATTTATTTATTTTTTATTTATAATATAACTTTATTACAGTACTCGTAATTGAAAGGATAACTTAAGTTAAATGATTGTGTTTGCAGGAAGAGGGCTCGAGTGCGGGCGGCAAGCGGAAAGCGTCGAGTGTCCCTGCCACGCCCTCTACGCCTATGACTGGAGATTTTGGTACTCTACACTCACATTGTTCCTCCTTATATTTTTATGATTCTGTACTGAAAGGGGTGAAATTGAACATGTCTATCTGTCTTTCGGAGCCTTTATAACTCCTGAATTCAAATTCGCATATACAGTGGATTTTATTTATTACGACCTTGGTTGTAGCGACCATTTGTCTATAGCGACGTTAAATCTCAGTCCCTTGAATTAAAGCATACTTTAGTATGTACAAACATATGGCTATAGCGACTTTGGATGTAACGTCGAGTTCGGGTTTTTATTGAATAGTTTGTAATAAATTCTTGGAAATCCCAAGCAAATGTTGCGACCGGAGTCGGCCGCCAAAGACACAAAAGAGCTTTCTTATCTTTTGTTTACATCCATACAGACGGTCAGCAATCTTTACTTTTTGTTTATAAATATTAGCTAGGTAATTAGGTAGGTAAGCAAATATTTTTAACAATAAATGAATATAAACCATGAACATGTCTGTATCTTTTTGCCTTTGCCTGTAACGACATCCGGATGTAACGACGAAATAACAGTGGTCCCTTCATCGTTGTTATAGCCGAAATCCACTGTATGATATGTCGAGGAAAACTGATACAGATCTTTTTTAAGACCTGGTTCATTATTGACCATCTTTCCTTTTTTCTTGTAAACAATGCATATATAATTATATAAAATAAAACAAGTTGTTTAATACAAACAAAATAAAATGAAACTATGGCCCGAATGGTATATTTATTCCCAAAGTTGGCACAGCAATGCGGGCCAAGCAAGAAAGACGACACACAGTTTTCAGTTCTTGCTTGTTTACGTTTTAAACGCCAGTTCTCGTTTTTTGACCTGTAGGGCTAACATGCGCGCCACGAGAAAATTTTGTCTACACTTTACTCATGAATCTCTGTAGAGATTCACATAGAGACTACGAGTAAACGTGTAGACAAAAATTTTTAATGGCGCGCATGTTAGCCTTACTGATGTAGAATGACATAGAATATTTTTTATACCGAATTTTAAACCTTAATGCGGCTAAATTAGGTGGTTTTTAATCCGTTTTTCAATGTGATTCATATTGTTATTCCAGGCTACAGCAGTCTTCCCAGATCGACCCACAGTGCACCCTTGGAGGAAAGTGGCACAGTTCCGGACAACGAGGTCTGCGACGGCGGGTGTCTGCTGAGCGGACCCACCGTGGACATCGCGCTGGCGTGCTGCGACCACCTCCGCGCTGTCACCGAGGAGCCCAAGCCATCAGGTGCCATGACGTTCTGGTACTCCATTGTAGTCATACGGAAACTGGGTGTTCCTTACGTCGAGACCTGTTGACACCTGTTGACCTGTTGTCTCGGGACAATTTTTTTAATATAACTATTGTGATATTGATTTCAGTTGTTTTTTTTTTTTTTTTTCTATTGAATTCCAATCAGCCAAAAAATGTATTAGGGTTATGTGTCAATAAGTTCTTAGTACTTAGCCCGGAGTTAGGAAGTTGTAACCCCATGCCTCGAAGAGCATGTAAAGTCATCGGGCCTACGTCTGGTCTCCGGTCCGTGTCTGACTATGAGAGTGAGGGAATAGTGCACGTATTACCTGCGCATAATGAAATGAAATGAATACACTTTATTGTACACCACATCACATAGAAACAAAAGATAAAATTAACTTAAAACAAATTAAAGGAATGTAAGCATAATATGGCTAATGCGGAAATTGCTATGAATGTTCACGGGCGGCGGTTATCACTTAACATCAGGTGACCCGCCTGCTCGTTTGCTCGCTAAAAATAAAAAATAAAAAATTGGCTGCCGTGTCCGGTTAAGATCGGTAAGACATTCATTTTATTACTAGCTTTTGCTTGCGGCCTTGCTCACGTTAAGTTTGATTTTTCAAACCCCTGTTTTACCCCCTTAGGGGTTGAATTTTCAAAAATCCTTCCTTAGTGTGAGCCTACGTCATAAAAGGAACCAACTGTAAAAATTTCAAGTTTCTAACTTCAGTAGTTTAGGCTGTGTGTTGATATCTCAGTCAGTCAGTCAGTCAGGACTTTGAATTTTATATATATAGATAACTTCTATTAACAGCGTTAAACAGCTGTACTAATGAGTATATTTCCCTACAGCGGCCTGTCCGGAATACAGTACCCGGGACCCGTTTTCGCACTCGTCGTGCGAGAGCGCCGCGACCACGCACACGACGTACGCGTCGCAGACGTCGCACGCCGCGGACGACTGGCGCCCCCCCGCGCTGCAGCCGCCGCCCCGCCCCTTCAGCCTGCTGCGGACCTTCGTGCCATCCTTCTTGTTCGTATGGCTCTCTCTCGCTCTCGCCGCGCTCCTCCTCTTCGAGACCGACTGGCCGCTGTTACGTCACATCAAACGCAAGCCCGAGCTAGTGTCACTACGTCATCACTACTACACGCCTCTAAAGGAGTATTTAAAGAAAAAGGTCATCGAACTTTTCTGATTGAACCGTCACAACGTTGATTCGTGATAAGGTATGTGATCAGGTATATATTGTTACTGAGTCAGTTTTGTGAATAAAAATTGCGCTTTTTTTATTAATCTTTACTCTAAGGGCCAGTTACACGTCAGGCATATAAAGTAAAGTCGGTGTGAATTAAGAATCCACATTTTTTTTGCCCTCTTTGAGAAGGCTTCAAAGACGTTAACTCGTGAGAACGTAACCTTACACTTCTTTTGACAAGAAATTCAATTAGTTATTGAAAAATCTCTATGTTTAAGTTTCTTTACTGTATTCGAGGGTAGGTATAAAAAATGTGAAGTGTAGCAATTTTTGTTCAGAAAACCGAATGAGTCCATGACAATGGACTTGTATTGTTGAATCTCGTTGGAACTTTTTGATTTGTACAGTACAGATTAATGGTATTCAAATAAGAATGGATCTGATGAGTTATTTATTAGTGCCATGTCTTAATTTATTTTATTTTTAGTTGCCAACTGTACCTTTACATAGTAAACAGTGTACAAAACAGAAAGAGTGAATATTTTAATATATTTTTTTTTGTTTATACTTTTATTTTACAATTTATTTAAATATGAAATATTACATTTTTAATTTTTACATTACGTATGACTTTATAATTGTGACAGCCGGTAATTAATTACCGGTGGACCTCACGCACTACGTGGCCATGACCGCACCAGTCGTCGCCTTAGTAGCAACCTTGATCACAGAAGCGGAAGAAGTGGACGCTCATAATAAAGTGCACAAAATGTCACAACGACTAGCGATCGCTGCGAAAGGGGTTTGAAGATCTTGGCCATCCAACTGTCCGCTGTCTTACCGCAACTGTCTTATGTGTGGTAGATATTTTGAAAAAATGTTTCAAAATATCTACCACACATAAGACCTGTACTATTTGAATAGCTGGGCAACAATACAAACAGGTATAATACAATATGAGAGTGAGATACAATCTTCAAAATCTAAAGCGTTACGTTTTTGAGATTAAAACTATCAAAGTGGTAATGGTGGTACCATCAGTGAAAAGATATAAGTTTAAATTACACGTACGAATTGACTTAAATATTTTTTTATCATCATCTGAGGCTAGATCAACTGTCTAGGCGAATAAGCGGTAAGGGAAAGACTAAAATATTCCAACCCCTTTGCCATTCTCCCTAACCCTTACAATATGATCAATGGCTGCGGTAATGACCCTGTAGTGTGAGAGGTCCCTTGTGACTGTGACTAGTAAAGACTTCAGTTTAAGTTATTATTACTTGAATATTACTAGAAGTCTGTTTAATTCATATTTTTTACGAGAAAATGATTTTTTTAACTAAACGATTCTAGTAGCTTTTATTGTATGACATTGGTACTAATTGTATAGTACACAATCTCTAAACTAAATTAAATTGAGACGCCAAAAATAGTGCTGTTCTTTTCACTATATTCCCTGCGGAGAAGGATAGCATTACATTTGGAGCACTCTCTAGAAGTTGTGTACAACAGAATTACAACCAATATGTAATGTAAAAAATAGGTATATAGTGTCAATTCTGAAGTGTCAAAACTTTTGGACACGTTTTAAGGATAATCTCCAACTTGCATTTAATATATAGCATTTGTGAATATTTTATTATTAATGAAATTATTAAATAGTAACATGATATCTTTATTTATTGTAAAGATATATTTTGTGTCCGCGCTTTTTACGTACAATTAGTTTCTAAGCTTGCGAAAAGTTGGTTACTTAAATGATTTTTTTGGCTCACTATTAAATATTTCAAATAAATTGATCACAAAATGTTGTTCTATAAGAAGTTTATTCTGAACACACTTAGAGCTCCAATACACTAGTTGTTTATTTTTGCATTGCATTACACAAATAAATAATCATATTCCACGCACAATTTTGCGACTGTATTTTTAATGTTAAATTGTTATTTAATTTTACTATGGCGAGTACAGATAGAGAAGCAATGACTAAGCTAAAGGTCACGAGCCCTAATTTTCAAAACGAATTCATAGAACCACAAAGACAAATGAATCCTTACTAATATTATAAATGCTAAAGTGTGTTTGTTTGTTGGTTTGTCCTTCAATAACGCTGCAACAGAGCTATGGGTCGACGTGATTTTTTGCCTGGGTATAGTTGACGACCTAGAGAGTGACATAGGCTATACTTTTTATCCCGAAAAAAAAGGAAAAGTTCCTGCGGGATTTTAGAAACTAAATCCACGCGGACGCAGTCGCGGGCATTAGCTAGTAGGCAATATTTCAACAACCTTGTTTATAGTTACAAAACATTTAAACCTTTTGTTAGACTAATATATTATGTATAGTATGTAGTACTTAAGATTGTTTCCTTTGGAAAATGTACGAAATGAACTCAATACAACTTAAATACCTACTTAATTTAGCCAGCAGAAACACCAGTCTTACACGTACTTACTTATTTTTCTGTGAATCTCAAATTTATGTATGTTTAGGCTATACGTCCAGCCCCCTGATTCTGTAACTCAATGCCTATCAACGACGATAGGCATTTTTTATCCATTGAAGGTTTGAATAGAAATGTCATATTTTACTATTTCATAGTTAACCTTCAATCGATAAAAAATGCCTATCGTCGTTGATAGGCATTGAGTTACAGAATCAGGGGCAGATAATAAGCATGTTTTGACGCACAATACGGTAATTATAATTTGTCGATTCTCTAAAAATGATTCCGTCAGTGTATGATGGCGATGAGCTCTGATTGGCTAGTACCTCCCGCTATTGGTTAAAATGCATTGATGCAGCAAGAACGCCATAAATTATATCCAATCAGAGGCAATTGCGATCGTTACATTGCTATTCTCATTTTTAGAGAATCGACACGCAGATTTAAAAAAAGGATTTGTCATGTATCGCTAAGTTTTTGTTGTTTTGTTTTTCACGCACATAAGTGTTAAAAAAAATGAGGATTTTGTATAAAATAACGATTATAATCGATATTTTTACGATAAATTTAAAACCGAATCCGAGAAATGTAATAAAATCACGCGTGATGCGCGCCTACTAAGGGCCAACCTCAAACATCTAGAATCAAATTCTCTGAATTAGGATCCTGATTTTGAATAAGAGATTCTGTTTCAGGATAGGATATTTGAAATCGGCGTAAAAGTGTAAGGATGTTTATTCGAAAATGGAATTGAACGATAATATATTTACTGTTACATATATTGTTTTCCTTGGTTGTAAAATTTTAACACAATGTTGATTACATTTTAAGCACTACTAGTTATTGCCTTATTAGGATGTGTACTAACACTTTAGCCTAAGATGCTTTTTGCCTAGTCACTTTGTATATAGTTCTTCTTATATTATTGTAGAGTGTAGTTTAGAATTTTATTATTATATTTGGTATTCTTATTTTTTATAAATTGTTTTATAAGTAAGTTTTTTAATAAAGGAGGTGGGTTGATAAGGCCCAAAATCCGCCCCTCATACACTCGAAAAAAAAAGTTCCAGATTCCGACAAATTGTAAATGTATTTATATACTTGAAGATATAAACTTTATTCTAATATAAAGTTTAGGTGATAAAAAAAATAGTAAGTCACAGAAAATATTACCCAAAAAGAGAGTGTTTCTTTTACTTTTCTTACATTTTCATACATTTTAGTCGTTTTTTAAGCTTTGATTTAATATTTTAGAATGAGGCGCTCCATGAACCAAAATAAATTAATACTCATATAAAAGCTTATAAAAAGGAGCATCATTATCAGTTACGTTTACCATGGTTCATGGAGCGCCTCATTCTAAAATATTAAATCAAAGCTTAAAAAACGACTAAAATGTATGAAAATGTAAGAAAAGTAAAAGAAACACTCTCTTTTTGGGTAATATTTTCTGTGACTTACTATTTTTTTTATCACCTAAACTTTATATTAGAATAAAGTTTATATCTTCAAGTATATAAATACATTTACAATTTGTCGAAATCTGGAACTTTTTTTTTCGAGTGTATGAGGGGCGGATTTTGTTGCCTTATCAACCCACCTCCTTTGCATTAAATTACAATGTAATTTTTACAGACGATGTTTTAATAATAATGTTATAGTTATATTATTTATATAAAAATAACAGTAATTTCTTTTCATTCTTAAAGCCACCTTTTTTGACTAACTAATGAATTACCTATGGTATGTTTTCTTAAGAATTCAATTTAAGATTTTAAACTTTGTAATGTGTACTAAACACATATAAGATATACCTCAATTCGGAACATGTAATGATAATGTAATGTATAAAATTAGAATTTCGATAGTTATAGGAAACCAGTACATATTTTATTTATTTATTTAGTCACCTTTATACTATATTCTTTCAGTATGTTGTGACATTTTTTTCTGAGATTATTAAGTCATTAAGCCATGTTATATATTTTTTTAAACATCGTTTTTCACTTTTAATGTGAGTGTGAGAAAAGTGAACATTTGTAATTTCCCAGATCAGTGTGTGATATAAAATATATTTTTATTCTGTCATCCATAAAACCAACTTTTAATAAATAAGTAGGTAATTTTTAAATTAACTACCGATATGCGGTGTGGAAAAAGGTGTAAATTAGTTAACTTAAGGTTACGTCAATTACCATGAGTCGACGTTATTATATACCTAGTATTTACAAAATAAAAGTACTAGGGTACACCTGATATTTTTAAAGAATATCGTAAAATTATAATTCGTCACAAAACGTAAATATAATGACAAAGCAATCTCAAATTTGAAGCTGGATGTATACGGTAATCGGTTTTACAAATATGTAGTGTCAATGCGATCACGAAAAGATAACTTCGGAATGAAAACCCGCCATTTTTTTTTTTTTTTTTTTTTTTTTTTTTTTATTTATTTAAAAAAACATTACTTTACTCCTTATTATTAATACTACAATAAATACAATCTATATTTCAGTATAAAGGAGTGCTTGGACACTATTTCTGATCTGCTCAGCGTAAGACATGTGAGCAAGGTAGAAAGCGAAAATGGCGGGTTTACATAATGTTCGGTCGCTTTACACTACATATTATAAAAAAATATATACTTAAGCCATTCCTTTGTTAATTAAATAAGAGCTTTACGCTTAATAGTTATTTATGTATTTTTGCACAAATTAGAATTAGATATAGATGACGAGCCGATTAATTTAAACTGTAGAGCTAGAAATTACAATTTCTTTACAATTGTGATATTTCCAATATATTTGCAGATCGCACGCGCCGAATTAACGTATGTTTCGAAGTGCGAATGACGTTAATACGAGTCGAATGGATATAGGTAGTTTAACGGGGTATAGGTACCCCTTGAAATTATATCCATTATAAATTAAACAAATTATAAAAAATAGACGTGTGGCACTCGGGGACTGCCGCGGTAAAGCTATCATTAGCATTTATTATCAAATTTTGCCGCGGTAAAGTTATCGTTAGCATTTTTTATCAACGCCATCTAGCGGCTCACCATAGAGGAGTCCCGTGTCAGGTTATTTTCGTTACGGAATTTCTGGATTCAGTCTCCACGCTGGCCCGCGATAGAAGCTATGCAATAGCTTAAAATTAAATTAAAAAGTTAAATTATATATGCTTTTTCAGAACACAGATGAATTCGCACGTTGTTGCATAAAAACGTTAATCACGTAAATGCGTCGATGAGCTAAAAGCGTAATTAATGACGTCATCCGCCTTTCGTTGTAACCGTTCGCCGCGAGATAATGTGTGATCAGCAACTGCATTCTGTCAGTCTTATTAATTAAAATATTGCGTGGACATTATGAATATACTGACATTATGACTGAGTGTTTTTTCCAATTAATTATAAAAATCAAGAGTGAATTGGCATCTTCTAGGCAAGCGCGCTCCACTTAGGCTGCATCTTAACTTACCATCAGGTCTGATTGTAGTCAAGTGCTAGTCTATATATTAAAAAAAGGTGTAAGCAATGTGTTCATTTTTTGTTGGTAGGGCCGTTTCATGACAAGAATGACAGCTTACTATCTATTAGCATACAAGCTGCGATCCTACCTTACCTAGTTCAAATTGTTGGTACGTAACAATCTACAAGTTTTGTTAATTTACCCGTATTTTCTTTTTTTTTGTATTGACATAGGTATTGTTTATTTATATTTTATCTGTCTCAGTGTTGCCATGTTCTCTCTGTGGACCAACACGTTTAATATTGACTTGTACCTATCTGATTAATAACTGCTTTGTACAAATTTTACTCAATTTTAAAGGTGTTTGTTATGAATATAATATTAAAGCTGATCGCATATCTAACAGCTCGCGTCGTATTTTTATTTATTCCGTAGTTTAGTTCTCATAACATTATGACAATATTATGTACGACAAAATACGTATTTTGCGTACCTAGTGACTGTTTTAAAGATGCTACAATACTTTCTGAGCAGATATATTCTTGGATGAGCGAATTATCTCTGAACAAAGCTCTCTTGCATGTACTTCCACAGGCTTTGGTCTTGCGCCGTCTGCGTGCAACGGCTTCCTATGCGTTTACAGTACAACGTAATGCCGGGTGTCTATTCATAGACAAACGCAATGTGTGAATTTGTTGTGACCGTTTTTATTAACAGATTTGTATAGATCTATAGATTATATTAATGCATTGTCACGTTTTTAAACTTACACCAAAAGCTCTGGTGTATACTTAATGAATATGTGATCAGCGCGAAGCCCGTAATAGGTACCTACTTACCTACTGTTGTAAGATATTTCTAGTCTAGTTTATAGTAAGATAGCAGGCAGAATTTGTTGGAATGTATTTTTGTAAGGACTGACTGCGTTGCAGAAGCAGAGGCCAAATTGTTTCGCACTTTTTGTATGATCGTTCATAGGGCCAAACGAAAATCGAGCGGCTCACTTCGCTCGCATACCGTGCACTTTTGCAGCTGATAAATAAATAACTACCACTTCATTTGTAAATATGTATCGTGAATTGCAAGAACTATAGAGTATACCAATCCCGAAAAACAAGAAATTCCATGGAATTTTCACGGACGAAGCCAGTGGAATATAATTGAATCTTTCGAAAGTGCTCGAGCCTGCGAGAGTAGTCGTGCTCGGTGTTCGTCTGCCCAAACACATCAGTCCAAGGATATTATGCCATCCTGCTTTTGTATTGTTATGTAGGTATTCATACATGAGCAACTCGTAGTAAATACCTTTGTAATATTGAATTAAGCACAAATTGTAATTACTAAATAAAAAAATTATAATATTTAAGTATTTTGTTTCAGTTAACACACATAGTTAGGTCCCTTACTGTGGATCGTTATCCACAATTTGTAAACGCACATTTGTTCGGAACATTGCTTGTTGAACTTGGAAATACTAAAGAATTTGACTCCTCGTCAATATTCGTGCGGTGCGTGCAGATGTGCGATTACCTTAAATAATAAAACACACAAAAGTTGGATTTATAATTTTATTATTTCAAAAAATAATTCCAAATAAGCAACAAACAAATAACGTAAAAATATTTAATTAATATTATGTTCATACATCTGCTTGTAATAACACTGTAATGATTTATTTCATGCTTTCTCTATTCAACACTGATGAAAATTCGAAGTTTTAGGCTCGAAGGTTTAGTTGCTGATATTATAAGGATCGAATTCACCGGCATATTCTTGAGTGCTTCCACAGAAATATTACAATATTGTTAACCTATATAAATCAAAAATAAAAAAATAAATATGGGTAAGTAAATGGAAGTTAGGTTACGGGCTGGCCTGCCCATATCGGACCAAAATCCTTTAAGAAAAATCTGGTAAGTACAAAAAAATCATAGAGTAGATTTGAATTAGTAGGAGCCTAACTTTAATTTTAATTTTATACTCTGCTACAAATCCATAAGAATCCATTAAAAATGGCAGAGCACGCATGAAAATTGATTTTAAATTGAGGCAGTAATTAATTCTGCAATACATTTGCGCTTAATAGGTATGGGTCTTACTAAATTGCTGTCAAAACTAATGTAGACGTTACACTTGTGATTAAAATGTACAGCACAGTTACATACTCTATGCGGTGTAGGTTCTATGGGGGAAAGATCATTGAATGTAACTTATTTTATACCATACTAGTTGATGCCCACAGCTTCGCTCGCGTGGATTTATTTTAAAATCCCGCGGGAACTCTTTAATTTTCCGGGATAAAAAGTAGCCTACGTCTCTCTCTCGGTCTACAAATGTATCCATGCAAAAATCACATCGATTCGTTGCTTTGTTGGGGCGTGATTGAAGGACAAACCCACAAACAAACACACTTTCGGATTTATAATGTTGGTAAGGATTCTTGCAGTAATTAGGTTCAAATGAGGAAAATAGATTTTCTGAAAGAGAATAGTCTAATAGTGTGAATTTGAACCTTATTAACCGACTTCTAAAAAGGAGGAGGTTATCAATTTGGCCGGTATTTTATAAACAATATGGTACAGAATAAGTTGTGTTCTATTGACCTGTTATCCAATCACCATTGCAATGATATGTTAAAAAAACCTTCTGTTTGGAAGCACTTTTGAAGTTACATTCTAGCCGGTATAAAATACAACTCTGTAGATGTATATAATTTGTAAAATAAATACTACACATTTAGATAATCTAAACATGGCACTAAGCAGTTCAAATTGTTACATAATATAAAAAATATATAGGTACTTAATAATATATAATATATTATAAAATCATTCGCAAAGCCTGCGATTAAATTAAGTTTTAAGAATATTTAAGACAAAATTATTAAATTCGAGGATGAACATTGTTTTTATTTTTTAGGTTTTTTTCAAATTAAATTATTGGTTTTGTATTTATTAACAAAAAAACTTTGTGGAATAAAAAGCTACACAATATTTTCTTGTATCCAAACCAATATCGTTAGCAGGTCTTGCAAACAAAACGCTTGTGTATTTTGAAACTCGTTTAAAGATTTATTTTAAAGTACGTATAAAATCTCAAGTCTTACTTGAATTCCAATATTATAATAGTTTGAGCGACGATAAATTGTAAAATAAAATAAATAAATAATTAAAAAAGTACTTCTATTACAGTGTTCCAATTTTAGAGCGAAGCATAATCATGAAGAGTAGTAAAACAATCTTATAAATTCAGATTCATACTTAGAATTAAAACTTATTATAAGCTTGAGCTATAAATAATTATTAACATAAAAAGAATTCCTTTCGCCCTTAAAAATAATAATTATACATAATATTTGAATGTTGAATTACCCTCAAATGGTTTTTTTGAAGGTGATTCAATGTTCAAGTGATTATAGATTGTCCAATTCTTTATTTTCTTTTTGGCAGATCAAGAAATTTTGACTTTAGTGACGCCTTCACACGTTACCGATTCGATTTGAAGTAATAATCGATTTTATTTAAGAAGAACTTTCAATCGATTTAATGAAATACTTTTTAATTTTGATTTAACGTACTTATATTTTATTATATATTTTTAATCACTTAGATAAATTAATTTGACATATGTTTGCGGTACAGACAAACAGAAAAAAATAATAAGTTGATTTGGGTTCTTTATCGATAATAATAATAATTAAGGTTTTCTTTCAAAATATGTTTAACTAGCTTTAACCCGCGGCTTCGCTCACGTTAGGTTCGATTTTTTAACCCCCTATTTAACCCTCTTGGGGTTGAAATTTTCCAAAATCCTTTCTTAGCGGATGTCTACGTCCTAACAGCTACCTGTATGCCAAATTTCAGCTCAATCGGTCCAGTGGTTAGAGCTGTGCGTTGATAGATCAGTCAGTCAGTCAGTCAGTCAGTCAGTCACCTTTGCCTTTTATATATTTAGACTAGCGACCTGCCCCGACTTCGTCTGGGTTGAAATATTAAATATTTGTTTTTACGGGGCTGCGATCGCACAGAGCTTCTTATAGGAAACGATTGTTAATAAGATCACCACAGGAACCACAGGAATCTTCCGCGCCGATACCTGCCACCGTGCCCCGCCGCACCGGCTGGCACCATTTTATTATTTTATCACGCGGAAATATTCATTTTCTGATAACTCCAATATTAATTTAAATTGTATAGTGTATATAAATCAGATCAAGTTATTTATACCTTTGCCTTAATCCTTACCTAAATAAATGATTTCTCAAGCAAGGCAGTTTAAATACCTGTAAATTACTTTTTAGTTTATTAAAATCGGACATTCCATTCGAAACATATTACGAGTTTAATAAAATTGCTCAGTGAAATGTTTTTAAAAATTACGCGTTGATGTCAGTTGTCCTGCATTTACTGTACGTTTATGCCAAAATGTTTAAAAAATAAATGTCCAGCCGTGCGAAGCCAGGACGAGCCGCTAGTATTTAGTAATTTTACTTGTTTCATTTGTATACCCAATTACGTAGCTAGTTTGTTAAATAAATAAGTAGGTAGGTATGTGATTTTCCAAGTATATTTGCTCATAACTCTTGATTTAAACTTGGTTTAGACGTTATTAACCACGCGTTTTGAAGTTAACTCACTTCAGTAACGCGTGCATAGTTACATTTTAAGGCAGCCGTCAAAAAATAAATAAATGAAAAGAAAAATTTCTTTACTCTTGGTTTGAACTTAAATTCCAAGATTTCAACTTAATTCCTTGCAAATATTCAATATTGGAGTCATAGTTACTATTTTTATTTCCTTTTTTTATTAAATTTACAGAAACAATACTTACACAAAGTCAAATTATTTTTATCATAATCGTGAATGATTTATCGTCTTTCAAGAACTGTGTTATACTCTGTGGTTGTTTGTTATGCACAGGGCACTTCACTAAACGTCAATAAAGTACGACATTATTTTAGTACATTATTCCGAAAACAAAAAAGCGGTAATTTATAGGCGTAGGGTATTTGGCAGATGCCAAAAAGAAAATAAAGGCTTGGACAACGTATAGGTCGTTCATCCATAGGCCTTTAGCACATCTCCACGAAACCACATCAGCGGAATGAAAGAGCATGCAGCGAAACAGCCTAACGCAGTCATTTGACTTCTTTGACATTTCTTACGTTTTCCGACTGTCGTTTCGCGAAAATGTCCTAAACACTAAAATATATACCTATAAAGATACCTAGAATTCAGCGTTATATAATAAAATAGCACTTAAATTTACGAAGCTACGGATCATAATAGCGCACGAGAGTCGAGATATATTCGATTTGTAAGCTAAGTCTTGCACGGAAACATCCAGGCTGGTCATGTAAAAGCTGCATTAATTTCAGTGACCAAAAAAAAATGGTGATTGGCTGAATTTATGGAATTCTTCCCGCAAAAATGCATTTTAGCCAATAAGCGAGAGAATATCGGCCAATCAAAGTTTATTGCGATGGATCCCATGTTTTCAATATCGATAAATAGTTCAATAATTAAACACCGACTACTTCTCGTAAACATCCCCAGGAACGAACGGTTCCTATTTTTAAACGACTTGCAAAAAAGAGGTTCTCAATTCGGCCGGTATCATATTTTTCTCATCTTGTGTACAAATTATATTATATTCTCGCAATCTTCACAATGAAAGCTTTGTGTTGATATCAATCCCGATCTATTTTTCTCATGTAGTATAATATTTTCCCCTTGTCATATTTTTGTTTGTCATGTACGCCATATTGAATTATATGACGTATACGCAAATAGTACCTTATTCATCAAATTGAATGAAAATCGATAAACACACAAAATACACTAAAAATTAGTTTTCGCCAAGTTGCGTCGTGCGCATTATCAACTAATTATGTGCTAACGCATTGCTAGGCACGACTCAATGGAAAATTGTTTTTAGGTCTCACTGTGCAAGACTTGGCTCAGTTGACAAGCAAACGGTCTGACAGACGTACCTAACTAAAGTCTAGATAAAGCGAGCCTAACCGCTGTAGTAACATATGACCCTAGTTTGTGCTGTATTGTAGAGGCTCGCGAGCTGCCCACGGGCCGACTAAAATAGTTTATACCGTAGGTTCCCAAAATGGGCGACATATGAACCCATAGTGTGCGATGATTTTGCGTCTTTATCGTGAAGTAAATTTGTAAATTTTTCTATCGACTATTTAGCGAACCTACGTTTCCTATCTAATCTAAATTCGATTACACAGCGTTAACTTTTTAAAATACGGGTCGCGTTAACTACTAGTCATATTTATTGTCCGTGGTGTGTGGGGGGGGAGGACGCGCGCGACTCGGCTCAGTCGACGATGGACAGCTGCGCGTAGCCGATGAGGCCCTTCTCGTCGGCGGGCGCCGCGGGGTCGACGGATTGCAGGCGGAAGGTGAGCGAGCGCGGCGAGGGCGCGTCGCCGGGGAACAGGTGCGCGTCCACCAGCGTCTGCAGCTGCGTGGCGATGGCCTCGCCGTCCGCGCCCGCCACCAGCCCCGCGCCCACCAGCTCCGTGGCGATGCCGTCGGCCGAGTCCTTGCCGGGCGCGAACTCGAAGCGGATGTCGTTGAGCTCGTGGCGCGCGTTGCGCATGCGCAGCACCAGGTTGATCTGCGGCGCGTCCTCCGGCTCCGCCGAGCCGATGCTGAAGCCGGCGCGCGGCTCGGCGTCGCTGTCGCTGTCGGAGGAGGCGGCGCGCAGCAGCGTGTTCATGGGGCGGTCGCGGCCCGCGTCGCCGTCGTCGTCGTCGTCGTCCTCGTCGCTCTCCCACACCCACTCGCCGGTCTCCATGCGGTGCAGGCGGCCCGACGTGCCGGGCTGCCGCTTGCTGGCCTTGTGTACGCGCGTCTCCATGCTGGGCCCGATGCTCACCAGCGTCTGCACCAGGTACTTGCGGTCCTTCGCCTTCTTGAAGAACGCGTGCTTCAGCAGCTCGGTGGCGGACGGCCGCTTGGCGGGGTCCTTCTGCAGGCACTCGGAGATCATCTTGCGGAAGGTCTTGCCGTACGCCTTGTACTGGTCCTTGTCCTCGGCGCCCGTGTCTAGCGTGGGCGGGTCGTTCTGCAGCGTGAGCATGAGCACCTTCATGGGCGGGTACTTGTGGTAGGGCGCCGTGCCGGTCGCCATCTCGATGGCCGTGATGCCGAAGGACCACACGTCCGCCTTGAAGTCGTAGCCGTGGTTCTGCTCCATGACCTCGGGCGCCATCCAGCACGGCGTGCCCACGAACGTGTGGCGCACCTTCTGGCGCGACAGGTCGCGGCCCGTGGCGAGCCACGCCGACACGCCGAAGTCCGCGATCTGCACCGTGCCGTCGTCGCCCAGCAGGATGTTACCGGCCTTGATGTCGCGGTGGATCTGCCCGTTCTGGTGGAAGTACTCCAGCCCCTTGAGCACCTCTTTGAGCACGGTGGCGATGGTGGCCTCGTCGAACACGCCGTGCCGGCAGTTGGACACGCGCATCTTGTGCTTGATGATGTCGAGCAGGCTGCCGCCCTCCAGCAGGCGCAGCACGAGCCACAGCTCCTCCTTCACCACGAAGCTGGTGTAGTAGGTGACCACGTTCTCGTGGTTGCAGCTGGACATGGCCTGGATCTCCTTGAGCAGCTCGTCCATGGAGGTGTTCCACTTCTCGAGGTTGATGCGCTTGATGGCGCACTTCTCCTGGCGCGCGCGGCAGAAGGCGGCGTGCACCACGGCCGTGGCGCCCACGCCGATCACCTCCAGCAGCTCGTACTCGTCCTGGCTATTGGGCCACGTGTGCCCCGAGCTCGCCATGGCTCAGATACCGGCTTCGATACCGACGTATTCCTAATAAGGCCAACACTGAATGCGATTCGATTCTCTAATGTATTGTAATAACGTTAAGAGGCATGACTTGGTCATCCATATTAATATGGTTTTTAGGTGTGTAGTTTTGTATAACTAATACAACTTGTTCGTTTGTTGTTTCGAAACGATGAAGTGTTTGATTAGTGTCTCTTAGTTCTAGTGTGGTTTTATTGTCTTCTTTTAACACTGACGCCTCGCTGAGGTCTACATTTGGCGGATAACGGTAGTCCCCTGGAACCATAAAATGCCACTGTCAATTTTAGAACTAATTTTTACTTTTAAGAGAAGAAAACTAGTATAAAATTCGTTACCTGGCAAAAGATGTACAACACCATCCTTTGTCTGCAGATGAACCGGGTAGAAGAGTTCATTACCCTTGCAGCTTATTTCCTTTGCAAATTGTGCTAATTTCTCAATATTGTCGAATTTGGACAGGCGATGAAACTCATAGCCCTGTGGTGGGTATAAATGCACTTCCTTTTTACTGTTTTTATCCAAAATTTTGGTTGGAGTTTCCCACTGCAATAAAATAACTTATTTTATTGTTTCATTTTTGCAGAACAAAACAAACAAAATAATAATTAATTTTCAGGTGGTATTGTAATTGGCGTTTTCGGACATGTTCAACAGCCCGTGCAGCCTCCATTTTTTATGTGGCATAATTTAAATATTTGCATAAGGCGTTCTACCCACGTCCGACAATCGGTGACCGATTTTTTGTCTGAAACTTTTAGTAAGTCACAGCAAGGAGACACATTTTTAAAAGATCTTGTGCTTTACAGGCCTTTTATTGAGTTTAGTCAGATAATATTTTTTTTTATCTCGAACCCCATTACCTTAGTACCTGTACTACCTGTAGTAAGTAAAGAAAAATTTTTACATTTGTCCAGGTTTATTAGGAATGTTAGGTTAGGTCACACGACGAGCCACAGGAAATCACTGGATACAGGCGACACAAGACCGAGACTTATGGAAATCCATGCAAGAGACCTTTGTCGAGCACTGGTCTATGGGTTGACTAAGTAGGTTTTAGGTTAGGTTAACTTAATAAATTAGAATGGAATAGAAATATTTTTTATTCAAATAAACTTCTACAAGTGCTTTTGAATCGTCGATGAATCTACCACTGGTTTGGAATGCCGAGAAGAGCCAGCAATAAACTCGGCGGTTGCTCTTTTCAAACAAAAAAAAAATTTTACAATAGGTAACAACACTATGCTATGTATACAGTGTTTCCACAATGAAGTTTCAAAAATGATTTTTTTAGAATGTTACCTCAACTTTCACCACCTCGTTGTTAGCTCGAATGCCAGACGGTTGTTCCCTCAAAGCGGTCACGAAGAACGCAGTGTCGAACCGAACCCGCGCCCTAGCGGGTGTCAGCCAGTTGCTCCAGTAGTGCAGCGCCCATATGTCCGGGTAACAGCCGTGCTCCGCGCACAGTTTGATCAGCTCACTGGGGTCTTTACTCACCTAAAACACATATTTATCATTACTACCATCAAAGATTTAAGCCTCAATAGCCGCAAAAAGGTGCGGACCGAAAACTGTAAGGTCGTAGGTTCGAACCCCACCCGTTGCACTATTGTCGTACCCACTCCTAACACAAGCTTTCCGCTTATTTGGAGGGGAGAGGAAAATATAAATCAAGTTCAGCTTGGCTAATATTCTTTATTAAAAAAAAAAAAACAATGCAGAGATGGGTCGACGACATTCGGGCAGTGGCGGGCTTATGGACCCGATCAGCTGGCGACAGAGACGGCAGGCATACATAGTATTAATGGATGATTCAATGTAAATAAACGTTGGCTCTATTTGACTAATTAGTAATGTGTTTACCCGACTCTGCCAATATTTGACATCAACATCAGATAAGACGTCTGCCCATGCACCGCTCCTGTCTGCTTTATGTTTAGAGCTGCAGATAAGAAGGCCAAGCTCCTCAAATGTCTCCCTAATGGCACATATCCTTAATGCAATGTGTCTGTGGACAAAGATTAAAGTCAACTTTATTAAAAGTTACATTTGATAAAGCTCATAATCAACTAGCTATTGCCTTCAACTTTGACATGATTACATGACATTCAATTTTTTATTTTTATCATTTTTGTTCATTAAATTCGTTATCGTGGAAGACTGAGATCCCTTCCATTAATACATAATGGTAGAGGTTATTTGGTATGGTGTGGTGGGCTCACAGATGTTTCTGCCATACTATAAGATTAGTTATACCCAATAAAGTACCTACATTCTTCAAAAAACAGTACAATATCAGATCAGTGGTTTAGACAAAAACAATAACAAACTGAAATGACATATGCATAATATATACACTACTATTTTATTTAACCATTTTAGAAAAATTGTTCTGATTTATAACAAAAGCAAAAAGCTAGTTCTCCATACCAGAAAAAGTATTCCAAACCTGTGATTGTATTGTTTGACCCTTCAAAAATATAGTTATTTCATAAAAAATCTATTTAACAGTTTTCTATGCCACTTAACTCTAACTATATTAGTTATATAGTTAGAGTTGTTGTAAGTTTTCTTTCAAAAACAACTAAATTCCGAAACCATTTTGTCGACCCTAACTTAACATTTATTCATAATACCTCATGTTGTTAGATTGTTTTATTTCAAAAACATAGGCACTTTCCGAAGTGTTTAAAAAGGCCAGTACAAGGTCAAGGTTGGGACAAATAATAATCACTTAAATGTACAAGACAAATTGATTCGCTCCGCAGTTAACCACTTGATTTAGTAGCCGGGAAAAAAACTATTAAATCAATGAAACATGCCACTGTTTTAAATTGCACAATGTTGCAAATTTATTTGAAGCTAAGTAATTGTTATCATCAGTTTGTTTCATGTAGTTTGTATGTGACACTGAAATATTGGTCCGGGAGCCCCTAAAACTAAAATCCCTGTCATGAGAAATCAAAAACTCTTTTTATTCTGTTGTGTTCTCTTATACATTAAATTAGGCTTGGTTTGCGTCAATTTATATAGCCGAAAAGGGTGGAAAATATATACATATTTTTTTAATGCAAAAACTTAATAAAACAACTTAACTTAGAAAAGCATTATGCAAATACACACAGTGATGGAGAAACTTTATCCTCTAACATACAAATCAAGTTAATGTGTGAGATTAGTCCGGGCAAAAATGTTTGCGCAATGTTCTTTTGAAGTAAGAGATTTTAAACACTGCAAATGATAAAAAATCCACGATGAGGTTTAAACATTTTTGCATTTCAAAGACAATCATTTTTTTAAAACATTTTTTGCCAAACCAAGCTTAATTAATTTGTCTTATTTTTAACTATCAATTTCCGTAAAAAAATTTCATTGTGCATGACTGGGCTTTCAATGTTACTAGTTCCTGGTATATTGGTTTCATATAACATCTCCAGTTCTTATGTTTCATCATTTTACTTGAAAACTTACACAGAGCTAACAATGTATCTAAACCTAGTCAGACTTTGTTTTATTTATACTTGCACAATACTATACACAAATGCATAATCAATTTCTTTACTAACTTACGTCATACCTTTATAGATAGCAAGAAATCAAGATATGCATCTATAATTCATATCTAGATGTAAATAATACATCCAAACTAATATTATAAATGAGAAAGTAACTCTGTCTGCTTGTTATGTTTTCATGTGTAAACTACTTTTTTTTAAGTATATAGACTAGAGCTTGACTGCGATCTCACCCGATGGTAAGTGAAGCTGCAGACTAAGATGGTGCGCGCTTGCCTAGAAGATGCCTATTCACTTTTGATTTAAAGACATCCACATGATACTTAGTTGGCCAAACAGAATCTGGGAGGGCATTCCAAATTTTCCAACTACTGAATGGATTTTAATGAATTTTTTTATAGAGAGAGAAAGGACCTTTTAGTAGGACATGGGTTACTCTGAGTAATTATTCTAAGCACCAGCTTATTCAATATGTTAGCCATGTCTTATTTACAGTATCAAACAAACAACAAACTTTATGTACAGGAAATACAAGTATAAGAATGATATGAAATGATTTATTTGTAAAATGTGTCTGTTCAGTCTTGAAGGTATAAAAATTGAATTACATAGAATTTTATGAAATAAATTCTCAAAACAACTTAGAAAACATTTATATTACACAACAAAATAATTAAAATAGTAAAACATAAAATATGAAACTTTTATAACCTTATTACTTTTTCACTGTTTATAACGGAATAGATAATATTGTGTAGTAGGAATTAATCCACTTTATAGTATCTATTCTACCAAGAAGAAGATGGTTGGTTACATTTTTACAAAATCGCTGATATGAGTGATTCTTACCTTCGGATGGGGTTACTGGCAAATATTGGGGACGTGAGAGCTCCAGGTCGGAGCAGACCCTCGAAATCGTTCTGGCCGAAGCCGTAAGAGCTGAGGAGGTGCAACCAGTTCTCACTCGCGTCCGCCTCCTCGCTCACACCGCCCGGAAACACTACACCGTTCGAGAACGAAGCGTTATGTGTCCGAGTCTGCAATAAAATATCATAGTTACTGCCGCCTGCGTTCCCACTCGACGAAACGTCCACACCACGTTTACCCAGCACTATCAACGATGCTGAATCACGCCAGCACTTTCCGATTGCTCTTTTCATTATCCCACCGATGTCACTTTCGTTTTATCACCAAATAGAACAGTAAAAGTTTCACTGTACAGCGGCGTAGGGGTTACAATACAAGGCCGAAACTTACGTATTCTGTTCTTGAGTTTACTTTACGAAATATCTTACCTTATCTAATGCATTTAGATAGGTTTGTTTTTACTTTTGTCTTTAATTTTATCGAATCGGATAAAATCAAGTGATAACAAAATGAATTAAATACAAATACAGAATAAAAAAATACGTATAAAATTATTGACATGACAAGACATTGATGACAATGGTTCATTGACATTGACAAAGACAAATGACAATCACAGATTATAACAAATCCAGAACATCATGACCACAGATGATGATAATGACCACAGTATAAATATTTAATTTCACAGATTATTAATACATACTAAATCCTACAGCAAATGCTGTGAGTAAATGTGGGTTTCTTTAAAATAACGTGAAAGATTCAACAGACTATAAAATAAATAAGTTACCGCAACAACCGAAACAACCGCAAACCGCAACTTATGTTAAGGTGTGACAAGCTTAATTTTCGTGCTAACTAAATACCTAACCTCTAGTTGTTCCTGGTCTATGACCTACACTGATTTCCGCTGAGGATAGGGAGGAGTGGTAGTTTGGTACTCCTCTCAATGCAAATGCTGAATAGCAGCTGATTTTACTGCCATCTATCTAAAGTTCTAAACATTAGAGCTCAAACGACACGAGCGATAAGTTGCCAACGGCAAAGGCAGCTGAAGCCTGCGACACGCGTCGTGAGCTGCAGTCGAGGCACAGATTACTATGATACGTAGTATCATAGTAATCTGTGAGTCGAGGTTTTGAACGCAGCTCGCGACATACCCGCAACGCGTCTATGTGCAGTCGTAGCGTGCTGCATCCTGCCGCCTTTCAGTCGACTTCAAATAGTCCAGGAGTCGTGGACATAAAATGCGCTTCATTGACAAGATTGATGTTGAATACAAGTTTCTTGACCATAATGCAACACATTACAGAATTAATAATTTCCTTGAAGTATAACACAAAATTTTTTTTCCTCCGAGATAATTTCCATTCCAGACGAGCTTATCATTTGAAAATGGAATACATACACATACCTATTCATTAAAAAAACCAATTATTTCACTAGGTAAGTAGGTAGTTGCCACTGGTTGCCACGTTGAAAATGAATCTTCGTCAACTTACGGAAATAGTGAGGTACTTAGTTAGTACCTAGTTACTTATCTATAAAATTTCTCTGTCTACGTCTATAGACTTGTAACTCCATCTTTATAATACCTACCTTCATACTCTATCTATTTGTGAGAAGACCGTAATTTATGTGTACTCAGAGTCTTAGATCATTAATAAATGCGCTAAAGATAAGCAAATGTAGTTCGTTTTACACTTGCATTACCGAAAGTCATACAAACTACTTAATTTTCCTACTCACTTTGTCAAAATGGATCTAGTAGGTACCAAAACGTTTCTAGTTTCTGTAATTGCCTAATAGTTTGAAAGTTTCAGTTTATTTGGGAAATGCGCGCAACAAGTGTGGCGCAGACGGGCGCGGAGTGCGGGGGAGTCTCATTGATCAGACCGGGCGCCTGTTGCTTGGTGTTGCTCTCATAGTTGAAGAGCTGGGATCGAAATTTGAGAAAGCACAGAGTTTTGGTTAAAGGTTCAATTTTTTACGCAGGAACTTACGCTGATATCTTTTCACGATATTAATCCAGGGAATGAGCTATCTCCATTCCCAGCCAAATCCGTCTAGTATTTTTTGCTCGAAAGAGGAACAAATATATTACATACACATACACACATACACACATTCCCCTTCATAACATTAGTGTGATAGGTGTGAAGTAGGTATGATGTGATCTCCTCAAAAGTATCCACAAGCTCTTAGGACATTATGATGTCTCTCGATAGGTTCGCAGTTCGGTACACAGCCCAAGTGTCATGTAAGTGACATATTATTATGGAAATGACGACCGCTTTTACCGTTCTACGCTTATGCAAATGTTATAATCGACGTGTCTACGTAATTGAGTTAGAGGTGTAAGGGTCAATTTTTCGAAATTTGGTCGCTGATTGATAAGCTGTTAGGAAATACTTTTGTGGGTAGGTACCTACCTTACGTTTTTTTATTCGATGACAAGATAGCTCTTGGCTGCGATCAGCCCCTGATTCTGTAACTCAGTGCCTATCAAAAATTAAAGCCACTGACATATGTTTTTTATCCATTGAATGTTTATTATGAAATAGTAGATGACATTTCTCTTCAAACCTTCAATGGATAAAAAATGCCTATCGTGGTTGATGGGCACTGAGTTACAGAATTAGCCCACTGATCTGATGGTACCGAAATGTTGATGTAGTCTAAGATGGTAGCGGGCTAATTTGGAATACTTAGGTATGGAGGTGTACATTAAACCCATGCATGCAATAAACAAAAAATAAATAATTAAAAAGTTACCGTCAAAGATGGTCAAAGAGGCTTCCATCATATCAGACAAAAAATAGGACCTGACGGGAATCGACCTCGAGTCTTCCGATTTATAGGACCACAGCCTGTTCAGCCCTGTGTCAGGGAGGTTGCGCTACTTATTAACTAATTTTTTTAACTAATTATATTAAGTAAGTAGGTTCAAGCTAGTTGATGAAAATTAATAGAGAAACTTCATAAACTCGTTATCTCTTGAGCCAGGCGTGAGGGAGACAAATCGCTCTCACAGAACTGAGACCTGACCGCCACTTGACATACAACCTACCGTGATATGTATGTACACTGTACAGTGTACTACGTACTAGATATGGCAATCCGAACACTTATTTTGTTCCATTGAACTGCACTGCAGTCCATGCACCATATAGTGTGGCTTAGGCCCCTATTACACTATACTATATATAGAATCCTATGTCGTACCATAGAGTATGCAACTGAACGTAATTAGTCATTTTAATTCTCGTACTATCCTATGTTGATACTCGGCAAGTCTCGTATCAACAGCACTCGATCCTCATTATTACAATGCAGTTGCATAAATATCTACTGCATAAATAGCTATTATGAAGATAACAATTTCGCATCGAAATACAACGAGCTGCATCGAAATGAGAAGCAAAATCGAAAGAGGGATCATTTCGTTTCAACTGTCAAATTCGAAATTGGAATTTCGATGCTGGAGTAGATAAACATTCATATCGTGTGTCCGTGTGGCCTTTACTCAATGAGAGATCCTTAATTAATTATTTGTAGCATATAGACCCGAATCCAATTTAATTTTTTATTTTTAATCATAATAATTTAATCATAAAGTAGCCAATTTAAAAATTTAATAACTTAATAATTTGATAGTCCATGTTTAAAATGTAATTATGTGTACCTATTGTATATAGTATTCATGTAACTAACTGATTAAGGATAAATAAAAGGCTTTTTTATTTTTATTTTATTTTATTATCGTGTGTTCACCTTCAGTGTATGTTTAGCTGCTGCTTGGTACATCGTTTCAAGGTATTCCAGTCGTGATGTTATCGCTCGCGACCGTAATTTCCGGCAAATCAATCATTCAGGTGCAGGCGATCACCGATGTATGCTGTATATCTCAGTAAGGTCTGACTACACAGATGCGGTGACGATGTTTAGGTATGTATATCTAGGGAAAGCAAATAGAAAATCAGCATCTAGATAACTCAATAATAATAACACGAGCCTTCTTGCTCTTATGCTTAAAACTTACAAATCTGTACATTTATACTTACAAATAAATAAAATTGAAGTGTCTGTTTGTATAATATCAAAATGAATAGAATAGGATAATTTTTTATTCAAATAAACTTTTAAGTACTTTCGAATCGTCAAAGTGTTAATTTGTTGGTTTCAACTTTCATGATAGGTATATTAATTTAGTCATCATTTTAGTGCTTTGTTGGTTTGCCCTTCAATCACGCCACTCATGTTCGTAGAACAAACCCTCAATAAATATTTGAGTTAAAAAAAATCACGCCACTAATGTGAAAACTAATTTTTCACGGACTTAGCAGCTTATCTTTGTTAAACAAGAGTAAAATTCCTCACCTCAAACTAAGAGTAAAGCCTGTGACAGGAGTGGGTACGACAATAGTGGTCACGGTTGGGGGTTGAATCGTCGACCGTTCGGTTTTCAGTCCACGCCCTGAACCGTTGCGCCATTATTGATTGGTCCGAGCTGTTATTTCCGGCATGGCAATCGTTCGACGGCGCGTATTGGTGCACGGGCGGGAAATTCGTGTCGAAATTTGCAAAATGCGCAATACCTTTTTACAGGAAAGCCATACATACATGGCTGCGTGGCCATCCGCAGTGTACTCACTAAATAGTATAATAATTAATATGTTTGTTTATGTACTACTTATTATGTTTTATGTTTTAAGATGTAAAATATAATATGTTATTAATTAATGTAGGTACTATATCAAAGTCTGCAAAATCAATGTGTTTATTGATTGTATTAACCTTAAATCTACTTGGACGAAGTCACTGGCGGAGTTTTTTTTATTCAATGCCAAGTTAGTTCTTGACTGCGATCTCACCTGAGCTAAAGACATTTTTTTTTTCATTTACGCTGAAAACTACGTAAATCAGCATAACTACGCAAGATTTACATCAACATGTTTAATTTGCGTATTTCATACCTATCCAATTTTCACATTCACTGATCAATAACATTTCCATTCTGTTATAAGTTATAACAACCGTTCCCCTCATCAACATAACATAATAGGAACCTTCGTCAGTCTGAATAGTGTGTCAAGTTTTGACCAAACATTTATTGTTTCGTATAAATACCGTATAGGTAAGAACGACCTCCCTGGCGCAATGGTGAGCGCTGTGGTCTTATAACTGGGAGGTCTCGGGTTCGATTCCTGGCGGGGGCAATTTGGGAATTTATAATTTCTAAATTGTCTTTGGTCTGGTCTGGTGGGAGGCTTTGGCCGTGGCTAGTTACTACCCTACCGTCAAGGACGTGCCGCCAAGCGATCTAGCGTTCCGGCACGATGGCGTGTAGAAACCGATTAGGGGTAAGGGTTGAATGGACACTGCCGTAACCCTTCCAAGTTAGTCCGCTACCATCTTAGACTGCATAATCACTTACTATCAGGTGAGATCGCAGTCAAGGACTAACTTGGCATTGAATAAAAAAAAAACTCCGCCAGTGACTTCGTCCAAGTAGATACAATCAATAAACACATTGATTTTGCAGACTTTGATATAGTACCTACATTATTCACCGCGGGAAGAAAGTGACCGATTACTAACGAGGGTGTAGTTTAAGGTCTGAATATACACGAGTTCGGAATCCCACTTTCCAAGTGATACATGGTGCTCTATACTACACCTACGAGGAAAATTAAAGACAAATTCGTTGAAGTTCGTATTTTCTAGGGAGATTGATTTTGGCTTGAGACGTTGAAACAAAATAGAATATGGCTGGGCTATTGGCTTTGCGCTCGTGGAAGGTTCTGGTATCAAAGAGACAATTGTACCTTTATTTATTCGGAGCATTTTCTCCGGTGATATTGGAGACTGATCCGTGAACGGCAGTTATGTCCGCTCTTAGGTACTACGAGAAAACCCGACGCCACAGGGCACAGACGCAGTTGTAAAACTGGTCCGCCTCCACTTCCTTATAAATACCTACTTATAATACGAGTAAGTATAATAAGATAATATAATAAAGTGCAAGAGTTTGTTTGTTCGGTGGTAGATTTATGACGTTTCATAGGAGCTACAGGTTGGCCTACATGAAATAAATAAATTTTGATTTTGATTTTTTGATTTTGAACGCGCTAATCCCTGGAACTACCAGTCGGATTTGAAAAATTCTTTTAGTATCTGATAGCCCAATTATTGAGGAAGGTTATAGGCTATTCAAACTCTCGGTACGACTCTTAGAAGCCGAGCAAAAAGAAGAATAGCGCGGGCTAACAACGCGATGCGGTGAGTCGGTGGTTGAGGGCGGTCTCTAAAATTAAATCCACGCGGACGAAGTCGCGGGCAACAGCTAGTAATAAGTATTTATGCAGTTTAAGTAGTAAAAATGGGTGCTTAATAAATCCTTCTCCGTCAATTTCCACGTTTACATTGTCTTTACTTCCTTTAAGCGGAAACTAAAAGTGGCAATAACTTGCAAGCAGGTAGGTGCTGACTGGTGGTTGTAAAAATCGACGCTTTTAAGAATCTGGTATCTTATTACAAGGACCTACTTGCAATTTGAGCAAAGGTAAAACCTGAGAGTAGGTACTCCAGCTCAACGACATAAAATACGTAGAAATTTCCCTTAGCTTGTGCTTTATGTGCTATTTAAACCTTTGATTTAGTTTTAATGTATTCAAAGGTGTACCCATGCCATTGTACGATACTGATCTTTTTTTCTTCTTTATCAACTGATTAGATGACTTCCACACTTCTCGTTCTTGTGTCGCTTGTGTCCCTGAGTCTGATGTCATCCACTGGTCCTAAAATGGGGAAAGTAACTATACGCGGGAGAGCTTATATTACGTCAAGTTTCATTGCGATTTTTATTTCTTGATATTAGTCATATTTTATTATATATTTTTTTTTATTTAAAATGTAATCATAACAAAGCATCGTGAAAAATCCGAGAAAACGTTTAAAACAAAACAACGTAAATAATGAGTTACCTTCTCGTAATAAGAGTGCTTATAGCTGAGGCTCTTACGGCTTGAGAGTGCTCGAGACCACCAATTAGAAGAAAACTCTTTTTAAACCAGTAAGTAGTTATAGTGTATATATCTTCCGCAAGAACCGTTCACTTTGTGATATAAAAAAGGGTATTGTTTGGTTTTGATAGTTTATTAAGATATTATAGGTCAAACAGTCTATACAGTAATATCAGTGCAATGGTGAATTTCTGAATTTTAGAAGTGAAAAATGTTAAGGTGTTTGAGACACTTCGTAGGTACAAAAACTCATAGGTAGGTACGGGTACATGGCCGCCACCTCAAGCTATAGAAACCATTGCTGGATATAGATATATAGTATGCGTCTCTACTCTCTTGCAAGGATCGCCACAGATTATGATTTTGTGCCGCTTGTGTCCAGCGGCATCCAGTGACTCGCATGAAATCGTCTATAATCAGATATAACCAAGAGAGAGCAATACTATACTTTTTTAATAAAGAATATTAGCCAAGTTGAACTTGACTTATATTCTCTTCTTCCCTCCAAATAAGCAGAAAGCTTATGTTAGGAGTGGGTATCGAACCTGCGACCTTTCAGTTTTCGGTCTGCACCTTTGGCCGTTGGCCCATTGAGGCTTAAACTTGTATAAATTCGTCAAACTCAAAGAAGCAAAATTATTGTCATCTATAAGGTATATGTCAGCTACAAGGTATTTAAAAAAAAATTAAATACCTTATGGCTGACATATTTTGTATTAAAATCTCACTATATTGCAATTATAAGTTCACGCAACTATAATTATCCAACAACTGCAACTTAAAAACATAAGCTTTTCATTTGAAAGCTTGTTAAAAGTAGCTTTTCCTAATGAGACAGCTTTATCTGAAACGAGCTCTATGCTTCTATCTTCATTGCCGCGTAGTTGGGGGAACGTGAATAACTTCTAAGTAGGTAATGGGTAGGTACGTGCTTTTAGGGCCCTATCTCATTAGGATGCCAAGACAGCGACGTCGGCAGCGCCGCCAGTCAAATCGTGTCGAATTGTATTAGAATGTACCCTACCTATCTAACCCTACCTCACTTGGCGATGGCGTGGCGTCGACGCCAAGCCATCAGCTAAGAAAAAAAGGGTAGTACATGAACAAGTGATGAACATGAACTTATCTCGTCTGGCATCCGCTTATGCGGCTAGTTTTGGCGTCTCACGGACACCAAGGATAGCCACGGAAGCGCTGCTGGCGTCGCTGTCATGGCATCTTAATGAGATATGGCTCTTAAAGAAAACCAGGAAATTCAAAATTCAAAACGTAGTAGGTATAAACGATAGGTATAAACGATTTGCAATGCGCTATCAGCATTGCACTGCAAATGTTCCCATTTGCAATGCAGTGCAGACTTACACATATTTAAGAACATTAAGGAGACCTCTCAAGCATGCAGGTTTCCTCCAAGTGCTTGAAAGCTGTGCTTGAAAGTATATCGTTCTATCTCTGTCCTTTCTGGCATATCGTGCACCCAGCCTTTTTTAACTCCTGACGAAAAAAAATTCAAAATTATTTATTTCACGTAGGCCAACTTGTAGCTCTTATGACACGTCATGACTCTACCACCGGTTCGGAATGCAGATTCTGCAAACACTGCATTGAAAGAGAGGTGTTATAATTTTGATGTGTGAATCTGTGTGAGGGTGTATCTGTGTGTCTGTCTGGTCCCTCGTAGTTCCCAAACAAATAGGCCGATTTTGATGTGGTTTTCGCTGTTTGGAGCAGAAAAGGGGGTAACAGAATGTCACGTATATCGTAAACAGTCCTGCTATAGATTTACATGTCAGGGGTGTTTTAAATTTTCAATTTACACTGGTTCATTCATGCAATGTAAAAAAAATAACGTATTTCCTCTTTTTTATCAAGGAATATAATACACTTCCACCCTTTTTAGGGTCAGGGATGGGTGTTAGCGCGTTTGTTTGAACCACGAGTCCATTTTTTTCAACTTTACGCTACATTAAACTTTACGTTCTGTAGCCAAGTCCGAAGTAATCACCCCCTCGCTACAAATATTTAAAAAAATCCATTTTTTCCTCACTAAAAGTCACCTAACTTTACACAATACCAGGCATAATTACAAAAGCTCTACTTTTGATACAAATATGGGTTATTTTTATAATAAATAATATTAGTGTGACTAGATTATGCCCGATTATGTCTTATCCATGTGGACAAGGTTTTGATTTCCGCAGGAACTCTTTAATTTTCCGGGATAAAATATAATCCTGGGTATGAACTATTCCCATTCCACAGCTAAATCCATCCAGTAATATTTGCGTGAAAGACTAACAAACATACACACACATACACATCCACTTTTCCCTTTAAAATATTAGTGTGTTGTGACTAGCAACATTTGTCTTTAAGAAAAACTTTTTCCTATAAAAACATATCTAATAGCGAAGGGTCATACAGAAACTTCATTTTCGTGAGTGAAAATGGCTGTACATAGGTAAATGTGTTTTTGATATGTTTCGGATGGTCTTTGTCCGGTCTTCTGTCATAAATCACTTGGAAGATAATATTTATTCGTCATATATTTTTCGATTGAAGATTTCTTGAGGAAGCGTTAGGTTTTTGATGCCTTCCTGGGAGCAGTAGTGTTCTTATGAGTGGCAGGTCCCAACTTTCCCAAGTTCTTCATGACACGGTGTGCCTCAGTCTAGACACCTTTTTTAAAAAAAGAATATCAACCAAGGTGATGTTAACTAATATATTCAGCTATCCCCTCCAAATAAGCGAAAGCTTGTGCTAGGAATGGTTACGACCACAGATTAATAATCTGTGGGTACGACAATAGTGCAACGGGTGGGATTCGAACCTGCGACAGTTTTCAGGCCGCACTTTTAACCGTTGAGTAAATGAGGCTTTTTGAAGTTGCCTCTAGTGGATTAATTACTTTTGTTCGTAGGAGTGTGTTCTATGTACAAAGAATATAAAATATAGTGTATATTCTGCTGAGGAGATGAAATTGTAATTTTTTTATTATTTAGGTTTAATATAGCCTCTTTGTTCTATTTTAATCCTATAAAACACGAGTCCTAGGTCGGGCCAAAATTGTTATTTATTATACATAGTATTTTCTTTCAAACATTTTTTTTTTCATTAATTCTTTTAGGGATTTTTGCCATTTGCCATGTCAACCCCGTCGATACACATTACATACACTTTGAAAATAAATCTAAATTAACTTAACAATAAACTTATCTAACTTAATAGGTACTAACTTAACCACAACGACGTCCGAAAGTCACTGCCGGCAAGCAGTGGCTATATTCCACACTTTTCTAGCTAATTTTAGTGTGGCGTTTGCCCGGAAACTGACTGACTGTCTGCAGAAGGTGTGGATCAACAGAACATAATATTTTATCTTTCGAAGGTGTTTTATATAAAGTACAAACTATTTACTCCATTTGGTAAACTGAGGACAGCCTAATCTAAAGGAACCGTTCCCCAGAGAAGAGACGTCTATTTGTCTACGTCTATGTTTGGGTCAAAGGCTAGATTTGTACATGTAGGTACATCTGCTTAGGAGAAGTCCTTTCGAGCGTAATTAATTATTACTGGGGGAACAGTTAAGGATCCTTGTAAGCAAACGCTTTGTATGAAGAAGCTTTTGCCTGTGACCATACCAACGTCGTTTCACCCAGCTCATAAACAAAACGAAATGTCGTTTATAGAGAGTAGAGTAGGCACGTAAGTTTTTAGTAGGTACCCTAGCTTTTGGCCGCGACTTTGTCGTTACTTAGATAACTTATATGACTCTAGGTCCTCAACTAACCAAAAATCCATAAACAAACACACTTTCGCATTTATAATATGTTATATTGGTAGGGATTACAGTTAGTTCTAACTACTATTTAAAAACTTAATGATAACTTACACTTACCCGACGGCATGGAAACAGTTGTAAAGAACAACACCATTGTTGTTGTTCACATATTGATAAATAAACCTAACGCAGCCCTATTCAAATGTTAACAGGCACGGTTCTGCACCTCTTACTAGCTTCACTTATGACAATTTCATGTTAGCAACAACATGGTAAAAGTGAGTGAAGTTAACGAGAATTGGCAAGATTTGTCTGTTATCATATGATATTGGGTGTATTCATCCGTTTTCTGCTTTCTACGATTCACCTAATGCACGCTACAAAATTAAAATTAAATTAGAAAATTGTCTTTGAAATTATGGAGTTGAGGAAAATTCCGAAATTCCCGTTCGTTGGATTTGTGTAGCCAGATGGAAATCTCTTTACTGACTCGTTTACCAGATTATAGTGAACGTAATAGGTATCATCACATTGTAGCGGCAACAGTTTGAGAGTACCTAACGACATTCCTATTAAATAGCAATGACGAACGTAAATTCCATTTGAATATTTGGAATCTAGTGGCTTCAGTAGGTAGGTACACATTGGGCATTTGCGCATTAGCGTTGAATTTCATGAATGAAAATGTTATGAATTATGCCGTCCATATATGATTTCGATGACTGAAAGTTTGTACCTATGTATACTCGTAAATATCTTGATCACGAGGCACTATCTCAACGGATTTTACCTATACTTAGGTTCTTAGAATCTAATCGGATTTCATCAGTTTTAAACCTTGTTACTTGGACAAAAGTAAGCTTTTAGTAATATAATACGTTTATGTCCTTAATGAAGTCTTGGAAAGCGGGTTTTTAGTTTTCATCTTCTATTTTACATTAAGAATTTTCTCTTTAATATTGAATGAGGATATTAAAATTCAAAATGATTATGAACGTGAAATTAAATCTCTGTTGCAGCTCTGCGCAGAGTGAATTAAAATAACTTGATTAATTTAATTTTAATTAAATTTGAATCTTGGCATAGAGAAATCTTTTAAGCAAACATTATATTTCTGTTTGATAAAAAATTGACCGAGTATAATTAATGGTCGATATATGTTGTATCGTATATTCAGTCGTTCATTGAATAGCTTTGTTACTTCAGCCTTTTTATATTTCTACTACTATCATGCAGATGCAGGTATAAGGCCTCATCATGACACATAATTGGCCACAAAGCATTGAATGTTGAAAGCAGGCGAACGCGAACGAACGCGGAATAGTAAATGATTGTGATTCGTTATGCACTAAACCACACGTCGGACGCTGTCATCCCTTTTCATAAATTCATTGCATAAACTGCAATGGCCGTCGGCATAATTTCAGAAGCATAACACATACATAGCCTTACAACTCGTGGAAAACTTTAAGGAAGCATTTCATAAAAGTTGAAATGTAAATCATAGATTCAACAGTACAACCTTCAACGTTTCAGAGCGCTGACTGAAAACGCTGAAAACGGTCGACGGTTCAAACTACACATTTCGCACTATTATCAAAGCAAGCTTTTGCTTATTTGGTGGTAGATATTAGTCATGTTTAGCATGGCTAATTAAAAAAAAATGTTACATTGCTTTCCAAAGAGTAAATACCATAATATATACAAATATTAAATAGTGTACACATAACACTACATATATTATACACTATTTATATATATTACAAAACTAAATCCTTTGTGCGAGTTTATATAATTGTATATTTTTAATTATTTCCGTTGCATTATATCCGTTTCATCATATTACGATTTTCATCATATCCGTTGCGTTTTTCACTAATGGATAAACTGATTCTAAACCTACCTTCGATCACAGAAGAAAAAATACCTACTTATAATTTGTAAAGTCCCACTTCTTCCCACCAGCTCTGTGTGGTCATTGTGTTTGACGGTATTTTCATGGAATTTGACGGCCTTTCCGACGTGCCTCGGAGAGCACGCCTCGTATAACTTTCAACCTACGTTAATTAATGCTAACATTTACCTTCACCTCTTATGTCAGAAAATACATAAAGCCTCCACGCTGGTCCCGTCTATTATAACGAACATATTATAATTATATCGTTAATCCCAGAAGGAAAATTAATTTCTTGATAACAGTTTAAGAACGGGTTAAAGTTACGGCACAGATGTCAAAATTCAGTCCCGAACTTTTTGTTCGGACGGACAGAGCTGCGTTAACTTTAATTATTCTCTAGCTGTGATTAGTTTCTCATATAAGTATATATAATTATGCTAGTATATGGTGTCTCGTAATGTTGAGTTAATAGGTTTTATACCTATGTCATAGACAGATCCTCATGGAGATACCAAATGGTGCGGTATGATGGTACCCACGGCACCGATTTAAAAATCCGTGTACCTAAAAGCTACAAGTCTACCTGTGATGTGTGTGTAATATTCGCAAATGAATATGCAAGGTATTGACCTGGTTTTTGTCAGCATCCGCCATATTTCGAGCCTTGTTAGTTTTTGACACACAATAAAGCGAGGCGTACCTGGAACCTTTGCGAACAGTTTGCGAAGACTACCAGATATTCGTGTCAATTTGTAAATGTAAAACATCGCGTATTTTTTATAGTGTACAAAAATTTCATACTATATGGACCTACCTAAGTCCAAGCTTTACCAAATCGCAAGCCAAACTCAGACATTCTTGAACAAGTGTGGAAGAAAGCGTAAATGGGTCCGGAAATGAGCATGGGAATAGCATTGCATATTTCCTGATGAGTGATAGCCCCTCACTTGTGTAATAACATTCACACTGTGTAAGAATGTTTTTCGCGTACTGTGGGGACTGTAGTAAAGTGGATTATACCTTCCATGCGAAGTTTCCATGGGTTAAACACGCAGAACAAGTAAATATAAAGGTTAAACATACACAGGTAGCCTTTGTGAAGTGTGGGTGGATAGCGGTAGGACCGGGGTATTATGGTTAATTCAATTGTTGGCTCTCGTACATGTTACATCCCAGACGTGACTAGAACAGTTTTAAAACGTTTTCAAAAGGGAACTTTGTGACAATACGAGTACAACACCCTACTTGATATATTTTGTATCTACTAGCTTGTTGCCCGTAAGATTCAAAAGCGGTTATTTTAGCGGGACAATTTTTTTTAATATTAAAAGTAAGTAGAAATGAAATATCTAGTTTTTTTATCCAAATAAACTTTTATAAAGTGCTTTTAAATCGTAAAGTGAGTCCAGTAGTAATTTGATAACATGTGACAAAAATTAAGCAGAAATAAGTTTTCAGTTTTTAGGTAATCGCAAAAGTAATTTGCACTAGTTTATTTGTTTTAAACTGCTTGGATATATATGTTTGTTCTATAACATGTTTTATGTAACTCACAAGTTTTTAACTACATATATTCATGCAAAACTCATATATATCAACGATTAATTGCTCCGTTACTGCATGATTGAAGGACAAACTGACAAAAAAATCATTTTTGCTTTTATAATATTCCTAAGTAATATTTGGGTGATTAAAATAATTGTATTGGCAAAAGTCCTAAAGCTACGGAAGCGGGATAAGTGTTGTGTGAGCAAAAGACAAATCGAGTTGCCATTGGGGTCGCCCTTCGCTCCTGGACCGGAAAGGGCCCAAATGTATTACTACCCCCAAATAACATTTGAATTTTATATAAGTTGATCTCACACTAGACGCGAGCCGCAAAAACTGTCGTGTTATGGAAAGAGCCAGAAATCGTAGCAGAAATCACACAAATATTATAAAGGCGAAAGTTTGTATGTGTATGTGTGTGTGTTTGTATGTTTGTTACTCCTTCATGCCACAACAAATGTGCCGATTTGGCTGAAATTTGGAGTGGCGATAGCTCATACCCAGGATTAACACAAAGGCAACTTTTTAACCCGGAAAATAAGAGTCGGGGGAATCAAAAAACCATAATCCACGCGAACGAAGTCGCGGGCATCAACTAGTGCCAAATATTTATTTAGTGCAGTTTTATTTCAGCAATAAAACTGCAAATTATTACATCAACACCACCGCTCGTATATATTGCAGTCCATTAATATAAATTTTATGCTAGTATGCGGCTTCATCCGCATGGAATATTCTACTTTACTAGAGGCTATCACCAAGAGCCGCAAAATTGGAGACCAATAATAGTGCCAAACGCACTGTAGTATTATTATCAGTAAAATGTTCACTTTAAATAAAAAACCAACTTTCACTGAAAAATGCATTGCATTCAGTTGATATTTACGACTTTGCGGATCGTCCTGCAGCTTTAGTCAGCGATCAGCTTAAACATCAGCGTTTTATTTCAATGTATCTAGGTGTACTTTTGGTGTTTTAAACTCGTTCGGTGGGCACTTATGTCCAACCGGCTTTTACAGGCACTTCATTCGAGGACCGCTCGAGGTGAACCGCAGACCTTAATTTTAGCCCGTACTTCAACGGTTTTGTTTTGATTTCTGAAGTAAATGTCAAGTTGGACTTAGGAGTAACTTGCGTAGAATTTTCTGGAACTCACAGGATTTAATTGGCAACACAACAATAAGTATCCTTTTTGCCAGTTTGTTTCTGTTTCTTTTATACATTTTACTGTGATCTCGTGATCATTAAAAAAATTTTAGTGTAATAATTGTAAATTAATGTTTGGGCATAGTTATAACAATTAGCGTCTTTTACATTATCTAAATCCATACCTCTAAAACAGTAACTTGACTAACTGTTAGACAACACGTAGCCTAAATCAGTGGACTTTAGACAAATTTGTTTATAGGAAATAGGTATTCCTTGGGTAACCTAGAGGTGGACTAAGGTAGGACTTTTAAAAATAAAAGCTATAAAAGCATTCCAAACCAGTCGCAGATTCATTTGATGATTCAAAAGCACTTTGTAAAAGTTTATTTGAATAAAAAATTATTTAATTTCTAATTCAAAGGTGTGGAAAGGTGAACTAAAAAAAAACATTTCGCAGAACCTAAGTCAAGTACTATTATCTATTTTGTGCCCAAGTCCATAACCAAAGTTTGATTATTATTCACTGTGTAAACTCTCGCAGCAAGTTTTCTTCAAGTTTCGCATGAAATTGCGAAAGTAGCTTGCCGGTGGACCTTCGTATCTGTACGGAGTTCGGTTTAGATGTAGAACGCACCCTAAAGTTAATTAGTAAACATCTGATGATAATTTATTGCTCTATTTGCTTGGAAGTAGAATAAAGCCCACGCTTAATTTATGCAAATAAGAGCTCCGTAGACCGTGCGCAGCATCCACTAGGTAATCCTGCACTGGAGTGTAATTAGAATCTAATTGCTGGGATTTAACGGTGTTTAGATTGGATCGATTCATTAAGTCGTTACAAGAGACTCATGTCCAGCAGTGGACGTCTCTCGGTTATCGTCAGTGGATGACGAGATAACGTATGGATATAATAAAATATAACCTGAAGGTAAATACTCGTAGTAGTGTAGTTACAGGTGGGGTTGATATCTCAACTATAATGGGGGTGAGCCATTAGCTCTGAGTTGAAACAACTTTTGACGTTTGTACTTAAGTCTTCAGACTTAACCCACCAAAGTTTAATAACAACTATCCGAACAAAATTCATGTATGCAAACTTGAGCAAAATAGGTAAAACTTGCACAAATTACATTGATTTTTTATTTAACGAATATTAGCCAAATTGAAATTGAAGAATTATCTCTTCTCTCCTCCAAACTCCCCTCAGAGTGGAAGCTTGTGTTAGGAGTAGGTACGATAATAGTGCAATAAGTGGGGATCGAACCGTGGTCCTTCCAGTATTCAGCCCGTACCAGGAGCTGTACGGAGTAAGTCAGAATGTGGGGTACAGTGGGGTGGTTCCTAAGCACACAAACACACTCGACAGTTTGAACTGTTTTAAATGCAGTTCATTCATCTTCTAGGAACCGTTTTCGAAGCGATTTCGTCGAGCATTCTTTTTCCATCACAGATTAACATTTCTCACATTCAATTACCTACATAAACTGCTCCACAATGGAATAGAATCTGAGACTTTTTATGATTTCATACTGTATCCATCAAGTCTAAAATTTGTCCTTAAATGTCATTTAAAAATACGATTTTTACATCATGAAGAATAATAGAGCTCGAATATTTTCGTATGAAATTCAAATAAATTATCATGAAAATCCCATCTCAATTTTCCTTTGTGACATTTCGATTTTAAGTATGTTTTGTTAGGGTTTCACGAGCTTCCTGGATTTGGTTATGAATGTGTTCAAAAATAAATGGGATTTTTATAGGAGTACTCTCTGCCAAATGTAATAAAAGTAGGCATACCTACCAATGGTATAAAATTCGTCCCGCAACATAATATAAGAGTGACGTATGAAAGAAGTAGTCATGCCTTTCTCATAGAGAGTAACATATTTGTTTGTCATGGACGCCTGAGCAGATAAGTGCAGGTTTTGACCTTTGAATACGAGTTGCTAATTTGATGAATTAGCAATGTCTCTAATATTCGGTGTTTGCGTGATCCTTTTCACTTAGGGCGAGAGGAAATGCCTGGGAAACGCTTCATAAATGCATACATAAAGTGCGACTAAGCAACCAAGCAATGGCCTTCCTGAATTGCGGAGATTCCCTTTTGCATCACAAAGTGGTAGTTAGTGTTTGAGTGCATTTTAAGTTAAGCTGACTTTTATAACGCAATTACATATAGTTACGTAGGTACTCTCGAAAATTCGACTACAATTAGGTATGTGTTTTGCGTTCCAGTATTTTGAAAGAAAACGATGATAGAGTCTGTTCAAAAAGAGAACCGTCGTGGAATTGGAGCTGTGCTTAGTTAGCTTTTTAACCGACTTCCAAAAAAGACTTCCTTTTTTTATTTTTTATATGACAATGGGACCACCGTTGTCATCAGGTCAGGATCTGATAATGGGATTCTGGAAAAATCGAGGGAACTCTTCAAATTTTGTAGGAACAATTGATATACTTTTGAGTGCCATTTGAAATCGGTTTTGTAAAAAGAATTTTTAATTTTATGTTATTTGTTTAGCGGGAAATACAATAGCGCAATTGTTAGCGTTAGTTCACTGTTTGACCACGACAGTTCTTTTTGTGAACAGAGTCTAGTGATAGCCTAATACATTTCAGTGGTTGGGTGTTTAGTTCCAGACACAGATTTGACTTTTCTGATTTACTCGTATGTGTAACACAAGACTACAACTACAAAGAGTACTACATAAACAAATGAACAGTTTTTTTTGCAATTCTTTAAGTCAAGAAAAATACACACAAAACCGTTCTCAATTTTAACAAGATTTGGACTTTTATGAAAAGGTTTCCTTTCAACTTTCTTTCTATTTTCTTCGCAAAATAATTTTCTGCTGGGCAAAATTTGTCTAGTAATAACTAATTATAATTAATACTATTAGCTCCGCAATTCATCATTATTCATAACGTAACTTCTCGGAAAATTTCAAACAAGTAAATACTAAGAATTCGTAGTGGTATTTCAGTATTTCGAGCGAATTAAAATCAATGCTATTTCAGTGGAGGAGTGTTAGAGTAGACCTATAAATAAGTAGGTATTTATACTCCAATCCAATAGTCGTAAAGTTTTCTTTAGGAATACCTAATAAATTATATTGTAAAAGCGAAAGTGTTATTGTTAGTTTGTCCTTCATTCACGCCGTAACGTAGCAATGGATTGATGTGATTTTTTCTATGGCTATAGCTTAGGACCTGGAGAGGACATAAGCTTCTTCTAATCCCGGTAAAGCATGGATTCTACGGAATTTTCAAAAACCTACACTTGTTTGAAAGCTATTTCTATAAGTGCTTGAGAATTAGTAAATTGTGTGAAAACCGAAGAACTTTGAGAAAAGTGTAGGTGAAACAAAAGATTTGAGTAAATCTTTGCGGTGCAAGCTCTATAGCTATCGCTATTTTAATATTATGCTACAAACCTACCAACAACCTAAGACTACACTTACCTACACTACTTGTATACACTCAACGTGTCTCGTAAACAACGAGTGTCTGTATGAACGGCAATGCCTGTGCTTTCGACATTAATTTTATTCCGACACCTCGTTTAGTGAAATCGTCCTAGCTGTGAACGGAACAGACACTAGTGTCAGACACTAATTGTGAGTAGAGTGTTTCAATAAATGTGCTAGAGTATACACAGTGCATTTTCCAAGCTGTACAAAATTCCAGCGAAATTAAATTCCGGCAGTAATAGAGTTACGCAAATTATTATTTCTATGAAAGAAAAACATCTCTTTTCTCGCTTTTTCACTTTCTTTTATCTGCATTTTATTCGTTCCAGTTTTCTACAGTTACAATGTTACAAAGGAACTAATTATCCGACCGACTGTAAAGCACACCCCGCAATAGCTCACGTCATCTCATTTGCAGAAAAAACATGTATTTATCTCTCAAACCGCCAACCGATTGCAGCAGAATCCGCAGTGCAGGGTCTTTGAAAATTCTCTTTAACGTCAACGTCTTGGCATATATAGTATCATTGAAATATAATGCTTAGAAGCGCAACAGGCAATGCATAAGCCATTTTTAGTAAGCCTTTAAAGGCTGGCTGGGATTGTATTGTCGCGTTAGTACGACGTGCTCGTAGAAAATTATTCAAAAATGACGTACGTACTGTGCTGTGAAAGGGTATCATAATGAATTACAATTCAACACTTCAAAAACGAAATATCGGTACCAGTACCAGAAAATGATTATTATAATGGCACTCACACATTTATTGGTTGTGTTTATGCATTCATTTGGATCGGAACTTTGATAGAAACTTCCGTTCTAAGCGTAACATTTCGATGTGAAGCACAATAAAATATATTTATTATTCAGTAAGTTGTGTGAGTAGTCCTCGCCGATCTTTTTGAATGCTCTTAACCCATTTTAACCCCACTGTGAGAAACATTGACCATTAAACGAGCTCGCACTTTGCATCTTTATTTGTTCGTCGCTACGTCACAAAATATTTAAATTTATTGGTTTCGACTTTTCATTAAATTGCAGCTAAGTTCAGAGATTTCAAAAAGATTGATGAGGATTGTACGAATATAAAGAACTACATCTCCATATATAATTGATAGATTTCGATTAGATATCCAAACACAAGCGTCAATTTACCATTAGAAAAATTCAGTCTAATTAATTTTACCTTTTCATAGGTCAATCACTGAAACAATCTTGACAAAATCGGGCACAGGTATAGTTTGTATTCTGGAGTTGGAAGTATAGTATATCATTTTATATCAGAAAAAAGAGGTCCCAAGGATGTTGAAAAACGTAAATCAAGGCGATTGAAGTCGTGGACATCAACTTGTTTTTGGTAAATCAAAAGTTCGGGTAGTTCAATTCATATTTGGGGCCTTAGGCTTCAAATAATGTCAGTGAACTCGTAATAGTAAGTCAATATCTTAGATCAAAAGGGTCGATCCGGAGTTACGAATATGTAACTCGTAAGCTGGCTGGAGTAATAATAATATGTTACTTAGATGCCCCGTCAATCTATTTTTGGTGCGAGAAGTGGGTGGATAAATGTTTATTTTGTATATATCATCAACGTAAATAGCCCCACAAATATTATCTCTATTAAAACTTTGACACCTCCTTTGGGTGTGAGTTTGCGTAAAATAGGTGTATATTTTTAATGAGAGCCTACATAATAAAGCTGCAAAGTTGAAAAAGCAAACATGACCTATGTAATATACCTACCTGCTTATAAAGTACAAGTAGTAGAATGGTCATCTTATGCACTTAAAAAAAATCCCATTTAACTCCCTTGGATTTAATAAAAAAGTTTTTATTAAACCCTTCATTATAAAATACAACTGACTGGCTAGGGCCGCATTGGGTAGGCCCAATGTCGCCAGTTCCGCTGCGCGACTCGTTGAGCTAGGTGAATCTGATGTTGAGATCTATAGAGGGTGCTCTGACTTAGCTCGGACTCAAGATAAGAGTTAAAACGAGATACAAATATGCTCTGACATAAATCTGTCTCCATTTATTGAGTCTGAGTCTGAGCAGAGTGAGAGTGCGGTCTAAGTATAGATTTCAACCTGATGCTCCTTCGGATGTCTAACTAAACATTAAGGGCCTATTTCACCACCTTCAAGTAAACTTTAATTGACGAATGATGTTTTGGTACATTGGCCATACAAAAACTGTCAAAACGTCAACTTTATTCGTCGGTTAGAGTTTACTTGGAGGTGGTGAAAGAGCCACTAAGAATCTTAGAAAAAGTAAATGAAGCATGAATTAATTGCTAGTCAGACTGATACCTAATCTATTATTCCAAATGTGGTTTTTGTAAGATCTCACTGAACGAAAATTTAATTAGTAGAAATGTACAAAATTTCATTAAGAGGAGATAATGAATCGCTATAAATGCAAGTATTTAAGTTAATAAGTAATTCAATTTGCGGCTGTCTTTTCATTCCAGATCACTCAAACGATAACATCCCAGAGCAAAAGATAGTAAGAAGCTCATTGTTATAGAATATAATCTTAACGAGGAGTTCGCGTGACTTTGAATAATCTTACGCATTTGAATTTTGAATAATAGTAAAACAAAATATATTTCTACAATATTTTCTTTTTTCAGGAAAATGTAGGGAGAAAACCTGTGTCTGAGAGTTCTACAGTAATTTCAAAGGTTGGCCAGCATGATGGACTTAAAACTGCATACAAGCACTTCCATTAATAAAGCGGAAAGGACAAATCGAGCAAAAAAGAGTTCAACAAGTGTAAATTGAAAAACATCTCCGACCTGTAAAATTTAAAAAAAATGTAATTCGCGATTTTGTGGTGGCGGCCATCTTGGATTTGAAATTTATCATAGTGTATAATAATCTGCTAGTCAAGCCACCATTTGATACCCATATTAAGGGAGTTGTGAAAAATATGTAATCCGCCATTTTGTGGCGGCGCGGTGGCCATCTTACCTACCTATTAGAATACCTGATAGAATCATAAAAGTTAATAAGTAATCGTGTGACATAAAAATCTCTGGAATAGGTACGATGTATGTTCAACGATCTTATATCTCTGCTAGTCCAATAATTGTTTTGTATCTACAGTAAAATTGGCTTTTAGGCAATTCCCACTTTAGCATTTTCAATCTTTTGTTCGTTTTACCTGCACTATTTCAATCAGGTGTGATTGCAGAAAAACGTTTTCCGTTTTAACGAAACAATTTCAATTAGGCACTAGATCTGCTGCTGCCTTTGTTCATGTAAATAATTAAAAGTACTAACTTCAAGCTTTCAAGCTATATTCATTTAAATTAAAATTAAATTGCTTTTGTACGTTTTAAATTTTTATTGTATACAAAGAATAGAATAGAATAGAATAGAATAGAAATATTTTTTATTCAAATAAACTTTTTACAAGCACTTTTGAATCGTCAATGAATCTACCACAAAGTAAAGGATCTAAAGTAAAGGATTTTACATAACAAATAAAAATGTGTCGCTTATCGCGATTGCTCCCTGATAACCATAGGTAAAAGGAGCAGGATTAAACTGGATACTAAGGCGTAACTAAGTATTTGAGAAGATTAATTAATGGAGAAAGTCTGTCAGGCGTGTAGTTTTCCTTTCAATTTTTTTCTTCACTGTTGAAAAAAGTGAAATTTTATTTTTTAAACACACATAACTCTGAGAAGTCAGAAATCCTCCAAAAAATTGGGATGAGATTGTCTAAAAATGATTGCTACAGTGATGTTCGCAATCACCTCTGACTGGTTGGTATTGGCTATTCGTTAAAATGCATTGATATAGTAAGACCGCTCTGAATCAGTCAACCAGCGTCACTGACCTCTATATTTAATCTATGATTGACACTGGGTTTGCTGTCCTACAAATGACGGCCTAAATTGTGAATTGAAGAGCCACGATTAACTTAGGAGTGTGTCTGAAACTAATAATATTGAAAATAGCGCACCGACCTCTATAATTAATCTACGCGCGCGCCATTTGCAATATTACCTATTAGTTCCAGAGACACTCGTATAACTGCTTATTGCTTACAGCGTCAATCAAGTATGCCCAAAAAAGAAATCACAGCAGTACGTCCAGTGTTAATCGTAGATTAAATATAGAGGTCAGTGATCAAAGTGGATTGCGATCGTCATATTGTAGCAATCATTTTTAGACAATCCCACAGCCTATCTTCAAATATAATTGAAGATAATGTAGGGCGGTGCCGATGGTTTCAGATGCAATTGCGTTTATCAAGCCCATTGTGCTTGGCAAACGACGTTCACCCTAATCGATAACTAAATGGGCGACCCGACCACGTAGGCTCGGAATTTATGCGTCTATATCCCTCGCTTCGGAGAGCACGTTAAGCCCTTGTGCCCTTGCTTCAGGTACGTTATCATCCTACGCGATAGTAAACGTAGGTGAATTGGTGCTCCAAATATACCATTACTTATATAAATCGTGTAAGGAAAGTCTTTTGGGATCTATCCTATCGATAAGAACCTATACCTACGTACACTGTAGCGTACAATGCACCTTGAAAATAAAGAATACATTTTTTGGACTTATATATCGAAATCGAAATATATCGATAAAAACATTAAAAATTGTTTTTAACCGAAAAAAGGATGAAGTGTTGACATGTACGTGTTGCCAAGTGATGATTTATATATCCTAAACAAGGTTCCTATTGGCCTCATAAGAAATAATCTGTCACAAATCTGTGATGGACAACGTTATGATCACAGTATCTCTGCAGGAACAAAATATCAGAAATAGAGAACCTAGGTTACCGACATAGTTCATCGAGCCGTGAACCTGAAGTAACAATAGGTGGGGCTCATAATGCGAAGAAGTTTGGGCCACAAATTGATCAAAACGCGACCTCTTATCGGAAATCCCCCAGTAGGTGTACAGACTATTTTAAGCCAGTTACTAATACTGATAGCTGCTGGATACCAGTGGAACAAGATCGTATTATGTAGGTAGTCTTGAAAGAGTCCAGCTAGGGTTGTCTAAATCTGAAACGAATATGTCCATCAACAGTTTCAAAATCCATTTAGTGCAATTTATGCATCTGTTAGTCAGATGGGTTGCTCGTGAAGACTAATCGAGTTTGTCTCTATTGCTCACTCGTTGAGTTTCAATAAAATGAACGACAAACTGCAAAAAAAAAGGTCGAAACTACTGCATATTGATGGACCTATATCTGTAATTCATTCTGACTAGAGCCGTTTTGTTCTGTTTCGCTTCCAGCCTACAATATTCAGGATATCGATATATGTATGTGTAGGCGACTTGGTTTCTCCCCATGTTTCGTTTGAGCGAACTTGTGTTGTTTTTCTGTGTTAGATTTACGAGTATTTGAACTTTTGTTACAGTGCACACAAATTTTTAGCTGGGTGAAGGAATAAGAAAAGTTTAAAATGTCTGTTGCATAACATACCTATAATTCTTTATATTGAATAAATGGAACGTTGTTATTGTTGTTTTTTTTTATTCGTCTCATAATATATAGGCTACCTTTTATCCTGGAAAATAAGAGAGTTCAAGCGGGAATCAAAAAATCTTAATCTACGCGAACCAAGTCATGGGTATAAACTTATATCACATCACACTATCACATAAAGTTTCGCCTTATTTATTTTCAAATTATTATAAATTGTGACCTTTCGTATTATTATAAAGTGTGAATAATATTATAAAGGCGAAAGTTTGTATGTGTGTGTGTGTGTGTGTGTGTGTGTGTGTGTGTGTGTGTGTGTGTGTGTGTGTGTGCGTAGGCGTGCGCGCGCGCGCGTGTGTGTGTGTGTGTGTGTATATGTATGCTTGTTACTCCTTCACGCCACAACGAATGAACCAATTTGGCGGAATGGAGAAAGCGCATACCCATGATTAAAGCATCTACATTTCATCAAAAAAGAAGGTATAGGTATAGAACAGTAGGTTAAAACTTATTACCGCTTCAGTCTATATAGTATTTGTTCTAGTGACAGTCGTACATTTAAAAACTTCTTTGTAACTAATTAGGTACTGTCCATCAAAACTTGTTGGTTCTTATAGTAGTCTACTAGGGAACTAATGCAGAAATCTATAATCCACCCTCAGTGCGGGTGAGATAAGCTTTATTAATGTCCCCAAGTGTCTTAAAGCAGCAAAAACTTTTTTTAATCTATAAATGTATTATGGTAGTTGACGTAATGGACCATTATCAAAATGCATAACTTGATATCTGTTTAGTATAGGTATGTGTACCTAATAAAAAGAGTAACTAATGTTTTTTTTATTCGATCTCACCTGATGGTAAGTGACGAGATGCAGTCTAAAATGGTAGCAGACCAACTTGGAAGGTGTATATATTTAGAATAGAATAGAATAGAATAGAAATATTTTTTATTCAAATAAACTTTTACAAGCACTTTTGAATCGTCAATGAATCTACCACTGGTTCGGAATGCCTTTCCTGCCGAGAAGAGCCAGCAAGAAACGGCGGTTGCTCTTTTCAAAAAAAAAATAAAAATTTTACAATAGTTAATGAAAGCTATGCTATGTATACAGTGCTTCCACAATAAAGCTTCAAAAATGCAAAAATGCATACGTAGGTACATCAATCCAACGCATGTCATTTAACTAGCCACGGCCAAAACCTCCCACCAGCCAAAAGTAAGGCAGACTTAAAAGTAAATAATCAAAATCGTTCAATAAACCGCAGATTACTAAGCTTTATTTTTAAATTTTTGTCTGACTTCTTTACGCAAAATAAATATTTGTATTGCATTTTTATTATGTTGGTAGCTTGTTTAAAAAAATATTTTGCTTGTATAGGCGTCCATATATTTTGCTTGTTCATTGCATCAAATTCACCCAAGGATACACAAAGACCTAACTTTACTCGGCCAACCAAGCTAGGTTTAAACCAATTGGGAATTGCATAGTTAAATGCTATTACTTATAAAACCATATGTATGTGGAAGTGGTGTGGAAACCACTCTAATGCATGCAAATAGCAGATAACGTGCACGAGGTACCGAACAGCTGAATTTATGCGCGGTCTACTATTGAATTATATTAAATCTTTTCTTATAGATGGAAATTGTATTCATGATTTATTCACGTACCTGTTATTTGGAAATTGTTAGAAAAGGAGATAAAGATTTTATATTTTTATGAAGTTACAAAATTAAAAGTAAATCGGATTTTTTGTGTTGATCAAATTAAATCGAGTTATTTGCTCTGACAGACACTCAGGCAAGTGGGTAAGTGAAAACTCACCCAAGTGTGAATAGGCATCTTCTAGGCAAGCGTGCACCATCGCCGCAGCGTATATTTAAAAAAAGTTGACTTGGGAACCTCGCTTTGCTCGGTCAAAATTAACTAAATAAAACTTGAAAAATATAAATGTTTACCTATGCCCAAAACTCCCATTATTCCCTCCCTATATTTCCCAAAGTTTATGACAAGTTTTTCCTTCTTAGTTTAAACATTAAACTAACAAGTTTATGTTAGTGAAAAAGACGTACACCTAGTAGTAAAAGATAATTTTGAAAATAAAAAACTATAAAAGAAAGTATCTGGCTTCATTTTTGTTCTGCGAGAATTTCAGAGTCCGGCACTGAAAACTTGTATTGGATTTTGGAAACGTTAAAAGTTTAACGGATTGTATCTGCCATCTACAAATAAAACTTTACAAATTCAGACAGGATATTTTACGTCTCGATATCCACTGTTGGGCATAGTTATCTCCCAATTGGTTATTCGACCATTTTTTTATATACAAAAAATAAGGGTTTCTTATATTATAACAAAATGTAATTTTCTTTTTTTAATATCTGAACTAGTCTCGAAACTTTTAAGTTTCCTGTTAGAAAAAGAGAGCGCTATTGCAACATGACGTCACGATACAGTAGCTCCCTTTGTAGCTCCATACTCTCTCCGTACAAAACGTTTTAGAAAGAGATGGATACAGTTGCAGTAAAACAGCCTATAACTTATTTGTTTTTTGACCGATTTATTTTCCGTTTTTACAAATGTTATTCAGTCAAATTCCCAAATTAACTCTACCACACACAGTTCTTTCTCTTTTTTCATCTGTTCACTATTACCCTGATTTGAATAATAATAAGAATAATAGGTTTTTAGGTTTATTATCATTCTAAATTGATGATAGTAGCTACCAACTCTTAATTAATACCAAACGAAGGACGTTTCCACTCTCTGAAAGTAATTAATTACAATGAAACGAAAGATTTGTCGTAATTATTGCCTTAGATCCTTAGAATATTAGTACTGTGAATGTTTCCTTATACCCCGATATTTTCACGAAAAAACGTCAACAGCCTACGTCGATATGGCCACGTCTCGTACAATTTAAGCGTTGATTATGGTCATGTGTGACGTTGCGATGAGTCAAAAAAAAATTCTACAAATCAATAAATAATTACACAATACATTATTACTTACAATTAATCTGAATTTCGACCTGCGAAAGTTTCTCTTAATTAGTAGAGATCTTATCATGTTATGCCCACACAATCAAATGAACAAATAATTAAAACTTTTGGAGTATCGATTGTGCTCTTTCCTTTTTAGCCTGAAGCTCTAATCGCTTTAAACAGAACCCTTGTAACAGATGGAATAATTTATACTATATTAAATACCGTCGCACCCTCTGGTAATTGGGTTTTTTGTGTGTGGGCGTCTATTTTGTTCATTTTAATTAGGTTCTTAGGTTTTAATATTTCCTCGATCAAAGTAAATCGATGTCAGACGTTTTTACCTAAACAAAAGTCAGATGTCCTGAATAAATTTAGCTCTATTTATATTTTTCATTACTCATACACGGAAAGTAGGTCTGAAGTTGCCTGAGAAGCGGGTTGAAAGTAATACTTTTCAGCCCTAGGGAGAATCGTTTTCAACTGACAGCTGTCAAATAATTAAAAAAAACTAGTTGTCACATTTTTATTGGAATTCAAATGAAACACGACATACCCGAGTGCATCCATAGACAAGAAGAAAGATAGACTTTTGTTCTAATTTTAACATAAACTTTAAATAAATATCTCACCAAAGTTGTTGATTTATGTAAAATAAAGTTCACTCAATTTTCTTTAGCTAATTTCTATTTTTATTTTGACTTTCCTTATATTCGTAATGAAAAGCACAGTGTTTACCTCGGGATAAAGACTTATTTAGTCCCTCGAACTATAGGCCCCCTCGCTACGCTCGGGCGCCAAACCCCGTCTCGGGACTAAATAAGTTACTTTCATCCCTAAGGTAACAATGTACTATTACTCCTTTACTCCTTTCCTTCCCTTTTCTTTTTTTTAGTTTTTTGTCTTTCTTCCGTTTTGCCCAAGCATAAAAAATCAGGCAGGGCAAAATGCTAATGTGTAAATAGATACCTCTGTTTTTAGATATAAACTATAATGTATACCAACGAAAAAAGCAGATGAGGTCCTTAATACGTTGCATGTATTTTTTTAAATCATCTTTTTTTGATCAATGTGTATTAAAATATAATATCTTTGGCAAATTGTTTTGAGCAGATACTACAAGGATAAATAGAGTTCAAGGCTCGAAAGAATGAGACAGAAATAAAATAAAACTGATTTGTACTTCAGAGAAGAGATCAGGAAACTATAATTCGATATTCATGAGAACAATAAAAATAAAACAAGTCTTAGCCAAGAGCTTGGAAAATTACCAACAATTAGATGAATCCGAAGACTTGCTTTGACTCAATAGCCAGAGACAGATCGTCCGCCTTTGAAGCTGATTGAATTAGGATTTTTGTTCCTTTGTCGAGAATTCCAATAAATATCGACAATAACTTAATTCGAAAATATAATTTAGCCAATTATAGCTTATTTCGTACCTTGTTAAGGAAACTCACTGAATTTTAACGTGATTGATTTTGATTGAAATTTGAGGCAGATATATTTTGTAAGCAGCGTGGCGGTATAAAAATAGCATCTCGCATGACGTAAATAGATGGACGACATGTGAGCTACTATTTATATGCTGACCAGAAAATGTGAAACCTGACCATGAGGCTGAACTCTATAGAGCCTGCTTTGACTTAGCTTAAAACAGAAGTAAATATTGAGTATTCAATGGCTGAAACCTTTGAAAAAACTTTGACGTTGGTAATAAGCCACGACAAAAGTCTCCCTACAGGCAATATTCAAAGATGGCATTTACGAAGACAGTACCAAGAATATTCGAGGATGAGAATATATGAAGCATCCTCCCGCGGCCTCACGTACAGCCCGTACAGCTCACTAGCGGCAAATGGAGCTCATAAATCATTACAGCTCAGCAACAACAAATTTCGTCCGCGACAGTAACAGTTCGCGAATATAAACCTACCCAATGACATACTATTTGTATTATGATGTTAAGTTTTTTTTAAAGTAAATAAGCCTTGCAATATTTGACCAATATTCCCCTCTCCCCCCTAAATAAGCGTAGGTAAATTTTGTGTTAGGAGTGGGTACGACAATACCGCTTGTTTACAACGTTGCAAGGGTGGAAATTGAATCATTGACGTTTCAGTTCTTAGTCCGTGTCTGAGAGTTAGTCATAATTATTATAGTCATTCTCAAAGTACGACACAAAAAAATCATCCAAATCGGTCAAGTCCTTCTCAACTGGTGATCATTCATGCGGTTTTTTTTTATAAATTTATAAACACTTAATTGCAAATTCCAGCTCCCTTCCCGCTCACTTTTTCGTTCAATCTTAATTTATTTCTGTGGTTACGATACTATTAAAAAAAAATAAGAAGACAATTGCAAGGCAAGAGTTTTAAGTAAAGTAAATCCGAAAGCCAATTGCTTTGAATCTTACCAATAAAGGGGGAGAGGAAATATTAGTCATATCGGAGTCATCCTTAACATTCGTTTATAAGGAAATTTATGAAAATCCACCACCGGGGAAGCAGTTTTTCTTGTAACCTCACCTCTCACCCTAACCCACACCATACTCTGAATTATGGGGATTTTCAGACTCAAGAGTCATGATTGGATACGATAACAGCCTGATTTTCTTATTATTATTAGACTTGTTCGAAAATTGCATTTATTATTCCGATTTAATTTGTATAAAATTTTAAAACATAAGATTTAAAAGTAACACGAAAAATAAAATTTTCTTTTTTCGAAATCCAGCAGATTTCGAAAACCTAAATTCATAATTTCAGTCAAGATAACATGAATATTTTTATTGTAGGTATAATCCACGTTGATCATAGGTGATCATCATCATCTAGGGATGATATCAACCAGGTGATCAAAGTGGAATTGAATTAACTTTGAACTATATCACCAGAAGATTTTCGTTCTAAAGAGTTTCGTTTTAAATTTCAAAAAATTTGTTGGTTTTCTTGGATTTTAAACCCTTAGACGGCAAGCCTCATAAAAGATAAGGGGCTTTTATTTTCCAAACAGGCACACTTTCCGACTTTTATTGCGTTGATATTCCTAATGTGTTTCAAGTTTCAGCATCTACAACATTCCTGTCCGTTCAAAGTTTTCCGTCCGGTTACGTACATGTTCGTTTCACAAGAATGTTGAAATCGAAGCTTCCGCGTTCGACGTAAATTCTTTTTTACTTCTATTTATATTCCGTATTCCGTAGAGTTGTAGAAGGGATGCAGGTACGGGAGGTCCGGGCGTGTGACTCCGGCCATCCGGCACGGGTAGTATCTTCCTTTCCCCCTCATCTCTCCCCTTCATTATAACTGCCCGGGTCGCAGGGGCGCGGGGGGAAACAGGGTTGCCAATTACAAGGGCATTTTTCGTTCGACCCATGAGGTAATGAAACGCGTCATTAGAGTCTTCATAAAGGAAGTCCTTTATTGCGCCCCATGAAATATGGCGAATTCTGAGACCGGAACAAAAATTTCCATTGTGTCAAAAAAATCTTTAACGACTACCTACTAATTTATAAATCGTTCGTGGAGATTTTGCGGTTTCGACGGGTTTCCAACGTTTTTATGGCTGTCTTTTTGTTGGAAATATTTTTCAATATTTTAATGTCATTAAAATTATTAAGTAGATATTTGGAATTTATTACAGTCATTGACTTCCATAAAACTATGCTGGTCTGTTTATTGACGATGTGATAATGTATCAATCTGTATGAAAAGCGCTAGTGATAGTAGCTTGGATGTATTTGCCATCCATAATATAGTAAAGAAAATAATTATATATATAAGGACAAATAAACGAAAGATTTTTCACATTTTTACCTAATAGGTAAACTTAAAGTGTATACTGTGTTTATGATTATTTTATACAAATGCAATTAAAAAGAAAACTTTCTATGAAAATAATCACAATATTGTTTGTAAAATGAGGCAGTTTTTTTTTGGGAGAGTTGTCCAATTGCCATGCATTGCGGCAATGCTGCGAGCTTAATGTGCACCTTTGGCCGGGAAACAATCAGGTGTGAACTTTGACTAAAAATTTTTTTGATGAAATAATGTTACCTTTTGATCCATCATTTCTAAATTAAAAAATATTGGAGCCGCACTACCCTATTTCTGTATGGGGTATTTACGAGTCGGCGCTGGCAACCCCGTCGCACAGGCCGCTGGGCGCGTCCTGGCGGCCGGCGCGGCAGTCCGCGCGAAGCGGCGCGGTGGCTTATCGCTCCGCAGTGTCCCAGCCGGCCGCCCTAAGGTACGCGGCATATCTGTTGCGCACAACAATGTTTATGTTAATGCCTACTCACACTACTTTCAACTTCCCTAGTCTTTGTTATCTTTGCGTAGATTTTCGCGCGCTTTCGCTTGGGTACCTGTACCTTCGATGTAATTTTCATTTGCTGCATATTTATTATGTATAGTTACCAGCTATAATCGATATCGTCGGATGGCGCCAGAAATATTTTAAATATTATTTTTAAGATTTCTCATTTAAACGATGTTGAACATTTTTATTAAATTCAACAGCAAAATTAGGATCTATAAAATATTTTAGTACCTACCTATAATACAAAGGTAACGATCGATAGAATAGTATCGATTGCCCGTACTGCCTTTCTTATAAACAAAAGTTATATTAAAAATGGAAATTACTATGAAATAAAGTAACACCTGTTGTTATACCTACCAATATTATAGAATACTTGATACTATCGATTGATAAATAATAGGTATTAAGAAAATTACAAAAATAAGGCAAAGTTATAACGGTCGATATTATCGCTAAGTCATATTTTCTTTGTTATTAATAAAACATTATCAAAAGTGAGTGTAACTCTAAACGGTGAGATATCTCTTCTTTCTGAAGATATAAAGTCTTACATATTGTTTTTATAAGAAGGCATAGTGATTTTCAATGAAATTATTGAAAATTTGACTGAAAATCCTTTGGAAAAATTGTTTCATGTAGAGAGATGAAAAGTTATGATCGATATTTCTTTGTTCTTTATATACAATTATTAAAATATTTCTTTGTTCTAAAGATACAAAATCTTACATATTGTTTTTATTGGTAGGGTGATTTTGAATGAAATAATACAGAAAAAGTTGACTGAAAATTCATTGAAAATTTTTTTCATGTAGTGTACTGGAAAGTTATGATTGAAATAATTTGGTTTTCTCCAAGTCAAATAATGGGTTTTTAGTAACGATTTGACATTGTGATACCCGCTGTAGTGATTCCTCCTTACCTGCGGCTCGGGTATTAAATAACGTCTCGATATTTTTCAACTTTATGCACGTGTATAATAAATAACAAATATTCCGTAAAAAATGATATGAGTTGAGATGTCTAGTTTGTATCAACGTCAACTATATTATTATTCCATATTCTCAAGTTAATATTTTAATAATGTATATTGCGACCTCTGGACATTTATTCCCCTCTTGTTTGAATATTTTAATAGATGTGCGACGTGTCTTACTAAAGAATTCTATTTTATTAGAACTAGTGGAAATAAACATATTATTTCGATACTAAATGATAGATAAGAAGTACGAGTTTCAACCTACATTTCAACATCTTGTTAGACAAAAATAATTGTGATAAAGACGTTAAATAAATAAATAAAGTCTGTATTCAGTACTTTTTAGTAATAATTTAGAACTTCAACAGTTAAAGATGTGGATTGCAAACCGAAAGGTCAAAGGTTCAATTCCTATCCCTTATACTTTTATCGTACCAATTTGAGATTTACGCTCTGTTGAAGGGGAAAGGAAAATTACACATTTCAATGTGGCTTATTTTCTTTCATTTAAAAATTAACGCACAAAAATTGTATTGCTTGTTATATATTATATAACAGAAATTCAATATCAGAGATGGAAATTCGAATTATTTTAGTTTTGTGTTGTCTTAGACCTAATTATCTCCGAGTCAGTGGGCAAGAAATAATAAAAGTTGTTAGGTATCGAGCCTCGCTTCAGCCGTCTGGGCTAAATCCGTCGAATTTCGGTAAGAAATAATAACCATGAATTTTAATTAACATCTTTCCTTCGCTACTGGAAATATCTATTTGCGAAAGATTCCGTTTTTCCAACTTATATCTAACTAGCTGATGCCCGCAACTTCGTTCGCGTGGATTGAGTTTTTAATTTCCGCGGAAACTCTCTTATTTCCCGGATTAAAAAGTAGCCTATGTGTTATTCCAGACTATAATCAGTCTCTGTGCCAAATTTACGCCAAATCGGTTCAGTCGTTGCGACGTGATATTGGTCTTATTAGTACAATACTAATGAATAAATGGGTTCAGTGAGGGCTTAGGGAGTCCTTAAAACATAATTATTTTCTGAAAGGTTTTCACTTCATTTTGTTTATCAGATAATGTAATCTAGATACCCGTCGCTAAAGTAACTAAAGTAGATAAAATCAGGGATCATCAGGCTTACAATACTCCACGGGAAAGGGTTGGCTTACATGAAGGAAGCTTTTAAGGCCTGCACTCTGAAGGCATCCCATGTTATTAACTTCCCTCAGAATTTCCTTTCTATTAGTTAACTAGCTGATGCCCGCGGCTTCGTACGCGTGGAATATGGGTTTTTGATCCTCCTTAGAGCTTGAAGAGAATGTGCTATCTCCATTCTTCAGCCAATTCAGTTATTTCGTTGTAGCGTGAAGGAGTAAAAAACATCCATGCATCCATGTCACAAACTTTCGCATTTATAATACTAGTTGATTAATAAAAGTGCAAGCCTATCTATTTAGTAATAAAAAAAAAGAACGAAAATTCATTCGAGTATAAAACCCTCAGTAGTTACATCGGTTTTATTTCTGTGCTTCTGGGAACACGTAAACGTTTAGAGCTTAATATCTTTCCGTTCCTGTTAGAATGCCGTCCTTTTAGAATAGAGAGTGTATTTACACATGACTCCGTCAAGGTTGGCCGTCGTGACCGTCATTCGATCAGCCGAACATTATTATTTTTGTTGTACACGTTGTTTTTCCCAGTAAACTTTTCAATAACCTTTTGAGTTACGGGGCTCGTATTTCAAAAGGCCCGTGTTGCAAAACGTTCGCAATTTATCAAGTAATTTCTGTGAAAATGCTATAGTAGAGCGCACAGAATCAATCAAAAGCCATATTTGACTTCAACTACGTTATCTTTATTTATTCATTAGTTAAGCTACGCATCTACGGTGTAGCGAACATGCCGAGCGTAGCACGTCTACGGTAGGAATTTTGTTCAATTCCTTCGTACTTTTTCGATCAGCTTGGCTAATATTCTTTATTAAAAAAAAAACAATAATCTTGTGCTAGACCAGACTTGGCTGATATCATGGGAACTCCTGTTGTAGGTAATATTATTTCTTCCAGTGTCGAATCCATGCAGTTAGTCAAAATAATCAGCCATGGAAGTTACTTGAAAAATCGGTGATATATGATAGAACCTAGTAAATATTATATGGTATGACAGAACTAGACAATAGGGTAAATATTTTTACCTAGACCATGCCGGGTTCGTTCTGTCTCCAGTATAAGTTGGCATCAATTAGTACATGAACTATGTACATTTTATTTAATTGTATGCCTCTACCTGATTATTCTATAATTTGTCTGGTGGGAGGTTTTGGCCGTGGCTAGTTACCACCCTACCGTCAAAGAAGTGCCGCCAAGCGATTTAGTGTTCCGGCACGATGGAAGGTAGAAACCGATTGGGGGTATGGGTTGGATTTACACTGCTATACCCCTTCCAAGTTATCCCGCTACCATCTTAGACTGCATCGTCACTTACCATCAGGTGAGATCACAGTCAAGTCTTGTCATTGAATAAAAAAAAAAACCTCTAATTGTATGACACAATAAAGACTACAAGTTTGGTTTTCTTTAGTTTTTCTATGCAACTGCGTGCCCTTAGTGGTTACATTTACGTCATCTTTTAATTTTGAACTGTTCTTCTCTCTCAATCTAGCATGGATTAGCTTATAAAATACTTTGGATTGTCTCATCCGGCTTCGATTGACATATCGGATCCGGTTCCTGGATGGTGTAGCATAAATTCCCCTTGATTCCACGGTGTACAGGTACTTATTTGGGTCGTATTTTGGTTAGACGCCGTATTTTACCGAAATAGAATAGATTACATCCGTCGTAAATGAGGCCGCTTAATTAATGTACACTAATTAGAAACTTGATAAATATTTTCATTAATTTGTGTAAAGCAAACAAATGTGTAAAGTAAATAAATAACAATGTAATTTGTACCAAAAATTTGGAACATTGAATGCATCAATAGACCCTATTTTTCTACATTTTTCCCGGATAATATGACAATTTGTTACCATTTCATTAAGAACTTCTTGAGAAATCTTATTTGATTTGCTTTGAGTTTCTAGTATCGGCAAGGCTTAATAAACTTCCTTAAATTCGAGTAAATCCGAATTTTCATACAAGCGTAGTTTTGCTTTAATTTTGGAACAACATCCACACGGATAAAGCTGCGCACAAAGCTAGTATAATAGAAACAACTATAATATCAATTGTGTAAAGGCGGCCTTATCGCTTTTAGCCATTTCCTTTCATAAAAGAATAATATTTAAGGAATTATTTGGGTCTCCGACATAAGTTGCCACACACGATTACATTTATATATTACGTCAGTTCACACCAATCAGTTACATCCAACCCCCCGGGGGGTTATGATATCAAATAAATGACTTCTATTTATAGTAGATACCGCCTTTACAATAATTCCGAGAGATTCCGAGAAAATAAATCAAACTACTCCGAAGCTTAGTAGATACGTTTCAACCTTCACCTTGCCTACTCGTAGCTTTCGATCACTGTACCTGCGATCTTTTCGTTGTAAAATGAAACATTAATTTCTTCTTCTTCTCTTTTTTATCAACTGATAGATAGGCTCCCTGCGACTCGTTTTATGTCGTCGGTCCAACTAATGGGGGGTCTGCCAGCACTGTGCTTCCTGTGCTTCCCGGTGCGGGGTTGTGATTGCAGTACTTTTTTTTTAACGAGGGGGAAATCTTCTATAAAGATACCCGATACTAGGGTAGAGTCCTGGGTTATGAAGGGTTTTTACCCACTAAAACCCCCTCCATAGCCACCCTCAGCGCATGTTGGAAGGCTCCGAGATCTCTTAAGAACACAACCGGAGCCTTCCAAGCGCGACGCCCACTGGGCCTAGTGGCCCAGTACCTTGGGACCTCAACAACCATCTGCTGTACAAACTATGTGCCCCACTTTAGTTAAGCGACTCGCTGAGCTATGTCTAATATAACTTTAACAATATGTGTATTTTATTTGATTTATCGCATTTTGTGTCCCATTGTTGTTCAAAGGGTTCCCTATCGACGTCCCACTTATCGCGGTCTATTGCGGTTTGGGGTCAGTCCTTAACAATTGTGTATCGAGTTCGTCACGCTAGCAAAGCCTCGGTCTTACTCAATACTCGAGATAAAAATATAACTAAGAGAAAATTTCTGAAGCTAAATTAAAAATTTTCCACTTGCTCCAATCACTTGATGCTTTATTTTAAGAGCCTTATACACAATGGCCCTGCTTATATTTTTCTCATGCGGACAGCTCTAATGCGGTTAGGCGACAAATACAAATACAAATATCGAAGCTTTAAAAGCGGGCGCGGGCTGAAAACCGATAGGTTGACAGTTCAATACCCACTCTATATCATACTCACTCCTAAGCTCTGACTTTTCAAAAGAGAGAGAGAGAGGTATGGTATTCATAAAAATAAGGTATTTTTGTACAATGTAAGCGACGCTTGTAGATTGGCCAATACTCGTCATAGAAATTGGGTCAATATGTTCTGTATCTATTATTTATCCACAGTGCACAAGCCAAGCCGCGTCTTTGGAGAATGTATTGTACCCGGATGGCATGTTCTCGCATCAATCGTTTAATATAAAAGTAATCTTTGAATGACTAACCGTGGAATGCGGCCCAATGTTGCGCGAATCCAACTTAATCCACACTCATGAAATCCCGCTTTACCGAATGGATGTAATAAATCGCCTCTGTTTTACTCCGGTTGCTTTATTATTGAGACATAACTCACGATTTCAATTTAAATTTTCCACTCATTCGGAACGAAATCTGTTTAATTTTAACAAGTTCTCATTAATAGGCCGCCTGAAGTTAACGAGCTTTTTATACGGTAAGACTTTAAAAATAATACGATTCTTCCGTACAGAGTAAACCATTGTTAGCCTGTAAGCAACAGGGCAGTAAGCTTTCTAATCCCTCACTGAAATGAGAGTGGAGGGCTTTTTCTCTAGAAGTGTTCTGGCATTAAATGCCTGTAGGTATCTTTTTTATGACATGCCTATAATATTATCATAAAATATCCAAATAACGTGTTTTACCCAAATGTATATTTTATGAAAACACACATCAGAACTCATATGTACATTAGAATTAGTAAATTGGATTCTCAATAATTCTCGTCGAAATTACATAGTAACAGTATTTTCCACTTACGCAGTGAGTTATGATTATCATATTACTGAAAAAGAAAACAATAATTATGTTCCTCGAAGGTTCCTGATTTACATTTTATTACATAGCTAACTAAAATCAAAGATTTAATCTTAAGTAAAATAGAGTAAAATATGAAATATATAAATTTATAAAGAGCTATGGATCAAAGTCGTTCATTTTTTGCACATGAAAATTACAATAACTCTGACACGAAGACTAAAATGGAGATGTAAAACTTTTGTGTAAATACAACCTCAAACGTTATTATAAAAACAAACTTTCTTAGACATCCACGTAGCAAGCGTAGCTGCTGGCATTGTACTTAATAAAATTCTTAATAATCTTTAATATTAATAATTATAACTTTTTCTAGTTTTTTTTTAAGTTATTGTAAACGTTGCTTTTTATTTTGTTATTTCTTTAATAGTACATAGTAGAAATATTGTGTACCTAGTATTAGGTCCGATTTTATTAATGTTAAATATCTAACCCTTAAATTATAGCCATTAATATCTAGTATCTGAGCCCTTTGAAATTTTGATAGTTTTTGTATTGAAAATCTGCAAAAATATCAAACTAATTACGCTCGGATGACCTTTTTTACGTTGGTGAAATCGGTCTATTAAGATGTTTCATCAACTACTTTAACCGTAAAAGATTTTCATAATATTATTATTTATTGTGTCCTGTTTGTAAAAACACCGTTTGAAAATTACAAAAATTCAAATCAACGAAGTCCCGAGCCATTATTGGTTATATAACTGTGTGGAAATAAACGATATATTTATGTACAAAAATATAAATAATTATACATATATTATATAAAAAGGCTTGTCCTGACTGACTGACTGACTGACTGACTGACTGACTGACTGACGATCAACGCACAGCCTAAACCACTGAAGTTAGAAACTTGAAATTTTGACAGTAGGTTCCTTTTATGACGTAGGCGAGCACTAAGAAAGGATTTTTCGAAATTCGCCCCCCAAGGGGGTAAAAAGGGGGGTTAAAGTTTGTATGAAACTCCGTCATTTTTCGAGTTATACTCATGAAATTCGGTATTTAGGCTTTAAATTGAAAACAAAAAAGTACGTGTTTCACAGTTTTTAAAAATTCTACCCCCTAAGGGGTTAAATAGGGGTTGAATGTTTGTATAATAGTCCTTCGTTCTTCAAGTTATTTTTCAAGTTACGTTTATGAAACTTGATATTTTGGCTCTTGATTAAAAATAAAGAATTACGTATTTTACATTTTTTTTTAAATTCTCCCCCCAAGGGGGTATAAAGGGGGGTTAAAGTTTGTATGAAACTCCGTCATTTTTCAAGCTATACCCATAAAATTCGGTATATAGGCTTTAAATTGAAAACAAAAAAGTAAGTGTTTCACACTTTTAAAAAATTCTACCCCCTAAGGGGTTAAATAGGGGTTGAATGTTTGTATGATAGTCCTTCGTTCTTCAAGTTATTTTTCAAGTTATGTTTATGAAACTTGATATTTTGGCTCTTGATCAAAAATAAAGAATTACGTATTTTACATATTTCGAAAATTCTCCCCCCAAGGGGGTAAAAAGGGGGGTTAAAGTTTGTATGAAACTCCGTTATTTTTCAAGCTATACCCATAAAATTCGGTACTTAGGCTTTAAATTGAAAACAAAAAAGTAGGTGTTTCACAGTTTTTAAAAATTCTACCCCCTAAGGGATTAAATAGGGGTTGAATGTTTGTATGATAGTCCTTCGTTCTTCAAGTTATTTTTCAAGTTATGTTTATGAAACTTGATATTTTGGCTCTTGATCAAAAATAAAGAATTACGTATTTTACATTTTTTGAAAATTCTCTCCCCAAGGGGGTAAAAAGGGGAGTTTCAATATTCATAGTTAAGACAGGACAACGTCTGTCGGGTCCGCTAGTTATACATATACGAACAATATAAATGCAAAAAATATTTTATCTATAAATACAAACTTCATTATTAGAACCTAATTAAAAAATAAACCAAAGAATTTTCTTCAGGAAATAATCCATTGTTCGAAGCCTGGTCAAGCTAATTAATCCTTCAAATGCTTCGTGAGCTTTTTGTGATTATTTGCAGTTGCGGCGAAAAAAAGTTCTTTACTCTGAGTTTAACTAATTATTTACCCAGCAAAGAAAGTTCTGGTTTCTTTCAGGTATTAACAAAGGTGCGATTTCAACTCTCATACAGTTATCGTAAAATATCAGTGTTATTGAGCAAGTAACGTGAGGAGTGAAATTCCACTATTCCGTCTATCCCACTGTCCGTATGTCATATCCTCATAACTTCTGAATGAATGAACATAATAAATATTTTTGCGAGGTTTCAAGCGCCAAAAGGTTAAGAAAACTGATGACATTTATACGTATTTTATTTTCTTAGAGCCTATTTCATCCATGTAAAATAAGTTTTATCCGAGCATAAACTTGATATTTTGGCAGATTTTCCATACAAAAACTGTCAGAACGTTCATTTTATTCCTGGCTAAACGTTACTCGACGCCGGTGAAGTCGGTACTTTAAATATTACTCACGTTTCTCTATTACTTTTTAATCGAATTTTCCGCGTCATTTTTCTTTGGGGACAGAAAGCGTGTTTATGCGGTATTTGTTTAAACGATACTTCGTTCGTATCACGAATTATTGGGATTGCCTTTTGTCGGCTTTCGACAATTAGAGGGAAAACGCTTCGCTTTTCCACTGAAGTATCTTGATTATTTTCCGTAGAATGTTGCTGTTGAATTGAACAGAACGCTTTGTATATTTTTTACGAGAAAGAAATGTTAGAGTGTGCTCAAATTACTCATGCTTGTTCTCAGGGGTTTAATAATAATGTGATTTTCTGAGACGAGGAAATTCTTGTTTGAAAAATTTTTTAAATTTCATCTTAACATTATATGTTATTAAAATACACGCGTCAAATTTTAATTTTATACCTGAAGACAGAGTTATCTGTGATATTTCCGACGCAATGTATGCAAAGGCCTCCTGTTAGATCGGAAAAGGCGTGGAAAAGTACAGAAACCGAATTGTTTTAAATCGCTCCCACCTTAAAAAATAACAGCTTTTCAAACCATAGTTGAGATTTAAACTTTTCAAGTTAGAAAATACTGACTTTGAACGGAGATTTGAAATCACTTTGTTTTTGCAATATCTGCATTTATACTTACACATTTACCCCAACCTTACTTTAGGTAACTTGGAACGAAGTACCTGGGTTCGATTCCTGCCCTGGCCTTGATAGTTACCTGGGGCGACTTTTGCAATACTGACGGAACTTTACCAAGGAGATGAATAATAATAAATGATGATGAATGAAAACAACTCGTTTACATGTGCACCTAGTTAATGTACCTAACATTAACTAGGTGCACACACCTACTACAATTTTAGATCGTCAGTTTTTTAAAAGTAAAAACTGCTTTAGGCGCTTAAGTGTTTTTTAGTAGGGGTTATGGGTTCATGTCACTGACACCAACACCGACGTATTGTTATAATTCTTACAATTCACAAGGGTGCGTTACCTACACATGCAAATTGCGTAAGTGGGCCTGCCTGTCAGGAGCCTAGGTGGGAGCGGTCAGGCGCGAGCAATCTCTCGCTCACACTTATATACAGATACGACACGCACACAAGCACGAGCCACGCGTCCTCGTGAATTGAGAGAACTGTAACAGTATATTACTTGCCATGAGTGTGACGTATTTTCAATTCTGTTAGCTGTCTCCATGAGTGCCCGGCGATTACAATACTAGGTCTCACACGTGGCTGACTTCAAATTTACTTGTGTACGCTAAACCTCTCCCTATAGTCACCTTTAAGCTTCTGTCTATGAATTCCTCTCGAGACGTTGTTACAAGTATATGAGGCAATAAAACTGCGGGGCTGCTTCAGCCTGCAAATAACTGCGCTGTCGTTTGCAATTACAGGACTAAGCGTTTCATTCCTCACAAGCGACGCCACAGCGGGAATTCTCACTTGGAGCAACTACCATGTAATTGCCTATTTATAGCGTAATCTCTGAACTAACGAGAAACATCGAAACTAGCCATTTTATTCTACACTACATGAAATTCAGAAATATAATTAAAAAAAAATTAAAAATTCTAAAGTGCCTGTAAAAAGCCTATTTCAAAAATGATGATTCAAATATATCTATTGGTAAATAAAATACTAGCTTTTGCTCGCGACTGCATCCATGTGGAGTTAGGTTCTTAAAATCCCTCGAGAACCCTTTGTTTTTCCAGGATAAAAGTAGTCTATGTCATTCTCCAGGTAACCCAATTATACCCAAGCACGTAATCACCTCACCAACCAATAAACAAATACAGTTTCTTATTTATATTTAAGAATCAAAAAACGAATTTATACGAGTGTCTTGACCGAAGATATAGTAATGAAGTAAGGATATCCACAATTTTTCTACTCTATGGTAGATGCATCAATGGAAGTACCCACTAAAGTTTCTCGGGTAAGGTTTCATAACGATGTTGGTTGAGAGATAACATGTTAATTATGTTCTCTGAACACTTTTTTTGAATGTAGGGAATCCTTAGTAAGGAAAGGTTTACAAAACTCAAAGGTTAAGAAAATTTAATTTGATGCTTGAAGTATATTTTCTTCGGCCGCATTTTATCTTTGGTCTTCTAGCCTCACGGGATAGAGTCGGGCCCTTAAGCTAGCATAGAGACATAAAATTGATGTATTGTAATCGATTGTAATCCTTCAGTCAATCAATAAACTGCACTAAACAATAATCTTCAGTAGATAACTTTTTTAAGAAAATATATCAAAGTCAAATAAAACCTATTTCATCTTAAAAAATAAAATGTAATTTATTATGCTATTATGGCAGACACACTCCGGAGATTAATGCCTAAGGTTGATTTCGTAGCATTTTCGTAGATACCGGTGTGAAGAACTCGTAGCACGTAGCGGTACGAATAATAATTCGTAGCTCTTGAATAATTCGAAGTCAAAGTCTAATTTATTTCAAATAAATTGCATTATTCCAAAATTATTTTTGTTTCACTCTAAAATATAAATTTTAAATGTATATTTCTTCTACAATAAGTTAATAACAGTTTCTGTCAATTGTTTGCATAATACGTTTCATATTAAGTAGGGACTAGAGAGCGCCAAAAGTTCCTGGCCTACATACTCGTATATCAAAAATCGAATGAATGGTTTTTACGGGAATGCTGCGTCTTCTAACGTCTTCTAACTGTAAAAGAGTAAGAAGGAAGCAGTGTCAACAAGTCCTACAGCCAACAGAAAAAAATGGTCAAACATGTAGTTACAAGCTAAGCACCGCTTACCTCCCCAACCAAGCAAGAAAGCAAGGTTCCCAAGCAAGCAATGCCATCACCACTCAAATGCACCACCACACAAGACTTTTATCCTACTCTCGACGCACGTTTCGCCCCGACCCCGGAGCATCTTCAGGAGATGATATTATTATGGTGTTTTCTATATTCCTATCACATGCACGCCGGAGCGCATGATAAGTGGCACAATAAAGACACCTGTCCATTGTGCTCGCCTGCCGCGCCGCGCTCATATCCGTTACACGTCACATGTCACATCAATCTTCATTTTATTCACACAGCTACCCGTTTGTAGTACTCGTCCGCCTTGTCCAAGAGAAACACAATTCCAATAGAGTATGGAATAACAATATAAGTAAGTGTCTCTAGAGGGCATTTTCATGCATTGCGTGCGGCGAAAACATAGGTTGATTTATCCTTAGACATCGGCCCTTTTTTGGGGGTTCAATTATTTATTTGAGCATTTAAATTTACTAAATAATGACTTTCTTTAATGGCGAAGAACAACATTGCACGCCTGAGAGTCGCCAAAAATTTTCATGTTGGACAAAATTGTGGCTCATATGACAAGTCAAGATTCTATCTATGTTAAGTAGCTCTTAGAAATAAAAAGTAAAGTAAAGAGTAAGTAAGAGTCTCTAAGGTTCTATATTCTTAAAGGAGTTCCGTGCTCACAGTGGGCCGCGACGTTTGAGAATAAGACTTCGCAATATAATTATAGATTTTAGTTTATTTTATAAACTAGGTTTAATTAAGATGTGATATTAGTTGTCACGTTTTGTTTCTTTTGTTATTTTAACCACTAAAGAAACATCCCAACAAAGTTATATCTAGAAGGCTTTCATTAGAGGAAGAATAGGATTCCTCAAGTTTCAGCGAGGCGCTATTTAGTCCGGAGCCTGAAGGTAATTAACCGCTGACACTATTCCTCACCGTCACTTTGAAAATATTTCGTGCAGTAAAACGCTCGACATAAATTTACACTTGAATGCACTTTCATTTGTTCAGTTTAAGCTTGACTTGGGAACTTGACAAAGTTTGTCCTGGTTTCTTTGTTCTATAGAAGAAAATCAAAACTGGCAACTTACTTTTATAAAATATACACAGCATTTCAGATTCAGATTCGTTTATTTTTCAAAATTGGAAACACTAAGTCATCATCGTCATTATCAGCACACATTAAAACATCAACGGGTCACTACCGAGCGTACCGCCCAGATATGGCGCTTACTATACCTATACTTAGTCAATGTGTCAACAAACATTCACTCAAATACATTCAATTACAAGATCGACAGACTTACAAATCTGATTGGAAATTATAAGTAGGTAGGTAAGTAAGTACCTACAACAGTTCTGAATTATTTATTTTTTACTTCGAGTAGCTCTTTCATTATCACGATTAGAACAAGGATAATAAACTCGGCAGCGACACGTGATTCGCTCATTACTCAAAACTTTTAGACTTTTACGGCTATAAAAAAGATTTGAATTCTTAATTCATGCAATAGAAAGGTCAGTCGCTTTCCCGCCATTATAAATTGCGTTCGGAAAATGCGACAATACATGAAAAGTAACTGTAGGTATAGTTTGGAGAGCACTTTATAATATTTTTGATATATTTTTTAACTGAATAAAGGATATTTTAAAATATAAATTATTGCTTAGGAATATTTATAGATACTCTTAAATTAAGTCTAACAGAATTTCTGAACGTTTCGTCAGCCAATGAAATATGAAATGCTAATTCGCAGCGTTATAAAATTCAGAACGCTTCCTCACTGGGAACAAAGGAGAACGAGTGACGGAAAAAAAATAAAATTAAAAACTGTGCATTGCAGCAATTATCGCGCGTTGCGTGAGCCAAAGCCTTTATGCACTTTATATCTAGCTACTCATTTCCAGTTAAAACACATTATTAATCCCGACAGTATGAGTAGATCAAAACATTGAAGACGATATTAATGTTTTCACTAGTAACAAATCAAAATGGCGGCCCAATTAAGAGCATGTAATATACATTCAATATTTTCATACTTAATATATTATCTAAGTCGTGTGTCACGAGAATCAGAAACGGATAAAGTTAAATGATTATGAACTTAATAAAATTTAAAGCTGACTCAGCAGAGTTTATCAATGTTTTTATGGCAAAACTTTTGCGTCCTTATTGTGAAAACCTCAGCGTCCGAAAGAAGTTAAAAACACCTGTGTCACGAAATTTTCTTAGAGCACCGTTCTCATAAACTAATTAATGTAGTAGATAAATTTATTATCATACTTTTTCTTCCATTAATGCAATGAAAAATTTTATGTTGATAAAAAAAGAAATAATAATTATTACATCATTTAAGCAATTGAATCGTCCAAATGACCTCATTTAATTTTGATTCAAATACCTCTTCGGTGATATGAGTTACATGACTATGTAGAAACTTATGCATCTTAATTACCTATCTTCGAAACGGTACTCAATATTATAATGTAATATTATGTGTAATAGAACATCATGATTTATGTTTCCGTTGGATAACTTTGGTTTTCATATTAGGATCAATAGAACATTTGGCCTTTATGCCCCAGTTACAGAATTGTTAATTATAACAATATGAGACATACGTACTCTACTTTTGAAGTAATATTAGTTATTACCTAAAAGTAGTTCCAAAGAAGACAGCTAAAATATCTACTTATATTGTATTTTATGCGGTGGGGAGTTTTAAAATTAAATAAGTTTCAATGTGTGTGGAGAAAAGCTGTTACAGAAATAGCTCACTAGGGGCGTGCCGTTCGGTGTTGCAACATGCAGTAATAAAATTACGGTTAGCTTAATCAACTTAAGTTAAGCCAAGACAACACGCTTTAAAGTAGCTTACTTGAGTAGTTAGGCAAACCGTAAGCTAAACGAATGCGATGTATAATTTTCTCGCTACGTGCGATAATAAAGGCTTTTCGCACAAGAGCTGTAATAATTATCGCTTATTAAATGTAAAATAGTTAGTAGTAGTAAGTCCCGCGTTATCTACGTGTACTTACTACAGCGTAGTCCCTGTTTTGTAGTGCGAAATATAACTTTTATAAATTTTTTCAAACAATTTTTTCATGAAGCTTAAATTAACTTAATACTGTTATCAGACTTTAAGCTAACAGAGATCTTGGGGTTTTTATGTTTTTTGGAAGACCCTCAAATTATCAGAAAGAAATAATTTGTTTTTGACTTATAAAGAAAATAGGTCATATTTATAATATGTATTATAATAACCTATTAAACTCACGAAAGTCTAAATTCAAATTTAAAACCTTTCTGAAAACAAAATACTTACCTAAATACATCGTTCATTTCTTGAGTACCTACCAAATGCGGTCGACAAGTTAACATAATCGCGGTCGACGGTTAATTCCAATGAAAACATTGGTGCGTATCAACATAATAATGTAGGCTAAAGCGAAGAGCAAAGGCAAATCCATTATAAAGATTCCGGCTTAATTGCGCCCTACAGTAAAGAGGGGTGGTTTAACAAATATGATTTCTAAGGGTGCGTTTATATGAGACGAATAGAGACCGCGCAGCGGCCGCGTGGCGAGCGCCTGTATTTGTCTAGAGACCACGTTACTGCAGCAAAATATGCTCTATTTTTTGGAAATACGATTCTAAATTAAAGAGAAGAGAAACAACAAGTTTAGCACCTGCGGCCAGGGCGACTGGCATTCGAATGTAATGGCGCGGGCGTGGCGATCAGCAGCGCTATTCAGTAAAATACAAACTCACTTCGAAAGCAAACTCACTTCGTCAATCACGGAATAGTATAAAGACTAGAATAGTTTTGACAGTCGTCCTAATACAAAATAAGAGCGAATGCCTATTCATTCTCAATCATCTTGTTCTGTGTTATCAATTTGACATAATTGACGAGTGAATTCGCTTTCGAAGTGAGTTTTATTTTAGTGAATAGCCCTACAGTTCGCGGCGTCTTCGGAAGCATCTAACAGTGCGGCGTCACTGCCGGCGCACTGTTAGATGATTCCGAAGAATTCAAACGCTTGTTCTATTTACTAGGGTAAATAGAATCCCAAACATACATGAAAGCGCGACAGCTGCGTCCTAAGGCTCATCGCTCGCTACCAAGGCGAGGAGATACGATGTTATTGCTCATTATAGTATCTGTCTCTATTTTGTGCCTTCGCACGCGCAGATGCACCCACACTTCTTCTTCTTCGATAGACTTCCATAGCCGGATGAAGATTTCTTACATGGACTTTCACAGGCATCGGTCTTGCGTCCCAAACCTGCACCTGCTGTTAGCTTTTTTAGGCAGATTTTGTGCCGCGCAAGTGCTATAAAACGGACAATTCCTCTGGGATTTAAAAAACTTATTCCACGTGCACTAAGTGACGGGCAAAAGTTAGTATTAAGTTATTAGTAGTAATTTTTCAGGTTTCTTTCTTTCTTTGTATCGCATTAGCTGAAGTTCGGTGCGAATGTCCCGGATCTCTTGGATCTGGATTATACTCAGAATACATTGTTCTGGATTCTGAGGGATTAGAATATGTATTTTACGTGAGTACCAATACCATACACCGATCTTATATCCACTTCGACATAAAATAGGAATCTTTTCTTGAAAATTTTAACATTCGGTCAAGATGTAGAGTATTTCATTCAATGAATGAATGAAATGAATGACGTGAATGAAATGAATACCGACTCCGATGCGGGACGCAAACGAAAGCTGAATTCACACAATTTACGAAAGTTGATACTTGCCGCAAGATTTATCACCAACAAAATTGCCTTCAGCGATTTTTAAAACTGTAGCCAGGGTCGCGTTGCTATTTACACGGTCGACTTTTACCGAGCGCTGAAAATGGACTCAAAAATTAACGCGCATAAATCCATCTTAGTTATGTACGCTACCATTATTTGAACACCTTACGAAAATATATATCACTCTCTCTCTACGCTCTACGCGACTGCGCTCTCCTATTCAGGGGGTCGCAGATTCGATATTTATGGTCGCACGCTAACTCGGATGCTCTAAGAGGTACGAAGGGAGCGAAAAGGTGAAATTCGGTAACCTAAAGTCGGTCACCCATCCAGTTACTGACCGGGTACGCCTACGTAGTTTGACCAGCATGTTCGTTTTATATGACAATCATAACTAGAGCATATGTCTTAAAATAAATAAAAAAGATCGAAATATCTCACTTATTTGCATAAATGATTTACTTGAAAGCTCTCTCCCGGGATCGCTCACGTCCCAGTTGGTTGCACTAAACAACTTTGTTCATAGGTTATAGTTACAAAGCAATGTGCTAAGCCAAGCGCTCTGTAATATAGCTGTTGGTTGGATAATTAAACGTTGTAAGCAAGAGCGTTGTCTTTGTTCGTATTTACGGCGGTATTAATAGGCTATTTTATATTAAAATGTATTTTCCTTTACATTTAAGTTTGCCCGCACAGTCTACTTAATATCTGTTAATAGTCTATTTAATATCTAGCTTGAAAAATTGACCCACCCAAATTTACCCATGTTTCTGTCCTACAAATACAAAAGAGGCCTCTGAATTAAAGGTAAGTATTCTGCTTGGTTTTAGAGTTCTGACAGTTAGAATATGATCCTTTGAAAAGCGCGTCTTGAAAGGCCGTATTAGAACTGTCAAAACTTCTATTAAACCGAAATATTAAACAGGGCTACAATTTTGATGTTTGCTTTTGTCAAAATAAATATCTTGCAGGCACCTAGATTTATATGTATGATCCTGTTCTACCTATCTACAAAATACAAATAATATATACGTCTTTAAGACTTAGATATTTCGAAAAAGCTTAAGAAAAAAAATATGATTATTTTCATAATTTTTATTGAATTATTTTTGGGCTCTGTTTGAAATTGTTTGGTGAAATGCTTGACTTAGATTTTTATTACAAGTTTAGGTTTCCAATAAGACCTCTTATGAGCTTGAAGAACCTTTAATAGGCATAGGCAGACAGCGCTGAATTAACACACGCACGTAAATATATTTAAAACAAACCACAAAGTCTGCGTGGAGGCAGGTTTTTAAAAATCCATGGAAACCGTCTGTATTTTTTCTTTTTCCTTTTTTCTTAAGTTACCATAGGATTTTTAAAACCTTAATTGCCATGTACGAAGTAAGGGGCGTCAGTTAATATAGTAGGTATATATATGTATAAAATTATAGTAAAGCAATAAGATATTTAAATAGCTAAGACCCAAGTTCAAATATTTAAGCTCGTGGCAGAAATCTGCTCACTAAATTTGTTTACTATGTCAAGATTAACATCAGGACGAAACACCCCTTGGAATGTATCTAAATCATAGCTTAGTAATCACACAGTAAGGAAATGCACGTCGGAGCATTTAGTATGTTCATTGCAAGAGGGGAGAAAAAAGTAATTATAAATTAAAAATTAAGTGGAGGGATAAATAATAATTTATAGTAATACAGTATGATAAAATATCATTTGCATTGGTTTGATAACTCAATTCAAATATATATCATACTTATATTATTAAAAGTGCAAAAGTGTGTTTGTTTGTTGATTTGTCCTTCAACCACGCCGCAACAGAGCAAAAAATGGACGTGATTTACGAAACGGTGTATTATAATAGTTTTACGAATACATTATTTTAGTGACATGAATATACAAGTCATTTTAAAACTAAAGTTACGAAGACATCAATTACACCATAGTCTGAGAAGAAGCACACAATTCCAGCTGCGTATTCTTTTCCTTCAACAACAAGAGCGTAGTGTTTGTCAGTTTTGAGAGTTTTTGTAAATTTTTTTTTTCAATTTTTTTTAAGTTTTTAAGTTTTACTTCAAAGCCGGTTTCACGCTGCGATTGCGTTGATATTTCGGTTGTGATGATTTATAGTTATAGTTCTTGCAATTCACGAGGGCGCGTGAGCTTTACTTGTGGCTACGTCGTGTACGTAGACACAAGTACGGACACTTACGCACATTGCGTAGGTGTGCGTGCCTGTCAGGAGCCTAAGTGGGAGCGAGCAAACTCTCGCTCACACTATACAGATACGACACGCACACAAGCATGAGCCACGCGCCCTCGTGAGTTGCAAGAACTCAACCACTCGTTTTGCACGGGTTAGTTAGATTCCGATCTGTATACTTGCTAAACTTCAACTGACTTGACGCCCAGCGATATAAATTTTCTCGGCAAATTGCAAATTTCCGTCGCACTGTAGGTAAACATATTTTATCTATTTCATCAGCACTTTTTAAATGAAATTGTTTGTAATCTTCTCCAATGTGTTTTTATAGGGATTAATTTATGAAGACCTGAGCAGTCATGAGGATTGTCTACAGAAGTGAATACTCATATATAGCTACAAAATAATATACCTAATTAAGTATACTGTTATCGCGCAACGCACCTAAAGAAGTTATACTTCAAATACAGTTTTACGGTTAAAAATAATAAGTAAGTTACTTGTTAAGAAATTCTAAAATACTTAGAATTTAAATAAATAGTTCTTGTAAACTTATTTGTTAAAGCGAGCTCCCTAGTGACATTGAAATTGTTATGAATTAAATCACTATTTATCTTTCGCTAGCTCTCCATTTTGCTTGTTGGAAATGATAATATATGGAGTGGGACTAGAGTGATTTAATATTATATTGAAATTGAATAATGAGTCAATCATTTTGTTCCATTGTTCTCTCTATAATCTCATTTAATTTATGTGGGTAAAATAATTATACATTGCTGGAAATAATAATTAATTAGGTAATCTTATTAAATCATGAAAGTCATTGCCCTGTGCCCTATATTCTGTCACAGGCGCTCTGTCTTAGCTAATTTGTCAATAAAATAATTTATCATCACATCACGTATGTCGACGTCACGTCTCCACCAATACATTTAGCCACTAAGCTGATCGTTCAGTAATTAATGTACCTAACATCATACACCCTCATAAGGTGCGGGAACCTTAGTGCGTGAGTATCGTTCGCACTTAGTCGGATTTTTTCTACTTATAAAATCCTGCTGGCTTCCTGCTCTGATGGTAAATATCTGGCCACGTTACTCTCATGACACAGTTTTGTTTTGCGCAAAATATTCATCCTCGCAAATGTCGGTTCATTTAGTCACAGAATATCGATTCCCGAAACTTCAAGCCTGTGAGGAGAGTTCGTTAACTGGCTATGCCGTAGTATACCACTTTGGTTCATTTCATCGTGTTATCCCTGCGCGTCTGTAATCCCGACACTGAGGCTTAGTGTTCTGTGTACATGTCGAGCGTTACAAGACGCTTGGCAGAATCAATTTTGGCGCTCTAGATTGTCTGTAGGATCTACTCTCGTCTAAACCTACCTACTCGTATGGCTTTTCTAAAACACTGTTTCACACGATATAACATAGATAAGTTTACTACACTCTTAGCAAGATTATATTAATCAACAAGACTACTTTATTTCCATTAACTTAATTGGGCCGACGTATTTTCTATGACCGGGCATTTTCCAAGTATCTAACTTGGGCCGCAGAATACTTGATAGTACACTTGAGCTGCATTATTAAATAATGTTGCTCGAATTAGATACTGTTAATGGTTGTTTAAGATTTAAGGCGTATTCTTGTTTCATTTATTATTTACTAGCATTTGCTCGCGCGAGTTAGGTTCTTAAAAATCGCGCGGGTACTCTCTGATGTTCCATAAAAGTAGGTATTCTATTTGTAATTACGATTAAAGAACGGTGCAAATAGTCAAGTGGATGCGTTTCTCCGTTGCGATGTCATTGAAGGACAACTCAATAAACAAATACTTTCGTATATAAGCACTTATTACTATTCTTTAGAACCTCATTACTTGACCTAGGTATAACGTTGAACGCAAAATGTAATGGCAAAATATTTTATATCTTTTGACAACCATGCAATCCAATTAGTAGTAAAAAGTTTTATGATACACTTTAGTAGCCTTTGTGGTATTTATTGGTGTTAATAACTTAGCTCATGAAATTTCCAGGAGCCGGCAAAACGTGTTAAATATTTTGAAATATTAATGTCGGTCCAGTTAAATTTTATTAAAATTACGTAAGCCCGTAGGCGGTTGTAACAAACTCCTGTCCAATTTCAATTACTACATTATATTGTCTCAAGTCTCAACGCAATTACGCCAAGAAGGAGAGTTTATAGTGCACAAGTGTGTGTATATGTGGACTCATTATTTCCTCACTATCAGAGTCCGATGGAACGGTGATCTGATATACAGAGGAAACGACGGCTCTCCAATTTAAGGGAGTGTTCTGTCGGCAACTTCCCTAATCAGGGCTATTTTCGTGACATAAAACGTCAATAACCTTTTATGGCCCAACTTTGCCCCGGGTGCGAACTAGCCGGGCTAACTTACAATAATTTCACGACAATCATTTCGTTTCAAGACAAACATTTCATTTCATGCAAATTGTGGAACCAACTTCCTTCGACGGTTTCCCACTGAATTTCAACATGGAGTTATTCAAGGGGCGGATCAACAAATTCCTGAATAACCGGTCAAATTCGAGTCGGACGATATACGAAGGGTTCCGTAGCAAAAAACGCCGAAAAAAAGTAAAAAAAAAACACGTTTCTAGTAGGGGAGCCCCCTTTAATTTTTATTATTTGTTGTTATAGCGGCAACAGAAATACACATCACCTCTCTATCTATTTCGGATCATGTGATACAGCCCGCTGACAGACAGACAGCGGAGGCTTAGTAATAGGGTTCTGTGGGTTATCCTTCGTGTATGGAACCCTAAAAAGCAGCAAAGCAATGGAGGTGCTCCGAATTTTTATGGGCGTCTGTAATGACTTACCATCAGGTGGCCCGCCTGCTCATTTGCTCGCAATTTATATTTAAAAATAATGATAGAAAAAATCAATAACTTATTATCCGCAGCCGAATAAGCTCGTGGCTTGTGCAAACAGTGTTTTAAATAAAATAAAAGCTGAATTATTCGTGTCGGCATCGAATTGATCCGATTTTTTTCCATCACTACCAAACGTGTGCCTACCAAAACATAACACGACGAATTTTATCCCGATTCCTATTTTTCTTTTACCTTTTACATTACCTGCTGTTCATGAATTTATTCGTTTGTGCATATTACATTAGGGTAGGATTTTTTATTCTTATACAATATACATAGCGATGTTTCGTACATTTTATGACACGTGTTTTCCCCCGGGTGAATTCCAAACTATTGGTTTGACATGTTTTATTTTATCTAACCAATAGTTTTAGGTTATTTGTAAAATTTTACAAAAATAAGGCATAATTTCCAGATGCCAGTGAATTTATCCACTTTGATTTAAATTTTTTAAGTATTCTATAAAGATATCAATTTCCAGAATGCAAAATATCACTATGCTTTTCTGATCGACTTATATATCAACGCATATCCTAAACCACTGGAGTTAGAAGCTCGAAATTTTGAAAATAGGTTCTTTTTATGACGTAGCCACTCACTAAGAGGGGATTTTTCGAAATTCCACCCCCTAGGTGGTTAAATAAGAGTTTAAGATTTGTATGAAAGTCCGTCATTTTTCAAGTTATAATTATCGATACAACTTGGTATTTGAGCTTTCAATTAAAAATGAAGAAATACGTATTTCACAGTTTTTGAAAATTCCACCTCCAAAGGGTTAAATAGGTGATGAATGTTTGTATGAAAGTCAGTCATTTTTCAAGTTATATCTATGAAAATCGGTATTTTGCCTTTCGATTAAAAATAAAGTAGTAGGTACGTGCGTCACAGTCTTGAATATTCCGGAATATTGTTCGCCATATCATTCTCGGTACCAATTACCCATACCCCTTATTGGTACCCGTACCAATTTAGGAGCAGTTATGAGGTTAAGTAAAAATTGCCTTGCGTTTTTCAAGTTAGCCCGTTTTTCAACAGTACCTCTCATTAGAATTTACTTCAGGTAAAAGGACGCACCGCAGGTTCTTTGATGTCAACTGAGACTAGGTACGTAATAAAGAAAGTGGACCACTTTCCTTAATATGTATTAGATACGTAGCTCGTTGTTACATAGGTACCTATAATATATTAAAGCGTCGTCGGGAGCTCACTGCTTAACCTATCGCACGGTGTCATGAATATATTATTCTTTTAAAATGTCGCTTGAAATCAGGTTTATTAAGCTTCGTACATTTTTCATACAGGTATACTAAAAGTTTCATATCCTTTTACACGGTGTAAAAAGATCTAATGAAAATCTCGGTAATGAAACTGGAAGAGTACGGTTAGTATACCTATGAAAATTCGTAGTGATGAGCGTAAAATATACTGTAAAATGCTTTTAGGTTTTCACATTAGAGTAAAATACGATAAATAATATTATGCGTAAGGGGGTGATACGTTTAATCTCTGACTTTTTTGAGTTAAAGTTATAGGCGTTTTAGGACCGATTTTACCAATGTCGTATCCGAAGTATCTGTGGATTTTACGAAAAAATAAGACTAGAATCCGAGCGTAACGACTTATTTTTAACCGACTTCTGTATTTGAAGTATTTGTGGATTTTACGAAAAAATAAGACTAGAATCCGAGCGTAGCGACTTATTTTGTATCTGAAGTATTTGTGGATTTTACGAAAAAATAAGACTAGAATCCGAGCGTAGCGACTTATTTTGTATTTGAAGTATTTGTGGATTTTACGAAAAAATAAGATTAGAATCCGAACGCAGCGACTTATTTTGTATCTGAAGTTTTTGTGGATTGTACGAAAAAATAAGACTAGAATCCGAGTGCAGCGACTTATTTTTTGTAAACTTCACAGATACTTCAGATACGACATTGGTAAAATCGGCCCTTAAGCAATCAAGTATTACTTGCTTCAACCATCAAAGAAAAGATCGTGAGGAAACCTGCATGCCTGAGAGTTCTCCATTATGTTCTCAAAGATGAGTTAAGTTTGCCATTTGTTTTGGGCCAACGTGCTATGTGAAATGCATGAAATAAATGTGAAAGTGTTACCTTTTTACGCCTAATAAATATTCAAAATGTATTGCATTGCTTCTCTTGCGGTTTTTACGGATCTTGCGGCCCTGACGCTTCCAGCAAGCTTCGCAACTCGTCCTATAAAAATAAATTCCTTTTTGTAATGCCCCGTATAACTTTTCCTTATTTACCTTCAAAATATCTGCGTAGGATAAGGGATTTGTCTTCCGTCGGTTATTTTGGATACGTTGATCCGCGAGGCTTGTTGTTAATCTTATCATTGCGGGGTTTAGGGAACACGTCGGGATTTGTGTTATGTACCTACTCGCTGATGATCGAAACTTCATAATTATGTGCATTTAGGATGATAATTAAAAAATTCGTGCATAACAAAAACATAACATTCAATTAATTTATAGCCAAAAGGTGTAAGGTGCGGACTGAAAACTGAAAGGTCACAGGTTCGATCCCCACCCGTTGTACTATTATCGTACCCGTTCCTAAAACAAGCTTTCCGCTTATTCGGTGCTAAGATGTTCATGAATAATGAACACCTGAAAAATAAGAATGCATCAAACCTTACGGAGCAACGGAGCAACTAGTCAAGTCAATCTTAGGCAGAATCGTAACTTATCATCAGGTCACTAAGATGACAAAAGTTATCATGTAAAAAAAAAACTTGTAATGAGCAAATCATTTCGTTTCTTTGACTTTTGAGGGAAAAAATCAAAGCACTGCCTCATATTTCTTACTCAAATGAACAACAATACCTATATAGTGGGCAACCAACGAATTGCGTCTTCGCTTTCGTTCGAGACACCCAAATGTCCATTGACCCACGTCCACATCCAAAGAAGCTTCCATTAAAAAAGTTTTTTTACTGAAAATACTTTTTCTGAAATAAAATCATTGTTTGTTGTGTCCCCATTGTATTGACATGCTTGTGGCGTGTTTACCCACAATCATGCCCGTAGGTAATTCCCACTTATTTGTTAAACCGGAAAAACATTCTGTGTTTATTTTTCTTTTATTTTGATTGGATGTATTTTTCCGCGAAAATTGGGTATGTTTGATAAAATATTCATTGACTGTATATACCATTCCACGCGTTGTGCTATTTTCTACGTGTGCAGCGACAGCGACAAGCTATTGCTTTAGTTCAAACTTCAACGTTGAGTGCTTTGAATAGAGTAATAACGTTCAAAGCTAGTCGCATGGATGCTCGAAAAAATATACGGGACGAATTGAGAACCTCCTTTTTTTCGTCTATCAAAAATATTTTCTGCCCAATTTTAAAATTCCTTTGCCGCTCGCTGTTTATGTGTAGACTGATAGAAAAATATTGTGATAGAAGAAGACTCAATTCTGGAACAGATATCGATTCCCCGTTATAAATAATAGCGAGCTCTATGCACCTTGGCATAACAACAATGACGGAAGAGATACATCTCTAGTACAGTAGTATAGCGTCAAATACAAATACAAGACTAAATCAACATCCTGAACAGCTAATACTCTAACTCAGTGTTCCTGACAACCGTCTAAGCCGTCTTCAAGAAAAAACATTTTCAACACACACACACACACACACACACACAGTATAACAGGTAGACACAATGAGTCTGTTTGCATATCTATTTGAAAAAAACTTTTATAAATTATTATAAGTTATTCGTACCCAATGGAAATAATAAAACATAATGTAGAACTAACATACGCGTCACGAGAAAATTTAGTTTACCCATTTTGTTGTGAAATTTCTTAATCCAAATCCTTTAAAAATATGAACATGATTTTTCCAAAGTCGTACGTCGTGTCCATAAAGAATAACTTCCATAACTTCCATAAAGTCATGATCACACGTGGTTCAACGACGAACTCATTGACGAAGACAACGTTGATAGAGAATAAACCGACTGATAAAATAATCATGAAATGCACTAAAGGTGTTTAAACTAGCGGTTCGCCAAAAGGTTCGTTTCCTTATAGGCATCCTCCAGGGGAAATTTTCTGATTTGGGTTATGACATCCCAGTGTCGAAAGCCTTTTATTTATAGTCAAAGAACATGGTTTGTTTTTTTTTTTTTTTTTTTTTAAACCAAGCAGTGACTTATTCTCGCTATAAAAATAAAAAATATTAAAACATAACCAAGGTTATTTTTATTTAAGGGTAGACACAATGAGTCTGTTTGCATATCTATTTGAAAAAAACTTTTATAAATTATTATAAGTTATTCGTACCCAATCGGAATAATAAAACAACTAAAATATTTGAAGCCAAGTAATAGTTTAGGTACCTACTTTAAAAGCTTTTATTATGCTTAGTATTATTTTCTTTTCCATGTTATTTAATCGAAATAATCTTTAAAACCTTTAAACCACAGACATTTCAAGACAATCCTTTATAGGTTTCTTCGGAAAGATTTGTGAATCCCTTGTGTTTCCAGAAAGTTTTTCGCATCTGGTTGACGCTAGGTACTATTATATTATATTTATATTTCAACTCTACTAATATATCGTACCTAAGGGAAGTTGTCCTGGTAAGAACAAAGGCAGCTACGTTAAACTTAGCTAAACACCTACTTGTGATAATACTCGTGTTATGATATTTTATTATCTCATACATGCATAATTTGGGCATTTTCTAAGACATCCAACCTTCCACTCCAGTTTTAAACGGAAATATTACATATTTCGCACTTATTTCTGAAGTTACTGCCTATGACGTCACCATTTATTTGAATAACTGAATATCCGGGTAAAGTTTGAAATAAATATTCAAAGAAAAGACTAGAGCTGTAGGTAATTTAAGAAAAATTAAACCTTCTTCAATACATTGAAATAAAGAATATCTGAAAAGAAAAAATTGTCCATAGTATCCAAGTATTTTTTTGAAGTCGGTTAAAAATACTGAAGCATTTTTAATGAAATTGTGACAGTTCCCTAAGTTGAATGATTACAATCCGATTAATACGACCGTTCCGTAGAACAAAGTCTCATCTGTTAAATTCACAACTTGAAATTTGAGCCTTAATAGTCACATCTGCAAGGCTCAAATTTCAAGTTATGAATTTAGCAGATGAGACTTTGTTCTACGGAACGATCGAATTACAGTTTTATGTACATATCTATTTTTAGATTCGGTTAAAAATATATAATTTAATATTCGCAGCCATGAAATAGAAAAGTAGCTCAGATTCTAAGTAAAAAGGTTTTAGGTCTCTCAGGAGCGATGTCGAGTGCACCTCCGCAAAACGAAGGTTATGTATTTCTTTTACATAAATCCTTAGAGTATTTTGTACCAATTTCACTATTCAACCGAGGAGTAAAGATAGTAGGTACTGACAGTTTTTGTATTGAAAATCTTTCAAAGCATCTAACTTATCCGTCGTTTAAATGTTAAGTCAGTTTTATTTCTGCATTGGAACCAACCCCCGAAGCATCCCACCAGATTTGATCATAACAACTTTCTCAATTGCTCTTGTCGTGAATCGAACGCTGGACTTCCCACTTATATGAGTCAGCCTAGTAGTTAAAAGTTCTAACTGCCTCGTTGGATTAGTGGTTAGCAAACTCAACTGCAGATGACGCGGTCCATAGCCATAAAATGTATTGGGGTTTTCTGAAAAGAAATTCCCAATACTAGCCCGGAGTTAGGAAGTTGGCGTGCCTCGGAGAGCACGTAAAGCTGTCGTTCCTGCGCCTGATTTCTCTCCGGTCGTGTCGGATTTCCGTCCCATCGGACTATGAGAGTAAGGGAATAGAGAGTGCAAGTAAGGGCAATAGAGAGTTAGAGAGTAGAATAATCTCTGGGGAGATTCGGCCGGGAGGACATTATTATTATAATTTCTAATCTTAAAACTTGAAAATGTGTCCTATCTGTTGCCTCATATCATGATGAGCTTTATCCTGGGTTATGAGTTATTAGACATTTACTGCGACATAAAACACGTATCAGTATATCGGCTATTAAGTCTCCGGGAAATACTTCCGCTATTTTATGTCGACATGTTATTATTTGTAATGGATCAGCGTTATTGACTTGACTATGTTGAATCATAAAGGTGATTGCATACCAAAAATGACCCATAGTTAAAAGTTCTAATCTTAGAACCCGCAAATGTGTACGACCAGACATACTATTTGTTGCCTCACATCTTGATTGAGCTTTCTCCGAGTTATGAGTTATTAAACATTTACTGCAACATAAAACACATATCAGTATCAGCTATCAAGTCTCCTGGAAATGCTATCGGTAATATGTCGATAAGTTATTATTTGTAACGGATCAGCGTTGACTATGTTATGTAATCATAGGTGTTTACATACCTACACAGAATGACTCAAACTAGGAAATCATTACTAGTCTCCTAAATAATATAAAAGTAAAGGTGGCTGACTGACTGACTAATCTATCAACGTACAGCTCATACCACTGAATAATATGGATCAGGTTTTTTAGCATATAGAGAATAGCTTTTATATCGTAGGCATAAGAAAGGATTTATGAAAATTATTGAATTTTTTCTTTATTTTCCTAAGGGGATCAAATAGGGGTTTGAAAAAAATGAACTTAACGTGAGCGAAGCCACGGGCAAAAGCTAGTAGGTATGTGTGTATCTAGAAACACGTATTTTTTTAAAGGATATTTGCCAAATGTATTTATAAAAGTAGACACAAAAATCGGGCCTGAGATTTTTTTGGACCGTCCGCGTCCACTTTTCGGATTTCAATTTAGTCGTTTGCCCGTTGAATTGAACTATTGAGTATTTCAGAGCAAAACTTTTTTAAATTACCTACCTAAAGTATCAATGTATTGGAATAGTATTAAGTATTAATGCAGATTTCAAAAGTACCTTATACCTATATTATACCTAGGATTCAAGTTTCAACGATATTTGAAACTCAGCGGAGTGGGAAACTAACATGCTCTCTACCAATCCAATCATTTTATTCACTTTGCTGTACCGCAAATCCTCGCCAGAGGATATAACTGTACCATAGCTATAGGATGAAAGAGCTTCACGATTACGCATACCTATTAGAAACTAGTTGATGCTCGCGCTATACCCAATTACCCATGCAAAAAATCACGTAGATTCGTTGCTTTACACACAAGGACACACCAACAAACCAATAAACTAACAAACAAACACACTTTCGCATTTATAATATTAGTAAGGATTAAGGATGTAAGGATAAGCTATGTATATATTGTTATGTTGCTGTCACTCTAAAGGTCCCCAACTATACCCATGTAAACAACATGTTTATCCGTTGTCTTTTGCGGCGTGATTGAATTATAAACGAACAACAAAAACACTTTTGTATTTGTTATGTTACCAGGAACTGTAACAAAGAACCTTCCTCATAGCATTGTGCACTATCACCCACGCTTTTGTCGCAGTTTAATTACTCGTAAACACCATAATTATTATTCCCTTTCTGCCGTCCTAAAGCTAAAATGTCGTTAACCACCAAAATGCGGGAATCCAAAAAGCGGGAATTTATAATGAAATGACGCCATTTGATAACTAATAAACGACGTTTTTCGTTTGTTATATCAAAAACTATAGCAGTAAGAAAAATATCGATTAGATGGATGGATCGATACAGATTTTTTTAAAGTAATCGTATTCAGCAAATGTTGGTTATCGATATTATAGCTTGAGGAGGGCAGTTTTAGAAGCCGCCGTGTATTATGTTGACCGACTTTTCCAAGCTTTTAGGAAGTAATTAAACAACGGATGAAGGCTTACGGCTGAGTGAATTCATATATCAATAACTTAATTTGCAAATCACGCTGATTGCATTGTTTTATACGTATACACAGAGTTTAAAACTTTTCGCGTTTTAACGCTGAAAAGCTTTCATTATTACATAATGTACCTCGCTTCATAAAATTATATCGAATTACCTAACGAGCCAAAATGAATTGCTGTTTTAAAGTGTATAACGTTTTTAATTAAAAGTTGAAAAGGTAAACAATGGAAGTTGAACCTCGTGCTTCCATGGACCGCAATAAAAAATTTTGGTTAAGTACCAACCATCTAAATTTTTTATAATATTTAAGCCGCTCTCTTAATTCCACAGTCTTTTTTAATGAAACGATTTACCCATACCCCTATTCGTTAACCTTTCCCATTTATTCGTTGAACCTTTATCAGTCCTGAGTCAACACACATGAATCTGAACTGTGAAAATCTAGTGTAACTTGTCAAGTGAACATTAACTATTCATATTATCTGTTATTCAGTATGGAAATTAACTTAGGGACTCATGATTCGAGTAATAAACTACTGAATTACAACCATATACCTACGCAATGACAGAGTTAAGTAATCACAGATTTTTTTCAGATTTTTTATTTTTTTCAACGAGTTAATTGTGTACAATAAGTGGGAGAAGTAGTAGTGCAATCGTATTTCTTGAATGACTTGTAAATGCGAAAGCGTGTTTTATAGGAGGACTTTCCGGGATAAAAAGTAGGTCCTCTAATTCCGTTGCCAGGCTATCTCAATGACTTTTTTAAAATCCTGAAGTTCAACAATTGGGCCTTGAAAAGGTAGCAGACAGACAGACAGATAGACAGACGCTCTGTTTCGGACAAGTATGGAATTCAAAATCCATATTTTTTAATTGCCACAAAAAACGCTTGCGTTTGACGATAATAATAATTAATGATGGAAATCACTGATGACAATTAAGTTTATCCATAAAATATGATTGTTTTACAGCGCTTCATAGTTCATCTTATTCAGATGACAGAGATTTAGACCGGCTCCCTGCCACCACCGGCTTACTTAGTAGCTACGGACTTTCCGACGAGGTCTAGATTGCTTGCTCAAAAGATGCACATTCACTCTTGCCTAGAAGGTGCACAAATTAAATTCCAAGCTGCGATAGAAATAGCTACTCAATCCGATAAGAATGATTTAACTTTTATAACGGTCAATCGGGTAATTTTATTGCGGCTGTATAGCATGAAACACGCAACGGTGAAGCTTGGTTCACTATAAGTAAATTAAATCAGAAGGTAATAATATAAAAGCCACTGCACGCACTAGCTGTTAAAAAAGGTATTAACTTTTCTATTTTCGTTTTAGTGAGTGACTTCCGGTGAGTGAGGTGACGTTAAGTTCGTAAGCTAGAAAAAGTTGAAAGGATTGTGCATTATTAAGTTGTACGTACGTATCGAACGCGCAGGCCACACTACGAACTAAATTAAAGCCGAATTTACACAGCGAAATTAGTGGCATGAAATTAGTTTCATGACATTATAGTTTCACGTGTAAACTTCTAATTTCGCAGTATAAATTCGGGTTAACTTTAGCTCAGCTCACGTAATATAGCGAGCTAAATATGCGAGCTAAGCGAAACTAGAGCTAAGCCGAATTATTATGTACTAGGTTCAAAAAAGATGTCCTTGACGACGTGGTAGAGTCATGACGTGTCAAAAGAGCTACCAGTTGGCCTACATGAAATAAAAAAAATTTTTGACCTTTCGGCCCGATGATATGCACTGTGGTATTACGAATAGGATGATCTCGTTACTGGTCTGGTCTGGTGGGTGACTTCGGTTGTGGCTAGTTACCACCCTATAGATAAATAAGTGCCTCCGTGCGATATAGCGTACTGGAACGACGAGTAGGAACTAATTATTATTAAACTCTCCAGTTTTCGTCTTAGACAGCGCCATCACTTACCACTAGGTGGGTCCAGGGCTAACTTGTCCAAAAAAAAGTAAGGTCTATTCAGTTAACACATGGCACGAGGACTAAGAAAGGCCGAAAGAAAAACGTAGCTCGCTTAGCTTACTCATAGTTCTAGTTACGTGAACTAAGCTAAACTATAAGCTATTTTTACAACGCATTGTGTCCTTGTATGTTGCATAGCAATATAACGATATCAAAGTTTACACATGAGCGTTCAACACATAACACGACACGATACATTAGGCGCCGTAATTAGGTCAATAAATAACGTATACTTAATATTGTACAATATGATTATGTAGGTCTACGTATATTGTATCAAAATAACGCTACAGTGATTTACCTTTGTTCTATTTGTAATCCTTATCTATCTCTACATTCCTGTATAGTTTTAGAGATTAGTTGTTAATAAATGCTGATAGTACTGATAGGCAATGGAAAAATGTAATGGGAAAATACACACGGAAAAAGGCGCTTTTTGTTGCCTGTTCAACCATAGAACCAATCTTGACGTTTTGCGCAGAGATAGGTTGCTTGCAATAATGTATCCTGTAAGCAAATATAGGATACTTTTATCATCAAATCACGGGGAATTGCCACGGAATTTTTGAAAATCTAATCCATATGGAGAATTGGCATTTGTTAGTTGCATTAATAAAGTTGTAAGTAAAGGAATTAGTGCTCCATGATGTAGTTAATGCTTGGTGATAAGCAAATTAATTCAATCGACAGTTCCTAGATCCCCACAATTTGGGTGGAAAGTTCCTCTGCAGCATCAGGCTTGAGGAGTTGAAGGTAAAAAAAATTATGGGACCATCTCGGAAGCTTCTTGTCGTTCAAAAAAATATCAGATGAATCGGTTCAGAAATTGCGGGGAAATCGGTGAACATACATAGAAAAAAAAAGATACCGGCTGAATTAATAACCTCGTCCTTTTGGAAGTCGGTTAATGACATAGAACTCAATGTGAAAAACCGCTTAGTAATAGTACGGTGGTGGTTAGTTGAAAATATGTCATAAACTTTTTAAAATGTATGGCACATCGTAATAAAGGCAGGGCCGTAATTTTATCGATATCATTTTGTACTTAATTGTAATGACCAAGCTTCTGTTATTACGGTTATTAAAATATATTTTCACGTCGTTTTCATGCAATTTCGTTTTATGAATGTACTATTACACGATACAATAATTACAAAATCATATTATCTTCCTTATATATACGAGTAATAGGATGTATTACTTTATATTATTATGAATTTTAACAAATAAGGTTAGGATAATTATTTTAATTCATAATTATTTTTACCGTGGTTTATGTTTCATTCAAGTAATATAAACGATGGAATTTTATATTTAACAAGCTTTTGCTAGTGACTTCGTTCGCGTGGAGTCAGGTTTTAAACATTCTGCGGAAATCCTCTGTTTTTCCGGGATAGATATAGTTTCTCGTAGTCCTAAACTAGGCCCATGTAAAAAATCATTTCGTTGCTTCATTACTGCGTGATTGAAGGACAAACCAATAAACATATTTTCAATATTAGTGCATACCTAATATACTTTTGTTATTGTTTGGTTAGAATTGTGTTACTATTTTATCAGTTTTGAATGGTAATTATTAAATCAATTTCATCGAATACGATCCAGTGAACAACTACGGTAGATAAATTGCAAAGCAATAGATCAAAGGTAAATTGAAACGTGCAATTTTTCAAATCACGTCCGTGAAACAATTGAACAACGATTTCAGTTTTGAATAAGTTTATATGCCGATATTTTTTATATGGAAAACATCACAAGTTTTTTCCTTCTTAGTTTTACAGACTCCTACGCTGAGATCTATAGAGCGTACTCTGACTAAGCTCAGACTCAAGATAGAGGTTAAAACGAGACACAAATATGCTCTGACGTAAATCTGTCTCGTTTTAACTCTGTCCGAGTCTGAGCTGAGTGAGATTGCCGTCTATAGATTTCAGCCCTATAGCCAAAACATATTAATTGTGTTATACACTACTTTTTGTCTGATTTTATTATTAATTACTATTAATTAATAAGGCAACCATCCAAGATACGAATTAGGTACAAAACTTAGTTAGTAGTATGTATAGAAAATAAAAATGATCCATGGATATACAATGGTAGATTACATAGTTTTTGAACTGTGATCCACGGACACAAGCGCAATTCAAATAGTTGTTGAACTGTGAATCGGCTATAATCGTTGTTCAAAACTGGGATATCGAAAGGAGATTAAGAGCACGCTTCATAAACTTTTACGAGGATTATCCTTTGATGATTGTTCAGCTCTGTTTATTTATTTAGGTATACGTACCAAAGATGTTTACATACACTCCTTTGGCCTGCATTTCGAAGTTCTGTAATAATATTATTCGCGGGCATACAAGATACAAGAGATACAAGAGAAAACTTTTTATCTCTTTTACTAATAATTGTGTTATCTGATTTTTAACTGTACAATTTGAAGTTAATTCATATTCAAAATTATAATACCTAATCTGAATATTCAAATAGCAGATATGGCACGATGTAATTGTCTTGAACTGATTTAATGTAATACCAACTGTTCTACGAATATTCAAATGAATAAAATATTATTTTATTTACGTGTAGCAACTGTTTACGCTAAGATATGCCCTAAGAGTGAATTTAAATTTGAAACATGTTTAATCTTATACAGGCGCCGTTTATGTACAAAAGTCAGATTAGTTTAGACAACAATCTGCCCTCAATTCATAAGGCAACAAAATTTAAGGGGCTTCAGAAAATAAATTAGAGTTCAGAAGTATGCAAAGTTCCTAATTAAAAGTTAAAAGGTAAATATGTACGAACAGTGAAAGTTTTGACGCTAACGCCTCTGCTAGGCAGATAAAGCGCGCTAGGCCCTAGGCCTATTACCTACAGCATTAAACACTAGAACCCATGTACCCAGCATCCACCAAAACGGAGATGGGCTGAGACCATAGAGATGATTGATTGATCTGACGAATGAAATGATCGGGTATATTGCTACAAGTGTGTATCATTCAATATGTTTTATTTTCACGATTTAAATATACTTACTTTTTCCAAATGTGTGTTGTAATAGCAGTATAATAAACTGCCTCGTTGGTCTAGTAGTTAGTGGCGTCAAGTTCGACTACGGATGACGAGGCTCCGGGTTCTATTCCCGAGTCGGGCCAAAAATGAATTGGGTTTTCTGTTAAGAAATTTTCAGTACTAGCCCGGAGTTAGGAAATCGGCGGTGAGTCACTCCCGTGCCTCGGAGAGCATGTAAAGCCGTCGGTCCTGCGCCTGATCTCTTTCTGGTCGTGTCGGATTTTCCGTCCCATCATATTAATCTAAATATATAAAAGGCAAAGGTGACTGACTGCCTGACTGACTGACCGACTGACTGACTGACTGACTGACTGACTGACTGACTGACTGACTGACTGACTGATCTATCAACGCACAGCTCTAACCACTAGACCGATCGAGCTGAAATTTGGTATACAGGTATCTTTTAGGACGTAGACATCCGCTAAGAAAGGATTTTGGAAAATTTCAACCCCGAGAGGGTTAAATAGGGGGTTAAAAAATCGAACCTAACGTGAGCGAAGCCGCAGGTTAAAGCTAGTATTACATATTTATAATAAATAATGAGTGTCTGCATTTTTGACACACAGATTAAATTCAAATTCAAAATTATTTATTTCATGTAGGCCAACCCTACCCTAAGAGCTACGGCTCTTATGACACGTTGAGACTCTACCACCGGTTAGGAATGCAGCTTCTGATGAGAAGACGTACATAGCGGTAGTAAGAAATACTACATAGAAGTCCAAATAACTAACACAGAACTAACAGATTACAGAACACTAACTTCGTCCACTCGTACGAGTATGTACCTACTTCGCTTCCGCAGATCATTATTTATTAAACTTCGCTACAGTACGGCAGGTAAAGTACTAAAGAGGGTAGCTGTGAAATATTGCTTGGGAACTTGGTCGTGCACCTGCGTTAATTATTATTATAAATTATGGATTTCTTGACTAATGTTTTGCGGATTTTTCTACGTTATTTTATTTCACATCTTCTTAGTTGATAAATACAATTAAAAAAAAAAAAATAAACCACATATATCTCTACTGAAAATAAAAAGATCGTTTCATGTACAGCTTATTTAAATAAATACTAGGATTATGATTTAATTTTAAATTAAAAAAATATGGAAAATAAAGAGTTTAAGCTCGCAGGAGTGCATTAAAACTCGTGCTCCTTAATAATAAAATTAATTAATTTATGTATTAAACTATTGGGTATGCCAATTTCACTTTTACCAAAAAACGTTTATTCGAGAATAAGTTCGACATATTGACAGATCTGAAAATATTATTTTTTAATCAAGTCTCAAAACGTTTAACGATTAACGATTTACGATAAACGTAACTTTTTCAATTCTTACAGTTCAGGGTCTTATTTCATTGCCATAGGTCAAAATAAAATGAGAATATGAAAAGTCCAAGTAACGTAGAAGTAACAAAAGGAAATATGAGTATGTAGTTATACTTCATTGGCTTCGTACTCGAGATTATTTATACTAGGTAGTACGCAATGGCTAGTGGTCACCGTTCACTTTATTGAGATTTATATATATTTTTTAAAAATAGGGTAGGTTGATATAACTACTTGCTCCCGCATAGCGTCCTTACTCATTCGCTTTCTAGTGCGCAACCGTTCCACCACGCTCTCGCCTAGTTTAATTTTGAAAGTGTTATTAAAAGTGATATTTAAACTGTGAAATAGTAAATTTAAAAGTATTTTTATAATGCCTAAATGTAAGAGCGATAAATGTGGAAAAATATAAAGTTTAAAACAATAATTAATACTCGGGTAATTGTGAGTTTTGATTCAACGTCAATTTTACATAGGTACCTACAAATTCACCGTTGGATTATCAAGGTAAGGTGCGGTATTACGTAATTATGTCCATAAACCATTATTGGTGCTCAACAAAGTGTCGTTTTGATTGTTTCTTATTATAAATAAGATGGCTATTAGTTCTTCTGTGATCGAAGATATTACACGATATAATTAACCGTTAGCAGGGACACGGTATTGTGGATAGTTCTTGCTTTTGCATTGGGGCTATTTCTTACTGTTTATTTTAATCGTGATAGCTACTAAATCAGAGTGAGGGTGTTTTTCTTACGAAACACACGGTAGTGTGGACAGTACTTGCGTTTGCATTGGGACTGTTTCTTACTGTTTATTTTACTCGTAACAGCTAATAAACCTGAGTGAAGATGTTTTCTTACAAAACACAGTGTTGTGGACAGTTCTTGCTTTTGCTTGGGGCTGTTTCTCACTGTTCATATGTCAGTTAGTGGGCAGTACTTGCTTTTGCATTGGGACTGCTTCGTACTGGACATGATTCACTTAAGGGGGTTACATGTGATGGCAAATAAATCTGAGTGAAAATGTTTTCTTACAAAACACACAGTATTGTGGACAGTTCTTGCTTTTGCTTGGGACTGTTTCTTACTCTTCATAAGTCAGTTAGTGGGCAATACTTGCTTTTGCATTGGGATTGCTTCATACTGGACATGATTCACTTAAGGGGGTTACATGTGATGGCGGATAAATCTGAGTGAAAGTGTTTTTCTTACAAAATACACAGTATTGTGGACAGTTCTTGCTTTTGCTTGGGACTGTTTCTTACTGTTCATAAGTTAGTTAGTGGGCAGTACTTATATTTGCATTGGGACTGCTTCGTACTGGACATGATTCACATAACAGACTCCTGTTTCAACTATGAGACTCAGTATACGGACAATACGACAGAAGTGTTAAAAATAGCTCGAAATTTATTGTTTACAGACTATTTTTTCTTACGTCCGTTTTTTACATGTATTTTACAATAATGAAGTCACGCCAATCTCACACGGAGTCTCAAAACAACAGGAGTCGGAACTGAACCCTTTAATCCCCGATACATTGAGTGCAGTTCTTTCCAATCAAGAAAGCTGCGTCAAAATATCCTCCGGATTCTGGTTCTTCTGAAAAATTATTGGGTGTACCCACATTAGAAGATTATAATTCTTGATATTGAGTTAATGGATATTCTTGGTATAGAAACAAATAGTGTTAAGAGCTAAATGTGTTTAACTCCTGAAAATTCCAAGTTGATGAATCCGCCAATATTGAACGCAAAAATTAAAGCTGCGAGTTCATATATCATATAGCAAATAAAGCAATAGAAATTCGCCTCCAGTTTTTAGTTGTTTAGAAGCCATAATGCTGTTATTATCCACGCCGTCGCAGCTCGGATGTTTTCCGATAGTCTCCATACTGACTCTTTTACAAGGAAATCTTATGTTCAGTAATGAAAGCACTTCTGGAACAGCTACAAAGCTCAAATATTGACTAGTTTGAAATGACTAGAAAGGTTGAATTTAGCAAATCCTTAAATAAAAGGAGCAGATCTTAGACCCTCAGCACGATGATTTAAAATACGAAGTTCTCGTACAACACAAAATATAAATTCTGCAAGGAATTTTATCTCGAAGGGTCAGAGCCTGAATCGCAAGCCGACGGAACCTGAAAAGAGGACTCACAAAAGCTCTGACTTTGACACAGCGCAGCGTCTGCGAGGCTGCTCCTGCACGCAGAATTCATAGCAGCGATCGAGCTTCAAACGTCGCTATCTTTAAATATGGTTAAGGCTGCTGGCAAGATAGCTATCTTGGTTATTTAAAATCTATGACCACTAATGACTATGGTTTTTTCATACAAGTACATCAAAGGATGAAATTCATTTTAAACATACACCAATTAAAACTATTTTTTAGGAGGTATTCCTCCTAGCAATCGTGTACAATCTAGAAAAAATGGAAAATCTTTAGATAAGAGTACGTTTCAGCTGGAAGACGTAAGAACTTTACTAAAATGAATATCATATGATGTAAGAGTTTTATGTGCATAATAGATTTAAAAGACGCATACTTTTTATTTAACATGCATGAGGATATCTAAAAGTATCTTAGATTTCAGTTTGATGACTCTATTTATAATAATAATAATAGTAACGATTATTTCAGGTTAAATATCCATACATCCGCTTGGTGTAGTGTTTATTTATGAATTTAAGGTCTTACCTTTCGGCTTAAATATTGCTGTTTTTTGCGATCACTAAAGCTATTTTTATAGCTTTAATGCTGGTAGTAAAATTATTGAAAACTTACAGACATGTCTACTATATTTATGTTGATGTATGTACTTTGATGATATATTTTAAATTTGTCTTATTGGAGACGACTATGATCAAAAAATGTTATCAAAACTTTTAACAAACCAGAAACTTTCTTAATAAAATAATCGGGGTTTTATAAGAAATAACTAGCTTTTGCCTACGGCTTTGCTCATACCTAATAGATTTATAAATACATATCAAAAATTCCGAGGCCGGCGGGATTCGAACCCACATCTCTCTGGGAATCGCGCCCGATTTGAATGGGCTTTGCTCATGTTAAGTGCGATTTTACAAACCCCTAAAAATCCTGAAATCCCTTTTAAATCAATTTTCAAAAATCCTTGACGGATGCCTGCGTAATGGTGGCTATCTGTATGCCGGGATTTGGCCGATCCATCCAGTGGTTTGACCTGTGCGTTGATGGATCGGTCGGTCGTCATTTCTTGTTACATATTTAGAGATTAGAAAAGTAATTTTAATCCATCTAAAACTTGCAATTCTTTAGGATATATTATGTATTATGTATAGAAGACAGAAAATTTACTGATAGAAATAATTATTACTCAAGTTTTTAATAATTACAAATTTGAATTTCATAACTATACTTACATTAAAACGTAAGTTTAAATGATGGAAGTGTACTCATGACCAGCCAGTGTGCAAAATTAAAATTGATAAACTATGGCCTGGAAATTTTCTCTGATATCTCAACGGCTGGGCGGAGTATTACCTGTGGAGCAGAGAACTCATGAAGTGACGATAAATGTAATTGACATAATATTAAATTATACGCATGTTTGGCTCTCCAAACACAGGTTTATTTGCAAGTTGATTGAATAATAAAAGTTAGAGATACGTCTCATGGGCCCATGGCGTCTCAGAGATCTAGATGTGTCAGTAAATGTTTTTAATATTTCATACTCTAACCTTTACCTTTATGCGTTTCCTCCATTTGTTATAATTTTAAATTGTTAAGTAAAATTATTTCCATACTGACCTATCCAGCCATTGTAGCTATTGCTTATTACATTTTGGTGTCAGAAATGTGTGTTTGTGTTAATGTTTATGTTTAAGGTTGACGCAGGTATGAATTTATCAAATGATTGCAGTCGCCTCTCCGTGTGCAACTCAATTTCTCCGGTAGCGGGAGTCTTATCCGCGAGGCGATGATTCGGAGAAGTATTCTAGATTTACCTTTGGATATCGTTATGAGCTCCCGGTCAGAGAACACTAATTATTATATACAACATAATGAAGGGTGCTACAAAAAGTGCTTCATTTATTGTAATGAGAGTAAATTGAATATGTAGTATGATGTATCAATCCCATCATATGATAGCTTTTTTATCTTTTGTTTTTACTTATTATTTGAATATACCTATATTCAGGGTACAATATGAAACATTTTCATATCGGTCAGCTATAGTGTTGATTAATAATGATTAATATTATTGTTGATTAATAAAAACCAGCAGCTAGAACACAAAATCTAACAATTTTAGCTTAGCTGTTGGCAAAATCCATTTGTATATGTATTGATATTTTTCTATAAATAAATGATATTTGATTTGATTTGAAAAATAATAAAAAAAAAAAAAAAAATTCGGAGAATGAAGATGCTAAAAGATTTTTTAAGTGTGTTCTAGACCTTCGCCACCAAAGTAAGACGAGACTGATTAATTATTTATCGTTGGTCTTAAGTTATGTAGCTAACTTTTTAATCCTAAATCTTGAAACAATGTCAATAAAAAATAAATTGTTACGGTTTTGGCACTCGTTACTGTACAAAGAGTGCAAACATTTTAAATGTAAAGTTTATAAAATCAGTGTCAAAATTAAAATCCCAGATTTTATTAAATCTACCAAACCTTGTTATTCATTCCGTTTTTAAAGAAAGAGAAATAAGATATTTTATCCTCAAAAAATATGCTTAAAATTACTAAATTACTTTGAGAAAATGCAGAATTAATTATTATTTATTAATTTTTCTAAATTAGTTGGTTCACAAACTTTGTCACGTAAGATAAAGAATACCTGGAACCAAAGCGGAATTTTATTGATACTTCCAAATTCTGCTCATAGCACCCGGCATGTTGCCACATCGGCTGCAGGAAGGTGTTTCAATGGATAAAATTATGAAAACTGAAGGTTGGAGCTCATGTTCCCATTCCCATGCTTACTTTCTAAACCAAGTAATAGTGTTCTGTGTTCTAAACGGCCTATTATTGCCCAAAATAAATGTTTTACCGGGGCACTAAGAATGATTCCATAAGAAAATAAATTGTGTTATTTAATTCAAATAACGAGTCTTTGTTTTCAAATAGAGGAATATTTATGGTTTTGTTATAATAATGATAAATGATTTACAACATTAAAATACTTAAAAAAAAAAAAAAAAAAAATCTATTAAACTCATATTTTACGAATCGTATCTCTAAAAGTCTACCTAGTATAAATAATCTCGAGTACGAAGCCAATGAAGTATAATTAATGATTAAACGAACTTACCTGTAAGTGAAGTTCTATCATAATTATACGAAGGCTTCGTACGAAGAGATTATAACCCTCCCACCCTCACGTTATGCGTTTACCCTTAATCGTAAAATATGAGGCGGAGGGTTAGCTAAACTCTAAACTAAATGAGTAAGGACGCTATGCGGGAGCAAGTAGTTATATCAACCTACCCTATTTTTAAAAAATATATATAAATCTCAATAAAGTGAACGGTGACCACTAGCCATTGCGTACTACCTAGTATAAATAATCTCTTCGTACGAAGCCTTCGTATAATTATGATAGAACTTCACTTACAGGTAAGTTCGTTTAATCATTAATTATTAAATACAACAAACTTGCGCCAGTGTTGAAACTTGGTGCAATTATGTTGACCGTGGCCGTAAGTTTGTCCTTTGTGCTTAAACTAAGATGACAGTTGGTGAAACTTTAGCAAAGGGTTAATAAGTTTATGCATTATGTTGCTGTAATCTGTACATGCCTTAGCTCCTTTATTTCATAAACTTATCGTTTCAGTAGTTGTTCGGGCAACTTAGTCAGAGTTTTGTTTTAGATAAGATTTAAAAAAATACCTGAGAATCCTTTGTTTTTCTAGCACAAAAAGTAAGCTCGGCCACTTTCCGGGTCCTCAACCTCAACTATGTAATACTCATGCAAAATATCACGTCGATCCGTTGCTCTACTGCTGCGTGATTGAAGGACAAACCAACGATCTTACACACTTTCGCATATTTAGAAATTGTAAATTCCTAAATTGCCCCCGCCGGGAATCGAACCCGATACCTCCCAGTTATAAAACCATTGCGCTCACCACTGCGCCACGGATGTCGTCAAATAAATGATGATCGAGGATCAAGGAGAAGGATCTACTGATGGAGCAGCAAACTGGGTAACAACATGTTCTCACACAGTCACATGTTTTAAATTTTTAATTTACACTTATATGTATAATATTAGTAGGTACATAGTAGTGTTGGGTTTTAAAACTCCCGCCGCCCGCCACTATTCGCCAAAGATCGACCCGATTGGTCGATCCGCGAGAAATTAACTCGCGCTCGGTCCGCGTACCGCGCGGTGGCGCCACCGTCAACGCAACGCTGATTGGCCGAGCGACGCAGAAGAAAAAATGGCGATTTCGAACCAACTCGGTGTGCGGTGAGTGAAAATTAATTAAAGTTTTTTCTAGTGAATAACCATATTTTTGGTCCATTCGATCACGGATTATCCAGGTACGATATCAATAATTATCATATTTACTTTGTATTTCACGTATATTTTCAATTTACTTCAATTTACGTAATTTCAAAGTGTATTTTCCCTTTATATATACTCACTGTACACACGTGTTACACATTAATTTCAAGTATTTATTCAATAAAACTAACCGTGTAACAATTATTTCAACATATTATTCAATAATCACAAAGATATTCAAGTTTTCAAGTTCGAAACGTAAGATACCTATTTCATAACGTTGAGAGTTTCAAACAAAAGGGCGCCGGTGACGACGCCATTTTCCATTGGTGTTAGCTGTAATTGTTATTTTGCATTGCATACTTAATTAGTAATTAATCATTTTTCAATATGTCTAAGAATCCTAAAACGGAACAAGATTTATTTAGGTTATTACAACCGCATGTTATTACCAAGGAATTATATTTTATGCGTATAAATTCCTTGCATGAATTAGCAAAGGAAGTGAATGTTAGTCCCGAGTCGAAAGAATTGTTTATTTCAAAGTATAAAGATGTTGAAACATGGAAAGCATTGTATGAAGAGGCGGTTCATGAAATTTATACTTTGAATAAAAAATTTGATCCCGAGTATATACCTACATATAGTGAATTTCAAAACTTTGACACTTTGTTTTACTCGATCAAAGCGATTGCGTCATCTTTAAATATATCAAATAGTGACATTCAGAGTCAACCTTTGAAATCGAAATCTGCATGCTCGAAAGCAAAGTTGCCTAAGTTAGAAATTTTCCATTTTGATAGCGAGTTAGAAAATTGGCCTACGTTTCGCGATACGTTTACCACTTTGATAGGACACAATAGCGATTTGACTGATATCGAGAAATTTTATTATTTGTTGTCATCTGTGAGTGGTCCAGCCTTAACTATCGTGAAGTCGATGCCTGTCACTTCTGAAAATTATGCTATTGTATGGAGCGCGTTGTATAAGCGGTACGAGAATAAGCGGGCATTAGCTACTAATTATTTAGAAAAATTATTTAACTTTAAACCTTTGCAAAATGAGTCTGCGGCCGGCCTAAATATATTTTTACAAACATTTCAAGAAAGTGTTAAGGCGCTTCAGTTATTAAATATAAGCGACTTAGCCCAATTTATTTTGTTTTATATCGGGATTCGAAACCTGGACCCTTGTACTCGTCGGGAGTTTGAACAATCAATATCACAGAATATAGTACCAACTTTTAATGAATTAATTTCTTTTCTCGAAAATCATATACGAGTAATTGAGAGGTCTGAATCTCAAATTAAATCAAAACCGGTTTCTGTGGATAAACAGGGTCCAAAGAAAACTAGTCAATCGTCAAATATTTTTCAAAAACAAAATAATAATTTCAATAAATTAAAAGTGACGAAGCCTACACTTTCATCCGAAGTTTCAAGTACTAGTACAACTAAGGGTGATCACACACAGTCTAAATCAAGGGACTGTTTGTATTGTAAAAAATTACATTCTATTTATCGGTGTCCAGAATATTTTGAACTCTCACCAGCTCAACGTTTAGATGCGATTAAGAAGTTGCAGCTGTGCGTAAATTGTCTCCGTTCGCATGAAAAAAATTCCAGCTGCAGCTCAACTATCAGGTGTATTATCTGTAAACAAATGCATCACGTGACTTTGCACCCTGCATCGGACAAGGATGCTGCGAACAGTACCGTTGCGTTAACGTGTTCAGCGTCTTTGACTGTTTTGCTTGGAACTGCTATTATTCACGTTGCAGATCGTTGGGGCAAGTACCACTCCGTACGTTGTCTAATTGATAGTGGGGCTATGACTGGCTACATTACTCAAGAATTAGCCTCTCGGTTAGGCTTAGCTCGACGTAAATGTCACTTTCAACCACTAGGGTTAGGTGGCAATGCGGTTCAAGATTTCGGGTTAGCCACGTGTACAGTCAAGCCCACAAATCAAGTCGGTCCTATCTTGTCGACTGACACAGTCATTGTTTCGAAGATAACTGGTGCCATGCCTACCATGCCTTTATCTGATAAGGTTGTTAAAAATTTCAAAAATCTTTGTCTAGCCGATCCCTCTTTCTATAAACCGGGTCCTATCGACATTTTAATAGCGGGTGATTTATTCCCCTATATATTCGACGGTGAAAGAATTCTACCACAAGAAAGTGGTATGCCAGTTGCTTTGCGCTCGATTTTCGGGTACGTCATAGCGGGCCAGACTGTGCTATCTCAACATTCGAATCAGTCTGCACCCTCTTTCGTTCAACCTCCTAATCAGCAAAGCACTCTTAGTGCATTTTGTGGTATTTCATCTAACTTAGATCAAATAATGAGTTCCTTTTGGGACATTGAAAATATACCCATTGAGATACCTCAAGATCCCGATGATGTCTTAGCGGAACAGCTGTTCGCTCAAGAACATAGACGTGATAGTAGCGGTAGGTATATAGTCAAGTACCCCATGCGACCGGGCTCTCAGCTTGGCGACTCGCGTCAAATTGCTACTCGCCTGCTTATCAATTTGGAGTCGAGACTCGAGCGCGAAAAGGATCTCAAAGCTGAATACCATAAATTTATGCGCGAATATGAGTCGCTCGGACACATGACTTGTCTAGGTTCAGTACAAGATGTGGATTCGAAATATATCATCCCGCATTTTTGTATTGTCAAGCCTTCAAGTACGACCACAGCTCATCGAGTGGTGTTCGATGCGTCTTGTCGGACCTCAAATTCTAATTCGCTCAATTCGATTGTTTTGCCAGGTCCTAAACTTCAAGCTGACCTCAATCAGCTGATTATAAATTTCAGACTTAAAGAAATTTGCTTGTCTGCTGACATTTGTAAAATGTACAGACAGATAGAAATAGAGAAAGATCAACGGCCGTATCAACACATTCTATGGCGTTCTTCTCTTGATCAACCTATTCAAGTTTTTGAACTCAACACAGTCACATATGGTGTTGCCAGTAGCCCGTATTTAGCTATTAAAGTTCTGCACACTTTAGCGGATGATGAAGTTGAAACATATCCCCAAGCAGCCAAGATACTCAGAACAGCATTCTTTATGGATGATTTTTTGTGGTCTGTAGATACCGTTGAAGAAGCTATTCAGCTTCAGGGTGACTTAATCACACTCTTGAAGCTTGGTGGGTTTCTATTGCGCAAGTGGTCTAGTAACTCGTTGCCAGTTCTCGAGCATCTACCAGACGACCACAGAGAAACTCCACTAGCGTTCGATGATGAAAAGAGTTTTGCCATCAAAGTTCTGGGTCTGCAGTGGTTACCAGCTTCTGATTCTTTCACATTTTCAACAGTGCCTCCAAACCCTGTGGTGACAAAGAGAACTATATTATCTCAAATTGGTCGTCAATTTGATCCACTCGGGTTTGCAGCCCCCTGTATCTTCTATGCTAAGTGTTTAATGCAGAAGCTTTGGTCATTACAGCTAGGTTGGGACGAGAGCTTGCCTGCTGATCTTGAGGCTCAGTGGCAAACTTATGTCAATGAACTACACCTACTATCTGATTTCAAGCATGATCGACATGCTATTATTAAAAATCCTACTCAACTTCAAGTTGTAGGATTTTGTGACGCTTCTTCTAAAGGCTATGCTGCAGTAGTCTATTTACGTACTGAGAAGACTGACACAAAAGTTAGTCTGCTGATTGCTAAGTCAAAAGTCGCTCCTTTGAAGACAGTGTCCATTCCACGTCTGGAGCTTATGGCTGCGCACTTATTATCGAAATTAGTTAATTATGTATACAAGATTGTGGCAGACAGACAACAAGTGTCTGAATTGCTTCTGTTTACAGACTCATCAGTGGTCCTTAATTGGCTCAACACGCCTAGTCACATACTTAAAACTTTTGTGGCCACTCGTGTTGCCAAAATTAATGACGCGGTGCCCAGCTCATGCTGGAATCACGTCTCAGGTGAATGCAATCCAGCTGATGTGTGTTCTCGGGGTGCTTTGCCATCAACCCTCCTTGAGACGCCAGAATGGTTGCATGGACCTCAGTGGCTGTACGGTGACAGGTCCACCTGGCCCATTAAATCAATAGAGGAGTTCAGGGATGAGACTTCACCAGAGCTCAAACCTGTTCCAGCTCCCAGTCTAATAACGACTCAAACTCCTGAGTCTAATTTAATTTATGAATTAACAGAAAAGTTTTCTAGTTATTCTAAAATAATTAATATCGTGGCTCGCTGCTACCTATTTCTAGATAACTGTAAATCTGAGCCTAATAAACGAAAGGATCTCTCTGTTGTAGAAATGCGAAAAGCTCATGATTTAATAATCAAATGTGTTCAACAACAACATTTCTCAGATGATATTGCTGCCTTATCCAAAGGTGAGAAATGTAGTTCAACCCTTCGTATGCTGAATCCTTTTATTGATTCAGATAATTTCCTCAGGGTGGGGGGTAGGCTGTCTCAATCAGACTTACCTTTCGACAAAAAACATCCTTTACTTCTTCCTAAGAAGTCTAACTTTACCAAAGTCTTAATTGATCATTATCATAAATTGCATCTACATGTAGGACCGCGTACCCTACAAAGTATTCTCAGTCAAAAGTACTGGATCATTTCAGCCCGCAGAGCCATACGCTCGCGTACTACTAAATGTATCGCTTGTTTTCGGGTTACACCATCGACTAGGCAACCTGTTATGGGTGAGCTCCCTAAATATCGATTGCAAGACATTCATGTTTTTCATACGGTCGGCGTAGATATGGGTGGACCATTTTACATCAAAGAGTCTACACGTAAAAACGCTCGTATTTCTAAGGCATATTTATGTCTTTTTGTTTGCTGTGCAACTCGAGCAGTTCATTTAGAAGTAGTTTCGTCCTTGAATACAGAAAGTTTTTTAAATTGCTTTGACCGCTTCACGGCCCGGCGCGGTTTGTGTTCTTCGGTGATCTCAGATCAAGGAACGAATTTCGTGTCTGCTAGTAGACACATCGCTGAAGTGTCAGAGTTTTGGAAGTCAAATTTCAAAGATTTATCTAATGAATTTGCTAAGCGTAATATTCAATGGAAATTTAACCCTCCAGCAGGAAGCCATTTTGGTGGCATCTACGAGGCTGCTATTAAAATGGCTAAATTACATTTAAAAAGGGCAGTTGGCGCACGAGTTTTAACATTTGAAGAACTTACTACTGTCTTTACGCGTGTAGAAGCAGTGCTCAATTCAAGGCCATTATGTGCCTTATCTAGTGATCCTAATGAATTTGAAATGTTGACCCCAGCGCATTTTTTGATAGGTCGCGAGTTACTATCTGTACCAGAATATGATGTTACCGAAATATCAACCAATCGTTTAAATCGTTGGCAACTTGTCCAACAGATTTCCCAACAATTTTGGAAAAGATGGAAGCAAGATTATTTGCATTTGCTTCAGCAGCGTCAAAAGTGGTTTGATAAAACTCAGACTAATATTAAAGTAGGTGATCTTGTTCTGTTAAATTCTCATAACCTTGCACCTCTGGAATGGAGTCTCGCTCGGGTCACCAAAGTTTATCCTGGCCCTGATGGTATAGTTCGTGTGGCCAGTGTTCGAACTAAAAACTCGGAATTTACACGACCCATAGTTAAGCTCAGTCCTCTACCTTTGGAGCAGGATTCAGCTTAGCCATGTTGTTCCCTAGTAGTATTTTAGTTTATTATTCTTTCAATTTAGCTTCAATATTATTATTTTTATTAATTTCTTATATTATATTCAACTTATATTCAATATAATTATCTATATATAATAATTTATATTTATACAGTCCACACGCTCAGACCTAAAGTATTCAAATATTTACTAACAGTTATGTACTAACTATTCAATATTTTCAATTGGTATCGTAACTGGTGAAATCCTGTCGGATTTCGGTGGGGGGAAATGTTGGGTTTTAAAACTCCCGCCGCCCGCCACTATTCGCCAAAGATCGACCCGATTGGTCGATCCGCGAGAAATTAACTCGCGCTCGGTCCGCGTACCGCGCGGTGGCGCCACCGTCAACGCAACGCTGATTGGCCGAGCGACGCAGAAGAAAAAATGGCGATTTCGAACCAACTCGGTGTGCGGTGAGTGAAAATTAATTAAAGTTTTTTCTAGTGAATAACCAAGTAGAGATCGAAGGACTCCTCCATTTTACAGCAGTTGCCTTTGTTTCAATATCTACTCAGGTCAATGCGATCGGTCTAAGCCTTTTGGGTTTCAGACTTTTATTTTTCTTTCCCGCGACCTTGAAACCTTTTCAAACAGTTGCGCCTAAGTAAACAGAACTAGGCTATCTATGTTCAAAATTTCAACTATATGTCTATTCACTATATATACACCGAGCCATCTGGGGTTTAGGTTAATAAATTTGGCAGGCGAACTGTAGTTTGTGACAGAAGGAGAGGTAGTGGAGGCTTAAAAATAGGTTTCTATTTGACACCTTATTGTACGGAGCCCTGAAAAGAGAAGAAAATAAACTAAATACCTACTTCATATTCTGTGACGCCATTAGTTAAATAGAGCTATTCGTACCCATATTCTTCAGTACGTAGGTATTTCTAGACGTAATTACATGTCCTTTCAGACGTGTCATCTCTGAAAATATTACGATGAGAATAAAATATATCCACTGTGTTATACCAGAATATTTACCTAGAGGTAGAATTTGACATTATTCAGAAACCAAATGTGTCGATGTTGGAACATGAAGCATTATAGTGCGTATTGATTGACTTTTCGGAGTCGAACGTGTGTGGCATTTAAGATTAGGTACCTCATTTATTTTGCCAGTTCTAAATACCTTCTATTGTGTTTTATCTATACCCCCGTCGCTCTGGTATTTAATTTACGTTCCTTTTGCGTATGGTAGAAATAGGACTGAATAGGGTTGAATATCTTCTAGTGTTTCATTGTACCCAGTGGTTATGACTTCAGTTCCTTTTCCGGGGTCCAAGAATTATAGATTTCGCATCTTTGATTTTTAACCGTTCGATTGAGAAATCCAAATAGGCTCGTGATTCCTCGACTATGCCTCAAGAAAGTCTGGAAGTCGTTTGTGGGAATGGGCGTGACGTTCTATAAAAAAAATCCACAGTCTATCTTAAACAAAAAAGGAGGAGGTTCTCAATTCAGCCGGTATCTTTTTTCTATGCATGTCCACCGATTTCTGAGGTATTTCTTGAGGGTCCACCTTTTAAACTAGCGTTCCTATTCAAATATTTGAGTTCCCTCCGAAACTTTGACCAATTTACTTGATTGACACAGGTTTCCATTTATTTTTTTAGATTTAAATATATTTGTGTAAGAAAACGCGAGAAGAACTTATTTCACTCAATTCCAAAAGCCACATTGAAGTTACAAGGAGTGAAAGTAGGCAAACTTTTGTTTACAAGCCTTCGGAGAGTTTTTAATTAAAAGTTGAAAATGTAAACAATGGCGGATTTTCGTGGTCGAGGGCTGGTTTAAAGCTGGATAAGTTCTAGTCATTGCGCCTTTTATGCGCCTACAACTTGTGATTGCTGAAAGAATGCCTCTGAATGACGATTAGGCTGAGTTCACAATTGCTACGTGCTATCGTCTTAGCATTTTAACGCTTTCGCTGGCTGTAAAAGATATTTTAAAGAATAGGAAAAAGCTATTTAAGCATAAGGCTTGTGTTACGAGTAGCTGATTTTACCAACTTCTTTTTCCATCGATACGCTCGATCCTCTGAAAAGAAGCATAGAAGCTTCAATAGCTCATCAGGAAGAAAGTCCCCGCGGGAATCAAAAAATGAAGTCATGAGCCGCATCTAGTAATAAATAATTTGATGCATTGTATTAATAGCCACCGCTAATCCCCAATAAACGTCACCCACTAAGTTTATGTACGGATTTCCACTAATTAATTTCTGTGATGAAAAAATAAATCGAAACACAGTCGGAAAACAAATGAATACGGGGTTTGCACGATTCCTTTACGATGTTAGGTTATTCGATTTTTGAATTACGGGACGTGGGAAGAGTTCGGGCTTAACTCATTTTACTGCCCACTGAACACTTGTATTGTAGCGCGCGCATGTTGCTTGCTCTTAATTCATTTTGACGTCAAGCTACGTTGCTTTTAGCTTTGAATTGACTGTAATTGTGAAGCTGTTTGTCAATTTGAATCATAGTAAGTGCCAGTTTCGCTATCGTCGAGTAACGTTTAATCGAGGAGTTTTAACGTTATGACAGTTTTTGATCATCTTTATTTCTCGGTGAAAAGATACTCGGCGATAGGATTCTTATATACACTTTGGATTGAACACCTCATTGTTTATAATTTCTTGAACTAATCACGCTATACAGCTCTATCAAGCCACTTCATGAGTAAGTTGTACTTTCGGTAGTTAAATTAAAATTACAATTAGGTAATTTACTTAAAAATTAAACAAGCCTCAATAGCACATTTTTTACGGCACGTTAACATGGAGTTTGACGATTCAAACTAAGATTCAATCAACTTGATATACATTCGCTGTTGCAATTAAGCTCACGTCGTAAATCTCTATACCTTCAATCACTTTAATGCTTAATACTTAATTACCTAAACCTCCTTTTATAGGTACAATAAGTCACCTTATCTTGAACCTCATTAAAAAGTTATTCAAAGCCAAACAAGCGAAAATTCTGGCAATACTGACTGACTCTTATCTGTAAGCTGGAATGCATCCAAAACTGTATGTACTTATGTGATTAAAGTTTTTGCAGATCTAGGTTAAAAAACGACTTGTTAAAACTCGTGCGATTTTGTACATCTCTATAATTTTGATATAAACGGATGTCGAAACAATATAATGTATATTTAGTAACACAGGAAAAGTAATGCATGAAAATGCAGTTTTATTGCAGTTTGCAGTTGACATAGAACACATCGCTGTGAACTGTCAAGCACCCACGCAGCCCTTGTAAATTTGGATTGCACCTAGTCGACACAGTTTGATTTAGTACAGGCACACAGGGTGAATTGCACGTAGCAGTTTTTTTTAAGCCACTGGGAAATGCATTTACGCATCCCACCCCGAATGGGCGAGTATGTAGGACTCGCTGGCGGCGGCCACAATACCTACTAAACCCAATGGCGTGGATGAGTCACAACCACCTGGTGCTAACGGTATACTCCTGGTGATTGTGGTGTGTGTCTGTATGTAAGTAGGTGGTGTGTAGTGTGTGTGTAGTAACGCATGTAGTGTACACGTCATAGCAGTTGTAACGTTGATATCATGTTAACGGTAACATTAGAATTAAAATTGAAATAGCTACAATTGCTCTTCTGGTGGAAGACTTGGGTCGTAGCTAGTTACCACCCTACCGTCAAAGACGTCCCGCCAAGCAATTTAGCGTTCCGGCACGATGGCGTGTAGAAACCGATTAGGGGTGTATGTTGTATGGGTTGAATGCACTACATACTGCCATATCCCTTCCAAGTTAATCCGGTATCATCTTAAACTGCATCATCACTTACCATCAGGTGAGACTGCAGTCAAGTATTATCGTGTCATCGAATAAAAAAAATTGTGATTGACTGAATTTATGGTATACTTGCTGCAACAGTGCACTATTGCCTGTAGTGAGATAGTGTCAATCAATCAGGATTTATTAAGATTGTAAAACCGCAATTTTGTATTTAACTTTCAATCGAAATGTAATCCGTCAGTCCTACAAGACTTCCTTGGTCTTAGTCTGATGTTATTTGTTTCGATACTCGAAAATATCAACGCTGTTGAAATGCAGAAACTCGTACTATGCTTACAAAAGCTACGGAAAACGTTAACACAATTGGAATGTTCCGGGATTCAATTAGGTACGAGTGTGTTTGACGACTTGACCGGAAATAGTACGGAAGCGTGCTGATTTTGAATTTCAATAAAAGCCTTTGCTTTTCTTTCCTCGGGATTTGCTTAGAGACATTTCAACTTACGTTGGTGTAGTAGAACGATTTGCTTCCTACCAAATCAAAGTAAATTTCTATTCACTTAAATTAGTAAGTAAGTAAAAGATTTTGCCCGCGACTTTTCTGAAATAAATGTCTTCTTTGTCACTTTTTAGGTCTTGAACAACGTCCGCGCATAAAATAAGTCGATTTATTGCTCTGTATAATTTTTTTTTAATCTTATTATTTTCATGGGGCTTTTATAGGTGACCTAATGTCAGCCCCATCGGTACACTGGCAATACAAAAGGATGAGTAACAATTTGAATGGCAAAACGACTTTTGTTTACCTTCTGAAAATCTTTTAAACATATAATAAACGTTTATACCAAGGTACAATACCTGTGATTCATTTCATCACTACCTATATTATTTTAGCGTTGATGGAAGGACTTCGTTTATTATATTAACCCACTTGAGCCACCCACTCTGAGCAAATAAAGAATTTAACCGAGTTGTATTTATAAACGCAGCGTGCTAGCGTAGAAAAACACGTATATGTAAACGGTTTCCTATTTGAATTTGCATGCAATGCTCTTTGCATTCCGTTTCGTACCTACGTTCAGAAAAAGCTCTCTAAACCAACAAGCGTATCGTTGCCAAACGTAAGTACGGGGGTTTAGCGCGGACTAAAAAGAATTTAGGTACCTACTTTGGAACGTACCTAATTGAAATGCAACGTGAATTGAATCTTACATATCTCGCGTATTTTGAACTAAACCAGTTAAAACGCTCTCCTATTCAGTGATTTAATTTATTTAGTAGCTCTTAGCTTACTCGACTTTTGCAAACGTATTTAAGGCGGCTAACTTTATTTTTATTAACTTTCTCAGCATGACCTAATGTATGTTTTTATTGGCATGTTTTATTGTTAATTTTCCCTTTTAAAGTGAAGTCTGTGTATAGAAGTAGATACCTAATGAGACAAATCTGTTTTTATGTAAATTTCACCACCACCATTTCTATTCATCACCATATTCAAAAACATTTCTATTTTATAACCTCAAAATTTTTCATATTCTGTTAGACTTACGTATAACACTTATCATAGCAGGTAGGTAGGTAGGTACATTTATGCACCCGATATAGGTTGGGACAGACTATAGATCATAATTTCTCTAGGAAATCGAACCCGAAATCTCCCACAACGCTTATCACTGCGCCAGGGAGGTCATCATAAGTCTAATCTATATAAAAAGCAATTTAAATAATAAATTCAAAAACCGCTTAACCGTTTTGAATAATTTTTTGTTCGCCTGTATTAAGATACAAGCATGGTTTACAAAGAAAAACAAATAGGGAAACCCAAAAAAAAAACAGCTGAAAAATCTAAAAATCAAAATTGGTAATTTTTGTGTCACCACCACTTAAGATTACTTTCAATAGACGGCGGGAACGAAGACGCGGCTAACAGCTAGTAGCTCATAAACTGACTTATATCTGTGAAAAGTAACAATTTTTTATTTAGGTAGGAAGGCAGTCCATCTTAGCACTCGTACCCATAATAACCATTACGCAATAAGAATTGGGACATTTACGTAGAGTAATTGGGCATCAACAAGTTGTTTCGTTTCTCTTACTGCCTTTATTAGGTAATTTGGTATATCTTTTATCAAACATAACTAATACTTGCGCTAGTAGTAGGTATGAGTAGTTGTCCTAAGTGCATGGTTAATTATTAGTTTGCTTTCTAAGGTAGAACCACGAGAAAAATACCGGTTCGCGGTTTCGCGGTTTCGCCCCGGAGCGGAGTCGGGGCGAAACCACCATACATATTTTTTCTGTTGGCGGATTATAGCAAAATAACTAACCTTTTCTTGCTATTCTACTATTTGTCTGGTGGGAGGCTTTGGCCGTGGCTAGTTACCACCCTACCGTCAAAGACGTGCCGCCAAGCGATTTAGCATTCCGGCACGTTGGCGTGTAGAAACCGATTAGGGGTATGGGTTGAATTTACACTGCTATACCCCTTCCAAGTTAGCCCGCTACCATCTTAGACGGCATCGTCGCTTACCATCAGGTGAGATCGCAGTCAAGGGCATCTTGTCATCGAATAAAAAAAAATAAAAAAAAAATATTCACACTTTCATTGGGGTTTTTGAGCCAACATTTAGAGCGCAACTTTGTCAGGAACTTCTAAGCGTTCGATGGTTAATATATTCAGTTTCTCATTTCTTTGTCCTTAAAAGGTACAGTATGGATGGTTAAACAGAATAAACAACGCATAAAACATCTTTCAGGAAGACATTTTACGTCTCGTAAAAACCTCTATAAAAAGCACTGCTCCGTAATTGATTATCATGGAAATTTATGGCATCCCTTATTCGCGTATTATTTCTTTTTTCGCGTAGCTATGTGGATATAAAAACTCTAAAGTCACTGTTTTATTCTAATGTAGGTAAGTACTTAGTTATTGTTACGAAAAGCAGTCAAACTATTATGTTAGACAAAATTATTAAAAAAAAAAATAGTTTTTTCTAGCAAAGCTAAATTTGACAAACATCATTATCTAGTTACCCCCTAAATAAGCGAAAAGCTTATGTTTAGAACTGGGTATGACAATACTCAATAGTGCATGGACGGGGACCGAACCGTATCGAATTTTTCAGTTTTCAGTCCGTACCTTTAACCGTTGGATTATTGAGGAGATAGATAGATATATTAAGTACGTTAAATATAAAATGATTAGCTGTGATTTAATTTCCACGCTAACATAATTTTTCGTTTTTTGCGATCTTACTTGATGGTAAGTGACGATGCAGTCTAAATGGTAGAGAGCTAACTTGGAAGTGGTATGGCAATGTATATTCAACCCCATACCCCTAATCGGTTTCTACCTACACGCCATCGTACCGGTACGCTAAATCGCTTGGCGGCACGTCTGTGACGGTAGGGTGGTAATTAGTCACGGCCAAGCCTCCCACCAGACCAGACCAGAGACAATTCAGAAATTGTAAATTCCCAAATTACCCCCGCTGGGAATCAAACCCGAGACCTTCCAGTTACAAGACAACATCGCTCACCACTGCGCCAGGGCGGTCGTCAAGTTGTTCTCCAGTAATTTCAAGAAAATGTTCTAAAGCTAGTTTTGAAATACATATCTATCTATTATTTCAGTATATAACTATAGGTAAATGTATATCGGTAGATACAAAACTTTTCCATGAATATATTTTTAGTAAATCCTGCAATATAAAATCAACAGTAGGTAGTATTATTTTATGACACAAAGTCGACACTGGCCGGGCGATCCTGAAATTGCATTCCGCTTCATGAAATTGTAGTTTCCCGGTTGTATGTATTTCAAATATTATTATTTATTGGTGAGCATAATATGCAGTTGTGACTGTGACTTGAATACAATAATATAAAATGATATTGAATACAATAATATAAAATGTATGGATTTTAGTTGTCCCCTGCATGGAATTTCACTTATAAGTAGTAGGTAGCCTTGTAAGGTCAATGCTCTGGAGTATGAACTATTAATTCCATATTCCTAAAGACAATCTATATTTTCGTTTTCATTATCTAGCAACTTTTATACGTATATAGAAAAAGACAAATACGTTAGAATAAACCCAGCTGCTGTCTTGCTAACAGGGACAAAAATATGTAGGCAGAGCATGTAGGTATCATCCTATCACCAAAGGATGTAGCATTCCGGTACAATGGAGCGAAGAAACCGATTAGGGGTAAAATTTAAACTTCCATACCCCTTCTAAGTTAGCACACATCATAGTCTGCTTAGTCACTTACCATTAGGTCTTGGTCAAGGGCTATCTTATCATCGAATATAAAAATCTAGGAACACTTTTCGAAATCACATTAGGTAGCTCCAAGAACTATAAGAGCTTCACTATTAGGTATGACAAACTTCTTATTGCATTCAAGTTGATACTTACTCCTAAGCAATAGACTCCTTACCAATAGATCACTTTTATTTATCTAAGTGCCAATCACCATCGCCTAGTAACGTACTCGTATATCCGAGGAGTAAAGTGAATGTTCTGACAGTTTTTGTATCGAAAATCTGCCCAAGCATCATTCCTCGGTTAAACGTTACTCGGCGCCAATGGTGAAATCGGCACTTAAAACACCTCCACCATTTTCCTCGTGTTGTAACAAGATGTGAAGTTTGCTGGTTTCACAGACGCAGGCGCAGGCGGGGCGGGCGTGCGTCGCGCGGATGCATGGCGCTGCTGTATCGCGCGACGCGGCTCAAAGACCGCGCAGACACGCACGTCTTCACATTCGTGGTCACCCGCTCCGCCACTCGCGAGCCCGACCGCGACGTCACGTCCAAGGACTTCTGCTGCGCGCACCAGAGATGGGCCGTCGCCTTCAGTCGCACCGAGGCCGCGCTAGGTACATTATATAGCATATAGAGTGGAATAGGTATAGCATTTAGTGTAGAATATTCAAAAACCGCGCCATTACATAGTTACCTTACTGCGCACATCTTTTCATACATCAAACAGTGGGCATCTTTCAGTTGAGATAATTGGATAAGAAAGATTAGAAGACTTGAAAATTTTGACCCATGCTAATACAGGATTTTGTTCCCAGGAGTGTATCTGGTGTGGCGGGGCGTGTGCGAAGGCATGCGTGTCTACGTCGACTTCACTTTCACGTTGCTTAGCCGCGACCACTTTACTGCCAACGAGGGTTTCTCCGGCAAGCAAGTCAGGTTCTACGCTGGATGCGCGGCGCAGGGACGAGGGCGCTGCGTGTCGCTCACCGAACTCAACGCCAAGTTCGCGGACGCTCGCGGTGAATTCCAGCTGGAACTGAGCATGTCTCGTGTTCGAACCTTGTACTCTTGTGAGTTGCGTGCTCCTCGTTTAGACACGCCTCCGATTGCTTTTGCTGGATTTGACTGGTCAGTGACCGCAACGGGTGGAGTCGGAAAAGAGCCTCTTACGTTGCGATTACAGAGGTTATCTGGAGAAGGTCAACGCTGTCGGGTACGCTACGCGCTCGCGCTCGGCGAAGGCGACCGTCGAGTACACTCCGGTCCTCTCGAGTGCCTTTGCGATGCGGATGGAGGCACTCCACCTTGGACACCTCGTCCACCTTCTCGTCTTCTTCATAAAGGTGTTCGACTGACCGTGGAATTGGTTTGGGCGAGAGCCTTGGCGGAGTTGGCGGTACCGGTCGCAGGACGAGCGGCCACGTGCTACGACCGCGACAAGCAGGCCTGGGCTATACGATGCGATACACACTCGGACACCGTGCGACTACACATGCTGTATCGCGACGTGCACCACGTGCCACGGAATCACCTACGCTACGTCAGCTGGTCGGCGTGGCTGGTGCGCGTGGCGCCTGCGACCGGCGAACCGGAGGCGGACGAATTGCCCGGGGCTCCGTTCGAGAACTATTACGCTCAGGAAAGTGCGGATGAGGGACTCATGATGGAAACAGCGCTGCGGGTAGAAGACGTGTCCCGTTCTGGCAGTCCGTTCCTGCATCCGGGCGGGGAGCTTCGCGTGCGGCTCGAGTGGACCGACACATATCTCTTATTTCAAGCGACCTATCATGTCTACGACGATCTTTGTCGATTACACGCTCACCAAATGAGGTAAGGCATTACGCTGGTTTCATTACTAATTTTTTTTTATTTATAAACTGCAATACTCTCCATTTCTATTGAAAATGAAAGAAATAGATGTTTTTCCCCTTTCTTCAGATTTAAACTTTGTTAAAATTCAACGTGACTGATTTCGTTTTGTAAGTCAATCTGTGGCTCTTATGACAAATCCAGACTCTATTACCGGTACCTACTGTGTATATTTCTCATTTTAAGTCGGGCGAACGGCATTTGAAGTGCAAACACAACGGCTGTTTGAATGCAGACCGCCTTGACACACTTGTGGTCGTTTCTGTTTGCAGGCGTGAGATCGCGGTGCTGCAGGCGGAGAACTACTCGCTGGAGCGGCAGCTGTTCAGCTACCAGAAGACGCTGGCGTACGCGCAGGCGCAGGCGGGCGAGCCCGTGGCCGAGGGCAGCGGGCGGCGCTCGCCCGCCGAGCGCTCGCTGTCCACGGACACCGAGTACGCGTGAGACGGGCGCCGGCAGCGTGCACCGCGCACGCTGACCGCCTTCTACAAGCCCGCTCTCGACCCTTCTATCCTTTCGACTGATTCTAACGTTTTTGAGCGATTTATCTATTTTTCTAAACGTTTTATGGCGAGCTGCGCCCTCGTCCGCACCGCTTCTCGCCGGTCGCCTGCACTCTCGCCCGCGCCGCTCGGATCTATCGATAGCTGATTATTATATTCGACTACTTTTCTATTTATCTGTACATAAAATATATTTAGATATAATATATTATGTATATTTCTTAACTTGAAACTCGAATTCATATACTACGACAGTCGATTTATGAATAAAATAATTAAAAATTTTACTGATGTTTGATTTTTGAAACCTGCGAAGCTGCCTATACCTACACTATACCTACTACTTGCGCAACAACTGGTGCTACTCATTAGCTTCTCTATCAAAGTGTATTCGTTGATACGGCTTGCACGATGCTGCGTGGCGTGGGTAAGTAGGTACCTACACTTCAGACCACATCATCACTTTCCATCGGGTGTGATAGTGGTCAAGTATGTGCCTAATTGCCTATAATATTATAAAAAAAGAATATTGAGTGGATAAGTCAGCTCGTATGTTAATGGATAATATAGAGTTTAAAGTAGCTTTCGTCATTCAGGTCCTTGCAGGTTCGTTCGCGAGCCTAATTAATCTGCCTAATTAATTATTTATTAGGTATTCATAACATAGAAGTAGGATAGATAAGACTGCGTGGACTGCGTGCTTAATAAAAAGTAAGTTTAAAAAAAAAGTTTGGCTAGGCAAAATTACTTTGTCCTAAAAAATCTGCTTATTTTAGAAAACAAAGATATAAATAAAGTTTATGTTGTATGAAGATTACAAAAACAAAACGCAGGGTGAAAATGACACTGCACCGGTTACACTGACAAGATGTGACAACAATGCACTGACCTCTATCTTTAATGTATGATTAACACTGGACTTGCTACTGTGATTTCTTTTTTAACCTATTTGATAGAAGATATTTTGGATTTGATTGACACCATCTTAGCGTTGCAACCATAAATATTATGAGGGTCTCTGGAATTAATAATATTGCAAATGGAGCACCCTCTCTAATTAATCTATGATTTTAATAACCAATACCATTTACAATATCATTAATTCCAGAGACACTTGTATGTCAAATGTGGCACTTCAAATTGATCCATATTATTATGTTGTCATTTGTATAGGAACGGCAAGTCCAGTGCTATCATAAATTAAAGATAGAGGTTAGCGTAACCATGTGACATATCTTTGTTTTATGTCACTGTCAAACTGTTTACAATCACAATTCATTGTGCACATTCTGTTTTTCTTTAAATAAGTATTTAAAACATTAGAAAATGGCTCAAGGCAAAATGAAAGTAAAAAGCAAGCTGCCATCAGGCACTAAATCCAAAGTAAAGAAAGCAAAAGGTAAGGCTGTAACGAAACGAATCAATGCGCCTGTGAAGAGTAAGGCAAAGGCCCAGACCGTTGAACGCAATAAAATGAAGGCTACAGTGACAAAGATGGTGAACGCAGCGGCTGAAAAGCAACTAAGAAGCTTAGCAACAGATACGCCACAGCTTTCCGAGGCTCAAAAGCGAGTGGCAAGTGCACCTACAGCACCCGTTCCATCGAAGTGAAATAACCTCAAAATGTTCATAGGCTGTGTGTTGATAGACTTTTGCCTTTAAAAGTGTTATTTAAATTAAGAATGTTTCCTTTTGTGATAAAGTTATTTAAGTAAGTTTTGTTTCATACATCTCAACATTTAGCCGGCCCCCTATTGGGCACAGGTTTCCTCCAAATGAGAAGGGTTTTGGCCATAGTCCATCTGACTGAGTGCTGTGTTACTAATATTAGTCTTTGTATTAATATTGCTGTTTACTTTTATACTAGTTAATGCCCGCAGCTTCGCTTGTGGAGATGTAGATTTTAAAAATCCCATGGGATCTCTTGGATTTTCCGGGATAAAAAGTAGCCTATGTCACTCTTCTGATGCTCAACTACAACCATGCAAATAACGCCTACTTGCGGAGAAGATTCCCAGGAAATGAAGACGACGAACCATGCAAATAATCTTGTCGATCCATTCAATCACGCTTCAACTGAGCCAGGGATCAACATGATTTTTGAGAGTGGCATTGGCTACTTTTTATACTGGAAAATCAAAAAGTTCCTGCAGGATTAGAAAACCTAAATCCACTCAGATGAAGTAGCGGGCAATAGCTAGTTTGTCTTAAGACAATGTACTGCATTACTTCCCAAACTGTTAAATAAAATGATTTAGTTACAAAATTTTTAACCATATGTTATACAAGAGCAACATTTTAATGCAACATATTTAATGTTATACTTACTGACAGGTTTTTAATGTTAAGTATTAAATATTATTCTGACATGTTGATTATTTTTTCTTTATTTTATATCCATAAAATATAGAATGAAGGCTTAAATTATGTTTTTGCTACAGGTAAAATAAAATTAACTAAGATTTGCTAGATATTAGTGAACAGCTTTAGTTTAATCAAGTTTCAAAAAGCTCAAAAGTAAAGCCTTAAAAATTTGATGCACATTTTGCAAAGTTTCGACAATATACAAAGTTTGAGTTTATTTATATAAGTTATCTTGTACAATGTATATCTTAAAATGGGAATCTGATCTTATACTGGATGAAAACCTTGGCACAGATATATTAGCTTCAGAATTTAAATGATCTTGATTGGCTAATATCCTTATAATATATGAATGAAACTTTGTTTGCATAGGACTGGCTTTAGAGACACTGCTCATAAAATAATCCTCTAATTTTGACCAAATTGGTTCACAAGAACCTGAGATACAACTTGACCCAAATTACATTCGGGCGAAGCTGTGGGCATAGCTATTAATATATGAAGGAGAGTTTTAGTGCGAGTTTGCATATCGGTTGAGTATCTCGAAATCAGTGATGGTTTTCGTAAATATACCATACATACAACCATAACGTAGAATGCATCTAAGCCTGGGGTGCTCCTGGGTTATAGATACTAGCGAGACTGGCTTTAAAGCATTTCATAACTGCCATAGAGCCTGTAAAGCTTTTTCTTAGACGCTAAGGCAGCTTGAGCGCCCAGATGAAAGTAGCCGACGTGCGTTAAGACAGCCTAGTCACTTAATTGCATTAAGAATTCGCTAAGAGCTCTGGCAGTGCATGCACCTGTGGAATAACTTGCTATTGACACTGACTTCCGTTTTAATGCTAAAGTTATACATATAAATAGGGTTTCGGTGGGGCTAAGAGTGAGGGTACCCACAATGAAAAGGAAACTGTTTTTTTTAAAGACAGCCATGCTGAGCTCGACTCATATTCCCTTCTTCCCGTCCAAATAAACGTAAAGGTGGGTATTGAGCCGTCGAACTTTCAGTTTTCAGTGCGCATCTTCAACTTTTGGGCTATTGAGGTATTTTAATTCCAGTTTTTTTGCATTGACTAGGTACCATTTCTAGGCATGTTTTTCAGCTAGGCATATTGTTAATCATGTTTTTACTCTTAAAGAACTACTGGGCTGATTTTCGAGCAGAGCCTATGTTCTTAGATGATTTTAAGCTTGATTTAATATATTGATTGTTTAAACTGACTAACTTATACTAGGGGTAGATGCCTACCCAAGTTATTCTGGATCGTAATTACTCAGTTTGTACCTGTTTAATATTCGCACGTCCAAATCGATTGGAATTTACCGAATGCAGTTTAATTTATGTGATGTCGCAGCTGAGACTAATTTAAATTACTAATTACCTGCCTACGTTGTATTTGTTTACCCACCGCGTCGACAGTTTGGGACAGTTTGGTTGACATAATTTACATACCGCTTCTTACCCAAGGGATACCATGGAAAAATACCACTATATTATAACAAGTGAATTTATCCAGTGCATACGTACAGGAAATGTGCATGTCGTCGAGTTGTGTCGACTGTTGATACGTCCGATCTGGCTGGTGCTTCTGACGTCATAAGCATTAACTGAAAAAGAAGTGTGTCTTTGCCTGAGATCTATAGAGCGTGCTCTGACTTAGTTCAGACTCAAGATAGAGGTTAAAACGAGACACAAATATGCTCTGACATAAATCTGTCTCGTTTTAACTCTGTCTTGAGTCTGAGCTGACTGAGAGTGCGGTCAATAGATTTCAGCCTAAGTGAGTCGTTTTGTAATTTGTCTATATGATTGTAAGTATTGGGTCTAAAGTTCTTTTGACTTTGACTATAACCAAACGATCGTGTAGTTTTTCCGCCATTAACTACCTATCTACTTAAGCCTAGCGTCCATTAAGTCTAAATCGTCCCGCAATCGGTTCTGATATATCATTTAAACCCATAAAGCAAATGGATGAATAACTATAATATCTATTAAAGTCCATTTGTCGATCGATTACTCGGAGGAAAAAAAATTTGATCGATTAGTATTTAAATGATGCCCTCGACTTCGTCCGCGTTGCTTAAGGTTTTTTGATTCCCGCGGGAATTCTTCAATTTTGCGGGTTAAAATGTAGCCAGTTGTTAATCCTGGGTATGCGCTATCTCCATTCTCAGACAAATCGGTTCATCCGTTGTGGCGTGGACAAGTAACAAACATCCATCCATCCATCCATAAATCCTTACAAACTTTCGCATTTATAATACCTACAAAAGAAAGAAGCGTCCATAAGCAAAGAAAGAAAGAAGCCCCACGCCGAAGCTCTCGCACAGAAAATGGACTGGATTTTATTCGGTGACTCAGTGTACGGTTTGCTTTATATAACACATTTCTATGATGTTATAATATCACACAGTTATAATAAATGTCTTTCAATCATAAAATCAGAGGTAACAATACTAATTTGGGGAATCTACTCTACTTGTTTTTTCATGGTCAAGTTTAACCTAAGTGGTAGCTTAAATTGAATCGCCTGACATTCAAGTTACAAACTTCCCTTAATTGCTTAAAGGCGCTGCAGAGATTTGAAACATTTTGCATCCTGACTCACCACTTTAGCTGCCTGAATCAAACCCAAACTTGGAACTAAAAAGATTACTCGTGTGTCCTAAATTACTCAAACCGGGTATTGAACCCGGAACACGTTGCCTGCAGCCTGTGAGACAATCGTCGCGCTGACGCTGCCTCCGGGAGATTGTCAAATTGCATACAATTTGCCGCTCTCAAAACTCTTGATTCAAACTTAGATTAGGTTTTTTATGAACCTTTCGTTTAATGAACTGTACCTGTAAAATTAACAAAACTTCCTTACATTTTTAAACCTATTTTCTTCGCGATCTCTATTTCTGAGCCCTTAACGTCTTAAATCAAATCAAGTTTACTTGAGTCAAAAAAGCTGTAAGAGCGGTGAGATGAAAACCGAAAGGTCGACAGTTCGAAACCCATCTAAGTATTTCATTATTGTCGTACCAACTATCATACACTTGGACTTGGAGGGGAATTAGTCATGATTAAACTGAAAACTGACGAAGCCTGGAATCGACTCTGGGGCTTCCCACATATGTTCGTTATTTATTTTAAACATAGTGTTTAAACCCCCCTACTAGGTGGGCCGATGACATCAAACGAGTCGCAGGGAGTCCATGCAAGAGACCATCAACATTCAACATTGGTTGCTATCGCTTGGCATATAAGAAGTTTTAAAAAATAAAATAAAATTAAATGTTTAAAATAAATAAATATAATTCTCAAAGATCGTTCCGCGAGTAGGTAAGTACGTACATACCTACCTACTTAGGTGCATGTATTTACGTACCTAAATCGATTCGGCAATCTTTATTTTCGGTCCAAGATTAAATTTTTTTCTGAAGTCACTTCACTGTAATTCGGTGAAGTTGGAAGTTTTTTATTTTAAATTATATTGCATGTTGCGTATGTGGGTAACATATTCAACGCAATGTCGCACGGTGAGTGAACGCGCTTTAGGGATGCAGGACGCTCTGCTTCAGATATCGATTTTATCACTAACTTAATTATATGTCAATGCTTACTTAGTAATAATTACTTTATTAAGTTAATGGATGCGCTACCGTCAATGGACAATGGATGGGCTAAAGTCGAACATCTGTTTCATCGTTGCTATTAAGGCCCGCTCGACTTCAACATACGTGTAGAAAATTAATATTTTATACTCTGTAGAAGTCGGTTTTTTAAAAAGAATATTTCTATTTATATTTATCTATGTAGGTCACGGCCGGTCGATTGCGGAAAAGCTGCATCTATATCATTGCCACAGTCCCAATTGTAGTGATTCGCTGAATTTATGACATTATTCCTGCAACGATCCATCCTAGGCAATAGTGAATAGAATAGAATAATTTTCTTTTTCAAATAAACTTTTACAAAGTGCTTTCGACTCGTTAAATGAATCTACCACTACCAGCGATCACAGAAGAAAAATTCTGTGATCGCTGACCACTACTGGTTTGGAATGGCGTTCCAACCGAGAAGAACCAGCAAGAATCTCGGCGATTGCTCTTTTAAAAATAAAATGATATGTAATAACAATAATATTATGTTGTGTACAATTTACGGGTTAATTAAGCTAACGTATTGCTGGAGCACTGAGAGAGTATCAGTCAATCACAGGTGATTGCGAGAATAGGATAAATTCGTTTTCGTTTTGCGGTCGATAAAAGTGAGTAATATTTTGGAAAGTATGTACCTATTCAAGTCAAAATAACTAGGTGGACGAACAGATGATGTAGACTATCGGTTGAGTCGACGACGATGTCTCTTATAAGTAAGACATCTTTACCTTATACCACGTGTAATAAGTAAATAATAAACCTACTTAGGTAAAGGTAGGTAGGTAAAAGTAAGATAGGATTGTGTAACTCTACAAGTGAGCAATCTAGAACATTTTTATTTACATATTCACTTGTTAATCAAGTGGAAACATCGATACAGATGCTCACCAAAAATCATTCCAACGCCACTGGTCGAAGCGGTGTCAAGGGAGCGGGGAGGTGATGCGCCGATTTCTCCGAATAAGATTAATAAATGCAGGCGGGGCGGGGGACACCGCGGCTAATGACACCACGCTGCAGATATTTTTTATCGCGAATTTAAAACAAACTGGTTGCGGCGGTAGCTGGACCCCCTCCGCTCCCTAACCGCCTCTCCGCGAGCCTGCACTTAAGCCCCACATACACGCAGCAGGTGATGGCAGCAGCGCGCGAGAGTATTATAAAATAGAGCAAGCAAAGCATCTATTATAATATAGTTGATTCTGTATCATTCAATGGTGTAATCATGACTCATGGAGATTGGATTGAGTACTACCGAAATACTATTAGAACAAAGCCCGCGACTTCGTCCGCGTGGATTTCCTACGGATTTTAATAAATTTTAAATAACTTACTTGACTCAGTTTTTCTGGGATAAAACTTGTTTACGTCACTTTCCAAGTCCTCAACTATACCCATGGTCCATGCAAAAATCACGTCGATCCGTTGCAGTGTGATTAAAGGACGAAGTCGAAGGAGTAGAGTGTACTTATTGGGCGTCACGGTGGGAGTATATAAGGACAATTATTATTAGTCTTCGTGCTGTTATCAGCCAGAAACTAGTAGAAGCATGAGGAAGAACTTCTATTAGACAGTTGGTAGTTGGTGGTAAATATAGTTTTTTCATAGTTAACATTGATATCTCTAACTTATATTAATAATAACCAGCAAGTATGCAAACAGCAGAGATCTGGCAAAACTGAACCTATCGTCTAAATTACATCTAATACAAGGAATCGTATGAAGTATTTACATCCCCTGGGTACACGTCACTTGAGAGCTTGTAAGCGACAATCTAAGCGGTTCCTACGCGCACTCCGCAGAGTAATCAATAAAAACCTTCAATACAGTTTCTTCAATTAAGTAACTGAGTATTATAACTTGTAAGTGCCTCATAGCAACAGCTACTGCCAAATTTTCGCGTTCGGTGATGTGACATAGGTATTTGATAATATGACTTGTTACAGATCGTAACTCATCATTCATCAGTGTGACTGTGATGTCCTTCCGTACCGTAGCGCAGTCTTCACTAGTGTAGTCTATCCAGAGCTTATAAGCTCCTGCGCGGGCGCAAACGACCGCGTCGCACCAATTGTCACACTTACTTAAAGCTTTTGTTACGTAAATAGGTGCGCTTGTCATGCCTCCACTTTCCTGGATGTTGGTTGTCTATATTCAAATGTTTGTAGAATATAGCGCGTGATAACTAAACATCCGGAAACGATTTGGAATACTTTGCCAAAGCTAACTACATTCAACAATATTTTTAACTCGGTTTAAAATATTTTAAGTTCGTCGTTTATATTTTATCGTAGATGACGCAAGATCGAGGACTGTGGAAATCCATACATAAGACCTTTGTTTAGCAATGGACGTCTATTAAGATGTCTTGTAATCTGACTGTTATTCTTAGAATCTGATACACAAAATTGTAGAAAAAACTTAAAGCCTTACTTTAAAGTTCAATAGGAATGAAAGGTAAATTCAAAGTGAAGTCCAGTTAACAGAGATGCAAATACGACTGGTTATTAGTAAGATATCAGTCTGTCAGATGGTCGGGGCGAATGCAAAAAGATTTCCGATGCGAATCAAGCTGAACTAGTTGGGGTAACGGTGCGGCGCGTCTACTGGAGAGCACCGTTTTATGTATGAGTACTAGGAAAAAGAGAATAATTATGATGATGTCAACTGTTTATATTATGCATCTAAGAACTCTGTACCTATTACTTGGTTCGTAACAATTTGACAAAGTGAATGGTGTACGTTATGCAATTTATATCCTGCTCATAATATGTTGCTTTATTTCATTAAAGTATATAATTACTTTAAATAGTTGTATTTCAATTAATAAATCGATGATTTAAATAGATTTTGTGTCAATAAAGATGGAAAAAATATTTGTACCTATTCAATTTAACCCACTCGAAAGTAAAGTTATGTCGAAATTAACACGGCTAAAAAATGTCATAATCATTTTCACGATGTTCCTTGCGTAAAGGGATTTCATTATATTTGAGTGATCAATTTAGAAAGCAATTTAGTTTGTAGATTATTTATAGCAGAATGCCCACTCAGCTGTAGATGTTAGTGTCGTTATTATTATCTCAATAACTATATCATAAAACAAAATCAGATAATAATAGTCTTCTAAATATATAAAAGGAAAAGGTGACTGACTGACTGACTGACTGACTGACTGATCTATCAACGCACAGCTCTAACCACTGGACCGATCGAGCTAAAATTTGGTATACAGGTAGCTATTCGGACGTAGACATCCGCTAAGAAAGGATTTTGGAAAATTTCAACCCCAAGAGGGTTAAATAGGGGGTTAAAAAATCGAACCTAACGTTATTCCATATTTTGTCACGTCAAAAGACTCCTTTCAACCAATTTTTCTGAAAACAACAACAATACCTACAAGATGTTTTATATTACCAGAGTACGTCCAGACAAAACCTCCCAGCGACTTGATATTCACATTGAAACATATTTAAATTACTAGCTTTTATACTTTAGTTTTTTTGGAAATGCATAATTAAATCTTGTACATAAACTCGCAAAGTATTAGCTTCACAAAGCGTTTAATTTACTATATAAACCTCTAGGATCACTGTGAATGCATAGTGAGATCTATTTCTCTGCGAGAAAAGAAATATACATGACTATATACAAAGGCATAGTTAGCATAGCTAATATTACTGTAGGTACAGTAACAACATTCGACAGTTTTGTGCTTTTACGTGAAAGGTATTCTCTAGAATGGTAAAGCTATATTCACACTGGTACAATATTATGCTTACATGAGAAGTTTATCTTTCAGATAAATATATCGGCACCAAAATTCACTATTTATTCTATTTAAGAAAAGTATCGAAAACTTTTCCTATTGAAACCTCAGACCTCAGAGATTGAAATATAATTTTCCAACTCAGGATCCTAGAATAACGTACTTAGGTATATAACATATTTTTTTTACTTGCAAACATTCAAATCAAATTACATAAAAAGCTGCTTTCTGTGAAAATTTTGTTTCATCGTATCCCGAGTTTTTATTAAACTATCAGGCCGAAGCTTTAAGTAATTATATTTGCATATTTTAAGTATCTTTACAATAGAGCAACTGTTTTATATCTCAGTAGAACCGATGGTAGACTAACTAGAAACCTAGACAGACTATAAATTAGAGAAAAGAAAATTTATTAACACATAAAATCGTGCCCCATAATAATTATGATTTGATTTACCATGTTTTTAACGTATTAAGTACCGATTACACAGTGGTTGCAGTGGTTGAGACTTTGGTGTCCTTTTCGGAAGATTCGGGGTTCAGTCCCAGGCACGCATCTCAGAATTTTCGGAGTTACATACCTTACGGTTTACGTTTAGCTTTACAATGAAAGAAAACAGCGTGAGGAAACCCGCATGCCTGAGAGTTCTCCAGTCCTCAAAAGTCAATCCGCACTGGGCTAGCGTGATGGACTATGGCCTAAACCCTTCATATTGGAGAGGAAAACTGTGCCCAGTAGTGAGCTGGCTACGATTTGGGATATGAATGAACTTATTAAGATTAGCTATATATTAGGAAATGTTTTCCTCTAACATTAAGCTAGTGTACCCCAGGGTCTATAGCATAGGTTTAACGGGTCAGCTGACAAGTGCCCGTGGGGGCGGCCACAATGATTTATGTATGTTTCCTTGTATTGTGGCCTGTGGGTGAGCACGCGGAAGACTGCACACTTTTAGTGCCTATTGGTGGTATTCCGTCCGTCATTACGAAAACAAATCTATTGTTGTTTACCACGGAAGGAATATCTTCCGTAGCTGTTGCAATTTTCACATCTTTTAGTTTCAAATCTAATGGTTCCATCGTGCTGTATTAGTTAAGTACTAATAGGTCGGAACTAGCTTTTTGCCCACGTCTTCTGCCACGTGAAGTTACCTGTCTCTCATAAAATTCTAAAATTTACTTTTAATTTTATTTATTTAAATTATAACTTTTTCAAAAATACTGTCGGAACTCCATAATATTAAATTTCAGGATAAAAATTATCTTATATTCTTCCTCAAGCTTTTAGGCGTAAAAAGATGACATACAGACAGACAAAGTCACTTTTGCATTTATAATATTCATATGTATGGATTTTATAACGCATAAAAGTTTTGCGTAGCAACATCGTTACGCGTTGATGTCTTTTATATGCGCTTCCAATAATTATACTCTTGAGTTGATAAAGATCTTAATTAAAATATAATGGAGGCTTGTACTTTATATAATTTACTCTTTCCGGTAATAATTTAAGTCATAACCACATTTAATTACAAGAGTTATTTTATTATTTTAACTGAAAACGTCGGATTGTAGTACCAACTAATTATTTATTTATTTATTTGTAAAAATGTAACATAACTTTAAGTTGTACAAAGACTCATATCTCATTCACTCACAAATCCAATTTAGAAACCCTTTTTAGTACTTTATAAAATCCTTTTGAACACTCATGCTAGATAATAATTTTCGAATACCTGAACAAATTACGAGTATTACCAAAATTGTAATGTATATTACATAAAATAAATATTTATTTCCATAAATTATTTCTTTTTAGATATAATTTACGTAATTATCCAAAGTGCAACTTTTCCTAGACGCTTTTATTTTAAAAGTCCTAATAGTCCATGGTTCAGGATCCTGAAAAGTCCCACTCATTAGAATGGTCAAATCGTTAAATTTAAATACCAAGAGCTTATTTTTCTAAAGAATATAACAACATCCTCCATGTCTCCATTGATTCAAGTGGCTGGCTGCTTAGAGCTGCAAAGCATGAGGTCCCTGGTGCAAGTTTAAATCAAGACAGAAAAATCCAAGGTCTATTTTTCTGTCTTGGGTGAATTGGGAAGTTAGGGGCATTTTACCAGAGAGAGCACGTAAAGCGGTTGGTTCAGCGCCCGATATCTCTCCGGCCATGTCGAATTTTCATTCTATTGGATTCCAATGGGAATTCAATATAATAGAGATTATTAATCCAAAGATTTGACTATAAGAGTGAGGGAATAAAGATGCACTTTGCAGAAGAAGTAAGAGTCCGCCGTATTACTATCCCAACAAAACTCCATCAGAAAGGATTGTGATAGATGAAAGGGGTCAGGAACCTGAGCAATTATGACAGCGAGATAATATTTAGAATAAGGTTCGTTTCAACCAGTGCCCAAAAGCTCAGTCCATTTACACCCCACTTAGCCGTCCGTCTGCGCCATGACAGGAGGTGATATCGACGGGAGACAATAAATCCGGTTCTGCAGCGCTGCAATTAAACTAGTGTCGCGACGAGTTCGCGACCGTGCGAAAGTGAAGCGGGGACGCGGGCGGCGGTGGGGAAGGCGGTACGTGCTAAGTGCGCCTGCACATCGGAGACATCATACGACGAGCTGAAGGCTAGTCTCTAGTTCTCTACATAGCTCTATGTATGTGGCTATCGTTCACTTGCTAACAAGAACTGTCAAACCCGCATTTAGTATGAAGAAATGGGGTTAGACAGTTCTTAGTTGACAACTTTTATTGTTTCCCATATAGCCACTGGGAATGTTAAAAATAGAGAATACGGTAGATACGGTAGTTGATATCTCGTGCTCTATATGCGAAGACAGAGACACACGGTGCTTAATAATAATCAATATCCTAATACATTTCATTTACCTAAATGAGCAGGACATTGGTAAAAACGAGTGTGTCAGACAAGATCACAGTTATGATCTGTTACTGAAAATCACTCCTGATCTGCTTCTTCCATCTAGTGGCTGGGTGATGATGATTCTGCATGTAGATGAAAGACACTCAGACAAAGTCACGGTACTTTTTACAGTCTATACGTTGAGCTAGCCTTGATGTTTGGCACCGAGGAAGCTTGCGTCATGGAGATCGTTATATTTACGGCTACGGCACTAAGGGCCTAGGCTTTATCCTATTATGGTTATTATTTATGATTGGGAACTTTTGTCTCACACCTTTGAAGATGTGAGACAAAAAGTCCCCAGTTAGTGGAAGCCCATATACCCGGCTTGTTGTGTATTGGCCCATAGCCCCATACTCGTTCAGCAGTTGTGACTTGTGAGTTCGTGAGTCAGTCCGCGCGCAGCCGTCGGCGCTGACGCATGCGCCCCGAGCGTGCGATGCGTTAGCCCCATGGTGTATCCCGAGACGGCCCGTTGGGGAGCGCCCGACACGCTAGCGCCCCTCTACGATGACGTCTACCGAGGTCAGCCCTGCAAGTACCGCGAATTGCATCCTTTGTTCTAAGCCTGCATAACCTGCCAATGTATTATATTTATTTCAAAGTTTATTGGTGTTTTCTGGTCTTGTAGTCTTAATTCATAACCCGCTTCATACGTAATCGAGTTTCTTTAGATGTTTTCGTACATTTTGGTTTTCGTTTAATCGCTAACAATGGGTACTGCGGTGATAATGACTAAATGTAAGCCTATATACCTCCTTTAATATATTATACTAAACACAATGAATAAAATAATAAAGTACCTACCTACCTATGTAGTTTTGTTACTAATGAAGCTATGCACAATAAATAATTTAACCGGTTAGTGAAAATATAACAAACTATTTCCAAGTGTAGGTTTTGATTAGAAATTAAACAAATAATTTTATTAGAACGTCTAATAAGAATTCAATAAGAAAAAGTTATGTTTCCGTTATCTTAATTAATAAAAATGTAATGAACGGAAATGTTACCAATAAAATTGGATAACTGTTCGTGGATTCGCACAAATTGACCGATTAGACAGGTTAAGTAACGTTAACTGAGGTCAGTTACTCGTGTGGTGACCGTTAACAGCATGTTTGATGACTTGATAGTCATTGATCGCGTCATATGTTCCGGCTGTTAGAGAAAGCTGTAATGTGAACCAGATCCAACTAGATTAACTTCGTTTTTTGTTTGTGTGGGAAACTAAATTATTTGATTAGTACCCGAGTGCGGAAGGGTTAAGGAGTTTATCATTATACCTGTGTGTGTGTGTTTGTTATTTTGTTGGTTCCCTTATAATAATTGCTATATTAACATTAGATTTAAATAAATGACTTAATCTTGGCGTACCTACTGTGTGCTCTATTATGTTTTGAGGAATATATAATACTAGCTTATACCCGCGACTTCGTCCGCGTGGAGTTAGTTCTCCAAGTCCTCCCTCAACATACCCATGCAAAAAATCAAGTCGATTGCGTGATTGAAGAAAAAACCAACAAACAAACACACTTTCGCATTATAGTTAGATAGCGAAAGTATGTATATAAAATAATCTTCTTCTTCATCAACCGATAGACGTTCACTGCTGGACATAGGTTTCTTGCATGGATTTTCACAGGCCTCGGTCTTGTGCCGCCTGAATCCAGCGGCTCCCTGCGACTAGTTTGATGTCGTCGGTCCACCTAGTGGGGGCTCTGCCAACACTGTGCTGCCCGGTGCGGGGTCGCCACTCCGGTAAAATAATATTGTAATAGTAATCAAAAACTGCAACCCGGACGGAAAAGACGCAGAATATTCAATCAAATAAACGTTATTACAGACAGTTATTTCGAAATCAGACACTTCCATTTTGTTTATTTATAGGTACAGATAGTACAGCTATTATAATCAATTAGAGTGACTCCAAGTGTAGATTGCGTTTGGATGTAACGTTAACCTATTTGCAAAAACCATGGAGATACAAAAACTTAAGATCCATATAAATGGGGACAGGGGATGTAGGTACGACCTTATGGTCTTCTTGATTATATATAAAAAAACACACACACACACACACACAGACACACACACAGCCACACAAACACTCACACAGACACGTTAAACCTATAAAACCCCGTCGTTTTTATGTCGGGGGTTACAAACTTAATGAAATCACTTCGGTCGTTTCTAAGATGAGTAATTATAGAGAAACTACCGGGTACATTTCATATTATGGTAGTGACTAGCTGATGCCCAGCGACTTCGTCCGCGTGGATTAAGATTTTTTTTATTACCCCGGGAACTCTTTAATTTTCTGGGATAAAATATAGCCTATGTGTTAATCCTGGGTATGAACTATTTCCATTCCACAGCCAAATCGATTCATTCGTTGTGGTGTAAAGGAGTAACAAACATCCATACATCCATCCTAACATACTTTTATATATTTTATAATATTAGTAGGATTAGTAAGGAGTTTTATGTAGGTAGGCACTAGGTACTACATTTTCTACTCTACGGAACAGAATTAATGTTATACCAAACTTCTTTGACATCTTCTATGGCTTCTTGGGCTATTACCGTTATTTACTTATCCAATAACATAGATGTATATTTATTTACAAAATACTTACTTACTTATTTCTAGAAGCAAAAGGGTCCAAAAAGGGTACCATCCGCTTGTACATTTTTACGTATGTTCGGATAAAACTCCGTAATGTAAGACATCAGCCTTCCATTTCTAAGATTAAATGAAAACTGAAGCTTTTCCCGCAGTTAGGGTTCAGTAAAGATACCTTCAAATCCCGCACCACCTGAACGTAGAGCTACTCGTATCGATATCGAGGGATGAAAATTTAATAACACGAGGCTTTTAACATGTTAAAAGCATGTAGAATGTCGGCATAATACTAAAGGAATTTATAATATTTATGCTTATATGAGGCGAATGTTTAATTAATAAAATACTCGAGGCTTGTGCAAAATTAGGAACTTTCATGTTTGTGGAATCTAGTTTAATTCGCATTTTATCTCATTTGTTAGTCTAAGTAATAATTTTAGCATTATTAGAGTCTATTTTGACGTTTGGGAAAATTGCCAATAAAAAACTGTCAAATTCGTCGGTCATTCGCACTATTCCGTGAAACAACAAAATAGGCCCAAAGTACCAATTTCATTACCACCAAGTAACAATTATTAATTAAGTGAAAGCGTTCTGATAGTCTTTGTATTGAAAGTCTGTCAAAACTTTGTTTTGTTATGAAAAGAGCAAATGCTGAGTTTCTTGCTGGCTCTTCTCAGCAGAATCTGCATTCCGAACCGGTGATAGAGTCTTGACGTGTCATAAGAGCTACGACTTGGACTACCTGAAATAAATAATTTTGAATTTGGAATTCCAAAATTCGTTGGTTCAACCTTACTTGGCTATGATGAAATTGGCACAAAACACAATACACAGAATAATCTAAGCACTTTAGCAAAGGTTTACGATACTTTGGGTGCTAAAGATTGTTGCTTTCAAACTTCTTATCTGTAAAGTTTTCACGTTAAAATGAAATATAGCGCTGAACCAGCCTTGACGTTTGGTGAAGAGATAGATTGTTTTCTGGCTAAAGAAAAGATAAATTTTATCCCAGGTAACAAAACAGAAATTTTAAATATAGAATGAAAGAAAAAGTCTTTATTTGAGACACACAGCACAGTTAATAACAGAAAGAGATACAAAACAAAAAATAAATAAATATGAGTGGTCCCAAAATGGACTCCACTCAGCATATGCTATCCCTGTGGGAAAGGCACAGGCATAGCGCTGGTCTTCCGTGGATCCAAAGGTTTCGGATGACTGTTAATCACGATAAATAGTACTATGTAGCAAATAGTTAACATAATAAATAATAAAAATAAAAATAGTAGTGCGTAATATAATTCTTTCACACAAAGTCGCGAATATTAATTGAGCTATAGTTAATAAATTAGCTACAAAAGGAAAAGGAAATATTTACAAAATTGTATCAAAGATATTAATATTAAAAATCAAAGACGTCATGTACAACAAAGCTGCTTGAAAAATAAGGACAAATAAAAACTCCGCATGACAATCGTTCGCACCAACATGCTTCTTTGAGACTTTGTACTGCACAAATCCAACACTCAGCCCGTTAACACAAATCCTTTAGGAAGTCTCTAGCTTGTTACGACAAGTTTCCGAGACAGAAAACTAACGGAAAAGGCATTATGGTTTAGCAAAGTGTGATTAATTTTAATACAACTACGAAACTAACGGCTAAGTACTCCTAGTGAAGTGCTATAAAATCCATCGAATAATAGCGGTTCTGATAGGTGCAGATACTAAATTAACTTTGGTTGGTTTTATTAACAGGTACCTACAGGTACAGAACAGAAATTTCTAATACTCGTAAACCGAATTATTGATTTTCCCTCTTGCCTTTGCCTACCTAATTTATGTCATCGACATAACTCTTTAATAGTAGGTTATATAAAAAGGTGAACGTTGATCCATCCATTTCCTTAATCGTTAGAAACCTAGATGGATAACTTACCTACTATACATGAGATAGCTTTATAGGAAACTCTAACATTCAATTCCAAGCTGGAACTAAACGTTTCAATTCAAAGTCCGACTCTCGTAGGAGTGATAAAGATTCGAATTTACTGAAGCGTGTCGTTTTTAAAATATCGTAATTGTGAACCTAAAGACGTTCATATTATTTTAGTGCTTATCAAAAAAAATTCTTGCACCATACTACTCTCACACATCATTTCACTCCTATCACCAATGGTAGAGATTGCTCTGTAGCAATAAGGCCGCCTTTGCATGCGTAGTTTTAAGTTTTATTAATTTTTGTTTCTTTCTTGTGCGCAATAAAGTTTTTATCTATCTATCTATCTATCTTGATAAAGCAGAAGGCACTGTTAAACGCAAATTGCAAAATGATCACAATCCCCTTTGATTGGCCGATACACTCTCACTAATGGCTCAAATGCATTGTTACAAGAATGCTAAAAATTCAACCAATCACCACCAGACGCATCAACCGTTGCTACAGAGCAGTTGATGCAGCTACAAGTTTTTGGATACTTATCTCTTTCATTTCAAATTAGCTGACGCGACAGACCTTTTCTTGTCTTAGATATGCATATTCAATTCGAACTGGAATAACAAAAAAATAAAATAATAGCTGTCTGCTAAATTCACATTCATCAAACGCGCGAACTGTCAAACTTGCGATGTTAACGAAGTCGTCAAGTTTTCTGAAATTATCCAGTTTTCTGCGCAATTTTCTTAACTTTTCTTTCCGTAAGAATTTTCCACAAAGTATTAGAAAACTTAAAAAAAAGATGAATGAAATCGGTGAAGTCGTTCTCAAGTTATGGCGTGACCAAGAAAAACAGGTATTCATTTTTATTTATTTCACATTAATTTTATGAACATATCTACTTAGGTATCGTTTCCACACAGTATACCTTCTTCAAAAACAGATCGTAATTGTGAAGTAAGTATTTTCAGGTAACTTACTTTACAGATAAGAATCAGAATGACGGTAGTTTTACAGGAATTAAGAGAGACATTCACCGTGTTTTAAGGCTCAATTAAAGCTGAGGCGATTAAACTTGATGCGATTCGAATGGTGATTTTATTGCGTTTGCCAATCCATTCCAAGTTGAGTGCGGCTTGCTAACAGGAACGCGTTGTAGTATTACAGTCATCCAAGATATACCTGTCTTGGATTGCTTGATTAGTTTGAGGGGTTTTAGCATTTCAGTCAAATATAACTGTAATTACATAATAAATATAACTGTAGGGCTGTAAGTTCTTCTTCTTTATCAACCACTGACCTCCATATTTAATCTGTGGTTGACACTGGACTTGTTGTCCCTATAAAAATGACAGCCTAAACTATGGATCAAAGCGCCACTTTTGACGTACGAGTGTCTCTATGTAAAGAATATACCTACCTACCATATGCGATGTTGAATATTCCCCTTTTCCTTCCAAGAAAGTGTAAAGCTTGTATTACGTGCGTGCATGATAACAGTGCAATACCACCCGTATTTGAATTTTGATCCGTCGGTCGATCTTTCGGTTTTTCGATAACCGTTGCGCTAATGAGACTTTTACTGCTTGCATGACAAATACCTAGATAATTCCCTGTGCCATTAGAGCTTGCACAAATAAGGGTGGATCAAAAGTTCTGCTGCGTAATTTTCATGCATTTATATGAATAATCGTACACTAACGACTAGAGAGTAGAGACTACCCGCAGCGCAGCGCATTGTAAAATCGATTATAGATTCTAAATGCTAATAAATAGAGGCTAATGTACTTTGAGCGCGGTTTTTTGTGGATCCCATCCCGGCTGTAATTTTCACCAGCGTCTGACTTAACTCCTTATGTACCCAAAAAAATTTCTTATTCCAACAGATTCTGCTTTAAAGAGCAAATTTTTGCTCCGATGCTATTTTCCATTGATTCACACTTGGCTAGCGTAGTGGAGTAAGGCCTAAACAATTCGCATTCTGAGAGGAGACCCGAGCTTGGTAGGTACTTGGCCGGGTTGAGAATAAATGAATAGTAGGAACGTTTTAAATTATATCGACGCATCAAGATTCGTTTTATAGACTTAAAAAATGTAACGACGGGTGAAAGGCAAATTGATCTAAGCGACATTTTGTAAAACTTGCAGGAAGACAGGAAAAAAAATCATAAAAAAACAACTATTGGATAGTCTTTTATTTATTTAATTCAGTATAAATATTGTATTAAATAAATAAAAGACTATCCAATAGATGTTTTTTATGATTTTTTTTTCCAAAAAAAAAAAACTTTGATCAGTCTTCCTGCAAGTTTTACAAAATGTCGCTTAGATCAATTAGCCTTTCACCCGTCGGTAACATGACGGTGTTGCTAGCTGAGCTAGCTAACTTTCTAGTAAGTCGACTGTGTGTATCACCTCTATACTCTCCATAGGATGTGATCACTCATTGCACCCTCATTGCAAACCGTTAATTCCTTACACGCCTATAATTAAATTACGCTTAAGCGACGTCGCTAATGGCGGAGTATTTGTAAACAGTCAACTCGAGACCCGATACACGTTCGTGTGTTTCTGTTGGCTATTTTTAGACCCACCGTCTGACTCACTGTACACCTGTATGTTTTATGCACAGTGTTATATTTATCTTAAAACGGATTGAGTAAAGGAAGCCGTGAGTCAGGGCAGCGACACTGCCTCAACCTGCCTCGATATGAGGTACGACGTGCCTTGAGGCAAATTGTACTGAGATATTATAATATTTTGTTAGATTTTGCCGCCTCAAAAGAGTTTAATTAAGACAGTCGAGGTCGAGTAGATGTATCCAATTAAGTTTCAGTTCGCGTTGGACGAAGTGTGGTAAATCACTTGAGTAAAGGACAAACATGAATTGACATAGAATAGAACCTTGAAGAACTCTAAATATTACATATATAGTCTGATCTTCACAAATATTCTATTTGAACATGATCATTAAAAAGTTGTAAAATATATTCAGATTATTTTCCAAAGACTTCATTTCGCCTAAAAAGTTTGTATTCTGATTAAGAAAGGGAATTGGTCTGATGATATGCTATCTACTTATGATATTTTTAATGCACCAGGTTTCCCATTAATTTTTTTTTATTAGGTAAGTACAACTATTCTTTTTTTAATTAATTTTATTAGGTTAGGTTCTTACGAATTAAGAAATTACCTACCTGTGTTACCTACGTACAATTTTTCTCAATTCTAGTCATTTAGACTTTCTGCTATTTCAGTTTATTTTCTTTACATTTGTATAAGTAAAACAATTTTTAAAAAAATAAGCATAAAAACTATAAGTAGGTACCTACTTGTATCGCTCATTGACTCGTCTCGACCGCTTTTTCTCTACCCTTTTTTGTCACACGATTTTTTGGTATGCACAAAAAAGAAAAATGTAAAATAAATAAGTAATTAATTCCTATCGCTGTCATTAAATGATTAAGCACTTGTTTTCTTTAAAGCAAAAAATAGCGCTATCGGTCATTTACCCCGGTCTGTCTGGAGTTTTGGAAATGCGAAAAAAGTGGGTTCACATAATATACGAGTAGGTAAGTAATTAAAATATATGCCGTTCTAATGCCGTTGTACCCATGTCGTACCAGTGAATTCAATTTTCGGCTTTCGACTGAACTTTTGTTATGTTTTAAAATAAAATAAAACTTTTAATTGGAAGTTTTGAAGTTAATTTCGTTTCTTGTTACTTTTTTTTTTATTCGATGTCCCTCGACTCGGATTGGTAGACTTCACACACCACTCAGAATATTCTGAAGAACTTTCAGGCATTCTTTCAGGTTTACTCACAATGTTTTATAGCCTCAATAACCCAACGGTTAAAAGTTCGGAAAGGTCGCAGGTTTGATGCACTATTAGCGTACAAGCTCCTAACACAAGCTTTCCGCTTATTTGGAGGGGAGAGGAGAATATAAGTCAAACTCAGATTGGCTGATATTCTTTTAAAAAAAGTGATTTCCTTCACCGTTGAAGGAAGGAACGTTGAAAATATTTAGTGGTTTGTAAATTTTTTTGTAATTGATAAATACCAATTGTTTAAAATGTAAGTACACAATTACGTTAACTCCGAAACGTTATAGCGGTGTGTGCTTGGGCTTCGAACTCCGGACTTGTAAGAAGGAGGTCGACATCTTAACCTCTAAGTCTAAGTTATCCCTGCTCCTCAAAAGAACTTGCTCTACAATAAATAAGCGGACAATTTATAAACAAAGCAAAACCAAACCACATTATCGGCAACCGAGCCTCGCCCACGCCCGCCGCTACTCGGCTCGACAAGTTTATGCAAGTCGATATTGCAAATGTCTTTCACGTCGTCTCGCGGGGAATATTGGGATAAGTAGGAACACTCGATAAGCACGAAAAAGCTCTCATATAAAAACTTCGCGCTGATTTTTTTTCCTTTTTTACGAGCGAACAATGTTTCCTCGATTGAAAAGTTCTTGCCTTTGACGTTTTGATTGAAACATCGAGATAATAGAGTCGGCGTATTATAATTGTTAGGTATTGAAACGTTTACGTAGCTTTTCTTTTCGACACGAATAAGTTTATAATTGCGGAAATGGGGAAATGAAATGAAAATGGCTTCTGGGGTCATGGAGTTGGCGGTGTGTCACCCCCGTGCCTCGGAGAGCACGTAAAGCCGTCGGTCCCGTGCCTGATCTCTCCGGTCGTGTCGAATTTTCTGTCCCATCGGACTGTGAGAGTGAGGAAATAGAGAGTGCCCCTGTAATTGAGTTTCGGGGATAAAAAGTAGCCTACCTATGTCACTCTCCCGGTCCATTCCCAGATAAAATAATGAGAATAAAAAAAAAACTATACCCATGCAAAAAATCAGGTCGATCCGTTGCTTTGTTGCCGCGAGATTGAAGGACAAACCAACAAACTAACAAACAAATACACTTGCGCATTTATAATATTAGAGTAAGGAATAGTAAGGAATATTAGTAATGATAACTAGATGAACTAGATATTAAACAGGAATTTAAAGTTTAAAGTAGGTACCTAACTGGAACTCTATTTGTAAATCAAATGCACTATTGTCGTACCCACTCCTAGCACAAGATTTTCGCTTATTTGGAGGGGAGAGGAGAATATTATAAGTCAAGTTTAGCTTGGCTAATTTCTTTAAAAAAAAAAATAAAGAAATCAAATTTCAAATAGTTACTTATTTACAGACATTGCAAACATACCTACCTCAGGCATTTGAACGGAGCAACGAATCGAGAGAGCGCTTTACTCGCCTAGTTTCAATGAATATTTTCCAAGTTTTCCGACAGCAACTAACCTGAGCTATTTCAATTTCAGCATACTTAAAGAACTGCAAAGTGCAAACTTGCACTTCTTTAATACAATCAATACTCTCCTTTTTTTTCAATTCTGAAAATTGCTTGAAAGGTAGGAATAATTAGACCACATTTCCCTTGGAAGAAAGTAGGTAAATAACATTTATTGCGCTGAGGGCGGAAAATAATAAATGCCATCGAGCGTGTAATGAGCAAAAAACGCCAAGCGATAAGAATACGGCGCTGAATAGTCTGACTTTTACTGTGAGAGCCTCCGCATTTAATTCTTTATTCAATGTCTGGACAGCCGTCTAAATCGATAGATGTCCACCGCTGGACAATGGACATACGTCTCTTAGAACGATGGCCTCAGAACACGGTCTTGTGCCGCTTTAGTCCAGCGGCTCTTATAGGAACGTCACATACGATCAAGTTTAGAATGCCCTTCCGGTTTCCGTTTTCCCAACTAACTATAACGTGGGTGTCTTTAAATCAAAAGTGAATAGGCATCTAGGGAAGCTCCAGAAAGCTGTGCCACTTCATTGAGAGAGATAACGCAATACATCAGAAAGAGAATATAGGCTACTATATAGTATAGGCTACTTTTTTAACCGACTTTCGAAAGAGGAGGAGAAGGAGTTGAGTTTTTCTACCTATGTATATCGATACCTCCGTGATTTCTACACTGATTTGTGTAAATCTTTTTCCTAATCGATACAAAAACTTTGCGATATGCTCCCATAAAAAGTTCGGTTTCTAACTCCTCAAACCTGATGCTGCAAGGGTACTGCCCCCCTAAACTGTGGGGATTTAGGAACTGTCGATTATGAATAGTTATTGTTGGTATCAAGTAAAGACATTGTTGAATTCCAAGACCCTACTCCTCAATCCTGATGCTGCAGGAGTTCTGTCCACCTAAACTGTGGGGATCTAGGAACTATCGATTGTGAAATAGCGTCCACTAATCCTATTATATAATATTATAAATGCGAAATGTTTGTTACTCAATCACGTCGCAACGACTGAACCGATTTGGCTGTTTAGCACAAAGATAGATTATAGTCTGGAATAACACATAGGCTTTTTATCCCGAGAAATAAGAGAGTTTCCGCGAGAATAAAAAACCTTAATCCACGCGAACGAAGTCGCGGGAATCATCTAGTAAACTATATAACAAAGGTTCCCAGTAGAACACGAGCCTGATCCCGCGTCCCTGTTCGTATTGATAAGCTGAATTATTAACAATTCGACAACCGTCGCGCGACGTGCGCTAAATCCTAACGGGGATTACTTTGCGTCCTACACTAGCTGAATTTCGTGCCTTTACTGTACGAGTATAGCTCTTGCAATTCACGAGGGCGCGAGAGCTTTACTTGTGGTTACGTCGTGTACGTGCACATTGCGTTAGTGTGCGTGCCTGTCAGGAGCCTAGGTGGGAGCGGTTAGGCGCGAGCAAGCTCTCGCTCACACTTATACAGATACGACACAGACACAACCATGAGCATGAGCACCATCATTCGTAATGATGGTTCCTTAACTAATCTCTGATATCGATAACATTCACATACCTGAACATAGTACAGTATCAGACAATAATATAGATATAATAATCCTACTTATATTATAAAAGCGAAAGTTTGGATATGTGGATGGATGGGTGGATGGATATTTGTTACAATTATGCCGCTCCGACTGAACCGATTTGACTGAAAGGCACAGAGACAGATTATACTGTGGAATAACACAGGCTACTTCTTATCCTGAAAAATGAGAAAGTTCTCGCGGGAATCAAGAAACCTCAGTCCACGCGGACGAAGTCGCGGGCATCAGCTAGTATAGATATATGGCAAATATTAAAAGGCTTCCACTAGGAAAAGATTAGCACCGCAGCCCATTGCCTCCATTGAGACGTGTTATCGATTCCACACGCGCGGCCTACGCGCCGGGAATACAAACATCGCCGGGTTTCCACACTCATGGCCTATTTTATTGGTGTTGTGGTTTTTATCTTAGAGAAAAGTAGGTAAGACAATATTTCCGGTTACACAATGGCCTGGTTTTTTTTCTAATTTTTAGAGCATCTGCATCTTTATCTTTTACTAGCTGATGCCCGCGATTTCATCCGCGTGGATTTAGTTTTTTAATTCACGCGGGAATTCTTAGATTTTCCGGATAGAAAGTAGCCTATGTCACTCTCAATGTCCTCAACTGTATCCATACAAAAAATCACGTCGATCCGTAGCCCTGTTGCAGCGTGATTGAAGGACAAACCAACAAACAAACACACTTTCGCATTTAGAATATTAGTAAGGATTTTAAACATATCATCGTTGTCGTCATTTAATGATAGATTTTTACCGCTGGGTATTGGTATCTCGTGACAAGTTCCACTCGTCTCGATCTTGCGGGGCTTGTATCCAGCGGCTCCGGGACATGAGCGTTAGAAATAATGTTCGTCTAACTCATGTTCCTTTTTACGCCCACATGTTGAGGAACTTATTACCGGTAAAACGTAGATCATAAATGATATCTCGCCGTTGTTGTTTATATCATGTTCGAGATTTTTACCTTTAGTCACAAATACAATGTTTCTTTGACAGTTCTAAACTAAGAAAAGAACATAAACAGAGTATTTTACAAGTTTACAACATAAACACCCACCGTGTTTAAGGAATATCTATGTGTTTAAGGTTTAGAAAAAATCGAACATTCAAAACTTTTGTTTAGAGAATCGCTGTGCCAAAATAACTAAACATACTTAGACTAACTTGTCTGACTTGTCTTGTTTTGCAAACAGGGCTTTTAGCGCTTCAACCAAAAAATAAATAATCTTTACAAAATTTCCGTGGCTTAGTTTTCATATGAAATGTCAGCCATAAATAAAATGTAAAACAACACATCTACTGGGCGTAGTTTGTGCAACATTATTACTGGTAATTATCGATAATTTTCAGTAGAGCTCAGGTAGGTAATTATTAATTAATGCTTAATTGTACAAAGTTCGGAAACAACATCGTTATGTGGTCGCGAATATAATATATGTATGGCTCCGGTTAACGTTAATGAGCAATTATAAATTACACTAAAGAGCGTTTCAATGAAATTATTGTACCAACTAGTGTTAAATTAAACTTTATAATAACTACACTTGCTTACTTACCTCGACTTTGCACGGGATAACACACCACTACTAAAAATTCACACTAGATAGGTTCCTATCCGTATTGTTTCTGCACATTTCAGTCTTACATGTAGGTAAGATAAATCTAAAGTCTACTTATGACGTTAAGCATTCCCTTAAGTGACTCAAGGTATGAATTTCAAATTATATAGATATATTTTGTCTGAAATCGGTTCAGCCCGTTTAGGTCCGCAAAGGTGACAGACAGACATAAAGTTTTACTTTCCCATATTTATAACTAGCTTTTACCCGCGACTTTGTACGCGTAGCTTTAGGTTTTATTAAAATCCCTGGAACCCTTTTCAAATTATTTATCGGAACAAATCACTCTTCAAAATCTAAATTATACCCACAAAAAATCAAATCGATCCATAGCTCTTTTGCCGTGTTATTAAAGGACAAACCAACAAACAAACTCACTTTCGTGCTTATATATTTGTAGAATATGATAGGATATTAAGAAGTATGAATGTAGAACTTTCTACTTCGAAGCTATAACGCCACGTAGCTCAAGAGTCGAGACAGCGTGTAGATATAGGGCAAGAGTTATCCGGCAGTTTTCCTCCTTTCCTTATACATGAAAATAGCTAGCTGATGCCTGCGACTGCGATTTTTTTTTTGATCTACTGTTTTCCCAGTGAGGGATAATGCAAGCTATTTTTGTGGTCATCAAGATTAATGTTTCAAGGGTGGAGCTTTGAAAATTTAACAGACAGACAAACACGTTTCCGGATAGATTTCGTGTAGGTATATATAGATAGGCGCATATCTACATCTATCTACAGTACTATTATAAAGAGGAAAGATTTGTATTTTTGTAACTCAAATACTACTGTGCCGATTTCAAAAATTCTTTCACCATTGGAAAGCTACATTCACCCTGAGTAACATAAGGCTATATTTATTTAAAAAAAAAATCTTATGTCCACCCGTGCGAAGCCAGGACGGGCCGCTAGTATTTAATATAAAAGTAACGTGTCCAACATCTAATTCACTAGTTTTGCCCGCGATTTTGTCCGCTGAGCTAGACTTTGAAAAATCCCACGACGGCCTTTGTTTTTCCCAGAAAAAAAGTCGCCTATGTCACCCATACAAAAAAATCCCATACAAAAATCACGTCAATCTTGTTTCTCAGCTCTGTTGCGACGTGATTGAAGGACAAACAAAGCAACAAACAAACACACTCTCCCATTTGTAAATTAGAAGGATTTATTAAGGATTCAACGTCTACCTACAATCAATCTAAATATAGATAAAGTTTGTTTGAATTGTTTAGTAATTGTTCCAATCGAAACACTCGAATAGCAGCAATCTCTTGGACTAATGGTATATTTTAAAATATGCGATATCATATCGCTGCTTGGATGTACACAGCTTTCGCTTGAGAAAAGCGTGTCATTTTTCGCTCGCCTTACATATTTTATAGACTTGCTTGAAGTTGTGAACAAACATACGTGAAACCCAGAGATTTAAATCGTGTTTCTTCTCGATTGTATTTCGGTCACGGTAGTCAATCTCAACGGAGGGTGTATAGACAACGGCGCATGAGATATTGTAGTGCACAAGTGTGCACAAACACGAGTATATAACACCATCTATCTCATCCCACAAATAGGAAACGGTGATGATTAAGATTTTCCCAAATCCACGGGAGAAGTATTTTGCGAGTCGTTCTCCGTTATTCAAGCTATTTCTATGTCAAATTTCTTCAAGATCAGCGGTTAGGCTGTTAAAACCTATAACCTAACAGACACATGTTTCTCGTTTATATTTTTATTGTTTAAGTCTATTGGAAGGATTATACGTCTGACGTCAGCTTTTCATTAAGTTACAATATTATAATCCACAAAAACTTGTCCCAAGTACCTACATAATTTTATAAAAACTAATACCCATTAACTATAATTCGCAGGCTTATGTCAAAAAAGTGAATATAATCTATAATTTATATATATTATTAAGCTGTTGCCCGAAACAGTATCTGCTTGGAATTATTTAATTATATCTGTTCCTACTTCCATGATAATTACATAATGTTCAAATCTCTCTACTTAATCGAGTTCCCATCTCTAGAATGCAAGTGATTGGCCTAGCAAACTTTGAAGAGGAAACAAAGTCGTCCCGTAGAGTAAATTTTAATTAATTAGCGCACGTAAGTTGTTAAAGAGTTAGAAATCTATTTCTTCTTACTAATCTATACTAATGTAATAAAGTGGAAGAATTTGTTTGTTTGTTTGTCTGATTGAACTCACTAGAGTTCATCTCTAGCAATAACTGTCTAATTTGAAAAATTCTTTTTGCGTAATGATAGCCAAATTCTTGAGGAGGGTTATATTCAACACCGAACGACCCTTAGCCAAACAAAAAGAAAGAAAGTAAGAAAAACGCTAAACGAAAACTTTTGAAAACGAAGTAATACGATGGCCACCCGACGAGAACCGAACAGGAACTGAACCCATGGCTACTTTTTATTCCGGAAAATCAAGAGTTCTCACGGGATTATTGAAAATTAAATCCACGTGGACGAAGTCGCGGGCATTAGCTAGTCTCTTGTCTCTTGCATAAAGTAGATCTAGATCATTGTGGATGACGCATATGATTTTATCTCAAAGAGATCAATCTTCCCATGAATAATTTTATTAGTCTTAATAATAAATAATAGTTTAATTGGGTGTGTTTGTAGGAGTACTGGTTTAATAAAGTTTTTTGTTCAATTCTGTGTCTTTTTCGGCATAATTCATAACAGGTTTTCATAATGAGAAAGAGTAGTGTTTACTTTTAACTTTTTAATGATGAACTACTGATGAACTACCTACTGGATAAAAGTATAAAACCCGTTGATATGTATCACAAGCTAAGAATTTCCGGCCAACATTTCATATTATTATTAATACAGCTTTAGGTATTATAAACAAGGTAGATAGATATTTTTTATTTTATTTTTAGACTCTTGTCTAACTTTTTGCGAATATGCATAATAACTAGATTTTGTCCACGATTTAATGCCCGTAGAGGGAGGTGTTAAGAAATCCCGCGAACGCTATCAATTATTATTTATGTCACTCTCCTGTAGAGCTAGAAGCTAGAATATGTGTCACGGGAAAATTTTGTGTGCCCATTTTGTATATCTTTAGAGTGTCTTTAGAGATTCACAGGTAAAGAAGGATGCAAAATTTTCCTCGACTATACCTACGACTATGCAAAAAAACGCGTTGATTTAGTGCTCCGGTGCTCGGTGATTGAAGAACTAACAAACAGTTTCGCATTTATAATACGTATTAGTGGGGCTTCCCAATAGAGTGTTAGACAGAATTTGAATTTGAAACTTAAGGGGAACTAACAAAATATATTTAACAAATTCTGTAGTTTTTGGACATCAGACCAAAAAATAAACTTAAAATGATACTAGTATAAAACCAATTAAACAATTTCAATTATATCACCCGCGCATTTTTTTTTATCCTTTGATGATGATGCACTCCGCCCGCCACACGCTTGCCGTATTTATGTACGCTATAGGATGTTTCCAAATGAGGTACAGAAAGCGCTGCATTGGAATGTTCTTTATTGTTTTACTAATATAACGGATAGTAAGCAGTACATTAACTGGTTTGCTTTTGCACGACGATAAAAAAATCACCGTGTATAGACGTGAAGTTTCCCTAAGTGGATGTATCCATTCCAGCCGACGGGGTGCTGTCGACAGTGAACGTGGTCGAGGCGCTGCAGGAGTTCTGGCAGGTGAAGGCGGCGCGAGGCGGCGGCGCGGCGGCGGGCGGCGCGCTCGTCATCTACGAGTCCGTGCCGGCCGCGCACCCGCCCTACGTGTGCTACGTCACGCTGCCGGGCGGCGCTTGCTTCGGCAGCTTTCAGGTAACTGAGTGTGTTGGAGAGGTGGTGTTGGAAGGGATGTTGAAGGGTGTTACTCCATTGATACTGATTTCACGTCATTTATTTGACCCGCGATGCGGCATACAAAAGACCGAGTGACGCGCGCGCGTACGGCGAGTCGCGAGTGGCTCGGCTTCGCAGGCCGAATGTTTTTATTAAAAACCACTCAGGATGGCGTAGTACCCTGTAAACATGGGGTTATTCAAGGTTCGGACCAACTAATTCCTAAAAAGCCGGCAACGCATTCGTTGTTCATGGGCGGCGACTTTAATATATGACCTACCTATTTCTGTCAACAGAATTGTCCCACAAAAGCTGAGGCGCGGCGCAGTGCGGCGAAGATCGCGCTCATGAACAGCGTGTTCAACGAGCATGAGTCGCGACGCATATCCGAGCACTTCATAGAGAAGGCGGTGGCCGAGGCGCGCGCGTCCTTCGCGGGCGACTCCGCCTCGCACCACCAGGACCCCAGCGCTGGCATTGCGGCCTTTAGGTACGCTGTAGAGAGGCTTTTAATTGCAGTTTCTCGTTTCCCTATACAAACTAATAATGAAACTTATCTACGTTAATATTAACCAATCTAACTCAGCGAAAAGTTTACTACCAACTTTAAAGATTTTTATCCGTAAGCAAGTACGACTATAACTTTTAAACAGATATTTTTACTGCAAATGAAAAACAAAAAATTTTGGAATTTAATTAAGCGTCCATTTAATTTCGTCCATATGGAGCACGCACGAAAAAACTCCTCTCTTTCTGTTTTTACGTTTACGTTTTCAGTTCACAATTTTTATTTGGAATGACAACCTGAAAATTGTAAATTGAAATTGCATTTCAATTGAGGTATGCTCGCTGCTCTTTTTATGATTTTCGTTATAGAACAGAAATGACTCAACAACTTCTGATAATATTCGATATTGCCAGAAATTTACTCTCAGAAAACTTTTCCTACCCCTATAAAAATCGCAATGAATACACACCCTTTTTTTTTGCAACCGTTCTGTTTCACTCAAACAAAAAATTTAATTCCTCCATGGTTTCACTCAGTTGTCCTCTGACATACTGCCAGAGACCTTTTTAATGCAAGTTTTGCTTAAAAAAGTGCCAGCTCACGATGTTTGTGAAATGGAGATGATAAATATTTTTTTTGTGGTCATAGGTTTATGCTGGAAGCAAACAAGGGTCGCACGATGCTGGAGTTCCAGGAGCTGATGACGGTGTTCCAGCTGCTGCACTGGAACGGGTCGCTGCGCGCCATGCGCGAGCGGCAGTGCTCGCGGCAGGAGGTGGTCGCGCACTACTCGGCGCGCGCGCTGGACGACGCCATGCGCGAGCAGATGGCGCGCGAGTGGGCGGCGCGCGAGCGGGAGGCGGCGGGCGCGGGCGGCGGCGTGCTGCGCGGCGAGCTGGCGCGGGCGGAGCGCGAGCTGCGCGCGGCGCGGCTGGCGGCGCGCGAGCTGCGCTTCCCCAAGGAGAAGCGCGACATCCTGCTGCTCGCCGCGCGCCTGGCGCCGCCGCAGCAGCAACAGTGATCTCACCGCGCGACTCCCTACGGTTTTGTTATTTAAGTATAGTTCTATAGCGTAAGAACATTTGTGTTTCATTTTATCCTTTCCTCCTCGACTTGAACTTTCAATGGGGTGTGGCTTAGAGTCTATACTCTCTTCCCTTCTCCTGTCGGTTCCTCAGCTTTGAGGCTCTTGGCTCCCTTGAGATAATATTTCCTTCACGATGTTTTACATGATTTCTGTCTGTTGGATTCCGTGCGGAAGGCATTGCAGAAGGGTATGTCGAAAGATTCTCTTATCTGGTCAGACCAACATCTCGGTCTATAAACACCTTTACTTATTAGATACATCTTTTGGAGCCTATACATACGGCGTATTTTTCAAATACAATGTCTCGATACAAATGCTGTATCGCGAACTACAAGCGTGTCAATTGCAGGCAGAAAGCTGCAGAAGTCCAAAACGTAGTCACGCGTTTGTATCGATACAGCGGCATGCATCTCTTCTGCTCCTTGCACCGCAATGTTGTGTCGATACTGACGCAATAATCTGTTTTTTGGATTGACAATGCGCTTTGATAGTTACAGAAAGTTTCAAGGTACCTACTGCTACATAGACGTGGACCACGTACGGTCGCGGATAGAAAATCTTTACCACCTTAAGATTCATAATTACATGCACACGTCTATGCCTGACAGTCGATATGCTTTCGATATTCTATGGCGTTATAGACCTTACTGCACGCAATGTGATATAGAATCTACATTGAAAACTGATAAACATTTTCTGTCCGCGACCATACAATACACCAATGTCAATCAATAGTCAATTTTATCCTTACTCCCAGCCTGTAAATTAAAGGTAGGTAGGTATTCTCAACTTCTGAAGCACAATTCATGCAATATATTTTTATTTTATAAGACCTAAGTACATATTAAATAACCATTTTAGGAGTGAGATCATGATGAATGAAGACACTTTATAATAAATTAATAATTCGCAGCATTATCAGTTAACTGATAATGCTGCGAATCTTTCCAAAGCGATCTTTACCAGACAACCACATTGCAGAGGATAATAATATGAGGATCTAAGAGAAAAGGTTAATATAGCCGATGTACTATTAAGACTTAATATACCTAATATATATTACTTAAACAGGTTAGTTTCACTAATAAAACCCACCCGAGCGTATCCAGGATAGGTCCGCTAGTTGCTGAATAAATTCAGAATAAAGATACCTACATACATTTAATGGATAGAAAATCTACGAAAGCTTTGGTTCACTTATCGTAATTAATCTAAGGTAGACGTATAACTACGTCTACTTTATCTAACTTAATTTATTTTCCAACAAACAAAACACAATCCGGAATTGCAGAGTTCAGTTTCTCACACAGTTCGAAGCTTTGTGTGGCTATCATTGCACGTGTTATCAGAAAATCTATTCACTATTCTCTTAACTCTTAAACATCGTCTGTGGAACGATAAATCGCTCGCAACGCGCACGCGAATAGTACATAGGTACCTAGCTTTCGTGCCACTAATGCTACAGCAAGTAGATATGTACGATATTTTGTGCGTAAGTACGCCTGAAGATGCCCATTAAATAATGGTTTCAAAATCCAAAAATGTTAAGACGGAAATCGTTTTTATTAATTTTTTTCAAGAAACAACTACTCGTTTCGTTAGTTATCTAAAAAATAAATAAAATAATAAAAAAGTAAATAAAAAATAAATTATAAAAAAAAAGATTTTCAAATTACAATTTTTGTTAAAATTATGTCTCATAGGCGGCAGACATGCCCAATGCGAATCTGAGATTGATGCGAAAGAGACCTACAAGATGTATGATTATTTTGTATGTAATGTCGAGATATAAGTTATAAAATATTTAGTCTGTACAAGAACGATGTAATTGTAGGTACGTTCCATAGTGTTCAGGTTTCAAACCGCCAGCCGTCTATCTAACTCAATTAATTTCAGCGGAATTATAATGTGGGGCATTCAAGCTTGTCCCTCGGTTGCTCAGGATTTCCGCAATTAGGAATGGAAATGGGATTTCATTATCGCGTTAACTCAATTCAAATGCAATATCGAGCGTTATCATGGACAAAATTGATTCGAATCGCGTTATTTCATCCACTAACAAACTCGGCTGTGCGATTTTTTTTTATTCATCGACAAGACAGTCATTGACTGCGATCTCACCTGATGGTAAGTGACGATGCAATCTAAGATGGTAGCGGGCTAACCTAGAGCGGGTATGGCAGTGAAGATACCCCCATGCCTCCTAATCGGATTCTGCAAGCTCTCGCTCCCATTTATATAGATACGACACATAAGAGTGTGCCTAACTTGAAGGCTGAAGTAGATCTGTAGGGCTAACATGAGAGCCTACACGTTTACTCTTCAATCTCTATGTGAATCTCTATAGAGACTCACGAGTAGACAAAATTTTCTCGTGGCGCGCATGTTAGTCCTGTGGTCCGCAGTAATAAAAACTGGATGGTTGAGCAGCTTCCTTGAATATAAAAACTTTATTGTTAAAACACTTGGATGCTTCAGTAGAAAAGGCGTTCTTAGAAACAGCTGAAAAATCGCCCCTGTCTATCACCTAGTAAAGCGTACCTACACTTCGGTTAAATAGAATTTTTTAGCAACGACGGACTCTCAAAGAGATAATTTAAATAATGAAAAAAATATATAGATGCGCAAGTACCTACACCGCATAATCAGCTATTTCTTTAGCTGAAGATGTAAGCATAATTTTTATCTCGAAAAATCAAGTAGATTAATTCCAACGAGATTATTAAATAACTTAGACCTGTCCTGGGCATTTACCATATGTTCATAATTATTCAATGTTTCTACTAAAAAAATTGCGAAAGAGAGTTAGTAGGTACTATACTAATAAGTGAGCGCAAGAAAAACAAATTTCTGTGAAGAAATAGAAAATTCTATGTAACCAAAGGTACGAGTACATAGGTAGGTACTCGTTAGGCGAAGCGTTTTTCATCGCCGAGCTTCTTTCTGTCACATTGTAACGATACAACCTTTTGTTCGAAAATGCGAACATTTTCCTCCTTATTCGGCTGTTTTCTAAGTATTGTTCGCGATTACTTTAATTTGTAACTTTTGCGTGTTTTTCGTACATTTTCTTCTGGGCTCTACTTTAATGTTACGTATATTTCCTATATGAGAACCAATTAAGTTAATCACATCAAATATGGCCCACCATTCTTTGATCCGTGAGACCGAACATAACTTGGTACACTATAATGCTAGTAGGTGGCTACCACGCAATTTTTTTTTTCGTATTACAATTTTTGCATCGAACTATAACGCCTAGAACAGCTAATCCCCTCCAAACTTCGACTAAAAACAACCAATATAATTCGTTTCTCGTGGACATCCACGAGCTAGGCTGTGTCAACACGGATGCGAAATAGTTATTCTTAAACTACTTAAATGGTCCAATAAGCGTCTATCGGCTGCTTACAATGTTGCAAGTAACTACAGTGCGCTATGGAAATTGGTTGCTATTAAATTATCGCCTGCCACAGAAGTTTCATGGTGTTGATAGTATTGAGCTCTACATAAATATTTCTGTTCTTCTTCTTCTTTATCAACCGACAGATGTCCACTGCTGGACATAGGATCCTTGCGTGGACCTCTACAGGCCTCGGTCTTGCACTGCCTGAATCCAGCGGCTCCCTGCGACTCGTTTGATGATGTCGTCAGTCCACCTAGTTAGGGGGTCTGCCATCACTGCGCTTCCCGGTGCGTGGGCGTCACTCCAGCACCTTGGGACCCCGTCGACCATCAGCTCTTCGAACCACGAACGAACTTCGAACTAAATACATAATATAGATCAAAATTCGTATCGTCGCGTCGGTTCAAAAATGACGGATAATAATCAAAGTTAAATTAATTTTCTCAAACATGCATGGAAATATTGTCATTATTTTCGAAAAAAGAACACGCGAAGTATCGAATTGTCGGACAAAGAAAATCAAATCCATTGCAAGAGCGTTTTTTGAATTTGGAACATTACAGCGCTCCGCGAAACAGTTGTTTCGCGGAGCGTTTTTTTTTTTTTAATATTGCAGGAGCTTTGTAATGTAATGCCGTTTCATACAACAGTATGAAACGGCGTGCTGGGGTTACTAAATACTCCTTGATCGGATCTCTTTTGTCATTCTTGGCATACCATAGTCTCTTTGCTTAGTAGGTACAAATTGCGTTTACGTGGCTGTATAGCCATAAATGCGTTTGCCTGTCGGCACAGATAATAAAAAAAAAAATTGGCGGTAAAGCTGAAAATTCGTCTTGATTTGTTATTTACATACCTACAATACCTAATAAATATAAATTTAATAATAATCAAAATGAGTTCCAACGGTTCAGAGAGTGAAATGGAGATTGATTGTACCTACTCCACCAGATTTAAACCAAAATGGCGGATGGATTTGGATGTATAATATAAAAAGTGTTTTATTTCCCTGCATTCTTTTGAGAAAAGCACTATATATGCCTCGGCGGGAAATGGCAATTGCCTGTCTCGTATTTAGTGAAGTCCTCGCCTACGGCTCGGCCTTCAAACTCATACTCGACCTGCAATTGCCTACTTCCCTGCCTTTGCAATAATGTACTATTAATATTTCTTTTTTAGATTAATTTAATTTGTCAAAGTTCTATACAATAGTATAGAACAAAAATATACTTATTGATTATTATTCGTTTATTCTATTTCAAAATAATATTAAGGGTACCAAGGGGTTTACAAAAAGTTATGGGGTAAGTAAACATAAATTCAAGTTTTAATCATGAGCGAATAATTAAACCTATTATATACGTATTTTATCTTATGTACTGTCTAGAATGGTACCTACTTATTACATAAATAATCCCTATACTTCCCTATCCCTTGACGATATTACATTAAACACATCTTGTATGTATATTAAACATTATATTAAGTCAAGTGGTGAAAAGGTAAAAATATGAAGCTTATCTGCATAATAGAAACTTCCAGCAACATAATACCTACTATGCGTACCTATCTTATCATAATAACGAAAAAGCATTAAAAATATGTAAATATTTCGAGGCTGCCTGTACCCGATCGCGCTGTCTTCTGATAAATTGCACTGATAAAGGTGTTTGTAGATCCTCGCATATTTTAGCACGCCTCGTGTTGAAAATGTGCTCTTTTCCCACTTCAAAGCTTTCAAAATATTAGAGACAGTATGGAGTGTCTGTGACACTGAATAGAAATGAGATAGATATCAGGCTTAAGTTGAATACATTGTACGATGTACCTACAGTGAAAAATTCTTTAGGTTTTTTCTTTCGTTGAGCAATTTATTAGTAAGGGAGAGTCTTATAGGTACGCCTCACCATCATGCTAATCGAAAAAAATTTAAGTGTCTGTATGTAAAGACAAAATAACAGCTTTTTACTAAATGCGTATTCGATAAAAAATTAGGTGAGAGTCAACACGGTACTTATAACAATAAATCAATTTTCAAAATTTTTTACCTGTCTGTCTGACAGTCTGCGTGTCTTTCTGTTTTTTTAACTTTCTTCTTGTTAATATTATTTATTCTTATCTATTTTTGGTATGGTCTTTCGGCAAGTCAAAGTATTCTTGACTTGTCTCTCGCAAAGAAGAGGTTAAGAACCGTTGGTCTAGATCCTAAACTTGCACTCTCGCGCGCGCTACATGCAAAGTGTACACGCACCATTAGCGATTCGATGCGGTGGCGGTGCGGCGCGTATGATACCAGTCCGCAGATCAGGTGAGTCAATATTAACCCGCGGGTGCTCGCGTCGAACACCTGATTACACACGCTGACCGCTCCCCTACTCGACTTGCAAGTCACAGCACTACTTTAAAGTTTACTGCCATCGCCTTAGGGCGTTTGTGCACTCATTATTACCTACTCACTGCCTCGATGGTCTAGTGGTTAGCATGTCCGTTTGCGGATGACGAGGTCCCAGGTTCGATTCCCGGGTAGGGCGAAAACATATATTGGATTTTTCTCTCAAGGAATTCTATTAGCTCGGAGTTAGGAACTAGGTGGTGTGTCAACCCCGTGCCTCGGAGAGCACGTAAAACCATCGGTCCGTAGACGTACAATAATGAAAATTACACTTTCTTCGTAACCTTAGCCCTTACCTACTTCCTACCTTATTTTACAGACATTTTTACAAAGCTAAAGGCGATACTGTATAGAAAAAATAAAAAAGATTTATAGTATTTTTTATTTCTTTCAAAGCCCTTTACATAAAAGGAGCTATTTTGCTCTTTGACATAATCGCAGGACGCACGCACCCACGTAATCGCTGCCACTAAAGGGAAGAAGCTATTTCATAATCTTTTTGTTCTAATCGGGGTAACTTTATTGTGACGAGAGTGCCACTAGGTCCTATTTTTGAAAAGAGCAACTGCTTAGTTTTTTTGAAAAGAGCAACTGCTGAGTTTTTTTGAAAAGAGCAACTGCTGAGTTTTTTTGAAAAGAGCAACTGCTGAGTTTCTTGCCGGCTCTTCTCAGCAGAATCTGCATACCGAACCGGTGGTAGATTTATGACGTGTCATAAGAGCTACAAGTACGCAAAACGGGCGAATCGACGCCTACTTGCGGAGAAGATTCCCAGGAAACGAAGAGCTACAAGTTAGCCTACATGAAATAAATAAATTTTGAATTTTGAATTTGTTTGTATGTCTTTTTTTCTCTTCGGAGAACGGAAAATCCCTTTGAACTTCTGCCTAGGTACTCGTATTTGGCAGGGCTTACACGCACTAAAACAACCTCTCCGACCGAGTCTTCCAAGTAAGCACAACTCTACCTATTATTTACATGAGTAGGTATTACCTAAGATATTATATTAATTATATCCTGTAGTAATAAAGAATTTTCTATCTATCTATCTACTCATCGATCAATTGGTCCCAGAGATGTTGGTCCAGGTTGCTACATGTTGTTTTAGGACAAAACACTTTCGCATTTGTAATAGGTAACCTAGGTACTAGTAGGAATAATAGGCGGGATGACCAATTTTGAAAATCTATTGGACAGTAAAAATTCGGAAGTATCTACTATTTCGAAAAAATATCTTATTTCAGCAAAGAAAACAACGTTTGCTAGATAAAATTGCCATTTCATTTATTTTTTAAATTCACGCAAAAACGCTCGACGGTGTCATAATGTCGACACTTCTATGTTTTTTCACAGTAGTTTATCAAAGATTGAAGCTATGACGTATCACTCTGATTGGTGTTCAATGCAATATGGCAGATTGCTGTATTTTATAGTTTTATTTTATCAAAATAAAGATAAATCTCACACAGAATAGAAAAATAAATACGTTTTTTGAACGAGCGAAGCGAAGTTCTCTGAGTCAACTAGGGCGCTTGCCTACTAGACAGAGAAGTGTGTTCGTCTAAATGTCTGTCAGAGCCCTATAACTTCTGAATTACTGAACGTAATTACTTCAAATTTAAATATAATATGTAAACTGATGGCCTTCAGCCGAACATTGTATAAAAAAATATAAAAAGCTTTATTTCAGGGGGGCTCTCATAGAAGCGTATTTGAAGTAAAATCTTGTTTGTTGCTCTACATAGACTTGCGATATATCTTTTTAAAGACGACTTTGAACAGAGTACAAAAATATATTTTTTTTAATTTTTCCCTAAAAATTGACCAAATGGGGGGGTTTCAAAGTGGAGATTTTAATTTGAGCCATATGTCAAGAATTACTGAATATTAGAACGTGAAACTTGGTTGAAAATTCAGTTATATCCTGTACTTGAACAACAAATACTAAAATTAGATAAATGTTATAAAGAAACGAAATTATTTAATTTTAATGCGCCATCTATTAGCATTATTGTGAAGCTAATAGCTTCACTATAATGCTTCACTATAATGCTTCACTATAGATGGCGCTGTGTCAGTAAAACAGTTTTATGTCAACTATTTTTTTTTTATTGCGTCTAATGTTGAAAGTTAATTATTACAATATATAATTAAAACTTTTGGGAATTATGGGATATCGCGAGGTCTCAGTTCGGGGCGAACCACTAGTTATAGTCCTATTTCATGAGAAAAATTCTTAATTTTATTAATTTTTCATCATGTAAATTTTTTTAGGTGGTAGATTTATGATGTGTCATAAGAGCTACAAGTTAGCCTACATGAAATAAATAAATTTTGAATTTTTTTGAATTTCGTTACCATCATCATGCCTATTATTTGAAAATGATGCAGAAGGGCTTTAATTTGAAACGCAATGCGATGCGTCCTAATTTACACGAGCCTTAACAGCTAACACCACACATAACAAGAGTTTGCTATCTCTGTCATATTCCGTAGGCAAGAAATAAGCGCGGAGTAAGTTTTATCACGTGACCTACTTGGCGGAAACTTTTGATCTCGGGAACCGGAGCTCACTTTATCACGACGCCTCACTCGCGGGCCTCGCTCCAGCTTAATGACACAAGTCTAACTTTGTGAATAGTTCGAAAAAGAGTTGTCTGAATTTATCTTTACCCGACTATACCTACTGCCTACTGGAACTCAAACAAAAACCAAATTCTGTATGAAGGGTACAAAGGTACCCTTCAGTATTATCTCGGACTTTCTTTACACTTTGTATGGGGGAAATGTAGACTTGCCCGGTTCAATTCAAATTCAAAATCCATTTATTTCATGTAGGCCAACTCTTATGACACGTCATAAATCTACCACCGGTTCGGAATGCAGATTCTGCTGAGAAGAGACGGTAAGAAACTCAGCAGTTGCTCTTTTCAAAAAAAAAAATTACAATAGGTAACAAAACTATGCTATGTATACACATACAGTGCTTCCACAATGAAGCTTCATAAATGCATACGTTGGTAGACACAATCCAATGCATGTCAAAACGGGCAAACAAAGCAGACCCATTCCCGTTGGGTGCACGCGTTCACGAGCATGACGCATGATCCAGCCGTTGCTTCGCTCAACCATATTTGAGGGAACGTAACAACCCGCACCACACGCAGTTGTTATATTCAATCTAAGTATCTGTAATTTGAACTGCCCCGTTGGTCTACTCTAGAGGTTAGCATGTTCGAATGCGGATGAAGAGGTCCCGGGTTTGATTTTCCCGGGCCAAAAAATTTATTGGGTTTTCCGGAGAACATGTAAAGCCGTCGGTCCTGCGCCTGATCTCTCTCCGGTCATAGAGATTTCCAGTGAGCGAATAGCGAGTGCACCTGTGTTTGCCCACACACTTGTGCACTATAATATCTCCCACGCAGATGACTAATCTCAGAGGAGGTGTGACCGCCGTGACCAGATGAAGATAAGTTATATTTGTCAAAAATGTCTATAAAATTTTTGATTATTAACAACGTTGCTAGGTTACTAACGGTTACTAAACAAGGAGATTACAGGTAGATTGATTATAGGAACCGGCCGTAAAGTCATACCCTGCTGTAAAAAAGCAAAATTCGTTAGTTTCAAGTTTCAAACAAAGCTTTTTAATACTCCTGTGATCGGGTCCTCGGGTCCAATTAGCGTCACCGGGTGTTCAGGCGCGTTCACCCTTCCCCAAAATGGCGGCCGACAAAAACCACATCAGCCTCCTTAAATTGCAACTGCTATTTTCGAGACAATTATCACTTTTTATCCGCCTTTGATGCGTTTTGCTGTCCGAAAAAAGTGGACGCGCGCAAATTTGATTTTTTTTTTCATTATTCTTTAATTTAAAAAATGTCTGCCAAAGTTCGTTGGTACATTGCACCTTTAAAGCTTTAAGTAACTTTTTGCGCGTGAACTGGTCGTCAGAGTAGTAAGAAATATCAATATTAGGTACTTGGTTTAAGTTTAGTTAAGTAGTAGTAGTTAGGTTTTTAAAAATCCGTTTTTCCTCAGTAAGAAGTAGCCTTTGTCACTCTCTATGAGATCTATATGAGAATTTCTACAGAGATTCACGAGTAACATGTAGACAAAACTTTCTCGTGGCGCGCATGTTAGCCCTACATTATACTCATGCAAAAAGTCACGTACCTAAATCCGTTGTTGCTTTGCTGCTTAATTGAAAATAAACTAACCAAACAAACCATTTTCACATTTATAATATTAGTAGGGATTACAAGGGGATTACTAATAAAATATGAAAGCAACTTGCTTACTTTGACATTAATTACTGTCTACAAAGTGCTTCAACAGTACCTACTGGCGGTAAAATCCTCCAAGCGCGATGTGGGAAACTTTGTAAAGAAAATGCATTAGCAAGCGAGCAAACTCTTCTATTCACTATCTTCAAGAAACTACTGTTATACTGTAACAGGTTGAAATTGAGATTGACTCACAATCGTCTTTTGTTTCGTATTTTTTATTTTTTCCTAACTTTGTTATTAATAATACTTATCTGTAAGTAATTAAATGGAAGTTGTCGATGAGGGGTTCGGAGTTCGATCCCAGACAAGCATCTCCGATTTTTCGGAGCTATGTTTAAGCAATTAAATATCACTTATTTTATCGATGAAGGAAAACCTGCATGCCTGAGGGTTCTTCATAAAGTTCTCAAAGGTACCTAACTAAAGTCTTTTAGTGCGCACCACCATAGTGCACCAGTTTTAAAGTCGTTTAAAACTGGTGGACTATGGTTTAAAACTTTGTCATTCCAGTGGAGATTTAATAGGCCGGCGATTGGTTAAGATGAATGAATTATTTTACACTACAGAAGTCTTGGATTAACTCTCTTCAATTATCTTTCTCTCGTCGATAAAAAAGACATTTTATCTTTCGCGAAGAGCAATTCGAACTCCACCATGCATGAAGGGTGACCCAGTCGCTAAGTAGGTTAGAATAATCTCCAATCAGGTTCTCCACCTACGCTGAGTTCTATTATTATATATCTATATAAATCGAAGATATAAATAAACCAATTGAAGTGTCTATATCGGTGATTTAACAATAATTGCATCTTATTACTCATATATTTTTATTATTATTTCATCAGCAAGTGGACGAATATAATCAAAGGTTTATTAAAACTGTATAATATACTCGTAGTTATAATAACGTACTTAAGATACATGAAAATGTATAGTTATCAATCTGCGACGGATTTTAACTTTAAAGTGCGTTTCAGACTTAGGCATCGAGGGTTCCGTATTACTCGGCGTATTTTCCAGATTGACGCGATACAAACACGAACTACAAACGCGTCACTTAGCACACGTCCAAAATTCAATCACGCGTTTGTATCGACAGAATGGTATGCATCCCTTCCGCTCCCTTGAACCGTAAACTTGCGCAACAATCTGCAAGGCTTTTTGAAATGAAAATATGACGTAAACTCAACGCCTGTCGCATTTTTAGTCTACGCATAGATAGAAAATATACTGTGTGTATAAGCTCTTATTAAGAAACATTAGAATAGTTATAATTAAGTATTATCAAACTATTCGAACACCTGAACTGTATATCCTTTTTGCTTGGAATTTTTTGGCAGACTTTGATAAGTGAAAAACTGTGCAGCTTAATCTAAATATATAAAAGGCAAAGGTGACTGACTGACTGACTGACTGATCTATCAACGCACAGCTCAAACCACTGGACGGATCAGGCCGAAATTTTGCATGTAGATAGCTATTATAACGTAGGTGTCCGCTAAGAAAGGATTTTTGAAAATTCAACCCCTAAAGGGATAAAATAGGGGTTAAAAAAATCGAACTTAACGTGAGCGAAGCCGCGGGAAAAAGCTAGTAGAATATACAATTCATTTTAGAATATGAAAATACTATTATAAGGTAATCATAATATCATATTATAAGGTAATCATTTCAACCTAATTACCGTATTTAAAATTTTTGAGACCCCATTTCCATTGACCCTTTTTTAATTAACAAATCTTACACATCTACAGATATCTACAGAAATCATCAGATGTGACACATCAAAAGCGGATGAAGTCACACCATAAGGGTTTCATTTTAGCCATTTGGTTTCGGAACCCTAAAAAATAAGGCTATCTACGTCAGAGATTGCGCGCCGGCATCAATAGAGTTTTGTTTACAAAAAACAAGTTCGCGAGCGGTTTTGTAGCAGTGGCGGGCCGCGGCCGTCGTTATCACGTCGTCAATACTCGTCACATTACCATCAATGCAGACGGGGTGAATGACCGCGTTTGGCGGCCCGGCCGGCGCGGCGTGGGAGAGACGCGCGCGCACTTTTTGCAACTACCCGCTACCACATGAGTGAATAACTAAGCAGAGGAAAAACTTCTAACGACCGTGCAAAATTTATAACTACCTATTTTGTTAGGGGATTTAATGAAATGAACCTCAATAGCCCAACGGTTAAACGTGTGGACTGAAAACTAAAGGTCGACGCGACGCCTCAAACCCCACCCGTTGCATTATGGATATACAATGTACATACTGATACAGCGTTTGTTTGAAGGGAAAAGGGGAATATTAACGCTAATTAAATAATTTAAAGCCGGCAACGCATTGGTGGGGCCTCAAGTGCTACAAATGTTCATGGGCGGCGGTAATCACTTAATATCAGGTGACCCGCCTGTCGTTGGCTCGCTAAACATTAAAAAAATATATTCTTAAAAAAATATATAAAAAAGTATTGAATGAATGTGGGTGACGTTATCCATACATAAGATTATTATTTTTGATGCCAAAAAATATTTGTTTATCTGCTTCGTCGTACACATTTCTAGCACAAGCTTTCCGCTTATTTGGAGGATATTAAATAAACTTCAGCTTTTCTAATATTCTTAAAAAAAAACTTTTGATGAACCACCAGTGCTTTAAGTGATAACGCCCTTAGGCACCACTAAATTCATGCATTGGAACAAAAGTCACGTACCTAAATCTAGTTTTATTTTATTTTTACTAATCTCTGCTATAGTGAATTTATACCTATCATAGCATAGGATCTGTGAAGCTTTATCTCTGTAAAGTTATTTACTCATGTGACGTTGCTGTCGATCGCAGGTAGCAAGCCGAATATAAGGGGCGGTCTACATCATGTACAAAGACGACATTAGGGTCTCCCGTAAACTCGAGATTTCACATATACGTAGTTTTGCTGCAATTTAGAAATTACGTTTCGATTGAATGTAATTTTATGTAACGGGTTAACACCTATCAGCTATCATGGTATATACGTATTGATTTTTGTTGGGAAAAACAGAAAAAAGTCGAAGCAACCACTAAGGAAAAGAAAAAGAAAATTCATAAGACATAAATCATTAATATTGTATGTCTTTCATACCTTTATTTATACCTCGTGGCATGGACCTTTTTGATGAACGTGCGTACCCTCCGCCTGAGCGGTGACATGGGTTCACTATTAAGTAGTACTATGTTTATGGGTTCACCACGTAGGGGCTTTATTTGCGATGAATATAACAACCGGATCATAAGCTTCAATACATTTACAACTTAGGGTTTAGTTTGGATTGCCTTCTCCAATTATTTATTAAGTTTGGATTGCCTTGTTCAATTAAATTTCGATTGCCTTCTCCAATTAAGTTTGGACTAAAGTTAGATGAGGTTGGGCTTCTCCAATCTGCGATTGTGGCGAGAGTGAGCACATCATCCATTGCTGCCCTATTTACATTAAGGGATCACCAAAAGATCTTTTTGATCTCTATATTTTGGCTATAACTTGATGGCATGAAGTTATATTATGTAGTTGGGAAAACGTATAGTATAACTAACTGTAATTATATACGTCATACGTAATACTTACTGAAGAAAAAATATAATTCAACAAATACCCTAGTATTAAATGAATAAATCAATAAGTTACACTGTACGTTAATCGGTGAGTGTAGGACCATTTCAAGGAATTATAAAATACTTAATTATGTTATTGGCAATTGGATGCACAGTTGCATACATTACACCTCAGCAGTTGGGTAAAATAACTAAGTATATAGTAATGACAGCACTTCGCAAATTAAAAATGCTACAGACAGTGCCTGGTTGCCTTTTAAATAATTTAACCAACAAGCAGTGTGACGCTAATATTAAAAAATAATAAATGTATATTTTAATACATAAGTAAATAAATAAATAATAACGATAGATAGGGAAACCAAAATAACGCCATGTAATGTGTGTATATAGCTGTAAACTCCAATAGAGATACACTATTATATTACCTAGTATGTTTTTATGGTTTTCTTTACATAATTAAGTAATTATATAAGCAAGATATGAGACAGCCAGCGTCAAAATATATAACATAATTTGCGAATACTAAATCCATTAACATAACAAATAATATATTATGTATCTAAATTCTTTTAGATGTTATATAATACAGGTACGTATTAAAAATTTCCTTTGGCCATTAAATTAATTATTAACAGAAATATATTTTGCACTCTAAAGATCACGGGATTTAAAATACATAATATATATGATCAAATGTAAAAATGTAATCATACAAAATACTATTCATACATAAATAATGCTAAAACGCCTGTCCGTATTCATTAAATTTTAATTTGTAAACCGGTTAACAATATATGCATTGTTGCTAAACAAGTAATACTATTAAATTTTGTATTATATCATTTAAGTATGCTAATACAAGGCCGGGTTTTGACCTAAGCCGTTTGGATTGGTGACAAGTGACGATTAAGTCTTCACATAATCATTGGCTTATCATTCTTATTTTATCTTAAGAATTCATTCTTTAACTCAATAGGTATTTTTATTCAAATACTGACAATGAAAGGTAGAAGGAAAATGTGGGTGATATAAAAGCACGAACTTAGTTACAAACGTTGCTCCTGCAACCTGGTTAATTTTTCAGTGATTCTTTCAAGAAAATATCTCTTTAAAGCCTTAATAGCTCAAGGGTTAGGGTGTGGACTGACTACTGAAAAGTTGATGATTCAATCCCCATCTGTCGCACTATAACTGAGTTTCAGTAAAATTCAGCATGGCTGTCTTTTTTTTTTTGAATACTTTTTAAATACTTTTTTCAAGTATTTATTTACATTATTTATTAATAAATACTCTATTACCATAAAAACCCTATTTTTTCCGGTATAAAAAATAGCCTATATCAAAGTCTCTAACGACTATATGCATGCAAATAATTAAGGCGATCTTGCTCCCTTGTTGTGTGATGAACCAACAAACAAACCAACAAACACTTTTTTACATTTATAATATTAGTAATAAGTGATTATTATTTATAAAAAAAACTATTCAGTGTAGCCTCAGCTTAACGTCCTTAGAGCGATAATACAGCTCTGCGAATAGTGTACATAATTGGACCAATTATACGACATTATATTTATACTAATGTGTGTATACGTTTTTTTGTTGCTTAAAATCAACAAATCGGGCGATGTGTCTGTCCAAATAAAGCTGCAATCCTGCAGCGAGCTTCTCAAAACAAGTTCGTGGTTCGATAACTTGGGTTCATTATACTTGTGTTTTAATAAAGCTAAGTAGAGTTCTGGCTGCCAAAAATATGGAAGGTTCCGCGTGTCTCTTCTGCTACCAACGTCTAAGCGTTATCCAACTAGGTGGGATTCGCTTTCTGACATACTCTTGCCCACTTTGCCTGATCTTATGCATCCGATATTTTTAGTATATTGGCTCTTATATTGGCGATTACGAGCTCTCTAGCTTCATTACTTGCGATTTTGAGACATCTGTTATACTCGTAGTAAGTTTATCTCACGAAGTTACGGGCGCTCTACTTGTGGTTACGTCGTGTACATGCACATTGCGTAAGTGTGCGTGCCTGTCAGGAGCCTATAGTCTGATTTTTAATTCCGTGGAATTCTGACGTATCTTAATGTTACCAGAGATTTAAAAAATCCCACAAAAAAGATAATAAATTGAAACTTGTACAAATAAAAATCAATGGCCGCACATAGATATATGACAAATGCCTGACAGATAGTTTGGGGTAAAATCGAACTACAGGTGGTAATACTGTTTTTCATACAAATAACTCGCTCTATTTATAAAATGACATCTGTCAGAATTCCACCGAATTAAAAATCAGACTATAGGTGGGAGCGGTCAGAGTAGGCGCGAGCAAGCTCTCGCTCACACTTATACAGATATGACACACACACACAATCATGAGCCACGTGGCCTCGTGAATTAAAAGAACTATATACGTACTGGTTTTCTGTGCTTTATCATATAGACGGCTTCTAGCAACTGACATCCGATTTGACGATATTCGTCATTCGTTACCGTCGTTACGTGGCCGTCACAGCCAAAAGATACGCGCATGAATTAGCTAATATTATGCCATTGCAATAGATTGAGTCAGTGACTAACTTCAGGTGATGAAAAAGAAAAAAATTTCATGAGAACTGACGTACTTAGTCAAATGATCACGTTATCTATCAATGCCCTGATTGGTTTTCCATAGAGACGCGCTCTAAAGTACAGATTTCAGTAAACAAAGGTCAAGTTCAAGGCTATGGTCAGGGTAAAACTCCACCGTCATTGGGCAAGAGTGAAAGGTTTTGTGGCCATTCATTCTTGCTACAAGAATGAAAAAGTCTGCTTAAAAAACTCCGCTGTTTCCGCCCGTTCTAAAGTGAATGGACTTTGTCGGAAAAGCACGCGCATTACATTTCTCTCGCGGAATTTCTCTCGCGAAATTTCTCTACGTCATTTCGCCTGCACAGATAATATTGCGCGTCCTAAATATGTTCAGCGGAATTTCGCTTACGGAATTCCACTCGGCGTTTTCCTGTCTGAATAATATGTTCGGATAAAATTTTGCGAGTATCTTTTCGCTAGCTTTGTCTCTGGCCTTAAGCTTCCATCCGTTTGACAACGGAACCCAAAAACTTGGACCAATCTTGATAGGAACTTTCTTACTGAATATAACTATGCAAACTTTTTGCAATGTAAGGACTTACTTAATTCTTATTCTGATTTGACTGTAGGTCGAGCAAATATAAGGTCGAAAAAATCACATTTCTTGTATTGTTCGGTTCGGGCCCACGCCACGCCCCCTCCAGAGCGCTACCAAACAGATAGACTGATAATACTTTGCATCGCGAAGTCAGCTAATAACACAGGAACAAGTGTTACGTGTAGATCTAGCTATAATAGTTATTTCTTGAAAGCTTCTGTGGCTCGCCCGCCGCTCCGATAAAATATTGTCAATAAGCAAACATTTTAGTGAAATTGCCTTGTAGTGGACATGCATTGGCTTGATCTACAAAAATATATCTAATAAGAAAGTAGTTTACTGTAATTCCTGACGTATACACTCAATCTTTATATTTTTTGATTGGTAGGTATGCTAAAATTGGTAAATCCTAAAACAAAAAATCCAAATCCTAAAACAGCAAGACACCACAACATCATTCATTTTTAAAACGCGAGCCAAATCGTGGGAATCTTCTCGTAACCTTTACGAAACATACAGATATAAGGTGAATATTTAGCTGATCGCACATATCCGCAACGTATACAGCGCAACTAAATTGCTTAATGTCACGCAACAAAAATGCTTACAGATAGCATTTTTGTTGCGTGCACTTCTGTGACAACAATGTAGTCAAATCGCTTTTAAATATACTCTTAATTCGAATTCGCACGAAACTCGCTCTAATAATTAATATAAGGCCAGCAAAATACTTCTTATCCTGAGAAAGGCACAATATACGGTAGTAAAAGAAAAGAAAAGTTAAACTGACATTCAAATATAAATTATAATTATACCTCTTGCACACTTCCGAACCTGCCGTGAAGCTATATCTCACAGTTCAGTAAACAAAATTAAATGTTAAAAAAAACTGTATTTAGATTTTACACACCATAGTCACCTTATGGTAAACAAGTATGAGCAACTTGAGCATTAAACTCAAATTCAATAGAATAAAACTTGTTGAAAAATTGTTTCATCGCAGCGAATGCTTTGAATTAAATACAAAAGCATACATATGATTTTCTGCAAAGCTTTCCGAACACGTGCTTAAAGTGCGGTGTACGAAACGAGTTACGAGATGAGCGATCATCTTTATACAGCATACAAAGGCTTTAGGTTAGCTATATTGGTTAGAACAAAACTAAAAACTAGGTATAGTCTTAAGCTGCGGTGAACGGACGGCGAAGGTCGCACGCGTATAGAACGGGTGGTATCGTCATCTTTTATTGCTAAATGGTGATTCATTATTCTTGAGATCAATTTTAGAACACTTTATATAAGAATTTTAGTTTTAAGCTGGGTCCCCACACATATACAAGTACATGTTCGACATGGTTTCTTTACATTTTTTTTAGGTATGACAAGATAGCTCTTGAATGCGATATCACTAGGTGATAAATAACGATGCAGTCTAAACTGGAAGTGGTAAGGTAATTTTAATGAAACCCATACCCTTAATCGATTTGTATGGGCCATCGTACCGAAACGCTAAGTCACTTGGTGGCACGCCTTTGGCGGTTGCGTGGTACTGGTAATAGTCATGACCAAAGCCCTGCACTAGACCAGACCATAAATATAATCTAAATATATAAAGGCAAAGGTGACTGACTGACTGATCTATCAACGCACAGCTCAAACCACTAGATAGATCAGGCTTTAATTTGGCATGCAGATAGCTATTATAACATAGGGATCCGCTAAGAAAGAATTTTTGAAAATTCAATCCCTAAGGGGATAAAATAGGGGTTTGAAAAATTGAACTCACGTAAGCGAAGCCACGGGAATAAGCTTGTCTTAATATATAAAAGGCAAAATTGACTGACTGACTGATTGATCGACCGACCAATCGATCGACTGACAGATTTATCAACGTACAGCTCAAAAAGATCGGACATACAGATGGCTATTATGCATTATGACGTAGGATCCGTTAAGAAAGGATTTTTGGAAATTCAACCATTAAGGGGGCAAAAATAAAAATAGGGGTTTTGTAAAATCGAACTTAACATGAGCGAGCAAGGTCAACCTGTGCTGTGCTTTACCATTTGAAGCTTGCTCGTCGAGCATGTATCAGCGTGAGGGCCCGGCTTTACATTATAATCCACTCAGACTTGCTAGTTTCTAGATAGTTGCTGGACTTGCTGCTACAATTAAACTTTAACGAGAATGAAGTACGGATAAGACAACATAGTTGTTCTTTGGATCTGTTTTGCTTTTGTTGGCGATTCAAACTTTAGCTCTTGCAATGGTGTTAGTTAGTCGCATTTAAAAGTCCGGCATTATAGTATTTAAATACCAGATATTAGTTTTACCCGCGATTTGACCTCAATTGCGAATAGGTAAGTTGTAATGTAGGTAGAGTCAGACTCTGATTCGTATCAACGATGTTTATTTATTTATATACATATACAAATATACATACAGATACTGTACGCACAGATATATATGCGTACAGGCTGGGCATACAGATAACTATTATGACGTAGGCATCCACTAAAAAAGAATTTTTGAAAATTCCACACTTAAGGAGGTAAAATAGAGCCCAAAAGCCGCACTTACCGTGAGCAGTTTATTATAAACAGAGAGGAAGGCGAAGCTTGTGCTACCTATGCTACGTTATAAAAGTAAACATTATTGCAGGGCAGCGGGCAGGTTGCAACTTTCACAATCAAGTTTGCTTTGATTCGATTCCGCAAGACCTAATAAAAGTAAACGAGTGGAATCGGAAACAGGTTGTGAAAAGTTTTAAATTTTGTTGTAGCTATAATAGTCCTCCCACGCGGGGCTTTGCATGATTTGCGTTTCGGTTATTGCCCCGCTAATGAATGTATGCTACGGAACGAATTACTTGGGTAAGAAATTAGATCGGTACATGATTTTAAGAGCCTCGATAGCGCAGCGGTTAAGTTGACTGAAATTTGAAAACTGACTGTGGAACCAACTTCCAGCGACGGTGTTCCCACTACATTACAACATGGGGTTATTCAAGGGGTGGGCCAACAAATTCCTGAAGAGCCGGCAACGCATTGGTGGAGCCTCAGGTGCTACAAATGTTCATGGGCGGTGGTAGTCACTTAACATCAGGTGACCCGCCTGCTCGTTTGCTCGCTAAAATAATATACAAAAAAAAAAACAGTAAGGTCGACGGTTCCATCGCTGGCCTAAGACTGGAGAGTGACATAGGCTACTTTTTTTATCTCAGAAAAACGAAGGATTCCCGCCATATTCCTATGAAATTTTTAAAAGCCTTTCTACACGCGGACGAAGTTGCGAACAAAATCTAGTCTATTAATAATTTTATAGCCATGTATCTACGTATGTTTTGAAAATGAAATAAGGAAGTTGAGCCGCTGCTAAAAACTAGTGAAACAAAACAGCACAGTCAATAAATCACAGCCGAAGTGCGCCGTAAAGACATTTTGTAGTCATTGAGTCGGATTGAATAGGATCTGCTAGTCATTCCGGTGATGAGGCCTTTTGCGATCCGATCGGCGTAAGCTACGTTTTATGAAAGCGCCAGGAGAAATACATTGATATTGTAAGTACGAGTACGTACCTACCGAGAGGCGAATTGAGATAAATGTTCCCAGTAAGTTATACCTACTCCTATGTAGGTAACCTAGTTTAGACAGATTTTTGTGAAATGCGATAAGTAGCTTTTCTCGTCCACGCGATTTTACAAAATCCGTCGCCACCTGCGTTCATTCGTTAAACGTTTCACGTTTCCCCATTCACAACGCTTTAAAACGTATTAAAATGAAGAATATATGTAAAAGCAGTGCAGTTTTAACAACATTTGACACCCTTCGAATTTCAAGTCTTACTCGCCAAACCTTATTAGTTAACTTTTGCCCCCGCGATTTCGTCCTCGTAGGTTTTGGGGTGGAAAATATTAATCGAAAGGTAAAATATCAAGTTTCATGGATAACTTGAAAAATGATGGAGTTTCATACAAACATTCATCCGCTATTCATCCCCTTTGGGGGTGAAATTTTTAAAAGCTGTGAAACACATATTTCTTCATTTTTAACTAAAAGCCCAAATACCATCAAGTTTCATGGATAAAACTTGAAGATGACGGATTTTGATACAAACTTTCATCCCCTATTAAACCCCATTGGGGGTGGAATTTCAATAAATCCTTTCTGTATACATATGTACTTGATGTATTTTCATCTAGATTTTCCTAGATCTTTCTTCTTCTTTCTTTTCTTAGATTGTATTTTAATCAAAAGAAAAGAATCTACTGTTAAAATTTCAAGTGCCTAACTCCTATGGCTGTGCGTTGATAGATCAGTCAGTCAGTCAGTCAATTAGTCACTTAGGACAAGTTTTTTTATAAGTATAGATTTATGTAAATAAATAGAGAAGTTATTTGAAAAGTATTTATATAAAACTTCAGACTTCAAAATACATGAGTAGGTACATAAAATACGATTACTAATAAAATTTGTATACATATGTCTACATATTACTTCCCACCATTATGACGGAATTGATCTATTTCATAAGCAAGATGATAGGAACAATTTTGTTAGATAATGTACATAGTATGAACAAACTCCACATGCTCTGAAATAATAGAGATATGACGAATATAATACTCATAATAAGGTAGATACATCTTTTATTATTACATCTCAACAATGTGCAAGCTAAAACAAAATACTCTGTGTTCACAATTCAACAGTATTGTTTTATGAGAATCATAATATGTGGTACGTACAACTTCGTCCGGCTCTCATTTCGAAAAGAGATAAAGATATTTGAAAGTAGCAAAACCAGTTATTTTTATTTTAAAGGATTAATCCGAAAATTTACTTTGTCATTTGTCATCAACGTAACTTTCTGTTAGGTAGTCGCTAGTAAACTTCATGTTGCACACTTCTTTAAGTATCATTGTCAAATCAAATCAAATTCAAATAATATATTTAGAGAGTAACGAAAAATCTATGGTTGAGCGAAGCAACGGCTGGATCATGCGTCATGCTCGTGAACGGGTGCCACCAACGGGAATGGGTCTGCTTTCTGTCTACTCGTCTTAACGTGCACTGGATTGTATTTACAATATTTGTATTTGTATTGTATTGGACTTAGGAAACTTCATCGTGGAAGCACTGTATACATAGCATAGTTTCATTAACTTTTGTAAAAAATTTTTTTTTTTTGAAAAGAGCAACCGCCGAGTTTCTTGCTGGCTCTTCTCGGCAGGAAAGGCATTTCGAACCAGTGGTAGATTCATTGACGATTCAAAAGTGCTTGTAAAAGTTTATTTAAATAAAAAATATTTCTATTTCTATTTCCATCTATAAATCTCTCCTGTCAGAAGGCGCGTCTTTTATTTTTAGCAATATGTTTATCAGCGTGACCACGGTACCTTCACCGTTATTCGTTTTATCCCTGGGCCTATACTACCAACGTGCTAGCAACGCTTCAAGCAATATTATTTCTGTTTTGTTTTGAGATATCATACAAAGTCAACTTTAAAGTAACCTAGTTAAGGTCTGTAGTACAGGCCCTTGTCTTTATTCGAGTGCATTTTTTCGTGAAACAAAATCACATAAAACTAAATTAAATTACTTCAGACAAGTTTCTGGGTGCCGCTGGATATAGGCGGTGCAAGACCAAAGTTTGTGTGAAATCTATTATACAAGAGATCTATGTCCAGCTGTCGACGTCTATCGGTTGAGAAAGGAAAAAAATGAAGGGAAATCTTTATTTTATGGTCACCCTTGTGAACAGTGTGGCCACCCAGGGGAAATCTGCCGCGTCCTTTGTATTGCGGATTTCGAAGTACGAGTAAAAACTAACAGAAGTTTTAATAAAAATATCTGTTATATTTTTATACTGTCTTAAGCATATACTGCAGCAGCCCATAATAAATACTGATACAAAGGATTTACCATTTTGTTTTATGATCTATTCCATAATTTATATTCCCATTGGAGCACATCACTGCAACATATTGTACCCATTCTTACTAACATTATAAATGTGTGTTTGTTGGTTTGTCCTTTAATCACGCTGCAACATAGCTGCGGATCGACGTGATTTTTTAGATAGATATAGTTGGGGACCTAGAGAGTGACACAGGCTACTTTTTATCCCGGAAAATTAAAGAGTTCCAGCGGGATTTTAAAAATTAAACCAACGCGGACGAAGTAGCGGGCATCAGCCAGTTTATTATAAAACAAAAGCCCCATAAAATAAATTTTAGTAGTACCTACCTATCAACGCAGGCATTGAATGGTGATACTATATATCTATTTCGAAACGAAGAAGTGTCTAAAATAAGTTCGACAATGAATTAAAGTTTAATTAATAAACTCTACATTTATCCAGAGAAATTCTAGCAGGGCTAACGTGTTTATGCCTGACTCCGTTAGAGAAAGTTCGTTTCTATTTATAGATTCCATACATTCTAGACATTGATGATAAAATGTTTTAGGTCCATAAACTAATGTGTAGAAGCTTTGCGTAGATTGTAATACCAAGTGAGATTGCATCGAATTAAAAAAATAGAAAAAATCGCCGGTCCACTATTGGACACAGGCCTTTTCTCGAATAAAACTGAAAAGGGTTTAGAGATTCTAGTCCATTTCTGACTAAGTGCGAATTGGCTGACTTCGTACACCTTTAAGAACATTACGGAGGACCCTCAGGCATGCAGATTTCCTTGCGAGTTGCGATGTGTTTCTTCACAGTTAGAGCAAGTGATAATTAAATACTTAAAATGCACATAGCTTGGAAAAGTCGAAATTTCGTATCTGGAATCGAACCTTATCGTACACTGTATTTCTTCTTCTTCTTTATCAACTAATAGACGTCCATTGCTGGGCGTAAGTCTCTTGCATGGACCGCCACAGGCCTCGGTCCTGCGTCGCCTGAATCTGCGACTCGTTTGATGTCGTCTGTCCACCTAGTGGGGGGTCTGCCAACACTGCGCTTCCCGGTGCGGGATCGCCACTCCAGCACCTTGGGAACCCATCGACCATCTGTTCTTCGAACTTTGTCCCCGCCCATTTCCACTTCAGTTTCGCAACTCGCAGAGCTATGTCGGTGACTTTGGTTCTCCTACGGATCTCCTCATTCCTGATTTGATCTCGTAGAGATACTCCGAGCATAGCTCTCCATCTCTCCATCGCCCGCTGAGTGATTCACAAAGTGATACTTCCGCTGAGTGAAGTCTTCGAACAGTACGTGTTGCCAGTCATGACTTATGGATCCGAAACATGGTCGCTAACTGTGGTCCCATAAGAAGGCTTCTATTTCTATTTCGAAATGGTGACTTAAGTCCGATCACCGATCCGCCGTTACCGATGTAGTATAATAATAATAATGATAAAATACAAAAGGCAAATTAAAAACAATTTTCACGGGGATACTTAATGTCGAGTACAGTGGAATAATTTCAAAGGCTTGTAAAGGTGTCGCGACAAGCGAGTGTACCGCACTTGTTACAATATTATCACACGGAATATTCAATTTTACCGGCAGACGGTCGGGAAGAAGAATAATGCATGGTTGCCTTCGGCTCAAGTGAACAGCGGGACGCGATTAAACGTTTAACAAAGAATTGATATTATTCTGGTTTATTAGCTACTAGCTTTTGCCCCCGCGACTTCGTCCGCGTGGAATTAGGTTTCGATGTGGAATTTTCAAAAACTGTGACACACGTACTTCTTTATTTTTAACTGAAAGCTCAAATACCAACTTTGATGGAAACAGCTTGAAAAATGACGGAGTTTCATATAAACTTCCATCCCCTATTTAAACCCCTTAGGCGTGGAATTTCCAATAATCCTTTCTTAGTGTGCGCCTACGTCATAAAAGGAACCAACTGTAAAAATTTCAGGTTTCTAACTTCAGTAGTTTAGGCTGTGCGTTGATATCTCAGTCAGTCAGTCAGGACTTTGAATTTTATATACAGGGCGTCCCACGGCTATGCCACATGGAGGGGAAGTACCTTAAATATATACATACCCGCTATACGAGAAAAAAAAATAACCTGTATCTTTATCATACCGATCGGAAGGCGTCATCATAAGGATTATTTTTTGTTAAATAACATAGCATGAGAAATAAAAGGAAGACCATGAATTTTATCCTTTGATGTAAAATTTTGTTCAGAAAAATGAAAAGCTGACATTGGCGTATCGACATACAACTGCAGGGCGATCAGCTAACAATTGTCTCTTATCTCACATCAAAAAATATCCTTATGGACCGATATCGAAACAGTCCATATAACCGGTACCGCATAAGCTTTTTCAGGATTGTAGCAATGGTCGCAATCACGTGACTATCGACATTTTAGTGGTGGGCCATAACTTATAATCCGACTAATTTGAATATCTATGGTTACCTAGCAATCTATACGGCCATAGCAGTCTTTCAAATTTGACTGCGTTATAGCTGCAAAATAAAGAGTGAAGGAGTCTGTGGTCCGTGCCGCAGAATATGTTAATTTATGGTTCTTCTAGGTTCATAGAGTAATATTTATTATTTATTTACACTTTTATTTTACAGGTTCTTTCTACTGTGTTGTGTTATTTAATATCTGCAAATAATAGGTATAGGCAGTATTTATTTATGTAGGTACTTCTTACACATAAAAACACAAAAGTTAGGTTATGAAAACTAAAATAGTAAATATGTACTATGTTCCCACATGCTTATGCCTTATGTATTGAACATTAACGTATGTAATATGTATCACAAACAGAATTTACCCAGGCGCATATTATTATTGAGTAGGTACATAAATCTTATGTAATACATACATACACCTACCTACCTACCTCCCTATCCGGCAAACGTACGAAAGTGTCAAAAGGTAAATCTAAAAATTATTCTTCAATGATTTTAACATTTTCTTTCTTCATATAATAATACTAATTGCATTGTTAATTTGATAAATTATTTAATAAAGCTTATTAAATATTTTTACAAAAATATGAGTAGTAAAACGACTTTGGATACCACATATGTCACCGATAAGAACACCTAACGAGGTGTATCAATGAAAGCCTAGTTTGACGTTATATTTGTCGTAGTCCTTAACGGACATCTTACTTCAAAAGTCTTACGCGGTACCAATTTTCAGCAATATTCATACAAAACTTTTATCGATGTGATACTGCATCAATGTCAAAATATTTTTTTGTCCTCAACGATCCTTTACGGACTGTCTCAATGTTACGTGGAGCCAAAACCATGTTTTGACATTGACGCTGTCCTTTAATGATTGCGATAAAAGTTAGCTGATCGCCCTGCTGACATGAACTATTACTAATGAGTACCCACTTGAGAAGTACGCATCATTTCCCGATCCTTACTATCCTTACTAATCCTTACTTATATTACCTATAAATGCGAAAGTGTGTTTGTTTGTTGATTTATTGGTTTGTCCTTCAATCCCGCTGCAATTCGTAGCTCTATTGCCAATGTTAGCTTTTCATTTTTCTGAACAAAATTTTACATCAAAGGCTAAAATTCATGGTCTTCCTTTTATTTCTCATGCTATGTTATTTAACAAAAAATAATCCTTATGATGAAGCCTTCCGATCGGTATGATAAAGATACAGGTTATTTTTTTTTTCTCATATAGCGGGTTCGAGTCCCGGTTCAACCAGGCAATTATTTAAAAATCTATGAATGCAGTTTAAATTGTTTTTTAAATTAAAATGAAGTCTTCTTTCAGTAAAATGTTCCATCTACAATATTTAAGGTACTTCCCCTCCATGTGGCATAGCCGTGGGACACCCTGTATATAGATTAGAGCTTTCACCAACTTCGATCGTAGAATGCGGATATGCGGCCATGGTATTTCGGCATAAAAAGTAGTCCTGTATCACTCAACAAGTCCTCTGCTGTACCCACAGAACACTATTACTCCTACCGGGCTGTGCCTTGCCTGGCCTAGCCTTGTAAACAATGCACATTAAGATTTGAGCCTTGCTCCGTTGCTGCGTGATCGAAGAACCGCAAATACATACACTTTTGCATTTGTAATATTAGTTTTAATTTATGGCAGTAGGTATAAACTAAACCAATTCGATATTTATACTCAATACCGTTAGTTTTCAAAATGTTTTTCCGATGACTTGACAGTTACTGTTGCACCACCTAGTTTGGGATAACATTGGAAAAACCGACTTTATTTATCCTAATTTTAAGTGTATTTAGTAAGTAAGTGTAAGTATAAGTAGCTGTTGGTTTTCCAAAATAAATAAAATAAAATAAATTAACCGTCGATCGGATATCGAAATATGATAAAAATAAATTAATCAAAACTTTACTGCCTTGTTCTAATATATAAGTATATTAAAAACTGATACTGTACGCTGCTTTGTTTCTCCTGCTAACTTCATTCACAAAATCGTTATGTTTTAACAACATGAGTGAAATTAGCGAGAGGAAGCTATGCCAAGCGCTTTATAACGGTTATGTACTTTCAGGTAATGTTTTTTAGACTATTTCCGTTTATGACTTGGAACGTGCGTCCTAGTTAGTTTACGCTGAGTCTGTACTCCCGCATCTAGCTTATTGTTACTCGTATCTGTCACTCCACACCGTATTATATTTTTTAAAGAAATATGGGCACTTGCTTCCACAGTAATATTGTTATTCCAACTTAGTTACCTACTAGTACTTTTAGTAATAGATATTTTCTTTTAGGTTTTGCATCATTGTTTTTTAATTATATTTGTCTTTTTTTTACGGAATATATATCTGACAATAATTAAAATAAATAAATAATAATGTGAAACTGAAAAAAATAATAAATTTCAAAAATTGCAAATATGAGCCATATTTGCAATTTTTGAAATTTATTATTCAAGACATATATAAGTGGAAGAAGGTGATATGAAACACAAACATAAAAATTAGCAGTTTTGATTTGTAAAAAGTTCGATAAAGAAGGATGTTGGAACTTTTATTTCCATCCGTAGATTAAATAATTATTTAATTTGTAGTGAAAAACTATTTTCACTATTGCAATTGCTATTAGGTAAGTAACCACGGAGAAAATAGATGAACACGTTTGTATGGACAATCGGTCGCTCACGTTTCTACAAGGTTCAATAAGGTAGTATAAATAAAAAAGAAAGTATAATGTGTGTGTATTTGTAAGTATTACTCGTGTGCTCGTGATATCATATTTCAGTAAGCAGCCATGCGTTACCTCAAGCACAAGTCCCTTTGAAGTAGCTATTTGTGTATGAACATGGCATGAAGATATTCTTCTTTATAGATATTTATAGATTATAGACTTGCGGTCCGTGATAATGGCGCTTTACTGTCGTTACATCTAAATCTGCAAAACATCGTTTCACAGAAGAGCGTTTGGAAAGCGTATTTTTTTTTTCTTTTTCCTTTACCTAAAAGAGGTACATTTTGTAAACTTACCAAAACTATACCAGAGTAGCTACCGTATACTTCTCACTAAAAATTTTTTTTTTTTTTCAAAACATTCCGCTGTTAAATGCATATTTTGCATAACGTAAGTTAATGCTTCAATAACATTTGTGTCAAATAAACTAATATCCCGAAAAAAACTGGATACAATTTTTTTTTTATTTTTCATAATTGGTGATAAGTTTATAACTAGTAAGTATTTTCTGATTACTAGTAATTAACATTTAACATATTAACGACCTATTTATTACCTTTGCTCGCTTTTCATTAAAAAAAAAACTATAAACTTTACATACTTTTATTGTAGTTCATTATGGTATAGTAGAGCTAAACTAAACAGGTCAAAGATTTACTTACCTGTCCTATCTACTTACTTTTACGATACTTACCACAGTCCACAGCCAAGTTGGTGTAAGGTCTGTGAGTTGTGACAATGCGGGCCGACTCTGTTTACATTGCCCTGCAAACAACGAGCCGCCGCCGACTAGAAGCCGTTCTTTACCTTTTTTCCAAAAGCCAAAAAGCAGCACGGCATCCCCTCTTTAGTAGAAGAAGCCCACAATATTCCCCTCTGTATAAGTACACGACCATAGGGTCTACAAAATATTGCTAAATATACTTTGTCGGCGTGTAGTTAACATTTAAGAAATCCCGCGTGAGCCCTTTGCTTTTCCGGGTTAATAAATAAGAACTCATATGCCTCCCCAAGTCCTCAATTATACACCATGTAAAAATTTTTTAATGAAAATTTTATACGATTTCTTGCATAGAGTGATTTACATAATATGGCTTCGTGAAATATAGCTTGCTGAAAGTCGTGTCTATGAAAGTTCCTTCGTGGCGTTGGTAACTATAGCTTTCCACTCTGTCCGGTCGTCAGCTTTTCTTATTGCAGTTGTAAATAGAAAGCCAATGAGTAACTTGATCAGTAGGACTAAGATGCGCGCAACGAGAAACTTTAGATATTTACATACAGATTACGAGTAAACGTGTAGACAAGATTTTCTCGTAGCGCGCATCTTAGGGCCACTGATCAGATCAAAGGCCACGTGATCTTTTCCCCTCCAACTTCCCTATAACTTAAAAGCTTTTCCAAGCTAGTAAGGCAGACGTCGGGCAGTATGACCAAAATATAAAGGTTATGGGTATTCCGTAGAATTAATATTCTACTGAATAGTTTATTAAGGTATATTTAACCTTAATAAATTGAATATACATAGAATACGTACATAGATACATACATCTACATGAAATACCTCAAGCAAACACTTAATTATCATACAATATTCTGAATAATGATTTGTGAAATTGCATTATTTTCATGCCAACTACTCCTAAAATAATATGGTTTACAATATGCTGTACGCTTAGTTGGAGGAGAAAGGATAATACTCGTTTAATCACTTAACATATTCAACACGGCCAACATTTTTTAAGAATGGCGTGGCAATTCCTGGGCGAGTAGCTTGATGTTTTTACACTGGCAGCTACTACAGTAACCTCCGCTGGCCGTGTACCGCGTGTGGTCGGGTTAAGTATGTACCTAGGTATTAGTTTCGGGAATATTGTTGAGTGGATATTGTTAAACAGATTTGTTTTTTTCAGTAGGTAGATAAGTAATTTTAATTGTAAATGAAGAAGAGACAAATAATTCTATATCGTTCATCACAAAGACGGTCCCACATTAAAATTATATGCTCCTCACAACCTACCCGATGTACCCTTAACTTTTACTTCGTCCGCGTGTTTTAAGGTTTAAATTCCCGCGGAAACCCTAAATTTTCCGTGATTGTACTATTCTGATGTATAACTTGTGAAGTTTCATCAAATTCCGCCCAGTATTTTTTGCGAGAAAGAGTAACAAACATTCAGTCATCCTCACAAACTTTCGCATTTATAATGAAAATAATCTAAATATATAAAAGGCAAAGGTGACTGACTGACTGACTGACTGATCTATCAACGCACAGCTCTAACCACTGGACCGATCGAGCTGAAATTTGGTATACAGGTAGCTGTTAGGACGTAGACATCCGCTAAGAAAGGATTTTGGAAAATTTCAACCCAAGAGAGTTAAATAGGGGGTTAAAAAATCGAACCTAACGTGAGCGAAGCCGCGGGTTAAAGCTAGTAATAGATATAAGTAGAAAAGTTGGACTAGCTTTAAGGTTAATTTTTTTAACAGAAGATAGCTAATGTCCTTCTCCAAAATTCAATCTATCTCTGTACCAAAATTCATTAAAATTGATTCGGCGGTTCAGGCGTGAACGCGTAGCAAACAGACAGACAAAGTTACTTTCACGTTAGAATAGTAAGTTGCTGATGCTGACACATTAAAATTTAGATTTGGTTTATATAGTACATGTCTCTATCTCTAAAATAAGAGAATTCTAGATCTGAGAATTGCCAAGCGAATCGCCACAATTTCTTTTTAAAGAATATTAGAAAGCTGAACAAGCTGAACTTGACTTATATCCTCCTCTCCCCTCCAAATAAGCGGAAAGCTTGTGCTAGGAGTGGGTACGACAATAGTGCAACCTGCGACCTTTCAGTTTTCAGTCCGCACCTTAACCGTTGGGCTATTGAGGCTAATTACCCTTTTGAATGGAGATAAAAAGTCATATTTCATACAACGGATGCCGTATACTGATGTACTTACTTATCCAGATGAATAAAATTCCTAGAGCGGCTAATAATTACAAGTGAGTATTAAGCCATTAAACTGCGAACTTCGTTAACATTAAATGAATGTGAAACTCGTTCGTTTATTACGACCACATTATTGCACGCGCGAGAAAAATGCGAAATTAAAGGTGCAACTGGCTAGAGACCTACATACTTTTAATCTATACTTATAAAAAGACTTGCCCTGCCTGACTGACTAACTGACTGATCTATCAACGTACTAACATGCTTAACAAAATAAATTCCACTCTTAAGGGGGTTCAATAGGCTATTCTTTAAGTTAAATCCATGAAACTTGGTATGTTGTTGGTAAATTACTTATGGTTATTCCAGGCTATATTCTATCTCGGTGCCAAATTTCAGCTAATCGGTTCAGTCGTTGCGGCGTGATTGAAACATCGATTCATCCATATAATACCTATCCAAATTTCGTATTTATCCCTTTATCTAAGCAGGTGAGGTATAAGGATATAAGAAGGAATACAAGAAAGGAAAACAGAATAGGTAATAATAATAATGATAAAGAATAAAAAAATTTATTTAAAATGATGATAAAGCATGATAATAAAGCTTTTCAACCTCAATTTTTAAAACTCAAAAAATTAAAAAAAAAAATATTTTTGACAAAAAATAAATCAACGACGAAAATAAAAAAATTTAGAAAAGTTAAATTAGGATCGATTTTTCAATCAGCGACTCCAGCGACTGGTTCGGACGGTAGCTACCTTCGTATTTTCTTGATAAATAATCAAGTCAACGAGCTTCTCTGTCGGCCACTTTTCAACTTTTTGGCACAGGTCCTGCCAACTTTGTTGTTTGGCGCAGAGTCAAGTGGTATCAATCATAATTGGTTGGTTTTTGCGACTTCGAGAAGCTTGCTGCGTGCACGCACGTCTGGGGCGGAGCGGGGCGCGGGGCGGGCGCGCGGGGCGCGGGGGTGTCACTGTGCAAATGCACTCGTAAACCTGGCGCGAGGTCAACGCACCCCCTCTCCGCGCGCCTGCGCAGAGCACACCCCGGCCCTATAAAAACATTTACAAATATTAGCTTGGTTTAATTAATTTAGGGACAGTACCATACTGCACTATTTCATTTAACTACAGGATATTCAATTTCAAAATCAAGCCAAAAAGGCGTTATTAAACGAAATTGTAAGTATTGTTAAGTATGAGTAGGTAGGTAGGTAAGTACAAGGTAGGTATCTACGTTAAATTCTCATTATCTCACTGCCTCATAAAATTATTCATAAATTTCCAACTTATCGTAAAATACTTTGCCTTAATAAGTAGCTACGTCACTTATGAGGATATTGGTCCTGCATCAACTCTCACATACAAAGTCTAATGAGAATCATCTCAAACTTCGTAGGTACGTGCCTCAGATGTGACACAACTTGCCCGGCACGGTCTAATGTGAAGCATCCCAAAGCCTGCACCACAGTCACTAGTGACTCATATTGTAGAGTTTTAATTTAAGTACATCATGAGTACACCCTATTAATATGTATTCATTTCATCTCGACAACAACACAATGATCTTATGTTGGGAACCGCGAAAGTGCTTTGAGAAACTCACATTATTCAATTAAATTTTGAAATCAATTCATGTCGATTTCACGATTTAATTTGCTCTCTCTCAAACATTTAAAACCCCGCGGAAATCTTTGATTTTCCGGGATAAAAAGGAGACTATCATAACTACGTCCTCATCTATACCTATCCAAAAAAAACCGTTTGTCTCTCCGTTGTTGTGTGATTGGAGGACAAAGTAACAAACAAACAACACTTTCGCATTTATATCTAATGCTTAGTCAAAGAGTCATCTGGTCGTTCGCGGAAAAGCTGCATCAATTTTATTATGATTGGCTGAATATGTGTTAATGCAATAATGTTACTTATTCAATTGCTAGGAATGTCGGCCAATGAAAGGTGATTGCGATCGAGACTTTAGCAATCAATTTTAGACAACTCTGCCGCAGGCTATCTATAGTCGAAAATATTCCTAAAAAAGCTTTGCAAGCTAGTTCGAAATTTAAATAAAACCTTTGATAAGTTACCTCCTTGGTTGTCATGTTTCGGAGTAAAAGATCGTTCCATTTTTAAATTACACGACAGATATGAGTTTACTATGTAATTTATCTGGCCGCTAAACCACGCCAGCAATGGATTTTCATACAACTTTTGCCCACCGCTGCTCGGCCAGTACAGCAATTTTGATTTATCTCGAAGAAGGTTGTCAAAATAATGCTTAAACCAAGCATGTTTGAGAAAAACACCTTAAAGGCTTCTTATAGTATAGTAGTGATATTGTTAATCTTTTATCTAACACGCTATGGAAAGCTTAGTGTTGTGGTAACTTGGATGTTGGTCACACGGCGTTCGCCAACGCATGTCGCAGCCGAGGCGAACGCCCTCGCGGGAAACAATACGCCTTCTATTATTATTTACGATCACCGGGCATCGAGTACCCGAGTACCGACTCATACTCCGACATGACCCTATTAGCTCCTGTAGGTACAGACCTATGCACTGCCTACTCAATAAGAGCCGTAGCACACGCGATACTGATAGCATCGCCGATCGGCGATTTCTCAGCGCTCATCTCGCATTATGAAAGAAGTTTTGTAGCTACAATGCTCAAGGGCTACAGCGATGCCACACGGTGATGCGTAATACGGATAGTAAATAACCCTACAGGTAAAAAGACCTACGCATGGCAGTGAAGAGGATATTGTTTGTGCATGAGTACTACAATTTTCTACAGCATGGCAAGTTAAAAGTTAAATAACGAAACAACCGCGTGGATGCAATAACGTCGCAGTTGCGTCTCTTTTTTTAGCACCAAATAGATCATTTGATCAGCCACATAAGTTAACATGAAGTTAAGTGTTTTTAATCTGACTTTTTTTTAAGAAGACGCGCCTATCCTTTTGCCCCTTGTTTTGCCCTATTGCTTAAAGTGTATGTACGAGTAGAATAATATACTGCTGGAGAGTGGGTTTAATCGCTACGCCTCGATTAGCAATGTGGACACACGAAGATAAAATTTTCACACTTGCACTGTAAGCAATTGGACTAAGGAATGGGCACGTTTTGTGGATTGAACAAACTATACACATAATATTATATTCATGTATTTCCTATCGTAGATGTAACAGCACCTGAAGGTTTACACCAATAAAAATTAAGGATTTGCTAACTTTAAAAGTTCACTCATGGCTTCGCACAAAACATTTGAAATTTTCTAAAGCGGACGCTATTGTATCGTGTGTACTCTGGGCTTATAATACAGCTCTAGCGTGCGACTATTACCTGCCTACGCGTACGATGACTCGATGACAAATAACTTTACTCGAATTGGATCCTGCTCCTGTGAAAATGATGCGGTCTTCGTAATACAAATTGCTCTGATCAATGTATCAAAAAATCAAAATCAAAATCAAAATTTATTTATTTCATGTAGGCCAACTTGTAGCTCTTATGACACGTCATAAATCTACCACCGGTTCGGAATGCAGATTCTGCTAGGTACATATTAATATGTTATTTTTGATAGAACGTCCTAAATCTTTTATTTAGAGCCTATTTGAACCTAATTCGGTTCTAGAACTTAAATGACGTTAGATATTACGTCGTTTACGTTAAATATTTCAATTTTACATTACATTTAAAGAAAACGGTTTCTAATGCTGAAATAAATTTTCTTCTGGAAAAGTCGCGAGCAAATATATGAAATTCTGTGACTATGACCTCATTGGCGCATACCATAACTGTGCTTATGACTTCATAATACTTCATGACATTATCTGTACCAACTAACCATCAACCATCCGTCCAACAAACCAACTAAGGTAAAGCAAAATTATTTACCTAAGGAAAATTAACAGGTAGAAAGGAATCGGTCAATATAAACTACCTATATATATCAGTTTATAAGAAGCCCAAAGTAAAATTAACACGAGCTCACCACAAAAGCCGGGAACAAACACGGTTTCCACATATCCTACCAGGAAATAAAGCGGCGTCTTAAACGTTCGAAACCGTGCAATCTCTATTAAGAGCATAATGGACCAGCACACGCCGATGCCCGAACAAGCAGACAAACTATGACGTATTGCATTAGGCGCTGATGTTACCGCCAACTGATGGGAGTTCTGTGTACCAAACTAATCTGTTTGTGGTTAGTCAGATTTCCGTTAAAATATTGTGCTGTTTGAAAGCGAAGATCATAGTTTTTTTTAGAAAAGGATTATAACTTTCGTTTCTTGATCAATTGATCATTGATCAAAAATGATTGAAGAGGGCGTCAATCTATATAAATAAAAGCGAAATGCCATTCACGCATTAATCACGAAATATCAGAAACTTTAACGTCTGGTAACTCGAAACTTGGAAGGTAGGTTCTTTTTAGGGCGTAGCGGTAGGCGTTAGCAAAGAAAAGGTTTTGAGAAAATCCACCCCTTAGGGGGTGAAATGGGGGTTGGAAGGTTACATGAAAGTCCTGTGCTTTAGAAGTCAGAGACATGACCAACAAAATCGACATTTAGTTTATTACTTTTAAATCTGTTTTAAATCATAAAAATCTGTATAGGTACTAAGCAATTTTTGAAAATTACTCCCTAAGGAGGTGGAAAATTTTAATTTTGTTATTTTAATACTATGACATAGTATTATGAAATTTAGTGTAGACACCCTAGAAAGTGAACAACTGAGCTTTAGATACTAGGATAGAGAATATAATAGGTAGCGATCAAAATAATTTAGATACCTAATTAACTAATAATAATTTTGGTCGTATTACTGACACGTGTAGGTATACCTACTTATTACTTTCGCACGAAGCTTTCGCATAATGATATACCTACATAGTTTGAAGATTTGGAATTTCCTCCTATCTAAATATAAATGTGGAAATATAATTTATTGTTGTCTACCTAATTCTTTTTCAATTTGCAAACCAAATTATTACATCTCTATTAATTGGCGCCAGCGGCGGCTGGGGACAATCAGCTTTTATCGCGCTCTTATCATTTAACCATGTTGTTTTATAAGGCTTTTGACCTTTATAAACTTGTAGATTAAATCCGTGATTGTTGATATAATAATTTTGAACACATAAAATATGAAATTAAGAATTATATTAAACAAGATATAGAGCTTTGGTGACAGTCTAAATTACGAGTATATTGCTATGATTAATTAATTATTATCTATTTTAGTTCTTTCAATTCACGAGGATACACGGTTTATGGTTGTGTGTGTTGTCTATATAAGTGGGAGTGAGAGCTTGCTCGCGCCTGACTGCTCCCACCTAAACTTGTGCATGTACACGATGTAACCACAAGTAAAGCGCATGTAACTTCGTGAGAGAAACATACCTACCTACTATACACACTACTAATTAAACCTATAGGTATTATGGAAAGCTATACTTATTTCAGAAAATGCAGATTCTAATCAGCTTTCTTTCCAGCTCCGTCGTCAGACTCTGGATATCATCTCTAGATGACCATTTTTGATTCATCTTCTGGTCCTAACCAGAACAAGAATCAAACAAGCCCAAACTAGATGGGGCTATTTTATTTTATTACAGAGCTCCCATAGCCGCCTTCCTGCTGCATCATCAAACCCTGGATATCATCAGCTAGAAGCAGAGTATTTATCAAGACGAATCAAAGGAGCCCAGGCTCAATGGGATGACATCGTTTTATTATAGAGTTCTCCATAGCCATCTTCCGACTCCATCGTCAGAACTCCTTGTCAAAATAATATTTTGTCATCGGATTAACATAATATTACGTACATGCAAAATTGTAATTTGTAGCTCAATCGAAAACCGGAAAGTGGTTCTAATCCAGCTTGCAAGATTTGCCCTAAATATATATACCTACCTATATTGCAAGTTTATAAGCTTGTAGTTTAAAACATCCCCCACATGTGAGTCTGTGGGCGGACTATGAACGATATAGGCACCTATTACCCAGTTGTCTGCTCCATCATTAGATACTCATTGTGGACCTCAGTGAGGTCATTTTGATGACCCCAAAAAAACTATAATTATATTCTGCTGTAAGTAGGTACTTGAGGAGTCTGGTATCCCGCAGACTACTCATCTACTTGATGTTGCAGTAGGTATATAAACTTAAGGTTACCTACCATGCCTTGAAAATAATCAGAAATAATCAGATCCTTTAATCAGTTGGAAATGAGCTGATGATTTTCAAACGCCTAAACTGATCTTCATAAAATATAGCTAAGATCCATCTCGATCACATCTGTCGGTCGAAAATCGGTCTATTCATTGGAGAGCTCTTGTAGAGCTACGAAGGTGCAGACAGACATAGATACACACGTAAAACAAACACTTCTTTTGTCTCTGGTTAAAAAGCTCCCGAATTCGATGCAACTTCTCCATGTGTCTACTAAAATACTCCATTCACCATTGCTCCGAGTTCGTCTTTCAAATCTTTCAATGATATTTATAAAAATGTTCTTTGGTTAATACAACGCCATCTAGCCCAAATGTTGATAGCTACGTAGTAAAGTTATTTGTTAAATGCCCTCTAGATGGCAGCACGATAATTTAAAAATAAGGAAACATGAATATTGAAAAACAATTTTATTTGATAGATCTTTTTTGCATTTACATACGATCATTTTGTTTATTGAAACGTAGATTAGGTACCTATATTTTTTTTATGAAATCACACAGAATAAATTGTAGAGGTCATTCAGGAATTGTCAATGTCATTTAGAAGTCAATGTCATGTAATGCCATGCAAGTCACATTGACAGCCTTGACAACATTGTCAATCGATCTCACAAAATGAATTGAGTTGCTGTTGCTGTTTGTCAGTGTCAATTCGTACGGCAAAGAGCGGTTGTGGTGTTTTTGTACATAATTTAAATATTTGTTATTAAAATTAAAATGACGCTTTTAAATTAAGTGCTAAATAATTAAGTTGTAGAAGTATTGAAGGCAATTTAAATAAAATAATATAAATGATAACAAAAATACATAAACGTGGATTCATTTTTATTTAAATAATAGTGAAAGATGGACGGAAATCTCAGCTTGTGTTAATTTAGCGTATCGTTTTGTTGCCGTTATGAAAGAAATGTGAACTATTTAGTTAGTTAATAAAAGAGAAGTGAAGATTCAACAGTGTTTTGTAAGTTAATAGTTAATTTACTCTTAGCGGTCTATGCACTCGGTGGATAAATTATTGGTCATTATTCAATATACCTAGTTAACATTAAAATTACTATCTATTGTTTTATCAGTTTTTCTTTTGTAATCATTAACCGTGATTCAAGTTTCACTTAAAGTCATTAAAGGAATTAACTGTTTGTTTGTGATAGCCTAGTGATTAAGATGTCGGCTTTCTTTTCGGGAGGTCCGAGGTTCAAATCTCCCTACTTTTCGGAGTTATATGCAATTTAAGCAGTTAAATATCACTTGCTATATTGGTGAAAGAAAACAGTGTGAGGAAACTTGTATAACTGAGTTCTTTGAGGTGTGTGAAGTCTGAACTATGGCCTACACCCTTCTAATTGATGGGAGACCTGTGTCCAGTTACTAGCCAGAAATGAGATTAGTTGAAACAATGAAGAAATAACCCTATGTCACAATTTTTTATAGAATATTTAAATTGTTTTAAACATGTATATAGATATCATTTTTTAATTTGATTAACAAAGACAAACAGTATTTTTCCAATAATCCATTAAAACAAATATTGTAGGTTAAATAATCTTTTATACAAAAATATAATTTGAGTGTATCAATATTGTAACAAATCAAAGTTCGGTACCTAAGTCCAAGACCCTTGCCTTTCTATCTATATATGTGTAGTAGTAGTTTAGTAGTACCAGTAAATCAAAAGTCAGTCAGCTTAAAAGAAGTCTCTGTTCCCTAGCTGACAAAAGTCTTTCTGAATCCTTTGTTAGTAAATTTATGAAAGTCTATTGATTGAGTTTCATAACTTTACCAACAAAAGATTCAGAAAAACTTTTTTTGTCTAGAGAACAGAGACGGTTTTTGAGTTGTCTGACTTTTGATCTAGCTGTGTCTGATATGTATTAAACTGTCAAATGACAAAAATCTTCTTACATGTATGGCATATTCTGAAGATGTTATTATCATTTTACAGATGACCAAATGCAGTTATGGCTAGCGATGAGTCTAGTGTGCGTGTTGCCGTCAGGTTAGTTGATATTTTTTTTACTATTCACGTAGTTAGGTGAATACGCACCTCTAATTTTTACACGTACAAGTAGTTACTTGTATGTGTAAAAATTAGAATGCATTCATCTATATAAATAGATGAATGCATTCTACCAAAATGCAGTTTCTCTTTCATTCAATCTTCTAAATAAGGTCCTGTATGTTATGACAAAAACATAACTGTTATACCTATACCAAATTAGCCAGCTACCATCTTAGATTGCATCGTCACTTACCATCAGGTGAGATTGCAGTCAAGGTCTATTTTGTCATCGAATAAAAAAAAAATCCTTGGTTGTAAATATACTTTCCCTAAAATTTAATGGGTTAAAATTTCAGTTTGTAAACTCTTCTGTAAAGTTTGAAAATGTATCTTTCATGTTGTTACAACTGCATGATATATTGGTATGAATACCATAAATGTTTCTACCTGCTGATCCTAGTAGTAACTATAAAAGATTTATTTATTGCTATTACAAAATTAAGGTTTTAATATTTTACTTATGCAACTTACTTATACCTACAGTTAGGAAATGAAGTATCACCAAATATGCTATTAGACTTACAAAAGAGCAAATGACATAGTTCCACAACATTTCCTAATATTTACTTAGTATTTGACACAAATATGCAAATTCAGTTTTACGAGTAACTACCTACCTATGCCATTTGTAATAACTTAAGTAAATACCTATTAGAAACAACTGAAGTAGTCAAGCGAATTCTATAAGCAATAAAATTATATATTTCATATTATAATGTAGGTACTAGTGTTCTGCGCGACTTTTTTTTTTTTAAAAAGAACTTTTCCGCGTGAAGTTAAGGTTTTAAACAATCAGTTTCTAAACTTCTGTCTGATTGCATCATTATGACGATCGTAATCACCTGTGATTGGCTGAATTTATAGCCATTCATATTATATAATTTTATCGTTGTAGAAAATAAAAGAATATGTTTGTATGGCGCCCGCGGTTCCTGTAAATACTTCCTTTCAGCCAAGTTCTGTTTATTCGTTGTGGCGTGAAGGAGTAAACAACATCCATCCATCCATTGATCCTCACAAACTTTCGCATTCATAAAGAGATTTTATTTTATTTTCATAAAAAGATTTTATTTTATAATATTAGTAGGATTAGTAAGATTCACCTTTACCTCATCTGGGATTAAAATCTCGATGATAAATCACTACTAATGTCCAGGAGTAAATAAAAAGACTGTAATAATAATTCCTGATATAGCTACTCTCGAGAATAAGAAGTGAAATTGGGTCTTAGTATGATTCCTGATTGACGACCGGTGTTTCCCAACAAAGTGCAAACGATAAAATCACCCTTCCTATTGGCGCCTGTAGGGCGGTCCGGGGCTCCGGCGTGGCGGCCGCGCCCTACGCCAACAGTCCCTTCCCTGCTTAATATTATATCCTGTGACTTATGTAATCAGGACCTTGCCAGTTTTCGGTTGTTATTATTGATTTTTTATTGTAAGTAAGTACTGTAACGATAAGGCCGCCATTTGTACCCTTTTGTTGTTAAGTTTATCTACGAATATTTCTAAATATCTAAAAGGCAAAGGTAACTGACTGGTAGACTGACTGACTGACTGACTGACTGACTGACTAATCTAGCAACGTACAGCTCTAAAGACTTACTAACGTGACACATTTTAATTAAGTTTAGTAATGTCCTCCTGAATCCGGTCGTGGCGGCCAATCTCCACAGAGATTATAGCCATCTGCGAGGGAAATTTTATAGTGGACAAATGTGCAAATACAGGTGCACTCTCTATTCCCTCACTCTCATAGTCTGGTGGGACGGAAATTCGACACGATCGGAGAGGGATTAGGCGCAAGACCAACGGCTTTACGTGCTCTCTGGTGCACAGGGGGTAACACCGTCTACCTACTCCCAACTCCGGTCTATTATGACCATTTTTTTATAATCTTGTGTTGGTGAGCAATTTTCTTCTACCCACATAAATTTAAGTGGAAATGGGCGGGGCATGTAGTTCCAAGAGTTGATGGTTGTTGGGGTCCCAAGCTACTGGAGTGGCGACCCACACCGGGAAGCGCAGCAGCGAGAAGTGTTAGTAGGCCCTCCAATAGGTGCACCGACGACATCAAAGTTGCATCGAGCAGGCGGCGCAAGACCGAGACCTGTGCAATACAAAAGACCCTTGTTCAACAGTGAACCTTACATCCCTTAATGAAGAAAAAAACAAACATACGATAGACCAAATAGTGGGGCTTATATTTTATAAACGCTAATATTAACCATTAAGTTTCCCTTCATCTTTATAACTGGACATAAAGGATGCAAATCTTGCGTTTATTACATGCAATGACTACGTATGCAAGCTATAAACTTGCCACAAATAGAAACTCCATTAACTTGCATTGTTAAAGCGCAAGTGGTGTCATTACGATCTCTTGATTCTTTATAATGTTCTACGCCTAGTTAGGGACCTCTCGCACTGTGCGGCTACCTCAAATTAATCTCATTTCAAGTGGTGGAGGCGCCGGGACAACCTAGTCTAGGTACATACCTATTGGGTGTTGTGTGGCACAATTCATGAAATAAACGTTTCTTTCTTTCTTTCTTTAAACTATGAGCTGGCCACGGCTTGACGACGGGTTGTTCTCGTGGGTACAACCTGGATCACAAAATCCCATACACTAAAATGAACGTTCGCAGTAAAGTATTTTGTATATATTTTGTATTTTTTTAAACGAAACTAAACTTGTATTCAGCTAATGAAAAATAAATTACACTTTAAAAAAAAATATATTAATTTCCTAAATCTTACTCAAAAAATTATCTAAATACTTACTCAAAATGTTGTATAGAGAAAAAATTGAATTGCCGTCAAATTCGTGAAAAATACATCAATCTAAAAATGACAAAATCTCCGGTAGAGTGCATCTTAAGTAAATGATATGCATAAGTAACTATGGTATATGTCATCGCTAATGTGTACTATTGCTAAGGAATTATTATCAATGACATCATTCGTCATCAGCATCTTCAATGACAGTCGATCACCATGAACTATGACCCCAACGTCTGTTGGTTAACACGGATCGATGTTGTATACATGAACTAGTACTTGCTTTAACTTATAAATAAAATGATATTCATCAAATATTAATAAAAGTATACTAATCAAAACAAGCAGCTCTACCTATATATTAAAATTAAAATATACTATTCAGATCAATAAATAATTTCCTTATGGCCCATGTACACTTGCTTATCGTACACTTACCAAGAGTTTCACAGATTCTCACAGAGATGCTGCTCCTTCGGGCAAATGCAGAGCCTTCGCTCAATAACTACTTATTATATTATGTTCAGGAATACACTAATCGACACGAGTGTCGAGTCCAGATGTGGCGCGACGTGGATTTTGCTAAGAAATTTTTCATTGCTTAAAGTGCCTGTCTTCAAGAAAATAATCTTGGAGATGAGCATTGAGCGAATTGAGCGTTGTTACGTTCCCTCAAATATGGTTGAGCGAAGCAATGGCTGGATCATGCGTCATGCTCGTGAACGGGTGCCACCAACGGGAATGGGTCTGCTTTTGCCTGCCTGTGTTAACATGTATTGAATTGTATTTATTTGTATTTGTATTGTATTTATTTTTACTTGTATTGTACTCAGGAAAATTTATCGTGGAAGCACTAAATACATAGCATAGTTTCAATAACAATTGTAAAATTTTGATTTTTTTGAAAAGAGCAACCGCCGAGTTTCTTGCTGGCTCTTCTCGGCAGGAAAGGCATTCCGAACCAGTGGTAGATTCATTGACGATTCAAAAGTGCTTGTAAAAGTTTATTTGAATAAAAAATATTTCTATTTCTATTTCTATTTCTGTTTCAATCAGAAAAGATAGGTCACACAAAAAGCGCTGGTACATACTTTTACATTTTTTTTTTCGTTCGTTCGTTAGTTCGCACCTGTAACCGTTGGGCTATTGAGGCTTCGTTCTAATGAACTGCTTATTTAGTACCAATCATACAGACTCCTGATTAAGTAAAAGCAACTGTGCCCAGATCTGGCAAATAGGAGATTCGACGTTCACCTTTTGATGTAACCCAAGTTTCGAAAGACCTTCACCCGTGAGGTTGTTAATTCATCAAAGGCGTCGTGGCCGCATTTCGCACATTCAGATTGTAGATAAATTGATGTAAGCGCTCTTGTAGTCACCAAAGAGCCGCCGAGATGGACTTCATAAATTAAATTTACCCTGACTGTTCAAGATATTATGGGTGCGTTGCAAATTAGCGCAACAGTTTCCTTCAGTGGAATGTCGGTTTCTGAAACAATGATAGTTTATTCGGTTGAATAAGATATCTAAACTTCAGGCGCTGAATACAAGTTCGGCATGATTTTCTTCTTTCTTTCTTTCGCCAATTCTTCAATAAAAAAAAAATACCTACCTCGTATTCGAAAAACGACGAGTTTGATAACTATACTATAATAAATGTTTTTCCTATCCTTAATCAATTCTAGTAAGTCAAATAATCTGGACTTAAACTAGACTTGAAATCCCCTAGATTTCATAGAAATTGGAATCACTAAAAATCTTCAAGATCTTAAACTGAGCCGGTATTTAACTAAGGTTTTCATTACGTCACTTTCGTATTGGTTAACACGTCTAGTCTATCTGTATACGAAACGTGCGAATCGTGGCCAACTGGCAACCCAGACATGCCCAGACCGACGATTTACGACCTCTGTGAAGGATGTTTGGAACGTGATTTACATGAAAAGGTACTATGACCACGTGGCGGTCATGGAATCCACTACTTGATATACACAAACAACACGACTCAATTATAAACACGAAGACAAGGGAAATTGCTCTGATTTAGCTCGGACTCAAGATAAGAGTTAAAACGAGACACAGATATGCTCCGACATAAATCTGTCTCGTTTTATCTCTGTCTTGAGTCTAACTCAGATTATAGCACACTCTATAGATCTCAGCATGAGACCAACCGGACTTACGCCAAACTTTTGCTCGACTTGCGAACACAAAGTGTGATGTGTGTGTATGTGTCAAAGAAACGGATGCAGAGTTCTTTGAGAGTGTTCGTGAAAAGTCGCACACAAATATGAAAAGCAATCTCAAACAGTCGGTCTACACCAAAGAAGTCGCAATGATGATGATCTTAAAAAGAAACAGGATATAAATATTTCGCCTTACTACGGCAAACTTACGAATCTGCAAAAAATGCATTTTATGAGCGTTTTGGAAGCGTGGAAAAAATTCACATGGGCGTAAGGTGAAAAATTTATCCACTGTTCATTACTTTTCTGTTCTTATAGTAAACAAACGGCCAAGCCACATATTTTGACTAAGGTGTAGAGTTTGTGAAGTTAGGTCTTGTAGAGTTAGACGCTTGGCTCTACATGAGATCTGATAACTTTTTATAGTGCGAGTCATATGGTCTCTCACTATCCTGACAACATTTTACATGAAAATGTGTTTAGTGGGATTCTTAAGTTTACCGCAGATTTGATCATTTTCCAAATAACAATCCGAGGCCGCGTTTAAATATTTGACTTGACGGTCAAAAATGACGGACGGCTGAAATGATATTGATTGGAAACGGCCTGTATCATCTATTATTTGTACTGTCTAGCTCATAACAGAGGCATAATAGCTAGAAAGTCGTTATTACTCATATATAAAATAGCGACCACCCATACTACTGCCCGTAGAAAATCGATTTCAGATATCGTTTATAAGACGGAACAACTTATAATAACATGTTTTTCTTTACAATAGAAATAGACGCAATGAACCACAATACATACGACTAGTTGTCGTAATAGAGCACAAATACGGTTAGCTGCATTTGACAATGATTCCATTTTTATGACTTGACTGGCTGATGCCCGCGACTTCGTCCGCGTAGATTTACTTTTTAAAATCCCGCGAGAACTCATTGATTTTCCGGGATAAAAGTAGCCTATGTCACTCTCCCGGTCCTCAACTATACCCAGCTCTATAAGACCCCTGTTGTGTAGCGGTTGTGTAGAGTTTATTGCACCAATATCATTGCTTATGATTTTTGTGTTAGCCAATTATTTCTGTACAATGTTGGGTACTGGCAGGTAGATCTGGCTGGTAAATGTGTATCTATTACCTAGGCTTTGAGTTTACAGCATAACAAACTGCTCAGCTATAAGTACTTGATGTTAACAAGCTAATAGGTTTCGTTGACCTTAATAAGCTGCTTTACGTTACGTCGCATATAGTTAATCACACCTTTACCCCCACATAATGGATATACTTGTGACATTTAAAAAGTAATCATTCTTGTGTGACTATTTACTACTTATAATACTCTTTGTTAGTTTCTTTTATTCGATGACTAGATAGTCCTTGACGTCGATCTCACCTGATGGTGAGTGACGATACAGTCTAAGATGGTAGCGGGCTAACTCGGAAGGGGTATGGCAGTGTACTCATACCCCTAATCAGTTTCTACACGCTATCGTGCCGGAACGCTAAATCGCTTGGCGGCACGTCTTTGATGGTAGGGTGATAACTAGCCGGAAATCGAACCCGAGACCTCCTAGTTACAAGACTACAGCGCCATACACCTCACCATTGCCCCAGGGACGTCGTAAAACTATTGCGACGTTTATCTAGAGGTGCTTCAGGGAGTGTTTAACTATATCTTCTTTTTCTTCTTCATCAACCAATAGACGTCTATTGCTGAAAATAGGTCTCTTGTAACGACTTCCACATGCCTCGATTTTGTGCCGCCAGTATCCTACACATAAAATACATAATATATAAATAACGAAAATTGTGAAATCGACCCCGCATTCCTAGGAAGTCCACGTTTCAACTCCTGGAAAAACTGCTTCAACTGATGTGGTTTCGATCCCCGATTTTCTTTTTTTTTTTTTTTTAATTTAAATTGAAAAATGTATTCGGAAACTTTCTTCAATTTTTGGTAAACACTTAGTGAACATAAAAGCACTTTACATTTTAAAAAGTAATCGTTCTTGTGCGACGATTGACTGCTTTTAGTACCTATAGAACTTGCTTCTAAATAGAACGTCTACATTTCATAAGCTTTTTTATCAATCTGGAAAACCTAGAGCATACTCAAACCTGAGATGAAGTACCTACCTTCTACTCCAGTCGTTTTCCAACAATTAAACTCCAATGACGGAGTGCGAGGGGCCGGGCCGTGTCGTGATATCAAGGTTTTCTTACATTTTTTCCGATTTATGCTAAGTTTCCTTTTGTTAGTCGACACAAACATGACCATTTTTTTGTAAAGTTTTGTCTTGGAAAGATATTTTTTGTCGTGCCATTTATCCGATCAATGATTTGTCATGGTTTTTGTCGTGGAAGTCTTAAATTATAATATATGTTTGTTCTTATATTAGTGAATATAGAGTTTGATAATGTAGAGTGTAGAGTATAATATAAAAACGTTAGTATTGGTATCGTATCAATTCGTTACTTTGTGATTATACATCATTTTCGAGATTTTATAAAATTAAGTAGGTACTAAAGTTAAATTCTAGGTTTGATGCAATTATGGGGTATTTTAAATAAAAACTTTGTTTTTTCTATATTACTCTGAACTATAAGATTGCGGTAAAATATACGTACCTATCTAAAAGTCTACAGTCGCCGGCTGCTTCTTGTATAATTCTCTAAAAATGTCAAGTCTCTACCTATTACGGATCACGAGATACAGCCCGCTGACAGACAGACGGATGAACGGATGGAAGAACGGACGGACAGCGAAAGCTTAGTAATAGGGTTCCGTTGGCAACTTTTAGGTACGGAACCCTAAAAATTATTTATTTATTCAACACTCACTTAAATCTATCTTTACAGGTACTTATCCTAATACGATAGAAAAAGGTTGACATTTAAACAACTTACAAACTATTATCTTCCTAAATTAAATTAACATTACTAATAAAACCTTATCGACTAATATTTACAATGCACATAATATACACATTATACCTCTAGGTAGGTAGGGTGATTTAGCCGGTTGGCGACCGATTAGCGGGATATTCAACTTTACGTCAATATTTAAGTATGTTGCACCCATAGCACATGTATTAAAGTTATATGACGGGGTCCTAGATATTGTCAAGTTATATTTAAAAGTAAAAAAATAAGAATTACAGTTGTGAAAACATTTTAAATTGAATAAATCTTAAAAACTATGTGAAATGCTAGTTGGCGACCACTTTTGCTAGTTGACGACTGCCCCCTTATCTAGTTGGCGACCTCTCGATTTGCTAGGGAAAACTAAATTTGATTAATTAAAAATAAAAAATATGAACGTGTTAATGTTTAAAAAATAATTATTATTCATGCTTTATTATTCATACATTATAATAAAGTATTAAAACACATTTTTTCATGAGATCAAATGTACACTTTAATATTCAAGCTTAAGCTTAAATGAATCTTAGCAAGTATAATACATTTTCCTACACAAGTACAAAATTAAAAATATTACTTTAAACAACAATTACAAAAGTTTAGAATCAAATCATCAGATCATCAGATCTCGGGATGTTATACATTTTACATTTCTTTCTAATACCGTGTCCTCCTTCTCTTATATTTTTAAAGCACATTCCAGATCTCTTTGGGAATAAGCCGGTGTTATTTTCTAATACGGTTTGTGGAGGACATCTGTAATGAAAATATTATATATTAAACACCTACATTATGCAAAAAACAGATAAGATTATAAGTAGTGATTGCAAATGGTCGTAAACCCACATATTAATTTGCTCATTTTTAGTTGGCGACCACTTGATACCCATACATTTTAAGATGTTTTATAATAATAATTTGGTGGTCGTAAACTAAAAGATACACGGATAAAAATAAACAAATTAAATTGAAAGTGATTAAATTCCGAATTAGATTTGTAGTCTATAAAAAATAAAAATAAATGTTTTTCTTTCTAAATGTCTATTGGCGGCCAGGTGGTCGCCAACTGAAGTTATTGGCTAATTCCAATTTCAGTTAGCGACCATTCAATTTTTTTACCTGATTTTGTATATTACATGTAATAAATGTACAAATAACGTAAAACATATATATATCCACTTAATAGAACATTAAAAAATTGACTCAAATAAATACATCACGATCTACTTACCTCGAACGCATCACTTACTCACTATTTTTTTCGTTGTTTTGGGAACGTGTACGCGCCGAAAGTATGAGCGGCGGATTGAACTAAGATTTGTTTGCTTTAGGGTAAACACAAAGCTGCCAACTATTGTAGGTAAAACTAATAGGTCTATCCCCCTCTTTACTTAAGTGAATTTCATTTGGAAAAGAAGAATAGAATTCTTATTATTTTCGTTTTAATGCCGTAGGTCCTGTTAGTGGTCGCGTAACTGACCCTGGTCGCGTAACCGGCGAAGTCACCCTACTACGTTTCCGACCGTACATTCAAGATGCTTATGTCCATTAAACCATTCAAAAAACCAATAATATTAACGTAACACACCGGTTCGATGAAGACCTTGCTACATTTACACTTAATTCATTCACAACCAGTCCGCAGTGCGAGAGGCTGCCGCGGCCCACGCACCTGCGCAGTGGGCGAACCACGAAATATTACGAATCGCCCACTACAGCCATTTAGCCTTTACAAGACCTTTACATATCAGAACTCCTAAAGACTTTGACATAAAACTCGAGGGCAACTGCACGGCAGGACATCACGACGCGCGCGTACGCGTATTTCACTTGTAATTCAAAAAACTTGAATGAAGAACGTAATACGATGATCTGCGGTTCGTATAATGAACTAGTTTTTGCCAGCGGCTTCAATCACGTTATGTTCGATTTTTGAAACCCTATTGTACCCTCTTAGGGGTGCTCAAAAATGCTTCCTCAGCGGATGACTATGTCATGATAGCTATAGCTATCTGTATGCCGATTCGTCCGTGTCGTGATTTGAGTTGTGCGGTGATAGACAAGTCCGTCAGTCAGTCAGTCACCTTTTCTTTTTATATATTGTAATATATGCCAAGCTTTCTAAATTTTTTTAAACTTATTCTGATATCACATGTTACACACTACTAGTTTCACTTCGTCCAGGTGGAGTTAGGTTTATTACAAATTCTGTGAAACCTTTCTTACCGGGATAAAAAGTAGCCTCAGTCACTTTCCAGGTCTTCAACTATACCCATACTAAAGACCATGTCGATTCGTAGGTCTGTAGCGGCGTAATTGAAGGAAAATCCAACAAACACACTTTTGCATTTATTACTTTGTAAAATTGTTAAAACTTCTAAGAGGCGTGTTGACTGTTGGGCACACGCTGACATGCGCGCTTGTGTCCAAGCCTTTAAAACCTTAAATAATATAGTTGTTAAAAAAGATAAAACGTCTATCTCCTTGAAAAGGCGATAGGCGAATTACCATAAGAAATCTTTATATTTTGGGCAATATTTTCTAAACATAGGTGTTACTTTATATGTAGGCATTGACTATAAATTTTAATAATGAAAAAAGAAAAACAGTTTACTTTGAGGCGTCATCTTTTTATCAGGACTGATTTAATATGTGCCCGTTTTTTTTTTATCCTATTCTGTACTTGAAATTTAACCCAATTTCTTGTCCCTTTGGCTTTGGCTTTCTCATTACATTTTGCCGCATTTTCCGTTTAGAAAATTCTCTCTTAATGATGATGACTTGGCTTTTCCATCCTTACCATAAAACGGAACATGTACAAAGGCATGTATTACCCCCCCTAATAACGTTTGCTCCAGTTGAGAACATGTCAACAAATAGGGAGTTTCATGGATTAACTTTCACACGTTATCAATGGTAATTATACCCTGATAAAGATCAATGTTTAGTTTCCTAATAAAATCATACTAAAACTTGATTCTTAGAATCGAAATAACATTTATTTCGGGGATTCAGTAAGTGGAAATGACAAACTAACCGATATCCACGACTTCCTCTGCGTGGGTCTTGTAAAAATTCCGGGGTTTCCCACGATTAAAAGGCTCGTAATCGCTCCGGGAAGCAATCAGTGCAAAATTTTCTGAAGATAAGTATCATATAAGATAATCATAGAGTTATCAGACTGGAGTTTTTTTATTATTTTTATATTGTTCATTGAGTAATCTCAACATTTGTATATAAATAATTACATCGCTGTTTGTCATGTCACAGAATTGACTCCCCATTTTACTTCAGTACAAGTGGGTAATCTTTTAGATTTATGAATTATACTTCACTTTTTATTTGCATTTTTCCACTCACTTTCATTTCTGCTAATATTCTTCATAGTATTTCTTATACTGGGTGGAAAATGACTTATAGCACATTATATGCTTGTTCTGCGCATATTGTCAGCGAAAATCGCTTATTTAAACCGTATCTGTCTCATAAACGTGCGATCTGTCTAGACCATTTGCGATCTACGGTCTAGACTTTTTCGGCGTGATAACTGCACACGTTTTAAATGATTTCAATTCTACATCTAACTGATTATATCTCGGCTGTTGATTATTATTATATTTTACTTCTCTGGAACTAAGTTTGATTTGTAGATATATTTATACACAATCGACTTTCTAGAAACCGTCTTTAACTGCAGGAACATCGTCATGATTTCTGCGTAACTATAGATATCCTTTGTAGGGTTGAGTATAACGTTTTATAATAAATGATTCCGATTATAATCTTCTCCGATATGATCCGATTGTCTGGTGGGAGGCTTTGGCCGTAGCTAGCTACCACCCTACCGTCAAAGATGCCGCCAAGCGCTGAATCGCTTCGGCGCGATGGCGTGTAAAAACAATTTAGGGGTATGGGTTGAATTTACACTGCCATACCCCTTCCAAGTTAGTCCGCTACCATTTAGACTGCATCGTCATTTACCATCAGGTGAGATCGCAAACAATAGGCTGTCATTGAATTAAAAAAAATAGTATAATATGATTGAATTTTTAGGTATACTCGTTTGAGAGGAGATTTATGCTTAAATTAGCGTTTTGCACTCTCCAATTCCTTGTTAATGTATGAAATAATTGAAACTTCCTACTTGCCAATTAGTGCGCGTAGATTATACTAGCAAAAAATTGAGTTGGAACATCGCGTGGAGCGCGGGCGGCGGCCATCTTCGATTATTCGCTTGCGCTATTGTGTAAACCATTGTCCGCGTACAATAGCCCCGCAGCCTGAAAACAAACACACATCTAGAAACACACAACATAGAACATACAACATATGACAGACAACAGTGTGATAGGATCTTCTCTTTGCCTATCCCTTCACTTCGCCGATCGTTGGATTTAGACCTCCTCATGATTATGTGCACGCCATTCCTTTCAATGTCAAACAAGTCTCCCATGAGCTTGATGATATTAAATAGTATATTTTTAAATGAATATTAGCCATGCTGAACATGACTAACCCCCCTTTCCCCTCCACTTAAGCGTAAATCCGCCTTGAACATTTGCGCTGTTACATTACTATTATAATTGATTGAATTAACATTGTAGGTGAATAGGAAAATGGAAATCTAACAATAACGATTACCAACTTCACAAAAAAAAAAACGTTGCAATGAACAGAAAACAAAGCGCGTCTCGATCTACAAAGAGATTTTATTAGAAACTTTTAATTAGGTCATTCGGGTTAATGAACTCGCGCAGTCAAATTTATTTTCGAAGGACCACGTTCGGTAAACAGAATATGTGACCGTTTATGTCAGTCGCATCCGTCCATTAACGCTTGGAAGGGCCCGGCCACGTTACGTGTTACATCTGAAAGGGCTTCGTAATACTTATGTATGAAACATTTAGGTAAGGTTAGCGCATTGGATTCGATGGATCGACGTGGCAGACGACTCATTCGATGACGATGACGTCTGCCATCATCATCGGCAACCCATCAACGGCTCACTACTGAGCGCAGGTCTCTTCTAGATGTGTTTTTTTATTCTTTGACAAGATAGCCCTTGACTGCGATGTGACCGTCTGAGTCTGAGATGGTAACGGGCTAACTTGGAACGGGTATGGCACTGTAGATTAAACCCACACCCCCTAATCGGTTTCTACACGCCATCGTGCCGGAGCGCTAAATCGTTTGGCGGCACGTCTTTGACGGTAGGGTGGTAACTAACCACAGCTAAAGCCTCCCACCAGACCAGACCAGAGGCAATTAAGGAATTATAAATTCCCAAATTGCCCCCGCCGGGAATCAGACCCGAGACCTCCTAGTTATAAGACCACAGCGCTCACCACCGCGCCAGGGAGGTCGTCAAAATATATCGGTCTATTATAGGCCATAGTCCACTTCATACACCTTCGAGAATATTATGGAGAACACTCAAGTGTCCAGGTTTCCTCGCGGTGTTTTCGTCCACAGTGGAAGCATGTGATATTTAATTGCTTAAACACACATGAATCCGACAAATCAGAGATGCGTGCTCGGGATTGAACCTTGGACCCCCCCGAATAGGGAACCACAGGCCTAAGCACCTGGTTATCCCTGCTGCCGTCTTCGTCGTTGATTAATTCAAGACTTCAAAGTCTGGAGCATCGGGGCAAGGTGGCCTGTATTCTACAAGATATATTTCGGAGAGTGTGTTAAAGAACTATTTTTTTTTTGGTTCATCATTACCCTTCTACCATCGAACCGCAAGGCATCGCATGGATCTGCACCGCTACGGGGTGGAAATCCCATCATAGTCATGCACTAAGCGCTTTGCTTCCTCGTTCCTAATCCGCACCGTCAAAACTTAAAATGCCCCTCCGGCTTCCGTTTTCCATCAAGGCTTATCTTGAGTACCTTTAAATCAAGAGTGAATAGGCATCTTCTAGGCAAGCGCGCTCCATCTTATGCTGTATTTTCACTTACTATCAGGTGTGATCGCAATGTAGCGCAGTCTATAAGTAAATAAAAAAAATGAGATTGCTGACGCAAAAGACCCACGTGTGTTCTCACGTAGCTATAACATGTATAACACAAATACAATGCAATTACTAAACTAGACCATTTGATTGCTTCATTATGCTTGCTCATTGATAGTACCTAGTGTGTATAAAATGATTGTTTTCATAAGCAAAAGTTGATACAATTCAATTCTGTTGTTACAAACAATTTAAGATTGTCGCCCAGTTATAATCAGAGATATTTAAAAAAGAACAAGATTAACAAGATTTTTGTAGGCCTTGACTTTACCAACTTTAATTGTGCTAGTAGGTTCTTCATTCTGGGATTCGTTTTCGTACCATGTTTCCTCGTTATGCGCTGAGCTATTTATTCTCAGGCTTGCAGGTTACCCTCACGAAGTTCCCCAATTAAATTAATAACAATAAAATTAGTTTTAATTTTTATAGTCTTCCCAATTTTCATCCCAGTATAAGTATAGTAGATGCCTTGACAATATCCAAAGCGAGACAAATAACATTTTTTCAGACCACCAAAGATTATTCGACCTGGGTGGGTAGACCTACCGCGAATATCGTGTAAACTCACGGTGTTTCGTAAACTCCACGGCACAAGTACTCAGCAATAAGTGAAAGGAACTTGGTACTTACGGTTTAAACGATTGCCAACGAACATTTTAAACCGCTGGCATTATAGTTAATGTAAACAAGTCCTTGCGAAAACAATAAACGCGTTACCGCAACCGCTCGCGCTGCGCTGCTCCCAGACTGCACGGCGAGCTGTATTGAACTTGAATCCACTGCATTTAAAATTTTGACGATAAAATTTAATACTCCAAGCTTTGTTCGAAAAGCATTCTATGTACTTAGATTGCTCTTACACAAATGTAAAAAATGTGTAAAAACACATTTGGTAACAATGTGTATTTTTTTTTTAATTAATAGACTAGCACTTGGCTGCGTTCACACCTGATGGTAAGTGAAGATGCAGCCTAAGATGGAACGCGCTTGACTAGAAAATGCCTATTCACTCTTGTTTTGAAGGTACCCAAATCGTAGTTATAGGAAAAAACGGAGGCCGGAAGGGCATTCCAAATTTTAGCGGTGTGTATCAAGAACGATCATTCCATAGAGGATAGTGTATTAATTTGTAACATTTACGTATAGTAGCTACGAGTATATTAGCACATGTACATACATACATGCACATGTGTGTGAGTACAGAGCATTATGTAGCATTTCTGTTAAAAAGAACAACTGTTGAGTTTCTTGCCGGCTCTACTCAGAATCAGGTTTGCGAACTGGTGGTAGGTAGAGTACTGACTTGCCAAAAGAGCCCTGTTGGCTCATATGGGAAATATTTTTGAATTTTCAATAGACATAATATATCAGGATAACGTTTATTTAAGCCTGCAGCTTCATTTAGCGAATATATTTGGTAATTTTGGTTGTAATGTAATTCAAAGTCTATGTTTCCTCTATATGACCGCAAGCGTTTTGCCAACATGCATTTCGATCACTGTGTCAACGTTGTACACAGCCATTGAAACACGAGTGTGTAGTTATAATAATAAATTGCGTACGCGCAGCCCCGATCGATTACCAGACTGCGCGGCGGCCGTTATGCTCACACTGGACGAAACGTTTAATTATAGAATTCAAGTTTATTAGGGGTCGATGTAAGAGCACGTTTACACACAATTGTTGAAATGCGGCGGAAAACTAAACATCATTTTGAAGAATGAATAACTACTTGTTCTTACTTTACTCCTGTTGACTTTCAGTCACACAGCAAAAGAGCGACGGATTGCCTTGATATTTTGCATTGGTATAGTTGAAGACTTGGAGAGTCGTGATCTTAAAAACTAAACATGGTCGAAGTCTCGGACAAAAGCTAGTAGTTATAATATTATATCGTTTCCAGCTCCAAATAAGCCTCAATATTTTGCTAGAAGTTGGTACTTACGGCAATAGTACAACTGTTGGGATTTAAACCGTCGACCTTTCAGTTTTCAGTCTGCGTCTTGTACGGTCGCGGACAGAAAATGTTTACCACCTTTATATTGCGCTATTGAAGCTTTTGAGTTTAGCTATTGACAATTCTCCATAAACAGTAGTCATCAGTTATTCCCTATCAGTCATTATCAAAAGGCTTAATATTGCAGAGGGCAGTAGAAGAACGGTGGCTTACTTGCTTCCCTCTACGCTACTACACTTTGCAGATCTTGGCCTCGTTCACAATTTTCCTTTATTAAGTGTGACTCTTTACCTCCTCCCATGATGCTAACTTTCCAATTTCCATAGATCTTCAATTCAATTTTTTTGATCTTCCTCTTAGTATTTTTTTTTTTGCTATTAATGTCATAACTTACATGAAACAAACACTACAGGTTATTCGTTTTGTATACGTTGGCACAAGATCCTGTGCATTATCGTGTTCGTATTTACTCAGTACATTTATTAGTAGTAGCTATGCTTTCGGAACGTACGGATTTTTTTAGCATTAACCAAAGAAAATACCGGTTTAATAAGTATTTTTCATAATAATAAGCTTTACTTTTACTTTTTCCTGCAAGCACCTAATACCACCTACAGAAGCAAACAGTAAAAGTTAGTCACTTTCTATTGGGTGCAAACATGTTTTTATTCAAATTAGCGCAATTATCTATGTGAGGTGTTCGTAATGTCAGCAAATTCTACCATTTAACTTTTCACCTTAGTAACTTACGTTCGTTAAAATTTAACAGATGTTAGAGTTTTTATTTACTAGTGATTTCATAATCCAAATACACTTCGTCAATTTATTAATCAGTTCTTAAACCCTTTTTTTATTTCTTACATAATTTTTTTCATATTCGGAAAAAAACTACCATTATTTCACAACATACAACTGATTTTACACTATAAATGGTACTCTAATATGCCACTGGCTAAAAAGTAATAAGCAATAATTTAACAACATCCAATTACTCAAACACTAGTTAACGTAAACGTACCTTTCTAACAAATGTTAGCGCCAACAGATGGTAAATTGTGTTTCGTTACACTAAACGTTTTTGACGATCTCCATGGCCAATGGTGAGCGCTTGCTCTGACTTAGCTCAGACTTGAGAGAGAGTTAAAACGAGACTCTTAAGAAACTAACTTTGTTGTGAGTCTGAGGTGTTTGAGAATGCGATAATATGGTCTGGATCGTAACTATAAAGTAAGCTTTCACATTCATTGCATAACTTTTTCTAAAGAAGAAAAAGAATAGCATCGTGAGAACAAATGCGAATTGCTCCTATTGTCGAACAGTTGCGTAAAGCAAATGTATGTTATTTGCATTCGGCGAGACGAGGTTGTTTATCTGTAAGGCCTATCAAAACTCCATACTAATACTAATTGCACATCGGAATCATAACATATGCATCGCATATGACAATCTCGAACTGTATTCTACTTACATTTATTTAAAGTAATTGATTTCCAACGCGATAATGAACTTGATTGTAATGAACATCTTGTTATTCAACTCCATATTAAGTGTTTGAACTCAATAATACGTATTCATGAGAATCTATGGTCTAAACTCAGACTTGAAGGGTGACATAGGCTTCTTTTTATCGTGGAAAAACAAGGGTTCCTGTGGGATTTTTAAAAATTGAACTCCACGCAGACCAAGTCGGAAGCAAAAGTTAGTCAAAATATTTAAAAGGCAAAGATGATTGACTGATTAACTGACCTATCAACGCACAGTTCAAACCACTGGACGAATCAGGCTGTTTGGCAAACAGATAGATTTTATTATGTAAGCATCCTCTAAAAAAGGATTTTTGAAAATTGTGGGTGTTAAATTTTTGAAAAATAGGGGTTTCAAAAATCCAAATTAACGTGAGCGAGGCAAAAGCTAGTTTCATACGAATCTTTTGTTTCATTATAATATCTTTTGTTTCAGAATCCGCCCACAAACCCCAGCGGAAGTGGTGGACGGGTGCGGCGTGTGCGCGAGGGCGGGCGGCGCGGCCGGCGACGGAGGCATCGCGCTCGGCTCCGAGCGCGCCTTCACCTTCGACTACACCTTCGAGCCGAGCGCGGACCAGCAGCAAGTGTACGACACGTGCGTCAGGAAGCTGGTGGAGGCCGCGCTCGATGGATACAATGCCACGGTGCTCGCGTACGGACAGGTTAGTGCGAACCTCGAGACACGACTAGACAAGACAATCCTCAACACTAGTTGCTACGGTTTCATCTGAAGACCGTAAAGACCTTACTGCTAAGTCATTAAGCTTTGATTCCGCCTTTAACAGCAGTAGTGTATGACACTTGCGTCAGGCAGCCCGTTACCAGCAGTCATTACTGCTATGTATGTATGACTCCTGCGTCAGGAAGGACTCCTGCGTCAGGTAGAAGTCGCGCTCGATAGATACAATGCCACAGTGCTTGCGTACGGACAGGTTAGTGCGAACCTCAAGACACGACAAGACAAGGCAATCCTCAACACTAGCCGCTACGGTTTCATCTGAAGACCTTAAAGACCTTACTGCTAAGTACATCGTTAAGCTTTGATTCCGGAGGCCACATTGTGTGAACAGAATAGCTTTTGTCCGCGCCTTTGTCTGCAAGAAGTTAGATTTTTAAAAATCCTCGGGAACCTTCTTGTTTTGTTTTCGGGAGAAAATGTAGCCTATATAACTCTCCAAGTCCCCAACTATAATTATTTTTTAAAGCATTTTCTTGTATAAAAGATCTGTATTAATGAAAGAGTTATTATTTCATGGAAATTACGAAATTCTTACGCTTGCTAATAATGCGTGGGAGGCGTGAATTGGGTCTTTAATCATCACATGTCTCAACACTTTCGGTGACCTTCTGACTTGCTTGGATGAAATCACAGTCACTTGCAATTTCGTTATTTAAATATTTTGTCCGAAAATGGCTCCGAGTCTACTGTAAGCTGTGAATTATTATTTTTAAGCATAACCAATTACCTACCTATTGTGATTGAGATACTTGTGAGTTTTACTAACAATTTAATTAATTACCTAACTAAAAACATTAGGTTACATAACAACATGTCATAAAGTTCTTTTTCGTTAGAAATTATTAATTTAGCTTTATCACTGGTATCAGATAGTAGGAACATAGAACCATGAAACCATCGAACTTAGAAGCGCAATAGTTGGCGCGATGATAGGCGATTTTTAGTAAGCCATTAAAGGCCGAATAGTATCGTCGAGTTAGCACGACGAGCTCGTAGAAAATTATTAGGAAACGACGTACTGTGCTGTGAAAGGGTGTCATAATCCGTCACAATAACCATCAAAAATGTAATTATCAGTACCAGTGCCATTGATGTAAATAAATGACCAGTATATAAAATAATTACATGGCACTCACACATTTAGGCTGAAATCTATAGACCGCACTCTCACTCTGCACAGACTCAAGACAGCGTTAAAACGAGACATTTGTGTCGGAGCATATTTGTGTCTCGTTTTAACTCTTTATCTTGACTCAGCTAAGTTAGAGAGAGCACACTCTATAAATCTCAGCATCGTTGATTGTTTTGAGCCTACGTTTGGAGCGGAACTTTGTTAGAAACTTCTGTTCTAAGCGTTATAGTTCGATGATCAAACTAAATGCACTATTGCATTGCACAGTTCCCTAACGATTGTTTGAAAGGCGACCGGCGCCGGTTTAATTAAAGGCTTCGCGGTTGCCTTACCCTCACCTTTTACCTTTGAGATCTGCAATTGCTTTTTAACTCCTCCAACCAGATGAAAGCGAAAGTGAGCAGTGAAACAATGGAAAGGTTCTAGTCTACTATTTTAATGATATCCATCTCTATATTGTGTTCGTAACTGTAGCTGTGTAGAAACGTTCAGAACTTTGAGGTTCAGAACAATGCAATCTTTGAAATAACTGAAACAGTTGCAATTTCGATGGCCCCTACGTAAATCATCGAAGCTCAAAAATCATGTTTTTTTTTCTCTTAGCGTTGGCTTCTATTATGCTATATTTTACATCCCACGAATGAAAAAAAATCTAATCTTATTTTAAGCCTGCCGTAATAGACCTTATCATTAATTCAGCCTGTGGACCGATGTCCACAGTCAGAATTTACGATAGTGATACACTTAACTATCGTTCTTAATTATTTTTCTTTAAAGAACATTAGCCAAGCTGAACTTGACTAATATTCTCCTCTTCACTCCAAATAAGCGGAAAGCTTGTGTTAGGAGTCAATAGTGCAACAAGGGGGCATCGAACCTTTCACTCAGACTTTTCAGTTTTCAATCCTTACCTTTAGTCGTAATTGGATATTTACCGTTCTTTTTTGCATGCAAATATTCATGAGTCGGTCAGTCGCTTGCCCGCGTGTAGCTGAAACGTCCGCCTGCCATATTGTCGGTCGGCACGCAACCGGCGTCAACGTAATTAAGCCGACACTCGAACAATTGCCTTGCCAACTGTAGTTCGACGTAATACGGGGTTAGGGAACTCCGCATTACGTTTGCAGAACTGAAAAATAATAGCTGTTACTATAATAGAATATTAAATTTAAAAAATCAAAAACCCGTCGGTTTAACAGTCGGGAGCTTGCCCGACTTCAACATGCGTCTACAAACTACAATTATTTCATACTTTCCAGGGGAAGTCGGTTTTTTTAAAGTATTTTTTATATTATTATTACTGGGCACCTTAAAAGTAAAGACTTCAAGTTTTTAATCGGGGTATCCACTCAGATGCACTCAAGGTACAAGTATCATCGTTTGAGCTAAAAGTTGTAGACCGTACTCAACTTCTGTTCAGACTCAAGGCAGAGTTAAAACAACACTGATTTATGTCAGGACATATTATATTATGTGTCCCGTTTCAACTCTATCTTAAGTCCGAGTCAAATCAGTGTGTAGTCTATAGATTAAAGCCTAAGTTTCAAGTTGAATCATATGCCTTAAACTTGTGCTAAAACTAGAACGGATAAACACCTTTGTTTCCACTTACATAGTTTTACCAAGTAAGTTATCTAGGACGTTGTAAAGGGCCTCAGTATCGCGTAACGACTACTATTCTATTGAAACACCGTGAAGGCTAGCGTTAATTGCTTGGATAGATTCATTTATAATTATACGAGTAATATGAATAGCCTGCAACTTCGGTTGCATGGAGTTGAGTTTTTAATAATATAAAAGTAAAAATTATTTTTACAAAACCGACTTCAAATGCCACTACAAAGTATATCAATTGTGCCCATAAAATTTGAAGAGTTTCTTCGGTTTCTCGAGGATCCCATCCTCAGATCCTGACCTGATGACATTAGGCCCACCTGGGAAGTATACCCTTTCAAACAAAAAAATAATTTTCCAAATCGGTCCAGGCGTCTTCGAGTAATCGGGGAACATACATTAAAAAAAAGATTCCGACGAATTGAGAACCTTATCCTTTTTTGGAAGTCGGTTAAAAATCCCGCGGAATTCGGTGGTTTTTTGGGAATAAAAAGTAGCTTATATTATTCTCCAAGACCTCAACTATACCCATGCAAAAATCACGTCAATCCGTTGCTCCGCTGCTGTTTGATTGAAGGACATACCTATAACAAAGTTAGGACATTATAAAATGTGAGTGTTAACCACTAACACCATCCTCCTATCCTCCTATACCGTTTGATTTCCGACCGCGATACCCAGAGAGTTTGATTCCGCAATTTTTCCTATGCAGTTAAAGTTAATTCCTAAGTCTTCTCTTCCGAAAACAGATTCCTTGCGAGACAAGAGCAATGCTTCATTTGCATGTACCGAAGCAGACTAATAATTCCGCTATACACAAGTTCAATAACTGGCAAACGTATTGAGCTGTATGTAAGTGCATGTTCCATTATCCACTCTCCATGTATTGTGTTGACAGTCGGGCACGAGCTGGCTGCGCGGAAATTTACCAGAGCTCATGAATAAGTATGAGATGCAAGATACGAGTACTCATTGAGTGCAGCCATATTAGTGTCTAGTGTCGCTTACACGATCTTAACGACCGTGGGATGGTCTAAAAATGATTGTTATCGTGTGGCGATCGCAATCACGTCTCGCGATTGGCTAAAATGAATGAATCTGCTTTCCTAACCTGTGGTCTTGACTTGCCATAGGTTAACCTACATAAAATAAATAATTTTGAATTTTTTTTTAATGTGCAGTAAATATATAATAGCTAGTTATATTCCCTTCTGACTTTACAAAAGTATCAAGAGTGTGGAGAGCTGTTATATCTATTTTGGATATTTTGGAAAGAAAAAGAAACACCGAGCGGACTTTTCTTTTTTAGGCGCAGTTCGACTGCAGTGAAGTTAATAAAAGAAAAGATACAATAGCGTTGTGAAGAGAATGCGGAAACAGCCAAGTTTGCGTTGTGATGCTTCTAAACTGCTACCATTACAAAATCAAACTCGCTTAAGATTTATGCATCTAGCCTAAACTATGCTTGATTGCCATTCAAGCCCTTTGAGAATGTTAAAAGGTTCTTCAAAGATTCTTAGGTTCAAAGGGGCCTTCTAAGTTCCGCCCGTTGTTTTCACGACTCTTATTATTCTGTTAATTACTCTCCTTCTCCGGATCTCCTCATTTTTGATGACGTTTGATATTCTGAGTATAGTTTCAGTCAGTAGATTTTTTATTTTTTTCAAAAGAAAACGTTTTTATTTCGGAGTAAATATGGCCAGAAGTACACTTATATGGCTCAGAAGCAAACCTTTTACTGGAACTAATTACAGTAGTAAACCTGATATTCTAAATCCTTCTCTTTGACCATAGTAACATAATACTAAGCGTGTAACAAGTCAACCCAAAGCACTTCCAGCTAATGTCTACTCGAATAAAGATCAGCCAAGTGAACCGTAGAATGCGGAATACATGTACAGGCGCCATATATGTCCGTTTGTCACGATACGAACACGTTTTCCTTGCTTTGTTCCACATTCTATATAGATGGGAAATAATGCTGTTTACAATTCTAATTAACTATTTATTCCAATGTTTTGTTGGTATTTTGTTCGGAGACAATGCTAATACGTATCAAATGCTATAAATATGTAATTAGTGTAGACATGATTTTTTGTAATTCTTTTGAGTTACGACTTGATGTCTTTCAAAAATTCAGTTAGGTTTAGTCCAGTCAAAAAACCTCAAAAAATGACCCAACCTCTGGAAAATTGCGAAAGTTTTGAAACTTTGCACATCGAATTATGGATACCTAGGGATGAATATACCAAAAGTCCTCATGCGTACGAGGCGAGCTCTAGCGGCAATTGGCGGAAACAGGACCCTTTTTTTGGTTTTTTGTTAATATCTCTAGAACCTTTGCTCAGAGGTAAAAGTTTACTACTACATAATTGAAGCTTATTAAATTTGCAACAATAATGATTATTTACATTTTTCTTGAATTCCTAATAATTACCGAGTTTTAGGCCACTAAAAGATAGCTTTTTCGAAAAATCACGCTAGCGGCGCGCGGTACAATATGGCATTTGTAATAATATTTAATAATCATGGTTTATCAATTTTTTTGGGTACCAAGGGTGATTTAGAAAGTAAACTTCACAGTTATGTACAAAAAAAGACATATTGTTTATTAAACAACTAGCTTTTGCCCGTTGCTTCGCTCACGTTAAGTTAAATTTTTCAAACCCCTATTTTACCCGTTGTACCCCCTTAGGGGATGAATTTTCAAAAATCCTTTCTTAGAGGATGCCTACGGCCTAATAGCAACCTGTATGCCAAAATTCATCCTGATCGGTCCAGTGGTTTAAGCTGTGCGTTGATAGCATTTTTTATTGTTACTGTATTTCATCTAAACTCTACTGAACTACTACTGTATTTCTCTACTGACTGATCTATCAACGCACAGCTTAAACCACTGGACCGATCAGGATGAAATTTGGCATACAGGTAGCTATTAGGCCGTAGGCATCCTCTAAGAAAGGATTTTTGAAAATTCGTCCCCTAAGGGGTACAACGGGTAAAATAGGGGTTTGGAAAATTTTACTTATCGTGAGCGAAGCAGCGGGCAAAAGCTAGTTGTTTAATAAACAATATGTCTTTTTTTGTACATAATTGTGAAGTTTACTTTCTAAATCACCCTTGCTATCCAAAAAAATTGATAAACCATGATTATCAAATATTATTACAAATGCCATATTGTACCGCGCGCCGCTAGCGTGATTTTTCGAAAAAACTATCTTTTAGTGGCCTAAAACTCGGTAATTATTAGGAATTCAAGAAAAATGTAAATAATCATTATTGTTGCAAATTTAATAAGCTTCAATTATGTAGTAGTAAACTTTTACCTCTGAGCAAAGGTTCTAGAGATATTAACAAAAAACCAAAAAAAGGGTCCTGTTTCCGCCAATTGCCGCTAGAGCTCGCCTCGTACGCATGAGGACTTTTGGTATATTCATCCCTAGGTATCCATAATTCGATGTGCAAAGTTTCAAAACTTTCGCAATTTTCCAGAGGTTAAACCTTGTTTTGACTGGACTAGTTAGAGTGTATTGATTAACTATCGCGCAGCTACTTTGGAACCGTTTTATTTATTTAATATTTTTTATAATTGTTTAATTTAATTTAGCCAGCTTGCCCTTCTGATTCCTTTTACCTTTGACCAGAATTGGGCCTGCAATAGGTAGGTTGAGAACTTTTTGGTTTGGTTTTACTCTACGATTGAGATTAATGATTGAATTATAATTGGAGATCCGTAGGAGAAGCAAAGTCACCGACATAGCTCAGCGAGTCACGAAATTGAAGTGGTGAAAACGTTGGGTTCCCAAGGTGCTGGAGTGGCGACCCCGCACCGGGAAGCGCAGTGTTTGCAGACCCCGCAATAAGTGGACCGACGAAATCAAACGAGTCGCAGGGAGCCGCTGGATTTAGGCAGCGCAAGACCGAGGCCTCTGGAAGTCCATGCCTTTGTCCAGCAATGGACGTCTATCGGTTGACAAAGAAGGAATATAATTTTATATTTTATCATAGGGTACTGAGTTCAGTGTTAGTCTACTGGTAACTATGTTATTACGCAGGCCGTTATATTCCAAATAAAGTCCGCTAACCGTATATACTGGTTTCCCTCCTGACCCATTATACGCGTCTTAATCGACGTTCAACCTATTCGCGTGATGAAGAATTCCATAAAGATTTTGTACTTTCCGTTGTGTTTGTAATTTAGACTTGAAATAGGTTATATCCACTATGCACAGAGGGTTATTTTGCTAATTTTTTCCCTCGTAATTGTAGTAAATGGATATACTTACCTATAATAGTCTTAGCTACAACCAGAGCTTATTAGTAAGGATAGCTACAAAGCTATCCTTACTAATATTATAAATGCGAAAGTTCGTTTGTTGGTTTGTTAGTTTGCCCCTCAATCACGCTGCGACAGAGCTACAGATTGATTACAGACGTGACTTTTTGCATGGGTATAGGGTAGGGACCTGGAGAGTGACATAGGCCAGAAAATTAAAGAGTTCCCGCGGGATATTAAAAACTAAATCCACGCGAACGAAGTTGCGGGCATCAGCTAATCTATAATAATTTAGTACCCATGTGTCTTTTCCTATAGATATGGTTGTAGCTATCTATATAATTTAGTATATCTATGATAATTTAGTAGCTATCTGTCGTTTCCCATCAACGTCACACATTCATATATCAACAGTACCTCCCTAAAAGCCTAAAACAGTATAAGAAACACATTATGAACCTGTACAATGAATCCGCTCTGCTAACCCCACACCGGTTTCTCCCCTGACCCATTTGGCGCGGTTCGGTAAAGATTTTAACCTCGCGTTTAGTATTCGCAAGAGCACTCGTCATTTCACAATGCACACGCGCCGCTGAGGGCTTTTTCTCCTTCTGAAGAACTAATAGCCCGAAGGCCGTACTATGCCTAGTCAGTTTAAGAAAATAACGATTTAGGTTTTAAAAAATTTTCTTCATACAAACTTTATCACAGCTTTTCATCCCTTTAGGGATGGAGTTTCAAATAAATCCCTCCTTAGTTCAGCTCTATTAGGGTACTTGAGCAATATTTCTTCCCAAATCTCTAGAGATCCAGCTGTTGAGGCTGAGCGTTGTCTGTCAGCCACGATAATGTCTGTGCAATTGTAGATATTGAAAATTAATGATTTAATTGTCTCGTTGGTCTTTGATTAATGATTTAATTGTCTCGTGCTTTGACTGCGAATGGTCCTGAGTTCGATTCCCTGGTCGGACCAAAAAATGTATTGCGTTTTCATGTCAAGAAATTATCAGTACTAGCCCGGACTTACGAAGTTGGTAGTGTGTTACCCCCATGTCTTGGAGAGCACGTAAAGCCGTTGGTCCTACTCAGGTGGTGTCGGATTACCTTCCATCGAACTATGAGAGTGAGGGAATAGAGAGTGCACCTGTGTTTGTGCACACCTTGGCCAAAGCCAATGGCCAACAACGGTTTTCGTCAAGTGCAGTCAAACATACTAACCACTTAACCCAGGAAGTTTAAGAATACACTGTGGAGTACAAGCATTAAAGCATTGTTATTCGAGTGGGCAGTTTTTAATGATCAAAATTTAGTTCTACGTCTCCGGCGCGATTTCTTTATCACATCGTAATTGACATTCGTGAGCTCAACAATACATGCTAAGGTGCTAGTGCCCACGTGCTGCGTTTGTATTCAAGCCGCGCTCGAAATAGATTACCCTCTGTATAAATTACTGCTAATCCGCATCAATATTAATTAAGTAATTACTGTTTTTGTTTATGCAATTGAATAGTCATGGCGCAAGTGTTGGACGTTGAAGGAAGTATTATCACCTGCAATTTTTATTTATTTTCAAAGTAATAGCCGCCGTACCTGCTTCGTTGCCTGCAAGTAAGAACACATCGCCAGTGTATGATTGTATCCACACACGTGGCATCCCACACTGTCATTAAATTAAATATGATGATTTTCTTGACATAGATCCTGGTTGAAGAAGCTTTACAATTCTTTATTTATATAGATGTTGGTCCACCAGAAAAACACAGTATTGAGAAATCCTCAATACGTTAGAATCGTACGTAGCGCAGACAAGGGTAGACTCAAGCTATATTCAGCAATGTACCTACTTCCATCAGTTACAGGGGATGGTAAATTAATTCGAAACCCTAGCAAATTAGCAATGTCCAAAACCGATTTTGACCATTAGTCCAATTTATGAAAATGAATTTAGGATGTCTAAAGCTATTCTTCTATTGTATGCGTTTTGACAGTTTGCAAGCATAAAATTAGGTCTTTAAAAGGAATCCTTAGCCACCAATTAAAGCGGCGTGGCCGAATTCCAAGCCGCCTACTGCCCTTATAATTGTTTTACAAAAACGTCTCGATGACGAGCGCCGATCATGATTTGCATGCTGTGTCGCAATACGCATAAAACTACCCTGTTTTGCGAAAACCAATCGTATGATTAATGTCTTATGTTTGAAATTGGCACACGCGACACCTCGTCAAGTTATTTACTGGACCACCCACTTGATGCGCTAGTTATGTCTTTACTCTACTCCTGTATTAATTAGTAATCATACACCATTTTTTTTATTAATTATGAGTTCTTTGCCCACAAGCAATCCATAATTGGTCAATGCTACCTTTATGGGTAGTAGCCAGTAGTAGATCTGCAGTTACGTTACAAAAATATGAACTCCTTGAACTGATTCATGTTATGCTATGATGAATTAGCAGGCATAGAGAAAGACCGAAAAAGGATATCTTGGGTCTACGAAAGGTCTACGTCATAGTGGGTATACGTCAATATTTTATTGAGAGTACCGATTTTCTTGTATGAGGGTTTCTTATATCTTACTACAATTTGATAGATACAGTACGGAAACTTTCAATCTTATTCATTAGTAAATAAATAATTTTCTGGTATCACAATGTTGCACCTGCTGGTAATGTTAATAATAATTGTCAGTCTCAATTGCAGTGATTGTGAACCAATACAGAGACAGGACAGTCAATAAGATCAAAGGTTATTGCGATCGTCGTAATCATTTTATGACAATCGCGCAGTTGAGGAACCTTTTTACAACAATTTGGAAGTCCGTCCGTATATCAACATATTTCTTCTTATATTTATGTAACGTGACTCATTTAACTCTAAACGCCTCGTTTTTTAGGTGTAGACCTTTTTAAAAGTTGCTTAACTAAAGTAATTGGCAAGGACCATGTTATTTGAGGGTCAAATACCGATCGCTTGGCTCAAACCGTAGCTAATTTGGTACTTATAAGTGATGTCAATTATTATAGTCCATAGAACTTAGGACTTAGGTGCTTGGCTACTTACCTGGCATGTGGCTGTAAATATTTCACATCCAGCCTTGACTTAGTAGTCTGATGATAGAGTCACTCTATGAGTGATAGAGTCTCTACTCTATCACTCATAGTTGTGATGTTTCATTGCTTCGAGTCAGCGACGTCTTCTTAATCATTTCCTCGTGACAGAGTCGTGACCCACTATGTCAGCTTGCTTTAAGTGGCTCGCCAGGTGCTGCCCTGACTGTTGTAAACCCTAGATGTTGGTACATGTGATTTTCAAAATATTACTTGTTCAGAGGGATCGGTGCTCTTGCACAACTTCTTTGTTCGTCCGTGCGGCCAGTTATTATGTCACATGTGGCGTTCCAGATCAGATCTTTTCCTTGCCACGTGGCCGAGAAAGACAGTCTGTTGTCAGGGTCGTTGAAGCCTCAATAAAGGTGCAAACTGAAAACTGAAAGGTCGCTGGTTCGAACCCTATATTATTGTTGTAGCTACTCCTAGCACAAGCTTTTCACTTATTTGGAGAGGATAGGAGGATATTAGTTAACTTCAGCTTGGCTAATTTAAATAAAAAGAAGTTGAATACGTCAGTAAACTGCGCTACGCTCACTCACAATATGCGGCTAAAATTACGCCAGGTGTGAAGGCTGCCTTAGAAGCTTTAATCTTTATGCAGTTGTCATGTGCCACAACTCACGTCTAAACTGTGTAGGCGACCCATACCTAAGCCTACGTTCAGTTGGAACTAAAACAATAGACAACACCTTTATCTATATCTATCAACGGATTTCCGCTGCTTGAACACAGAACCCTTTATCGGCTTCTTGTACCTATCTATGCGGGTTTGCGAATAGTCATACAGGATATATGGTGTTTTTGTTTTATTGAATTGGATATTACCCAGCAGTACATACATCGAGCCCCAGAAAGGGAAACCGGACGACATCGGCTCCGCAGAACGTCGTCTCTGTCAGTCATATTCTTGTTACCGTTTTGGTTTTATACGACATAAACGATGCTCTACGAAGTCGAAGCCAGTCAATGTGTAATATATGCTACCTACACGGTACAGTAAATTATATTTTCTAAAAGAATTAGTTATTTTTTACCCATTTTCATTAACATTAACTTATTTTGAAATATCAAAAAGTAGGAAAATTATATACCTATATGCTTATATGCTGGTCGAGAAAGATTAGCGGACCTGCAAATATTGATTCCGCAATTTGAGCGTACCGCATCGCATTTTTTGGTCAAGTGTTTGGAACATATTTTGTCTGCAGAGTCCGATCTATATTACATTCATCTGTTGGTCAGCACTATGCACTGTTTATCCAATAACTGAACGTTACGAACGTTACTAATTAAAAATGTCCTTTGAATAAAAATAAAAATTTATCTAAAGGTCTTTACGGAGGTGTATTGCAATGGAAAATGTCACCGCTCACGCAATTCGCATAAGGCACCTATAATATTCAACATTGACTGTTGATAGCTGGATTTACATAACTTTTTGCACAATTTTTCTTTGGGATTCATGTCTACTTATAACTTTTCGTAGATTATCAACAATCTAGGAGGATCAACATTTTATTTATAGATTTATGATCGATTTTTGGGCATTAATCTTGCTTTCAAAGGTTGAAGAAATCGTTTTATTGATGCGATGCTCTGCAAGCACCGTTAATGGACTGTAGTAGTTGCATTAACTATTGCTACAGTCTTAATTCTTGTGATTGGTTAAAATGATATTCTTACTACAACAACATTTTAGCCAATAGAAGAAGTGAATCCTGTTCGATGTGATGTCGAAGTATGACTAACACCCCTGGTTTTATAAATGTCTGTTATCTAACTTACCTAATATTTACAGTAGTCTACGCTAAATAGGCATCTTGAAAGAGTACCTACTTAGGTAGAGAGTTGAATGTTGTTTGCCAACTCTAACAGCTTTAAAAGATAACAAGAAATCTTGCTTAGCGTCCCAGTGCTGAAAAAGGTGATTGTCCATATTTTGCATCCCAGTTGAATCTATCATTATGACTTTTTCACTAATTACAATTACATACTAAACCCGGAATTAGAACTCTATAACAAAGGTTTTAGATTCAAATTAGAATGTAACGCATAGCGTAATTAACTTCTAGAAGGCGTACGGCGACGCTATGCGCTGTCCGTACATGGGCGGGCGGCGCGCGCACCTTGATGTGTGACATTCCCTATCATTTCCTACATACTAAACAGTATGGTTGATTACTCGCCAGTACACTCATTAGCGCATGACTGTTCGTTCATCAATTGACCTTGGAAATTCGATGGAGGCTCGGTTGAGGTGGGTAAAAATGAGTAGCCAACTTATCCTACCCTGCCGTCAAAGACGTGCCGCCAAGCGATTTAGCGTTCCGGCACGATGACTGTAGAAACAGATTAGGTTCATGGGTTGAATGTACGATGACATACCCCTTCCAAGTTAGTCCGCTACCATCTTAGACTGTATCGTCACTTACAATCAGGTGCGATCGCAGTCAAGGATTATCTTGTCATCAAATAAAAAAAGTAGTAGTAAAGTAGTAGTAGTTTCACATTTTACTACTAAATGTAGCAAAATGTATATCTGGCACAAATCTAGGATGGTCCAATTTATAGAAAGAGAAAAATCGTCGAACTTAAATCGCTAGACAGCGTTCAGGAAATAGAGATGTCGTCGCGTCCAAAACCAATACGTGCCTGAAGACCGATTACGAATAGTGTGTGATGCTAATGATAACATCGGTTTCAAACATTTTATTTACTTGCCATGCTTTAGGTTGAAACCACGAGTACTTAATCCAAAAGTTACAACTTTTCAGAATTCCAGTCTCATGTCATTGTCTCTACCAATCTATGTAATAATCGCAAGTCGAAAGTGTGTAACATCGCAGAAATCGATATCGTAAAGTGCTAATGCAGCTAAGTGTGACGTACAAATATCTTAAGCCTTTTAGGAAATAGCCTCAGAACTTCAAGTCATAGGTGCTAATAGCATACAAGGCCGCGTACCGCCGCGCTATACCTGCGTATTACCCATGTAGACTTCATCATGTTTGTATATTTACACGCTGTTTAGCCTTGTTTATAAGGTGGTTAGGTAATATTACAGGTTATTTTATCATATCATCATAATATAAGTATCTTGATTCATATATTTTTATATTTTATCGATTTACGTCGTTATCAAGGCGAACGTATGACGTCATCATTGGTCACACTTTTCACTCTGCATCGATACTTTCTTGCCATACAGAGACCAAGATGTATGCATCTACTCCTTAGTTTAAGCTACTTATAAGGCATAACTTTTGTCTGGTGGCTTTGGCTATGGCTAGATACCAGTTACCACCCTACCGTCAAAGATGTGCCACCAAGCGATTTAGCGTTCCGACACGAAGCACGATGGCATGTAAGAAACAGATTTGCGGTTTGAATTGAATGTACACTGCTATACCCCTTCCAAGTTAGCCCGCTACCACCTTAGACTGCATCGTCAGGTACCATCAGGTATAATTGGAGTACCTTAAAGGCAATAAGAGTGAAAGGCATCTTCTAGACAAGTGCCCTCCAAACTAAACCACATCAGTGCTTGCCATCACTGATTGTGCCACTTTCGCAATAAAAAAAATATAATTGCCATAATTTGATTCACAAATGGCAATTCCTTTCATCCATTTGGAACACAAAAGCTGCTGTTTGCCCTTTCATAATACCATTTCACGTTATGTCAGTTGGTGATAGGTACAGTGTGAATCGACATTTATTTGTAAAGCGTTTGCTTTCATACTTTTAAGTGGCTTATAAGTGGGCTGGTTTCTTACTCATTTTATTTTCCAACTAGTTTTTGCCTGCGTTATGTTAACTGTTAAAGTTAGGTGTTAAGTTCGATTTTTCAAATCCCTATTTTACCCCCTTAGGTGTTTACTTTTCAAAAAATCTTTCTTAGCGGATGCCTACGTCATAATAGCTATCTGTATGCCAAATTTCAGCCTGATCCGTCCAGCGGTTAGAGCTGTGCAAGTGTACATTGATAGATCAGTCAGTCGCCTTTGCCTTTTATATATTTATAAGATAAGATAAGAAGATACAAACTGCCGACGACTCTATTTATTATTAAATCCTTTCAAAATTAAATATCAATTCAAGCCATAATAATAAAATATGAAAACACCGGAAATTGATTGATAAATGCAGGCGTTGAGTACTTGGCGTTATGCCATAAATATAAAACCACATGAGGCATGCACTTTTCAACACCCACATTTAGCAAAAGATTTTAGTTAAAATAGTGTTTTAGACTGCAAGACTCGGGACGGTTCTTTCGGTTTTGCTCGAAAACAAAATAAAATGCTGGACGGACTTGACTGATTTCCGAAACTATTATTGCTACATAGCTACGGGTGGAACTAGTTTACAAAACCAAAAGTATAATAAAAATATTTTAAACGGATAAAGTATGCGTTCCCGTCATTTATTTTGCATATTTTATAGTTTATTGATGCAAGAAGTTTCCTCGTATGCGCTAAAATAGAGATGTTTGAAAAAAACTTCTAAAAGAAATGATTTTATTATTTTGTTTGCGGTAAGGCATAAACAATAAAAAAATCGATATCGGCTTTGCTTTTAGAAGTACGAAAAATTACGATAAAAATACGATAAAATTACGATAAAAATATAAATCGCGCAATTAGCGTGACCTTTAAATATTGTACTTTCCGGAAAGTTCAGGCTGGTAGACATCACCACTTATGGCGTCAACTCATCATAAAGGTTAACGCACCTTTATTTATCTGATAATTTGATTAGACTATACGGAAGTATGTATTAAAAAAAATTATATATGCGTCTTGTGTGTCCATAGCTTATGGGTGCTAATTAAATATATCCTTTTCAGTCAAAAAATGGAGCCGGTAATTCGGATACGGTTTATTTTGGGGCTCTTTTTATGACTTCGGTTGATGTATCGCTCATTTCAACATGGTTTTCAAAAGTTCAAAGCCCAATGTTTTGTCGATACGGGCTGACTTTGAAGCTAACAAGAGCTGTGGCATTTGGTTTACTTAAATATTAAACATCTGCTTGCTTCATAAAAAGCACATTTTTGCCTTTGGATTGGTACCTATATCGTTTTTTGTACCTATCTAAACGATAGATCTGCCTTGGTTATTTAGGTCTACTCTTATGTTGAGATCTACAGAACGTTCTCTGACTTAGCTCGGACTTAAGATAGAGTTAAAACGAGAACAGATCTGCTTTGACATCAATCTGTCTCGTTTAACTCTATCTTAGTCTGAGCTAAGTCAAAGTATACTTATTCTATAGATCTCAGCATGAAATCCAAATCTTTTAAGATAAAAAATAGTTTTAATTTTAGATATAGGACCAAGATGATACCCGCGACTCGTCCGCGTGAATTAAGGTTTTTTTATTCCCGCGGGAACTCTCTTACTTCCCGGGATAAAAAGTAGCCTATGTCCTATGCCAGACTTTCTGTGCCCATCCAAATCGGTTCAGTCGTTGCGACGTGATTGAGTAACAAACATACAAACTTTCGCATTTATAATATTATAAAAGGGTTGTTTAATCTCTATATAATTAAATTATTTAATCTTTTAAGTCTAGCTCGGTATGTCGTACCCAGGGAGGATTAAACCAATAGTCGTAACATGTCCGATAAATGATATGATAATATAATTAATTTAATTAATAATTAATTATACTTACAGAAAATATAACTAGGACTGTATCTTTATAAAAAAGTGTTTCTATAATGACATAAGCAATAGGCCATTTATTTACCTGCTCATAGGTAGCTAAATTCCATACTAAACAAGTGATATTGTGATAACATTGTAAGTTAAATGTAGGCGCCTAGAATACGCAAATCTAGGTTTTCCGCAAGCATAAACTCGTGCAAACAATTTTGAACCTTTTAATTTTCACCACTAAGCATAAAATGGTCTTCATGTTGGTGGTTATCTAAAACAATAGTGCCTTTTGTATGTTATCAAGCCGTCATCGAATTAATCCTTGCGCGTCAGATAAACTGATAGTCTATGATAACAATGACCTAAGTGACCAAATACTGTGCTAGGAATATTGGCATATTTTGTAATAATGGCCTTGAATACTGGTTTTATTTTATTTTTTGCGCGTTTTCCGCATCAAAGGACCTAATAACGACATAGGTTCACAATATGTACCTACTTACATTTTTTTATAGTCCAAACTAAGCCTCAATAGCCCAACGGTTAAAAGTGCAATTTGGAAACTGAAAGGCCGCAGGTTCGAGCCTCATACCTCTAATAACTGAAGGTTGAATCCCCACAAGCTTTTCCCTTATTTGGAGGGGATAGGAGAATATAAGTCAAATTCAGCTTGGCTAAAATTCTTTAAAAAAAACTACCTGCAGGAGTGGGTAGGACAATAGTGAAGTTGGTGGGGATTCAACCTTCAGTTTTTAGTCCGCACTTTAAATGTTGGGCTATTGAGGTCCAAAAAATACATCTCTTGTCTCTACTTCTCTATAGAGTCACTAGTTGTTTACCTAATAATGTAATAATGAATGTAGAATAAGTTTACTAGATCTTTTCAATCTTCTTACTAGGAAGGGCATTCAAAACCAGGCGTTACATTTACTTGAGCATTCGAAACCTTTCTGTTCTTCATTAATGTGTGAAGAAAATCGGAAAGAATTATAAATGACGGCTATTAAACTTTTATGAAATACTAGAAGCCCGCGCCGACTTCGTCCGGGTTGAAAAATTAAATATTTGTTTTTACGGGACTGATTGCACAGAGCTTTTTGTACGACGATTGTAAATAAGATCACCACCGGAACCATATTAATCTCCCGCGCAGATACCCGCCAACGTGCACCAGCGCCGCGCTGGCCGGCACCCTGATTACGTAAAAATTTGCAACAGCAACAGCAATAGCAACGCGACAGCGATCGGTCGCAAAACGTCACTAAAAATCGTATTACGGAAGCCAATCGCACGTCTATTGCTCACGTGTCGATACTAGCGCCACTCGCGATAGGACGGCAATAGATGTAAACAAAATATACAGTTTTTATCGTCGTCAGTGGTTGATTTGTTATATTTTTTATTTGTTTTGTGTTGTGGTCTGTGGTAAAACCCTCTCGAAGTATTTGGACTTCCTTTCTTCTCCATCAAGCATCTCTAAAGAAGAAAAGTACATTTTGCAATAGGCGAGCAATAGACGTGCGATTGGCTTACGTAATACGAATTTTAGTGACATTTTGCAACCGATCGCGTAGTGATTGCTGTCGTGTTGCTACTGCTGTCACTACTGAAATTTGACGTTTGAGAAGTGACGTTTGACAGCAGAAGTGACGTTTGACAGCAACGATTGCGCAATTTACGCCTGTCGCGAACCTGTCGCGAGATACGTAATAACCCCGCCGCACCATTTTATTATTTTGTCGCGCGGAAATATTAATTTTCCGATAACTCCGAAGATACTAATTTAAATTGTATAGTGTAAAGGGCAAATATGTTCTAAATTAAGTAATTACGATAATAAACATATTTATTTAGATATAGATTGACATCACATCGGTTATAGAAGCTTCGAAAATAATTCATTATTTTTAATCAAAATTTGAAAGATAGAAATGGTTACTGTAAGTTATCCTTAGAAAATAGACATATGCTATCGCGGAATTTTTTTTAGAACTTTTTAAGAGGAACAATCCACCCATACATTATTTCCATCCAATAACAGTATATAAACCAGCGCACGCCTTGAAAACGTTTAAGAGTCAAAAAAATTTCCGACTTCTTTAACAAATTTGCACGTAATATCTAGCCATAATACATTTAAGACATAATATATAGCCTATAACCATCTGGAATAATGTACCTTTGAAATGGTGAAAAAATTTTTGAAATAGGTGCGGTGGTTCCAAAGTTTGCTCCGGACATACATACAAACTCACAAAATTCGCGCTCTCTCTTTATTATAATAGTATAGATAGTATAGATAAGTTAGGTATTATTCGAGACCTACATAATGACACCTGAATAAATCATAGTTACTATCTTGGCAGTATCATATCTTATCTTTATATAACTCCGATCTTTTCATTTCGCGGTCGCTGGTCGTTGCACTGATCTTTAAATAGTAGGTATATCTTTCATATTATTGATTTATTATAATATCTCGTAATACATAAAGACATTTTTACTACGCACCTGTTAATCTTATCACTTGCCTATATGTTAAGATCGGACAACGGGTTAATAAGATTTTAAGGTCTCCCTACGCTCAATTTTCTATACAAGCGTAGTTTTTATCATTTTGTGCATGTCAAGACTTTTACTTACTTTATTTGTGGATTGAGTCACAACTTATTTCCTTGTGATGCAATAGCTAGGCTAACTTGTAGTTTCTTCTTGCTTTGACCGCAACAAAAACGTTACATTTAATTAATTTCAAACGTTCAAATCAATATCTGCCTGTTCTTTTTTTTAGGGTTCCGTACCCAAAAAGTGCCAACGGGACCCTATTACTAAGCTTCCGCTGTCCGTCCGTTCGTCTGTCTGTCAGCGGGCTGTATCTCACGATCTCACGCACCGTAATAGATAGATACTTGAAATTTTCTCAGAATGTTTATATATCTATTGCTGCTATAACAGCAAATATTAAAAATAAAATATAACATAAAGGGGGGATCCCATACAAGAAGCGTGATTTTTTTCGGCGTTTTTGATCGACCGCGATTACGATGGTACAGAGCCTTTCATGTGCGAGTCCAACTCGCACTTGGCCGGTTTTTTGTAGAGTTCATGTCCTCGTTTATTTTATTTCCAATTCATAAAACTCATTTCACCTTGAATCTTATTTATCTCTAAGAAAATTAAAACCTATATATAGTATAACATCCTGTTTAAGTAGGTAAGTACTTAAGAAATGATTATTTTGACCATATTAGAATATCGTTTGCTTTAGTATTTATAACAATCGGTTTAAAAAAACCTAAATAAAATATGCAAGGTACTTTACAATATAATTTTTAACAATAAAAGTTTAAACTTCGAAATCTTCTATATTTTTTTTTTATATGAATAGCGGGCAAACGAGCAGGCGGGTCACCCGATGTAAAGTGATTACCGCCGCCCATGAACACTTGTAGTACCAGAGGCACCACCGATGTGTTGCCGGCATTTCAGGAACCTATTGGTGGTTAGGAAATCATTTTACACAAAGGAAGGCTGAGATTTCGATCGCAAATTATCTTATCCATTTTATGGCATTCGTAGTAGGTTCAAATGTAAAATTGCATTATCAGAGATCAAATCACCTTTAAAATTTTCATTCAGTGAATGTGATGTCATGCTCTCAGTTTAATGACGTACTTTCTCAATTGTGTACGGTATCAGATCGTATGTAGAATCCTCCGCGTACGTAGCTATTGTTCTTCCCCTATTTAAAATGCTTTTGTGTAATCTAAAAATCTGAAAGCACATGCTTTGTAATAACACTGCACTTAGTTTCAAAGTGTGACACTTGGCTTTCCCAAAAAAGCAAGTAGTACAATCGAAATACTAGGAAAAAAAGTATCACCATTAATTATTATTACGATTATTAAGATTTCAAAATAACACAGAATTTTTATATTTATGTGAACCGTAGCTCAGCCTAAAAACACGATTTTGAAATTCTTGTTAGCGTCTCTCTGTTTGTACGTTGAACAATCGTGATGTGAGAGCTTGTATTCTGGAGACGAACATAGATTTATTTTATACCATCAAAAAGCTATTCCACAATTTAAATACGCGCGGACAAAATTGCGAGCACCATCCAGTAACAAATGACAAAAATTGATGCATGAACGCGTTGTCCTATCTAGTCAATAGGGATCGGAAAGGGACAATAAATCAACGATATGGTGACTATTTTTATTACCGCTTCCCGTCACACAATTTACGCGTCCCGGTAATGCGCGATGGCCCTAGCCCGTGTCAATATTCATCGGATAATCTATTGTGTTCATGAGGGGGAATAATATGAAATCTTACTTCCACCTACAACGCAATAAAATGTGACGATCGTAAAATTGAAACTGCATTTATCCATGCACAACAACATGCACAAGCAATCCCGTATTTGGTCATAATATGGTTAAAGGAGTTGAAATAAAACCATCACTTATAATGTCGAGGATAGCCTCAACATAATAGCTTCGTTTCAATATTATGTCCATAGGGACATAATATCAAAATGAAGCTATTATTTCCAGTCATAGAGTTTTCGCATATAATGAACCTTGTGTAATGTCATTAGGCGTCAGTTACACAAGAAGAGTATAGTGACACAAATCAATTACGTCGTTTGATCGAAATGCTTTATAGGGTTGAAACATCCCTGGGGGACAAACAATTTTATCGATCATAAAGTCAAGGTTAAAGATAATGTCAAGGTAAAGTTATTGTTTCCCATCACATAATAATAATTTATGCATTCCAGCATTGACCTAATATAAAACTATAAAATAATAGATCAATGCATCCCACCTAATAATTCACTTGATTGAATTCTCTAAATCTGAAAACTATAGGATGACTCCTATAGTTTTCAGATTTAGAGAAGTGAAAATACATAGTCTGACGACTAGGCTCTATGTATTTTCAACCTGATTCAAAGATCTGTAGAGTATGCTCTGACTTTCCATGAACTTAAGACAGAGTTAAAACGAAACTCAAATAAAATAAGACTGACATAAATCAGTCTCGTTTTAACTCTGACTTGAGTCGAAACTGAGTGGTGTGATCTGTTGATTTCAGCATAAGATACTTTTGACAAGAACAACTCAACCCTCGCACATTGCTGAGCTATGTGCAAGGATTGAGTAATTCTAGTCAAGCTATCAATATTCATCGAGTATTGTGGTCACGCGCGTATTATACCTACTCGTACAACAGGCGAGACGGGGAGACGCCGCCGGTTGTCGGCCGTAGCTGTCAGCTGCCTATGAATGCCGTTAAAATTACATGTAGCCTATAACTACTGTAACAACACGGACAACTAAAACGCAGAGTATACTCGTACTACAGGCTGTGACTTAGTTGAATAAGATGTGCGGGGTACCATAACTTCATAAGTTAGTATATGCCTATTAGTAGGTAGGTACCTATCTATACTCTGCGATTTAGTTGTCCAACTTGAATTGTAAGTCTGCGGGCAATCTAATAGTACCTTTGCCACGTGTATTTTTATACCATTTTAGGATTTCTGTTAATCTAAGTTTTTCAACTTAGTGCGCTTTCACATTAGGTCACGAGCAGCGCGCTGCTCAGGAGTGAAGGAAGTGGCTAACTTCCAAACTAAAAAATATATCGTCTTGCGACTATAGTTGTAAGGAGAACTGAGAAGGCATCTTCTGCTGCCGCGCTAATGTGAAAGCGCGCTTAAAAGTCCGCGACTTCTTCCACGTTATATGACTTAAAATAATATTGTAATAACAAGTACCGCATGTCACCATGATTTGGGCTATTTTCCTCATAGCACGATGATGTTACGTGTTAGTTAAAAAGAGGTACACACCATAGGTATGGCGTAATCACATTCAGATTATACGCCAGGAATTTTCGTAAGTGATACTAGATTTTTTCGGAAATTAAAGCATTAAGCTATGGCACGTTTCAAATATAGTAAATCGTAGACTTTCTCCTTCAGTTCTATTTTAATTAATTAAACTAAAAGAGAAAGCCCAACGTGTAACGAGTATTAGTAATTATAGACAGATTGTTTTTAATTAGAATGAACATTTTCAATTAATTTTTAATTTATGCATGATAAATAAATAATTAATCAAATACACGCCCGGAACTATGTTTAACTAACTGTTGCCCACGACTACATCCGCGTGGGTTTAGGTTTTTAATAAAAAAATAAAATGAGAACTATTTTATGGAATAAAGAATACCTACCCTTTGCACCCCTCAGGATACACAAAACACCTCTCAGATTTTTTTCGAAATTGGTTTAGGCTTGAAAAGTTAGCAGACACGTGGAATTACTTTCAAGAATATGAGATACTTAATATTAAATTTTGAGTTATTTGTACATCCAAAAACTTTTCTTTCTCTTTTTTCGAGCTCGTAAATAAAGTATGAAACAGTTTCGTGTTTTTCCTGAACCTACATTTTTCCTAAATGAGAATACTTCAAGTTTTTTGTTTTGTCCACAGACTGGGTCCGGAAAAACTTACACAATGGGAAGTGGGTGGGAGGGAGAACATGTAGACGAAGACAAGAGAGGCATCATTCCCCGCGCGATACGTGACCTTTTCGCCGGCGCGGATGAAAGGGCGGACGCGGCGCGTTCCCAGGGCCAGCTGCCACCAGAATTCTCCGTCCAGGCGCAGTTCATCGAGCTCTACAATGAGGACATCGTGGACTTGCTCGACCCTGCCAAAGATCCCTTTGCAAAGGTGAGCTGATGTCAGTGACAAATCTTAAAGGCAAAGGTGATTTAGGCAGCAAGGGTATAGTTCTTTCAATTTACGAGGGCGCGTGGCTCATTGTTGTGTGTGTGTCCTATGTGTACAAGTGTGAGCGAGAGCTTGCTCGCGCCTGACCGGCCCCGCCTAGGCTCCTGACAGGCACGCACACTTAAGCAATGTGCATGTACAGTGTACACGATGTAACCACAAGTAAAGCTCCCCGTAAAATGCAAGAACAATACCAACTAAAGCTAATAACCACTTTATAATGATACACTTATAGCTAAATCAAACATCTCACAGAATTTGTTTGCTAGAGGCAGCTGATATAAGGGCAATGTTAAAATTAAGTCGAAGCCCTCAATTAGTTAAAAAAGTAATTCGCGGCTTGTAACCCGAAAACTTGAAATCTCTAAAATTGTTATCGTTGAAGAATTTAAAGCAAGTTTTCCTTACAGGGCACCCTAAGGATAACTGAAGACGGCTGTGGTGGAGTACGCATAGTAGGTGCATCGATGCGAGCAGTTAGAGGTGTCAAAGAAGCTCTCGGGGCTTTAAGGGCAGGGGCACTGGCTCGGACCACCGCAGCAACCAACATGAACTCGTCGTCTTCACGGTCGCACGCCGTGTTCACACTGCTGCTCAGGCAGCGGCGGCTTGCGGCGGACCAGGACGCGGCGGAAAGAGAAACAGACGGCGAGACCCCTGAGCAGTACGAAACGCTGACTGCGAAATTTCATTTCGTGGATTTGGCTGGTTCGGAGCGACTTAAAAGGACAGGTCTGTCTAAATTACAATTTTTTTTGAGAATTTTAAGGGTATATCTTGAGTACTAATAAACGATGTTAATTGGTACTACCCTAAAGCAATGTGACCCCGACCTCCTGGTCGTTTCGAGGTCCTACATAAAATCCGTGGCACTACATACAGTGTGCTTCCAAATGTCACAATAATACAACATCGTGATAGATGTTTTAAGGTAATACGAAAACTGAGAACTGACTTTTCTTTTTTGCTATGAAAGGTTAATTCTCATTTTGCTAAGAATAGTCCTTTCTAGTTTTCCAAATTTCTTCTACAAAACATTTAAAGCATTTGAAATGAAAATTTAATTATATCTTGTTCCGCAATTCTCGTGTTCATTCTCAAGTTTTGGCGTTATTTATGGCAATAAAAACTAACCTAACTTTATAAAACTTTTAGGTGCAACCGGAGAAAGAGCAAAGGAAGGGATATCAATTAACTGCGGTCTGTTAGCTTTGGGCAATGTCATATCAGCTCTAGGAGACAAGTCACGAAAAGTCCTTCACGTCCCGTATCGAGATTCCAAACTGACGAGATTACTACAGGACTCATTAGGAGGTAACTTTTTCAAGTATTATTAGGCATAACTTTAGCAGTAATTGTTGATTAAGCTTGATGAAGCAAAGCCGATTGCTTTGCTTCAGGTGCCCACAAGATATTTATTGTAAAACTTTTGTTTCAAAAAAGAGCAAGTTCTTCTTATATCTGCTTTTCGAACCAATGATAAGTGATCGCGCGCGTAACTCAGATTTACGATGGAAACGATAAAAGTCCTATATTCATGTCTTCTCCTCGTTCGATTCGTTCTTGACGGAGCGGTCTGATCGTTACTTGGGGGTTGTGGTACGTTTGAGTATACGCCTCCACTCCTTAACACTGCCTTCCTCGCCTATTCAAGGAAACATCCACCGCAGCCCCCACTCGGACCATCCGCACGTGGCGACATGCTACCTATGATATTATGTATGTATGTATAAAAAAGAGATGGATGATGTTACACGTGTGCGGTAAATTAACCGCGTAATGGCAGATATTTGTCGTAATTCGTCATGCCATTTAACAATGAAGTACTCTATTATACTCTTCGTCATTCGGCACAATTTTTTCACTTGTTTTGTGAGTATATAACTTAGTAGTAATCATTGCATGCCACGTGCTCTTGTGCCCTCTTAACTCTTCCTTGGACCACTAGATGTTCAGTCGAAATAACGTCACGTATTTCTTTTCTAGGTAACAGTAACACAGTGATGATAGCGTGCGTGTCGCCCAGCGACAGGGACTTCATGGAGACGCTCAACACCCTCAAGTACGCGAACCGGGCGCGCAACATCAAGAACCGCTGCGTCGTCAACCAGGACCTCACGTCGCGCACCATCAACCAGCTGCGGCACGAGGTCGCGAGGTTGCAGCTCGAGTTGGCTGAATACAAACAGGTACAAGCTATTTTGTCTGGTGGGAGGCTTTAACCGTGGTTAATTTCACCCTGCCGTCAAAGACGTGGCGTCAAGCAATTTAGCATTCCAGCACGATGGCGTGTAGAAACCGATTAGGGGGTATGGGTTGAATCTACATTGCCATACCCGTTCCAAGTTAGTCCGCTACCATCATAGACTGCATCGTCACTTACCATCAGGTGAGATCGCAGTCAAGGGCTATCTTGTCAACGAATAAAAAAAATCAAAAGAGATTAAAGAACTCGACTGCTTTAAAGGAAATACACTGAAAAAATAATCAAAGAAACCTGACAATGATTTTCAAATACTTGTTCAATGTTATACCTACCACTTAACATAGTTCGTCGACCTTCATTTTTTTTTCACAATATAGCGTCTTGTGGTCGTCATATTGAATTTTGACAGTTTCGTAGTGCGTGGAAAAAAGCTCTGGCACAACGGATGGTCTAAGTGCTCCAGGCATCCAGGTGAAAGACGTATTAATGCATTACAATATGATTCCATTTCAACAGGGCAAACGTGTAGTATCAGAAAACGGCGAAGAAGGTTGGAGCGACGTGGTACAAGAAAACGCGTTCCTGAACGTCGAAGTGGAATCCCTCCGGCGGAGGATTAAGGCTATGCAGGAAACCATAGAAAAGTTGTCGGCCAGGAACAGCGAATTAATTGCCGAGAAGGCGTTGGGAGCTTGGGCGCCAAAAGACGGCAGCCCAGACGCTTCCGATTGCTCTTTAACTACTTTAGTGCAGGTATGTGAACATATTAATACTTTTTTTTTATGACGAACTTCCTGGCACAGTGCTGAGTGCTGTAGTCTCATGAGTGGGAGGTCTCGGGTTCAATTACCGGCGGACGCAATTTAGGTTTTATAATTTCTGAATTTTCCCTGGTCTGATTTAAGGTACATAGAGGTAGAAAGAGGATAGTATACCTTCATCAGATAGACTACAAGCTTTCTGATGAAGGTATACTATTCTCTTTCTGGTGTATAGCGTTATCTCTCTCGATGCAGTGGTACAGATTTCTGGATGGCTATTAACGATAGCAACAGTATACTGCTCCCTGATAATTTGGGCACTTGTCCGGAGCAGTGTACTGCAAATGCGGTTGTAGATTCCTCATGCTTGAGCGATAATCTCTCAACTAACCCTAAAGAACAAACTATTATTGTTTCTGATAAGTTGGGCAGAGATTTTGGCTCATGTATTAGCCGTTACTTGCAACATTCAGTGATAAACAAATGTTCCCCGGGGGCTAATCTTGACTATTTAATCAATAGTTTAAATGAAGAGAATTTGAACTCTGCTTCAAATGTTATTATTTTGTTTGGGGACAGTTTAAGGGTAAAAAAACACCAAATATTGAAATGTATTGATAAATTACTAGACCTACATAAGAAAACAAAATGTAAATTTTATATGTGTGCCTTGCCTTACTCTCGGTCACTGAATGTAAAGCAAAACCAGCGTATACATGACTTAAATTTACTAATGTATAATGTGACATACCGTCATAGCGACGCAATATTTTACTTTGATACAAATAAGTTTATTTGTAATTTTAAACTGACCGGCGAGAGTATGTATCTCCCGAAGAGATGTAAGCTACTTATAGCTTCCCTTTTAGCACATAATATTAATGATACAGTTACAAATGTTGTAACTAAGTCTATTGACTACTTTACAAACTGTACTTCAAGTACTGATATTTCTATCATTGACTCAAGTGGTAGTAAGCCTATTACTTGTTTAAACTAGATTCTAAGACAACGGAGAAGCTCTGTAAATTAAATATTGTACATCAAAATATACAGAGCCTTACCGGCAAAGAACTAGAAATAGAGTTATTTTTAGAAAAATATAATACACATGTGTTGTGTTTCACAGAGCACTGGCTTCTTAGCCATCAGTTGCCTGTATTTATCAAAAACTTTACACTGTCAAGTGCGTTCACCAGAAGGTCTGCGATCCACGGTGGATCTCTAATCATGGTTCGTGAAAGCATGAATAGCAAAGAACGAAAAGACATAGTTGGCCTCTCTGTTGAACGCACTATTGAAATTTCTTGTGTGGAGCTGGAGCGTTTTATTATAGTCTGTGTATACCGGCCCCCCTCAGGTGATTATAATCAATTTGAGGATATAATGGAGGATGTGTTGAAGCGATTGTGTGTACCCACAAAAAAGATTATAGTCTGTGGTGATTTCAATGTAAATATTCTCCTGGAGAACTCCATCACTGTTAGGCTGCTAAACTTATTTAAATGTTTTAACTTAAATAACGCGTTCTGTGAACCAACTAGAATCACAGAAATTTCAGCCACTTGCTTGGATAATATTTTTTGCAGCAGAGATATTATTGTCATTGATAAATCTATAATTAATAAATTAAGGTCGGACCACTGCGGGCAACGAATAACAATCTCAAGCAATATAAACAAAGACAAAAGAATTATAAAATGTAGGCCAGTAACGGAAAATAAATTGACCCGATTTAAATGTCAAATATCTTCCAGACTTCCTACTCTTAAATATGAAGTTGGTAACCCAGACAATCTTTATACTGGTCTTTTCAAAACAATAGACACTGAATTTAATAAAATTTTTAATGTGAAGCAAATACATGTAAATGCGAAATTAAAATTCAGTGAGTGGGCTACTGTAGGTATTTACAAAAGCAGAGATAGGATGTATGAGTTGTATGAAGAGAAAAAATATAATCGGTCCCCAAGTTTTGCTGAAAGCGTGAAAACATACTCTAAAATATTTAAAAAGGTATGCATTCATGCAAAGGCACTACACATTAAAGAAAGAATCATGAAATCTGATAATAAAATAAAAACCACGTGGAATATAGTAAACGAAGAAACTGGCAAAACTAAATCACGTGATACTAACTTTGAAATTATTGTCAATAATGATAAAATAACGTCTGATGAGGAAGTTGCAAGTACTTTCGAAAACTATTTCCAGAACATTCCTATTCTGCTAACTAATTCCTTAAACTCTTCACCTACTGTAGCTCAGGATTTATTGAGGGGCAACGTTAAAGAGTGCAATGTTTTGTTTGAATTCGAACCAATCACTGCATCTGAGGTAGTTAAAAATTTTAAGATGTTAAAAATGAAAAAAACTGGTGATCTGTGGGGTATGTCTGTGAAGATTATATCTAACATAATCAACGACATTGCTCCTTACTTAGCCGTAATTTTTAATGAATGTGTTGCCTCGGGTATCTTTCCTAATTTGATGAAACATGGTAAGCTAATACCTCTATTTAAGTCAGGCAATAAAACCGACCTTAATAATTACAGACCTGATTCAATCTTGCCGACTCTTAGTAAGATATTTGAAAAAATTATACTCAATCAATTGATGAAACATTTTAATGAAAATAATTTACTACATCCCGAACAATACGGCTTCACAAAAGGTCGTAGCACAACTGATGCAGGTGCTAAACTTCTAAATCATATTTACGATGCTTGGAATCATTCGCAAAATGCTATTGGGATCTTTTGCGACCTATCCAAGGCATTCGATTGCGTTGAGCACCAAACTCTTTTACTGAAACTTAGCCACTATGGCATCAAAAACGTTGCACTTGATCTCATTGCCTCTTACCTTAGTGATCGTACTCAAAGTGTATGCGTAGGTGACGTGAAATCGCGGGGTTCATCTGCTCTGTTGGGTGTTCCACAAGGCTCGATCTTGGGTCCTTTTTTGTTTTTGGTCTATATTAATGATTTACCATATCATGTTCGCGATGCTTGTGATATTGTGCTGTTTGCAGATGATACTTCTCTTATATTTAAAACTGACAGGAAGAAAGTAAATTTTGACGATATAAACAGTACGTTATCACAAATATCGCTCTGGTTTACTGCTAATAACTTGCTTTTAAACGCAAAAAAAACTAAATGTTTAGAATTTGCTTTACCAAATGTAAGAAAAATTGATAAAACAATAAAAATAAACGGAGAAGGACTTAAGATTGAGAACTCCACAGTTTTTCTGGGGGTGACCTTGGATGACAAGCTTCAGTGGGACGCTCACATAGAGACACTAGCAGGCAAACTAAGTTCAGCTGCCTATGCTGTTAGGAAAATTAGGCAGTTTACCGATGAGGAAACTGCTAGACTTGTGTACTTCGCCTACTTCCATAGTGTGATGTCTTATGGAATCTTGTTGTGGGGCGGAGCAGCTAATATTGAAACTATTTTTATATTGCAAAAAAGAGCCATCCGTTCAATTTACAATCTCGGATCGCGCCAATCTCTACGTGAAAAATTTAAAGAGATTGGTATACTTACGGTAGCTTCACAGTATATTTATAATAATATTGTCCTTGTGAGACAAAACATTCATCTTCATAAACAAAGAGGAGATGCACACAGTCGACTTCTTAGAAACCGTCATAAACTAGAAACGCCGTGGTGTCGCCTGCGCAAAGTTCAGAAATCCTTTGTGGGGTTGAGTGTACGCTTATATAATATGGTCCCGAAGGAATTACTGGATTTTCCATTGCACAGATTTAAACAATGCGTAAAGAAACATTTGTTAAGTCGTGGTTATTACAAAGTTAGTGATTTTCTCAATGATAAAGTTGCATGGAATCAATCGGCTTGGCATCCAGCTACCCAATAGATAGTGTAATAAGTTATTACATTGTAATTTATATTTGTGAGAATGGGCGTGACAGTCTACAATGGAATTCCACAGTCGATCTTAGACTTGCATCTACACAAGTTTAAGAAATCTATTAAATCTGCTCTCATGGAAAAAACATATTATACAATAATTGAAGACTATATGATGTCTGAACGATAAAAAAAAGCGTGAATATAATTCGCTCCATTCATGAGACAGTAATAACTATCCTGTGTAACATGATTCTATTGTATTCTGTTCTACAGTGTTTCCACTTTATTTGTGTCTCAGTTATGTCTTAAAATGAGTATCTTAATATTAATATTTAATTCGATACCTTAACATGGGTAGCCTAAGTATGTCATGCTCACTTAAACATTTCTGTGGTGGTGTCGTGTGGTGCGGGTTGTTACGTTCCCTCAAATATGGTTGAGCGAGGCAATGGCTGGATCATGCGTCATGCTCGTGAACGGGTGCCGCCAACGGGAATGGGTCTGCTTTGTGTCTACCCATGTTGACATGTCTTTGGTTGCGGTAGGCGTACATTTTTGAAACTTCTGTGTGGAAACATTGTGTGCATAGCCTAGTTCTTTTTAACAATTGTAAAAAAAATTTTTTTTTAAAAGAGCAACTGCTGAGTTTCTTGCCGGCTCTTCTCAGCAGAATCTGCATTCCGAACCGGTGGTAGATTTTTGACGTTTCATAAGAGCTACAAGTTAGCCTACATGAAATAAATAAATTTTGATTTTGATTTTGATTTTGGAGCTTTCCTAGGTATCGAATCAAAAGTATTGATACTACTCAGGTATCGATTCTCTTTTCGTATCCATAAGCATTATGAAAACTTAACGACAAACTTGTGGCCCTTACAATAGTCAGTGGTTATGACTCGACATAATCGTAGGAATAGTGGAATCTAGTTATCCAAGCAACTGATTTTATTGGAAAATTGAAAGATACGATTTAGCGAAAAACAATGAGAGTAATTTGCCAATCTAATAATAATGTCGTTCATTTTATATGCAGGGTTACGTCACTGAGATCGAGGACCTTAGAGCACAGTTAATGGAAGCAAACGCGCTGTACGAGGCGAATAGAAGACGAGAGGCGCGGACCAGACATGACTCGTCTTTATTGGACACTTCCTCTATACTAGACGAAGCCAAGCGTGAATTGTACAAGGTAAGAAACTAAACCTACTATTATTTACCAAATTAAAAACTAAAACCTGTACCTGAGCACTAGCAGTGTGATGTACATTAAAAAAAATGCAAAATATAATGTAATTTACCACCTACATATATTTAGAAGTACTTTTACTGAAACTATTAATTTTTTTCGGAATTTCCGCATTAAAATCTTTCAATTTACTCAAAACTTGATTTATCTCTTATTAATTTTTTTGAACTGCTAGAATAGACGCCTATTAGAAAGAAAGAAAGAACATTTATTTTATAAATTGTGCCACACATCCTAGGTATACCTAGATTAGGTTGTCCCGGCGCCTCCACCACTTAAGCGTTAAAGACAAAAGGCGTCAAGCAGAAGAAGCGCCGGAACAACTAAGCCATGTATGGCACAACCCGGAAAAGAGGTCCCAACTCACAATCAATATTACCAATCATCATAACTAGATTTAAGCGCTCTCTTTATCTAGACTAGACGAAAATAATAACGAGTACCTATAACTTGGACGTCCAAGATATAGGATGAAATGACAGGTAATATTAGGTTCGTCACCGCACAGTTAATATAAAGCCGACGTTTCAAGAGAAACTTTCCATTTGTAGGAGAAGGAACTGTTAGCCCGGAGCATGGGCGAGCTGGAGTTTCAGCGCAAACTCACAGAGGGTTCCGGAACAATAATAGGGGAGCGGGAACGCGCGGAAGGGGAAAGCGCGGGAGACTCGGACCCCTCGGACAATGACGACCCGGAACAAGACGCGAGCGACTCGGATGAGGAGGACAATGAGGCTAAAGGTTAGTCAAACTCACAGAAGGTTCCGGAACAATAATCGGGGAGCGGGAACGCGCGGAAGGGGAGAGCGCGGGAGACTCGGACCCCTCGGACAATGACGACCCGGAACAAGACGCGAGCGACTCGGATGAGGAAGACAACGAGGCTAAAGGTTAGTCAAACTCACAGAAGGTTCCGGAACAATAATCGGGGAGCGGGAACGCGCGGAAGGGGAGAGCGCGGGAGACTCGGACCCCTCGGACAATGACGACCCGGAACAAGACGCGAGCGACTCGGATGAGGAAGACAACGAGGTTAAAGGTTAGTCTAAACGTACATATGGTTTTTTTCTTCTTCTTATAGATAGACGTCCACTGCTGGACAAAGGTCTTTAGCCGCTTAAATCAGGGGTTCCCTGCGACTCCATCTAGTGGAGGGTCTGCCAATGCACTTCCCGGTGCGGGGTCGCCACTCCAGCACCTTGGGACCCCATCGACCGTCAGCTTTTCGAACTATGTGCCCCGCCCATTTCCACTTCACACACGTAGGTTTTTACAAATAGTATATGCAGAGGATTCTGCTGTGGGTTTGTCTAAATTGTCTAAAAATGATTTCTACAAAAGATCGAACAGTTTTATCTGATTTATTTCATTAAAACTTAGAACGTATTTCAAAACTGCCTAGTTTTTATTTGATTAAATAGCTTTTGCCAACGGCTTCGCTCACGTTAAGTTCGATTTTTCAAACACCCATTTTACTCTCTCAGAGGTTGATTTTTCAAAAATCCTTTCTTAGCGGATGCCTACATCGTAATAGCTATCTGTATCTATGCCAAATTTCATCCCGATCCGTCCAGTAGTTTGAGCTGTCCGTTGATAGAACAGTCAGTCAGTCGGTCACTTTCGTCGGTCTTTTTATATATTTAGATATATTTATTCTGTTATTCCCAGGTCAACGCATGCTTACCGCGCAGCTGGCGGCCCTCAGCGAGGATATAGACACGAAGGCGCGGCTCGTGGAACAGCTGGAGGCGTCGCAGCGCCGGCTGGCCTCGCTGCGCACGCACTACGAGCAGCGGCTGGAGCAGCTGCACGCACAGATCAAAGCCACCGGGGAGGAGAGGGACAAAGTGCTCGCGTCGCTCGGTGAGCAACATTTAGTTAAAAACTAAACACAGCCTATAAGTATTTCATAAAAATGGGTAACATTACGGATAGTAGGGCTATTGCTAGGCAAGCTCTATCTCAATGGCTATCGAAAGTTGCTTACTTGAACTCTCAAACCCCTATTTTGTATAACGAAATGCGGATTTTCGATTCTTAGATAGCAACTTTCCTTTTTTTCCGTAGCCACAAGAAATGTCAACAAGTGTAAATTGAAAATTTATACACACACAGACTGATAGAGAAGCAGAGAGAGAGAAGGAGAGAGACACGTCAATCGCACGAAATAGCTCATACCCAGGATTAACAAATAGGCTACATTTTGTCCCGGAAAATGAAAAAGTCTACGGGAATCAGAAAACCTTATCCACGCGGACGAAGTCGCTGGCATCATCTGGTTATCAATAAAGATTTTTTTCCGCAGCAACTCAATCGTCCCCGCCGAGCGATAAACTGAAGCGAGTGAAGGAGGAATACGAGCGCCGCGTCAGCACCATGTCGCGCGAGCTGCGGCGGCTGCAGGCGGCGCAGCGCGAGCACGCGCGCCTGCAGCGCTCGCAGCAGCACACGGCGCAGCAGCTCAACGTGCTGAGGAACGAGCTCACCAACTTGAAGAGGGACAAGGTAAGACGCCCATTTTCCATTTTCCACCATTCTTTTTTATTTCTATGTTATGAGAACTGTCTCATACATATCGACCGTTCCGTAGAACAAAGTCTCATCTGCTAAATTCATAACTTGAAATTTGAGCCTTGCAGATGTGACTTTTAAGGCTCTTTGCCTCAGGTACTACCAATGTTCATGGGTGGCGATAATCACTTAATATCAGGTGACCCGCCTGCTCGTTTGCTCGCTAAAAATAAAAAAAAATCTGCAGATTTTTTGGAACATTATAATATACAAAATTATAATTATTACTATAAATTATTATTACAAAATTATAAAGTAACGCAAATATTTTTTGTAGGTTAAATTAGTACAACGCATGCGCACTGAGTCTAAACGACACGCACAGGCTGAAGCGGCGCGAGCCAAAGAAGTGAGTACTAATTGTTTAGTTTATTATGTTTGTATGATATTAATCTTACGGTACGATATTTTCATTAAAACTTACACAAAGGGTTTACTAGGCATTTTTTCGAAAGTAAAAAAAAATCATAATTTCACAGACACGTGATAAAGTTGTGGTTAAAAGCTAGTAAATAACATAAATGCTAGCTAGTAAATAAAATAAAACATGTTTACATGAAATAAATTGTCTTCTTACTCGTGTATTAATTCCTAAATCATGATTATGTGTAAAGGTGGCCCAGTTGAGGAAGGAATCTCGGAAGAATGCCAATCTAATCAGAAGTCTTGAAGCTGAAACCCGTTTGAAGGAACAGGTATGAATTTACAATTGGGTATTTCACTAATTTTTTTTATATACTTAAATTAAAGTTTTTTTAATATTAAAACATCGCGTCATTTTTGTTTTTTTAATATTTTAACTAGTCTCGAAAATATAGAGCTTTAAAGTATCCTGTTAGACAGAGAGAGCGCTACTGACATGTGGCGTCACAAATTCAGTAGCTCCATACACTGTCCATACAAAATATCGTTTTAGAAAGAAACGGATACAGTCGCAGTAAAACAGCTTTGTTTTTTGACCGATTTATTTTCTGTTTTCACAAATGTTATTCTTACATGTTACATTTTCGATTGTAATTAATGAATATCCACATTTACAACAGTAAAATACCCAATTACAAAAAAGTACAGTTAAGTTGAACTGTAGAGAGATTTTAACTAACAGTTAATGGTTTCATACTACAGGTACTAAAGCGTAAACAAGAAGAGGTGTCACTACTGAGGCGAGGGCATCGCGATAAACTTAGCAGTAGAGCTGCGGGACGGTTACACGGTATGATATCTTATAATAAAAAAAAAAGACGTGTGGCACTCGGGGACTGCCGCGGTAAAGCTATTGCATAGCATTCTTTATCAACGCCATCTAGCGGCTCACCGTAGAGGAGTCCCGTGTCAGGTTATTTTCGTTACGGAATTTCTGGATTCGGTCTCCACACTCAAGGCCCGCGATAGAAGCTATGCAACAGCTTAAAAAAACTCAATAGAATACGAATCATTGGAATCCTGACCCTAGGTGTTTACTAGAAAAGCCCGTATCTTAGGGGCCAGGGCATTTCCAAACATCGATGAATAATCTCCTTCTGGTGCAATGATTTTATTCAAATATATTGAGTTTAAAAATGTAAAAGCAGAAATATAAATTACAATTTTGATTTTTTGAATGACTATGACGCCGTTGTGATAATGATAATTTGAAGGTTCTATAATCACAAAGTAATTTAGTCATATTAAGAACAATATTATGGACCTGTGATGACAGATATTATTGGAAATGTGATAGTCCACACAAGTTATCTGCGGCAAGTTGACATTAGCTGTCAGTGTCAATTCGAAATATTAGGTAGGTACATGTAATATCTATGTTCCTCCTTCCGGTTGTAGCTTGGTAAAAATAAAATGGCGTCTCTTGTAATGTGTCTTGTACTGAATTAAAGAATACTAATCGATTATTAGTGTTTCACTGCGCATAAACGCTAATTTCGTCATATATCTACTATAAAAATAAGTCGGGTTTTCCTTCCTCACGCTATAACTCCAGAACGCACGAACCGATTTCCACGGTTTTGCATAAGTTGGAAAGGTCTCGGGCTCCGTGAGGTTTATAGCAAAGAAAATTCAAATATAAAACAAAAAAAAATTTTCTTTTAATCACCAAACGAAATGTTACATAAAACGAAGCCATCTGGTGGCGAAACGGAGTTAGCCGGGTATGCTAGTCTATTATGAAAATATGATAGTGTAATAGTGTAACTCCCCTTCAATAAATGTAACAACTATTCCAGATCGCCGCGGCCGATCTCGAATATCCGGGCGAGAGCTTTGGTCCCGTCTCGAGTGCTGGTTGTCCCGCGCCTGCGCCGCGCGGTGTACCCTGGGAGAGCTGGAAGCCACCCTAGAGCACCAGCTGCGTCAGCGGGACCGGGCCACTGGTTCCAATGACCCTGACTCCAAGGCCCTGCTCAGTTACCTGAGAGACGCCATTGCTGATACGCAGTCACAGATCATGCAAATTGAGGTTACTTTTTTTTTTAATCGATGGTAAGATAGCCCATGACTGCGATCTCACCTGATAGTAAGTGACGATGCAGAAGATGGTAGCGAGCTAACTTGGAAGGAGTATGGCAGTATACATTCAAACCATACCTCTAGTACGCCTCTAACTGCTCTGTGTCTTCGCCACATGGGTCGATTGCAAAAAAATTGTACATTGAGTAAAACTTTTTTGTCCTCTGAAATAACATGTTTTTAAAAATATTTCAGTGAATGAATTTATTGATAATTATTTTTTCATTTTAGCTAAATATATGCTGTATATGAATAATTATAATTGGTATTTTTAAATAGGATTAATAAAAATATATATTTAGGTTAAAACTAATCATTCAAATTCAACCATAGAAAAACTTCTTGTCCTAACCATGCCACGTTATAAATTAAAATTAAATATCTTTTATAAATGTATAAAAATTGAAAAATTTTTTCATTGAGTATCTTTAAGAGTTAATACTTTTCTCTCTGAAATACTAAATGTTTGAGTTATTGATTAATTTATTTTAAAAACTGCCCGACGAAAACATGTCCCACATTTTTTTCCTTTGTATGATGTTGTTTGTATGACGAAGATTTAGAAGATTTAAACACAATACAAACACATCCATATGTTTTGTATGTGTGGCAATACTTTTACTACTATCAACATAAGAGTATCAAGTGCCAGCCATCTTATTTTTCTGGCAGAGTGTGTTTTTGTAGTCGACAGTGAATTTCGTTGTAAAAAAAGTTGAATTTGTATGACGTAATATATCAGGCAAGTTTAAGTTTTTTATTACATACTCTTGATAATATAATAGCTCTATTAATGTGTTAAATAGTGAAAGTGTTTGGCCTGTGAAAATCTCTCCAACTTCTAACCTAGACCTAAAGATTAATTATGTCACAACAAAATTTGCTTCCTTTGGATGACACTGTGTGACGTCATACAGAGGAAGTGCCTTTAGGATGCATACACATTGGTACTATACGCTCTATCTCAGAACATTCACAATAAGTACACCATGCATGTCATGGTGTACTTATTGTGAAATCCTAATAATATTATAAAAGTGAAATCACGATTTAACTGAACAATTTTCCCACAAACATAACAAAATCAATTTGGACGTAGTTAACACACTCTATATGTCATTTTTAAATAAAAATAAGATTTTTGAATCACACATTTGTTTACAAAATAGAGCGATAAACGTATTTAAACAATTGCGGGTAGATAATAAACAAAGACCTCATATCTCAGAATTGTGACGTGCTACGAAAAATAAAAAAAATATTTTTTTTATTACCGTTCATAGCCTACGTAAATAATATATGTTTCATTTCATGAACAAAAAAAAATTATTTTTTTGCAAACTAGTGTAATTAATACTTTACTGAGCATAACTTATCAAACAAATAAAACTTCTTAACTTAATGATATTTGTAAGTAATTAAATTAAACTATAACAAAATATTTCCTTTACTTATCTGGGACTTTTATATCGGATTCGGTTACTGTTACGGATAGTTCTTATTTCGGATATCCAGTAGTTTCGGTTACGGTTAAGGAGCTCCATAACATCCCTAGTTCATATAAAATGTAATTTTGTTTTAAAATACCTATAATCCTTAATAAAGTTAACATGTAATGCTCAATTGTTTATTGTTTGATTCAGTTTACTGAAAGAATAATTATTATATATAAATTAGCAACATTATAAATCCTCCCTTACAAATTCCTTTTTCTAACATTACATTCCTCTGTGTGACAAAAATTTAAATTCCTTTGTGTTTCTTGTGTATGACGTACAATTTTTTTGCAATTGACCCACATAAAACAACCAAAAATCAAACTCACAACTATACAACTAGATGGCGTTGTACGAACCACAAAATTGTCAAAACTAAAATCGTATTAGAACAGGCGATCCAATATCGCGACAGCTTATATTTGGCTATTCCAAAATAAGGAACCAGAAACAAAATCGCAACGATGAAATATAGATAGCGTTTACGAAGTACAAGAATTCCCAAAAAAAAAAATGGCGTTACGACAAACGATCTTACATCGGTATAGATAATACTCTACATCAAGGTACTAATATTAAACTCACAACTATGAAAATAGATTGCGCTATCACCAAAAATGTCCAAAACAAAGTTTCACTACAACAGGTGATTCTACATCGCGATAGCGCGTTGTCTCTATCACTTATATCTCTAAGTGGCATTTTGTCGCTTTGTGCGAAAGAGAAACGAGATTTTATTTAGACAGTTGATTATAGGTGGTAGGTACTGCCAAGTACTGTACAAGTTTCTAGTCAATTACCAGAGGGGCAATTATCTATCTCAGTGGTTATGGAAAACAATGGAAAGTTGCTAACTAAGAACAGTCAAAGCCAAGTCAGTCAAAATGCAGATTTGACAGTCCCCTACAACTTTTCGATAGACACTGAAGTTATGTTGATTTTTCAAATCCCTATTTTACCATCCCTTTTTTGAAATTCAAGGGGTTTGAACCCCTAAGGCTTGAAAAATCTTTTCTTAGCAGATGCCTTCTTACTTCATAATACCCGATCCGTTCAGTGAGTTGATAGATCAGTGTGGTAGACCTTTTCCTTTATGTTAAGAAGATGTCTAACACCGAAGTAACAATTTGTTCATAGGAGGAAAACGAAGAGAACGAATTACCGCGGCTTCTCGAACTGGTTGACAGCGAGAGCGCGCGCTACTCCATGGAGCGGCTGGCGGGCGCCGCCTTGCAGCACGCTCACGAAGCCGCCAGGCACATGAAGGCGCTTGGCGACACTCGGGCGCAGCTGGCTGAGGTAAGCTACATGTATTATAATAAAAAAAATCAACCCAAGTACGGCAATAGTACAACTGTTGGGATTTAAAGCGTCGACCTTTCAGATTTCAGTCTGCGTCTTGGATATTGCGCTATCGAAGCTTTTGAGTTTAACTAATGACAGTTCTCCATAAATAGTAGTCATCAGTAAAGTTATTATCAGTAATTTTTTTTTATTATTCAAAAAATGGTAGCGAACTGGCTTGGAAGCGGTACATGGCAGTGTAGATGCCGGAACGCTAAATCGTTTGGCGGCACGTCTTTGACGGTAGGGTGGTAAAAAACCACGGTCGAAGCCTCCCGCCTTACCAGACCAGAGACAATTCAGAAATTACAACGAACCCGACACCTTTCAATTATAAGACCACAGCACTCACCACTGCGCCAGGGAGGTCGTCATGTTCATAGCTCATCTTAATGGAAGAGGAATAAGATAATCCCTTTGTGAGGAGGTTAAAGATATTGTTATTATTACAGTGGCTTCACAGTATATTTTCAGTATCTAGTAGCTATCACTATAGTATAGTTCTTGGCTCTTGCAATTTACGACGACGCGTAGCTCATAGTTGTGTGTGTGTCGTATCTGTATAAGTGTGAGCGAGAGCTTGCTCGCGCCTGACCGCTCCCACATAAGCTCCTGACAGGCACGCACACTCACGGAATGTGCATGTACACGACGTAACCACAAGTAAAGCTCACGCCCCCTCGTGAATTACAAGAACTATAGTAGTAGCGTAGTATTAAAAACGTCCTATTGCAGTTGGAAGAGAAGTCGGAAAGGACGGCGAGTGCGCTGCGCGCGGCGGAAGACCAGAACCTGAACCCGTGGGGGGTCCCGCCCGCGCTGGCCGCGCTGTTGGCCAACGTGTCCTCCGGCACCTCCACCAGATCCGTCTCGCCTGTTGACGTGTACGTATAGGATCTAATTTTGATAATTGGCTGTTTTAATAATTGGTTAATTTTAATAATTGGCTGTTGCATTATGTGAAATTTATCTCAATTTTCTATTTATTGTATTCTTTTCTACCTAACCTAATTATTTACAAAACTTATTTTGGCAGTTACACTTTAACAAAAAAATGTTAGAGTTTTGGCGGATTACAGCAAAATAACTCTAACATTTTTTGTTAATCATGAACTTCCACAAAGTAACGCCTGACTCTATCCAATAGTTACTCTTTACATAAATCTATCTAAATATATAAAAGGAGAAATTGACTGACTGACTGATCTATCAACGTACAACTGTAACCGCTTTAAATTACACCCATAAGAGGGTAAAGTAGGGGTTTAAAAAATGGAATTTAACTTGAGCAAAGCCGCGGGTAAAAGCATGTAAGAAAATAGCTTTGTTCTTTAAACGTTCAGTACACACACATAACCTGCAGAAAATAAAAACGATATCAAAATATGTTCTCGGCCTCGTAAGAAAAAAACATGTTTTTTGTTTTGTTTATTCATGTTTTTAAATTATTTGGCTGCTAGTTATACGTGAATTTTTTTTTAAATAGAAATCTCTTAGACGTGCGGCCGCCAGTAATCGGAAAGCGTGAGTCGAACACCGCCCCCACATCGCCTCCAGACGACATCAGGAATTCACCTTTCCATCGAAACACGTAAGTTTGCTTTAATTAGTAGCAAAAACTATTTTACCGACTTCATCCGCGTGGTATAAAGTTTTGAAAATTCCGCAGAAACCCTGTTCCTGCGGGATAAAAAACATGTTATATTTTCGATTGTAATTAATGAATATCCACATATTGACAATAGTCAAATACCCAATTTACATTTTTTATTCGATGACAAGATAGTCTTTGACTGCGATCTCGCCTGATAATAAGTGACGATGCAGTCTAAGATGGTAGCGGACTAACTTGGAAGGGGCATGGCAGTGTACATTCAACCCATACTACCATTTGTATGATCAGGGGTCGTCGCGGGTCAGTGCGTCTCCGCGACCTGGGCGTGTACGGGCGGGAAGAGAACGGCGAGGGCGGGGTCGACCCCATGACGCAGTCCCTGGTGGAACCCACCAGCCCCAAGCCAGCGCCGCTCAGTCGAGTGCCCAGCGCGCCCGGCAGCCTGCGGTAAGACTAGCGGACGCCCGCGACATCGTCCACTCCTTCAATTCACAATCGACAGTTCCAAATCCCCATAGTTTAGGTGGGTGAACCCCTGCAGGATTGGGGAGTTAGATCCTGAAATCACCTACAATAACTATTCATAATCGACAGTTTCTAAATCCCTGCAGTTTAGGGGGGCAAAACCCCTGCAGCGTCAGGATTGAGGAGTTGGAACCGAAGGTTTTATGGGAGCATCTCGTAATTTTTTTTTATCGATTACCCAGTCCTAGCACAAGCCTTCCGCTCATTTAGAGGGGACAGGAGGATAGGTTAAGTTTTAGATATTGAGTTTATAATAATTTAATTTTTTATTTGTTATGTAATATGTTCTACATGAAATAAATAAATGGTAACTAACTATAATAACTGCCAAAACTTTGTAAATTGGTAGGGGCAGTGGGGTTAGCATAAGATGCGTAATTCGATTGATTGTAATCGTATACAATGACATTAGCGTCAAAGTAAAATGAACCATAACAAAATTGAATTAGAGCTCAATATACGGGTACACTATAAACTATAATCGGTTGTACTGAATTTGTGACTTTAAATCCATACTCTTAAGGTTCATTTTACTTTGACGCTATACGAATACGATCAAATCGTGTTAAATTTTATACTAGCCCCAATTGTGTCAAAATGAAACGAAATCAGTTAATATGAAAAAAAAAAATAAAAAAAAAAACTGTTCACATCGCCAGGGGTCTTCAGCCAGTGGGCGGCATGGTGTCGCCGGTGGCGGTGCGGCGCGTGCCCGACAGCCCGCGCGCGTTGCGGCGCCAGCACAGCCTCGCCAAGCCGGCCTCCTTGTATGTATTGACCAGACATTTGTGGAATTGATGTTTGTCACCATTGTGCACTTTACTCGGCCTTAAACTTCTTACCTTTTCAAAAAAAAAAAAAAAAGAATTTTCTTCGAGTAATCGGGGAACATACATAAAAAATAAAAATAAAAACCTTTTTTGGAATCATAGTTTAATTATTATTTACAGAGGTTTAGTGTTCTGCAAGATACAAAATAGAGACTGTAGACTTTTGTTTGTTTTCCTAAAATATACCCTTAGTATATTTTTGATTTTGATCTTTTTGACGATCATCTCTAGCAGTATTGATCGAAGGTTACAAGGTATTGATTTTCACATGTAGCAAAAATTAGATCGATAGAATAAACCTAAAAAGTCTTTCACTCTAATTATAAATTTTATAAAAATCTAAATTTTGGTATGATATTGCCAGTTTTATAATATTTTATTTATTAATCTCTGAAATAACATATCTTAAAATATAAAAATATTTTTCAACACACTTGCTCATAAAGTGGCTCCCGGTTCACCGCAACTAGGCACACAATGACACCTTTAACTCAAACTGTGACTTTTGATTACTATTATTCACAATGTGAGTTATAGAATTATTTTTTTTAATTTTATTGGTTGAGTTGCTTTGTTCTTAAAAAAGTTTCTATTACAAAAAAGATCCTACCTATTGCTATTTCTTGCTCATTTCATACAACTTCGTATTTAAATAGATAATTTCAACTTGTACGAGTTTAATAAATAAAACTGTCACTCAAATATAACTTTTGTTTTTTCTGTAATAAAGCAAACTTGAAATTCCCCATTTTGTACGAGGCTATCCGAGAAAAGCCAAAAAAAAAAGAAACCTCATTCTTTTAGTCTATGGTCATTAAAGGCGCATTCCGGAAACGGAAAACTGATTAATTTTTCCCGCCATTGCGAAAAAATTTTCACAACTCGTTTTCACTGTTTTGTACCATAATGTCCTATTTTAGTATTATTTTCTTCACAAGTGTGTTGAAAAACGTCGTATGACACACGTGTGTATTGATGATTACCGTCCTCGGCTTTCTTAAGACCCTCACCTGACGGCTCGGGTCTCAATAATGCCTCGGCGGTAATGATCAATGTACCACACTTGTACCATAATGTACTATTAGGTAACTTCTCTTTTATAATGCGTTGTGCCAAACTCTTATTACTTATTTTCGATTTTAGTGAACTTTTTCTGAGTAGTAATTTGCTTTAGTAGTTAGTATTCCCACCCGCCTCTGCATGATATAAATTCGCTTGGGTTTATGTGCTATGGAGTACTTTAATTTGGTTTTATGATTTGACGAAACTTGTGTAAGATGGAAAGCGACTCTTTATCACAGGAACATTACTAAAACTTGGCGTCAGGGATTTTTGAATATTACGACTAATCTACGATGTTTAATTAGTACAATATTTATTAGACAAGATTAGTTTAATAAGTTAAACTAATTTAAGTTTAAGTCATTTATTAATAACTTACACTTAAGTATATTAAATAGTTTTGGTAACGTTCCTAAAGAAATTACATTTTTTCATGAAATCGCATGATTTATTGTAATTACCTGTAAAAATTAGTGGTGCATGTGTAAAAAAAACTTACTATTTACAGACAGCCACCATCTTGCTTGTAGAGCGATATTATAATATTGCTAGCCCCAAACACTGGAAGACTTTTAACCTTAATAATATCGATTGTTCCGTATCGTTTCCACTCAGCAAATATCAAGAATCATGATTTCAATAATATTATTATGTATCTAATCTATATTCACTTAAAGCACATTTTCTCGTGTTTACCACTGGGTCACATCTTTGTATCTTACACAAAATTTTCACTAAATGGGTTCTTTATGTACGCATATAAATCTTGGGCATAAAAAGAACAGCGTCGTGTTTGCAAGGTTTACTTATTACTTTGGGAAAAGTCAATTAAGTTCCAATAGTAGGAGAAGATTAGCTTGCAATTACGACAAGTTTGAAGCCTCAATAGCCAAACGGTTAAAGGTGCGGACCATAAACAGAAAGGTCGCAAAGGAAACCCCATCCGTTGCACTATTGTCGTATCCGCTCCTAGCGCAAGCTTTTCGCTTATTTGGAGGGCAGAGGAGAATATAAGTCAAGTTCAGCTTGGCTAATATTCTTTAAAAAAAAAAAAGTACGACTATATCGTGTGGAGGTCGTGGTGATGGTGCGTGACCTGAATGTATTGCTTCCAGCCTCCTCACCGACCTCAACATAGTCGAGGATTGAGGACGACGCTCGCACCTGCACTACGTAGATAACCAATACACCCCGAATACCTGATCCACTTGCTGCGTACGATCCTTTGTGGATGGTTAGACGAATATACAGCCCCTGCTCTGTAGCTTTTGATAAATTTCTGGCCAAAATCACCCTGTGAATTATCCCTTTTCTGAAGTCTTAATATTGTTTAAATCATCGCTATGGTCTATATAGCCAAAACTACCTCGTAATTCCTATTTTGTTGACTTTATATGGTTTAAAGAATTATCTATAGTCAGGCCTGGCACACTCCGCAACAAACTGCGGAGCTACAAGTACATGGCGTACCTCTTCGAAGGGCCTAAATTCAGAGAGTGCGAAGATATAAGAGTTACATGATAGAAAGAGAGAAAAGTCTCGGTGAATAAGACGGTAATAGCCTGTGTCAACCTGAATTGCACTTTATTGAGTGTCAATATTTATTTAAATCATTTTGCGGAGTGAATCTTCTGTACCTTAAGGTACTATTAGGTAAATTCTATGCTATAGTTTAAATGGTCCTTAAGCGAAGTAATTTAAATCAAATGATACAGACTAGGGAAACAGGTATTGGTAGATAGCTTGATTTTCCTAAATGTAAAAAATTAAATTCTTGGCGCTAATATTTGTGAGGTTGAGACGTAACTTAAACTTCGCGACTCGATTAGTTGTGTCGATAATTCTCATACTCATTGCAAAGTCGTTGTTTATTCGAAGCAACCCTTTAATATTGGCCCAGTTAAGAAAATCGGGCTATCTCCTGTATAGTTTTTGGCTCTAAAAATTGTGTTAACACATAGAAAATAATTCAACGATCGTTAGTGGAATCTGTTTATTGCATGCTATTTTGTGTAAATAACTGCGTGTGTCTTGCTCTATACTATACAGCAGGGTTTCAGCATTACCTCTTCTATAGTCAATCGTACTTTGACGAATATTTAGTTTAATACTTTATGTGATGCATTTTATATACAATATTGCTTGCGTTTGCTAATCAATGAACTATATAATAGATAATTATGTATAACACTAATATCCAAAGGATAATCTTAAGTACAATAAAAATAGTATTAGTACAATCCATGTCTCATACAATATTATTTTTTTTTACTAAGAAAGCTGAAAACATCTGTTTGGTCGAAGTCAGCTATCTAATCAATTGCAACCATAATTGTTAAACCATGTATGTTATCATATCCCAAAAATAAATAATAAAGACACCTAAAATGTACACTATTTTTCTACTTACGTGGCCGCCAGCGAACGGTACCTCGATTATAAAGTAGTAAGTTTTATATTTTATTTTTGAAAAAAAAAAAGACGTTTGGCACTCGGGGACTGCCGCGGTAAAGCTATTGCATAGAATTTTTTATCTAGCGGTGAGAGGAGTCCCGTGTCAGGTTATTTTCGTTACGGAATTTCTGGATTCGGTCTCCACGCTCAAGGCCCGCGATAGAAGCTATGCAATAGCTTAAAAAAATACAGATTCTAGACATTGAGAATATTTTATACGTGTTTCAGCTTTTCTATTAATAAAAAATAATGTTGTATAATCAAATATAAATAAATAATAAAAAAAAACTTTATTTCCACTAAACAGAATGGCATTTTTTGTGGCTTGTAGCACAGAACGAATTCGCTTCAAAACGTTGAACCTCGTTGGCATAACGTTGTAGGACACCATTGAAAGATAGATAGAGAGAACATTTTATTTATACAAAAGAAAAATACAGAAGAGTTAAATACAAAAAAGGAGTAGGATTTAAAAGGCGAACTTATTGCTTACTAACGATCTCTTTCGTTACCGACCATAGAATTTGGAAAACTTGTGGATTCATCTATGTATTTCATATTATATAGACCATATTTTATAAAAATGGGATAGAGGAATATTTCACGTTCCATTTGTTTTGGAAAAGTATGCACAAATTCTTTATGTCACAAAACTCTGTCATAATCATAAGCTTTAATACCTATCGTGTATGATGTAGATAAATGTATAATTATGTAGTAGATAATAAAATTTTGACAGTAACGTTGTGTTTGTTTGTATTATTGCATGGCGCACGCTTAGTTTGCATGGTTCCTACCTATGCTCTTTAATTTGTGAATATTTTAATTACACATGTGTAACGAGAAATTGAGTGAAAATGTTTTTCTACTTAAGCTGAAGTTGTATTCTCCAATCTCAAATAGGTCAAAACAAAGTGAAAAAAGATTGTCAAAACATATAGGTATTTTGTCTCGTATTAAGTCTGTCTCAAGTTTGAGCCAAGTCAGAGCACGGTCTTGAAATAACTGAAAGTAGAAACATTTTTACTCATCACTTGAAAATTTTGAACTTGCCTTGGAAGGTCAATTTCTGTAGTCAGAACAATAAATTAAAACATTTGATGAAATGTAGATAGCTTTACAACGTACAATCCAATGGTAAGTATCCTTTTACGATTTAAATCATTTCACAATTTCATGCACCATTAGAATAGCTTAGAAATACATATTTTCCTTAAGCACGGATACATTCGCACGCCACTCACCATCCAAAGAGCTATGTAGTTATAATTTTTTAGCCGCTTGCACAGTCCTGTACATATGCGAGTATCTATCAAGACATAATATATGAGTGAATCCTTAAAAAAAACTAATACCTCTTATCTGGTTTTTATTAACAATACAATTCGATGGGTGGAAAAATTCATATTTATTTATGAGCTAAGAGATTACTACATTCCATTATTTAGAACATGTAACAGGAATATCGACAGCAATAACACAGTTAATATCATAATTGGACGCACATATGCAATAAGGAGTCAACCCACACAACTTATCAATTGAAAAGTTAACTTTATTCCTTTACATTGTGTACGTATTTAATTTGACAAAGGTTTGTGGATTGAAACGTTATTGCGTTCAATTTTTAGTATTTCAAAATAACTACGTCTACATCGTCCACACTAAAATCTCATATAGATAGTTCAACTCATCTTGGCGCGCAGCGTTACGTGCACGTATGCTTGTAAACATGCAGTTTTAATTTGTGTGGCAATGACGCGGCGGCCGCCTAGTCGTCCTTCTGTCACGCACACACAGTTACTGACTCTACACAGGCTTTACGCACATATGGCGTAGCGCGCCAAGATGAGTTGAAGTATCTATACTATCATCTAGCTCCATGACGAATCCCCCTTCTGATTCTGTTTGTAGGGAGCCGGGGGGTGACGCCACGCCGCCGGCGTCGCCCAGCGCGGTGAGGAGGGCGAGGGATGACGACGTGTTCCTGCGGCTAACCGGCGCCGCGCCCGAGCACGCTCCTCAGGGCGTTGTCAAGGAAGTTACACTTAAAGTACGTAATGCTTTTTTTCTTCCGTTCTCTGTTATAGGTGCCGGCAAACTTCTTGAGCATAAAGTGACGTAGTGGGGATAAATTAGCGCAAGGTTGGCGCATTTGGACACGGCGCGGGAGGCAAAGGTCGACTGATCCACCAATCACGCGCTCAATACTATATACACCCCGCTTACTTACCACAAATGACACCTAAAATTCGCTTGTGCACAACCAAGGTCATTTACTCAAGAAGTCTGCCGGTAACTATACATAGGTTCTTAAAATCTATGAACGTTGACGGTAGAACGTTAAAACTGCGTTCCAGCCGTCACGCCCACCTCCGATACTTAATTACGATAAACGGGGTGTACGATGTAAAATAAGATGAATAATTAGAGTTGAAAATTTACAATAAGGAATACATTGTATACTACCAAGACCCCATATTGCAATGAAGCTCTGAAGAAGTCTATTAGGATATTTCCTTTAAGTGTAGGTTAACACTTCAATAAAAATAAAAAAAATAAGTTATAAGCTGTTTTACTGCTATTCTATGGCACCGCGTTGTCTGCGGGTAGTTTTTGAAACACTATTTTATTTCCAGCGCTCAAATGTAGTAGGCAGCAGCGTGAGTGGAGGCAGCTCGTGGCTGCAGTGCACGCACGTCGCCGAGGGGCACGTGGGCGCCGCGCTGGCGCTCGCGGTGACGTCACATGCGGTTTACAGCGGAGGAGTCGGTATGCTTTCTGAACTATTAACCTAGGTATATAGGCACATTATTCAATGAATAAAGATGTTTTGACAAAATACAATATGGGGTTATTCAAGGGGCGGACCAACAAATTCCTAAAAAGCCGGCAACGCATTAGTGGTGCCTCAGGTGCTACAAATGTTCATGGGGGGTAGTAAACACTTAACAACAGGTGACCCGCCTGCTCGTTTGCTCGCTTAAAATAAAAATAAAATAAAAAATTTACATGCGAAAAATGTCAGAAAGTCAGATTATTCCTCGATTAAATGTTACTCGGCAATGATGAAATTGGCATTTAATATTATAAATGCAAAAGAATGTTTGTTTATTATTAGTGTTGTTTTTGCATGGGTATAGTTGACCTGAAGAGCGGCAGGCTAGTTTTTATCCTGTAACAAAGAGTCTCGTGGAGAGACTTCTTTCGTGGCGCGGACGGACCGACGACGTCATGTCAGTCAAGTGACAGTTGTAGAGTGTTTTAGCGGAAAAATTCAAATTTACTCTATTTTTGTATATTTTCTCATCAAAAATACTAATATTTTTAAATAATATATATATTTTTATGGTAAACAAGAGTCAATTTTCAACATAAAAGCAATTCCGAAAAATTGTTAACATCCCTATTGTCCTGCCCCCCAGACCGCACGGTGCGCGGCTGGGACCTGGCGGGCGGGCGCGAGGCGTGGCGCGCGTGGTGCGGCGGCGCGGTGGGCGCGCTGGCGGCCGACGCGCGCGTGGTGCTGGCCGCCGCCGGCGCCGCCGTCAAGCTGTTCGACACGAGGACCAGCGGCCACACTGCTGTGCTGTGGTACAAGCAATAACAATAGCTAAATAATATACCTTTAGGTTGCACCATACTACCCCCACACCTAATTATTATTTCACTCCTGTCACCGATGGTTTTAAGATGTATTCAATTTTGTTTCTTTTCTTGTGTGCGATAAAGTTTTATCTATCTATCTATCTAATAGCTTTATTTATCTGAAACAACATATTTTTCAGAAGCTCTCGTACGTACGAACACTGAAATCGATACATTTAAATTTGGATATTTTATAGCTACAAATTAAATATTAACACAAACAATCTTTATTTTGGTATTTATTATCGAGCGGCTCCCTGCAATTCGTCCGATATCGCCGGTCCACCTAGTGAGGGGTTTACCAGCGCTGGTACCTCGCACCGGAACCTTTTCATGTCGTCTCTCTAGCACAATTCTCCTTCTTTATCAACCGATAGATGTTCAATGCGCCACTTGTATGCATTGCTTCCTGCGACTCGCCTACAGATAAGTTGGTGGCACTATGGTCAGCTTGTACATGTTGTAGGTCGTCAGGAGCCGTGGGGCCGAACGCCGCGATGCGCGGCGGCGACGCGGTGACAGCCATCTCGCTGGCCTCCACCACCCGCCTCTACACCGCCGCCGCCGACAAGCTGCGCCTCTGGGACTTGCGGATGTGAGTACCATCCGATGCTAAGAGAGGGATCTATTGTTTGACCACTTTATCTATCGACCTTGTTAGTAGCGCTCCAACAGATGGACCGATGTAACGGGCTTAATTAGTATCATTCTTAGTTATTTTGATGAAAATCTGTGCAGGCGTTTAATGGCGATATTTATATCGCTTCCTTTTCCAATTAAAAAAAAAATTTTTGAATTTCCTTTTCCACTAACATAGTTTTCATAGTGCATAAAATGGCGATTTTTCTACGTTCCTGCTTAAAATCACTATCACTTTTTCGAAAAAAAACATTCTTGCAGCGAGTGAACGGTATTATAATATTCTGTCTTTCATAACTATGTTACGTACTTCAAATAGGGTTTGTCATGCCATTTAGTCCATTATAAGTCTATCTCTCTCGGTCGGCATGAAGAAATGCAACGCGGTTCCGTGCCGACCTGGGAGACACGGGGAGGTTGTTTTAGTCCGTGCAAGTCGGACACGCCCTGCCAACAGGCAGAAGTCCGAAGGGATTTTTTCCTCCCCCGAAGAAAAAAAAAAGTCTATCTCTCTGCATAGTATTCTTTATTGCTGAGGGTTGTGACCCCTTTCCATTATTCATAAATAAATAATTAGGCCACAATTTGTATCATTGTAGGCTGGAATGCGTGTACAAGGCGTGGTCGGGGCACGCGGCGGCGGTGATGTGCCTCGCGCGCGAGCCGCTGGCGGCGGGCGACCGCCTCGCGACCGGCTCGCGCGACCACTGCGTGCGCGTGCTCGATGTGCAGCACGGCAACGGTGCGTGCTGCGGGCGTGCGTGCATGCTTGCGTGCGTGCGTGCGTGCGGGCGTGCGAGCGTGCCAAACTGACAACTCGAATGAGTGACCACTTCTAATTCTCACTCACTCTTGCTAAAATGCATTGTTGCAATACGAACACGATAAATTCTCCCAATCACCAGGATTGAGACTGTAGATATGATTAATAAAGGTTTTCCCGCAATCGTATACGCTCTGTATTTTATTATGCAGCTTCTACACAACTCAAAACGTTTCACCATTTTTTTTTTGTTTTAAATGAAACTTGATGTTAGTGTCAAGCTTGTGTTAGGGGTGGCTACGACAATAGTGTTACGGGGATTTAACCGTCGGTCTTCCAGATTTCAATATTCACCCTTAACCGTTGGACTGTTGAGGATCTCAAATCCTTACTAGTAATCCTACTAAGGGTGGGAACAAGCCAAGGATGCCTCACTGCGATACCTCGCGGTCGCGGTTTAGCTCGCTACCTCGATGCCACCTCCATTTAAAACAAATGTATGCAAACAGACGAGCGCGAACATGCCGAAGGATACCTCATTGCGATACATCGCGGTTCACATCGATGTTTCTCGGCATGTTCGCGCTCGTCTGTTTGCATACATTTGTTTTAAATGGAGGTGGCATCGAGGTAGCGAGCTAAACCGCGACCGCGAGGTATCGCAGTGAGGCATCCTTGGCTTGTTCCCACCCTAATGTAATAAATGCGAAATTTTAGATGGATGTTTGTTACTCAATCACGCCGCCGAACCGATTTGGCTGAAATTTACCACAGACATAGATTATAGTCTGGAACAACGACAGGCTACTTTTTGTCCCGGAAAATAAAATAGTTCCCGTGTAGTAAGCATATATCGACGTTTTTGGTGTCGGCACAGGCGCCTGGGAGGCCTGCAACCGTCGGCTGCTGGAGCCGCCGCACTACGACGGCGTGCAGGCCATACACCTGCGCGGCAGCTGCCTCTACAGCGCGTCGCGCGACTCCAGCCTCAAGTGCTGGTCGCTGGCGGACAACACCCTTACACATGTACGTTGTTTGACAACCATTTTGTTTTGTGAAAAGTGAATTTTTTTCAGACACTATTTCTCACTGAGTGAGCAAAAACGACTTTTGCTCACTGGTTTTAGACAGCAAAGGCGCCCTTTTTGAGCTAGTGAGGTGAAAAGTTGTATGTATCACACGATAGCAAAGTTTTTGTTTCTTGTGCCTTTGAATCCCTCCCTACACTCGGGATTCTAACTTAGAATCACTCGTTACATTCGTGATTCTATTATCGGATCCTTCGCCCGCTCGGGGTTCAAACTAGGCACTCGCAACAAAAATGAACTTTGCTATCTTGTTGAACAAATAACTATTATTTTATTGTATGTGTGTCTACGTGCTTGGAATGTTATGTATTTGACTTTGGATTGGAATTTGTTTTGTTTGCACGCGCATAACTATTTCACTGTTTTTAATAAAATGAAATGAATTATTATTATAATTGTGTGCAGAGTGTGATGAACGCCCACAAGGGATGGGTGACGGGACTGTGCGCAGTGGGCACGGGGCTGGCGAGCTGCGGCCGGGACCAGGCGCTGCGGCTGTGGAGCGGGACGCTGCGTCCCGCCGCGCCGCCCGCGTCGCTGCCCGACGCCCCGCACGCGCTCGCAGCATGTCCCGCCACGCATACGCTCTACACGGCCGGCAGGTGAGCTCTGAACTAGTCTTGTATAGTTCGCGAACGAACTAGACTTATGTAGTTCGCGAACGAACTAGTCTTGTATAGTTCGCGAACAAACTAGTCTTGTATAGTTCGCGAACGAACTAGTCTTATGTAGTTCGCGAACGAACTAGTTCGGAAAAGCGCTCCCCACAACCAACTACGCGAAATGATTCCCTGATCCTTCGCTCCTTATAGTCTGATTTTTAATTCCGTGGAATTCTGACGTATCTTAATGTTACCAGAGATTTAAAAAATCCCACAAAAAAGATAATAAATTGGAACTTATACAAATAAAAATCAATGGCCGCACATAGATATATGACAAATGCCTGACAGATAGTTTGGGGTAAAATCGAACTACAGGTGGTAATACTGTTTTTCATACAAATAACTCGCTCTATTTATAAAATGACATCTGTCAGAATTCCACCGAATTAAAAATCAGACTATAGCTCATTAGTTCTTTCGATCCAATTCCAAAGACTGACCTGTAATAGCTACAATGTATAAAATACTAATTTAAAAAAAAATTAAAATCTTTACAAAAAGCTTTGCAACTGAAATGTCGCTAATGTCGATATCATTTAATAGAAATTTAGATAGAGTTTACTATTGTGCTGAATTAAAAATTAGTTTAAAATGTTTGGAACGTGTTAACATGTGAGTGTGTTGCAGCGGCGGCGAAGTGCGCGCGTGGAGGCTGGTCTCCGAGCCCTGAGCGACGCAGGTGCACACACACACACAGACACACACACACACACACACAAACACCACTACCGAGCGCACATACACAAACACACAACAACACTACCAATCACACGCGCATGCGCACAAACACAACAATCTTTAAGATTTATTAATAACTTGCACTTTGGGTTTTTAAATGGACTGTTTTATTTTCGTTTAAATTTAAATATTTGTTCGTAATAAGGGGCAAAGTTTTTCCGATGCTTTATAAGTTAATTTTATAATAAAAATAAAAAAAATACTTTTGAATATCGAACATTCAAGCCTAACAATAAGCAATAAAACTATCATCGAATATAAAGAATAATGGGATTCGTACAGATATTTCACTATTTATTTTTTAATCTAGTTCAACAACATGATCTTAACTTATGAGTATTATTTACTTAAGTCCTTTTATCACTTAATTCGATACAAACACACATACACACTCACTTGACACGCACACACAGGGCCTCTGCGTTAACACTGCGGACGATCTCCAAGCTAATTGGTATTACCGCTCTACAAAATTTATACGCTTTTACTTTTATTCTTCTTTATACAGTAAGTAATTTATTTTGAAAAAAAAAAGCAAAAAAGGGACTGAATACGCCATAGTTTTCTGAAGCTTTTGAAAATTGGAATGACAGAAATAATCGAAATTACATGTAAGCCTGATAAATTATGACATGACATCGATTTTTTGAGAAGACTACTTCTCAAAAAATCGAAAATAACTTGCCATATAAATCCTTAGACAAATCCTTGGTTCTGATGTAATTTTATGAAATAAATCTAGCCTTAAAAATTGGAGTTCTGTCAACTCTAATTTTGAAAATTGTCTGACAAAATGGATCAGTGAAGTTTTGTACGCAAAAAAACGTCTTCAGTGTAACGTTAGGCCCATAAATTACACTATACTGTTTTTAGGATCCTATTTCGGACCATAGATTATCATCTCATATATTCTCATATATCATATATATTTCTAGGATGATAATCTATGGTACGAAATAGGATCCTATAAATAGTATAGTGTAATATAGGACTTAGCAACAGTAGAGATTCATGGTTCTATCAAATCTGTTAATGTAATGGCGTATTCGTTCTTTTTTTGAACTCACCATCGTCAGTCGTGTTGCTGCACGCCCGAGCCCACGCTTGCTGCGCACGCGACGTCGCCGCTTCACTCATTAACGGCAAATGTTGCTTTGCTGACTTGTTGACAATTGTACTTATACCGAGACTCTGTTGTCTATGCTTGTAACAAAGTTCTGACTATACCTTCCTCTCTCTCGCACATTCTAATATTTTCTATTATTGCAAAAACTCGGTATACTTTTGACCTAAGTGGTTCATTAATATACTTGACAATAAAATTACGGATATTTTAGACATTTTATTTATCTTGACGTTGTTAACACAGTTGTGCGAGTGTCTCTGGACCTAATAGATAATATTGCAAATAGCGCACCAACATCTATAAAATTAATTCATAGATTAGGTAATTATAGAGTTTGGTGCGCCATTTGCATTATTAGTTCCATAGACACTCGTTTGTCAAATTCATCCATAACTAAACACTATACACATGACAGCATAATTTGCTGTCATTTGTATAGCGTTAGCAAGTCCAGTGTTAATCATAGATTAAAGATATATTTTGTCTGGTGGGAGGCTTTGGCCGTGGCTAGTTATCACCCTACCGTCAAAGACGTGCTACCAAACGATTTAGCGTTCCGGCACGATGATGTGTAAAAACATATTCGGGGTTGATTGAATGTACACTGCACTTCCAAGTTAGCCTGCTACCATATTAGACTGCATCGTCCTTTACCATCAGATGAGATCGCAGTCAAGGACTCTCTTGTCATCGAATAAAAAAAAAATTCAGTCGCTACTCCCCTTGCAGAATTAGTTTGGGGGGAATATTCCCCCTGTAAAGATCATTTTTTTTTAATCAATAGATGATATTGGGGTAAAGGGCAAGTTGACATAGACAACGAGTCTCGAGTAAAGGTTGACAGACTATTACATATTTACTTTGATTTTTATACTTCCTTGAGTTTTCCGTGTGATTAACCACTTTTTACTTAACACAATTTTCTACCAGCTTTCAATGTCAACGAATCACATCACATAATCTTACGTGTCAATTACTTTTGTAATGTTACCTAAAGTATAGCTTACGTTGTTAGTAACTTCAATAGTTTCTTTTAATTCTTCTATATTATTTAGGCTTTCCATTGAGATTAGTCAGTTGTCATAACTCGTGTTACTTACTAACATTTCTTTCCTAACTAAATGTGGACTAAAATTGAACTGCAAATAAAATAATGCATTTTTAAAGAGTAGCCAATGAGGCTAATTCTGTTGTATAAAATCTCTCAACTAAACTAAATGGCAAAAATTAGTTGTCCTTTTCTGCAAGGAGCATTCTGAAAGGGACAGCATGAAATTTAGACCCGTCAATTTATTTTAGTATTGTATCTACAACAAAATTAGCTACATTATGTTAGTTAATTAGCTGTTGTAAAAAAAAACATAGAATATTATAGCTTATGTTAAACTCTTTTGCGGGGTGAAAAGATATAACTACTACTTATTTTATAAATGTTTTCTCGTATTCATTATTTTAATAAAATATAGAGCGTTGCTGACAATTTAGAGCGTGTGCTGAAATGCATTGTTGCAATATGAACACCATAAATTCATCCAATCACTAAAATTGAGACTGTAGCTAAGATTAATGCAGCTTTTCCTGTCATCGACCAGCATATACACGTACAGTATACGCTCTACATTTTAAAGCTTCCACACAACTTGAAACGTTTCACCATTTTTGTTTTAAATGAAATATTTACCTTGAACTTGACCACTGATCTCTATAATTCATTGTTGATTAACACTTGATTCGCTGTCCCTATACAAATTAAATTTTAATTATGGATCAATTTGAAATCGCCACATTTGACATACGAATATCTCTGGAACTAATAAAATTGCAAATGGCGTACCGACCTCTGTAATTAATCTATGATTTCATTGGGGATTTCACAGATTAATTTTATAGAGGTCGGTGCGCCATTTGCAATATTATTAGTTCCAGAGACGGTCGTATCCCCAAGTATACTTATATTACAGCGCCAAAATGGCGTCATCAAGTCCAAAATGGCGTCATCAAGTCCAAAATGGTGTCATCAAGTTCAAAATGGCGTCATCAAGTCAAAAATGGCGTCAATCAAATAGGTCCAAAAAAGAAATCACATAGAAGTAACTTGACATATATTTTCCTCTCACCTCCAAATAAGCGGAAAGCTTGTGCTAGGAATAGTGCAACGGGTGGGGATCGAACCAACACCTTTCAGATTTCAGTCCGCACTATTAACCGTTGGGTTATTGAGGCTATATTAATGTCTCCACAGCACTGGCCGCGTGCGGTGCTGGCGCATCCGCCCCACCAGCTCGGCGAGGTGACAGTCGCCCGCGGCGCCGCCCTCCCCGCGCCGCGCCTGGCGGTGACCCGCGCACTCCTCACACCACTTGGACACTCCGCTACCCTCAGACCTGATGCCTTTAGGCTCAATGGACCTGATGCCTTTAGGCTCAATGGACCTGATGCCTTTAGGCTCAATGGACCTGGTGACTCCACGGTCATCGTACGAACGCCCGCGCACCAACAGCGTCTGACAAAACCTAACCTAATGCTTAACGATAATTTAGAGGTATGGGTTTGCCAAACCCCTTCCAAGTTAGCCCGCTACCGTCTTCTGACTGCATCGTCACATACCAGATTCCAGTCAAGGGCTGTCTTGTTATCGTTAAAAAAGGGGTTTGTGGCTGCATTGTAATTGCAAGAACCTCATTTCTGCGTCTTAGGGCATATTAGCATATGCACCGACAATTGTCAGTTCGAATCAATAATGCTTTTGATAAAAATGCTCGCGTTACAGTTTTTGAAAAAGACTAGACATAACAGCTCTTTGCGAAAGAACATATTGACACAGTAATTAGTGTTTCTATTTACTGTGTCTTTACCGATTAGGTTTGATCGACAATACACTGAATTAGTTGAATATAGTAAGCGATAGATACCGATTATATATAAATAGTTCCTCATATATTATGTATGAAATAACAAATAAGAATCCAAGTTTCATATACACGATAAAAAGTGGATTTTTAATATGCCATTTAAAAAAGACATCGCATTTTTCCATTTTCCGTCAAAATAGTCTTACCAAAATCTAGCAGAAAGATAACTTTCACAAATGTATTATTTGTGAAAGTGCGACAAACATGAACAATATTTATTTCTACTAACTACATTAAATATAGATTTCTTCATCTATTTAGTAAGTTATCACATATCATATTCATTTTTTTAAAGCGTAAATGACAAACATAACTATAGATAAGTAAACCTCAAGGTATCTGAATAAAATTAATTTCTTTCCAGTATGATGGACTAATAGTTAAGACTGTATACCAATAGTTTTTATATAATTTTAGAAACTACATGGCCTTCATATAGTCAGTAAGTTGTTATAGGAACTGAAAATATGCTATATTTTGGCTTAAGATATACGTTATTAGAATTCTGGTCGAGATATATTTGGCCATGTACTACGCCGCAGGGTTTAAGGCTTGAGCGAATAGTAACATTTAATAGAAGCCGATGCTTTATTGCCAAATCCGCACGCACACTATTATTTAATCAATTAAAATAATAGAATAATAAACATTTTTATCTTTTATCAATTGGGTATTTTACTAAGTTTTTTTTAATACTTAAAATAAAGTTTTTTAATATGGAAACACAATGTCATTTTTGTTTTTTTAATATCTTAACTAGTCTCGAAAATATAGAGCTTTAAAGTATCCTGTTAGACAGAGAGAACTTTACTGACATGTGGCGTCACAAATTCAGTAGATCCATACACTGTCCATACAAAATATCGTTTTAGAAAGAGACGGATATAGTCGCAGTAAAACAACGTATAACTTATTTATTTTCTGTTTTTATCCACATTTCGACAACAGTAAAATACCCAGTTCTATGAAATAGGTCATAGGTTAATAGATCTCATAGATCTTTAAACTTTTAAGACAGTATTTTTATCAGCAATTTATTTTCATTATTATTAGTTAACTAAGCGGGCTCAATTTATTTTTCTTTTTATTGAAGTTTTAATCTATATCATAATGTAAGAATGGAATTAATCATTTATAATTATAACAAAATATACAATATGTCATTATTAATTAATTAATTAATTAATATAGGTAGTCTGTGATTAATCGATCAATTATATTTTTGTACATTCCTGTGCTACGGGTACGTTCGGTAACAATTCATGTAATCATAGTTTTATTTTATTAATCGCTCATTAGTCGACCTAAGCAGAAAAAGTATTAGAAGGCATCTGCGCCTGCGTAAAAATTACTGAAAATTCATTTTAGCAATAGGGATGTTGTCAACTAATGAAATTGTGAATTGTGACGTCATAAAGGTTTGACTTTTTTTTGTTGTTAATCGATAATTTGATTATCACACTTCAAACTAACAGCGGACGCTTATATTTTGGAAGAAAAATTTAGTAATCGATAAAAAATGTCTTATTTTTAACATCTAGACAACATCCTCATTTACAAAACTTAGACAAAATGAAAGCCGTTTTCAGTATTTTTTTCTTCGCAGTTTTAGAGAATATTGCTATTCAAATTTTAATATCATATTTGCCTTCCTTTTTATTTAATATCCAAATTATGACCGGCTATGATTTTATTAATTTTACTTTAATGAATTTATTTCTTTCCGTTACAGTATTAAATGTACCTTTTTATTGAAAGTGTTTCGAATGTAAGACGATGGTGTTAATTTGGTTGTACATAAATCTCGTACTTAGTTCCCTAGGAGATACAATCATATTTTGTGGGTTGTAATGTTATAAACTGTAATTTTATAAACTTTATTCTATGGAAAATTTTCTATTTACTTACCAAAGATTTTCTTTAAGCCCATGTTTCTCTTTTCTTCTCTTTCTTTAAAATACAAAAAGCGCTATCCCTTTTCTAACTAAGTCTTAAAGACCTTTCAGTTATGTTTGAAGATTTCTGTAGAACTGAATCGGCACCAATATGTTTAACTTTTGTGAGGCTATGAGAAAGCTTTTAAATAATTGAATAAAATGTTTAAATAATGTTACAAAGTAGAGAGTAGACGCTAAAATAATTTTAGTTTTGGCGTAACTAGAGACGCTTTGAGCTTTCTCTGAGTGCACGAATTTTGTGTAAGTCTTAAGACAAACACAATTTTAACCAATTATGTGTGTGTGTTTGCAATTTTGTGTGTTTTTCTTTTACTCAAATGTTGTGTATTTTCGTTTTAAAAAAATGCCTTAAATCTTTATTTATACTTTGGTGCTAGTTCTGTTGAACAAAATCTGAACTGAAGGAATCAGCTCCACATTTTATGCTAAGGACAATGTGAAAAAAAGAACCTGTCAATTTAATATACTTAGGTACCTAAAGACTGTACGACAGAATTAGTACTATTAGTACAATAAATTGTAGATCAAAAGCATCTCAAACAAAATTTATTACAAAGAATTTAATAATGTCGGAGGTTTTTAATTTTAGAAGTTTATCCTTTCTAAAAGAGACACAACAACTAGTCATAATTGTCAATGAAATATTAATTAAATGAAATTGAATATAATATATTATGCCCATTTGTGTTTTTTTTTACTTTTTATATTAATTTAAATAATAAAAACATGTAATACGTCTTTGGTGTACTTTGTTGCAATTGGGATTGAATATGGGGCCCGTACACGGTCAAACATGTTTGTCAAATTTTACGTTTTTGTAACGGTTTTGTTTGAAGAAGGTCATCAAACACTAGCGCACACGATCAAACTCCGTCAGTTTCCGTTTGTCAAACACGTAGTTTGTTTGATAAATACGTCAAACACGACCGCAGACTATCAAATAATTTGACAAGCATGTTTGACCGTTTACGGGCCCCTATAACGATAATAAATCACTAAAGGGGCCCAACGCTGATTTTTAGTGATCGTCTTTAAATGCGAACGTCAGTGGTCTTTATGGATTTTGCTATAAGCATATTATACTATTGGCAGAAAACGATTATAGCAATAGCGAGAGTGTCAGCCAATCAATAGTCTAAGCACGAATATTTTAACTTTCGAATAATAAAGTTTCATACAAAGAAATTTTGTATGAAAATGACAGGAGCGCTCCTGTCATTTTCATACATTGGCGTTAACTTCGCCTTTACTAGAAAGTTAAAATGTTCGTGCTAAGGTTACAGAAGTCTTAATCGTGGGGCTGTATATTAATGAATTTAATTTTACCCGATTGCAACAGAAATATACGCTTAGAAAAAATGTTGCGATTATAATTTTTATCCCCATTCACAAATACGTTTTAAAACTATGATCTAATGTTATTTCAAATGTATGTTTCGTGGAATATTTAAGAATCGAATAAAATTTTTGTTTTTATGACAATTTTTTTTTTTTATTACCTAAAAAACTTATTTTATTCTTTATTGTCTAGCGCTAGTCGTCTACAGTTAGACATAGTTAGGCTCTTATGAACTTCCACATGGCTCGGTCTTGTGCCTTCTGTATTAGTCTCCTTACGACTCGTCTGATGTCGTCGGTCCATACTAGTGGGGAAGTCTTCGTTAAAACGCACATAACTCAGGAAAAGTCTGACTATGTATCTGGAATCAAACCTCAAACCCATGGAAATAGCTTTTTTTAGATTATGATAAAGAGAAAAACAAAAATATGGCCTTAAATTTTATTATACATTACATAATGATACTTAATAACTTAAAATAGGTATAATCAGTATTTATATTTAGCATGCTTCGCATGTTTTCTGTGATGCGGGGGCGTGGCGGGGGACCTTCTCCGCCTGTCTCGTTCTCTATCTCTTTCCCTCTCGCGCTCACGTTCTCTATCCCTTTCTCTCTCGCGCTCCCTATCTCTTTCCCGCTCGCGTTCCCTGTCTCTCTCCCTCTCGCGCTCACGTTCCCTTTCTCTCTCCCGCGATCGTGACCGTGACCTGGATTTGCGGTCCCTGTATAAAAAAACGAAATATTTACTAACAATACTACGCAATATTTACTACCAATACAAGGCCAATTTTGATATTTGAAGTCAATAAGATAAAATTTACAATGTCACTTTTTCACAAAGCAATTGTCACTTGCAACCAAGGGTCTGATTCTGTAACTCAGTGCCTATCAACGACGATAGGCATTTTTTATCCATTGAAGGTTTGAAGAGAAATGTCATTTACTATTTCATAGTAAACCTTCAATGGATAAAAAATATATGTCAGTGGCTTTCATTTTTTGATAGGCACTGAGTTACAGAATCAGGGGGCAGAAGTGTGGCGATCAAAATCCGTAGATAGCAATGCCACAAAGCGGTGTATGGCATCCTAAGTTTTAAATCTATACTCGTCTCACATACCCGTAGCGGGAGCGCTTCGGAGGCGGCGACAGCGTGGGTTCGCGCGACTTCTTGGATTTCTTGGACGAAACAGAAAACGTGTCCTCTTCTAACGCCGGAGGGGAAGCCGCTTCTTCGGCCTCTTTTGCTTCGCGCAGAGCCTACGGTAATAGATACGCAAACTTATTATGAAGGCTTGATTTTCTGTACACCATCACATAATACCTGCATTTTGGTGAATCTACTATCTATTGAAATACGAATATAGCATACTATATCCATAGATTATACTTATTATAAATGCGAAAGTAACTCTGTCTTTGTGTCTGTCTATTATTACCATTTCATCCACTAAACGGTTATGACGAAATTTGGCACAAAGATGAGTTTTCATGGAGTACTTTCTATTCTGAAAAATCAAAGAATTGCCCCTACCTTCTTAATAAGTTTCCGCCTATAGTGTTGTATCTGCGCGTGCGCGGCGAGGCCGGGACGCAGCGCGCGCGCGCCCGCCTCCAGCTCGTCCGCGTACTTGAGCACGCGCACTTCGATGTCGCGCAGCGTCTCCCGCCGCAGCGTCGCTTCCGCGCTGCGACTGCGCGGCGACTCTACCACGCTGCAATGACGAATCAAAAACTTCATTACGACACGTGTAGTGATCGGAAAAAGAAAACTTTATCTACTTTACTACCTGGAACTTAGTTAAAAACTGGAGACATCTATATATTTTAGTCTTATTTAAATTAATTCCGATTTTCAGGCTCACGGAGTCCTTAGTTCATTAAATAATGTAATCATATTAACAATTTTTTTAATAAATAATTTTAGATGCAATTTATTTAATTTGATATCTATAACGATAACAGAATTTAAACCGCACGCATTAGTCTATTTAAACCGCACGCATATTCCCTTATGTAGTGTCTCACCCTTCCGGCGGCGGCGGCGTAGGCTCCCGCAGTGCGTCTGCGAGGGGCGCGGCGGGCGCGGTGGGCTCCACGCTCTCCCAGCGCGACGGCACGAAGCCCGCCACGCTGCGCTCGCCGCCCGACCCGTCGCCGTCCGCCTCGCCCTCCAGCGGCACGCCGTCGATATCCTCGTCCACTAAGAACAACAACCATTTATGAACTACTACTGAAGCCAACCGAGAAGTGATCTTCTGCTTTACCACGAAATATTGAAAATAAGTCTTGTATATTTATTATGCATGAAAAGCATACACTGAGTCCCCTGCACAGAGGTTTGGAAGATTAATCCTACAGGGCGAAATAAATATGACAAGAATAAGGTGTGCTACAACTGTTCAGCAACAAGGCACAGACTTTTTATTTGTAAAGTCAGATTATGTTGTGGAGTTTGCAGAAGATGTCATAATACTCTTCTACACTATGAAGTAGTAAGAAATCTTACTGGGCACTCCATCGATGTCGCTGACGTCGTGTATGGCGAGGTGCACGGGGCGCTGCTCGGCCAGGCGCCGCAGCGCAGCGCCGTCCAGCGGCCCGGAGCCGCCCGAGCCGCCCGACGCGCCGGACGCGGTGGAGCCGGCCGGCGACGCGCCCCCGTCGCCATCCCCCTCCCCGCCCGCATCGTCGCCGCCCGACATGCGAGCCTCGCCCTCCTGTACAGCAACACCACAATTATTATGACAAACTGGCTACAATCTGAAAAATCTTAGAGAAATAAGAAAAAAGATGCGGAGGGTGTTTACATAATTTTCATATTTTCGGGAAACTGAATTACTGACTAAGACTATTTAAAAGTGCCCACCAACTTTAATTATACGAAAAACAGAATATATAGAGCACACGGCAAAGTTCACCCAGTCTACAAGATGCGTGTGACGTCACACGAGACCAGACCCCTTACCTTCTCCTGTCCGAGGAACACGTCATTGATATGCAGCAGGAAGTCAGTGGGGTACACGGCCCAGTCCGCCCACGCCTGCAGGATGCGCGTGACGCGCGCGCGGAACCCTTCCTGCTGCATGCGTGACGACATGCGGGACCAGGCCTGGTGTGAGTTACGCATTATTTCCACTAGACGAGATTGGAATCTGAAATACATATTATAAGTTCTATTATTGCAACGATCCGAAAATCTTTGTGTGCTGTTTGGATCGACATTGTTATAGTATATGCAAGACCGAAGCCTGTGGAGATCCATGCAAAAGACTTATGTCCAGCAGTGGATGTCCATTAATTGATAAAGAAAAAGTTAGTATATGCTGGCTAATGCAAATTGGCAGACTTCACACACGTTATGAGAACATTATCGAGAACTGGCGTGCAGGTTTCCTTACGAGAGGCACGTGGTATTTGGTAATTACTTAAATTATTTATTGTTTCTGAATGGGCAAGACCATTGGCAAGGTCGTTGATATTGATATATCAGGAGACAGTTTTACTAAATTTAAAAAGATTTTACCAAATCACCTTCTGTCCTCATATTCTTCTTCTTAATTTATGTAGGTATTTCATTTAATTTTTTGTTTCGTATCTGCTTGCTCATCATTCTCTTCAAGTAATTTAAAGTTTAAGCATCTTGTGGGAACCAGTAAGTAGATCTACATTACTGCATAATAACTTATTTAAAAAAAAAAAAAAAACCTGTTGGTAGTCCATATTAAAATAAAATAAAATGGGCGAGTACTCACGCGCCGCGGTACGCGCTCGCGTTGGTGAGCTTGGCGCCCGCGTTGTGCAGGATGTCGGACAGCAGGTAGAGGCGCGCGACGCGGCGCGGCGGCGCCGTGGAGGGCTGCGCCAGCGCCTCGGCGAGGCACGCCGCCACCTCGCCCGCCGCCTCGGCGTGCTCGAGGCACCACGCCATCGCCTCGCCCACGCTGCGCCGCGACGGCTGGAGCGAGCGGATGATTTCCTCGAGACGATCTCGCTGACTATGGACGAAATACATTTTTCACCTCTCTAGCTTAAAAAGGACGCCTTTGCTGTCTAAAACCAGTGAGCAAAAGTAGTTTTTGCTCACTGGTTTTTTTTTACTTTTTTTTATATGACTTTAAAGCCCCTCCGACAGGAGACGGAGACCTTGGCCACAGGATTTTTGTTTATGCTTTTTTGTGTTATTATTGTCCTATTTGTTTATTGGTTCACTGGTTTTAGATTGGCTCACTGGTTTTAGAGGTGTAATGGTACGCACTTGACGGAGAGCGTCCCGCGGATGTTCTCCTTGGCGTCATCCTCCTCCACCAGCTCGTCGGGCATGCCGGCCGTGTACAGGTTCATCACCGGCGGCCGCCACACCGACCCGCCTGCGACACACGGACAACATAACTGTTCAGTACACGCTAGTGGAGTTTAGTGTCAGCTGGTATTTGAAGACAAAGAACGGCACACTTACAGGGGATTGATTCAGTAACTCAGTGCCTGTCAATGACGATAGGCATTTTTTATCCATTGAAGGTTTGAAGAGAAATGTCATTTACTATTTCATAGTAAACCTTCAATGGATGGAAAATAAATGTCAGTCAGTGGCTTTCATTTTTTGATAGGCACTGAGTCAGGGGGCAGACCAGTCAGAAATTATAAATTCCCATATGTTTTGTACGCACGCGACGCCCCTCACCCTTGAACATCCTGAAGTCGTCGAGCGACCACTGCTTGGGCGAGTCGCCCTGCAGCATGGAGTACAGCTTCCAGCGGTAGTACACGTGCGCGGGCGACTGGTTCTCGAACAGGAAGCGGAAGAACGGGTTGTTCATCTCCTTGTTCATGATGATGGCCTCGAACATCGGGCCCTCGCGGATCACGAACTCGATCATGCGGTGGATCAGCATCAGGATATTCCTGGACCATATCACACTAATATTATAAAGGTGAAAGTTTGTATGCGTGTTAAACTCTTTCACACAAACTTCTAAACGGATTTGGCTAAAAGGAGATGTACTAAATTGGGTCCAACTCGGGGTTTCGCGCAGTTATATAAAAATATGGAGAAAATAAGTCGATAAATTACTTACATAATTGAATGGTTTTTATTTATGTACAGCTCAGGAAAATCATACAAAACATTTTTTTTAACTAAGTACGAAACCTAATGCTTTTTCTTTAGTAGAAACGGAACGTTTTCATGAATGTCAGTTGAATTAACCACAGACTAATATAGTACTATTGCAACTATGGGTTCTGGTGTGGGTTCTGGCCTTTTGGTACCTACCCAAATAGATTATCTTTATAAAATCAGTGCGTGCTCTGCAAGGCACGGGGGTGTTACACAACTAACTTCCTAACTCCTGGGTGGCGTTTAGTGATCCAACACGAGACCTCATCTTCTGCAGTCGAACATACCAACTACTTAACCAACGGGGAAGTCAAAACTCCTATCATCTATTTAAAAATATTTAAATGATAATCAAAAGTTAAAAGGAATATAAAAGTAGTGTTTCAATAAACACCTACATACCTCTCAGTTGGTATTATAACTCGGACTATGGATTGCGATAAAATCTGCGAAATAACAAATTGCATTAAGAAATATCTGAAGCTGTGTAAGAAATTACTTATTGAATGATTACATTAGAATAGAATAGAATGAAATAATTTTTTATTCAAATAAACTTTTACAAAGTGCTTTCGAATCGTCAAATGAATCTACTACTGGTTCAGAATGCCATTCCAACCGAGAATTATTAGCAAGAAACTCGGTGGTCGCTCTTTTAAAAAAAATTTTAAAAAACAATATGATAACCACATAAATATAAAACCTGGTCATAAATCTGCTTATCTTCTGGATCGCTTGGGAAATACTCTCCAGGTCTGATTCTTGGGATCTACAAAAAATGTTTAATTAAATTAACATGTTAGTTGGAGTGCGACAGGGAGAGGTAATGTCCCCGAAACTCTTTAAGGTACGTAGAAAGATTTCTTTTTTATTCTATGACAAGATAGTCCTTGACTGCGATCTCACCTGATGGTAGGTGACGATGCAGTCTAAGATGGTAGCAGGCTAACTTGGAAGGGGTATGGCAGTACTCATACCCCTAATCGGTTTCTAGACACCGGACCGCTAAATTGTTTGGTGGCACGTCTTTGACCGTAGGGTGGTAACTAGCCACGGTCAAAGCCTCCCACCAGACCAGACCAGAGACAATTCAGAAATTAGAAATTGGGAATTACCCTGGCCGGGAATCGAAACCGAGACCTCCCAGTTATAATCTATAAGATTTAGGCGGCGCAAGACCTTGGGCGGTTTTTACCTTATTGGCGAGATGTTTGGGCGGCTGGGCGTTGAAGGGCAGGCCGGAGGGCGGCGGCGGCTTGCAGGGCTGCTGCAGCACCGGCGGGATGTAGATGGGCACGGGAGGAATCACTAGGGCTTTGCCCCACCCCAGCTTCATCTCATAGCTCATTACTTCTTTGCCTTTAAATAAATTGTATAATTTCTAGAAACGTAAGGGACGATGCAGTCTAAGGTGGTAGCGGGCTAACTTGGAAGGGTTATGGCCCTAATCGGTTCCTACATGCCATCGTGCCGGAACGCTAAATCACTTGGCGGCACGTCTTTGACGGTAGGGCGGTGACTAGCCAAGGCCAAAGCCTTTCACCAGACATACAACAAACAATTATCAAACCACTTAAACTAACTTAACTATATATTTTGTATATATTGTACATATCATATTTTTTAATATCTGTGTCGTTTGTTTTGTTGTAGGTGAAGAACGAACACATTTTATAAACAACTTTTTATAGATAGCTGATCAAAATTTTGCAACATCTTACACCGCTCAATCTCTTTCATGCCTTCTCCATCAACGTGACACCGGCGAAACAATCTGTGCCCAGTTGACACACCTGAAAGCCACTGATATACATACATACGTATACTTAGTATAGTTTTATTACCTATTGTACAAAAAATTTTTTTAAAAGAGCAACCGCCGAGTTTATTGCAGGCTCTTCTTGGCAGGAAGGGCATTCCGAACCAGTGGTAGATTCATCGACGATTCAAAAGCACCTGTAAAAGTTTACTTGAATAAAAAATATTTCTATTTCTATTTCTATACACCTCAGAACGCGCTCGCCGCGCTGGCCAGCGGACCGTAGCGCCCGAATATTTCTCATAGATTGTTTCACCAGTGCCTTCATCCCAACGTGACACTGGCGAAACAATCTATGGCCAGTTGGCACGCCTGAAAGCCAGTGATTGTGAATTGAATCGAATTATCAAAGCAAGCACACACCACAAAGAAGATGGGAGGATGATCTACCACAGGGGTGGCGCAGATTAGCACATGATAGGGACAAATGGAAATTTCTAGAGGAGGCCTATGTCAAAGGACAACCTGATCCGTAATGCTGGGGTTACGATTCCTAAGATATATATATATAAGATAAATGAACCAATTATTATTAATATTAGACATAGGAATAGTAATAATGTTAGTTGTAATTAGTTTATAAGAGATCAGAGAATAAAGGCTATTTTTATTTATTTATTTTATTTTATCAAAGCAAGCAGCTCACCGTTCATACACCGGAGAGCGCGTTCGCCGTCCTTGCGCGACATGAAGGCGACGAAGCCGCAGTTGCGGCCGCGAGCCTTCTCCTCGTCCGAGCGCGGCCACATGATCTTGATGCTGGCCAGCGGACCGTAGCGCCCGAAGATCTCCATCAGTTGCTGTTCCGTTATCTGAAAAAATGAAGTTAATTGAAAAATTTATACAATTGGAGCGTGGATATGTGGATACATATACATAAACTAACACAGGCTATGGTCTAATTGGGCTTCCAGTTGCAGTCACAAGCCTCAATTTTTTTTTTGTGTAATGCTTTGGTCTATAAATTATGGTGTAAATGGTTTTCACTTTTTTTTGAAGTCTAAATAAATAGAAAATTAAAAAAATAAAAATGTCAGAAGCTTCGTGACGGATACTTTCGCATTTATATTATTTGTATGGATAGAGGATTCATTTTTTATTTATGTCATATGGAGATTAATCCTACTAATCACCTACTAATATTATAAATGTGAAAGTCCGGATGTATGAAACCTATTTGCAGAGATAGATTATAGTCTAGAATAACACATAGACTGCTTTTTATCTCAGAAAATAATAGTTCCTATGGGAATTAAAAACCTCAATCCACGCAAATGAAGTTGTGGGCATCAGCTAGTAATAAAAAAAAATCGCACAGCACAATCCCGTGGCGTCCTGTACTCTAACCTTGGGGTTCAAGTTGCCAAGGTACAGGTTGGTAGTGTTGGGGTCGCCGGTGTCGTAGGAGCCCACGTCGGGCAGCATGTCCAGCACGGGCTCCGCGGGGCCCACCACGCCGCGGTCGCGCAGCACATTCTTGTACTTGTGACGCTCTGAACGCTCTTCTTGTATTCTAGAACGAACAATATTCACCACTTTCATTGTATAAAAATAGTATAATAGTAGAATATAGGTTTTTTTTTTATTCGATGACAAGTTTGTCCTTGACTTCGATCTCACCTGATGGTAAGTGACGATGAGTGATACCAAGATGGTAGCGGGCTAACTTCGAAGGGGTATGGCAGTGTACATTAAACCCATATCCCTAATCGGTTTCTACACACAATCATGCCGGAACGCTAAATCGCTTGGCGGCACGTCTTTGACGGTAAGGTGGTAACCAGCCATGGCTAAAGCCTCCCACCAGACAAAAGGATCTTGCAATTCATGGGTGTGCATGAGCTTTACTTGTGGTTACATCACTCGTGTACATACACATTGTGTTAGTGTGCCCCCCTGTCGAAGCCTAGGTGGAAGCGGTTAGGCGCGAACATTGCGCTCGCTCACACTTATACAGATATGACACACACACAAATATGAAACATGTGTGCTCGTGAATTGCAAGAACTTTAAATATAATAAGGTCTGAATGAAAAACGAACTGTCTGAGCTCCTCCTTGAAGAGCTCCAGGTTGCTCTTCTTCTTGTCGCCGCTCTTCTTGCTGCGCAGGCGCACGGGGTCGACGCGCTGCGCCAGGCTACGCACCACGTCCGCTTCGCTCGCGCCGCGCTTCTCGTCCAGCCGCGATATCGGCTTGTACAGCTTGCCTCTCTCCGACGTGTCCTCCTCTGTTCATACATCAATACATGAATACCTTGGTGATGCAAGTTTGTCACTTAAATCACCAATACTTGTGCACCAAGGTATTAAGTATATCAAGGTATTATTTGGTCAGGATCTAGATATGTACATTTTGGCTTTATTGGGACCATTATGTTATGAGCAACATTCTCTAACTATATTATAACCTGATGAAAAACTTCAATGACCTACTTGTGTGCACATGAGATTTCTATGCCTAAAGGTGCATTTACGTCAATATCTCGAAAGTTATAAAATGTCATTTGGATCACTTGTTTTCGACTGTATTTACTTTTACTACTTATTTTTATGTGGCGGGAGGCTTTGGCCATGGCTAGTTACCACCATACCATCAAAGACGTGCCGCCAAGCGATTTAGCATTCCGGCACCATAGCATGTAGAAACCAATTAGGGGTATGAGTATATTACCATACCCTTTCCAAGTTAGCCCGCTACCAACTTAGACTGCATCGTCACTTACCACGAGGTGAGATCGCAGTCAAGGACTATCTTGTCATTGTTTTAAAAAATTTAAAAAAAAAAATTAAGGCTTCCTGCAAGAAGATTGATTGACTCTAGAGCCACTGCAACCCATACCATCAATAAATAACTTATCCTTGAGGCCAAGATTTATAAAACTGCACGGCAACTTCACGCATATATAAACTCTATATATAAATAAAACATTGTGAAACTAATAGGGCCATGCTTTACTTATAAATTTTGTTTAAATATAATTAATGTGTACTGTAAAAAATACTAATTTACACACTCAAAATATCGCACATCTCGCACATGAGTATGGGTGTTATCAGGTTCAAATATCTTTCTATAATCTTTATTGACAAAAAGTCAACAGTGTCTAAACCAACTATTTTACTTACTCCGAGCCCCAGCATCATATGTACCGGCCTTCACCCAAACTTTAGATGTGCTACTGGGCACCTCCTGGAATGTCTCCACAAACTCTTTAAACACCTGAAAACCAAATAAAACTTTTATTTACATTGATACTAATTAATGTGTGCAACTTCAAGTCAGCCTTTGGATAAGGATTCAAACAACTAATGAACTATGGAGCAAGGGATCTAATAACTAGTCCACATAGTTCATTGTAGGAGAGCTCTCCCAAAATAGTTTATTTGTAAACTATTTTGTATATATATAGTAACTACACTTGCTTTCCATTGAAAGCAAGGACCTACATGAAGTTTTGTACTTAGGTACCATTTAATTGTCTACAGGTAGGAGTAAGATACCTTTTTTTAAAACTATTTCTTTTGTTGTATCTTCTGTGTTGTTTGTGTATAGTGTTAAATAAAACTTACGTGTGCAGCTGCCTCTTCTTCTTCTTTTTTACGGAGTTCCTCTAGCTCCTTTTTTGATAAGCCTCTGCTACTCATTTTTACTACTTACTTCTATTTCTAATTATAATATTTAAAAAAGTTGTAATTTGTGAGAACCTGTTTATAAATTACATGTTTTTAGTTTATCACACCGGACATTTATTTTGCTATGCCTGGATTAATTATTTTTAAACTAATATTGTAGGTATGATAAATAAATTATTTCACAGTTCCAACACAATTCAATAATTCAATTTTATTACATTCGAAGTTAAAATCGAAACAAAAAATAAATAGGTAACCTAAAAACCACAGACGAAGAAATCACAGAATACATCACAGATTACTATATAATAGATACTATCATTTATACATTATACATTCCATAGTAATCTGTGGTGATACCCAAGAGAATATAATCACTTCGATCATAAGTAAATAACAAAATAAACACTAAATAAGGGGGCCCTTACACGGTCAAACATGTTTGTCAAACACGTAACATTTTTATGTGTATTTGATAGTCTGTGGTCGTGTTTGACAAACAAGTAAACAACCAGAAACGGAGTGTTTGACTGGGTGACGGGTGTGCTGACCTTTGATGACCTTGTTCAAACAAAACCGTAACAATTTTACGTGTTTGACAAACATGTTTGACCGTTTATGGGCCCCTGACCCCATAACCAAGAGAATGTAATCACTCCGTTATAATATAACGTACGTCAGTTATTATCTTTTCTGGTCTGTGGTCAGTTATCGCCAAGAGAATGTAATCAGAGTTATTACATTCTCTTTGAATGTAATCACTCCGTGAGTTATCGTTCAAGCACGTACCTAAATCGACCTAAATAAAGTACCTTTTTTTTAAACACAGTGGTTATATTAAGTAATTAATAAAGGCTAAGAGGGTCTTTATTAATCACAGACATATAAGGAGATGTTGTTAGTGCTGCAGAATTAGTCCAAGAAATTGTCGATATGTTTATGCCAATTAAAGCCGAAACAATTTTAAATAAAGATATCGCGTATTTACAAAAAGAGTTAAAGTCATCTGAAAACAAGGATGTGCTTGGAGAAGATCTAAAGGCACACATTAAAGTGAGTCGCTTCGTGTATATTTAAATGCCGTTAGTAATTAGTTGTCGCTTTGGATATGCTTAATATTGCATGAATTTTGTTTTCAGAGTGAGCCTTCTCAAGATAAAGCAAGTTTGCCCGAAGATGGTTCTCGAACGCCTGGTAAGTTGAGAGGAAATTTTAACAGTTGACTTACTTATCCCAGCTTCTCTGGTGGACGGTGAGTTTATATACCTTTCTCAAAATTAATGTTCTGAGTGAGAGCCAGTCCTCACGATGAAACAGGTGGTGCAAAGTCGTCGACAAGGGTTGGACGAACAGATCAGTAAACAACAGTGGACCGTCGATGTGGTGTCAACCAAACAGCACAACACGTTCGCCACTCTTCACCTTGTCATGCTTTGATTGTTATCCTACTAATATTATAAATGTGAAAGTGTGGATGTTTGGATGTTTGTTACTCAATCACGCAAAAACGGCTGAACGGATTTGGATGAAATTTGGCATGCATGTAGCCTTTGACATGGAAAAGAACATAGGCTACCTTTTATTCCGATTCCTTAAGTAGTTCCCGAGGGAAAATTGAATTTTTTTACGAGCTAAGCCGCAGGCAGACTACTTTGAAATTTGGTATGCATGTAGCCTTTGACATGGAAAAGAACATAGGCTACGTTTTATCCCGATTCCTTAAGAAGTTCCCGAGGGAAAATTGAAAATTGTTTAAGAGCTAAGCCACGGGCAGACAGCTTTGAAATTTGGTATGCATGTCACCTATGCTATGGAAAAGGACATGTACTTTCTATACCGATCTCAAATAGTTCCCGTGGTAAGATATAAAAATTGTTAACGAGCGATGTTTTAGACCCAATTCTGAAGTCCACGCAGACAAAGTCGCGGACAGAAGCTACTGCTACTACTAATTTTAATCCCGATCTTTCAAATTTTTTCCGTGGGAAAAGCCTAAATAATTGCTGCACACCAATATAATTTGTTAATAATAATATTATAAACACGAAAATTTGTATGTTTGTTACTCAGTCACGTCGCAACGACTGAACCGATTTGGCTTTTTGGCACAGAGATAGATTATGGTCTGGAATAGGACATAGGCTGTTGAAATGTTATTCCTGAACGCATTCTTATCAACTTCAGTAGATGTCATAGATAATGTCACTTTGACATTACTCTTTCACTTTTTCCTTCCTTGTGGTAGCATTAGCACAACGACATGTCTTAAATTTTAATTCTTATAACTTTATAATTCATAATTTACTAAAATAACATGATTGATTAATTCCTGACCTATTATTATAAATATTAGTGATATTATAGTTTAAATATGTGACGTGCATTGTCTGGGGATTTGATAGAACAAATACACAAACAAATGTGACAGCTGTTTTTTATTCTGAACTCAATGCCGCCTCTACCTGCGTCCATCCACTGCATCTTGAAAGCATTCGCCAGTATTCACAGGTTTTTGGCCCAGATTACGATAGAGGTACGTGATTGGCAGAATATTTTTGCTGTAATTTGATTTCGACACCGCGTCACACACACGCAACATAACCTCAATGGCACCTGGAAACGGAGATTCGGGCGCATCCAATGCTTCATCCACGACAAGCTACATTATCGGTGGCGGAGTAAACATTGAGAAATTGGAGGGCGTGTCAAACTATAATAGCTGGAAATTTGGTATTAAAAATTCACTAATTTTAGAAGGTCTCTGGGATTGTGTCTCAGGTACAGAGAAAGACACTACTAAGGATGCCAAGGCTCTTGCTAGGATATCGCTAAGCCTTAGGCCTACTCTTTATCAAATCCTATATGGAATTAATTCAGCGAAAGCAGCTTGGGATAAACTTCAGTCTGTTTTTGAAGATAAGGGTCTGTTTAGACGGGTTGGTCTACTTCGTCAACTCCATAGGGTAGACTACAACCAGTATGATAATATGACCAGATACATTGAAACAGTTTTTACCCTCGTACAGCAACTGGCGGACATAGGAAAGGTCATTGAAGATGAAGAAATTGCAGAAATATTATTGTCCGGTCTCCCTCAGGAATTTGACACACTTGTATCAGCCTTGGAGACGGCATCGATGACCAATGCACTATCTTCAGAGCTGGTTCGTGCTCGCTTGATTCAAGAGGAGTACCGAAAGGCGAACACTGAGAACCAGGGAAGTAGCTCATCAAATAATGCACTCGTTGCTCGAAGTTTCAACAAGAAGAAGGTTATAATTTGCAACTTCTGCAGCAAGCCAGGTCATGTGAAGTCTAAGTGTTGGAAGCTAAAGCGACAGAAGAAAGAAAATGGTAAAGATGAACAGACCGTATTCACTTCATCGTTTTTGGCAGCTACGCAGAGTACAGACTTCATCGTGGACAGTGGTTCATCGTCGCACATGTGTAATAATGAGAGTCTTCTGACTAGTTTAAAGGCTAATAAAATTAAGATTACCTGTGCTGATAAAGCAACTAAACTGGAGAGCTCTGGTATTGGAGATATGCATGTAAGCGTTGAAGGTTATGATAAAACTTTTACCAATGTTTTGTTTGTTCCGCAGTTATCTGAAAATTTGCTTTCTGTGAGTAAGTTATGTGAAAGTGGCATGGTTGTGGTTTTTAATGCTGATGGGTGTTTCATATATGACAGCTGTAGTATACAAGGCAAGTCCCTTATGTCTGCTGATTTATGTAAGGGTGTTTATAGAATAAGAGGTACTTTTGCAAAAGAGCAATCGATGGCTGTCCTACATCAAGTGCAGGAAGCACAGATTACTAAGTTAGCCGGGTCTAATAATAATATGGATGCTGATTTATGGCATAGAAGGTTAGGGCATCTTTGTCTTAAAGGTATGTGTACACTTAGGGAGTGTGCAGCACGTAGCGTTTCATTTCAGGTTGACAAGCAAGACTTTACAAGTAAGTGTGTTGCCTGCCTGGAGGGGAAGCCTGTGGCCAGGGCTTATCCAAAAGGATCTGCGAGACGTGCAAGCCGGCCCTTGGAACTCATACATAGTGACGTATGCGGCCCTATGAAAGACTCTAGCTGGGGAAATGCAAGGTACTTATTAACCTTTACTGATGATTTTTCTCGTAAAAGTTTTGGATATTTATTAAAGAAAAAGTCTGAAGTGTTAGACTGTTTTATCAATTTCAAAAATTACGTAGAAAAGCAGACTGGATTGTCTATTAAATGCTTGCGTTCTGACAATGGTGGTGAGTACTGTAGTGACAGATTTAGGAGATTCCTTGAGAAAGAGGGAATCGATCACCAGTTGACAGTACCGTATTGTGCTCAGCAGAATGGTGTTGCAGAACGCCTGAACAGAACATTATTGGAGAAGGCTAGGTGCATGTTATTGCAGGCAGGTCTCTGTAACCGTTTTTGGGGTGAGGCTGTGATGACGGCTATTTATTTAAAAAATAGAAGCCCCACTGCGGCGTTAGCAGGACAGGTGCCTGAGGAGGTCTGGTCCCGACGCACTGTTTGTCTTGGACACCTTCGTGTTTTTGGATGCATTGCCTATTCTTTAATTCCTGAGCCTACTCGTACTAGTAAATTGAACGCTAAAGCAAAGCTGTGTATTTTTGTCGGTTATTCAGAGTTGACAAAAGGTTATCGACTTATAGACCCATCAAATCCAAGGAAGGTTATTTTGTCAAGGAATGTGCATTTTATTGAAGATAAATTTTATATGAATTTTAAATGCCTTGACATAAATGATGAATTAAATTCAAATAATAATAATAATTTTATAATTTTTAATGAATACAATAATGAATTGAATTGTGAATTGAATAATAGTACCTGTGATAGTAATAATATTTTAAATTCTAGTCAATCTTGTCAGGATTCTAGTCTAGTCAATACAGGTGCAAATAAATCATATGATTTTTCGTATGAATTTATAGATGCTGAGTCTGGCGATGACTGCTGCATTGACAGCGAGGTAGAACAGACCTCTGCTGATGCTGAGTCTTCTGCTGAGGAACTGGAGACGCAGCCGGTGACTTGCAGGGACACAGTAGTTGGAGGGGAAGGTGCGACTCGTACAGAGGAGTCTGTGACCGTCAGCAGCCGCCCCATGCGCAGTACACGTGGTAAACCGCCGATAAGATATGGCGATTATGAAATAGGTATGTACGCCAGCTCTATATTTGAAGAGCCACAAACATATGAAGAGGCAGTGGCATCATCAAATTCCTCTGAGTGGCAAGAAGCTATGAAGGTAGAGTATGAGTCACTCATGGATAATAAGGTTTGGAAGCTAGTGGATCGACCTGTTGATGCTAATGTTGTCGAGTGCAAGTGGATCTATAAATTAAAGCATGACACATCAGGAAATTTCGACAAATTTAAAGCTCGCTTAGTCGCTCGCGGCTTTAGCCAGAGGGAAGGTATAGACTACTCTGATACTTTTTCACCGGTAGTGCGTCATTCAACGATGCGTATTTTATTTTCATTGGCGCATCAACTAGATATGTCTATGGAACATATTGACGTGACTACTGCATTTTTGAATGGCGATCTTAATGAGAGGATTTACATGGAACAGCCGCAAGGTTTTGTTCAAAATGAAAGAAAGGTGTGTATGCTACTTAAAAGTATTTATGGACTTAAGCAAGCTAGTCGAATGTGGAATTTGAAAGTGAATAGTTTGTTATTGGAAAATGGATTCGTCCAGAGCAAGTGTGAGCCCTGTGTGTATGTCAAAAAGAGTGGTGGGGATCTCACTATCATAGCTCTCTACGTTGACGATTTTTATATTTTTTCAACATGTAGTACACAGGATTTATTTAGCTTGTTAAGTAAAAATTTCTGTGTTAAGCATCTAGGTTCATTGACAAGTTGTTTAGGTGTACGTGTGATTAGAGATAAAAATGTTTTGACTTTAGATCAGTCTGAATATATTAAGAGGTTACTTAAACGTTTTAATATGTTAGAATGTAAACATGTATCTACACCTATGATTGTTAATAGTAAACTTGTAGAATCAAATAGTGAACCTTTAGATGACAATGTTTATCAGTTTCGGCAACTTATAGGCTGTTTGATGTATTTATCAGTATGCACAAGGCCTGATATAGCTTACAGCTGCAGTCAGCTTAGTCAATATTTAACTTGTTTTGATAAAAATCATTGGATAGCTGCTAAACGAATACTGCGATATTTAGCGGGTACTATCGACTTAAAACTTTGTTTTTATAAAAGTAATTGTTTTAATTTGACTGCTTATGCAGATGCTGACTGGGCAAATGATTTAAGTGATAGGAAATCATATACAGGCTTTGTTGTCAAACTAGGTAACAGTGCAGTTAGCTGGGAAGCCAGAAAACAGCGTTGTGTGGCTTTGTCCAGCACTGAGGCGGAATATTTAGCCATTAGTGATGTCGCAAAAGAGTTGTGCTTTATTAGGAATTTCTTGTTGGAAATTGTAGATAAACGCATAGAGATTATTATCTTTAATGATAATCAGAGCGCTCACAAATTGTTGTTGGCAAAAGAATATTCGCACAAGCGCACTAAACATATAGACATACGTTACCATTTTGTTAAAGATCTTGTATCAAAATACAATATGATGATTCAATATTTACCAACTGATAAGATGACAGCCGATGTTCTTACTAAACCTTTGAGTAAGACTAAACTTTTGTATTTTATAGAAGATCTGAATTTGAAATATGTTTGTTGACCAACTGATAGACTATAATACTTTCTTTTGTAGAGCAGCTTTATTTGTTAAACGTGTTTGATTGATAAGAATGAGGGGAAGTGTTGAAATGTTATTCCTGAACGCATTCTTATCAACTTCAGTAGATGTCATAGATAATGTCACTTTGACATTACTCTTTCACTTTTTTTCCTTCCTTGTGGTAGCATTAGCACAACGACATGTCTTAAATTTTAATTCTTATAACTTTATAATTCATAATTTACTAAAATAACATGATTGATTAATTCCTGACCTATTATTATAAATATTAGTGATATTATAGTTTAAATATGTGACGTGCATTGTCTGGGGATTTGATAGAACAAATACACAAACAAATGTGACAGCTGTTTTTTATTCTGAACTCAATGCCGCCTCTACCTGCGTCCATCCACTGCATCTTGAAAGCATTCGCCAGTATTCACATAGGCTACTTTTTATCCCGGGAAATAAGAGTGTTCCCGTGGGAATAAAAAACCTTAATCCACGTGGATGAAGTCGCGGGTATCAGCTAGTATATTATAAAGCTGAATAGATTGAGTGACAAGCACCCAATCAAGTAGACAAGGATACCCCTCGTCAATTATAAATAAGGAAAATTATTTGTCATTAAGAAAAATTGAAATTTTAAAGTCCAAATATTTGTACGTAACTGTTGATAGTTATATAAAATTATTAAGTAAATATGTTTATTATTTTCAGATGCTGTTTGGCTGACGAAACTATCTCAAACTTCAGAGACAAAAATCAGCATCAATCTAAATAGAGCAAGCCAATCAAATACTTTTGCATTGAGTGATTATGGGAACAACTCACAAGTGTTTATTTGTAATGTTTGTCAGAATATATTTCAACAGAGGCATCATATAGTGAGTCATTTTAGAACTCACACTGACAAAAATTCTTATACTTGTAAGCGTTGCAAGAAGAACTTTGCTCAAAAACATACTTTAAAAGTTCATATGAGAACACACACTAGTCAGAAACCTTACGCTTGTAAGCTTTGCAAGAAGAATTTTGCCCTACAATATACTTTAAAAGTTCATATGAGGACACACACTGGTGATAAACCTTATTCTTGTCAGCACTGCCTGTACAAGTGTTCGGATAAAAGTTCTATGATTAAACACAATAAAAGGAAACACACTAATGAAAAACCACATTCTTGTAACCAATGCCCATATAAATGTTCACTCAAAACTACTTTGAACAATCACATGAAGACTCATACAGGCGAGAAACCCCACAAATGTAACGTTTGCCAAAGAGGGTATACCCAAAAGCAACAATTAACTTCTCACATGAGAACTCACACTGGCGAGAAACCATATAGCTGTAGACACTGTAATAAACAATTTACACGAAAATATCATTTAACTCTTCACAAAAGAACTCACACTGGTGAAAAGCCTTACTCTTGTGAGCATTGCCAGTTTAGATGTACAGACAAAAGTTCTTTGAATAAACACAATAAGACTCACAGTAACGAGAAGGCATATTCTTGTATGTTCTGTGTGCATAAATTTTCAAGAAAAATAGATTTAAAGAGTCATATGAAGACTCACACTGGGGAAGAACCTTACTTATGTGAGGTTTGCCAACAAAAGTTTGCCCATAAAAATCAATTAAATGATCATATGAGGATCCACACTGGTGAAAAACAACACTGTTGTAAACTTTGTAATGCAGCATTTGTGCAGAAAGATCATTTAGTTAGTCACATGAGAACTCACACTAGTGAGAAGCCCTATTTTTGTGAGCATTGTGACTTTAAAAGCTCAATTTTAAGGAATCTAAAAACCCACCTGAGAACTCACACTGGAGAAAAACCTTTTAACTGTAGGCATTGTCTGTTTAAATGTGCAGACAAGAGTTCTTTGTATAGACACAATATGATTCACACTGGCGAGGCACCATATTCTTGCACACTTTGCGAGAAGAAATTTATACAAAAGGGTAATTTAAAATATCACATTGAGCGCAAACATACTAACAAGAACAGTTAGGGATTTGTATTGCATTCATCGAACTATAATGCAAGAAGAGCAATAGTTGATGTTGTGATAAGCCATTTTTAGTAAGCCTCTAAAAGCCGACTTTCGTAGTTTCGTCGTACGAGATTGCAGAAAATTTACAAAAAATGATGTACTGTACTAGCTCTGAAATCATTCGCTCAAATCTTTTGTAACGCTACTTATTCCAAATATAGTACAGAGTACTCACGTTCGTTCTTGGTCAATAATGATGCAGACTTATTAACAAGACCCAGCAGGGCTATCGGCTAAAAATATATCAATCCTTAAAAGACAGCATCAATGTCAAAATATGGCTTTTGGCCAATCCCATTGGCTAAAAACCATATTTTGACATTGATGCTGTCCTTTAAGGATTGATATACAGGTTTCAAAAGTTTTTAGCTGAAGTCTAGAGTAATTGAACCACCAATTGGAAGAAGGGAATAAAGGCCATTTTTTGCCAAATCGACTTATGCCCATTTTTGTGTACCTAAAACATAGCCCTACTCTGCGAGTTGAAAAGTAGAGATAAATCTCTCTTATTTCATGCAGTTTTGTGCACTCAAAGAAACTGTTAGTTGGAAGAAAGAAATAAATCCCGGCTTTTATTCCCTTCTTCCAACTGATACACTTATGTCCATAGTGTTAACTAGTGATATGCCTGCTTAATTCAAATAAAAATAAATACAAACATAATTTACAATTAATGCCACCTTTGTCTTAAGGTATATTTGAGATATACATGCAATTTAGAGATTAATAAGTTAATTATTGCGTATTTTCTTAAATACGACTTGCACCTATTCGTTTGATGAGGAGGTTCAAGATGAAACTCCAAAAAAGAAAAGAAGAGGTGTTAAAAATACTCATCAATACAAAAAAGAAATGCAAGAGTCATTAGATAAGATAATCGCACTCAATATCTCACAATACAGAAGTTTTGAGTACAGCTCAAGCCAAAAAGTTTACTTGACATGTTCTAAGTTTATAGATGGCTTAGGTAAAGAGCTTTTTATGAGTTTTATGCTTCAGAAAGTATCTGAGAACCCAGCACAATCATTAACTAAGGCATATATGCTTTTAAAATACCAATAAATGAGACAAAAATGAATGACACACATAAAATAACTCAATACATTCTTGACAAATTTTAAAAAAATTATGATATTAAGGCTTTGCCTACTACAACATTCGAAACTGCTGAAATCGATGAAGCATAGAAGAACGTCACTAAGTACCTTCAGTATTTCGAATAAATAAATATATTTTCTCATTATTTTGGCTTTTTCATGCTAGTACTTAATCAATTGGAAGAAGGAAATAAATCCAAGAACTTTATATGTGTATATCTTAGTTAATATTAACATATGTCGTTCTAATTTATCTGTAAATAATCATAATTAACATTATCTTCATTTCGTTCATACATCATAAGAGGCTATGTGCCGATAATTAAAAGTTAAACAGTTTTTTTCGATTATCTCCGTTCCTAGTTTTTGGATTTATTCCCTTCTTCCAATTGGTGGTTCAATTATACATGAGGGATTTGGCTTCAACTGTAGTTTCATATGAACGTAATTACGCTAAAAGGATTCCAACAACAAAACTTGTCAATACAAAAGTTAACCTTTCTAAAACAAATATTTAATTTAACAATTAAAATGTTTTTTGAGTTGGATCATTTATGCGAAACTATGTCCTATTAGCCTCAGGACGTCGGAAGATAAACAACAAGTTTATAGATTACATATTTATTTAAAAAGTATACATCAAAAAAGATTTCGATGTAAAATTAAAAAAATGTGTGTAACTTTGCTCATTTTTTATGTTCACAACATTTGAACGCTTTGCTTACTCTCTGTGGACACGACTATTTGCTTATTATGTATTCGCTTAGTTTTACCCATTTTTAGCGGTTGATACAACTTTGGGCTTTAAATTGGTACATATAAAATAATTTAAAAAATTGTAACAAAGTACCATTAGCTTCACTTGTGAATAAAACTGTTTTCAACATTGATCGCACACGCGATAATTAGATGCCGTTTTTAAATAAACATTTATAGCTCCTATTTTCGCGTATGGTTATTAAAAAAATGCGTTAACTGGATGCTTGCCTGTGCTCTACTCGTTTGTGTTGGGCCTGAAGCTGCAAACTCATTAATGTGTTGTAGTGTATTGCAATTCAATCTGGCGTACCTCGAGAGTCGGCGCGCCAAGGTCATACAGCAGACTATTGTGCTTATTTTCATATAAAATCGATACCTCCTACTTAAGTTGTTGTATGCCACAAAATTGGCATTTTAGGATTGTTGCACTTATCATTTGTTTTTATCTATTTTATGTGTTCGTTTAAAAAATAATTAAAAACAACATTCTTTAACATACTTTCAAGATGTATAGTTGTATCGTGATTAAAATGACGGCCTAAACCATTTTATTGACCTTCACAACAATTAACGCGTCACGTAAGCGTTTTGGGGATACAACAACTTACGCGGGAGGTATCGAAATATATAATTTGGATAAACTTCTATCGCACAACACACAACGCAATAACGTGAATTATGCCTTCATATTCAGCGCGTACCGGTGTAGATGATAAATACTATGCGAGCGGCTTAAACTAACTGATTTTATTATTTAGAACTGTTTGCAAAGCGCGTGGTATATGTCGGCTATTTTACGTGCAAATCGATTTGTTTGATCTATCTTAATATTTTACGTAACCACTAAAATAGTATACATTACATAGGTACATTCTAAAAAATAATACAAATAATAGTTATACAGCAATAATTCAATATGTATAAATCGTAACATATTCTCCGTTGGATATTTATAAAATGTTATGATCCTTTAGTATAAGACATATCACAAAGGCAGATGAGATGCTGTAAATAATGGAGTGAAAAGCTGATCGCAGATTACAGCCGCAGCGCACGCGCCGCAAAGCCGCACGAGCTGTACGCGACACATTTTTTAATACTGAAACTGCTAATGACGACGGCAGCAATGTTCGTCTTTCCCTTCATCATACGATAGACGTCTATCGCTGTACATAAGTCTCTTATAGGACCTTCTCTTATTTGATGTTGTCTGCCTACGCAGTGGCAGGTTTGCCAACACTGCTCTTTCAGGCACGCGGTCGCCTTTCCAGCATCTTAAGACCCCAACATCTATAAGTCGCATTCAGTAATTGCATTAATTAAACCATGAGTAAAGCTTTTAACAGAGTACTCTTCTATTACCAAAAAAATTCAGTTCAGCCCGTGCGGCTCTATAGTATACGTTCAACTTTAGGGAATGTATGGAAAGGAAAGAGACGGCTGAGTGATGTCTCTAATCTCTTTCACTCGCGTTCACGTTCCGATCCATGCACACTCTTGAACCTTTCTATTCACAATGGATTTATTTTATTTATATTATAATAATATTATTTACAAATGGTAATCTGTAAAAAAATATTTTATGTGCTATGGTTGTCTTATTCAAATTAAATACATAGCTGCAATAAGACCAACCACGATCGTTTTAATTACATTCAAAATCGTCCATTATTTCACTTTGATTTCATTATTTCGTTCTCAAGATGATTTTATTTGTGTAATTGGCACTAATATTGTTGCACAAATGATTAGAAAAAACTGTCAGAACCAAAATACATGCTGTCCTTATTAATGGGTAACTTAACAATATAAAAAGGGGTGGAAATACATTTAGTTCCGTCAATTTTACTTTAATGGACAATTGAATTAGCGCCACAGATCAGGCGGCGGATAGACAAACCAAAATGCGTACCTACAAAGAAATAACTATAAAGATATAATATTAAAATACTCATTTTTTATGCAGATATAACATCAATGTATATCAAGATATATTTTGTGCATTACAAAGCTTAAACTACAAGTATGCCACATAATTTACAACTATTTACTTTACCAAAAAAATGTACATAGTCACAGATTAAAAATATAATATAAATGTAAAGCAAGGTTTATAAAGAAGTGATAATTGGCTAGACTTGGCACAGACTGTCTCCTCAATAGGCAAGGCAATTTCTCTAATCTAAAATGACAGATCTAAATGTAGTGCTATCCTTTTCCACAGGGAGCATTATGAAAGGGATAGCACGAGATATAGACCTGTCAATGTAGCGATTGTGTACAACAGTATTAGTCACAATGTTCAGTTGAAACTACTTTCCAAACCAAAGATAGTGACTATAGACAAACAGAAAACGTGTTTGTACTTTAAATTATTTCGTTATCATAATCTACATAATATACAATCTACCAAATTGAGGAATCAAATCCCTTCGACGGTGTTCCCACTTAGTAACAACATGGGGTTATTCAAGGGGCGGATCAACAAATTCCTGAAAAGCCGGCAACGCATTGATGCTGCCTCTAGTGTAACATGTGGTCAAGGGCGGCGGTAATCACTTAACATCAGGTGACCCGCATGCTTATTTGCTCAATTTTCATATAAAAAAACTCGTCTGGTCAAGTGCAGATTGGCATCCTTCTCACCATACCTTTGCAGGTTTCCATTTAATTGCTTAAAACACACATGTGAGATGTTATCAAATTTGGACCTCCTGAAGTCCAGGTTTGATAACAGGTACAGGTACCAAGTCTTAACAAAGCGGTGGTATCCTGGTGATACCTCTGCTTATGGTACCCACAATGCACAAAAACTTACCACCGCCATTTTATGATGGAGACATTAGTCCATACCACGTCTCTGCCACACCCCACATCTGCATAAACCTTACCCAAGATTGCAGGTTTTAAAGCACTTCATTGTAATAAGAATATCTGTATGATAGAAGTGATTTTACAAACGTGAACAATTGGCAATACAAACAACTCTTGGCTTACAGTTCTTGAATTTCCCCAGGACATGCCTTAATATCAAGTTTTGACTTAAAGCAAAGATATGCATATAAAAAAGATTGGCTTTGTGTAAATCATTTTAATGGTAGTTTTACATAATTGACTGTAATTTTCCGCATAATTTTACAAAACAAAGTTATTATATCCGCTAATATATGTACGTTTCCCCTCAATTATTGCCCGGCTTATAATAACAATATCTGTTATTTGGTTAAAAGCGACATCTTATCGACAATTATGTTATTATATTGCCACACAAAAACGTTTTATATAATTATCGTTTGTGTGCGTTATTATTTGTGTAAAACAAAATTCATAATTTTAATTAAAATTTCAATCGAATTATGGAACGATTTATATTTGCATCATAAAGCTTGCGATATGATTCTCTCAAACTTTATTAATACAGCCGCTACCCGAGAAAGAAAATAACATTAAGGTTTTTATTCTATAAATGCACATTAACAAACACATTGTACTATAAATTCACTAATAAAGAAAAATATCGAGGGACAATAATCACAAAATAACATATAAAACCTAAACTTGTACTCGATTATTCAATTATTTAATCAATAACTCTATTCAAAAATAAAATTTCCACATATATATAATATACATCCATAAGTATTATATAATTTTTTAATTACAATATGTTTCGCACTCTCTTTAGGTACTTTTAATGTTGTAGCGTTTATCGTGTTAGAAATTGCATAAGTTATAACGTGCACAAAGCACAACGTTGCAATTTAAACAATGAATAGTGAGTTTACTTTGTGCGTGGGAGTGCACATCAACATTGTTTCTGATCATGGCGCCCAGTTCGAAATATTTTTGTATCGGTAACAAGTGGAGTACGCTGTACGCGACATGTTAGGAGTGCCGACGAAGAATTAGGCGTCATGGGCTGCCCGCGGTAACCGCGTTCTTCGATTAGTTCCAAGTTAGGATGACGCGTTTCATACGTCATCGGCAATCCTGCTGCTGCATGATATACAAGCATTGCGCGTCCCAATTACGCGCATTTAACTCTCTGAAATCTTACACAAACGTGAAGCCCACGTTCAACAGACTACACCCTAAACTTTGCGATCAAAATTGTCGCAATCGAATTTAAACTCTATTCCCTAAACACAGATTTCATATTTGATATAAATAAAATTTAGAACATTTAGTCTGTGGGTAAATCGTCAACATATACACTGTACAGGGATCCGTGGACACATATTGTCCTTGCAATCATTTCGATGATTCACTACATACGTCCGCATACATGTAACATTGTGCGTCGCTATCCATACGTATCATTCGTTTTCAGACGAAATACGACGTGCAATTAAAATGTTATTTTCATGCTAACTACTCTGTACAAATTTAACGTCAATAGAAATGGAATAGATATTCTAAAGTCTACTTATACACATTCTTGTAGGTATAGAAAGATTTGTTCAACATCAAATTTACAAGGAGCAGTCATTGAGTCAATTGACGTTAAAACAATGCCCCGAAAGACACTGTTGAACCCATAACTTCACATTAGTTTATAATGATGACATTTATTAATATTAAGAGTCTTTACATTCAAGAGATAGATTGTACTAAAATAGAAAGTGACAAATTAAAACATGGCTTCGAGAAGCCTACCGTCTATCGAAGCGCTCGTGTAGGTATAAACTCAAAAAACAATGTTATCTTTTGAATGTAGGCAGAATTTTCCCAGAGACAATGCGCTAAGTTCCGTTCTCATCTTGGTTCAAAAATAAAACTCCATTTCGAACTTCCTCATGAATCTTGCTCTAGATTTAATTCTCGGTTTCGGTCGAAACATAAATATTATCGCGCTCGTAGTTTGCTATTCTCATTCTTGACCAAACTGACTATCGACTTCGGCCGAAAATCGATCTATGAATCGAACTTAAAACTTGTTTGACTCTCCGTCCTCAGTTGAGTGTTCGCACATCAGAATGTGTCGTAGAGACGCAATATTGCGTGTGATCATGCCATAGGAAGTAGTTCGTTCAGGCATCCGCGTCGGCGCCCTTAAGCCGAAGCCGTGCGAAATCCTCAAAGATGATATCGTCATCTTGCTCTTGACCGTTCTCATCTCTGAAAATTGAAATAAATATTTACCCAAAAACCCTTTATGTGCCTCTAACCTTATGTTTTAATCTATAAAGCTATTAATCAGTCAATGAAGCTTCACTGAAAACCAAAAAGTCAACGGTTCAGACCCCACCCGATGCACTATTGTCGTATCTACTCTTATTACAAGTTCGCTTAGTTGGAGTGGAAAGGGAAACATTAGTTTTGTTCGGCATGGCTAATATTAAAAAAAAAAAAAAAAAAACAAAAAAAAGGAGATTAAAAAATACGCCGAATAAGACTTATTTTTCAGTATCTACGTAGATTTCAGATGCCATCAGTTCAGTTTGGTTAACTTACGTAGTCTGTTATATATCCAGCAATACGTCTATGGTTTGAGACGACTTAAGTTTATAATGTATGCGGGTATACGTATATTATGTATGCGGGTACACGTATATTATGTATGCGGGTACACGTAAATTATATATGCGGGTACACGCAAATTATATATGCGAGTACACGTAAATTATATATGCGGGTATACTTATATTATGTATGCGGGTATACGTATATTATGTATGCGGGTATACTTACGGATGCGGGTCGAGCTGGATGAGGTCGTGGTCGGCCGGGGCGGGCTCGGGCACGGGTCGCGGCGCCTCCTCCTCCGGCTTAGGGTGCATCAGGATGAACGGCAGCTCGGCGCTCAGCTCGCTATAACACAAACACACAACGTTAAATTACAGGTACAGTCAAGACACGTGCACGTGTTGTATGTACGTATACGTAGTCAATAAGTCTATATATTTACATGGGTTACTTTTTTTCATTTATTCCACCTTTCCACATTAATTTATGCATAGTTTATTTTTTTAAAATCTGATTTATTTTGAGTAAGTTTATCTGTTTGATTTATCGATGACTTTCATAATGTTATTACATCCTATTTTTCCTAATTTATTGAACAGATTCTGCATAAATACAACGACATATCTGCAGAAGTTACGTTTCCGATAATTATCCGGCTGTTGAATTATTTATTGGTCACAGTGTTCGGTTGGTATAACTTTTCTGTTACTTATATTTTGTACTTAATTTATAACATATAATCTATATGGGTAGTTCTACGATAAGAGGTAACTTGTGCGGCAATCAGTTTAAAATAGAAATTTTACTCTATATGCTGTTATTTTTTGCAATGAAACACATCACCTAAATGTACTTTATTAAATAACGTCACGATTCAATGCCTAATTAAAGTATATTTTTCTGAAATCACTTATAAAGTCTAAAAAAGTCTCTAACCTGACCTGTCCCCCTGTCGGTTTCAGTTTAATTTGAAACGATACATACTTTCTTTGTATCAGTTATTAAACTAAAGTATGTTAAACACAAACTTCAATAAATGTATTCAAGTATTGTTAAGGAAAAATAGAACAATATTTATTTATTTGCAATATATTTTAAACTTAACTTTTGTCCCACTGTTTTTGGGTATCTACTCTAGAAAATTTCATTCCGCTACTACAAACACAAATATAAAACGGCCATATTCCAAAAATTGCTCAAAGTCATCTACGGACGTGAAGTTAGTAATGCAAAACACGTAAGCCGTTAAGAGCGCCGTCATTTGTTAGTTGTTGCGACCGTTGATTCGAAGTAGTCGTTTCGCGAGGTCATTGTGTCTCTCACCTGGCAAGTCATAAAAGTTATATTATTCATTCAATTTATTTGCATTTACTGGTCTAATTTAATAATGATGGACTAGTGAAAGTGTGATACATAATGTACCGAAAAACTTCTTATGTCAATTAAAACAATACAATTTATCATGAAAACGTCTCTCACCTGCCATATTTCACCTGGCAAGATAAATTTCAGGAGAGAAACTTGTTGACCAGGGGAGATAAGGTTAGTGCAAACAAACAAAGTCAATAAAGTCAACAAAGTCAACAAAGTCAAAAAAGTCAAAAAAAGTCAAAGAATTTTTTGAATTTTTTGACTTTTTTGACTTTTTAATAAAATATGCATAAAGTGACTTGCCCTTACGTGAAAAGATAAATAAATAGTACAAAAATCGTAATATAAGTGTTTAATGAAAAAACAGCACCTTTTCTCCGTGGCCGTATTCTCTATAGACTTAAAACCTCTTATCGTAGAATTACCCATATATCTAACTAATGAGTCTATTCACCACGACATAAAGAAACAAATCCAACAAATTAAAGATCATAAAAATCGGTCCGGCCGCTATTGAGTTATAAACGGTGTATTTGACCCGACTTTGTTTTATATATTTATAAGATAAATATAATAAGTAGTAACATCTTACCCGCCCAAAGGTCCGAGACATAACTTCACTTTCACCTTGTACTGTACTATAATGCCTAAATTTTCGCGCTGTGATGGATCCGCAATACTGAAAATAAAATAAACGATTACAAAAATATATTCCATAATTTCCAACAAACTGAAATTTGATCTATTGCATTGTTCAATTCTCAAGTCCATTAGCCACATAACTAAGATCTCCTTATCAACAGATAGACGTCCATTGCTGGACATAGGTGTCTTGCATAGACTTATGCAAGACACCTATGTCCATTTCTCGCTCTTGCACCACTTGTATCGAAGGGCACCATATGACTCGTCTGATGTCATGAAAATCAATTTTGGTTTTTTGTACTTCCTTCTTGTACGAACCGTGTACGTGACGACCTTCTTAGCGCAGTGGTGAGTGCTGTGGTCTTATAACTGGGAGGTCTCGGGTTCGATTCCCGGCGGTGGCAATTTGGGAATTTATAATTTCTGAATTGTCTGTGGTCTGGTCTGGTGGGAGGCCTTGGCCGTAGCACCCTACCGTCAAAGACGTGCCGCCAAACGATCACGCGTTCCGGCACGATGGAATGTAAAAACAGATTAGGAGTAGGTATAGGTTGAGTTTAAACTGGCATACCCCTTGCAAGTTAGCGCGCTACCATCTTAGACTACATCATCACTTACCATCAGGTGAGATCAAGGATGACATCATGTCATCGAATTAAAAAAAATGTAACAAAGGTGTCTGAGTTTGGCTTACGGCAAATCCAACGTGTTAAGTTAAAAAAATATGTGCGTCAACTCACAGCGTGCTGGAGGCGAGGTTGGTGTCCTCGTGCTTGAGCTGGCCGTCCAGCGCCAGCCCCCACTTGTCCTTGTTGTTGGCCAGCAGCGGCGTCAGCGTGAACACCTTGCTGAGCGTGAAGCCCGGCCCCACCGGGCAGCCCTCCCTGCGGAAACACCACACTTGAGTCGTTGCCTACTAACAGTTCGACCTTCTCTTGAAGTTCATAAAACTTTTGATTTCGATTGACGAATATGTCGAGCCACGACCGCCGGGCGTCGACTTGTCGTTAGCGACATGTTTACCTAACTCGAGTTTTTCTTACGAACAATATTTTAGACTTTAAAGTAGTAGTAGTAGTAGTATTTGAAAAGAGCAACTGCTGAGTTTCTTGCCGGTTCTTCTCAGCAAAATCTGCATTCCGAACCGGTGGTAGATTTGTGACATATCATAAGTGCTACAGGGTAGCCTACATGAAATAAATAAATTTTGAATTAAATTTTTGAATTTTTGAGTATATAGGGCACGTCGACATTTCATAGGAAAATAACTTATATTTGAATATAATATCATGTTATATTCCCGGAAAATGTCGACGTGCCCTAGTCTTTTATAGTTTACAATATTCTTTGTAATAGAAAACGCAATTTAGGTAAAAATGACGATTGCCATACGTCGGCGGTAATTGCTCGATGCGGCTAACTCATTTGGACGCACATACGCAATAACGTTTCAACCCACAAAGCTTTGTCAAATTAAATATATAATGTAAAAGAATAAAGTTAACTTTTCAATTGATAAGTTGAGTGGGTTGACTCTTTATTGCATATAATGTGCGTCCAGTTGTGCGAGACAGCACCATGGGTTGTCTCTTATCAAATCTCTGCTAGCTCTGTTGTAATGCTCCCTGCAGAAAGGGATAGCACTAGTTTTAGACATATCGATTTAGTTTAGAGAATGTACTACAACAGAATTAGCCGAGAGCGCCGCGAGACCTCAAAGAAACGTTTGTGAATACGAGTGTAAGTAAATTTTTTTATACAATTCAACCTTATCTTGTACTTCTAGGGGACCTCGTACCTTTGATAATTTTCAAACCAAATATATGGCTGTGAGAAGTTTACTTTTTAAAATTCAAGGTTGTTTTTCGTGTCTAATTCTTAAGGGACACCAACCGAAAAAATCACGTATAATCAACCAGTGAGTATTCAACAATAATGCGTAGCATACATAGATGTGCGATGGGTGCAATATATTTGAAATAATAAAAATTCATATGAAATTCGGAGAACCCTTAACTGAGGAAATAAGAACCTATTGCAAGCGTAAGCTTACAGCTGTGTTTGTCAAAAAAAATTGACCCATTTGGTCTGAGGTACGGTACATATCAAAATGTTCATTATTGTATGATCATTGACTATTATTTGGGAGATGCATAATATTATCGGGATTACGTCATAACGACTAGACAATGTACAAGTTAAATTTTGTAGCAGTAACCATGACTTCATGTCCACCACCAGTTTTGTGTGAAGTGCAGAAACCCAATGATAGTAATAATAAAACATTAGATTAATTAAAAAAGTGGCTTAAGTTTCCTCCATGCAGTTTCCTATCAAGGTAGTTTATTTACATATAATTAATTTTCAAAAAACCGTTAATCTTCCCGTAAAAAAAATTAATAAGACGTTATTAATTTTGTGGATTGGCAAAGGTACGACTTGCAACGTGATTTATTCGTGTCCTATTCGGTTCAAGCAGTCCACCCAAACGCATTTTAATTCTCCCAGTGTCTTTTTCACAGGCAATTTAAATCATTACATTTCGTTATTTAAGCCAAAAATTTTGAAAAAGGGCAAGTAGTATAAATATACTAAGCTAAATCAAAATGGATCAGGCAAAATTAGTAGTGGGATAAAATTTGGAATATATGCAATGCGTTACATGCTTTAACCGGGATCGCTCCCAAACACTTACACAGACTTTTTTATATTCTTACTGAACAATCCGATAAGGGGGAATCTAAACGTTTTCCGCTTGGCCACGTCCCTGAATAAGAAATACATTCTTTTGTGGGTAACATGTTCGGAAAAATCATTCGTGTAAAGAAAATTTGAATGTTTAAGACACGTGTGATGCGAGACGAAAAAAGTAAAAGTATTCACATATGAATAGGTACGTACTTTCGAATTTCTTTTCAATGATAAAATTTCAAGTGAAAACTGACATGAACAATTTAGGAAGTGGCGGATTTGTGAAGTGAAAAATTCGGCAGTTGTAGTCATTTTACATCAGTATATTTTGATGAACGTCCTAGCCAATGAAATATTGCTTAAAAGGTACCTAAAAGGTTAAAAAGCTAAAAAGCCTTTTCGTAAAATTAATTCTTAAACTTGCAAAAGAATTAACATTCAATACTTATTATATTATACATAACATTCAATACTTGTTATATTTTCAAGATAAGTGGTATATTAACCTTTTCAAAAAGTTTTCGTTATCACGTTTCTTACACCGTATATATCCTCAAGAAAAGTTTAAATCTTTAATTTACAAACAGACAAATGAATAGCTTACTCGCTCTCGGCCTCAGCGACGGTGCATTTGTACTGGGCGGTGGAAAAGAGACAGATGTCTGCGAACTGGCGCACTGACACCTTGATGCGTTTCACTGAACGGTTGGAGTTGTTCGCTATATGCACGTTCACCGCTATGTTCTCCCCGTGGTGGTACAATTCCTGCGAGAAACCAAACTTAAGTCCCACAAAAACTTCCAAAATAAAAAATAAAAAAAGTTGGAAAGAGAAGAAATTGTAGGAATTATTATGAACAGAGTAAATTGAATTTCTTATAAGTAGCTATTGAATATTTTATCTTCTTTATTCTCGATATGGGCGACTATGGGCGGTAGCAAATATTTGCTACGGTAGCATTCTCATTTTTTTTTATTGCGAGATAGGCTAGACGACAATCAATGGTGGAAAGCACTGATGAGGTCTCATTCACTCCTTAGAGGTACTCAGGTTTAACAAATAAACCTATTTTTTAATTTTTATTGAAGTGTTAACCTACACTTAAAGGCGCACTTGGGCGCGATTCCCAGAGAGACGCGGGTTCGAATCCCGCCGGCCTCGGAATTTTTGATATGTATTCATATATCTATTAGGTTATTTCCTTTAAGTGTAGGTTAACACTTCAATAAAAATTAAAAAATTGTAACAAGCAAGGTGGCATCTATAATTTCTTAAGAGCTCCATTGTAATATGGTGTCTTGGAAAAGTAGATCGACAACTGTAATGTGTCGCTACTAGATGTCGCTAACAGTTGCTATAAAACTGATTGAAAAAGTAGATACATATCACTAATTTCTTGGCTGACGTATGGTTCGGCCGTTGTGTAGCGGTAACACACTTGGGCGCGATTCCCAGAGAGACGCGGGTTCGAATCCCGCCGGCCTCGGAATTTTTGATATGTATTTATATATCTATTAGGTCAAATAAACCTATTTTAATGTGCATAAAAAACTGATGTAGTAATACTAATATACCTTGTCCAACGAGGCTTCCAGGTACAATTTGTTAGGGCTCATCATAAACTCCTTGGAAACTTCGACGGACGGCTGCTCGCCTTGCTTGCTCGGTGCATACATTATCTTTCTGATAGCTAATCTCACCGAATTTCTGAAAAAATTTGAGGGAAACTTATATTTTTCATCATGTTTTATCTCGGAAAAGTAACACGATTTTAACTATTAGACAGAAGTAGGCGCTGCTTTGAGGTATTCTATGATATATAAGGAACAAGTCGACTCCACAAAGCATAATTGCATTGGCATCTTTTAAGATGCTTTGGTGTCGAACGTGGAGTGCAGTGGAATGGAACGTGGTACGTAGAGTGTTTTATTCTTATATGAACAGCGGGCAAACGAGCAGGCGTGTAACCTGATGTTAAGTCGCCGCCCATGAACACTTGTAGTACCAGAGGCACCACCAATGCACGGCTTTTCAGGAATTTATTGGCCCGCCCCTTGATTAACCCCATATTGTAATGAAGTGGAAACAGTGTCGAAGGGAGATGATTCCACAATTTGGGATTGGTACAAGTGTATTTTGGGGGTTGTCTGATGTTGCTTTGTTTCTATTTTCTAGTACTGCAAGAGCGGCACATTGTACCATACTGATCTTTTTTGGTCAGCAAAAGCAGTTTGTTGTTCCTTGGAGGTAATTCAATAATAGTCGGTAAGTTTCGGATATGTACCTCTTGTGTGGCTTATCGTCTTGCGAGTCGGCGACGAAGGCCTTCAGCTCGTAGTCGACGCCGCAAGGCTTGCCCGTGTCCCCGGGCGCTGGCTGTAGCGTGACCGAGGCCGGACAGTGCGGCGGTAGTTCGAAATAAAACGGGTGAGCAGCCGGGCCTAGCTTGCGGACGAGACGCTCTTGCAACCGCGTAAGTGGTCGCTTTGGAGTGCCCGTCGCTGGATAAATCTGGAAGAATTAAATCCGTGAATCCGTTAGTCACTAACCTTGATATTTAATTTATGATTATTACTGGACTTGCTGCTGTGATTTCTTTTTTGGACCTACTCGATTGACGCCATTTTGGATTTGTTTAACGCCATTTTGGCGCTATAAGCACTGTGCAGCTACAAGACTGTCTCTGGAACTAATAGAATATTGCAATTGACGCCCCGAAACCTTATAATTTATCTGTTATTTCATTGTTGTTGTTGTACGATTTCATAGATTATAATCTATGAAATCGTAAAAAAATGGTGGTAAAATGGTGTGCCGACCTCTATAATTATAGAGGTCGGCACATCATTTGCAATGTTTAGTTCCAGAGACACTCGTCTCTCAAAAGTGGCGCTTCAAATAGATCCATAATTTAGGCTGTCATTTTTTGTATATGGACAGTCCAGTGTTAATCAAAGATTAAATATAGAGGTTATAAACTTAAATTCATTCATCTCCCCTTAACACAGGCCCACTACTGGGCACACTCTCAAATGCGAGTAAAAAAAACTTACAACCAATAAGTATGATAAAATCCATTAACTTATTTGAATATTAAAAGAATGTTGGGTGGGAAAATTGGGTTCCTATCCTCGAAAATGTAAATTCAGAAATTATCATTGCTTTCTTGAGCATTCATTTGCGAAGGGGAATATTAATCTAGTATAAACGGAATTTTAGGGCTAATATTAATTCAAAAACCTTAACTTAAGAAGAATCCCTAAAAAATCATTAAACTTATCTATTACTCCAATATCCTTGGGCCCAATATCTTGTTTATCCAACGAGTTTCTAAATAAAGAATGATTTATTTTTAACTAGTTAATGCCCGCGACTTCGTTCGCGTGGACTGAGGTTTTTTAATTCCCGCAGGAACTCTCTCATTTCCCGGGATAAAAAGTAGCATATGTCCTATTCCAGACCATAATCTATCTCTATGCCAAACTTCATCTAAATTGGTTGAATCGTTGCGGCATGATTGAGGTACAAACATCCATACATCCGAACTTTCGCATTTAAAATATTAATGGGTTAATGGAATTAATAGGATAATAGGATTGTTACCTGTTCTGCGGCGAGGTATAGGTCCTTGCGGAAGGTGAGCCCCAACACGTCCAGATCTTCCCGTCCATATCTGAATGCTGCGAGAACGTGTCCGAAAACCTTTCTGTCTTTCACATATTCCGGATCGATTAGTACTACTCCATCTGAAAGATAGTTTTTTTTTAATTTATATTTTACTGGGAATAATGCCTGTCCCATATGATTGCGTCCGTCTCCGCATACATCGATGACTCAGAATCAAGACAATTCGGTTCTCCGTTGCTGCATGATTAAAAGACCAACAAATAGAAATACTTTTGCAATATAAATGCAAAATGTGCTTGTTTAAACCCAATTTATACTGTGAAATTAGTGGCATGAAATTAGTTTCATGACGTTAATTTCAACAACAATTTCATGGCTGAAATTAATGCATGCAATTAGAAGTTTACACGTGAAACTGTTGAGGAAATTAATGTCATGAAACTAATTTCATGCCACTAATTTCGCAGTGTAAATTCGGCTTTATTGTATTGTATTAGGAGGGAAGTAACTTAATACTTGGATTTGCAACATTTCATTATTTGCCACAAAATTGCTCGGGCTTAGATCAATGCTAATGACACCATTTCTGTTTATCTTTTAATCCTCGTTTCGCGTCGATTCCAACGTTTTCATAAGACCTCGTTCCATTTAGGAACCCAAACTCTCTATTACTAAAGCTGCGCTGTTTTTCCGTCCATCTCTCATAACTCACAGATCTACGTAATAGGTAGCCAGTAGAACTTCTCAAAGAAAATGTCTTCTTCTCAAAAAAAAAGGGTTGTCCTTGGCTCGGAGCACACAACTACACAGTACACATCGTACAAAATAAACGGTCAAATACGAGCCGGACTCGCGTACGAAGGGTTCCGTACCAAAAAACGTCGAAACGTCGAACGTCTTGTATGTACCTCTTTTATTTTTTAACGGACGGACAGCGGAGACTTAGTAATAGGGTCCCGTTGGTTACGGAACCCTAAAAATTAGAATTTATTACAACTTTATTTGTAGCAGCTCTAACTTAAGAAAAATAATACAAAAGTACAAGATTTTGTTTTTACGGTTATTATGGTATTTGTAGTACTAATTGCAATCTGGCACTCACCAATCGGGTCGACGTGTGTGATATGGTCTACGAAGTCCCTTTTCCCTAAATACACTGTGATCTGAAAATTAAATGAAACCAATCAAACTTCGGTCATGTGAGCAGGTGAGGGTAGATCGAACCGAATCCGATTGCCGATACGAACTCTTATTACTGTTGAGACAGGAGATATTTATTGTTATTTCCGTAATTATATTAAACTAGCTGATGCCCGCGACTTCGTCCGCGTGGATTTAGTTTTTAAAATCCAAAAAAATAAAAAGTAGCTTATGTCACTCTTCCACTAACTATAACCATGCAAAAAATCACGTTATTGAAGGACAAACCGACAAACAATAAAGAAACACTTTTTCATTTATTAATCGACTTCCAAAAAGGAGGAAGTTATCAATTCGGCCGGTATCTTTTTTTTTTTTAATATTAATAAGGCAGTAAGGATGTAATTCATTGATGAAAAATTCTTGTGAGCCAAATTGGAGTCTGGTTAAGAAGTTAGAAGAAGAATACGCATAGAAGTAAGAAGAATTAAGAAGTTATCGGGTTTTGGGTTTTGCAAAGATATTCTGTCTACTCGGAGTTGGGAATTTGGTTGTACAGTGCTATACAACCCCGTGCTACGGAGAAGAGGTAAATAAGTCAGCCCTACGCGTGATGTCATTTCAAACGCCCAATAGACAGATTCTGTCTATTGGGCGTTGAGAGAGATAGCATAGAGACCTGTCTCTAAGCTATGATAGGGCCTATTTCGCGCGTAACTGACCAGTGGCTAGTCTCTATCCAAAATGGCCTTCGTAGTATATTAAAACCCACCTTTCCATTGGGCGAGCTCTTCTTGAAGACGCGCGTTGCCTGCCGCTGCTTGTTGCTGCCTCCGTCGTCCATTGTAGCACGGCGCCCTCCGCAACACTGTAGCAAAGGACATTCTCATCTATAGAAGCTTTTACTTTGCTATCGGTACTGTTACAAGCACATACCTCCGCATTATTATCCCATGAAAATTTATCATTTATCTTTATCATTATCTGAGTAATGGAAAGGGATAACGCGCAGATGTCAACCTCAACAATGAGAAATATAACTAGTAACTGCCAAAAACATATTATAGTTCTTGCAATTCACGACGGCGCGTGGCTCATGGTTGTGTGTGTGTCATATCTGTATAAGTGTGAGCGAAAGCTTGCCCTACCCTGCTCTCACCTAGACACCTGACAGGCACGCACATTTAGGCAATGTGCATGTAGGTACACGACGTAACCACAAGTAAAGCGCCCGTGACTTCGTGAGATAGACGTGCTATAACGGACCGAAACAAAGCCTGCCTAGGGATATATTAACCTACGTTTAATGGAATGGAAACTTCATCAAATAAGCGCAGGTCATATCTAATGTAAGATTGTAGATAAAATCGTCGATACTACGCATCATAATATCAGTACTCAGGCTGAAATCTATAGACCGCACTCACATTCTGCTCTGACTCAAGACAGAGTAAAAACGAGACAGATTTATGTCAGAACATATTCGTGTCTCGTTTTAACTCTATCTTAAGTCCGAGCTAAAACAGAGCACGGTCTATAGATCTCAGCAATTTTTATTTAAGGATCCCCTTAGTATAGATTTAAGAAGTTCACTCGCAGTCTGTTAACGCTTCGTTAGTAGGTACATGGCCGCTGATAAGAGATTTAATGAAAATAATTAGTTATTAGGTTATTTTAATTTATGCGTCTGAGTGAGGCAGTAAAACTCCGTTGTCAGCGACGACTTAGCCGATTCGATAACGTAAATTGTAGGAGACTAATAAAACAAATCGTTCTTCGATATTTATGGCACGGCATGCGAAACAGAGTTCACCAAGGTAGGTATAATGTATTTCGATAGAACACGAATATGATAAAATTGTAATTTTAACTTATGATTTATACTAGATAATGCCCTCGACTTCGTGCGCGTGGATTACGGTTGTCTAACTCCGGCGAGAAATCTTTAATTATCCGGGATAATGTGAATGACTGACAGAATGACTGAAAGATAATAATTTATTCAACATTATGCAGGTACAGTGAGTTGGTATAGAAAATCGACATTTTACAAGTACTCATAAAAATTCAAACTTCTGTGTAATTACACAGACTAGTTACTTTCGCATTTAGGCACAAAGCCTGTCAAGCAAAAGTCCTACTATCATATTGTATGAAATATTCAGAAAACAAAATCCTGACTATTCTTACTAATATACAGGGTTAATTGTAAAATACCAACAACCTTCTACAGGCAACTTCTATGCATCAAAGTAAATAACTTTTGTTCCACGACTTTTTAATATTCTTTAAAAAAAAAAAATTTTTTTTTCATACAAAAATAAAAATATTTTCTTTTTCTGTTCTAAAATTTTAAAAACTCTACGCGGCACGTATCAAAGGGAGTCAGGGAACGGGCGCGCGGTATGCGGGGGGCGTGGCGTGCGGAGGAACGAAAGCCTGCGGCGCTCTAAAAGTCACAATCCCGCAGGTTCTGCTCGATCGCACGCGCCGGTGATATTTGCGTAGTATTATTAGTACCTACTTACTGTTCATAGTAGTACCTACTGTTCGCCTAGGTTCTGTTCTGTCATCTGTGCCTACTGCCTAGTGCTTAAACGATGGCTTATCAGTATTCCAACGTTGAATACACAGAAATGGTTCGAGTGCTCGCGATATGTGGTGATAACGTGTTGGAAGCTTGCCGAGAGTATGCAAGAAGATTCCCTAACGTCCGTAGGCCAAGCCGCATGACAATGCTGGTGGGGGAATCACTAGCCGCGATATGTTAGTCGAAAGAATAATGTCTGCATTCGAACTAATAAAAACCAATTTTGAAGTGCTGTCAAGAGTTGATGAACAGTTAATTTTTAGGTGTGGTCTTTGTGTTGGCTGTGAAGGTGACTATTTTGAACGTTTTGTTCGTGATTCTCACCGACATCCAAGGGACTTAAATCTGAGACGTAATGTCAATTAATTTAGGTAAGCAAAATTTCGTATAATTTTATTCATTTAAATTCAGTAAATTGTTTTTATTCATTTATTTAAATAGGTAGGTACCTACGCCTGCATTAAAAACAATACAGGTGGCATCTAGTTCCGACTTCCGTAGCAATCGAACGTGAGAAAAAACGACCATAATATTATGTAGGTCAGCTGTACCTACCAACTAAGTTGAATTTGATTCTTGATTGCTTTTTATTTCAATACGTAGGTACATACGAACTCTAATAAAAAGAGGTTAATAATAACGTTTTTTGTTGGCTCTAATACTCGTAGCATAGCTTATAAACCTAGAAAGTAGGTAAGTAATAAATCTGAAGAATTGTGGAATCAGCCCACCCCAATTATTAGTGAATAATTCTCAGTCTAAACTCTTAATAGATACCTACCTACCTACCTACCTAACTTCACTTTTCGTGAAATGAATTGGTACATTTTTATTTAATTTCAAACTAAAACTGTTTAGGTACCTAGTTAACTAGCCTCTCATTGCGTAGGTACGTATCGCAATAAATTACGCGGCGGGAATCAAAGGTACCTAGGTCGAAAGGTAAACATTAAACAAACATCTCATATTTTTAATTAGCGGCTGAGCGCGCCGCCGGCACTGAGAAGACGGCGGCGTGATCCTTGAAATCCGATTTCTGGATAATTACTAGGTATAAATATCTAATCAGCTGGTCCATAAATCGAATGCGACCGACAAAGCGTAGGCTAGGTACCCATATTATGTGCTCATGACGTACTACTAAGGTTAGGAATACCTAACCTTAGTAACACTTAAAACACCATCTAAACTGCTACGTACCTAACGCGTCACATAAATATATGTGACGCGTTAGGTACGTAGCAGTTTAGATGGTGTTTTAAGTGTTACTTAGACAGGTTAGATTGGTAGGTATCTGAGGCATTAGGTAGGTTCGTGTCAATGACTACTGAAAGTTTCATACCTAGCTACTTAGATTGGTGAGCCGTGTGATGAAGGAAGGTAAGTAGGTAGTAATATGTAGGTAAACTAATAAGGAATTGATAGGTAGTAATTTTGCTCTTCCGTAAAAAAGCGCGGGAAATTGTCAAGTAAACAATCGTACGCGTATGGTAGGTAGGTACCTACTTAATGCCTGTTCGACACTTACGTCTGTCGCTGTGAGAAGCTTTTTTGGTATTCGCGATAAACGCCAATGTAGGAAGATATTATTGACCTGCAGACAATAGCTCAGTCCGATGTTAGTAATAGACATCGCAAAGCATTTGTAAATACGACAGAGAAGCGATAACTTCGGACATTTATTGCTGCACGGTTAGTAGTCGACGCTTCATCTCGCAGGTGTGGAAGAGGCGTTACATAAAATGACCATAGAGTTAAAAAAATGTCTGACTCTTCAACAAAAACTGAAAATTTTTTTTTTGGTGAATTTATTGAGTTACGTGAAAAGTCGTTGAACAAATGTTGTTCAGTATCATGCATAGAAATTACATGTAGGAGGTTGTTGGTAAATTACAATTAACCCTGTATACTGCCCTCATAATTGAACACAGTAACTTAAATGTAACTTCTATTTAACTTACTGTGTTTTCAATTACGAGGGCAGTATATTGTAAATGCGTAAGTGTGTTTGTTTGTTGGTTTGTCCTTCAATCACGCCGCAACAAAGCAACGGATCAACGTGATTTTTGCATAGGTATAGTTGAGTACCGGGAGAGTGACATTGGCTACATTTTATCCCGGAAAATCCCGAAAAAGTTCCCGCTGGATGTTAAAAACTAAATCCACGCGAGCGAAGCCGCGGGCGTCAACTAGCTTAAATTAATATAGGGTTCTGATCAGAAGTTTAGGCTGTGACTAAAGCATTTAAACTAAAAACTAACAAAGTTTAATCCATAAATATTTTTTTAGATTAGGCCCTAAAAATTACAACCAATACCGAAGTGCTAGCAACTCTACATTCACAACTATCGAGAATCGATTATGTGTAGGTGTGTTATCAGCTTTGCGCTTGTTCCGGTTCTATTTCGGGCCCGATTAAAGGTTATTCATACTACGTAGCTAGAACATACTGCGCATATAACATAATATGATGGTATATCCCCAGGAAAATAGAAATACCACAGCATAACAATTTTGTAAGGAAATACCTGTTGTATTGTGGTTACCCATAGCGTCCTAAATAGGTTGACTTAAAAAAAAACAAAGGTCACATAATACGTGCCATTATGCTTAGAAGCGCGACTGTCGCGTTGATAACTGATTAGCCATTTTACTAAGCCTTTCAAGACCGACTACGCAGTATCGTCGCGCTAATACGACGAGCTCGCAGAAAATTAGCAAAAAAAGAAAATTATTCAAAAACTAGCGGACGCCCGCGACTTCGTCCGCTTCTTCAAATCACAATCGACATAACCTAAATCCCCACAGTTTAGTTGGGCAGAACCCTGCAGCATCAGAATAGAGGAGATGGAAACCGAAGTTTTTATGAGAGCATCTCGTAAAATTACGCCCGGATAATATCAGCTATCTACCAGTGAAATTCGTCAAAATCGGTCCAGCCGTTCCCGAGATTAGCGGCAACAAACAGACCCTTAAATTTTCATAGATGTAACACTAACATTTGTAATGTCGCAATGTAAAATAGATGGCGCTGGCTGTAGGTTGGCCCGCGATGTTACATGATTGACGGACATTGCATAAGACGCTGCTATTGAAAATTGCTTTTCGTTCCAGACACTTCAATTTTAATTATTTGTATAAATGACGTACTGTGCTGTGAAAGCGTATCATAATTCATCACAATAACCATCATAATTATCACATATCAGTACGACTAAAGAAAATAATTACAAGGCCTCACACATTCATTGGTAGGCTCAAAGCACACTTTAGGAGCGGAAAGTTAGAAACTTCTGTTCTAAGCGTTATAGTTCGAAGTAAATATTATAAAATTCTAAGAAGAATGACTTGGTGTTCACGCGTATTCTTTTTTAACCAACTTCAAAAAAAGGAGTCTTATTTTTATTTTTTATGTATGCTCCCCAATTATTCGAAGACGCCTGGGCCGAAAAAGAAAGATTCCGACGAATTGAGAACCTCCTACTTTTTTGGACGTCGGTTGAAAAGAATTTACAGTACACAGTACATGTACAGTCGCGGACAGAAAATGTTTACCACCTTAAGATTCATAATTGCATGCACACATCTGTGTCAGAAGGTCGATATGTGATTTGATTAGCCATAGATCATAGACTTTTTAACATATAGCGGTGCTTAGACAGTCCTTTGGCGGTCTCTTTAGTAGGTGACTGCTAAATAGGTTAGATGTAGAAAACCTTTTTTGGAACAAAAAATCCTTACTAATGTTATAAAATAATGTAAGTGTTTGTTTGTTCGTTGTTGGTTTGTCCTTCCATCACACAGCTACGGAGCAATAGATCCACATGATTTTTTGCATGGATATAGTTGAGGATTTGGATAGCGACATTTATCCCGGAAAAATAGAAGGTTCCCATGGAAATTTTAGAATCCTAACTTCACGCGGACGAAGTCACGGGCAAAAACTAGTAATTTTAATAAATAGATATTATCTCATATAGACACGAGCACAGGACACGAGTTAGGTACCAAAATATGAAAACGGAAGTTTTCATATTTTGGTACCTAAATGAAATTTCAAAGAATCTTTATTTCTTAATTTTATTATTGAGAAACTAAACAATATTAGTATAAATAAATAATTAGCTTCCATTCGCTGCTATGACAACACGTAGACTCTCTCGCATAAACGCCACAAGGCGATAAGTCAGTTCATATCATCTGTGATATCATCTCATACCATACCCCAGTGCAATGTGATCTAAGAGTTTGAGGAATTCTTTGATTCTGACAGTCCCAGCTTTGAATCATTAAGCCCCATAAATTTTCAGTTTCAAATCAGCAGATCGAGCGGGCTATTGAACGAGATGACTGCCACGATGCAGATTGAACCATGGAATAGTAGCTTGGCGCATTATCTTGAACTTAGGTTGTCGGAATTTTGCTGCAGAACATCGATGTAAAATGCTGCAGAAACACCACGCATCACCGTAGCTCATCCACCTCCTTTTGACTGTGGATGCTAGCAGCATCATTATGATTCAATGCACAATATGAACTTCACCATTAGAATTATGATTAAGCTTGCCATTTATTTTGTATATTTAAATTTCAAATAACAAATATAGTATTTTTGATAATTAATTGTCACTTTTACAAAGGCAATGATGTTAATGTCCAAGAGAATGTAATCACTCCGTTTTAGCTAATGTGTCAAACTTGAATTTAGGAAATGAGTTTTATTACTAATATTTGTATAGAAAAGTCATTAATACTTTTTTTTGATAAAATGATGCATGAAATTTTTATAACGTAACAAATGCCTTGATATAGCATTATAGACCTTACTGAACGCAGCGGCCAGGGTTACGAAGAATCTAATTTGAAAAGTGGTAAACATTTTTTGTCCCCGACCGTACTTCAGTATCTAAATAGTAACAACAGAACACCTCTTATCATAAGGTAAACTTCCCGTTACGCTTGTTATAAATTCAAGGGCATTTACCATCTATGTAACTAATAACAACGTCGATATTAACTTAGATTTGTAGCAAAACTATTACCATACTAGACTATATTATACCTAATTTAAGAATTTCAGTCGGTACAAACTTTTTACCTAAGTTACTCCCGACAACATCAACTATCTACCAGTGAAAGTCTCATCAAAATCGGTCCAGCCGTTCCCAAGATTAGCCGGAACAAACAGACAGAAATTTCAAAAATTGTTTTCTTGCTATAAGTTCCGTATTTACTTTCATATGCATTTAGTAAAAAGCTGTTATTTTAATATTACAAACAGACACTTCAATTTTATTTATTTGTATAGATGTATTGTAGATATAGATTAGAAGCATACCTTAGTCGGTAATTTAATTTTCGGCTTCAACGTCATCTCAGATCTTTGCACTCCCAGCACAGTAACGGATAACTGCACTAAAAGTTCGCATTCACTTCCAAAACGTGACAAAATTCTCTTCAGTGCTAACAAAACTTGAGTAATTAACACCAAGCTAACACTAATTGGGTACATTCGATTTAATCACAATATTAACGGCGTACGTAACACAGGTGATTAATAAGTTTTAGCACTGTTGTTGTTTTATGACTGGAATTAAATTATTGAATTAATTAGTTGACACTGTCCTCAATGGCTACAAGTTCTTGACTGGTCAGTTAATTACATAGTGCAGGAATAAATACCATTGAATATTTTATCTATTTGTACGCACAATTATAAATAATTACGTACACACATTTAATTAATTGGCAGGAAAATGTTTGTCCGGGCATTGCACTTAAACCTGTAACATATATAGGGGAAATGAAGCCCTATCTAAATGAAAACCGTATCACACTGCTTATTGTACATTTGTATTTATCCAACAATAAAATAATGTAACAAGATAAACTTAAACTTGGATGAACAGGCGTTGTGTCGTCCGGCGTGGACGGAAGTCGAGAATATTACTTTTCTAGGCCTCCGGCTCGGTCGGTGGCTAATAGAATAATGCATCACGACGCCTGTTCAAACTTACATTCCAAACAACATTCAAATTGCATTCCAAGTTTGAATGCCTTCGAATATGAAAATAAAAGTGATAGATAGTGGCCAGCTCATAACCAGCCAGCAACAGTAAGCTCTCCGTGGAGACCGCTAGACTCCACATCACTCCCCCAGGAAGACATGAAAAGTAAGGAAAAAACAAACAATGATTAATTAACTAAGTCAGATTAAAATGAACTCTACGCCCTGAACGCGTCCTAACAACAGGTTTGCCCAGCTCGTCCAATTCCTCCGGACCTAAAACATAAGCTGGTTTCAACCTGTCGATTGAAATATTTTCCTCTTTGCCTTTCATTTCTATTTTATAATGTTTCCCTTCCCTACTTAGAACCTTGAAAGGGCCTACGTAGGGTTGCTCTAAGGCTTTTTGAAAAGGACCTCTACGAACGAAAACATATTCCGACGAAGCTAAATCCTTTGGGATATGAAATATCTTCCTACTATTGTGGTCAGAAGCGGGGGATGGAGATAAATTTGCGAAATGAGACCTGAGTCTGTCCACTAAATATGTTGGGTCCTTAATATAATTTTTAGGGTCGAAAAATTCACCTGGTAGACGTAGCGGCTCCCCGTAGACTAGCTCTGCGCAGGAAGTGCCGAGGTCTTCCTTCCAGGCACTCCTGATCCCTAGAAGTACCAACGGGAGAACCTCAGTCCACCTTGGATTCGCATGGCACATGATCGCTGCCTTGAGCTGCCGGTGAAATCTTTCGACCATCCCGTTTGCTTGAGGATGATACGCGGTTGTCGTCTGGTGTTGAGCACCTACAACCGCAGCTATCTTCTGAAACAAATGCGAGCCAAATTGAGAGCCTCGATCTGTTAAAATAACCCGTGCTGAACCGAATCTTGATAGCCAGCCAGAGACGAAAGTTGCCACGCAAGTTTCTGCTGTAATATCTGGCATGGGCAATACCTCTGGCCAACGAGTAAATCTATCCACGATAGTTAAGCAATACCTCATTCCCGAAGAATAAGGTAATGGGCCTATAATATCCATGTGGATATATGCAAATCTCTCCGATGGGAGAGCAAACTTAGAGAAAGGTGCACTAGTGTGCCGCGTTACTTTTGACAACTGACACCCCTGACAAGCCTGTGTCCATGCACGACAGTCTCTTTTCATAGATGGCCAAACAAAACGTTCCGAAATTAATTTATTAGTCGCACGGACCCCGGGATGAGAGAGATTGTGAAAACTTTCAAAAATACTCTTCCTAAACTGCGGAGTTACATAAGGACGTGGTTTACCTGTTGACACATCGCATGTAATTTTAAACCTGGTGTCTGGAATAGTGACCCGAGCCAACGTCATCGACGTTGAGTCACTCAGCGCCTTTAATTCCTCATCAGCTGCTTGCGACTTCGCAAGTTCAACCAGGATATCTTGGGCAGCGACGGTCTCGACGCGCGAGAATGCATCAGCCACAACGTTCTCAGCTCCCTTAACGTGTTGAATGTCCGTGGTATACTGAGAAATAAAAATTAATTGATTTAATTGAACGGGCGGAAGTTTTTCCCGTCTTTGTGTAAACACGTAAAGCAACGGCTTATGATCTGTATATATCGTTGCCGCTTGTGCTTCAAGAATGTGCTTAAAATGTTGCACACTTTCGTAAATAGCTAATAATTCACGATAGTAGGCAGGCCACGTTGATTGCTTAGAATTAATTTTCTTGCTAAAAAATGCAATAGGCTGCCAACCCTGTCTGACCTCTTGCTGCAGACATGCACCGACATGAGAGCTCGATGCATCTGTAAATAAGCCTAGCCGAGCATCAGCGACTGGGTGTGCTAACAGAGTCGCGTTAGCTAAACTTTCTTTACAAATAATAAAACTACGCTCTAAGTCAGGAGTCCAAGTAAATGGCTTTGCACCCTTACCTTGAATCGCTGATAGAGCATCAATGAGCGGAGCTTGATAACGCGCAATACTAGGGAGAAATTTACGATAAAAATTCACCATACCGAGAAAACGACGTACACCTTGCACTGTTTTAGGCAAAGGAAACTCTTGAAGGTTCCTAATCCTGTCCGTAGGAGGACTAATCCCAGCAGCGCTTATGGTGTATCCCAGGAAACGAACCTCTGTAAGATTAAAATGAGATTTTTTCTCATTAATAACAATCCCGTATCCCTCTAATCTTTTAAAAAGGATACGTAAGTGTTCTAAATGTTGTTGTTGATTTTCTGAAAAAACCAAAATGTCATCAACATAAGCGAAACAAAAATCTAGACCGCGGACAACTTCATCGATAAACCTTTGAAATGTTTGCCCTGCGTTCCTAAGTCCAAAGGTCATATAAGGAAATTCAAAAAGACCAAATGGAGTAATAATAGCAGTCTTACAGATATCTTCCTTCGCTACTGGAATTTGATGGTATGCTTTAACCAAATCTATCGTGCTAAAAATCGTTGATCCAACCAAGTTATGGTTGAAATCTCCGATATGACGCACTGGATATCTATCTGGAATCGTGCGCGCATTCAAAGCACGGTAGTCGCCGCACGGACGCCAATCAGCCTCACCCTTCGGGGCTAAATGAAGCGCCGACGACCACGCACTATCTGAAGGCCTTGCGGTGCCAGAAGCTAACATATTGTCGAATTCCTTCCTGGCAACAGCTAATTTTGACGGACCAAGGCGGCGCGGACGGCAACAAACCGGCGGACCGTCTGTTGTCCGGATGTAATGCACGGTACTATGTTTGATTAAACGAACCGGACCCGGCGGGCGCACTAATGCGGGGAATTCAGCTAGAATATCATGCTCTGAAATTACAGTTTTGATGCTAACTTGGTCGTGACATACAACTGATGCAATAACCGACAGGCCAGTCGAACTATCAAGAACTCGACCTGACCTGCAGTCGGGTAATAAGCAGAAATGCGCGAGAAAATCAGCGCCAATAATTGCAGTTGTCACGTCACAAATAACAAAATGCCATTTAAAATCCCGCCTCAATTTAAAATCCAACGATAGAATAATGGTTCCATAAGTTTTGATTTCGCTCCCATTTGCAGCGCGCATGGAAAAATCATCCACTTTCGGACGGCTTTCCATCCATGAAACCGGAAAGCATGAAATGTCTGAACCGGTGTCAATCAAAAATCGTTTTTTCGACTTGACATCGGTAATAAATAGACGGCGGCTACGTGATGAAAAATCAGGGACCGCCTCCACTGATTTGTCGGTCGCGTTCCGGTGTTCCTTAAACGAACACGGCTTTATACATCTGGTAGCACGCAACGCAAAATTTCTGTGATACCAACAAAATTTATTCTTACTGGACTTACTTGGCTTACTTGATGATGGAGATGAGAAATGCTGATTTCCAGAACTGCTTGACCTATTTCTTTTATTACGACATTCTTCCTGATTTGATTTTTTTATTTCTGCAACTTCCTTGAATAAATGATCCAAGCGAGCCAAAATTGGAGCTAAATTTGGTTTCGCTGAACCACTAAATGAAGAAGGAGAAGGAGGAAGAGGAGGAGAAAGAGGAGGAGGAGAAGGAGGAGCTAAAACCTGTGGAGAAATTTGAGGTGTTACGCTAAATGTCTCCCTGGGGGTCGTCGATGGCGACTGAACATCAAGTGAACTGGCTAGTTGATCCCGAAGTGATTTATTTCCTTCCAATAGCGCCGGGATAATAGCATCAGTTAGTTCTATCAATTTTTGTTTGAGCATTTGATTCTCATCCCGTAATTTATTAAATTTTTCCTCCATACTAAATAAACGTGTATAAAAATGGTATTAATAATTATTCTAAAATAAAATTCAATTAATAAAGCTGAAAAAGAAGGATAAAATTATTAAACTTAGAGTCCCAAAATTTTCTTTAAACCTTCACTTTTTTCACTAATGACGGACGACGACGACGTTTGTCAAATTGTTTCGAAATATGATGTTCTAATCGTTCCAATGAGGTTTCTCTGCGTATTCCACCTCTACGATACGATGACGTTACGTTTCACATTTTCCAATAATAAATAATATTTCTTACGGCTGTCCATCAATTATGCACACATCTTGTCCGGGCAACCCATAAAATTGTACGGGTCGGGGTCACCAATATAAGGGAAAATGAAGCCCTATCTAAATGAAAACCGTATCACACTGCTTATTGTACATTTGTATTTATCCAACAATAAAATAATGTAACAAGATAAACTTAAACTTGGATGAACAGGCGTTGTGTCGTCCGGCGTGGACGGAAGTCGAGAATATTACTTTTCTAGGCCTCCGGCTCGGTCGGTGGCTAATAGAATAATGCATCACGACGCCTGTTCAAACTTACATTCCAAACAACATTCAAATTGCATTCCAAGTTTGAATGCCTTCGAATATGAAAATAAAAGTGATAGATAGTGGCCAGCTCATAACCAGCCAGCAACAGTAAGCTCTCCGTGGAGACCGCTAGACTCCACACATATAGCAAACCCGTTACCATCTTAGATTGCATCGTCACTTACCTTCAAGTGAGATTGCAGTCATCGAATAAAAAAAATATACTCCCTGACAAAGTGATATTATAAAGAAGTCGGTTAAAAAGACGCGACGTAAGATTCCGGTAGGGACAATTTCATCATCAGTCAATATGTTTGTTCTGGTGTATGTCTGTTCTGATGGGAGGCTTTGGTCATAGCTAGTTAACTCCTTGAAAGACGTGCCGCCAAGCGATTTAGCGTTCCGGCACGATGACACGTAGAAACAGATTATGGGGTATGGGTTGAAATTACACTGCCATACTCCTTCCAAATTAGTCCACTACCATCTTAAATTGCATCGTCACTTACACCATCAGGTGAGATCGCAGTCAAGGACTATCTTGTCAATGAATAAAAAAAATTTAGGTATCCACTATGGCTGGATTCAGGCGGCGCGAGACCATGGCCTGTGGAAGTCCATGAAAGATGCCTTTGCCTAGCAGTGGATGTCTATCGGTTGACAAAAAAGAAGAAAATTGGACATAGGTATAGCGCCAACGTTGCCACCCGGGGCCTTTCGCATACAATCGATGCCTATTTTCAAAATGTCATGGCTCTATCTAGACGGGGGGCCCTACATTCCTCTACCGCCATTAAATACCCTTGCTTTTGAAAACATTACGAGGAAGCCTGCATGAATGAGAGGTGTCCGTAATATTCTCAAAGGTGTGAAGTCTGGTAATCTTCACATGACCAGGGTGGTGGTCTAACGCTTAGAGTTTAAGCCTTAGATCATAGTCCAACACCCTGAGAATGTAGACCGTCTGAAAGGAGACCCCTGACCAAGCTAGTGGACCAGTGATGAGTTGAGACGATTGGTCATTGATTAACTACGTAACTCCTATGACCTATTCTACTTGGTCACTCTACGTTATAATACATACGTGCTGGTCTACATGACGTTACGATAACTATGTTCCCAGTAGAATGAGAACAAGGAAATTACTATAACGTAGTTATTAACATAACCAAGAACTACAGTTATTACCGTATTGGGATAATTGGGAGCGTGTGACGTGTGGCACATGAGCTAAATATGTAGGTGAGTAATACTTTTGGGTGATTAAAGGAAAGGTTATATTACGTCAATTGGGTTTGCAGATACCAAAACCACAGAGTAGTGACTATTACAAAATAGCGAATTCACTACTCTACCCCTACTAAACGTCGCCGGCATGTAACAGTGCGCCAATAGACATAGAAAACATAGCTTTTTCTATTATATACACGGTGAAATTTCATTGGTTGTACTCCCTGAAAGAGGTGAATGTGCTCATGAAACTGAACAACTTTCCCCAAGGAACATAGGTCGAAATATGAAAAAAAAATTTGGACCTCCCATAGTAAATCAATCAGCTGATCGTCAAGTTTGTATGGAGGGCCCAATTTTTTTTTTCATATTTTGACCTATGTTCCCTGGGGAAAGTTGTTCAGTTTCATGAGCACATTCACCTCTTTCAGGGAGTACAACCATTAAAATTTCAACCGGTATAATCTCTATACTAAACTATTATGAAAAGTCCAGTTGGTTCCATAATTTGCATGTGCAAGGAAAGGCCCACCGGGTGGTAGGAGTACACAAGGCATTAGGCACCCAGGTAGTGAGGGTGAAATTGCATTCAGTGATGTGCAGTGCGGTTATAGCACAGAAAAGAGAGGGAATAAGATCAAACAGCTCTTCAGAACACCATCCGTTATATATAGGAGATAGAATACGCAAAGAGAGCTTACGTCTATCCACTTCATCTGATGGGTCTGCAATTGTTATTCGGTGGCATGTGGTGTGGTTGTAGAAAAGAAAGCGTAGAATGTCAAACAGCTCTTCAGGACACCCTCCGTTATAGGCGATGGAATACGCAAAGACAGCTTACGTCTGTCTACTTTATCTGATGAATATGAGTCGGCCATTGAACAAAATTAAGCTCTACTCACGGTATTTCTTTCGCGGCTCCAGGGTGCGACTCCTCACGTTAGCATGCGCAGCCGCGCCGCCCTGCAACGATAGACACGTACATCATTATCATTGGGATTTTGCATACGTTCCTTAGTAATAATCTTTCTTCTATCTTAGAATATATAAAAATCAATTGCTTTTTTGTTTTGTTTGCTCTAATACGGGGGTGCATAAAAACCAAAAAAATAGGAAAACCTAAAAACTAAATTCGTAATTTTGTATAGGAATCCTCACTTCGGATTACAAGTTGCTCCAATGCTTATTTTTTACATCTGCACTTTTTCTTTTTCTTCTTCAACTTAGAGACGTCCACTGCTGGACATAAGTCTCTTGCATGGACCTCCACAGACCTCGGTCTCGGTCAATTTCGCAACTCGCTGAGCTATGTCGGTGACTTTGGTTCTCCTACGGATCTCCTCATTTCTGATTTGATCTCGCAGGGATACTCCGAGCATAGCTCTCTCCGTCGCCCGCTGAGTGATCCTGATCCTTCTTATGAGGCCCATAAACATCTGCACAGTAAGGATCAACTTCAAAAAACATATTCAGCTCCGGTAAACAATATTTTTATTTGTTTTTGTATGTATAAGAAATTCAATGCAAAAATATAGTAGTCAATCCGGAAAAATGGCTCATGTGCTCTCCCAAGCATAGCTCTACCACGTAAAGCTCTACTGATACCTAAAGTCATAACCACAAAACAATGTGTTCACAGTCATAATAAACGAAAGTGCGTGGGCGTAAGCACAGCGCGGCGTACCTACGCTTTTTCCTTCCTCGCATATTTCATCAGCGTCTGCTAAACGTAAATGCCGCGCCGGGAAGCTACCTGCATTTCTCGTTAATTTATCTCTTCACTTTGCCCTCATTAATTTTACAACAAGCCTCAATAGCTCAGCGGTTTGGAATACGGTCTTTTCTTTTGCCCGACTTCGGCAAAGACAAAAAGCAAGGGTTATGTTTTTAGCAGCCTATGTGAATGTTACATACACACATACACACAGGACTCATGCACAAATAAAATCGCAGTTATCGGCTAGTTTACAAATATAGGTCTTCAGCTTCTTCCTTATCAACCGATAGACGTCCATTACTGGACAAAGGGACTCTTGCATGGACTTTCACATGCCTCATTCTTGCGCCGCATGAACCCAGCGGCTCCCTGCGACTCGTCTGATGTCGTAGATCCACCTTGTAGGTGTCGCCGCTCCAGCACCTTGGAGTTTACAAATAGGTACAGATATCACCAAGTTATGTACTCGTTACACATTTTAGTGTTCACAAATGTAAATATTCTACTCGAATCGTTTTGTAAATAACCTAAAAAGTATGGCGATAACCCAAATTGTGCAAATAAACAGAGATCTGCTTCGCGTACGGGGCCGAGATAAAACGAAACGAGAGCATTTATCAACGATGTGTTAACAAACAGTGTCATTATAATTTACTATCAACTCGCACCAACGCTTTGTACTATTCAACACATCCAGCGAAATGCCTAGAAGAAGACAAGAACATGCCTAACTCTGTACACTAAACTAAACTTAACTGAGTAATTGTTTAAATTTTTTTATTTACTTAAACTAAAGAATTTTAATATTACAATACAACAATGTCATTTTTTTTAATATCTTAACTATTCTCGAAAATTTCGTTTTAAAAAGAGACAGATACAGTTACAGTAAAAGTAGTAAAACAGCTTATAACTTATTTGTTTTTTGACCGATTTATTTTTTGTTTTTACAAATGTTATCCTTACATGTTACATTTTCGATTCTAATGAAATAGAAATAGAAATAGAAATATTTTTTATTCAAATAAACTTTTACAAGCACTTTTGAATGGTCAATGAATCTACCACTGGTTCGGAATGCCTTTCCTGCCGAGAAGAGCCAGTAAGAAACTCGGCGGTTGCTCTTTTCAAAAAAATATTAAAATTTTACAATTGTTATTGAAACTATGCTATGTATTCAGTGCTTCCACGATGAATTTTCCTGAGTACAATACAAGTAAAAATAAATACAATACAAATACAAATAAATACAATTCAATACATGTTAACACAGGCAGGCAAAAGCAGACCCATTCCCGTTGGTGATGAATAGATATGTACATTTTGAAAACAACAACGACGACAATTTGAGGAATTTTGTGCGTTCTGACCCGGTTCTGACAGTTTTTGTATTAAAGATCTGCCAAAATATCTTTACTCTCTTATTTTACGTTTGTGAACTCTTTCCTAAGTAACTTAAAGTATACATCCCTTAATCATTGATGAAAACCAATTCGTTGTTAATTGTAACTTAAAATACAGGAATTGACTAGGAACTTCTAATTCAGTTACACCTAAGTCCCTATTCAAGCAAGCTTCTAGTGATAATGTCGAATGTGCAACGTTTTACCCACACAAGGTTTATCGATTAGTTGCGCAATCCTGCAATTACGGCGTGAAGGCCATTCAGATTACCCTTAGCAGGTGAAATAGCTTTTCGTCGCCGTAAACTAGGGCTGCAAGTTGCCGCTGATTCTTTTCTTTTTTTTATTTATTTACTACAACAACTTCCATACAAAAAAATCAAACAAATTCTATTACATTATGTATCACTATGGTTGTTAGTAACAGGCGTTAAAGAAAGAAAATTATGAATTAAACATGCACTTTACTCTTTAAATAACTCTTGTTTTTTTTAAATAATATTAGCCCTTCTCAACTTAACTAACACTCCCTATGTCCCCTCAAAATAAGCGTAAAGATTATTTTAGGAATGGGTACGACAATAGTATGATGGGTGAGGTTTAAAACATCGACATTAGTTTTTATCCATTTGAAAGTCAATCAGCTGTGGTATTATATCTGGTAGGATATGTATCTAACTATTTAGCAATGTCCCACTGTAACTCCTAATCTATTGAGCCAATTTTGATGTATGAGGTGTCAATCAATTCTTTATTATGGTCCGGGTGAAATTATGCTAATCCTATTAATATTATCCTATTATTAATATTACAAGTTCGAAAGTTTGGATGTATGGATGGATGTTTGTTACTCAATCACGCTGCAATGGCACAACGTCTTATGGTAAAATATGATCGGCAACCCTAAAGCACAAATACATTTTCACAAACATCACATCTGTTTACTTTTCCATTTATATCTGATTTCTTATTAAACATCTGACGGTGACCCCACCTTTGAGTTTTCTTCAATCCCCATCTAATATCCGACCGAGAAAGTTATTTCGGTGACAAATATTTCAATGAATAGGTGTCTCTGATTAAATCTTGCTCTTTTCTTTTTTGTTAAAGCCTACTTAATTTTTTTTAAGTATTTTTTACGTTTTTAGATGTTCTTTCTTTTCTGTCTCTTGGTAAGCCTCTTTCAATAAATAATAAGGTTCGAATGCTTCAATTAAAGCGGCAATAAATGAGCAGTGTAGTGATTAGTAATGTACAAGATATGCACTTCCATATAATTTTACAAATGGACGTACAAACCATACACACATACGCTCGAAAAATTTAATATTACCCTCCTTCGGCAGTCAGGTAGAAGTACTAAAAACTTATTTTACATGTCTTGTGTTTGCATTTGTACAATTTTTAAAAGCGCACGTGATTTCTGCGAAGCTTTTTTCGCCGAAAAAAGGTTCGCAGTCGTGGGTTTATTTGTCACGGATGCTTTTTAAAACCTATTGAGTCTATAATTAAAAATAAACTGTTTTTCGTAATTTGAACTTTATGATTGCAACAGTATAGCACACAATAAGTTAAGTTTTATAGGCCTGTTACCCGGACCACGCTACAAAGAAAAATCTGTAGTACATTATATTGATCAAAGTTGGAAATGTGTTGTTGCTTCCATGAATATTTGTTATATAGAAATTATTTATTGGAGTTCATATGCGTATAATGCAATGATTCAAAGCTTTAACGTAGTTGTTATAGAGTTTCTATGGTTTACGTCTATCAATGGAAATATTTCAAGTGGCGTAATAGGTACGGAACTATTTCTCATATGATTATAAGGAACTTCATAGAATAATGTGCAACGTCTATACAATTATCCTGTTCGTACTACATCATTCCAAGCATATTTTCTAGTGTTTGTATACGGAAATTTTCAAGACTGTGAAATGTTTATTACATCATGAATTAAACAGAAGTGACGCAATAACTAGAACCAAATAAATAACAATGTCCTCTTAACCGAAGCCGGCCACGAGGCCATTCTCCACCTGCGCGGAAGATATTACCGTGCACAAGTGTTTGCGCAAACCCATCACTATCCAATTTGACACTTAATACTTAGGTATATTTTAAGCTATTGCATAGTTTCTATCGCGGCCCAGCGTGGAGACCGAATCCAGAAATTTCGTAACGAAAATAACCTGACACGGGACTCCTCTACGGTGAGCCGCTAGATGGCGTTGATAAAAAATGCTATGCAATAGCTTTACCGCGGCAGTCCCCGAGTGCCACACGTCTTTTTTTTTCATAAAACTTTGGGAAACCTCAAAATGAAATAAGAATACGACGATATCCCACTCGAGGAAGCATGTTTTTTTTTTTTCAACTTTCACCTTGAAACCATTGAATTATTATGTACTACATCTTGAAACATGCATTTTCATATTTGACTACACTCCTGAGTAGCAGTAATTTTTATAACTATGCTTTATTTCAACTCGACAGTTTGCAGATAAACACAGACAGACACAGATGGACTAGACGAAATCCTTGTCTTACTTCGAAATCTTAAAGTCGGCTACATAATACACACAAAGAAAATATATCAAAGGGTAGCATCATTTTAATAATCCCACTTCAGAAAATAACGACTGAAGATACCAAAAGCGATATTAAATGGGGCATATTAATTAATAAGTCGAACAATATAATATGGAGGAGTACTGAAGTGTACAATTCAGAAGCGATTAATTGTTTCGGCTTTCGTTGAGGATTCTCTAATTGAAAGCTGAGACTAATGAAGCAATAGTTGTTTGAGGAACTGAGTGGAGTTTTAAATAATCGGTAGTGCCAGCCAAATTAGCTAATAGCGTCTCACAATTTGAGTAACAGGCTCACCGGCGAAGCGTCTCCGTGTTAATTTTAATGAGATAATTGAAAGTGATATTATAGCTTAAAGGCGGGTTCTATTGCTAACTACACAAAAAGGATATATCAAGTTTCATTCAAATTCAAATTCAAAATTCATTTATTTCACCTAGTAGCATTTATGACACGTCATAAACCTACCACCGGTTCGGAATGCAGATTCTGCTGAGAAGAACCGGCAAGAAACTCAGCAGTTGCTCTTTTCAAAAAATACAATAAACTAATTTTACAATAAGTAACAAAACTAAGCTAAGTATACAGTGATTCCACAGTGAAGCTTTAAAAATACAATACATATAATCTAACACATGTCAACATAGGAAGTCAAAGCAGACCCATTCCCGTTGGTGGCACCCGTTCACGAGCACGACGCATGATCCAGCCATTGCTTCGCTCAACCATATTTGAGGGAACGTAACAACCCGCACCTCACGACACCACCACAGAAATGTTTAAGTGAGCATGACATACTTAGGCCATTGATTCAAATCATCATCAGGTCTCCCTCTCAGAAATGTACAGACCGCACTCTCAACTCTGTTCAGAGTTCAAACTCAAGACAGCGTTCAAGACAGATTTCAGATGTCAGAGCATATTTGTGTCTCTTTTTAACTCTATCTTAAGTCTGAGTTAAGCCAGAGCACGCTCTATAGATCAGCATCAGATAAGGCTGACCACCACTCTGCCCCAATGCAAATTAACAGACTTAACACAGCTTTGAGGCGTGAAGGTTTTTCCTTTAGATACCATTAATGATATTTAATTGCTTACACGTGCATACCACTCCGACACAGTCACACGTGTAAGCCCAGGTTCGAACCCGCGACCCTTGAAATAGGAAATCGCAGTCCTAACCACTAAGGCTAACCACTGCACTAAGGCTATCACTTTCAAATCAAAATTGTAGCCCAGATGGTAATTCATTTTATTATTCGCATTGATATCTGCGCTATTCTGTATGATTAAAGCACACATGAATAAAAAAAAAAATTGTTTCGAACAGAAATATAATAATTAATCTTTGTAATTGCTGTCATTATCACCGAGGTACACACGTTAACAGCGCATTATAATATTACAGATAACAAAATTGCTCTACATACAAACACGTAAGCAGAGAGTCACTACATACTGATTCGTAGGGTATATAGGTACCTATTTAAATTAAAACCGGCCAAGTACGAGTTGGATGCACACACGAAGGGTTCCGTATCATCTATTCGTTTCTTGTATCCCTTTATTTTTTATATTATTTCTATTATTTGTTGTTATAGCGGCTATAGATATACATACTACATATTCTATAAAAATTTCAAGTAAGTATGTAGATACTACGGTAGGTACGGTATAGGTAGCTATTACGGTTCATGAGATACCTACAGCCCGCTGACAGACAGACGGACGGACGGACGGACAGCGAAGGCTGAGTAATATGGTTCCGGTGGCACCCTTTGGGAAAAAAAACTTCATTTCCAATACAGGGTTGAAACGATAGGTATGCTCAGGCGGAAATTCAAATTATTTTTTCGCTTGCAAATTCGGACTTTTGGAGTTGGTTTTTTAAAAATCCCACGGGAACCTTTTGTTTTTCCGGGATAAAAGGTAGCCTATGTCACTCTCCAGGTTTTTAATTATACTCATGCAAATAAATAACCACGTTGATCCATTGCTTCGTTAAAATTTTGATCGAAAGACAAATCATGAATTTTCGCCAAAACAATTTTTGCATAAAAAGTATTATAATAGTTTATTGGAATAACTACTTATACTCTCGAGTGAGATTTATTCCATGTTGGTTATACTGGGCCTAAAGTTAATATTAGCATCCAACCGAACCTTTGGCTTCGGCTTCGGCCACTTTCAGTCGAAAATTCCATCTTCGACCAAAATTGGCCGAAATTTTGGCCGAAGCCGGAAGTTTCTAGCATGCACTGAATTCAAACGAATGTGAGGCGATGAAAGAGGTAACTCGCCGTGGGCAGGAGATCACTAGTAAATAACCAAATCAAAACGAAGACTTCCTTTTAAAGTGTTACAATTTTTGATAAATTGCAAAAGCCAATATAAACGTTAAAAAAATATACGCGACGAATTGAGAACCTCCTTTTTTCGTCGGTTAAAAAAATAATTATTTTATTCACTTGTAGCCAATCTTGAACTTCTTCTTCTTCTTCTTCTTCAACTAATGGACGTCCACTGCTGGACATAAGTCTCCTGCATGGACCTCCACAAGCCTCGGTCTTGCGCCGCCTGAATCCAGCGGCTCCCTGCGACTCGCCTGATGTCGTCTGTCCACCTAGTGGGGGGTCTGCCAACACTGCGCTTCCCGTTGCGAGGTCGCCACTCCAGCACCTTGGGACCCCATCGACCATCAGCTCTTCGAACTATGTGCCCCGCCCATTTCCACTTCAGTTTCGCAACTCGCAGAGCTATGTCGGTGACTTTGGTTCTCCTACGGATCTCCTCATTTCTGATTTGATCTCGCAGGGATACTCCGAGCATAGCTCTCTCCATCGCCCGCTGAGTGATCCTGAGCCTTCTTATGAGGCCCATAGTTAGCGACCATGTTTCGTCGGGGTTGGCAGCGGAATCCCATCCGGAGATTCTTAGCACCCCCTGCCCCGCCATTACCACGACCGCTGCCAGGGTCGGGAATAACGGGGCCGCCGGGAACTAGGGGCCTTGGCCTTGTGTTGTGCACCATACAAGGTTTTGCCCGTAATGACCGCGCTGGGCAGGCGTGTTGGTCATCGCAGGGCTAGACTGATCGCACCGGTGTCGCTGCTGCCCGACACCGGCCTGTGTCATTTGTTCAGTCTAGCCAGTACGAAATGGTTATACCGCCATTTGTCGGTCGTCAGAGCCTCGTTAGTAGACCAGCAGGAGGCACCACGGGCAGGTGAGGTTGACAGTTGGAGCGCTAGATGGAAGTGCGCTCCCTTACCCCCCAATCTTGAACGGAATTTATTAAATACGGTTATTAGGTACCTTAGGCTTCGGCTTCTGCCGAAGGTTGTGGCGATAGCTGATTAATCGACTTCGAATTCGGGCAGAAATCGACCTTCGCACACTACATAATATGCACTCAAATAAAACTAACTTTTGGGCCGTGTGAACTGTCAGCCCCAGAGATGAAAGGAAAGAGCTTTATTAAACTTAGCAACTTAAGTCGTTTGAGGCTAAACTTCTTACCACTTTTGGAGTGCTTTAAATTAAATTGAAACATATATATTGGAAATCTGGAGAACTGTTAATTTAACCACCAAATTGGAATGTTTCAAGTAGGTATTTACATAACTACACTATAATTTATACTACCATTTACTTCTACATAAGTAGGTACCCAGATTGAATGTCAAACTTATATATTCGTCAGTTTTCACTGTTTTTCACTGCAGTTCACTTTTCTAATCTACTCAAGTGTAAATTAAAATTTAAATTACCTTAACGCCTTTGTCTGGTAGAGGCTTTGGCCGTGACTAGTTACCACCCTGATCAAAGATGTGCCACCGAAAAATCGTGCAAGCGAATTAGTGTTCCGGTACGATGGTTTGTAGAAGCCGATTAGATGTATGGGTTTAATTAACACTCCCTGTTACTATATCTTGTCACTGAATAAAAAAAAATAACACATTAATTGTTGCTGAATTTATATAAAAAAACAACTGGCTGTTAAAATATGCTAAAAGTATCGATATTCGTAATTGGCAGTGTTTTATCGCTTCTACATTAACTGAATATTTCCAAGAATCGTAATTTCACTGTATATTTTAGCAGTGATGAATCTTATTATTGTTTATTTGACGAGACTCGGAGCGCTCAATCCATCTCAAAAAAGAAAACACCCAATACCCCCTGTATTTTAGGGGTGTTTGTATTTTGTACAAAAAATATTGCTCTGTAGCAATATTTTTCGCATTCTCTGTAATTACATCAATACTTGGCGGCTCAAGGCAAAAATAATGTGACAGATCCTCATCAATGTTATTACGAGTAAGTAGGTTGTTATTTGCAAAGTTTTTGCCTTTGCTCGGCTGCTTAGAATATTCAACAAAAATTATAATTTTTTGTGTGGCTTCTAAAAGTTTAGAAGTTTGAACTTATTTTATTATTTTATGTTTATTTAGTTAAGTAGTATATCATAAGTATCACAATCTTTTGTGTAATAAATATATCTAAATAATATAGACAATAGCAAAAAAAAATATTATCAAAAGTAAACAGTTTTCTAGTCATACTGTTTGGTTTCCCGGCTATAATAGGCATACTTATAGTTTTCCCTCTATACATTATAAATTCAGTGGCCAAATTCATAATACTTTGTCTGGGTGTGTGGTCATTATATGATAATCACATTGGTTAACATAATACCATCGGTGTAATTGGTACGAATATCGATTTATTCTGTCACAAGTACATCGGTGTATTTGTAGGTACGAATATCGATTTATTCATACATAAACAAAAATATTCATGCCTCGAGGTAAAAGATTTAATAAATGGAGGGTATCTCGAGAAATCGGAATATCACGGTAAGAAAATGAGTAAGAAAATTCCAAAATTTTCTCGCAATTTGCAATTCCAATCAAGTTTGTACAGCATGTGTGAGTTCCGCAAAGCCCAAAGGTTCCGAGTCATGCCCTTTGAGATTGAGAATCAGAGGAAACGGTAAAGTGCGGACTCATGTATTTGAGGCGGTCGCGGTGGGCACCGTAGCTGTTTTGCTTTTCGTAGTATACATTATCTACGAAAAATTTGTTTTATATACCTAATCATGTATATAGGAAGATTTTTTAGGTTGTGCACAATTTTTTTTGGTGGTTCTATAGAGTTAATCGAACATATTTCCATTCATAGTTTGGTACAAGGAATTCTTATAGTTCGGCCAAATCCGGCCGTCTTAATCTGGAATAAAACATAGGCTACTTTTATTACGAATCTTTGGATGTATGGATAGCTGCATGCATGGATATTTGGATGGATGCATGGATGGATGGATATTTGTTACTCAATCACGCCGCAACGAAGGAACCGATTTGGCTGAAATTTGGCTGAAATAGATTAGTCTGGAACACATAGGCTACTTTTTATCCCGGAAAATAGAGTTCCCGCGGGAGTTAAACACCCTCAATCCACGCATAGTTTTTAACGACAACTTAAAACTAAAGCTACAATAAAAAGTGATAGTTACATCCACCTATACTGCCGTCATAAGGAAAAAAGACGCATCTGTCATTTGTTTCGAAATAGAGTTAGACACATATTTGGCATCAAAACAAAAAAACGCCGCTACCAGTATTTTTAAATTTTGTTTAAACTTATCACTGTGATATATTTAAACAAAATTTTAAATTCTGGTAAGTACTGGTAGATGCGTTTTTTTGTTTTGATGACGAATATGTGCCTAACTCAATTTCGAAAAAAATGACAGATGCGTCTTTTTTCCTTATGTCGGCAGTATAATAAGTACAGGTAGAGAGATGTAGGTACATATTTGCGAGATGCATCGTAAAGTGCAGGCGGGGAAGTGATCTCGACACAAGAGGCGAGTAATACGCAGCTGGATAATGTGCCGCAACTGCCGCAGAATAACAGAGCATACCTGCGATGCATGTTAGTTCGTACCTACTACTACCTACACATTGTTTTTAATTTATGAATTTATTTTTATTATACCTACATACATAAACGACGGAGGAAGAGCAGGTTTCCCGAGATACAGGTTTACTTTAACTTAAATCGGGATTCCTAATACTTTTGTATACATTCGTCTGTTATAAATAAATCAATTCATTTCATACCTCCGAATAGTGCAGTGTTTGTTTTTAACCGACTTCAAAAAAGGAGGTTCTCAATTGGACGCTTTTTTGCGATTGCGAAAAAGGACTGGAGGAGAGTTAAACCTATAAAGCAAATAGCTCTAGAGTTCATAATAGTAAGTGGAAAAGTCCTCAACTTAACCTTAAAAGAACTGACAAAATAATGCGACTGATAGAGATACATCCAAAAGTATCTACAATGTACAGGAATATTAAGAGGGCATTTAAGACGCATATCCAGAGCATTTATAAATGTTCTAAGGTCATATCAGACATAATTTGAAAAGATTGCACTCTAAGTAGAGTAAGTACGGTTTCATAAAAACACATACACATTTCCGTCGAACACGATTGTTATATAAAGCCCAGTGTTGCATGATTACACCAGAACTGAGTGCTAGCGAAAAGTGATCTCGTAGAACGGGGCGGTTACTAACGAGCGCATTGTCTGTAGTAGTTCTATCGTGTACCGAGGACCGAGTCAGATCAAAGCATTAAATATCAGGCTCATAAAGGGATCATAAGTATACGTTTTAATTATGCTTTAACTAGTTGCAGGACTCCCGCGGGACCTCTCTTATTTTTAAAAGTAGCCTATGTGTTATTCCAGACTATAATCAATCTCTGAGCCAAACAGGTAAATCGTTTCAGTTGTTTCGGCGTGATTGAGTAACATCCATCCATCTATCAATCCATCCATCCATCCATACATCCAAGCTTTTGCATTTATAATATTAATAGGATATGTAATAGGATAAACAAGCATCATAACGAAGGTATGTGTGTGGCCAAAACTAGCATATCATACTAGTTTTGACCACAAATTCGTCCGCGTGGAGTTAGCTTTTTAAAAATCCCGCCGGACAAAAGGTAGCCTATATCTCTCTCCAGATTCTCAATTATACCCATACAAAAAATTCTGACAACTCAGTACGACCAAACTCCGCAACCCTGAAAAAAATTAGAGGCCGCTTGAGCGTATGATCTGCGACCGCAGCGACTGCCAGTCGTGGTTGTTGCCGCGTGGTGTACAAGTTCCCTTAGCATTCTACTCAAAGAACAACACAAATGAAGACAGGCAGTCGCAGTTCCTCTTGCCTCGGCTATCCGCCAATATGTCGCCGTCGGTATTGTGTCTTTTGCGCCAGACAACTCATTTGAATATCGCCGCATTGTTATGCAGATTCTATAGTTTTGTTTATGAATTGGTTTTCGCCATATTTAGCAAAAATATTTGTACTTAAATTATCATTCTTTAATTAGGCGTTATCATCCATCATACTCGTTTGTCCTCTATTGGTTGTCATAAAATCACATAACACATAATATGTAGGACCACGGGCACCTAGCGGTATACCATGGTCCTACCAGTAGGACAAACCGGTGGGACCACGGGCCCTTCACCATTATAAAGGCGAAAAATTGTATGTGCGTGCGTGCGTGTGTGTGTGGAACTACTGGACGGGATTTTTTTTGACTGGGATTTGGGAACGGATATAGATTATATCCTAAATTAGCACATGGGCTACTTTTTGTTCCGTAAAATTAAAGAGTTCCTGCGGTAATCAAATATGATCTTCTTGTTGGTGCAATAAATAATTAAAAAAATTAGAGTTAGTTTTTTTTTAATACGAAGAAGGTAAACAGATCGTAGTTTCACCTTAGGGTAAGCGTAATTTAGAATATAACTAATAGTTAGTCTAACAAAGATAAGAATTAAAGGAATTTTAAGAAAGGTAACCTTTGAACCAAATCCTTGGTACTTGATAATAAATTTGTAGTCATAATAACCAAGTTTGCAGTTTGTAACACTATGCCATAAAAGTTCAAAGCTGTGCTCATTTTCCAAGATTTTAATCGTTATTGCGGTGCAAGTTTACAAGAAAACATAAAAGCGAACCTCGGGCTCCTAGGTTTTAATAAAGGTTGCAAATTAGAAAATTATACCGAGCGTGGCACAGTCTATAACAATTTCTCTACAGACATTAAACAATTTTTGCCCTCCACACTCCGAGATAAAGGGGTTGGCCCGGCCGGGTGGCACGGGGATAAATAAGATTAATAACGGCGAAGCGGAAAAAAAATTGATGAACAATTAAATTTCTCCTTAAATGTTTGCGTTCGTTTTGGGGAAACTCGAGGCAAATTGCTTTGAGGGGCATTTACGTACTTAGCTACTTAGTTATTTTTAGCGGTAAGCTCGAGGGGCTGAAATAAATGCGAATTTTCGAGCACTTACAATAAAATAGCAAGGCGCACATTAGCGCGAGCATATCGAGCACAAAATGTTTGGTAACTTGTTAGAAAACATGCCTGTAGGCCAAGACAAACGTTATTCGAATCGAAGCGATTCTATTTCTTTAATCGCTATCGCTTTAACGTAAGCGAAAACATGTAAAAGTATTTAACAACAACAGCGAGTCATTGGCCAGCAATCGTAAATCAACTAAGTTAAAGTAAATGTAAGCAAATAAAAAAGAATGATCACAATCCGATTAATAGTTTCTTATACACCAATAAAATTTTGTATATTTTTTTGGAAGTCCCAAAAGATATATGAATATTTTGCAGTTCCAAAGGCAAAAGTTTGTGTGTGTGTGTGTGTGTGTTTGTTACTCTTTCACGCCACAACGAATGAATTGTTTGCCTAGGAGTGGAGATAACTCAAACCCAGGATTAACACATAGGTTACATTTCATCCCGGAAAATTAAAGAGTTCCCGCGGTAATGACTGATGTGCTCCTCTCTCCTCCAAATAAGTGAAAACTTGTGTTAGCAGTGGGTACGACAATAGTGCAACGAGTGAGGATCGAACCTGCAACCTTAAGTTTTCAGGCCACACCTGTAACCGTTGGGTTATTGAGGCGATTGAGGCTTAGTCTTTTTAATTGATAACCTCCTTTTTTTCAAGTCGCTTTAAAAGGCACTCAGTACTTGTACAAGTTCGTCTATTTATATCCATCTGTGAAATGTAGGTAGGTAGATAATTTGATTGGAGGCACGCGGCGAAATGTGACAAGAATCCATTATTCAGTGTAGTGGCGGAGTGCCGCGCGTGCATTAGCGGCCGCGGCCGGGTCGGAGGCCGTGACGCGTGACACATTGCTATGGAACCGGGTTAAAAATATCCACGCGAGGATATGTAGCATATATGTCTCTCACGTTTACTACTATTCATCATTTTTTTTTAATGCGAGATAGGCTTGCGCTAGACGACAATCAATTGGACGCACATCCCTACTAATATTATAAATGCGAAAGTGTGTTTGTTGGTTTGTTGGTTTGTCCTTCAATCACGCAGCAACAGAGCAACGGCTTGCTGTGATTTTTTGCATAGGGGTAATTTACGGGCCGGAGAGTGACATAGGCTACTTTTTATCCCGAAAAATCAAAGAGTTCCCGCGGGAATTAAAAAACTAAATCCACGCGGACGAAGTCGCGGGCATCAGCTAGTATGCAATAAAGGGTCAACCTACACAACTTATCAATTGAAAAGTTAACTTTATTCCTTTACATTATGTATGTATTTCATTATTTTTCTTCTGTGATCGCTGGTTGACACGTTATTGCATAAGTGCGTCCAATTATAGAAAGCAGTGAATCCAAAACACTGTATCTGCTTATTATGTTTATTATATACTAGAGGACGCCCGCGACTTCGTCCACGTCTTGAATTCACAATCGACAGTTCCTAAAGCCCTACAGTTTAAGTGGGCAGTACCCCTGAAGCATCAGGATTGAGGAGTTGGAACCCAAAGTTTTTATGGGATCGAATTCGTACTCGACTAAAAATCGCAGACAATTCGTGTTTTGTGGCAGGACTTTTTATTTCCTGGATCTTAAAAGATGGAGAGAGCAAAAAAAATCCCAGACAATGCGAAAAAGCCAACATTGAAGCAATAACGTTATATTTTACGAGATTCCGCAAGAATAATTACCTATACTGACAATAAAAGTAGTTATAAAAGAATATTCATTACCGAGGAGATCCAGGCCGCTGGGCGAGGCTCTATACACATTTTATGTGGTCTATTAAAGCTGTGTAGGTATGGCAATGGATTAGTTCAGAACACGGTTTAGCAATCATACAATTGTACAACGGACGGTGTTTTGCTGGTAAAAATTACGTGTGACCTGAACTCAATCCCGAACAGTTCAAACTTCACTCGTTCCTAATGTCGTACCCACTGTTAATACAAGCTTTACATTTAATTTGAAGGGGGGAAAAGGGAATATTAGTCATGTTGATATGGCTCACATTTTATTTTTTTAAAGCGGTCGCTATAACATTCGTCAAATCTGTGTTATTGTGGAACAAACATCGCCGTCGTCGAAATTCTTACTGTACTGAAGTCTAAAACAAACTGCGCTCTAGTTGATTTTTAGTTCTCATTTGTGGTGCTGGATGTGAAACAAACGTCACACTATAATAATAATATAAGCTATTGCCGATACGAGCGGCACAGCACCATGCTGGCTCTTGATCAAGAAGATTGTCCAAGTGTATAGACATTAGCTAAACTGCGTCCTATGGCGGCAGTTATAGTGCGGCCAAGGTTCATGGAAGATTGAGTACGCTACGCTATTTATTGCTCGTATTAAGCGTTCAATGTACTTTCATAGCTGGGTTGCGCTCTCTTGCTTTACATCTGTGCATTACAAATCGTTACTGGATTAAACGTCCTATACTGCTTAGATAGGGGTTTCAACAGAACATGTAACTCTAGTGTAACGGACGGAAAAAATATGGAAGAATTCTCCGTCCTTTTCCTGCCCAAACTAAATGACAGATTTACGCATAGTAAAAGTAAACTTGAAAAACTCTGGACCCATCGGATTCGTTGTTCTTTTAGTCCATTCTGGATGTGTGAGGTCCTTTCTTCTTTTTACTTTCGATAGAAAAAACTATGCACAAAAAATTTGGTAGCCCTATCCGAAGCTAATCTCTGATGACATCGTGTAACATTGTTATTACATCTATAAAACCCTGCCAAAATATGAAAGGACGTCCTGAAGTACCCGATGTGAAAATGTGTTCTGATCAATGAGCTTTAACTTACATATTTTACTTGACAGACCGGATATTCGAGCATTCAGTCCAAAATAACTACGTTTATTTCGACTTCAACTTCATCAACTAGAGCTTTTCTACTGAACGCCTCAACTAAGCCATCAGAAAAGCAGTCGATTTTCGCAAGGAGACGCAAGACAGCAATCATCTCCGTATTGTTGAGACGCTCAGATCCTCTTTAGATCCATTGTTGGGTAAAACTCAGGTAGCAGCAATATCAAAAGTTTGCCACTAGACTCTACTACGAGCATAGTAAAGAAAAATAATCAAAAAATAATCTTTTTCTTCGCTTTTGTGTCCTGTCTATCACACTGGCGAGTGTTAAAATCTCCTCGGTTTCAGAATGAGGACACGAAGTCGGGTCGGCTAGTGTACCAGATAATATTGCAGTGCGACCTCCAAACAAAGTTATGATAGCTCTAAATCGCCGTTGGAGTACTTTTGCTTGTAGTCCGAGCGATATTTCAGTTGGTGGTAAACTTGAGAGCATTAGGCACGAGTAAATACGCACAATCCTAGTCATTTCAAAGGTCGGGTGTCCAATAAATAGGAACGCTCGTTTCCTCTTTGCTATTGTTGCCAATTTATATCGACGAATCCGAAGTAGGAAAAAGCTAAAATAGTTCCTTTCCACCAGTACCTTGTGAAGTCGGGTTTTTTATTTTTATTTTAAAGAATATCAGCCAAAGTTAACTAATAATGACTGATATACTCCTATCCCCTCCAAATAAGTGGAAATTTTGTGCTAAGAATGGGTATGACAACAGTTGAACCGGTGAGTTTCGAACCTGCGAGCTTGCAGTTTTCAATACGCACCCTTAACCGTTGGGCTATTGAAGCTTGAACAAGAAAAAGTATAAAGCAAGGCTAAGCATCATCAGGTAACACATTGCTTTAGAAGAAGACCGTCCATTTAAAAGCAAGTCCCAAGGCTTTACATTAATGTCGATATAGCGTTACTTACTCGTATTTTAATACACATATTCGTAAAACCACTCAAACAAATTATATTACGGTTTTCCGCCATATAAAAATTTAAAGCGAACAACGTCGAGAGGGACATAAATCATCGGTCAGGTGGCGATATACCTCTGCACTCTGGGTTCTTTGCCATTATTGAATGGCTTGTTTACTGAAAACATAGTGTAATATCTTCCAAACTCTAATCACCATACCTGCAGCCAGCAAGCAAGCGCAGTGGAATGGGCGTTAATTCACCAACAGTTTTAGCTAAGGTTATATAAACTTTTTCCATCATTCCTAATCCTAAAAGTAAAAAAAAAAACTAAATAATGTAACGTTATCCTACTTTGTTTTTGAGTTTTGTTAATTTGTTTTAATTCCAAAGTATGAGCAAACTCAAATTTAAAGCCAAGTGGCTGCTCTAGTTCTTTTGCTGAGATCTATAGAGCGTGCTCTGGCTCCGCTCAGACTCAAGATAGAGGTTAAAAAGAGACACAAATCTGCTCTGACATAAATCTGTCTCGTTTTAATTGTCTTGAGTCTGAGCTGAGTGAGAGTGCGGTCTATAGATTTAATCCTTTGATACAACAGTCCTCGCTAATAAACCTGTATAATTATTAAAACTCAGTGTGCGGGTTGTAGGAAAACTGGGAATTGCTTTCAAACTTGTCAATTTAACTTTGTCTTCAGGACGGACCTGTTTATACCAAAAATTAATTACCATGATGAAAAATTAAAAAAGTAGGTATACAGAAGTCTTCGTTAAAACAGAACACAGAATTATCAATATCATTATCAGAAGTATAAAAGAGAAGCATTCTTATAACATTTTCATTAAGGATCTCTGAAAAGGTTTTCTTCGAGTGAAATAGAATTTTTATAGCATCAATTTGCGTCGCCGTATTTACTGCGCGGCGGCTCGCGACTGATGCAATAATAGCCCAGTTCCTGAGGGAGCCGGGACATCTCTCCTGCGGGTGTCACACTTGTATTCGTTATGCCCATTAGGATAACTGTTAAGGTGGAAATTCATATGTGTATAATTGCTAAACTTCTTCAGCATAAGGTGACGTAGTGGGGGTAAGTTGGCGCAAGGCTGGCGCATTTGGACACGGCGCGGGAGGCACAGGTCGACTGATCTACCAATCACGCGCTCGATACTATACCCCGTTTATTTACCACAAATGAGACCTAAAATTCGCTTGTGCGAAGTCAAGGTCATTTACTCAAGAAGTTTGCCGGTCACTATACTTAACTGTTAGTGGTTTAACACTACTAAATTAATGCAGTAGCTGATCGAAGATCTAACTTCAAGCGCTTTACGAGCTGCATGTTCTTTGGCAACGTATCGTCGCTCGGTCCAACAAGTTGGAGGGCTTGATAATCCGCGGTCTCCACTCTATTCGTCTACAGCGGTCATCATTCTACGAAAAGCAAGGCCCATTGCCACTTCAGTTTGATAATGGTTTGATTAGTAAACTGGCTCTTGTCGTGCATATCTTCATTCCGGATCTCGTCTTTCAGAGTAATTCCTAACATAGGCCTCTCCATAATACGCTTAGTGACTTGGAATTTTAATAGAACTTTTTACTTGATAGGACTTCAGGCATTGATGTATTCACTATTCACGAAGAGAAAACAACTCAATTTTCCACAAGATGCGCAGCCCACCTGTATTCTTTTGTTACCTTCTTTGTCTAAATTGTATTTAACACTGTACCTACTGGCTTAGAAATAAGAACTACAGGTTGGACTGACTATAAAAAAAAGGGTGGCAGGAAGGGAATGTAGGAAGAAAGCTGAGGTCCGGTTGTGGCGGCGCTCGTTTAGGAAGGCCTATTTCCAAACGTGGACGTTCATATCCCGTATCCGTCGTATATATCTCATCTCGTATATAAAACAGGCTCAGAAAACTGCAGTGTAGAGCTTCTGTAACGCTACCATATGTCACAACTTGAGGACCAGTGTCCTAGAAACGTTGCGAATCAGAAACAAAGAAGTCGACGGCCACTAACGTATTAGTAACCTCAGCAACCAAGGCGTGCCAAGAGTGAATTTTGATAGAATATGACCTATTAGGCTTTTATGTAAAACCTAAATCCACGCAGCATTTAGCAATAAAAAGATGTTTCGCTATACATATTATTGCCCAAACTTTTTTCACTAAACTAAGCACAGAGTACAATTTTAATAAAACATTTTATGACCCGAAATAATATTATAAGTTATATCACGCTCAAGTACAAATATTTCGGACGGGACTGAATTAATTTCTAACATTTCTCATATAATTTTATAAGGCCTACAGGCAAACAATGTACGTGTATATTATGTAATTGATACATCGTCGATGACATACAATAATTGCGAAATACTAAAATATATACCTACAATATGTACACGTTTTCTTTCAGCAAATTGAAAGTAGGTCAGCCCGCTGTACTGAACCACAAGAATACATTGAAATGTTTGATTAAATTAATTGAAATACAGATCGTGAATATGTTATGAGGCCAGAGCTATGCATGAGTATTTTGCTCAGTTCAAAGCCCAACTACCTATATAAAAATCTAGCCCTAACACAAGCATTAAGAGGAGCTTTAGGAGAGAGAAAAATATTAATCAAGTTGAGCTTGGCTAATTTATGGTTGTTATACTACCTAATTACCCAAACCGGCTCGAAGGACCAAAATGTAGAGTGTAGTCATTCGTGATCTAGTTCGTGACTGATAGCGATTTTTAGTGACTGAAAGACTGATAAAAGTGACTGTATATTTTAATGCTATTGCTATGATGATGTATCACATCAATGATACTAATATAATGATGATATAGATTAAGTTGAAGTAGTCTGTGTATTTTAAAGTATTTATCGTATATTTATTGGAACTGTCTGTTTGGCGGTTCGCTGTTTGATTTACTTATCCTATTTTGACATAGACAGGTACAGGAGTTATACAAGGAGCCCTCCTTGTGTAACTCCTGGAGATAATTTTTTTCTCCGGAAATATTTAGAACTCATGCGTTTACAAAACTATTAAACTGAAGATAGATAGGTACATTCTCACAGCCTATTCGTAGAATCGATCATGACAAAAGGCACAGAGATAGATTACATACAACCATCGGGTAAGTTTTGTCCATTTTTGGTAAAAATCTAATAAATATTGCTGGAAATAGAGGAGGAGGAGAATCACTCCCATAAGATTTAACAATCTTAATACTTTCAAGAATCTCCAGCTATATGAGACCTAAATGAACCCAGACGAAGTCACGGGCATCGGCGAGTTTAAAATAAATATCGGACAACAAACCAGAGAAAACGTGTTTCCTCAACTTAAACACTCAGATTCCCTCCGGAACGTGCAATATATGACCTTTATAACAAGTGCCGAGAACTTTAATGTTGACATTGTACAAAACAAGCTAAGACGGTGCCCACTAACTCATCCAGTCTGTACTCATAATGAGAAATGTCAGTCAGGTCAAAAGCCACAAGTCCGTGAGGGATGGAGTCGAGTAAAATAGTCATTAGTGTCGCCTCGGGGGAGGACAGAGGACGGGCAAGTTTTCGATCCGGCCGTCACGTTATATTGTTTCTGGGCTGCTGGATTCAAAAGACTATCAGTTGGAAATTAAGCTTTTAGAATTTTGTCGCTTCATAACGTTCTCTTTGATTGGAGGAAGTCAACTGCTGAAATCCACGCCTTTTATTCTTACTAATACATATTATAAATGCGAAAGTATAAAATACTTCAATTCGAAAGCACTTTGTAAAAGTTTATTTGAATAAAAAATTATTCTATTCTATTCTAATCGCGAAGCAACTTAGCAACTGATCGCATTTTTTTTGATTCGCTGATTTTTCGCATGGGTATAAATGAGGAGTTGAAGAGTGATATAGTCTACATTTTACAGAAAACACAAAAACAGATGGTTCCTACGGAGTTATCCACGCTGATGAATTAAAAGAAATAAAAGCCACGCTGAATCGTTTAGAAGTTAAAAGTCTACAATTTTGTATGGTTAATTGCGATCCAGGTTAATGATGCGATTGCAAAGCTTTCCATCCAGAAAATATCTGTAAAAGTCGCAATAAACACCGCCCATCCTCAGGCTACTACAGAAATACAGGAAATACAGAAATACAGGAAAAGCAAGAAAGCAACAAAGCATCCCATACACGTTTCACTCCGACTTTGAAGTATTTTCAAGAGATGTTGACTCTTACAAAATTGCAAATAATAAAATACGAAATTATTTGGTTTAATATTTTTGCTTTCAAAAGTTCAACTCTAGGAAAAGGACAACGGTCAACCTGCGCAGCCATACATTTACTTCGCTTTGACTCTCTCAAAAGTTTCGAAAGCCATGGAAAAGTTAAAAACACCACAATGTAAGAAAGTTTGGAAAATTCCAAGTTTTGTTTTATGGAAAAAACCCAAATTATTTCGAGTTTTAGCTGTATTAGCGGTTTTAAATCCGCATAAAAATGTCATTCAGTCAACAAAAACTGAACATGACTTGTAATAAATTACCCGCGGGCATCCATTATAAATAAAGCTATATAGTAAGTATCAAATTCAAAATTATTTATTTCATGTACAAAAAGACAAACTTAGTCTAAAATTTAAACAATAATTTATTATAGATTAGAAAACTAAATGTATCTCAGTGAGCAGTTACAACTTTTAAAAAAGATACCATTTATTCCTTCAGTGAGATCCGACAGCATTTTAATTCGACGTTGAACAAAGATCGTTAAATTGATTGTAAATGCCGCAGAGTCTTACGACGCCTCGGTGACAGCTTTACTTTGCATAAACAATATTTCAAAGCATCTTTCATAGAAAAAGACGTTCCGCAAATCCAGTCGGAGCATTATATTTCAGTACGACGCGAAGCCTTTAAAAGATGATGATGAACAATGGAAAATGAGTCTTTAAAGATGGATGCACTGCATTTGTTTAAGCACTACGCCATACTATGCCTATTCAAAAACCGACGACACACATCATACTTGAACAAGAAACAAAACACGATTCTGACGATGATGCTGCCGAGTTTCTGGGCGGCCCTTCTGCTTTCCAAACTGGGCCTTGATAAGAGCCACAAGTTGGCCTAAATCTTTACTAATATTATAAATGCGAAAGTATGTTTGTTTGTTGGTTTATTGGTTTGCCCTTCAATCACGCCGCAATAAAGCAACGGATCGAAGTAATTTTTTGCATCGGCATAGTTAAGGACCGGGGGAGTGACATAGGCTACTTTTTATCACGGTATATCAAAGAGATCCCGTGGGATTTTTAGAAACTAAATCCGCGCGAGCTACTAGTGAAATAAATAATTTAATATTTTGATTTTATTCAATGAAATCAGTTTATTTCAGAAAAATCAAGATTGGTAATTTTATTAGGAATAATCATCACTTATGTTTAAATTTTAAAATAGATGGCAGGAGGGAAGCTACAGCTAGTACCTAATTAATATTCTGTGCTACAGGGGTCACTTTTAAGTTATTACTATATATATAGCTACTCGTGCTGATTCACTGATTCACTGATTCACTGACTGACTGACTGACTGACTGACTGACTCATTGATCACCTCTCCTGTAAAATTTTGTATGGAAAAATTTTTTTTCACTCATGGTTTCGTATAGAGGACAAAAATTCATTCGGAACAAAAATATGGAGAGAGCTGATGAGTGAGGATTTCGGAGACGGGTGAGGAGCACCGGCCAGGGTATCGAAGTTAGGTGGGGGGTGTTCAACCAAATGTCACTCGAAACCTCATCCAATTGGCAGAGAGCCGAAAAAAAACTCCAAAATGGCGGATTCAAGATGGCGGCCATACAAATTTCATCGGTGTCTATCTCGGAAACTATAAAGGATGGAAGAGTGGTTTCTTGGAAAAGGATGATCAGGACTCGAAGGTCTACTTGATGAATAGAAAAAAAATTCAATATGGCGGAATTTATTTTTTTCCATATAAAATATATGCAAAACTTTAATTGGTTCCTTTTCAAAATTTCTGATGGTTTCGTAGAGAGGACAAAAATTCATTCGGAGGAAAAATATGGAGAGAGCTGATGGTTGAGGATTTCGGAGACGGGTGAGGAGCGCGGCCAGGATATCGAAGATAGGTGGGGAGTGTTCAAACAAATGTCACTCGAAACTTCATCCAATTGGCAGAGAGCTGAAAAAAAACTTCAAAATGGCGGATTCAAGATGGCGGCCATACAGATTTCGTCGGTGTCTATCTCGAAGACTATAAAAGATGGAAGAGTGGTTTCTTGGGAAAAGATGATTAATACTAGCAGGTCTACTTGATGAATAGAAAAAATATCAAGATGGCGGAATTTATTTTTTTCATATAAAATGTATGCAAGACTGATAGGTTCCTTTCTGCTGATGGTTTCGTATAGAGGACAAAAATTCATTTAGATGAAAAATATGGAGGGAGCTGATGATTGAGGATTTCGGAGACGGGTGAGGAGCACGGTCAGGATATTGAAGATAGGTGGAGGATGTTCCAACAAAAGTCACTCGAAACCTCATCCAATTGGCAGAGAGCTGAAAAAAACCTCCGAAATGGCGGATCCAAGATGGCGGCCATACAAATTTCGTCGGTGTTTATTTAAGAGACTATAAAAGATGGAAGAGTGCTTCCTTGGAAAAAGATAATCAAGACCCGAAGGTCTACTTGGTGGACAGAAAAACCGCGGTTCGCTTTAGCGAGCCGCGCACCCACGCGCCCTACTAGTTAATATATATATAGCTACTCGTGCTGATTCACTGACTCACTGACTGACTCATTGATCACCTCTCCTGTAAAATTTTGTATGGAAAAAAATTTTTTCACGCATGGTTTCGTATAGAGGACAAAAATTCATTCGGAGGAAAAATATGGAGAGAGCTGATGATTGAGGATTTCGGAGACGGCTGAGGAGCACCGGCCAGGGTATCGAAGAAAATTCAAAATGGCGGATTTTATTTTTTTCCATACAAAATATATGCAAGACTTTATACGGTTCCTTTTCAAAATTTCTGGTGGTTTCGTGTAAAGGAAAAAAATTTATTTGGAGAAAAAATATGGAGAGAGCTGATGGTTGAGGATTTCGGAGACTGGTGAGGAGCACGGCTAGGATATTGAAGATGGGTGAGGTGTGTTCAAACAAAAGTCACCCGAAACCTCATCCAATTAGCAGGGAGCTGAAAAAAATTCCAAAATGGCAGATTCAAGATGGCGGCCATACAAATTTCTAAAAAGATGATCAAGACCCAAAGATCTACTTGGTGAACAGAAAAACCGCGGTTCGCTTTAGCGAGCCGCGCACCCACGCGCCCTACTAGTTATTATATATTCGTTTTAAATAGTTGTGACCATTTAATAACGTTGCTAACACCCATGACTATATAACTAACTTTAGGATTATAGTCGTACATTCATAATTCATAATTAATAACCTCAAATAGCGTATGTTTAGTTTAAAAGGTTTCGCGCATAAATTATAAATGTGTGTTTATCCAGGTTCGTTCCCACAGTTTGTGAAAACATTGAGCCGATATCGCACATAGTAGGGATAGAGATTGCAACCTCGTAAATGTTTTAATGTTAGGTAACGTTATGTACATCGTAAATATCTTGATCTTTATATTATTGCTTGCCCCTAGCCTATTTCATGTTTATCGACTCCAGGAACATGTTTTATATCAACCGAGCGAAGAATATTTACGAATTTAGAAATTGTCCGTTAAACACACTCGTTCACCGAAAGTTACGTCTAGAGGATCATCTTTCGCGTAGTGTATATATAACTGAAAGACCAATAAATAATTGTCACTTTACGGTCTTCTAGAAATCGTAATCATAACGCCCAGGCAGCACGAATAGTTTTACTAATTTTACGTTCGACGGACGCGACGGTTTGTTTTAGGTAGAGTCTGTTCAATAATAAACTTAATAATTCTTTTTTCAAAACAGACTTCAAACGCCACTACAAAGTTTATAAATATAAGTTATGCCTATTAAATTTGAAGAGTTTCTCCAGGATCCCATTATCAGATCCTAACGTGATGACAATGGGACCACCTGGTACCACCTTTCAAACAAAAAAAAATTCCAAATCGGTCCAGGCGTCTTCAAGTAATCGGGGAGCATACATAAAAATTAAAAAAAAAAGATTCCGACGAATTGAGAACCTCCTCCTTTTTTGGAAGTCCGTTAAAAAGGTAAAATTAAGCACACTACGCCCTCCAATCCAACGACAGTTCTCTATTTAAACAGACTATAAGTACCAAGTATCTAATAAATAGTTTGCAAAAACAACAACAGTGTGTATATTAATATTTCATACAAGCACTCAGCACTGGCTTACATGTATTCTCCATTTAGGGCCGCATGAGAATGTTCTTAATTAGGACATAAGGACCAGACTTTAGCTAATTACTGCGCATTTTCACGCTTATGAAATTTATGAGCCGAAACGTTCTACCACTGTAGAATGTTGGTGTACCTACCTGAATCTGTAGTGTACACTTTGTACTTGTTTTGTGAAATAATTTGTTTCGTTTTGTGAACATAGCAAAACTCTTTTTTTTTAAATCAAGCATTTGGGTAAACTGGCCAAATTGACCAGGGAAAGGAGCACAAAATTGGGCGCGACACGGGACTGCAAGTTACCCGTCATATTTTTCTCTGGCTAAGGAAAAATCCCCGAGGACTTTAATCTGATATGAAGGCGTGTTCGCATCGCATGGAATAGTAAAAATACTTTGAGTATATAACCAACTAAAAATACGAAAATGAAGCGATAGAGTGACGAAGCAGTTGTAATTGTTTAATTTTCAGACCAAACGTGGGTGTCAAGCAAAACTTTAATATTCAAACAAACGCTGTTTACAACTGCTTTGCACAATTATCCGCTTAATTTAGATTCAGTCTGGTAATTTTGAGTGCATTGCGGTGCTCCATTAAATACGAAAGGTGTGAAATTACAGCAAAATCATTTCTCGGTAGAGACACCGAGCTTATAAATGGGCCGTGGGCGGTTGTTAAGAGAAGCTGGATTTTAGTTCTGAATTTCGCTAATTCTTCTTATTTATGCCACGAGGCACTTTAGACAGTCCTTGAACTTTAACTTTATTTTCCCTATAGAGTGGCTACGTACCTACCTATCTAAATAAGTACAGTGTCGCAAGGTGCCGAATTGATGGCTGTGAAGATATTTTTTCAAGGCGTTTTAAATATTCTGTCGTCTAAAAGGTCTATGCAAAGCTAAACATAATAATAATGACCACATTTGTTGGATAAAAGCTGGCGTTACTTTACGGAATTCCATGATAATACTAAAAGAAAGAATAATATTTTGCTGTAATCCGCCAAACCAGAAAAAATCTGTATGGCAACACGCACCGCCCGTGCCCTACACCGTCGTTCCTCCATACTCAAAGGTTTCTCCAGAATGGAAGAAACACAGGAATAACACAACACAACACCAAACCACCAAACGTACGTCGAGTGTGTTTTGAAGGAGTTTGTATGGCGCTACGTGTTGGTGTTGAGAAGGTGAATCTGGAGAAACGACGGTGTACCTAAGGCGCGGGCGGCTCGTGTTGCCATACAGATTTTTTCTGGTTTGGCGGATTACAGTAAAATTTAATTTTTTCTTTTAGTATGACTATAATTTGGTTTGTTAACATTCATTCTTTTCCTAATTTAATTTGAAGTCGTTATATTTGATTGAATTACGATATATTATATAGGTAGGTTGCGGTTACGGTTGCGATAACAATCCCACTCTAATCGAATAGCTTTAACTGAGTGCGGTTAACTAATTGGTATAAAATAGACCGGAGAGGATATCTCTATTAAACTTATCTCTGGTTCAATATTAATTTGTAATAATCGAATTTGTGCGGGCGATAAACGCAGATATTTACCTTAACTAATAGTTTAACTTTGTTAGGTACTATGTTAAACTAAAATTATTGATCGATTGTTTTTACTTAAATGTTTGAATTTTTTCATTGATTCGTATTCAACACTCAACAACACATTTATGCTTGGGACTCTGCGTGCCACGAACACAGCACCTTCAGCAGTTTACGCCGTCGTTGGGCCTCACGTTAGTAAGACAGTGCACCACGGGCTGCCCTACGACCCGTACATACAGTCGCGGACAGAAAATGTTTACCACCTTAAGATTCATAATTGCATGCACACATCTGTGTCAGAAGGTCGATATGTGATTTGATTAGCCATAGATCATAGACTTTTTAACATGTAGCGGTGCTTAGACAGTCCTTTAGCGGTCTCTTTAGTAGGTGACTGCTAAATAGGTTAGATGTAGAAAACTTTTTTTTTGGAACAAAAAATCCTTACTAATGTTATAAAATAATGTAAGTGTTTGTTTGTTCGTTGTTGGTTTGTCCTTTCATCACACAGCTACGGAGCAATAGATCCACATGATTTTTTGCATGGATATAGTTGAGGATTTGGATAGCGACATTTATCCCGGAAAAATAGAGGGTTCCCATGGAAATTTTAGAATCCTAACTTCACGTGGACGAAGTCACGGGCAAAAGCTAGTAATTTTAATAAATAGATATTATCTCATATAGACACGAGCACAGGACACGAGTTACCAAAATGAGAAAACGGAAGTAATAATGTAATGAAATTTCAAAGAATCTTTATTTCTTAATTTTATTATTGAGAAACTAAACAATATTAGTATAAATAAAAAATTAGCTTAATTAGCTTCCATTCGCTGCAATGACAACACGTAGACTCTCTCGCATAGACGCGACAAGGCGATAAGTCAGTTCATATCATCCCATACCCCAGTGCAACGTGATCTAAGACTCTGAGGTGTGCTTTAAGGATTTCTTTGATTCTGACAGTCCCACCTTTGAATCACTAAGCCCCATAAATTTTTCAAATCAGCAGATCGAGCGGGCTATTGAACGAGATGACTGCCACGGTGCAGATTGAACCATGGAATAGTAGCTCAGCGCATTATCTTGAACTTAGGTTGTCGGAATTTTGCTGCAGAACATCAATGTAAAATGCTGCAGAAACACCACGCATCCCCATAGCTCATCCACCTCCTTTTGACTGTTTTTGACTGTGGATGCTACCAGCATCATTATGATTCAATGCACAATATGAACTTCATCATTAGAATTATGATTAAGCTTCCATTTTGTATTTATTTTGTATATTTAAATTTCAAATTACAAATCTAATATTTTTGATAATTAATTGACACTTTTACAAGTGCAATGATCTAATGTGTCAAACTTGAATTTACGAAATGAGTTTTATTACTAAATATTTGTATAGAAAAGTCATTATAAACTTTTTTTGATAAAACGATACATGAAATTTTTATAACGTAACAAATGCCTTGATATAGCATTATAGACCTTACTGAACGCAGGGTTACGAAGAATCTAATTTGAAAAGTGGTAAACATATTTAGTCCCCGACCGTATATTAATATAATTTAGAATATAAATATCAATACAATTATCATATCATTTATCATCAATATCATTAAAAACATACAGTGCACTTATATCAATCTAATAATTATTATTTATCAATCATCATTATCAATCAGTAGGCATTGCAAGCTACAATTTAAAATACTCAATTTCTGATTTTGGAAAATGCATATGTGGTTATCAATTTCTATATTGTACATTATCAATTTCATGTATTCAACATTCGGATCCAAATCGTGTACCCAAAATCTAAATGTACCCAATGATATAAATTATACAGACCTACTTTTGCCTAGATATGTTAAAAGATTTATGAATTTTATGAGTTCGCGAATTCTATTTATATCCGTATTCGTAGATATGTGCTTCAAGATGTCTGATCATAAAGTCTGCTATAACTCAAGACGTACTGATATCTAGAGCAAATAAGATTTTTTAAACATAGGTACGAGAATAATTATTATAATATAGTTTACTTTTTAGTTCTAATAGCTTTTTAACTCTCGTGTTTTGTTGGAAATAATAAAATTGTCAGAACAATGCTACATGCCCAAATATAAATATGGATGACCCAAGGCTGAGAGCTACAAAGCGTGCTCTGACTTAGTTCAGACTTAAGTTAGAGTTAAAACGAGACATAGTTATGTTCCTGACATAAATCTGTCATGTTTTCATTCTTAACGTCTGAGCAAAGAAAGTGCGGTTGATAGATCTCAGCCAGACTTCGGTCTCCGTTTCGGGTGGTTCAAGGTTCGAATCCCAGACTTTTTGGAGTTTTACTGTACTGAATCGCTACAAAAAGACGCCGTGAACGGTCTCCCTAAGGATTTGGCTACGTCAAGATGTAACGATTATGTCTGGTTTCCATGGTTCCATATTCAAATTAGATGAGTTTCAAATGGGTACAGAAATAGCGCTTGGAATATTTAACGAGAAAAGGTTTCTCTTCATTTTCTGAAGAGTTGTAGTCAATTTCAAATTTTGGAGGCATATAAATCTACGCTAACTTTCGTAAACATTTAATTTATTTAATTTTTCTTTTAAAATTTTCCGCGCCGGAACTTCGTCAATTTGTAGAGATACCTACTAGCTTTAGTCCGCGACTTCGTCCGGAGGGTGGAGTTAGGCTTTTGCAAATCCCTCGGTGACCCTCTGTTTTTCCGGAAGAAAAGGTAAAAGCCTCAACTGAACCCACACAAAAAATTACATCGATCCGTTGCTGCGTTGATGACAAACAAACATTTCACACTTTCGCATTTAAAATATTAGTAACGGTTTTCTTTTATCTTTAATGACACAAAATCAAATTATACATAGGTACTTATTCAACATCCCCACAGCTGCTATTATTTACTCAGCTACAATCGTAAATTCCGAAGCGAAAATTACAACGTCAGTCATAAAATTCTGCAATTAGACAATTTGTACAGTGACCCAATCTGCTTTGCTTCTTCACTAAATCTTGGACCAGTGTTCAGAGATTCACAATGTAACTTCTCAAATTTTTATTTGACATCAGTTTTAATTGTAAGTATTATTCTTGTTTACAGTTAATGTACCAATTTTTTTAACGTTTTGTGTATAATACGCTCGGCGTAGACGCCTTTTTCTAATGTGTTTGTCATACGCCCATAAGCCATTATTTACTTGCATATATATTGTGTTGTATTTAGTTGTATTTATATTGTATTGGACTTAGGAGACTTCGTCGTGGAAGCACTGTATCCATAGCATAGTTTCATTAACGATTGTAAATTTTTTATTTTCTTTGAAAAGAGCAACCACCGAGTTTCTTGCTGGCTCTTCTCGGCAGGAAAGGCATTCCGAACCAGTGGTAGATTCATTGACAATTCAAAAGTGCTTGTAAAAGTTTATTTGAATAAAAAATATTTCTATTTCTATTTCTATTACAATTAATCGAATGTTTATTAGATCTCGCTCTCGTCTAGTGTACAAGTACAGTAAGTACAGGAACACCGTAACACAAAAGCTCCGAAATACACTCCAATAGGTGCTCAATAGGGTATGTGTGGTGTTGCGTTGTTCCTGTAGGTTTTTGTTCTACTAAATATGGTAGAGCAACGATGGTAGATTTTTCTGGTTTAGCGGATTATGCCAAAGGAATATTGTTTTATAGAGTATCATGAACTTCCGTTAAGCAACGCCTGTATGATGTATCTATCCAACGTTTTCTACTTGAATATGGCCTATTAGAACATCTATACCGCCAAGAGTAGGGCCTATATCCTTTTTCTTATAATGCCAACTTGTAATCACTAATTCCAATTCTCTACAGCTACCTTTGTTTACGCGGCCGTAAATCCCGATACGTGAATTAGAGCGCCAGTAATGAGATTTTGTAATTACGCGACTCGTTTAATGTCCCACTCGGCTTTGATTATTTACTCGTGCCACTGTTTAGACAGTTTGGTCTACATTACACTGTATTTAGGCTGCGAAGGCGCAGTTACCACATGATCGATGTACTTATGTATAACGGCGCGTTTATATTGTTCGGCTACACCAGTGATTGTCAAAGTGGTCTAGGTGGCCCCCCAAGGGTCCACGAGAAACTCGACGGGAGTCTAAGTTGCCGTGAAAAAAAAATGGGGGTTCACAAGTTGTATGTGTTGGCCAACGAAAATTTATCTGGTGTCGATGGTAAAGAGCAAAAATGTTAGCTTGGCTGGAAATGGATCAATTAGGATTAATTAGGATTCATTTCTTTTTCTTAAATATCCCTTAAATATAAATTTAAACTTGCATATTCGATTTTCCATTGTTAGATCTAATCTTCACATTTTTGACGAGTTTTGAGAATATAGTAGAAATGTAGCAGCAGGGGATCCACCGAAACCAGTATTTTGAAAGTGGTCTACAACAAAAAAGTTTGGGAACCTCTGGGCTATACCATATGCGGCTGCAACCCATACTTGGTCGCCGATTAGTGTAAACAGGTATTCGGCTGGCCGTATTCGGTGGAAGTCCATAGTACCGACCGAATAGGGCCTGTCCAAATGCTTCCTGCGGAAAACGATAAAATTTGATTTAGACATATCAATTTAGTTTAGTTCAGAGAATTTGCACAACAGAATTAGGTATTTGACTGTTGTCAAAATGTGGATATTCATTAATTACAATCAAAAATGTATTTGTAAAAATAGAAAAAAAAAATCGGTTTAAAAGAAATAAGCTGTTTTACTGCGACTCTCTCTAAAACGAAATTTTGTATGTAGAGTAATGGAGCTGCTGAAACGTGACGTCATGTTGCAATAGCGCTTTCTTTTTCTGACAGGAAACTTAAAAGCTCTAGGTATATTTTCGAGACTAGTTAAGTAATTAAAAAAAGAAAAATGACATTGTGGTAAAATATTAAAAACCTTTAAAGTAAATTAAAAAAAATTGTCATATACCCAATTAGCCATAAAATAATAATTTTTACCAGACCAGATAACACGATACGATCCACAAACAAAGGATCTAGAGAAATCTTGAAAATATAAAAAAAGAGAAAGGCTACTTAAACAGAACTTTTTTACGAAGTACCGCGATTTTGTAGAAACATCTGAATAACGATCGGATTAAGTCGAAAAATACCAGCCCAGATTAGACGTAGATGGTGACCTTTCTACGTTTCCAAAGGAGCTCACATATTTTTTCCTAGACTAATTCGAGTTGGAAATCTACGATATAAGATAAATCGATCCTGCTTCTTTCGCTACTGAAAAGTGAAGAAATATAACGAAATCAAACCCGACTGGCTCTAAAGCGAGTACCTATACAAAAGTATTTCGACACGAATCAATCAACAGCCACATCGAGTTTTCTCAAGCTATTACAATAAGCCTTTCAAGATATTACAATAAGCCTTACAAAATGTTACAATTTACACACAATGCAATATTGTGCATTGAATTCAGAAAACAGAACCGGCGCACTGACCGACCTTACATTTTTAAAGAGTCTCAAAAAGGAGGTAGTACAACAATTCGACGAACGCACTTGACTGTACTCGTATATTTCGAAATGACTTCCGCATGCATTAACTGCATTGATCACTTTTTGCTGATAAAACATAAGACTACATGTTACCGGATGGTTACCGATTTTAAGTTTTGCATAAATTACAAAAAGTATTTTTTATTTGATGACTACATAGACCTGGAGTGCGATTTCATCTGATGGTAAGTGACGATGCAGTCTAAGATGGTAGCGAACTAAGTTGGAATGGGTATGTGGCAGTGTAGATTTAACCGATACCCCTAATCAGTTTTTACACGCCATTGTGCCGAAACGCTAAATCACTTGGCGGAACGTCTTTGACGGTAGGATGGTAACTAGCCACGGCCAAAGCCTCCCACCAGGCAAATTCGATGGTAGAGAGCTCATTTAGATAGGATAAGGTACAATCAAACCCATACCCCTAATCAGTTTCTACAAGCCATCATACAGGATTGCTAAATCGCTTGGCGGCAAGTTTTTGAGGGTATGGTGGTAACTAGTTACGGCCGTAGCCACCCACTACATCAGACCAGAGATATAATTAAAAAATTCAATTTGTAAAATCAAAATAATTTCATGGTTTTTAATCCTAACTAAAAAGGGTACATCAAGCAAATACACAACTATTTATATGCCCCTCTACTAAAGTTGAAACTGAAGTTACTATTAAAGTAGGTTCCACACAAACACCCCGACCCCGACAGACGGAAAAGTGCAAATTCACCCGAGTAAACTCGGAGATCTCGCTTCGCTTGATCAATTAAGAGTTTAAGACCTCTCTGGAGATAAAGCGCTCAGCTAGCAATAATTTTTTTTTTTTTTCATTTTACCGAAACCAATGCCCATTACCCTGATTGCAGCCACGCGGTCTTTATTACAAGCTTTTAAGTATATTATGTATCTGCTAATTTATTAAAAAGCTTTCACGGTGTTTAATGCAGTTGAAAATCAAATTCAACATAAATATTATATGAATGAATAGGGATGGAAGAAAATATACTTTTTTTTTGATTACTTTGATTGGAGATCTCATAAAAAAAGGTCTTGACACACGGACAGACAGACGGACAACCAGTCACACAGAGTGATCCTATAAGGGCTCCGTTTTTTTTTTCTAAAAACACGCGAACACAAACATGAAAAGCATAAGTAACAATTTATATGCTTGAGCTTTTTCAGACAAAGATATTACCGTGAATGCCAAATATTTGATAGTTCAAATATTCAAGGGCTCCCAAGGGTGTGCAAAACTTTCAGGATTTATCACGTTTGATGTGGGTTTAATATCTTTGACAAAGTAATAATATAGTATACCTGGAAATAAATATTACACTCGAGCTTTGAAAAGGCACAGTCGGCTGGCCCGGCTTTAAACAGCAGCGTTCTCTAGCGCAAGAAGTGACAAAATATCACGTCGGTTACAGGAGACCATATTCTACGAATCTGAGATCGGCCAATAAATAATCACTGTATGGGACTAGATGAGTTATATTTACTACCGGGTACTGTTCCATCGGCATTTTAAAGAAACCTAGAGAGCTAATATAAGTACCTACATAGTATTCAACAGCTGGATGGAAAGCTAAAAAAAAGAAAGTAAAAATGATATAATTGTAGAGAAGTAGAGTCACGACTCTCCTCAGCAGAATCTGCATTCCAAACCGGTGGTAGATTTATGTCATGTCATAAGATCTACAAGTTAGCCTACATGAAATAAATAAATTTTGATTTTGATTTTGATGGAATACATGTCGAGAACGGAAGACGAAAGAACTAGAATTGAATAAGAAAAAGAGAAGTGTAATACCGAAGGTGCTTCTTTTACCTAATCGGAATGCTTGGTGCAATACCTACGTATGCTAGTCAAATATAAACGTATTATAATAAGCAGATCTTGATTTACCACCGCGTTCGTCAAAGGACGACGAAGATAATAAGAAGTTAGATAATAATTTGCTTAAGTCGTAGGCCATTGTCATACCATGAAGACAACTATTGAAAGCGATCCATTTTCCGGATAAACATGAGGCGATACATGAGGCGATACACGTCACAAGTTACGTCAGAACCACACCCTTATTCAAGGAAACGTATGCAACAACAATACAATTGCACCAGCTGATACAACTTGAACTGTTGAACTGCAAGTCATCCAATTTGCCCCACGTGCATAAGTGTACACAAACGATTACTGTGAATACTCCAGAGTGCGAAGGGAGACGTGTGTGATGGATGACTTAAGTCTTACCCACTGGGAGTTTAACAATGTTTGCTCTTCCATAGCACTATTGTTACAGGCTAATTTCAATCTTAGAGCAAGCGATTTGAGTTGATATTTGCACGAAGTACACATCATTCTTGAACAGTGCGGATTAAAGGATAGCTGTATACGTAACAAGCAACAGGTTACGTCTTCAAAACTGCAATGATGAAGTAGATTGACTTGATTAGTCATTTTATTGTTACAGACGATGACCTAAGAACAATTAAATCTTATATCTTTTTGACAAAAAACTGATGATAAATGCAAATAAAAAGGGAAAAATAAAATTTAAAATTTTTTTGGGTGGATTAAGCAGGTGTTACTTTGCGGAATTCCATGATAGTTAAAGAAAAAGGTACTTATTATGTATTTCTTTGCTATAATCCGCCCAACCAAAAAAAATTACGTGGATAAAATTTGTATGTAAGCCCAACAATTTTGTGCTATCATCACTTTGCAATTATGCATTGTGAAGTCAACATCTTGTAAATTAATAAATCATTCACCTTCAACAATTCATTCAATATTCATTCGCATTTACGAAAATTTCAAACATTTGTTTGAGCAAAATCTTACGACGAGTACGATACGACGACCTATCCCTTAATTCCCCTTACTCATCTTATATTTCGAAACATAATTAACAATTACTCATCAAGTGGAAGTTTAATAACGTAATCGTCTGAACTATTGTATAAGTGAAATTAATCTTCAAAGCCTTAATCTTAACAACAGAATAATAATGTTTGGAAAATAAAGCAGCTTACATTAATGTACCGTTTAAATTAACTAATAGATGTTAATAGTTATTTAATTTGTTCAACATTAAATTTCTACGTCTAGATTTAGTGAAGAATTTGTTCTAATTTGAAGTTAGAACTGAACGTGCAAAAGGTTATACTTAAGGTAAGGAACTTATATACCTTGGACACACAGCCTTGGACAGCATGCATAAGCATTGCGTAATTTATGTAACAATTAGTTAGTCATAATGACTAGGATAAATAAATAAATAATTAATATTATAGTAGGTAAGTATATCCATAGACACAATAACATTAATTTTAAAATTGTTGTTTTTAAGTTGCTATGATATAATGTCTGTAGATTGTAGAGTAGTATTTAGCTTTTCCTTAGTTTTAATTTTGTTTAAATAATAGGCAATTATTATTAAAAAATAAAATTTAAATGGGAAGGTGTGTTTGATTGTTTGTCCTTTAATAGTTCAACAATGAAGCAACTGCTCAACTAGATTATTTGCATGGGTTTAGTTCAAGACTTATGCTGAGATCTATAGAGCGTGCTCTGACTCAGCTCAGACTCAAGATAGAGATAAAACGAGACACAAATATGGTCTGACATAAATCTGTCTCGTTTTAACTCTATATTGAGTCTGAGCTGAGTGAGAGTGCGGTCTATAGATTTCAGCCTTAGAGAGTGACGAAGGCTTCTTTTTGTCCCGAACAAATTGAGATCTCCCGTGTGATATTTAAAGACCTATTAACATAGTATTTTTCACGCAAACGTTGCAATGAAAAGACCTATTTGACGAAAGCATTGGTTAGATCAAAAACCGAATGTAGGGACAACCTGAGTATTCAGACTTCTCCTTATTAAAGGAAGATACTCACAATTTAAAAGGCGGCTAGGCGGCGCGGTCTTCCCTTGGTACTTGGCTTATAGCACTGCATTCACCTGTAAAGACAAAACAATTCCCAAATAGTGCAAAAACTGCTAAAATCAAAACCCTTGCTGGCTTTGGCATAGTCTGTTAAAAAAGAAATTATCTCTAATTTATTCGAGATCAAAAGAAACTGAACAAAGTCTGGGGATAGAATTAGAGATTACATTACGAAATATATTTTTCAACACACTTGCTCATAAAATGGCTCCCGGTTCACCGCAACTAGGCACACAATGACACCTTTAACTCAAACTGTGACTTTTGATTACCATTATTCACAATGTGAGTTATAGAATTATTTTTTTTAATTTTATTGGTTGAGTTGCTTTGTTCTTAAAAAAGTTTCTATTACAAAAAAAATCCTACCTATTGCCAAGATACCTATTGCTTACTCATTTCATACAACTTCATATTTAAATAGATAATTTCAACTTGTACGTGTTTAATAAATAAAACTGTCACTCAAATATAACTTTTGTTTTTTCTGTAATAAAGAAAACTGGAAATTCCCCATTTTGTACGTGGCTATAAGAGAAAAGCCAAAAAAAAAGAAACCTCATTCTTTTAGTCTATGGCCATTAAAGGTGCGCGCGCATTCCGGAAAACTGATTAAATCAAATAAACACCTGAATAGGCTGTATGGTCGTCGATCTTTGCCTGCCCTCAAGAGCATCTCAAGAGGGCGAACAAAAGAACAACATTAGTTTTTCCCGCCATTGCGAAAAAATTTTCATAACTCGTTTTCACTGTTTTGTACCATAATGTACTATTTTAATATTATTTTCTTCACAAGTGTGTTGAAAAACGTCGTATGATACACGTGTATATTGATGATTACCGTCCTCGGCACCTTAAGACCCTCACCTAACGGCTCGGGTCTCAATAGCGCCTCAGCGGTAATCACCAACTTTTACACTTGTACCATAATGTACTATTATTGTTATTGGATTTCATCAAGTTTATAATGAATATTGACAATATAATGTTCAGCATTTCTTCTGAGATGAAAAGATTTTTCAAGTTACATTTTTAATGTTTCAGAATATATTACGTACCTAATATCTTACTTAAATTATGTTAGATTTTCTTGAGCAAAGGAAATTTTTATATCGAATAAAAATAATTGAGCCGATTGTAGTTTTTTAAATACCTATACCTACGTTAATTTGAGTTCGTTCATATTTAGCTAAAAAATTAAAACATCACGTTCCGTGATATTTTAATTATTCATTAATTTTAATTTAATTTTTATTATTTGCTGTTATAGCGGCAATAGATATGTACACATTCTGTAAAAATTTCAATCTACTTATTAACGTTTATGAGATACAGTCCGCTGACAGACAGACGGACGGACGTACGGACACCGGAGGCTTAGTTACAAGGTCCCGTTGGCACCTTTTGGGTTAAGAAACCTAATAAAGTACAAATAAAAATACAAGCCATCTCTACATTGTCTACCCATCAAGACATCCCATGGTTAAGCCGACAGAACCCGAATTATTTGTTCGGCGGTAAGGCAGTGAAAATTTACTATATACCTAAATTATTATTATTGTCACTAATTCTCAGCAGAATCTGCTATAATGTGGTGGTAGTACAGTAAGTAGTTCAAACGAGGCCAAAAACTTGTTGTTAATCACGCATTCTACACATGCTTTTCAGCTAAATGTGCTGCGTCGGTAATATTTCAAGGTTTTGTTTCACCACAACGGGGCTTTTTAATAGAAAGCAATTTTCCTAGTTCCTACTCTGCTAAGTCAACAATTTTTAGCTCATTTTCCGCTTGCCGAGCAGGCTGCAGCAATGGAAGGCCGACATGATAACTGTGCGAGTTGCCTTTGTCGGTCTATTTTCCTAGGAACTGTTATTACTTATGAAGCATGTTTACGATTCAAGTTGAGCGAGGCTTATGGTGTAAGGGGAACGATTCGTCATAAACACGCCGACAAATTTTTGGAATTGTTTGCGACGACGTTTCGCAAAACTGTGTGCGTAAGGACGGTCTCACGTCCTTGAGTCTAAGTTTGCTTTATGTGACCTATTTCATGTTTATTCTCTAATTGCTCTAATATAACGTCCTCCTCAAAGAACTCCGTTAGGATAGGTCACGGCGACCGTTTACATTCAAAATCTATCTCATCACCATACATAAGAGAACATAAGTAAATGTGTATTAGGCGTGTCTAGCAGTTTTAGCACAGTTTTAGATTTACTCTTGAGGATATTCCACCAAACTGTATTAATTCTGTTTTTCTTAAATTGTTATTCATGTGATACATTTCCATTTGCACGCTAGTTAATTTCAGTATAATGCAATTCTTATGCATTGTATACAAATGGGTCCCATTGTTCAAAGGTTTCAGATTTAAGCTAAAGATTGATACGTTTAGCAATTTCCTGCTCCTTTGTCAGCTCATGTCTTATACACGGGGCGTTCAGATTCAGTTTTTTAAATAATATAGCGCTTGAATACGATCACACCTGATGTTAAATGAATATAGATATAGTTAATTGTGAAATGGCCACATATAGCGATAGCAAGAACAGCGATGGATTAGCTGAAAAAGTTATGAAAGAACAGAAACAACAAAAGATGCAAAGATCCGACTCATCCAATCATTTATTTCTCCCATATTTTTATACAATGCGGAGACATTGAACTTTGTAACAAGTCGAAAAAAAAAATTATTTTCTGCATTCGACTACAATCTACATCATCTTTTACCATCAAATGAGATCGCAATAAAGGGATATCTTGTCATCCAATAAAAAATGCGAGTAATATGAGCTGATAGCTGCTATTTCCTGCTGCTATAAATGCTTCAGATTTGTATTAGTAGTAGAAAAGTCTACTACTAATGAAATTGCCTTGAAGATCTAATGCAACACAAAAGAAAATTCTGGGTACTGTGCAACCTGAGTTAGACATAAAGATAAACATCTATTTTCAAGCTAGAACAAATTAACTGGCGCCACAGTTTTAATCTTTTCAAATATTTGTTCGATTCGCTCAACTACAGCATCCAAACAAGCATAAGGATGTGCTTATTCCTATGGCAATAAGAATAAGGGTCATAATTGTAGTGATTGGTTTATAAAAGCGATGCCGGTTTTGATGTTGACAAAACAATCGCGTTTGCGAGTACACACCTTGGAGCAGGCCACAAAACTAACAATATGTTTGATGTTAGCTTGCATGTAGCAAACAATCGTTCTAATTTTATAGCAGCACGATTAACATCTGGCAATATCAAAACTGTGTTCTGTGCTCGATACGCGAAAGCAGACGACTGTTTATGAGACGAGATGTGATGTCTAACGAGTAACAAACGCCCACCATTGGGATGACGTTAAAAATAAATTATTATTATTATTACTAATAATTTATTTTTTACATCATCCCAATGCATGCAAATAAACATTTCATTGAAGTGCAAGCCGGCAAGTGGAGTCAAGGTGTTTAGTAAACAAAGCAGGTGTAGCGTTTCACCTGGCAGGAACCACGATATCGTATGGCTAACCTTCTTAATAATGTAGGTACAACATATTTTTAACCGACTTCAAAAAAAAGGAGGTTCTCAATTCGACGCGTATGTTTTTTTTTTTTTTTTTTATTTTTATTTTTATTATTTTTTGGCGATGTTACTCCATAACTCCGTCAAATCTGAACCGATTTTAATATTTTTTTTTTATTTGAAAGGACGTATCGTCAGGTTGGTCCCATTTAAATTTGGTGAAGATCTGATCAATATCTTCGGAGATATAGGATGGAACTCCTCATTTTATAAGAGCAAATCGCTCGTGATCAGAGTGTGTGTAGGATTTTAACCATGCAAACTTCATAGCATACATACATATGCTAAATTTCTATTTGGAATAATATATTTCAATACTTTTTTTAAGGAGCAAAACAAATGGTCTAGTGAATTGGTCCCATGAAGCTACACTAAAAAGCTTAAAATAATAATATAAAAAAATATTTTAAAAAAACCGACTTCAAACGCCACTTAAAAGTATAAAATAATTTTAGTTTGTACACGTATGTTGAAGTCGGGCCAGCGTTGCGCAATGGTATCATCGTTTTTATATTTTAAGCCCGTTCGACTTCAATATACGTGTACAAACTAAAATTATTCAATCGTAAATACTATTAGGCCGGTATACTTGTTGAATTAGCCCGTGAGACGGACGGGCCTAAATAGAAACGATGAAACCGATGCGCGACGCTGGCCCGACTTCAACATACGTGTACAAACTAAAATTATTTTATACTTTTAAGTGGCGTTTGAAGTCGGTTTTTTTAAAATATTTTTTTATATTATTATAATATGTGCTAAGGAATATGAAAGAATCAAAAAAGTATACCAACAATTTGTATTTTTAAATATTTTACAAATCTGCGCTCAACTTGATAGGTATATAAGCTTTGCAAGCCATTTTGAAAAAGGATTCGAATTATAAGACACCAGAGACAAAAGAGATCTAGGTCTTAGATAGCTCTCAAAAATAAAAAAGTAAAATTAAAAATTTTCTCTGTTTTGTGCTCTGTTAAATAAATAGTTATTTTCAACGATACCCCACAAGTAAAGCGAAAACTCTACTTGTGTCTCCAGCGAGTAGATTTTGTTCCACGGCAATTTAAGAGATTTTTTTTCTCGAATTGAGGAGATACGCAACATTACCTAACACAATTACACGCAATTCCCCGAGCGTATTATGTGGCACAATTACACAATTCGCTTGGACAGGAGGCAGTAAATGCTCTTATTCATTTTTAGCTCAGAAATAAAGCGACGAATTTTTTTTTTTTTTTTTAGAATATAATATTATATGTTTATTGCAGACACATTTTTGCGATCATTTATAAAATCTTCAATTGAAAGAGATGCTTTTTTCGTGAACATACTAATTTTGGAATATGGAATACATATACTTACATGTAGAACTTTAAGTATGCAACGTCAACCTTTACTACCACTTCAGCTTGATAATCTACCCAATATAAAGACCACTAAGCCCCAATCCAAGATTTTCAGGCTCGCTGTAGGCTGAAAGTTGGAGAAACAGTTCTTCCTCGCACCTACACCCTGGAGGCCCTTGCCGCTACCCTAGATCTCACACATTTATCTCCCAAACATTTCTACCACTTGCGTATCGTCGCGCATCGTGGGTAAATATAGGTCTTCATGCTCTCAAGTCCCTAAAGAATATAGAGGTACCGTGGCGTTGTATTTTCTTGTTATTTCAAGGCACTGGAAAATTATACTTCAGTAAACGGAATTCTGCACGGCAAAGCGTCGACTTAACAAGATTGTTTTGAATTCTCCTGAGATCTTATTTATTGTTTCTGACATTTAATATGCATTTACTGGAAAAACAACTCCAACATAAACAGCTTTAGAACATTCGTTGTTTATTTCAGAGATTATTGGAACATCTCTTATCCATTTCACATACATACAATAAAGGCTAAATGAAGAAGGATTCTTGAACTGCGTAAAGCCTCATTACCCGCAATATTCTAGTTAATTCATTGTTCCTACAACGCTGCTAACTGTCATATGTAGAGGAGCATTGCACGGGAGACGGATCGGCCCAAAACGAGGAGATCGACGATGACTAACGTCACATTATCCCAATATTAAATACATATTAAATTCAAAATTATTTATTTCATGTAGGCCAACTTATGGCTCTTATGACAGGTTAAGAATCTACCACCGATTCGGAATGCTGATTCTGCTGAGAAGAGCCGGCAAGAAACTCAGCAGTTGTTCTATTCAAAACAAAAAAAATACAATATGTAGCTTATCTATCTTGGGGACAGCTGAAGCAAAGCTGATTGGTTCCAAGCAACTTTGTCATTAAGGAGTTCATTAACTGTGTAATAACTTCTATTTATTAAATGTGCCCTTACACTATTGAGATCGGTCTCTATAACTAATCTATGAAATCATACAACAACAATGAAATCATATATATACAAGTAGGTATAGGTACATATTGATTATAGAGGTCGGTGCGCCATTTGCAATATTACCTATTAGTTCCAGAGACACTCGTTTCTGCTTAATGCTTACAGCGCCAAAATGGCGTCAATCAAGTATATCCAAAAGTCAAGTACCTATATCAAAATAGTCAGGTAGGGCTCAGGCAGCCTCTCCAATGTTAATCATAGATTTATTATTTATAAAGCTGAGTGGTTGGGATCTTTTATTTTACTTTTTCCGACTAAGAATTGTTGTATTAGTAACTATTAAGTTAGCAGTTTCATGCATTATTCGATATTCTCTGGGGTATGTCGCGACTCGTGAGGTAATATGAGACGAGTCGAGCAGGCCTTCTGTCTCCCGTCTGCGTAATTAGATTTCCTTTGGAACTGGGAGAAGCTTTTACGGAGAAAACCAATAAGGCATCCCGCCAGCCCGTGCTTCAAATATATCGGTCCGCCTCAAGTAAAGGTTACATAAGATGAATTACTTAGGCTTGTAGCACACCGCCGTACCCGCCGCGAAATAAAAGCGAAACATAGCGAAATAGCACCAGCGAGCGTATTTTGTCAGTTGTATTGTAGCGGAGCTGTCTTCGCTGGGATGTTTTTGTTTTTTTATTCAGACTGGCACTCGTATGTTATAAAATATTTATAGCTATTTAATAATACTACACGTTCACACACCGTAGCAGATCGAGATGAAGAGAGTGAATTATTTATTATCTATTATGAAAATTATAAAAATTCCACAGCCCAATTGGTTCATTCGTTGTTGTGTGAAGGAGTAACATAGATACATCTGGTCCATCCATATATCCATCCTCACAAACTTTCGCATTTATAATATTAGTAGTATGAAAACCATTACCTAAATATTAGGGATTTTTAATCGCGTTACTACTATTGGTTTTTTTAGTTAACAACCTAATCTATATCCTAAATAATATTTAGTTTAGTTCCTGAAACTCAATAAAATCAAGTCAACAACAGTCAGCTGCAGAAGTAGAGGGTATTGAAATGGAATGGTTGGAAAATTACTTATTAATTATTATTAGTATCAAAGGCTGGTAGGGCTGCTTTCGTTTGCTCCCGACCGTTCAATTTAACAAATTAATTAATATTATTCGAGCTCAGAAGCCATTGCAGTAACAGATTTCCAATTTCAATTAATATTATTATTAGTAAGGCAATTTCAGTACCATTTTGACATAGTATGCTCAAAGATAGAAGAAGACTACATAGATTGTTGAAACTTCTACAACTTCTTTGAAACTGTAACTCAAAGCACTCCTTACAAATGCATCGAACTTCTACCATCTAACCGCAAGTAGCGTTGCCAGGCGTCCGGATAAAGCCGGACACAGTCAGGCTTTTTGGTTGAGTGTCCGGCCAAATTAGACGGTGTCCGGCCTATCCGACTTTTGCTAAGCTTTTTAAGTTTAACCATTTTTTTTACATAATTTGTCATGTGTTGGTTTCCGCTCCGCTCGCCTTATCTTGCGCGCCATATCGCTACGCTTGCGCAAACGAGCTTTTAAAAAAATTGCCATTTTGCGCTAGGTCTAAAAAATAAGGGTGTCCGGCCTTTGTACCCAAATGTCCGGCCAAACTGGCTGGCCTGTCCGACTTTTCGGTTTGAAGACCTGGCAACCCTAACCGCAAGGCATCACTTGGATCTGCTATGCTAAGTAGGTGAAATCCAACGGATGCACGCGCCTTGTTATCTCTTGCCTAATACACAACGGCAATTTGGAATGTCCTCCTGGCTTCCATTTATACAACTAACTTAAAATTGGGTACTTTATAATTATAAACGTAAAAATTCATTTTACAAAATCGACTTCAATCGCCACTAGAAAGTATATCAATTGTGCCTATAAAATTCAAAGAGTTCCCTCGATGGCTCCAGGATCCCATCATCAGAACCTGACTTGATGACAATGGGACCACCTGAGAAATTTACCCTTTTAAACAAAAAAGAATTTTCCAAATCGATCCAAGCGTCTTCGAGTAATCGGGGAACATACATAAGATTCCGACTAATTGAGAACTTCCTCCTTTTTTGGAAGTCGGTTGAAAAGGTGAAATTAAGCACACTACGCCCTCCAGTTCAACGACAGTTCTCTATTTAAACAGATTCTAAGTACCAAGTATCTAATAAATAGTATGTAAAAACAACAACAGTTTGTATATTAATATTTCATACAAGCACTCAGCACTGGCTTACATGTATTCTCCATTTAGGGCCGCATGAGAATGTTCTTAATTAGGACATAAGGACCAGACTTTAGCTAATTACTGCGCATTTTCACGCTTATGAAATTTACGAGCCGAAACGTTCTACCACTGTAGAATGTTGGTGTACCTACCTGTATCTGTAGTCTACACTTACCAATGGAGACGCGTAGAAATATTGACACTATTCAACTGAATTTAACACAAAACGAAGACAAAAGATAAAAGTAAGGCTTTACTGAATTGAAGTTCAACAAATACAAAAGTATATCAAGGCTACATAATCTCAGCCACACATCTACACTTCCTTGTCCGTAAATACATAAAGTGCAGCGTGTAAACCTACACGATCGTCCTCGTGCGCCGGTCGCCGTTGACGTAAGCGTGTGCAGGTGACTAAAATCACTTGCACGCGTCTTGCCCTACAATTACAACGCGTGACGTACGCACTACCCAATATGGGCTCCGATGAATACCACGATCTTCAAACAAGCCAAGAAAAAACACAATCCATATCTACGTACGTCGTGTTTGCCTAGTGGGAGGCTTTAGTCGTGGCTAGTTACCACCCTACCGTCAAAAACGTGCCGCCAAGCGATTCAGCGTTCCGGCGTGATGACATGTAGAAACAGATTAGGGGTATGGCTTAAATGTACACTGCCATACCCCTTCCAAGTTAGCCCGCTACCATCATAGATCGCAGTCAAGGATTTTGTCCACGAATAAAAAAAAACATATTTGTTTGTGCCAAAACAAAACGACGCCATGTTCGTTAATAAGATAACAAAGGATGTGCGTCAAGCACGCCTCTCGATTATATGTATTTCAAACAAGCTTTTGCCGTGATTTCCCCCGTGGAATTTTTAATAAACTAACTACTCGTGGACAAACGCGCGGGCAACAGCTAGTAATAATATTATGTAGTCGGGAGTGATTTAAATTTTTAATTGAACACATATGCAAGTAATTCGAATTCTGAGATATTATGCAGTTAAATCGTCGTTCACATGTGAATCACCTAAGCTTTCGAGAGCAGCTTTTAGGGTTCCGTACCCGAAGGGTAACCAACGGGGCCCTATTACTAAGCCTCCGCTGTCCTTCCCTCCGTCCGTCTGTCTGTCAACGGGCTGTATCTCATCATCCGTAATGGGTAGACAGTTGAAATTTTCACACAATGTATATTTCTGTTGCCACTATAACAACAAATAATAAAAATTTATTAAAAATTAAAGAGGGCCCAACTAGAAACGTGTTTTTCCGGCATTTTTTGGTACGGATCCTTTCTGTTCGAGTCCGACTCGCATTTGACCGGTAATTCGAATTTCGTTCCAACATTGCGTAATCCAATAATTGCTTGAACGAATAGAGATAACTTTGACGACCAGTATTCACTGTGAGTGACGTGTTCAAGTTCATATTATGCAGATCACGAGAATATCACTGAGTGATTAATTAATTCAGTGTTATACTCAAGGAGTCAATCGCATGTTATAGGAGATTAACTGATTTGAAATAACTCATCGCATTTAGTTTTATAATAAAGTATTCTTCATGAAATTTTACCACCCCTTTCAACCGTTTACGGATGGAAATCTAAACAAATTCCCTTTCAACTTTACAATGTACACAAGGAATATTTCACCACCGGTATAGTTCTTGCAATTCGCGAGGGCGCGTAAGCTTTACTTGTGGTTACGTTGTGTACATGCACATTGCGTTAGTGTACGTGCCTGTCAGGAGCCTAGGTGGGAGCGGTCAGATGTGAACAAGTTCTCGCTCACACTTATACAGATACGACACACGCACAATCGTGAGCCACACGCCCTCGTGAATTGTAAGAACTACTAACTACCAAGTAAAGGTCAGCTACCTTTAAGGACGTCATTTGTAATGTTTGATTGTGCTTTAAACGTTGGAAAAACAAATTCTTTGTTAAGTGTCAGCTAATTAGGTTTAGGTGTTTCTTCTAAAAACTCGGGACTTTCGATGTAAATGGACATGATTCAGTATGGGGCAGTGCGTTATCGGTAAGTTAGTCACCCTATTGAATTCCGTTATGCTGATCGTACGTTTTAAATTAGAAATAGTCTATTTAAGTTTAACTAATTTTTATACTGATGATTGATCATGTTTTAGCTTTAGCAAAAAGCGAAATTCTATGATCAATGTTCGAGAAAAACCATCCACCCCAATCTTAAATCAATAATTTAAACGTAAAAATTCTTTTTACAAAACCGACTTCAAACGCCACTAGAAAGTAAATCAATTGTGCCTGATTTTTTGAATTTGAAGAGTACCCTCGATTTCTCCAGGATCCCTCATCAGATCCTGACTTGATGACAATGGGACCACCTGAGAAATTTACCCTTTTAAACAAAAAAGAATTTTCCAAATCGGTCCAAGCGTCTTCGAGTAATCGAGGAACATACATTAAAAAAAAATATTCCAACGAATTGAGAACCTCCTCTTTTTTTGGACGTTGGTTAAAAATTATGATCGAAATCGTAGTGACCATTAAAAATACCATCATAATTAATGATTCAAGCATTTCAAATCCGAAATCAACGCTAGCTCAATTACCCAACGCCACATTAGGTCTGAATCTAAAATAAATTCAAGCGCACCTTTTAAATCGGAGGCCGATCAATCGGCCATTGCTCCGACCAATTAAACGGTTATACAGTAAAAGCTCCTTATTCGCGCTTCCTTTATTCGCGTTTTCACTATTCGCGGATTAAAAAAATGCGACCCAATTCCTATATTCGCGGCTAGATTTCTCTATTCGCGGATCTAACCGGTACATCGGTAAACATAAAAAGGATTCCAATAGGCATCAAGCCCAATATCGTCTGTAAACGCGTCGTCAAATGGACTAATATTTGTAAAATCTCAGTGAAGGTTTAAGAATGGAAAATGAGCTTTGTGATTTTTTATGAAAACTGATGATCCGTCTATGGAACAAAGTCTTATTTTTAACCGACTTCCAAAAAGGAGGAGGTTATTAAGAGGCAAATTGCTAATGCCACTGCTGAATATATCAGTCTGAAGTGAAGGAGCTTTTAAAAAGCGTCAAGCAAGAAAAAATTACAAAATTCTTTAAACCATTACCTAAACCTGAAAATAATAATTAATCAAATATGGTCAAAAACTTAAGTTAATGTTTTTTATTTTGTCACCTAGGAACGTATCCCCTATAATCCCATATAAATTACCATTCCATATTCACGGTTTCTGTATTCGCGGCATATTTGCGGAACGTATCCCCCGCGAATAAAGAGCTTTTACTGTATAACCCAATGTCATGATCGAATTTAGTCAACCTGCTTACGTAATGTTGACGCCGCGTCGGATTCTGTTTGACGTTTAAATTCATGTATTATCCGGCTCACATTTATGTGGACAGAATGTAACTAGAGGATTCACTGAGAAAAGTGAGTCTATGAAGGATGACAAGGAAGGACATTGGATAGGATTCTTGAGTGAGCTCGGCTGGCTGGAGTAATCTGGCGGGGAGATGTACCAGTGGATTCAACCAAATCGGGCAGATATCGCCTAATTGCTAAGGCAAATCTCAGCATGAAGAACAGAAAAAGAAAGAAGGATGAGGAAGGAGTTTCCTAAATGTTGTTAATTATGTCACGCTAAATAGTAGGTACATAATTGAAAAATGGAATATAACTTTAGGCTTTTTGGATAATTGCAATAGACCCAGTCTTATATAGCTCCTAGCTTTATTTATTTTTCGATCATTTGTTTGACATCATTAGGTTGGATTCTTCGATCACAGAAAAATAAGGTTGGATCCAATTAGTCTAAATCGTATGGTTAGTTTGTGTTACTTAACTCAATATTTTTTTATCGTGGATTCTCATCCGGTTTTTTCTTAAGAGACCGGATAACTATATCCGGCCAATTAATTTTTTTTTTATACATATTTTAGATCGAAATTACCAGTCTACGGCTTTATTTTAATGTTTCGCATCATAATAAATAAATAAAATTCAAAGTCCTGACTGACTGACTGACTGACTGACTGACTGACTGAGATATCAACGCACAGCCTAAACTACTGAAGTTAGAAACTTGAAATTTTTACAGTTGGTTCCTTTTATGACGTAGGCGCACACTGAGGAAGGATTTTTGAAAATTCAACCCTAAGGGGGTAAAATAGGGGTTTGAAAAATCGAACTTAACGTGAGCAAAGCCGCGAGCAAAAGCTAGTCTAGTAATAAATAAAATGGATATTATAAACTGCCCATCTTCACGCTACAAGTTCAGTCTTCAATCAGACCTTGCTTCTGAAGTTCTGCCATTTGTTTACAATAAAAAGTTTGTTAACACAAAGTCATGGTCGAATTTTGCCTTTGACGTCTCCTTGACGTCACAGCGGATTCCGTCTGACGTACACTATTCAAATGTATTTTAGCTTCCGTTTAAGTATTCGTAACGTTTTCTGAGTTAGATTGCCTCTCAATGCCAGTAGAGATCTGTCAACAACTTTGATTGAAATCTTGGGTCGTGGCTCTCTGTTATTGCTCGAATGTAACGACTCATGTTATGACACAGAGTTGCATAATTTTGTCAGCTCAACAGATACTCATATTTTTTACTATTCAGAATTTCACTAAGCTAATCTTCTTCAACCTAGACTTAGGTAAATATTTCTTTTAAATAAAATAATTCTTCTAAAGCTTTCTTCTTATATAAAGAGCATTTTATTTAGGCACTCTTTTAAAGTTGTTGATATTTTTTATAAAGATAATTTTTAATGTACAAATTTCTCAAAAACAGAAGGTTTTGAAGTTTTAATTTCAATTTAAACTAAATTGAATTGAACAAGACACTAAAAAAGGAGGTGGGTTGATAAGGCAACAAAATCCGCCCCTCATACACTCGAAAAAAAAAAGTTCCAGATTTCGACAAATTGTAAACGTATTTATATACTTGAAGATTTAAACTTTATTTTAATATAAAGTTTAGGTGATAAAAAAAATAGTAAGTTACAGAAAATATTACCCAAAAAGAGAGTGTTTCTTTTACTTTTCTTACATTTTCATACATTTTAGTCGTTTTTTAAGCTTTGATTTAATATTTTAGAATGAGGCGCTACATGAACCAAAATAAATTAATACTCATATAAAAGCTTATAAAAAGGAGCATCATTATCAGTTACGTTTACCATGGTTCATGGAGCGCCTCATTCTAAAATATTAAATCAAAGCTTAAAAAACGACTAAAATGTATGAAAATGTAAGAAAAGTAAAAGAAACACTCTCTTTTTGGGTAATATTTTCTGTAACTTACAATTTTTTTTATCACCTAAACTTTATATTAAAATAAAGTTTATATCTTCAAGTATATAAATACATTTACAATTTGTCGGAATCTGGAACTTTTTTTTTCGAGTGTATGAGGGGCGGATTTTGGGCCTTATCAACCCACCTCCTTTATACGTATAATGTCGGAATTTAAGAAATTGTTCTATCCATATACATTATACATACACAAGTCTTACATAAATACAACGCAGACTTATTATTTTGTTTAAAATAAACATAAATTGAAACATCATAGAAACTAACAACATGCTGTATGTAGTGACACCTGAGGAGATACACTACACTATTTAGTGTTTGTTACAGTTTCCACTATCGTGTTTAACCATTTCAAACCGGGGCTGGCCAGCACGAGGTCAACTTGTCGGCCTTCGCCATTAATACATAATTCAACTAGAATTATAACGCGCTGGATGGTATATTGTCGGAATAATTCTCATAGGACATATTTTTGCTGTAGCGTAAAGTTTCATGGTCTGATATGAATTTTTAATTAAAGTCAGGATAATTTAAATTAAAAAAAAATACCTGTCCCTATGTCATATGGCTTGAAACTAGTTTCAACTTTTTTTATTATGGAAACATACAATAAATAAATAAAATAATAATAACTTGCCGGAATTTTTGCTTAATTACCGTTTTTTTAAGTTAATTTAACCGATTTATGTTATATTTATGTATATCATATAATCCTACCGACTGCGCCAAATATATCTCCGGGACAGGTGCGAGTACGCCATAAGTCCTTTTTAAGGCCCAAGAGACGGATCTGCCCGCGAAATTCAAATTTAATTTGGTTATTTGTAAACGAATACGACAAAGTAGGCTTATGGTATTCAAATTGCGCCAATGGCAGTATCATCTTCACAGGTTTATATACTAATCTTTACGTGAAAGTATCCATTTTAAGAAATTAGTCAAAATAATGAGTTTGACGTGAGATACTCACAAATAAGTCATTATTTTGATTAATTTCTTATACTGGATACTTTCACCTAAAGATTAGTATATAAACCTGTGAAGATGATACTGCCATTGGCGGAATTTGAATATCATAAGCCAACTTTGTCGTATTCGTTTATAAATGGCGAAAAACCAAATTAAATTTGAATTTCGCGGGCAGCTCCGTGTCTAGGACCTTAAATAATATACTTAAACTATAATTGGTCTAAGTATATGTATTTATATTTATTGTATTGTAAATTATGAATCCTCCTGAAATTGAATACACCTCAAATGAAATTATCAGGTCTGGTTGTGAGGAAAAACGAACGTCTTCGTGAGAATCCCGAGTTTACCCGCTCTTACGTTATTGCTGATTAATATTTCTGGTTCAAACTATTCATTCCTGATGCTGCTATTAGATATAAAAAGTTACACTACGAGTAAAGTGAAATAGAACATAGCCACATCCAAAACGGACCAAAGGAACAATTTAAAATCCTCATTACCGCTGTACTAAGTTGTCGTGTGACGGTCTAATACATTATTCATTTGCCGGTGACAGTTAGACGTAAAACACGTCGCGTCCATTAATATGACCACACATACGCTACGCTCAAATTACGAATTGTCTATTTAAACGGCTCTAGTGAAGGCATACCGACCGGTAGGTCGGTTGTTATTCATGATCATGTTATATTCTTGATCTGGCGGTGAGTCACCCCCGTGCCTAAGAGAGCTCGTAAAGGTGTCGGTCTTGCGCCTGATCTCTCTCCGGTCGTGTGGAATTTCCACTCCATCGGACTATGAGAGTAAGGGAATAGAGAGTGCACCTGGGTTTGTGCACTATAATATCTCCCGCGCAGATGACTAATCTCTATGGAGATTGACCGCCGTGGTCGGTTTCGGTAGGGAGGACATTATTATATTCTTCCCGTCAAAAATTGAAATACAATAGTGCGGCGCTCGGCGGACTTGAATAAAGGCACGTAACGTCACAAGTTTACATAATATCTACGCAGCAAAATTTGTCAAATGATCAATGTCAAAAATTTGAAGAAATTCAAAACTTTTTATATCGTTTGTTCTTGTCTTCGTATTCGTTTTTATCCTAAGTTTTTATCTAATATCCTATTTGTTCACCTTTAACTCAACAACAGACGTGTACAAAATTGTCGTGTCGTTTTTGATTTATTCAAAAGAATTTCTATCTACATAGATAGAAATGAATCTTATAATGAAATATTCACGTAGACATTCAATAACGCAAGGATTCGCAACAAAACCAGAGTGGAAAGGCTTTCACGGAATATGAGCACGATTTTTATGAATATGTTTTATAGGGCAGCGCGATAAATCAAACGTATTGTTTATTGGATTAACCCTCTCTCATCTCATCTCCCGCTGTGGGATACGTGAAAAAAGCCTACGCTAACATCGTACTATCATCATCAAACATCCTACTTATATAATATTATAAATGCGAAAGTTTGGATGTATGGATGGATGGATGTTTTATACTCAATCACGCCGCATTAACTGAACCGATTTAGCTGAAAGGCATAGAGACAGATTATAGTATGGAATAACTCATAGGCTTTTTGTCCCGGAAAAGAAGAGTTCCAGCGGGAATCAAAAACCTAAATCCACGCGTACGAAGTCGCGGACTTTGACGCTTCTAGTTTAATAAAACACGTTCGATTACGATTACGGAATTAAGCAAATTTTTGAAATACAAATACCTTATTTTTCTATGATCGAAGGCAAATACCTCTTTGAGGTTGAGGTCCTTTTCTATTACGAGTATTATCTTGTGCCTATTTGGTATTTTTTTTTTTTTGTGTACTTATTGTATTTTGTTTATATTAATTACTTTGTACCTACATTGGGGTTTTACCTTTCTTTTTAAAAAAATCCGCGGAAATACTCAGCTTTTCCGGGATAAAAGATAGCTTATGTCATTCTCGTTCTTAACGTGATTTTTTGCATGCAAGCAACAAACCCACTTTCGCATTTATACTAGTAGGGAGTTATAAACTAAAGTACCTATACAGTAAATATACAGAAAAAACTAAAGTAATAATAATTAGTGTTGAATGGAAATTACAAGAAACAGTAGATTTGTACCGTACATGACAGAAAATTTTAATAGCAGATCAATGTTTCCAAATGTAGAGTTCATCACAAAATATGTCATGCTATCTCTCACTCAACTGACGTGAATAATTCGAAATGTACCTTATAATTATTGTACAACACTATTTGACATCATTACCAACACATACGTCATGTATCGTTTTATTTGAACCGTAGAATAATCACACGGCTCCGATGTGTGATACTCAATATGACCAATATCTGTATCTGGCTCATTAGTCATTTGAACCGGCTCGCTCAGAACAGAAAAGAGTCTACTGTTACAAAACTCATTTTCAAATCGTGTCATATCGTCCCAGAAAATTAAGCTGAAAATGGGCTATCAGGGCAAATAATTTGTTAGCTAGACAATTAAAATTTTTAAAGTGTGTATAAATCCCCGAATCGATTTCGACAAAATTTGACCAAAGAGATAGCAGATCAAATTGCATCATAGGAATCATAGGGTACATTTTATCTAAGAATTTTTAAGAGCTTAGTAGTAACTAGTAGCTAAAGTTTAAAAATAAAAGTTTCATAATACGCTACAGCATTGAGAACGTCTGAATGGCAATTGATAAAAGTATCGGATGAGCGCGTATCAATTGCTGATAACAAGCGCTTATCTGCTACGTAGTGTAATACAGTATCCGGATATCGAGTGTTTCTATGGCCATGCATTACAGTAAAATATTACAGTGATTTTGCAGTGCGATGTAGGGCGGCATATATACCTGGTATCCAAATACGACAAAGTAGAAGGCTAGGTGGTCAAGTCTTCAGTTTCCTTTTCGTGGGGTCTAGGATTCAATTCCGGCTTCTGTGAATCTGACTCTGACTCATCTCTGTATTTTAGGAGAAATGGGCGTTTTAAGCAATTAAGTGCCGATTTTAACAACGTCGGGTGACGCTTAACCGAGGAATAATTGCGCATTCTGACAGTTTTCGTATTGAAAATCTGCCAAAGTATCAGCTCGGATAAGAGTTATTTTAAGTTTGTGAAATCGGTGCTAAATGTCACTTGCTTTAACTGAGAGTTCTCCATAATGTTAATGTGTGTATCACAAAGGTGTGTGAAGTCTGTCAGTCTGCACTTGGCACACTTGGTAGACTTAAGCCCAATTCGAGAGGACACCCGTGTCATGGCCAATGATTATTGGAGATGATGATAGTTATTGAGATGATGATGTTGATAGATGATGAGAGGAACTCATACAATATACCGCCGTTACCATATTTGGTTGTGGTGTTCGCAAACTAGGTTATAGAAGCTCATTCGCTGAAGATGATGCTCTTAGTAAAGTAGAAAAAGTTAGGTCCGATACATAAAAAAAGCTCGCTTTACGGCCAGTTGATCGTTGCAGCCAAACCCGCGACCCGTGAAATAAAAAGTTTTATGAAGTAAATTACAGAAATAGCCAATAAAATACAGTAGGTAAAACTAAATAGAAACTAAGAATAAAGTTGACGCTACAGTCTAAAGAAGTATTTTTAAGACATTGTCAATAGAAACCGAAAGAAACTTGAACAATAACACCCACCAACAAAAGCAACAGAGTTTCTATTATTATTAGAACCAATAAATGTTAAACTAATAAATTAGTCCAATGAATAAAGCTTTAGAAAAGTACAATAAGCAATGAAATACCAATACTTTTGTTCTTAGATTTTTTGACAAAAAACTAGAGAAAGGCTCAATCCTAAAATTTAAGTTTATGAGCTAATTAGTTTTTTTTTTGTGGTAATAATTAGAACTACATAATATATTATGTACACAAACGGGAAAATATGAAGCTCTACTGTAATGTTGGTAAGTACACATCCATGATTTTTTGGTAAGGCCAAAATAATTAAGTACCTTCACGCAGATTTGTAGGTTTCAATTTACAGGATAATTTTTCTTCAATGTATCGTTGAATTGTTTGAACGAACCGAAATTCGTTACCGTTATATACATTTGGATACTTCGGTTACTCATTGGCCCTTTTCTCTACTAATCGCAGCCTGTGTGGAAAAACAACTGAATTTAGAAGTCGGTGGGCCGGTTAATTCCATTGAATTCACTCTTTTACTGGTTAAGTGAATAACCTTATAACCTATACAGAATTATAAGGAATAACACTAATATTATACTATACTAAGCATTCACGTTGGACATGCTTAGTATAGAGAACAAAAATATGGTATTGTTACAGAAACCTCAGTAACAGAATGTAAGCAAAAAATAATAGATATTGTTCAATTGTATGTATGTATGTAACCTTGATGTTTAGACCCTTTTATGAAGAAATGCAAATCATGAAATGATGCAAAGTGAAGAGGAAGTACATTATGGGTGTCTACTGTCTATTGAATAATGGATGGCACGTAGTAGCACGTCACGGTGCTTTCTCGGATTAACATGCGCTTTGCATTACGTAACTAACTTGGCCTCAATCATCGTCAGCCTGAAGGTGATTGCAGATTACAAGAGATGTCCTAACCGTCAAGTGTACGCGTTGTGGGGTACGCGTACTCAAGAAACACATACCTAATATACACATTCATATTATTATGACCAGCCCTCTGGTTCTGTAACTCAGTGCCTATCCAAAAATGAAAGCCAGTGACATATATTTTTTATCCATTGAAGGTTTGCTATGAAACAGTAAATGACGTTTCTCTTCAAACCTTCAATGGATAAAAAATGCCTATCGTCGGTGATAAGCACTGAGTTACAGAATCAGCCCCCAGATCTTACACGCGAATTGACTTACAGTGCGTGAACACTGTCTCATTCTAATAACGCGATGTCGTAAATGCACTGATTAGTCATCGTATAAAAAATATGAGTTTGGAATGGAACCTTTTTTTTAAATATATAGACTAGCGCTTGACTGCGATCTCACCTGATGGTAAATGAAGATGCAACCTAAGAAGGTGCGCGCTTGCCTAGAAGATGCCTATTCACGCTTGATTTAAAGACACCCAAGTTATAGTTGGAAAAACGGAAAGGCATTCCAAATTTTTGCGGTGCGTAATAGGAATGAGGAAACAAAGCGCTTAGTACGAGATCGTGGAATTTCGACGACGTAGCGTTGCAGTTTCTACCTTTAGTGGTTTTAAGAAATTATATTAAAATCTTTAGTGAATTTAATGATTTTTGGACACATACAAGAATACATAGCAATAGTACACCACAATAATATACATGTTAAAAGACAGGCCTTTCAGAAAGGACTTTTTTAATTTACATGACACACATACTTTGCAATCTTTACCTCTATCCTTGGAATGGCCGCTTCAAATTACACTGTGTTTCCAAACCAGTACGACTACTCTAGTCTTAACTGCATCTTATATACAAAGCTGAGCAAGATCCTTGCATTGTGCGCTGGCTCCGAGGTCAAACTCTATATTACAAGCCACGTCATCTGTGTAGAACAGATGCTTTTAAACTATTCAGCTTTTTTTCGAATTCAGTACTATACAGGTCACATCCTATATCACAATCCTTTTAAGGGGTTGAAGAGATTAAATGATCCTTGATTAAAAGTATGGGCAAGTGCACCTTTATAGAAATATGCAAAATTTTATAATTTTTTAGAAATCCCCCAAATAGATATTGAAATTTATTTCAAAATGGAAACAACCGTATGAAATACGTTAATTTAAAGTAGTAGGTAATCACAATGTCACAATAATTGCGGCTTTTTTTTTACGTTTTTGTTAGTGACAGTTTATTATTTCTTTTACTGTGTACGATTTTTCTTACAATTTCATAAAATGTTCATAAATGATTTAAATACATAAACAAAAAAAGTTGTATACCTACTTCTCAATTGAACGGGTTTCTTCGTAGTGTGTTTACTTTTTATCCAGACATGTAGTTATTTGCCTCGATGGCTTATTTCAATTGTTGTATAAAGGATTCCTTTAGCCCCTACTGGCAAACTGAATTCCACGGGGCAAAAAATGTAAACATTGTCATTGTGATAAATTGCGACCCTTCTTCAAGTTAGAGCACAAGTAGGATTTCCAATAAATATCCTTGAGCTATTATTTGAATAGAGACGCTCCAAACATATTTACTCGATTGAAATGGGCTTTCGTTACTGATATACATAAAAGACTAGTCTTGAGAAAAGGTCTAACAAGCACAAACAGTGATTCATAGGGAGGAAATCTGGAAGCTGGCAGAAATTTCTAAAAGCTTCGCTATTCTCTACTTCATTATCATTTAATATTATACTTAATACTGTTATTATTTGTAAAAGAGTAATAAAAATTAATTAATTAATTAATATTTGAGGAAAGAACACACTTGTATTTTGCTCCAACTTCGAGACGGATTTGCAATAGTAATTATTATCTTACCGCAGATATATAAACTTCATCATGCTCAACACCGAAAGGTCGTTAAACATAATACACACTCGTACATACTCAAAAAATATTACCCACCTTCGACAGTCAGGGAAAATACAACGAACTATCATTTCCGTGCCAGCGTGGTAAAATAGTTATAAGAAAGCAAAGAGTCTTGACAACCCAAAGAGCGACATTAAAATCACCGACTAAATAATTTCCTTACGTCCATGCTAGATGTTGGTAATTTGCATCCAGAATCATCGCACATTAATGGCGTCGTTTGCATATTTTCCATCAGCGTAGCGTCGCGTCGTTCAATAAATTGTATGAGAAACTAAAGCGTCTAACTGTTTACTCGTGGTAAAATAGTTATCAGAAGAAAGGAAAGAATCCTAACAACAAAATCACCGCCGAAATAATTTCCTTAGTCCAGCAAGATGTTTGCTGTGACACAAGCACCCTCAACTCCAAGTTACGCAACACGCATATTTTGGGGTCTATTTCCTCCGGGACGAACCCCATAGCAGGCTTAGGTATATGGCTTAAGAAGATCCAAACCCACGTTGTACCAAAAAAAGGCTAAATGATGGTAATTTCCACCCGGCATCATCACAAGTTAATGGCGTCGTTTGCATATTTTCCATCAGCGGCGACGGGCGGTAAATCGTTTGAGCAATTGAAGCGTCTCGCAACAGAGATGAAATAACGCAGGCGTGAAACAGATGCGGATCTCCAATAATTTGCTTAGTGAGCGAGCGGGATTATATTGCGCAATAAACGGGCGGAATAGCGCCAAGTTATAAAAATCGGAAATTGAGTTCGATGATGCGATGGCGTTACGATACACGCAGGACAATCTCGTGTAGGTATTTTTTTATTCTTCTACATGTCAGCCTTTGCGGTCTCATCTGCCGTGGGCTCAGGATTGTCTAGAATGATTTTATCAGTGAAGTATGTTGAAGTCAGGCTAGAGTCGCGCGTTATTGTGTGATTGAAGGACAATCCAACAATCAACAAACTTTCGTATTCATAAGAACAGATAAAGCTTTCAGAAATAAAAATAAAGCATCGGTAAACAGATGCGGATCTCGTAACACCTATTATTATTTGTTCAGTGAACGAATGAGTTGATTATGTATAGTGCGCAATAAATGAAGCAAGTTGTAAAGTTTGCGTTCGGGAATCGAGCTCAATATTGTGATGGCGGTTTGATGCACACGTGTGTGATGCCTGGGGAAATAAAATAGTCCGGTATTATGTATTGGGGCGTGTTCGAAATACTTACGTGTAGGTAGAATATTGCTATGTTTATTCAAATCTCATAACTAAAGTGTGTCAACACAAACTTCGAATAAATAATATTCATTCGTAGACTACACACTATTATCGAATCATAAATTATTATCAGTAGGGTTAGTATAAGATTTAATTGATCGTATTGGTGTTCGAGGTACATATATGATAAAAAAAATATGTCTAAAATATCCGTAGTTTTCTTGTCAAATATATGGTAATGAACCACTTAGGTCAAAAGTATACTGAGATTTTTACAATAATTGAAAATATGTGCGAGAGAAAGGGAATGATAAACGTAAACTGGCTCTTAAACAAGTACATATATTATGTATATGATGCCTGAGAAATGGGTGTGGAACATAATAGGATAAGATTAGGTCGTCAGCCACACGCTTAGTATCTTGTTGCCGAGTTTCCTCAACTTAAACAGGCTTGCTGGTCCCGGAACTTTAGGTATTTAGCGGGCTATGTCGCCGCGCGCCGCGCCGCTCCGAAATCCTCGTGTACGTATTAAATACGCGCTGGGCAGACATGGAGCGAAAGCGCAGTGAACCCGTACGGGCGCTCCTGGTCACAATATATGAAACTACAGTAGGTACTTAGTTCAACTTGACAGATATTGTTTAAAATTTTAATAGACCAAATTATACGTATGTAGTATGTACAGTACTTACTACTCGGCAAATTTAATTTTTCAAGGCATTGAAATTTTACACTTGTAAATTACTGACGTTGTTCTTGTAAAAATTATATAGTGTAAGCATCTGAAATTCTAACTTTGAGGGCTTTAGAAAGGAAGGAGTAGGAAGGTTTTATTATCAGGTGTGTCCTGGATTTCCAAATAAGCCCTGTTTAGAGATGGGTAAATCAGTAATCACCCAGATTAAGCCCACGAATGGGTTTTAACCCGGGTGATTACCCGTCTTGAACGTCATGAAACGGACTTTATAAGGTATGTTTCTTTTTTAAAAAAAGAATATTAGCCAAGCTGATGTGGACTAATATCCTCCTGTCCTCTCCAAATAAGCGGAAAGCTTGTTCTAGGTGTGGGTACAACAATGGCGCAACGGTTGGGGTTTGCACCTGCAACCTTTCAGTTTTCAGTCCGCACCTTTAACCGTTGGGCTATTGAGGCTTATATTTATAGTGTATACTATTATGAATGAAAATGAATCTTGTAAATTTGGATTTTTACAATAATTAATATACATAGAGCTACTCGTGCCGACTCACTGACTGACTCACTGACTGACTGACTCACTGACTGACTGAATCATTGAGCACCTCTCATCAAAATTTCTCTCAAAATTTTTTTTCAGTCATGGTTTCGTATAGAGGACAAAAATTCATTCGGAGCAAAAACATGAAGAGAGCTGATGATTGAGGATTTTGGAGATGGGTGAGGAGCAGCACGGCCAGGACATTGAAGATAGGTAGGGGTTGTTCAAACAAAAATCACTCAAAACCTCATCCAACTGGCAGAGAGCTGAAAAAAAACTCCAAAATGGCAGATTCAAGATGGCGGCCATACAAATTTCGTCAGTCTCTATCTTGCGGACTTTTAAAGATGGAAGAGTGGTTTCGTGGAAAAAGATGATCAGGACCCGAAGGTCTACTTGATAAATAGAAAAAAATTCAAGATGGCGGGTTTTTTTTTATTTCATACAAAATATGTGCAAGACTTTCATACGGTTCCTTTTCCAAATTTATGATGGTTTCATATAGAGGATATAAATTCATTTGGAGGAAAAATATGGAGAAAGCTGACAATTGAGGATTTCGGACATGGGTGCGGAGCACCAGGGTATCGAAGATAGGTGGGGGGTTTTCAAACAAAAGTCACACAAAACCTAATCCAACTGGCAGCGAGCTGAAAAAAACTCCAAGATGGCGGCCATACAAATTTCGTTGGTGTCTATCTCAGAGAGTATAAAACATGGAACAGTGGTTTTCTGGCAAAAGATGATCAGCATTGAAGACCCGAAGGTCTACTTGATGAATAGAAAAAAAATTCAGGATGGTGGAATTGATTTTTCCATACAAAATATATGCAAAACTTTGATACGGTTCCTTTTTATTTCTGATGGTTTCTATAGAGCACATAAATTCATTCGTATGAAAAATATGTAGAGACCTGAGGATTGAGGATTTTGGAGACATGTGAGTAGCATGGCCAGGGTATTGAAAATAAGTGGAGGGTGTTCAAACAAAAGCCACTCGAAACCTCATCCAATTCGCAGCGAGCTGAAAAAAACTCCAAGATGGCGGATTTAAGATGGTGGCCATACTTTCGTCGGTGTCTATCTCAGAGAGTATAAAAGATGGAAGAGTGGTTTTTTGGCAAAAGATGATTAGGAGTTAGGACCCGAAGGTCTACTTGATGAACTGAAAAAAAAAGCAAGATGGCGGAATTTATTTTTCCATACAAAATATATGGCGAATAGGGAACTATGAAAGACTTTGATACGGTTCCTTTTCAAAATTTCTGATGGTTTGGGGAAAATATATGAAAAGAGCTGATGATTGAGGATTTCGGAAATGGGTGAGGAGCACGGCCAGGGAAGATAGGTCCCCGGGGTGTTCAAACAAAAGCCACTCGAAACCTCATCCAATTTGCAGCAAGCTGACAAAAAAAAAAAATTCTGGCAAAAGATGATCACGACCCGAAGGTTTACCTGGTGAGCAGAAAAACCCCGGTTCACTTTAGCGGGCAATGCGGCGTGTACCCACGCACCCTACTAGTTTTCTATATAGGTAATATTAAAAAGAGAGAAAATACACTAACTATCTATTGATTCTTGATAGCAGGCTGTAAATATTTTTTTATTAAAATAAGTATCGATAGCGTCACATCTCTATTCTCTATAAATGACCGCGGTACATTTCGCAAACCAATCATAGCACTCGAGTACTCCAGTACTCCCCGCCGGTCCCAATTTTTTTCAGAATGCGTTTTCATAGAAAATAAAGCGGGTGCGAGGTCTAGAGTTAGTTGGTCTGAGTTCTAGGCAAACGTTACTCTTTACGGCGTATCACCACTTTCCATCAGGTGTGCTAGTGATCAAGCCTATAATGCCCCCCCCTCCCCCTCCCAGCTATCTTCGGTATCCCCGTGCTCTAGGTATTGCCGTGCTCCTCACTCATCTCCGAAATCTTAAACCATCAGCTGTCTCCATATTTTTCCTCCGAATGAATTTTTGCCCTGTATACGAAATCATCAGAAATTTAAAAAAGGAACCTTATCAAAGTTTTGCATATATTTTGTATGAGGTTTCGAGTGGCTTTTGTTTGAACACCCCCCACCTATCTTCAATACCCTGGCCGTGCTCCTCACCTGTCTCCGAAATTCTCAATCATCAGCTCTCTACATATTTTTCATACGAATAAATTTATGTGCTCTATAGAAACCATCAGAAATAAAAAGGAACTGTATCAAAGTTTTGCATATATTTTGTATGGAAAAATTAATTCCGCCATCTTGAATTTTTTTTCTATTCATGAAGTAGACATTCGGGTCTTCAATCCTGATCATCTTTTGCCAGAAAACCACTCTTTCATCTTTTATACTCTCTGAGATAGACACCGTCAGAATTTGTATGGCCGCCATCTTAAATCCGCCATCTTCGAGTTTTTTTCAGCTCACTGCAAATTGGATGAGGTTTCGAGTGGCTTTTGTTTGAACATCGCCCACTTATCTTCAATACCCTGGCCGTGCTCCTCACCTGTCTCCGAAATCCTCAATCATCGGCTCTCTACATATTTTTCCTACGAATGAATTTATGTGCTCTATAGAAACCATCAGATATAAAAAGGAACAGTATCAAAGTTTTGCATATATTTTGTATGGAATAATAAATTCTGCCATTTTCAATTTCTTTTCTATTCATCAAGTAGACTTTCGGGTCTTCAATCCTGATCATCTTTTGCCAGAAAACCACTCTTTCATCTTTTATACTCTCTGAGATAGACACCGTCAGAATTTGTATGGCCGCCATCTTAAATCCGCCATCTTCGAGTTTTTTTCAGCTCACTGCAAATTGGATGAGGTTTCGAGTGGCTTTTGTTTGAACATCGCCCACTTATCTTCAATACCCTGGCCGTGCTCCTCACCTGTCTCCGAAATCCTCAATCATCGGCTCTCTACATATTTTTCCTACGAATGAATTTATGTGCTCTATAGAAACCATCAGAAATAAAAAGGAACCGTATCAAAGTTTTGCATATATTTTGTATGGAACAATCAATTCCGCCATCTTGAATTTTTTTCTATTCATCAAGTAGACGTTCGGGTCCTCAATCCTGATCATCTTTTGCCAGAAAACCACACTTCCGTCTTTTATACTCTCTGAGATAGACACCGACGAAATTTGTATGGCCGCCATCTTGAATCTTGGAGTTTTTTTTTTAGCTCGCTGCCGGTTGGATGAGGTTGCAAGTGGCTTTTGTTTGAACATCGCCCACCTATCTTCAATACCCTGGCCGTGCTCCTCACCTGTCTCCGAAATCCTCAATCATCAGCTCTTTACATATTTTTCCTACGAATGAATTTATGTGCTCTATAGAAACCATCAGAAATAAAAAGGAACCGTATCAAAGTTTTGCATATATTTTGTATGGAAAAATCAATTCCGCCATCTTGAATTTTTTTTCTATTCATCAAGTAGACGTTCGGATCCTCAATCCTGATAATCTTTTGCCAGAAAACCACACTTCCATTTTTTATACTCTCTAAGATAGACACCGACGAAATGTGTATGCCCGCCATCTTGAATCCGCCATCTTGGAGTTTTTTTTTAGCTCGCTGCCAGTTGGTTGAGGTTTCAAGTGACCTTTATTTGAACACTCCCAACCTATCGCCTCACTGTATGTATTTACACTGTGTTGACACTGATACCTACATCTGGAATAATTATTCTTCTTCAACAAAATTTATTCACGCCTTTTGTAAAAATTCTAATCCTAGGTAAGCACAGTAATATTATAAAGGCGAAAGTTTGTATATGTGTGTGTGTGTGTATCTTTATTCCTCTTTCCCGTAAAAAGGAAGGTTTTGGTTGAAAATTGGAGTGGAGATAGATTGCCTGGAACGTATACTTTTTATCCCGGAAAATGATAGAGTTCCCACGGGATTTTTCCAAAACCACACGGACGAAGTCGCGGGCATCATCTTATCTATACTTAATATTATAAAGCTGAAGAGTTTGTTTGTTTGAACGCGCTAATCTCAGGAATTACTGGTTCGAATTGAAAAATTATTTTTGTGTTCGATAGTCCATTTATCGAGGAAGGCTTTAGGCTATATAACATCACGGTGCGACTAATAGGAGCGAAGCATCAGTGAAAAATGTTGCAAAAACGGGGAAAATTATCCATATTTGAGGGCTTCCGTTGCGTGCGCTGCGTAAACGGTTCAAGTTACTCAAAAAATAACTAAATATTTTCGGAGATAAAGGACATAACTTCTCGTGGATAGTAGCAAGTCACTCTAAACCACGCGGACGAAGTCGCGGAATCAGCTAGTATTTAGATAAAGTGAAAGAAACACTTACCATACTTGTTTTCTAATATTCCTTCGCTTCAAAGCTGATATTTTCTTTATTAAATTTCTTTTATCATCCATTATTATTCATAAAAACAAACACTATATTTAATTATTTACTATAACTGTTTACAAGATAAGATAGTAACCTAAGATACTAACTAAAAACTATATAAAAACTAAGTACTAAGTAGGTACTGTGCTAACTAAGATCTAATAAAAAGTTTTAGTGATTTTACAAAATAATATTTTTACAACAAAATTAATGAAATTGAGAATTTAAGCACGTGGCCTGCGAAAACTGACGTGCGTCCAACCTCGATAGAGTCCGGTGGGACACTGAAACACCCCCGTTAGAGGATGCGCGTGACCTTTTACGTCTAGAAATAAGCTAGAGCTAAGCTTAAATTTTTATTTAAAAAAATTGTAAATAGGAACCCTCATAAATGTAATAAGCTTTATTTTCATGTATTTTTTTTTTAAATTTAGTTATAAACTTTAGACACAAAATTGAAATATTAGTGAAAATCACGATTTCTTCATGATTTTTTATGATCGAGCAAAGTATGGCCTTACACATTTCTCTAATATAAGAACCTCAGATAACATATGTATCTACAATATATATTTTTTTCGATGCAAAAAAAATAGTTCTTCATGAATTACAACTTGTTTGAAAAGACGCGAAATTGCTAGAAACAGGGAAAAGACCCCGTTAAGTGGATCACGCTAACAGAAACTCGATACAGACGGGAGCATGTTCGTTTCAATAACGCACCCACGTGCATGGAAACTCTACAACATGCAACGCAATATTGAGTATGTGTTGATAAACTACGTCGACAATCTATACTATCCTTCCTAGTAGTAATAATGTCCTCCCGTCCGAATCCGGCCACGCTGGCGAGATTAACCATCTGCGCGGGAGATAATATAGTGCACAAGTGTGTGCGCAAAAACAAGTGCACTCTCTAATACCTCACTCTCATAGTCATATGAGACGGAAAATCCGACACGACCAGAGATCAGGCGCAGGACCGACGGCTTTACGTGCTCTCCGAGGCACGGGGGGTGACTCACCGCCAACTTCCTAACTCCGGGCTAGTACTGAGAAATTCTTGACAGAAACCCCCAATACTTTTTTTTTTGGCCCGACCCGGGAATCGAACCCGGGACCTCATCTTCAACAGTCGAACTTCCTAACCACTAGGCCAACGAGATAGTTCCTTACTAGTATTATAAATGCGAAATAAAGAAAGTTGGTTTGTCCTTCAATCACGCAGCAGTGGAGCGACAGATCAACGTGATTTTTTTCATGGGTATAGTTGAGGCCTGATAGAATTATGTAAGCTACCTTTTATCCCAGAAAAGCAGAGTTCCCGCAAAATTTTTAAAAACGTAAATTCACGCAACAAAGTTGCCGAAAAAAAGCTAGGAAATGATATAGCTCAAAAGAAACCTAGGCGGCTACTAAGTTCATGGTGAGTGGTGACTGTTGAAGTACGAACTAAGCACGGAAAGCAGCCAGCTGTGAGTAGTTGTTTCATAGTTGCCATTGTTATGAGTGAATGAAGTGGACAAAAAGAAAGAGGTCAACCGCCGGCAGAGGTCAATCATCCAATTCATAACATTTTTACTAAAGTGTTTATCTACACTTGATTGGAGGAGAGCTGTGGCAAAGCGGTAAACATGCTCACGCCCAACCGTTACCGCAATTTTTTATTGTACTCGATTTAAATTTGGAATCATCCAACTCAGCTGAGCAACGTTGGGGACGCATCGAGATTTCTTCATACCAACCCGAGTCACAGGAAGCAGCAGCACCACGACTCGTGGAAGTGTCTACAAGAGTCGAAGTCCATCAATGGACATCACCATTATTGAAAATGACGACGGACAATGATAAATTCAATTCAACCTAGACGAAGAACGTAACGTTAATACTTTTTTTTTTTTGAGTTTTTGTCTACCTAAGCAGTGATAGTCTAGTAAGCAGAGATACTCGTAGCCTAGAGACTACTACTCGTAGCCTAGTGGTTAAGACTGTGGTTTCCTATTCGAGAAGTCGCAGGTTCGATCCGGGACACCACTTTTTGTGATGTGATGATATGAAGTGATGTAAATGTCATATGCTTCAACGGTGAAGGAAAGTATCTTGATGAAACCTGCACACCTAAGAGTTTCCCATAATGTTCTGGAAGGTGTGTGAAGACTTTTAATTCGCATTGGGCAGCGTGACCTATAATCCTTATCTGAGAGAAGTATCAGTAGTGAGCTATCACGTAAATGTCGCCAGTCATGTATTATATCCACATCTTCACTCATCATGATCAAAACTGAAGTGACACTCTAAACTTCTCCCACTAGTACGAGTGATATATTGCAAGTTAGATACTCCGTCGGATGTTTCGGCTCAATAATATCAGGAAACGAGAGGTTAAGCACGTAGCAGCATTATTAGGTCAACAGCCGCAAGGGGAAATATCCCGATGTTACATATACCAGAAAATGTTGTTAAACTATAGATACTAATGCAAATAATACAAATATAAGAAGTCAAAAAGGCAATAAGGATAAATAATGGCGAAATTTCCATAGCAGCAAAACTTATAGTATTATTATAATAATATGACTTAATTAAGCGTATTTTTTTTTTTAGATTTTTCTCACTCAAGAGTTCCCGGATCGTTTTATGAAGACCTTATTTAATTTTAACGAGATCTTAACCTATTCCGTGGGACACTCCGCTCAAATAAGGTAGAACAGTATAATCAAACAAGCCTCACAAATGGATAACTTGCTTCTTATTCTGCCAACGCTTTCAAGCGATGCACCGTTTTTGCGGGTTTCGTTTCGGTTGTACAATTTATCTTCATTAAGAGACGTGATACGTCATTTAAGTATCTCATTCAAGATGTTATTTTCCCTAATTCAACAAAAAACATCACGGGATAAAAATAACATCAGAACCCAAACTGAAATATCGCGCCCAAAACTTCTCCTATTGCGAGTTCATGTATAAAGTTATTCCGCCCATCGTTTTAACTTTGACAATGTCAGGAAACTAGTGGGTCGGCAGTCGGCACGTAGCGACACTGGGTCGAAACTAGACAGCCGCAGAGGAAATATCCTCTTGCCGAGTTGGAATAGCTAAATAATATTTGGATCAAGCCAATTGGTGTATGAATATGTGGACGGTAACATAAATGTGTTGTCTGTCGTCCATGAAGGTTGGATGGATGCTGATTTTCTTGCTATCCACTGGCTGTCACATTTGAAGAGATTGGCTTTGGAATTTGAATTTAGAAGATGAAATTTTAAAACGATTGCGTTTGGAATATGGGCCGTATAAATCTAAAATACACAGAAGCAATACATAATAAATTATTGTAGGAGGTTTAGAAATTTTAACAGTGTACTGGCTTGCCCAGTACAACAACACACATAATGGATATGTATAATACAGAGATCACTCACTTGTCCCGCCACACCGATGCCGATATAAGACTAAGACTCCCACCGCATGGTGGCTGCATTTATAGTAACAATACAGTGGTATTGTTACTATCTACCCACATCCAGAGTCCGACGTTACGCGTATAATATATTCGCTTACCTACAGACCCAGTACAGTACATCTCTTCCTTGTTTTAATTTTATTTTTCATATTGCTTGTCATGTCAGCGGTCATTTGACAAAATAATAATATGAATAAATAATCCACTGTACCTAGTACGGGTACTACTATTACTTAACCTTGATAGCTAGAAAGCCACTAACCTAATTACACATAGTCGCTTCTACTGTGCTCTCTTCCTTTTCCTTTTTTCCCGAACTGAACTTATTGTAACCAAAATATCAAAATAAGTGATCTCAACCAACGGAAATATTTAATGGATCTATCTGAACGCTAAGTGCCTATAATTGCACTGATACAAATGTAATAATCTAAATCCGGAAGGAAAAGTTATTACCTACCAACTCTGTCATCCGAAATCATTTTAAGATTAACCATTTATAAATGTAAATAAAGTTAAAATGTATTTATTGAAAACTACCTTGAATTCTTTGAGGAAGTTCTCAATCGGATAGAATTATGCCTAATTCAATCCAAGTACGTAAAATCTACAGAACGACCAATATTTATATTGACCTGGTCATAAATATAATCACACAAAATGAGCCCATATAACGGCCCCTGTCCTTACATCCAACCAATTCAACCACAACACTCCAGACAAACCACCATCTGAACGTGAGGGCAACTATCAAATATATCCAAGCATTATTTAATCAATTACACTCATCTAAATCTCAGGGCAATATTTATTCGATTAGGGCGCGATTGCTATCACAACCCACCAATCAAATACAACGACCCAGACGCGGAAGCATCTAACAGCCGAATGAGTCTCTGAGAGAGACCGAACTCGCATCGTCAAATCCGCTGTATTTATTCCCACGGTACGCCGCCAAACCGGCGCCTACGTCGTCAACAAAGTCAAACATCGATTTTATAAAACTACCTTCAATACATCGAAGTTGTATATCCTTACTATTCCAATATTTCGCTAACATTATATTGATTCGATTTTCGTTACGAAACAGACAGTTTGCAATTTTAAAATTCCATCATATTTAAAACATGCCCCATTTAAAACCGCAGTGTTTTTTATACTCTAAACCGAAAATGCCCAATTGTCAATACTTTAAAATTCCGTTTCAAACTAATGATATCTTGCCGTAAAGAAATATATCGGCAACTGAAATTAATCTATTTTAAATTTGATCCTGTCAATTGCATGTAACCCAAGCCCTACAGACTGATGTAAGCTGTATCTTGATAAAGGATAATGCCAAAAATGTATGGAACTTTAACCCACTCACGTTTACAAGAATGAATTATGCATAGCAATATAGTGATATTGCCAATTGTTTACCTAAGTTTTTAAAACTTCTAGAACTTGCGGCTTTTTTGACTAATTCAAAGTCAAAGTTAGACTTTTAGGTTATTATGAAACTAAAATCGTGAATGGCTTATACTACTCCCACACGAAAGAGATGCAGTATACGTAGACGTATGACACTGACAAATGACATCGCACCACCGTTGACATCTCAAATCAACAATGGCGTTTCATTCAGAAAGCTAAAACAACAACAACAATGGCGTTTCATTACACGTTCCATTTCCTTTTCGTTTTTATTATTTTTTTTTTAATTTTTAGCTAATGTGCAGTTATCATTGGCATGTATCAAAAATTTACAACAACGTACCAGCAATCAGCATCATATTCCCAAGACATTTTATTCAAAACCGTTATTACTCAAAGAATATTTGACAGATACTTCGTAGTTTTAGCATTGTTATTATTTATCCAACTGCGTTAACTAATATAATATTTTATGAATACAAATTCCTTAAATAATTGTGACACTGCATGAATTTATGATAAAAATTCTTAAAATATTGTGAAAACACAATTGTGCTGACATACTTCAAATATATATGTCATGCGAACCTCTGCATGTTTATCTGTAGCAGATTAAAACATCACAAGATTAAATAAGATCATGTACCTATACTCAGTTTACGAATAAATTATTTGAGTCGCATTGCTCCCAAAGAGATGTTTAAAAACTTCTAACTTAGATCGACTGGCTCAAAATTTAACGGAAGGTCCCACCGAGATGGTTAATGAAATGTTACGGCACCTTACGAAAAGCAACCTCAAATACCAAATCCCTTTGTTAAATTACCATAGTACCGGGTGCCTTTAACCATCATTTTCCGAGTTTGTTATTATTTAAGTTTCCTTTGTAACACTGATTGTAATCGCTTCCTAGAAGCAGGGATTACCTAACATTTTAATAGCATTTTTTTTAAAATTTCAGTCCCTGATTAATATAGAACACAAATATTTTAATATCAGATACAGGGATTAGTTTGAACGAAGTTTTCTCTAAAACCTATTTGGTTTTATTTAGCCAATTATACTCGGCTAAAACCAAGATGGTAATATTTACTCGATTGAGGTGCGATTGCTATCGTATCCACTCAATCATATCATATAACATGAAAGTTACTAATCATTTGAAACATATCATCGTAATATCAGGTCAGTATTTTTGAGCCACTAACTTCTAAAAACAATATGACACAATACAAGGTCTATGACAATAATATTATTCTTTTAACTAGATTTGGACTTTTACTTTTAACTAGATTGGCCACTGTGCCAACTACCCATGGGACCCAATCATATGATGGTCCTCCTGACCGAATTCGGCCACGAGGTCAGCCATCTGCGCGGGAGATATTATAGTGCACAAGTATTTGCGCAGACACAAGTGCACTCTCTATTCCCTCACTCTCATAGTCCGATGGGACGGGGAAAAATCGACCCGACCGGAGAGAGATCAGGCGCAGGACCGACAGTTTTACGTGCTCTCCGAGGCACGGCATACATACTGAATTGCCATGGCATCGGTCATCCTCAGATCGCCCCGATCCATGCAACTCTTTTTTTTTTTTTTTTTTTTTTTTTTTTTAGGTATCGACTACCTTCGCCGGTACAGTTCCGATTTTCATCGCGAACTTACCAAATTTCCTTTTTTTTTTTTTACTAAATTTCCTTTTTTTTTCGCTGGTACAGTTCCGATTTGCATCGCGAACTTACCAAATTTCCTTTTTTTTTTTTTACTAAATTTCCTTTTTTTTTTCGCTGGTACAGTTCCGATTTGCATCGCGAACCTACCAAATTTCCTTTTTTTTTTACTAAATTTCCTTTTTTTTACCTCGCTGGTACAGTTCCGATTTGCATCGCGAACTTACCAAATTTCCTTTTTTTTTACTAAATTTCCTTTTTTTTTTACTAAATTTCCTTTTTTTACTATCGGTATTGACTACCTCGCTGGTACAGTTCCGATTTGCATCGCGAACTTACCAAATTTCCTTTTTTTTTTTTTTTATTACTAAATTTCCTTTTTTTACTATCGGTATTGACTACCTCGCTGGTACAGTTCCGATTTGCATCGCGAACTTACCAGTTTTTTTTTTTTTGTAGGTACCGTTCGATTTCTCGAACTACCTCCGTTACATTTGCAAAATCAATGCACATAATAGGTGACATAATTATCATAATAGGTCCAACATGTTCCGCCAAAGGTATATCCAACTATTTAACAATAAGAATTGTAATTAATATTTTTATTTCGTCTCAGAAAGAATGACAACTATACTCATCTAAATGGAATCTAAAGGCTAACTGGACAGGCTTTAAAAATGATATTAGTATTTATTCAAATCATAATAAATTTAGTCACCATTATGTACACCGATAAACAAATTTTGTGCTTTTATGCTAGTGCGTATATGGAATCCACAAAACCTTTACACATCTACATTTGTTTGCGTGGGTCTTAACCTACAGCCCCTTCAGCTTAGTCTCAAACCACGGCGCTTGTGGTCTTTTTTAAGGACACTATTAAAACAATAACACGCCTAAGTTTCTAGATCTGGCCCGCCAGAGTATATTATACACTGGTTTGCTATTCGTACCTTAAGCAATTTTACGAGTGTTACCGACCGGAACTAACCATTAGTTGCCATGCCACACTAGTCCCGTCAGACACATATATCACATTCGGATTACAGACAGTTCCAGACAGTCTGATTATTTACAATTTACCATAATAAATAATAAAGAACCGATCTTATTTTGTTGTTGGCTTTTAGAACAACAAAAAAAACGCATCCAAATTCATAAACGGAGTAGAAATCACAATTTACCCTACCAAAATCTTTGAATATGGATCCGTTCATTTCCATAGTATCGATTGAATTCTACATTTATGTTTACAACAAAATAACGCTTTACTGGAATAAGGTAACGCTTCTTTAGGTACCAATATTACAAGACCGACATTAAGTTCAAATAAATTTTACTGCAACGGCATTATTCATAGCGAATTTAGCTTAATAAGCCATAACTTCACTTTCATTACACTATCACGAATAGGTAAATTAAAAGTACTGACACACATGCATTGCTAGCAATAATTAATTAATAAAATTTTGTTCGATTACTTTGATCCTGGCAGGGTCGCCACTTGTACTGGCTTGCCCAGTACAACAACACACATAATGGATATGTATAATACAGAGATCACTCACTTGTCCCGCCACACCGATGCCGATATAAGACTAAGACTCCCACCGCATGGTGGCTGCATTTATAGTAACAATACAGTGGTATTGTTACTATCTACCCACATCCAGAGTCCGACGTTACGCGTATAATATATTCGCTTACCTACAGACCCAGTACAGTACAAACAGCTTTTAACTTTTATGTTGTAAAAATAGAAAAAAATACTACAGACTATAAATAATAATAATTGATTCTTCTTCTTGTAAGCAATATAATAGTAGATGCCATAAAAACATCACCATAAAGTGCACCTAGTCAGGTGTAATTCGGTAGTACGGAAAACATCCGGAGTATCCAGGCACTCTAATAGATAATTACTCGTATATACTTAAGTAAAATATGACTAAATTTGAAAGGAGGTGGGTTGATAAGGCCGAAAATCCGCCCCTCATACACTCGAAAAAAAAAAAGTTCCAGATTTCGACAAATTGTAAATGTATTTATATACTTGAAGATATAAACTTTATTTTATTATAAAAGTTAGGTGATAAAAAAAATAGTAAGTTACAGAAAATATTACCCAAAAAGAGAGTGTTTCTTTTACTTTTCTTACATTTTCATACATTTTAGTCGTTTTTTAAGCTTTGATTTAATATTTTAGAATGAAGCGCTCCATGAACCATGGTAAACGTAAATGATAATGATGCTCCTTTTTATAAGCTTTTATATGAGTATTAATTTATTTTGGTTCCGTGAACGCTTCATTCTAAAATATTAAATGAAAGCTTAAAAAAACGACTAAAATGTATGAAAAAGCCGAAACACTCTCTTTTTGGGTAATATTTTTTGTAACTTACAATTTTTTTTATCACCTAAACTTTATATTAAAATTACATTTACAATTTGTCGGAATCTGGAACTTTTTTTTTCGAGTGTATGAGGGGCGGATTTTGGGCCTTATCAACCCACCTCCTTTGTATTACAATTATACATACTAATAGGTATGAAAACATTTATTTTTTAATTGAACAAGAAAGTTGGAAACCGACAACCGTTGGATAAATATAGACATGGAATTGAATAAGAGATAACATGGAATGAAAAAATATATTATCCTAAGGTCACCAGAATCAATACACGTGCCTCATACCTTTTTCATGTACCTAACGAAGCCGCCTGTAGCCGATATCAAAGATAAGCTATAAGTACCTACCCAAGCGTAGGTATAATACATGGTACAGGTATATTCGTACTACAAACCTTAATGACCAATTATCGGCTTTTCGCATACATGTACCCAAAGTCACATATAGTTAGAAGCGACAAGAATGATTTTTTTCTGGGGGAAAATATAATTAACTTTAGCAGTAAGCTTTCAAACCACTAAAATACCATCCAGCACTCAAAACCTAGCGCCTATTGGCTGACACTCTCCCGCTATTGGCTTAAATGTACAGCTGCAGCAACAATATCCTAATTTCAGCCAATCAGAACAATAATTAAGGTTGCAGCTGGTTTCGAATAAATGTTACCATAGTAATAGGTAAGTCTTTTAAAAGAGAAATTATTTTCAGAATAGCCGTATCTACCCAATTTGATTTCGGATAATGTAATTGTTTAAATTACATCAGCCTGAAACTGGCCTGAAAAGATCAAAGCAAAATAATATTATTGCAAAAATATTCATCATATTTTTGCGCAAACACCGTAGGCGTTTCTTAATGAAATATTCGCGATAGATAAAATAACTGCGTGAATCATTCTTTGAGATAGTCTGGTCCAAATTGGAGATATGTATTATGAGTCGAGAAAAATTTCATACTGAACTTATTGAAAGGTTGTGGTGGTATTATTCCGATAAAATCTAGAAAAATATCTAATGTTAAGTAATTAGCGCCACTTTTGCAGTTCCTCTGGTACCTACCAGAAGAACCGCCAATCCATCACGACCATAATGGAATAGAATAGAATTTTTTAATCCGGCGCTTGAACAGCGCCATAATAAACGTTAGTGGAGACAGCAACGAAGGAAGTTGGTTTTATCATTGGATTGTGAACAATCAACAACTGACGACAACGTCAAGTCAACTATCTTGCAGAAAAAAGTTGGTTATTTCTATAATATTAAATATGTAATATCTATCAACAAAGCTGAATGTATTCGATTGGTGTCTGTTTGTTGTGGATATCTGTCTTATCTATAGATAACTCAGCGGCTCACGTCTACGTCGATGCGTTATTGATGATAGGATAGGATTGATCGGTGATACCAAGTGAAGATGTATTGCGTTCTACCAGTTTGTTTACGTTCCTTCTATTTCGGCCTTGTGATATTGAATATTGATATGTCGCGCAAAAAATCTTTACGATTAGACTTGAGTTCGTAAAAGGCTTTTTAATATAATACCTCAAGACTAACCTTGTATGTTTAACTTCAGAGTAGCACAACGTCCATGCTCGAATCCACGCCCCGAAGCGTACGCAATAAAGGCGGATTAAGACCTAACCTTAAGAAACTTGTTTCAAGGTTCAAGTTGGTCTGTAAATCTACGGTCTGCGCACCAAGGGGAATCTTTATCAACTAGCAGCACTACTCAATAAACGACTTTAAAACAACATTCTTAAGGTTAATTTTACTTGGACGTTACTGTTCCGATACTCGAAGTCTATCAACATTGTGGAGATGTGCAAACTCATAACAAGAGTACTGATTTCGTTCACGAGTGGGTGGGTATACCCCAACTGTGATAAAGGTGTATGAGATACTGAAGTTGTATCATACTAATATTAAAAACTACCTTTTGCGCGCGACTTCGTCCGCATGGAGTTAAGGTTTTTACAAATCTCACGTGAACCCTCAGTTTTTCGAGATAGCCTAACTATGTCGCTCTCCAAATTCTCAACCGCATCCAAGCAAAAAGTCACGTTGATCCGTTGCTGCGTTATCGAAGGACAAACAAACACACTTTTTGAATTGTCCTTGAATCATGCAGCAACAGAGCGATGAATCAACTTGAGTTTTTCGAAGGATACCTATAGTAAAAGAACTAGTGTTCTAGGATACTTTTTATCCAGGGGAAATAAAAAGTCTCCGCGGAAGAAAAATTTAAAATAATTCAAAGAGAAAGAAGTCTAGTAGCAGATAAAAAGGATTTGTTCTTATTACTGTTTAAACATTTCTTGCTAAAACCAGCTCAAGGAAAACTTAAATTAGTTGTAAAGAATTTATGAACTCACATTGTATCTTTTGAATGTGGGAAATCACAACCCCCTATTGTTGTATTTAATTATGAAACAATGTAATAATTATGTATATATAAAATAGGTACCTACTTATTTTGTTATTCTGCATCAAAATGAGTCAATTAATAAATAAATAATTAATGACTTACTAAAATATAAATAATGCGATCTGTAAATAGGGAAAAATGCATATCTAACCGCCATTGACGCAAGTAGTTAATTAGTAATTAATGCAAATAAGTAAGTAGGTTCTAATCATGTTTTAAATTAATCAAAAAACCTACCTAATACAAAAATAATTATTTTATGAAACTAGATAAACCCAATATCCTTAATCCATCGAACTATGACGCTCAGAACACAAGTTTCAAACAAAGTTACTCTACAAACGTAGGGTCAAAACAACCAATGAATATTTGATTGCCTTATAATTATTATTTACGTTTTCGATGGTTATTGTGATGAATTTTGACCTTTATCCTTTCCACAGCACAGTACGTCATTTTTTTAATGATTTTCTACGAGCTCGCCTTACCAAGTACTAGCACGACGATAATTTGGAGAGTAACGTAGGCTCCGTTTTATCCCAGTAAATCTAGTAGGTTCCCGTGGGGTTTATACAAACTGTATACATAGCATAGTTTTGTTACCTATTGTAAATTTTTTTTTTTTTTAATAGAGCAACTGCTGAGTTTCTTTCCGGCTCTTCTCATCAGAATCTGCATTCCGAACCGGTGGTAGATTTATGACGTGTCATAAGAGCTACAAGCTGGCCTTCATGAAATAATGAATTTGAAACCTAAGTCCACGCGGACGACGTTGCGTGCAAAAGCCAGTAAGTAGGTAACAAGTAAGTTATTCATTGAAATTGACATCCCGAAAGTATACATATATAGCACCTAGCGACGAGTGTCAAATTATATGGCATCAGAACGAGAATGATAAATAATAAAATAGAATTCGAAGGTATTGGGTCCCGACTACCACAATGAAGTATTTCGTTTCGAAGAAACACGACAATCAATCGGTTTATAGACCACACGCACCTAGTTGTGCTAGTGTAGAAGGAATACAGTAAGTAGGTATATCATAAAAGTAGGGTTTATGCTATTAAATCTCACATTGGACCCGACTTATGATATCAAACATGGCATTTGTATATTACTACTAATCCCTACTTATGTTATAAATGCTAAAGCGTGTTTGTTTGTTTGTTCGTTCTCAAACACGCAGAACGAAGCAACGGATCGGGTGATTTTATCACTCATTCATCAATTCATTCAAGACAATAGGGAAGGACACGCAAAGCTAATCTCAAATGGTACTTGTCAATTATGGTGTACCAGCATGCTTTTAAGTTGTCTATGGTCACGTAGGATTTGTTTGAGGTCAATATTGTCACAAACTTTTTGATTCTTAAAACAAAAGATACAGATGGACGTTGGACAAGGATCTTTTGGCACGTGGCCAAAATCCGAACTAACTCCGTGATCTTGTGAAACATATTATGTTTATGACAGAACGTTGTATTTGCTCATGGAATAGGACTACTTCCATGTATTTGCTGTTAGCCTCACGCCCCCCTGTCAATGCCATCCGAGAGTTTTTTTTTATTTACTTACTTAAAATAAAGGTTTTTAATATTATAATTTATAACACAATGCCATTTTTCTTTTTTTAACATCTTAACTAGTCTCGAAAATATAGCAGAGTTTCCTTTTAGAAAAAGAGAGCGCTATTGCAACATGACGTCACGTTATTCTTATCCGCATTTTGACAACAGTCAATTAGATCCTACGATACACGTAGATGTACTAGTATTCAAACCATTTGTATTCCTTAGGATTATATTTAGTAAGTCACCCATAACTACAATAGAGCATACGAATCCACCAATCCGGTAAGCCAAAAAACGCCAAAATGCTTCAGTGGAATTTTATGATGGCGTAACATGTTAGCCACGTAGCGCCACGTCATCACGTGAATATGTTCACAGGTAATGTTGTCTTCAAACTTGCCAACTTGACCACCGACCTTAATCTAACTGACGATGTTGGCAATTTAGTTTAATTTTGATACTGATATTATCGCCCTGTACTCTCCAAGGATACTTCGTTAAGATGACACTAAACATCATCAACGCGGTCTCTCACTCGAGTGGAGAGTGCTACATTTTTATGTCAAAGTGCAGTCCAAGCAATCAAACAATAATACATGCAGATGTCCACAAAACATGTGAATTTTGGTACGTTGCACTTCTCCATTCGTGTTGCGAGGATTATATTTAGCAGCTATCTTTTTAGCCGTCGAGAATACTGTATCAAACACATCGTAGACGCTGTAACGGCATTCGAAGGACGTGTCCTACGTGCATCAGAGTCGGCAACCGACTAATTCACTGCGCGTGTGTGGATAGCTTAAAACGCTTATCTGTTTTCGGTTGGAAGCGCATTCCGCGGAGTACTTCTCCCTATTCTATATTTAAAGTCCGGTGCTTTATGTCGGAACTATACTCCGTAACAAACGGTTCTGCTTGAGAGCCGATCGTTCTATATTATTAGACAATTTTACAGCACGACGAACAGTTATTGTGACTGGTAATTATGACTTGTTGACTTAAGCAGATAGATATCCTCAATAGCTTAATATATTTTTATTACCTATTTATATCACTTTTAAGTGCTATTACTTATTATGATTATTAAGGTATCCATATATTGGCTATTACGTATTTTAAATTGGAAAAATATTGTTGTTCAGAATTATTTAGTTTATCTTACAGCCTAATGAATTAAAGCACATAACACTGTTGCTATGAGGAAACTAATTTGAGATTACTGTATATACCTACCTACACTGTATGCACCTATGATCATAAGTGGGATTTATTTATATATTTTATGGGACATCAATGGAAAATTTTCAAAAAAATGTCTTCGAAGTGATTTATTTCATGTGGGACAATTTGGATTCTACCACGCAGGGTTCGGAAAACAGATTATTATGAAAATAAGAAGATTCTTTGTAATTCCAAAGCCAGTATGTTTATCCTATTAATACTATAAATGCGAAAGTTTGGATGGATGGATGGATGTTTTTACTCAATCACGGCGCAACTACTGAACCAATTTAGCTGAAATTTAGCACAGAAATAAATTATAGTCTGGAATAACAGCCTCCTTTTATCCCGAAAAAATAAGAGACTCCCCGCGGGAATTTAAAAACTTTAATCCACGCGAACGAAGTCGCGGGCATCAACTAGTGTGTAATAAATAACAGTTCACTGCAGTAATGCTACGGAAACAGTCACTTATGCATTCTTGATGACCCATGACTGACAACATGACGATCCCCGCAGTACCTCATTTCCGACTCAAGGATTGTTGTTCCCGTCAATCTCGGTTGAACGATTGCTATAGGTAATGACGTTTTGAAAGTAGATTGGTAGAGGTAAAGAAATACCAAATTATTTTATTACAACATCCATAGATGCATATTTTTTATTTTATTTTATTCGAGAACAAGATAGTCCTTGATTGCAATCTCACCTGATGGTAAGTGACGATGCAGTCTAAGATGGTAGCGGGCTATCTTGGAAGGGGTATGGCAGTGTACTCATACCCCTAATCGGTTTCTACACGCCATCGTGCCGTAACGCTAAATCACTTGTAACTAACCACAGACCAGACAGAGACAATTTAGAAATTATAAATCCCCAAATTGCCCCGAACCCGAAGCCGAATCCGGAATCGAACCCGAGACCTCCCAGATATACATAGGACCACAGCGCTCACCACTGCGCCAGGGAGGTGTCAAAAACATATTGTTCTACATAACTATTCTTGTAAAAGTAAATAAATTGTCAACTGCAACACAGTTCACACTTCTGCATGGTTGGTCTACATTGTTCTCTTGAGTTTGTCCATACTCTATACTCATACTATAATGTTATAAAATTTTCGCTTCAAGCACCATGGTTATTTTAAGAATTTCTTTAATCTTCCTGGCATCTTCTTTTCCATTAAGAACTAAAAATCAGATTATGACAATAAATTAATCTTTTTATTTATGAATTCTTACATAATATTTGCCATCAACTGCCTGGTTGACGAAGACAATACATTAAAATGGAATCTTACAACACCTAATTCATTTTCACGCTATCTTGATACTGATCTTCAGCAAAAACGCTCTCTAAAATCATAAGGGCAAACGACAGCCCTCGAGATAAGTCACGAGTCTGATGGTTATAAATGATCGCCAGAAAGAGGTTTAAGGCCTCTAATTCGTAACGTGAATTTATCTCATAAAGGGAATCCTTTAAGGACTTACACGATTTGAGGCCTTCTAAATGTGATGCTACCGAAGAATACTGCGAATAATTTGGGTTCAAATAATACATATCTTACGAATATATAAGTCTTACGAAGCGTCGGTAAAAATATAACCTAATTTTGACCAAGGCCTTCGAAATGTGATGCTACCGAAGAATGCTGCGAATAAATTGGGTTTAAATAATACATATCTTACGAATATAGGTCTTACGAAGCGTCGGTAAAATTAAAACCTAATTTTGACATCAAACGCAGAAAAGTCGCCTTCAGACCATCATGATGGCCAAAATTGAGGGCAAAAAGAGCGTTTCTAGATCGTAGCTTGCGAAAATCCGCGAATGGACTGGTAAGCAAAGTTGTACAGCTTTTCGTTTGGCGAAGAGCAGGGCGTTATATGAAGAGATGACCGCCAACCCGTACAGGCACGGGAAGTAGGGGACGACTTGCATGTTCTTAGACGGAGGGCATTTTGCCCGTCTCAATGAATTTTTAAACAAACATAGTTCCCCTTTGGCAGCACAATTAAATAGATTTCCAAACCATGGTTGGGCGTCATCGTATTTTATCGAAAACGAATTTTATGGTCCATTTGCTTTATAATAAATTCATCATCATGTTCCTTACATACCATTTATTATTCTCTCAACTAGTATCGCAGTTAGAACATGAAATGAAAACCTAGTTAAATAAATAAAACATTCTTAATTGATTGCCGTTGTTTCGTATTTCATGCTCAAAAGCCATCAGATATGTGATAAAATTTCCAAAAGAAACAGGCAGGCGTCGTTTCGCGCGTGACGTCAAATCGCGCAGAGATCAAAGTCGCTGTATACAAATGAACTTTGATGAAAGCGCCTTCATTGCGCATGTCTGGTATTCGATTCTTTGAAGCGAGTCTAATAGTTATTATTTTGTCCTGATTCACTGAGTCAGTCTAACTATAACTTCATGGTATGAATCAGACAGTGATTCGTTCCGATATCTTACATTTCAAAAATTACCTACTGCATCATAACGAAAAATGTGACCTACCAAAAACATTTAGGAGTCTTTGTCACTATGATGATGGTGATGATGGATGAAGATTTGAACATAGTTACCGATTCAAGCAGAGTTAAGAGTTACCGGCATATCTCATCGACTTGCGCAGCTGAAGTAAAAGAATGAGGATGGATTAGCATACACACACATTAGTCCACACTTCCTTAGAGAACATTGTGGAGAAATCTCATGCATGCAGGTATCCTCATGATGTTTTCCTCCGCTTAAGCAATATTTTTTTTATACTTATATAGCATCAAAATGTAAAGTACCTAACTCTAAATGTTCTCACTGTTCTAACATTCGTGGGCCTCTGGAAGAAATCTCTTTCTTTGACATAAGCTGTCCTTGTGCAAGTCCTCCTAAATGTTTACTTATGTTTTATTGCTTTAGGTTTTCAAATACAAAATAAATAAATAAACCAATTACTCATAAGAACTCAATATAAAAACACTTCACAACGTCTATCTTCTCATAGATCACTCGAAACAACGCGAGTTCTTTGATATAAGGGTAGATCACGCCTCTTGGAGTCACATGGCTGATAGTGATAAATGAGCTTCGGGGAAACGTTGCCAGCGTATAACCTGTTACGTGTTGGTATGAATGCCTTTTTGTTTCGCTGCCGATAATAATATGAGAAATTCTTTGGAGGATCGATGATCTGCTGAAATAATGAATCGACGGCAATAAAAATGGAAATCGGAATTCAGACGAAGAATAGTCATTGGGATTTGGCGAAATTGGAAAGACAAAATACTATGACCTCCTTTTCCACAGAAAGCAATGTGAAGAGACTGTTTATTATTTTTAACACTATCAATTGAATAGAGCTAATGTGCGCGCCACGAGAAAATTATTAAGTATACTCATTTTCTCACAATATCACTTAGAGATTCAACGGGACAAAATCAAAAATATTTATTTCGTTTCGAAATGAAAAGTTAATCGTGAAAAATTGAATTAGAAAATTGGGTTATTTTCTCTAACCTCAGTAATTTTTTTTATAGTAATCCTACATATTATCCAAGATTAATAATAAGAGTCATAAAACTCAAGCCTCAGTAAATATACGCAGCTAATCCAGTGAAGTTTCACCAATATTTGGTCAAGTAAATATGACAAGCATGACGCATCACTTATAGTAAAAAATAAATAGATTATTACGAGCTCTAAACATAATTATCACTATAAGTTCTTGACACAAATATGGATGCTATTTTTAACTGACTTCCAAAAAGGAGGTTCTCAATTCGACACAACACACACAAGCAAGAGACTCTTCACTCGGTTTTAAAATTATAAATAATAATAATAAATAATGTTCGTTTTGTTTGATATTTTTTTGCATTGACATTTGTTAAAAACCTCGAATGACATAGGATGCTTTTACATCGGGAAAACGAAATGCTCCCGCGGCATACTTAAAATGAAACTTTACAGGGACAATGTTGCGTGCAATAGCTAGTAATAGAGATAAGGATCTTATACCGAATGCGAAACAACTTGTAGCAATTAATTGCTTGGATTTCTCGTTAAGTTTCTTGATCAATGACACTCGGGTATTCAGCATCTTTTCTTAGAAGATAATTAAATCGAATACAGCTGAGTCAGAGCAATACCGTTTATCTTATTAGAGTTACTCAAGGGAGATAGATTTTAATGGTAATATTGCAATATTATTTTACTAGCTGATGCCGGCGACATCGACCGCGCGGGTGTTTTTCATTCCCGTGGGAATTCTTTTCCAGGATAAAATACAGCCTATATGTATGTGCTACTTTGATGTACCTATAACCTATAAGCTATTTTACATTGTGAAGTTACGTTGCGTTACAATAGCGCAACGGTAAGGGCGGCGGACTGAAAGCCGAAAGATTAAGGTTCAAACCCCACCCACCACTATTGTCTACCTAAAGGGGAATTAATTATTATTAGTTACGATCAGCGTGGATAATATTCTTCTTAAACTAAAACAAAAACTGTCTTCCAAATAAGTGAAATCCTCGTACCATTGATTTTAAGTTGGATAACTATTTTAAATATTACTTATCGATTAAACTCCGTAATACGCATATAGCGCGCATGGACGCGTTTCTGGCTTCCATCATGCTTAATATTGATGGAACTCAAATACGTTTTATCTAAAAGTCCCCGGATCCATTATCAAAACCGGCCGTTTATAAACTCGAAACTTTTTACCGTAAGGAGGAAATCGGAGTGTAGCTGCCGAAGGGTGTATTTAAGATCTTGACGTCAGTAAACCGTGACGTCAACGGCATTTTAAAGTGGGCAAGGGTACTCGGGGACATGCATATCGTAATTAAGGGAGGGTTCTCTAGTGGGGAGAGAAATGTAATAGGGGACTACAGGATACCTACACCCGCAGGTAAGCATATTAAAATGACATTATGATGGTTTTTAAGTGTTCATACCTACTACGTCATAATGAAAATATACCTAACTAGTTCTGTCCAAAATTCAGCAGTGGGATTGTCTTAACACCATTGCTACAGTTGCAATCACCTCTTATTGCCTGGTACTCTCTCGCTATTTGCTAAAATGCATTGACGCAGCAAGAACAAAGCCAATCACAGGTGATTACAATCGTCATGCTCTAGAAATCCTATCACCATCTCGTGTAAGGAAATCCCTCGATCAATAAAACTCTGTTGCGTCTCAGAACACTACGACACTTTATTCACTTGATTGATATTAACACAGACACGTCTCCATTTGATGAGCGCGCCAACCAAACTGACCACCAGTCTACCACCCGAACTGCACCGCTTTCCCCCGCTTCTGTCGGTTCCCACTTCTAATAATTTTAAAACTACCCTCTTTTCTTTTCAATTCTCAACAGACAAAGTACATATTTCACAAAATCGCAGTTTAAGTGTCCTCTGTCACCCATGTCTCGATGCAAGTCACGATAGGGCAGCGTGCAATGAGTAAGTGTCCTGCAATGCAGCCGTGAGCCGCGTGCGTCTGCGCAGTAAATATTAATTAGGACAATCGGCGCCAGCTCTTTGAATTGTTGAATAGTTTAGTAACTGAAGAACTAGTAATAAAACAAGGAATTTATTAGTAACTAGATAATGGCCGCGACTTCGGCCGCATGCATAATTTTTTTTTTAATTACCGCGGGAACTCTTTAATTTTCTGGGATAAAATGTAGCCTATGTGTTTATCCTGGGTACGAGCTAGCTCCATACCAAATTTCAGCCAAATCGGTTCAATCGGTGTGGTGTGAAGGAGTAAAATACTCACACACACACATACATACTTTCACCTTTATAATAATTATTATTATAAAGGTGAAAGTATGTATGTGTGTGTGTGAGTACTATTATTATAAAGTAGTGGTAGTTATGTAGGTAGGTATGTTAAGTAGGATATCTACTAAGGAAATTCTGATAGTATCAAAAGAGTTGCAGGGAGCCGCTGGATGCAGGCAGCTCATGACCGAGGCCTGTGGAAGTCCTTGCAAGATATTTTCGTTTAACAGTGGCATCTATCAGTTCATAAAGAAGATAAATTCCCAGAAGCAACTCCCACAGCAGGAAATCCCCTGCTGTGATGTTTTTTTTTTGAAAAACTGCTCTGGGGTGTAAAACTTGGATGGAATGATTATGATATTATGTATTTAAGACTAACCACTGACTTACTGACGTAGCAAATTTTTAGACTTTAGCCAATTTTCATTATTAACATTACTAAGGACATTAATGCTTAGCTTTATGCTAGTGCTAATTGCTCTATCTGCCTCTGCTCTGAATGGATATATATCTTTATATAAAATACATATAAGGCCATACATATTATATAGATATATTTAATACAAGAGGATGAGAGGACACTATGAGTAAGCAAGTGAAAGTGGGTAAAATTCTTAGTCAGTACATTATTTTAATATACATATTATCTTGTTTTGTGTTTTTCTTTTTTTATTACTTTTTTTTCATTTTATCAGCATTCTCTATGTTAGATATAATAATTTTAATTAAAATCCATCTAAACAGTGAAGTTTTGAGAATGAAACTAAAATTAACATCTAACTGAAATAGGCAATTTGTAAATGTTTTACTTTGCAAGACTTTTATCATTTTATGCTGTCTGTTATCCAAGCTCAGCATGTTACAGTTGTCCATGTTAAGACAAATTTATTATTTGTTAATGAATTATTAGCTTTACTTTGAACATATTCAAATTATATAGGTATATAATACTAACTGATGCCTGCAATTTAGTGTGCATGAAATTAGTATTGTATAAAAGAAAATTGTTCTGAAATAACTAATACAACTAAATGAATCAGCAAATATTGAGGATGCAATGCATAGTGACCCACTTTTAATACACTGGTGCAAAAAACATAACCAAGGTTATCAGGACATGTTAACCATATTTTTTTCTCAGAAGTCAATTAAAAAGATTATCTACGTTATAATGTCAGGGTTAACTATAACCGTTACTTGTGAAGTCCGGCATTTTAATATAGTTTTCATAAAAAATAATAAGATCTTAAACTTAGGAGTAACAGTGACTCCTGAGTACGCAATTGAATACATTTTTGAAAATATAATACTCACGACTGCTGCCCACGAAATGAGTGTCTATTTTTCTTTATTCTATATCAACAGTCACCCATCGTGCACATCGCATTGTACTGATCGAAAATATAGTAGATTATACCGATTGATCCGGTCACTTTTGCTTACACGACGAACATATGTAAACACAACACCAAAGTTAATGTAAATCACACTGTGGCTGGAGAAATGAAAACAACCACGTAACATACAAGTTGGTTCTAACGAAGAATCCCTTAGCTTTAACACCAATGCTCACACCACACTCCTGACTCCACAAAATCAAAGGAATATTGCGCACGCATCCGGTGGACCCGTAAACGGATGACAAGCTGCCTGACGTTTGTTTACTATTGTTGCCCGTCGCAGATCGCAATTCACATCCAATGAGTTGCCAGAAAGACATGGGGGCTGATTCTGTAACTCAGTGGCTATCACAAAATTCATTTACTATTTCCACACTATTTCATAGTAATAGGTACCTATCTTGTACATTTTGTATACCTATTCAATAATAATTATGATGCCTACTACTAACTCATAAGTAGTTTTGGAAATAATTCGATTTAATACCTATTGAAATCGTGTGTTATAATCGGTATAATTCAATCAAAGCATCACGTAGAGAGAGAAGACATAGAGCCAGTGACGATTTCTTTCTCACTCACACTAAAAAGAGAGCAGAAATAAAGTTATTAATGTGATAAACAGAGACGCAGCTACCCAATTTTTTGTCCCTCATCGTGTAACCAGTTTTTTTCAAGGTCGACACACTTTTGTGCGAAACAAACTGACAGTTAAGGATCAAGGCACGCGCTTCTCATGGACAGATTCCCGCTAGATGGCGCTGTTATAGAGTTTGACAGTTTTTTAATATTTTCGCAAAGTTGCTATGCATAGATTTTAAAAATATTAAACTACGCGAGCCTATAGTAATGCCGGTTATTTTATTACATCATTAGTTTACTTTAAAGCGTAGCCATTTAGACAAATAATCATAAATTCCAAAGCTGTCATTTCAATTACTGTAGAGCAGGGATGCACAGACTTATTAAGACTAGGGGCCACTCGGGCAAATTATGAACTGATGGCGGGCCGCCAGAAGTATAGGTAATTAAAGACAATAAAGAATTGATAAATATGTATTAAAATTGAAAAATAATTTATTAATTTGAAGCGTGGCACTGCATAGTGCTTACAATCTTTTTTATATTTGGCTCAAATTTACTTGTAGCAACACGTAAAACTGCTTCCAAACTTTCATTTCCAAGGCGGTTTCGATTTTTTCGAGATTCAAATTACTTTTCGAACATATTTTTTTTGGTTTTATCCTGGAATAGAATTCAATATTTTTCGAATGTACGAGAGTATTTTATTTTTGCTGTCGGCGGGCCACCAGTATTCGACCGGCGGGCCGCATGCGGCCCGCGGGCCGCTGTCTGTGCATCTCTGCTGTAGAGATACAAAACTTACGCACACACTGACGAATGATTATTATCCGACTTCAGTGGTTCTAACATAAAGTACAAATTGTTTACTATAAAATGTAACTAGATGGCATTGAAACGTGGTTTAATTTATCACGTATTTTTGCAATCACACATGGTGGTAAGTGACAATGCAGTCGAAGATATGAGCGGGCTAACCTGGAAGGAGTATGACAGTGTTTATTAAACCCATACATACCCCGTTGGTTTCTATATGGCATTGTACCGGAAAGCTAATCGCTTGGTGGCACGGCTTTGCTATATTATAAATGCATAAAGTTATAAATATTGAAAAATATAAAATAAATGTTATAAAATAAATAAATATTTTAAATATAAAAATTCATCCCTGCCGCGAATCGAACCCGGGACCTTCCTTTCATAAGAACACATCATTTACCATTACACCAGGAATTTCGTCAATCTTTATTTGAAATTTTTAGTGGCTATGGAAAATTGGAAAGTTGCTAACTAGAACTTTCAAACCCAAATTTCGTGAAACAAGATGCGGGTTTGACAGTTCTTAGTAAGAAACTTTCGATAGCCACTGAGATAGACAATAGCCGTACAGGTCGTCAACTATATTTATGCAAAAGATTCGCAGTTCTGTTGCGACGTGATTGAATGACAAACCAACAAACAAACACACTTTCGCATTTATATATATATACATGTTTTTATATGATTATTAAATAATTTAATTAAAAGCAGAGACGTTTTTCAAATATTTTTATTGATTTTAAGTAGTACAATGAAATATCTAAGCATCTTTGATTATTGCTGACTCTTCGAAGTACAACTTCAGGCAATACTATATTTATAAAATTTCACTAGTTTCGGTATCACGTTACCAATAAAAACTACATTGCATTCTATTTCCAAAATAATGATGTTGTATGTTGGTGAAATATATCCGACAAAGTAACATTTGTTCATTTTTGTAACCCGCACTTGGCCCTGGACCTGTAATAAGAACTATTATTACTATTTGTACCTATGAAAATAAAAACATTCCATCATCATCATGATCAGTAATCCATTGACGTAACATATCATCATCATCATTGATTACTGATGCATCATAGCACTGCGCTACTCAGCGCAGGTCTCCTCTCAGAGAAGGGTTACAAGCCATAGTCCACCACGCTGGCCCAATGCAAATTGGCAGACTTCACACACCTTTGAGAACTCTCAGGTGGGCAGGTTTCCTCACGATGTTTCCTTCACCGTTGTGATATTTTAATTTATTAAACACACTTAGTAAAGCCAGAGGTAAGTGCGTGCCTGGGATCGAACCTGCGACCCCCGGAATAGGAGACTAACCTCTAGGCTAATCATAAAACATTCTACTAAAATCAATAAACAGTGTTTTCATAGAATACTTGGATATATTCAAAAACAATGATTTGTAATCAACTAGTACCACACACCATCAGGGCTAGCTCCTAAAATGCCAAACTCTTCATCAATGAAGAGCCCTGCTGGTCGCACAGCTTTTTTTTTTCATTTTTTCTATGAACAATGTTCTTGCTACTGATTCATTGTATTGGCCTTATGCCATGTCATTGATCAGAAGTCAGAACATTGGTTTTATATAGAATGCTCTTCACATGATTATGGCAGGGTGTTGTCGCTTTTTGTTTACATATCTGGAACAAAGCAAAATACTATTATATTCTCAGTTGCCTTCTAGATCAAAACATGCTATGTGAGAGCTCAGGAAAGCTTAGGCCATGCAAATTATCAGGTTGTACAATTTCAACAGTCAACTCATGACTATTGACGCTTGGATTGATCATAGGCCAATTTATGTCCAGAGATCTTGATGTAGATGGCTCTTGTTCACTTTTTCCTTGTTTATTTTGTGTAAAATTTGCTTCGGTGTGATATTTTTTTTTAATTTTACTATAAGTTTTGACAGTATTATCCAATCTGTTATTATATGAATAGATGTAATGTAATTTTAATGAACAAACAACCAATAATTTCTATTCGTGGGTTCGCCTTTCTTACAGGAACGGTAGGATTGTTATCTGTTTTCTTTTATTGCACCACACTTTAGTACGACTGCAAATAAGAGGTTATGTTTTCAAAAGTTATAGCAGGTAACTAGATCAATTACAGAAATTTAGCAAAATAATTTTTGATGTAAGCATTTATGTAAGTACCTATTCGAAGTGCAATTATAAGGTTCGTGTATGTACTTACCTTTTGCTTTCTTCGTGATATCGTTTCATTTGTCCAAGAACTCGTTTGAAACTTTTCCGGGGGCCAGACTATTGGTCATTTAGATAATCTTTGCGTGAAGTTCGTGGCTCCATAATTTATTTTCATTGGATGGGATAAACGAAATGAAAGGAAACAACACAGCACGTAGACAGACACAGCACAAAAAAATACTCAAACTATCACATACGTCAGACCACAGAGACACTCCCACAGAACACTCTGCGTCGCGTGAGTCACAATAAAGGGGTTGCCATCTCTAAATAGTTTTTACCTAGAAATTTATTATTGCGCCATACATCCTGAGCTCATAAAACGAATAATTATTTTAATACATAAGTATTATTTAAAGTCTGTATTAATGAAATAATGGGTAATATACATAAGCTGACGTATATATTGGTTTTGGTAAAACCTATCAAAAACTTTTACTACTGCTAAATAGGCTATTAAAAGCAAGTTTATTTATCATTATAATAGTCTTAATGTAATACCGCGATATACTTCATATTTTCAAATTTGTAGGGAATATTTTCCCTAAATTCTTGTGAAAATTCATACCGTTGGCATTACCTGACCGGGAGCATCGTAAACTAAAAGTATTTTAATTTGTGTCAAACGCAAAACTAAGAGCGGCAACGTCGCTTGCCACTTTACTATAATATCAGTTTACTATAATACCTGGCTTAAAAAAATTTAAGTTTTTGACTTTTGTTTTTGTTTAGTTTAATTTAATTTTTGTTTAATTTTTGAGGTTATTTTTATGTTATCTTTGTCATGTCTGTTATTGTAATGTAGTGTAATTGTCTTAATTAGTGTAATTGGAGGTTTCCGTACTAATTAATAAATAAATAAATAAATAAATAAATAAATCAGCAAACTGGCAACGCAGCATCTACTTTCATGCGAGCAGCGCTATCGCCGTCCACTCATACATTGACAAAAATCAGTAAAAATTTCGATCTCATTTAGCCCTTTCTTCAGATAAATATATTTTAACACAAAAAAAGATCTAAAAAATGCCAACGGATGTATTTCAATACGAAATTATGCCCTAGATGTCCATAAATGGAAAAATAAATTAGTATGGAAATCGAATCACTTTTGAACTTATACCTACACAGAACTTCGAAAAGATCCTTTATCCTCGTGCTCAAATTTGAACTTTCCATACGCACGAAGTAATTTTATACTATAGGGATAGATGGCGCTCAACAGGTACCAAGTCAAATGTAAATTCTCACGCATGCATACATACGTAAATTTAGACCTTTTTTAATGCGGTTTTATATTATAAAAATAATATAAATATTTACCTGACATGAACTTGGCGATTGTAGAAAGCCCTAAAGAAATGATAAAACAAATGAAATAAAATAAAAAATGTATATATTTCAAGAATAACCCAAAAGAAAAATACTCAAAAATGTATGGAAGTCGACTTGTGCACATTCACCTTAATAAGAAAATTTAGTATCTATGTGTGTTGCCAGCTTTAGGTACCTATACAATGTCCCGATTTTCCCTATCCTACTTATATTATAAATGTGAAAGTTTGAATGTATGTAGGGCCATCCATACATACATCCAAATTTCAGCCATATCGGTTTAGTGTGGCGTGATTGAGTAACAAACATATGGATGTTTGTTACTCAATACGCCACACTAAACCGATATGGCTGAAATTTGGCACGGAGATAGGTTTTTTTTAGTAATGTCCTCTGACATACCGTAACGGCGGGTTACTTTGGCTACTTTTTCAATTTTTTTTTTAATTTTTGTTGAAACAAAATAAAGTCGTGATGGAAGAAATGAATATTATGAGAAAAGAAAAGAAAGATGATGGATACTAGAATATAATATATGTCGGCGATGATTAAAGTGTATTCAGTTAGATAGTGTCGGTTACTGTTCTGAATCATCCTGAAGTTTCGTTCGAATGTCCAACAACCAGTCGAGAACTGTTGGCGATCTTAAGAATTATTTTATTTACAAAGTTCTTAATTTTTAAAGCCATTTTTAAATAGCTAGAGGCAGACTTTTAATGTTTTTTTTAAATAATTATTAACTTAAACTATGAAGAGTTGCAGTTTTATACGACTGCCTGAAAAAAGGAATATACTGTTAATTTCATTAATGATGATTTTGATGACTAAATATACAATTTTTGTTGCTTTTAATTCAATACCATTACTCGATCGAAGGAAAATTTTAACTGTTCATTACAAATTATTTTGTGTAACATTCTTACTAGTAACGAAAAAAAATTTTCCTTTGTGTTACATACATCTTTTTTCAAAGTGACTCACATATGCTAAATTTCTATTCGGCATTTCAATATTTTTTTTAAGGAGCAAATAATTATCTAGTGAATTGGTCCTATGAAAGTACATTTTTTACATTTTACATAAGTTAATATTGTGTGCAATAAAGAATAATAAATTCTTTATTGCACACAATATTAAGATATATGTAAAAAATAGAAGCTTACCCTAATAGGTATGTCTCTCCCAGACAACCTTATATGTGTAGGTATGTTATTTAAAAAATAAAACAGTTCAGCATCTGTTTTGTCGTTTTATTTAAAAATCCTGGGAAGAATTTTCCATCTAATTTGGGGTACTAGGGGAGTGCAGTTATTGTGGCAACATTAAACTCGAACTTGTCATGTGACGTCATCGTTACGTCATGTTATCTCTATTTCAGTCGCGGTTACACAGTACCTTCGTCTATTGCCTTCTCTGTCTACGAAGCATCACTATTTAACAGTTGACTTATGGCCAGTGTTGTTCTTGATACGGCAATTGCCGTAATATACGGCAATCAGGTCTCTTGGGCAACAAAAATACGGTATACGGCAGCTACTTGATTACCGTATTGAAATATACGGCAATTGACTAAAGTAAACAAAAAAAAATTTAATGTCTAAAATCTTTAGTTCTTCATTCTAGTAGGTTCTTCAACTTTACTCGGGTATGTTCTAGGATATATGGGGAATCCCCGGAATAATTGTTACTGTGCACTATATAATATAATATTATAATAGGTAAACTTTTGTGGTTCTGTCATTTAATCATTAATGATTTGTTTTGCTTTATGTACGATCCAGTACCTAGTGTTCGTGGTCTCTGGTACGATCTATCAGTGAAAGCTAATTTACGAATATTTTTTAAGTTTGAATTGAAAATTAGTGCAAAATTTGTAAACTACATGTATTTCATGTTTTTTTTTTTTTTAATTTTTTCCTTCTAAATAATTATATTTTGTACAATACGGCAATTTTCTTAATTTTCCCTGAAAATACGGCAATTTTAGAGTTAGAATACGGCAACTCTAAATTTGTCAGGAACAACACTGCTTATGGCTATCTATAATAATCTGTGACTTATGGGCAGATTTGACATTTGCTATAACTTTGTAAATGCTTTGTTACTAAAATAAAAAAAAAATTAAAAAATAACAAAACTGACGTGTACCTGCTGTGAAACTCCTCGAAAATTCGTTGTTTCATCACATTAATGTAGTTTATTCACAATGTCGGACGCTGAAAGACTCGTGGAGAACGGTGAACCGACAGGAGAAACGTCGGAGCGGGAACTCTACTTCAAAGCGCTGAGATTATGGATACAGCAGGCTCAAATGTACCAGAATCTATCGACATGTTTCCCTTACTACATGATGACACTGCAGGGACTGCAGAGCAATAATACAAATGTGCCATTGCTCAATAACAACTACCAGTTCCAAGGACAACCGTTGCCATTCCAAGTGGCTGCGCCTCCGAGGCCCCCCGCCGATAACCAGAATCCGGCGGAACCGCAGTCTCCGGCAGAAAGTATAATATTTTTTTCTAATGCTTTTTTTATTCTAGTTCCTACATACCACCATAAATAATAGTCCTCCTGACCGAGTCCGGCCACAGCGGCCAATCTCCTTAGAGATTAGCCATTTGCCAGGATAGTGAACAAGTGTGTGAGTAAACAAAGGTGCACTTTCTATTCACTCACTCATAGTCCAATGGGACAGGTATCACCATCTCCGAATGCTAAATTGTGTATCGTACACTACTTTATTAGTGATATTGACTTGAAAATATGTATATACATAGGTATATAAAAATCAATTGCTGTTTGTTAATCTGGCTTGATTGATTTCAATGTTTTAAAAAAAAAAAAAAAATAGGGAAACCTCAAAGGTACAGCTGAAAAATCAAAAAAATTAAATTGGTAATTGTATAGAGGAAACACCACTTCAGATTACTTTTAATTTATAATGGGAGCAAAGCTGCAGATAGATGCTAGTTCGTGATAAAAATCAAGATTTAAAATTTCAGATTTTCAGTTTTTAATCATTTTAATTTATTTGTCTCCATTTCAGCAATAGCGAGACATGGGGGATTTGAATATGTAATACCACCGTTGTACAAAAGAATTTTGGCAGAGTTCATTGATTTTATGCTCCTATTTGTACTTAAGCTCCTTGTCACCTTCATAGCGGTGGATATGTTTGAATTAATGTAAGTTTTATAAATAGAAGAACTAATTTTTTTTTAGAATTCAATTTGTGTGTGTTTTCATAATTATTATATTTTCTGATGCCCACAGTATGTATTGTGCAACCAATAGTAACTTTATTTTTCTACAAAAAGTTTCTGACTTCAATCACTCCTTGTTTAATCCTCTACCATTTTATTAATCCCTGACTAAAAAAGATGAGTATTAAAAGTTTGACTTGTGCATCTGTTTGCCTCCTCTTAGCTCCCTAATGAATGGACCGATCCAGATGAGGTTTTCGCTTTTCGAAATGTGATGTGATCGAACTTGTTTACAATGACTGAAATATGTATAACCAGACTATGTAATATTTATGTATATTTTCAGAGACTTGGAGAAGTTTGATTTTTACAAGTTCAGTGAGCATTATGATGACTACAAGTTTGCGATAGAACTCACTTCTGAAATACTTCTCCTAGAAATCATTTATAGGACTATAGTTTGCATATTTGAGGTAAGGTATCCTTACTAATATACTAATATTATAAATGTGAAAGTGTGTTTGTTTGTTGGTTTGTCCTTCAATAACACTGCAACAGATCTATGAATCGATGAGATTTTTTGCATGGGTGTACTTGAAGACCTGGAGAGTGACATAAGCTACTTTTTATCCTGGAAAATCAACAGCTATATATCAGCTAGTTAAAAATATAATTTTTCTTATTTGGTACTATTTTAGTTATTTATGATTTAAATATACTTAATTTTAAAGGACTCAATATTATAATATAATCTTCATTCATACCATATTTACTGGTTTATTTACTTCAAACAAACCTTAAGTTCAGGCAGTACTGTAAGAAATATGTAGTTATTTGTATTTGGCAAATATTTAATTTCAGGCATTTTGTCTAAGCGACAGAGTGGGGCGGACAGGCGGCGCGACTCCGGGCAAAGCCCTGCTCGGCCTCCGCGTAGTGACAGCCTCAGCCGTCATACCAGTGGAGGGCAGACCCAAGGAGACTGTGCTGCTATATCCGGGCAAACCCTTGAGCTTTCTGCTGGCATTAGTGCGCTCGCTAATGAAAAACTTCCTAATATCTCTGCTGTTTCCTCTATGTGTTGTGCTATTTGTATTTCGCCATAACCGCACAGGCTATGATCTATTGTGTGGTGTGATTGTTGTAGAAGAAAACATGTTTCCACCTAGGCGGCATGCTCCGTAGTCTTTGAAAAGTTTATTGTTTACTTGTGACAGATGTATAGGTATGAAGTACTGTATAAAGTAAAAAATTGTGAAGTCAGCGACTAGGGTATTTTTTAGTTCAAACTAAAAGTGAGCAATTCGTGAGTAACTTGCGAGGTAAAATAAGGTACCTCATCCTCTCATGAAATAGTTAAACGAGTTACCCATAGCTAATAACATTATTTAGAAACATAAATTTTCCTCTGGTACACTGTACAACTTAAATACCTGCCTACTACATTTAAATTGGTTGAACATTTGCTAGCGGGCAGTACATAAACTATTTTGATTGTACTACAGTGAATAAAAAAGTATTTAACAATAACCTGGTAAAGCAGTAACCAAAGATATTGCATTAATGTGCATTCAAAATTCTGTTGTCAAGTTTTAAAATGCACCTATTTATTTTAATAGAATATTGTATATATTTATATATTATTAAATAAAGTAAGAAAAACTTTTTCTTTACAATCAGCCATTTTTAGAGACAACTTTATTTTGTATTGTAGAAGAAGGTTTTCCTCATCAAACTATAATTCTTAGAACAGAAGTTTTTAACAAAGTTCCAAACAAGCTCAAAACAACCAGCACCAATTAATGTGTTATTGTCATGTAATTATTTTCTGTACTGGTACCGATTTAATTACGTTATTGATGCTAGGTATGTTATTTTTCGATAATTTTCTGCGAGCTTGTCACATTAACGCAACGATGCTGCGTAGTGGGCCTAAAAGGGTCTACTAAAAATGACTTATCACCGCGTTGACTATTGCGCTTCTAAGCGTTATAGTTCGTTATTTTCTGTCTATTATCGCTGCGCAAACTGTTGATACCCTGCCTGCGCAAACTGTTGATACCCTGCCTGATATTGGAACCATGGAATTAGAATAAGCACCCAGGAATGAAATGAGGCTTCTGACTGAGTTTACTTAGGTTTGCGCTTGTACAAAAGTAAGTTTGGAGTAAAGAATGATAATTTTGGACTTTGGAGACTTTACCACCGAACAAGTAGGTACCTATCATTTTGTTAATACCCTAGACTAGACCAAGGATGTATTGAATAGTTTTTGTTAAATATGTATGTAATCTTAAATTACTTAATTAATAACATTTAACTGCTGAAGTTAAATATTTTGTGATAATTTTCAAATTATTATTTTGTATTATATGTATTGTATATTATTTTAGTAAAGTTTTAAACATACTTCCTATTTTTTTTTTGTATAATAATATTATTAAGACTCCGCTGTCTGTCCGTCCGCCCGTGAGTCCGTCAGCAGGCTGTATCTCATGATCCGTGATAGGTATACAGTTGAAATTTTCACATACCTAATGTGTATTTCTGTTGCCCTTATAATAACAAATAAAAATTAAAGAGGGGATAAAATTATAACCAGACAGTAACTAACCTACGAAGTATGGTAATATTAAATAAAATAAAATATTCATTATTTCTTCATTTTTATAAGAAATACTAGCTGTCTCATAGTGCTATATCATGAACGTGCTGGTTTGGGAAGAAATTTTACTGCTGAGAACTGACAAAACTCAGCAGTTGCTCATTTCATAAAAAGTAGAAGTGGTTGCTAATTTACAAACGATCGAATACCTATGCAGACGACGAGTCATAGTTTTAGAGGCCTCTAAAATCAGTTTTGCAGTGTGGTTTTGCACCTACGCACTACCACGAATAATAATAATATGTCGATAGCTTTGAAGCCACTCCCTAATGGGCGGCCATTTTATGCGACAGCATTCTGTAGGCACCCTATTTTTATAGGAAGGGTATCTCCATCACAAACATATACTCTTATATGTTTGTGATCTCCATATATATTTCTTACCTAGCTGACCTAGCCTACTGCTGTCTGCTACTATGGTATAAAGTGCGTGATACACATGCTTGTTACTCACACAAAAGTATGCCAATCACTAGCCAAAACGAGCTACTCGCATGTGTGTCGAGATTGTGCCAGTACAAAGCATAGGAGTAGATCACAAGCCGTTAAATTTTTTCCCCTTGAAGGGAATTGGAACGGGAGATTCGTACCGGTGCCCATAGATACTACACTATAACGTGTTATTAAATCGCAACTCTCAACTATCTGCCAAGAACTTTTTAAATTTTTTGCTTGTTTTTGTTATTTTTTGCCTAATATAATTGCGAGTTGGGTTGTAACACTCTTTGGTTGTAACACTATTTACTTCTTCATAAATAGGTAGGTATCACAAACATATAAGAGTAAGCAGACCTAACATAATTTTCACAACTACATCTAAACGAATAAATAATATCTTCGCTTGCTTCTCTCCAACAAAAAATATATGATTCTATCTCTTTTACTTCTGTTGTTGCAACACTTACGCACTCATAGACATAATAGATCTTGAGGCAATTCGTAAGCTCCAAATAAGATCAGTATGGAGCAATATGTCAATTTGTCAAAAACAACAACATAACCTGCGAGTTGTTTATTCTTTTAAATTTGCTTTAAAATCGAGTCTAAAGAATCAAAAATTCTGAAATAAAATGGTGAAGTGTTGTGCACCTCTGTGTGGCAATTCTCCGTATAGGAAAACACCTGCAATTACTTTTCATCGGTAAGTTTTGATGTGCTATAGACTCGTAATTTGGTTATATGCTTACTGTGTGATTATTAATAATCGTTCGGCATTTTAGAAGCAGTCCCTAATTATTATATACGCAAAACTCGTAGACAGTTATAGTAATTTTGGTTCTAGTATATTCCTGTTGCAATATTTATCAATTAATTAATATCAGGATCTTGTTTGTCGTTTCATATACTTGTACAATTTGACAGGGCCGTATTCAGGCGCAAGTTTTGTTTAGTGGGTATTTTTTGATTAAATAATTAGTCTGTTTTTGCCTGCCTGTTTTAAGATGTATTGGATTGTATTAATTTTTATTTGTATTGTATTGGACTTAAGAAAATTAATCGTGGAAGCACTGTATACATAGCATAGTTTCATTAAATATTGGGTTAAAATGTAGAATCGTGAGTCACGAAATGGGGGGGAGTGGGGAGGGGGAGAGTGGGGGGAGGTGTCCCCTACCCTCCAACACCACTTCCGTAAAAAGATAATACACTGTTCTTGAGAAAAATGAAAAAGAAAATCCCATAGACCTAACCTAACATTCATCATCTCAGGGAGGAGGGGAGAGGGGTAGGAGGTGTGGAGGTGTCCCCTATCACAACTGTAAGGAGTTCTGGGTGGTAAATAAATAAACACGAAGGCTGTGGCGGGAGCTGTGCTTTGCTATAAATCAAATGGGCTATGCCAGAAGACTCGCTCTGTCGCCCCTTCATTCAGCTTCACCTACTCGACCTTCGTTTCGCTACGGAGGTCGCCGGCTCGCTTCGCTCGCCACCTCCCCCCTTCGCTCCACTCGGCCTCGTAGGCTCGCTTCATTCAGGACCTCCTTCGCGAGCTTCTGGCTTCGCGCTTCATAAAAACACTCTAGGGGTAGGGCAGACAAGACTACGTGGAGTCGAGGTTGGCAAATTCGGTTCTGTCACACTATTCGACCTATATCAGCCCATGTCATTTCCGAGTGGAAAAGCTTTCTTGCCATAAGTACTTATTTTTTTCAAAAATAAAGTTTTGACAGTTGACAGTTTTGACAATATAAGACTTGTCTGTGATATGATCTTACGTCCTTGTCACACTTAGCCAAAATTATGCATGCTATCCAGCTCTCACAGTTATATTGCATTCGTTTTTCGATGTTTTACGCGTTTTTAGGTTAAAATGTTTGTTTTTGTTTTGTCGAAAAATGTGCATTGGATTTTTACGCGAGTGGTATTGTTATAATTGGGGGCCAAACCTCCACCAAATACAACACCTTTCTCCCCCCATTTCGTGACTCATGATTCTACATCCCACCCAAATATTGTAAAATTTTTACTTTTTTTTTAAAAGAGCGACCGCCGAGTTTCTAGCTGGCTCTTCTCGGCGGGAAAGGCATTCCGTACCAGTGGTAGATTCAAAAGTGCTTGTAAAAGTTTATTTGAAATAAAATATTTCTATTTCTATTTCTATAAAAGTAAGGATAAATTATAAAATTAAATCATTTTTCAGCTTTCCAAAGGATGAAAATCTAAAAAATGCTTGGTTGATGCAGATGAATAAAAAAAATTGGCAGCACAAAACATCGAGTGTGCTATGTTCTGAACATTTTGAAGCACATTTAGTGGATTGCAGTGGTTTTCGTACCGTCCTTACTTCTAATGCAATCCCAATGATTTTTGATTCATCATTACAAGTAAGTTTCTAGTTGTTCTTATATTTAGGTACCTACCCAAAACATCTTGCCATTTAAACGTAAATATTGACAGCTATACCCATATATATATAGCTGTGTACCTATTTGTATTACCTATTAAATTGTTAATACTAGACAACTGATAATTTATTACTCTTGTTTTCAGAATATGTCTACATCATCAGTAAAAGGTCCAGTAGAAAGAAAAGCTGCTGGAGATCAAGTTTTGATGGACTTGCAAAATTTACAGCCTAGTAATACTATTAATAAAGAGTATAGAGTAATACTATTCCTTATTACGTTATTGAAAAGACTGAGACATATGGTTTATTTTGTTATTTTTATAAGTTTAAAATGTGTAATATTCTAATAAGGTTATTGAAATGAGTGATACAGGCTGAATAGAATGTAAGAGTTAATTAAACTACTGTTGATGTTATCGTATTGTCAATGTTTGTATTTCTAAAAGATATTAGAGAAAAAGTTGCTTTTTGATTTTGTTTTATTTATCTAATAGATATATCTTTTGGGTAGATTTTGTAAATCATGTTTTGTTTTGATTTTATTAAATATTATTTTGTAACATTATTACTTGTTTGATTACAAAACCGCGAAACTTAGCACATTAGAATCCATTTTCATAATTAAGAATTAATTTATAGAATTAAGTTTACAGAATGTAAAATAAGAGTTTAACCTGCAATTTGATGGCAACTTTCCGTAGTTTCCATATTATTTCAAATCACAGATACTAAATACTCTCCAGTCCCTTCAACCTCGCTGAACCTCGCTTTTCGAAGTCCGGCTCTGTTTACTGTCATGTGTGCGTGAGATTTGTATGTAGGCGTAATTGGAACGCCAATTTTTTCTTATGTTAGGTCTGCTTACTCTTATATGTTTGTGGTAGGTATTCATTTTGTAAACTTCAACTCGCACGTCACTGTCAAGGTACGAACCATTTTAAAAACTGGCATACCATTAACTAGCATGTATACCACGCGCTGACATTCTGCCAATAGCTGGCACGTCAGGCCAGCTTACCAGCACCTAGCATGCCATCACATGCTAGTGCATGTGTATCACGCGCTTAAAATTGTGGGAAGGTCACAAACATATAAGGGGTAGGTATAATCACGGTTGCCAACCCTACTGTTTTAACAGTAGATTTACTGTTTTTGCGTTGACATCCCTGTTTTCTGTTTTAGTTCGTATTTTTACTGTTTTTAGGTGATGTACCCGAATTTCGTACTGAGAAAAAAAAAAACCAAAATGTTAAACTGGAATAACCTATTAGAGCAAGCAATAAAGATAGTTTTTGTATGTGTCGGTCACGCGCCTTTTTACAATTGTGAATTTGGTATCACTAGCAGGCCTGTTGCGGCATAGGGGATTCCCATGAAAGCATTAAAGTACTAATTTGTGATTCTCCATTTTCTGACCCAATCTTTTTGATATACAGTAAAACAGGATAGCTAAATTTGTAGTTTGATAAGTGGAACAGGGATAGCTGTGCTGTACTGTACTTGATTTATTGCATAAAACCGGTTTCTCCTGGATTTAATAAAGCCATCTATGATTTTAATAAAAAAAATGATTCAGAAAACGTTGAAGATCGCGAAATTGAAATGAGTAATTCGTAATAAAATGAATAATTTTGATAAATATAATAATAAATATAATAAAAAATAGCATAAGTCTTTGCATTTTGACTTTATTTACTTTGTGTTTCCAAGAAATTCCTTATTTTAAGGCAATTTGTGTTAAATCTCACAGTAGTTGTTTATCTATTTAACAATTTTATAAATGTTATATCGAACAGTAGATTTGATGTTTTGAATTTACTATTTTACTGTTTTCTGCTGTTTTTTTAAGTTCCATTTGCTGCTTTTTGCTTTCCTGAGCTTGGCAACACTGGGTATAATAATGTCAAATTGCTTAGGCTGCGTTCAGAAATAGGTATCTACCGGTATCTACGTATCAGGAAGAATTAAGAAATTAACTAAAATATATACCTAATTGAATTGTTTTTGTAATACAAGCAAATTGCAAGCAAAAAAGTAGGTAGTCGTTGAAAAAGCTGGGTACAACGTGGTCTTCATTGTTTATTGAAGTTTCGATTGCATTTGATCATGATGTCATTTTGCTGAGTTGGCTTTCGAATAGCGACTAGCGCCGTCAGTCTGCCGTAACGTGGCGGCGCTGCGCTCGTGTGTGCCTGCCGCAGGAGTGGCCGACGAACTGTCATTGTTCATGTAGTTTTCTGTGATAAGAATTACTGTGAAATTATAGTTAAGCGAACTTAATTTATTAATACAATAACCATGTCTACTTCGGGCGAATTCGGTAATCCCTTGCGCAAGTTTAAGCTTGTATTCCTCGGGGAACAAAGCGGTGAGTCGAAGTCAAATTGGCCAGGCAGTCGTACATCTTTAATTTATCGTTTTTGAATTTACGACACGTATATAGATTTGTCTAGACTTATTAAATTACTGACCTAGATGGACTAACTTCGTTTCGACGGAATTTCATTGCATGAACCATCGATTTTAATGTCTTAATTACGACCGATTACGCAGCATAGTAGATGTAGGTTACTCTTGAGATGAGTAATATGAAATATCCCTGCGAGCTTCCGCAGTTCTCACGCTATTGTCTGCTCCCGTTAGTCAATGAATTCTTTGTTGGATAGGCTCGAAGTAATTAGTCGGAGCATTGACCCGATACTTGTTTTTTCAGTGGGAAAGACGTCGCTGATCACTAGATTCATGTACGATAGTTTTGACAACACTTATCAGGTGAGTTTACATTGAGTTACTGTTAAGATGCATCAATTGGTGTAGAATCAGAAAATTCACATGCATCAAAAGTATTAGCTAACTAACTAATGCTCTTGATTCTAAGTCCACATCCATTTGGGTATGCTAAATATTAATATAAATGTGAAAAAGTGTTTGTTTGTCCCTCAATCAAACCCCAATAGAGCCACAGCTTGAGATGATTTTTTAAATATATAAATCGGATGTCTAAGAGAATGGCCTCTCTCCGACAAATATGTATACTGATAAAATACACAGTTCAAGCAAATGTTATATAAATTCATATTATATTACAGTTAATATTAAATTATAATGACATAACTTTATTGCTCCAATTCCTATGAACAATTCATACGTAACATTATTTAGAAAGTACTGTGAATATCTTTATTACCATTAAAATAATTGCTATATCATTGATAGTGATAAAGATATTGTAATGTTTTGATGATAAATATTAAGCAATAGACATTTGTTTTCTTAAGTGCAAATCTATGTTAAAATTGTAATGGTACTAATTTGAAACATAAGACTATATTATTAAAAATTATAGAGGTAGGTTTTAAGTATTAATAAACTATTTAATAATTTGTATTCTAGTGAAATATATATGATTTGTGATTGGATAATAATTAGTAAGCGGAGTTCAGTTAACATATATTTATTCAGGTGTTTTTTTGTGTGTATATATTTATAAAGTCACACACACATCTTTACTCTGCAATGTTGTAATTGGCAGTAAAAAGTATTATACTTGACAGGCAACAATCGGGATAGACTTTCTCTCCAAGACCATGTATCTGGAGGACCGCACCGTGCGGCTGCAACTGTGGGATACGGCCGGGCAGGAGCGGTTCCGCTCGCTCATACCCTCCTACATCAGAGACTCCACTGTCGCCGTCGTCGTCTACGATATTACCAGTGAGTGATTAAAATATTGTTTTTATATAAAAAGATTATTTTGTCTGTGAACTTCTGAGATCTTCTAACTGTTTAAACACGAGCAAAGACTGACTGTTTGAAGAGAGCACTTAAAGCTGTCGGTCTTGCGCCTGATCTGTCATCCGGTCGTGTCGGATTTCCGTCCCACCGGACTATGAGAGTGAGGGAATAGAGGGTGCACTCTCTCGTGCAGATGGCTAATCTCTGTGGAGACTGGCCGTCGTGGCTGGATTCGGTCGAGAGGACTTTATTTTATTTAAGTAGTCAAGATAATGTTTAAAATATCACTTGCTTTAACGGCGAAGAATAACATCGCGAGAAAACCTGCATATTTGAGACTTCTCCAAAATATTCTCAAATGTGTGTAAAGTCTGCCAATCTTCACTTAGCCAGCATGGTGAACCATGGCTTAAACCCTTCCTATTCGAAAGGAGCTAAGTGCCCAGTAGTGAGCCGGCAATGGGTTGAGATGAATTATTATTAAAGAATTGTGCCAACGTGGAAACGAAATGTGGAAACGCCTAGTTATATTTTTTTACCACCTGGTATATCTATCTACTTTAAACATAAATGCAGTGATGAATTATTTAGTTACGATTATTTACGACATAAAACATATCACATTTTCTAGTCCAATTAAGCTAGAGCTGGGTGGCATCATAATATACTTATATAAAATCTAAATATATTAAAGGCAAAGGTGACTGACTGACTGACTGACTGATCTATCAACGCACAGCTCTAACCACTGGACCGATCGAACTGAAATTTGGCATACAGGTAGCTGTTAGGACGTAGACATCCGCTAAGAAAGGATTTTGGAAAATTTCAGCCCCAAGAGGGTTAAATCGGGGGTTAAAAAATCGAAACTAACGTGAGCGAAGCCGCGGGTTAAAGCTAGTATAATTATACGAAATTGTATTTTCTTGTTCGTTTGTCTTTCAATATATACGAATAGATTAAAATGGTATATGAGTGGTAGATTCATATTTTGACGATTCGAAAGCACTTTGTGAAAGTTTATTTGATTAAAAATTATTCCATTCTATTCTACATACAACTAAAAAAAGTTTTACTTGTCTGTAAATAGCCATGTTATGCTACTACCATTCACACTAATATTATAAAGGCGAAAGTTTATATATGTGTGTGTGTGTTGTGTGTGTATGTATGTTTGTTACTCCTTCACGCCACAGCGAATGAACTGATTTGGCTGTTTGGAATGGAGATAGCTCATACCCAAGATTAACACATAGGTTACATTTTATTCCGGAAAATTAAAGAGTTCCCGTGGGCATCGAAAAACACTAATCCACGCGGAAGAAATCGCCGGTAACATCTAGTAGGTATTTTATATTTAAAGTTTTTGGTGGAGTTTTAATTATATTTACGTAACTAATCTGTGAAACTCGGCAGATCAGAAAATAAAAGGTTATGTTAGGTTAAATTATATAAATTAAATAGTAAAATGTGGCCTATTTATATAGAAATTAGAAATATGTATTTGTTATATTATTTATATTATATTAATTAAGTAGTTTCGACGAAGTAATCTCAGAAACTAATGTACGAATTTTCATCCACTTTTCACCAATTGATAGCTTAATCCTGCAGAGCGGCACATACGAATACGTGTGTAATTTATAAGGGTTAAGTGTAAATTGGCTAATTAAGTCGGCGAAAATACGCTCCTTGGCAGCTTTCTCGGCATGTATCGCTCACAATTTACACATAATCGTTATAAATTATTCACCTTAAACTTCTCGCGGAATCTAGTTATGTATTGACGAAACGATCGCGCACCGATGTATTATTTACACTTTTTATTTTTCAATAAAAAGTGTAAATTAAAAATTTAAATAAAACAGCCCCGACACGTGAATTTATTGCAGGATGTATGTACTATATACCTAACTAGCTGTTACCTGCGACTTCGTCCGCATCAATAATTGCTATTATCATGATCGCGATTAAGAAGTTTTTAAAAGAATATATTTTGAATATGGATCATTTTCCCCGTTTTTGCAACATTTTTCACTGATGCTTCGCTCCTATTGGTCGCAGCGTGATATTATATAGCCTAAAGCCTTCCTCGATAAATGAACTATCCAACACAAAAATAATTTTTCAATTCGAACCAGTAGTTTCCGAGATTAGCGCGTTCAAACAAAAAACTCTTCAGCTTTATAATATTAGTATAGATACCATCTTATTACACAGTTTTCTGCTTCAACGTCAGATCCTTCTCGATCTTCGATCACCATTTATCTAACACCTACTCATTGAGACCTACTAATGGGCCCAAACACGTTATATCTGCTTTAAGTTGCTGAGGAGTTGGGTACCCACAGAATATTTGGTGCATGCAAACTCTCAATTCGCAAGTAACTATCAAACTTTAAGTGACCTTTTGACAGATATTTTGTTTCGGTAACCTACAGGTTTCCAAGTAGTTTCGGTAAACTACTTGGAAACAGGTCCTAAAGGTTAAGCCTCAATAGCCCAACGGTTAAAGGTGTGGACTAAAAACTGAAAGATCTAGGTTCGAACCCCACCCGTTGCACTATTGTCGTACCCACTCCTAGCACAAGCTTTTCGCTTATTTGGAGGGGAGAGGAATATAAGTAAAGTTCAGCTTGGCTAATATTAAAAAAAAAAGGTATTCCTTTCACCAAATATGTAGGTACACTACTATGGTACACCAAAACACAGAAAAACAAAACTTTAGACACAAAACAGAACAGAAGACAATAGACAATAGACATTTTCATTCATTAACATTTGCTTAGGTGGTTCCTTGTTAATTATCATAGCATATAATATCATATTCGACGCTCGCTGTGCCTCTATGAATATTAAAATTCGTGACTCATCGGGACATTATCAGATGCATTACATCATATCCATTGACAAATATGCTAGACAAGTCAAACCTGTTACTATACCCACTCTATAGTTCGTAGTTTGACGCTCGCTCGGTTGACTCAGTGTAACCTCAGTGTAATATAACGTGACAGTGTGGTGTAACGTTACACTGCCATCCCACCGGTCGACCGCCTCCGGCCTCCGTTATCCGTATGACCGCGCATAAATTGTACATGAGATAACTCCATCGAGTTACTCGTCTAAAAGAAGGACGCCTTTATGAGGGCCATGAGAGCAAACAAGCCACAGCACTGGTAGCATGGACGGGAGAAACTTTATCCCCGGGAAAAGGATAAAACGATTATCCCCTCGCTTAACTTTATCCACCCGTCGAGCATGGGCACAGCGGCGGAAATAACACTCAGTGGATATACTTATAGAAATATACATCGCCTTCTCCTCTGTCGCCATGCTTTTAGCATAGTGAAAAGATAATTTTATCCCCTGTCAGTGGATAAAATCGGGGGATAAAACTTTTATCTCCTGCCCATTAGCATGGGCCCAGTGCAGGGGCTCGGGGCGCAACGTTCGCGGGTCTAGTCCCGCCATCATCATATTATATGAAATCATGACTACCATATAGGTATTTCTACTATTTCTTCTTCTCTTATCCGCGTGCCTCTGAGAGCACGTAAAACCGTCGGTCTTGCGCCTGATTTTTTTCCGGTCGTGTCGGATTTTTGGTCCTATCGGAATATGAGAATGAGGGAATAGAGAGTGCACTTGTGTTTGCACACACACACTTGTGCACTATAATATCTCCGGCCGGATTCGGTCGCGAGGACATTATTATTCTTGCTCTTTATCTACCGATAGACGTCCACTTCTGGACATAGATCTCTTACATGGACAGGTCTCGGTCTTGCGCCGCCTGAATCCAGCGACTCCCTGCGACTCGTTTGATGTCGTCGGTCCACCTATTGGGGGGGTCTGCCAACTTGGTCTATAATTGTTTTAGTTACTATATATTACATATACAATGAGGAGGGTTTCATATAAAACTCGTAATATGCGTGAAGTCGGCCAGTCCGCACTTGGTCAGCTTTGTGGACTATGGGTTAGGTAATCTCTGATAATGAGATATATAGAGCGTGCTCTGACTTAGCTCGGTCTTAAGACAAAGTTAAAACAAGACACATATATGCTCCTACATAAATCTGTCTCATCTGGTTGTTGACTAGTGATGATGATATACTGGGTCATGCGTCGTGCTCGTGAACGGTCGCCACCAACGGAAATGGGTCTGCTTTGTGTCTACCCATCTTAACATGTGTTAGGTTGTGGTAGGTGTGTATTTTTGAAACTTCTTTGTGGATACTGAACACTGTGTGCATAGCATAGTCTTGTTAACCATTGTAAAAAAAAAAATTTTTTTTGAAAAGAGCAACTGCTGAGTTTCTTGCCGGCTCTTCTCAGCAGAATCTGCATTCCGAACCGGTGGTAGATTTATGACGTGTCATAAGAGCTACAAGTTGGCCTACATGAAATAAATAAATTTTGATTATGATAAAACTCTTCAGCGCAAACGTTCTTGTGTGTGTCCGGTCCTTAACTCACAGTGTAGGTATATGGTCGACAAGTAAATTTAATTTAATAATAACGTAAACTCTTTCATCTCGTTTACTCTAAGGTGCATAAACATTCGGTTTCGGTCGTCCTGAGAAATGTTTTTACGATCCAAAACGAAATAAAACCACGAGCCTCGTTCATCCGCGGAAAAATTTATCACCGTACGTCTAGAAAATGGATGCTATATCCGAATCTTATACCCTAGTTAGGCAGGATGTACACAGAAAAGTTAAAGTCGGTATTTGAAGCCTCAATAGCCCAATGGTCAAAGGTGCGGACTGAAAACTGAAAGGTTCGAACTCTACCCGTTGCACTATTGTCGTATACCCACTCCTAGCACAAGCTTTTGCATATTTGGAGGGAGAGGAGAATATAAGTCAAGTTTAACTTAGCTAATATTCTTTAAAAAAACATAGATGGTATATACCTACTTACCCGCGTGCTTCGATCACAGAAAAAAATATATATATAAATTTTTTCTTCTGTGATCGAAGCCGCGTGGAATTTAGGTTTATAAAATTTCCCGTGGAAGTGAAAATTATCTGCCGTCTATTTTTCCTCTATTTTAAAATGTAAACAAATAGCAGGAAACGGTTTGTTGTAAAGATATTTTATGGCCCCATCCGGCAATCGAACCCGCACCTTCTCACCCCAATAGGCTTGCCACTAGATCAATGAATCTAATAGGTAGATTTTGTTCGTGATCTGACAAAAAGTCTGTGCAAGATCTCGAATGCATTGAATAAAATATTGTACTTGTTAACAAAAGATTGCATTTCAGTTCGATTGCATGAACTGAAACTCTGAAACACTGAAAGTGTGCCGTCGGCCTCGGCAATCATAGAAGGTTGAACAATATTAGATGTATTGTATAGATGCACGAGACACGAGAATATTATCTTAATTTACCTCTGTAGGGATATTCTCTATCACAGTAGCAAAAATTGCAAGAATTTTCATGAAGAATTGCGGGTTTGACAGTTTTTACTTAGCATTATTTTCCAAAGGAACTGTCAAAAATAGAGAGTACGTCAGCTCGTGTAGGGGGGAGTGGGGGGGGGGCGCAGGTTCGATCCCTCAGGGTCGCAGGGTATGCACCCCTAACTTTTCGGAGTTATATTATTTCGGGCTACTAATAGTAATAAGTTTGTACTTATAATAAATATTATGATCGTAGGTGGACAGGACAAGTCATTGACTCATTGCCGAAAAATGTAGAAATTTTGCAACGTGTTTCATAAAGTTTTACAGCCGAATCCACCGCCGCTATGCCTTTCAATTAAACGAATTCACTTTCTCGCGTCACATCATAGGAACGTGCACTTTAAACACATCGGGACAAGATTCAAAATGAGATTGCACGGATCGCGTCACCGGTGACAAATAAAGTTGTGGATCGTTGGATTTGTTTGCGACGACCTTGCGTCCCGCCAGTTCAAATATTTGTCTCAAACCACCCCTAAACTAAAGCTATAATTCTACAGCCACAGCCTTGTCACTATCAGCGACTGTGCCCCAAGCTATTTAATGCTAAAGCGACAGTACAAGCGACAATCCTTGCTAATATTATGAATGCGAAAGTGTTTTTGCTTATTTGTTTGTCCTCCAATAAAGCTGTAACAGAGCAGTACATCGACTCGATTTCTTGCATGGGTATAGCTGGTAAAGTATTTGTCTTATGGCCACGACTAACTAATCCTCTAAATATATCAAAGAAAGAGGTGACTGATTGACTGGCTGACTGATCGATCTATCAACGCACAGCTCAAGCCATCGGACAAATCAGGCTGAAATTGGGCATACCATATTCAGCTTTTATGACGTAAGCATTCGCTAAGAAAAGATTTTTGAAAATTCATCTCCTAATGGAGTGAAATAGGAGTTTAAAGAACTTAACGTGAGCAAAGCCGCGGGCAAAAGCAGGTTTATAAATAATAAAGATAAAGATATAGAGCAAAGTAAATGTTGATAAAAAAAGCAAAAAAATTGAATTATCATCCATTTTATTTGTTTTTTTTTTTCCGTATTTACTTATTTGACACGGCCCTTATATTCCCTGTGCCGACAAAAGCCATGCCCTGTAAAGTAGGATTTGATAAAGGTTATTGGCTAAAGCGTGACATACGCGTATAGACGTTAGTTGTGGATCTAGGACATGACACGACCTATGTAGGTCGTTGAAGTTTGCCATTTTAGGACAGAAATGAGAATATCGACACCTATGCCTTTTTCTTTTTACGTTGGGAAATGCCTTTACGTATCCCGCCCATTTGTGAAAACGAGCATGTACCCACTAAAACCCAACGGGTCCGTCCCCGCTTATTTGGGAAGCCACAGGATCGCTGCTCGCATTCTACTGTGGCATTCCAGAGTTTCGGACCGATCATTCCGCCATCCTATTGAGCTCCGGGAGGATGAAGGTGCGTCTATTGGCGCCTTCTACTCTGGCCTCGATCGACACCTATGCCGTCCACAAGCTATAATGCCGTTAACTACCAAGACCATATTTCCTAATATAAATCCAAAACCATTTAAATTTGGGTTTATATTAGGAAATTTGGTTTTGGTAGTTAACGGCGTTATAGCTTGTGGACGGCAGTATGCCTATGCTAACTTGTATCTATACGCAGTGCCTAAAGGGAATCTTTGTATAATCATCAGCGACATCAGCCAAAACAAATGCACAGTTGGGCAGAGGCCTCTTTAAGATAGCGCCAACGTTGCCTATCATCTGCCTTTCGCATCCAATAGATGTCTCCCACTTTACGGATGTCATCGCTTTATCTAGCCGGAGACGCCCTACACTCCATTTGCCGAGACGCGGTTTCCATTCGAGAACCTTAGGACTCCAGTGGCCATCGGTTCTCTGACAAATGTGACCAGCCCGCTGCCACTTCAACTTGCTAGCCTTGAGAACTACGTCGGTTACTTTGGTTCTTTCTCTTTGTTTTATGATAGAACTAGTTTTCATTTATCTAAGACATAAATATTTTTTTTGGATAGCTAATTTCATGATACTTCCAATACAATTAGATGTTAAAAATACATCTCCAATATACCTACATAATACATAGGTTTTTATGAAAAAAATAAAACGCAAACAGTTTCCATTTATTTAATCAGACTAGTATTAACTCAGGGTAATTTGTACATTAGCGTCTTTTTGTTTCGCTTTATTATTTAATAAAGATCCCGGGATCCCGTCGTTGGCGGCGTGCCGCGTCCCATTATCTCGTGAAAGATATATCATCCGTGGAGAATATCTTCCTGAAATCCCACACCGAAAAAGATACGCAAAATGTTATACTACTCCAAATTTTTTAATTTAACCAAGATCATTTTAGTACCTGGCAGTAAATATTGCACATTGAACCTCAGAAAGAGTGTCTTATACACATCTTATACATACCCAATTTCTGAAATACCACGTAGGTACATGTCGCACTATTAGAATTAAAGTGACCTAATTCAAAAATTGAAATCTGTGAGCAATGAGCAAAAAAGAATTCAAAAAGGTATATTGTTGAATTTTTTATCTCTGCCGTGTTTTATTAGAAAAAGTTGTGTTTTTGCAGATTTTTACATACTGATCTTTTATTTATAGATTGGTAATATTATATTATTTACTGATAAAACCCTGTGAGATATATCAATTTCTTACTTCTTGATAAATGAACCAGTATAAATTACTTATGTAGTATTTTTTATTTGATTAAAAGGGAAAACATAAATTGAATTCATAGTAACTAGTTACTAACTACATACTTGTTCGTAATATTAGTGTGAGCATTAACTCGACTAATAGCCGCGATCGACCGATCGATCGCGATCGACCGGTTAGCCACCCGTATCCTAGAGGATAGCTACTATAATATTTACTTCATACAGATGTTATAGGTCAAGTTGTAAATTTTTTGAAGACTTTCACTAAATAATTATAGTCCAAATAGACTCAGGTTAGGTACGAAGCATATAATTAATGCGTTCGCTGCGTCGGCTTTAGCGATAAACCCGCGCTAAATGCTCGTAAAACTACTGGATTCGAACAATAAACACGATTTTATTGGGAGCCGAGACCCGCCTATTCTGATATGAATAATTATAGCTTGTATGTTTTTCCAAATAATGGTTATAAATCTTAATTCCTAAATTTTACATCCAGTGTATGATGTATTGCACTCGTATAATTACTATTTACATTGTGATTTAAAAGCTATCTCGCAGCCATGCTTAAAAATACAGCTTGTAGTTACGCTTTTAAAAAACTTTGTCGTTGACTCAAAATTAGTTACTTACATTAGTTTAGGAGCTTAGTTAGTGAGACTAAAAAGATTTATATTTTATTTTACCCTTTTCAGTTTCTTCTTTCGTCGTTTCAATTTTTTGTAAAAAGTAATTATCTCATCTCTTGCCCCAAAGTGCTCATCAGTAATTTTGTAATTCCTTGATTATTACAGATGCAAACTCATTCCACCAGACGTCGAAGTGGATCGACGACGTGCGCACGGAGCGTGGCTCTGACGTCATCATAATGCTGGTCGGCAACAAGACCGACCTGTCCGACAAGCGACAGGTCTCCACGGAGGACGGCGACCGCAAGGCCAAGGAGCTCAACGTCATGTTTATAGAGACCAGTGCCAAGGCTGGATATAATGTTAAACAGGTATTTATAAGATTCTATAACCGCAAAGTTGGATTTATCTCTAATTGACGATTTCACCAACGGCGAGTGACGTTTAACCGTGAAATAGGCTGGGCGGTCTGACAGTTTTTGTAATGAAAATCAGCCAAAATATCACGCTCGGATAAGGCATATTTTTACATTGGTGAAATCGGCCCTAAAACAAATTTCGCCTATGCAGGGTTAACTACTAAATGTCAAGTGATTTGGGGCTAACATTCATGATATCTAAAGCTGATGTGCATTGACTACGGACTGTGGTTCTGACGTCATCATAATACTCGTCGGCGACAAGACTGATCGGTCTGACAAGCGACAGGTCTCCACGGATGATGGGACCATAACAACAGTAAAGCCAAGGAACTGAAAGTAATCTTCTAAGAAAACCCTCCAATCTTTAATCATACCCTAAGTTTAGTATGAAATGTCCATTCTTCAGTTTATTTCACACAAAACAGCTTGAATACAGCTTATCAAGAACCAAGTAACAACCATTAACACAACATTATTGAATAAATTAAGGAGTCATTAGTAAATGATAACATAAAATATTAGTGTAGTCCAGAGACAAACAACGTAAGTAATATAATAAAATTAACTTATATATACCTAATTAAAAACCAAGTGAAAGCAATTATGAAAATACTAGAAAGAAAAACGTGCAAGCAACATAGTTGATAACAGAGATGAAAAATAGAAGTTTACAAGGCTTTGCTGCATATTACTGAAAAAATTGCACTACGTTATCTTTACGTTGTCTGGTGGGAGGCTTTGGCCGTGGCTAGTTACCACCCTACCGTCAAAGAAATGCCGCCAAGCGATTTACCGTTCCGGCACGATGGCGAGTAGAAACCGATTAGGTCATACCCCTTCCAAGTTAGCCCGCTACCATCTTAGACTGCATCGTCACTTACCATCAGGTGAGATCGCAGTCAAGGATTATCTTGTCATCGAATAAAAAAAAAACTTGAGTTTTAAGTTCCAACCCATTTTTTTGCAGTTATTCCGGCGAGTAGCGGCCGCCCTGCCCGGCATGGACTCAGCCGAAAGCAAGCCTCCTGAAGACAGTATCCTTTTTACTATAAATCCCAATATTTTCGCAATTATACTTATCACCTTTATGACACGTCATGATACATCTCACGCAATCCATACACGCCTTTGTGGATTCAACCCATTCACGCCTTGAGTTTTGGTAGCGTTTTGAAAAAATGACGCGGCTTCTCGTGTTAAATCAAGTTTGGATTAAATTCAACAAGAGGTCAAAATGATCATGTAAATGCAATCGAAAATAGAGTTCAATACGAAGAGTTCCAGTTGACGGATTTACTGTACAATATGAAGAAAAATATGCAAAAAAAAAAAATTAAAATGGTCTTAGGACGGTTTCCCTACATTGCTTATGAGCGTTTTTGTATGCATGTATCTGCAAAATGAATGAAGTTTGCGATTGGGACGGGAAAATGATCCTTATTGAAGCAATAGCAATATAAAAAAGCGTGTATGCGTTGAATTCCCAAAGATACACGCACAAATACACCTGTTTAAGTAAAGGTTTATTACATTTCTTATTAACAATGTATTATGTGTGTGATGTGTTTAGAACTGGCTATTTTGAATGATTATTTTACTGTGGTATTGTATATGGGGGAACAATATTGGGTTTTCGATTACTGAACCAAGGACAAGCATATGTTATCTGAATTAAGTATCAGTAACTAACTCGCTTTATCAATAACAGGTTGGTTGTGTTTTACAAAATTGGTGGCGTACATACAATATGACGTGACGTGTTTCGGTTTTTTCATCAGTAGCTTACTATCCGTGAATAGAAAGAATTGGCTCAGTACTAAACGACATAAGCGTGACGCCAGCGCCATAGTGCGAGGGAGACGACAAGACAAACATTCCCTATTCTTTCTAAAATAAGGCGGTAGTTATTTTTTTCAACTAAGGTTTAAAAAATTAATTACCGTCTCATTTTACAACCAAATACTTTTAATATTTCGTTTTATTTTGTTGTGTACGAAATAAAGAACGAAGTCGATTAATTATTCCATTTGCGACAACGTATTATATAGCTAGAATTGTACCGAACACACATCCTTCACTATTTCCCGTTTCGAGTAGTTATTTTATAGGCGACCCTTCGGGTGTACTGGGCTTTTGTTTGTTGAGCTATTTGTGTGAACTTCAGCTATTATCTATGGTATAACACGTTTGCTGTAAGGAATATTGTCTATGGTAGAAGTGTCAAACCTTTTTTAATAAGCGTTCTTTTTACGTACGCGTCATTTGAAGGGAACTCCACACGCGCAGTGTGGAACTGTGGAACGGTCCACAGTGCAGTGACGTCATCGTGTTTGTTTGTGTCTGTGTGGGTGGTGGTTTAATAGCGCGCTAACACGTGTGTAAGTAAAGTTAACATTACTAATCTATTGTCGATGTTGCCTGCTTAGTCACTTTGCACACATCTCTCTATTTAGCTTTATTTTAATTTGACAAAGGTACTTACTCTATGGCGCACAGTTCCTAAACTTGACTAAAATGACAGGTCTAAAAATATGGCTATCATTATTTTATGGGTCTCCTTACCATGGGTCACCGCGAAAAGCGAATTATAAAAATGCTATTAATCTAGAAAACGCTTACATACCATGAACTGGATCGGCATATTGACATTTATTTAAAACGAAAAATAATATATCTGGTATGCACTCGTTTTGTAGATTGTTTATTTATTACGTCGTTAAATAAGTAAAAATTTTGGGATAGCTTTACCTATGTTTAGAACTGTTAATTTAGTTTAGTTTGTTACTAGTCGGTTGTACACGATCTCTAAACTAAAAAAGTCTATACTTAAGTGAAACAAGTCTATAAATTAAACAAAATCTTAAAGTTCTTTTTCAAGAAAAGGACACTTATTTGTAGCCCCTGTCTACTTTGTATAATTAGATTATGCTGAATTGAACTTCCAATGAAAAATATTTTTCCATTAAAAAAACCACTTAAATAAGTATTACTTTCATCTAGTTGATCTTAAAAAGTTATAATAAAGTCATACATACAGGTTATGATATAAATAATCAATGTAAATTAACTGATATACCTATTTTAACAAATTACATACTAGAAATGTCTCTGAACATATTCAATTTTAGTATTTTTATTTTGCATGAAGACTTAAAAAAAAATATTATAAAAGTAGATTTAATGGGTATTGGAAAATATTATCTTTTTTTTTTTCATTCGAACGACAGGCAAAATAATAATTCTTTGTCGAATTGCATGTTCTTATCTTCAACCCATATACACATTGGCGCCTTTATCGTAATGTTGTTTTAATAACTCAGTTTAATTGAAGCTAAAAGTAGTGCTATTCTCTTCTCAATGTTCCTCGAGGAAAAAGATACCACTACTTTTAGATCTGTCTATTTAGTTTAGAGATTTATGATAACCGAATAAGGCGCCATATTCAATCTGGATAAAAAGTTCATAATTTTTTCTATTTATAATTTATATCACTACTATTTCTTTACATATATTTACGATCTGCTTGTATGTATGATAGCTCAATAAATCTTTAGTAAGAATTAAGTTTAACATGATTTTTTATGTACTTTGGTGGATGGGTCGTATTGAAAGTTGTTTTCTATTTGTCATTAAATACTTTTTTAAAGTTGTAAAATATTTAGTTACTTATTGTACTATTTATTAAATCAAGAAAAAAAAACCACTGACATTAATTTCGTTATAATTCTTTTTGGTTAATGTTTTAGAAATATCAACAAAGCGTCTTTTTTATACTGTTTATAAATTTTAAATACAACCAAATTTGAATACCTACTATGTTTCGCGCTCCACCTGGCCGAGAGAGGTGTTCCAACTATTTTATTCTATTATTAAATCCAGTATGAAAATTGAATATGCAGTGGTGCTTAGTTTTGTACACAATCTCTAAATAGCTCTTAATGTTATGCTATCTTTTCCACAGGGAACATTATGAAAAGGATAGCACTAGTTCTAGATATATCAGTTCAGTTAAGAGATCGTGTACGATAAAATTAGTATAGTTCTTGCAATTCTCGAGCGCGCGCGAGCTTACTTGTGGTTACGTCGTGTGTATACACATTGCGTTGGTGCCTAGATCGAAGCGGTCAGGCGAGAGCATTGCACTCACTCACTAGGCTTGTTCTTGCTCGGTCACTAAAAGGAGCGCTCCGTACTAGTACATTCAAAAGACTACTATTTCAGACTTCTAGTGCTTTTAGTACAGTAGTTCCAAGCGACAGAATCGCAGATTAAGTAAGTCCACAAAGAACGCAGTACTAAATGAACGATGTAATATAATTATTGTCTGATTCCTCGTTTGTACGAGTGAACGAAATACTAAGAGAACAATGTACCATTAAGCATACGGAATAGTTCTTTCTCGGTCAATATCGGGAACTCATTCTTAATAGTACTCAGTACATGTACTACACTAGACTCGCTCACACTTATATAGACACGAAACACACACACACACACACACACACACACACACACACACACACACACACACACACACACACACACACACACACACATGAGCCACCCGCACTCGCGAATTGCAAGAATTATACTATTACTTTGTATCACAAAGACGCTGTGTTGATACGTTACGAGTATAGACCCCGTAGTATTTTTGTTTTATTTTCCTTAATACTATATGTTCAGTGCACGAGGTGATCCTGCGGCAAGCGCCCGGCGACAACAAGGAACCCGACAGTGGCTGCGCTTGCTAGGCAAGTCGCGACCCCCCACACCAGCACAAGGGCACCCCCCACTCGCCACGCAACACGTGTAAGCTGTCTGCGAAGTCGGCGCAAAACTGCAATACGATGTTGGATAACAACTGAAAGTCGACTTTAGTCACTTGAAATTAGTGACTGTACTGCGGTGACAAACTAGTTCGCCTTTCGTTTTTGATCAATTACCGTGCTATGTCAATTTCAGTCTTATGCTTAAGTTAAAAAAGACCAATTTTAACTGTATTTTAATACGGCGGTCTGCTTTGAAACTAACTTTAAAGTCGTATTATCAGACGCCGCGTATTTAATTTTGAAGCCCTGTATTTCGTCCAGTGTACTATTTGCTATTTGATCTAGCGGAATCGCAAATACCTATTACTGATTCAATTATATTATTTACCGATATTTACTTATGTACCATATATAGTACATAAGTAAATATCGATTATGGTATGTGACATATAAGACGTGAAAAACAGACGCTTGAGTTTTCTTTACACTCTGTTGCTCTGAGTGAATGAGATATTAGTTCTATGTTATGTTCTGTAATATTTTTAAGCTATTGCATAGTTTCTATCGCGGGCCTTGAGCGTGGAGACCGAATCCAGAAATTCCGTAACGAAAATAACCTGACACGGGACTCCTCTCACCGCTAGATGGCGTTGATAAAAAATGCTATGCAATAGCTTTACCGCGGCAGTCCCCGCGTGCCACACGTCTTTTTTTTTAATGAAATGAAATTTAATGAAGGTCATTAGTTACAGGAATACCAAGATCTTGTGACTAAAACTGATATAAACAATAATGGTTATTATTTATCATTCACTCAAGAGTAGTGACCGATCTGACATAACATTACTCTGCTTGTGTGTTAGCATTTAAAGTGATACTAGATTTAAATGTACGTGCGACAGCTACCTAGCTACGGTTTGCACAATTGCAGCTAAAGTTTTTTGGCTAGCTTGAAATTTAGTTGTTTGGGCTTTGAGTACTTGAGTTAATTACTTGCTGGAGTTAGGGAGACAAGTCAATAAAAAGAGGTAATTTGGTTGTACAATAATTTCTAATTAAACCAAAAAGTTTGAAAATAATGCTATCCTTCCCCTTGATTAGGCTCGTTCTTTCTCGGTCACTAAAATGAGCGCTCCGTACTAGTACATTCAAAAGACTGCACTATTTTAGACTTGTAGTACTATAGGTACAGTAGACCGAATTACAGACTAGGTCCACAAGGAATAACGTACAAAATGAACGATGTACTAGATTCCTTGTTTCCCGCTCGTTCAGAGCCGAGCGAACGAAGTACTAAAAGAACGATGTACTATAAAGCATGGGGAATAGTTCGTTCTCATTCAGTGTCAGACATTCATTCTTAATTGTACTTAGTACATGACAAGAATACCCTCAATGAACATTGTGAAAAGGATGTCTATTCATACATATCCTTGTACAATGAGTTGTGTCTAAAAAGTATGGATCTGGCAAAACTGCTCTAAACATGTCAAAAACTAGATACACTTGCGATATAAGTACTAATGCTAATTAATTAATCTATAAAGCTATTAATTAGTTAATCTATAAAGCTTGCACTGACTTGGCTCAAACTTGAGATAGAGTTAAAACGAGACACTTTTATGTCCCTTACATAAATCTGTCTCGTTTTAACTCTACCTTACGTCTGAGCAGAGAGAGAGTGCAGTCTATAGATCTCAGCCTAAAAATGGCATGAATTCATAATTAAGTCTTGAGTTGTGTATGTGTAGGTGTTTTTCTTAGTGTAGAAATAAAATTTAAGGTAAATTCCAACGAGCTCTCATTTACTCTATGCTCAAAGCCCAAATGTCAATAAACCGAAAGCATATCAAGTTAATGCAATACATATGTATAAAAGTTTTGTAAACGCAAAAGCACTAATACACGGGACGTCTTTTAGCTTCTGTGTTATAGCGAATTCATTGTTGTAGGTTTCTAGAAAAGGGTTCGATTTTGGACGCCCTCATGACTAAGGACGCTGTATGTGTTTAAAAAAAACTTGTCGGGCATACACCGACCGAGTTAAGCATGCTTAAATGTTTTGACATTCGCATATAAATTCTAACTTAAAGAATACACACGTTAAACGGATTCGAGTGCAGATAAGGGTATGAATGCGCCAAGCGTGTAGGATTAGAGATTTATTGAGCTGCTCTTAAAGCCTTAGCACACCGACGCATTCGCGCGCGATACTTTCATGGCTTTACGTCGTAGAGGCATACCGCGTGCGAATTCGTCAGTGTGTCAAAGGCGTAAAAGTGTATATAGTATCCGACCGCGGACACCTCAATAAGTCCACTATTTATTTTAATATTGTATAGTAGGGAATTATTAAATAGGTGATCCAATTAGAATAAATCTCAAAAATATTCTTAAGCTGCAAACACATTACCTACTGTGTAGTGTGACGAGACAAATAAAAGCGATGCGATTTTACAGGCATATTCATATGACAGATTAAAACCTATGTTTGACATGAAGTGACAGATGTACTGAAACTGTACGCCAAATTAGAACAATTCTTAAAACGAAACTTAAATAATATAAACGAAAAAATTCTTTTTACAAAACCGACTTCAAACGCCACTACAAAGTATATCAATTGTGCCTAAAAAATGTGATGAGTTCCCTGGATTACTGCAGGAACCCATCATCAGATCCTGACCTGATTATTTTAATGAGACCACTTGGGAAGTATAACCTTTCAAACAAAAAAGAATTTCCCAAATCAGTCCGGCGTCCTAGAGTAATCGGGACCATACATTAAAAAAAAAAATTGGTAATCGATTAAAAAAAAGGTATAACATGCCTACGCTTAGGGCTAGAATCACAAATGTTCCCATCGATTCGGATTTTTCCCGTATGATTTCAGTCACACTTATACGTATCGCGCGTCGACGCATGCGAAAGGGTTAAAGATAGTTGTCTGCATAGGGATGTTCGATGATGACATCGACATTTTCAACGCCAGCTTAACCTCGATTCTCGATATTAATATTCTTCTATCTTCTGTACACATAAAAAGACTTGTCCTGACTGATTAACTAACTGACTGATCTATCAACGATCTAAACCGATCGATGCGCACAAATGTGATTTCAGCCTAGAAGCGATCTCTGTCAGGCAACCATGTTGAAGAGGTATGAACCCACTCGCTTTGACTGTCACTGTCACTGTCAAATAAATACGGGTTTCTTACACAATCGCACCTCTCGTCTTCGTAGTTTTGTGAGAATAGGTTCACATCTCCATAATTATAATTTATAGCTCAAGTAAAAATACTTTTGTACTTATATAGTGTTAAGTCAGTTTTTAAATAAAACTCGCTCTTTATTCATTTACTCGCTTCTTGTGTGAACTTTTACCAACTGTCACTTTGACGTATAAAAATCGAATTAAAAAAAAAAAAGAAATTATGGAGTATAAGTTGGTTAGAATAACTTGCCTCGATATGTTTTTATTTTAAGTATACATCTTCTATTAGCTTATTTACGAGGTGTACGCGGTCTATGTACATTGGTATTATTTATTTACTTTAGTGCTTAAGTAAATCTTATGACTCTTTTATTTTATAACTAAACTTTTTATTTAGTGAGACATCACTTCTAGCTTATGAATAATATTAAACTTAATTAAAACCGTTCCATTCCAGCTTTTTAAATTAAAATAACTAGTTGATGTTCGAAACTCTGTCAACGAGTGTTGAGGTTTTTTTTTAAATGCCGCGGAATTTGATTTTCCGGTATCGATCGTAAATTATGTCCGTTACCAGGATGCATGTTATTCCTGTGCCTTTCACCAAAATGGCAAAATATAAAAAATATAGACAAACAGGAAAAGCCTTTCTTTCTTTCTAGACCGGAAAATCAACAAATTCCCTCAGTACTTAGAAAATTTTAATCACCCGCACGAAATTGCTGTCATCGGCTAGTATAGTTCCTTCAACTCACGGAGGCGCGTGGCTCATGGTTGTGTGCGTGTCGTATCTGTATAAGTGTGAGCGAGAGCTTGCTCGCGCCTGGCCGCTCCCGCCTAGGCTCCTGACGGGCCCGCACACTTACGCAATGTACATGTAAACGTCGTAACCACAAGTAAAGCTCACGCGCTCTCATGATTTGCATGAACTATATAATATGTGATTAAAACAAAATAATCTATGAAATGTGCATAATTCATTGTATGAATAGATTTATTTTTATTTTATATATTAGGTTTCGAATTATAATGTATGTTTTTTAAGATTTACCTACTATAATTTTTAAGTGAGAGATTTTGTATATGTATTATAATTTTCGAGATTTATTTTATATACCTTTGACTTGATTTCAATACTTACCATTATTAACGCAATAATTAGTGGTAATTTGTTGTACGCGCGGCATTGCATCGCTTAGAGAATCGTTTACACTAATCTTTTAACATTGACATGTGAAATAAACTCATTAACATTTTTATTAGTTAAGTGGCGAGGTAACTTGCAAAACTGGCGAGTTAACTGGCAAAACTGGCGAGTTAAGTCCTAATCATCGTTTGGACAGTTTGCCAGTTAAGTAGTAATTTGACAATTAAGTAGAACAAATAGAAGCATTTAGAAGCATCTTCTATTGTTCCCGCGAGTTAGGTGCAAGTGATAACTAAACCGCCCAAATCACCCCGATAACTAAATCATCTAATTTATGTGTAAATCAAGCTTTACACTATTTTCGCCAGACTAACCAATGTTTTAAACAAAATGAAAAGATTTGAAAATATTATTAAATTAAATATGTCTTTAAATTATTATTTATGTAATGTTCTAAGTTCTTATTATGTTTACTGACGTACGGATTGGCCTCATTTGGCTTAAAATAGAGATTTTTCAGGGGTTATTATTTTTCGTGCTTAGTTCTAAACCTAAAAAAAAAATAGAATCATTAGCGCAATACACAATTCTATAAAAAAATCGATGCAATGTTGCACGTTCACACACCTTATAAAGTTACGACTAAATTACGCAAAGCTTTGACGCAATTATTTTATAAGTAGTAAATAAATTGTATTGCATTACGATAAATCATGTTGTCCTTTATCATGGAGAACGTTGTAACAAGGATGGCGCTATTTTTTAGCTGTCAAACTTAAAAAGTAGGCTGATTATGCAAAAGTTGAATCAGTTATTGCTACAGTCTGAATTGTGTTGATTGGCTGAAATTGGGTATTTCACTAATTTTTTTTTTATATGCTTAAAATAAAGTTTTTTAATATTAAAACATAATGTCATTTTTGTTTTTTTAATATCTTAACTAGTCTCGTAAATAGAGAGCTTTAAAGTATTCTGTTAGACAGAGAGAGCGCTACTGACATGTGGCGTCACAAATTCAGTAGCTCCATACCCTGTCCATACAAAATATCGTTTTAGAAAGAGACGGATACAGTCACAGTAAAACAGCTTATAACTTATTTGTTTTTTGACTGATTTATTTTCTGTTTTTACAAATGTTACTCTTACATGTTACATTTTCGATTGTAATTAATGAATATCCACATTTTGACAACAGTAAAATACCCAATTATCGCGTTTTTTCTGCAACAAAGCATTTTAGCCAATAGTGAATGAGTAATCTGAGGTGATTGCAGTCGTCACTCTGTAGCTGTCATTTTTAGAAAATCACAGCTGTGTCCGTAAAAGTGGCGGCATCTAATTGAGATGAGTTGGAGTCTACTGCATCATTGCGATAAGCTTAGTGTAACGTAGTGTATAAACATTGTGTCGTCGACTTGTTTGTAAATACCCGCATCTCACTCTGATATTTTGAATAAAACTCTTTGAAACACTACTTTGAGTTTTTGTTAATTCCTCAACACTAATTTGTAGCTCACAAATAATCTCAATCAAATAAATAAATAATCTCATCATTCAATTATAAGGGATTTAAAGATTTAGTCCAAACTGCTGCCGCCAATTTCTTTTTTTAAATAGTGGCCACGCATCAAACCTCTTAATCAAACGAGTAAGACTATTTATGAATTAGGTATGTACCTACATTTATGTATACCCGTCTTCATGAAATACGCGTTTCCGCTTTTTCTACAAGAACCTCGTATTCTTAAGTCTTAAAAGAAGAAGTTCTCAGTTCAAATGTAATTTTCGTCTCAATGATTCAGTTTACATTTGAAGAAAATATTTCTCCTCTTAAAATAGGGGATGAGTCTCATTTATTAGGCAAGTATTTGAAGGGTTCTTAGATTTTTTTATTGAATTAACTTAAAATAAAATGAAAATGATATCAATGACCTTAACTCTATCAACAGCCGTGGACTTGCAGACTCAGTCGCCCATGGGCTCCGAGCAGGAGGGCAACGAAAGCGGCTGCGTGTGCTGAACCCGCCCCCCTCTCCCCTGACACCAGTCTCCCCCCCGCCCTCGCACCCGCACCGCGTACCAACACGATCGATTCGCGCCTAAAATATGAAAAACTGATATTTCTAATTTAGTAAAAACTAACTAGATTAGACTAGAGGGAAAGGATAGACGAAGCGTTTGCGAAAATGGCCGTTTCCGATTTAGGCGTTTGTGTTTGTTTCAATCCTAAGCTAAGTTAGGTAACCCTTAGATATAATTTTGTTTTCCTTTACAACCTTTAGGGAACACCAAAAAAGTGAAAATGACATCAAGCAAGGCTGCATTTGGGGGTTATCATAAGCGATATCAATTGGGGGTGCTCATAAGCGATATCCCCAGGCGAATAGCTTCGTTGGAAACTGCTTGAGCCGGCTTCATATTAACCACACTGTTAGCTGTCTATCTTTTTTCTGTAGTCTATTCTTAGTTCTTATTTAAGTTAAATTTTGCTAACTATATGTAATTCACTGGCGTGTAATGGGTAAATTGTTTTAAATTGGAATGGAATGCCAATTTTTGCATAATGGCAAACAGCGCGAAAACGGAGCAAAGCTGCACGCGGAGCGGGGCGAAGCGTAGCGGCAACACTGTGACTATGCTACTAATTTTGAAGTACTCAATCTTTTAATTAAGTTAAATTGACTGGTCTATAAATAGTAGCTATCTACTCCTTTTTCATCGGATTTTTTTTCTACGGAATCGTAAATATCGTTATGTATACAGGGTGTCCCACGGCTATGCCACATGGAGGGGAAGTACCTTAAATATTGTAGATGGAACATTTTACTGAAAGAAGACTTCATTTTAATTTAAAAAACAATTTAAACTGCATTCATAGATTTTTAAATAATTGCCTGGTTGAACCGGGACTCGAACCCGCTATACGAGAAAAAAAATTAACCTGTATCTTTATCATACCGATCGGAAGGCTTCATCATAAGGATTATTTTTTATTAAATAACATAGCATGAGAAATAAAAGGAAGACCATGAATTTTAGCCTTTGATGTAAAATTTTGTTCAGAAAAATGTCCTTCAATCCCGCTGCAACAGAGCTACGAATTGCAGCGGGATTGAAGGACAAACCAATAAATCAACAAACAAACACACTTTCGCATTTATAGGTAATATAAGTAAGGATTAGTAAGGATAGTAAGGATCGGGAAATGATGCGTACTTTTCAAGTGGGTACTCATTAGTAATAGTTCATGTCAGTTGTATGTCGATACGCCAATGTCAGCTTTTCATTTTTCTGAACAAAATTTTACATCAAAGGCTAAAATTCATGGTCTTCCTTTTATTTCTCATGCTATGTTATTTAACAAAAAATAATCCTTATGATGAAGCCTTCCGATCGGTATGATAAAGATATAGGTTAATTTTTTTTCTCGTATAGCGGGTTCGAGTCCCGGTTCAACCAGGCAATTATTTAAAAATCTATGAATGCAGTTTAAATTGTTTTTTAAATGAAAATGAAGTCTTCTTTCAGTAAAATGTTCCATCTATAATATTTAAGGTACTTCCCCTCCATGTGGCATAGCCGTGGGACGCCCTGTATAATTTTATTCAACAGAATTGGCACAATTAGGTAGCATTAAAGCTTTTTTTCTTTCGCCCATCTCTTGTCAGGTCTGCTCCGTTTTCATTGGAAACATCCACTGCTTACAAGTTACAGTTTGGTTCAGTGGAAGCGCTAGCTATCATACGGGTCGGGGACATGAAGTTACGTCATGGTACATCTTGTATTCTTAATTACTTTTATTTCTAGATCGAGTCTATCGATCTTTTAACAGAGATTCCGAAAGTCTACTCGAAAAAAGTATCGTGAAAGATCTCATATGTAAATAGGTTGTTATTTATATATTTATTTCGACCAGACAAGTTAAAGGCTTGCCCATCACGCCTCGTTGCGATCAGCTGATGATACCTAAGACTAATCTAATGTAAGAATTTAATCTTCTTCTATAGTGATTATATTGAAGCACAATTAGTATTTTAACTTGCTAGTTCATATTTTTTTAGTTTATGTGAGCAGTGACGTAACAACATGGCGTTGAGGCCCCTGGTAATTTTCTAGACTGGGAGCCACGATTGTTTTGTTTCAGTAGTGGATAAAATAGGGTAATGCTATCGAATTTATTTAAATTCTTGTTCACTTACTTACGAGTATTTAAAAAATATGAGTATCTACATAAGAAACTTAAGGCCCCTGAAGCAGTAGGGCCTTGCATTTATTTCCACCATTTTGTTACGTCATTGAGAGTAGGTTAGAGAAAAACCGGTTCATTACTACAGAACGGTTGACATTTCATGAAATTTGTAACTTTTTAATAGAAATTATTCATTCTAAAATAGAATTCACTGCCGGAGTAGATCAGTTTTTTTATATTATTGTTCTTATGACGCAGACTCTGAGAAAAAGATAGATATAGGCATGGTGAAGTGCGAACTAATGTAAAGCCGATGACGAAGTTTAGGTAAAAGAATGTGCTCGTCAAATTGACTATTCTGAACATGACCTATCCAACTTCATGTGTACTGTATCTTCTTCTGTGTAACTGTATCTTCGCAAAGTGAGCTTCAAGATCAAGATGAATTTTTATAAAAACATATTTTATTTCATACGATTTTGAAATATACTTAATTAGTGGTTGCGGGAAATTGGTTTTGTCTTAAGTGTGCCTTTTTTCCCGAATAGATAGATAGAATATCACGGGAAATTATAATCATCATTTTTATCTTCATCGTGTCTCATCATCTACCTGTGGAGGTCTTCTTGAAACTTGACTTGAAAGTTGAAACATTTTCCTTCTCTAATAAGCGTCACCGCACGCAGTCTTCAACTTTCCTCATCTGGCCGCTTTCTGTCCCTCTTGAAGTATGTCATCACGACGCACGACCCCAGTAGGTATTTGATTTTGTCAGATTGACTGGAGTATTATTCTACTCGTAGGTAACTAAGTCCGGCTTTAATGGTGTGTTATCTATCTTTTTCCTCGAGTCTGTGACTTTTCTATAAACACCATTATAGTTAGTGTAGGAACCCAGTATTTGTTATTCATACAAGTGGACGAAGGTAAAAGGTTTTTATAGCGTTTTATATGCAATAATATAATGTTACGAAATCGAATTGTGGTAAAGTAAGGAATTTACTTTCTCATGGAATACGCAATGTGCTTTAGCTTCGTCAATAGAAAAGTATTATTGTTTTAAAATATTCGAGATAAGCATAATGTTCCGGATAATAAAAGCGTTTTAAATACAAAATGGGTTTTATTGTAGATTTATTACCTAGCCACTAAACACTACACTAGAATACTGCCCATGTCTCTGCAGTCTCTGCTTCGCAGAGCGTAGTCTCGGTCACTCATACCTATATAACGTTTTAGCACTCCGTGTGACAAGAACGACGCGTATGTGTGAAATATTAATGAAACTGCTAAATATTCACATAATATATGATAATAATAATTAATCTATCAGGGCTTCCAAACAAATATACAAATTGAATAAGTGCATGTACGTTAGTTTTTTTTTTGCTTTACCTACTACATTTACTTCAACTTGGGGAACAGTAAAAATTTCATCAAAATCGGTTCAGTAGTTTTTATAATAATACCACAGTTCACGCTAGTACGTGCAACCGCCTAGCATATTGATACGAGTTACGGGTATGATGTCAAAGTGGAAAAAAAGTTTTTTTTTAAGTCAGCTTAATTTTTTTTAAATTACTTTTTTACTTCCGAGCAATTTTTATTTCCACTGGCGTAGGTTCTTCAGCTAGAATGTTTGATATATTACACACAATTTATCAATTGAAAAGTCAACTTTATTCTTTTACAATATGTATGTATTTAATTTGACAAAGGTAGGTATGTGGGTTGAATCGTTATTGCATATCTGCCTCTAACTGATTATAGCACGTTATACCTACTTAGGATTTAATAAAAATGCATTTAGTTAACTGCAAGTAAATTTATTTCTGAATATGTTATACAGCATGTTCCCGAATACAAGTAACGAGTGTGAATAGGTACATAGAGATATTAGAATCACTTGTGATTAATCAAAAACGTTATTATTGACTCTACCTACTTACATTATTTCAATGAGGTTCTCGCTTAACATATCTTATATTCTATATTAAATTGAAAGCCTTAAAAATTATTATATAAAGGTAACAGTCTTATAATTATTAAATTACTTAGTTCAGTTGGAAGATTGAAAGTCTCAGAATTATTTTATACAAGCTTTTGCCCGTGGCTTCGCTTGCTCAGTTTAAGACCCGTGAGCAAGGCAACCGAAAAAACCGAACCGACAAGAAAATGTGCAACTGAAGGTCATCCATTTTCTACTAATTACGAAGTATTGCCATGTAAAGTGACAGATGACTTCTTTAAACATTTTTTTTGGAAAGTAAAAATATGTCCAACATTTGGAAACTAAAAAAATTTATTGTTAAAAATAGTTACCAACTAAAAACGACTAAGTTATTATTATATCTGTATAGTCTAAAACACTTTGTACACAAGTTATTCTTATTATTTAACATACATAAAGTTTATGGCACAGTCCTAAGAAACCCTATTTCGTTGTACTCTTACATCTGTTCAATTTAAGACCTACGAATGAAGGCGTTATGAATGTTAAAGAAAAATTTTCATAATTATCTGACGGTGGAAAAATTACCCTGGGCTGATTTGTTAATTGCCAAACAGTATATTAAAGAGAATTCAGCAGATTTTTAATGACCTAGAGTATAAAATCACTATGTTTATATTTGCATTGGAAATCTATCATTTTAAGTTTATTCGGCAATTGAAAAATCACCCCTTAGATAAAAATAAAAAAATACATCACCAACTTAGTACTGGCTTTAACAATAAATCATTCCCTATCTAAATTAACTACTTAAATATAATATCTACATTTATAAAAGAACTTTAAAATTAAATATTTGGAATTAATTTGGTTTCATAACTCGACATTAACCCCTTAATATTTAGACATTTTCGTCCGACCGTTTCTTTTGGCACACATTTTGTCTTTTAACTTTTACATTGTAATCAAATGTATTTATTTACATTATTGTACATAATCTATTCAAAATTAGTACATAATAATATAATTATTAACTACATACATAGGTAAGTATTTTGATGCTAATTCGGTTGTAAACGATCCCTTAACTATAATAAAATGACAGACACTAATCTCTATAATTATTAATCTATGATTGACACTAGATTTGCTGTCTCTATACAATAACATTAAATTAATTAAGGATCAAGTGAAGCACCACATTTGACATACGAGTGTCTGTGGAACTAATAATATTGCAAATGGCGAACCAACCTTTATAATTAATCTATGATTTCATTGATAATTTCATAGACAAGTATAGAGGTTAGTGCGCCATTTGCAATATTATTAGTTCCAGAGACACTCGTATCGGCCAAGTATGAGCGTGCAGCGCCAACATGGCATCAATCAAGTAGGTTCAAAAAAAAAATCACAGCAGCCAGTCTAGTGTTTATCATAGATTAATTATAGAGGTCAGATATTGTTTTCCTTTCCGCAGTTAACGTTATGAAAGAGATGACTATATTTTTAGACCTACCAATTTAGTTCAGAAATTGTAGTAGGTACTTTATCTTGCGATGAACAGTATTAACTATTAAACTATTAATTATTTATTGATCGAAGACAACCGAATGTCTAAGCAACATTTTAGGTATCTTCATGGGAGACAGCTAGATTTAGTTAAACAATCTATATATAACACACATGTAAATTGCTTTAAAATGTGCAAAGGTCTGGCACCAGAGTAGTGCAATGCGATCAAGACTGGCTGACACTCTTACTATTGGAGATAAATTACAAAACGAATACCTATCATCGATTCAGCATCGCAATCATAACTTTGATGCTAGCCGCCTGATAACACTCTGATATCCTAAGCAATAACTTAGGTATTTATCATAATTTTAGTCTAGGATCTCTCGACAAAGAACGATTTCTCAGGAATTTCCTACAGTTTTCCTAATGTCGAAATTATTGTTCTTATGTAAATTAGTCCCAACATTATTTTAGTAATTCTGAGAAATACCCGATTTCTCCTGACATAATCTTAAAATTCATTTTATTCATACACAAGTGGGTACATATTTATATAGCTCGTGCTCACTTAAAAGTCTGATAAGGTTATATTGTTCACACTATCCAACATTTTTTACAAGTCCAGACTTTTGACAGTTCAACACGTCCTCTACCGACGTGCTTACTACATTCGGTAATGCTTAAACGAGCGATAGGGTCTCGTACACACCCAAAAGAAAAGAATAGGAATCAGACGCCGCCATTTTATATTTCTGTCTTGCTCACATGCATCCTACACTAAGCGAAACAGAAATAGAAAATGGCGCCAATGGCGGTTTAACATTCCGATTCGATCTTAATCGCACTATCCCACTGCACACTGCCTTGCTGTCAATTATTATTATCACTATTTGTGGGTTACATTGGTTCTATCCACTGTAATTTTCTAAGTCTTAATATTTTGACGGGTCACCGCGATCCACGCTATGGGCGGGATCGGCTCACACGTCAAACAGCAGCGCAATATTGTGCTGCGAGGCGCGCCGCTAGTAATGCTCGGGTGGGCGGTAGGCTCTGGGGGGCGCATAGCTGCCGTACGCGCTGTCCTCCGAAGACAGTGGTCCTCGTCTCGTACCTCCTGTGCTGCCGCCGTAGACTGAGTCGCGTCGCTCCTGCACTGCTGCACCTGAGGGACATCGTTTACATTGCCGGTAAAACCAATATTTTAGGCTAAGGAATGTTATAATTCAAACGACAAGTGCGATGAAAGCCAAAACATAAATTTTACAAAACCATGACAGTATCAAAGTTAAAGTAATATTACTTGGATTCGTATCATGACCTTACAAAAGTGCCTAATATTGTTTTACTCCTGCCGAATGCGCCTAAACCAAGAAAGAATTAATGAATGTCTAGAATTATTGAATAATAGATGAGCTATATCTGTGGGTAAATCTGCTGATGATCGCAATCATCTATATGATTGGCTGGTACTCTCTCGCTATTAGGTACATAAAATGCATTGGTGCAGCAATAACTTATTATCGGCTGTAGCAATCTTGTTAAAGCTTTTCTGCAATCGACCAGCTGGTTTATAAAGTAAGGCAGTCTCACCAGCGGGTCCGGGTCGCACGCCGTTGGGCGCGGTCCCGTAGGCGGGGTCCCTCTGCGCGTTGTGTACGTTCTGGTTCATGGTGACGGTGTGTGTGGGCGGCCGCAGCAGCAGCTGCGCCTGCGTGGCCGCCAGCGACGTGGCCTGCGGGACCGTGGCCGCGCCCGCACCGCTGCTCTTGCTGTACACTGACTGCGATCTGAAACGGAAGATTGTAGTGTGCTAGGAATCTTCGAGTAACTGATTAAACAGTCGAATATTATGTGGGAAACGGAACGTAAGAGCGAGTAAAAGAGATGAATGTATGGGAGATAAAGAGATGGCGATAGAATAATGAAAACATGGAGGGAGATGTCAGAAGTCAGTCAGAAGTAGAAGTACAAAATGGGTGTGAACGTGCTATGTGCAAAGAGAATGTAATCACTCATGTGTTCGGGAGTAAAAATATAGGTAGGTAGTTCATATTTCAAAAGATTTAGTTTTTTTGAGCATTGTCCCTTATAATTCTTGAATGTAACATTTTGAAGCTAATATCTCCTGTTGGAGTCATGCACGCGTAGAGTTATGACAAGAAAGACAAGAATCTAATGGCTGCGTTCCCGCGCTGAGCACGATCACAATATACCTACACACCTACCTAGCTTACTACTTATCCAGAAGAATATCTAATATTGTGGAAGGTGACCTACTTACTCATGCGTATGGGTACTACGGTGGAATCTACTTTAAGATACTTAGATATCATTATCATCTTTTTTTAGTTCAGGATAGTTTAGTTAGCTCCAAAACGCTGGCTGAATTCGGATTGGCTTTGCTACACACGTTTCGGAACACTCAGGCATCGTTTCCTTCACGTTAAAAGCAAGTAATAGAACCTGGGGCCAATTTATAGGCCTTTATAGGTACACATCACTACTTGAGCTCCCAGAAAGGAACGTTATAGGCTGGCCGGCCTCGACTTCGTAGAACTTCTTCTTCGTCGAAACAGAGGCGAAGTTCTACGAAGTTGAGGCCCGCCGATGTCGCTATATACTTGCTATGGTGGGATCTACCTATAACTTTGCTTACCACGATTACGAAATACAGTGTAAGAAGGAAACCTACTTGTAGTAATATAAGATATTTTTGTAAGAGCAATTGCAGAGTTTTTTGCTGATTCTTCTCGGTTTGGAATGGCATTCCGAATCAGTGGTAGATTCTCTTGACCATTCAAAAGCACTTTTTAATATTTGAATAAAAACTTTTCTATTCTATTGTGTACAGGTAGGTACTAGGGTGAAATCTAAATACAATGAGGGGTTAAAAAGGGTTAGTCAGTCAGGCAGCCTTAGACAGCAATGTTAGTTACATCCGACACGGGGCGCCGTCAGACCTGTGCAGCGCGTGGCGCGCGGGCGGCGGCGAGCGGCAGTACAGCGACTTGGAGCCCGAGTACAGCGGCTCGGCGGCGTCGGGGCGCGGCGCCGCGGCCGCGCAGTACGTGGGCGCGTGCCGGTAGTGGTGGTGCGACGGGAACGCCGGCTTGTCCAGCTCGTCCAGATCCCTGCGATTACACAATCAGTTCTTTTTAATTCGATTATACGATAGTCCTTGTCTGCGATCTCACCTGATGGTAAGTAACGCAGTCTAAGATGGTAGCGGATTAATCCTGCCGGAACGCTAAATCGCTACGCTTTCACGGTAGGGTGGTAACTACCCACGGTTAAAGCCTCCCAGATCAGACCACAGAATCTGAAATATCCCTGACACTTCAAAAATTATAAATTCCCAAATTGCCCCCGCCCGAAATCGAACCCGAGACCTCCCAATTATAAGACCACAGCTCTCACTTCTGCGCCAAGGTCGTCAAAAATTAGTTTTTGCTGACTGTATCATGCCAATTATGACCGAGTAGTTCGATTTTAGACTTCATTCGTGGTTAAATGACATAAATTGTTATAAAATAATACGAGTACGTTAACGTTTAACCGCTAATGCCAGAAAATCAAATCACCTTGGTGAAGATGCTCTCGAGTTGGTGGCAGCGCCTGGCCGCCGGCTGCCCCACTCGTGCAGCAACGCGCAGGCGACGCCGCCGCCGATGCCGCCCACCCAGCACACCCAGTGGCTCTCCCAGCGAGACAGCACGAACGAGGGCCCTAACGATCGCGCTGGATTTAGTGATGGCATCTAGAAACAAACCATATTATTAAACCTGCAATGTAGACAATGCAGTTATCTAGATCTATGTCTAAAAACCAATGACTTCTATACAAGTCATTGTTAAAAACCTATATAACTAATTACCCATTATATTATGAAGTATAATTTAAAAAATATATATGTAGTAAGAAATTAGCATGCCACTTAAATGACGACCACACGACCACTCTGGCAAGAGTAGGTATAAGGGTATAACGACTGAGAAGAAGAAATTAAAATCTAACGAAAGCCTTTATAACATTAGCGTTTCATTATAACTAATTGCATTTCTGGTTAAGCCGGTACTTAGGGAGTTTTAATCCTCGCCAATCTATCAGAATGTTCTAATCCACTCACCAATAAACGAGCTCGACCTTCCTTGCGCAATGATAACGCACCAAGTTGACTATGTTCAGAGCATTCAAAAAGATTGGCAAGGAATGAATTGTTATTATTGTTATCGTAATGTTGCGTAGGAATAGGCACTTAGTGGCAATCTAAAGCTGCATCCGCACGCTTGGCAAACCTCGGCAAACCTTCACAAACGCAAACGTGCGGATAGAGCGTTTGCCATGGTTTGCCTACGCTTGCGAGCGTTTGTCGCCGATCCATCGAGTGTCGGTCTTTTGATCGCAAACCAAAGGGAATTTGCCACAAGCGCTTGCGTCTCCGTCCACACGTTTGCGCGCACTCAGTCTCGTTTGTGCACTGGCGGCGATTAGACGTGTTATTGTATTACGATTTACGTATCGCACCTTAAGTGCCATACTACACGGGCGGTTCTCCCGCTGCGGGAATCCGCTCGACAAAGCTGCCGCAGACCATCAAACTACACGGGACGCGGTTAACCGCTGTCTTTTGTTCATTTCAACATGGATCCGCCATTGATAACTGCGCTTGCAGCTCTTGTTTTAATAGAATTATTAATGCCGTAATCCTTCGACTGCACATCATACAAAGCTGGTCGTTCTTGTATTTCTACAATAAAACGCTCCGTATCGAACATTTTGACGCGACACTAGCCAGTAGCCACGCAAGCGCACGAACGACCAGCGAGCGCCAAGATCCCGCGCAGAATGACGTAATAGCGGGAAACCGCCCGTGTAGTTTAAAACGGCGGTTATCCGCGGCGGTTTGACGCTGCATGCGGCGGTCGTATTTCTCCCGCCTGCAAACCGCGGCGGGAAACCGCGCCGTGTAGTATGCACCATACAACTTTCATATTAAATTGTGACTAGAGCGGTTCAGAAGCGGTTTCCCGCGGCGGGAGAACCGCCCGTGTAGTATGACACTAATCTTCATTTTGTGAGTGGGTAAAAACGTAAAATGAATGACTGGTCGACTGAAGACTTTTGAAGACGATTTGTTTATATAATTTAATTAATTAATTAGTTTTATATATTAATAATAATAAGTGGCGACTCCGCACCGGAAAATGGTATATAATGGTATGGTAATAGGTGAACCGATACCATCAGGCGACCCTCAGGGAGCCACTGGGTACAGGTGGCGCAAGACCGAAGCCTGAGGAAGTCCATGCAATAAACAGTCCAGCAGTGGACGTCTATCGGTTGATAAAGAAAAAAAAAACAAAATATCTATTGAGTAGGTACATACTAGAATAGAGTAGAATATTTTTTTATTCAAATAAATAAACTAGGTAGGTACCAAGTGTTTTCGAACATACTACTAGCTACTACTACTAATCTATAATATTATACTAAAACTGTAACTGGACAAATTGTGCACATGAAATATGTTTTGAAAATTTTAATTAGAGGACGCTTTACTATCAACTAGATGACGTCCGCGACTTCGTCCTCGCAGATTAAGGTTTTTTAATTCCCGCGGAAAGTCCTTAATTTTCCGGGCTAAAATGTAGGTATGAGCTATCGCTATTCCACATTTCATTCAAATCGGTTCATTAGTTGTGGCTGAAAGAGTAACAAACATCCATCCATCCATCCATCCATCCATCCATATTCCATTTTAGTAGGATTATTGATCGATACTGAGCTTAAAACATTTGTAAAAATAACTTAAGCCAAATAATAAAGCCGACACAAGTTCGACGTCCGTCATGCTTGCCTGTTCAGAACATACAAACGCCCTCGCAAGCGTGCGGATGATTCCCAAATTCAAGGCAAACGTTTGTCGAGGTTTGGCGTTTGCCGTTTGCCACAAGCATGCGGACGCGGTATAAGGTTTCTCGATTGTACATACATCAAAAGTGCGATACAAACAACAAGAAACAGTCGAAAAAACTGCAACCTGGATAAAAATAACAAGAAACGGTCGAAAAAACTGCAATGGATAAACTTTACAACGGCTGCCAGTTTGATACAAGGACTGGAAAGAATAATTCAGGAGCTCGTGATTGCTCCACATTCGACATGCTACAGTTACAGCGATTGAAGGCAAACTGCATGCACTCTCCGGATCTCGCGTCCCTGTAACGTAAAATAGAGGTGATTTCGAAACTACGTCGAACGCAACATTTTATTTTCGTAGGGGCTGTCATCTTAAGAGTATTGTAAATGTAAAAATAAGAATTTTATGGTGTTTGACACAGATTACTGTGGTGTTTGATAGTTTATTTTTATTTTATGCGGCACCTATGAGTAACTAATACATATTTAATTATCAAAATCATCCCATCCTAGCTAATATTGTTGTATTGTAAATGTGAAAATGTTTTATTTTTTGGTTTTTAAATTTTTCCTTCAACCAAGCAGCAACAGACCAGCGGATTGACGTCATTTTTTGCATGGCTATAGTTGACGTCTTGATAAGTGACATACTTAGTTAGGTTAGCCCAACTTTTATTCCGGAAACAGTGTGTTCCTACGGGATTTTTAAAAACCCAACACGGACGAACTCGCGAGCAAAGGTTGCTATTCAAATAAAAAAAATCCTTTCGTTTAATTTTATTATGCGTGTCATGTTCGATGTGTAGCGTAACGCCTTAACGAGTTGGTAGCCCTAATTTCGCTCCAGAATTTTGCACAATTTTTTTCACATTTTGTTTTCGAACGGAAATGAGCGAGGCATTTAAAAACGTCCCCATTGAAAGGATCTTGCGCTATTCCCTCACTGTAGATAGAAGGTACTGTGCTTGCAACAATGGACTACCTGCGGGGATTTCGTGAATGAACATCACAGAAATATATCAATGTAGAAATGAAAAAGTAAGTCGGACAAACGTGCCAAAAATTTGCAATATCATACAATAAAAGTATTAAATGTAACAAACCACAAATAAATAATACCTACCCATGAAAATTTCATATTACACTACATTGCCCACGACTTCGTTCGCGTGGATTGAGGGCTTTTTGGATTCCCGCGATAATAGACTATGTGCTATTCCAGTCCATAATCTATCTCTGTGCCAAATTTCAGCCAAATCGGTTCAGCCGTTGCGGCGTGACTGAGTAACAAACCAAACATCCATATATCCAAACTTTCGCATTTATAATATTATAGTAGAATATTACATTATTCATAAGTGTAGAAAACTTGAAAGTTAATCTCAAAAAATTGATTGATTGATTGAAAAATATCCTCCTTTGCCCTCCAAATAAGCGTAAAGCTTGTGTAAGCAACATTGCAATGAGTGGGTATCGAATGCGGTCGAATGAATGGTCTTTTCGTTTTTTCAGTCACTTTTGGGCTATTTCGGTTTTAGGAGGCAGCATTTCCTTTAAAAACGGAGTGTTTATTTTCAATAATAGTACATTGTTACCTTAGGGATGAAAGTAAGTCTTTATCCCGAGGTAAACACTGTGCTTTTCATTACGAATATAAGGAAAGTCAAAATAAAAATAGAAATTAGCTAAAGAAAATTGAGTGAACATTGTCTATGAATGTCTATGAATCAGTTGTCTTTACTTTATGAATAAAGTCTATCTTTCTTCTTGTCTATGGATACACTCGGGTATGTCGTGTTTCATTTGAATTCCAATAAAAATGTGACAACTAGTTTTTTTTAATTATTTGACAGCTGTCAGTTGAAAACGATTCTCCCTAGGGCTGAAAAGTATTACTTTCAACCCGCTTCTCAGGCAACTTCAGACCTACTTTCCGTGTATGAGTAATGAAAAAAATATTTTCATGCATGGATGGTGTGATTTTGTCCAGAAATAGGCACGCTTCATGAATCTTTAGTAGACAAGTGGTGATAACCGTTCTATCTTGATATATTTTTGTGAATAAAACCATCCTCGTCTCCATGGGATAAGGATTGTTACCTGTAATTAGGAGAGTCTTTGTAGCCCAAAAAGGTTTTTATGGTGTCTGCGGTCGACATACTGCTCGCACTAACCACAGTTGGGGCACAAAAGGAAATGGGTCATTTGCCTCATTTTCTTGTTATTTATAGTGTGGTCGGTGTTCATGTAATGTACAAATATTGTTTCTCGATTTCGGGCTATTTGATTCAAGGTCTTTGAGGTTTTGAGTAATTCTATGCCTAATACGCGTGTTAGAGGTTCAATAACTCAACAGGCATGGAGGTTGTTTCATTTGTTGAGATTTCGAAATGTCAAAGGTTCCCGACGAGCAACGATGAGTTTTATTTACATTAGCACAGGATGTTTCACTAAGTTTATTTTTTTTTTGTTTTATTTTTCACACTTAAAATCTGTTTCAATCAATCAATGTTTTTAATAAAAACAATACTTTCATTCAACACAGACGGCGGCGCGGACGGCGTGGTTTTATCCTTTTTTTATTCAATGACAAGATAGTCCTTGACTGCGGTCTCACCTGATGGTAAGTGACGATGCAGTCTAAGATGGTAACGCACTAACTTGGAAGGGGTATGGCAGTGTTCAGCCCATACCCCTGACCTGTTTCTTTACACCATCGTGCCGGAACGCTAAATCGCTGGGCGGCACGTCTTTGACTGTACGGTGGTAACTAGCCACGGCCAAAGTCCACCAGGGATAGGCATGCATAAATAAGGATTCATACAAAAGTTTTACGAAACAGAGGTGATAACCTTTCTATCCGGATATATTTTTGTGATTGATACCGTCGCCGTCTCCACGGGACAAGGATTGTTATAAGTTCTTTCAATTCGCGAGGGCGCGTGGCTCATGGCTGTGTGTGTGTCGTATCTGTATAAGAGTGAGCGAGAGCTTGCTCGCGCCTAACCGCTCTCATCTAGGCTCCTGAGTCCTGACAGGCAGTAGGCACACACACTTACGCAATGTGCATGTACACGACGTAACCACAAGTAAAGCTCACGCGCCCTCGTGAAATGCAAGAACTATGGCTGTAATTAGGAGAGACTATGTAGCTCAAAGAGGTTATTATGGTATCTGCGGCCGACACACTGTTCGCAAACCGCAATCGCGGCACGAAAGGAAATGGGTCATTCGGCTCGTTTTGTTGTTATTTATAGTGTGGTCTGTGTTCACGTAATGGGCAATCATTAATAACATCGTTTCGTCATTTCGAGTTATTTCTTTTCACCCACAGAGTACCTACTTTGAATAGTGTTTTCACCCTTCTATGATTAATACAGAAAGGTTAGAGCATCAATAACTTTACGAGCATGGAGGTTGTACTTCCTTTCGACGATGTAAGATGAGTTATTTTTTTACGTGTGTATAGGATAATATATGTACAGGCTTTATTCTTTCTTTATTCGCAAAAAAAAATAATTTCAAACCTCGATATGTTTTACCAAATAATTAAAACAAATCTACGTTTGTATGGAAACTGGAGCTAATGGGCTAATATAATAATAATACCCTTAAGCTAATATTAATTAATTATGCGCTTTCGATGAATGAGATACATACATGCCACAAAAAAAGTAAGATCTTCAAAGAACATTCTGATTATGATGTAGGTATGATATCTTATAAGTGAGCTAAGAAGCTAAAACCTTTAATCTGTGTAAGGATAAATCATTACGTAAATTGTGATCTATGGATCCTTTCATGTCTCTACAGATCTTTCGGTCCATTCTATCCGTCGAAGCATTCAATAGAAATGTTATTCGGAGGTAGAATCTTCCGTGTTCGCGTTTTTGTTGGCCGCACTTTGAACGTACACATCTGGCGCAAAAAAGGAACATCTGTCCGTTAAGGATTCACTACAAAAGGCAGGTAGTGTAGCGGGAGGATGCGCATTGTGTTCGGGAGCCGTAATCGCCGACGGGCTATTGAAAACCTCTGCGTCTCCGTCGGCTGGCGTCATGGGATCTTCAATGCTGTATGTATATTGTACACGCTAAACTTCTAAAGAGCTGTGTTCGTCGTCGAGTTCGTTGGCGAAATAGTCTTAAAAGTTAAAAAATCTTAAAAGACGTTTAGGTAATTACCGAGCCTTCGGTGGACGGTCAGCTGCTCAATGGCATGGTAAGAACGCGAATATGTCTAACATTTGGATACTTGTATTAAATACCATCATAAAATACTTTTTTTCATGTTGCTGAATATCAAACATTCTTAACAAAACTATTATAGGGCATATTGGGCAAAGCAGATCGCGGCGATCAAGAGCAAAAACAATATTGTCAATTTATGATACGATTCACGTCACTAAAAGTTGAAATAATGGCTAATGTGCGGCAAAAAAGACTTTCCGTCGTGACCTGACTTCGTAATAATAATTATAAATTACACATAAACCGATAAAGATATTTTTGCTTTATGGTATGGTACCGCGTAGAAATATTTATATTTATAAAATCCAAAGTCCATCTTATCAAGTCTGTGTTTCCATCAAAGTGCGACTACAACAGAATCACCGTTTGTGCTGGCAGATTTGCATTTTATTGCAAACTGATTGTTTGGTATCAATAATAATAACCGAAAATAATCGTTCTTTCTTAATTAAAGTTCAGTTTTGTTCACTGATCAAGACTATTTATGTATCTATCGAATTCGTCGCTGCGCCAACTTTATAACCAGTGTCCGCAGACTTAGAGAATAACCGGCAGTTAGCTCTGTTGTCAGACCAATATATATTTTACGTCTTTGTAGTTTGAATAAAACTTTGTTTTGTTGAATTGACTATTGGATGAAAGGAATTGAAGTGGGAAATTGGTACATCGATATATTTCTTACAAGCGACAAAGTGAGATTGTTTTATATTTTGTTGCTCGATTACTTACCTAGGTTTTCTTAAATTTTGTGAAATAAAAATGGTAATCCTTACAATATTATAAATGCGAAAGTGGTGTTGGTTTGTGTTTCAAACACGCTGCAACAGAATTACGAATCGAGGTGATTTTTTGTATGGGTACAATGGAGGACCTGGTGACGTAGGCTTTTATCATACCTCTAATCTGTTTCTACACGCCATCGTGCCGGAACGCTAAATCGCTTGGCGGTTCGTCTTTAACGGTGGTAACAAGCCATTGCCAAAGCCTTTCACCAGACCAGACCAGAATTATGAATTCTCGCTACCACCAATCGAACCCGAGACCTCCCAGTTATTAGACCACAGCGTTCACCACTGCGCCAGAGAGGTGTTTATTCGGAGGGAAGACGAGAAAGTTAAGCTTTGTTAGTTAGTACATATTCTTAAAACTCACAGAGACGAAGCTAGCGGCGCAGTAGGCGGCGCCGAGCAGCGCGGGCGCGGCGCCCGTCCAGCGCCGCTCCATGGCGGCGAAGTAGGCGCCCGCCACCAGCCCCGACAGCAGCAGCTCCGCGCCCAGCCGCTCCCACGCCGCGCCGCCGCCCGCGCCGCCCACGCCGCCCGGCAGCGACGCCGACAGCCCGCCCGCGTACCCGGGCACGCTCACGCTGAAACACACACACGCACAGCGTTATCGCTTGCTTTTGAGACTCCGGACCCATGGTCATCGGACACGAAGAATTTTATGAATGTCGTGTCCGAAAGACTGATCCACACCTCAGGTGACCAAAGCCCTTATTTAGCCCAACGGCTAAGCCTCGCAATCCAACGAGGGAATAGCGCCAGTGTTTTGGGCACCATGCCCATAAACGACCACTTGGACGGCGTGTATTTTTTGTAAATATAACTAGTGGTAGTTTTAATTTATTTAAGTTTTATTTTGTTGTATGTTCATACTTAGTGGTAGTTTTAATCTATTTATTTAAGTATAATTTTTTTGTATGTTCTTATAAATAAAATTTTTCATATCAGCGTTATCTTGTGTTCATCACAAAGCCGAGCCTTCTTAACAGTGCGCAGAATGCCAGAAAAAAATCAGGTTTCACCCGCGCGATAGATGAAATAAACACGACAGATTACAAAACGTCTCAATTACATATCACCATTCAAAAAAATAAAGATTTGTCTTTAGTATTTCAACTCTTTCGGTCATTAGCGTAAATGAAACCACGGGACAAAAACTAGATAAAAGTAAAAATAATTTAATACTCAGTGTATTAACTACTAATTGGAACTTTTTGTGCCTATCAGCAGAGATAATCTCCTTGTATTTTTCTATCAGAGAAAAAAAAGATAAACATCAATGAAAAATATGTTTATTCCAAAGGAAGGCAAAAGCGTGGGCCGGCCCCAGCCGCCTTGAAAAACTCATTAGCGCGACGATTATGGTGTTTCCCCTCAGAGCTCAAAGCCTGATATTTTCTGCCTCGTAGCTTCGCACTTTACGTACGTCTACCTACTACCTACTACATAGATTTAGAAAAGTTCTTGGAAAGTTTGAGTGTGATTGAGCGAATTGTGCGATGACCATATTTGTTTTATCCGAAATAGGCTTGCGCTTGACGACAATCAGTACTGGATAACACTGTCCACTGTTGAGGTCTAGGTTGCAGCGCGCTTGCCTAGAACATGCCTATTCACTCTTGCCTCGAAGGTACTCAAATTATAGGTGGCAGGAAACAGATGCTGAAAGAGTGTTTCATCAGAAACGTTGAATTAAAGCGTTTAGTTCGAGTAGGTTGGATTTCTACCACATTATAGCTACATTACGGTATATTTGTAGCTATATTCCTTGGGATATAATTATATCACTGCTTCAACAATCTTACTGCGACAAATATATTCAGCCGCAAACATTGTATAACTAACTGTTGCGCGCGACTTCGTCCGCGTCAATTTCTGTTATTATGATCGCGATTAAGAAGTACCTATTTTAAAAGAATATATTTTAAATATGAATAATTTTCCCCGTTCTTGCAACATTTTTCACTGACGCTTCGCTCCTATTGGTCGCAGCGTGATGTTATATAGCCTTCCTCGATAAATGGACTATCCAACACAAAAAAAAATTCAATTCGGACCAGGAGTTCCTGAGATTAGCGCGTTCAAACAAACAAACTCTTCAGCATTATATATTAAGTATACATTAAATACAAATGGCCGCAAATCATGACTACGCACAGTTAACGTAAACTTGAAAAAGTTACACAAGACCCATAATAGGATTAATAAAACTGCATGTCTGGAGGAGCAAAGAGTTAATTGTCTAAGGTCAATCAACTCAAGGGCAGATGCGTCCGGAGCCGGCCCTGATAAGACCGTGCATCGCGTGTCCTGTTTCAATTAAAGCCTACTTAAAACCCCATTCGCCTGCAGCTGGCGATTCCTTTACTTGTATCAATGTTTACTCTTACATTGACTTCTTAGAGGGCCCGTACACGGTCAAACGTGTTTGTCAAACACGTAAGATTTTTACGTGTATTTGATAGTCTGTGGTCGTGTTTATCAAACAAACTACGTGTTTGACAAACGGAAACGAAGGTGTTTGATTGGGTGCGCTGGTGTTATGTTGGTGATGACCTTGTTCAAACAAAACCGTAACAAAAACTCGTAAAAATTTTACGTGTTTGACAAAGAAGTTTGACCGTGTACGGGCCCTTTTAGTAAATTATTTGATAAAAGTTATTAGCTTTATTTATTGCACTTTTT